>JAWZYU010000027.1:54359892-56859892 GCA_038380435.1 Ryuthela nishihirai
AATTTGTCTAAAATTTAACTAAAAGCTATTTATTTTTAAAATAAAACAATTGATTCATTACCACTTTATTGAAATATTTACGAATATTTTACAATTAGTTATCAAGTTTTTAAAAATGATTAGCTGACAGATGAATTTTAGTTTATAAAAATTATCATTAAAACTGTTATATACACGTATATAATATATTTGGAAACACAAATTCTTTTGTAAATGTACTGCGCATGCCCAGTGTGATATAGAAGGCTCTATTTATAGCCCTGTTTGAGACTTACGTGTCCTCAAAATAGAAACTTTAAAGAGATTTTGCTTCCAAATGAAATGACAGTGGAATAGACAGATGTTAAAGCTCTTCCTGCAAGTAGAAAATATTTGCTTTATGTACTGCTCACAAAAATTAGGGGACATTTCAAAATGAATATGAAGCGAAGAAATATCCCCCAATTTTTGTGAGCAGTGCAGTTGGACACAATTTCAGTCGAACCAGCAGTCGTTCCTTGGCTTTGGGTTGGGTTGTTTTACCTATGAGCGGCACCTTTTTGCACACCATGGGCTATATGGCCAGGTCACATGGACCCCGAAGGCTCAGAGAAGGTTGGGGGAGGGGACCCACTGGAACAGCTGTTGGAAGACAGATGGTAGCCTCCCGTCAAGGCCATCCAGCGTGTTCTTTAACGTTGGGTTGTTTTACCTCTGAGCGGCACTTTTTTGCACACCATGGGCTAAATGGCCAGGTCACATGGACCCCGAAGGCTCAGAGAAGGTTGGGGGAGGGGACCCACTGGAACAGCTGTTGGGCGACAGATGGTAGCCTCCCGTCAAGGCCATCCAGCGTGTTCTTTAACGTGCACAGGGAATGGCTCTCCCGCACACGGGGCCACGGCTTAACGTCCCATCCGACGGACGGCGGCCTTTCGGTGTCCCATACTGACCGTGGGCAGGGCGGGGAATTTTGCGGAGAAAAATATCAACGCTGACCCAGCTGGGGACTCGAACCTGGGAACTATAGATTACGAGCCTGGCGCGCTACCGACTGAGCCACCCCGCCCCCGTTCCTTGGCAACATACGATCTCTCGTCAGAACACTTCCAGCTCAGAGAGTATGTATCTGATAAACTTTTTCAGTTAAAATCGGATAAGGATCTTTACGCTTAAAGTTTTACGCTTAGAGGCTTCTCTCTGGAAGTGGCTAGATACTTAATCCTTAGGAGGAAGTGTCAGAGGATCGTCTTTCCTGTCAGGGAGGAAGTGGCAGTTGAAGGTTTGAGATGTATTTTCCCGGAAGAGTTCTTCTGCCACATCAGCGAAATCAATGCGAGGCTAAGTCAGGAAGTAAGGTTTCCAGTTAGTTCCCTGCCAAACTAAAAATTAACAGACAACTGTGTCTGTTTATCAGTTTGGCGCCATGCTAATAACAAATGCAATCCCGCCACGAGAGGGGGAGGGGGGATCAGTCCCCTGGAAAGCCTAGCAGTCCTCTCCAACAAGCTTTGAATTTGTTTGGATTTTTCAAAACTTTACAATAAAAAATTTCAAACTTTACAAGATAAATATTTCTTTACATTTGCTATTAATACTAAAGTCTTCCATGTTGCTTTAAATTTGGTTATGGGCCTGATCAAATATTGACAGTAAGTACCACCACCGCATATTAGTACCAAATACTGACACTAATTACCACCACCTAATATTAGTACCAAATACTGATACTAAGTACCACTACCACATGTTAATATCAAATATGTTCACTAAGTACCACCACTGCATATTAGCACTAAATCTGATACTAAGTATCACCACTGTGTGTTAGTACCAAATACTGACTAAGTACCACCACCACATGGTAGAACCAAATACTGACACTAATTACCACCACCTAATATTAGTATCAAATACTGACACTAAGTACCACCACTGTAGCAGGAATATCATGTTCTATAGTAATAAATTTTGGAATCCCTTATCTGGTGATAACTATTAGTTGGTGTTCTCAATTTGCTGGGGGCGGGGGTGGCTCAGTCGGTAGCGCGCCAGGCTCGTAATCTGCAGTTTCCAGGTTCGAGTCCCAGCTGAGTCAGTATTGAGATTTATCTCCGCAAAACTCCCCACCCACGCTCGTAGGGGACATCGATAGGCTTGGAAATGCCGCCGTCCGTCGGATGGGAGGTTAAGTCGTGACCCCGTGTGCGGGCCCCTGTGCACGTTAAAGATCGGATGATTTTGAGCGTGTATGCCTTTGACAGAAGGCTACCATCTGCTTCCCAACAATTGTCAAGTGGATCGCCTCCCCCAACCTTCTCTGAGCCCAGGGGCGTAGCTATGGGGGGATGGGGGGAGGGAGGGGAAGCTCCCCCCCAAAGTAACTCGGAGTTGGCAAAATTCGAAGCGACTTCGTAAAATCTAGGTGAGTTGTGAAAATTCGTAATCTTATTTTTTGTAATATTAAGGGGAGTTGTCAAAATCGAGTCAACTTGGCAAATCTAGGGCAGTTTGGAAAATGGAGAGACGGCAAAATCTAGAGCAGTTGGCAAAATTCGAAGCCACTTAGTAAAATACAGGTGAGTTGGCAAATTCTTGGGGAGTTGGAAAATTTCGGAGTGACTTGGCAAAATCGCGAGGAGTTGGAAAAATTCAGGTGAGATGTAAAAAATTGGGATTTTTTTCTGCAAAATTATGGCGAGTGGGCAAAATCTAGGGGAAGTTGGCAAAATTGGGAGTGACTTAGCAAAATCTTGGGGTTGGGTTGGGTTGTTTTACCTCTGAGCGGCACTTTTTTGCACACCATGGGCTAAATGGCCAGGTCACATGGACCCCGAAGGCTCAGAGAAGGTTGGGGGAGGGGACCCACTGGAACAGCTGTTGGGAGACAGAGGGTAGCCTCTCGTCAAGGCCATCCAGTGTGTTCTTTAACGTGCACAGGGTATGGCTCTCCCGCACACGGAGCCACGGCTTAACGTCCCATCCGACGGACGGCGGGCTTTCCAACTCCTATCGGTGTCCCCTACTGACCGTGGGAAGGGCGGGGAATTTTGCGGAGATAAATCTCAACGCTGATCCAGATGGGACTCGAACCTGGGAACTACAGATTACGAGCCTGACGCGCCTCCGACTGAGCCACCCCCGCCCCCAAAATCTTGGGGAGTTGACAAAATTCGGAGTGACATGGCAAAAATATGGGGAGTTGGAAAAATTCAGGTTAGTTGTAAATATTGGGTTTTTTTTCTTTAAAATTATGGCGAGTTGGCAAAATCTTAGGAGAGTTAGCAAAATCCAGGGAGAGTTGACAAAATTAGGGGCAGTTGGCAAAATCATGGAGAGTTGACAAAATTCAGGTGAGATGTAAAAATTGCAATCTTTTTTCTGTAAAATTATGGCGTGTTGGCAAAATCGAAGCAACTTCGCAATATCTAGGAGAGTTGGAAAATCTTGGGGGAGTTGGCAAAGTTCAGAGTGACTTTGCCTGAATCAGGTGTGATGTAAAATTGGGATTTTTTTCTGTAGAATTGTGGCGAGTTAGCAACATCTAGGAGAGTTGGCAAATTCTAGGGGAAGTGAGCAGGATTCGGAGTGACTTGGTGAAATAGGGGCCAGTTATAAAAATTGGGATTGGTTTTGTGAAATTAAGGAGAGTTGGACAAATCAAGGGGAGTTGGGAAAAATTCCCGCAGATTTCAATATTTTCTGTCCGTTTTCATGTAGAGAGCGCTTGAGGAAGACGAGGATGCTTTGCAGTTAAAAATACGATTCTCATTTCGACTTACGGTAATAAATATATTTGGGAGGAAATTTGAGCAACGTATTGAGATTCGCATTAAATCCATCAGCTGCGCATCAACAATGTCCTCCACGCATCAACAATGTCCTCCACGTGCTCTCCCCAGCTAAATGAGATATCTTATTGTCGTTAATGTGATCCATTAAAAATAATCTCCACCAGAGGTTAACGTACGAACTTCAAGTGTTATCAGTTGGCATTAACAACGAGGAAAAAAAATATTTTTTTCGTTAATCTCTATTAATTTGCGATAAAAAAAAGCTGAAGTATAGAACATGCCAATGCACTATATGCTCCGGTATGGAATGTGTGAATATAAAACGTGCTGCAGTGTGGAATGTGTGAATATAGAACGTGCTGCAGTGTGGAATGTGTGAATATAGAACGTGCTGCAGTGTGGAATGTGTGAATATCAAACGTGCTGCGGTATGGAATGTGTGGATATAGAACGTGCTGCAGTATGGAATGTGTGAATATAGAACATGCTGCAGTATGGAATGTGTGAATATAAAACGTGCTGCAGTATGGAATGTGTGAATATAGAACATGCTGCAGTATGGAATGTGTGAATATAAAACGTGCTGCAGTATGGAATGTGTGGATATAGAACGTGCTGCAGTATGAAATGTGTGACTGTAGAACGTGCTGCAGTATGGAATGTGTGACTGTAGAACGTGCTGCAGTATGGAATGTGTGGATATAGAACGTGCTGCAGTATGGAATGTGTGGATATAGAACGTGCTGCAGTATGGAATGTGTGGATATAGAACGTGCTGCAGTATGGAATGTGTGGATATAGAACGTGCTGCAGTATGAAATGTGTGACTGTAGAACGTGCTGCAGTATGGAATGTGTGACTGTAGAACGTGCTGTAGTATGGAATGTGTGGATATAGAACGTGCTGCAGTATGGAATGTGTGGATATAGAACGTGCTGCAGTATGGAATGTGTGGATATAGAACGTGCTGCAGTATGGAATGTGTGAATGTAGAACGTGCTGCAGTATGGAATGTGTGGATATAGAACGTGCTGCAGTATATTATGTGTGAATATATTCTATATTCACACATTATATACTGCAGTGCTTATAGTGCTGCAATGTAATAAAAAAAAATCCTCCCTGGAGCAGCTGCTTGTCACAGAGTCATGAGAGGTGCAGCTATTTTAATGCGCTGTAGAGAGAACATCTGGGAGGAAGGCGATACCTGAGCAAAAAGACGACACAAACAGGCAAGCCTTCCCGTTTGCTCGAACCCAGGTCCCTTTGATCACTAGGCAAGCACGAGAGCCCTTCATTATCCTCTCAGCCACGTGACAGCTCTCGCAGCACAGAATATGTCGATATAACTGCAGTATAGAGTATGTAACATCGCGTACAGTCGCTCAAAAAAGTATCCGAACACTAGGGTTGATTACAGAATTCAGAAAAAATATCTAGCAACAATTTTTTGAGAAATTAGTGATTTGGCAACCTTTATGTTATTAACACGAAGGTTGCCAGATCACTAATTTCTAAAAAAATCGTTGCCAGATATTTTTTCTGAATTCAGTAATCAACCCTAGTGTTCGGATACTTTTTTGAGCGACTGTACCATCCCTCTTTTAGAATTAAGTTTCAAATCGGTATGGAATGTCGTGTCCCCCCCCCCCCTCGGCAATGAGCGCAGAGATCCACTTAACCCTATTCGAAGATTGGCAAAATGTCGCTTTCTCTTTGGAATTAGCTTAGACTTTCGGCTCATCCTGTAACATTGCGAACTCCTTTAATATAAGTATAACAATATCTGAGATTGCAATGAAATCCTCCTACATCTCCATTTTCAACACCTATTTGTTCAGTGTTTAAAGAGTTTTTGTTATGATCATGTACCCATTACGTACCACAAAAAGTGTCGCTCAACCTCCTCTCCGCTTAATAAAATTCTGGAGTTCATGACACCGTCTCCTAAGATCCATCCGTTTGGATCTGATGTACAGTCGCTCAAAAATGTATCCGAACGCTATGGTTGATTACAGAATTCAGTTACTGCACACGCTCCAGTTTGCTGTGAACGTTAACTGCACACGCTCAATATTTCTGTGAGTGGGCCCACACGATCCAGGTTTTTGTGAGCTCACACGATCCAATGTGCTGTGAACATTAACCGCAACCGCTCCAATTTGCTGTGAACGGTAACTGCACACGCTCCATATTCATTGCATTATATATTCATACGCATTATATATATAAAAAAAATATCCGAACGCTATGGTTATTTACAGAATTCGGAAAAAAATATCTGGCAACGATTTTCCTTTTAGAAATCTGTGATCTGGCAACCTTCGTGTCACGTGACACGAAGGTTGACAGATCACTAATTTCTAAAAAAAATCGTTACCCGATATTTTTTTCTGAATTCTGTAATCAACGACAGCGTTCGGATACTTTTTTGAGCGACTGTAACAGTTTTTGAGCCTCAGTAAACATTTTTTTTGGGGGGAGGGGGGGGGAGTGAAAAACTTTTCACGATCCGTTAGAAAAGCATCGCAACCCAGGATTTGATAATAGCTGAAATATAGGAATGGAGTTCTGTTTCGTTCCGGCTTGTTTCAGTCACCCCCCCTCGGTGGCGCACTCAGGATTTAATCTTGGGAGGGGGGGGGGGGAGGGGCCCGCTGACCCGGCTCGGGCAAACGAAGTAGCGCTCGGTCCTCCCGATTCGCTCGCCTTGTGTTCACAGCGGCCGTGATTCCCGAGAGCTATAAGGTATTCCCACCTTTTGTGACCGCTAATTCATAAGTAGTATAGAAATAGAAGACGCAACACAACATATATATAAAAAATAAATTTTAATTAGGAAAAAAAAAAATTTGAAAAATTTTCTAATTTTTTTTTGGGGGGGCGGGTATCTCAGTCAGTAGCCCGCCTGGCTCGTAAATTGTAGTTCTCAGGTTCGAGCCCCAGCTGGGTCAGCGTTGAGATTTATCTCCGCAAAACTCCCCGCCCTGTCCACGGTCAGTAGGGGACACCGATGGGCTTGGAAAGGCCTCCGTCCGTCGGATGGGACGTTAAGCCGTGGCCCCGTGTGCGGGAGAGCCATACCCTGTGCACGTTAAAGAACACGCTAGATGGCCTTGACGGGAGGTTACCATCTATTTCCTTATCCCCTAAAAAGATAACGTTTTCTGAGCCCTCAGGGCCCTTGTGATCTGACCATTTAACCCATTGTGTGGAAAAAAAGTGTTGCCCAGAAGTAAAGCAACCCAACATAAAGAATGCACGAGTTATTTTTTTTCCCTCAGTGTATATATTTTTAAATGAAAAAAACTCAAACATTCGTTTGCTGAGGAGCTCTGTCAGGAGCTATCTTACACATAAACAGTGGTGAAAGTAGGCCGGTACGCCGTACCGGCAAGAAATTATTTGCCGGTACGACGAACCCAAATCATACTAATAGCCGTTTACTAATAGACATTTTTACTATTAGTAAACATACTAATTAGATATATATTACTATAATTAATTATACTATAATTATACATACTAATAGACATTTTTCAGTAGTGGCTCTGTTAACGATTTCCTTTTCACCTTAATGCTTTTTCAACCGAGAA
Organism: Ryuthela nishihirai; assembly: GCA_038380435.1. Lineage (NCBI taxonomy): Eukaryota > Metazoa > Arthropoda > Arachnida > Araneae > Heptathelidae > Ryuthela > Ryuthela nishihirai. Next base: position 54,367,262 of record JAWZYU010000027.1, read on the forward strand.
TTTATTTTTTTTTTAAAGCGAACCTTGACTACTGATCTAAGGGACCTGGGTTCGAGCCCCGGGTAAGGCATGGATGTATGTGTCATTTTTCTGCTGAGGTCCTGCCATCCTCTCAGACCTTCTACTATGGCATATAAACTGACAGGCTCCTGTCAGACCTCTGTGGCAAGCAGCTGCTTGAGGGGGTATTTATTATTATTTTTTTCATTCCTTTTAAGAAAAACTCGTCGGTTTTTAATTACTTTGGGTTGGGTTGTTTTACCTCTGAGCGGCACTTTTTTGCACACCATGGGCTAAATGGCCAGGCCACATGGACCCCGAAGGCTCAGAGAAGGTTGGGGGAGGGGACCCACTGGAACAGCTGTTGGAAGACAGATGGTAGCCTTCCGTCAAGACCATCCAGCGTGTTCTTTAACGTGCACAGGGTATGGCTTTCCCGTACACGGAGCCACGGCTTAACGTCCCATCCGACGGACGGCGGCCTTTCCAAGCCCATCGGTGTCCCCTACTGACCGTGGGCAGGGCGGGGAATTTTTTTAATTACATTACTACAGTTTAACCCTTTAGATAACAAGCTGTTTAGAAACCGGATACTTGAAATTCCATTTCTGCCGACAGGGAGTGTTAGAAAATGGAAGTAGTGCTTTCTTTCTTTGAACGATTAGCAAGGATATTGGGTATAAAAAGCAGAATTAGACAGACAAAGGCGACTCCAACCAAAGCCGTCTTTCGGGGAGTCGTATTAAGAGCTCACGGACAATGCACGTTCCCATCCGCCGTAGCTGTCTGGGTTCGGTCTTGATCACTACCGGAGGCAGAACTGGGAACACGGGGTGGAAAATCAAAGAAAGGATATGAACTCACTGAGACGTTGAAATCCATTACAAAGCAGTGTGTACTTGTGGTTTTAAAATTTTCGTTTTCAAAATATATATTTTTTTTATTTTCTGCTGAATGGAAAATTTTAAACATTTCTGGGAATAACGGAAGGTAGTTTAATGGGGGCGATGGGGCATGCTTCCCCAAATTTAAGTTGAGTTTAAAGGGGGGGGGGGATTTTTAATGTAAAATCATGGAAAAACATTTTTCAAAATTAGTTTTATCAATTAATCACCTAACATTACGTTACTGGAGTAACCATAATAGAAAAACTAATACACGTTCTTTTAATTTTATTGTCCCGCAAAAGTTGGCACATCTTTTTGTCAAACATAATTTCCGCTCGCTTAGCACACCTCCTTTAATTTTAAGGCAGGAAATATTTGCTATAAATTTTAAATATTAAGCAGTCCTTCCTAGCCATTTCAAAAACTGGTGGTCTGTTTCGTCATCTCCTAAATATCTGCGAGTTCTAAACAGACATGAATTCAGAGTATATACAGACACACAGTAAGAGAACACGCACATTCCTTAAACTCCACCCACCTGGGTCAGCGTTGAGATTTATCTCCGCAAAATTCCCCGTCTTGCCCACGGTCAGTAGGGGACACCGATGGGCTTGGAAAGGCCGCCGTCCGTCGGATGGGACGTTAAGCCGTGGCCCCGTGTGCGGGAGAGCCATACCCTGTGCACGTTAAAGAACACGCTGGATGGCCTTGACGGGAGGCTACCATCTGTCTCCCAACAGCTGTTCCAGTGGGTCTTCTGAGCCTTCGGGGTCCATGTGACCTGGCCATTTAGCCCAGGGTGTGCAAAAAAGTGCCGCTCAGAGGTAAAACAATCCAACCCTTTTTCTTTGGGGGTGGGTGCCAGGGCCCTTTGCCCCCCCTCTGGGTGCGCCACTGCCCTCCCCCCATCTCTAACTGTTTTATACATATTCAGGTGTGAATCATTTCCGTTTTATGTGGTCTTACTAAATTCTGAACACTACAAGTGTTTGTATTGTCAGTCCGTCATCAAAAAGTAAATGATAGCGTGACAAATCCATTCATCATGAGAGGGCTTTGATAAAAAACAGATAAGGAAAAAAAACATAGAAAGATGATTGTTTCTTCTTCCTCGTGGATGGAAGAAAATTTTCCTTCAAGGAACTTTCGAGAAAAAAAAGTATTCTCGTCGGTCATTAATTTGGCGTGAAAGGAAGAAATTACGCATCCGAATGACGTCATTGGTTTGACGTAAAACAATAAGGCCTTGATCTCGTGACCTCTAATAGGAAAGTTCAAATCGAGTGCGAAGGAATTTCCTAGATGTCGCTTTTAAGATTTGCTAAATATCATTACAACAGAGGGGTCTAGCAATGTTTATTTTTTGATTTCGAGATATTTAGGAGATCAAATATCAGCCGAAATATGGATATTTATATTGACTATTAGCTGAGGTCTCCACGTTTTATAGGGGGGGGGGGGGGGGCTCAGTCGGTAACGCGCAGGCTCGTAATCTGTAGTTCCCAGGTTCGAGTCCCAACTATGTCAGCGTTGAGACTTATTTCCGCAAAACTCCCCGCCCTGCCCACGATCAGTAGGGGACACCGATGGGCTTGGAAAGACCGCCGTCCGTCGGATGGGACGTTAAGCAGTAGCCCCGTATGCGGGAGGGCCATACCCTGTGCACGTTAAAGAACACGCTGGATGGCCTTGACGGGAGTCTACCATCTGTCTCCCAACAGCTGTTCCAGTGGGTCCCCTCCGCCAACTTTCTCTGAGCCTTCGGGGTCCTTGTGCTCTGGTCATTTAGCCCTTGTGTGCGAAACGTGCGTGTCAGAGGTAAAACGGGGGTGGCTCAGTCGGTAGCGCGCCAGGCTCGTAATCTATAGTTCCCAGGTTCGAGTCCCAACTAGGTCAGCGTTGAGATTTATCTCCGCAAAATTCCCCGCCCTGCCCACGGTCAGTAGGGGACACCGATGGGCTTGGAAAGGCCGCCGTCCGTCGGATGGGACGTTAAGCCGTGGTCCCGTGTGCGGGAGAGCCATACCCTGTGCACGTTAAAGAACACGCTGGATGGCCTTGACGGGAGGCTTGACGGGAGGCCCTCCCCCAACCTTCTCCGAGTCTTCGGAGTCCTTTGTGACCTGCTCATTTAGCCCATGGTGTGCAAAAAAGTGCAGCTCAGAGGTAAAACAATCCAACCCACTTTTTATAGGTCCCATTTCTTTTTATCTGAGTGGCTGGTGCCAGGCTTATCTGTGAAACTGGTTGTTTGGGTAAACATTTGGTTTCAACGATTGAATTTCAACGAATGAAACATTTCATTTCAACGATTGTGGATTTTTTTTTTCATCTTTTTTTAACCGAAGTCTTGATTTTTTTTTGTGTTATCTGTTTACACCGACTCTCTCCTGTGGGATAAAGTGCACTTTATCCCACAGGATAAAGAGAAGATAATAAATCTTCAACTAAAAGCTCTCTGAGCAGAGGTTTTAGTTGAAAGAGAATTTAGCTTTAGTCGTTGAATTTATGGGTTGTTGTTGGGTTGTTTTACCTCTGAGCGGCACATTTTTGCACACCATGGGCTAAATGGCCAGGTCACAAGGACCCCGAAGGCTCAGAGAAGGTTGGGGGAGGGGACCCACTGGAAAAGCTGTTGGGAGACAGATGGTAGCCTCCCGTCAAGGCCATCCAGTGCGTTCTTTAAGGTTGTGTTGTTTTACCTCTGAGCGGCACTTTTTTGCACACCATGGGCTAAATGGCCAGGTCACAAGGACCCCGAAGGCTCAGAGAAGGTTGGGGGAGGGGACCCACTGGAAAAGCTGTTGGGAGACAGATGGTAGCCTCCCGTCAAGGCCATCCAGCGTGTTCTTTAACGTGCACAGGGTATGGCTCTCCCGCACACGGGGCCACGGCTGAGTCCCATCCGACGGACGGCGGTCTTTCCAAGCTCATCGGTGTCCCCTACTGACCGTGGGCAGGGCGGGGAATTTTACGGAGATAAATCTCAACGCTGACCCAGCTGGGACTCGAACCTGGGAACTACAGATTACGAGCCTGGCGCGCTACCGACTGAGCCACCCCCGCCCCCTTGAATTTATGTGAAATGAGAATCGTGGTATTTTCTCCTTAGAGAACTTTCTCCTGCCAACCAGGTATTATCTATTTACACTCTTCTTCAGAATCCGTGGTAAATGAAATACCCGAAAGAATGATTCCTTGAGAAAGATTTATTTCCATTTTCCCGAGTGGTACCGAGCTTGGCTACTGATCAAAGGGGCCTGGTTCGAGCACCGTTTGGGTTGGGCTGTTTTACTTTTGAGAGGCACTTTTTTGCAAACAATCGATTAAATGGCCAGTTCACAAGGACCCCGAAGGCTCAGAGAAAGTTGGGGAAGGGGACCCACTGGAACAGCTGTTGTGAGACAGATGGTAGCCTCCCGTCAAGGCCATCCAGCGTGTTCTTTACCGTTGGGTTGTTTTACCTCTGAGCGGCACTTTTTTGCACACCATGGGCTAAATGGCCAGGTCACATGGACCCCGAAGGCTCAGAGAAGGTTGGGGAAGGGGACCCACTGGAACAGCTGTTGGGAGACAGATGGTAGCCTCCCGTCAAAGCCATCCAGCGTGTTCTTTAACGTGCCAGGGTATAGCTCTCCCGCACACGGGGCCACGACTTAACTTCCCATCCGACGGACGGCGGCCTTTCCAAGCCCATCGGTGTCCCCTACTGACCGTGGGCAGGGCGGGGAATTTTGCAGAGATAAATCTCAACGCTGACCCAGCTAGGACTCGAACCTGGGAACTGCATTTTACGAGCCTGGTCAGCAACCGACTGAAGGGGTGGGGCAAGATAAGATATCAGCCATACAAATGGAAATGTGGAGGCGCTCTATACGTTTACGCAACATTTGATATTTAGCATTAAAACCTTTTAACATATTAATATCGGAACACAAAAAAAAAACTTTTTTTTAGGGAGAGTCAGAAAATCTTGAGAAATATGTGAACAAGTGGTTTTGCTTTTATCAAAAAAAAAAGTTAAAATTAAACTGCGACAATACTGGTAAGTCAGAAAATAAGGAAGTTTGTTAGGGATCATGTAAAATTTCCGTTTGCCCAATGAAAAGTATTGGAAAAGAGAAAAGAAGGATAAGCCACATCGTGCAGTTGGCGTCTCTCCTCTTACCCAATGAAAAGGCAGCAATTTCGTTTCTGTATTTTGTAGGCATTGCTCGAGTGATCTCGGTAATGGGAAGTTCGATTTCTGTTTTCCGCAAGGTAAAACAATGAAGTCAGATCACATTTTCATTTCGCGGTTTGCAAGGTGCTTCGTTATGAAAATGGTTGGCGTGACACAGGGTTTTCGTAATTTTATTGGGCTGCACACCACTTTTTGCACACCATGGGCTAAATGGCCAGGTCACATGGACCACGAAGGCTCAGAGAAGGTTGGGGGAGGGGACCCACTGGAACAGCTGTTAGGAGATAGATGGTAGCCTCCCGTCAAGGCCATCCAGTGTGTTCTTTAACGTTGGGTTGTTTTACCTCTGAGCGCCCCTTTTTTGCACACCATGGGCTAAATGGCCAGGTCACAAGGACCACGAAGGCTCAGAGAAGGTTGGGGGAGGGGACCCACTGGATCAACTGTTGAGAGACAGATGGTAGCCTCCCGTCAAGGCCATCCAGCGTATTCTTTAACGTTGGGTTATTTTACCTCTGAGCGGCACTTTTATGCACACCATGGGCTAAATGGCCAGGCCACATGCACCCCGAAGGCTCAGAGAAAGTTGGGGGAGGGGACCCACTGGAACAGCTGTTGGGAGACAGATGGTAGCCTCCCGTCAAGGCCATACAGCGTGTTCTTTAACGTGCTCAAGGTATGGCTCTCTCCCACGCACGGGGCCACGGCTTAACGTCCCATCCGACGGACGGTGGCCTTTTCCAATCGATCGGTGTCCCCTACTGACCGTGGGCAGAACTTTGGCGGAGATAAATCTCAACGCTGACCTAGTTGGGACTCGAACCTGGGAACTAGAGATTACGAGCCTGGCGCGGTACCCACTGAGCCACCACCCCCGCCCCTTTGTGACCTGGCCATTTAGCCCATTGTTTACAAAAAAGTGCCACTCAGAGATAAAGCAACACAAACCAACTCTGTACATGTTAAAAAACACGCTGGATGGCCTTGACAGGAGTTTTCCCTCTGACTCCTAAAAGATGTCCATCATGTTCCCTTCCTTCAACTTGTTGTGTTGTGTTCATGTTCAACATGTTCCATTTTGGAAATTAGTGATCTGGCAACCTTCGTGTCACGTGACACGAAGGTTGCCAGATCACTAATTTAAAAAAAAAATCGTTGCAAGATATTTTTTCTGATTTCTGTAATCAACCATAGTGTTCGGATATTTTTTTTAATATATATAATGCGTATGAATATATAATGCAATGAATATGGAGCGTGTGCAGTTACCGTTCACAGCAAACTGGAGCGGTTGCGGTTAATGTTCACAGCACAATGGATCGTGTGAGCTCACAAAAACCTGGATCATGTGGGCCCATTCACAGAAATTTTGAGCGTGTGCAGTTACCGTTCACAACAAACTGGAGCGGTTGCGGTTAATGTTCACAGCACATTGGATCGTGTGAGCTCACAAAAACCTGGATCGTGTGGGCCCAGTCACAGAAATATTGAACGTGTGCAGTCCCAGGTTCGAGTAGGGGCGGGGGTGGCTCAGTCGGTAGCGCGCCAGGCTCGTAATCTGTGGTTCCCAGGTTCGAGTCCCAGCTGGGTCAGCGTTGAGATTTATCTCCGCAAAATTCCCCGCCCTGCCCACGGTCAGTAGGGGACACCGATGGGCTTAGAAAGGCCGCCGTCCGTCGGATGGGACGTTAAGCCGTGGCCCCGTGTGCGGGAGAGCCATACCCTGTGCACGTTAAAGAACACGCTGGATGGCCTTGACGGGGGGCTACCATCTGTCTCCCAACAGCTGTTCCAGTGGGTCCCCTCCCCCAACCTACTCTGAGCCTTCGGGGTCCATGTGACCTGGCCATTTAGCCCATGGTGTGCAAAAAAGTGCCGCTCAGAGGTAAAACAACCCAACAACAACCCAACCCAGGTTCGAGTCCCAGATGGGTTAGCGTTGAGATTTATCTCCGCAAAATTCCCCGCCGTTCCCACGGTCAGTAGGGGACTCCGATGAACTTGGAATGGCCACCGTCCGTCGGATGGGACGTTAAGCCGTGGTCCCGTGTGCGGGAGAGCTTGTGCACGTTAAAGAACACGCTGGATGACCGTGACGGGAGGCTACCATCTGTCTCCCAAAACCCGTTCAAGTGGGTCCCCTCCGCCAACCTTCTCTGAGCCTTCGGGGTCCATGTGACCTGGCCATTTAGCCCATGGTATACAAAAAAGTGCCGCTCAGAGGTAAAACAACCCAACTACTCTATATAGCGTGTCTTCTTTATCACAACTCTGAACAGAATCTCTATAAATTTGGGAAACGATCAGGCCTCCTCAGAGTGGTGTTGGCCCATATTCTGAGAGGGTGGAGCTGTACAGCTAGTCCTCAAAGTGTAGCGAGGCGAGATGGGTCACGTGTCATGCCAACCGTAACCGTTTGGTAAATTTTTGATTCTGAACCATTTCTGGTGATAATTACAATAAACAGTCGGCCACGCTTCAGTCCGTTAATAAACTTGTCTTTTGTTTATATCTGGCGATAAAACTTTCCCTTCTGTTTTGAACTAGAGTGGGCGTAAAACTGAAAGGAATAAAGTGGCTTTTTTTTTTTGGCTTCTCAGTTGGCTGAATATGAGGTCATTTAAACGTTATTTTGTCATAATTCAAACTTGGAAGAACAGAGAGCCATAAACCAATATAACTGGGGCGGGGGTGGCTCAGTCGGTAGCGCGCCAGGCTCGTAATCTGTAGTTCCCAGGTTCGAGTCCCCGCTGGATCAGCGTTGAGATTTATCTCCGCAAAATTCCCCGCCCTGCCCACGGTCAGTAGGGGACACCAATGGGCTTGGAAACGCCGCCGTCCGTCGGATGGGACGTTAAGCCGTGGCCCCGTGTGTGGGAGAGCCATACCCTGTGCACGTTAAAGAACACGCTGGATGGCCTTGACGGGAGACTACCATCTGTCTCCCAACAGCTGTTCCAGTGGGTCCCCTCTCTCAATCTTCTCTGAGCCTACGGGGTCTTTGTGACCTGGCCATTTAGCCCACGGTGTGCAAAAAAGTGCCGCTCAGAGGTAAAACAACCCACCAACGTTTACGGATAAAAGTAAAGAGAAAATTAGAGCGTTAAGTGATTTATTATTAAACTTTGGATAATTGAATCTGTTTATTGTTTCGACTTCTTGTACTCATTCATTGCAATAAATTAAAATTGCTAACTTACAGCTGCAATCGCGAAAGGTCAAATAAAACAAGAAATATTACTTTGGGAAATGGTATGCAAAGAAAGCTATTTAACTAGCTAACTATAGGGTTGGGTTGTTTTACCTCTGAGCGGCACTTTTTTGCACACCATGGGCTAAATGGTCAGGTCACAAGGACCCCGAAGGTTCAGAGAAGGTTGGGTGAGGGGACCCACTATAACAGCTGTTGGGAGACAGATGGTAGCCTCCCGTCAAGGCCATCCAGCGTGTTCTTTACCGTTGGGTTTTTTACCTCTGAGCGGCACTTTTTTGCACACCATGGGCTAAATGGCCAGGTCACGTGGACCGCGAAGGCTCAGAGAACGTTGGGGAAGGGGACCCACTGGAACAGCTGTTGGGATACAGATGGTAGCCTCCCGTCAAGGCCATCCAGCGTGTTCTTTAACGTTGGGTTGTTTTACCTCTGAGCGGCACTTTTTTGCACATCATGGGCTAAATGGCCAGGTCACATGGACCCCGAAGGTTCAGAGAAGGTTGGGGGAGGGGACCCACTGCAACAGCTGTTGGGAGACAGATGATAGCCTCCCGTCAAGGCCATCCAGCGTGTTCTTTAACGTGCACAGGGTATGGCTCTCCCGCACACGGGGCCACGGCTTAACGTCCCATCCGACAGACGGCTGTCTTTCAAAGCCCATCGGTGTCCCCTACTGACCGTGGGCAGGGCGGGGAATTTTGCGGAGATAAATCTCAACGCTGGCCCAGCTCGGACTCGAGCCTAGGAACTGCAGATTACGAGCCTGGCGCGCAACCGACTGAGACCCCCTCCGCCCCTAGCAACAGTGATACAAGTCCCGAAACTCTTCTGAGTCATCCCTCTCCTTTTTTTTTTTGCAATGCGATTGAAAGTTTCTTAAGATAAAGTGAGGTATTATTGTGTGTATTAATCTGTTATTATTGTCAAGACTGTCTGAATCAAGTATGTTAAGAAAAATTGTTTTACCACTGAGCGGTATTTTTATTTTGTACACAATAGACTAAATGTGCAGGTCACAATGACCCAGGGAGGAGGGAGGGGAGCAAGGGGCCATGCCACCTCTTTGAGAACAACCCAACCCAAATTCAGAGTCTTTATTGGTCTGATGCAATGAACGAAATATTATTCAGGAACATTCATGAGTTGTCTATGAAACGCCATTTGAAAAAAACACCATTCTTCCCAATACTCTAACGTAAAGTCGCTTTTCCGTTTCATTTATACCCATCAACTTGCTTCCCTAAACAATATGCCATTCGAAATGTCTTAATTTTGCCGGCGATGCAGCACAGAGATGCTGCGCGATTTGCTAACGAAAAGTCCAGTTTCAAAGGGGGCGGGGGTGGCTCAGTCGGTAGCGCGCCACGCTCGTAATCTGTAGTTCCCAGGTTCGAGTCCCAGCTGGGTCAGCGTTGAGATTTATCTCCGCAAAATTCCCCGCCTGCCCACGGTCAGTAGGGGACACCGATGGGCTTGGAAAGCTGCCGTCCGTCGGATGGGACGTTAAGCCGTGGCCCCGTGTGTGGGTGAGCCATACCCTGTGCACGTTAAAGAACACGCTGGATGGCCTTGACAGGAGACTACCATCTGTCTCCCAACAGCTGTTCCAGTGGGTCCCCTCCCCCAAACTTCTCTGAGCCTTCGGGGTCCTTGTGACCTGGCAATTTAGCCCATGGTGTGCAAAAAAGTGATGCTCAGAGGTAAAACAACCCAACCCAAACAACTCAGTTTCCAAGAAATGCGTAACAACCAAAAGCGTTTCTATTTAATCGAGGAAGTTAGCTGAAGAATGATCGTCACTATGGTAATAAGGAGGAGAGACGTCGACGGATGGTTTCTGACGTAAGGGGAAAGAAACAGATAATGATGTTTGTCATTATTCTTGCGTTTCCATCGCGACTCACAGGTGATGCTGTGAGTGGCATCTTTTTCCATTCAGCATACCTCTGCAAAACGATAATGTAAGAGATAACACGTTCACTGAGACACTGCGTCTTGGATTAACAGATTTCTTTCAGGTTTCATTTATTTAGGTAAATCATATCACTTTGAAGCCAAGTATTACGTGCCACTTTATTAAGTACAATCGCTCAAATAAATATCCGAACACTATAGGTGATTACAGAATTCAGAAAAAATATCTGGCAACGATTTTTTTAGAAATTAGTGAAAAAGAAAGTGATGAAAATTGGTCAGACAGGCTGTGATTCAATTAATCTGAATGGTTGCAGTCTTGAGCAGGTGTCACAGTTTAATTACCTTGGGAGCTATGTAACAGATAATGGTGATGTGCGGCATGAGATTAACAGACGAATAGGGATTGCTGCCGGGACTTTTAAGAATCTATGGAGAGTGTGGAGAAATAGGCGTATACCCCTAAAGACTAAAATTAGACTGTATAATAGTTTGGTTCTTTCTAGGGTTAGTTATGGTAGTGAAACCTGGACGCTGTGTAAAGAAGATAACAGGAAACTAGATGCTTTTGATTCCAGATGCTTACGCAGTATCTTGGGCATTAGGTGGTTCAACTTTGTAACTAATGATGAGGTTAGGCAAAGGAGTCTGCAACCTCCTTTAAGCAGCATATTGTGCAGAGAGAGACTCCGTTGGTTTGGCCATGTTGCCCGTATGAATAATTATAGATTGGCGAATAGGGTTATGAACAGTGTGCCTAAAAGCCTCAGAAAGAAGGGGAGACCTAGGATGCGGTGGGCAGACAATGTCAAACAGGATCTTGTTAGAATTGGTGTGCAGTGGCCAGATGCAGTAGATGTAGCTCAGGATTGACTTGCTTGGAGAACTAAATTGCACGGTCTGGTTGGACCTCCGTAGCCCATGGCTTCTTGAGGAGGATGATGATGATCTGGCATCCTTCGCGTACGTACGCGAAGGTTGCCAGATCACTAATTTCTAAAAAAAAATCGTCGCCAGATATTTTTTTTGAATTCTCCAATCAACCATAGTGTTCGGATACTTTTTTTGAGCGACTGTACAGTACCATGTTATGTGAACAGTGACTCGAAGCCCTAAAAATTCTAATGGGCTTAAAAAGACCGCCGTCCATTTGAGGGATGCAAAGCCGTGGCTCCGTGAGTGCGGGAGAGATATACCTTATGCACGTTAGAGAACACGTTTGATGACCTTGATGGGAGGCTACCATCTGTCTCATAACAATTGTCCAGTGGGTCTCTTTGCCCCAATTTTCTCTGAGCCCTTGTGACCTGCCCATTTAGCCCATTTTGTGCAAAAATAAAGTAGCGCTCAAAGGTGAAGCAAAAAACCAATCCTAAAAATTCAGAAAGGAACCGTGAATCCCAGCAAAGAGGGTTGTTGTTTTACTGTGAGCGTCACTTTTTTTCACCTATGGACTAAATGGCCAGGTCATAAGGACCCGAAAGCTCAGAGTTGGGTTGTTTTACCTCTGAGCGGCATTTTTTGCACAGCATGGACTAAATGGCAAGGTCACAAGGACCCGAAAGCTCAGAGTTGGGTTGTTTTACCTGTGAGCGGCACTTTTTTGCACACCATGGACTAAATGGCCAGGTCACAAGGACCCGAAAGCTCAGAGTTGGGTTGTTTTACCTCTGAGCGGCACTTTTTTGCAACCTTCTCTGAGACTTCGGGGTCCTTGTGACCGGGCCATTTAGCCCATGGTGTGCATAAAAGTGCCACTCAGAGGTAAAATAACCCAACGTTAAAGAACACACTGAATGGCCTTGACGGGAGGCTACCATCTGTTTCCCAACAGCTGTTCCAGTGGGTCCCCTCCCCAAACCTTCTCTGAGCCTTCGGGGTCCATGTGACCTGGCCATTTAGCCCATGGTGTGCAAAAAAGTGCCGCTCAGAGGTAAAACAACCCAACGTTAAAGAACACGCTGGATGGCCTTGACGGGAGGCTACCATCTGTCTCCCAACAGCTCTTCCAGTGGGTCCCCTCCCCCAACCTTCTCTGAGTCTTCGCCCCCCCCCCCAAAAAAAAAAAAAAAAAAATTATTAGATGATGAACTTAGAAAATTCTTAAACTAGTTTCATATGCAGAAGAAATGCGACTGAAGATGATCTCAATGAAATCACTCCACTCTGGAGCGTTTCGATTTGCAAATGGACAGCTGCGATCGACCCCCCCCCCCTCGCCCCTCGGCACCCCATCTCAATGATCGAGCGTCTACGAAAGTACTCGTTTATGTAGGTATCTATTTGACACACCCCTTCACATTATACGGATTTAAGGGCCGATTTTTTCCAAAAATTAAATTACTTAGGTGTATTAAAACTCATTCATCTCTAAAGATTATACTGTTCTTAATAATTTAGCGAGCAGTGCTTAACTTTTGACGAGCAATTTTAGATTCGAATTCCAGCACTGCTTATTCCCCCTCCCCCTCCTTTCCAAACCGTGGAACGTCACAATCATTGCAAATTTAAGTTGGTGCTCGAATTATATTTTAGAACCAGTGACGTTACTTTAACGATGAAGATGATTTGATGTCACGCGGGCACATGCCAATTGCTTCCACCACGTCTATTTCTCCTTTTATCAGTGTCCACGCCATTTTGGGAAATTTCGTGCTTTACGACAGTGGTTCCAAAAATGTGGGTGGGGAGCAGTTTTGGTGGGGTCAAAACCTTCGCAATTTTTTATTTGTAGGATTTTTAGTGATTTTTTTTTAGCAAATACGTAGGATTGGATTGTTTTACCTCTGAGCGGCACTTTTTTGCACACCATGGTCTAAATGGCCAGGTCACATGGACCCCGAAGGCTCAGAGAAGGTTGGGGGAGGGGACCCACTGGAACAGCTGTTGGGAGACAATGTTTACCCAACCACTGGATTACCCAACCACCGGAACAGCTGTTGGGTAATCTCTCGTCAAGGCCATCCAGCATGTTCTTTAACGTGCACAGGGTATGGCTCTCCCACACACGGGGCCACGGCTTAACGTCCCATCCGACGGACGGCGGCCTTTCCAAGCCCATCGGTGTCCCCTACTGACCGTGGGCAGGGCGGGAAATTTTGCGGAGATAAATCTCAACGCTGACCCAGCTGGGACTCGAACCTGGGATCTACAGATTACGAAACTGGCGCGCTACCGACTGAGCCACCCCCGCCCCAGCAAATACGTAGGATCTACATTGTAAAGAAGAGAGAAAGACTCACATAATTTTATCCATGATTCCAAGGGGTTTCATAACTTTATTTACCATTCTAGGGAGGGGGGGTGTTCACATAATTTTATCTATGACTCTAGGGGGTCGTAAAATTTTATCTACGATTTTAGGGGGCCCCATAATTTTATTTATCATTCTACGGGGTCGCAAAATTTTATCTATGGGGGCCACATAATTTTTCGTACGATTTTAGAGGGCTACATAATTTTATCTACCATTCTAAAGGGTCGCAAAATTTTATCTAACATTCTAGGAGGCCCATAATTTTATCTACGATTCTACGGGGGGGGAGGGGTGCATAAATTTATAACAATTCTAGGGGGAGGCAGTGTCAAAAAGTTTGAGAAACACTGCCTTATGAAGCTTAACGTATAATTAATTGATAACTACGTCATCAAACAACATTAGTTGCCAGAGAAATTAAAACAGAATTTTTTACCAATAGTAAGAGTCCTGAATTGCAAATATTATTTATATTTCTTATGTAGCTAAGTGTAATCTCTAAATTAATTGCAATTAATACGACTCTTGAGCGGGGGTGGCTCAGTCGGCAGCGCGCCGACTCGTAATCTGTAGTTCCTAGGTTCGAGTCCCAACTGGGTCAGCGTTGAGATTTATCTCCGCAAAACTCCCCACCCTGCCCACGGTCAGTATGGACACAGATGGACCTGGAAAAGCCGCCGACCGTCGGATTGGTCGTTACGCCGTGGCCCCGTGTGCGGGAAAGACATACCCTGTGCATGTTAAAGAACATGCTGGATGGCCTTGACGGGAGGCTACCATCTGTCTCCCAACAGCTGTTCCAGTTGGTCCCCTCCCCCAAACGTCTCTGAGCCTTCGGGGTCCATGTGACCTGGCCATTTAGCCCATGGTGTGCAAAAAAATGCCGCCCAGAGGTAAAACAACCCAACACGACCCATAAGAATGTTATGAACTGCCTCTAAGGGCGATAGCTTCTTTCATTCTTAAGATTTTGTAAAATAATGCAATAAGTTCTTTTAATTCGAAACATAACGCTTTTAATTGGTGGGGGCGTGGGGATTTCATTCTTATGAATTTCAGAAAAGAAACCATTCCAGATCTGTTGAGAATCCTGCCACGTCGAAGAATATATTTTTTTTGATTTGTGACATATAGCACAGAGAAGAATCCTAGAAGCTACTCCTAGCTTAATACATGCCTTCTCATACAAGGACATGCCCTACTAAGACCGAAGTCACTGCTGACCACTGCCTTAGTTAGAGCTAACACAACACACAAAGCTTGCCTTGCTGGAACAGTCGCTAGCTGCCTAACCACTATGCCAGTAATACTTGTAGTGATCTGCTGCAGCCCTCAGCTGATAGAGAAAGTTCTGAACACATCGCATCAGCAAGGGGGTTAACCGTAAGAGCATCTGCAAAAGGGGCGGGGGTGGCTCAGTCGGTAGCGCGCCAGGCTCGCAATCTGTAGTTCCCAGGTTCGACTCCCAGCTGGGTCAGCGTTGAGATTTATCTCCGCAAAATTCCCCGCCCTGCCCACGGTCAGTAGGGGACACCGATGGGCTTGGAAAGGCCGCCGTCCGTCGGATGGGACGTTAAGCTGTGGCCCCGTGTGCGGAAGAGTGTGGCCCCGTGTGCGGACAGTTAAGCTGTGGCCCCCTGTGCACGTTAAAGAACACGCTGGATGGCCTTGACGGGAGGCTACCATCTGTCTCCCAACAGCTGTTCCAGCGGGTCCCCTCACTCAATCTTCTCTGAGCCTTAGGGGTCCATGTGACCTGGCCATTTAGCCCATGGTGTGCAAAAAAGTGCCGCTCAGAGGTAAAACAACCAACGTTAAAGAACACGCTGGATGGCCTTGACGGGAGGCTACCATCTGTCTCCCAACAGCTGTTCCAGTGGGTCCCCTCCCCCAACCTCTCTGAGCCTTCGGGTCCTTGTGACCTGGCCATTTAGCCCATGGTGTGCAAAAAAGTGCCGCTCAGAGGGTAAAACAACAACAACAACAGCATCTGCAAAACTTTATTATCGCAACCTTCGAGGTTTTGCAAACGTTTGAATTTGAAAATTCGTATTGGGAAAAATATGCTTTACTAAATACTGGACAAAAAATTTACTTAAATCTAATTTTGCTAATTTTTCTGAATTAATTTTGCTCTTTTGAATGCAACTATTGGCGATAATGGAAAGATACTCATTTTTTATCACCAGTAAATCTCCTCGATATTTCGCTATAGAAACTTCGTGATCTCTACGGACGAAATTTTCCCATATTTATAATAATTCCAGTTTTCTGTGCAACACTCGAGCAGTTTTTTGAATAAATAATCTTTTTTGTCAGCAAATAGATCGCTCTTTTCACATAGCACGAGTATTTTTTGACATCATTTCTTTTGGCATCGCGTCAAGTAGATTTTTCACTCATGCCAGTCATCAATAATTCAGTTAGTGTTTTCTCGTGTTTCTGCATATCTTGCCCAAATCCTCGGTTTTATCCGCTATCCGCATTAACGTTAATTTTTTATCCGCGGTTAAAACAGCGGAGGAAGGGGCGATCATAAGTCTCAAGGCTAGAGGGGGCATAGGAAGCATTTTGTAGTTAAACGTGCCATTTCTGGACAACAAAATGTATTTATATGCACCTACACGTGCTTCATATGAGGGACTGAATGCGTCAGGGGTCTGCCTTCCCCAGAGAAGAAATTGGCTGGCTGTTAGATTGAAAAAATAAAACACCTGCAATCCACTTTGGAAGGGGTCATGACCCTGTTGCCCCCTCTTTATGACCGCCACTGCGCGGAGGGCTCTCTCTCTACGTTGTTGTGTTGTTTTATCTCTGAGCGGCACTTTTTTGCAGACCATGGGCTAAATGGCCAGGTCACATGGACCCCGAAGGCTCAGAGTAGGTTGGGGGAGGGGACCCACTGGAACAGCTGTTGGGAGACAGGTGGTAGCCTCCCGTCAAGGCCATCTAGTATGTGTTTCAATGTGCACAGGGTATGGCTCTCCCACACACGGAGCCACGGCTTAACGTCCCATCCGACGGACGGCGGCCTTTCCAAGCCCACCGGTGTCCCTACTGACCGTGGATAAGGCGGGGAATTTTGCGGAGATAAATCTCAACGCTGACCCAGCTGGGACTCGAATCTGGGAACTACAGATTACGAGCCTGGCGCGCTATCGACTGAGCCACCCCCGCCCACAGATTATGAACCTGGCGCACTACCGACTGAGCCCCCCCCCCTCTCTCTACGACTTCCACCTTTGCGCAATTTCTCGTAAATTACCTTACGGTTACAGTTTTAAACCGCAAAAGTACATAGATTTCGTTTTGTTATATAAACAGAACTCTATTTGGTTGCGCGTTGTTACATATCGAGAAAAAGTCCACAAATACTGTGACGTCGCGGCAGAGAATTTCGCGATGCCATTAATGAACATATTGAATAAACTAAAGAATGTTGAAATCTCGTCTGGTCTGTTATTGCGAATAAATTGAAAAACAAAGAATTCAAATGATAACTTACTTCAATGAGCAAACGAAGCCTAATTCACCTTCGCAGTGTTGTGAGATGAAGACGCACGTGCTTGCGACACCTGACGTCGCTTGAAATCGAAACGAAACGCCTTTTAATTAATATATATACAGAGGCCTACCAAATTGTTCGAAGATTTCCATGTTAACATCGCTGGAAAGAAAAATTGGAAACTCAGTAACATGAAGAATAAACTTTTTACTGTACTGAAACTGATTATATATTCAAGATATAAATCTAGTCTGGATTTCAGAAGCATTAGTTCAATATTTAGCGTATTATGGCAGTTGGAATATTTAGAAGAAAGCCTTTAAAAGTTTCTTCGAAATTGTGGGAAACTGATTGGGTTGGGTTGTTTTACCTCTGAGCGGCACTTTTTTGCACACCATGGGCTAAATGGACAGGTCACATGGACCCCGAAGGCTCAGAGAAGGTTGGGGGAGGGGACCCACTGGAACAGCTGTTGGGAGACAGATGGTAGCCTCCCGTCAAAGCCATCCAGCGTGTTCTTTAACGTTGGGTTGTTTTACCTCTGAGCGGCACTTTTTTGCACACCATGGTCTAAATGGCCAGGTCACATGGACCCCGAAGGCTCAGAGAAGGTTGGGGGAGGGACCCACTGGAACAGCTGTTGGGAGACAGATGGTAGCCTCCCGTCAAGGCCATCCAGCGTGTTCTTTAACGTGCACAGGGTATGGCTCTCCCGCACACGGGGCCACGGCTTAACGTCCCATCCGACGGACGGCGGCGTTTCCAAGCCCATCGGTGTCCCCTACTGACCGTGGGCAGGGCGGGGAATTTTGCGGAGATAAATCTCAACGCTGACCCAGCTGGGACTCGAACCTGGGAACTACAGATTACGAGCCTGGCGCGCTACCGATTGAGCCACCCCCGCCCCTTCAGAAGCATTAGTTCAATATTTAGCATATTATATATAAATAAAATAAATACCCCCTCAAGCAGCTGCTTGCCACAGAGGTCTGACAGGAGCCTGTCAGTTTATATGCCACAGTAGGAGATCTGAGAGGATGGCAGGACCTCAGCAGAAAAACGACACACATCCATGCCTAATCCGGGGCTCGAACCCAGGTCCCTTAGATCAGTAGCCAAGCGTGCTAACCACTCGGCCACGGGACGGCTTAGCCTATTATGACAGTTGGAATATTTATAAGAAAGCCTTTAAAAGTTTCTTCGAAATTGAGGAAAACTGAAATAATTATTAAACCAGTGGTTGACAACAGAGGCGCCACAAACCCCTTTGGGAACTTTCTCTTGAGCGTTTTGGTAAAAATAAACAGAATATCGAATGGTATACATGTTTTATTTATCCATGTTAAAAAAACATGGATGCAAAATAAGCACAAATTTGAATTCACGGTAAATAATTTTTCAACCTTATACAGGAAAAAATGTTTGAATTCCGTGAATCCCCCCAAAAATGTTATTTTTCGAGATATTGAGTATTTCATTTGATATTCCGCTGGCATAATATGGAAAATCTCTAATGAAAGGTTTGTTAATTTAACTCCGAGTCGGGACGGGGGTGGCTCAGTCGGTAGCGCGCCAGGATCGTAATCTGCAGTTCCCAGATTCGAGTCCCAGCTGGATCAGCGTTGAGATTTATCTCCGCAAAATTCCCCGTCCAATCCACGGTCAGTAGGGGACACAGATGGGCTTGGAAAGGCCGCCGTCCGTCGGATGGGGACGTTAAGCCGTGGCTCCGTGTGTGGGAGAGCCATAACCTGTGCACGTTAAAGCACATACTAGATGGCCATGACGGGAGGCTACCATCTGTCTCCCAACAGCTGTTCCATTGGGTCCCCTCCCCCAACCTTCTCTGAGCCTTCGGGGTCCTTGTGACCTGGCGATTTAGCCCATGGTGTGCATAAAAGTGCCGCTCAGAGGTAAAACAACTCAACGTTAAAGAACACGCTCGATGGCCTTGACGGGATGCTACCATATGTCCCCCAACAGCTGTTTCAGTGGGTCCCCTCCCCCAACCTTCTCTAAGCCTTCGGGGTCCTTGCGACCTGGCCATTTAGCCCATTGTGTGCAAAAAAGTGCCGCTCAGAGGTAAAACAACCCAACAACCCCTCCCCCAACCTTCTCTGAGCCTTCGGGGTCTTTGTGACCTGGCTATTTAGCCCATGGTGTGCATAAAAGTGCCGCTCAGAGGTAAAACAACTCAACGTTAAAGAACACGCTCGATGGCCTTGACGGGATGCTACCATATGTCCCCCAACAGCTGTTCCAGTGGGTCCCCTCCCCCAACCTTCTCTAAGCCTTCGGGGTCCTTGCGATTTGCACACAATGGGCCATTTAGCCCATTGTGTGCAAAAAAGTGCCGCTCAGAGGTAAAACAACCCAACAACCCCTCCCCCAACCTTCTCTGAGCCTTCGGGGTCCTTGTGACCTGGCCATTTAGCCCATTGTGTGCAAAAAATGCTGCTCAGAGGTAAAACAACCAACCAACCAACTCCGAGTCGCACTCTTTTGCACACAAGGGGGGTAAATGGCCAGGTCACAAGGGCTTCAAAGGTTCAGAAATTGGTAGGGGAAGGTTAAACAACTGTTAGGAGAGCAGAAGGACATCCTCTGATTAAGGCCATCCAGCGTGTTCTTTAACAACATGCACAGAGTATGGCTTTCCTGTACACTGGCCACGGTTTAATGTCTCATCCGACGGACGGCCTCATTCCCAAGCCCACTGGGATCCTCTTTCTCACCGAGGGTTAGCGGAGATAAATCTGAATGCAGGCACAGTTAGGGCTCGAACCTGGGAACTACAGATTACGAGCCTGGCGCGCTACCGGTTGAGCCCCCCCCCCCCCCCCTTCTTGGGGAAAAGACTGCATCTTGCTCTTATTATAGAGCTATTATGTACTTATATTACAATATAATAAAATTCCTCAATGCATATGTGTGTGGGGAGGGAGCGCGCCAAGTTCGTAATCTGATGTTCCCAGGTTCGAGTTCCACCTGTGGCAGCATTCAGATTTATCTCCGCCACCCCCAACCCAGCAGTCTGTGGGAAAGGTAGCCTTCCGTCGGATGGGGTATTAAGCCTTGGCCCTGTGTGCAATACTATGCACGCTAAAAACACACTGGATGGCCTTGACGGATCTGTTTCCTAACAGCTGTCCAGTGAGTCCCCTCCCCCCTACTTTCTCTGAGCACTTGGGGTCCTTGTGACCTGGACATTTAGCCCATTGTGTTAAAAAAGTATCAGGTTGGGTTGTTTTACCTCTGAGCGGCACTTTTTTGCACACTATGGGCTAAATTGCCAGGTCACAAGGACCCGAAAGCTCAGAGAAGGTTGGGGGAGGGGACCCACTGAAACAGCTGTTGGGAGACAGATGGTAGCCTCCCGTCAAGGCCATCTAGCGTGTTCTTTAACGTGCACAGGGAATGTCTCTCCCACACACGGGACCACGGCTTAACGTCCCATCCGACGGACGGCGGCCTTTCCAAGCCCATCGGTGTCCCCTACTGACGTGGGCAGGGCGGGGAATTTTGCGGAGATAAATCTCAACACTGACCTAGCTGGGACTCGAACCTGGGAACTACAGATTACGAGCCTGGCGCGCTACTGACTGAGCCACCCCCGCCCCGTACCGATCAGAGGTAAAGGAAACTAAACAATCGAATCCCATGTATTTTTTTTTGAATTAATGAATTTTTTATTTAACATGTAATGCATCAATAGTATAGAGAAGCGAAAAAAAAAAAATAAATTTTGAGTAATTACACTTATCAAGGATAACAAAGGAAAATATTTAAATAGCAATACATACAATCGCTCAAAAAATATCCGAACACTGTGGTTCATTACAGAATTCAGAAAAAAATATTCGGCAACGATTTTTTTTAGAAATTAGTGATCTGGCAACCTTTGTTGATATTTTTCATGATGTATAAAAACATCTAAGAATCTGATTTCGAAACTAATATTATAAAATTGATGCTTTAATTAAAAAAAAATTAAATATTAATGCTACTGAAGATTGAACTTAATTTAATAAAATACGGCAAACTTTTTTGTAATTAATTATTTTTTTTTGAATATTTATTAATTGTTATCAATTTTACTTAAGGTAACAAAATATATAACAAATATTGTATTATATATTAATTAATTTTCTTACCCAAAAATTAAAGTTTAATACCAATGAGAAAGTCTAATTTTAATTCCACAAGTACAGATTTGAAATTTGATGTTGAAAAATCCAAAAAAGGAATCTTTCACAAAAATTTTCTTTTTATAGAATTCTTTTTCATAGAATTTCATAGAATCAGAAATCTTAGTAATAAGTTTATTATTTTCAATTGCTTTTTGTACTATTTTGAAGAATTATTTATAAACAAAATTTACTTTTTTCCTTTATAAACTAGCATTATTCAACTTTGAGTTTTATTTGCTTTTTAAATTTAAAAAGGTTTATCTTAGTTTTATATTTGAATTTGTTTTCCTTCTTTTTAATTTATTTGTCCATTGATAAATAATAATAATGGGTTATAATACATAATCTGTTATATCAGCTTTATAAATAGCTGTTTATTCAAAAACTTACAATTTATATTTTTAATAAAAAATATGGTCTATGCAACTGGCTGTCATAGATGTTATTTTTGTAAAATCATTTAGATACGAACTAGAACCATACAATGACATAATGCTTTTATATTCGAAATTTTCATTATTTGACTTATTGATATCTAAATTCATATCCCCAATGAAATATACATGTTAACTTTTACTTTTCCAAATATATTAATCTAATTCGTTTAGAAATTCATTAATAGTAAATTTGTGTGATCTACGTAAAGAAATGATGTAAATATCATTTAATTTATCATATACATGTAAAAACTCTGCAGTTATAAAACTTCAACATTGTATACTTCCTATAAATATATATTTTTTTCAAGATACAATAGGTCAGAAGGTATTATATTGTAATTGTCGAGTATTACAGAAAATGTTATAGTCATCAGTTTCATAGTTAATATTTCAAAATCAGATATAAATATTTCAGTTAAAATAACAAAACTATAGTACAATTTACTTCTGATTAAATAATAGAATCAGGATTTCTTCAAAATTGCTTCTTAAACTTTCAATGTTACCATGGATAACATTCAACATATTTAATGCATTTCCTGAGAAAAAAATAAATATCGCTAAAGGTTATCAAATATACTATTTGAAACACTCCATTATAAATTTGAATGATATTTACTTTTAATTGAATACAACTGTATATATTCTCACAATTGTTGTGGAAAAAGTTTTATATAAGTAATAATATAAAACGATTATTTTAATTAACACTTCCATGATTTTTGTTTGTCTTAATTTGCAAAGATTAAAGGAGAAACAATACTTCTGGTAATGAAAGTGATATCGAAGAAAACAGCAAGAAGAAGAATTAAGAGAATAGAAAAGGAATTATATCTTTAAGATTCCCAGGAAACGTTTCAAGAGATTAATGTGCAAACATCGGCCATCTGGGCATTCAAATCACGACATTTTATCGCTGAGATTTTCTCTTTAGCTTCGTTTTTTTAAAGCCGTTTCCCTCTTCCATCTATCAAGTTGCAAATGCTTAGAACTGTAGCGGGAGTTTTGTAAACAGAAAAGTAAAGTCAGTGCTGCGTTGTTTTACATTACTCGCGAGCCCGTTGGATTCATAAACTGTTTATTGCTAGTTCTGAGAAATTTCCGCGAGCGGCAATCTCGTGATTGTGCGGAACGTGGCGCACCGGTCAGTAAACAGAAGCGCCACGTTAAGAGCGAGCCCAGATACGTCATCACTTTTGGACTGCTGCCAGATGCAGAGCATTTAAAACGGAGATACGTTACAGGTGAAGCCACGGCCTTTTTTTCTCGCTGTTGTTGGCTAGAGTGTTAAAGATCTTGTGTACACAGTTTTTTGCTTTCCATCGTGTCTTTTGTACGCTTTCATGGGCAGAGGAAGTGCTTTAAATTGCTGGTAATAAAAGACTTTCGTTTTCTGATTTAATAGGAAGGGTTGGTTTTAATGTTGGGAACTTTTCCTCGCTTTTTTTTATATGGATGGATTGCGGTAGTTGAAGTTGTTGTGAACAATTGAATTTGAAGCTTTAAAAAAATTAGCTTTTTTTGTTGTCATTATCATAAATGCTCTCTTTGGGAAACGAATTGGCAGGCGCGTGGCTATCAATAACATTGACAACAGGCTCGCTTTTTTTGGCGTCCTCAGGGGGGTTGGGTTGTTTTGACTCTGAGAAGCACTTTTTTTGCACACCGTGGGCTAAATGGCCAGGTCACATGGACCCCGAAGTCTTAGAGAAGGTTGAGGGAGGGGACCAACTGGATAACTGTTCGGAGACAGATGGTAGCTTCCCGTCAAGGCCATCCAATGTGTTCTTTGACGTGCACAGTGTATGGCTCTCCCGCACACGGAACCACGGCTTAACGTCCCATCCGACGGCGGCCTTTCCAAGCCCATCGGTATCTTCTACTGACCGTGGGCAGGGCGGGGAATTTCGCGGAGATAAATCTCGACGCTGACCCAGCTGGGACTCGAACCTGGGAACTGTAGATTACGAACCTGGCGTGTTACCGACCCGAGCCACCCCGCCCCCTCAGGGGGAGCATTTGCCCTTTCTTGAAAAACTGGAAACGTATTTTTTTAAGGTATAAGAAAACTGAATGATTTACCATTATGTTCTGCGATTACCACTGTTCACTATGTCTAAACGAAATGGGACGCAAGGACGTACTAAGAACAGAAATCCGTCCAACAGAAACTAGTTTTAATCAATTAATCAATTTCATTATAACATATAATTTACAATATAAAAAAATAAGAGTGACGCTAAAAATATATTGTGGTTTTTCCGGGTGACCAAAGGAAATTAGTTCAAAAATCAATAACTACTTACTACAAAGATCACATACAATATGTGCCACTTTCCCGAAACATTTGGGCGGGGGTGGCTCAGTCGGTAGCGCGCCAGGCTCGTAATCTGTAGTTCTCAGGTTCGAGTCCCAGCTGGGTCAGCGTTGAGATTTATCTCCGCAAAATTCCCCGCCTTATCCACGTCAGTAGGGGACACCGATGGGCTTGGAAAGGCCGCCGTCCGTTGGATGGGACGTTAAGCCGTGGTCCCGTGTGTGGGAGAGACATACCCTGTGCACGTTAAAGAACACGCTGGATGGTCTTGACGGGAGGTTACCATCTTTCTCACAACAGCTGTTCCAGTGGGTCCCCTCACCCAACCTTCTGTGAGCCTTCGGGGTCCTTGTGACCTTGCCATTTAGCCCATGGTGTGCAAAAAAGTGCCGCTCAGAGGTAAAACAACCCAACCCGAAACATTTACAATAAATTTCTGCCTTACACTTGATTATTCACAACATCTTGCAAAGAAAAGTGAACGCTTTTTAAGTTCTGCTTGAAAATATTAAATTTTTTTTCACTTCTTATTTCAAGAGGCAACTGATTGAAGATTTTAGGTGATTATATACGAATAATTTTTGGTGATTTTAGGTGATTATATACGAATAATGCTTATGTGCAATTTCTTTTTTGGTCAAAGGAACTGAATATTTTACATCTTCTATCTCAAGTTATATAAATCCGATTGAATTTGAAAATTAAAGCAAATTTCTTACAAATAAAATCACTCTAAAAATAAACACGTGTCTAATAGGTAGAATATTCACCTTACAGTAACAATAAAAACTGCTTACAACTGCGATGGTTTTTTTTTGCAATTAATTTCACAATTTTGCTTTGCAGGGAGTAGCATCGAAATTTTATTTTAGACCCCTCCCCCGTGTTACATGTCTGATACTAAAAACAGATTTGAAAGATAAACAAATAATAAATATTATTCCATATAGAATATCATTTTAACCTTTGCCATCCGGTGGAGTATTGGAGTAACGGGGGAACCCTACTCAAGTCGGGGCGGGGGTGGCTCAGTCGGTAGCGCGCCAGGCTCGTAATCTGTAGTTCCCAGGTTCGAGTCGTAGCTGGGTCAGCGTTGAGATTTATCTCCGCAAAAATTCCCCGCCCTGCCCACGGTCAGTAGGGGACAACGATGGGCTTGGAAAGGCCGCCGTCCGTCCTTTGGGACGTTAAGCCGTGGTCCCGTGTGCGGGAGAGCCATACCTGTGCACGTTAAAGAACACGCTGGATGGCCTTGACGGGAGGCTACCATCTGTCTCCCAACAGCTGTTCCAGTGGGTCCCCTCCCCCAACCTTCTCTGAGCCTTCGGGGTCCATGTGACCTGGCCATTTAGCCCATGGTGTGCAAAAAAGTGCCGCTCAGAGGTAAAACAACCCAACGTTAAAGAATACGCTGGATGGCCTTGACGGGAGGCTACCATTTGTCTCCCAACAGCTGTTCCAGTGGGTCCCCTCCCCCAACCTTCTCTGAGCCTTCGGGGTCCATGTGACCTGGCCATTTAGCCCATGGTGTGCAAAAAAGTGCCGCTCAGAGGTAAAACAACCGAATCCAATCAATTCAAGTCTTATTTCGCCCCCCCCCCTGCCCCATTGAAATAAATCCTGGGTACGTGACTGATGGGGTGAAAGTAAAAATTTACTAGTAGTTTTTTTATTGGGACCAGTCAAAGCTATTTCTCTTCTTTTGTTGAATTTTTTTCATTAAGACAAATCGTTAAACATTTTAATCAAGATTGAATGATTTTTGAACGAATTACAAAAAAGTAATAACATCGTGTTTCGTCAATAGAAGGCTAAATTTCAAGTTCTGGAACTTCTAAAACAAACATTTTATGGTAAAAGGGTTCGGCTGTTTTACTTCTGAGCGGCACATTTTTGCACACCATGGGCTAAATGGCCAGGTCGCAAGGACCCCGAAGGCTCAGAGAAGGTTGGGGGAGGGGACCAACTTGAACAGCTGTTGAGAGACAGAGGTAGTCTCCTCGTCAAGGCCATCCAGCGTGTCCTTCCTCTAGACTTCTCCGAGTCCTTGGGGTCCTTGTAAACTGGCCATTTAGACCATTGTGTGGGGAAAAAGTGCGGTCACATTTAGGCCAATGTATGAAAAAAAAGTGGGCTCACATTTAGACCAATGTGTGGATAAAAAGTGTGCTCAGAGGTAGAGTTGGGTTGTTTTACCTCTGAGCAGCACTTTTTTGCACACCATGGGCTAAATGGCCAGGTCACAAGGACCCCGAAGGCTCAGAGAAGGTTGGGGGAGGGGACCCACTGGAACAGCTGTTGGGAGACAGATGGTAGCCTCTCGTCAAGGCCATCCAGCGTGTTCTTTAACGTGCACAGGGTATGGCTCTCCCGCACACGGGGCCACGGCTTAACGTCCCATCCGACGGACGGCGGCCTTTCCAAGCCCATCGGTGTCCCCTACTGACCGTGGGCAGGGCGGGGAATTTTGCGGAGATAAATCTCAACGCTGACCCAGCTGGGACTCGAACCTGGGAACTACAGATTACGAGTCTGGCGCGCTACCGACTGAGCCACCCCCGCCCCACTCAGAGGTAGAACAACCCAACTTCTGTGAGTATTGTTCATGAACAACACACTTTTTTTTACATTTATTCAATAAAGTTATTCATTTAAATAGATCGTTTGCAATATTCTTTTAAAATTTGGTAATTTTTCAGCTTTAGAGGCCGCTATTAAAACAATTGGACGATTCGGAAAATGGAAATCCTAACGTTTCATCCATACCTGTCAAAACGCTTAAAAATGTTATTTTTTCTGTAAGGTAGGTGGACATGAATATCTCTACAGACAGAGAGACTTCAAAGTAAAAACATTAACTCGTTTCTGTTTTTTTTTTTAAAAAGATCTAAAAATTAAAAAATGCAGAGAGAAATTTTGAAATCATGACATTTTCTCTCAGTTTCTTTTTGGACGTCCACTTTGGTCAAATCGAAACTCGGGAGAATAATTCGAAGAACTTTGATAGTCCTAAGGTTTGGGTTGCTTTACCTCTGAGTGGCAATTTTATGCACACCATGGGCTAAATGGCCAGGTCATAAGGACCCCGAAGAAGAAGAAGGAAAAGCTCAGAGAAGGTTGGAGGAGGGGACCCATTGGAACAGCTCTTGCGAGACAGATGGTAGCCTCCCGTCAAGGCCATCCAGCGTGTTCTTTAACGTTGGGTTGTTTTACCTCTGAGCGGCACTTTTTTGCACACCGTGGGCTAAATGGCCAGGTCATAAGGACCCCGAAGGCTCAGAGAAGGTTGGAGGAGGGGACCCATTGGAACAGCTCTTGCGAGACAGATGGTAGCCTCCCGTCAAGGCCATCCAGCGTGTTCCTTAACGTGCACAGGGTACGCTCTCCCGCACACGGAGCCACGGCTTAACGTCCCATCCGACGGACGGCGGCCTTTCCAAGCCCATCGGTGTCCCCTACTGACCGTGAGCAGGGCGGGGAATTTTGCGGAGATAATAGTTCTAAGGAAGAATGAATCTATTTACAAAGTGCTGATGTAGTAAAACTTTATTTCAGAACTCATACCAAGACCTCTTATATTGGCAAAAGAAAAACTTGTCTCTCAAGTAAACAAAGGAGCCCATAGTTATACTACTGACCAGTGGAGGGGGGCGAGGTTAAGGGACCATGACCCCCAACCCCTAAACTTGAGAATGCCAGTAACGGTAATGGAGGCCAAAACTGATAAAACTTATACATATTTTAAGCATTTTTGAAGAAATTGTTTTTAAACTTCTAAAACGAAGGGGAAAATGTTACACTCAAATGGAAATCCAGTATCCCCCCCCCCCCCTGTTTTACCCTTTTTCGGTTTGACTTCTTTGCTGAAACTCGCTAACATTCCTCTCCCCTTTATATTTTTTTAGATCCAGACCATGTATATTGACTAACCTTAGACAGAAATGGAACTTTCTCGGACATTCAGTTCCCCTTAAAAAACGTTTCCCAATACAACGAAAAAAAAAATTCATTTGACTTGTGCCGGATCTAAGGCAGGTAAAAAGGAAGCACAATCCCATTCTTCCCATTGCAGAATTCTATTAACCGGAAGGAAGGTGAGGGGAAAAAACGTAAAATTAAACTGTTAAAAGGGAAGAGATGAGTTGGATGTTTTACTTCTGAGTGTCAATTCTTTGCATCACAAGGACCCCAAGGGCTCAGAGAAGGTTGCAGGTTGATGGGTTGTTTCACCTCTGAGCGACACTTCGTTTGCACACAATGGATTAAATGGCCAAGTCACAAGGACCCCGAAAACTCAGAGAAGTTTGGAGGAGGGGAGCCCACTGTTTGTTATTCAGAGAAGTTTGGAGGAGGGGACCCACTGTTGGTTGTTCAGAGAAGTTTGGAGGAGGGGACCCCACTGTTTGTTGTTCAGAGAAGTATGGAGGAGGGGACCCCACTGTTTGTTGTTCAGAGAAGTATGGAGGAGGGGACCCCACTGTTTGTTGTTCAGAGAAGTATGGAGGAGGGGACCCCACTGTTTGTTGTTCAGAGAAGTATGGAGCAGGGGACCCCACTGTTTGTTGTTCAGAGAAGTATGGAGGAGGGGACCCCACTGTTTGTTGTTCAGAGAAGTATGGAGGAGGGGACCCCACTGTTTGTTGTTCAGAGAAGTATGGAGGAGGGGACCCCACTGTTTGTTGTTCAGAGAAGTATGGAGGAGGAGACCCCACTGTTTGTTGTTCAGAGAAGTATGGAGGAGGGGACCCCACTGTTTGTTGTTCAGAGAAGTATGGAGGAGGGGACCCCACTGTTTGTTGTTCAGAGAAGTATGGAGGAGGGGACCCCACTGTTTGTTGTTCAGAGAAGTATGGAGGAGGGGACCCCACTGTTTGTTGTTCAGAGAAGTATGGAGGAGGGGACCCCACTGTTTGTTGTTCAGAGAAGTATGGAGGAGGGGACCCCACTGTTTTTTGTTCAGAGAAGTATGGAGGAGGGGACCCCACTGTTTGTTGTTCAGAGAAGTATGGAGGAGGGGACCCCACTGTTTGTTGTTCAGAGAAGTATGGAGCAGGGGACCCCACTGTTTGTTGTTCAGAGAAGTATGGAGGAGGGGACCCCACTGTTTGTTGTTCAGAGAAGTATGGAGGAGGGGACCCCACTGTTTGTTGTTCAGAGAAGTATGGAGGAGGGGACCCCACTGTTTGTTGTTCAGAGAAGTATGGAGGAGGAGACCCCACTGTTTGTTGTTCAGAGAAGTATGGAGGAGGGGACCCCACTGTTTGTTGTTCAGAGAAGTATGGAGGAGGGGACCCCACTGTTTGTTGTTCAGAGAAGTATGGAGGAGGGGACCCCACTGTTTGTTGTTCAGAGAAGTATGGAGGAGGGGACCCCACTGTTTGTTGTTCAGAGAAGTATGGAGCAGGGGACCCCACTGTTTGTTGTTCAGAGAAGTATGGAGGAGGGGACCCCACTGTTTGTTGTTCAGAGAAGTATGGAGGAGGGGACCCCACTGTTTGTTGTTCAGAGAAGTATGGAGCAGGGGACCCCACTGTTTGTTGTTCAGAGAAGTATGGAGGAGGGGACCCCACTGTTTGTTGTTCAGAGAAGTATGGAGGAGGGGACCCCACTGTTTGTTGTTCAGAGAAGTATGGAGGAGGGGACCCCACTGTTTGTTGTTCAGAGAAGTATGGAGGAGGAGACCCCACTGTTTGTTGTTCAGAGAAGTATGGAGGAGGGGACCCCACTGTTTGTTGTTCAGAGAAGTATGGAGGAGGGGACCCCACTGTTTGTTGTTCAGAGAAGTATGGAGCAGGGGACCCCACTGTTTGTTGTTCAGAGAAGTATGGAGGAGGGGACCCCACTGTTTGTTGTTCAGAGAAGTATGGAGGAGGGGACCCCACTGTTTGTTGTTCAGAGAAGTATGGAGGAGGGGACCCCACTGTTTGTTGTTCAGAGAAGTATGGAGGAGGGGACCCCACTGTTTGTTGTTCAGAGAAGTATGGAGGAGGGGACCCCACTGTTTGTTGTTCAGAGAAGTATGGAGCAGGGGACCCCACTGTTTGTTGTTCAGAGAAGTATGGAGGAGGGGACCCCACTGTTTGTTGTTCAGAGAAGTATGGAGGAGGGGACCCCACTGTTTGTTGTTCAGAGAAGTATGGAGGAGGAGACCCCACTGTTTGTTGTTCAGAGAAGTATGGAGGAGGGGACCCCACTGTTTGTTGTTCAGAGAAGTATGGAGGAGGGGACCCCACTGTTTGTTGTTCAGAGAAGTATGGAGGAGGGGACCCCACTGTTTGTTGTTCAGAGAAGTATGGAGGAGGGGACCCCACTGTTTGTTGTTCAGAGAAGTATGGAGGAGGGGACCCCACTGTTTGTTGTTCAGAGAAGTATGGAGGAGGAGACCCCACTGTTTGTTGTTCAGAGAAGTATGGAGGAGGGGACCCCACTGTTTGTTGTTCAGAGAATGTATGGAGGAGGGGACCCCACTGTTTGTTGTTCAGAGAAGTATGGAGGAGGGGACCCCACTGTTTGTTGTTCAGAGAAGTATGGAGGAGGGGACCCCACTGTTTGTTGTTCAGAGAAGTATGGAGGAGGGGACCCCACTGTTTGTTGTTCAGAGAAGTATGGAGGAGGGGACCCCACTGTTTGTTGTTCAGAGAAGTAAGGATGATGATCAGATGAATTACACCAGCAGGGTCACCCTACAAGTTCTACTTTCTCAAATGTTCTCTGAGCCCTTGGGATCCTTGTGACTTGGCCATTTAGCCCATTGTGTGCAAGAATAAAGTGCCGCTCCGAGGTAAAAGAACTCAAATCGACGGAAGGCGGCGATTGCAAGATCCCCAGTGTCTCTTTTCTGACCGAGATCAGATCTTAGCACTCGCCCCCCTCCCCCCCCCCTCATACACACCGTGTGTAGTAAAAAGTGTTCCTCAAATTTATTATTTATTTATTCAACGTTACAGATATTTGAGAGGTCCTTATACAGGCTTTCTCATTATACATTTTTTAAAAATAATTAACTATAATACTTTTTTAGTTAATTTTCATTTTACTCTTTTTTGTTTTGTTTATTTACTTATTTAATTATTTATTTTTTAGATTCTGTTCCATAAATCTGTAGAGATTAGAAATTCAAATAAAATTTTATAAATTTTAATTTTAGAATCAAAATCTTTCTGGTTCAAGATTAAATCCGTTCTAATCTCCTGAAACATGTTCCTCTAGTGATTTAAAGAATTTTTTCCTTTGAGTTGTGTTGTTTATACAGTCAAGTAAAATATGATGAATTGTTTCGGGTACGTTACAATTTTTGCAGTTTGGAGAGTTTGAAAGTTTAAGATAAAATTTTGTTTGATTTAGCATTGCTGTATTTGTTCTAAGTCTATGGAGGATATTTAATTGTCTTCTTGTAAACGGTAGATTTTGAATATAATTAATATTTTTTGAAAGAACGTATCTAAAGTTGTTATTTTTTAATGATGCTTCAATTTGAAAGAATTGTTCGGTCAATTTAAATTCTATTATTTTTAATATCTTTTTAATAGTGTTATAAAATTAGAAGCAGTTGCTAATTTTGTTAAGTTTATGAGCATTTTCTTTAGTGTTTAAGTTTACCAAGTTCGAATTTGCAATAAATTTACTCAAATGGATGTCTGGATAGTTAACAGTATATGAGTACCTTGATGCATGGTGACTATTAAAATCTCAAAGGATAATGAACCCAGCTTCACAATTCACCCATTTTCTTCATTGAGGGGTAAAGAGGAGCCAATCAGGGACGAAAAATCTGCAGCTAATATTCTCCTCAGTCTCCCATTGGCTTTGATGAAGATGACGTCAATATGTGCTTATAACGTTGCTTAGTAACGAAGAAAAAAAAGATGCATTGTCACCACGTCTACTTCCCCAGCTTCCTTTTTTCCATTGCTGCCTATGACATGATCATTTCAACACTTTGGCTTTCGCCACAATTCTAATAAAGGCGATATTTAAAGATTTTCCCTCTCTTCTCAGAAAGCTTTTGCATAATCTCGCTAAACATACACTCAGGTCCAGAAAGCATAAAACGTCGCATCTAATTGCTGCGAATGGAAACAACGGTGATGCGGAATTAATCAATAGCAGGTATTATAAATTTTTTTTTGAAAATGAAATGATGAAATATAATTTCTTTTCTAACAAATAATGATGTATGTTTTGTTGGGTTGTTTTACCTCTGAATGGCACTTTTTTGCACACCATGGGCTAAATGGCCAGATCACATTGACCCCGAAGGCTCAGAGAAGGTTGGGGGAGGGACCCACTGGAACAGCTGTTGGAAGACAGATGGTAGCCTCCCGCCATGGCCATCCAGCGCGTTCTTTGACGTGCACAGCGTATGGCTCTCCCACACACGGGGCCACGACTCAACGTCCCATCCGACGGACGGCGGCCTTTCCAAGCCCATCGTTGTCCCCTACTGACCGTGGGCAGGTCGGGGAGTTTTGCGAAGATAAATCATCATAATAAAAGAAGTGATATCAGATGTTGAACAAACAAAGAAAGGGGCATCAGATGTTGAAGAGACAAAGGAAGAGACATCAGATGTTGAACAGACAAAAAAAGAGACATCAGATGTTGAACAGACAAAGGAAGAGACATCAGATGTTGAAGAGACAAGGGAAGAGACATCAGATGTTGAAGAGACAAGGGAAGAGACATCAGATGTTGAAGAGACAAGGGAAGAGACATCAGATGTTGAACAGACAAGGGAAGAGACATCAGATGTTGAACAGACAAAGGAAGAGACATCAGATGTTGAAGAGACAAAGGAAGAGACATCAGATGTTGAACAGACAAAGGAAGAGACATCAGATGTTGAACAGACAAAGGAAGAGACATCAGATGTTGAACAGACAAAGGAAGAGACATCAGATGTTGAACAGACAAGGGAAGAGACATCAGATGTTGAACAGACAGGGGAAGAGACATCAGATGTTGAACAGACAGGGGAAGAGACATCAGATGTTGAACAGACAGGGGAAGAGACATCAGATGTTGAAGAGACAAGGGAAGAGACATCAGATGTTGAAGAGACAAGGGAAGAGACATCAGATGTTGAACAGACAAGGGAAGAGACAACAGACAAAAAAGAGACATCAGATGTTGAACAGACAAAGGAAGAGACATCAGATGTTGAACAGACAAAGGAAGAGACATCAGATGTTGAACAGACAAAGGAAGAGACAGATGTTGAACAGACAAAGGAAGAGACATCAGATGTTGAACAGACAAGGGAAGACACATCAGATGTTGAACAGATAAGGGAAGAAACATCAGATGTTGAACAGATAAGGGAAGAGACATCAGATGTTGAAGAGACAAGGGAAGAGATATCAGATGTTGAAGAGACAAGGGAAGAGACATTAGATGTTGAAGAGACAAGGGAAGAGATATCAGATGTTGAAGAGACAAGGGAAGAGACATTAGATGTTGAACAAACAAAGGAAGAGACATCAGATGTTGAACAGACAAAGAGACATCAGATGTTGAAGAGACAAGGGAAGAGACATCAGATGTTGAACAGACAAAGGAAGAGACATCAGATGTTGAAGAGACAAGGGAAGAGACATCAGATGTTGAAGAGACAAGGGAAGAGACATCAGATGTTGAAGAGACAAGGGAAGAGACATCAGATGTTGAACAGACAAAGGAAGAGACATCAGATGTTGAACAGACAAAGGAAGAGACATCAGATGTTGAACAGACAAGGGAAGAGACATCAGATGTTGAAGAGACAAGGGAAGAGACATCAGAAGTTGAACAGACAAGGGAAGAGACATCAGATGTTGAACAGACAAAGGAAGAGACATCAGATGTTGAACAGACAAAGGAAGAGACATCAGATGTTGAAGAGACAAAGGAAGAGACATCAGATGTTGAACAGACAAAGGAAGAGACATCAGATGTTGAACAGACAAAAAAAGAGACATCAGATGTTGAACAGACAAAGGAAGAGACATCAGATGTTGAACAGACAAAGGAAGAGACATCAGATGTTGAACAGACAAAGGAAGAGGCATCAGATGTTGAAGAGACAAAGGAAGAGACATCAGATGTTGAACAGACAAAAAAGAGACATCAGATGTTGAACAGACAAAGGAAGAGACATCAGATGTTGAAGAGACAAAGGAAGAGACATCAGATGTTGAAGAGACAAAGGAAGAGACATCAGATGTTGAACAGACAAAGGAAGAGACATCAGATGTTGAACAGGCATGAGAATAGACAGGATACGTTGAACAGCCATGTAATGTTAAACAGACATGAAAGAAAATATACAATGTGGAACAGACATGAGAATAGATGTGAAATGTTGAATAGACTTCAAGACAGACGTGATGTTGAACAGCCATGGGAGCAAAATATCAGATGTTGAACAGTCACAAAGACAGACAGTAGAATAAACATTAGAATAACCATGAAATTTTGAATAGATACGAGAAGAGACATGAGATCTTGAAAATATGAGACGTTGAATACATATTAGGACGGACATCAGAACAGGAATAAGACGTTGAAGAGACATGATACTTTGAAGACAATGAAAGTTTGAGGAGACACGAGGGATTCCCCTCACCATTTCCGGTGATGACTCTGCATCATCGAAAACCTCGAGGCTTTCTTTCAGAGATCCGATTACTTTCTTTACTATTAATAACTGCTAATTTTTAATCGATAGAAATTACAGATATCATTCTACATACTTTCCTGAAGCGTCCACGTGGTCGCAGTAAACAAAAACAAGATCGTTCGTACTGGTGCGAGCCGCCGATAGCCAGATGGTCAATATTGAACCGTCTGAAAAGCAATTTCTTGTAGGAACGTGTATGCACAACAGATTCTGCATTTGCAAAGCATTTGTCGTCAAAGTGTGTGCAGTTTTTGTCCCCACATTCGCTGAAGCTATTTGTTGTGTTGCAGTAACCACGCTTCCGCCGTGGCCACCAAAGATTGCCAAAATGCCTCCATCTCGAAACAGGATGGGCGCTGTAGAAATTTTGCTGTTGGCTCTCTAAACAAAGTGAGAAATTGAAATTTAAATCCAGTGAATCATGTCTGAGTCAATGCAAATTTTTGAGACAATAGCAGAGTTTTAGATGGTCGCTTAGCAACAGTTGAAATAGGAGTAACCAGCTTCATAGTTGAGTTGGGTTGTTTTACCTCTGATCGGCAATTTTTTTGCACACCATGGGCTAAATAGCCAGGTCATATGGACCCCGAAGGCTCAGATAAGGTTGGGGGAGAGGACCCACTGGAACAGCTGTTGGGAGACAGATGGTAGCCTCCCGTCAAGTTCAATAAAGAGTGTTTTTTAACGTTGGGTTGTTTTACCTCTGAGCGGCACTTTTTTGCACACCATGGGCTAAATGGCCAGTCACATGGACCCCGAAGGCTCAGATAAAGTTGGGGAGAGAGGACCCACTGGAACAGCTGTTGGGAGACAGATTGTAGCCTCCCGTCAAGGCCATCGAGTGTGTTCTTTAACGTTGGGTTGTTTTACCTCTGAGCGGCACTTTTTTGCACACCATGGGCTAAATGGCCAGGTCACCAGGACCCCGAATGCTGAGAGAAGGTTGGGGGAGGGGATCCACTGGAACAGCTGTTGGGAGACAGAGGGTAGCCTGCCGTCAAGTCCAATCCAGAGTGTTTTTTAACGTTGGGTTGTTTTACCTTTGAGCGGAACTTTTTTGCACACCATGGGCTGAATGGCCAGGTCACATGGACCCCGAAGGCTCAGAGAAGGTTGAGGGAGGCGACCCACTGGAACAGTTGTTGGGAGCCAGATGATAGCCTCCCGTCAAGGTCATCCAGCGTGTTCTTTAACGTGCACAGGGCATGCAACTTCATAGTCGCTGCACAAGTGTTTGCATTTTAGATGATAAATATGAAGTTTGTGGGATTGATTTGCAAGAAGGAAAAACTTTTGGATCCTGGGTTAGGGTGTTTTACCTCTGAACTGTACTTTTTTGCACCTAATGGGCTAAATTTAAAGGTCATAAAGATCCCTAGGGCTTAAAGTTGCTTAGGGAAATGGGACCCAGATAACAGCTGCCAATCCTTTGATTCCCGATGATAAGGTGAGGGTTTACCAGATATAAATATCAACGCAGGCACAAGCAGGTTGGATTACTTTTCCTATAAGCTGCACTTTTTTGCACACAATGGGCTAAATAGTCAGGTCACAAGGACCCCAAGAGATAAGAGTTAGTTAGGGGAAGGGGATTCACTGGACAGTTATTAAGAGACAGCTGGAAGTCTCCCATCAATGCTATCCAACGTGTTCTTTAATATGCACAAGGTATGACTCTCTAACATACGGAACCACAGCTTAACGTCTCACGCAAAGGACGACGTCATCTCAATCTGCAGATCCCAGGTTCGAGTCCCAACTGGGCCAACGTTGAGAATTATCTTTGTAAAACTCCTCGCTCTGCCCTCAGTCAATAGGGGACATCGATGGAATTGAAATGGCCGTCGTATTGAACGTTAAGCCGTGGCCCCGTATGCAGGAGAGACATATCCTGTGCACGTTAAAGAACACGCTGGACCTTGGCGGGAGGCTACCATATCCGGGAGGCTCCTAAAAGCTGTTCCAGTGGGTCCCCTCCTTCTCAACCTTCTATGAGCCATCGGGGTCCTTGTGACCTGGCCATTTAGGCCATTGTGCGCAAAAAATGTCACTCAGAGGTAAAATAACCCAAGAACCAACAGACGACATCAAATAAGAAGTCTGTTTCATTCGATCATTTTAAATTATTGTTTTATTTTCTACATTTTGCCTCTGTCTGTGAGGTTAAAAAAAAATACCCCGAATGAATTGATTTTAGAAAAAAATGTACAATGTAACAGTAATGGCAGATTCGATAAATGTTAGGCAATATAGCCAGTCAAAACAACATTGTCGTTTTCAAAAAGCGTTAAAGAAATGAATTCAAAGTTCATTTGGAGTGCCAAAGTTCCTCAGATTCGATATAACATTGTCACGTGAGGGTAATGGTAGAGAAGGAGAGACAGACCGACTATGGTTGATTACAGAATTCAGAAAAAATATCTGGAGCGTGTACAGCAACTGTACACGCTCCAGTTACCGTTCACAGCAACCAGTAACGTTCAACAGCAACTGGAGCGTGTGCAGTTACTGCACACGCTCCAGTTTGCTGTGAACGGTAACTGCACACGCTCAATATTTCTGTGAGTGGGCCAACACGATCCAGGTTTTTGTGAGCTCACACGATCCAATGTGCTGTGAACATTAACCGCAACCGCTCCAGTTTGCTGTGAACGGTAACTGCACACGCTCCATATTCATTGCATTATATATTCATACGCATTATATATATTAAAAAATATCCAAACACTACGGTTGAGTACAGAATTCAGTAAAAATATCTGGCAGCAATTTTTTTTTAGAAATTAGTGATCTGGCAACCTTCGTGTCACGTGACACGAAGGTTGCCAGATCACTAACTTCTAAAAAAAAATCGCTGCCAGATATTTTTACTGAATTCTGTAATCAAACACAGTGTTCATTTTTTTGAGCGACTGTATCTTCTTCTCTTTGTGGGAAAGAAATTTCACTGATTTCTTCATTTGAAACCAGATGACGAAAATGCCAAATACTTTATTTTTCTGTTCATAATATACACTCAGATTTAAGAAGTAGAATCTTTTGAATACCTATTATTGTACATACATTTTAAATTAAAATTGCCCAATGCTTTTGAAACAAAGCAACCAACTGCCCTCGATTTCGCCACATCTCACCTGAATTGTACCAAGGCACTTCAAATTTTTACCAACTACCCAAGAATTTGCCAAGTTGTCTAGATTTTGCTAACACTCCTTAATTTCACGAACCCAATCCCGATTTCCCCACCTGCATTTTACCAAGTGGGTTCGAATTTTGCCAACTGACCTAGAGTTACCTCGATAAGGCCAACTCCCAGAGATTTTGCCAACTATCCTTAATTTCTCGAAACCAATCCCAATTTTCGCAACTCGCCTATATTTTACCAAGTGGGTTCGAATTTTACCAAGTTGCCTTGATTTTGACAACTACCCTAGGTTTTGCCATATTGTCTAAATTTTGCTAACTCTTCTTAATTTTACAAAAAAAAAAATCCTAATTTTCGGAATTCACCTGGATTTTGCGAAGTCGCTTCGAATCTTTTCAACTCCAATTAACTTTGAGGGGGGGGGGGCTCCCCTAGCTATGATGAAAAGTTAAGCCATGGCTTCGTTTGTTTCAGGAGAGCCATACCCTGTGTGAGTTCAAGAACACGCTTGACAGTCTAATAGAGAGACTTCCCTGTGCCCCTTAACTAAAAGAGAGGCTTCCCTGTGCCCCTTAACTAAAAGAGAGGCTTCCTGTGTGCCCCTTAACTAAAAGAGAGACTTCCCTGTGCCCCTTAACTAAAAGAGAGGCTTCCCTGTGCCCCTTAACTAAAAGAGAGGCTTCCCTGTGCCCCTTAACTAAAAGAGAGGCTTCCCTGTGCCCCTTACCTGCTGTTTAGTGGATTTCCTTCTATCATTTCTGATCTGTTGGAGTCCTTATGACATGGGTTCCTAGGTTCGAGTCCCAGATGGGTCAGCGTTGAGATTTATCTCCGCAAAATTTCCAGCTCTATCCACGGTCAGTAGGGGACACCGGTGGGCTTGGAAAGGCCGATGTCCGTCGGATGGGACGTTAAGCCGTGACTCCGTGTGCGGGAGAGTTTAACATACCCTGTGCACGTTAAAGAACACACTGGATGGCCTTGACGAGAGGCTACCATCTGTCTCCCAACAGCTGTTCCAGTGGGTCCCTCCCCCAATCTTCTCTGAGCCTTCGGGGTCCATGTGACCTGGCCATTTAGCCCATGGTGTGCAAAAAAGTGCCGCTCAGAGGTAAAACAAACAAACAAACAAACAAGCATTAAAGAAACAAAATAAAAACATCAATCTCTTTGAAAACGGGTATCCTATATTCGTCATAGGTTCCAGTTGGTCCCCTCCCCCAACCTTTGGGGTCCATGTGACCCGGCCATTTAGAACATGGTGTGCAAAAAAGTGCCGCTGAGGTAAAAGAACCCAACCCTTAGGACATGGACATTTAGCCCATTGTGTGCAAAAAAAAAATATCATTGATAATTAAAAAAAATCAGCAAAATTGTCCCCCCGGACCAGTGGTTTAATGCCTTAAATGGCAAGGGTTGTTGGGTTGTTTTACCACTGAGCGGCACTTTTTTGCACACCATGGGCTAAATGGCCAGGTCACATGGACCCCGAAGGCTCAGAGAAGGTTGGGGGAGGGGACCCACTGGAACAGCTGTTGGGAGACAGATGGTAGCCTCCCGTCAAGGCCATCCAGCGTGTTCTTTAACGTGCACAGGGTATGACTCTCCCGTACACGGGGCCACGGCTTAACGTTCCATCCGACGGACGGCGGTCTTTCCAAGCCCATCGGTGTCCCCTACTGACCGTGGGCAGGGCGGGGAATTTTTGCGGAGATAAATCTCAACGCTGACCCAGCTGGGACTCGAACCTGCGAACTACAGATTACGAGCCTGGCGCGCTACCGACTGAGCCACCCCCCGCCCCTTAAATGGCAAGAATATCAACAAGAATGTTGATATTCTTGCCATTTAAGACGGATAAAACTTGTTGCCATCCATCTTAAAAGTTTCGTCTTTTGGACCTGACCCTCTTTCCTAGAATTCGAAGGAAGTTGTTTCCCACACACGTGCAGTTGAGAGAGATTTAAAGAAAAAAAAGAAATTGCTATCGCAAAAAGAAAAAGCGTTCAAAGATGGATAGTTCTGTTAATATTCAAGAGGAAAAAATGTTTATCTGTTTGTATATTTGCTGTGCCTTTATCTTCAAGAATGAGTAGACGATTTAGAGAAAAAAACAAATCATTTCTCGTTGCTCTATCATCTGGACGAATGACGTGATGACGATCATGCGATGAGGGTGGCTCGTGTCCACGTGTAGGCCCGAGAGCGAAAGGGAGAAGGTTACGGGGGGTGGGGGGGAAGTCGGATGTTTGTTCCACGTGCGGGAACTAACGCGAGAGTCACTCGGAGATAAAGAAGCAGAAGTTGCGATTCAACGCAGATATATGTTGAGGGGGGGGGGTAGGGGGGAAAGAAGAAGACGATTCGATAATCAGGACATTGACCATTATCGTACGAACAGGAGATGTTGAGATGACTCAAAACGTCATGATATGTACAGTCGTTCAAAGAAATATCCGAACACTATGGTTGATTACAGAATTCAGAAAAAATATCTGGAGCGTGTACAGCAACTGTACACGCTCCAGTTACCGTTCACAGCAAACTGGAGCGTGTGCAGTTACTGCGCACGATCCAGTTTGCTGTGAACGGTAACTGCACACGCTCAATATTTCTGTGAGTGGGCCCACACGATCCAGGTTTTTGTGAGCAAACACGATCTAATGTGCTGTGAACATTAACCGCAACCGCTCCAGTTTACTGTGAACGGTAACTGCATACGCTCAATATTTCTGTGAGTGGGCCCACACGATCCAGGTTTTTGTGAGCAAACACGATCCAATGTGCTGTGAACATTAACCGCAACCGCTCCAGTTTACTGTGAACGGTAACTGCACACGCTCCATATTCATTGCATTATATATTAATACGCATTATATATATATATTAAAAAAAGTATCCAAACACTATGGTTGATTACAGAATTCAGAAAAAATATATGGCAACGTTTTTTTTTTAGAAATCAGTGATCTGGCAACCTTCGTGTCACACGAAGGTTGCCAGATCACTGAATTCGTATTCTTTCTATGGACCCCTACGAAATCTCATTCTTTTTCTGGACCCTCTAAGAATTCTCATTTTTCGTAGGATCCCCCAACTACCACGTATTCTCATTTTCGGTAGGCCTCAAACGGATTCTCATTTTTTTTTCTGTGGACCACCTATTAATTCTCCTTCTTTTCGCAGACTCCTAAAAATTCTCAATATTTCTGTGAACCCTCAAGGAATTGTCATTATTCCTGTAGAATGAGGATTCCTAAAAATCCTTATTCTACATCCTTACGAATTCCCATTTTTCCTGTAGACCCCCCTACCTTACGAATTCTCATTTTCTGTGTAGACTGCTATGAATTCTCATTCTTTCCGGAAACCTTCTAGGAATTCTCATTTTTTGTAGACCTCCTAAAATTCCTCATTTTTTTCCTGTAGACTCCCTACGAATCCTCATGCTTTTCATGGGCCACCTATGAATTTTCATTCTTTCTGTAGACCCCTTACGAGTTTTAATTCTTTCTGTGGATCCTCTACGAATTCTCATTCTCTCTGTGGATTCCCTACGGATTCTGCTTTTTTGTAGACTTTCTATAAATTCCCATTTTTTCCCCTTTGAACCTCGTACGAATCCTCATTCCTTCCATCAGCCACCTATGAATTCTCACCCTTTCTGCAGAATCCTATGAAGTCTCTTTTTGTAGCCCTCCTACAAATCTTCACTTGTTTTCTGTACCACCTACGAATTATCATTCTTTCTGCAGACCCCTAAAAATTTTCACTTTTTCTCTCAATTCTCAAGGCTTTGTCATTATCCCTTTGGCCCCCTAAGAAATCCCACTTTCC
The DNA here is from genome assembly GCA_038380435.1 of Ryuthela nishihirai. Taxonomy (NCBI): domain Eukaryota; kingdom Metazoa; phylum Arthropoda; class Arachnida; order Araneae; family Heptathelidae; genus Ryuthela; species Ryuthela nishihirai. Next base: position 54,408,807 of record JAWZYU010000027.1, read on the forward strand.
CTATAAGACCTGTAATTCTAATTTTTCCTTTAGACTCCTACAAATCTCATTCTTTCTGAAAACCTTCTAGGAATAAAAATTTTTTATACCTTCTTCGAAGCCTCATTCGTTTCATGGGCCACCCATGAATCCTTATTGTTTCTGTAGAGCCCCTACGAATTATCATGGGAATCTTTTCATGGGTCACCTATGAATCCTTATTTTTTCTGTAGAGCCCCTACGAATTTTCATGGGATTCTTTTCATGGGCCACCTATGAATACTTATTTTTTCTGTAGGGCCCCTACGAATTTTCATGGGATTCTTTTCATGGGCCACCTATGAATCCTTATTCTTTCTGTAGAGCCCCTACGAATTTTCATGGGATTCTTTTCATGGGCCACCTATGAATCCTTATTTTTTCTGTAGAGCCCCTACGAATTTTCATGGGATTCTTTTCATGGGCCACCTATGAATCCTTATTTTTTCTGTAGAGCTCCTACGAATTTTCATGGGATTTTTTTCATGGGCCACCTATGAATCCATATTTTTTCTGTAGAGCCCCTACGAATTTTCATGGGCCACCTATGAATCCTTATTCTTTTTGTAGAGCCCCTACGAATTTTCGTGGGATTCTTTTCTTGGGCCATCTATTAATCCTTATTCTTTCTGTAGAGCCCCTACGAATTTTCATGGGCCATCTATGAATCCTTATTCTTTCTGTAGAGCCCCTACGAATTTTCATGGGATTCTTTTCATGGGCCACCTATGAATCCTTATTCTTTCTGTAGAGCCCCTACGAATTTTAATTCTTTCTGTGGATCCTCTAGGAAATCTCATCCTTCTGTGGACTCCCTATGAATTCTCTATTTTTGCAAACTTCCAACCTATGAATCGTCATTTTTTTTTTCTGTGGACCTCCTGCGAATCCTAATTCCTTCTTGGCGGCCCCCTATGAATTCTCATACTTTCTGCAGAACCTTACGAATCCTCATTTTTGTAGACTTCCTACGAATTCTGATTTTCCTGGACCACCTACAAATTCTTATTTTTTCTACAGACCACTAGGAATTTTCATTCTTTCTGTGGACTCTCTAGGAATTCTCATTCTTTCTGTGGACTCTCTAGGAATTCTCATTCTTTCTGCGGGTACCTTAAGGTTCTCATTGTTTGTAGGCCTCCTAGGAATTTCACTTCCATCATCTATCCAATTTCATTTTCTGATCAACATGAGAGATATTGTGTTGCCATACTGAATTGACGTAATTTCAGCAAAACCATAAAATTCAACACAGGTTATTATACATTAAGTATGTAATAGTGATAAATGTACTTTTTCCGTTAAAGCTTTCTGAAGTATTGAAAACAGCACGTGGAACCTTTGTGGGTACGGGGAGGGGGGGGGGGGAGGTCAGTCTGTAGCGCGCATGTGAGGCTCGTATTCTGCAGTCCCAGGTTCGAGTCGTACCTGTGCCAGCGTTGAGATTTATCTCCGCTGAATCCCAGCCCTGCCCTCGGTGAGAACGAAACGCGGATGGGCAAGAAAAGGATGCCGTCCGTCAAATGGGATTGGTTGGGTTGTTTTACCTCTGAGCAGCACATTTTTGCACACCATGGGCTAAATGGCCAGGTCACAAGGACCCCGAAGGCTCAGAGATGATTGATGTCCTGGTGTCCCCTATTGACCGTGGGAAAGGCGGGAAGGCGGGGAGTTGTGCGGAGATAAATCTCAACGCTGACTTTGCTGGGACTCGAACTTGAGAACTACAGATTACGAGCCTGGCGCGCTACCGACTGAGACACTGCCCCCCCAATTAAGTTTGTCCCCTCGCTTTCGAAAGCAATGTTTGAACAACCGTTTCGACAAACACAAACCTCCAAATGTCAAAGCCAAAAACAAGATAAGAAAAAAGAGCCATGCTTGTTAATATCGCATAACACAGAAATACAGATTGCGATCTTCCTGGCAAATAACATTTCTATTTATTTATAAACAAATGATTTCACAAAATCATTTAAAAGGAAATCATCCGACGTCTGAGTTACTCAAGCATTGTCTGTCTGTCAGTCTAGTTCTGGGTGATTCCATTTCCTATGTCCCCCCTACCAGTTCCTATTTCCCGCCACTCCTTCGAAATGTGTCTCGTGGTGTCTGGTGCGTCTGCAGCAATGGCGTCTTCCTTCCGTTCCCTCGAGTCCGCTGGACAAACCCACGCGACTCGGAATCCCTCTCCTGTTCCTTTCACAAGAGAAAGCAGTAGATTCCGAAGAAGTTCACCGACCGACCCGTTGCGGACACGTCTGCGTCACAAAAATAAATCGAACGCCGACAAATCGGAAGAATGCGCAACACTTAGGAGAGAGATTTTCTGCTGTGTTCCCTGTTTTTGAGTTTCCTGTAGAACTGCGAAACTTGGTTTGCATCAGGGGAAGTTGGAAATCGGGAATGGATTAGGGTTGTTTTATTTTTAAGTGGCATATTTTTTTGCACACAATAAACTAAATGGTTGGGTTGGGTTGTTTTACCTCTGAGCGGCCCTTTTCTGCACACCATGGGCTAAATGGCCAGGTCACAAGGACCCCGAAGGCTCAGAGAAGGTTGGAGGAGGGGACTCACTGGAACAGCTGTTGGGAGACAGATGGTAGCCTCCCGTCAAAGCCATCCAGCGTATTCTTTAACGTGCACAGGGTATGGCTCTCCCGCACACGGGCCACGGCTTAAAGTACCACCGACGGACGGCGACATTACCAAGCCCATCGGTGTCCCCTACTGACCGTGGGCAGGGCGGGGAATGCTGACCCAGCTGGGACTCGAACATGGGAACTACAGATTACGAGCCTGGCGCGCTACACCCCCGCCCCACATTGCGCAAGAGAGTCTCGTGTACAGAGAAATTTCAGGCTCACTTGTAGGCGGATTCGCTCTTTAATGAAAAGGAACATCTCGATGTTTTGTTTTCTCAGCTGACCTTGAATTCTGTCACGAATGTGGAGGAGGAGGAGGAGGAGGAGGGAGAATCACTAAGGGGGAACAAGGAAAGGTAAGAGAGAGGGAAAGCCGTTAGATGTTCATTAAGGCGGACGTCGAAGCCCTCAAAACGACGAAGCCATGTTTAAATGAGCTGCAATTAACGTCAAATCGGACGATAAAGGGAACCTCCCCCAAAGACCTTGGAAGTATTGTTTTCGAGATGTTTTCAGCGTTTCGAGATGTTTTCAGCGAAGATTTTAGATTGCGAGTATTTCTGCGTGCTCTTTCATTTAATTTACTAAAAACCTGGGGGCGGGGGTGGTTCAGTCGCTAGCGCGCCAGGCTCGTAATCTGTAGTTCCCAGGTTCGAGTCCCAGCTGGGTCAGCGTTGAGATTTATCTCCAAAAAAATTCCCCGCCCTGCCCACGGTCAGTAGGAGACACCGATGGGCTTGGAAAGGCCGCCGTTCGTCGGATGGGACGTTAAGCCGTGGCCCCGTGTGCGGGAGAGCTATACCCTGTGCACGTTAAAGAACACGCTGGATGGCCTTGACGGGAGGCTATCATCTATCTCCCAACAGCTGTTGCAGTGGATCCCCTCCCCCAACCTTCTCTGAGCCTTCGGGGTCCATGTGACCTGGCCATTTAGCCCATGGTGTGCAAAAAAGTGCCGTTCAGAGGTAAAACAACCCAACCCAACTAAAAACCTGAAGAAGAATGAAATTTTTCAGTGAAGTTCACTTTCGAATGCAGGTACGTTAGGAGAGGAAAATGATCTACATAAAGGGTTGGGTTGTTTTACCTCTGAGCTGCACTCTTTTTGCACACACGGGGCGGGGGTGGCTCAGTCGGTAGTGCGCCAGGCTCGTAATTTGTAGTTCCCAGGTTCGAGTCCCAGCTGGGTCAGCGTTGATTTTTCTCCGCAAAACTCCCAGCCCTGTCCACGGTCAGTAGGGGACACCGATGGGCTTGGAAAGACCGCCGTCCGTCGGACGGGACGTTAAGCCGTGGCCCTTGTGCGGGAGAGACATACCCTGTGCACGTTAAAGAACGCGCTGGATGGCCTTGACGGTAGGCTACCATCTGTCTCCCAACAGGTGCTCCAGTGGGTCCCCTCTCCCAACTTTCTCCGAGTCGTCGGGGTCCTTGTGACCTGGCCATTTAGCCCATGGTGTGCAAAAAAGTGCCGCTCAGAGGTAAAACAACCCAACGTTAAAGAACACGCTGGATGGCCTTGATGGGAGGCTACCATCTGTCTCCCAACAGGTGCTCCAGTGGGTCCCCTCTCCCAACTTTCTCCGAGTCGTCGGGGTCCTTGTGACCTGGCCATTTAGCCCATGGTGTGCAAAAAAGTGCCGCTCAGAGGTAAAACAACCCAACGTTAAAGAACACGCTGGATGGCCTTGATGGGAGGCTACCATCTGTCTCCCAACAGGTGCTCCAGTGGGTCCCCTCTCCCAACTTTCTCCGAGTCGTCGGGGTCCTTGTGACCTGGCCATTTAGCCCATGGTGTGCAAAAAAGTGCCGCTCAGAAGTAAAACAATGCTTCATGTATCATGATCAGTAACATAGCTACACAGGTGCAACTGAGTGTGATCCTTTGCAAAGTCCTTGGGGTCCCCCCCCCCTCGACTGCTCCCAATGCAAATTTGACAAGTTACGCCTATTTTTTTTTATCCTTTTATGCATCTACTGAGGCCAAACTGCCTCCCTGCCGTCCTATTCCTGATCCTACAAATGATTTTTAAAGGAACTTTTTTCAGTTGTTTTTTTCAAGCGCTTCATACTTTTTTCTTACCGAAACTTAAGAAATCTTACAAACTATGTAAATGTTATTTTCTCACCTGCAGATAACCTTTTAGAGGGTGGCCAGCAACTCTAATTGTGTTATTTGCATCTTAACTCTCTTTATAAAGTATGTTGTAAATACAAGAAAAAGTACGATATATAACTCAAAGTATTAATTTGTAAATATTTTATTTTCGTTTTTTGCTCTGTGACTAAACAAATTGTATTCTCAGAATCCATATCCATTAAAAGCTCATTTCAGATTGCTAAGAGAGAGAGAGAGCTATCGCGGTGCTGATTGGTTTTCTTAAGCAACTGCCTTAGGGGGATTTCTACCTGCCAAATTGACATGCATTTAAATGCCTATCCATACATTACGGAAAATTAAAAAGAAAATAATTACCTTAAAGAATGGAAGAAATAAAACGAGGGTTTCATTTGTTTAAATCCTATCAAATTAGAAATACAGTTGGGTTGGGTTGTTTTACCTCTGAGCGGCACTTTTATGCACACCGTGGGCTAAATGGCCAGGTCACATGGACCCCAAAGGCTAAGAGAAGGTTGGGGGAGGGGACCCACTGGAACAGCTGTTGGGAGACAGATGGTAGTCTCCAGTTTAAGACCATCCAGCGTGTTTTTTAACGTGTGTTGGGTTGTTTTACCTCTGAGTGGCACTTTTTTGCACACAATGAGTTAAATGACCAGTCACAAAGATCCCGAAGGCTCAGCTTAGGTTCGGGAGAGGACCCACTGGAACAGCTGTTGGGAGACAGATGGTAGCTTCCCGTCAAGACCATCCAGCGTGTTCTTTATCGCGTGTTGGGTTGTTTTACCCCTGAGCATCACTTTTTTGCACACCATGGGCTAAATGGCCAGGTCACAAGGACCCCGAAGGCTCAGAGAAGGTTGGGGGAGGGAACCCACTGGAACAGCTATTGGGAGACAGATGGTAGCCTCCCGTCATGGCCATCCAGCGTGTTCTTTAACATTGGGTTGTTTTACCTCTGAGTGGCACTTTTTTGCACACCATGGGCTAAATGGCCAGGTCACAAGGACCCCGAAGGCTCAGAGAAGGTTGGGGGAGGGGACCCACTGGAACAGCTGTTGGGAGACAGATGGTAGCCTCCCGTCAAGGCCATCCAGCGTGTTCTTTAACGTTGGGTTGTTTTACCTCTGAGTGGCACTTTTTTGCACACCATGGGCTAAATGGCCAGGTCACATGGACCCCGAAGGCTCAGAGAAGGTTGGGGGAGGGGACCCACTGGAACAGCTGTTGGGAGACAGATGGTAGCCTCCCGTCAAGGCCATCCAGCGTGTTCTTTAACGTTGGGTTGTTTTACCTCTGAGCGGCACTTTTTTGCACACCATGGGCTAAATGGCCAGGTCACATGGACCCTGAAGGCTTAGAGAAGGTTGGGGGAGGAGACTCACTGGAACAGCTGTTGGGAGACAGATGGTAGCCTCCCGTCAAGGCCATCCAGCGTGTTCTTTAACGTTGGGTTGTTTTACCTCTGAGCGGCACTTTTTTGCACACCATGGGCTAAATGGCCAGGTCACATGGACCCTGAAGGCTTAGAGAAGGTTGGGGGAGGAGACTCACTGGAACAGCTGTTGGGAGACAGATGGTAGCCTCCCGTCAAGGCCATCCAGCGTGTTCTTTAACGTTGGGTTGTTTTACCTCTGAGCGGCACTTTTTTGCACACCATGGGATAAATGGCCAGGTCACATGGACCCTGAAGGCTTAGAGAAGGTTGGGGGAGGAGACTCACTGGAACAGCTGTTGGGAGACAGATGGTAGCCTCCCGTCAAGGCCATCCAGCGTGTTCTTTAACGTTGGGTTGTTTTACCTCTGAGCGGCACTTTTTTGCACACCATGGGCTAAATGGCCAGGTCACATGGACCCCGAAGGCTCAGAGAAGGTTGGGGGAGGGGACCCACTGGAACAGCTGTTGGGAGACAGATGGTAGCCTCCCGTCAAGTCCATCCAGCGTGTTCTTTAACGTTGGGTTGTTTTACCTCTGAGCGGCACTTTTATGCACACCATGGGCTAAATGGCCAGGTCACAAGGACCCCGAAGGCTCAGAGAAGGTTGGGGGAGGGGACCCACTGGAACAGCTGTTGGGAGACAGATGGTAGCCTCCCGTCAAGTCCATCCAGCGTGTTCTTTAACGTTGGGTTGTTTTACCTCTGAGCAGCACTTTTTTGCACACCATGGGCTAAATGGCCAGGTCACAAGGACCCCGAAGGCTCAGAGAAGGTTGGGGGAGGGGACCCACTGGAACAGCTGTTGGGAGACAGATGGTAGCCTCCCGTCAAGGCCATCCAGCGTGTTCTTTAACGTGGTGCAAAAGTGTTGTTGCCTATGAGGCCTGACTCCGATAAGGGTTCTCATTTTAGCTTCTCTATGTGGAAAGGTTCCCGAAAGGAAACTTCGAGTTGTTTTACCTCTAAGCAGCAGGGACGAGGGTGGCTCAGTCGGTACCCTGACAGGCTCGTAATCTGCAGTTCCCAGGTTCGAGTCCCAGCTGGGTCAGCGTTGAGATTTATCTCCGCAAAATTCCCCGCACTGCCCACGGTCAGTAGGGGACACCGATGGGCTTGGAAAGGCCGCTGTCCATTGGATGGGACGTTAAGCCGTGTCCCCGTGTGTGGGAGAGCCATACCCTGTGCCCGTTAAAGAACACGCTGGATGGCCTTGACGGGATTGTCTCTCTCTGTCTCCCAACAGCTGTTCCAGTGGGTCCCCTCCCCCAATGTTCTCTAAGCCTTCGGGATCCTTGTGACCTGGCCATTTAGCCCATAGTGTGCAAAAAAGTGCCGCTCAGAGGTAAAACAACCCAACGTTAAAGAACACGCTGGATGGCCTTGACGGGAGGCTACCATCTGTCTCCCAACAGCTGTTCCAGTGGGTCCCCTCCCCCAACCTTCTCTGAGCCTTCGGGATCCTTGTGACCTGGCCATTTAGCCCATAGTGTGCAAAAAAGTGCCGCTCAGAGGTAAAACAACCCAACGTTAAAGAACACGCTGGATGGCCTTGACGGGAGGCTACCATCTGTCTCCCAACAGCTGTTCCAGTGGGTCCTCTCCCGAACCTAAGCTGAGCCTTCGGGATCTTTGTGACCTGGCCATTTAACCCATTGTGTGCAAAAAAGTGCCGCTCAGAGGTAAAACAACTAACACACGTTAAAGAACACGCTGGATGGCCTTGACGGGAGGCTACCATCTGTCTCCCAACAGCTGTTCCAGTGGGTCCCCTCTCCCAACCTTCTCTTAGCCTTCGGGGTCCATGCCTTCGGCTTCTTAGCCTTCGGGGTCCATGTGACCTGGACATTAGCCCATGGCAAAAAAGTGCCGCTCAGAGGTAAAACAACCCAACCCAACTTCCCGAATGGCGTTTGCTTTGAGATAAGTCCTTCCAGTCTCCTACTCTTCGATGTTGACAAAAGATCGATAAAAAATCTTTTCCAGAACAATATTCTCTGCTCCCCCCCCCACTCGCAACCAATAAAGACTACAGATTACGACTCTCGTTTGGTCGTTCATCGCCGTGTTTCTACTGGCAGACGCTCTACTTTGCTAATCGTTTGTTGTTGTTCCGTGGCAATTTTTGCCGCGATAAAAGAAAGAGTCCTCGTTTTCTGCGTAGGTGTAATTATTGAATTGTTTATTCGTCTCGCGTAATGGGCAGGAAGAAGCAGAAACTCTTTGAAACTTCTGTATCACAATGTGATTCGAACCAGGATACCAAATACCGGTCGAATGTTAAGCTGTGGTTCAATGTGCGAGACAGCCGTAATGTGTGTACGGTAAAGAACATGGTGGATGTCCTTGGCGGTTGGGTTGTTTTACCTCTGAGCGGCACTTTTTTCCACACCATGGGTTAAATGGCCAAATCACAAGGACCCCGAAGGCTCAGAGAACGTTAGGGTAGGTGACCCATTGGAACAGCTGTTGGGAGCCATCTAGCGTGTTCTTTAATGTGCACAGATTGTAGCTTTCCCAGACACGGGCCACGGCTTAACATCCCATCCGACGGCGGTCTTTACAAGCCCATCGATGTCCCCTACTAACTATGGGCAGGGCGGGGAATTTTGCGGAGATAAATTTCAACGCTGACCCAGCTGGGACTCAAACCTGGAACTGCAGATTACGAGCCTGGCGCGCTACCGACTGAGCCACGCTCACCCAGGCCTTGGCGGGAAATTAACCTCTGTCTCCTAACAACTGTCCAGTGAGTCCTCTTCCCCCAACCTTCTCTCAGCCCCTGAGGTCCTTGTGACTTGTCCTTTAGAGAATTGCGTGCAAAAAAAAAAGTACCATCACAATCTAAAAAGCAAACCGACCCTTTTAATGTTTAAAGGCTTTGCACAGAATACTATCAGATCATTGGGGCGGGGGTGGCTCAGTCGGTAGCGCGCCAGGCTCGTAATCTGTAGTTCCCAGGTTCGATGCCCAGCTGGGTCAGCGTCGAGATTTATCTCCGCAAAAATTCCCCGCCCTGCCCACGGTCAGTAGGGGACACCGATGGGCTTGGAAAGGCCGCCGTCCGTCGGATGGTACGTTAAGCCGTGGCCCCGTGTGCGGGAGAGCCATACCCTGTGCACGTTAAAGAACACGCTGGATGGCCTTGACAGGAGGCTACCATCTGTCTCCCAACAGCTGTTCCAGTGGGTTCCCAACCTTCTCTGAGCCTTCGGGGTCCATGTGACCTGGCCATTTAGCCCATGGTGTGCAGAAAAGTGCCGTAACCCAACCCTATCAGATCATTAAAGTAGTGTTATTTTATCTCTGAGTGGTGCTTTTTTGCCCATAATGGAGTAAATGGCCAGGTCACAAGGATCCCGAGAAGACTGGAAGAAGGGGACCAACCGGACAGCTATTGGGTGAAAGATGGTAGTCTTCCGGCAAAGGTCATCCAGCATGTTCTTTAACGTGCACAGATTCCGCCTCTTCGGACGAACAGTGACCTTTCCAAGCTCAATGATTTCCCCTTTCTTATACAGAGCAGAACGGGAATTAGCAGAGAAAATTCTAAGCTCAGTTACAGCGGGGACTCGAACTTGGGAATTGCAGATTACGAGCGTGGAGCTCCCCCCCCCCCTCACTCCCTCTTTTAGGAGCTGGGGGTGGCTTAGTCGGCAGCGCGCCAGGCTCCTAATTTACAATTCCCAGCTTCGAGTCCCAGCTGGGCCAACTTTGAGATTTTTCTCCGCAAAACCCCCACCCTGCACACGGTCAGTAGGCGAAACCGATGGGCTTGGAAAGGCCGCCGTCCGTTGGATGGGTTGTTAAGCTGTGGTCCATGTTCGGGGAGAGCCATACCCTGCGCACGTTGATGGCCTTGACGGGAGGCTACCATCTGTCTCCCAACAGCTGTTCCAGTGGGTCCCCTCTCTCAATTTTCTCTGAGCCTACGGAGTCCATGTGACCTAGCCATTTAGCTCGTGGTGTGCAAAAAAGTGCCACTCAGAGGTAAAACAACACAACCTTAAAGAACGCACTGGATGGCCTTGACGGGAGGCTACCATCTGCCTCCCAACAGCTGTTCCAGTGGGTCCCCTCTCTCAATCTTCTCAACCTAAGGGGTCCTTGTGACCTGGCCATTTAGCTCGTGGTGTGCAAAAAAGTGCCACTCAGAGGTAGAACAACACAACCTTAAAGAACGCACTGGATGGCCTTGACGGGAGGCTACCATCTGCCTCCCAACAGCTGTTCCAGTGGGTCCCCTCTCTCAATCTTCTCAACCTAAGGGGTCCTTGTGACCTGGCCATTTAGCTCGTGGTGTGCAAAAAAGTGCCACTCAGAGGTAGAACAACACAACCTTAAAGAACACACTGGATGGCCTTGACGGGAGACTACCATCTGTCTCCCAACAGCTGTTCCAGTGGGTCCCCTCTCTCAATCTACTCTGAGCCTACGGGGTCCTTGTGACCTGTCCATTTAGCCCATTGTGTGCAAAGAAGTTCATCTCAGAGGTAAAACAGTCCCCGCCCTTTCACCATTTTCTAGTTATTAGCGATTTGTTATTTTGATCTTCCTTCTCTAAGACCTAGATCATCTTCGATTATGAGACAAACTCTGACATAAAAAAATTGTTTAGCAAACACGAGAATGATTAATTCCAGAGTTAGCGAAGCAAATTGAGTGAAAATAATAGTGCACATATAGAGTTTACTGTTGACACAGAAGTCAATAAATAGTGTTTTTGGAGGAGAAAAATTAGAAAACTCATTTTTTCCCGTAAACTGTATTTTGAATAATGTTGGAATTTTTTCAATTTTGGTCTGTTTCGGAATCGTTACACAGCCACCAACAAACTCAAAATGCCAAAAACGTGCAGACGAATTGCATTTTCTCGACGCTCTGTCAAACATTTTAAATATTCGGTAGTGAGATCAACATTCTGGATTAAAATATCTTAATGATGCTGAGTTCCATCTCACTTCAGTGGACCGTGGGTGGCTCAGTCGGTAGCGCGCAAGGATCGTAATTTGTAGTTCTCAGGTTCGAGTCCCAGCTGGGTCAGCGTAAACTCCCTGCCCACGGTCAGTAGAGAACAGCGATTGGAAAAAGCCGCCGTCCGTCGGATGGGACGTTAAGCCGTGGCCCCGTGTGCGGGAGAGCCATACCCTGTGCACGTTAAAGAACACGATGGATGTCCTTGACGGGAGGCTACCATCTGTCTCCCAACAGTTGTTCCAGTGGGTCCCCTCCCCCAACCTTCTCTGAGCCTTCGGGGTCCTTATGACCTGGCCATTTAGACCATGGTGTGCAAAAAAGTGCCGTTCAGAGGTAAAACAACCCAACGTTAAAGAACACACTGGATGGCCTTGACGGGAGGCTACCATCTGTCTCCCAACAGTTGTTCCAGTGGGTCCCCTCCCCCAACCTTCTCTGAGCCTTCGGGGTCCATGTGACCTGGCCATTTAGACCATGGTGTGCAAAAAAGTGCCGCTTAGAGGTAAAACAACCCAAACTTTCGACGACAAATTTCTTTTTTTATTATTTATTTATCATTTATTTATATTTTATTTATTATTATTCATTTCATTTTTGTTTACAATATCTTAATGATGCTGAGTTCCATCTGACTGCAGTTGCTCTTTCATTCCACCTAACCTGACGATTTCTTTTTTTCAACTTCTTTTTTTATCTCGATGGACAAAACCCTGACATTTGTTTTTTAATTAACATTGTTCGAAGAACTCATTTATCATCCATTATTGATTAACCGTTCCAAAAAAAAAAACTTCCAGGCTTTTTCCTTCAGTGCGTTTCTTTGGACTATTTTTTTTGTTGTTTAAAAATAAAAAGTGATTAAAAAAAAACTTCAAAGTTTTCGAGTAACTTTAAAACCGATGTTCGAATACTTTTCTTAAGTTGCAGGTGAAAGTATTTCTGATAATTTTGGAAGCATTGAATTTTTTAAACCTGCAGAGCAAGATAAATGGAGCAGCGAGGCATAGCGAATGCTGCGTAAAACACTTAAAATATATTTTCTAGACCATTTTTTTGTATCAATATTTAAGACAGAGCAGATTTTTTTTTAAATTTTGTATATGCTTTCGGCCTTTTATGCTGGTCAGAGACGAATATTATAAAAAAAAACGTACATGGAACAAGACAGATTAGGGTTGGGTTGGTTTATCTCTGATGGGGGCATTTTTTTGCACACCATGTGCTAAATGGCCAGGTCACATGGACCCCGAAGGCTCAGAGAAGGTTGGGGGAGGGGACCCACTGGAACAGCTGTTGGGAGACAGATGGTAGCCTCCCGTCAAGGCCATCCAGCTTGTTCTTTAACGTGCACAGGGTATGGCTCTCCCACACACGGGGCCACGGCTTAACGCCCCATTCGACGGACGGCAGAGTTTCCAAGCCCATCGGTGTCCCCAAACATTTCCGAAAACACAAAAGTTTCCTGTTTCGTTTTGAGTTTGAATTCTCTGCACGTGTTCCTCGCGTCACGGGACGGGAGAGGGCGCGGTCGACAACGTGACGGACTCGCAAACTGATGTGTCCAAATCGAGTCTGAATTGCGTCTTCTTTGAGGTAGCCAGTTGTGGATTTAGAAGTCCAGGAGTCGTAAGCAGACAACGTTTACGAGTATGTAATAATGGTGTGTAGTTGAAATGACCTATACAATTACGAAAGAAATTCACAGCACGATTTTGGGGCGGCGGTGGCTCAGTCGGTAGCGCGCCAGGCTCGTAATCTGTAGTTCCCAGGTTCGAGTCCCAGCTGGGTCAGCGTTGAGATTTATCTCCGCAAAATTCCCCGCCCTGCCCACGGTCAGTAGGGGACACCGATGGGCTTGGAAAGGCCGCCGTCCGTCCAATGGGACGTTAAGCCGTGGCCCCGTGTGCGGGAGAGCCATACCCTGTGCACGCTAAAGAACACGCTGGATGGCCTTGACAGGAGGCTACCATCTGTCTCCCAACAGCTGTTCCAGTGGGTCCCCTCCCCCAACCTTCTCTGAGCCTTCGGGATCCACGTGACCTGGCCATTTAGCCCATGGTGTGCAAAAAAGTGCCGCTCAGAGGTAAAACAACCCTACCCAACACAGCACGATTTTGGGGCCCTAAGCAGGGATTAGCAGTAGTGGGGTTTAGCAGGTAGGTACTAAGGCATCAGGTACTGAGGATTAGCAGGTAGGTACTAAGGCATTAGGTACTGAGGATTAGTTGGTAGGTACTGAGACATCAGGTACTGAGGATTATCAGGTAGGTACTAAGGCAGCAGGTACTGAAGATTAGCAGGTAGGTACCAAGGCATCAGATACTAAGGATTAGTAAGTAGGTACCAAGACATCAGGTACTGAGGATTAGTAGGTAGACACCAAGGCATCAGGTTCTGAGGATTAGCAGGTAGGTACTAAGCTATCAGGTAGTAGGATTAAGCACCTGCTAATTCTCAGTAGTAGGGATTAGCTGCTGCTTAATCCGCTTATCGGTAAATTTGCCGCTGGAGATATCCTCTGCTAACCTTTGCCCGCTATGAGAATGGTGACACAGCAAAGATTTAGAAATGTCGTCCGTGGTCTCGTGTGCTGAAAAGACATGCAATATCCTATTTCACATAGGGTGGGAATTAAATGCAGATAAATATCAATGCTGGCAAGGAGGAGACTCGAATCTGAGACGCAGATTGTGAGCCTGGGGCACTGTTGGCTCGAGCCATTCTATGGGGCAAAGAAGTTCTTTGCGCATTGGAAAAAAACTCCTCTTAATGTGAGGCAGGGATATGGAGCATAGTATATGCTTTAATGTCGTTTTGGTTAACATTAGCTAATATCTCGCTTTTAGCCGCCATCCAAGGAGATCATTTGCGTTAGGTGCTAAGAGTTTTACAGTACTTAAGTTGTCTTAAATGTTTCATCTGGCAGATCTCAGTCCAGCTCTAGGATCAAAGACGGAATTCTTTCAAAGGAGGCGGGGGTGGCTCAGTCGCTAGCGCGCCAGGCTCGTAATCTGCAGTTCTCAGGTTCGAATCCCAGCTGAGTCAGCATTGAGATTTATCTCCGCAAAAATTCACCGCCCTTCCCACGGTCAGTAGGGGACACCGATGGGCTTGGAAAGGCCGCCGTCCGTCGGTGGGACGTTAAGCCGTGGCCCCCGTGCGAGAGAGAGAGTCATACCCTATGCACGTCAAAGAACGCGCTGGATGGTCTTGACAGGAGGCTACCATCTGTCTCCCAAAAGCTGTTTCAGTGGGTCTTTCCCCCAACCTTCTCTGAGCCTTCGGGGTCCTTGTGACCTGGCCATTTAGCCCATGGTGTGCAAAAAAGTGCCGCTCAGAGGTAAAACAACCCAACCCAGCTGAGTCAGCGTTGAGATTTATCTCCACAAAAATTCCCCGCCCTGCCCACGGTCAGTAGGGGACACCGATGGGCTTGAAAAGGCCGCCGTCCGTCGGATGGGACGTTAAGCAGTGGCCCCGTGTGCGAGAGAGAGTCATACCCTATGCACGTCAAAGAACCCACTGGATGACCTTGACAGGAGGCTACCATCTGTCTCCCAAAAGCTGTTTCAGTGGGTCTTTCCCCCAACCTTCTCTGAGCCTTCGGGGTCCTTGTGACCTGGCCATTTAGCCCATTGTGTACAAAAAGAAAGTCTCTCAGAGGTAAAACACCCCAAATCTTTCAAAGGATGGCCGTTTGTGTACATAACGCTTATGAACACGTGATTCGTGAGTAAATAACTTTTTGTTTGTTGTTTCATAAGTAAACAACTGATGTAACTCTTACGCGTAATAACAAGACAAATCTGCGAATTGCTCTCTTGACAAATCTGCTCCATTGGGCAACGAGCTTCAAGTGAGGGCTAATGGTTTCGGCTCATCAAGACAAACGGATTCCCAATTTTGACATCTCTTGCCTCAAAGCTCTTGGTTTAAGGGATGTCTGAGAAATATTTCGGAGAAGTTTCGCGGATTAGTAGCGAGATTCTGTCGCTGTCATTCTTTTAAATCAACGCCGTGTTTTGGGGAGAGAAGGTTGTTGCATCGACAGAGTGATAATGACAAAAACCGAGTAATTATTTCTCCCACTTTAATGATTAGTTTTTGTGACATTCGGGTTACAAATGAGGAATAGCAAATATTTCGATGCTGTTTTAGGTCACGGGGAAAATGAGATTGCGCACTTGAATATTGATCAGAGGAGATGCAGGTTCCAATGCAACAATTGCGAAATCATTTTCTTTTTCCCTCGCTTTTGAAAACGATCTATTTTTTTCCTTTTGTCGTCCGTCTGTAGATGATCAGCTTTTTCGATTTCTTGAGATGAATAAAAAATTCGTTTGGATAAGTACAGTCGCTCAAAAAAAAAATCCGAACACTATGGTTGATTACAGAATTCAAGAAAAATATCTGGCAACGTTTTTTTTGAAATTAGTGATCTGGCAACCTTCGTGTCACGTGATTACAGAATTCAGGAAAAATATCTGGAGCGTGTACAGCAACTGCACACGCTCCAGTTTGCTGTGAACGGTAACTGCACACGCTCAATATTTCTGTGAGTGGGCCCACACGATCCAGGTTTTTGTGAGCTCACACGATCCAATGTGCTGTGAACATTAACCGGAAACATTAACCGCTCCAGTTTGCTGTGAACGGTAACTGCACACGCTCAATATTTTTGTGAGTGGGCCCACACGATCCAGGTTTTTGTGAGCTCACACGATCCAATGTGCTGTGAACATTAACCGGAAACATTAACCGCTCCAGTTTGCTGTGAACGGTAACTGCACACGCTCAATATTTCTGTGAGTGGGCCCACACGATCCAGGTTTTTGTGAGCTCACACGATCCAATGTGCTGTGAACATTAACCGGAAACATTAACCGCTCCAGTTTGCTGTGAACGGTAACTGCACACGCTCCATATTCATTGCATTATATATTCATACGCATTATATATATTAAAAAAAGTATCCGAACACTATAGTTGATTACAGAAGTCAGAAAAAATATCTGGCAATGATTTTTTTAGAAATTAGTGATCTGGCAAATCTTTGTGTCACGTGACACGAAGGTTGCCAGATCACTAATTTCTAAAAAAATCGTTGCCAGATATTTTTTCTGACTTCTGTAATCAACTATAGTGTTCGGATACTATTTTTGAGCGACTGTACTGATGAAAAATTACGGTTCGTTTACCTCTGAGGGCACTTTTTTGCACACAATACGGCTGGGTCACAAAGACCCCAACGCCCATAGAAAACGGCCAAATTGGACACCAATGTCCGATAATAAATGGCCAGGTCACAAGGACCTCGAAGGCTCAGAGAAGGTTGGGGGAGGAGACCCACTGGAAAAATTTCCCTTCCCCCAACTTTCTCTGAGCCCTCGGGGTCTTTGTGACCTGGCCATTTATTATCGGACATTAGAGTCCAATTTGTCCATTTTTTTATGGTAACATCGAGGAGCGTGTTCTTAAACGTCACAGAGTATGGCTTTCGTGCGCACGGGTTGGGTTGTTTTACCTCTGAGCGGCACTTTTTTGCACACCATGGGCTAAATGGCCAGGTCACATGGACACCGAAGGCTCAGAGAAGGTTGGGGAAGAGGACCCACTGGAACAGCGTCAAGGCCATCCAGCGTGTTCTTTAACGTGCACAGAGTATGGCTCTCCCGCACACGGGGCCACGGCTTAACGTCCCATCCGACGGACGCTGCCTTTCCAAGTCCATTAATGCCCCCTACTGACCGTGGGCAGGGCGGGGAATTTTGCGGAGATAAATCTCAACGCTGACCCAGCTGGGACTCGAACCTGGGAACTACAGATTACGAGCCTGGCGCGCTACCCGTGCTAACGGAGTCACAGCTTCACATTCCATCCTATTGACGGCGACTTTTGGAAATCCGATGGCGTTCCTTTCATCACCGAGGGCAAGATGGTGGTTAGGGGAGATCAATATCAACGCAGGCAAAGTGGGGACTCGAACCTAGGAACTGCAGATTTCGAGCCCTGGCACATATTAACTGAGCCAACAACCCGTTTTGAAAAATCAGAGAAAATAATTTTACGACTGCCTCCGGCTGCAAAACTTTCACTCACCAAACTTGACTTATATTTTTTAATTTTTACATGACATTGATTTTTGATGATTTTTTTTTTAATTTTCTCGGTTGGTAGTAGCATTCCAGGGTCGTAAATTGAAGTTCCCAGGTTCGAGTCCCAACTGTACCAGCTTTGGGATTTTTCTCGGCACCCCTCAGAGAGAAAGGAGACACCGATGGGTTTGGAAAAACGGCCGTCCGTCGGATGGGGCGTTAAGCCGTGGCTCCGTGTGCGGGAGAGCCATACCCTGTACACGTTAAAGGACAAGCTGGATGGCCTTGACGGGAGGCTACCATCTGTCTCCCAACAGCTGTTCCAGTGATTCCCCTCCCCCAACCTTCTCTGAGCCTTCGGGGTTCTTGTGACCTGGCCATTTAGCCCATGAGGTGCAAAAGAAGTGTCCCTCAGAGGTGAAACAATCCAATATCTAAGAGCGGCATATTTTTTCACAAAATAATGTGGCTAAATCACAAGGACCCTGAGGGCTCAGTTGTTGTTGGGTTGTTTTATCTCTGAACTCTGAACGGCACGTATTTGCACACCATTGGCTAAATGGCCAGGTCACATGGACCCCGAAGGCTCAGAGAAGGTTGGGGGAGGGGACCCACTGGAACAGCTGTTGGGAGACAGGTGATAGCCTCCCGTCAAAGCCATCCAGAGTGTTCTTTAACGTGCACAGGGTATGGTTCTCCCGCACACTGGGGCTTACGTCCCATCCGACGGACGGCAGCCTATCCGGAGAAGTCTCTGAGAGAAGATGTAGCGATTGATCTGCATCTCACTAGATTGGATTGGATTGTTTTACCTCTGAGCGGCACTTTTTTGCACACCATGGGATAAATGGCCAGGCCACAAGGACCCCGAAGGCTCAGAGAAGGTTGGGAGAGGGGACCCACTGGAACAGCTGTTGGGAGACAGATGGTAGCCTCCCGTCAAGGCCATCCAGCGTGTTCTTTAACGCGCACAGGGTATGGCTCTCCCGCACACGGGGCCACGGCTTAACGTCCCAACCGACGGACGGTGGCCTTTCCAAGCCCATCGGTGTCCCCTACTGACCGTGGGCAGGGCGGGGAATTTTGAGGAGATAAATCTCAACGCTGACCTAGCTGGGACTCGAACCTGGTAACTACAGGTTACGAGCCTGGCGCGCTGCCGACTGAGCCACCCCCGCCCCATATCTCACAAGAAGAGAATGATTTCTTTGTCAGCATCATCCGAAACGCCTCTGTTTTTAGCATTCGAAAAGGAAACGATTTTGCTGTGAATGGTTTAAGGACATGACGTGTCATCCCAATACAAACAAATTCACATCTCATCCATTTTCCCATTCATAATCATCCGAGGAAGCCGGAACCCGGTGATAAGCATCTGTAGACGGAATGTGTACAAATCGCTACCGATCACACCACCACGCAGGGAGGAAACTCCAGCCTCGCATACGTGTACAACATCCCCTCTGTCTGGAGCGGAACTTCCCTCGTGGTCTGACCCGGGGGCCCTCGAATCGACGGAGGGAAGTCGCGTCTGCGGTGTTTTGTTTCCGAATTTGGAAACTACGTCTTCTTACGTCTATTGCCGGAAGAGCGAGGGATGTTGACTCATCCGCATCCTCTGACTCTCCACGCAATCGGTTGCCGTCGTACGGAGAAACTTTTGCGTTGCAGAGACTCATCTGCGACGGGACATAACAACTGCGATAATAATGAGGGATGTGGCGCTACGTTGCTGGGCTCAAATCGGGACTTCTGTGAATTCAAATTGGGACGATTCTCATGAAGGAAACTTCAGGAGTAAAAGTTAGGCAATTGAAATTTGTAGTCGCTCAAAAAAAAATATCCGAACACTATGGTTGATTACAGAATTCAGAAAAAATATCTGGAGCGTGTACAGCAACTATACACGCTCCAGTTACCGTTCACAGCAAACTGGAGCGTGTGCAGTTACTGCACACGCTCCAGTTTGCTGTGAAAGGTAACTGCACACGCTCCAGTTTGCTGTGAACGGTAACTGCACACGCTTAATATTTCTGTGAGTGGGGCCACACGATCCAGGTCTTTGTGAGCTCACACGATCCAATGTGCTGTGAACATTAACCGCAACCGCTCCAGTTTGCTGTGAACGGTAACTGCACACGCTCAATATTTCTGTGAGTGGGCCCACACGATCCAGGTTTTTGTGAGCTCACACGATCCAGGTTTTTGTGAGTTCACACGATCCAATGTGCTGTGAACATTAACCGCAACCGCTCCAGTTTGCTGTGAACGGTAACTGCACACGCTCCATATTCATTGCATTATATATTCATACGCATTATATATATTAAAAAAAATATCCGAACGCTATGGTTGATTACAGAATTCAGAAAAAATATCTGGCAACGATTTTTTTAGAAATTAGTGATCTGGCAAACCTTCGTGTCACGTGACACGAAGGACATGAGCTATGAATTATAGCTGTTGCTAATGAAGTGGGCATTTAATTTGTATTTGAAGCAATTTTCTAAACTCCAGGTCGGGGATATATTGCACCTTTTGTTTCTCAAACAGCTCATTCAGTTATAATCTACAGGTGAGGGAATTTTACGTGCAAGAAGACTTGCTTAACTGGTTGGAAGAAAGGTTGGGTTGTTTTACCTCTGGGGGGCACTTTTTTGCACACAATAGGCTAAATGGCCAGGTCACATGGACCCCGAAGGCTCAAAGAAGGTTGGAGGAGGGGACCCACTGGATCAGCTGTTGGGAGATAGATGGTAGCCTCCCGTCAAGGCCATCCAGCGTGTTCTTTAACGTTGGGTTGTTTTACCTCTGAGCGGCACTTTTTTGCACACCATGGGCTAAATGGCCAGGTCACATGGACCCCGAAGGCTCAGAGAAGGTTGGGGGAGGGGATCCACTGAAACAGCTGTTGGGAGACAGATGGTAGACTCCCGTCAAGGCCATCCAGCGTGTTCCTTAAGGTTGTGTTGTTTTACCTCTGAGCGGCACTTTTTTGCACACCATGGGCTAAATGGCCAGGTCACATGGACCCCGAAGGCTCAGAGAAGTTTGGGGGAGGGAACCCACTGGAACATCTGTCGGGAGACAGATGGTAGTCTCCTGTCAAGGTCATCCAGCGTGTTCTTTAACGCTCATAGGATATGGCTCTCTCTCGCACACGGGACCACGGCTTTAACGTCCCATCCGACGGACGGCGGCATTTTCAAACTCAGCAGTGTCCCCTACTGACCGTGGACAGGGTGGGGAGTTTTGCAGAGATAAGTCTGAACGCTGACCCAGTTGGGACTCGAACCTAGGAACTACAGATTACGAGCCTGGCACGCTACCGACTGAGCTATCCCCTTGGAAGAAAGGCTTGTTTAATTTTGTTTTTCCGTCTCGTGTGATTACCTGATCAAGTTCTCGTTTCAGTCCGCGCTGCGACGAATGCAGATTTATAAATAACGAAGCTAATTCTCCTCGCTGTGGTGATTATCAAAAATCTCTCTCTGTCCATAATTAATCATCGACCTCGCCAACCTCATTCGTAATCCTCGTTGACCTGTTTCCTTATCCACCGATTATGACGATGGCCGGAAAACGACTTTACCTCTCACGTAAATTGTGTTGTTCTTTTTACCTCTAAGTGGCATATTTGTGCACAGTGGAATAAATAGCCAAGTCACAAGGACCCCAAGGGCTCAGAGAAAGTTTGAGAAGAAGATTCACTGGACAGCTGTTAGGAGATAGAGAAACGACTTCCGTTAAAACAATCCAGCGTGTTTTTAATGAACATAGGATATAAAGAAATATTGGGACGGAGGTGGCTCAGCCGCTAACGCACCAGGCTCGTAATTTGCAGTTCCTAGGTTCGAACCTCAGCTGGGCCAGCGATGAGATTTAACTCCCCACCCTGGTCAGAAAGGGGACAATGATGTACTTAGAAAGATTGCTGTCCGTAGGATGGGACATTAAACCAGAGCCCCGTGTGCTGGAGAGTCATACCCTGTGCACGTTAAAGAACACGTTGGATGGCTTTGAACGAAGGCTATGTCTGTTTCATAACAGCTGTTCAGTGGGTTCCTTCTCTAACTTTATCAGGCTCGTAATCTGTAGTTCCCAGGTTCGAGTCCCAGCTAGTCAGCGTTGAGATTTATCTCCGTAACATTCCCCGCCCTACCCGAGGTCAGTAGGGGACACCGATGGGCTTGCTAAAGGCCGCCGTCCGTCGGATGGGACGTTAAGCTGTTGCCCCATGTGCGAGAGAGCCATACCCTGTGAACGTTAAAGAACACGCTGGATGGCGTTGACGGGAGGCTACCATCTGTCTCCCAACAGCTGTTCCAGTGGGTCCCCTCCCCCAACTTTCCCTGAGCCTTCGGGGGCGGGGGGGGCGGGGGGGGACTCAGTCGGTAGCGCGCCAGGCTCGTAATCTGTAGTTCCCAGGTTCGAGTCCCAGCTGGGTCAGCGTTGAGATTTATCTCCGCAAAATTCCCCGCCTTGCCCACGGTCAGTAGGGGACACCGATGGGCTTGGAAAGGCCGACGTCCGTCGGATGGGACGTTAAGCCGTGGCCCCGTGTGCGGGAGAGCTATACTCTGTGCACGTTAAAGAACACGCTGGATGGCCTTGACGGGAGGCTACCATCTGTCTCCCAACAGCTGTTCCAGTGGGTCCCCTCCCCCAACCTTCTCTGAGCCTTCGGGGTCCATGTGACCTGGCCATTTAGCCCATGGTGTGCAAAAAAGTGCCGCTCAGAGGTAAAACAACCCAAATCCCTGAGCCTTCGGGGTCCTTGTGAGATGGCCATTTAGCCCATGGTGTGCAGAAAAGTGCCGCTCAGAGGTAAAACAACCCAAATCCCTGAGCCTTGGGGGTCCTTGTGAGATGGCCATTTAGCCCATGGTGTGCAGAAAAGTGCCGCTCAGAGGTAAAACAACCCAACTCTAACTTTATCTGAGCCCTTGGCGTCCTTGTCACCTGGCTAATTAGCCCACTGTATTCAAAATAAACTGTCACTCAGAAGTAAAACTACCGAACCTGGGAACTGAAGATTACGAGATTACGAGTCTGGCGCGCTACCGACTGAGCCAACCTGCGCCCTCCCCCCCTTTTTGCGCAATAAAGAACACATGAGACTGCTATAAACACTGCGCGCCACCTAAAATATCAGAAGTCTTCAATAGTCATTAACAGTAGTTGAAAGACAGTTTTGAACGATTACAAAGAATTGGGTTGGTTTGCGGTGCTCCTTTTGCACACAATGGGCTAAATGGTCAGGTAACGAAGATCCCTAGGAATCAGAGAAGGCTGGGACCCACTGGACAGTTATTAGGAAACAGACGATAGCCTCCCGTCAAGCCATTCAGCGTGTTCTTTAACATGCGCAGGGTATGGCTAGGGCGGGGGTGGCTCAGTCGGTAGCGCGCCAGGCTCGTAATCTGTAGTTCCGAGGTTCGAGTTCCAGCTGGGTCAGCGTTGAGATTTATCTCCGCAAAATTCACCGCCCTGCCTACGGTCAGTAGGGACACAGATGGGCTTGGAAAGAACGACATCCGTCGGATGGGACGTTAAGCCGTGGCCACGTGTGCGGGAGAGCCATACCCTGTGCACGTTAAAGAACACGCTGGATGGCCTTGACGGGAGGCTACCATCTGTCTCCCAACAGCTGTTCCAGTGGGTCCCCTCCCCCAACCTTCTCTGAGCCTTCGGGGTCCATGTGACCTGGCCATTTAGCCCATGGTGTGCAAAAAAGTGCCGCTCAGAGGTAAAAGAACCCAACGTTAAAGAACACGCTGGATGGCCTTGACGGGAGGCTACCATCTGTCTCCCAACAGCTGTTCCAGTGGGTCCCCTCCCCCAACTTCTCTGAGCCTTCGGGGTCCATGTGACCTGGCCATTTAGCCCATGGTGTGCAAAAAAGTGCCGCTCAGAGGTAAAACAACCCAACCCAGGGTATGGCTTTCCATCTGATCCGACGGACGGCGGCCTTTCCAAGACCATCGGTGTCCCCTACTGACCGTGGGCAGGGCGGGATGTTTCGTGGAGATAAATCCCAATCCTGGCTCGGCAGGGACTGGAACCTGGATTACGAGCCTGGCGCACAAACGGCTGAACCACTTCCACTCCCACTTATCCACGAATTTGGAAAATGCAAATATTCTTGAAGGAAAAATAAATTGCGAAATGAAATGAAAATTGGTGGGAAAATAAAACCTCGGCGTTCACTGAAAACTTGAAAAAGGCAATAATTTTGCAAACTTAAAGACAATAATTATTGTTTGAATTGCAACATTTCTTACTCTTTTTCCTTTTGGCACAATTTGCTAGAAATCACTTCACTTATTAAGCCGTTCGTTTTGTGATTTACCCAGGTGTCCGGATTAAAGAGGAAAGGGAGAGGGGGAGGAGAGAGTTGGGTTGTTGTTTTACCTCTGAGCAGCACTTTTTTGCACACCATGGGCTAAATGGCCAGGTCACATGGACCCCGAAGGCTCAGAGAAGGTTGGGGGAGGGGACTCACTGGAACAGCTGTTGGAAGACAGATGGTAGCCTCCCGTCAAGGCCATCCAGCGTGTTCTTTAACGTGCACAGGGTATGGCTCTCTCCCATACACGGGACCACGGCTTAACGTCCCATCCGACGGACGGCGGCCTTTCCAAGCCCATCGGTGTCCCCTACTGACCGTGGGCAGGGCGGGGAATTTTGCGGAGATAAATCTCAACGCTGACCCAGCTGGGACTCGAACCTGGGAAGTACAGATTACGAACCTGGCGCGCTACCGACTGAGCCCCCTGGGAGGAGAGAGCAACATCATCGTCATTAGCACATCTTAGTTTATGACTTCCTCTCCTGGTTTTTCCAGTTTTTCCTTTCCTCTCCATCTGCACCTTGCTTTTTCTCGAGTATTTGGCACTTTGCCTGAGTCTAATTAATTTCCCTGTGCAATGACCAGAGAGGGACTCTTTCCTTCAGTGCACGAATAACACTTGACGTCAGGCACTTGCTAGGAAGGGTGGGGGGGAATCATTTTAGTTGGCGAAGAGGAGGGCGGGATGTTATTGTAAGGCCGGCGTCACAATGACGTCACTTCTCACGCGGGTGTCGCGTACGCCTTAATGTGGCGATTCCCCGCTCTCTCGTCACGGTCCGGCGATGGCATGCGTCGTCGGATCCCTACTCGCGGAGCGTGGCACGGGGACGCCCGGACCTTGACGCGGGTCGTACCTTGCGGGGGGTTGTCATCTTTGGTGCCACGCGTCCCTTGGGAAGGTAAGTGGTTCGGAAAAATGACGTTCGTTTGAATGGCGTTTCGCTGGCTTTCAGAACTTAATTGTTTCGAGAAGAAATTCATTCCTTTCCTTAAATGCTGGATGTTTTCGGTTTCAGTTGGAGGAAAGAAGTTTCAGTTGGAGGAAAGAAGGTGGAGATCATTATTACACAGGATTCAGGTTATTGTTGCTTTTATTCCCTGATCGATCCCCCTTCGGTTTGGGGCGGGGGGTGGCTCAGTCGGTAGCGCGCCAGGCTCGTAATCTGTAGTTCCCAGGCTCGAGTCCCAGCTGGGTCAGCGTTGTGATTTATCTCCGCAAAATTCCCTGCCCTGCCCACGGTCAGTAGGGGACACCGATGGGCTTGAAAAGGCCGCCGTCCGTCGGATGGGACGTTAAGCCGTGGCCCCGTGTGCGGGAGAGCCATACCCTATGCACGTTAAAGAACACGCTGGATGGCCTTGACGGGAGGCTACCATCTGTCTCCCAACAGCTGTTCCAGTGGGTCCCCTCCCCCAACCTTCTCTGAGCCTTCGGGGTCCATGTGACCTGGCCATTTAGCCCATGGTGTGCAAAAAAGTGCCGCTCAGAGGTAAAACAACCCAACCCTTCGGTTTTGGTACCGATCACGTGATATGATATCTCGGTCATCCATCACTTCACAGTAGATCTCTCCAACACCATAGAGCATTATACATTAAATAAAGGCAAGTCCCAGATGTACCGCAGCATATCGCTGCACACCATCTATAGGCCATGAACACCACTAACTACAGTCGGGGTAAAACAGTGCCACAAGGACACAGCTCATCCACGACTCCCTATGGCGAACATTCCTACAGAAGGAAAGCTCATCCATCGGTCAAAACCTAAATTTAATCTGTTCCCCGGTTAGCCACAAACAAAGATATGTAGATCTAAGTTGACTCGGCTCCCGGGGTGGAGTCTCTTCGTTTGGCTTTTCCATCGATAGGCCTGTCGACCAAGGATCTTTTCCAATCGCAAGCCTTCAACTTCGTCCTCTCCATCATCCGCTGCCCCCCAGAAGCAGTCTGTACCCCAACTTCACTGAGGCTGCATCGATGAGTCCACTGGACCGGTGCCCCCCAACACCAGTCCGTAGTACTCTCAGACACAGCCCCTCCATCGGGGCTGTGAACCTAAAGCTTCCCTGAGCAAGTGAATGAGCCCACTAGACTGGCCCCTCCATTGGGGCTGTGAACCTAAAGCTTCCCTGAGCAAGTGAATGAGCCCACTAGACTGGCCCCTCCATCGGGGCTGTGAACCTAAAGCTTTGCTGAGCAAGTGAATGAGCCCACTAGGCTGGCCCCTGCATCGGGGCTGTGAACCTAAAGCTTCCCTGAGCAAGTGAATGAGCCCACTAGACTGGCCCCTGCATCGGGGCTGTGAACCTAAAGCTTCCCTGAGCAAGTGAATGAGCCCACTAGACTGGCCCCTCCATCGGGACTGTGAACCTAAAGCTTTCCTGAGCAAGTGAATGAGCCCACTAGACTGGCCCCTGCATCGGGGCTGTGAACCTAAAGCTTCCCTGAGCAAGTGAATGAGCCCACTAGACTGGCCCCTCAATCGGGGCTGTGAACCTAAAGCTTCCCTGAGCAAGTGAATGAGCCCACTAGACTGGCCCCTCCATCGGGACTGTGAACCTAAAGCTTTCCTGAGCAAGTGAATGAGCCCACTAGACTGGCCCCTGCATCGGGGCTGTGAACCTAAAGCTTCCCTGAGCAAGTGAATGAGCCCACTAGACTAGCCCCTGCATCGGGGCTGTGAACCTAAAGCTTTCCTGAGCAAGTGAATGAGCCCACTAGACTGGCCCCTCCATCGGGGCTGTGAACCTAAAGCTTCCCTGAGCAAGTGAATGAGCCCACTAGACTGGCCCCTCCATCGGGACTGTGAACCTAAAGCTTTCCTGAGCAAGTGAATGAGCCCACTAGACTGGCCCCTCCATCGGGGCTGTGAACCTAAAGCTTCCCTGAGCAAGTGAATGAGCCCACTAGACTGGCCCCTCCATCGGGACTGTGAACCTAAAGCTTCCCTGAGCAAGTGAATGAGCCCACTAGACTGGCCCCTCCATCGGGGCTGTGAACCTAAAGCTTCCCTGAGCAAGTGAATGAGCCCACTAGACTGGCCCCTCCATCGGGACTGTGAACCTAAAGCTTTCCTGAGCAAGTGAATGAGCCCACTAGACTGGCCCCTGCATCGGGGCTGTGAACCTAAAGCTTCCCTGACCAAGTGAATGAGCCCACTAGACTGGCCCCTCCATCGGGGCTGTGAACCTAAAGCTTTCCTGAGCAAGTGAATGAGCCCACTAGACTGGCCCCTGCATCGGGGCTGTGAACCTAAAGCTTCCCTGACCAAGTGAATGAGCCCACTAGACTGGCCCCTCCATCGGGGCTGTGAACCTAAAGCTTTCCTGAGCAAGTGAATGAGCCCACTAGACTGGCCCCTCCATCGGGGCTGTGAACCTAAAGCTTTCCTGAGCAAGTGAATGAGCCCACTAGACTGGCCCCTGCATCGGGGCTGTGAACCTAAAGCTTCCCTGAGCAAGTGAATGAGCCCACTAGACTGGCCCCTCCATCGGGACTGTGAACCTAAAGCTTTCCTGAGCAAGTGAATGAGCCCACTAGACTGGCCCCTGCATCGGGGCTCTGAACCTAAAGCTTCTCTGACCAAGTGAATGAGCCCACTAGACTGGCCCCTCCATCGGGGCTGTGAACCTAAAGCTTTCCTGAGCAAGTGAATGAGCCCACTAGACTGGCCCCTGCATCGGGGCTGTGAACCTAAAGCTTTCCTGAGCAAGTGAATGAGCCCACTAGACTGGCCCCTCCATCGGGGCTGTGAACCTAAAGCTTTCCTGAGCAAGTGAATGAGCCCACTAGACTGGCCCCTGCATCGGGGCTGTGAACCTAAAGCTTTCCTGAGCAAGTGAATGAGCCCACTAGACTGGCCCCTCCATCGGGGCTGTGAACCTAAAGCTTTCCTGAGCAAGTGAATGAGCCCACTAGACTGGCCCCTGCATCGGGGCTGTGAACCTAAAGCTTTCCTGAGCAAGTGAATGAGCCCACTAGACTGGCCCCTCCATCGGGGCTGTGAACCTAAAGCTTTCCTGAGCAAGTGAATGAGCCCACTAGACTGGCCCCTCCATCGGGGCTGTGAACCTAAAGCTTCCCTGAGCAAGTGAATGAGCCCACTAGACTGGCCCCTCCATCGGGACTGTGAACCTAAAGCTTCCCTGAGCAAGCGAATAAGCCCTCTAGACTGACCCCTCTCAAACCAGTCTGCAGACCCTCACAAGCCCTGCCACCAAAGGCCACATCCCATCGTGCAAATGACGAAACAACGGGACGTGACCCTACTTCACAGAGGCACCACTAAGCCCCCCCCCCCCCCACCACCACCACGTCAAGGTGGTCCCCTATGGGGGGTGTCAGAGGTAAAACAACAAAACCCAGCCTAACAGCTGTCTAGTGGGTCTTCTCCTTCAACGTTCTCTGAGCCTTCGGGGCCCTTGTGACTTGGCCGTTTAGCCCATTGTGTGCAAAAAAAGTGTCGCTCAGAGGTAAAACAACAAAACCCAGCCTAACAGCTGTCTAGTGGGTCTCCTCCTTCAGCGTTCTATGAGCCTTCGGGGCTCTTGTGACCTGGCCATTTAGCCCATTGTGTGAAAAAATGTGTCGCTCAGAGGTAAAACATTAAATAAAGGCAAGTCCCAGATGTACCGCAGCATATCGCTGCACACCATCTATAGGCCATGAACACCACTAACTACAGTCGGGGTAAAACAGTGCCACAAGGACACAGCTCATCCACGACTCCCTCTGGCGAACATTCCTACAGAAGGAAAGCTCATCCATCGGTCAAAACCTAAATTTAATCTGCTCCCCGGTTAGCCACAAACAAAGACCCTGAGCAACAAATGACCCTGAACAACCGTACCCTGAGCACATTAAGTGAGAAGCTAGATAATCTGTTCCTCCATCCATCTCTGAGTTATTGAGGTCCATGTGATCAGAACATTAGCTCAATATTTGCAAAAAATGTTTTTCTGTTGTTAATCAAGCCAACCAGAAGTTAGGGGCGGGGTTCGAGACCCAGCTGAGTCTCGAACCCCGCCCCTAACGGGTTCGAGAGGGGCGGGGGTGGCTCAGTCGGTAACGCGCCAGGCTGCAGTTCTCAGGTTCGAGTCCCAGCTACGGTTGTTTTACCTCTGAGCGGCACTTTTTTGCACACCATGGACTAAATGCCCAGGTCACAAGGACCCGAAAGCTCAGAGTTGGGTTGTTTTACCTCTGAGCGGCACTTTTTTGCGCACCATGGACTAATGGCCAGGTCGCAAGAACTCCGAAGGCTCAGAAGGTTGGGGGAGGGGACCCACTGGAACAGCTGTTGGGAGACAGATGGTAGCCTCCCGTCAAGGCCATCCAGCGTGTTCTTTAACCTGTTCAGGGTATGAATCTCCCGCACACGGGGCCACGGCTTAATGTCCCATCCGACGGACGGAGGCCTTTCCAAGCCCATCGGTGTCCCCTACTGACCTTGGGCAGGGCGGGGAGTTTTGCGGAGATAAGTCCCAACTATGAACCAGTTGGGACTCGAACCTGTGAACTGGAGATTACGAGTCTGGCGCGCTACCGACCGCCCCCCCCCCCCCCGCGTGCAGGAGAGCTATACGTTGCGCACGTCAAAATCACGCTGGATAGCCTTGACGTGAGACTTCTACTTGTTTCCTAATAGCTGTCCACTTGATCTCCTTCACTAGACTTCTCTGAGCCCTTTGACCTCTCTATCTTTGAGGTCTTTGTGACCTGGCCATTTTGCCCATTGTGTGCATATAAGTGCCGTAAATGAAACTTTCTGTTCACTTTATAACACCCAGAGATTTAACAACACTGAATCAGTTATACAACGTTTTACGCTTCCATATGCTAAGTATTGACGGCTCCTTTGTTCCCAGATGTCGCCCCGTCTCTTCCAGCCAATCAGCCGATGTATTATCAGAGCAAACGATCCAACGAAGTCATTAAGTCTGTGTCAAATGCAAAGACTTGTTAAGTGGTCTGCTGGACATTAATTGTTACATAGCCGATGAGATCATTTTCCAGCGGTGGATGCCAGAAACGATTATTACTCGTATAAGAGGAACTGAACTTCGTTAGCTGACGTGGAGTGTCTCTGCGAGAGCAGGAGCCACTCGGCTGTTCCTCCTTCCCGCCTTTCCTCCTTCCCGTCCCTCCCGATGTGTCAGTGTTTCCCTCTCTATCTTTTGCGGTATCAGTGACTTGTACGTGAATCATCAGCATCACGTCTGACATTCAAGGTCAAAGATCGCTATAAGGTCAACGTTATAGCAGAGAAAAAAAAGTGTGGAGAGATATGTTCGTTATTTTATATCCATTTTGTTTTTGGCGCCATATTTCGAATTGGGAGAGGCGGAATCATTTGCTTCTATCGATTGCCGGGGGAAGGGTTGGGTTGTTTTACCTCTGAGCGGCACTTTTTTGCACACCATGGGCTAAATGGACAGGTCACAAGGACCCGAAGGCTGAGAGTTTAGTTGTTTTACCACTGAGCGGCACTTTTTTTGCACACCATGGGCTAAATGGCCAGGTCACAAGGACCCGAAGGCTCAGAGTTGTTTTACCACTGAGCGGCACTTTTTTGCACACCATGGGCTAAATGGACAGGTCACAAGGACCCGAAGGCTCAGAGTTGTTTTACCACTGAGCGGCACTTTTTTGCACACCATGGGCTAAATGGACAGGTCACAAGGACCCGAAGGCTCAGAGTTGAGTTGTTTTACCTCTGAACGGCACTTTTTTGCACACCATGGGCTAAATAGCTCGGTCACAAAGACCCGAAGACTCTGAGTTGAGTTGTTTTACCACTGAGTGGCACTTTTTTGCACACCATGGGCTAAATGGCCAGGTCACAAGGACCCGAAGGCTCAGAGTTGGGTTGTTTTACCTCTGAGCGGCACTTTTTTGCACACTATGGGCTAAATGGACAGGTCACAAGAACCCGAAGGCTCAGAGTTGAGTTGTTTTACCACTGAGCGGCACTTTTTTGCACACCATGGGCTAAATGGACAGGTCACAAGGACCCGAAGGCTCAGAGTTGAGTTGTTTTACCTCTGAACGGCACTTTTTTGCACCCCATGGGCTAAATAGCCAGGTCACAAAGACCCGAAGGCTCTGAGTTGAGTTGTTTTACCACTGAGTGGCACTTTTTTGCACACCATGGGCTAAATGGCCAGGTCACAAGGACCCGAAGGCTCAGAGTTGGGTTGTTTTACCTCTGAGCGGCACTTTTTTGCACACCATGGGCTAAATAGACAGGTGACAAGGACCCGAAGGCTCAGAGTTGAGTTGTTTTACCACTGAGCGGAACTTTTTTGCACACCATGGGCTAAATGGCCAGGTCACAAGGACCCGAAGGCTCAGAGTTGAGTTGTTTTACCTCTAAGCGGCACTTTTTTGCACACAATGGGCTAAATAGCCAGGTCACAAAGACCCGAAGGCTCTGAGTTGAGTTGTTTTACCACTGAGTGGCACTTTTTTGCACACCATGGGCTAAATGGCCAGGTCACAAGGACCCGAAGGCTCAGAGTTGGGTTGTTTTACCTCTGAGCGGCACTTGTTTGCACATCATGGGCTAAATAGACAGGTCACAAGGACCCGAAGGCTCAGAGTTGAGTTGTTTTAAAACTGAGCGGCACTTTTTTGCACACCATGGGCTAAATGGCCAGGTCACAAGGACCAGAAGGCTCAGAGTTGAGTTGTTTTACCACTGAGCGGCACTTTTTTGCACACCATGGGCTAAATGGACAGGTCACAAGGACCCGAAGGCTCAGAGTTGAGTTGTTTTACCTCTGAACGGCACTTTTTTGCACCCCATGGGCTAAATAGCCAGGTCACAAAGACCCGAAGGCTCTGAGTTGAGTTGTTTTACCACTGAGTGGCACTTTTTTGCACACCATGGGCTAAATGGCCAGGTCACAAGGACCCGAAGGCTCAGAGTTGAGTTGTTTTACCTCTGAGCGGCACTTTTTTGCACACAATGGGCTAAATAGCCAGGTCACAAGGACCCCGAAGGTTCAGAGAAGGTTGGAGGAGGGGACCCACTGGAACAGCTGTTGGGAGACAGATGGTAGTCTCCCGTCAAGGCCATCCATCGTGTTCTTTAACGTGCAGAGGGTATGGCTCTCCCGCAGACGGGGACACGGCTTAACGTCCCATCCGACCTTTCCAAGCCCAGCGGTCCGTGGGCAGGGAATTTTACGGAGATAAATCTCAACGCTGACCCAGCTGGGACTCGAACCTGGGAACTGTAGATTACGAATCTAGCGCGCTACCGACTGAGCCCCCCCACCTCTAATTTTTGGCACTTCAAAATTCAAATTTATGGAACTTAATATAAGTTCATATGCAAGTTTAGACATTGCATTTAGATTGAAATTATCAAATTTCTGGCAATATTGATAAGACACGTGTTCTAAATTCGAAAAGATCTCTCACTGCACCTCAGTGATTAAAATCCCAAACTTATACTGATTTATCAGCAGTAGTTAAGCTCACAAGAAGAAGTCCTTTCTCTCCTATCCCCCAGCATGAATAATATATTTCTATTCGAAGGTATTCTCTAGCAGTAGATGGGGTTATATGACATCACCTATACGATGCAGTACTATCTTGTATAGTAGATCATCGGGTGGTACCAGTCAAATTTCGGGTGGTACCATTCAATTGTCTCTCTGTATGAAAGGGGCGGGGGTGCTCATTTGGTAGGGCGCCAGGCTCGTAATCTGTAGTTCCCAGGTTCGAGTCCCACCTGGGTCAGCGTTGAGATTTATCTCCGCAAAACTCCCCGCCCTGCCCACGGTCAGTAGGGGACACCGATGGGCTTAGGAAAGGCCGCCGCCCGTCGGATGGGACGTTAAGCCGTGGTCCCGTGTTCGGGAGAGCCATACCCTGTGCACGTTAAAGAACACGCTGGATGGCCTTGACGGGAGGTTACCATCTGTCTTCCAAAAGCTGTTCCAGTGGGTCCCCTCCCCCAACCTTCTCTGAGCCTTCGGGGTCCATGTGACCTGGCCATTTAGCCCATTGTGTGCAAAAAAGTGCCGCTCAGAGGTAAAACAACCCAACGTTAAAGAACACGCTGGATGACCTTGACGGTAGGCTATCATCTGTCTCCCAACAGCTGTCCTAGTGGGTCTCCTCCCCCAACTTTCTCTGAGCCTTCGGGGTCCTTGTGACCTGGCCATTTAGCCCTTGGTGTGCAAAAAAGTGCCGCTCAGAGGTAAAACAACCCAACGTTAAAGAACACTCTGGATGACCTTGACGGGAGGCTACCATCTGTCTTCCAACAGCTGTTCCAGTGGGTCCCCTCCCCCAACCTTCTCTGAGCCTTCGGGGTCCATGTGACCTGGCCATTTAGCTCATGGTGTGCAAAAAAGTGCCGCTCAGAGGTAAAACAACCCAACTCTCTGTATAAAAGGGGCGGGGGTGGCTCAGTTGGTAGCACGCCAGGCGCGTAATCTGCAGTTTCCAGGTTCGAGTCCCAGCTGGGTAAGCGTTGAGATTTATCTCCGCAGACTTCCCCGCCCTACCCACAGTCAGTAGAGGACATCGATGGGCTTGGAAAGGCTGCCGTCCATCGGATGGGACGTTAAGCTGTGGCCCCGTTGCGGGAGAGCCATACCCTGTGCACGTTAAAGAACACGCTGGATGGCCTTCACTGAGAGGGTACCATCTGTCTCCCAACAACTGCTTCAGTGTGTCCCCTCCCTCAACCTTCTCTGAGCCTTCGGGGCCCCTGTGACCTGGCCATTTAGCCCATGGTGTGCAAAAAAGTGCCGCTCAGAGGTAAAACAACCCAACTCTGAAATATGTTTTAACCGTTTTTCATTTTCGAATCACGAGATTACAAAAAAAAAAACAACTTCCAAACACCTCGAGACAATTTAATTAGAAATGTTACTCGAAAGAGTGGTTTTTCGAATGCTTCTGGTCTCTAGAACAGCTCCGCTAACATCAACCCTGTCCTTGGTCAGGATGGGGGCACCAATGGGATTGGAAAGGTCGCCGTCCTTCGGATAGGTTGCTAATCTTCGAACTATGTGCAGGAAAGCCATACCAAGGTCACCTTGATAAACGAGGTTGTTGTTGTTGGGTTGTTTTACCTCTGAACGGCACTTTTTTGCACACCATGGGCTAAATGGCCAGGTCACATGGACCCCGAAGGCTCAGAGAAGGTTGGGGAAGGGGACCCACTGGAACAGCTGTTGGGAGACAGATGGTAGCCTCCCGTCAAGGCCATCAAGCGTGTTCTTTAACGTGCACAGGGTATGGCTCTCCCGCACACGGGGCCACGGCTTAACGTCCCATCCGACGGACGGTGGCCTTTCCAAGCCCATTGGTGTCCCCAACTGACCGTGGGCAGGGCGGGGAATTTTGCGGAGAAAAATCTCAACGCTGACCCAGCTGGGACTCGAACCTGGGAACTACAGATTACGAGCCTGGCGCGCTACCGACTGAGCCACCCCCGCCCCTGAAACTTCTCTTGAGGGTAAAACAATCCAAACAACAAAGCTGTTCTTCTTCCATTGATTTAGTTTGATTTTTAATATACACTTTAAGATGAAAAAAAAAACAGTTCCACATAAATATGTGGCTGAAAATTGAATAAATAGATTATTTTGCAATTCCAGGATGTTCTTCATAACTCAGAATTTTAATTCATTTTGGGAAATATTGTACTAACCTTTACTAAATAGCAATGCGTTGAATTTTTCACAATTTCCATTAATTTACCTGAAATCATTCCGTGCCTATGCGCTGTTTTAAGTAGAATAGTAATGGGAATAGCTCTTTGGAAAACAGGCGTTTCCTCTCGTGGAGGTATGAAGAGAGCGAGATGCCATATCCCTTGAAAACAGTAACCGACGCCGCCATATTGCTCGTATTCGTAAGCGCGCGTTGTCTGTATTAACGAACGAGAGTTTGTGCAAAAAGGTTCGCTCCTATATAGCATATTTCTGAATAAATTAACCTGAAAAATAGATAAAAGGAATGTCTTTTCATTGGTAAGAAGTTGAAATAAAGTTTTTGTTGTGGAATTTTTAAACTTTTCGTTATTTTAATTATATTGGAAAATAGCGTAAATAACTGCTATATATTGCTAAAATTACTAGTGGTTCGAAATATCCCCTCACCCCCTTTTTTGCCTGGAGGGTATTATTGTTGAATTGCTATTATTTGATGTGTAATTTATTACGATGTCCAATATGGACCTCAACAACCGTTTTTAAAAGCCACAGACAAATTTGATCATGGTGTTCAACTACAGTTTTTGCAAACACAAAAAGGAATTAAAACAGTAAATTTCCATTACCTAATAATAATGCTACTGATATTAGAAAATATTACGATTTAATTGTGCCAGTATTCGTACCAAAAACATTCACACATACGATGACAACTGACCTTTCAGCGTTACTCTCAGGGTAGAAGTAACTTCGTAGTTTCGACTATGCTAACTGATAGTAAAGGCGCCTCCACCTATTCCTACCTCCATGTTTCCTCTCTGTTGGTCGATTATTGATAATTTTCGTCAGTCGTTCAGTTGTTTTTTTCTGAAGCAGCAAAAGTGCGATCGTATTTATTTACATTTATTTATTGCAAACAAAAGTATGAGATGTTATGAATGGCGGGAGAGCCATTCGGCCAGAATAAATACGCGAAATAAGCGTTCGGCCAGAATAAAACACTAACATCTATAAAATGATATAATTATTCATCATCATCATCATCATCATCATCATCAAGCAGCCATGGGCTACGGAGGTCCAACCAGACCGTGCAATTTAGTTCTCCAAGCAAGTCTATCCTGAGCTACATCTACTGCATCTGGCCACTGCACACCAATTCTAACAAGATCCTGTTTGACATTGGCTGCCCACCGCATCCTAGGTCTCCCCTTCTTTCTGAGGCCTTTAGGCACACTGTTCATAACCCTATTCGCCAATCTATAATTATTCATACGGGCAACATGGCCAAACCAACGGAGTCTCTCTCTGCACAATATGCTGCTTAAAGGAGGTTGCAAACTCCTTCGCCTAATTTCATCATTAGTTACAAAGTTGAACCACCTAATGCCCAAGATACTGCGTAAGCATCTGGAATCAAAAGCATCTAGTTTCCTGTTATCTTGTTTAAAAAGTGTCCAAGTTTCACTACCATAACTAACCCTAGAAAGAACCAAACTATTATACAGTCTAATTTTAGTCTTTAGGTGTATACGCCTATTTCTCCACAATCTCCATAGATTCTTAAAAGTCCCGGCAGCAATCCCTATTCGTCTGTTAATCTCAAGCCGCACATCACCATTATCTGTTACATAGCTCCCAAGAATTATTAAACTGTGACACCTGCTCAAGATTGCAACCATTCAGATTAACTGAATCACAGCCTGTCTGACCAATTTTCATCACTTTAGTTTTCTCTCTGTTTATAACCAAACCTACTCTACTACCAGTATCATCAACAGCTCGAATGAAAGAGTTCATCTCATCAACATCATTTGCCAACAGAGCTAAATCATCAGCATAATCTAAATCAGAAATTTTCGTATCTCCAGCCCATTTAAGGCCAAAAATCTTTCCCTTGAAGTGAATTTCGCATAACATAATCAATAACCAAGCTAAAGAGAAAAGGAGACAAAATGCACCCTTGTCGAACACCAGAAGTAATGTTAAACCAATTGCTACAAGCCTTACCAACTCTCACACACGACTCAGTGTTATTATAGAGAGCTTTCATAATGTTAACTAACTTGTCTGGTATACCATATGATTTCACAATCAACCACAAATTATGACGATCAACAGAGTCGAAAGCCTTTTTGAAATCAACAAAGCTAGCAACCAAAGGTTTCTGAAACTCTAAACATTTCTCAAGAATCTGCCTAAGTGAAAATATCTGATCCACACATCCCCTACCACTTCTGAATCCACATTGCTCATCACGCAATTGACTGTCAACCAGATTCTTAGTTCTATTAAGCACAATCATGGAAAGAACTTTACCTGGAACAGAGAGTAGGCTGATACCCCTATAGTTATCACAAGAACTGCGACCACCTTTTTTGAAAATATGGATTACAATAGCTCTGGTAAAATTCTTACGAACCATGCCTTTATCATAAAAGATATTCAGAATTTCAGTCATCCAAGTGGTAACAGAAACATTCCCAGCTCTAAGCATTTCCGTAGTAATTTCATCTACCCCTGAGGATTTATGAAGTTTAAGTTTAGAAACAGCCAAAATAACTTCAAATTGTGTTATAGGTCCAACATTAAAGCCACCAGTGCATCTATCATCATTGAAAACAATGGGAGTAGAACTAACTACATTGTTTAGAACATCACTGAAATGCTCAGCCCACCTAGCCATGACAGAATCCTCCCCTTCTATAACCTTACCTTGTTTATCCTTCAATCCTTGTATGCCTTGTCCGTTTTCTACCATACAAAACATTAACTATCTGGTACAGCTCTCTGCTGTTGTGCTGTCTAACTGCTTCCTCGGCTTTGTCAGCCAAACCATCAAGCCAAAGATTCTTATCAGCAGCTAACTGATCCTTTACAAGTTTATTAAGGTCTCTGTAATGCTTTCTATTAGGACTAGTAGGGTATTGATTAAGGGCATTCCTGCAGTTCTTTCTTTCCGAAATAAGCTCAAGTGCCTTATTGCTCAGATAATTTTGCCTCTTGTGCTCCTTTTTTCCTAAAAGAGTACTGTTAATGTCCAAAAAAGCCTGTTTAAAATGATCCCATTCTTCCTCAACTTCAGTAGTAAGCAAACCATGACTGTCATAATGACTAAGTAACCTATCATATTAAGCTTTGGCTATAACTGGATCTTTCAGAGCTTCAGTATTAAAAGTAAAATTTTTAACCTTAGCACAACACTTTTTAAGTTTAAGTTGCAACACACTTTTAACAAGGTAATGGTCAGATCCAATTTCAGCTCCCCTATATGCCCTGGTATTCCTAACAGAACTAGCCCATTTGCTGTTAATTAATATGTAATCAATCATATTCTTATGCAGCCCATCAGGTGAAACCCATGTGTACTTATGTATGTCGCGGTGTTTGTAATAAGTGTTAGTTATTCTGAATCGATTGAGTTTACTTACCTGTAGGAGACGTTGCCCATTGCCATTGCAGCTACCAATACCAAAAGGGCCTATTACTCCTCCCCAAAGGTCAGAGTCAGTACCAACTTTGGCATTGAAGTCACCAAGAACAAGGGTAATATCTCCTTTCTTGACAGAATTCAAAATATCCTGAAGTTGTTCATAAAACCTATCCTTCTCATCCTCATCGGCATCCTCAGTGGGGGCATAACAGCAGATAACATTCAAGTCTTTAACGCTTGTCTGAAATTTTGCTGTAAGAAACCTTTCATTAATGCACTCATATCCTAGAAGAGCATCACTAGCATGTCTGCTGAGAAGCAGACCCACGCCTTGGTGATGCTTATTGTCGTCCCTCCCTGAAAAGAGAAATTTAAGATTATTTTTAAGAATCTGACCTTTATCTGTCCATCTGGTCTCTTGCAAGCCGAGAATATCTAAATTATAACGGTGGAATTCTTGTGTGAGGACATCAAGAGAAAAAGCTCTGTGCAGAGTCCTCACATTCCAACTACCTATGGAGAGAAAATGGTTAGTGGGATGTTTAAAGAAACTATGTTTATTGAGAGAGGGAATGCCGACAATATCAAACAGCCCCCTAATCGCAGACACGGGGCAAAGACCCGTTCCCCCACTACTAAAGGCTGAAGCCATCTACACTGGAAGACTTCCTCCAATGTAGAATTTGACGTTGCCAATAGAAGCAAAGAGTTCAGGTGCCTGCGATGACTTCTGCTCAGGATTATCCACCAGCTGATAAACATATCCTGTGAATCTATTCACTTGGGGCTGTCAACCCACAAACAAACAGAAAACACAGCGGAAGATTTTCCCTCCACAGAAGCCCACCAGTGCAGCAAAATCAGGATCCATAATCAAGCTCAGAGCCATATATCTGTCCAGTGCAGTGGGTTTATATGGTCAGCACCACGACCCTGTGTAGTTGACCACTCCTCAGCAGGGTAGAAAAAAAAAAGAAAAGTAGCCGTAGTTGTCCAGATCAGTAGGCCACACTAATCTGGCAGCCCTCCCCTTCCGTTCACTTCCACAAGAGAGTATCCTTTTGAAAGGTACTAACGGTCTGCACCACGAGAAGGCGGGGTCGGACATTAGGTGCTCGGCCTGGCCGGTTCTGTGCATCATCACAGGGGATTTGTGCATAGCTCTCCTTCCAGTGACTACCTAGCTACCATTTACAGACCATTAATTATTAATAACCTTAAAATCCCAAAGCAATCTAACTATCATAGGTTCTGCTGTTTTTTTTTCCTACACACGTTGGGGCGGGGGTGGTAGCGCGCCAGGCTCGTAATTTGTATTCCCAGGTTCGAGTCTCAGCTGGGTCAGCGTTGAGATTTATCTCCGCAAAATTCCCCGCCCTGCACACGATCAGTAGGGGACACCGATGGGTCTTGGAAAGGCCACTGTCCGTCGGATGGGACGTTAAGCCGTGGTTCCGTGTACGGGAGAGTCATACCCACTGAAACAGCTGTTGGGAGACAGATGGTAGCCTTCCGTCTCCCAACAGCTGTATCACTGGGTCCCCTCCCCCAACCTTCTCTGAGCCTTCGGGGTCCATGTGACCTGGCCATTTAGCCCATGATGTGCAAAAAACTGCCGCTCAGAGGTAAAACAACCCAACCCTATAAACGTAAATAACAAATTTTACCTGAATTTTTATACGTGGACCCCTGAAGGTTGAGATGCTTAACCTCTGAACAGTACTTTTTTTGTACAGTCGCTCAAAAAAGTATCCGAACACTACGGTTCATCAGAAAAAATATCTGCCAACGATTTCTTTAGAAATTAGTGATCTGATCACTAATTTCTAAAAAATCGTTGCCAGATATTTTTTCTGAATTCTGTAATCAACCGTAGTGTTCGGATACTCTTTTGAGCGACTGTACATGGCTAAATTGTCCCCACACAAGGATCCTCAAGTACTCGGAGAAGATTGGGAGACTCTGGACAGTCATTAAGAGGCAGATGGTACAGTTTACGCCGTCCAGTGTTCAGAGAGGATGGCTGTCCTGAACACGGAACCACGGCTTAACTTTTAATCCGAAGAACTGGCCCCTTTGTTACCGAGGGCAGGCTGGTGGTTAGCGGAGATAAATCTCAACGTTAGCGCACGTGGGACTTGAACCTCGGAGGGGCGGGGGGGGATGGCTCAGTCAGTAGCATGCCAGGCTCCTAATCTGCAGTTTCCAGGTTCGAGTCCTACCTGGGCTTGCTTTGAGATTTATCTACGCAAAACTTCACCCCCTACCCTCGGTCAGTAAAGGATATCAGTGGTCTTGGAAAGAGCGCCTTCAATCACATGGGATATTATTATGCCGTGTACGGGAGAGACATACCCTGTGCATGTTAAAGAACACGCTGCATGTACTTGATGGGAGGTTACCATCTGTCTCCTAACAGCTATTCTATGGGTCCCCTTCCCCAATCTTCTCTGAGTTCTCTGGGTCCTTGTGACCTAGTCATTTAGCCCATTGTATGCCAAAAATTTACCTACATTTTTCAGTAAAAGTGTGAGAAAAAATGTTGAGACTTCCACGAGGGTAAAAACTCGCTTGTGGAAGAAATTTAACAGTTATGTTGTAATAAAAATGAAAAGGCAACATGCTTCAGTTTCACATTTCCTCACATTTTGCTAGATTGATCAAAAAATCTTAGTAAATATTTAACCAATTTATAAGTTTTAAAATTATCATTAAGTTGGGTTGGGGTTGTTTTACCTCTGAGCGGCACTTTTTTGCACACCATGGGCTAAATGGCCAGGTCACATGGACCCCGAAGGCTCAGAGAAGGTTGGGGGAGGGGACCCACTGGAACAGCTGTTGGGAGACAGATGGTAGCCTCCCGTCAAGGCCATCCAGCGTGTTCTTTAACGTGCATAGGGTATGGATCTCCCGCACACGGAGCCACGGCTTAACGTCCCATCCGACGGACGGCGGTCGTTCCAAGCCCATCGGTATCCCCTTATCATTAAGAATGAATGAAATAAAAAAGAAGTGCTACTTAGAAGTAGAACAATTCAAGTAAACGAACGTGAGAAATGCAGATTACGAGCCTGGAGCGCTACAGATTGAGCCATTCTCTCCGCAGGTTGGACCCAGAATCTGATTCACTTCATCACCTGACGAAAAATCGATGGAGTTGATCGTGATGACTTCGGAAGAAGAGCAAACGGAATTCGCGTCTCGTTCCCTGCCAATGCAGACAACCTGGCATCGCTCCAGGAACTGATAACATGGGATGTCCACGTGCGACGGGTCGTGCCCCAGCATTGAGTGAACTGCTCAGACAGTGGAACACACATAGAGAGCGGGGTAAAAAAAAAATCTCCGTAGTGTGATCCTCGCGGTCATATAAGGGAATCTAGGACTGCGGAATCTCATTCTCCATCAGTCCAATTATTCGACAGTCTGGAGATCTGTAAACGTTGGTCCCGATACTTCTTAGCGTGTTGTGTCTGTCGCTGGATTTATACATTAGAAGAATGCGATTCAGAGATAAAATTCTGACACTGATGACGCTGAGGGATTTTTTTTAACCTAGGTTTTTTTTTTCTTTGCAGATCATTTTGGTAAGTGAAAAACAACATTCTGCCGCAATCACTTATTACGGAGAAGGATTCAAAATCAGTGGCGAGGGATCTACTCCATTCTTTCTTATTCGGAGGGGGGAGTGGTTGAGGGGGGTTGTTTTGCCTCTGAGCGGCAATTTTTTCGACACCAT
The DNA here is from genome assembly GCA_038380435.1 of Ryuthela nishihirai. Taxonomy (NCBI): domain Eukaryota; kingdom Metazoa; phylum Arthropoda; class Arachnida; order Araneae; family Heptathelidae; genus Ryuthela; species Ryuthela nishihirai. The sequence goes on from JAWZYU010000027.1 coordinate 54,450,306, forward strand.
GGGCTAAATGGCCTGCAAGGCCTACAATAATGGCCTACAAGGACTCCTAAGGTTCAAAGAAGGTTGGGGGAGGAGACCCACTGGAACAGCTGTTGAGAGACAGATGGTAGCCTCCCGTCAAGGCCATCCAGCGTGTTCTTTAATGTTGGGTTGTTTTACCTCTGAGCGGCACTTTTTTGCACACCATGGGCTAAATGGCCAGATCACAAAGACTCCGAAGGCTCAAAGAAGGTTGGGGGAAGAGACCCACTGGAACAGCTGTTGGGAGACAGATGGTAGCCTCCCGTCAAGGCCATCCAGCGTGTTCTTTAATGTTGGGTTGTTTTACCTCTGAGCGGCACTTTTTTGCCCACCATGGGCTAAATGGCCAGGTCACATGGACCCCGAAGACTCAGAGAAGGTTGGGGGAGGGGACCCACTGGAACAACTGTTGGGAGACAGATGGTAGCCTCCCGTCAAGGCCATCCAGCGTGTTCTTTAACGTGCACAGGGTATGGCTCTCCCGCACACGGGGTCACGGCATAACGTCCCTTCCGACGGACGGTGGTCTTTCCAAGCCCATCGGTGTCCCCTACTGACCGTAGCCAGGGCGGGGAATTTTGCGGAGATAAATCTCAACTCTAACCCAGCTCGGACTCGAACCTGGAAACTACAGATTACGAGCCTGGCGCGCTACCGACTGAGCAACCCCCGCCCCACCATCTGTCTACTAACAGCTCCCCAGTGGGTCTCATTCCCACAGCCTTCCCTGAGCCCATTGAGGTCCTTGTGACCTGGCCATTTAGCGTACCGTGTGCAAGAAAAGTTCCCCCGAGAGGTAAAACAACTGAATCCCCTTTCACAAAGACGGAGGTTTTCTTTTCTTGCTGTTTTCGTTAAACGCGAAACCCAAAACTGAATTGATGAGGTGACCTGTTCCCAGGGGAGCCGGACTGCCTCCGAAGAACCATCGCCTGTCGGATCTGGTCCATTGGCCCTCGTGCTCTCCCACGTGGGCCGATGCCATTGTCTGCACGCTTTAGCAAACTTCCCGAGGTTCGGTGCGGGGTTGGACACGTGTCTGCATGCAGCTGAGATTCAACCGTGGTTCTGGTGACGAATGCTGGTCACGGTTCACTGAGGATAAACAATCACCAATTCACGTGCATTTAACCTTTACAGTTATGATTGCCGTTATTATTTGAATTAAGAAAAAGGCGAGTGAGCATGAGTTTGTGGGTGGAGGAATTTTCTTTTCCAGAGGGCCACATTGAAAAGGGACAATTGTCGGAACTGACTTCTTCGGGACGCCAATTTAGGGATTTGGAATGCCCTTGACTGGAAGTTCGCACGAGCTGAATTTGCAAATCAAGAATTCAATGCAAGATGCTTGATTTATGTTCAGTAACAGCCGTCCCGTGGCCGAGTGGTTAGCACGCTTGGCCCTTGAACGGTAACTGCACACGCTCAATATTTCTGTGAGTGGGTCCACACGATCCAAGTTTTTGTGAGCTCACACGATCCAATGTGCTGTGAACATTAACCGCAACCGCTCCAGTTTGCTGTGAACGGTTACTGCACACGCTCAATATTTCTGTGAGTGGGCCCACACGATCCAGGTTTTTGTGAGCTCACACGATCCAATGTGCTGTGAACTTTAACCGCAACCGCTCCAGTTTGCTGTGAACGGTTACTGCACACGCTCAATATTTCTGTGAGTGGACCCACACGATCCAGGTTTTTGTGAGCTCCCACGATCCAATGTGCTGTGAACATTAACCGCAACCGCTCCAGTTTGCTGTGAACGGTAACTGCACACGCTCAATATTTCTGTGAGTGGGCCCACACGATCCAGGTTTTTGTGAGCTCACACGATCCAATGTGCTGTGAACATTAACCGCAACCGCTCCAGTTTGCTGTGAACGGTTACTGCATACGCTAAATATTTCTGTGAGTGGGCCCACACGATCCAAATTTTTGTGAGCTCACACGATCCAATGTGCTGTGAACATTAACCGCAACCGCTCCAGTTTTCTGTGAACGGTAACTGCACACGCTCAATATTTCTGTGAGTGGGCCCACACGATCCAGGTTTTTGTGAGCTCACACGATCCAATGTGCTGTGAACATTAACCGCAACCGCTCCAGTTTTCTGTGAACGGTAACTGCACACGCTCCATATTTCTGTGAGTGGGCCCACACGATCCAGGTTTTTGTGAGCTCACACGATCCAATGTGCTGTGAACATTAACCGCAACCGCTCCAGTTTGCTGTGAACGGTAACTGCACACCCTCCATATTTCTGTGAGTGGGCCCACACGATCCAGGTTTTTGTGAGCTCACACGATCCAATGTGCTGTGAACATTAATCGCAACCGCTCCAGTTTGCTGTGAACGGTAACTGCACACCCTCCATATTTCTGTGAGTGGGCCCACACGATCCAGGTTTTTGTGAGCTCACACGATCCAATGTGCTGTGAACATTAACCGCAACCGCTCCAGTTTGCTGTGAACGGTAACTGCACACCCTCCATATTTCTGTGAGTGGGCCCACACGATCCAGGTTTTTGTGAGCTCACACGATCCAATGTGCTGTGAATATTAATCGCAACCGCTCCAGTTTGCTGTGAACGGTTCTTTCTCTGAGCTTTCGGGGTCCTTGTGACCTAGCCATTGAGCCCATGTACGCAAAAAAATACCAATCTGAGAAAATACCAATCTGAAAAAAATGCCAACCACTAAAAAAATGTCGTATTCTTATTCAAGAATCTTTAGGTGCAGCGTTTGATTTCTGTTGACACTGTCGTCCATCTGAGGTGACCCAGACCCACCCTATCTCACACTTATTATTAGTTAGGATATGCAACTGCCTCCCCTTCTCTCTGGGGGGTCTTCGATTCACTCTCATGCCTTCTTTCTCGCCGCTGACTCACCTTGGCCGACGCCGATTAGACCAGGTCAGGCGGCACTTGCAGCCGCCATCACACATCACTGATGCCGAGAAATGCACGGCCGTGGGTGAAGGCGCAGACCCACTTTCGCTTTCTTCGTAATTCTTCGACAGGGAGTCTGGAGCGTTGGATCTGTGCACGCAGTGGCAGATGGAGCGAAATGGGTGCATCTGGCTCGTGTGGGTGGCGGAATTAAATGGAAATTTGTTGCTGTTTAGGTGTGGTTCGTTGTTAACCAGAACGGCAAGTTTAAAGTCAACAGGCCAATATTGTATAAATAAATAATTTATTCTTAGGCAGTTGCCTGTCACGGAGATCTGACTTTAGCGCAACCATCGAGGGGGGGGGGAGCAAACAGAGGGGTAAAAACGCACGAAAATAGAATAAAAACATTTTATTCCTGGATTTCAACACATTCTGGGTTGTGTTGCTTTACCTGTGACCGACACTTTTTTGCACACCATGGGCTAAATGGCCAGGTCACATGAACCCCGAAGGCTCAGGAAAAGTTGGGGAGAGGGGACCCACTGGAACAGCTGTTGGGAGACAGAGGGTAGCCTCCCGTCAAGGCCATCCAGCGTGTTCTTTAACGTTGGGTTGTTTTACCTCTGAGCAGCACTTTTTTGCACACCATGGGCTAAATGGCCAGGTCACATGAACCCCGAAGGCTCAGGAAAAGTTGGGGAGAGGGGACTCACTGGAACAGCTGTTGGGAGACAGAGGGTAGCCTCCCGTCAAGGCCATCCAGCGTGTTCTTTAACGTTGGGTTGTTTTACCTCTGAGCGGCACTTTTTTGCCCACCATGGGCTAAATGGCCAGGTCACATGAACCCCGAAGGCTCAGGAAAAGTTGGGGAGACTGGACAGCTGTTGGAAGACAGAGAACAGTTGTTGCTGTTGGAACACTGGAACAGCTGTTGGGAGACAGAGGGTAGCCTCCCGTCAAGGCCATCCAGCGTGTTCTTTAACGTGCACAGAGGTAAACGGCTTAACGTCCCATCCGACGAACGACAGCCTTTCCAAGCCCATTGGTGTTCTCTACTGACCCAGGACAGGGCGGGGAATTTTCGGAGATGCTGGCCCAGCTGGAACTCGAACCTGTGAACTACAGATCACGAGCCTGACTCGCTACCGACTGGCCCAAACCCCCTGCCCAGTACAGTCGCTCAAAAAAACATCCGAACACTATGGTTGATTACAGAATTCAGAAAAAAATATCTGGAGCGTGTACAGCAACTGTACACGCTCCAGTTACCGTTCACAGCAAAATGGAGCGTGTGCAGTTACTGCACACGCTCCAGTTTGCTGTGAACGGTAACTGCACACGCTCAATATTTCTGTGAGTGGGTCCACACGATCCAGGTTTTTGTGAGCTCACACGTTCCAATGTGCTGTGAACATTAACCGCAACCGCTCCAGTTTGCTGTGAACGGTAACTGCACACGCTCAATATTTCTGTGAATGGGCCCACACGATCCAATGTGCTGTGAACATTAACCGCAACCGCTCCAGTTTGCTGTGAACGGTAACTGCACACGCTCCATATTCATTGCATTATATATTCATACGCATTATATATATTAAAAAAAATATCCAAACACTATGGTTGATTACAGAATTCAGAAAAAATATCTGGCAACGATTTTTTTAGAAATTAGTGATCTGGCAAAACTTCGTGTCACGTGACACGAAGGTTGCCAGATCACTAATTTCTAAAAAAAAATCGTTGCCAGATATTTTTTCTGAATTTTGTAATCAACCATAGTGTTCGGATACTTTTTCGAGCGACTGTACAGTGCAGTTCTGCTGCAGATGCGGCCAGACAGAAGAAATGGTTCCGATACTAATCCACGTCTCTTTCCTGAAATGTCGTCAGTACTCTGACAATAAGAGGAAGTCTGTCTGATCTGCGGCATGTTTGTGATTCAAGGTTGCGAAAGTCTGTTTACGATCTTTTCCAAGAGCTGCGAAATATTCTTCCGAAGAGAAAATAAATTTCTCCTTGGGGAAGAAATTGTTCTACCTTTAAGAGTGAGGAAACACTTCGTCTACATTTCTCAATTCCACATTCTTAGCTCATAATCAGAGATGCAAGAAAAAAATAACAGCTGATCTTGCGAAAATCTTCCCTCAGGTACCAAGTTTGTGTTATTTACTCAAATGTGGACATTTATGTCTCCAGAGAGACATGTATCACAATGATAATGTTTAGCTCACAAATGTTTGCCAACATCAGCTTCAACTGAATCCTCAATTACCTCCGCATCTTCTATTACCCATCTCGTAGGCAAATCGGCATTGTCTAGTCGGTCTCTGTCTGCTTGTCTGTCTGCTTGTCTGTCACGCCTATGACTGACGGTGGCTAGCCAGGTGTTGTAACCCGAACTGTCTACACGACAAACCGACACACCGTACAGAGCCATAATTGTCTTCGGCGCATTCCGCAGGAAACTCGTTAAAAGAGAAACCTCTTACTGAAGATGATGAAGAGGATGGAGATGAGATTTTCGAAAGAGGGAAGCTGATGATGATGCGGCGCAGAATCTTACGCTGTTTTATTGCTCCCTAAATCCAATGGGTTCCCATAGAGACGCCCAGTGTTTATACCAGCAGACGAAAGTTTCTCAACTGAGACGTACACACACAAACACGGAAGTCTGAGCTGCCAGACGCTGTCTGCTCATTGTCTAGCCACCAGTCACGTGACTTCCGTCTGGAGGAGGATGGGTGGACGGAGGGAATCTGTAAGGGGAGGCGGGGGGGATGCGGTGTATTAAATTACGGAGCAAACGTCATATATCATTCCAGTGGGGGGGATATTTGCATTTTCAAGAATCAAATCATAACTCGGGTTGTCACTTGGTTTCCAAGTCGCAACAATTCTGTTTTCGATTCTAAAATTATTTCGTCCGCTTCTGTGACCTTCACACCGCTTCCTACATGACCTTGGCCTAGTGATCGATAGCTCCACTGGCGAAGGTATCGTCTGCTCTTCCATTGTCTGTCTCTCTCCGTTCTGCACTGACCCAGACGCTTGTCTCATTTCAAGTTTTCTCAAAGTTTTACTTTCGACTGTTTGCAGACACAATGTATCTTGATTTTTACGCGTCTGCTTTACTTTCCCACATATTTTCCCTCCCCGCCCCTCCAAACTACCTTCTGTTTCCCCTTTCGGATCAATTCGCACTGTCTGGACAGTTCCCACCCACCCAAATTTTCCTCCTCCTCGATATATGTCTGTCTGGCTCGTTTTCGCGACGGCTGCTCACTTTTTCGCTCTGTCTGACACTTTCGACGTTTTATGATTTCTGCATTTTCTTGTTTCATTTTTCAGCTCCGTAAATCGTCGTTCCTTTGCTAGCGGTCACAAATACCCGATTCGTCTGCCGCATACATCAAGCGTCTGCGCATTTCTATCGTTTAATTAACTCGATTTTATCCTCACCTCAGGGGCGGGGGTGGCTCAGCCGGTAGCGCGCCAGGCTCGTAATCTGTAGTTTCCAGGTTCGAGTCCCAGCTGGGTCAGCGTTGAGATTTATCTCCGCAAAATTCCCCGCCCTGCCCACGGTCAGTAGGGGACACCGATGGGCTTGGAAAGGCCGCCGTCCGTCGGATGGGACGTTAAGCCGTGGCCTCGTGTACGGGAGAGCCATACCCTGTGCACGTTAAAGAACACGCTGGATGGCCTTGACGGGAAGCTACCATCTGTCTCCCAACAGCTTTTCCAGTGGGTCCCCTCCCCCAACCATCTCTGAGCCTTCGGGGTCCTTGTGACCTGGCCATTTAGCCCGTGGTGTGCAAAAAAGTGCCGCTCAGAGGTAAAACAACCCAACGTTAAAGAACACGCTGGATGGCCTAGACGGGAGGCTACCATCTGTCTCCCAACAGCTGTTCCAGTGGGTCCCCTCCCCCAACCATCTCTGAGCCTTCGGGGTCCTTGTGACCTGGCCATTTAGCCCATAGTGTGCAAAAAAGTGCCGCTCAGAGGTAAAACAACTCAACGTTAAAGAACACGCTGGATGGCCTAGACGGGAGGCTACCATCTGTCTCCCAACAGCTGTTCCAGTGGGTCCCCTCCCCCAACCATCTCTGAGCCTTCGGGGTCCTTGTGACCTGGCCATTTAGCCCGTGGTGTGCAAAAAAGTGCCGCTCAGAGGTAAAACAACCCAACCCAACCATCACAACGGGATTTGTTATTGTTACTGGCAGCATCCCGCCAAACATTTCCACGAAACGAATTTTTCTTCCGTTTTCCATTCATGATTCCTTTCTTCAAAATTTATAGCAGCAGTGTTGCATCCCAATGTAGCCAGATCCCACACATTCGCAATAGACTTGGTTGGGTTGTTTAACCTCTGAGCGACACTTTTTTTTTCACACAATGAGCTAAATGGTCAGGTCACAAGAACCTCGAAGGTTCAGAGAAGGTTGGGGACCCACTGGACAACTGTTGGGAGACAGATGGTAACCTCCCGTCAAGGCCATCCAGCGTGTTCTTTAACGTGCACAGGGTATGGCTCTCCCGCACACGGGGCCACGGCTTAACGTCCCATCAGACGGACGGCGGTCTTACCAAGCCCAACAGTGTCCCCTACTGACCGTGGGTAGGGCGGGGAATTTTGCGGACATAAATCTCAACGCTGACCCAGCTGGGACTCGAACCTGGGAACTACAGATTACGAGCCTGGCACGCTACCGACTGAGTCACCCCGACCCTATTGGACAGTGAAAACGCAAAAAAATTATAATTTATAATTTGAGGATAAAAGAATGCTCAAAGAATCGTTTCACTTATGAGTAGCACTTTTTTGCACATAATGGGGTAAAGAGAAAGGTCGTGAAGAGAAAGGTCGTGAAGAGAAAGGTCGTGAAGAGCCACATGAGCTTAGAGGTAGAAAGGGTTAGGAAATTCACTGGACAGCTTTTATGAGAAAGATACAAGCCTCTTGTCCAAGTCTATTCATTATAATAATTATTATTATAAGGTATTCACACAAGGTAATTCTCCCATTGCCTATTAGAGGTTGGAGTGGCTCAGTCGGTAGCGCACCTAGCTCGTAATCTGTAGTTCCCAGGTTCGAGTCCCAGCTGGGTCAACGTTGAGATTTATCTCCGCAAAACATCGATGGGCTTGGAAAGGCCGCTGTAAGTCGTGGTCTTGTGAGGGAGAGTATCGTGCACAGGAGTCCCCTCACAAGCCTGTGCACGATAAAAAAAAAACACGCTAGATGGCATTGATGGGAGTCTGCCATCTTCTAACAGTTGCCAAGTGAGTTCCTTTCCCCAAACCTTCTGAGCCCTCGGGGTCCTTGTGACCCGGCCATTCAGACGATTGTGTGCAAAGTGCCGCTCAGAGGTGAAACAACGCGATCCATTGTCCGCAACGAAGTACGCGTACAAGATAATGCTCACATGGTCTATTATATTACGTGGTACGTGTACACGGGAATGCTCACGTGGTTTTATTACGAGGCAGGCCCAGAACTAGAAGAAAAAAATGAAGGAGGGTGTGGAAGAAACTCAATGGAGCCGGAAAATGGTGGTGATGGTGGGGGGGGGGGGGGCATGAGACTGGATTTCTTCTGCAGTAATATTTCCATCTTCGTTTTAGAATCTTGAAAAATGCATGAAATATGAATAAATTTAACAATTTTTTGTCTCTATTACCCTTACTAGGATTTTCAAAGGGGTGGGGTAGGTTTTCAAATGCAGCAGAGCCACACTCCGTGCACATCAAAGGGCACGCTGGATGGCCTTGAAGAGAGTCTACCATTTATGTTCTAAAAGATGTCCAGTAGGTTTCCTTTCAGGACCTTCTCCGAGCCCTTGGGGCCCTTGTGACCTGGCCATTTAGCCGATTGTGTTCAAAAAGTGTTGCTCAGAGGTAAAACAACCCAACCCAACTTAAAATTAATAGTCTTTCTCTCTCCCAATCTTTTAATCCCATCTCTCTCCATCTTTTATATTATCTCTTCTTATCTTTCCTCCCATTTCTCTCCATTTATTTTTATTCTATTTACCTCCATCTTTTAATTCTTTCTGTACCTCTTTTTTTCAAAATATATCTCTAATCTCTCTATATCCGCCTCTCCTCATCTTTGCATTCTTCTCCTCATCTTTGCATTCTTCTCCTCATCTTTGCATTCTTCTCCTCATCGTTGCATTCTTCTCCTCATCTTTGCATTCTTCTCCTCATCTTTGCATTCTTCTCCTCATCTTTGCATTCTTCTCCTCATCTTTGCATTCTTCTCATCTTTGCATTCTTCTCCTCATCTTTGCATTCCTCTCCTCATCTTTGCATTACTCTCCTCATCTTTGCAATCTTCTCCTCATCTTTGCAATCTTCTCCTCATCTTTGCATTCTTCTCCTCATCTTTGCATTCTTCTCCTCATCTTTGCATTCTTCTCCTCATCTTTGCATTACATTCCTCATCTTTGCATTCTTTTCCTCATCTTTGCATTCTTCTCCTCATCTTTGCATTACATTCCTCATCTTTGCATTCCTCTCCTCATCTTTGCATTCTTCTCCTCATCTTTGCATTACTCTCCTCATCTTTGCATTCTTCTCCTCATCTTTGCATTCCTCTTCTCATCTTTGCATTCCTCTCCTCATCTTTGCGTTTCTCCCCTCATATTTCTATTCCTTTCCTCACCTTTGCATTCCTCGTCTCATCTTTGCATTCCTCGTCTCATCTTTGCATTCCTCTCCTCATATTTGCATTCTTCTTCTCATCTTTGCATTCTTCTTCTCATCTTTGCATTCCTCTTCTCATCTTTGCATTCCTCTTCTCATCTTTGCATTCCTCTTCTCATCTTTGCATTCCTCTCCTCATCTTTGCATTTCTCTCCTCATATTTCCATTCCTTTCCTCACCTTTGCATACCTCTCCTCATATTTGCATTCTTCTTCTCATCTTTGCATTCCTCTCCTCATATTTGTCTTCCTCTCCTCATCTTTGCATTCCTCGTCTCATCTTTGCATTCCTCTCCTCATCTTTGCATTCCTCTCCTCATCATTGGATTCCTCTCTTCCCTTCCAAATCTGTCCTCTCGCACTATCTTTGCATTTTCTCCCCATCATTGCATTCTCTCTCTCCTTTTTCACCCCCTCCCCCCACAATCTCTGTATCTTTCCTCAGCAAGATCAAGGAACAGAGAATCGCGCTTTCAGAGTCAAGGATGTTCAAAAACTTTCGAATATCAGCTCCACGATCCTCTCGCAGCAGCGACCGAGCCTTTCGATTTCGTATCCATTCCAAAGCCCTCGAGTAAACAAATCAAAAAGAGGGAGAGAATTTCCTTTGGAAAGATAAGAGACCACAGCTCCTAAAAAATAGAGGAAAAACAAACAAACAGATAATCTGTGCGTGGGAATTATCAGCAGAAGATGTTAAAGAAATGTCTGGTCGCTCCTTGGAGACTGGCAGTCCACTTCCGGGAACAAAATTGTGCACACAGATCTCTCTTTGTCGATTTCGTAAGAGTAGGCTTTGTCGTCATTTGTCGGTTTATTATTCATCAAACGAAACATCCTCGGTGGCTCTTTCGTTTGCTCAGCAATAGCAATGAAACGGCTGCAAGGATCTTTCCCATTCTTTAAAAAAAGAAATCTTTATGTGAAAATATTTTGTAAGTTTGAAGATGAATTAAATGCGGTTATTAGAAATCGGAACAATCATTTAAACTGGGCACAAGCAGTCATTAACGAATGAGCAAAATTCGTTCAATTGCACTCTCGTGGCAGATTAGTTAACTTCTTTGGCTATTGTTCAGACTGACCTGGGTTCGAGAGGGGCGAGGTGACTTAGTCGGTAGCGCGCCAGGCTCGTAATCTGTAGTTCCCAGGTTCGAGTCCCAGTTGGGTCAGCGTTGAGACTTATCTCCGCAAAACTCCCCGCCCTGCCCATGGTCAGTAGGGGACACCGATGGGCTTGGAAAGGCCGCCGTCCATCGGATGGGACGTTAAGCCGTGGCCCCGTGTTCGAGTGAGAGTCATACCCTATGCACCTTAAAAAACACACTGGATGGCCTTGACGGGAGGCTACCATCTGTCTCCCAACAGCTGTCCCAGTGGGTCCCCTCCCCCAACCTCCTCTGAGCCTTCGGGGTCATTGTGACCTGGCCATTTAGCCTTTTATGCAATGCATAGTGTGCAAAAAAAGTGCCGCTCAGAGGTAAAACAACCCTAGCTGGGACTCGAACCTGAGAACTGCAGCCTGGCGCGTTACCGACTGAGCCACCCCCGCCCCTCTCGAACCCGTTAGGGGCGGGGTTCGAGACTCAGCTGGGTCTCGAACCCCGCCCCTAACTTCGGGTTGGCTTGATTAACAACAGAAAAACATTTTTTGCAAATATTGAGCTAATGTTCTGATCATATGGACCTCAATAACTCAGAGATGGATGGAGGAACAGAGTATCTAGCTTCTCACTTAATGTGCTCAGGGTACGGTTGTTCTCTGCACATGCAAGCATCATTACTTAACGTCACAACTGACGGTCTGCACTCATCAATGCCCTCTTTCTCACGAGGGCAGAGGAGGGGATTAGCGAAGGAAATGTTAATACAAACCTAGTAGTGGTTGGAACCGAGAAACAGCATATTACCAATCTATGTTGTTACTAACTAAACCAACTCCCTTTTCTCTGGGGGCGGGGGTGGCTCAGTCGGTAGCGCGCCAGGCTCGTAATCTGTAGTTCGCAGGTTCGAGTCCCAGCTAGGTCAGCGTTGAGATTTATCTCCGCAAAATTCCTAGCCCTGCCCACGGTCAGTAGGGGACACCGATGGGCTTGGAAAGGCCGCCGCCCGTCGGATGGGACGTTAAACGTGTCCCCGTGTGAGGGAGAGCCATACCCTGTGCACGTTAAAGAACACGCTGGATGGCCTTGACGGGAGGCTACCATCTGTCTCCCAATAGCTGTTCCAGTGAGTCCCCTCCCCCAACCTTCTCTGAGCCTTCGGGGTCCATGTGACCTGGCCATTTAGCCATGGTGTGCAAAAAAGTGCCACTCAGAGGTAAAACAACCCAACGTTAAAGAACGCGCTGGATGGCCATGACGGGAGGCTTACCATCTGTCTCCCAACAGCTGTTCCAGTGGGTCCCCTCACCCAGCCTTCTCTGAGCCATCGGGGTCCTTGTGACCTGGCCATTTAGCCCATGGTGTGCAAAAAAGTGCCACTCAGAGGTAAAACAACCCAACGTTAAAGAACGCGCTGGATGGCCATGACGGGAGGCTTACCATCTGTCTCCCAACAGCTGTTCCAGTGGGTCCCCTCACCCAACCTTCTCTGAGCCTTCGGGGTCCATGTGACCTGGCCATTTAGCCCATGGTGTGCAAAAAAGTGCCGCTCAGAGGTAAAACAACCCAACAGCCCTTTTCTCTGCAATCTGGAAACTATCTTAATCAAGTAAATAAAACGCGACAATTGGTCTCAACCCTACTAGTATTGCAGTCTATTGAAATTTGGCGGGAACAGTCACACACAACTTTTGGCTTTGTTACAGGCGGGCCAGCAGGCACACGTGATCAATGATTAATCAGTGGATAGTGTGCCAACTTGCAATACGTAATTTACATGCTCCAGGTATCTCTACTAAAGTCCCACCGTAACCTCGGTGAGAAAGGATTGGCTTGAAAACCGATGATCATCAAGTCGTTGGGCTTGGAAAGGCAGCCGCCCGTCGGATGGGACGATAAGCCGTGGCTCACGTGCAGGAGTTGGGTTGTTTTACCTCTGAGCAGCACTTTTTTTGTACATAATGGACTAAATGGCCAGGTCACAAGGACTCCGAAGGCTCAGAGCAGGTGAGAGAAGGTTAAAAGATAAATTATTTCAGTGATTGATGAAAAAGTGATGTTTTTATTTGGAAACTTTCATCATTCTGTCGGTTTTCTTTCTCATTTATTCCTTTTTTTCTCTCCTTCATTTTTTGTACTACTGAGGCAATCTAGATCATATCTGTAAAAATATATATGTACATTCCCGCTGATAAGCTTCGGCTTAGTGGGATTTTTTATGTTGAAAATAAATTTGAATTTGAATTTGAAAAAAAAGACCCATTGGGAAGCTATTGGGAGACAGATGGCAGCCTCCCGTCAAAGCCATCAAGCGTGTTCTTTAACGTGCATAGGGTATGGCTATCACACACACGGGGCCACGGCTTAACGTCCCATCCGACGGACGGCCTTTCCAAGTCCATCGGTGTCTCCTACTGACTGATGGCAGGGCGAGGAGTTTTGCGGAGATAAATCTTAACTCTGGCCCAGGTGGTGCTCGAACCTCAAAACTTCATGTTACAAATCTTGTACATTATCGACTGAACACCCCCCCCTCCCCCAAGTGAAGGAGAGGCATGCTGGATGCGTATTAAAGAACATGATGGATTGCTTTGGCTTCCATTTGTTTCCTAACAGCTGACCAGCGGATATTTTCCCCCAACCATCTCTGAGCCCTTGGGGTCCTTGAATTTTGGAAATACCGTCGCTGACCATCCTCCCCGAAAACTGAAGACTAATCCATGGTCTGATTATCCCCCAATTTATTAAAATTAACATCTATTTGTATTTTATTATTATATATATATAAATAAATAAATAAATACCCCCTCAAGCAGCTGCTTGCCACAGAAGTCTGACAGGAGCCTGTCAGTTTATATGCCATAGTAGAAGATCTGAGAGGATGGCAGAACCTCAGCAGAAAACAACACAAACAGCCATGCCTTACCCGGGGCTCGAACCCAGGTCCCGTAGATCAGTAGCCAAGCGCGCTAACCACTCGGCCACGGGACGGCTTGATATATATATATATATTTATTATTTTATATTTTTATTATTATTAATTTTTTTTTCAATTATTAATGTTAGAATTTTTGTAGAGTAAATAAAATATTATTTTCTGCATGTTGCACTTTTTTTTAAATTTAGTTGAAGGATTTTACTTACCCCTTTATTAGCATTAATGATGTTTTCTATAGGGGAATGGCAGTATTTAAACCCCCATCCTTCCTGCAAAAATTTTACTTTAAAGAAATCCTTAGTTTTTTTTAATTTACATAAAAATAAGCGTTGGTAAAATTTTTCGAAACCGATTAGAATAATTCCTATTAAGATAATGTTAAGAATAAAAATGACCACCCTTAATTTGCATGCTATCTACATGCCCAGAATTAATTTATATTTCGATTGCAGTCAAAATATGCCTAGAATCAGAAGGTGTAGTTCGTCTACTCGCCGCGAAAGGTTCTCAGCTAAGATTTACTGTTCCCGCAACTCCGCAAAATTCCCCGCCCTGCCCACGGTCAGTAGGGGACACCGATGGGCTTGTAAAGGCCGCCGTCCGTCGGATGGGACATTAAGCCGTGGACCCGTGTGGGGGGGAGAAAGCCATACCCTGTGCACGTTAAAGAACACGCTGGATGGCCTCGACGGGGGACTTATCATCTGTCTCCTAACAGCTGTTCCAGTGGGTCCCCTACCCCAACCTTCTCTGAGCCTTCGGGGTCCATGTGACCTGGCCATTTAGCCCATGGTGTGCAAAAAAGTGCCGCTCAGAGGTAAAACAACCCAACCCAACCTGTTCCCGCAACAATGTGAAGGCCTCAACATTCAACACGACTTTCTGCACATGACGTCACCAACGGGAAATGAAACTTCCTTGTTTACGTCCGGCGCAATCTTGGCGAAAATAACAGCTCATTTCGCTGTCTCCACGAAACGTACACTTTAGCTCTGAATTTGATTAACGATGCTTCTGCCGCTGGTTGTTACCTGATTACGCATTAATGCTTTACCGAGTGGTCAGAGCTATTTCTAAGTCATCAATGAATCTTTCTAAAGAGTGTTTCGCTAAAACTTTCCAAATGTTGTCACCGGCAAACCAGATTCATGGCAGAAAGAAATGTCGATTGCTGAAGCCCAACAGGAAATTTATTGGTTAAACAATAAAGTTATGGGTATGTAGAGGTTTGGCTGTTTTGAGTAAATCCATCATTTGCTTTAAAAACTTGCGTAGGTGGAGCCTTGGAGGAGTATAAGTGCCAAATCAACGGGTGGAGCTTAGAAATGGTATAAGTGTCAAATCAACGGGTGGAGCTTAGGAATGGTATAAGTGTCAAATCAACGGGTGAAGCGTTGGAGGAGTATAAGTGCGAAATCAACGGGTGGAGCTTAGGAATGGTATAAGAGTCAAATCAACGGGTGAAGATTAGGAATGGTATAAGTGTCAAAACAACGGGTGAAGCGTTGGAGGAGTATAAGTGCCAAATCAACGGGTGGAGCTTAGGAATGGTATAAGTGTCAAATCAACGGGTGGAGCTTAGGAATGGTATAAGTGTCAAATCAACGGGTGGAGCTTTGGAGGAGTATAAGTGCCAAATCAACGGGTGGAGCTTAGGAATGGTATAAGTGTCAAATCAACGGGTGAAGCGTTGGAGGAGTATAAGTGCCAAATCAACGGGTGGAGCTTAGGAATGGTATAAGTGTCAAATCAACGGGTGAAGCGTTGGAGGAGTATAAGTGCCAAATCAACGGGTGGAGCTTAGGAATGGTATAAGTGTCAAATCAACGGGTGGAGCTTAGGAATGGTATAAGTGTCAAATCAACGGGTGAAGCGTTGGAGGAGTATAAGTGCCAAATCAACAGGTGGAGCTTAGGAATGGTATAAGTGTCAAATCAACGGGTGGAGCTTAGGAATGGTATAAGTGTCAAATCAACGGGTGAAGCGTTGGAGGAGTATAAGTGCCAAATCAACAGGTGGAGCTTAGGAATGGTATAAGTGTCAAATCAAAGGGTGAGGCGTTGGAGGAGTATAAGTGCCAAATCAACAGGTGGAGCTTAGGAATGGTATAAGTGTCAAATCAAAGGGTGAGGCGTTGGAGGAGTATAAGTGCCAAATCAACAGGTGGAGCTTAGGAATGGTATAAGTGTCAAATCAACGGGTGAAGCGTTGGAGGAGTATAAGTGCCAAATCAACAGGTGGAGCTTAGGAATGGTATAAGTGTCAAATCAACGGGTGAAGCGTTGGAGGAGTATAAGTGCCAAATCAACAGGTGGAGCTTAGGAATGGTATAAGTGTCAAATCAACGGGTGGAGCTTAGGAATGGTATAAGTGTCAAATCAACGGGTGAAGCGTTGGAGGAGTATAAGTGCCAAATCAACAGGTGGAGCTTAGGAATGGTATAAGTGCCAAATCAACGGGTGGAGCTTAGGAATGGTGTAAGTGTCAAATCAACGGGTGAGGCGTTGGAGGAGTATAAGTGCCAAATCAACAGGTGGAGCTTAGGAATGGTATAAGTGTCAAATCAACGGGTGGAGCTTAGGAATGGTGTAAGTGTCAAATCAAAGGGTGAGGCGTTGGAGGAGTATAAGTGCCAAATGAACAGGTGGAGCTTAGGAATGGTATAAGTGTCAAATCAACGGGTGGAGCTTAGGAATGGTATAGTGTCAAATCAACGGGTGGAGCTTAGGAATGGTATAAGTGTCAAATCAACGGGTGAAGCGTTGGAGGAGTATAAGTGCCAAATCAACAGGTGGAGCTTAGGAATGGTATAAGTGTCAAATCAAAGGGTGAGGCGTTGGAGGAGTATAAGTGCCAAATCAACAGGTGGAGCTTAGGAATGGTATAAGTGTCAAATCAACGGGTTGAGCTTAGGAATGGTATAGTGTCAAATCAACGGGTGGAGCTTAGGAATGGTATAAGTGTCAAATCAACGGGTGAAGCGTTGGAGGAGTATAAGTGCCAAATCAACAGGTGGAGCTTAGGAATGGTATAAGTGTCAAATCAAAGGGTGAGGCGTTGGAGGAGTATAAGTGCCAAATCAACAGGTGGAGCTTAGGAATGGTATAAGTGTCAAATCAACGGGTTGAGCTTAGGAATGGTATAGTGTCAAATCAACGGGTGGAGCTTAGGAATGGTATAAGTGTCAAATCAACGGGTGAAGCGTTGGAGGAGTATAGGTGCCAAATCAACAGGTGGAGCTTAGGAATGGTATAAGTGTCAAATCAACGGGTGAAGCGTTGGAGGAGTATAAGTGCCAAATCAACGGGTGGAGCTTAGGAATGGTATAAGTGTCAAATCAACGGGTGGAGTCTTGGAGGAGTATAAGTGCCAAATCAACAGGTGGAGCTTAGGAATGGTATAAGTGTCAAATCAACGGGTGGAGCTTAGGAATGGTATAAGTGTCAAATCAACGGGTGGAGCTTAGGAATGGTATAAGTGTCAAATCAACGGGTGGAGCTTAGGAATGGTATAAGTGTCAAATCAACGGGTGGAGCTTAGGAATGGTATAAGTGTCAAATCAACGGGTGGAGTCTTGGAGGAGTATAAGTGCCAAATCAACAGGTGGAGCTTAGGAATGGTATAAGTGTCAAATCAACGGGTGGAGCTTAGGAATGGTATAAGTGCCAAATCAACGGGTGGAGCTTAGGAATGGTATAAGTGTCAAATCAACGGGTGGAGTCTTGGAGGAGTATAAGTGCCAAATCAACAGGTGGAGCTTAGGAATGGTATAAGTGTCAAATCAACGGGTGGAGCTTAGGAATGGTATAAGTGCCAAATCAACGGGTGGAGCTTAGGAATGGTATAAGTGTCAAATCAACGGGTGGAGTCTTGGAGGAGTATAAGTGCCAAATCAACAGGTGGAGCTTAGGAATGGTATAAGTGTCAAATCAACGGGTGGAGCTTAGGAATGGTATAAGTGCCAAATCAACGGGTGGAGCTTAGGAATGGTATAAGTGTCAAATCAACGGGTGGAGCTTAGGAATGGTATAAGTGCCAAATCAACGGGTGGAGCTTAGGAATGGTATAAGTGCCAAATCAACGGGTGGAGCTTAGGAATGGTATAAGTGTCAAATCAACGGGTGGAGCTTAGGAATGGTATAAGTGTCAAATCAACGGGTGGAGTCTTGGAGGAGTATAAGTGCCAAATCAACAGGTGGAGCTTAGGAATGGTATAAGTGTCAAATCAACGGGTGGAGCTTAGGAATGTTATAAGTGCCAAATCAACGGGTGGAGCTTAGGAATGGTATAAGTGTCAAATCAACGGGTGGAGTCTTGGAGGAGTATAAGTGCCAAATCAACAGGTGGAGCTTAGGAATGGTATAAGTGTCAAATCAACGGGTGGAGCTTAGGAATGGTATAAGTGTCAAATCAACGGGTGGAGCTTAGGAATGGTATAAGTGTCAAATCAACGGGTGGAGTCTTGGAGGAGTATAAGTGCCAAATCAACGGGTGGAGCTTAGGAATGGTATAAGTGTCAAATCAACGGGTGGAGTCTTGGAGGAGTATAAGTGCCAAGTCAACGGGTGGAGACTTGGAGATAAGTACCATAGCAATGGAAGGTGCCTTTGAGGGTTACAAGTGCCAAATCAAAGGGTAGAACCTTGAAATGGTATAAGTGCGAAATAAATGAACGGAATCTTGGATTAGTATCAATGCCAAATCAAAGGGTGGGACCTTGGAAGAGTGTAAATGCTATATCAACGCGTGGAGCCTTAGATTGGTATAAGTGGAAAATTAAAGGGTGGGGACCTTGGTGGGTTGGGTTGTTTTACCTCTGAGAGGTACTTCTTTTCACACCACGGGATAAATGGCCAGGCCACACGGACCTCGAGGGTTCAGAGAAGGTTGGGGGAAGAGGATCCACTGGAACAGCTGTTGGGAGACAGATGGTAACCTCTCGTCAAGACCTTCTAGCGTGTTCTTCAACGTGCACAGGGTATGGCTCTCAAGCACACGGGGCCACGGCTTAATGTCCCGCCTGACAGACGGACAGAGCAGGGAGTTTTACGGAGATAAGCCGGGAGGGATATAAGTGCCAATTAAATGCTGGAGCTTTGGAATAATATAGATGCTAAATCAACGAGAATAAATGAAAAAGGTGAAAGGATTTATATAGGAATCTTAGAGAAGTAATGTCGAAAAAATAGGTTAATAAATTTTGTTTATTGGACAATGATTGGTTGTTGTTCATATCGGCCGAATGTTGCTGCTGTCTGAATTGTAAGAGAAGGATGTAGTTAGTCTTCGAATTTTAGAATTGTTTAAAAAAAATTTCTTTATTTAAAACGAAGACATATAAGTGACTATTCAAACGGAAGTTGGTTGGGTTTGTTTACCTCTGAGCGGCATTTGAAAAAAAAAACACACTGCAACAGACCGCTCACAATTTAATTTGTTTTTACCAATACTTTAACTTTGAGGCCTTTGGCACTATGCTAATTATTGTCTACCATTCATTCTCTTGGTAGTTTTTGGATCGTAATCTGTAGTTCCCAGGTTCGAGTCCCAGCTGGGTCAGCGTTGAGATTTATCTCCGCAAAACTCCCCGCCCTGCCCACGGTCAGTAGGGGACACCGATGGGCTTGGAAAGGCCGCCGTCCGTAGGATGGGAGGTTAAAGCCGTGGCCCCGTGTGTGAGAGAGCTATACCCTGTGCATGTTAAAGAACACGTTGGATGGCCTTGACGGGAGGCTTTAGGTTGGGTTGTTTTACCTCTGAACGGCACTTTTTTGCACACCGTGGGCTAAATGGCCAGGTCACATGGACCCCGAAGGCTCAGAGAAGGTTGGAGAAGGGGACCCACTGGAACAGCTGTTGGGAGACAGATGGTAGCCTCCCGTCAAGGCCATCCAGCGTGTTCTTTAACGTGCACAGGGTATGGCTCTCCCGCATACGGGGCCGCGGCTTAACGTCCCATCCGACGGACGGCAGCCTTTCCAAGCCCATCGGTGTCCCCTACTGACCGTGGGCAGGGCCGGGAATTTTGCGGAGATAAATCTCAACGCTGACCCAGCTGGGGCTCGAACCTGGGAACTACAGATTACGAGCCTGGCGCGCTACCGACTGAGCCACCCCCGCCTCAGACGGGAGGCTACCATATGTCTCCGAACAGCTGTTACAGTGGGTCCCCTCCCCCAACCTTCTATGAGCCTTCGTGGTCCATGTAACATGGCCATTTAGCTCACAGTTTGCAAAAATGTGCCGCTAAAAGGTAAAACAACCCAACCCATAATAATTAAAGTCATATGAATAAATCTTGATATCATTTTAAAAAAAATAAAGCTTGTCAACACCAACTATTTTACTAGATCCCCAAATCCATTTTTTTAAACATGTATTCAACGGATGTTGTCACGGTTGATTGGCTACTCTGTGAGTAAAGCCAGACCACATGGAAGTTCGTCTGCGAAATATGCAGATTGGCTCACCTCACACCGTTTACCTCTGCTGCTCCTTCTTCTAATGTGGAGGTGAGTTGTTTCTAAAAATACGTCCGAGGAAGGAAACTTTTTATTCGTCTGGACAGATTGAGAAACCACCCGCTGTCTGGGGGGCTTCGGCACTCAGGTCAGACTGTCTGGGGTTTGTTTTGCAGCAACCAATCGATTATTTTGTAGGGAAACTACGTAGACCGAGTTCGGCTTTTCGTTAGCCAGGCTGATCGTTTGTTGGGGAGACGTCGCAAATTTGTTTCGTCTGCAACAAAGTCTCTTTTGGCTTCTTTATGAGAAAAAGGATGGGGAAGGAGAAGTTTTGCTTCTTCTATGGAGATGTTGCCATGTAGCCGAAGGTGCGAAGTGAAAACTATGCGATGGTGCTGGTAAAAAAAATTAAGGATCAATACTTGAATGATCGATATCGTTGAAGTATGACTGGTAGTGTTTTCGGTTGGGTTGTTTTACCTCTGAGCGGCACTTTTTTGCACACCATGGGCTAAATGGCCAGGCCACAAGGACCCCGAAGGTTCAGAGAAGGTTGGGGGAGGGGACCCACTGGAACAGCTGTTGGGAGACAGATGGTATCCTCCCGTCAAAGCCATTCAGCGTGTTCTTTAACGTGCACAGGGTATGGCTCTCCCACACACGGGGCCACGGCTTAACGTCGCATCCGACGGACGGCGGCCTTTCCAAACCCATCAGTGTCCCCTACTGACCGTGGGTAGGGCGGGGAATTTTGCGGAGATAAATCTCAACGCTGACCCAACTGGGACTCGAACCTGGGAACTACAGATTACGAGCCTGGCGCGCTACCGACTGAGTCACCCCCGCCCCCCGGCTTAACTGGAGCCACGGCAACCTTCGTGTCAGTGGTCATCGTTTCTATATTATTGGAGTTGAGTTATTTTACCTCTGAGCGGCACTTTTTTGCACACCATGGGCTAAATGGCCAGGTCACATGGACCGGAAGGCTCAGAGAAGGTTGGGGGAGGGGACCCACTGGAACAGCTGTTGGGAGACAGATGGTAGCCTCCCGTCAAGGCCATCCAGCGTATTCTTTAACGTTGGGTTGTTTTATCTCTGAACGGCACTTTTTTGCACACCATGGGCCAAATGGCCAAGTCACAAGGACCCCGAAGGCTCAGAGAAGGTTGAGGTAAGGGACCCACTGGAATAGCTGTTTGGAGACAGATGGTAGCCTCCCGTCAAGGCCATCCAGCGTATTCTTTAACGTTGGGTTGTTTTACCTCTGAACGGCACTTTTTTGCACACCATGGGCTAAATGGCCAAGTCACAAGGACCCCGAAGGCTCAGAGAAGGTTGAGGTAAGGGACCCACTGGAACAGCTGTTGGGAGACAGATGGTAGCCTCCCGTGAAGGCCATCCAGCGTATTCTTTAACGTTGGGTTGTTTTACCTCTGAACGGCACTTTTTTGCACACCATGGGCTAAATGGCCAAGTCACAAGGACCCCGAAGGCTCAGAGAAGGTTGAGGTAAGGGACCCACTGGAACAGCTGTTGGGAGACAGATGGTAGCCTCCCGTGAAGGCCATCCAGCGTATTCTTTAACGTTGGGTTGTTTTACCTCTGAACGGCACTTTTTTGCACACCATGGGCTAAATGGCCAAGTCACAAGGACCCCGAAGGCTCAGAGAAGGTTGAGGTAAGGAACCCACTGGAATAGCTGTTGGGAGACAGATGGTAGCCTCCCGTCAAGGCCATCCAGCGTATTCTTTAACGTGCACAGGGTATGGCTGTCCCGCACACGGGGTCACGGCTTTAACGTCCCATCCGGCTGACGACGGCCTTCCCAAGCCCATCGGTGTCCCCTATTGACCGTGGGCAGGGCGGGGATGTGTGCATTGAGCTTCCCATTAGCAGACGGAAGTTGTCGAAGTTGTTCTCCCTTGGATCGAAACTAAATCTGAATCTCAGAGAGTGATCTGATTTCCATTCTCGACTCGTCGCTCAGTTTTATGACCCAAAATGAACACTTCATCGGTGATTCGGCTGCAATGGGTCGTGAAGCGACTTTTTATTTTTTAAATCGGTCGAATGGATTTTTTTTTCACACAGGTGTATTTAGTTGAATTTTAATTATTAAGCGGAAGCAGCATCGGATCTAGGGGGGGACAAAGGGTCCATGCTCCCCCCTTTTTCAGAATGCGAGTAGGGTAAAAGAGGGAAAAAATTATTATTCATATTTGATGCATTTTTCGAGAAATTTTTTAAAAACCATAAAACAGAGATGAAAATGTTATATTGCATTGGAAATAAAGTCTCTTTTACATTTTTTCAGCTTGATTGTATTTCTTGAACCCCCCACCCCCCTCCCTCGATTTTTTTTTTGACTCGGGCCTGGGCGGAAGTATGGGGGTGACGGATCTGACCACCTTCTTTTCAGAGTTTAAAACGATTATTTGCTAATTCCCTCTGTGACAAATTTAAATTTTTAATTAATTTTTAGATTGGTTTACCTCTGAGCGGCACTTTTTTTTGCACACAATGGGCTAAATAGCTAGGTCACAGAGATCACAAAGGCTCAGAGAAAGTTGGGGAAGGGGACTCACTGGACGGCTGTTAGGAGACAGATGGTAACTTCCCATTAAAGCCATTCAGCTTGTTCTTTAACGTGCTGAATGGTGTGAGTGTATAGCTCTCCTGCACACTGGGCCACGGCTTAACATCCCATCTGGCGGGCTTTCCAAGCCCATCGGTGTCCCCTTCCTGACCGAGGGGGTTCAGCAGAGATAAATCTCAATGTTGGCCGATGGCCAATGGGGCGGGGGTGGCTCAGTCGGTAGCGCGCCAGGCTCGTAATCTGCAGTTCCCAGGTTCGAGTCCCAGTTGGGTCAGCGTTGAGACTTATCTTCGCAAAAACTCCCCGCCTGCCCACGGTCAATAGGGGACACCGATGAGCTTGAAAAGACCACCGTCCGTCGGATGGGACGTTAAGCCGTGGCCCCGTGTACGGGAGAGCCATACCCTGTGCACGTTAAAGAACACGCTGGATGGCCTTGACGGGAGGCTACCATCTGTCTCCCAACAGCTGTTCCAGTGAGTCCCCTCCACCAACCTTCTCTGAGCCTTCGGGGTCCTTGTGACCTGGCCATTTAACCCATGGTGTGCAAAAGAGTGCTGCTCAGAGGTAAAACAACTCAACTCCAATAATATAAAAAGGATGACCACTGACACGAAGGTTGCCGTGGCTCCAGTTAAGCCGTGGCCCCGTGTGCGGGAGAGCCATACCCTGTGCACGTTAAAGAACACGCTGGATGGCCTTGACGGGAGGCTACCATCTGTCTCCCAACAGCTGTTCCAGTGGGTCCCCTCCCCCAACCTTCTCTGAGCTTCGGGGTCCTTGTGACCTGGCCATTTAGCCCATGGTGTGCAAAAAAAAAGTGCCGCTCAGAGGTAAAACAACCCAACCCAAAGACTTGATTCAGTTTTTTTTCTTCAGTCGCATTTCTTCATGAAAATCTTACTTAAAAAGTGATCTGATTCTGTTGACAAAACTGGGTCTGTTCTTAATACCCTACGGAATATCTTTTGCACGTGAAGCTTTAATTATTCTTCGATGCTTTGGTGCTTTCGCCTGCTGTTTCCAAACGTCGCCGTCTTCGCCAAAAGTGTGTCAGCGGCGGTGTTCCGTCGTGAATCAGGTGGTTTTAGTTCCCCGCAGAGCCCTACCTGGCTGCTGACTATACAGAGCCATAGACAGTCACCTATTTGCATGTGCGTTATTTATCTGTCTGGTGGTGAGGAAAAGCAGATAGGCAAGTGAGATAAATCTCGAGCGATAGCAGACACAAACAGGGACGAACTGGCAAGATGTGTGATGCGTCACATTCGGATGTTGGGTGTTTATAGCAAAATTACGTCACCAGACAGAGCGCTTGGAAACATTCTGGTGTTTAAACATATACATGCAATATCTGGTTAAGTTCATTTTTATTTCTTTTCGTTATCTCTGAAGCCAGAGGGGATGGAATAGGGGGGGGGGGTGACACACGTGACCCTCGGAGTCAATTTTGTGAGATCCACAAGCAACAGTTCCTATCATAATGATGGCAACAAGTGAGGTTTACTAGCATGGTGAACGCCTGCTTTAGCAGAATAGTTATGATCAGTTATGACGTCAGCATATACGTACGGTCGCTCAAAAAAGTATCCGAACGCTACGGTTGATTGCAGAATTCAGAAAAAATATATGGCAAGGAATTTTTTAGAAATTAGTGATCTGGCAACCTTCGTGTCACGTGATTACAGAATTGAGGAAAAATATCTGGAGCGTGTGCAGTTGCTGCACACGCTCCAGTTTGCTGTGAACGGTAACTGCACACGCTCAATATTTCTGTGAGTGGGCCCACACGATCCAGGTTTTTGTGAGCTCACACGATCCAATGTGCTGTGAACATTAACCGCAACCGCTCCAGTTTGCTGTGAACGGTAACTGCACACGCTCAATATTTCTGTGAGTGGGCCCACACGATCCAGGTTTTTGTGAGCTCACACGATCCAATGTGCTGTGAACATTAACCGCAACCGCTCCAGTTTGCTGTGAACGGTAACTGCACACGCTCCATATTCATTGCATTATATATTCATACGCATTATATATATTAAAAAAAGTATCCGAACACTACGGTTGATTACAGAATTCAGAAAAAATATCTGGCAACGATTTTCTTTTAGAAATTAGTGATCTGGCAACCTTCGTGTCACGTGACACGAAGGTTGCAAAATCACTAATTTCTAAAAAAATCGTTGCCAGATATTTTTTCTGAATTCTGTAATCAACCATAGTGTTCGGATACTTTTTTGAGCGACTGTACATAATCCTAAACGGGAAAACGGGGCTAAGGAAAAATTGGCAGCGTAATAAAACAAAAATATTCACATTGAAAACTAGAAAAACCAGGTTTAAATAGTTTTAATAATAAAGTCTTTGAAGGTCTTTTGAAGATCATCTGATCTTCGAACGTTATGAGAGTTCAAAAGTCACCAAAGAATCACACTGAAAGTCTCAAATGGGACAGAGGAGGCCGGTGTCGTTCAGGAACTGCAGCAAAAGTTTAGAAATGCTAAACACAACATGAGAGTTTTATTTTCTGTCCAGTACGGAGCTGATAGTAACATTTGTGATGTTGATCTGCTGGAGACTTGAAAGCAGATTGTTTCTTTGGAGATCATAAAGTGGACAGTGAATTAGAACATGTTCAACAATTTCAGGTTGGATTGAATTGGATTGTTTTACCTCTGAGAGGCACTTTTTTGCACACCATGGGCTAAATGGCCAGGTCACATGGACCCCGAAGGCTCAGAGAAGGTTGGGGGAGGGGACCCACTGGAACAGCTGTTGGGAGACAGATGGTAGCCTCCCGTCAAGGCCATCCAGTGTTCTTTAACGTGCACAGGGTATGGCTCTCCCGCACACGGAGCCACGGCTTAAAGTCCCATCCGACGGACGGCGGTCTTTCCAAGATCATCGGTTGGGTTGTTTTACCTCTGAGCGGCACTTTTTTGCACACCATGGGCTAAATGGCCAGGTCACATGGACCCCGAAGGCTCAGAGAAGGTTGGGGAAGGGGACCCACTGGAACAGCTGTTGGGAGACAGATGGTAGTCTCCCGTCAAGGCCATCCAGCGTGTTCTTTAACGTGCACAGGGTATGGCTCTCCCGCACACGGGGCCACGGCTTAACGTCCCATCCGACGGACGGCGGCCTTTCCAAGCCCATCGGTGTCCCCTACTGACCGTGGGCAGGGCGGGGAATTTTGCGGAGATAAATCTCAACGCTGACCCAGCTGGGACTCGAACCTGGGAACTACAGATTACGAGACTGGCGCGCTACCGACTGAGCCACCCCCGCCCCACACTTGCAGGTTGTTTACAAGTTTGACAGAGAGGTAAAGTTTTCTTTCCAATTTTGTGAAGTTTTTCACTTAATGCGCAATGACCAATGGTAAGTCTATTTAAAGCCGTTTCTTCTGTTCAGTTTAAACTTCCCTCGTGGTCGGGGCGGGATGTCAAATATTTTTCTGGAAAATCTACCCACGGTCAGATCAGTTGTCTTGAAGTAGCGAGTCCATTACTTCGAGACAACTGATCCTCTGGGGGCGGGGGTGGCTCAGTCGGTAGCGCGCCAGGCTCCTAATCTGTAGTTCCCAGGTTCGAGTCCCAGCTGGGTCAGCGTTGAGATTTATCTCCGCAAAATTCCCCGCCTTGCCCACGGTCAATAGGGGACACCGATGGGCTTGGAAAGGCCGCCGTCCATCGGATGGGACGTTAAGCCGTGGCCACCTGTGCGGGAGAGCCATACCCTGTGCACGTTAAAGAACACGCTGGATGGCCTTGACGGGAGGCTACCATCTGTCTCCCAACAGCTGTTCCAGTGGGTCCCCTCCCCCAACCTTCTCTGAGCCTTCGGGGTCCATGTGACCTGGCCATTTAGCCCACGGTGTGCAAAAAAGTGCCGCTCAGAGGTAAAACAACCCAACCCAACCCAACTGATCCTCTGAATGCTCTGAAGTTCTTCTATTGACTTCTAAAGGCAGAAATCTCTATAACACATATGGTTAAGTTAGATGGCAAGGTCAAAGCTGCTTTTACGGCAAGATCAACCCTCTCATTACCAGTGATATCGGAATGGCTAGGTATCCATGGAGACAGACTCTATGAGAATATGAATAATGACAATAGAAAGTGTGTCACATGTCCAAAGGATGTTAGAGATGATGGAAGTGTACGGTGAAGCCAGTGGGTCTGAAACTAGAGACTGATGAGGGGAGTTGATGTCTGACAAGCTCAGAATGTTTTTGTCGTGGACTGAGGAGGCATATTGTAGTGCTTGATAAATATCTAAAAATTTTGCAGCATTAATACTAGTTGAATTTTTCAAGGAGTAATAAGCTATAATATCCAGAGAAAAAAATAAATATATACTCCCTCAAGTAGCTGCTTGCCACAGAGGTCTGACAGGAGCCTGTCAGTTTATATGCCATTAGAAGAAGGTATGTGAGGATAGAGGATCTCAGCAGAAAAAACGACACAAGCATCCATGCCTTACCCGGGCTCGAACCCAGGTCCCTTAGATCAATAGCCAAGGCTCGAACCCAGGTCCCTTAGATCAGTAGCCAAGGCTCGAACCCACGTCCCTTAGATAAATAGCCAAGGCTCGAACCCACGTCCCTTAGATAAATAGGCAAGGCTCGAACCCAGGTCCCTTAGATCAGTAGCCAAGGCTCGAACCCACGTCTCTTAGATCAATAGCCAAGGCTCGAACCCAGGTCTCTTAGATCAGTAGCCAAGCGTGCTAACCACTCGGCCATGGGACGGCTGCCACCGTACAGTACTGTGCAAATTAGTTGGGACAATAGGAAAATGCAGTAACAAAGGCACAACTAAAATATTTATTTGTTTAATAGTGTAGTTAATAGTGAATGTGACCCCCCCCCCCCCTTAGCCATTGATGCCACCAGCTTTCCACACATCTCCTTCACTTCAGGGTCGTGGTACCACACTTTCATGACACTTTCTATCATTTTGGTTTTCGTCGTGCAATCCATCTTAGATATGCGCGCTTTAATAATGGCCCACAAATTTTCGATGGGGTTCAGATCGGGTGAATTTCCTGGCCACTCCAATACCTTCAAATGTTGCTGGGTAAAGAAGCTCTTAGCAAGGTTAGAATTGTCGCATGGAGCCAGATCCTGTTGAAATACCCCATCGCCGTTAGGAAACAGCTTCTGCAGTGTTGGGACCATTTTCGCCTCCAGAACGCCTATGTACTTTTTGCTGTCCATCATTTCTTCAATGGGGTGAAGCGTCTGTGGCCCGGAAGCTGTGAAACATCCCCAAAACATGACCTTGGGTGGGTGTTTGGGGGATTGCTGGATGTGGTCGGATCGAAGAGGTTCTCCACGCTTCGCTTGTCCCAACTAATTCGCACAGTACTGTATGCTTCAACTTCACTGTGTTGAATGAAGAATAAGAAAGGTTGATTAATTACTGCACGAGAGTTACATAGAGACGACACAACTTTTATTCACACTATATACATGCCAAGTGGTTAGCACACTTGGCTACTGAGCTAAGGGACCTGGGTTCGAGCCCCGGGTAAGGCATGGCTGTTTGTGTCGTTTTTCTGCTGAGGTCCTGCCATCCTCTCAGACCTTCTACTATGGCATATAAACTGACAGGCTCCTGTCAGACCTCTGTGGCAAGCAGCTGCTTGAGGGGGTATTTATTATTTTTTTTTATATATATGCAGCTACGTGCTGGGAATGAACTCCACTCCGGGGGCCTTTGCTGCTTCACGCTGTGGTTCCTTCTGAATCCACAAAACTAGTATCAAATTCACCGCTCAACTCCGTGAGCCTTTGCTGCTGCAAATATTACTAAAATGAGGTGGAGAATTGCACACTCTGCAATTTCTCACTTTACAGACTCAAAACTTGGCGAAAGGATAACCAACCTTTGCCTCCTCCTGAACCACAAGAATAAGCGACAAGATTCTCCAAGAATCTGGATTCCCTCTTGGAATCGCACCCTGACTTCAAGGGTTAATTTGAGAAAGGACGTGTGTCAAGGCGACCTCTTCGCTTGACAGCTAACGCACAGACTGATATTTCCAACTCCTTCCCCTAGCCTCGTGCGCGAACTTCACGCCGCAGGCTAGTTAGTCATATACGGCACAAACAACTTCTGGCATTGGTTCTTTCCACAAGCAGCAAGCTTCAGACCCGAAAACAACAACAGTGAGTCATCCCAGCACAAACATTTCAAAGAACACACAAAAATATATACAACAATAAAATCCAACAAAAATATACAATAAATAAACAAATATAAAATTCGAGGGACATGACAGCCAGGTCACAAGGGCCCTGATGGCTCAGAGAAGGTTGAGGAGGGGGAGGGGGGCGGACTCACTGAACAGATGAAAGTAGACAGATGGTAGTCTCCCGTCAAGGCCATCTTGCGTGTTCTTTAACGTGCACAGGGTATGGCTCTCCTGCACACGAGTCCACGGCTTAACGTCCCATCTGATGGACGCGGGGTATTCCAAGCCCATCGGTGTGCCCTACTGACCGTGGGCAGGGCGGGGAGTTTTGCGGAAATAAATCTCAACGCTGACCCAGCTATGACTCGAACCTGGGAACTACAGATTACGAGCCTGGCGCGCTACCGACTAAGCCACCCCCGCCCCTGACAGGAGACTGTCAGTATAATATCTCGGAGGGGGCGGGGGTGGCTCAGTCGGTAGCGTGCCAGGCTCGTAATCTGTAGTTCCCAGGTTCGAGTCTCAGCTGGGTCAGCGTTGAGATTTATCTCCGCAAAATTCCCCACCCTGCCCACGGTCAGTAGGGGACACCAATGGGCTTGGAAAAGCCGCCGTCCGTCGGATGGGACGTTAAGCCGTGGCCCTGTGTGCGGGAGAGCCATACCCTGTGCACGTTAAAGAACATGCTGGATGACCTTGACGGGAGGCTACCATCTGTCTCCCAACAGCTGTTCCAGTGGGTCCCCTACCCCAACCTTCTCTGAGCCTTCGGGGTCCATGTGACCTGGCCATTTAGCCCATGGTGTGCAAAAAAGTGCCGCTCAGAGGTAAAACAACCCAACCCAAAGCCTCCTGTCAGACCTCAGTATCAAGCAGCTACTTGAGAGATAGTTTATTAACGGCGGGAAGTCTGCTGGATTGATCAACAGAGGGGGAAAAAGGAGGATTAATGCAATCGAATCATTTCAATTTCAAGGGAGAAAATCATCCTTTATTGAAAAAGTGAATGAGTAACTCATCTTATTTCTCGCGAAACAAGCAAGTTCAATAGTGCTTCTAACTTATTCTGCCGTGACATCGCATCACGTGAAGTCGTGCTCGCTGTCATCCTCTTTCTTCTCATCCTCATCCCCCCCCTAACACTGGGTCACCCTGACAACGAGTCAACCCGTCACGCATGCGGGTAGTGTACGGAACAACCTCACCCCCCCCCCCCCCAACAACATCCCCCACTTCCCCCAGTGAAACAGTAGCAGCCGTAAACAAGAAGCGAAGTTCTTGCTTTGCGGCAGCAGCAACGGTACTTTTTAAAGGCCGGTTTCACTTCACCTCCCGGTTTCACTTCACCTCCGTAATGCTTGGCTGGATCGCTTAACTATAGCCTATGAACTACTTAGGAGGGAGAAAGTGCAAAAGGAAAGCAGGCCACAACACAAGTGCACTCGCTGTGCCCCACTTTACAGCGCACGCAGGCTCGCAACCTCGTTTTCACTTTCTTGTTCGGACACTTTTCCTCCTCTTCAGCGACGCGGGGAATTTTCCCCTCTCGCGATGATGGAGTTCGGGGAACGTGCATCTATCTCACCGAGGCTCTTGATTTGCACCTGATGGCCTCTTCCGACGGGGAATGATGAACTGCGACGGGATTGCTTTTATCGGGGGAAAAACAACGAGGGATTTACTCGGAAGATTCTTGTTTCCTCCTTTGCAATAATTAATATTTGAATTCAGTTTTTGTCGTTCATTAATTCGGAGACGAAAGGGAATCTCAATATTAGAATTGCAAGGAAGATTAATTGTCGTCTAATATTGGCAAAAATGGACTTGGATTTTTATATTACGTGTAGACAGAGTTGGGTTATTTTAACTCTGAGCGGAACTTTTTTGCACGTAATGGCCTAAATTGCAAGGTCACAAGGACCCAATTGACTCTGAAAAGGTTGGAGACAGGCTGTTTTACCATTGAGCGACAATTTTTTGCACGTAATGGTCTAAATTGCAAGGTCACAAAGACCCAATTGACTCTGAAAAGGTTGGGGACAGGCTGTTTTACCATTGAGCGACAATATTTTGCACGTAATGGTCTAAATTGCAAGGTCACAAAGACCCAATTGATTCTGAAAAGGTTGGGGACAGGCTGTTTTACCATTGAGCGGTAATTTTTTGCAGGTAATGGCCTAAATTGCAAGGTCACAAAGACCCAATTGACTCTGAAAAGGTTGGGGACAGGCTGTTTTACCATTGAGCGCCAATTTTTTGCACGTAATTGTCTAAATAGCAAGGTCACAAAGACTCAATTGACTCTGAAAAGGTTGGGGACAGGCTGTTTTACCATTGAGCGGTAATTTTTTGCAGGTAATGGCCTAAATTGCAAGGTCACAAAGACCCAATTGACTCTGAAAAGGTTGGGGACAGGCTGTTTTACCATTGAGCGGCAATTATTTGCACGTAATGACCTAAATTGCAAGGTCACAAAGACCCAATTGACTCTGAAAAGGTTGGGGACAGGCTGTTTCACCATTGAGCGGCAATTATTTGCACGTAATGGCCTAAATTGCAAGGTCACAAGGACCCAATTGACTGTGAAAAGGTTGTTTTACCTCTGAGTGGCACTTTTTTGCACGTAATGGCCTAAATTTCAAGGTCACAAGGACCCAAATGACTCTGAAAAAGTTGGGGAAAGGTTGTTTTTACTTCTTAGCAGCACTTTTTTGCACATAATGGCCTAAATGGCCAGGTTACAAAGACCTGAATGGTTCAGAGAATATTACTGAACGGCTGTTAGGAGGCAGACGGACACTGGAAACTGGAAAGATGTTAGGAGACAGATGGAAGTCTCCCGTCTAGGCCACCCAACGTGTTTTCTAACGTGCACACAGTATGACTCTCCTTCACACAGGGTCACGTCTTGACGTTCCATCCGAAGGATGGCGGCCACTCCAAGCTCATCGGTATGCCCTTTGTGACCGGCCATTTGGGGATTAAGAGGAAATGAATCTCAAAGCTGGAAGAGGTTGGGATTCGAAAATGGGAACTTCAGATTATGAGGCATGACGGGTAAACGACGGAGCCTACTGCTGCCCCCGTGTAAATAAAGAGCAAGGGAATATGAATTTGAATTACAAAAGTGCAAAATAGACAAAAGGAAAACGAGTTGAGTTGGGTTGTTTTACCTCTGAGCGGCACTTTTTTGCACACCATGGGCTAAATGGCCAGGTCACATGGACCCCGAAGGCTCAGAGAAGGTTGGGGGAGGGGACCCACTGGAACAGCTGTTGGGAGACAGATGGTAGCCTCCCGTCAAGGCCATCCAGCGTGTTCTTTAACGTGCACAGGGTATGGCTCTCTCGCACATGGCCCACGGCTTATGGCACATGGCCCACGGCTAACGTCCCATCCGACGGACGGCGGCCTTTCCAAGCCCATCGGTGTCCCAGGAAATCGATGGGCGGGGCGAGAATTTTGCGGAGATAAATCTCAACGCTGACCCAGCTGGGACTCGAACCTGGGAACTACAGATTACGAGTCTGCGCGCTACAGACTGAGCCACCCCCGCCCCCAGACAAAAGGAAAACGAATTTTGCATTGCAGGTGAAGATGGAGATCATAGGAAAATTCGGATTTTATGCGTTTCAAGCGTGAATGGTTAGCATGAGGAATGTGGACATTGCTCTGCTTTTATAAGTGCAGAAAAAAGATTAATGTGAATTTTCTGTAAGCAGTGAAGATGGAGAGCAGAAGGAAGTTCTGGATTTGTGTTAGGAGCATTGATGGGGAGCAAAAATAATGGGAACTTGCAATAGGTGAGAGATGTGATTAACAAAGCTGATGCATAATAGGGAATATGAAGAATATTGGATCGACGAAGACCAAAAATCGATGTGAAGTTCGCTTTAGTTAAAGAGAGAAGTAAAAGCAGATTTTAAAGAGAGAAGTAAAAGCAGATTTTAAAGAGAGAAGTAAAAGCAGATTTTAAAGAGAGAAGTAAAAGCAGATTTTAAAGAGAGAAGTAAAAGCAGATTTTAAAGAAAGAAGTAAAAGCAGATTTTAAAGAGAGAAGTAAAAGCAGATTTTAAAGAGAGAAGTAAAAGCAGATTTTAAAGAGAGAAGTAAAAGCAGATTTTAAAGAGAGAAGTAAAAGCAGATTTTAAAGAGAGAAGTAAAAGCAGATTTTAAAGAGAGAAGTAAAAGCAGATTTTAAAGAGAGAAGTAAAAGCAGATTTTAAAGAAAGAAGTAAAAGCAGATTTTAAAGAGAGAAGTAAAAGCAGATTTTAAAGAGAGAAGTAAAAGCAGATTTTAAAGAGAGAAGTAAAAGCAGATTTTAAAGAGAGAAGTAAAAGCAGAGTTTAAAGAGAGAAGTAAAAGCAGATTTTAAAGAGAGAAGTAAAAGCAGATTTTAAAGAGAGAAGTAAAAGCAGATTTTAAAGAGAGAAGTAAAAGCAGAGTTTAAAGAGAGAAGTAAAAGCAGATTTTAAAGGGAGAAGTAAAAGCAGATTTTAAAGGGAGAAGTAAAAGCAGATTTTAAAGAGAGAAGTAAAAGCAGATTTTAAAGAGAGAAGTAAAAGCAGATTTTAAAGGGAGAAGTAAAAGCAGAGTTTAAAGAGAGAAGTAAAAGCAGATTTTAAAGGGAGAAGTAAAAGCAGATTTTAAAGAGAGAAGTAAAAGCAGATTTTAAAGAGAGAAGTAAAAGCAGATTTTAAAGAGAGAAGTAAAAGCAGATTTTAAAGAGAGAAGTAAAAGCAGATTTTAAAGGGAGAAGTAAAAGCAGATTTTAAAGAGAGAAGTAAAAGCAGATTTTAAAGAGAGAAGTAAAAGCAGATTTTAAAGAGAGAAGTAAAAGCAGATTTTAAAGAGAGAAGTAAAAGCAGATTTTAAAGAGAGAAGTAAAAGCAGATTTTAAAGAGAGAAGTAAAAGCAGATTTTAAAGAGAGAAGTAAAAGCAGATTTTAAAGAAAGAAGTAAAAGCAGATTTTAAAGAGAGAAGTAAAAGCAGATTTTAAAGAGAGAAGTAAAAGCAGATTTTAAAGAGAGAAGTAAAAGCAGATTTTAAAGAGAGAAGTAAAAGCAGATTTTAAAGAGAGAAGTAAAAGCAGATTTTAAAGAGAGAAGTAAAAGCAGAGTTTAAAGAGAGAAGTAAAAGCAGATTTTAAAGAGAGAAGTAAAAGCAGATTTTAAAGAGAGAAGTAAAAGCAGATTTTAAAGAGAGAAGTAAAAGCAGATTTTAAAGAAAGAAGTAAAAGCAGATTTTAAAGAGAGAAGTAAAAGCAGATTTTAAAGAGAGAAGTAAAAGCAGATTTTAAAGAGAGAAGTAAAAGCAGATTTTAAAGAGAGAAGTAAAAGCAGATTTTAAAGGGAGAAGTAAAAGCAGATTTTAAAGGGAGAAGTAAAAGCAGATTTTAAAGAGAGAAGTAAAAGCAGATTTTAAAGAGAGAAGTAAAAGCAGATTTTAAAGAAAGAAGTAAAAGCAGATTTTAAAGAGAGAAGTAAAAGCAGATTTTAAAGAGAGAAGTAAAAGCAGATTTTAAAGAGAGAAGTAAAAGCAGATTTTAAAGAGAGAAGTAAAAGCAGATTTTAAAGAGAGAAGTAAAAGCAGATTTTAAAGAGAGAAGTAAAAGCAGATTTTAAAGGGAGAAGTAAAAGCAGATTTTAAAGGGAGAAGTAAAAGCAGATTTTAAAGAGAGAAGTAAAAGCAGATTTTAAAGAGAGAAGTAAAAGCAGATTTTAAAGAGAGAAGTAAAAGCAGATTTTAAAGAGAGAAGTAAAAGCAGATTTTAAAGAGAGAAGTAAAAGCAGATTTTAAAGAGAGAAGTAAAAGCAGATTTTAAAGAGAGAAGTAAAAGCAGATTTTAAAGAAAGAAGTTAAAGCAAGTGTACAGGGAGAGCAAAGGGGATCGAATTTTGCTCTCCAGCTGTAGGTGGAAAAGCGAAAGGGAATGCGAATGTTGCATTCTAATTGTAGACGGAGAGCAAAAGAAACGAGAATATTATATTGTAAAGTGTAAATGGACAGCAAAAGGTACGATATTTTTGTATTAATAAAGTGTAAATGGGGAGCAAAAGGAACGAGATTTTTTGTGTTATAGTGTAGATGGAGAACAAAACGAACGATAATTCTGTATTATAAGGTATAGATGGAGAGCATAGGGAATGAGAATTTTGGCGCTGCAAGTGTAGATGGAGAGGGAATATTTTTATTACAAACGAATACAAAAGGAATGTGTCGTTTAAACGGATTGTTTTAGAAGTGTAAAATCGAATTTCTGCGGAAAGAAACGAAAAAGGTAAAAACAGAATTTTTTTGGGGTTGGGTTGGGTTGTTTTACCTCTGAGTAGCACTTTTTTGCACACCATGGGCTAAATGGCCAGGCTACATGGACCCCGAAGGCTCAGAGAAGGTTGGGGGAGGGGACCTACTCGAACAGCTGTTGGGAGACATATGGTAGCCTCCCGTCAAGGCCATCCAGCGTGTTCTTTAACGTGCACAGGGTATGGCTCTCCCGCACACGGGGTCACGGCTTAACGTCCCATCCGACGGACGGCGGCCTTTCCAAGCCCATCGGTGTCCCCTACTGACCGTGGGCAGGGCGGGGAATTTTGCGGAGATAAATCTCAACGCTGACCCACCTGGGACTCGAACCTGGGAACTACAGATTACGAGCCTGGCGCGCTACCTACTGAGCCATCCCCGCCCCATTTTTTTGGGGAAAAAGGGAAAAGCTTAGAAACAAAATTTTTGAGGGAGGTGGTTGAGAATATTGCGGAAAGAATGTAAAAGTGTAGAAACAGAAATTGTGGAAGAAAAAGAAAAAAACGCAGAAATTTTGCGTGGGGGGGGGTGGTAAAGCAAAAGTTATAGGAACAGTAATTTTGCGGGAAGAAACAGAAAGGAAACAGAATTTTTGCGGGAAGGAAGAAACGGCTTAGAAACGGGAAATGATCGAGGCGGCAAAACAAATTTTTTAGCGGGACGGCAAAAATAAAGTTACGTGGAGTGACAGAAAGTGAATTCCGTTGAGGATGGAAAAAATATCTATTCACTTGAGGTGGGAAACAAATTTTTTGAGATTGGCTGAAAATAAATTTCCTTAACGATCCCTTGGCCGAGTGGTTAGCGCGCTTAGCTACTGCTCAAAGGGACCTGGGTTCGAGCCCCGGGTAAGGCATGGATGTTTGTGTTGTTTTCTGCTGAGGTCCTGCCATCCTCTCAGATCTTCTACTGTGGCATATAAACTGACAGGCTCCTGTCAGACCTCTGTGGCAAGCAGCTGCTTGAGGGGGTATTTATTTTTTATTTTATAATAAAAATTAAATTCGTTAGGAGGAGGGGGACCTGCACAGCTCCCCCCCCCCCTTCTGCCGACTCTCATGCTCATAGTCTCCCTATTTGCTCTCCCTATCTGGTTTTGAATATATTTTTCTCTAACTCTCAGCGTAAATTGATTCACCCAACTGACCACTATTTGAACAGGAGTGCTATTTTTGGCCTAGATTGAAGGCTTCGTCGTGCGTTGAGTTGAACGTGCGCTTTTGCCTCCGCTCGTAGGAGGAAGATCTCGATCTCCGTGCGCGGCATGGCGACGCATCTGCGCCTTCGTCAACTGCCCCAGTGAAGCGAAGGTCAAAGCTGAACTGACAAATATTTCTGCATAGCGAAGCAAATGGGAGGCGGACTGGAATCTGTCACAATTTACTATGTGCCGAAGAACAGCAGATGCCACACCTCCTGCCAATTCATCTTTTGCTTTCATAAATGCCGTGCAGTGGCGCGGCCACATCCACGATCATTGTTGTTTGGACAGAGTGCGTCTTGCACTGCAGCTGAAGATTCCGCTTCCAAACGAAGCAATAAAGCAATAGCTGCAGCTTCGTTTGTTCAGGGAGGAGAGACAGTTTGTTAAATCTCTTCGTCATTGCGAGCGACACGACTCTGTCCTAAGTTTGCATATACGAGGGTGAGTCAAAAAGTACGGGTTGTGTTGTTTTACCTCTGAGCGGCACTTTTTTGCACACCATGGGCTAAATGGCCAGGTCACATGGACCCAGAAGGCTCAGAGAAGGTTGGGGGAGGGGACCCACTGGAACAGCTGTTGGGAGACAGATGGTAGCCTCCCGTCAAGGCCATCCAGCGTGTTCTTTAACGTGCACAGGGTATGGCTCTCTCGCACACGGGGCCACGGCTTAACGTACCATCCGACGGACGGCGGCCTTTCCAAGCCCTTCGGTGTCCCCCACTGACCGTGGGCAGGGCGGGAAATTTTGTGGAGATAAATCTCAACGCTGACCCAGCTGGGACTCCAACCTGGAACTACAGATTACGAGCCTGGCGCGCTACCGACTGAGCACCCCGCCCCTCAATCTGCTGGGGAATAACACTAAAGGAAATATGCACGAAATGTTTTCACAAATATGTATTGTGTTTTCCATGTAGTCACCAGATTTGTTGACACTCATGTCGTAATAGTCGATCGACTTATCGAAGCCCTGAGAATAAAAGGATGAGTCCCGCCGTGAAGCCACCGGGTTCGAGTCCTAGATGGATCATCGTTGAGATTTATCTCCGAAAAGCTCCCCGCCCTGCCCACGGTCAGTAGGGGACATCGATGGGCTTGGAAAGGCCGCAGTCCGTCGGATGGGACGTTAAGCCGTGGCCCCATGTGCGGGAGAGCCATACCCCGTGCACGTTAACGAACACGCTGGATGGCCTTGACGGAAGGCTACCATCTGTCTCCCAACAGCTGTTTCCAGTGGGTCCCCTCCCCCAACCTTCTCTGAGCCTTCAGGTTCCATGTGACCTGGCCATTTAGCCCATGGTGTGCAAAAAAGTGCCGCTCAGAGGTAAAACAACCCAAATCTGAAACGTTTATTCATTCTATTAAATGGCTTCAAACTATATATATTATTTAGGTTTTAATATATTTCTCAGAGAAATTTTTATGACATACCATATAGTTTCGAAATATTTTAGCGTCCATAATATCTCTTTAAATACTGAACGAATATTGTTGAAAATCAAGATTTAAATAGATTTTATTATGATCTTTATTTTCAGTGATATTTTTCCGTCAAATGCCTCCTTTAAAAGTTAAAAAGCTTCGAAGTTAGATTCCTATTGACACAATATAGAAACTCTCTGATATTTTGTTAGGACACTATATAAAGAAAGAGATCAAATGATCAGTAGAGATTGAGAAATTGGATATGTATATAAAACACTTTTGAGAAATGGTTCTGATTTGAAAAGACGTAAAAATAGCTTCGTGTAGGGGAAATGCTAACAAGATCTCGTGACCATCACGTGAGGGGGAGGAGACGCCGAATGAAGGGGACGTCTGCTTCGTCCGCTCGAAGTGCTGAATCAGTTTCGAAGAATTTTTTTTTTTTCAATTTTTTACGTCGTACCTAGAAATCATTTCTGATACGAATATTGAATTAAAAAAAGGATCTCTATTTTTTAAATAAACCTACAAAGAAAATTATTTTAGTCACTTACTATGTTAAATTTCATTCCGTAAACCACATACTGCACTCCGCCAGAAATGGGTGCTGTTGGGGGCTTTAAAAGACTGACATCCGTCGGATGGTACGTTAAGCCGTGTTTCATGTGAAGGAAATAACCATACTTTGTGCACCTTAAATAACACGATGGATGGTCTTCACAGGATTTTCGGATGGGACGTTAAGCCGTGGCCCCGTGTGCGGGACAGACATACCCTGTGCACGTTAAGGAACACACTGGATGGCCTTGACGGAGAGGCTACCATCTGTCTCCCAACAGCTGTTCCAGTGGGTCTCCTCCCCCAACTTTCTCTGAGTCTTCGGGGTCCTTGTGACCTGGCCATTTAGCCCATGGTTTGCAAAAAAGTGCGCTCATAGGTAAAACAACCCAACGTTAAAGTACACACTGGATGGCCTTGACGGGAGACTACCATCTGTCTCCCAACAGCTGTTCCAGTGGGTCCCCTCCCCCAACCTTCACTGAGTCTTCTGGAAGTCTTCGGGGTCCTTGTGACTTGGCCATTTAGCCCATGGTTTGCAAAAAAGTGCGCTCATAGGTAAAACAACCCAACGTTAAAGTACACACTGGATGGCTTTGACGGGAGACTACCATCTGTCTCCCAACAGCTGTTCCAGTGGGTCCCCTCCCCCAACCTTCTCTGAGTCTTCGGGGTCCTTGTGACTTGGCCATTTAGCCCATGGTGTGCAAAAAAGTGCGCTCATAGGTAAAACAAAAAACGTTAAAGTATACACTGGATGGCCTTGACGGGAGACTACCATCTGTCTCCCAACAGCTGTTCCAGTGGGTCCCCTCCCCCAACCTTCACTGAGTCTTCGGGGTCCTTGTGACCTGGCCATTTAGCCCATGGTTTGCAAAAAATTGCGCTCATAGGTAAAACAACCCAATCCAACTTCACAGGATTTTACCATCTGTCTCCTAACAGCTGTCTAGTGAGTTCCTTCCCGAATCTTATCTGAACGTTTGGGGTCCTTGTGACCTGGTTATTTAGCCGTTTGTGTGCAAAAAACTGTCGCTCAGAGATAAAACAAAATTTTTTCATCCATTCTTTGCATGAAAATGTTAAAATGAATGAGGAATATGATAAACAAGTCGTAATTAAGTGAAGATCTGTTTGCAGATTGGACACGTGAAACTAATCTTAGGAGTCTTGTGAATATTCCCATAACGTTGGAAATTTGTATATGTTGTTAGAATGGGATTCGTGTGGCGAAGATGTGTGCAGAGCTGGCCATGTCGCAACGCAGTGGGATGTCTTTTCTGGTCCTTCAAATGTCAGGTCGTGAGAAGGTGAACAAATAAAGAATGGATGTTGTGACTGACCTCGTAACTGTGGGTTACACCTTAATTCTATTTCGAGCTAATTGCTCCAACATTTTACGACAGATTTTGAACCAATGAGTGCTTTTGATTGTAATGGCAGAGAATAAACCTTAACTGCCGCTTAAATGCCGGATATTAAATGGTCGATTTCCTTGCACAAAATGAAGTGTGAATCTCGCAGTTGTCGTACATTACATTGCCGAAAGTATTGGCATGTTAAGAGAATGGAAAATAACACTTAAATATTCTTCACTTTGAAAATAAGGTTTTGAAAGGAAAACTAAGACTGGATATAAAGGTAATTAGTGAAATTTATTCAAATATCAATTTTTCGACAATATTTAACGAACTGTGTTAGGAAGAGTGTTGCTAACAGTAATAATTTGATTTAAATGGGGTCGTCCGTTAATATGTAACGCCTCGAGAGGGTTGGTTTCCTCCTGAGAGACAATTTTGTACACGTAATGGGCTAAATGGACAGATCACAAGGATCACAGGGACTTAGAATTGGGAACTGGAAGGATTCCCATTGGACAGATGGAAGCCTTCTGTCAATGGGAAGTGTGTGTGTGTGTGTGTGTGGGGGGGGGGGGGTTATTGTTGTTAGGTTGTTTTACCCCTAAGATGTAATTTTTTTCCCATATAATGAGCTAAATGGTCAGGTGACAAA
The DNA here is from genome assembly GCA_038380435.1 of Ryuthela nishihirai. NCBI lineage: Eukaryota > Metazoa > Arthropoda > Arachnida > Araneae > Heptathelidae > Ryuthela > Ryuthela nishihirai. Next base: position 54,490,741 of record JAWZYU010000027.1, read on the forward strand.
GACCCCAAGGGCTCAGAGTGTGTTGGGGAGATGAGATCCACGGGGCAACTTAGAATACTGATGGTAGCCTTCCGTCAAGGCCATCCAGAGTGTTCTTTAATGCTCCTAGAGAAGGGATGAGATGGTGGAAAATGAATGAGGTGGGGAAGATGAATGAAAAGGGGACAGATGGGGAAAGATGAATGAGAAGGAAGTGATGGGGAAAGGTGAAGAGGATAAAAGTAGAGAGATACGGGAAGATGATCGAGATGGGTACGGATGGGGAAGATAAGTGAGAAGGATAGACAGGGGAAGATGAATGAGAAGGTTAGAGATGGAGGAAGAGGAATGAGAAGAGAAAAGACGGTTGAAAAATGCATGAGAATAGGAAGATGTGTCAGGATCTGGGAACCAAACCCATCTTCAGGACTGCAATCTGGGGTAAAAAACTACAGGAAACATTTTGTAAATCTGTTTGTGTGGTGGTGAATGGCCCTGAGTTTATGTTTTATAGCTATGACACCTCATAGAGATATTCTTATGTGTAAAAGGGTTGAGTGTTGCCAGCGGAGGGCAGTTGACCTTGTGTAGATGAAGGCGCAGAGTGACCTGATCCTAAGATCAAACAATTACCGGGGGGAAGGAGATCAACGAATGACTCGGGTGAAGGCGGACGTAGTTCCGAGTAGAAGATGATGTTCTGTGAGATGTATGCTCTGTGGTTTATCTGTGGGATGTATGCCCTGTAGTTTATCTGTGGGATGTATGCCCTGTAGTTTATCTGTGGGATGTATGTCCTGTAGTTTATCTGTGGGATGTATGCCCTGTGAACTGAAAGAGTGCAGTGGACTGAATTGTCCTGTGCGTTAAACTTGGTAGACTACATAAGGTAGTAACCTGAGATAGAAATAAGCTCTATAGTGCTGACAGGTGTTTCAGATAAGTGTGCAACTACCCACTGGCTCCCTCCCCGAACTTGACTTTGTAAATAAATGTTATTGTTTTAAGATATCTGGCTGTTGAGCATTAATCGACGGGAGGAGATATAGAACATCTTCTGCACGAACCAAGAATAGATTTAATAAAAAGGGAGGCGCGTAACAAGCATTAGAAAACCTTACAAGATGAACGAGAAGGGAGAGAGAGGGAATGTCGAAGGAGAAGGGAGAGAGAGAGAGAATGACGAAGGAGAAGGGAGAGAGAGAGAGAGAATGACGAAGGAGAAGGGAGAGATGATATAAGATGAATGAGAAGGGAGAGAGAGAGAGAGAGAGGATGACGAAGGAGAAAGGAGGGAGAGAGCATGGCGAAGGAGAAGGGAGAGATGACATAAGATGAATGAGAAGGGAGAGATAAGGAATGATGAAGGAGAAGGGGGAGATGATATAAGATGAATGAGAAGGGAGAGATAAGGAATGACGAAGGGGAAGGAAGAGATGATATAAGATGAATGAGAAGGGAGGGAGGGAGAGGATGACGAAGGAGAAGGTAGAGATGATGTAAGATGAATGAGAAGGGAAGGAGCGAGAGGATGACGAAGGAGAAGGTAGAGATGATGTAAGATAAATGAGAAGGGAGGGAGAGAGAGCATGGCGAAGGAGAAGGGAGAGATGATATAAGATGAATGAGAAGGGAGAGATAAGGAATGACGAAGGAGAAGGGAGAGATGATATAAGATGAATGGGAAGGGAGAGATAAGGAATGACGAAGGAGAAGGGAGAGATGATATAAGATGAATGAGAAGGGAGAGATAAGGAATGATGAAGGAGAAGGAAGAGATTATATAAGATGAATGAGAAGGGAGGGAGGGAGAGGATGACGAAGGAGAAGGTAGAGATGATGTAAGATCAATGAGAAAGGAAGGAGAGAGAGGATGACGAAGGAGAAGGTAGAGATGATGTAAGATAAATGAGAAGGGAGGGAGAGAGAGCATGACGAAGAAGAAGGGAGAGATGATATAAGATGAATGAGAAGGGAGAGATAAGGAATGATGAAGGAGAAGGAAGAGATGATATAAGATGAATGAGAAGGGAGGGAGGGAGAGGATCACGAAGGAGAAGGTAGAGATGATGTAAGATGAATGAGAAAGGAAGGAGAGAGAGGATGACGAAGGAGAAGGTAGAGATGATGTAAGATAAATGAGAAGGGAAGGAGAGAGAGGATGACGAAGGAGAAGGTAGAGATGATGTAAGATAAATGAGAAGGGAGGGAGAGAGAGGATGACAAAAAAAGAAAGGAGAGGTGATGTAAGATGAATGAGAAGGAAAGGAGAAAGAGAATGACGGAAAAGAAAGGAGAGGTGATATAAGATGAATGAGAAGGGAAGGAGAGAGGATGGCGAAGGAGAAGGGAGAGATGATATAAGATGAATGAGAAGGGAGAGATAAGGAATGACGAAGGAGAAGGGACAGATGATATAAGATGAATGAGAAGGGAGGGAGGGAGAAGATGACGAAGGAGAAGGGAGAAATGATATAAGATGAATGAGAACGGAAGGAGAGAGAGGATGACGAAGGAGAAGGGAGAGATGATGTAAGATGAATGAGAACGGAAGGAGGGAGAGGATGACGAAGGAGAAGGGAGAGATGATATAAGATGAATGAGAAGGGAAGGAGAGAGAGGATGACGAAGGAGAAGGGAGAGATGATATAAGATGAATGAGAAGGGAGGGAGGGAGAAGATGACGAAGGAGAAGGGAGAAATGATATAAGATGAATGAGAACGGAAGGAGAGAGAGGATGACGAAGGAGAGGGGAGAGATGATGTAAGATGAATGAGAACGGAAGGAGAGAGAGGATGACGAAGGAGAAGGGAGAGATGATATAAGATGAATGAGAAGGGAGGGAGAGAGAGGATGATGAAAAAGAAGGGAGAAATAATGTAAGATGAATGATAAGGGAAGGAGAGAGAGGGTGACGGAAAAGAAAAGAGAGATGATGTTAAGATGAATGAGAAGGGAAGGAGAGAGAGGATGACGAAGGAGAAGGGAGAGATGATGTAAGATGAATGAGAACGGAAGGAGAGAGAGGATGACGAAGGAGAAGGGAGAGATGATATAAGATGAATGAGAAGGGAGGGAGAGAGAGGATGACGAAAAAGAAAGGAGAGGTGATGTAAGATGAATGAAAAGGGAAGGAGAGAGAGGATGACGAAGGAGAAGGGAGAGATGATGTAAGATGAATGAGAACGGAAGGAGAGAGAGGATGACGAAGAAGAAGGCAGAGAGAGAGAGAGAATGACGAAGGAGAAGGGAGAGAGAGAGAGAGAGAGGGGATGACGAAGGAGAGGGGAGAGATGATATAAGATGAATGAGAAGGGAAGGAGAGAGAGGATGACGGAGAAGGGAGGGATGATGTAAGACGAATGAGAACGGAAGGAGAGAGAGGATGACGAAGAAGACGGCAGAGAGAGAGAGAGAATGACGAAGGAGAAGGGAGAGAGAGAGGGGATGACGAAGGAGAAGGGAGAGATGATATAAGATGAATGAGAAGGGAGGGAGAGAGAGGATGATGAAGGAGAAGGGAGAGATGATATAAGATGAATGAGAAGGGAAGGAGAGAGAGGATGACGAAGGAGAAGGGAGAGATGATGTAAGATGAATGAGAACGGAAGGAGAGAGAGGATGACGAAGGAGAAGGAAGAGATGATGTAAGATGAATGAGAAGGGGAGAGATGGGAGAATATTAATGATAAAATGGATGGCCTTGACGGAAGGATGGAATGGATGGCCTACCATCAGTATCCTAAGTTGCCGACTGAGTCTCATTCCCCCGACACTCTCTGAATGTTTAGAAGGGAAAAGATGAAAAAGATAGTTGAGAAAGATGGATGAGAAATTGATAAATGGGGGAAAGCGAATGAGAAAGGGAGAGATGGGGGAGAGATGAATAAGAAGTGGGGAGAGAAATCTGCTGGGCAATATAGGTTCTTTGGGACCACTTCGTAAACTCTAAGAATTGCTAAGAAACACTATACTCTTTCGAGAGTCACTTTCCAAAATCTTGAGAGTCACTTTTTAAATCCTGGAGATGCTGGGCAGCATATATTTTTGAGGATAACATTCTAACTCCTAGGAAATGCCATGAAACACTACTCTCTTGAGAGATTAGACAGGGGAAGTGGATGATTAGAGTGACTTTTGAGAGTGACTTTATACTGTCTATGAAGAGTGACTTACTAATGTCTATGAAGAGTGACTTTCTAAAGTCTATGAAGAGTGACTTTCTAATGTCTGTGACGTGACTTTCTTGAGATTCACTTTCTAATGTCTATGAAGAGTGACTTTCTAATGTCTGTGAAGTGACTTTCTTGAGAGTGACTTTCTAATGTCTATGAAGAGTGACTTTCTAATGTCTATGAAGAGTGACTTTCTAATGTCTATGAAGAGTGACTTTCTAATGTATATGAAGAGTGACTTTCTAATGTCTATGAAGAGTGACTTTCTAATGTATATGAAGAGTGACTTTCTAATGTCTATGAAGTGATTTTCTTGAGAGTGACTTTATACTGCTATGAAGAGTGACTTTCTAATGTCTATGAAGAGTGACTTTCTAATCTCTATGAAGAATGACTTTCTAATGTCTATGAAGAGTGACTTTCTAAAGTCTATGAAGAGTGACTTTCTAATGTCTATGAAGAGTGACTTTCTAATGTCTATGAAGAGTGACTTTCTAATGTCAATGAAGAGTGACTTTCTAATTTCTATGAAGAGTGACTTTCTAAAATCTATGAAGAGTGACTTTCTAATGTCTGTGAAGTGACTTTCTTGAGAGTCACTTTCTAATGTCTATGAAGAGTGACTTTCTAATGTCTGTGATGTGATTTTCTTGAGAGTGACTTTATACTGCCTATGAAGAGTGACTTTCTAATGTCTACGAAGAGTGACTTTCTAATGTCTATGAAGAGTGACTTTCTAATGTCTATGAAGAGTGACTTTCTAAAGTCTATGAAGAGTGACTTTCTAATGTCTATGAAGAGAAACTTTCTAATGTCTATGAAGAGTGACTTTCAAAATGTCAATGAAGAGTGACTTTCTAATGTCTATGAAGAGAAACTTTCTAATGTCTATGAAGAGTGACTTTCTAATGTCAATGAAGAGTGACTTTCTAATTTCTATGAAGAGTGACTGTCTAAAATCTATGAAGAGTGACTTTCTAATGTCTGTGAAGTGACTTTCTTGAGAGTCACTTTCTAATGTCTATGAAGAGTGACTTTCTAATGTCTGTGAAGTGATTTTCTTGAGAGTGACTTTATACTGCCTATGAAGAGTGACTTTCTAATGTCTACGAAGAGTGACTTTCTAATGTCTATGAAGAGTGACTTTCTAATGTCTATGAAGAGTGACTTTCTAAAGTCTATGAAGAGTGACTTTCTAATGTCTATGAAGAGAAACTTTCTAATGTCTATGAAGAGTGACTTTCAAAATGTCAATGAAGAGTGACTTTCTAATGTCTATGAAGAGAAACTTTCTAATGTCTATGAAGAGTGACTTTCAAAATGTCAATGAAGAGTGACTTTCTAATGTCTATGAAGAGTGACTTTCTAAAGTCTATGAAGAGTGACTTTCTAATGTCTGTGAAGTGACTTTCTTGAGAGTCACTTTCTAATGTCTATGAAGAGTGACTTTCTTGAGAGTGACTTTCTAATGTCTGTGAAACTCTGGGAACTGTTCATTTGAGAGTCACTTTCTAATGTCTGTGAAGAACAGGTCAACATTATTCTCTTGGGGGTCATTTCTCGTTGCCCAGTAAGAACAGGATCAAAAGAACTCCTCTGGGTTTGCTTCCGAGCCTCCTAACAGGTGCTGCAGCAAAACCTACTGCAGGGAGAAAAAAATCCAACTCTCTCTCATATCAGAGAGTCATTCACCTTTAAAGAAACAATAAGAAACTTGAAATAAAGAAAGCTTGGAAAACACTGAAGTCTAGCATTAGTTGGGTTGGGTTGTTTTACCTCTGAGCGGCACTTTTTTGCACACCATGGGCTAAATGGCCAGGTCACATGGACCCCGAAGGCTCAGAGAAGGTTGAGGGAGGGGACCCACTGGAACAGCTGTTGGGAGACATATGGTAGTCTCCCGTCAAGGCCATCCAGCGTGTTCTTTAACGTGCACAGGGTATGACTCTCCCGCACACGGGACCACGGCTTAACGTCCCATCCGACGGACGGCGGCCTTTCCAACCCATCGGTGTCCCCTACTGACCGTGGGCACGGCGGGGAATTTTGCGGAGATAAATCTCAACGCTGACCCAGCTGGGACTCGAACCTGGGAACTACAGATTACGAGCCTGGCGCGCTACCGACTGAGCCACCCCCGCCCCATCTGACATTAGTAAGAAAACAAATGAAAGAAAAAGATGAAAGACCGTTTTGAATATTTTCCCACCTTTGTTTTTCCAAGAGAGAAAAAATTCATCATGCTATTTCTAAGCGACATTTATCTCTATTTAGGAATTTTAAGATCCTTTTTTTTTATCTTGGTCTCACGACAATCAAGGTCGAGAAAGAAGAAAACTAGATGCAATTAAATCTCCAAATGAAAGGTTTAGCAATATTTACATCTTCCGTTGCTTTCCATTCAATGCGGGATCTTCCTCAAGGGAAATCTTTTTAAATTGTAAAAGAGACTTCCTCGAAATAGAGCAGCCGAAATCTAAGGGCGATTCAAGCAGCGCAAGAATAATTAAATAAAAAGTTGTTCGACTTCATTCCGAAATTCTTTTTTATTTTATGGTTTGAATTGCTACTCTTCTGTTTAGGAATGGATTTATCGTTTGGTGATGAGCCAAGACATTAATTTGAAGATTATAGATTGGAGTCGGAAAGAATGCATAAGTCAGAATTTCTGCATTTTGCTTTTTTCCCTTCGACGATTCCCCGCCCTGCCCACGGTCAGTAGGGGACACCGATGGGCTTGGAAAGGCCGCCGGCCGTCGGATGGGACGGTAAGCCATGGCCCCGTGTGCGGGAGAGCCATACCCTGTGCACGTTAAAGAACACGCTGGATGGCCTTGACGGGAGGCTACCATCTGTCTCCCAACAGCTGTTCCAGTGGGTCCCCTTCCCCAACCTTCTCTGAGCCTTCGGGGTCCATGTGACCTGGCCATTTAGCCCATGGTGTGCAAAAAAGTGCTACTCAGAGGTAAAACAACCCAACGTTAAAGAACACGCTGGATGGCCTTGACGGGAGGTTACCATCTGTCTCCCAACAGTTGTTCCAGTGGGTACCCTCCCCCAACCTTCTCTGAGCTTTCGGGGTCCATGTGACCTGGCCATTTAGCCCATGGTGTGCAAAAAAGTGCCTCTCAGAGGTAAAACAACCCAACGTTAAAGAACACGCTGGATGGCCTTGACGGGAGGCTACCATCTGTCTCCCAACAGTTGTTCCAGTGGGTACCCTCCCCCAACCTTCTCTGAGCCTTCGGGGTCCATGTGACCTGGCCATTTAGTCCATGGTGTGCAGAAAAGTGCCGCTCAGAGGTAAAACAACCCAACGACCCAACCCTTCGATGACGAAGAAACCAGGAATGATTTTTGAAAAGCACGTTGTCTATCTGGTAGTCCATTATGATATCTTCTCGAGGGCTGAAAAAAACGTGCTGGATCAGTTGGATAGTTTTACTCCTTAGCTGCTCTTTTTTTGCACACAATGGTCAGGTCACAAGGGCCCCGAAAGCTCGGAGAAAATTGAAGGAGAGGGATCCAGCTGTTTGGAGACAGATGTGGCCTCCACTAAAGGTCATCCAGCTTATGCTTTACCCTTCACAGGGTATGAATCTCCTGCACACAGAGACACGGCTTAACGTCTCATCTGAAGGAAGACAGTCTTTAGGATATCCATTTTCTTATCGAGGTAACTCTGGCACAGTTGGGACTCGAACCTGGGATCGGTTGTTTTACCTCTGAGCGGCACTTTTTTGCACACCATGGGCTAATTGATCAGGTCACAAGGACCCCGAAAACTCAGAGAAGGTTGGGGGAGGGGACCCACTGGAACAGCTGTTGAGAGACAGATGGTAGCCTCCCGTCAAGGTCATCCAGCGGGTTTTTTAACGCGCATAATATATGTCTTTGGTTGTTTTACCTCTGAGCGGCACTTTTTAACACACCATGGGCTAAATGGCCAGGTCACAAGGACCCTAAAGGCTCAGAGAGGGTTGGGGGAGGGGACTCATTGAAACAGCTGTTGGGAGACAGATGGTAGCCTCCGTCAAGGACATCCAGCGTGTTCTTTAACGTGCACAGGGAATGGCTCTCCCGCACATATGCCCACGGTTTAACGTTCCATTCGACGGACAGCGGCCTTTCCAAACCCATCGGTGTCCCCTACTGAATGTGGGCAGGGCTGGGAGTTTTGCGGAGATAAATCTCAACGCTGACCCAGTTGGGACTCGAATCGGACGACAACCCCAACCCTTATGACTTGTCTTTTTAGCCCATTGTATGTAAAAAACTGCATCTCAGATATGAAATAATCCAACTTATAAGTGTAGTTGGCTCATGTAACCCGTTTTAAGAGAAACAAATTTAATTGTAAATTTAAGCACCAAGAAATATTTACCAGAAATCGCCCCCCCGACACCCAACTTGCATTTAAAAATACTTCACCAGCGAAACGTACAGTCGCTCAAATAAGTATCCGAACACTTATGGTTGATTACAGTATTCAGAAAAAACATCTGGCAACGATTTTTTTTTTAGAAATTAGTGATCTGTGACCAGAATCACTAATTTCTAAAGAAAAATCGTTGCCAGATGTTTTTTCTGAATTCTGTAATCAACCATAGCGTTCGGATACTTTTTTTAATATATATATAATGCCTATGAATATACAATGCAATAAATATGGAGCGTCTGCAGTTACCGTTCACAGCAAACTGGAGCGGTTGTGGTTAATGTTCACAGCACGTTGGATCGTGTGAGCTCACAAAAACCTGGATCGTGTGGGCCCACTCACAGAAATATTGAGCGTGTGCAGTTACCGTTCACAGCAAATTGGAGCGGTGCAGTTAATATTCATAGCACATTGGATCGTGTGAGCTCACAAAAACCTGGATCGTGTGGGCCCACTCACGGAAATATTGAGTGTGTGTAGTTACCGTTCACAGAAAACAGGAGCGGTTGCGGTTAATGTTCACAGCACATTGGATCGTGTGAGCTCACAAAAACCTGGATCGTGTGGGCCCACTCACAGAAATATTGAGCGTGTGCAGTTACCGTTCACAGCAAACTGGAGTGTGTGCAGTAACTGAACACGCTCCAGTTTGCTGTGAACGGTAACTGGAGCGTGTACAGTTGTTGTACACGCTCCAGATATTTTTTCTGAATTCTGTAATCAACCATAGTGTTCGGATACTTATTTGAGCGACTGTACCATTTAATTAACTGAGACGGAAACATCGTACTGAAATTTCCCCATCCGTTTCATCCTCGTAGGATTTCCCTCTTTGAACAAATTTTCCACATATTACGTCATCTCTCACAAACGTTGCAGGAACAATCTCAAATCCCCCTTCCTTGCACCTGCTGATAAATGGAACTTCCCAAGTACCTCGACACGTGCGATATAATTTGCATGTAATTGTTCGGAGGATTAACAATTCAGCGTTAGCAATTTTTTTTCAACCTTTTCCAACAGCTCGTGGATTTTATAACGTGCTAATAAACTCTCTCCTCCCAGCTCTTACCCCTTTGAGTACTTAATTGGCGTCGTCGGACTTGATAAATGACCCTATTGCTTCCTGACCCCAGAAACCTGAAGTCCTATATCAAAGGAGACATCTAGGTCAAAGGTCAGACGCTTAATACCGCTTTCTTGGCACGTTCCCGTTACATAAAGGTACGGTGCGGCCACATAAAAAGCGTTTTGAACGGTTTAGCTTCTTGAAGGTTTTCGAAGTTTCTTTTGTCTTAGAACGAAATCATTAATTACAACAGAGGTGGAATTGAGAGCAAATTGAAGCTTTGTATCTTCACGGGTTCTGATTCGCTGTAAGGCTATATCAGCTGCTGGGTGTGCTTTTGTTTTAAAAAGCTATAAAGTTTGGAATTGTCGTAACGCTAAGCTGCTGAAAACGCCTTCTGTGTGACGTGCACTCGTAGATAACACGGAGGGGTGGGGGGTGGGGGTGGGGAGGCAGGGTGGTGCGGGAACTGGTGGCAGGATTGGGTTGGATTGTTTTACCTCTGAGCGGCACTTTTTTGCACACCATGGGCTAAATGGCCAGGTCACATGGACCCCAAAGGCTCAGAGAAAGTTGGGGGAGGAAGACCCATTGGAATCTGGCAACCTTTGTGTCACATGACACGAAGGTTGCCAGATCACTAATTTCTAAAAGAAAAATCGTTGCCAGATATTTTTTCTGAATTCTGTAATCAACCAGTGTTCAGATACTTTTTCGAGCGACTGTACGTAATGCTTTTGTGAAAGGGTTTCATGTGGCATTAAAATCCGTCTGAAAGGGCGAATAAAAATATTAACTGGATAATTAAAAAAATACATAAAATATTTTTTTAAAATAATAAGTGAGTAGAAAGTATAATTTTTTCAAAATAAAGCAATGATCACAACATTTCAGATGGTAAGGAGAATTTTCCGTTGGTGAAAGGGGACTAAAATAGAAAAATAGAAAAATATATTTATCAGAACGTTATTTTTTATTTTTCTGTTCGTCTTTTGCTCCGAGGGCCTGATTATAAATCTTTGCGGGACACATCGAGCCCCGGCCCGTTGTTTGGAAACCCCTGATCTAAATGTCCAGATCACAAGGACCCCAAGAAATCAGGATTCAGCAGAGTAAGGAGACACACTGGACAACTGTAACCGGAAGTGACGGAAGTCTCCCATCAAGGCTATCCAGCGTGTTTTTCAACGTACACAAGGTACGGCTGTTCCGCACGGAGCCACGTCTTAACATCCCATCCGACGGGTTGGGTTGGGTTGTTTTACCTCTGAGCGGCACTTTTTTTGCACACCATGGGCTAAATGGCCAGGTCACATGGACCCCGAAGGCTCAGAGAAGGTTGGGTGAGGGGACCCACTGGAATCGCTGTTGGGATGGTAGCCTCCCGTCAAGGCCATCCAGCGTGTTCTTTAACGTACACGGGGTATGACTCTCCCGCACACGGGGCCACGGCTTAACGTCCAATCCGACGGACGGCGGCCTTTCCAAGCCCATCGGTGTCCCCTACTGACCGTGGGTAGGGCGGGGAATGTTTGCGGAGATAAATCTCAACGCTGACCCAGCTGGGACTCGAACCTGGGAACTACAGATTACGAGCCTGGCGCGGTACCGACTGAGCCCCCCGCCCCCCATCCGACGGATGGCGGCCTTTTCAAGCTAATCGGAACCCTAAGAGACATTAAAATCAATAGCATATTAATGTTACATTAATGATAAAAGTAATGCTAATTGTTATTCCAAGAGACAAATAAACAAAATAGTTTAATCCAGGTCTGTCTTCTGTGAAGAACTCGATTCGTCAAGCTATTGCTATTTCAGAAAAATGGGAGCAGTGACCTTTGTACACGGTTGGACGGCTTCGTCACCTTCGAGAATACTCTAGGGGAATTCTCAGCCTTTTTACGGAAAAAAAAGAAAAAAAACCCTCTTTCGGTATTAATGGTTCTTTTTCGACCCTTTCAAGCAAGCCTGCCGTTTGGTTTCTTGATTTTTAAGAATCTGGACCACATGTTTAACAGCTGAGCAGTAAGACCTCAATTTGTTCTTTTTCCGGCAATGACTAAATGCCGTTGAGAAATGAAGATAAATATTTTAAAACTCGGTAGTGCATAAAACCATTTAAACACGACTAAATAAAGAGAACATTCGGAAATTAAAACGCCTGATTAGAGATTTTTTTTTCTGCTTTTCTGCATGGTCGATTATGAACGTGAACTGCAATGCTTGAACTTCTAATGTTAAATGGACGGATTAAGGCCTGACAGGTTCAAGTGTGTCTGCTGAAATCCTCATGTTTTAAAAGTTTAATGATTCTAATTTTAGAAAGCTTGAAAAGAAAACTGAATTTTACAGACTGTTGAAGTTCCAAAGTCTTAACCCTTTCAGGACCATAAGGTTTCTAAGAGTAAATATTAGCATGCAACTGTTTATTTTAGTTTGTTTAGACGTAAAATAAATAAAAATCGTAAGAAAAATACATAACAATGTGTAGTTTTTTTGGAATTTTATGGGAAATATTTTTCCCAATGGATTATAAAGGTAACACAAATTATAGTTAGGCTTATTATGCAATGTCTTTTATTTATTGGTTTATTAGAACAAAATGTTAACTAAAATAATACAAAATTATGAAATGAAATTACTATGCAAAATGATGTGCTAATTATGATATTCTGCGAAGCAATTTCTTTTGGTAGTGAGGCAAAGATGGACATTGCACATAGTACATATATTATGCGTCCTTCGGCATACGTTCTATTTTGACATTCTGTATAAAAAATGCAGATAAGGTTATAATTAAATGCGACAATCACCAATTTTAAAATGGGAAAAATGTTTCCCTTAGTCGTAAAAGGGTTAATATATCCAGCATTTTGAAATTTTTTGACAGTTGTTAGTGTTTCAAAGCTTAGCTTACCGAGTATTATATTTCAAAAATAGTTTTGATATTTCAAAAGCTTTGTGAAATAAACTGATGTCTCGGAAACTTTTCAGGATTCTTGATCAAAAAGCTCAACAATGTTTATGATTCAGAAAAATTGATGTTTGAAATATTTTTAACCTTTGATGATTCGAATGCTCTTGATTTTTTGTAATCAAGAGCTCCACACGTCTAATATCGTGAAAGCAGAGCAGCTTTGAAAGTCCTCTAGACTTAAAGAAAAACAGGTGGCCAGAAAGCTTTTATAACAAAGTGAAATTATCTTTTTATAAAAAAATATGAGCTTTTAAAAAAAAAAGTTGTCCATTTAAATCTGTGAACTTTGTGCTAAATATGAGAAATTTTTATTATACTAATTAATCAGGATTTCCCACAAGGCAAGAGAGTCCGCTAGTCAGAATCAAAATTAACATTATTTACGAACGTTTTTAATTTTAATTTTACAAAGATCTATATAAAACAATTTACTCCTAAAGCACCTACTTGCCACAGAGGTCAGTTAGCAGCTTGTTAGTTTAATACACCCTAGAGGTCTATGAGTTAGGTCAGACCTCATCATAAAGACAACACCAGAAATGAAACATCTATGACATATCTGAAGCTCTCATCAGTTAACCAATTATCTCTTTTAAAAAATCACAACTTTACCTCTTGTATCTAATAACAATTAAGAACAATAAAGATTAAGTAGTTTAGAAGTTTAAGCAATTAAGAAGTTATGAAGATTACAAAATAACTAAATTTGAGTCCAACCTTTGAGGTCCACGATAAATTTCTGAATTCTGTAATCAACCATAGTGTTCGGATACTTTTCTTAAAATATATAATGCGTATGAATATATAATGCAATGAATGTGGAGCGTGTGCAGTTACCGTTCACAGCAAACTGGAGCGGTTGCGGTTAATGTTCACAGCACATTGGATCGTGTGAGCTCACAAAAACCTGGATCGTGTGGGCCCACTCACAGAAATATTGAGCGTGTGCAGTTACCGTTCACAGCAAACTGGAGCGGTTGCGGTTAATGTTCACAGCACATTGGATCGTGTGAGCTCACAAAAACCTGGATCGTGTGGGCCCACTCACAGAAATATTGAGCGTGTGCAGTTACCGTTCACAGCAAACTGGAGCGGTTGCGGTTAATGTTCACAGCACATTGGATCGTGTGAGCTCACAAAAACCTGGATCGTGTGGGCCCACTCACAGAAATATTGAGCGTGTGCATTTACCGTTCACAGCAAACTGGAGCGGTTGCGGTTAATGTTCACAGCACATTGGATCGTGTGAGCTCACAAAAACCTTGGATCATGTGGGCCCACTCACAGAAATATTGAGCGTGTGCAGTTACCGTTCACGGCAAACTGGAGCGGTTGCGGTTAATGTTCACAGCACATTGGATCGTGTGAGCTCACAAAAACCTGGATCGTGTGGGCCCACTCACAGAAATATTGAGCGTGTGCAGTTACCGTTCACAGCAAACTGGAGCGGTTGCGGTTAATGTTCACAGCACATTGGATCGTGTGAGCTCACAAAACCCTGGATCGTGTGGGCCCACTCACAGAAATATTGAGCGTGTGCAGTTACCGTTCACAGCAAACTGGAGCGTGTGCAGTAACTGCACACGCTCCAGTTTGCTGTGAACGGTAACTGGAGCGTGTACAGTTGCTGTACACGCTCCAGATATTTTTTCTGAATTCTGCTATCAACCATAGTGTTCGGATACTTTTTTGAGCGATTGTACTTAGGTGAGGTACTTCTTACTAAGTGAATCTCGGGGTTTTGCTGTTGGACGTGTATGAGGTTCAGATAAAAATAACTACCTTGGATTAAAAAAAAAGTCGTTATTAAAAAATTCAAAGCAAAATTGAACCTTCTTTAATTGAAAAAATTCTAATATTAAAAAAAAATATTTATTGCTTCTTGGTCTTCTTTGTCAATTCTGTAGGATTTTTGACTGTCAACGAGGAACTTGGGATTTTAAATATGCAAAACGGGGTCAGTCCCGCAGAAATCGAGACTTCTGGTGACCTTGGGCGCAAGTGATTTACAAAAACGAATCGAGAAGTTATTGGCGCATTAGTCGTCATCATGACCCGAAAACGCTTTAGACATTAAGTCGATTGAATGTCAAGGAATATAATGTACGAGGAACGAAACGAATTTAATCACAATTAACAGGTTAATGAAGGTTGGTGATGGAAAGAAACTTATAAGAATTAAAAAGATGATGTTTTCACAGTATTTTATGTTTCACAGTAAGAGAAAAGATTAGATGTCCATGAAGCACTCATTACCAGAGAAGCATATCTCTTTCCACGAATATTAAGATAATTAAGATGAGAATATTCTGGAGGATTAAACAAGGAAAGATCAAAGTTCTAAAGTGGGAAAAAATGATTGAGCCCTTCCAAGATATGTCATTGATTTTTGGGTTGGGTTGTTTTACCTCTGAGCGGCACTTTTTTGCACCCCATGGGCTAAATGGCCAGGTCACATGGACTCCGAAGGCTCAGAGAAGGTTGGGGGAGGGGACCCACTGGAACAGCTGTTGGGAGACAGATGGTAGCCTCCCGTCAAGGCCATCCAGCGTGTTCTTTAACGTTGGGTTGTTTTACCTCTGAGCGGCACTTTTTTGCACACCATGGTCTAAATGGCCAGGTCACATGGACCCCGAAGGCTCAGAGAAGGTTGGGGGAGGGGACCCACTGGAACAGCTGTTGGGAGACAGATGGTAGCCTCCCGTCAAGGCCATCCAGCGTGTTCTTTAACGTTGGGTTGTTTTACCTCTGAGCGGCACTTTTTTGCACACCATGGGCTAAATGGCCAGGTCACATGGACCCCGAAGGCTCAGAGAAGGTTGGGGGAGGGGACCCACTGGAACAGCTGTTGGGAGATAGATGGTAGCCTCCCGTCAAGGCCATCCAGCGTGTTCTTTAACGTTGGGTTGTTTTACCTCTGAGCGGCACTTTTTTGCACACCATGGGCTAAATGGCCAGGTCACATGGACCCCGAAGGCTCAGAGAAGGTTGGGGGAGGGGACCCACCTGAACAGCTGTTGGGAGACAGATGGTAGCCTCCTATCAAGGCCATCCAGCGTGTTCTTTAACGTGCACAGGGTATGGCTCTCCTGCACATGGAGCCACGGCTTAACTTCCCATCCGACGGACGGCGGCCTTTCGAAGCCCATCGGTGTCCCCTACTGACCGTGGGCAGGGCGGGGAATTTTGCGGAGATAAATCTCAACGCTGACCCAGCTGGGACTCGAACCTGGGAACTACAGATTACGAGCCTGGGGCGCTACCGACTGAGCCACCCCCGCCCCTCAATATGTCATTGATATCAGTACTTCCATTTGAAGAGTTTTGAGGTACATTAACTTTATGCACTTATTACCCTTATTAAACAGACCAGATCAGCTGCATAGGAATCTGAAACTATATATAAGGAAAGAAATCATTTCTAGAAATCCTAACAAATGTAACCGAAGCTTTTCAGAAAGGTTGTGTTTGTTATTTTCTAGGAAATAATATATTTTAAAGTATTACTCAGGAATAGATTTATCGGGTTGTGTTGGTTTCCTTCTGCACTTCTGTTCAATGAGCTAAATGGCCAGGTCACAAAGACCCCGAGGGATCATAGAAAGTTGGGGGGACCCACTGGAACAGCTGTTGGGAGACAGATGGTAACCTCCCGTCAGGGCCATCCAGCGTGTTCTTTAACGTTGGGTTGTTTTACCTCTGAGCGGCACTTTTTTGCACACCATGGGCTAAATGGCCAGATCACATGGATCCCGAAGGCTCAGAGGAGGTTGGGGGAGGGGAACCACTGGAACAGCTGTTGGGAGACAGATGGTAGTCTCCCGTCAAGGCCATCCAGCGTGTTCTTTAACGTGCACAGGGTATGGCTCTCCCGCACACAGGGCCACGGCTTAACGTCCCATCCGACGGACGGCGGCCTTTCCAAGCCCATCGGTGTCCCCTACTGACCGTGGGTAGGGCAGAGAATTTT
This sequence comes from Ryuthela nishihirai, assembly GCA_038380435.1. Lineage (NCBI taxonomy): Eukaryota > Metazoa > Arthropoda > Arachnida > Araneae > Heptathelidae > Ryuthela > Ryuthela nishihirai. The sequence goes on from JAWZYU010000027.1 coordinate 54,507,350, forward strand.
GCGGAGATAAATCTCAACGCTGACCCAGCTGGGACTCGAACCTGGGAATTACAGATTACGAGCCTGGCGCGCTACCGACTGAGCCACCCCACCCCCAAAATAAGGAGAGGAACCCATCTGTCTCTTAAAAGCCGTCCAGTGGACTGCTGACCATTTCACCTGGTCAGCAAACACAGAGACATGCCTTTTGGCCAGAGAGCGGAGGGTGCAGTCTCTCCCTCCCCTCGGAGGGGCGGGGGTGGTTCAGTCCGTAGCGAGCCAGACTCGTAAGCTGCAGTTCCCAGGTTCGAGTCCCAGCTGGGTCAGCGTTGAGATTTATCTCTGCAAAATTCCCCGCCCTGCCCACGGTCAGTAGGGGACACCGATGGGCTTGGAAAGGCCGCCGTCCGTTGTATAGGACGTTAAGCAGTGATCCCGTGTGTGGGAGAGTCATATCCTGTGCACGTTAAAGAACACGCTGGATGGCCTTGACGGGAGGCTACCATCTGTCTCCCAACAGCTATTCCAGTGGGTCCCCTACCCCAACCTTCTCTGAGCCTTCGGGGCCGTGTGATCTGGCCATTTAGCCCATTGTGTGCAAAAAGTGCCGCTGAGAGGTAAAAAAACCCAACCCTTTGCACGTTAAAGAACACACTGGATGGCCTTGACGGGAGGTTACCACCTCTCTCCCAACAGCTGTTAAAGTGGGTCCCCTCCCCCAACCTTCTCTGAGCCTTCGGGGTCATTGTGACCTGGCCAATTAGCCCATTGTGTGCAAAAAAAGTGCCGCTCAGAGGTAAAACAATCCAACCCAACCTTCCCCCCGGTCAATATAAATTAAAACCGAAACCATTTGAAGCATTTTCGTATGTCAAATGTGTGTATGAGAGTGTGTGGAAGAAAATAATCCTCGCCCCCCCAAAAAAATAAACTGGATACGTCAGGTTCTCCAGCTATCATGTCATCTTAGTTACCAACTTACGAAACATAATTCCCAACGAAAACATCTTTCGCTTAGCAAAGAGCCAGGGAGAGGAGTCTTGCCTGTTCTCTCTTAATATCTGCTATTCTAACATTTTGATGAAAATACACGTTAAAAAAATAAATACCCCCTCAAGCAGCTGCTTGCCACAGAGGTCTGACAGGAGCCTGTCAGTTTATATGCCATAGTAGAAAGTCTGAGAGGATGGCAGGACCTCAGCAGAAAAACAACACACAAATCCATGCCTAATCCGGGGCTCGAACCCAGGTCCCTTAGATTAGTAAAATGAGTTGGGATATTTTGTCTCTGAATGGCATTTTTTTGCACACAATAGGTTAAATGGCCGGGTCGAAAGGGCACCGAGGGTTCAGAGAAGGTTGGGGGAAAGGAACCCACTGGACAGCTGTTAGGAGACAAATGGAAACCTCCTATCTAAGCCATCCAGCGAGTTTTTTAAGGTTCAGAGAGGGTATGGCTCTTCAGCACAAGGGACCACGGCTTAACCTCCTATCTGACGGATTGTTGCGGCGTTTCCAACCCAACCGAGGGCAGGGCGGGGATTTTACGGAGATAAATCTTAACTCTGGCTAAGGCGGGACTCGAACCTGCGGAACTGCAGATTACGAGTCTGGCACGCTATCGACTGAACCAGCTCTACCCCCCGAATAAAAAGGATCAATATGCATACTCTGAGACTGGAAGTCACGATTCTGTGAAGTTAACTGCCCACTCCAAAACCAAAGTGCCCACTTCGACTGTCTGTATGTTCGCGTTTTATCTCGGGACTAGACTTGGAGACTCGCAGCAGAAAGTTCCCGAGCGCTGATAACAGCGGAAGCCACGCGCCGTTATGTCGTCGTGTGACGTCTATTGCCCCGAGCTCTTGACGCAGATGAGATCGGACTTCGGACACGGCGATGGATCGCTCGTCGGAGCATGCGCACCAGACTTTCCTTTCTATCCACTTTACCACTTGGACGCAAGTAGCGTTTCGGGGAATGAAGTGTTCCGGCTTCCATCGTCCGTTCACATTAAATAAAAAAATGCTGCTTGCCACAGAGGTCTCACAGGACCCTGTCAGTTTATATGCCATAGTAGCCATAGTAGAAGGTCTGGGAGGATGGCAGGAACTCAGTAGGAAAACAACACGAACAGCCATGCCTTACCCGAGGCTCGAACCCAGGTCCCTTAGATCAGTAGCGAAGCGCGCTAACCACTCGGCCATGGGACGGACCCATTCACATTATAAATAAAAATAAATACCCCCTCAAGCAGCTGCTTGCCACAGAGGTCTGACAGGAGCCTGTCAGTTTATATGCCAGAGTAGAAGGTCTGAGAGAATGGCAGGACCTCAGCAGAAAAACAACACGAACAGCCATGACTTACCCGGGGCTCGAACCCAGGTCCCTTAGATCAGTAGCCAAGCGCGCTAACCACTCGGCCATGGGACGGACCCATTCACATTAGGAATACCTAAATGCTACTGCCCTTTAAATGCAGGGAAATTCAGCCACCTCTTATGGCCCTGTGAGTTGGAAATGGTGACACAGATCGAGATGTATTGAATGTGGGAAAAAATATCTCTTTTTCTTAATCCGAAGTGAATTACCTCTCAAGCAGCTGCTTGCCTCAGAGGCCAGACAGGAATCTGTCAGTTGAACACGCGAGGGAGGAGTTCGGTGAGGGAGGCGACCCCTCAGCAGAAAGATCCCATTTGATCAGTGGAAAAGTGAAAGCAGAATAAAATAAATAATTATTATCAATTACGATTTCCAAAAGTAACACTTATTATTAGCGGCTGGTGAAAAGGAGACTTAAACACTCCACTAAGGGAAAAAATCATTATTTTAAATCATTATTTTAGGGGCGGGGGTGGCTCAGTCGCTGGCGCGCCAGGCTCGTAATCTGTAGTTCCCAGGTTTGAGTCCCAGCTGGGTCAGCGTTGAGATTTATCTTCGCAAAATTCCCCGCCCTGCCCACGGTCAGTAGGGGACACCGATGGCTTGGAAAGGCCGCCGTCCGTCGGATGGGACGTTAAGCCGTGGCCTCGTGTGCGGGAGAGTCATATCCTGTGCACGTTAAAGAACACGCTGGATGGCCTTGACGGGAGGCTACCATCTGTCTTCCAACAGCTGTTCCAATGGGTCCCCTCACCCAACCTTCTCTGACCCTTCGGGGTCCTTGTGACCTGGCCATTTAGCCCATGGTGTGCAAAAAAGTGCCGCTCAGAGGTAAAACAACCTAACGTTAAAGAACACGCTGGATGGCCTTGACGGGAGGCTACCATCTGTCTCCCAACAGCTGTTCCAGTGGGTCCCCTCCCCCAACCTTCTCTGAGCCTTCGGGGTCCATGTGACCTGGCCATTTAGCCAATGGTGTGGAAAAAAGTGCCGCTCAGAGGTAAAACAACCCAACCCATCATAGATGATTCAGTACGATGTATATAGTCTTATATTTATTACTGTTTCTTTACGAATAGAATACAGAAATTTCAGCTTTCGAACGGTAGTCCTCCATTGAAGGTTAATAAACAGATTAGTGATGAAACAACTGATGAACAACTCATAAGTTGATGCAATTTACATACTTACAAGTCCTCATGCAGCCATGAGCTACGAAGGTCCCAACAGACTGCGTAATTTTCCTCTCCAGACATGTCTGTCCTGAGCTGCAGCTGCTGCATTTGGACACTGCAGGCCAATTCTAGCAAGGTTCTTGTTTAACATTGTCTGTCCATCGCATCCTAGGTCTCCCCCTTTTCCCGAAGCCTTTAGGCACGCTGTTTATAGTCCTGTTTGCCAATCTGCAGCTATGCATACGGACAACATGGCCAAATCAAGGCAATCTCCATCTGCGCGAAATGCTGTTGATACAGCATAAACTTATAAAAATGAAAAAAAGTCTAATGAAGTTTTCAAAATTATTTATTTACATACAAATACTGTCTTCACGATAACTGGCAACAGCTGCTGTCTACAACTTTCTGATTTCAACATCTATATGTGATAGTGATTAATATGCTGCGTTTTGTACGTACAGTCGCTCAAAAAAGTATCCGAACACTATGGTTGACTACAGAATTCAGAAAAAATATCTGGCGACGATTTTTTTTAGAAATTAGTGATCTGGCAACCTTCGTGTCACGTGTTCGTGTCTTCGTGTCACGTGACACGAAGGTTGCCAGATCACTAATTTCTAAAAAAAATCGTCGCCAGATATTTTTTCTGAATTCTGTAGTCAACCATAGTGTTCGAATACTTTTTTTAATATGTATAATGCGTATGAATATATAATGCAATGAATATTGAGCGTGTGCAGTTACCGTTTAGAGCAAACTGGAGCGGTTGCGGTTAATGTTCACAGCATATTGGGTCGTGTGAGCTCACAAAAACCTGGATCGTGTGGGCCCACTCACAGAAATATTGAGCGTGTGCAGTTACCGTTCACAGCAAACTGGAGTAAACTGGTAACTGCACACGCTCCAGTTTGCTGTGAACGGTAACTGCAGCGTGTACAGTTGCTGTACACGCTCCAGATATTTTTTCTGAATTCTGTAATCAACTATAGTGTTCGGATACGTTTTTGAGCGACTGTACTAACCAAATGTAACCCATGAAATGCGTTCATGCTCCTAAACATTCAACTGAGGAAAACCTCTGTACTTCGCGAGACTGGGATTCACATTTCGAGCCCTGTCACAGAGTTGCCTTCTCAGCCAATCCCCCCTGCACTGAGGTCTCTGACTGGTGGACCTCTGAACTGAAAGTCTCTGTCTAGTGGATACCTGAACTGAGGTCTCCCGGCCGGCAACCTGTGATGAAACAGACCGTGTAAAGACCGCCATCCGTCCGATGGGACGTTAAGCCCTGAACCGTGTGAGAGAGAGCCATACTCTGTGCACGTTAAAGAACACGCTGGATGTCCTTGACAGGAGGCTATCATCTGTTTCCCAACAGCTGTCCAGTGGGTCCCCTTCCCTCTAACCTTCTCTAAGCCCTCGGGATCTTTGTGACCTGGCTATTTAGCCCCTGGTGCAAAGAAATGCCGCTCCGAGGTAAAACAACCCAACCTACATATCAGCGAAGTGACATATTTGTGTTGGCGGAGGGGATAATTTTTTTTGTATGTATATATACATTCAGGCCCGGACCAAGAAAAAAATCGAGAGGGGTGGTTGGCAGGAATCATTAACTCGAAAAAAGATAAAAAAGGGAGTAAGTCAAGGGGTTGGTTTGGGTTGTTTTACCTCTGAGCGGCACTTTTTTGCATACAATGGGCTAAATGGCCAGGTCACATGGACCCCGAAGGCTCAGAGAAGGTTGGGAGAGGGGACCCACTGGAACAGCTGTTGGGAGACAGATGGTAGCCTCCCGTCAAGGCTATCCAGCGTGTTCTTTAACGTGCACAGGGTATGGCTCTCTCGCACACGGGGCCTCGGCTTAACGTCCCATCCGACGGACGGTGGCCTTTCCAAGCCCATCGGTGTCCCCTACTGACCGTGGGAAGGCGATGAGTTTTACGGAGATAAATATCAACGCTGACCCAGCTGGGACTCGAACCTGGGAACTACAGATTACGAACCTGGCGCGCTACCGACTGAGCCACCCCCGCCCAGCTACTGATCTAAGGGACCTGGGTTCGAGCCCCGGAGTAAGGCATGGATGTGTGTGTCGTTTTTCTGCTGAGGTCCTGCCATCCTCTCAGACCTTCTACTATGGCATATAAACTGACAGGCTCCTGTCAGACCTCTGTGGCAAGCAGCTGCTTGAGGGGGTATTTATTCATTTTTTTATATACATTCAGGCCGCATGAAGAAAAAAATCGAGAGGGGTGGTTGGCAAGAATCATAAACTCGAAAAAAAGATAAAAAGGGAGTAAGTCAAGAGACTGGATTTCCAATGCAATATAAAATTTTCACCTTCGTTTTACAGATGTTTGAAAATTTTTTGAAATGTCGTGAAATATAAAGAAGTTTAATAATTTTTTGATTATTTTACCCTTACTAGCCTTCAGAAGTGGGGAGGAGCTTGCACCCTTGATTTCCTGTTTAACTAGAGAACAAAATAGGTCAGAGTTCGAGTTATGGATTTTTCCTTTGTTTTCTCTCTCTGATGGAGTTTGTGATCCTCATAGATGCGTCTCTAAGATGCATTATACTAACAAACACCTGCCATACCCGCCATGGCTAATGGGAAGATATCTGTTCTCACCCCAATGGTCTTGAACATATGGCTTTCGCATATAAGTATATCAAACTAAGACGGCTCATAGTCCTTTTTTTTTCATGTCATTGTTTAGGTTCAAATACCGAGCACATCCCGACCCCAAGGTTTGCACTTTGAACTTGATGAGGGTTGAAAAAAAGAAATGGCGGTCTTCGGGAAAGAATGGAGTCATAGCTCATTGCAAAGATTTGAGTCATTAAAAAGAAAATGAACCTTTGATCGCCTAGGAGTAGTTGAATGCAGTTCTCGCGAGGATAGTATTACATTGCTTCTCTAGATGAGGGTTAGGTTTCTTTTTTATATTGACCTTAGAGTTCGTTTATTTATCATACGGGGAAATAGGACTAGTAGCTGGATGGAGTGGGACTGATATCGTTTTTTGAAATTCGAATGGAGGACAGGGACGAGGTGGCAACGATTTTTTTAGAAATTATTCATCTGGCAATCTTCGCGGCACGCGACACGAAGGTTGCCAGATCACTAATTTCTAAAAAAATCGTTGCCAGATATTTTTTTTCTGAATTCTGTAATCAACCATAGTGTTCGGATATTTTTTTTAATATATATAATGCGTATGAATATATAATGCAATGAATATGGAGCGTGTGCAGTTACCGTTCACAGCAAACTGGAGCGGTTGCGGTTAATGTTCACAGCACATTGGATCGTGTGAGCTCACAAAAACCTGGATCGTGTGGGCCTACTCACAGAAATATTGAGCGTGTGCAGTTACCGTTCACAGCAAACTGGAGCGTGTGCAGTTACCGTTCACAGCAAACTGGAGCGTGTACAGTTGCTGTACAAGCTCCAGATATTTTTTCTGAATTCTGTAATCAACCATAGTGTTCGGATATTTTTTTGAGCGACTGTACCAGGCCTGTTCGAGCTGTCACAGATGTCCTAAGGTTCTAATCCCAATTGTACCTGCAAAGGAGAGGATCCAACTGACTCTCGCTCTTCTCTCAGTGAAGAAAGGAAAGCCTCGGTGAGTCCTGGAAAAGCCCTTCTCCTTAAGATGAGACTTTAAAGCCTCATGCAGAGGAGAGCCATATCTTTTCTACGCTAAAGGATATTCTGGATAGCCTTGACAATGGGATTCTGTCTGTCAACTATCAGTTATTAAATGAACAACATTTCTCTAATCTGCTAAGAGTACGTGGGGGTCTTTGTGATCTGGTCATTTAGCCCATTTTGTGGAAATAAATCCTCTCAGATATAACTCTTCTCTCAACCTTCGAGATCCCTTTTATCTGACTATTTAGCCTATTGCAGTAACGCATTTTATCCGTCCCGTGGCCGAGTGGTTTCGTGCTTGGCTACTGATGAAAGGGATATGGGTTCGAGCTCCAGGTAAGGGTTGGGTTGCTTTACCTCTGAGCGGCACTTCTTTGCACACCATGGGCTAAATGGCCAGGTCACATGGATCACGAAGACTCAGAGAAGGTTGGAGGAGGGGACCCACTAGAACAGCTGTTGGGAGACAGATGGTAGCCTTTCGTCAAGGCCATCCAGCGTGTTCTTTAACGTTAGGTTGTTTTACCTCTGAGCGGCACTTTTTTGCACACCATGGGCTAAATGGCCAGGTCACATGGACCCCGAAGGCTCAGAGAAGGTTGGGGGAGGGGACCCACTGGAACAGCTGTTGGGAGACAGATGGTAGCCTTCCGTCAAGGCCATCCAGCGTGTTCTTTAACGTTGGGTTGTTTTACCTCTGAGCGGCACTTTTTTGCACACCATGGGCTAAATGGCCAGGTCACATGGACCCCGAAGGCTCAGAGAAGGTTGGGTGAGGGGACCCACTGGAACAGCTGTTGGGAGACAGATGGTAGCCTCCCGTCAAGGCCATCCAGCGTGTTCTTTAACATGCACAGGGTATGGCTCTCCCACACACGGGGCCACGGCTTAACGTCCCATCCGACGACGGCGGCCTTTCCAAGCCCATCGGTGTCCCCTACTGACAGTGGGCAAGGCGGGGAATTTTGCGGAGTTAAATCTCAACGCTGACCCAGCTGGGACTCGAACCTGGGAACTACAGATTACGAGCCTGGCGCGCTACCGACTGAGCCACCCCCACCCCCTCCAGATATGGCATAGATGTCGTGAGCATAGAGGAAAATTGTGTCGAGCCAGGTGGGCGATCTGCGATCAGCTGATGACATGCCACCTACGGATGTTTGGGCTGTTCTTTCTGCTGAGGTCCGGCATTCCTCACAGACCTCTACATGGCGTATAAACTGACACGCTCTTGTCAGACCTCTCTGACGTAGCTATTTTAAGGATCATTTATTTTTATTGGTAGCGTATTTTAAAAGTATTTTGGAGGGTTAATTTTCTTTTCAAAAGATTAAAACGTAGATAATTAATGCCTAAAATAAAAATAAAAATAAATACCCCCTCAAGTAGCTGCTTGAGGGGGTATTTATTTTTATTTCCTGTCAGAGCTCTGTCTGACCCTGTCAGATCCTGTCAGTTTATATGCCATAGTAGAAGGTCTGTGAGGATGGCAGGACCTCAGCAGAAAAACAACACACACATCCATGCCTTATCCGGGGCTCGAACCCAGGCCCCTTAGATCAGTAGCCAAGAGTGCTAACCACTCGGCCACGGGACGGCAACTAATACTTAAATATTAAAAAAAACACAACAAATAAGTAAATAAAAACCATTGATACATTTTACATCAATGCTTAATAGTCATTGAATGTTTCAAAAGCATAAAAATGTAAAAGTTTTGAAACCTATACATTTGGGGGGCGTTTGAACCTCGAAAACCTCCTCCTTAAATACGCCATTGCTCCATTATGTGTTAAAGGAACACAGTTCGTTAGTAAAATAAACCAAGCAAACACATTTCCAAGTAGCATCTTGTGCATGGACAAATGCCACTGTGAGCATTTATCTCCGCAAAAATTCCCCGCCCTGCCCACGGTCAGTAGGGTACACCGATGGGCTTGGAAAGGCCGCCGTCCGTCGGATGGGACGTTAAGCCGTGGCCCCGTGTGCGGGAGAGTCATACCCTGTGCACGTTAAAGAACACGCTGAATGGCCTTGACGGGAGGCTACCATCTGTCTCCCAACAGCTGTTCCAGTGGGTCCCCTCTCCCAACCTTCTCTGAGCCTTCGGGGTCCATGTGACCTGGCCATTTAGCCCATGGTGTGCAAAAAAAGTGCCGCTCAGAGGTAAAACAACCCAACGTTAAAGAACACACTGGATGGCCTTGACGGGAGGCTACCATCTGTCTCTCAACAGCTGTTCCAGTGGGTCCCCTCCCCCAACCTTCTCTGAGCCTTCGGGGTCCATGTGACCTGGCCATTTAGCCCATGGTGTGCAAAAAAGTGCCGCTCAGAGGTAAAACAACCCAACGTTAAAGAACACACTGGATGGCCTTGACGGGAGGCTACCATCTGTCTCTCAACAGCTGTTCCAGTGGGTCCCCTCCCCCAACCTTCTCTGAGCCTTCGGGGTCCATGTGACCTGGCCACTTAGCCCATGGTGTGCAAAAAAGTGCCACTCAGAGGTAAAACAACCCTACCCAAGCCACTGTGAACGTGTGAGTCGCACGTGAGATGAGAGGAAGTGCAATGGAATTTCCTGAAGATCACGAAATGAAATACGAAACAGAATGTCAGGAGGTGTGGATTACAGTCAATGAATGCAAACACTTGTTCCTGGATGACATCAGAGGAGGGTCAGCAACTGCGACACGTGCTGCTTCTTTTTGTCTCGCTTTTTGAATGCTCGTCGGATTGCAGCTAAAACGGTCGCTTCTAGATCAATGATTCTCAAGTACGGTCACCAGAAAATTTTAATAATTCGAATAAAAACGATATTAATAATTTTCATTTATCATACGAATTCTGCACAGAAAAAATATTTGGAAACAAACGCATCGGCATATATTCAAACTTTTATCATTGGTCAGACCCAGATCTAGAATAAAAATGGAGGGGAGGGGGGCACCATGAGATGGGGCTTTCAATGAAGGAGAAATATAAAGTCATCATGGAATCTAGCAATCGATGCGTTGGAAAAGAAACATTTCAGCATATAATGGATGCGAAAACTACAAGAGGTGAGGCGGGGGTGGCTCAGTCGGTAGCGCGCCAGGCTCGTAATCTGTAGTTCCCAGGTTCGAGTCCCAGCTGGGTCAGCGTTGAGATTTATCTCCGCAAAATTTCCCCGCCCTGCCCACGGTCAGTAGGGGACACCGATGGGCTTGGAAAGGCCGCCATGTGTCGGATGGGACGTTAAGTCGTAGCCCGTGTGCGGGAGAGCCATACCCTGTGCACGTTAAGGAACACGCTGGATGGCCTTGACGGGAGGCTACCATCTGTCTCCCAACAGCTGTTCCAGTGGGCCAACTCCCCCAACCTTCTCTGAGCCTTCTGGGTCCTTGTGGCCTGGCCATTTAGCCCATGGTCTGCAAAAAAGTGCCGCTCAGAAGTAAAACAATCGAATCCAACTACAAGAAGAAAATTTTTTTTTATCTAAAAATAGAGTTCCGTGGCAAAATTTATACATATCCAAAATTATGTGATTTATATTAATCTAACGATACGCCTTTTATGCGCATCTTTGCAATTTATCTCTGCGGCATCTTTCCCTTGTTTGAAAACTCTTTCCCTTCCTTAAGGATTCTTTACCTTCATCAAAAACTCTTCACACTCTATCAAAAATTTTTTCTCTTCCTTTAGGAATCTTTCCCTTTATCAAAAACTCTTTTCTTCCGTCGAGAACTCTTTCCTAAAAAAACTCTCCCTCAAAACTTCTTTCCCTTTATCAAAAACTCTTAACTCTCTCAAAAACTCTTTTCTCCCTCTCAAAAACTCTTTCCCTTCCTTAAGAAATCTTTCCTGTCATTAAAAACTATTTTCTTCAGTCAAGTAATCTTTCCTGAAAAACTCTCCTCCAAAAACTCTTTTCCTCCCTTAAACTCTTTCTCTTCATCAAATCTCTTTTCATGTAAAAAATCTTTTCCTCCCTCAAGCTCTTTCCATGCATCAAATCTCTTTCCATTCCAAAAAAAAAAAACTCTTTTGATCCCTTAGAACTTTTCCTTCATCAAAAACATTTTCCCACCCTCAAAGCTTTTTCCCTTCATCAAAACTCTTTCCATTCCACAAAAATGTTTTCCATCCCTCAAAAACTCTTCTCCTTTATTAAAAACTTTTTCCATCTCTCAAAAACTCTTTCCTCATCCGCAAAACTCTTTGCTTCCATTAAAACTTTTTTCTTCCTCAGAAATCTTTCCCTTTATCAAAAACCCTTTCCTTCACTTAACTCTGTCCCTTCAGTAAATCTATCCCTTCTTCAAAACTCTATCCCTCCCTTAAGCACACTTTCCCACCCTCAAAGCCTTTTCCCTTCATCAAAACTCTTTCTATTCCACAAAAATGTTTTCCATCCCTCAAAAACTCTTCTCCTTTATTAAAAACTTTTTCCATCTCTCCAAAACTCTTTCCTCATCCGCAAAACTCTTTGCTTCCATTAAAACTTTTTTCTTCCTCAGAAATCTTTCCCTTTATCAAAAACCCTTTCCTTCACTTAACTCTATCCCTTCAGTAAATCTATCCCTTCTTCAAAACTCTATCCATCCCTTAAGCACACTTTCCCACCCTCAAAGCTTTTTTCCTTCATCAAAACTCTTTCCATTCCACAAAAATGTTTTCCATCCCTCAAAAATTCTTTTCCTTTATTACAAACTTTTTCCATCTCTCAAAAACTCTTTCCCCATCCGCAAAACTCTTTGCTTCCATTAAAACTTTTTTCTTCCTCAGAAATCTTTCCCTTTATCAAAAACCCTTTCCTTCACTTAAGAACCCTGTCCCTTCAGTAAATCTATCCCTTCTTCAAAACTCTATCCCTCCCTTAAGCACACTTTCCCACCCTCAAAGCTTTTTCCTTTCATCAAAACACTTTCCATTCCACAATAATGTTTTTCATCCCTCAAAAACTCTTTTCCTTTATTAAAAACGTTTTCCCTCTCTCAAAAACTCTTTCCCCATCCGCAAAACTCTTTGTATCCATTAAAACGTTTTTTCTTCCTCAGAAATCTTTCCCTTTATCAAAAACCCTTTCCTTCACTTAAGAACTCTGTCCCTTCAGTAAATCTATCCCTTCTTCAAAACTCTATCCCTCCCTTAAGCACACTTTCCCACCCTCAAAGCTTTTTCCCTTCATCAAAACTCTTTCCATTCCTCAAAAATTCTTTTCCTTTATTAAAAACTTTTTCCATCTCTCTAAAACTCTTTCCCCATCCGCAAAACTCTTTGCTTCCATTAAAACTTTTTTCCTCTCCCAGAAATCCCTCTCTTTATCAAATTAGTTTTTCTTTCACTTAAGAATTTTGTTCCTTCTTCAATAAATCTATCCCTTTTTCACACCCTCAAAGCTCTTTCCCTTCCCAAAAACTCTTTCCTCAAAAACCTCGATCTACCACTTCTTCTATTGCAACTGAGGATGCCTTTACTCCAAGTGATCTCTGGCTGCCACAAGCCAACACTTCATCTTCTCAATCTCTCCTCTGCTACTGAAGAGAGCCGACTGATTTGTGAGCACTGACCTGTCGCTTCTCGAACATTCTGATCCGGGTCTTCCACTCCAGTGCAAAGGTCACCCTGCAGCTAGATTGTGTTGTTGAGTCGCGTTCCCCCTGTTACAGGAGCAAAGGTCCAGTGACGTCGAGGATGCCATCGTAAGACGTCAGACATGCTCCTCATTCAGTCTGATAATCAGCGGTATCCCAACTGATAACGTGGATGAGTCCGTTCACTAATCTTTTTTTCTCTCTCTGCACGTGGATCTTCAGATTCAGTATACAGAAGTGTCTGGGTCAGAAGACTCTGAGGCAGATGAGACTAAACGGAATGTGACGATCGCTTGGTGCTGAAGATGAAAAATAAATTTGGATTTTTTATTGTACCTCTTGAATAGAAAGAGATAGCGGCGGTATGTAGACACCAAAAAAAAGTTTCGGGAACATTCAATTAAATCTCTCTCAAAACTTGATATACAGATAATTAATTTCAAATTTAGGTGTAAATCATTGCTGGGTTGTTTTTTCATCGAGTTTTAAAAAAAACCCTTTCTTTTAATCAAAATCTCTTGCGCTTCAACTATTTCCCTTAATTAAAACTATTTACCTCCCTCAACCTCTTTTTATTTCACCAAAAACTTTCCCTCTCACAAAACTCTTTAACCTTTTTCAAAACTCTTTCCCCCTTCATAAAAAACTATTTCTCTTAATCAAAAACTCTTTACCTCCTCAAGCTCTTTCTCTTTCATCAAAATATTTTCCCTTCCCCAAAACTCTTTAACCCTTTTCAAAATTCTTTCCCTTCTTAAAAAAAGAAACTCCCTTAATCAAAAACTCTTTATCTCCCTCAAGTGAGGCGGAGAGGGGGGAGGAGCTAGCGCAGTCGGTAGCGCCAGGCTGTTGTTCCCAGGTTCGAGTCCCAGCTGGGTCAGCGTTGAGATTTATCTCCGCAAAACTCCCCGCCCTGCCTACGGTCAGTAGGGGACACCAATGGGACATTGAGCCGTAGCACCATGTGAGAGAGAGCCATACCCTTGCACGTTAAAGAACACACTGGATGGCCTTGACGGGAGGCTACCATCTGTCTCCCAACAGCTGTTCCAGTCGGGCCCCTTCCCCCAACCTTCTCTGAGTCTCGGGGTCCTTGTGACCTGGCCATTTAGCCCATTGTGTGCAAAAAAATCCAGGTTTTTCAAGTTATCATTGTATATCAGTAGTAGTAGAACAACCGAACTCACCTATGTTAGACAGCAAAAGAGGGATTCCCCAAGCTGTTAGTGTTCAGATTAGAGTGGTGCAACCATCTTTGTGATGATTTAACAGTTCCATCAATCAAGAGCTTCGAGATGATCTTGAATGGCCACGTGCGGAATCTCTTAGAAGTGACGTAGAGAATGAGGAACGAACTGCTTCTCGACCAGAATCAACCGACATATGGAATTTTTGATAACGATAACGCAAACACGTGCAGACTTCTCTATTGACGTCATCACTCCCCCTCACCTCTCCCCCCTCTTTAGTCCTACAGGTTTAAATTCCTTCTCATCTTCTTTGAACCACTTCAGTGAAGAATTTTTCAGTCTAAAGCGGATGTCTCAATCATGTTATGCTGAATCCAACAATTCATTCGCTGATAACTTGAAAAGGTACTTTTTAATTTATTCTTTGATAGTTGCATACATTTGTAGCCACGACGAAAAAAAAATTCTGTGAGGTTCACAATTTGTAAAATGATAGATAAATATATAAAATAAATAAATAAACACCCCCTCAAGCAGCTGCTTGCCACAGAGGTCTGACAGGAGCCTGTCAGTTTATATGCCATAGTAGAAGGATCTGAGAGGATGGCAGGACCTCAGCAGAAAAACGATACATACATCCATGCCTTACCCGGGGCTCGAACCCAGGTCCCTTAGATCAGTAGCCAAGCGCGCGATATATGCTAATTATTATTAATTCGATAGGAATTTCGAAGTTCGAGAAACGTTCGAACGGACTGCACCGAAATTCAGTTCCGTAAATCGTTTAATCCCTTCAGAATAGAATTCTTGTTTAAAGGAGAATAGAATGTTTCTATTTAAATGTGCTTCATTTATGACCAAAAGGAATATGCATCATACAGAAATGATATTTTTACATAATTTCACGGAAATTTAGACGTTGTAATGTAGAAACAGTCCAAAAAGTTGTAAATTCTGAAATCTCATAGAACACTAAAAAGGAACATAAAAAAATTATGATTTATTTGCACTTTGTCACGATAAACCCATCAAATAAATGACACCCTTGAAATGTAGTAAAACAGTTCTCGTTGCGTGTCAGGAACATTTATCTTCAATGTTATCATCATCATCAGTTTATTATTATAATAAGGTTACAAACAGTATATATTTGTAATACTCTTATTAACCCAAGAGCATCTAAGCTCATGTAGGTTAACTTACAAATTATTTAAATACATAATTTTGGCAACATTGACACTCAACTTTACATAAAGAAAAAAAATATATATATGCAAAAATAATACAGAATTAAAAAAAAAACCGAATTAAATTTTTTTCACTTTAACACCGAAAACAGGCTGTCAGCATTAGTAATGCTCATTAGATAATTAGCAGTGAGAGATCTGAAATGCATAAAATTAGTTTCATTCCCAATTAGAATCGGTAAAGAATTAAAAATTTTTGGGGGCAAATAATCAAAATGTTTGTGCATAATTTCTTTTTTTGCAAGTGGCAACAGAAACCTTTTCCCATCATCTCGCATAGAATAATTTGTATAATGAATGAATGCATTGTTGTTTTTAAAGAAGTAATTTAATGTTCTATAAGTAAAAAAGTGTCTCAGTGGAAATGCACCTGAAATGGTATACTTACAAAAGATGGTAACAGTTTTAATATTTATTTGGTAATATTTGAAATATAAATTTATTTTGCATTGAAATTAGATTCCTTAATGATGAAATGTATGTTCCTTCCCAACTTGTAATATTATAGCAGACTGGACCCAAGATTTGCATAGCATTATTAACATTTTATTACTGAGGATTTTTTTTAAATAATAAAATTTATATAACATCCGTCTAAGTGTGTTTGTTAGTTTTCCAACGTGCATTTTCCAACTTAGGGAGCTATCAATATAAACGCCTAGGTAGAGTAGACTTTGAACCTGTTCAATTTCTTCACAGCAACAAGCTGAGTAATTATTGCATGAAAATGTATGCAATTTTAATTTAATCAAATTTGGATTGTTTGCTTTATTTTTTAGGTTAAATGGAATATACTTAGTCTTTTTCGTATTTAAATGTAATCCATTTAAATCCAACCATTTCATCACACATTTTAGATCAGTGTTCATGTTATAAAGGAGATTTTTCAGAGAATCAGCACATAAAGTTAATGATGTATCATCTGCAAAAGTGTTAATATAGCAATTTAGTTTTAATTTACATAGATCATTTATGAATATTAGAAACAAGGTTGGTCCCAGGACTGAACCTTGTGGTACGCCACATGAAATATGTTTTGGGTTACTAAGTGTATTAAAATGAGTAACACATTGCGTTCTGTGCTGTAAGTAGTCTTTAAACCATTTTAATACATCACGAATGCCAATAGTTTCTAGTTTACTAATTAAAATTTCGTGATCAACGGTGTCAAAAGCTTTCTCCAAGTCCATAAATACGGATAGAGTAAATTGATTATTGTCCATGGAACGAAACACCTTTGACGTTTAATTCAACCATGCAGTTTCTGTACTTCTACCAAATAGATGGTTATCATATGTTCTATTGTTGTAGAGATTACAATAAATTTGGTGAAATACTTTGCTACGTTAAAAGGTGGCGGTGACGTCATAGGGGCGTGGGGGAAGTGGGCGTGGTCAGTGACGTCATAAGGGGCGTGGTTGGTGACGTCATAGGGGGAAAGCACGGGGGTAAAAGTCCCAAGTTGGGAACTCACTACTTACTGGTCTACAGACTTGGCAAAACATTTCAAGACCAGAGGCATCTCTTTCTGTGTTTAAAAAGATGTACAATCGCTCAAAAAAATATCCGAACACTATGGTTGATTACAGAATTCAGAAAAATTATCTGGCAACGATTTTTTTTAGAAATTAGTGATCTGGCAACTTTCGTATCACGTGACACGTCTCATCCGACGGACGGCGACCTTTCCAAGCCCATCGGTGTCCCCCTACTGACCGTGGGCAGTGAGGAAATTTTGCGGAGATAAATCTCAACGCTGACCCAGCTGGGACTCGAACCTGGGAACTACAGATTACGAGCCTGGCGCGTTACTGACTGAGCCACCCCTGCCCCCAACTCGGTGTGAAAATCACCCTTCTCCTCCAGTGGTGCATGGGACGGGGTTTGGCTTGGGTTGCTTTACCTCTGAGTGGCACTTTTTTTGTACAAAATGGTCTAAATGACCAGACCACAAAGACTCCAAGGGGTCAGAGAAGGTTAGGGGGGAGGGGACCCACTGGACAGCTGTTAGGAGACAGATGGTAGCCTCCCTTCAAGACCATCGATGGTGTTATTTAACGTGCACAGGGTATGGCTCTCTTTCGCAAACGGTGCCACGGCTTCCCACCGGACGGACGGCAACCCTTTCAACCCCAATCGGTGTACATCATCATCATCATCCTCAAGCAGCCATGGGCTACGGAGGTCCAACCAGACCGTGCAATTTAGTTCTCCAAGCAAGTCTATCCTGAGCTACATCTACTGCATCTGGCCACTGCACACCAATTCTAACAAGGTCCTGTTTGACATTGTCTGCCCACCGCATCCTAGGTCTCCCCTTCTTTCTGAGGCCTTTAGGCACACTGTTCATAACCCTATTCGCCAATCTATAATTATTCATACGGGCAACATGGCCAAACCAACGGAGTCTCTCTCTGCACAATATGCTGCTTAAAGGAGGTTGCAAACTCCTTTTCCTAATCTCATCATTAGTTACAAAGTTGAACCACCTAATGCCCAAGATACTGCGTAAGCATCTGGAATCAAAAGCATCTAGTTTCCTGTTATCTTGTTTACAAAGTGTCCAAGTTTCACTACCATAACTAACCCTAGAAAGAACCAAACTATTATACAGTCTAATTTTAGTCTTTAGGTGTATACGCCTATTTCTCCACACTCTCCATAGATTCTTAAAAGTCCCAGCAGCAATCCCTATTCGTCTGTTAATCTCATGCCGCACATCACCATTATCTGTTACATAGCTCCCAAGATAATTAAACTGTGACACCTGCTCAAGACTGCAACCATTCAGATTAACTGAATCACAGCCTGCCTGACCAATTTTCATCACTTTAGTTTTCTCTCTGTTTATAACCAAACCTACTCTACTACCAGTCTCATCAACAGCTCGAATGAAAGAGTTCATCTCATCAACATCATTTGCCAAAAGGGCTAAATCATCAGCATAATCTAAATCAGAAATTTTCGTATCTCCAGCCCATTTAAGGCCAAAATCTTTCCCTTGAAGTGAATTTCGCATAACATAATCAATAACCAAGCTAAAGAGAAAAGGAGACAAAATGCACCCTTGTCGAACACCAGAAGTAATGCTAAACCAATTGCTACAAGCCTTACCAACTCTCACACACGACTCAGTATTATTATAGAGAGCTTTCATAATGTTAACTAACTTGTCTGGTATACCATATGATCTCACAATCAACCACAAATTATGACGATCAACAGAGTCGAAAGCCTTTTTGAAATCAACAAAGCTAGCAACCAAAGGTTTCTGAAACTCTAAACATTTCTCAAGAATCTGCCTAAGTGAAAATATCTGATCTACACATCCCCTACCACTTCTGAATCCACATTGCTCATCACGCAATTGCCTGTCAACCAGATTCTTAATTCTATTAAGCACAATCATGGAAAGAACTTTACCTGGAACAGAGAGTAGGCTGATACCCCTATAGTTATCACAAGAACTGCGATCACCTTTTTTGAAAATAGGGATAACAATAGCTCTGGTAAAATCCTTAGGAACCATGCCTTTATCATAAAAGAGATTCAGAATTTCAGTCATCCAAGTGGTAACCGAAACATTCCCAGCTCTAAGCATTTCCGTAGTAATTTCATCTACCCCTGGGGATTTATGAAGTTTAAGTTTAGAAACAGCCAAACTAACTTCAGATTGTGTTATAGGGCCAACATTAAAGCCACCAATGCATCTATCATCATTGCAAACAATGGGAGTAGAACTAACTACATTGTTTAGAACATCACTGAAATGCTCAGCCCACCTAGCCATGACAGAATCCTCCCCTTCTATAACCTTACCTTGTTTATCCTTCAATCCTTGTATGCCTGTCCGTTTTCTACCACACAAAACATTAACTATCTGGTACAGCTCTCTGCTGTTGTGCTGTCTAACTGCTTCCTCGGCTTTGTCAGCCAAACCATCAAGCCAAAAATTTTTATCAGCAGCTAACTGATCCTTTACAAGTTTATTAAGGTCTCTGTAATGCTTTCTATTAGGACTAGTAGGGTATTGATTAAGGGCATTCCTGCAGTTCTTTCTTTCCGAAATAAGCTCAAGTGCCTTATCACTCAGATAATTTTGCCTCTTCTGCTCCTTTTTTCCTAAAAGAGTACTGTTAGTGTCCAAAAAAGCCTGTTTAAAATGATCCCATTCTTCCTCAACTTCAGTAGTAAGCAAACCATGACTGTCATAATGACTAAGTAACCTATCATGGTAAGTTTTGGCTATAACTGGATCTTTCAGAGCTTCAGTATTAAAAGTAAATTTTTTAACCCTAGCACAACACTTTTTAAGTTTAAGTTGCAACACACTTTTAACAAGGTAATGGTCAGATCCAATTTCAGCTCCCCTATATGCCCTGGTATTCCTAACAGAACTAGTCCATTTGCTGTTAATTAATATGTAATCAATCATATTCTTATGCAGCCCATCAGGTGAAACCCATGTGTACTTATGTATGTCACGGTGTTTGTAATAAGTGTTAGTTATTCTGAATCCATTGAGTTTACTTACCTGTAGGAGACGTTGCCCATTGCTATTGCAGCTACCAATACCAAAAGGGCCTATTACTCCTCCCCAAAGGTCAGAGTCAGTACCAACTTTGGCATTGAAGTCACCAAGAACAAGGGTAATATCTCCTTTCTTGACAGAATTCAAAATATCCTGAAGTTGTTCATAAAACCTATCCTTCTCATCCTCATCGGCATCCTCAGTGGGGGCATAACAGCAGATAACATTCAAGTCTTTAACGCTTGTCTGAAATTTTGCTGTAAGAAACCTTTCATTAATGCACTCATATCCTAGAAGAGCATCACTAGCGTGTCTGCTGAGAAGCAGACCCACGCCTTGGTGATGCCTTTTGTCGTCCCTCCCTGAAAAGAGAAATTTAAGATTATTTTTAAGAATCTGACCTTTATCTGTCCATCTGGTCTCTTGCAAGCCGAGAATATCTAAATTATAACGGTGGAATTCTTGTGTGAGGACATCAAGAGAAAAAGCTCTGTGCAGAGTCCTCACATTCCAACTACCTATGGAGAGAAAATGGTTAGTGGGATGTTTAAAGAAACTATGTTTATTGAGAGAGGGAATGCCGACAATATCAAACAGCCCCCTAATCGCAGACATGGGGCAAAGACCCGTTCCCCCACTACTAAAGGCTGAAGCCATCTACACTGGAAGACTTCCTCCAATGTAGAATTTGACGATGCCAATAGAAGCAAAGAGTTCAGGTGCCTGCGATGACTTCTGCTCAGGATTATCCACCAGCTGATAAACATATCCTGTGGATCTATTCACTTGGGGCTGTCAACCCACAAACAAAAAGAAAACACAGCGGAAGATTTTCCCTCCACAGAAGCCCACCAGTGCAGCAAAATCAGGATCCATAATCAAGCTCAGAGCCATATATCTGTCCAGTCCAGTAGGTTTATATGGTCAGCACCAGGACCCTGTGTGGTTGACCACTCCTCAGCAGGGTAGAAAAAAAAGAAAAGTAGCCATAGTTGTCCAGATCAGTAGGCCACACTAATCTGGCAGCCCTCCCCTTCCGTTCACTTCCACAAGAGAGTATCTCTTTTGAAAGTTACTAACGGTCCGCACCACGAGAAGGCGGGGTTGGACATTAGGTGCTAGGCCTGGCCGGTTCTATGCATCATCACAGGGGATTGGTGCATAGCTCTCCTTCCAGTGACTACCTAGCTACCATTTACAGACCAAACCCTTTCAACCCCAATCGGTGTACAGTCGCTCAAAAAAGTATCCGAACACTTTTCTTGAGTTCGGATACTTTTTTTAGCGACTGTACCCTTTCTGATCGAGGGTTGGGTTGTTTTACCTCTGAGCGGCACTTTTTTGCACACCATGGGCTAAATGGCCAGATCACATGGACCCCGAAGGCTCAGAGAAGGTTGGGGTAGGGGACCCACTGGAACAGCTGTTAGGAGACAGATGATAGTCTCCCGTCAAGGCCATCCCGCTTGTTCTTTAACGTGCACAGGGTATGGCTCTCTCCCCCACACGGGACCACGGCTTAACGTCCCATCCGACGGACGGCGGCCTTTCCAAGCCCATCGGTGTCCCCTACTGACCGTGGGCAGTGAGGAAATTTTGCGGAGATAAATCTCAACGCTGACCCAGCTGGGACTCGAACCTGGGAACTACAGATTACGAGCCTGGCGCACTACTGACTGAGCCACCCCCGCCCCCTCTGATCGAGGGCAGAGCGGGAGTTTTGCGGAGAAAAAATCTCAACGCTGACCCAGGTGGAACTGCAGATTAGGAGACTGGAGCAGTACTGAACCAACTTCCACCCAAAAATAAGAGGGCCTCAATTAAGAGTCCAATTCCTTAGACTCAAAATTAGAACTAAAGTGTATCTGTGGAGTGCGTTTTTTGTACTTAAGATATTGCAACATGTTACAGATTTTCTAAAAGAAGATCGAAATACACCTATGTGATGAAATCTGTAAAAAAAATGTTTGTCTCATTATCCAACAAATATCTAAGGCAGGTCTGAGCAAACGTTTTAGCTGTAGGGCCGCATAAAAAACTGATATGGAAGGATGGGTCATCCAAAGAAATATATAATCAATGATATATGCATAAACAACTAAAAAAAAATTGTTTTTCCTCTTTTGTAAATTTATTTGTCATTAGTAGCTCGCCGGCAGCACAAAGAGGGGGCCCGGGAGCCATAATTTACCTAGGTCTGATCTGAGGCTTAAAATTTTGTTAGGTCTTCATTTTTTCGGGTAGCCCTAATTAGTAGAGCTATTCATCAGCTAGAGACCTAAAACTGAAATTTCATTTAAGGGGGGGAGGGCACTGCAGTCACTTCTCTTGACATTTGTCAGTCGGTAGCGTGCCAGGTTCGTAATCTGCAGTTACCAGCTTCGAGTCCCAGCTGGATCAGCGTTGATATTTATCTCCCCAAAATTCCCCACTCTACCCACGGTCAGTAGGGGACACCGATGGGCATGGAAAGGTCGCCGTCCGTCGGATGGGACATTAAGCCGTGGCCCCGTGTACGAGAGAGCCATGCCCTGTGCACGTTAAAGAACACGCTGGATGGCCTTGACGGGAGGCTACCATCTGTCTCCCAACAGTTGCTCCAGTGGGTCCCCTCCCCCAACCTTCTCTGAGCTTTCAGGCTCCATGTGACCTGGCCACTTAGCCCATGGTGTGCAAAAAAGTGCCGCTCAGAGGTAAAATAACTCAACTCACTCGAATAATATAGAAAGGATGACCACTGCGAGAGATATTTTCGGCTACTGCCGCAGTAGAAGAATGATGTCGCGGCATTCGACGGCGAAGTGCCCGTGCTCTTCTTGTCCGTTACTGGCGACCGGAACCTGTCATCCGAGCTTCACAACCCAGCCGTGGCGATGACAAGGGTCCGCATCACCGCTCCGCTGCATCCTCTATTCGCCTGAGGAGAATGCAATCCTGGGAAAGGATTGAGCACGTGAAACGCAGGGCGTAGACGTCTAAAGGGTTAGAGCTTCTGTTACGGCACATACCTGGGTACGGACCCCTGGCGGCTGATTGCTCTGCGGAGGTCGCCCATGTCGAACTGCGTTGCGAAATCGTCACGAAGGAGGAATAGGACGAAGAGAATGGTGAAAGGAGCGTATCTGCAATTAGATACAAATGCGAAATATTCCTTGATAGTAAGTTTCTTTTTTAACGGAAAGCCGATTAAATTGGTTGCAAGTTGGTGGAAGCCTTCTTTTTTGGATAGCAAGTGTTTTAGGGTTGTTGTTTGGGTTGTTTTACCTTTTAGCGGCACTTTTTTTGCACACAATGGGCTAAATGGTCAGGTTACAAGGACCCCGAAGGCTCAGAGAAAGTTGGAACCACAAAACAACAACAACAACAAAAAAAAAAACTGTTGGGGGACAGATGGCAGCCACCCGTCAAGGCCATCCAGTGTGTTCTTTAACGTGCACAGGGTACGGCTCTCCAGCACATGGGATCACGACTTAACGTCCCATCCGACGGACCGCGGCCTTTCCAAGCCCATCGGTGTCCCCTACTGACCGTAGACAGAGCGGGAAATTTTGCCGAGATAAATCTCAACGCTGACTCAGCTGGGACTCGAACCTGGGAACTGCAGATTACGAGCCTGGCGCGTTACCAACTGAGCCACCCCCGCCCTCCAGTGTCACGTGACACAAAGGTTGCCAGATCACAGATTTCTAAAAAAAATCGTTGCCAAATATTTTTTCTGAATTCTGTAATCAACCATAGTGTTCGGATACTTTTTTGAGCGACTGTACCTATAAAATCGGACCCTGTTGATGCCTATAATCAATAGATCAGTATCTAACTCAAAGGAAGTTTTTAAATTTATCTCTAAAAACCTAAACGTTTTGAATGCTTATATATAAACACACGGCAAAGCGAAAATAATACCTCGTTTCTGAAAAACGACTTAAAAAGGGTGTTGGAAGTTTCACGTACAGTCGCTCAAAAAAGCATCCGAACACTGTGGTTGATTACAGAATTCAGAAAAAATATCTGGAGCGTGTAGAGCAACTGTACACGCTCCAGTTACCGTTCACAGCAAACTGGAGCGTGTGCAGTTACTGTACATGCTCCAGTTTGCTGTGAACGGTAACTGGACACGCTCAATATTTCTGTGAGTGGGCCCACACGATCCAGGTTTTTGTGAGCTCACACGATCCAATGTGCTGTGAACATTAACCGCAACCGCTCCAGTTTGCTGTGAACGGTAACTGCACACGCTCCATATTCATTGCATTACATATTCATACGCATTATATATATTAAAAAAATATCCGAACACTATGGTTGATTACAGAATTCAGAAAAAATATCTGGCAACGATTTTTTTAGAAATTAGTGTTCTGGCAACCTTCGTGTCACGTGACACGAAGGTTGCCAGATCACTGATTTCTAAAAAAAAAATCGTTGCCATATATTTTTTCTGAATTCTGTAATCAACCTTAGTGTTCGGATACTTTTTTGACCTACTGTACAGAGAGTTTTTTTAGCTCTTTATTAAATTTAAAATCATTAGCTCGTTTTTTTTTAATGAGCTAATGTTCTCACTTTGTCGTCTGTCTGTCCGTCTGTACACATTCAATGTTTTTTGTCCTTAGAGATAAAAAAAAAAATTATTTTTGGGTTCGATAGGTATTGATTATGGGGGTTCAGTAGGAATTTATCAGGGAAGGGGGGCCAAAACATGTTCAGGGATGTCAAAATCAAATTAATATTTTAAGATAGTAATATTTAGGTCGATCAGTTCATTAATGACTCCAATTGCGAACACGGCAATCATGCATATAAATAAATAAGTAAATATTCCCTCAAGCAGCTGCTTGCCACAGAGATCTGACAGGAGTCTGTCGATTTATTTGCCATAGAGTAGGTCTGTGAGGAGGGCGAGACCTCAGCAGAAACGTAACGCAAACATCCATGCCTTACCCAGTAGGGGCGGGGTGGCTCAGTCGGTAGTGCGCCAGGCTCGTAATCGGTAGTTCCCAGATTCGAGTCCCAGCTGGATCAGCGTTGAGATTTATCTCCGCAAAATTCCCCGCCCTGCCCACAGTCAGTAGGGGACACCGATGGGCTTGGAAAGGCCGCCGTCCGTCGGATGGGACGTTAAGCCGTGAGCCGTGTGCGGGAGAGCCATACCCTGTGCACGTTAAAGAACATGCTGGATGGCCTTGACGGGAGGCTACCATCTGTCTCCCAACAGCTGTTCCAGTGGGTCCCCTCCCCCAACCTTCTCTGAGCCTTCGGGATCCATGTGACCTGGCCATTTAGCCCATGGTGTGCAAAAAAGTGCCGCTCAGAAGTAAAACAACCCAACCTTACCAAGAGCTCGAACCCAGATCTTTCTGATTATCATCCAAGCGCGCTAACCAGTCAACCCTCGTGACATCATCGTGCATCTATCATCCCATAATACAATTAAGAATGCTAAAAAAAAACGAAAAAGGAAAAAAAAGAAACGTATTATTAAAAACGCGTTTAAACATTTTTTTTTCATATTAATAAATAAAATTAAACGATTTCTTCCGAAAGCAAAAGAAGGAAATGTGTAAAAAAATATTAAATTTCATTTGGGAAAAGACATTTATTTTTCTTACACCCTGATATTATTCAACATAAATTAATTTTTCAATCAATTTTTCCAGTGGGTGTGGGAAACTGACCCTCTTAACCGCCCCCCCCTTCCCGTCGATGCCATGATATTGATGAAATATTAGAATTCGGATCATCCACCAGGGTCAGTAGAGCCTTCTAACGTCGGAAAACTTTGGAAAAGGACAAAATTTAAACGAATATTGCAAACGATCTATTTTTGTTAGAAAGTGGAAATTTTGGCGGTGCAGTGGAATGGGCAACAGATTCGCATTGAGAGCAACGATTTAACTATCTAGGAAACGTTTGCGGGGGGGGGGGGGGGGGCAGAGACTCAATCGAGCGGGAAAAAATAAGAGGGAGAGTTTCAATTAACCGTTTTTTCTTTCATTGCTTCTTTTTAGAGATCTTTAAGAAATTTGTTGAAAAATGCAAGAAATATACATAAATTTATTAATTTTTTTGCTTCCATT
Source organism: Ryuthela nishihirai (assembly GCA_038380435.1). Taxonomy (NCBI): domain Eukaryota; kingdom Metazoa; phylum Arthropoda; class Arachnida; order Araneae; family Heptathelidae; genus Ryuthela; species Ryuthela nishihirai. Next base: position 54,533,168 of record JAWZYU010000027.1, read on the forward strand.
TACCGTTACTAGCATTCTCAAATGGGGGAAGGCATTCCCCCCTCCCTAGATCTAGGCCTGGTGCGGTCAAACAAGATATCACCAAAATTCCCATCCACAGGAGTATGAAGATATCACCAAAATTCTCATCCATAGGAATATGAAGATATCACCAAAATTCCCATCCATAGGAATATGAAGATATCACAAAAATTCTCATCCATAGGAATATGAAGATATCACCAAAATTCTCATCCATAGGAATATGAAGATATCACCAAAATTCCCATCCACAGGAGTATGAAGATATCACCAAAATTCTCATCCATAGGAATATGAAGATATCACCAAAATTCCCATCCATAGGAATATGAAGATATCACAAAAATTCTCATCCATAGGAATATGAAGATATCACCAAAATTCTCATCCATAGGAATATGAAGATATCACCAAAATTCTCATCCATAGGAATATGAAGATATCACCAAAATTCCCATCCACAGGAGTATGAAGATATCACCAACATTCTCATCCACAGGAATATGAAGATATCACCAAAATTCCCATCCATAGGAATATGAAGATATCACCAAAATTCTCATCCACAGGAATATGAAAATATCACCAAAATTCTCATCCACAGGAATATGAAGATATCACCAAAATTCTCATCCATAGGAATATGAAGATATCACCAAAATTCTCATCCACAGGAATATGAAGATATCACCAAAATTCTCATCCATAGGAATATGAAGATATCACAAAATTCTCATCCAAAGGAATATGAAGATATCACCAAAATTCTCATCCATAGGAATATGAAGATATCACCAAAATTCTCATCCATAGCAATATGAAGATATCACCAAAATTCTCATCCATAGGAATATGAAGATATCACCAAAATTCTCATCCATAGGAATATGAAGATATCACCAAAATTCTCATCCATAGGAATATGAAGATATCACCAAAATTCTCATCCGTAGGAATATGAAGATATCACCAAAATTCTCATCCACAGGAATATGAAGATATCACCAAAATTCTCATCCATAGCAATATGAAGATATCACCAAAATTCTCATCCACAGTAATATGAAGATATCACCAAAATTCTCATCCATAGGAATATGAAGATATCACCAAAATTCCCATCCACAGGAATATAAAGATATCACCAAAATTCCCATCCATAGGAATATAAAGATATCACCAAAATTCTCATCCATAGGAATATGAAGATATCACCAAAATTCTCATCCGTAGGAATATGAAGATATCACCAAAATTCTCATCCACAGGAATATGAAGATATCACCAAAATTCTCATCCATAGGAATATGAAGATATCACCAAAATTCCCATCCACAGGAGTATGAAGATATCACCAACATTCTCATCCACAGGAATATGAAGATATCACCAAAATTCTCATCCATAGGAATATAAAGATATCACCAAAATTCCCATCCATAGGAATATAAAGATATCACCAAAATTCCCATCCATAGGAATATAAAGATATCACCAAAATTCTCATCCATAGGAATATGAAGATATCATTGAAATCTTACTATAAAAATAAAGAACAGTTATTCGCAATAAATAAATTCATTGTCCACTATTGTGTACAACAGAAACATTTAAGTAGATAAAAAGCCAAGCCAACTAAGGAATCTGTAGCCATGCTATCTTATGGAATCTCAAGACACCGAAATTTTAACGAAAAGTCATGAAAGAAATGAAGAAACAGAAATATAATTTGCAAGAGAAGTTTGTGGCGAAAAGGCAGACGGGGACAGTTCACCCTCTCTTGGGGATTCTTTATATTTCAAATAAAGTATATGCATAATGATTTCTAAAAGATACTGCTAATATACTAAAAGATACCTAATAACATAAATAATGAAAGAAATCATTATTTTTTTATATTAATTATGAAATGAATATTCGAGCAAAAAGTAGAAAATCTGTTGTAACGATTATGCCTTGCATGATTATAGTGTTTAAATACACATTTGAGTCATAATGCTAACGGGTTTATTATGTGTCAGTGTCAAATAAGTTGGTAGTGTTGGTTTACAATATTTTACGTTTTCTTAATCTAATATCTCCACAAACGAGCTTCGGCTCTTCTGCAGTTTTGTATTTTTCATTTTCAAGATTGCCTATTTACTTTGGAAAGAAAAAACATTCATTGCTTTTTGTTATTATAGGTTTTAAATTACATGTTTCAAATGTAAAAAAAAAAGTGTGAAATAAATTTGAATTGAAGAAAATAATTGTTAAATTGTCCAATTTACACAATTAATTGAATGCTTCAGTTAATAAGAGTTTCAAAATTAAACATTGATAGTTCAAAATTGACTATTTAATTCTACATAGATTATACTATATCAAATGTATCACCTTACACCCTTATTTTAATAATAATATTAAGAGATATTTATTTTACCGAAGTGTTACCTGGGGCGGGGGTGGCTCAGTCGGTAGCGCGCCAGGTTCGTAATCTGTAGTTCCCAGGTTTGAGTCCCAGCTGGGTCAGCGTTGAGATTTATCTCCTCAAAATTCCCCGCCTTGCCCACGGTCAGCAGGGGACACCGATGGGCTTGGAAAGGCCGCCGTCCGTCGGATGGGACGTTAAGCCGTGGCCCCGTGTGCGGGAGAGCCATACCCTATGCACGTTAAAGAACACGCCGGATGGCCTTGACGTGAGGCTACCATCTATCTCCCAACAGATGTTCCAGTGGATCCCCTCCCCCAACCTTCTCTGAGCCTTCGGGATCCTTGTGACCTGGCCATTTAGCCCATGGTGTGCAAAAAAAGTGACGCTCAGAGGTAAAACAACCCAACCCGAAGTGTTACCCAATTAATAGAATTCGGATTTGTGCTATAAGTGTATTACTCCAAATATATCCAGGACGAACATTTCATTTCGAAATTCACGAGACAATCTCGCAGTTCAAATGTCGTGATGACCTTGATGTCAATAAATGGGAACTTTTCCTTTGATGTCATCGCAACGGAAACCTGATGACGTCAGTTTAAGGTCGTGAGAAGTCAAGCAATTCAGAACAACAATCCGATTACGTAAGGAGAAAACGGTTTCCATAAATCACCGCAGAATCTCATTCCGTAGATCAAGATCATTTCCTTTTAAAACTTTGGTCATTTTAAATATTTTTTTTCAGCTTTCAGACGAAATAGACGAATTGGAATCACTCAAGGATTTGAAAAAGGTAATTTCTAGAAGGGGGAAAAATAGGGGGGTGAATTGGAAAAGTTGTTCATAATCAGACTAAAATAAAAATAAAAGTACCCCCTCAAGCAGCTGCTTGCCACAGAGGTCTGACAGGAGCCTGCCAGTTTATATGCCACAGTAGAAGGTCTGAGATGATGGCAGGACCTCAGCAGAAAAACGACACAAACAGCCATACCTTACCCGAGGCTCGAACCCTGGTCCCTACCTCTCATATAAGCGTCCAAGTTTTGAGTGGGAAAAAAATGCAATACCTGCGTATATTACTCCATTTATAGATCGCTAAAAAATAACACTAGCGTTTATTACTCCATTTATAGATCACTAAAAACAATATCCGTCTACATTATTACTCCATTCGTAGATCGCTGAAAACAATATCCGTCTACATTATTACTCCATTCGTAGATCGCTGAAAACAATATCCGTCAACATTATTACTCCATTCGTAGATCGCTGAAAACAATATCCGTCTACATTATTACTCCATTCGTAGATCGCTGAAAACAATATCCGTCTACATTATTACTCCATTCGTAGATCGCTAAAAACAATATCCGTCTACATTATTACTCCATTCGTAGATCGCTAAAAACAATATCCGTCTACATTATTACTCCATTCGTAGATCGCTAAAAACAATATCCGTCTACATTATTACTCCATTCGTAGATCGCTAAAAACAATATCCGTCTACATTATTACTCCATTCGTAGATCGCTAAAAACAATATCCGTCTACATTATTACTCCATTCGTAGATCGCTAAAAACAATATCCGTCTACATTATTACTCCATTCGTAGATCGCTAAAAACAATATCCGTCTACATTATTACTCCATTCGTAGATCGCTAAAAACAATATCCGTCTACATTATTACTCCATTCGTAGATCGCTAAAAACAATATCCGTCTACATTATTACTCCATTCGTAGATCGCTAAAAACAATATCCGTCTACATTATTACTCCATTCGTAGATCGCTAAAAACAATATCCGTCTACATTATTACTCCATTCGTAGATCGCTAAAAACAATATCCGTCTACATTATTACTCCATTCGTAGATCGCTAAAAACAATATCCGTCTACACTATTACTCCATTCGTAGATCGCTAAAAACAATATCCGTCTACACTATTACTCCATTCGTAGATCGCTAAAAACAATATCCGTCTACACTATTACTCCATTCGTAGATCGCTAAAAACAATATCCGTCTACACTATTACTCCATTCGTAGATCGCTAAAAACAATATCCGTCTACACTATTACTCCATTCGTAGATCGCTAAAAACAATATCCGTCTACACTATTACTCCATTCGTAGATCGCCAAAAACAATATCCGTCTACACTATTACTCCATTCGTAGATCGCCAAAAACAATATCCGTCTACACTATTACTCCATTCGTAGATCGCCAAAAACAATATCCGTCTACACTATTACTCCATTCGTAGATCGCCAAAAACAATATCCGTCTACACTATTACTCCATTCGTAGATCGCCAAAAACAATATCCGTCTACACTATTACTCCATTCGTAGATCGCCAAAAACAATATCCGTCTACACTATTACTCCATTCGTAGATCGCCAAAAACAATATCCGTCTACACTATTACTCCATTCGTAGATCGCCAAAAACAATATCCGTCTACACTATTACTCCAGTCGTGTATCGCCAAAAACAATTTCCGTCTACACTATTACTCCAGTCGTGTATCGCCAAAAACAATATCCGTCTACACTATTACTCCAGTCGTAGATCGCCAAAAACAATATCCGTCTACACTATTACTCCAGTCGTAGATCGCCAAAAACAATATCCGTCTACACTATTACTCCAGTCGTAGATCGCCAAAAACAATATCCGTCTACACTATTACTCCAGTCGTAGATCGCCAAAAACAATATCCGTCTACACTATTACTCCAGTCGTAGATCGCTAAAAACAATATCCGTCTACACTATTACTCCAGTCGTAGATCGCTAAAAACAATATCCGTCTACACTATTACTCCAGTCGTAGATCGCTAAAAACAATATCCGTCTACACTATTACTCCAGTCGTAGATCGCTAAAAACAATATCCGTCTACACTATTACTCCAGTCGTAGATCGCTAAAAACAATATCCGTCTACACTATTACTCCAGTCGTAGATCGCTAAAAACAATATCCGTCTACACTATTACTCCAGTCGTAGATCGCTAAAAACAATATCCGTCTACACTATTACTCCAGTCGTAGATCGCTAAAAACAATATCCGTCTACACTATTACTCCATTCATAGATCGCTAAAAACAATATCCGTCTACACTATTACTCCATTCATAGATCGCTAAAAACAATATCCGTCTACACTATTACTCCATTCATAGATCGCTAAAAACAATATCCGTCTACACTATTACTCCATTCATAGATCGCTAAAAACAATATCCGTCTACACTATTACTCCATTCATAGATCGCTAAAAACAATATCCGTCTACACTATTACTCCATTCATAGATCGCTAAAAACAATATCCGTCTACACTATTACTCCATTCATAGATCGCTAAAAACAATATCCGTCTACACTATTACTCCATTCATAGATCGCTAAAAACAATATCCGTCTACACTATTACTCCATTCATAGATCGCTAAAAACAATATCCGTCTGCATTATTACTCCATTCATAGATCGCTAAAAGCAATATCCGTCTACATTATTACTCCATTCATAGATCGCTAAAAGCAATATCCGTCTACATTATTACTCCATTCATAGATCGCTAAAAACAATATCCGTCTACATTATTACTCCATTCATAGATCGCTAAAAACAATATCCGTCTACATTATTACTCCATTCATAGATCGCTAAAAACAATATCCGTCTACATTATTACTCCATTCATAGATCGCTAAAAACAATATCCGTCTACATTATTACTCCATTCATAGATCGCTAAAAGCAATATCCGTCTACATTATTACTCCATTCATAGATCGCTAAAAACAATATCCGTCTACATTATTACTCCATTCATAGATCGCTAAAAACAATATCCGTCTACATTATTACTCCATTCATAGATCGCTAAAAACAATATCCGTCAACATTATTACTCCATTCATAGATCACTAAAAACAATATCCATCTACATTATTACTCCATTTATAGATCGCTAAAAACAATATCCATCTACATTATTACTCCATTTATAGATCACTAAAAACAATATTATCCATCTACATTATTACTCCATTTATAGATCACTAAAAACAATATACATCTACATTATTACTCCATTTTATGAAAAATAAAACTCGCGTATATTTGTCCATTTTTCGATCACTAAAAACAATATTCACTAAAAACAATATTCGCGTTTATTACTCCACTTCTCAATCATTAAAAATAATATACGCGTTTATTACTTCATTTTTACGATCATTGAAACAAATATTCGCGTTCATTATTCGAATTATTGATCATTGAAAAGAAACTGTGCCTTTTATTACTCTGTTTCTTGACCGTTACAAACAATATCCTCGTTTATTATTCCATTTTTCTATCATTAAAAATAATACCAGCGTTTATTACTTCATTTATAGATCATCAAAGAACAATATCCTCCTTCATTATTCCATTTTTCGATTATGAAAAATAAAGCTCACCTTTATTTGTCCATTTTTCGATCACGGAAAGCAACAACATACGGGCAACGTGGCCAAACCAGCGTAGTCTCTCTCTGCACAATATGCTGCTTAATTATAGATTGGCGAATAGGGTGGTTATGAAGAGTGTGCCTAAAGGCCTCAGAAAGAGGGGGTTGGGTTGTTTTACCTCTGAGCGGCACTTTTTTGCACACCATGGGCTAAATGGCAGGTCACAAGGACCCCAAGGGCTCAGAGAAGGTTGGGGGAGGGAACCCACTGGAACAGCTGTTAGGAGACAGGTGGTAGCCTCCCGTCAAGACCATCCAGCGTGTTCTTTAACGTGCACAGGGTATGTCCCTCCCGCACACGGGGCCACGGCTTAACGTCCCATCCGACGGACGGCGGCCTTTCCAAGCCCATCGGTGTCCCCTACTGACCGTGGGCAGGGCGGGGAATTTTGCGGAGATAAATCTCAACGCTGACCCAGCTGGGACTCGAACCTGGGAACTACAGATTACGAGCCTGGCGCGCTACCTACTAAGCACTCCCGCCCCTCAGAAAGAGGGGGAGACCTAGGATGCGGTGGGCAGACAATGTCAAACAGGACCTTGTTAGAATTGGTGTACAGTGGCCGGATGCAGCAGATGTAGCTCAGGGACAGACTTGCTTGGAGAACTATATTGCACTGTTTGGTTGGACCTCTGTAGCCCATGGCTGCTTGAGGATGATGATGATGATGTTTACTGCATTTTGTGACTCTCTCTTTGATGATGAAAACAAGTATAACCTTGAAAACGAGCTGAATATAATCAAAATATTAATTTTTTTATTACTGTTGCATTAATTTTTTTGTGGGGGGGATTTTAATTTTTATAAGGTGGTAACAACAATGCTAGTCTGGCTCCACCGCTGCTTCCGGTGCTGCGGAGTTACTTCTGAGAGGCGCTTTTTTGGAACACGATGGACAGATTACAAGGACCCAAATGAATCAGTGAAAAATTGAGGAACGTGCATAGGTACAGCTCTCACGCACACGAAACCACGCTAATCGTCCTTATCCGACGGACGACACAAACTCCCATTCTCAGCAGGGGAAGGGGGTTAGCGTAGATTAATCTCAAACACGCACAGCTGGGACTCGAACCTGGAAACTACAAATTGCGAATTTGGCGCCTTACCGACTGAGTCAGCACCAGCTTCTTACAGTTTGGTACAGTGGCGGTCATAAGGAGGAGTTCCCAGGGGGTCATGACCCCCTCTAAGAGACCCGCAAGTGTTTAATTTTTGATATCAACAACCAGCCAATTTCTTTTCCAAGAGGTCAAATCCCTGACGCCTTCAGTACCCCATATGAAGGCAAATGCAAAAACATATGAAGGATTTTGTATTCCAGAAATAACACTTTTCACTTCAAAAGCCTTCGTATGTCCTAAATGGGGGCGAGCGTTGAATATAATGAAGGGTTTCACATATTTGAGTCTAATGGAGAGGGTGTATATTTTTGAGTTTAATGCGGATTGATATATTTGAGTTTAACAGGGGGGCGGGGGGGGGCTCAGTCGGTAGCGCGTCAGGCTCGTAATCTGCAGTTCCCAGGTTCGAGTCCTAGCTGGGTCAGCGTTGAGATTTATCTCCGCAAAATTCCCCGCCCTGCCCAAGTTCAGTAGGGGACACCGATGGGCTTGAAAAGGTCGCCGTCCGTCGGATGGGACGTTAAGCCCTGTCCCCGTGTGCAGGAGAGCTATACCCTGTGCACGTTAAAGAACACGCTGGATAACCTTGACGGGAGGCTACCATCTGTCTCCCAACAGCTGTTCCAGTCGGTCCTCTCTCCCAACCTTCTCTGAGCCTTCGGGGTCCTTGTGACCTGGCCATTTAGCCCATAGTGTGCAAAAAAGGGCCGCTCAGAGGTAAAACAACACAACCCATTTTAACAGGGGTGGTTAACACATTTCAGTCTAACGAGGGATGTTGACATATTTGAGTCAAATGTGGGTATCAGGCCAAACACTAAAAAGAAGGACAAACGATAACATTTTCGAGACATGTTTTTGTATTTTTGGCGCACAATTTTTTGTTTCTCACAGATCGGCATCTGACGTCATTGCAAATGAATCGTCTTTTCGAAATGCCATTGTTCGCAACCATTCCTTTGGACAAACGATCTTCTTTAGGGAAAGTTGGGCTGACCCAAATGCCTGGCCTTGGCACTACTACTACTACTGATAAGGACGCCCAAGTTTTGAGTGAGAAAAGTAAAAACAATACCTGCGTTTATTACTCTATTGTGCTTTGTTTCCACCCAAAACTGTTCCACTCACTTCCTTACGAAGTCTGCTGTTTTAAGGACACTGGTTTATGGGTAAAAGGGTTATGGTTAACATAAGGCGGAAAAAATTACCGACTTCTTTCTTCATCTGGGGGGGGGGGGAAAGTGAAGAGGTCAGCCAGTGTGGGAATGCAGACAACGAAACCAATGTTATGAGTGAGCGTTTGCATCATTGTGTGTCCTAGCAACCAGAAACAGAACCGAACTTTATCTAGTCTTTGTTTCATAAGGGTCGCATCAAATGTAATACAGGGGGAGATGGCGTTTTACGATGGGTTACGTTCTTGGAGACGCAGTTGTAACTGCAGTTCCCAGGTTCGAGTCCCAGCTGGGTCAGCGTTGAGACTTATCTCCGCAAAACTCCTTGCTCTGCTAACGGTCAGTAGGGGACACGATGGGCTTGGAAAGGCCGCCGTCCGTCGGATGGGACGTTAAGTCGTGGCCCCGTGTGCGGGAGAGCCATACCCTGTGCACGTTAAAGACGTTAAGCCTTGACGGGAGGCTACCATCTGTTTCCCAACAGCTGTTCCAGTGAGTCCCCTCCCACAACCTTCTCTGAGCCTTCGGGGCCCTTGTGACCTGGCCATTTAGCACATGGTGTGCAAAAAAGTGCCGCTCAGAGGTCAAACAACCTAACTCTCTGAACCCTCGGGGTTCTAGTGACCTTGCTATTTAGCCCATTGTGTGCAAAAAAGTGTTGCTCAGAAGTAAAAATCCCAATTCAAAGCATCGAAAGAACATATTCATCGGCGATCCGGGTTGTTTGGGTTGTTTTACCTCTGAGCGGCACTTTTTTGCACACCATGGGCTAAATGGCCAGGTCACATGGACCCCGAAGGCTCAGAGAAGGTTGGGGGAGGGGACCCACTGGAACAGATGGTAGCCTTCCGTCAAGGCCATCCAGCGTGTTCTTTAACGTGCACAGGGTATGGTTCTCCCGCACACAGGGCCACGGCTTAACGTCCCATCCGACGGACGGCGGCCTTATCCAAGCCCATCGGTGTCCCCTACTGACCGTGGGCAGGGCGGGGAATTTTGCGGAGATAAATCTCAACGCTGACCCAGCTGGGACTCGAACCTGGGAACTACAGATTACGAGCCTGGCGCGCTACCGACTGAGCCACCCCCGCCCTCGGCGATCCGGAAAGAGCCAGAAGAACACATCGCGACATAATTATCGCGTCTTCAAATGCCATTTAAAGACGGATGCTGCGGCTTCGTCCGATACCTCGAAGATTATTGTCAGCAGAGGATCGCAGACGACAATATCACAGAAGAGTAAAACGAATCGAGAAGAAGAAATCGAGAGCCGGACGAGAGAGGTCCCGTGTGATGATGGTTATCACCCGTAACCGCACTCACGAGACGATTAAGTCACGTGAACTCCCTTGTTCCTTTGGGATTGTTTGCGTCGTCTCTTTGTTTTCGTTTCCATTTGGTCCGGCTGACGCAAATTACGTAATGGGAGGAGGGAGAGGAATGGAAAGAAGATGTAGAGGAGGAGGAGAATGATGCCGTAACGGGGGGGAGGGAAAAGAACAAAACGAAAAGTGTGAGCGCGAGAGAGAAAAGGAGACACGTGAACAGGTTTTATGGACAACAATAGCCGGCAGTTATCATTTCAATCGGAGAAATAAAAAAAAAAGGATAAAGAAAAGCGGTGTACGATTCAAGGTCAGTTCGCGGTTAACGGTCTCGACCGGTAACTCTCGCTTTCCATTCTGGCGCACGAGATGCTTTCTCCTCCGTTACTAGGCAACAGAGCACGTGGCCTCATTTCCCTCTTCGCTGCATTGCCATTTTTTTTTCTCTCTATCTTTCGCTTCTTGTTTATTATTCATTACTGTTTTGTTTCTGTTTTTCTGCCTCGGCCGGTCCACTGGGCTAGGTTAGTGGGCCGCCGTCGTGTGGCGCTGCCGAGATAAAAGTAGGAGGGGGGGGGGTCGTCTCCTCATTGCAGAGCGTTGTTGTGTGTTTCTGCGAGGAATTATGTCAATCGGGCTATTGTTAATAGTCGCGGAGTTTATTCGATGAGGGCTGAACTTGAGTTTTTTTTTTTAAGTGTTGTGCAATTTGTTTAGAAGATGTCGGCTATTTAATTATGCGAGATTGCCGATGTTGGAGCTTTCTATATTTTTAATCGATCAATTTGTTTCTGAAATATTGAAACACCTAAGCTGCATAAAATCTCCTGGATGATGCAAATTAACCGAAAACACTTGAAAATTAAAGTACAAACCAAATTTAATTTACAACAGGACAGAAAGAAGTTCGCTTTTCCCACATTTCCTGGGGCGGCGGTGGCTCAGTCGGTAGCGCTCCAAGCTCGTAATCTGTAGTTCCCAGGTTCGATTCCCAGCTGGGTCAGCGTTGAGATTTATCTCCGCAAATTTCCCCGCCCTGCCCACGGTGAGTAGGGGACACCGATGGGCTTGGAAAGGCCGCCGTCCGTCGGATGGGACGTTAAGCCGTGGCACCGTGTGCGGGAGAGCCATACCCTGTGCACGTTAAAGAACACGCTGGATGGCCTTGACGGGAGGCTACCATCTGTCTCCCAACAGCTGTTTCAGTGGATCCCCTCTCCCAACCTTCTCTGAGCCTTCGGGGTCCATGTGACCTGGCCATTTAGCCCATGGTGTGCAAAAAAGTGCCGCTCAGAGGTAAAACAACCCAACGTTAAAGAACACGCTGGATGGCCTTGACGGGAGACTACCATCTCTCTCCCAACAGCTGTGCCAGTGGGTCCCCTCCCCCAACCTTCTCTGAGCCTTCGGGGTCCATGTGACCTGGCCATTTAGCCCATGGTGTGCAAAAAAAGTGCCGCTCAGAGGTAAAACAACCCAACGTTAAAGAACACGCTGGATGGCCTTGACGGGAGACTACCATCTCTCTCCCAACAGCTGTGCCAGTGGGTCCCCTCCCCCAACCTTCTCTGAGCCTTCGGGGTCCATGTGACCTGGCCATTTAGCCCATGGTGTGCAAAAAAGTGCCGCTCAGAGGTAAAACAACCCAACCCAACCTTCGTCTTTCCGTGAATTGTGCTGAAAACATTTTCTTGGTGAAACTTTTTCTGTCGCGTCGTATTTTAGCGGATGTTTTCCCCACTCTCATATTATTTTCGGGCATACATTATTTTCTTAACATCCCGGTTAATCCGACTTCGGATAATCGAGAATCTGTTGTAGTGAATATTAGGCAACATTGTCATATAAAAAAAAAACAGTAAAAAAAAAACAGAACAAATATAATATATATGAGCTACATTGTTTCTAGTGGTTTTTAACAGAACAAATATAAAGACAGAGCTACGTTGTTTCTAGCGAAGTTTTTAACAGAACAAATGTAAAAAAAATATGAGCTTCATTGTTTCTAGTGAAGTTTTTAGTTGTTTTTTTTAGTTTCATAGTTTGATAATCTTAAGGATGGTTAGTGTTCCAAATGTTAATTAAAATGACAAATAAATATTTAAGAATAAGCTAATAAAATGTATTTTTTTTAATTATTTAACAAATGTATATTTAAACAAATATCATCATCATCATCCTCAAGCAGCCATGGGCTACGGAGGTCCAACCAGACCGCGCAGTTTAATTCTCCAAGCATATCTGTCCTGAGCTACATCTGCTGCATCCGGCCACTGTACACCAATTCTAACAAGGTCCTGTTTGACATTGTCAGCCCACCGCATCCTAGGCCTCCCCCTCCTTCTGAGGCCTCTAGGCACACTGTTCATAACCCTATTCGCTAATCTATAATTTTCCATACGGGCAACATGGCCAAACCAGCGGAGTCTCTCTCTGCACAATATGCTGCTTAAAGGAGGTTGCAGACTCCTTTGCCTAACCTCATCATTAGTTACAAAGTTAAACCACCTAATACCCAAGATACTACGTAAGCATCTAGAATCAAAAGCATCTAGTTTCCTGTTATCTTGTTTACAAAGTGTCCAAGTTTCACTACCATAACTAACCCTAGAAAGAACCAAACTATTATACAGTCTAATTTTAGTCTTTAGGTGTATACGCCTATTTCTCCACACTCTCCATAGGTTCTTAAAAGTCCCGGCAGCAATCCCTATTCGTCTGTTAATCTCATGCCGCACATCACCACTATCTGTTACGCAGCTCCCAAGATAATTAAACTATGACTCCTGCTCAAGACTGCAAATGTATAAGTTTAAATTGCATGAAATGTGAATTTTATGAAATCCAAACGGATGGCGGTCTTTTCAAGAACATTCTTTTTAGCAAAAAAATGTCAATAATCGTATAATTATTTGGCGTAGTGTTAGATTTTATTTAAAATTGTGCGCACAGACCAAATTTTCTTTTATAATTTACCGTATGAAAATATTACAGAAATTCCATATTATATCATTGATAATATAACTTAGTAGCTCTGCTATTTCTATGGGGCGGGAGTGGCTCAGTCGGTAGCGCGCCAGGCTCGTAATCTGTAGTTCCCAGGTTCGAGTCCCAGCTGGGTCAGTGTTGAGATTTATCTCCGCAAAATTCCCTGCCCACGGTCAGTAGGGGACACCGATGGGCTTGGAAAGGCCGCCGTCCGTCGGATGGGACGTTAAGGCGTGGCCCCGTGTGTGGGAGAGCCATACCCTGTGCACATTAAAGAATACACTGGATGGCCTTAACGGGAGGCTACCATCTGTCTCCCAACAGCTGTTCCAGTGGGTCCCCTCCCCAAACCTTCTCTGAGCCTTCGGGGTCCATGTGACCTGGCCATTTAGCTCATGGTGTGCAAAAAAGTGCCGCTCAGAGGTAAAACAACCCAACCCAAACCTGCTATTTCTAAAGTATGCATTTAATTGAAAAATGCGACAAAAAATATATTAAATATATGAATCCAGTTTATTCTAATTCGTTTTTTTAACAATATTTGTTCAATATTTAAAGAGTTATGGAGGCTGAACAAATAAAATATTTTGTTTTATAAGAATTATTCAAAATCGTCTAATATTGAAATAATCATTACGCAAACTTATTAAATTAATATTTATTTTATTAAATGATAATTTGGCTTGAAACTGTATTTATTACTTAGGTTTTAATTAATTTATGAGTTAAATTCTTATGACGAATTGCTCTTTCGAAATATTTTATTTTTCTTTAAATATTGAACGAATATTGTTGAAAATCGCGATTTGAACAGATTTTATTATGATTTGAGCATATTTTAGAAGTTATAGAGCTTTGAACTTCGATTCCCATTGACACAACATCGAGATTAATAATTTAGAAAGGACGTACATTAATAAGTACAGTCGCTCAAAAAAATATCCGAACACTATTATTGATTACAGAATTCAGAAAAAATATCTGGCAACGATTTTTTTTTAAATTAGTGATCTGGCAACTTTTGTGTCAACGTTTTTAACTAAATTTTAAATCTGGCAAAGTTTTTAACCCCCCCTCCCGAAATTAGTGATTTAATTAATGATATTTCATGAAGGTTGCCAGATATTTTTTCTGAATTCTGTAATCAACCACAGTGTTCGGATATTTTTTTGAACGACTGTACATTACAGACATACATTTTCTGAATTGGTTGTTTGGTTGATTGTTTTACCTCTGAGCGGCACTTTTTTGCACACCATGGGCTAAATGGCCAGGTCACATGGACCCCGAAGGCTCAGAGAAGGTTGGGGGAGGGGACCCACTGGAACAGCTGTTGGGAGACAGATGGTAGCCTCCCGTGAAGGCCATCCAGCGTGTTCTTTAACGTGCACTCTCCCTCACACGGGACCACGACTTAACGTCCCATCCGACGGACGGCGGCCTTTCCAAGCCCATCGGTATCCCCTACTGACCGTGGGCAGGGCGGGGAATTTTGAGGAGATAAATCTCAACGCTGACCCAGCTGGGACTCGAACCTGGGAACTACAGATTACGATCCTGGCGCGCTACCGACTGAGCCACCCCCGTCCCAAGCAAAGGCAGTAAAACCTTGCAAAATGCATTCTGTGTTTTTCACCGCTCCTACCTGGATAGATTTCACCTCTCTAAAGTACCTTGACCGTGATAGTTCATTTCAATAAGCATTTAATGAAACAATACACTCGAAACTGTGGGGCGGGGGTGGCTCAGTCGGTAGCACGCCAGGCTCGTAATCTGTAGTTCCCAGGTTCGAGTCCCAGCTGGGTCAGCGTTGAGATTTATCTCAGCAAAAATTCCCCGCCCTGCCCACGGTCAGTAGGGGACACCGATGGGCTTGGAAAGGCCGCCGTCCGTCGGATGGGACGTTAAGCCGTTTCCCCGTGTGCGGGAGAGCCATACCTTGTGCACGTTAAAGAACACGCTGGATGGCCTTGACGGGAGGCTAACATCTGTCTCCCAACAGCTGTTCCAGTGGGTCCCCTCCCCCAACCTTCTCTGAGCCTTCGGGGTCCATGTGACCTGGCCATTTAGCCCATGGTGTGCAAAAAAGTGCCGCTCAGTGGTAAAACAACCCAAACAACCCAACTCGAAACTGTGTTCCGCGCCTTAATAATCAACGCGAAATATTACGAAAAAGTTTTAACCCCCCCCCTCCCGAAACTAAATCCTACGGTACGTGCCTGACATAAGAAACAATATATATGGCAATTTTATTGCACAGAATATTATATTATACATAATATTATGCTATTATACTTTATTATACAGAATATTATGCTATTACACTTTATTATACAGAATATTATGCTATTATACTTTATTATACAGAATATTATGCTATTACATTTTATTATACAGAACATTATGCTTTTATATTATATTATACAGAATATTATGTTATTACATTTTATTATAAGAATATTATGCTATTATACTTTATTATACAGAATATTATGCTTTTACATTTTATAATACAGAATATTATGCTGTCTCCACCACTTATTTAGGAACTCGCGAGTCGCCGCTGCATAAATATAATACTTTTTGCGTCTATTTACCCTTACTATCATTCTGAAGAGGAGGAAGGGGGGGGGGGTGCATGGCCCCCTACTCTCCCTCCCTAGATCCCGGTTAGGTATAAAAAAAATCGTTGCCAGATATTTTTTCTGAATTCGGTAATCGACCATAGTGTTCGGATACTTCTTTGAGCGACTGTAGGTGGTCATATTATTTTTTTATTTTTTTTTTTTAGAATATAATTTTTATTCATAACAGTAAAGAATACAAATACATTTACCATTTGACCCGCAAAGCTAAATAGCTTATCTGCAGGAAAATGAATAAATTATATTAAACATAGATCATTCAGCCACAAAAATGGTGTACAGCAAATAAATCCACAAAACACAACACATAAAAAACAGCTAACTAGAAAATAGCAAATAATTTTTTAATTCCATTTTAAGTCTTCTAAAAGAATCTATATTTAGCAATTCTTTCGGAATAGCATTAAATATAAGTGGTACTTGATATTCGGAGGTATGTTTCCCGTAATTATTTCGAAAATTTGGCAATTTGTAATAACCTTGGTTTTGAAGTCTTGTATTTTTCTTAGGTTGAATTTTTAGTTTGTAAGTTTCGTCAAAAAAGTTTTTAATTATTACATTATATTTATATAAATTGCTGTAGGATAAAAGATTTAAAAATTTTAATCTATCGATGGAAGTTTTATACATTTTTTGCAAACGAAACGGAATAATATTTTTAGCTATTATAGACTGCAGTTTTTCTATTTTATTTATGTTAGTTAAATTAGTTGTTCTATGCACAATTATTCCATAATTTAAAATAGATTCGCATATTGTTTTATAAAATATTACACAGGTTTCCATATTTAATACGTATTTCAATTTTTGAATTTTTATCGCCGATATTCTCAATCTTTCACATATGTGGGATATATGGGCATTCCACCTAAAATATTCATCAAAAATGATTCCTAAGTAATTCATTTTATTTACTTGCTCAACAAGTGGACAACTACATAATGATTTCGAACTTCAGACATCATCAGTTACATAAAGAATTCCCATTTGTCAAAACGGTTCACGCAACAGTTCGAGAATTATTCCGCAACAAACCCCACGAGACAGTGAAAGAAAATAACAAAAAAATCCAAAACAATCCGACATTTCGTCCCTTCCGCGACGATCGAAACCAAAAAGAATCCGCCGATTTCTGTCATCTCCTTGAAGCGTCGAAAAATGATTGACACCTGTTCCACTCTCACGATTTGTACGCGGCCCCCCGCTCGCACTACCTGTGCCCAACGCAGATGGCCTCAATCTGTAACCGCCTGTGACTCTGAAGTGACCTGTTAGTAGCAGCGTGACATTCACGGCAGTGGCCTGCCATGCTAGGGTCACCAGCACACCACCACCGTACTAGGTAGGCACGCACAGACAGACACCAACTCTCTCTCTCTTTCTCCCTCCCCCCCTATGTGGGAGTGGGTGCACCGCCTGTGTACTGTTAATTACTGACACAAAGACAACGATAAGCACCGGAAGTACTGTAGAAAGGCCCGTCCGTGCGGAATGAATCACCCTGATTCCACTTCCTCTCACAATTAAGATTCGCTTGTATTTGTATCTGGTTAATATATTCGGTTTTTCGCTTTCTCCGCTACGAATCCTGTTTGCGTGGGCGGGATTGTTTCTCTTGGGCATGTGTTGGCCAGAGACTGATGTCGGTCCTGTCCCTGTTAGGTACAGAGAGTTGGGAATGGAGCTGTAGCAAACTGGATTCCGCTCTCAGAGGACCATTTGATAAAATATCATTTCATTTAGTTATATGAATACTTTGATTTCGAGACTGTTGCAGTTTTATTATTGCTTTAAGAAACAGTTCAGTAGCAACACTCATCCCGGAATGCGTTCAGTCAATCTCTCTGGGATGCGGACACTCATTTTCTCTCCCTCTCCCTCGAGGCATCCATTCGCTCTCTCATTCTGCTGGATTCTGCACCCACTCTCTTCTCTCTGGATGCATGGACCCACTCTCTCCCTCGATGCATCCAACCACATTCTTTCTCCCTCGATGCATCCACCCATTCTCTCTCCCTCGATGCATCCATCCATTCTCTCTCCCTCGATGCATCCATCCATTCTCTCTCCCTCGATGCATCCACCCATTCTCTCTCCCTCCATGCATCCACCCATTCTCTCTCCCTCGATGCATCCATCCATTCTCTCTCCCTAGATGCATCCATCCATTCTCTCTCCCTCGATGCATCCACCCATTCTCTCTCCCTCGATGCATCCATCCATTCCCTCTCCCTCGATGCATCCACCCATTCTCTCTCCCTCGATGCATCCACCCAATCTCTATCCCTCGATGCATCCACCCATTCTCTCTCCCTCGATGCATCCACCCATTCTCTCTCCCTCGATGCATCCACCCATTCTCTCTCCCTCGATGCATCCATCCATTCTCTCTCACTCGATGCATCCACCCATTCTCTCTCCCTCGATGCATCCATCCATTCTCTCTCCCTCGATGCATCCACCCATTCTCTCTCCCTCGATGCATCCACCCATTCTCTCTCCCTCGATGCATCCATCCATTCTCTCTCCCTCGATGCATCCACCCATTCTCTCTCCCTCGATGCATCCACCCAATCTCTATCCCTCGATGCATCCACCCATTCTCTCTCCCTCGATGCATCCACCCATTCTCTCTCCCTCGATGCATCCACCCATTCTCTCTCCCTCGATGCATCCATCCATTCTCTCTCCCTCGATGCATCCACCCATTCTCTCTCCCTCGATGCATCCATCCATTCTCTCTCCCTCGATGCATCCACCCATTCTCTCTCCCTCGATGCATCCACCCATTCTCTCTCCCTCGATGCATCCACCCATTCTCTCTCCCTCGATACATCCACCCATTCTCTCTCCCTCGATGCATCCACCCATTCTCTCTCCCTCGATGCATCCACCCATTCTCTCTCCCTCGATGCATCCACCCATTCTCTCTCCCTCGATGCATCCACCCATTCTCTCTCCCTCGATGCATCCACCCATTCGCTCTCCCTCGATGCATCCACCCATTCTCTCTCCCTCGATGCATCCACCCATTCTCTCTCCCTCGATGCATCCATCCATTCTCTCTCACTCGATGCATCCACCCATTCTCTCTCCCTCGATGCATCCACCCATTCTCTCTCCCTCGATGCATCCACCCATTCTCTCTCCCTCGATGCATCCATCCATTCTCTCTCCCTCGATGCATCCACCCATTCTCTCTCCCTCGATGCATCCATCCATTCTCTCTCCCTCGATGCATCCACCCATTCTCTCTCCCTCGATGCATCCACCCATTCTCTCTCCCTCGATGCATCCACCCATTCTCTCTCCCTCGACGCATCCACCTATTCTCAATCTCTCGATGCATCCACCTATTCTCAATCTCTCGATGCATCCACCCATAATCTCTCCCTCGATGCATCCATCCATTCTCTCTCCCTCGATGCATCCACCCATTCTCTCTCCCTCGATGCATCCACCCATTCTCTCTCCCTCGATGCATCCACCCATTCTCTCTCCCTCGATGCATCCATCCATTCTCTCTCCCTCGATGCATCCACCCATTCTCTCTCCCTCGATTCATCCATCCATTCGCTCTCCCTCGATGCATCCACCCATTCTCTCTCCCTCGATGCATCCACCCATTCTCTCTCCCTCGATGTATCCACCCATTCTCTCTCCCTCGATGCATCCACCCATTCTCTCTCCCTCGATGCATCCACCCATTCTCTCTCCCTCGATGCATCCACCCATTCTCTCTCCCTCGATGAATCCACCCATTCTCTCTCCTTCGATGCATCCACCCATTCTCTCTCCCTCGATGCATCCACCCATTCTCTCTCCCTCGATGCATCCACCCATTCTCTCTCCCTCGATGCATCCACCCAATCTCTATCCCTCGATGCATCCACCCATTCGCTCTCCCTCGATGCATCCACCCATTCTCTCTCCCTCGACGCATCCACCTATTCTCAATCTCTCGATGCATCCACCTATTCTCAATCTCTCGATGCATCCACCCATAATCTCTCCCTCGATGCATCCATCCATTCTCTCTCCCTCGATGCATCCACCCATTGTCTCTCCCTCGATGCATCCACCCATTCTCTCTCCCTCGATGCATCCACCCATTCTCTCTCCCTCGATGCATCCATCCATTCTCTCTCCCTCGATGCATCCACCCATTCTCTCTCCCTCGATTCATCCATCCATTTTCTCTCACTCGATGCATCCACCCATTCTCTCTCCCTCGATGCATCCACCCATTCTCTCTCCCTCGATGCATCCACCCATTCTTTCTCCCTCGATGCATCCACCCATTCTCTCTCCCTCGATGCATCCACCCATTCTCTCTCCCTCGATGCATCCACCCATTCTCTCTCCCTCGATGCATCCACCCATTCTCTCTCCCTCGATGCATCCACCCATTCTCTCTCCCTCGATTCATCCACCCATTTTCTCTCCCTCGATGCATCCACCCATTCTCTCTCCCTCGATGCATCCACCCATTCTCTCTCCCTCGATTCATCCATCCATTTTCTCTCCCTCGATGCATCCACCCATTCTCTCTCCCTCGATGCATCCACCCATTCTCTCTCCCTCGATGCATCCACCCATTCTTTCTCCCTCGATGCATCCACCCATTCTCTCTCCCTCGATGCATCCACCCATTCTCTCTCCCTCGATGCATCCACCCATTCTCTCTCCCTCGATGCATCCACCCATTCTCTCTCCCTCGACACATCCACCTATTCTCAATCTCTCGATGCATCCACCCATTCTCTCTCCCTCGACGCATCCACCTATTCTCAATCTCTCGATGCATCCACCTATTCTCAATCTCTCGATGCATCCACCTATTCTCAATCTCTCGATGCATCCACCCATTCTCTCTCCCTCGATGCATCCATCCATTCGCTCTCCCTCGATGCATCCACCCATTCTCTCTCCCTCGATGCATCCACCCATTCTCTCTCCCTCGATGTATCCACCCATTCTCTCTCCCTCGATGCATCCACCCATTCTCTCTCCCTCGATGCATCCACCCATTCTCTCTCCCTCGATGCATCCACCCATTCTCTCTCCCTCGATGAATCCACCCATTCTCTCTCCTTCGATGCATCCACCCATTCTCTCTCCCTCGATGCATCCACCCATTCTCTCTCCCTCGATGCATCCACCCATTCTCTCTCCCTCGATGCATCCACCCAATCTCTATCCCTCGATGCATCCACCCATTCGCTCTCCCTCGATGCATCCACCCATTCTCTCTCCCTCGATGCATCCACCCATTCTCTCTCCCTCGACGCATCCACCTATTCTCAATCTCTCGATGCATCCACCTATTCTCAATCTCTCGATGCATCCACCCATAATCTCTCCCTCGATGCATCCACCCATTCTCTCTCCCTCGATGCATCCACCCATTCTCTCTCCCTCGATGCATCCACCCATTCTCTCTCCCTCGATGCATCCACCCATTATCTCTCCCTCGATGCATCCATCCATTCTCTCTCCCTCGATGCATCCACCCATTCTCTCTCCCTCGATTCATCCATCCATTTTCTCTCCCTCGATGCATCCACCCATTCTCTCTCCCTCGATGCATCCACCCATTCTCTCTCCCTCGATGCATCCACCCATTCTTTCTCCCTCGATGCATCCACCCATTCTCTCTCCCTCGATGCATCCACCCATTTTCTCTCCCTCGATGCATCCACCCATTCTCTCTCCCTCGATGCATCCACCCATTCTCTCTCCCTCGATGCATCCACCCATTCTCTCTCCCTCGATGCAGCCACCCATTCTCTCTCCCTCGATGCATCCACCCATTCTCTCTCCCTCGATGCATCCACCCATTCTCTCTCCCTCGATGCATCCATCCATTCTCTCTCCCTCGATGCATCCACCCATTCTCTCTCCCTCGATTCATCCATCCATTTTCTCTCCCTCGATGCACCCACCCATTCTCTCTCCCTCGATGCATCCACCCATTCTCTCTCCCTCGATTCATCCATCCATTTTCTCTCCCTCGATGCATCCACCCATTCTCTCTCCCTCGATGCATCCACCCATTCTCTCTCCCTCGATGCATCCACCCATTCTTTCTCCCTCGATGCATCCACCCATTCTCTCTCCCTCGATGCATCCACCCATTCTCTCTCCCTCGACACATCCACCTATTCTCAATCTCTCGATGCATCCACCCATTCTCTCTCCCTCGATGCATCCACCCATTCTCTCTCCCTCGACGCATCCACCTATTCTCAATCTCTCGATGCATCCACCTATTCTCAATCTCTCGATGCATCCACCTATTCTCAATCTCTCGATGCATCCACCTATTCTCAATCTCTCGATGCATCCACCTATTCTCAATCTCTCGATGCATCCACCCATTCTCTCTCTCTCGATGCATCCACCCATTTTCTCTCCCTCGATGCATCCACCCATTCTCTCTCCCTCGATGCATCCATCCATTCTCTCTCCCTCGATGCATCCACCCATTCTCTCTCCCTCGACACATCCACCTATTCTCAATCTCTCGATGCATCCACCTATTCTCAATCTCTCAATGCATCCACCCATAATCTCTCCCTCGATGCATCCATCCATTCTCTCTCCCTCGATGCATCCACCCATTCTCTCTCCCTCGATGCATCCACCCACATTCTTTCTCCCTCGATGCATCCACCCATTCTCTCTCCCTCGATGCATCCACCTATTTTCAATCTCTCGATGCATCCACCTATTCTCAATCTCTCGATGCATCCACCTATTCTCAATCTCTCGATGCATCTACCTATTCTCAATCTCTCGATGCATCCACCTATTCTCAATCTCTCGATGCATCCACCCATTCTCTCTCCCTCGATGCATCCATCCATTCTCTCTCACTCGATGCATCCACCCATTCTCTCTCCCTCGATGCATCCACCCATTCTCTCTCCCTCGATGCATCCACCCATTCTCTCTCCCTCGATGCATCCACCCATTCTCTCTCCCTCGACGCATCCACCTATTCTCAATCTCTCGATGCATCCACCTATTCTCAATCTCTCGATGCATCCACCCATAATCTCTCCCTCGATGCATCCACCCATTCTCTCTCCCTCGATGCATCCACCCATTCTCTCTCCCTCGATGCATCCACCCATTCTCTCTCCCTCGACGCAGCCACCCATTCTCTCTCCCTCGATGCATCCACCCATTCTCTCTCTCTCGATGCATCCACCCATTCTCTCTCCCTCGATTCATCCATCCATTTTCTCTCCCTCGATGCATCCATCTATTTTCTCTCCTCCGATGCATCCACCCATTCTTTCTCCCTCGATGCATCCACCCATTCTTTCTCCCTCGATGCATCCACCCATCCACCCATTCTCTCTCCCTCGATGCATCCATCCATTCTCTCTCCCTCGATGCATCCATCCATTCTTTCTCCCTCGATGCATCCATCCATTCTCTCTCCCTCGATGCATCCATCCATTCTGTCCTTCTCCCTGGATGGTACACCCTCTCCATATGGATGCATGCACCCCCTGGTGAATGTGCAACCCCCTTCCTCTTCATCGAACAGCTGCAACCTATTTTTATCGTATATTCTGACAAAATATTTATTAAATGCCAAAAGATAAAACTTTCTCCTCAAGCATCTTTCCACAGAGATTCTAACAATATCCTGTCAGTTTAATATGCCTTGGATATGGTTGGGTTGGGTTGGGTTGTTATACCTCTGAGCGACACTTTTTTGCATACCACGGGCTAAATGGCCAGGTCACATGGACCCCGAAGGCTCAGAGAAGGTTGGGGGAGGGGACCCACTGGACAGCTGTTGGGAGACAGATGGTAGCCTCCCGTCAAGGCCATCCAGCGTGTTCTTTAACGTGCACAGGGTATGGCTCTCCCGCACACGGAGCCACGGCTTAACGTCCCATCCGACGGTCGGCGGCCTTTCCAAGCCCATCGGTGTCCCCTACTGACCGTGGGCAGGGCGGGGAATTTTGCTGAGATAAATCTCAACTCTGACCCAGCTGGGACTCGAACCTAGGAACCCATGTCATAAGGACTCCAATAGATCAGAAATGATAGAAGGAAATCCACTAAACAGCAGGTAAGGGGCACAGGGAAGCCTCTCTTTTAGACTGTCCAGCGTGTTCTTTAACTCACACAGGGTATGGCTCTCCTGAAACAAACGAAGCCATGGCTTAACTTTTCATCATAGCTAGGGGAGCCCCCCCCCAAAGTTAATTGGAGTTGAAAAAATTCGAAGCGACTTTGTAAAATCCAGGTGAATTCCGAAAATTAGGATTTTTTTTTTGTAAAATTAAGAAGAGTTGGCAAAACCTAGTGTAGTTGTCAAAATCAAGGCAACTTGGTAAAATTCGAACCCACTTGGTAAAATATAGGCGAGTTGCGAAAATTGGGATTTGTTTTGAGAAATTAAGGATAGTTGGCAAAATCTCTGGGAGTTGGCCTTATCGAGGTAACTCTAGGGCAGTTGGCAAAATTCGAACCCACTTGGTAAAATGCAGGTGGGGAAATCGGGATTGGGTTTGTGAAATTAAGGAGTGTTAGCAAAATCTAGACAACTTGGCAAATTCTTGGGGAGTTGGTAAAAATTTGAAGTGCCTTGGTACAATTCAGGTGAGATGTGGCGAAATCGAGGGCAGTTGGTTGCTTCGTTTCAAAAGCATTGGGCAATTTTAATTTAAAATGTATGTACAATAATAGTTATTCAAAAGATTCTACTTCTTAAATCTGAGTGTATATTATGATCAGAAAAATAAAGTATTTGGCATTTTCGTCATCTGGTTTCAAATGAAGAAATCAGTGAAATTTCTTTCCCACAAAGAGAGGAAGATACAGTCGCTCAAAAAAATATCCGAACACCATGGTTGATTACAGAATTCAGGAAAAATATCTGGCAGCGATTTTTTTTTTAGAAATTAGTGATATGGCAACCTTGGTGTCACACTATGGTTGATTACAGAATTCAGGAAAAATATCTGGCAGCGATTTTTTTTTTAGAAATTAGTGATCTGGCAACCTTCGTGTCACGTGACACGAAGGTTGCCAGATCACTAATTTCTAAAAAAAAAAAAAATCGCTGCCAGATATTTTTTCTGAATTCTGTAATCAACCATAGTGTTCGGATATTTTTTTTGAGCGACTGTACATATTATGAACATGGTGCCCGCAAAGCCATAAGCTTATCTGCAGGAGATTAACTAAGCCTAATTTGTACATAAAATAAATTTCAAATAATTTACAAACAATTTATAATCAAATATAAAATTTAGCTAAAAACCTGTTGAAATGGCTAATTTATCGATTAAGATATTACAAATCAGTCTTTTTTTCCATTTTACTTTTTATACAATTGTTTTAATACGTTCTTTCATTTTTCCTGTAACTTATTGGAACTCAGGTTCGAGTCCCAGCTGGGCCAGCGTTGAGACTTATCTCATCAAAACTCTCCGCCCTGCCCACGGTCAGTAGGGGACACCGATGGCTTGGAAAAGCCGCCGTCCTTCAGATGGCTCGTGGCCCCGTGTGCGGGAGAGCTATACCCCGTGCACGTTAAATAACACGCTGGATGGCCTTGATGGGATGCTACAGCTACTCCAGTGGGTCCCCTCCCCCAACCTTCTCTGAGCCTTCGGGGTCCTTGTGACCTAGTCATTTAGCTAGCTGGGTCAGCGTTGAGATTTATCTCCGCAAAATTCCCCGCCCTGCCCACGGTCAGTAGGGGACACCGATGGGCTTGGAAAGGCCGCCGTCCGTCGGATGGGAAGTTAAACCGTGGCCCCGTGTGCGGGAGAGCAATACCCTGTGCACGTTAAAGAACACGCTGGATGGCCTTGACGGGAGGCTACCATCTGTCTCCTAACCTCCCCCAACCTTCTGTGAGCCCTCGGGGTCCTTGTGACCTGGCCATTTAGCCCATGGTGTGCAAAAAAGTGCCGCTCAGAGGTAAAACAACCCAACGTTAAAGAACACGCTGGATGGCCTTGACGGGAGGCTACCATCTGTCTCCCAACAGCTGTTCCAGTGGGTCCCTCCCCCAACCTTCTCTGAGACTTCGGGGTCCTTGTGACCTAGCCATTTAGCCCATGGTGTGCAAAAAAGTGCCGCTCAGAGGTAAAACAACCCAACCCAACCCTTGATGGGATGCTACAGCTACTCCAGTGGGTCCCCCCCCCCCAACCTTCTCTGAGCCCTCGGGGTCCTTGTGACCTAGTCATTCAGCTAGCAATCATCACAATTTCTAACTCCGATAGAAACAGCAAAGTTGGATTAAACGCTGCAATTCATTTGATAGTGATTTCATTTGACAGTGATTTGTCCCCAGGA
This sequence comes from Ryuthela nishihirai, assembly GCA_038380435.1. NCBI lineage: Eukaryota > Metazoa > Arthropoda > Arachnida > Araneae > Heptathelidae > Ryuthela > Ryuthela nishihirai. Next base: position 54,559,738 of record JAWZYU010000027.1, read on the forward strand.
TCCCTTTCGGCATTGCCTGTCTCAACCGAATGCATCTGCTGGGTCAGTCAGTACCGCAAGTAGGAGCACAAACACGTGCCAACGAAAGTGAAGTCGCCGCACAGACCATGACACCGAAGGAGCCGACACGAACACTACGCCCCACTGAGCAACGGGGTCTTCGGCCATTCAGTCCAATTCTTACGTTTGTTGTGGCACACTGACCACATGACATGGGGGTCCTCGTTTGCCCCCCCCTCCTTTCCTTTCTTCCCCCGTCTTATTCTATGTCATGGCTCAACACAAAGCTTCCAAGAATGGCAGTCGTATCAATTGTGATATCTATACAATGCTGCTTGAGGTCAATTCTTGTCAAGTGTGGTGATTATCTCACTTCTGTGCCGGAAGGGGTTAATAACAACATTCATAACAGATTAGCTAGGTGAGGAAAAAGGTCATCAGTCTCTCGACTCTTTGGGACGTGGGTGGCTCAGTCGGTAGCGCGCCAGGCTCTTAATCTGTAGTTCCCAAGTTCGAGTCAGCGTTGAGATTTATCTCCGCAAAAATTCCTCGTCCTGCCCACGGTCAGTAGGGGACACCGATGGGCTTGGAAAGGCCGCCGTCCGTCGGATGGGACGTTAAGCCGTGGCTCCGTGTGCGGTGCAAGTTAAATATACCCATACCTTGTGCGCGTTAAAGAACAAGCTGGATGGCCTTGACGGGAGGCTACCATCTGTCTCCTAACAGCTGTTCCAATGGGTCCCCTCCCCCAACCTTATCTGAGCCCTCGGGATCCTTGTGACCTGGCCATTTAGCCCATTGTGTGCAAAAAAAGTGCCGCTCAGAGGTAAAACAACCCAACCCTTTTTTTATAGAGTCCGTTTTATAGATCTTAAAGAAAAATTCTTAAAAAATGCATGAAATATAAATTTCATAAGTTTTTTTGCCTCTTTTACCATTCATTCTGAAAGGTTGAATCCAAGTCTCTAGAGGGGGGGGGGGGAAGGAGGCATGTCCCCCAACTAAAGTGGCCAAGGTCTCAGACAGGGATGTGAACGTTTGTTTGGCTGCGCAGATTCCCTTTCGATGGAGACAAAATTGTAGAGTCACTTTAGGAAATTGTTCGATTTTACACCAAAAGATTTCAAAAATTTTTATAGAAAATAAAAATGGAACAGTTTTGTGTTCATTTTTTTTATGTAATCACATGCTCATAAATTAATTGAAAAAACTCCGCGTACTAATTGTGCTGGTCTCAGGTAAATTTAATTTAATCTGCGGCCTGTGTTTTTTTATAATAAGCTAAACAAATTGTACCCGGATACAATAAAAAATATTTGAAATTATATACCGGGGGAATTATGATATGCAACAATAATAATAGATGTCGAAATTTCAAATATCAGAATATCGAGATGGATTTGACTGCAGACATTGTTTTTTTTTACAAAAGAAGGGTTGCCTCACTTGAACGGAAATATTTCTTCTCACAGTGGACTAAATGTCCAAATCACAAGAACCGCAAAGCTTAGAAAAGATAGGGTCAAGGAATACACTGGATATCTGTTAGGAGGCAGATGGAAGTCTACTGACAACCCCTGGGCGGGGGTGGCTCAGTCGGTAGCGCGCCAGGCTCGTAATCTGTAGTTCGCAGGTTCGAGTCCCAGCTGGGTCAGCGTTGAGATTTATCTCCGCAAAATTCCCCGCCCTGCCCACGGTCAGTAGGGGACACCGATGGGCTTGGAAAGGCCGCCGTCCGTCGGATGGGACGTTAAGTCGTGGCCCCGTGTACGGGAGAGCCATACCCTGTGCACGTTAAAGAACACGCTGGATGGCCTTGACGGGAGGCTGCCATCTGTCTCCCAACAGCTGTTCCAGTGGGTCTCCTCCCCCAACCTTCTCTGAGCCTTCGGGGTCCATGTGACCTGGCCATTTAGCCCATGGTGTGCAAAAAAGTGCCGCTCAGAAGTAAAACAACCCAAGAGACAGATGGAAGTCTACTGACAACCCCATCCAGAGCGTTCTTTAACATTAAGGTTATGTCTGAGTTATTTGAAAAGAAAAAAAATGCTAGAAATATGCGTAATAGAAACTCATCAGTAACATCATTATAAAGGTTAAGAGTCATTCATTAATGAGAAAGACAAAATCAGTAATCAAACTGAATGGTGGTTATTTTCATTTACTGAATGTTGATTAGAATAAAAAATATATTCAAAGAACTCATTTTAATTTGTTTTTTCGATATTGTAAGAAAAATTAGCAATTTGAATTTTCTCTGAATCTGAAATCATTTATAATATACACACTCACAATGATTTCAAATATTCGTGTTTTACAGAATGCTAACAAAAACGATATTCACAAAATTATGCCCTATTTTAAAGATCTATGTGATTTTTCCGAGTATAAAATGTTTTCTTTAAGAACTTGTTTTTTCTCTTCCACAGGTTCTCGGAATTTCTGTCTGCGGCTGCATTCAAGGGGTTGTCAAGGGCAACACTTCATTCGTCTGAGACGTGTCGTCAAGGGCAACCCTTCTCTCACTGGATCCATGTTTCGAAGCGATTCCATTCCGCATATACACAGTATATCTGATCGCCATTTATTATATAACTCAGTACGCAATTTAAATATCACCAGCGTTGCCAAGGTGATTTCAAGAGTTGAAGTTGTTTATTTTGTCACTTTAAAAGGGAACTTTAATTTATTACCGCAACTCTTTGTAATAGAATTGAATCTGATATTCTTATTTCCTCATCAGTGTTGAAATATGAAGCTGGTTTTCGTTTAGGAAGAGGAAGTCTCATCACCAACCTGGGAAGTTTCCAGGAAGACAGTTGTACATAAATAATCCCCCCTCCCCCCCACTAGGATGACTCTTTCTTTAGGTGCGTTCATTCTCTATCATTTTTCCCTTTCCTTGTGGAACTTTTATACATAGAGCTCCAAAAATATTAGGGGCGGGGGTGGCTCAGTCGGTAGCGCGCCAGGCTCGTAATCTGTAGTTCCCAGGTTCGAGTCCCAGCTGGGTCAGCGTTGAGATTTATCTCCGCAAAATTTCCCCGCCTTGCCCACGGTCAGCAGGGACACCGCTGGGCTTGAAAAGTCCGCCGTCCGTCGGATGGGACGTTAAGCAGTGGTCCTGTGTGCGGGACAGCCTACCCTGTGCACGTTAAAGAACACGCTGGATGGCCTTGACGGGAGACTACCATCTGTCTCCCAACAGCTGTTCCAGTGGGTCCCCTCCCCCAACCTTCTCTGAGCCTTCGGGGTCCTTGTGACCTGGCCATTTAGCCCATGGTGTGCAAAAAAGTGCCGCTCAGAGGTAAAACAACCCAACGTTAAAGAACACGCTATATGGCCTTGACGGGAGGCTACCATCTGTCTTCCAACAGCTGTTCCAGTGGGTCCCCTCACCCAACCTTCTCTGAGCCTTCGGGGTCCTTGTGGCCTAACCATTTAGCCTATGGTGTGCAAAAAAAAAGTGCCGCTCAGAGGTAAAACAACCCAACGTTAAAGAACACGCTGTATGGCCTTGACGGGAGGCTATCATCTGTCTTCCAACAGCTGTTCCAGTGGGTCCCCTCACCCAACCTTCTCTGAGCCTTCGGGGTCCTTGTGGCCTGATCATTTAGCCCATGGTGTGCAAAAAAAAGTGCCGCTCAGAGGTAAAACAGTCCAATCCAAAAATATTCGACCTCCCGAGTGATGGACATAATAAATTCCGGCGACCACAATGCTTGTTGTCATTTAGGTAGCTTGATATAGTTGATGGCCTTGTAGACACCAGCTTGTAGAACTTTCTATTGTAGATCTAATTGTCTGATTATCCAGATCAAAGTGACTTGTACTAAAAAGTATCAAAATAAACTGAAAATAATTTGTTCTCATGTGTGCTATAAAGAGTTCAAGAATAAAGAATAAAGTAGTAACTAAGAATAGTAAAGTACTAATTAAGAAGAGAAAGAATAAAGTATTAACTAAGAAGGGAAAGAATAAAGTAGTAAGAAAGATTTGGGTTGGTTTGTCCACTGGAACAGCTGTTGGGAGACAGATGGTAGCCTCCCGTCAAGGCCATCCAGCGTGTTCTTTAACGTTGGGTTGTTTTATTTCTGAGCGGTACTTTTTTGCACACCATGGGCTAAATGGCCAGGTCACATGGACCCCGAAGGCTCAGAGAAGGTTGGGGGAGGGGACCCACTGGAACAGCTGTTGGGAGACAGATGGTGGTCTCCCGTCAAGGCCATCCAGCGTGTTCTTTAACGTTGGGTTGTTTTATTTCTGAGCGGCACGTTTTTACACACCATGGGCTAAATGGCCAGGTCACATGGACCCCGAAGGCTCAGAGAAAGTTGGGGGAGGGGACCCACTGGAACAGTTGTTGGGAGACAGATGGTAGCCTCCCGTCAAGGCCATCCAGCGTGTTCTTTAACGTTGAGTTGTTTTACCTCTGAGCGGCACTTTTTGCACACCATGGGCTAAATGGCCAGGTCACATGGACCCCGAAGGCTCAGAGAAGGTTGGGGGAGTTGACCCACTGGAACAGCTGTTGGGAGACAGATGGTGGCCTCCCGTCAAGGCTATCCAGCGTGTTCTTTAACGTTGGGCTGTTTTATTTCTGAGCGGCACTTTTTTGCACACCATGGGCTAAATGGCCAGGTCTCATAGACCCCAAAGGCTCAGAGAAGGTTGGGGGAGTTGACCCACTGGAACAGCTGTTGGGAGACAGATGGTAGCCTCCCGTCAAGGCCATCCAGCATGTTCTTTAACGTGCACAGGGTATGGCACTCCCGCATACGGGCTACGACTTAACGTCCCATCCGACAAGTTATGATATTTGATAACTGAGCAAGTTATGATATATGATATATGATAACTGATATATGATAAATATGATAACTGAGCAGTCACAAGGACCCCAGTCACAGAATTGAAGTGGGAAAGGACACCCAACTGGACAGTTGTTAGGGACATATGGAAGCCTGGTTTCAAATCCAATCAGTGGATTACTTAAGGTGCCTACCCATTACTTTTTTAGAGTAATGATTTGCAAACTGCGGGATCTGCCCTTCTGAGTTGCCAAAGAGGTTCTCTGAAGGGGAGTAAAAAAAATGTAAGCACAAAGAAACAACTTTTGTAAGTTTCTTAACTGCAGTAGATCTGGATCTTTAATTTTTTATTTGTTTTACATTTATTTCAATTTTTGGAAATTAATTTAAAATTAATACTAACTACTGAAACTGTTTTAACCTTTTCTTACTTAGATGGGGTTGGGTTGTTTTGCCTCTGAGCGGCACTTTTTTTGCACACCATGGGCTAAATGGCCAGGTCACATGGACCCCGATAGTTCAGAGAAGGTTGGGGGAGGGGACCCACTGGAACAGCTGTTGGGAGACAGATGGTAGCCTCCCGTCAAGGCCATCCAGCGTGTTCTTTAACGTGCAGAGGGTATGGCTCTCCCGCACACGGAGCCACATCTTAACGTCCCATCAGACGGACGGCGGCCTTTCCAAGCCCATCGGTGTCCCCTACTGACCGTGGGCAGGGCGGGGAATTTTGCAGAGATAAATCTCAACGCTGACCCAGCTGGAACTCGAACCTGGGAACTACAGATTACCAGCCTGGCGCGCTACCGACTGAGCCACCCCCGCCCCTAAGAAAGAAGGGAAACAATAAAGTAATAACTAAGAATAAAACTGCTGATGAAATTCTATGAAAACACTGTTGAACATCAAAGTCCAAATTAGAGGAAAAAGCATCAAATAAAGCAGCAAAAAATCTGAGGATCGTAGTATAAGTCACACATAGCTTATAGCGCACTATTTTTCTATCAAAAACCACCAAAAAAAATAAAGTCTCTCTAATTTTAGTTTTTTCTTTAAGCAACAGAAACCTACGTTAACCAGAAATCAGTTCATAAAACTGTATCGCTAACGTGAGCAGCTCACCTTCTCATAGAGCTTTGGTTTATACTCGTAAAACTGTATCGTTAAGTGAGCAGCTCACCAGAGTTTCAGTTGATAAAACTGCGCCGTTAAGGTGAGAGATCACCGGCCATCAGAGTTTATAAAACTGTACTGTCAAGTTCAACTGCCACAGTTAGAAAAAAAGATCGTGACGGAACAGTGATAAAATGTCCTTCGTGACTTGATCGAAAAATAAAAATGTCTCTGTTATTGTCGTGCAACGGATTCGGCGCTGGGTGATCAATATTCAGTGTCCTTTAATTCGCAATAGAGTTACCTAGCAACATACAGTTGTTGTTTTGTTGTACAGAACCCATCCCTCAAAGTGTTTTTTCAGTTTGTTTCTCTATACGTTGATTTGTTGTTTTATTCCTCAAAGATATTTTTTGTTTTACAATATGATAACTGAGACAGTCACAAGTTACACAATATGATAACCGAGACAGTCACAAGTTACACAATATGATAACTGAACAGTCACAAGTTGATAACTGAGACAATCGCAAGTTACACAATATGATAATTGAGACAGTCACAAGGTACACAATATGATAACCGAGACAGTCACAAGCTACACAATATGATAACCGAGACAGTCACAAGTTACACAATATGATAACTGAACAGTCACAAGTTGATAACTGAGGCAGTCACAAGTTACACAATATGATAACTGAACAGTCACAAGTTGATAACTGAGACAGTCACAAGTTACACAATATGATCATTGAACAGTCACAAGCTGATAACTGAGACAGTCACAAGTTACACAATATGATAACCGAGACAGTCACAAGTTACACAATATGATCACCGAGACAGTCACAAGTTACACAATATGATAACCGAGACATTCACAAGTTACACAATATGATAACCGAGACAGTCACAAGTTACACAATATGATAACCGAGACAGTCACAAGTTACACAATATGATAACCGAGACAGTCACAAGTTACACAATATGATAATTGAGACAGTCACAAGCTGATCACCGAGACAGTCACAAGTTACACAATATGATAACTGAGACAGTCACAAGTTGATAACTGAGACAGTCACAAGTTACACAATATGATAACTCAGACAGTCACAAGTTATACAATATGATAACTGAGACAGTCACAAGTTACGCAATATGATAACTGAACAGTCACAAGCTGATAACTGAGACAGTCACAAGTTACACAATATGATAACCGAGACAGTCACAAGTTACACAATATGATAACCGAGACCGTCACAAGTTAGACAATATGATAACCGAGACCGTCACAAGTTACACAATATGATAACCGAGACAGTCACAAGTTACACAATATGATAACCGAGACAGTCACAAGTTACACAATATGATAACTGAACAGTCACAAGTTGATAACTGAGGCAGTCACAAGTTACACAATATGATAACTGAACAGTCACAAGTTGATAACTGAGACAGTCACAAGTTACACAATATGATCACTGAACAGTCACAAGCTGATAACTGAGACAGTCACAAGTTACACAATATGATAACCGAGACAGTCACAAGTTACACAATATGATAATCGAGACAGTCACAAGTTTCACAATATGATAACCGAGACAGTCACAAGTTTCAGAATGTGATAACCGAGACAGTCACAAGTTTCAGAATGTGATAACCGAGACAGTCACAAGTTTCAGAATGTGATAACCGAGACAGTCACAAGTTACACAATATGATAACCGAGACAGTCACAAGTTACACAATATGATAACCGAGACAGTCACAAGTTACACAATATGATAACCGAGACAGTCACAAGTTACACAATATGATAACCGAGACAGTCACAAGTTACACAATATGATAACCGAGACAGTCACAAGCTGATCACCGAGACAGTCACAAGTTACACAATATGATAACTGAACAGTCACAAGCTGATAACTGAGAAAGAAACAAGTTACATAATATGATAACCGAGACAGTCACAAGTTACACAATATGATAACTGAGACAGTCAGAAGCTGATCACCGAGACAGTCAGAAGCTGATCACCGAGAGAGTCACAAGTTACACAATATGATAACTGAACAGTCACAAGTTGATAACTGAGACAGTCACAAGTTACACAATATGATAACTGAGACAGTCACAAGTTACACAATATGATAACTGAGACAGTCACAAGTTACACAATATGATAACCGAGACAGTCACAAGTTACACAATATGATAACCGAGACAGTCACAAGTTACACAATATGATAACCGAGACAGTCACAAGTTACACAATATGATAACCGAGACAGTCACAAGTTACACAATATGATAACCGAGACAGTCACAAGTTACACAATATGATAACCGAGACAGTCACAAGTTACACAATATGATAACCGAGACAGTCACAAGTTACACAATATGATAATTGAGACAGTCACAAGCTGATCACCGAGACAGTCACAAGTTACACAATATGATAACTGAGACAGTCACAAGTTGATAACTGAGACAGTCACAAGTTACACAATATGATAACTCAGACAGTCACAAGTTATACAATATGATAACTGAGACAGTCACAAGTTACGCAATATGATAACTGAACAGTCACAAGCTGATAACTGAGACAGTCACAAGTTACACAATATGATAACCGAGACAGTCACAAGCTGATCACCGAGACAGTCACAAGTTACACAATATGATAACTGAACAGTCACAAGCTGATAACTGAGAAAGAAACAAGTTACATAATATGATAACCGAGACAGTCACAAGTTACACAATATGATAACCGAGACAGTCAGAAGCTGATCACCGAGACAGTCACAAGTTACACAATATGATAACTGAACAGTCACAAGTTGATAACTGAGACAGTCACAAGTTACACAATATGATAACTGAGACAGTCACAAGTTACACAATATGATAACCGAGACAGTCACAAGTTACACAATATGATAACCGAGACAGTCACAAGTTACACAATATGATAACCGAGACAGTCACAAGTTTCACAATATGATAACCGAGACAGTCACAAGTTTCACAATGTGATAACCGAGACAGTCACAAGTTTCAGAATGTGATAACCGAGACAGTCACAAGTTACACAATATGATAACCGAGACAGTCACAAGTTACACAATATGATAACCGAGACAGTCACAAGTTACACAATATGATAACCGAGACAGTCACAAGTTACACAATATGATAACCGAGACAGTCACAAGTTACACAATATGATAACCGAGACAGTCACAAGTTTCACAATGTGATAACCGAGACAGTCACAAGTTTCAGAATGTGATAACCGAGACAGTCACAAGTTACACAATATGATAACCGAGACAGTCACAAGTTACACAATATGATAACCGAGACAGTCACAAGTTACACAATATGATAACCGAGACAGTCACAAGTTACACAATATGATAACCGAGACAGTCACAAGTTACACAATATGATAACCGAGACAGTCAGAAGCTGATCACCGAGACAGTCACAAGTTACACAATATGATAACTGAACAGTCACAAGCTGATAATTGAGAAAGAAACAAGTTACATAATATGATAACCGAGACAGTCACAAGTTACACAATATGATAACCGAGACAGTCAGAAGCTGATCACCGAGACAGTCAGAAGCTGATCACCGAGACAGTCACAAGTTACACAATATGATAACTGAACAGTCACAAGTTGATAACTGAGACAGTCACAAGTTACACAATATGATAACTGAGACAGTCACAAGTTACACAATATGATAACTGAGACAGTCACAAGTTACACAATATGATAACCGAGACAGTCAGAAGCTGATCACCGAGACAGTCACAAGTTACACAATATGATAACTGAACAGTCACAAGTTGATAACTGAGACAGTCACAAGTTACACAATATGATAACTGAGACAGTCACAAGTTACACAATATGATAACTGAGACAGTCACAAGTTACACAATATGATAACCGAGACAGTCAGAAGCTGATCACCGAGACAGTCACAAGTTACACAATATGATAACTGAACAGTCACAAGTTGATAACTGAGACAGTCACAAGTTACACAATATGATAACTGAGACAGTCAAAAGTTACACAATATGATAACTGAGACAGTCACAAGTTACACAATATGATAACTGAGCAGTCACATGTTGATAACTGAGACAGTCACAAGTTACACAATATGATAACCGAGACAGTCACAAGTTACACAATATGATAACTGAACAGTCACAATATGACAACTGAACAGTCACAAGTTGATAACTAAGACACTCACAAGTTACACAATATGATAACTGAGCAGTCACAAGGATCCCGGAGCTCAGAATTGAAGTGGGAAAGGACACCCAACTGGACAGTTGTTAGGGACATATGGAAGCCTGGTTTCAAATCCAATCAGTGGATTACTTAAGGTGCCTACCCATTACTTTTTTAGAGTAGTGATTTGCAAACTGCGGGATCTGCCCTTCTGAGTTGCCAAAGAGGTTCTCTGAAGGGGAGTAAAAAAAATGTAAGCACAAAGAAACAACTTTTGTAAGTTTCTTAACTGCAGTAGATCTGGATCTTTAATTTTTTATTTTTTTTATATTTATTTCAATTTTTGGAAATTAATTTAAAATTAATACTAACTACTGAAACTGTTTTAACCTTTTCTTACTTAGATGGGGTTGGGTTGTTTTGCCTCTGAGCGGCACTTTTTTTGCACACCATGGGCTAAATGGCCAGGTCACAAGGTTCCCGAAGGCTCAGAGAAGGTTGGGGGAGGGGACCTACTGGAACAGCTGTTGGGAGACAGATGATAGTCTCCCGTCAAGGCCATCCAGCGTGTTCTTTAACGTGCACAGGGTATGGCTCTCACGTCACGTGACACGAAGGTTGCTAAAAAAAATTTGTAAAAAAAATAGTCGCCAAATATTTTTTCTGAATTCTGTAATCAACCGTAGTGTTCGGATACTTTTTTGAGCGACTGTACGCCTTTATCGACCGAACACGTACTAAAAAAAATTGGGACTCTCGCCGTACTAAAAAAGTCGAACATTACTGACATAAGATATTGTTTCGTGGATGTTAAACGTTAAAAAAAACCCATATGAATATTTCGTATTTGTTTTGATAAAACAGCAACGTTTTATACTTTAACAAGATTACAAATATGCAGGACTGGGGAATTTTCGCGTGGCTTGATAACTAGAAGAGAAAACGCTCTTCCAAGCTAAATAAAAAAAAAAAGATGGAATATTTCATTAATTTTCACAGGAAAGAACATTAATTTTCAATATTAAATGCAGTATCATTAATTTTGATGTTTTTTCTTGTTTAATGCACACAAAAGCACAAAAAATGTTTTGTCTCGTTCTCCCACTTTCGCATTATCCTTTGCTCTGACTTGAGGTAAAAAAACTTCCGGTTGTTCTGATTTTCCCTCTGAAAAATATGCATTTTTAGATGCTAAAGCTACTGCTAGGTTCATTTGATGTATTTTCATTGATTTCATGTCGAAAAAAAAATCTCACAAATTTTCCAAAAGTGGCATTATATACTCGAAGCGTACAGTATATGTAGTAGTGGCAAGAAATATTTGGGAAAATGTGTTTAGCGTGTTCTCCAAATTTGCATCAAAACGTGTTGAAAGATTATTAAGAGCCTTCTTTAATTTGTCATCCACAATGTGTTTTAATTTCTCATCCAAACCTGTTAATCTGGCATTCAGCATGCTTCTTAGCGTATCATCCAACACCTTCTTTACTTTGTCATACAAAAAATAAATAAATAAATACCCCCTCAAGCAGCTGCTTGCCACAGAGGTCTGACAGGAGCCTGTCAGTTTATATGCCAGAGTAGAAGGTCTGAGAGGATGGCAGGACCTCAGCAGAAAAACAACACAAACGGCCATGCCTTACCCCGGTAATTAGTGATCTGGCATCCTTCGTGTCACGTGACACGAAGGTTGCCAGATCACTAATTACCTAAAAAAAACTATTTCTAAAAAAAAACTAATTCTAAAACTAATTTCTAAAAAAAAAATCGTTGTCAGATATTTTTTCTGAATTCTGTAATCAACCATGGTGTTCGGATACTTTTTTGGGCGACTGTATTTGCATGCTAGAAATCGACCGCATCTTAACTTCCTTCCTCAGAGAGGGAAGAGAGTTGATATTTTGGGGATTCTAATTTCCGCTTTTGATCTTTCCCCCTCCAATTCCCACCCCCATTGTCAGGCTCATAATTTGCACTTCCAAGGCACAAGTCAGCATGTTTCTTATCACTTGCATTGTAAATTTTCTTCGCTAATCCCCACACTTACCTCGTTGTGAAAATGCTACCACTGGGTTTGAAAAGGCCGCTATCCGTCGCTGAGACGTTAAGCCGTGGCCCGTGTTCATAAGAGTCATACCCTGTGCACATTAAAGAACAAGCTAGATCTCCTAAAATCTGTCCAATGGATCTCTTCCTCCAACATTCTCTGAACCCTTGGGGTCTTTGGGTTGGGTTGGGTTGTTTCACCTCTGAGCGGCACTTTTTTGCACACCATGGGCTAAATGGCCAGGTCACACGGACCACGAAGGCTCAGAAGGTTGGGGGAGGGGACCCACTGGAACAGCTGTTGGGAGACAGATGGTAGCCTCCTGTCAAGGCCATACAGCGTGTTCTTTAACGTGCATAGGGTATGGCTCTCCCGCACACGAGGCCACGGCTTAACGTCCCATCCGACGGACGGCGGTCTTTCCAAGCCCATCGGTGTCCCCTACTGACCGTGGGCAGGGAATTTTGCGGAGATAAATCTCAACGCTGACCCAGTTGGGACTCGAACCTGGGAACTGCAGATTACGAGCCTGACGCGCTACCGACTGAGCCACCCCCGCCCCTGGGGTCTTTGTGACCCTATCATTTAGCCTATTGTGCGCAAAAAAAAAGGAGCCAGTCAGAAGTAAAGTAACCTCAGAGCTCTCGATTCGCTGCTCCCATATCATCGTCATTCCGTTCCCTCCTCCGCTGATGCATTTGGCACGGCATCTGTGTCATATTTCGTGGCCAGCCTAATAACATCAGCGACGACCTCAACGTCTGAGAGTTTGCGACATTTGCAAACACTCACCGGCCGCCGATGCTCACCGCAGCAATGCATAATTCGTACACCTGACTGCTTTTCGAGATTTGTGCAGCCTCAGACCAACTCACCTGACCCAATAGCGTTCTGTTCCATGCAGAGATTGCTTCGAACCATTTCCCTACCGAACAAAAATAAATGGAGAAAATTGGAAGTGAAACGAGCATTGCACACACTCTCTCATTTGCATACTTTGTTAATAAATGGGAAATGCAATCCTCTTTGCTGGTGATTCTTTTCCACTGATGACTTTGTGATGACTTGCCACAGGAGAAGTGCAATCAAGTTCAGTTCTTGTGAGATTTTTGCGTAATTTTTTTATATTTTTTTCATCACACAGCGCTCTGTAGTCAAAAAAATAGTTGTTTCTGAGCTTTCCTCTGTGCTATAAACCAATGGATACCTGACTCCTAGGGTCAGGGGGGGGGGGGGGGAGGGTGGCTCAGTCGGTAGCGCGCCAGGCTCGTAATCTGTAGTTCCCAGGTTCGAGTCCCAGCTGGGTCAGCGTTGAGATTTATCTCCGCAAAATTCCCCACCCTGCCCACGGTCAGTAGGGGACACCGATGGGCTTGGAAATAGGGTTTCTGTACTCGATTCGACTCGACTCGGACTCGTCGAGTATTTGGGTAGTTACTCGGATTCGGGACTCGACTCTAATACTCGACGAGTCCACGAATCCTCGACTTAGCCACACAATTATTAAAAAGACTTTACCAAAAAGAAGATAATAATGAATCAACGGAAGCTTCGCAAGACCAAGAATTAATAATAGTTGAAAATCAAAAAAATTTGACAATAGAGGAAGAACTTGATTTAATTTTGAACGCAGCTGAACCTCCAACTCCAAAAGAATCCGAGATTTATAGCAAACTTAAACAAGAATTTTTGCTTTTCAGAAATACTGGAAAACGAACAAGTAATCTTGATGACCTGTACAACGCACTTTCCTCCATAAAACCAACTTCAACTTCTAATGAGAGAACATTTTCAATAAGTGGCAGCTTCTGTATTACAATCAGATCGAGACTTGCTGACAAGTCTCTTAATTCGTTAGTGTTTCTCAAATATTTCTACCTGAAGATAAAAAAAAGCAATTAAATTGAAATAAATAAATGTTCAAACAGTTATATCTAGTTTTAAAGTTTAAGTTTTGAAAATAAATGAATTGATTAATAAATAAATTTGAGTACATTTTCTTTATAATTTCTTGGCACGACCACAAATCTCAGTTGAAAATCTTGCAATATAATAAATAATTCTAATTTTAACAAATTTAGTAATTTCATTTTGTTACAAAGACTTCAGCTATGAGAATTGTTATTGAACTCCAAAATATTAAACGTTTTCGCTTATTGATTTGAGTTTAGATTTAGACCCGGACTCGACTCGGACTCGACGAGTTTTCAAAATTTGGGACTCGTACTCGCCGAGTCCTAAAAACCCGAGTTTTCAGAAACCCTCTTGGGAAGGCCGCCGTCCGTCGGACGGGACGTTAAGCCGTGGCCCCGTGTGCGGGAGAGCCATACCCTGTGCACGTTAAAGAACACGCTGGATGGCCTTGACGGGAGGCTACCATCTGTCTCCCAACAGCTGTTCCAGTGGGTCCCCTCCCCCAAACCTTCTCTGAGCTTTCGGGGTCCTTGTGACCTGACCATTTAGCGCATGGTGTGCAAAAAAGCGCCACTCAGAGGTAAAACAACCCAACCCCCCAAACCCAACCTTCTCTGAGCCTTCAGGGTCCATGTGACCTGGCCATTTAGCCCATGGTATGCAAAAAAAGTGCCGCTCAGAGATAAACAACACAACTTTAAAGAACACACTGGATGGCCTTGACGGGAGGCTACCATCTGTCTCCTAGCAGCTGTTCCACTGGATCCCCTTCCCCAACCTTCTCTGAGTCTTCGGGTTCCATGTGACCTGGCCATTTAGCTCATGGTGTGCAAAAAAGTGCCGCTCAGAGGTAAAACAACCCAACGTTAAAGAACAAGCTGGATGGCCTTGACGGGAGGCTACCATCTGTCTCCCAACAGCTGTTCCAGTGGGTCCGCTCCCCCAACCTTCTCTGAGCCTTCGGGGTCCATGTGACCTGGCCATTTAGCCCATGGTGTGCAGAAAAGTGCCGCTCAGAGGTAAAACAACCCAACAGCAACCTATGAACGAAATTTTTTTACCCACAACGGGCTAAATGGCCAGGCCACAAGGACCCCGAAGGTTCAGAGAAGGTTGGGGGAGGGGACCCACTGGAACAGCTGTTGGGAGACAGATGGTAGCCTCCCATCAAGGCCATCCAGCGTGTTCCTTAACGTTCACGGAATATGGCTCTCCCGCACACGGGACTACTGTTTAACGTCCCATTCGACGGACGGCGACCTTTCCAAGCCCATCGGTGTCCCCTACTAAACGTGGGTGTGGGTTTAGCAGAGATAAATCTGAACGCTGACACAGACTCGAACCTGGGAACTGCAAATTACAAGCTTGGTGCGCTATCGACTTAGTGATATCCGTCTCTTACTACGTACATCGCTAAGTTACTACGTACAGATTACATTCAGTATGTAAAATAAATATGTTGCAATGAAAAATAGAGGGTGAATTTAATGGGCGGTTAATACAGCATGTTGTTGGGTTGGGTTGTTTTACCTCTGAGCGGTACTTTTTTGCACACCATGGGCTAAATGGCCAGGTCACATGGACCCCGAAGGCTCAGAGATGGTTGAGGGAGGGGACCCACTGGAACAGCTGTTGGGAGACAGATGGTAGCCTCCCATCAAGGCCATCCAGCGTCTTCTTTAACGTTGGGTTGTTTTACCTCTGAGCGGCACTTTTTTGCGCACCATGGGCTAAATGGCCAGGTCACATGGACCCCGTAGTCTCAGAGAAGGTTGCGGGAGGAGACCCACTGGAACAGCTGTTGGGAGACAGATGGTAGCCTCCCGTCAAGGCCACCCAGCGTGTTCTTTAACGTGCACAGGGTATGGCCCTCCCGCACACGGGGCCACGGCTTAACGTCTCATACGACGGACGGCGGACTTTCCAAGCCCATCGGTGTCCCCTACTGACCGTGGGCGGGGCGGGGAATTTTGCGGAGATAAATTTCAACGCTGACCCAACTGGAACTCGAACCTGGGAACTACAGATTACGAGCCTGGCGCGCTACCGACTGAGCCATCCACGCCCCAATACAGCATGTACAATACCAGGACTTCATATAGAAAATAAAAAAAAAACTATTAAAGCCACCGGAAGTCAGAACGCTCACAAATGATCCCCCCCCCCCCATGAAGTTTTCTTCCCTCTCTTCCAAGTCCAGATGGATAATTCTGGAAAGTTTCCGACGGTCATGCATTATCGGCGTCCTTGTCATTTAAAAGCAGAAAACGTGATAAACGACATCGATGTCTGTAAATGTCCATTCTTAACCCCCCCCCCCCTTCCCCCTGAATCCCCCACCGCCATAAGTATGACTGGAGGCCGCGGCTCATTTTATTTCTACGTGAGGACCGACGCGTCGTTAATGCAGTTGGCGAATCATGGACCGTGAGGCGAAAACGTTCCGATTTTGTCGCAACTTTTTACCTCTCCTGCGGCAGACGGATTTTCTCAGAAATTCTCTTAATAGCTTCGCGGAGTCCATTTAATTTTGTTTCTTTTTTCCTTTAATCCCTGTCAGAAAGCGATGTGTCAGTTTTTTTTTTCTTTCTCTTGTTGCCATTACGACAAGGTCAAGTGGGTAATAGCTTCGACCCAAGTTATAGGAACTGGCAGAAGACTCAGATTCAAGACTCGTATCGTGTGGTTCGTTGATTCCGATTCTAGCTGTGCCCGAATTTTAGTTTTTTTCTACCTATTTTCTCATCCCTCTATCACAAAGTGGAGCCGATGGATTTCAAGGACCTGCCGTCCAGCGGTTGGGTTGGGTTGTTTTACCTCTGAGCGGCACTTTTTTGCACACCATGGGCTAAATTGCCAGGTCACAAGAACCCCGAAGGCTCAGAGAAGGTTGGGGGAGGGGACCCACTGGAACAGCTGTTGGGAGACAGATGGTAGCCTCCCATCAAGGCCATCCAGCGTCTTCTTTAACGTTGGGTTGTTTTACCTCTGAGCGGCACTTTTTTGCGCACCATGGGCTAAATGGCCAGGTCACATGGACCCCGTAGTCTCAGAGAAGGTTGCGGGAGGAGACCCACTGGAACAGCTGTTGGGAGACAGATGGTAGCCTCCCGTCAAGGCCACCCAGCGTGTTCTTTAACGTGCACAGGGTATGGCCCTCCCGCACACGGGGCCACGGCTTAACGTCTCATACGACGGACGGCGGACTTTCCAAGCCCATCGG
Organism: Ryuthela nishihirai; assembly: GCA_038380435.1. Lineage (NCBI taxonomy): Eukaryota > Metazoa > Arthropoda > Arachnida > Araneae > Heptathelidae > Ryuthela > Ryuthela nishihirai. The sequence continues at coordinate 54,577,135 of JAWZYU010000027.1, forward strand.
TGTCCCCTACTGACCGTGGGCGGGGCGGGGAATTTTGCGGAGATAAATTTCAACGCTGACCCAACTGGAACTCGAACCTGGGAACTACAGATTACGAGCCTGGCGCGCTACCGACTGAGCCATCCACGCCCCAATACAGCATGTACAATACCAGGACTTCATATAGAAAATAAAAAAAAAACTATTAAAGCCACCGGAAGTCAGAACGCTCACAAATGATCCCCCCCCCCCATGAAGTTTTCTTCCCTCTCTTCCAAGTCCAGATGGATAATTCTGGAAAGTTTCCGACGGTCATGCATTATCGGCGTCCCTGTCATTTAAAAGCAGAAAACGTGATAAGCGACATCGATGTCTGTAAATGTCCATTCTTAACCCCCCCCCCCCCACTTCGCCCTGAATCCCCCACCGCCATAAGTATGACTGGAGGCCGCGGCTCATTTTATTTCTACGTGAGGACCGACGCGTCGTTAATGCAGTTGGCGAATCATGGACCGTGAGGCGAAAACGTTCCGATTTTGTCGCAACTTTTTACCTCTCCTGCGGCAGACGGATTTTCTCAGAAATTCTCTTAATAGCTTCGCGGAGTCCATTTAATTTTGTTTCTTTTTTCCTTTAATCCCTGTCAGAAAGCGATGTGTCAGTTTTTTTTTTCTTTCTCTTGTTGCCATTACGACAAGGTCAAGTGGGTAATAGCTTCGACCCAAGTTATAGGAACTGGCAGAAGACTCAGATTCAAGACTCGTATCGTGTGGTTCGTTGATTCCGATTCTAGCTGTGCCCGAATTTTAGTTTTTTTCTACCTATTTTCTCATCCCTCTATCACAAAGTGGAGCCGATGGATTTCAAGGACCTGCCGTCCAGCGGTTGGGTTGGGTTGTTTTACCTCTGAGCGGCACTTTTTTGCACACCATGGGCTAAATTGCCAGGTCACAAGAACCCCGAAGGCTCAGAGAAGGTTGGGGGAGGGGACCCACTGGAACAGCTGTTGGGAGACAGATGGTAGCCTCCCGTCAAGGCCATCCAGTGTGTTCTTTAACGTTGGGTTGTTTTACCTCTGAGCGGCACTTTTTTGCACACCATGGGCTAAATGGCCAGGTCACAAGGACCCCGAATGCTGAGAGAAGGTTGGGGGAGGGGACCCACTGGAACAGCTGTTGGGAGACAGAGGGTAGCCTGCCGTCAAGTCCAATCCAGAGTGTTTTTTAACGTTGGGTTGTTTTACCTTTGAGCGGCACTTTTTTGCACACCATGGGCTAAATGGCCAGGTCACATGGACCCCGAAGGCTCAGAGAAGGTTGGGGGAGGGGACCCACTGGAACAGCTGTTGGGAGACAGATGGTAGCCTCCCGTCAAAGCCATCCAGCGTGTTCTTTAACGTGCACAGGGTATGGCTCTCTCCCGCACGCGGGGCCACTGCTTAACGTCCCATCCGACGGACGGCGGCCTTTCCAAGCCCATCGGTGTCCCCTGCTGACCTTGGGCAGGGCGGGGAATTTTGGGGAGATAAATCTCAACGCTGACCCAGCTGGGACTCGAACCTGGGAGCTACAGATTACGAGCCTGGCGCGCTACCGACTGAGCCACCCCCGCCCCTTCAATTGTACAAAAGCAGAAAAGGAAAGCTATCTCTTTGGATACTAAGATCCAAATTTTAGATCGTCTTGCAATTGGAGAAGGTTCAACATCCATAGATAAATATGGTATTGTACTGGATTTTCACGTCTGGAACCAATCTTCTATTTTTTCATATGCATTGTATTTTTTTTTATACGGTTTTTTCTGGAATCTATCTACCGTGTAAAAACAGAATTGGGTGTACTTAGCAAAGTTATATGGGATACTGTAGTCTACCTGTATTGTTTAAATAGCCTAGATACTGTACACATGTAGTACTGTATTTCAGCTAATATGCTGTATCTGGTAAGGTAATAATGTATGTACAGTATATGGGTCAAATAGAAAAATAATGTAAAATACTGTATACTACATAGGCTAATATGTAATCTGTACTTACCACAATTGTAGCTTGCAGGGCTAGGGTAGGGTTGGGTGAGTGTGCAGGCTGTTGCTGGTAGAATGCGGGAGAGCCACGTTCTCCCGCACTCTACCAGCTCTCACGATTCTGTGAATGGGCCCACACTGTACAAGATACTGAACTTACAACACGAAATTACTTTGTGTACACTCTAATACACTGTACAGCTGTATGTACAATAAATACTTTTCTTATTTTATTTCTATAAACTAATTTTAGGCCACTTTGTAAACTTTTTTATTTTTTTTATTTCACTTCAAACTTTTTAATATTTTTCACTTTTCAAACTTTTATGTAAAGCACTTATATCACACGCAATTTAAGTAAGAGGAGCAGGATCATCCGCATCACTGTCCTCAGCTTCCCCCTAGTGTTTCACTTTCGCTACTTCCGGTTACGTCCGCTACGCCCATTCTCCGATCGCAATTTCTCAACTCTATTATAACCTTATGGGACCACGGACGTACAGTCGCCGCTCAAAAAAGTATCCGAACACTGTGGGTGATTACCGAATTCAGAAAAAAATATCTGGAGCGTGTACAGCAACTGTACACGCTCCAGTTACCGTTCACAGCAAACTGGAGCGTGTGCAGTTACTGCACACGCTCCAGTTTGCTGTGAACGGTAACTGCACATGCTCAATATTTCTGTGAGTGGGCCCACACGATCCAGGTTTTTGTGAGCTCACACGATCCAATGTGCTGTGAACATTAACCGCAACCGTTCCAGTTTGCTGTGAACGGTAACTGCACACGCTCAATATTTCTCTGAGTGGGCCCCACGATCCAGGTTTTTGTGAGCTCACACGATCCAATGTGCTGTGAACTTTAACCGCAACCGTTCCAGTTTGCTGTGAACATTAACCGCAACCGTTCCAGTTTGCTGTGAACGATAACTGCACACGCTCAATATTTCTGTGAGTGGGCCCACACGATCCAGGTTTTTGTGAGCTCACACGATCCAATGTGCTGTGAACATTAACCGCAACCGTTCCAGTTTGCTGTGAACGGTAACTGCACACGCTCAATATTTCTCTGAGTGGGCCCCACGATCCAGGTTTTTGTGAGCTCACACGATCCAATGTGCTGTGAACTTTAACCGCAACCGTTCCAGTTTGCTGTGAACATTAACCGCAACCGTTCCAGTTTGCTGTGAACGGTAACTGCACACGCTCAATATTTCTGTGAGTGGGCCCACACGATCCAGGTTTTTGTGAGCTCACACGATCCAATGTGCTGTGAACATTAACCGCAACCGCTCCAGTTTGCTCTGAACGGTAACTGCACACGCTCAATATTTCTGTGAGTGGGCCCACACGATCCAGGTTTTTGTGAGCTCACACGATCCAATGTGCTGTGAACATTAACCGCAACCGTTCCAGTTTGCTGTGAACGGTAACTGCGCACGCTCAATATTTCTCTGAGTGGGCCCCACGATCCAGGTTTTTGTGAGCTCACACGATCCAATGTGCTGTGAACATTAACCGCAACCGCTCCAGTTTGCTGTGAACGGTAACTGCACACGCTTTATATTCATTGCATTATATATTCATACGCATTATATATATTAAAAAAAGTATCCGAACACTACGGTTGATTACAGAATTCAGAAAAAATATCTGGCAACGATTTTTTTAGAAATTAGTGATCTGGCAACCTTCGTGTCACGTGACACGTAGGATGCCAGATCACTGATTTGTAAAAAAATCGTTGCCAGATATTTTTTCTGAATTCTGTAATCACCCACAGTGTTCGGATACTTTTTTGAGCGATTGTACATGCGGTCGGACGTTATGCGGCGCAGACCTGTATATATATTTAATTTTTGCATGTGACGGAATTTTGACAATTTATAAAAGAGTTTGTTAGTCCAAAATTGTGTTCTTTAATTTTTGGTACTGGTAGAATTTTGTCAATTCCAATTTGTAAAATAACTTATTACTGCAAAATTATGTTTTTAATTAAAAACAACTTTTTTGCACTTGCGGAATTCTGCTATTTTATATATATAAAAAAAGTTTATTAGTCCAAAATTGGCTTTTTTTTAACTTTTGCACTGCTAGAATTTTGTGGGGTTGGGTTGTTTTACCTCTGAGCGGCACTTTTTTGCACGCCATGGGCTAAATGGCCAGGTCACATGGACCCCGAAGGCTCAGAGAAGGTTGGGGGAGGGGACCCACTGGAACAGCTGTTGGGAGACAGATGGTAGCCTCCCGTCAAGGCCATCCAGCGTGTTCTTTAACGTGCACAGGGTATGGCTCTCCCGCACACGGGACCACGGCTTAACGTCCCATCCGACGGACGGCGGCTTTTCCAAGCCCATCGGTGTCCCCTACTGACCGCGGGCAGGGCGGGAAATTTTGCGGAACTAGAATTTTGTTGAAAGCAATTTGTTAAAGAGCTTATTAGTCCAAATTCCAATTGTAAAAGAATTTATTTTTCAGCCGTCCCTTGGTAGAGTGGCTAGCATGCGTGGCTACTGATTCAAAGGGACCTGGGTTCGAGCCCCGGATAAGGCATGGACGTTTGTGTCGTTTTTCTGCTGAGGTCTTGTCATCCTCTCAGACCTTCTTCTATGGCATATAAACTGACAGGCTCCTGTCAGACCTCTGTGGCAAGCAGCTGCTTGAGGGGGTATTTATTTTTATTTATTTTTTTCTTTGCTTTTTTCAATAAATATTAGCTTCGTGAACTACATTCGTAGCGATGAACTTGAAACGAGATAAAGGCCTTTACTTGAACTCTCTTTTATTCATCGTCGTATCGCTATCATTTTCCGAAATCTGCACGTGAATTGCACATTACAAATGGGTGGAAATGACGTAACAGTCACATGACGTACAAGGTTCTTCTTCCGATGTAAAATGCATCGAATTCCCCCGGGGCGGCGGTGGCTCAGTCGGTAGCGCGCCAGGCTCGTAATCTGTAGTTCCCAGGTTCGAGTCCCAGCTGGGTCAGCGTTGAGATTTATCTCCGCAAAATTCCCCGCCCTGCCCACGGTCAGTAGGGGACACCGATGGGCTTGGAAAGGCCGCCGTCCGTCGGATGGGACGTTAAGCCGTGGCCCCGTGTGTGGGAGAGCCATACCCTGTACACGTTAAAGAACACGCTGGATGGCCTTGACGGGAGGCTACCATCTGTCTCCCAACAGCTGTTCCAGTGGGTCCCCTCCCCCAACCTTCTCTGAGCCTTCGGGGTCCATGTGACCTGGCCATTTAGCCCATGGTGTGCAAAAAAGTGCCGCTCAGAGGTAAAACAACCCAACCCAACGAATTCCCCCCGTCGAAATTCAGTCGCAGATTAATCGAAGTCCATTATACAGCACTCATTGGTGAAAAAAATATTTGAAATTGTTTGACTCATTTTCGCGTGAGTCGAATTTAAATTTTTATTTTTTCTTGCATTGGTAGAATTTTTGTCAATTTATTAAATAGTTTATTAGTACAAAAGAGTGTCCTTTTTTTTGCAAATGGTAGAATTCTGTCAAATTGAATTTCTGAAAGAGCTCATTAACCCAAAATTGTGTTATGTCACATTCTAGAAAATTGTATTTTTTTTTTTTGCGACTGGTACAATTTTGCCAATTCCAATTTCTAAAAGAATTTAGAATTTTGCAGTTACGTACATATATATTTAATTTTCGCACTGGTGGAATTTTTTTCGAAATATGAGTTTATTAATCCAAAATCGTCTTCTTTAATTTTTGTCACTGGTAGAATATTGTCAATTCGAATTTGTAAAAGAACTTATTAATATAAAATTCTGTTTTTAATAAGAAAAAAAATTGCACTTTTGGAATTATGTGATTTTTTTTAAAAAGAGCAAAATTGCCTTTTTTTTTTAATTTTTACGCTTCTAGAATTTTGTTAAAGGCAATTTGCGAAAGAGCTTATTTGACCAAATTCAAATTGCAAAACAGTTTACAAAATCCTAAAAAAAAAATCTAATAAATTTTAATTTATATATATATTCAAAGAAAAAAGTCGAAAATACAAACCACTGATCGAAAGATAAATGTGGTCTCCCAAATAAATTTATCGTCCCCAAAAATTCAGGTCAGAATGTTATGTGCCAAGGGATATTTTTTAAAAAAAAATTTGCCACTAATTTTCTCTCACTTTTAAATGACCTCACTGCCAAAAAAAACTCGTTATAACAACCCGATGTCGTGTGTTAGCAAAGTACAGTCGCTCGAAACAATATCCGAACACTAGTTCAGGAAAAAAATCTGGCAACGTTTTTTTTTTTTAAATTAGTGTCACGTGACACGAAGGTTGCCAGATCATTAATTTCTAAAAAAAAATAGTTGCCAGATATTTTTTCTGAATTCTGTAATCAACCATAGTGTTCGGATACTTTTTTAATATATATAATGCGTATGAATATATAATGCAATGAATATGGAGCGTGTGCAGTTACCGTTCACAGCAAACTGGAGCGGTTGCGGTTAATGTTCACAGCACATTGGATCGTGTGAGCTCACAAAAACCTGGATCGTGTGGGCCCACTCACAGAAATATTGAGCGTGTGCAGTTATACCGTTCACAGCAAACTGGAACGTGTGCAGTAACTGCACACGCTCCAGTTTGCGGAACTGGAGCGTGTACAGCTGGAGCGTGTACGGTAACTGGAGCGTGTACAGTTGCTGCAGACGCTCCAGATATTTTTTCTAAATTCTGTAATCAACCATAGTGTTCGGATACTTTTTTTTGAGCGTCTGTACATTGTATTGCAAAAAGTAACTGAATGGTAAAAAAAAAAGCTTGGTAAAGTCCGTCGGATGGGACGTTAAGCCGTGGCCCCGTGTGCGGGAGAGCCATACCCTGTGCACGTTATAGAACACGCTGAATGGCCTTGACGGGAGGCTACCATCTGTCTCCCAACAGCTGTTCCAGTGGGTCCCCTCCCCCAACCTTCTCTGAGCCTTCGGGGTCTATGTGACCTGGCCATTTAGCCCATGGTGTGCAAAAAAGTGTCGCTCAGAGGTAAAACAACACAGCGTTAAAGAACACGCTGAATGGCCTTGACGGGAGGCTACCATCTGTCTCCCAACAGCTGTTCCAGTGGGGTCCCTCACCCAACCTTCTCTGAACCTTCGGGGTCCTTGTGACCTGGCTATTTAGCCCATTGTGTGCAAAAAAGTGCCGCTCAGAGGTAAAACAATCCGAACCAAATCTGCTACTCGTGAAAATTTACTTCAAAGGACAAAACACAACTGCTTGTAACAAATCGTTCACTAAATGCAATGGTTAAAATTTGCGTAAAGTTTTTTTTCAATTTTCATCATTTTTTTGGAAGGGGGGGGAGGGGGAATTCCGATTACTAATATGCTTTTTGGTGTTTTAAATCACACTCAGCCAAGAACAAAAAGTGTCTTTTAATACCAGATGTTACTCGTGTCTTTTTTTTTAAAAAAAAAAACACTTCGTTAGAAAAGGTATCTATCTAGCCGTCACTGTGGAAAGAGAGATTCTGTCAAACTCTGTTTCGCTTCATGAACATATTAACACAAACGACTAAAAAACAATGCCTGTGACAAAAAAAAACAACAACTCTGCAGGAGGAAAAGAAATGAAGGGTTAGTAGGAAAGGAGAGAGAAAATAATGGCTTCACAAAAAACGACAAAGTACCGGTAAAACAGGAAAAAGCCAAATCAGCATGAAACATTCAAAGGCAGATGCAGATAAGATACCGCTGTGGGCTCCGGTAATGTTCCAGTGTGACGCAGAGATGGAATCACGTGGCTTCCGGCTGTCCTCCATGTTCCAAACGTCTCTAATCTCTATCTGTCGGTGACTGGGAGCGATATTGTGGCCAAGGCCACGCGCTGGCATGACATCGCATTGTTTCCTGCCCTCCTCACTACCGTTCGGTCACGTGGGCTGCATACCATTATTGGCGACACTAATTTTGCTTGTCGACCAATTCCCCCTCCCCCCATTAAATACAATGGGTCTGATCTTTCCTCCTCCTCCGACGGCCCCATGGCAACAGGTGCACGTTCTTTATCTTTTATTATTGCTGGGTGAATTCTTTTCGGCAAAACTTCTGCTAAAATAGAATTTGATAGTTCCGCGGAAAAAAATAAGTTTAAAGTGTTTTAAAGTTCATTTTCTGGAGTGTATGCAATCTTAGAAGTTACTAATTTTTTTTAATAATAATTATTTTTTATTTCTATACTCACTTACAGAAACATTACAACACAAAAATTTACCATCAAATTTGGATGGAAACTGCAAAAGAAAATAATATGAAATAAAATAAACGATTAAAAATAAAAAAAATAAACTGACAGAAACTACAATTAACAAGTATCTCTATGTAATCTAGGAGTTACAAGCGACTCGGGGCGGGGGTGGCTCAGTCGGTAGCGCGCCAGGCTCGTAATCTGTAGTTTCCAGGTTCGAGTCCCAGCTGGGTGAGCGTTGAGATTTATTTCCGCAAAATTCCCCACCCTGCCCACGGACAGCAGGGACACCGATGGGTTTGGTAAAAGCCGCCGTCCGTCGGATGGGACGTTAAGCCGTGGCCTCGTGTGCGGGAGAGAGCCATACCCCGTGCACATTAAAGAACACGCTGGATGGCCTTGACGGGAGGCTACCATCTGTCTCCCAACAGCTGTTCCAGTGGGTCCCTTCCCCCAACCTTCTCTGAGCCTTCGGGATCCATGTGACCTGGCCATTTAGCCCATGGTGTGCAAAAGAGTGCCGCTCAGAGGTAAAACAACCCAACCCAATTATTATTAGCTTATTATTTTTAATATTTTTCAAAGTGATAGTGAGTTCTGTTATATATTCTTTGACCGCTTGTTCATGAGAATGACAAATTGAACATAAATATATACCTATAGTACAGTCCCTCAAAAAAGTATCCGAACGCTAGGGTCGATTGCAAAATTCAGAAAAAAATATCTGACAAAATTTTTTTTAGAAATTAGTGATCTGGCAACCTTCGTGTCACGTGACACGAAGGTTCCCAAATCACTAATTTCTAAAAAAAAATTATTTAAAACTTAAATAATAAGTTTGTTTCAAACCTTTTAATAAAAAAAAAATATATATTAAAAGTTTGCATAATAATTAATTAGATATTTATGAATGATTGTTATAAAACACGATAATTTATTGTTAAACATTACAGCTTCCATAATTCTTTAAATACTGAAGGAGTATTGCTGAAAATCTGGATTTAAATAGATTTAATTATGATCTTTAAATTATTTTCAGTCACATTTTTCCAATAAATGCATATTTTAGAAGTTATAGAGCTTCGAAATTAGGTTCCCATTGACATAAACACGGAAATTTTCCCCTTGGTAGTCTGACCACTTAGCTTATTCTACAGTTAGGTGGTCATATTATTTTGATATTAGATCGTGTGGGCTCACTCACGGAAATATTGAGCGTGTGCAGTTACCGTTCACAGCAAACTGGAGCGTGTGCAGTAACTGCACACGCTGCAGTTTGCTGTGAACGGTAACTGGAGCGTGTACAGTTGCTGTACACGCTCCAGATATTTTTCCTGAATTCTGTAATCACGTGACACGAAGGTTGCCAGATCACTAATTTCTAAAAAAATCGTTGCCAGATATTTTTTTTTAATTCTGTAATCAACCATAGTGTACGGATACTTTTTTGAGCGACTGTACAGTACAACAAGTGTCCCCACATAGCTAACGTAACACAGTCCTTCTCCAAAATAAAATTCGCATTTCCAACCCGAAAATGATTTCTCGATATGCTCTTATAATCAAGCGAACCTAAGACGATTTATTAACTAATCATTTATTAATTGGTTGGGAGAATTAATGACACGAAATCTATGCCATCATAAAAACAAAGCCAACTGATTAAAGGAAACTCACTGCCTCCAAAACGTTGCTTCACACACACACATCGTTTTCCACTGTGACGACAATAAATCAGAGAATAATTTTTCACTACCAATGTCATTTGACCGGAAACTAGAAAATGGTGTCTGTAGGGCAGGCATGAAAGGTTCCCAGGCCTCACCGAGCGCATCTATGGAGTTCACACACCGGTGAGCAGCGAAAGAAGAGAATCGGAAAAAGAGATGAAGGAGTCTGTGCAACGAGGAAGGGGGTTGCTTGCGCAGTTGCTACGAAAGTGCAGACGCAGAGAGTGGAAAAAGAAGGGCAAGGAGGAAGAATTAGAGGGAGGATGGGGAGGAAAAGATGTGAAAAGGAGGATGAACTTATCTGATGACTGAGGATGAAATTAAAGACGAATTTGCAATGAGCGACTCTTTCTGAAATACATAACTGATAAGTTAGCACGCTTGGTTACTGATCTAAGTGACCTGGGTTCGAGCCCCGGGTAAGACATGGATGTATGTGTCGTTTTTCTGCTGAGGTCCTGCCCTCCTCACAGACGTACTGCTTTGGGGCGGGGATGGTTCAGTCGGTAGCGCGCCAGGCTCGTAATCTGTAGTTCCCAGGTTCGAGTCCCAGCTGGGTCAGCGTTGAGATTTATCTCCGCAAAATTCCCCGCCCTGCCCACGGTCAGTAGGGGACACCGATGGGCTTGGAAAGGCCGCCGTCCGTCGGATGGGACGTTAAGCCGTGGCCCCGTGTGCGGGAGAGCCATACCCTGTGCACGTTAAAGAACACGCTGGATGGCCTTGACGGGAGGCTACCATCTGTCTCCCAACAGCTGTTCCAGTGGGTCCCCTCCCCCAACCTTCTCTGAGCCTTCGGGGTCCATATGACCTGGCCATTTAGCCCATGGTGTGCAAAAAAGTGCCGCTCAGAGGTAAAACAACACAACACAGACGTACTGCTATGGCATATAAACTGACAGGCTCCTGTCAGACCTCTGTGGCAAGCAGCTGCTTGACGGGGGTATTTATTTTTTGTCTTTTTTATGAGGGGCTGTTTCTGAAGGTAGACTCAATTGAAAAACATTTTCTTTGTTTGGCATGGACAGTTCCGATCATTTCTGACATATGCTTTCGGGTTGCCTTACCTCGTCATTTCTGTGAACATGATGGTCTAAATGGGACACCGATGGGATTGGAAATATAGGGTCAAGGTCATCCAGCGTGTTCTTTAACGTTTACAGTGTATGGCTCTCCCGCACACGGAGCCACAACTTAACGTCGGCGGATGGCTTCAGGGGTCTTTGTGACCTGGCTATTTAGCTCATTATGTGCAAAGAAAAACAAAATAATAATAAAGATATCGCTCTGAGGTTAAACAACGGAACCCAATCCACCCATTACGATGGGTTCAGTGGATTCCCGTCCCAGTGGATCTACAAATAGCGATGGTATAGCATGAGGGTTGGGTTGTTTTACCTCTGAACGGCACTTTTTTTGCACACCATGGGCTAAATGGCCAGGTCACATGGCCCCCGAAGGCTCAGAGAAGGTTGGGGGAGGGGACCCACTGGAACAGCTGTTGGGAGACAGATGGTAGCCTCCCGTCAAGGCCATCCAGCGTGTTCTTTAACGTGCACAGGGTATGGCTCTCCCGCACACGGGGCCACGGCTTATCGTCCCATCCGACGGACGGCGGCCTTTCCAAGCCCATCGGTGTCCCCTACTGACCGTGGGCAGGGCGGGGAATTTTGCGGAGATAAATCTCAACGCTGACCCAGCTGGGACTCGAACCTGGGAACTACAGATTACGAGCCTGGCGCGCTACCGACTGAGCCACCCCCGCCCTTACCGTAGAGCAGTGGTTCTGAACCTTTTATGCTTCACGTACCCCCTGGAAATGTGTATGTAACTGGCGTACCCCTTATATAGATAGATAAAACTACAGTTATAGTATAATAATGCCAACTTAGCGACTTTGTTACTAGATATAGAGACTTTTGAGCTCTCACGGCGTACCCCAAAAACTTTTAGCGCGTACCCCACGTTGAGAACCCCTGCCGTAGAGGCTGTAGGGTAGACTATGAGCTTGCGCTGTTTGAGCTGCGACAGTAGTTAGAGATCATAGTTTTTGGACAGTTTTTTCTTGATAGGTCATTGCTATATCAGAACTGTCGAATGTCAATTCAGCAGTCTCGTATTCTCTCCAGTTTCCACTCACGCTCAGCAGTCTCGTATTCTCTCCGGTTTCCACTCACGCTCAGCCGTCTCGTATTCTCTCCAGTTTCCACTCACGATCAGCAGGCTCGTATTCTCTCCAGTTTCCACTCACGCTCAGCAGTCTCGTATTCTCTCCAGTTTCCACTCACGCTCAGCAGTCTCGTATTCGCTCCAGTTTCCACTCACGCTCAGAAGGCTCGTATTCTCTCCGGTTTCCACTCACGCTCAGCCGTCTCGTATTCTCTCCAGTTTCCACTCACGCTCAGTCGTCTCGTATTCTCTCCGGTTTCCACTCACGCTCAGTCGTCTCGTATTCTCTCCAGTTTCCACTCACGCTCAGCAGGCTCGCATTCTCTCCAGTTTCCACTCACGCTCAGCAGTCTCGCATTCTCTCCAGTTTCCACTCACGCTCAGCAGTCTCGCATTCTCTCCAGTTTCCACTCACGCTCAGCAGTCTCGTATTCTCTCCAGTTTCCACTCACGATCAGCAGTCTCGTATTCTCTCCAGTTTCCACTCACGCTCAGCAGTCTCGTATTCTCTCCAGTTTCCAATCACGCTCAGCAGTCTCGTATTCTCTCCGGTTTCCACTCACGCTCAGCAGGCTCGTATTCTCTCCAGTTTCCACTCACGCTCAGCAGTCTCGTATTCTCTCCAGTTTCCACTCACGCTAAGCAATAGGAGAATGGAAGAGAGAACTCACTGAAAATGATTTAATATTCAATCAAGAAGCAAGCAAAGGAGCAGAGACACAATAAGCGTCTCGAGGATGAAGCGAGTTAGAAAGAGGACGAGAGGGAATCTGAGAAATAATTAAAATGTGCTTGCGAGTGATAAAGAGAGGATTCTTCCTCCATTAATATGAGGTAAAAAAGGTGAAGGAAAAAGCAGGAACGAGGAAATTATGGAAGATGGGGGGGGGGGGAAGGCGAAAGGAAAAAAGAAGAATGAGACAGGCGGTAATTTCATGTTGCAGGAAAGAAGTAATGATTATGCGGACAACAGAGAATAAGGGAAAAGAAGAAAATAGGGGTGTAGTAAAGATAGAACGAAAGACGACTGTAGAGAAATTTTAGAGGTTTAAGTCTTTTAGATCATTTAATTTAAGAATGATTGAAAGGTTTAAGACCAAGGCATAAGTTAGGAAAAGAATGGATAAAAATCTCTGTTGTTCAGCTCGAGAGATCAGAGATCATCATCATCCTCAAGCAGCCATGGGCTACGGAGGTCCAACCAGACCGTGCAATTTAGTTCTCCAAGCAAGTCTATCCTGGGCTACATCTACTGCATCTGGCCACAGCACACCAATTCTAACAAGGTCCTGTTTGACATTGTCTGCCCACCGCATCCTAGGTCTCCCCTTCTTTCTGAGGCCTTTATAGGCACACTGTTCATAACCCTATTCGCCATTCTATAATTATTCATACGGGCAACATGGCCAAACCGACGGAGTCTCTCTCTGCACAATATGCTGCTTAAAGGAGGTTGCAGACTCCTATGCCTAACCTCATCATTAGTTACAAAGTTAAACCACCTAATGCCAAAGATACTGCGTAAGCATCTGGAATCAAAAGCATCTAGTTTCCTGTTATCTTTTTTACAAAGTGTCCAAGTTTCACTACCATAACTAACCCTAGAAAGAACCAAACTATTATACAGTCTAATTTTAGTCTTTAGGTGTATACGTCTATTTCTCCACAATCTCCATAGATTCTTAAAAGTCCCGGCAGCAATCCCTATTCGTCTGTTAATCTCATGCCGCACATCACCATTATCTGTTACATAGCTCCCAAGATAATTAAACTGTGACACCTGCTCAAGACTGCAACCATTCAGATTAACTGAATCACAGCCTGCCTGACCAATTTTCATCACTTTAGTTTTCTCTCTGTTTATAACCAAACCTACTCTACTATCAGTCTCATCAACAGCTCGAATGAAAGAGTTCATCTCATCAACATCATTTGCCAAAAGGGCTAAATAATCAGCATAATCTAAATCAGAAATTTTCGCATCTCACAGCCCATTTAAGGCCAAAATCTTTCCCTTGAAGTGATATTCGCATAACATAATCAATAACCAGGCTAAAGAGAAAAGGAGACAAAATGCACCCTTGTCGAACACCAGAAGTAAAATAAACCAATTGCTACAAGCCTTACCAACTCTCACATGCTACTCAGTGTTATTATAGAGCGCGCTGGATGGCCTTGACGAGAGGCGACCATCTGTCTCCCAAAAGCCGTTCAAGTGGACCCGCTCCCCCAACCTTCTCTGAGCCTTCGGGGTCCATGTGACCTGGCCATTTAGCCCATGGTGTGCAAAAAAGTGCCGCTCAGAGGTAAAACAACCCAACGTTAAAGAACACGCTGGATGGCCTTGACGGGAAGCTACCATCTGTCTCCCAACAGCTGTTCCAGTGGGTCTCTCCCCCAACCTTCTCTGAGCTTTCCAGGTCCTTGTGACCTGGCCATTTAGCTCATGGTGTGCAAAAAAGTGCCGCTCAGAGGTAAAACAACCCAACGTTAAAGAACACGCTGGATGGCCTTGACGGGAAGCTACCATCTGTCTCCCAATAGCTGTTCCAATGGGTCTCTCCCCCAACCTTCTCTGAGCTTTCCAGGTCCTTGTGACCTGGCCATTTAGCCCATGGTGTGCAAAAAAGTGCCGCTCAGAGGTAAAACAACCCAACCCAGTCTGTGTGTCAGTAATTATTGAAGCAATATGGAACCGCATCTAAAGAAGTGGCCATTGATTGTACTACATAACAACAAACGGCAATTCACAGTTCGAAAAACGCTGTTTCAGAAAAGCTAAAAAAATAAGTAAACATTTCGCGATTGTTAGAAATATCTGTTGATTCATCTATTCTGAACTTCTCAACTTTCCTCACTTCCATTTCCAGTACCAATGTCACACGATTTGAGAGCAGGGAAGAGAAAGTGTGCCTGTAGAACACCGAAATTCCCAGACAACGAGGACATTTTTAACGGTCACAATTTGTAAACAAAAGACAATAGCCCCCAAAAAAAAACAGAAAAAAAAATTATTCACGCAACACAATGCCTTGAAATAAACACGAATGGCTCTCTGACGTCACAGTAAACATTCCTCGTAAAGAAGCCGAAGAAAAAAAAAGAATCCAAATTATAAATCAGAAAGTATACTACGTCGGGGGACAAAATTTCTCTAACGATGTCAAATCGGAAAGGTCATGCCCAATTAAGCCTTTACGAGTCGGAAACAAGTGTGACGAAGACGTGTCCTGGGTGGCTGAGTGACACGGCAGACACTACACTCGCTTCGTATTCGCATACGCACGCAAAATAGACCCGAGAAAGCGTGACACGCGCATTTACACATACCCTCACAACCCACTTTCTCCGGCATAGAGAACAACAGTTTATTTTCCTCCCCCAGCCCCCATTGTTAGCCGTAATGAGCCCTCACAGCAGCAACTCCCCCCCCTATGCCCCACTTTGGTTTCACGGTTGACCTGAGTCCACACCTCGGCCACTGCGTATAGAGAGTCTCTCAATTGGCCGAGTGGAAAGCGTTCTCTGCCGTCTCATTCTCAAGGTTATCGTTGAAAAAGGGAAGGGCTCCACTGCAGAGATAGTGGAGGCCCGAAATCAATTGACTTGAACGGAATGATCGTTTTAAAAGTCGACGTTTACCTTTCTTTTCCTTCCCCCCCCCCCTCTGTCGGAAGTTTATGAGGGCGTGGACAACTTGAAAAACTCACCGAAGAATCGTTCCCCGACGTCTTGGTTCAGTAAGAAATGGAAAATCATCGCTAAACTTAATTACTTCTCCGTCCAGTTATTCGCGAATGGTCATTATGTGAGTCATATAAGCGATTCTGGATATTTCTTGCCTCGTTAAAAAAGCAGTATTCGGTTTTCGTTGTTAGTGGTCGTTTTTTTTTTTTTTCATTTTTATCAAATAATGTTCGTGACGTCATCGTTTGTTTGCTTCTTTTGCCCTTTTTTCGTTGTGGTGTTTTGCGTTCGAATTAGGACTCGGCAACTCCAGACGATTCTTTCGAAGCTTTCTCGTGTTTTTGTTTGTCGTTATTGTTTATTTATCGGTTCGTTTTCACGTGCGTGTTTGTTTATCGAAGGCTTTCTAAGAAAAGCTGTTTTGCATACTTAGACTACGTTTAAGAATAAAAAATAAATACCCCCTCAAGCAGCTGCTTGCCACAGAGGTCTGACAGGAGCCTGTCAGTTTATATGCCACAGTAGAAGATCTGTGAGGATGGCAGGACTTCAGCAGAAAAACGACACATACATCCATGCCTTATCCGGGGCTCGAACCCAGGTCCCTTAGACCAGTAGGCAAGCGCGCTAACCACTCGGCCATGGGACAGCTATGGATTATTCATATTGATCTTTCGGGTGTTAAAAACAGTGTCTCTCCCCCCCCCCCCCCTACAAGACCTTACAATAAAAGAGACTCCTTTTGTTATTTTAAGGGAGGAAGGTTTGAAAATTTTTAAGTAAGCAGAGATTTCAGTTTTTAAAGGGGGACCAGAATATTCCATTGTTTAAATGGATAAGGCCGCGACTTTACAGGGGAGAAAGTGTTCCAATTTTAAGAGGGATAAGTTGTTATAAGATTTTAAGTTGAAATGAGTTCGAATTTTAGGGGGAAGGGGGGGTAGGAGAGAGTGTTTAATTTTTCAAACGGAGAAGAGTTCCAGTTTTTACTGGGGGAGAGAGGGTTAGGAATTTCAAGTTGGGAGGGGTTTGAATTTTAAGGTGGAAAGGACGTTAAAATTTTTAAGTGGAGTTCCAATTTTTAAGAGGGAGAAGGCGCGAACCTTTAAGAGAGAGGAAACGATTCTAAAATGGAGGAGGGTTTCCGGTTTTAAAGGACAGAGGTTGTTCCACTTTTTCAAGGGAAAGGAATGGGAGCTTTAAAAACGGTTTCTTGTTTTCAAAGAGTGATAAATTCCCACTTTTAAAGGAGATGGAATAAGGAGAAAAAAAAAATGACTAATTGTCAAGCGGCAAGAAATTAATTGATTGGTTAATAAAGAACTCTGTCGTACAAAAGCAACTAGTAAGTTTCGCGTTCTTCAAACGGAGAGAAACTTTTAAGAACTGAATAACTTGCAAAACGATCGTGGAAATTATTGCTGCAAAAAAAGTTGCACATTTAAATCAAGTCCATCTGAATTTTGTGTTTTCAAATTGATTCGTTTCGTTGTGTTATTCTTTTCTCTTTAGTGATTTATTAATGTAGACTCTCATGATGATCCTCACATATAACACATAAATATAGTATATTTTGAACCCACTCTTAGTTGGGTTGGGTTGTTTTACCTCTGAGCGGCACTTTTTTGCACACCACGGGCTAAGTGGCCAGGTCACATGGACCCCGAAGGCTGAGAAGGTTGGGGGAGGGGACCCACTGGAACAGCTGTTGGGAGACAGATGGTAGCCTCCCGTCAAGGCCATCCAGCGTGTTCTTTAATGTTGGGTTATTTTACCTCTGAGCGGCACTTTTTTGCACACCATGGGCTAAATGACCAGGTCACAAGGACCCCGAAGGCTCAGAGAAGGTTGGGGGAGGGGACCCACTGGAACAGCTATTGGGAGACAGATGGTAGCCTCCCGTCAAGGCCATCCAGCGTGTTCTTTAACGTGCACAGGGTATGGCTCTCCCACACACGGAGCCACGGTTTAACGTCCCATCCAACGGACGGCGGCCTTTCCAAGCCCATCGGTGTCCCCTACTGACCGTGGCCAGGGCGGGGAGTTTTGCGGAGATAAATCTCAACGCTGATCCAGCTGGGACTCGAACCTGGGAACTACAGATTACGAGTCTGGCGCGCTACCGACTGAACCCATCCAACGGACGGCGGCCTTTCCAAGCCCATCGGTGCCCCCTACTGACCGTGGGCAGGGCGGGGAATTTTGCGGAGATAAATCTGAACGCTGACCCAGCTGGGACTCGAACCTGGGAACTACAGATTACGAGCCTGGCGCGCTACCGACTGAGCCACCCCCGCCCCTCGCATATGATTCGTCAATCTCGCACTGAAGTACAATTTCAGCAACAACTGGATTTTGTTATCGTCCGATATCACCTCTTCTTCGTTTCTGTTATGTTTCGATTCCTGCTGAGTCGTCAATCGTTTTCCAGCAGCCCGTCAGAATTCACCGTGAAGCATTTTGCCATTTCCCGAAACCGGAGAACGGCGCATTCAACTGCCATAAAGCAGTTCGGGCTTTACGCTGTCTTCTCAACGACCAATTAGATAAGATAGGATGGCACTGTCAAACGATCCAAAAGGAATGCAACGGAAGGAGGAGAGATAATTCTCTGATGCGCAATGAAATTAACCCATCGCCTTAAGTTTATGTAAGATGGATTTTTCATCCATCTTAAATAAACTTTTTTCAATTTTCAAATTTTTTTTTTCAAAAATTTCAAAAAATTTCAAAAAAAAAAATTTCAATTTCAAAATTTTCAAAAAAAAATCAAAATTTTTTTTTGAGAAATTTTAAATCTTTCAAGATCTTCTGAAACTTCAATTTACCTTTTGCTTTATCAACTCACTGACAGCAAATTCGAACTTTTTTTTATAACATTGGTCAAATAAGTTGTTTTTAATTAATTTTGGGAGGGGGTGGCTCAGTCGGTAGTGCGCCAGGCTCGTAATCTGCAGCTCCCAGGTTCGAGTCCCAGCTGGGTCAGCGTTGAGATTTATCTCCGCAAAATTCCCCGCCCTGCGCACGGTCAGTAGGGGACACCGATGGGCTTGGAAAGGCCGCCGTCCGTCGGATGGGACGTTAAGCCGTGGCTCCGTGTGCGGGAGAGACATACCTTGTGCACGTTACAGAACACGCTGGATGGCCTTGACGGGAGGCTACCATCTGTCTCCCGACAGCTGTTCCAGTGGGTCCCCTCCCCAACCTTCTCTGAGCCTTCGGGGTCCATGTGACCTAGCTATTTAGCCCATGGTGTGCAAAAAAGTGCCGCTCAGAGGTAAAACAACCCAACCCAAAGTGTTGGTGTACGAAGGTCTTCATAGGAGTCAAAATGACCAATAACATAAAAACGTGACGTGCTAGCCATATTTTAAAGCCAGATCTGAAATCAGCACGTGAAAAATAGTTAAAGGCAGCTACAATTATTCATGTTATAAAACATTGTAAAACAGTGTATAATCAGAATATTAGTACATGGCAATCTATGCCGATTGATTTATGTTACACATAGATTTGGGTTATTTTAGTTCTGAGCGGCACTATTTTTGCACACAATGGATAAATGGCCAGGTCACGAGGACCCCGAGGGCTCAGAGAAAGTTGTGGGAAGGTGACCCACTGGACAAATGTTAGGAGACAGATGGTAGTCTCCCGATCTAAATGATTTTAATTTAGATCATCCACTGTGTTCTTTAATTGCATAGGGTATGGCTCTCCCGCACACGAAGCCACGGCTTAACGACCCATCCAATGGACTGCTGCCTTTCCCAGCCCATCGATGTTCCCTGCTCACCAAAGTAAGGACGGGTGGGAATCCAGCAGAGATAAATCTCAACATTGGCCTGAATCTAACCTGGGAATTGCAGATTACGAATCTGGCGCACTACGAACTACTTTTATGGGTTTCTGGTGGAGCCTCTTGATACTTTTGTGGGTTTCTGGTGGAGCCTCTTGATACTTTTGTGGGTTTCTGGTAGAGCCACTTGATACTTTTATGGACTTGTGATGTAGCCTCTTAATACTTTTATGGGTTTCTGGTGGAGCCTCTTGATACTTTTGTGGGTTTCTGGTGGAGCCTCTTGATACTTTTGTGGGTTTCTGGTAGAGCCACTTGATATTTTTATGGACTTGTGATGTAGCCTCTTGATACTTTTATGGGTTTCTGGTGGAGTCTCTTGATACTTTTATGGACCTGTGATGTAGCCTCTTCATACTTTTGTGGGTTTCTGGTGGAGCCTCTTGATACTTTTATGGGTTTCTGGTGGAGCATCTTGATACTTTTGTGGGTTTCTGGTGGAGCCTCTTGATTCTTTGTGGGTTTCTGGTGAAGCCTCTTGATACTTTTATGGACTTGTGATGTAGCCTCTTGATACTTTTATGGGCTTCTGGTGGAGTCTCTCAATACTTTTATGGGCTTGTGATGTAGCCTCTTGATACTTTTGCGGGTTTCTGGTGGAGCCTCTTGATACTTTTATGGGCTTGTGATGTGGCCTCTTGATACTTTTATGGGTTTCTGGTGGAGTCTCTTGATACTTTTATGGGCTTGTGATGTAGCCTCTTGATACTTTTGCGGGTTTCTGGTGGAGCCTCTTGATACTTTTATGGGCTTGTGATGTGGACTCTTGATACTTTTGTGGGTTTCTGGTGGAGCCTCTTGATACTTTTATGGGTTTCTGGTAGAACCATTTGATACTTTTATGGATTTGTGATGTAGCCTCTTAATACTTTTATGGGTTTCTGGTGGAGCCTCTTGATACTTTTATGGGCTTGTGATGTAGCCTCTTGATACTTTTATGGATTTCTGGTGGAGTCTCTTGATACTTTTATGGACTAGTGATGTAGCCTCTGAATACTTTTATGGGTTTCTGGTGGAGTCTCTTGATACTTTTATGGGCTTGTGATGTAGCCTCTTGATACTTTTGTGGGTTTCTGGTGGAGCCGCTTGATACTTTTATGGGCTTGTGATGTGGCCTCTTGATACTTTTGTGGGTTTCTGGTGGAGCCTCTTGATACTTTTATGGGTTTCTGGTGGAGCATCTTGATACTTTTGTGGGTTTCTGGTGGAGCCTCTTGATTCTTTCTGGGTTTCTGGTGAAGCCTCTTGATACTTTTATGGACTTGTGATGTAGCCTCTTGATACTTTTATGGGCTTCTGGTGGAGTCTCTCAATACTTTTATGGGCTTGTGATGTAGCCTCTTGATACTTTTGCGGGTTTCTGGTGGAGTCTCTTGATACTTTTATGGGCTTGTGATGTAGCCTCTTGATACTTTTATGGATTTCTGGTGGAGTCTCTTGATACTTTTATGGGCTTGTGATGTGGCCTCTTGATACTTTTGTGGGTTTCTGGTGGAGCCTCGTGATACTTTTATGGGCTTGTGATGTAGCCTCTTGATACTTTTATGGGCTTGTGATGTAGCCTCTTGATACTTTTATGGGCTTGTGATGTAGCCTCTTGATACTTTTATGGGCTTGTGATGTAGCCTCTTGATACTTTTATGGGCTTGTGATGTAGCCTCTTGATACTTTTATGGATTTCTAGTGGAGTCTCTTGATACTTTTATGGGCTTGTGATGTAGCCTCTTGATACTTTTGTGGGTTTCTGGTGGAGCCTCTTGATACTTTTATGGGCTTGTGATGTAGCCTCTTGATACTTTTATGGTTTTCTGGTGGAGTCTCTTGATACTTTTATGGCTTGTGATGTAGCCTCTTTATAGTTTTGTGGGTTTCTGGTGGAGCCTCTTGATACTTTTATGGGTTTCTGGTGGAGCCTCTTCATACTTTTATGGGGTTGTGATGTAGCCTCTTGATACTTTTATGGGTTTCTGGTAGAGCCACTTGATACTTTTATGGATTTGTGATGTAGCCTCTTAATACTTTTATGGGTTTTTGTGGAGTCTCTTGATAATTTTATGTGCTTGTGATGTAGCCTCTTGATACTTTTGTGGGTTTCTGGTGGAGCATCTTGATACTTTTATGGGTTTGTGATGTGGCCTCTTGATACTTTTGTGGGTTTCTGGTGGAGCCTCTTGATACTTTTATGGGTTTCTGGTGGAGCCTCTTGATACTTTTGTGGGTTTCTGGTGGAGCCTCTTGATACTTTGTGGGTTTCTGGTGGAGCCTCTTGATACTTTTATGGACTTGTGATGTAGCCTCTTGATACTTTTATGGGTTTCTGGTAGAGTCTCTTGATACTTTTATGGGCTTGTGATGTAGCACCTTGATACTTTTGCGGATTTCTGGTGGAGCCTCTTGATACTTTTATGGGCTTGTGATGTGGCCTCTTGATACTTTTATGGGTTTCTGGTGGAGTCTCTTGATACTTTTATGGGCTTGTGATGTAGCCTCTTGATACTTTTGCGGGTTTCTGGTGGAGCCTCTTGATACTTTATGGGCTTGTGATGTGGCCTCTTGATACTTTGTGGGTTTTTGGTGGAGCCTCTTGATACTTTTATGTTTTTCTGGTGGAGTCTCTTGATACGTTTATGGGCTTGTGATGTAGCGTCTTGATACTTTTGTGGGTTTCTGGTGGTGCCTCTTGATACTTTTATGGGCTTGTGATGTAGCCTCTTGATACTTTTATGGATTTCTGGTGGAAACTCATTATTTTTCTGGGCTTGCAGTGTGGTCTTTTGATACTTTTGTGGGCTTCTGGTGGAGCCTCTTGATACTTTTATGGGTTTCTGGTGGCGTTTCTAATTACTTTTCTCGGCTTGTGATGTGGTCTCTTGATACTTTTTTGAGCTTCTGGTGGAGCCTCTTGATACTTTTATGGGATTCTGGTGGAGCCTTTTAATATTTTTTGGGTTTCTGGTGGAGCCTTTTGATATTTTTATAGGTTTCTGGTGGAGCCTCTTGAAATTTTTTTGAGTTTCTGGTGGAACCTCGTTACTTTTCTGGGCTGGCAATGTGGCCTCTTGATACTTTTGTGGGCTTCTGGTGGAACCTCTTATGGGTTTCTGGTGGAATCTCTTATTACTTTTCTGGGCTTGTAATGTGCTTGATTGATACTTTTGTGGGCTTCTGGTGGAAACTTTTGATACTTTTATGGGCTTGTGATGTGGCCTCTTGATACTTTTATGTGCTCCTGATGGAGCTCTTAATACTTTTATGACCTTCTAGTGAGGTCTCTTGATACTTTTATGGCTCTTTAATGTGAACTCTTCTTACTTTTATGGCCTTCTTTTATGGTTACAGTAAAAATTTGAATATCTTTTTTGGCCTGAATATAGCATACACTTCAGCACGTGCAGGCTCATAATTGGCAAAAGTGATCTCTTCATACTTTTATGGCCTTCTTGTTGGGACACTTCATACTTTTAAAGGCCTGTATATATTTAAAGGCCTCTTTATATTTTTGAGCAGTAAAATTATATATTATGCATCTAAGTTAAAGTAAAATAAGTTAAAAAAAATTCATTCCTGCCGAGGTTTCTGAGCTAAACCATATGTATCTTGATTGAAGCCCAATATTAATACTCGAATATCCTTTGGGGAGGACACTGCATCCCCCCCACTCTCCCATTAGTTACGTGTTTGCAGTGCCAATATTGCGTCGATTTTGTTTTCCCAAAGCACGCTCAATTACCCTATACCCATGAGCTTCTCATAACCTTGCGTAATGATCTTAGCGTAGCATGCATGAGCTCGCGAGTGACCCGTCATCATGTCCTCGTGCCAAGAACAACAAATACCCTCTGTTGCTGCTGACAAGCCAGTATTTGGCCGATTCATTGGCTGCTAATAGCCGTCGTTTACACAGGCATTGACAGATACAGGTCCTGCCGCACACGGGCACACGCCAACCACCCTTTCGCTCCTTCTGGCATGGAAGAGCAAGTTAATTGGGAGGGGGACTCCCCTCCACTCGGCCAAGGAGGGTGAAAAGGGCCTGTTGGGTGCAAAAAGGCCTTGAACTTCGGCGGCCTTTAAAGAGAGGCAATGAGAGACCTGCTGGGGGCTATTGGAACCGCAGGCCGCTCTCCGATCTGAAACAAGAAAATGCAGAGAGCAGGTAACCTACTTGGTCAATGGGCGAGAAAGCGAAATGTTTGAAGTGGCTCATGTCAACAAAGGCGGGTGCCAGTAGTACAGCCTCCCTTTCAACTCTCTTGTCGCTTCCACCCCCCCCCCCCCCTCCACTTCCATTCCCACCCTCCCACTATAGGCTGTCCTCACTTCTACCCGTTCTGGAAACTTTCCCTTTCGGTGGAAATAGGGCGTGTAGTGTGGAACTTCAGCACGTGCACGCTCATAATTGGCAAGAGCGGTCATTAGTTTCGTGGGATTTAATTTGAAATTCGGGTTTGTTTGTGTGCGAGGGATTTTTTGTTCTTGTTTTCTTCTTTCCAGTTTTTATATTTTTTTCGATTTTAAAATCCGTGTCTTACTTTCTGAAAATAGCAAAGTAGTTACACGGTCGTCTGATTGGTGACTTACGTTTTGGTTCGGGTCGTCATTATTAGGGGAGGGGATTGGTCGGTTAAATGATTCGGGGAATCGTTTGCACGGATTTAGGTCAATTGGCCAAACCTAGTTGGTCTGTCCTAGTATTTGGATATGCTCCCGAAGTAGCCATAGATGCGGAACTTTTTCATTTGTAGTGCTTTTACCTATTATTATCGTCGTGGTGGTGGTGATTTCTTTTCATTTTAAAAAAAATTATGCCTCGTAATCGACTTAAGACGGACCCTAAAGTTTTCACTGCAGCTTGACAAGGAACACA
Organism: Ryuthela nishihirai; assembly: GCA_038380435.1. Lineage (NCBI taxonomy): Eukaryota > Metazoa > Arthropoda > Arachnida > Araneae > Heptathelidae > Ryuthela > Ryuthela nishihirai. The sequence goes on from JAWZYU010000027.1 coordinate 54,601,666, forward strand.
AAATTTAAAACTTTTAATTTCGAGGTTGAGAACTCGACTTCACGCAGCGGGATATCTAAATCTGTCCCATCCCCCCCCCCCTCTTCCCTCAAAAATGTTCTAACAAGGTTAAGAAAATTAGAATTTAAAAAATGACTTTTTTGCACATATTATAGCGAAATAATTTAGTATTTCATTCTATACTAGCTGAACAGCACGCGCTGTCCGTGTGTCACTTTTAATCTGTCTAAATCACTAGCCGTCCCGTGGCCGAGTGGTTGGCACGCTTGGCTACTAATCTAAGGGACCTGGGTTCGAGCCCCGGGTTAATGCATGGATGTGTGTGTCGTTTTTCTGCTGAGGTCCTACCATCCTCTCAGATCTCCTACTGTGGCATATAAACTGACAGGCTCCTGTTAGACCTCTGTGGCAAGCAGCTGCTTGAGGGGGTATTTATTTTTCTGATATTCTCTGCACTAAAGGTAAATTTTGCAAGTACCCCCTCCCCCCCATCCGACACTTTAGCGTAGATTTTCAACACGAAGGGAATTTGCCGGTGTTTGCTTGGGTCGTTGTTAGCAAGGTCTCACCCATGGCTTAGTTTCTGCTTAAGCTATGGAGATTTTTATTTCCGTTACGACAGATTTTGCTGCCCTATGGCTGCCGTGATACTCGATCGCATGGTCTAAATTTCCTGCATAGTGTCCTTCCGCGCCCTGCCCACGGTCAGTAGGGGACACCGATGGGGTTGGAAAGGTCGCCGTCCGTCGGATGGGACGTTAAGCCGTGGCCCCGTGTGCGGGAGAGCCATACCCTGTGCACGTTAAAGAACACGCTGGATGGCCTTGACGGGAGGCTACCATCTGTCGCCCATCAGCTGTTCCAGTGGGTCCCATCCTCCAGCCTTCTCTGAGCCTTCGGGGTCCTTGTGACCTGGCCATTTAGCCCATGGTGTCCAAAAAAGTGCCGCTCAGAGGCAAAACAACACAACGTTAAAGAGCACGCTGGATGGCCTTGACGGTAGGCTACCATATGTCTCCCAACAGCTGTTCCAGTGGGTCCCCTCCCCCAAACTTCTCTGAGCCTTTGGAGTCCTTGTGACCTGGCCATTTAGCCCATGGTGTGCAAAATAGTGCCACTCAGAGGTAAAACAACCCAACGTTAAAGAACACGCTGGATGGCCTTGACGGGAGGCTACCATCTGTCTCCCAACAGCTGTTCCAGTGGGTCCCCTTCCCCAGCCTTCTCTGAGCCTTTGGGGTCCTTGTGACCTGGCCATTTAACCCATGGTGTGCAAAAAAGTGCCGCTCAGAGGTAAAACAACACAACGTTAAAGATCACGCTGGATGGCCTTGACGGGAGGCTACCATATGTCTCCCAACAGATGTTCCAGTTGGTCCCCTCCTCCAACCTTCTCTGAGCCTTTGGGGTCCTTGTGACCTGGCCATTTAGCCCATGGTGTGCAAAAAAGTGCCGTTCAGAGGTAAAACAACCCAACCCAACAACCTGCATAGTGTCCTCCGTGTGCCCCGGCGATTGGTTTAAAAAAATAGGTTTCCACTTAACCGTAACCTTCGAGACTCAAGGTCTTTGCAGCCTAAAGTGACGTCACATCCGGTGGATCTACAGTGCTTCCTGTGCGTACGTAGTACTACCGTCGGAAATCGAGCATTTACTTTTTTATAAGGTCGGTGGGCATTTTTGTTTGATACTGTGCTCAAAAACTGATTGACATAGTATGATTATATTGTACATATGTACATTAGTGTAATATTTCTATGGCAAACTTTAGAATAAGGAAGACGTTGAAACTAAAATAGATCTTGATTTATAATTGTGCTAAATTGATGACTCAAAATGCAGAGTAATAGTCGTTTAACGTTCTCTGAACGTGTATAACGATATATAAATTACCAGGAGCGTCAAAATCGGTTGTACGTATAATTACAATGACACAATATGTTTAAAAATAAAGTTAAATGCAAATAATTACTCGATTGTATATTAACAAAAATAAAATCATTTCCTTCATATGTTTTTCCTGATAAATGCTGTCAATAATTGATCCAGTTTTTTATACCATTGATAATATAATCATGACATATAAATGGTTATGGAAAACTAGTGTGTTATATTAAATGGAAAAAAAAAAACACACAAAAATTCTTCAGAACAATTTTATTGAGAAATGTTAACTACAAATTAATGATATACTGTAATAGCTTTAACTGTAACAATTGCAATTATGATTTAATTGAAATACTTTTTCTTAGTGATTAGACTGAATTTATTGAACATGGATACAACCTTCCGATGGAATACATATTCAAATGAACTGGGTCAGTAAGAAAAAAATAAATGTCTTGATTTATCTGATGGATGAGGATATACAATTTGAACTTTAGGGGGAGAAAGACATAGTGCATACTCTTATGATTGATAGAATTATTGTCAGCTACGACACATATCATAAAAAAACAATTTCTTCCAAACCAATGGGAATTTTTTTAAATAATACTGTAAAGAATATCGGCATTTATTGTTTTGGCTGGTAATATATGAACTACATCTTTATAGTTGGAAAGCAAACTAGTTATAAATATATGGGCACTGGTTGCCATGTTTTGTGTGTCAAATGACAGACCAACAAGGTTACCACATTTGTTTGAGATGAATTTCATCAAGCATTAAAATCACTTTTTTTTTTATCTTTATCACTCAAAAAAGAATATTTTTGCCTGATATAAGATAAAAAATTTGAATCTACTTTCGCTATAGCAGGATTGACATTAAACCGAAGACAAATGTACCGAATTGTACTAGGATGTGGTAATCTAATGTGGTCTCCAACAAAATTATATGCATGAGGAGCCATGCTAAAATACCTGATGCAAAATCATCATATCTGATGAATACCTTTAACCACACTTATTTAACCCAAATAGTATCAACTGTTCCTCAATGAATTTCAAATGATTGTTATTACTTTCATCAGATGTGCAAAGTATTTTCAAAATATTACACATTAATCAATTCTATGTCTAATATTATTTTCGGGAATTTTAACCCTTATTAAACAATTTAAAAGATCATTTAAAACATCAATATAACTGGTTTTTTAGAAGAAAAGTATATTTTCCAACATTGGATTGCTCATTATCTTTTTCATATACTCTCACCATAAGCTCAGAATTAAGAACAGAAAATTTTACTATAGGAGCTGGAGTTTTGATGGAATGCTATCAGGAATTAGTCTGGGGACTTTCAATTGCACCAGTAACCGTCTTACCAGTTTTCTCATCGAATGCACTTTAACATCTTTGAAAAACACCCTCTTTGAAGTGTAATTCACAAACCTAGAAAGAAAGATGAACACCATTAAGTGTGTTGTGCTTTATATGTTAAAGTTTTTTTTTGTCTGATTGTTACTGATCAGTTAAGCTTAATCTACAACACTGTTGTGTTATTCCAGTTATATATGCTTTATAAAAATAGTAAGAAAAGTAAAAATTATTGTAAATGGTCAAAAGTCTAAATATGTCAATAAATCAAGTTTCTCTGTGTTTCGAGAGATGCAAACTTGAATTATATTGTTCAAGTGAGTAGAATAATTGTAAAAAATATTGGGCACATTAAAATATATCTTGAATTACAAATATAAGGCAATGGTGAATTTGTATTATGCATTAGTTCATTCCTACAGTATTTATGGTATCTGTTTAATGAAACACCAATACTAGAAACTTTCTACATCTGAAGAAACCTAATTTGAGACATATTTTACATTTGACTTATAATGATCCAGTAAAACATTTCGTGGGCAATAATAATTTGCCTTTTTCAACTCTATGATTTCTTTATATAAACAATTCTGTTATGCTATGTATATTTATAGGTGAAATGATCAATCACTACATAATTTATGTTACACAGGCATTCATTATTTATTCATAATGCACAAATTTTACCTGACGACTATGGCATTCAAACATTAAGTAATGAATGGTATATAACCTGTTCTCTTAAAATTGATTAAAACTAACTAACACATTAAAACTGTGAGGAAAATGTGAAAATCAGATTTGCACAAACCTGAGACACTTTCAAGTAAAAGTTAAGAGATATGGGTTTCTAGATGCATAGTTCATTCGTGATATTTTCCAAGGTCATCCAAACTATTAATGAGTGACTAATGCTCTTTACTCTATATATATATATGTTGTTTTGTGATCACTATTTCTTAAACCTATAATTCACATAACTATATAAAAATCTCATATTCCTCCCTCAGCAAAAACAACCTCCCTCAGCAAAAACAACCACGACGCAAATAGAAAAGGATAAATAAACAACTAATTGTGACTAAACGTATAGCAGTTAAGTTATATGAATGTATGGCACAATATACTCTTCACAGTTATCATTCAAACGATTTTATATACTCTTGCCAAATATTGCAATTTTGCTATGATTTCAGCAATCTAAAAATTTTATCACAAATATACTTGCTATTATAAAAAGGCGAAAAACAAAATTGACATACCTTGCTAAATTTTGTTACTGTGAAGTTTTCTCTTCTTATTGCTAGAAGCCATTTTCTGCACAACTCTTCATCCTGGGGAAAACTGTAAACGCGCACATTTCTTGAACTTTCATAGTTTCCTCTACAGCCAGGAACATAACAAGGATGAGGCATTTCTTCAAAAACTATGATTCACAAGTAAAAACTTAATCACAGAAATATAAAGGGCCCTTTCGAAGATAACACAACATTAGAAAATCCCGCCAACAAACACACAAGCAGCTACGGGGTGTCAAGATGCTAGATCCACGAATGCTGACGTCAGAACATATGACGTCATCAGTGAAATGGCCTTAAGACTCGCTTGATTACGACTTAGCCCGGGCTTCGTTTCTACACAAATTGTCGCATCTCGGTTATCACTTTTTATCTGCATATGCTGTTGTTTTCAGCACTAAAGGTAAGTTTTGTGAGTGTCCCCCCCCCCCGACATCTTACCACAGTTTCGACACGAAGAATTTCCCGGTGTTGCAAAGATCATTGCTGACTCGGCGCGCGCTCTCATATCCGTGGCAAACTATCGAAATTTTAATTTCCACAGATTTTGGCATTCTGTAATTCCGACGTACTTCACCGAAAAGTCCCAAATTTCGTAGGCGGGTTCCCCCTGCCTGACTCCATTAGAGAATCAGGTCCTTTGTGCAATGGGACACCTTAATAATCCCTTTGAAAATGTGGGAATCTGGCAAAGGCAAAGATTTAAATTTTATTTTAACTCTTACGTTCACAGTTAGGGAGCAGTAAATGGCAACAATAAATTTGACAGCAATTATCGTTTCCCGTAAGAAAAGCATGGTAAATATTTTTGCTTCTAGCAAGCCCCCCCTTTGAACTTTCGACCTGAAATTTGGCACTGCAATCTGGACCACAACCTAAAACATTCTCTGAAAATTTGGAACGTGTGCGTTGATTTCCCGATGAGTTATGGCTGCCAAAGACACGCACACAGAGATACCCAGACACCTTTTATTATATAGATTTAATATGATCAGTTTATGGTGAAAATCTGTTGAAACTTTTAGATTGAAATTAGGAAAACTGGAAATAATGCAATATTTAAATTAATGGACTAAATCAGCCCCTTTCCACCCAAACTAAAGAGTCGATGAAAATTCTTAAAAAGCTGCAGGAAAAATTCTCTACTTGAAAACGAAAACAGACTTTTCTAATGAGTAATGAATTACAAAACAACTATTTTTAAGGAATAATAAAAAAAATTTTAAAAACAAAATTATGCTTTTCATGCAAAAGCATTTTATTTAATGATTACTAGGGGCGGATAGGAAGGATGGGGGGTGGGCAAACGAGAGCATGACCTCTTCATTTGAGAATGCTGTTACGTAAAAATATTGTTGAACATTAATTTTTCATCCGTTTCACTTCCTCCCCCTTTACTTTTTCGTGCTCGATTGAGTTTCCTTGCTTGCAGCCCCCTCCTTATTTTTTTTTTTCTAAATCCAGGCTTGATGATTACTGTGTTGGATTGGGTTGTTTTACCTCTGAGCGGCACTTTTTTGCACACCATGGGCTAAATGGCCAGGTCACATGGACCCCGAAGGCTCAGAGAAGGTTGGCGGAGGGGACCCACAGGAACAGCTGTTGGGGGACAGATGGTAGCCTCCCGTCAAGGCCATCCAGCGTGTTCTTTAACGTGCACAGGCTCTTCCACACACGGGGCCACGGCTTAACGTAACATCCAACGGACGGTGGCCTTTCCAAGCCCATCGGTATCCCCTACTGACCGTGGGCAGGGCGGGGGAATTTTGCGGAGATAAACTGATCTAAGGGACTCTGGGTTCGAGCCCCGGGTAAGGCATGGATGCTTGTGTCGTTTTTCTGCTGAGGGCCTGCCATCCTCTCAGACCTTCTACTATGGCCTACAAACTGACAGGCTCCTGTCAGACCTCTGTGGCAAGCAGCTGCTTGAGGGAGTATTTATTTTTATTATTATTTAATGAGTTATGGAAGTTTGAAAATTGAACAATAACAATGCCAGTTACAAAAATTGACTTCAGAAGTTAACTAAAATTAGTAATAAATATTGTACCAAAGTATTTAATAAAATAAGTTTGTATTTTAGAACCTTGTGTAAAGAATTGACACTTTTTCGCACTAAACGGCATTTGAAGCGGAGGTACTTCGTCAACATATATTCCAGGACAGAGTTTCTTAATTAAAAATACAGAGAAAATGAAAAGGAAAAAAAAAACTCCTTCAAATCGTTTCTTCAGCAAATCAACATCCACAAGGAATGAACACTCAGCGCAGCAAGTGGCCCAGAAGTGAAAGTAATGGCTATGCAAATCCGGCGAAGGAATCTGCCTCCTTCCCCTGTCCCTCCCCGGCATTTCCAATTCGACCCTCCCGGAGCAACCTCAAGTGCATTATTTATGGCGCATTTCTCGTGCGTTCCACGTGACTAACCGGCTTGTCAGTCAGTCAGCATGGGGGTGGGTGTGCGCGTGGAAGGGGGCACGAGCAGCTCCTTCGGGGTGGAGTCCCGGAGACCATACATCAGGCTTCCGTATAGGCAGACCACTCGTAGATTGCCGGTTGTGCTGACCTCAATTAGTTCCTTGCTTGTATCGTCTGTTCTGTAAAAAAAGTAACACAAAAATGGTGGTGGAAAATCGAAACTTTTGCAAGTGAATTAATTGTTGGGTTGTTTTACCTCTGAGCGGCACTTTTTTGCACACCGTGGGCTAAATGGCCAGCACACATGGACCCCGAAGGCTCAGCGAAGGTTTGGAGAGGGAACCCACTGGAACAACTATTGGGTGAGAGATGGTAGCCTCCCGTCAAGGCCATCCAGCGTATTCTTTAACGTGAACAGGTTATGGCTCTTCCCCCACACGGGGCCACGGCTTAACGTTCCATCCGACGGACGGCGGCCTTTCCAAGCCCATCGATGTCCCCTACTGACTGTGTGTAGGGCGGGGGAATTTACGGAGATAAATCTCAACGCTGACTCAGCTGGGACTCGAACCTGGGAACTACAGATTAGGAGCCTCCCCGTCCCAATCAAAGTGGAAAAATAGAATCAGTTGCAGAGGCAGAATATTAACTGTACTGTAAATATAGAAGTCAAGAAATATTTTTTTGCAGTGAGGGGAATTCGGAACCCATGGGTTGAGTTGCTTTACCTCTGAGAGTCACTCTTTTGCAAACAATGGGCTAAGTGGCCAGGTCGCACAAGGACGCCGAAGAATCATAAAACGTGAGGGAGAAAGGACCCACTGGAACAGCTATTAGGAGACAGATGGTAACCTCCCGTCAAGGCCATGCAGCGTGTTCTTTAACATTTCGAACCTGGGAACTGCAGATTACGAGCCTGGCGCGCTACCGACTGAGCTACCATAATCCTCTTGAACTTCTGTCGACGGTCTCTTTTGCGGTTTCTTTTGATAAAATAATAATAATTAAAAAAAAAATTAAACGGGGGTGGCTCAGTCGGTAGCGCGCCAGGTTCGAGTCCCAACTGGGTCAGCGTTGAGATTTATATCCGCAAAACTCCCGCCCTGCCCACAGTCAATAGGGGAACCAATGGGCTTGGAAAGGTCGCCGTCCGTCGGATGGGATGTTAAGCCGTGACCCCGTGTGCGGGAGAGCCATACCCTGTGCACGTTAAAGAATACGCTGGATGGCCTTGACGGGAGGCTACCATCTGTCTCCCAACAGCTGTTCCAGTGGGTCCCCTCCCCCAACCTTCTCTGAGCCTTCGGGGTCCATGTGACCTGGCCATTTAGCCCATGGTGTGCAAAAAAGTGCCGGTCAGAGGTGAAACAACCAACTCATCTTTCTAGATTCATGCCAGAGTGTCTGGTACATGGCTTATGCCTATACATGGCGCATGGACCTCTGCGTCAAATCTGCGCTTTGCTATTGACCGATTATTCTGAAGCTGCTTTTCAATTTTTGGAAAGTTTTAAAATGTGCAGCTAGAGAGTAAATGAATTCGACTTACGTAACTTGCAAATTCCGTCTCAAATGAAATACTCCATTTCGAATAGAATTGATGGAACTTGAATGCAATTCCCGACTGAAGCCAACACTCATCATTACTCCAATAATGCAATTTTATAAAAGACAAAAATGTCGAGAAGTAATAAAAAAAAACTCTCAAAAAATACAAGACGGCATTTCTAAATATAATTCATAATATAATGAAGATGATGACAATGTTTGGTTCTTCCTATATGTCCAAATGTGCTTTGAACCTTCGTAAAAACGCTTGAAACAATAGAATCACTAATGAACATCTGACATTTTTACTTTTTTGAAAATGGAATCTTATTAACGAAGAAATTGTGAAAGAACGTGTTCAGTTCTATTTTTCTCCTTCGCCCACATTTGTGCAAAATAACATTTAAAATAATTGTCTATCTGCTGAGGTCTCCCCTTCCTCACAGATTTTCTCCTGGGGTGTACTAAGCTGACGAGCTTTCTGTCGGGGCTCTGTGGCAAGCAGCTCTTTGAAGAGGGGTTTATTTGCTTATTTATTTATTATAAAACCATTTTAAATGTATAGATTAGTTTTAATTCCTAATTTCTTTTGATTCTTTCATTAAATCTTCCCCTCCTTGTATGCTAATAATAAAATAGGTAAAAATTTTATATGCATCATGATGCTATGTACCAAGAATGGGAATGGGAGTATACACTATTTACCAAGAATAGGAGTGTATGCATGTACCAAAAATGGGAAGAGGAGTGTATGCCGTGTACCAAGAATGAAAACGGGACCAAGAATGTGCCATGTACCAAGAATGGGAACGGGAATGTATGCCACATATGAAGAATGGAAACGGGAGCATATGCCATGTATTAAAAGAATGTAAACGGGAATATATGCCGAGAATGTAAAGGGGAGTGTATGCCATATATCAAGAATGGGAATGGAAGTGTATGCCATGTACCTAGAATGGAAACGGGAGTGTATGACATCAAGAATGGGAGTGTATGCCATGTATCAAAGAATGGGAATGGGTGTGTATGCCATGTACCAAGAATGGGAACGGGAGTGTATGCCACATATAAAGAATGTAAACGGGAGTATATGCCATGTACTAAAAGAATGTAAACGGGGGTATATGCCATATATCAAGAATGGGAATGGAAGTGTATGCCATGCACCAAAGAGTGTATCAAGAATGGGAATGGAAGTGTATGCCATGCACCAAAGAGTGTATCAAGAATGGGAATGGAAGTGTATGCCATGCACCAAAGAGAATGGAAGTGTATGCCATGCACTAGAATGGAAACGGGAGTGTATGACATCAAGAATGGGAGTGTATGCCGTGTATCAAAGAATGAGAATGGGAGTGTATGTCATGTACCAAGAATGGGAGTGTATGCCATGTACCAGGAATGGAAACGGGGGGTTATGCCATGTATCAAGAATGGGAATGGGAGTGTATGCCATGTACCAGGAATGGAAACGGGCGTGTATGCAATTCACGAGAAGAATTATGTTCACTCCTACTTTGTAAATGATTTAACATTTTTTTTTTCTTTAGAGTTAATGTAATATCCTTTCTAACTGAAAGGGAAAAAAAATTTTATTAACTTTTTATGAATTTTTTTTTAACTCTTACAAGTCTCTCTGAAGTGTGCTACCACTTCCTATAAAAGTCCATCTCTGATACACTTAATAAAAAATAAAATCAACCTATTTGTGTCTTAGCTAGTTTATTTTTAACTTTCCGTGAGGAAAAAAAAAAAAATCCGGATTTTAACGAAGGAAATCGGGACTCGGCACCAAAACGAATCTGCCGAAGTATAGTTCTTGACCCAGATCGGATCATCTCACACATGACTGGGATTCGAAAGTGTTAAGGCATAATCCCTCCCTTTCCAACTCCCCCTCGAGCCGTACCCACTTCTTTACTGGTTATCGATGTAGGTTAACAGGTAACCACTTTCACTCGAGACAGGGCCATGGCCAAAAGAAACAAGAAGTTGAAGAAAAGGATAAACAACGTCACCAGAAATGCAGGCAAACCTCGAAACAGCTTCGAGCACTTGATTGGAGATTTCCTCTCTGCACGGGCTCACTGTTTCTCTCTTCTGTCTCTTCTCGTGGGCTTTGTGCGTTCTCTTCGTTCTCGTTTACGTGGCAAATAGCAGCTGCTAACAAACCCCGGATGTGACGTGAGCGCACTTGCTCGTTGTTACCTGAGTCTAAATCACCCTCGAGCCCTCTAATTCTATTATCCTCTTTATAGGACGTCAGGTCAGGTTGGAAATTGACGCGGAGAAAAAACGTTTTGACCTGTGTAAAGAGACACAGACAGAGAAACAGTTTTCCACACTGTCGTTATTTAGGAATGTGAATGGGGCGGGGGTGGCTCAGTCGGTAGCGCATCAGGCTCGTAATCTGTAGTTCCCAGGTTCGAGTCCCAGCTGGGTCAGCGTTGAGATTTATCTCCGCAAAATTCCCCGCCCTGCCCACGATCAGTAGGGGACACCGATGGGCTTGGAAAGACCGCCGTCCGTCGGATGGGATGTTAAGCCGTGGCCCCGTGTGCGGGAGAGTCATACCCTGTGCACGTTAAAGAACACGCTGGATGGCCTTGACGGGAGGCTACCATCTGTCTCCCAACAGCTGTTCCAGTGGGTCCCCTCCCTCAACCTTCTCTGAGCCTTCGGGGTCCATGTGACCTGGCCATTAGACCATGGTGTCCAAAAAAGTGCCGCTCAGAGGTAAAACAACCCAACCCAACCTGAGTCTAAATTACCCGCGACCCCTCTAATTCTATTATCCTCTTTATAGGGCGTCAGGTCAGGTTGGAAATTGATGCGGAGAAAAAACGTTTTGACCTGTGTCAAGAGACACAGACAGAGAAACCGTTTTTCACATTGTCGTTGTTTAGGAATGTGAAAAGTTATTTTTTAATATTTTTCTTTCTTTGGCGTCTGGTTGTCCTGTTTATGGGTTTGCTGCTTTGTTTTTTATTGTGTAGGAATTTCAGCAAGCTCCCTTTCACGTGGATGAAAGTTTTTTCTCTTTCGCTATCGGGGTGAAATCCAAGCCCGTGTTTTTAAAAAGATGTCACGAACTGTCGAAAAGGTCGTCAAGTAGAATTAGTGACAAGTGCGCAGAGACATTTTTTCATTTTTTTTGTGGTTTATTTTTACGGGATGATGCCATTCCGGACACTGTAATTTTCTTTATTATAATAACGAAATTTTAAGTATTCGCGCCTCTCTTTAATTTTCCTACAGATGGAGGATAAATTTTAATTTTTAATAGCACTTTATCTGTTTCGTGTGGGGAATTGGTTTACAAATTATGATCATTCTAATAATTAAAGCACTTGGGTTAGATTGGGTTGTTTTCCCTCTGAGAGGCACTGTTTTGCACACCATGGACCAAGGACCCCGAAGGCTCAGAGAAGGTTGGGGGAGGGGACTCACTGAACAGCTGATGAGAGGCATGGTAACATCCCGTCAAGGCCATCCAGTGTGTTCTTTAACGTTGGGGTTGTTTTACCTCTGAGCGGCACTTTTTTGCATACCATGGGCTAAATGGCCAGGTCACATGGACCCCGAAGGCTCAGAGAATGTTGGAGGAGGGAACCCACTGGAACAGCTGTTGGGAGACAGATGGTAGCCTCCCGTCAAGGCCATCCAGTGTGTTCTTTAACGTTGGGGTTGTTTTACCTCTGAGCGGCACTTTTTTGCATACCATGGGCTAAATGGCCAGGTCACATGGACCCCGAAGGCTCAGAGAAGGTTGGAGGAGGGAATCCACTGGAACAGCTGTTGGGAGACAGATGGTAGCCTCCCGTCAAGGCCATCCAGCGTGTTCTTTAACGTGCACAGGGTATGGCTCTCCCGCACACGGAGCCACGGCTTAATGTTCCATCCGACGGACGGCGGCCTTTCCAAGCCCATCGGTGTCCCCTACTGACCGTGTGCATGGCGGAGAGTTTTGCGGAGATAAATCTCAACGCTGGCCCAGCTGAGACTCGAACCTGGGAACTGCAAATTACGAGCCTGACGCTCTACCGACTGAGCCACCCCCGTCCTAGTAAATGGGAGGTGCCTTAAACAAATGGAAGATATCTTTAAGAAAAGGAAAATGTCTTCAGAAAATGGGAGTGTCCTTTAAGAGACGGAAGATGTCTTTAGAAAATTGAAGACGTCTTTAAGAAATGGACGATGTCTTTAAGAAATGGAAGCAACAGTGAACACGATGCGAAAAGAAGAAGTTCATATACAGTCCCCCGCATGATTGCTGGGTGTTGGTCATTGGGTGTGGCGCTAGCGTCTCAAGTGATTTAATTTGACAGCTTTAAAAACCCCCATTACTAAGGAAGATGCAGACTAGTCACTTGAATGTTGGAAGGGAAAGAAATTCACCTTATCAATTTACTGAAAGGAAAAGAAAACAAGGCTGCATATGTAAAGTGGAAATAATTATAATAACAAGGAAAGTGAACGAAATCATATTTGTTTTATGACACATTTATTTTATCTTTTCGTTATCATTAATTTGACGGCATAAAAAGGACAGCAAGTGAAATCTGCATTTATACTTAATTTTTTCGCCTTGTGTATCGTTTGCGTTTGTGAGTTAGTTCCGCGATTTCTGTGGGATGGTGAATCAGTCATTCTCATCTTCCTTAAAATGGATTCTTAAGGTAAAAATAAATCTCCAGTTCGAAGGAAATAGAAGTGTGGCTCTTGGAAAACTGAAACGGCGGGCGTAACACCAAGAATGGAAAAGGTTGGGTTGTTTTGGCTCTGAGCGGCAGTTTTTGTACACAATGGGCAAAATGGCCTGGTCAAAAGGGTTGGGTTGGGTTGTTTTACCTCTGAGCGGCACTTTTTTGCACACCATGCGCTAAATGGCCAGATCACAATGACCCCAAAGTTTAGAGAAGGTTGGGGAAGGGTTGGGTTGTTTTACCTCTGAGCGGCACTTTTTTGCACACCATGGGCTAAATGGCCAGGTCACATGGACCCCGAAGGCTCAGAGAAGGTTGGGGGAGGGGACCCACTGGAACAGCTGTTGGGAGACAGATGGTAGCCTCCCGTCAAGGCCATCCAGCTTGTTCTTTAATGTGCATAGGGTATGGATCTCCCGCACACGGAGCCACGGCTTAACTTCCCATCCGACGGACGGCGGCCTTTCCAAGCCATCGGTGTCCCCTACTGACCGTGGACAGGGCGGGGAATTTTGCGGAGATAAATCTCAACGCTGACCCAGCTGGGACTCGAACCTGGGAACTACTGATTACGAGCCTGGCGCGCTACCGACTGAGCAACCCCCGCCCCCTTGGTCAAAAGGACTCCGAAGACTCAGAGAAGGTTTGGAGGGGGGATGGGAACCACTTGACAGCGGATGGCAGACTATTAACAGCCCCCCTCCCCCGTCTAGGCTATCCAGCGTGTTCTTTAACATGCACAGGGTCTAACTATCCCGCATACAGAGCCACGGCTTAACGTTCCATCCGACGGACGGCTTTCCTTTCCAAGCCCATCGGTGTCCCCTACTGACCGTGGGCAGGGCGGGAGTTTTGCGGGGATAAATCTCAACGCTGTCTAGGTGGTACTCGAACCTGGAAACTGCAGATTACAAGCCTGGCGCGCTACCAACTGAGCCACCCCCGCCCCAGTGATTCGGGTCTCAAACTTGTCCATGTAAACACAATTCTTCACAAAAGCCCCAAAAGGAAAAATCAAGCGATGTCAAATAAGGGCTCCTTGGTTGACGTAGAATTGGGCCACTTCTCTCCAATCCATCTGTCGAGATATGTGCTTGGTAAGAAGTGGAATACCGATTGGACAAAGGCAGATTTTCTCGAGTTCTGTGACCCGGTTTACCCCCAGGTGCAAATTTTCAGAACTCTGAAAGAATTAGCGTGGGTTGGGTTGGGTTGTTTTACCTCTGAGCGGCACTTTTTTGCACACCATGGGCTAAATGGCCAGGTCACATGGACCCCGAAGGCTCAGAGAAGGTTGGGGGAGGGGACCCACTGGAACAGCTGTTGGGAGACAGATGGTAGCCTCCCGTCAAGGCCATCCAGCGTGTTCTTTAACGTGCACAGGGTATGGCTCTCCCGCACACGGGGCCACGGCTTAACGTCCCATCCGACGGACGGCGGCCTTTCTAAGCCTATCGGTGTCCCCTACTGACCGTGGGCAGGGCGGGGGAATTTCGCGGAGATAAATCTCAACGCTGACCCAGCTGGGACTCGAACCTGAGAACTACACATTACGAGCCTTGCGCGCTACCGACTGAGCCACCCCCGCCCCCAAGAATTAGCGTGATTACCTATCAATCAGTCACTCATAATTGTCTATGCATATTAGATGTGTAAGGGATATTATGCTTTCTGTTACGATCTAAGGGACCTGGGTTCGAGCCCCGGTAAGGCATGGATGTTCGTGTTGTTTTCTGCTGAGGTCCTGCCGTCCTCTCAGATCTTCTACTATGGCATATAAACTGACAGGCTCCTGTCAGACCTCTATGGCAAGCAGCTGCTTGAGGGGATATTTATTTATTATATTTTATGACCAGAAGAATTCCCAGGCATTGTTCAGGTCTTAATATACAGCAAATGACACTCCCAAAGATGCTGGTTTCAATTTACGCAAAAGTCAATAAGATCGACTCGGTGAGAGATTTTTCTACACCTCTTTTCTGAGCCAGAGTGTAAAAGGACATAATTTCAGCTAGCCCAAAATATTCCCCACATAAGTATCTTTCATTTTAGATATAAATCGTTAAGCTCTGTTATATATAAATCGTAATTCTCCCTTGTTTTTCGGTGATGGACTCTAAAAGGTTCCTTTAATTCTGTTAAAATATCACTTGAATATCAGCTTAATCAAGTTTTAGTTCAAAACCCAAAAAGACATAGTAACACTGTTGGTTGGTTGTTTTACCTCTGAGCACTACTTTTTTAACACAATGGGCTAAATGGCCAGGTCACAAGGACCCCGAAGGCTCAGAGAAGGTTGGGGGAGGGGACCCACTGGAACAGCTGTTGGAAGACAGATGGTAACCTCCCGTCAAGGCCATCCAGCATGTCCTTTAACGTGCACAGGGTGTGGCTCTCCTTGCTACGGGGACAGGGTCCTCTTATCAATCTCGTGCGCACGGTGACAGGGTCCTCTTATCAATCTCGTGCACACGGGGACAAGGTCCTCTTATCAATCTCGTGCGCACGGGGACAGGGTCCTCTTATCAATCTCGTGCACACGGGGACAAGGTCCTCTTATCAATCTCGTGCACACGGGGACAGGGTCCTCTTATCAATCTCGTGCGCACGGGGACAGGGTCCTCTTATCAATCTCGTGCGCACGGGGACAGGGTCCTCGTATCAATCTCGTGCACACGGGGACAGGGTCCTCTTATCAATCTCGTGCACACGGGGACAGGGTCCTCTTATCAATCTCGTGCGCACGGGGACAGGGTCCTCTTATCAATCTCGTGCACACGGGGACAGGGTTCACTGCCCCATCCGATTAATGGCGGTTTTTACAAGCCGATCGCTGTCCCCTACTGACCGTGGTCAAGGCGGTGGGTTTTGCGGAGATAAATCTCAAACCGTATTAGACTCGAACCTGGGAAATTTCTAACCTGAACCGCTACTGACTGAGCCACCCCCGCCCCTGTATAAAAATAAGGATCACGTTCCAAATCTACTTCTATTAAAGGTAAGAGCTTGATTTCTGTTAACGCTGTTCCTAATTGTGAAATTGCATTCAAATATTTAATCACTATCAATAGTTCAAAAGCGTCAAATTAAAAGTTAAAAATGTAAATTGTTCCAAAACAATTGAAAATGACATTATGTTTTGTTACGTCACTAATCCGTGAGTCTGGTGTGAATATGACCTCATTGTTAGGTCAACGTGCATTGTTCTGCCCTGTTGCATATGACGGTCGGTATGTGAAGAACACTTTACGCTTGATTATCATTGCACGTGAATTCGTATTTTTTGGGGGGAGGGAGAAATTTCATGGGATCCAAACCCTTACAGTGCATTGTTACGATGAGATGAAGCTGCACTTGAAATTTGGTATTCTTAGCTCTAACCATTTAGGAGAAGTTTTTGAAGAGACGAACTCATTAAAATATATATTGACAAAAGTCGATGATTCTTACAGGGAAGAAATGAGCAAATAGAAATCATGGTTAACAAGCGATATGAATAATTTAATGATTAGCACAGACGATGATGATCAGCAATAAAGGTGATGTTGATGATGAACGATAAAAGATGACGACGACTACGAGAGAAAAGTGTTGATGATGATGAAAGTGATGTCGGTGCGATCCTGAAAGTGATGTTCGTGATCCTGAAAGTGATGTTTGTGATCATGAAAGTGATGTTTGTGGTCATGAAAGTGATGTTTGTGGTCATGAAAGTGATGTTTGTGATCCTGAAAGTGATGTTCGCGATCCTGAAAGTGATGTTTGTGATCCTGAAAGTGATGTTCGCGATCCTGAAAGTGATGTTTGCGATCCTGAAAGTGATGTTCGTGATCCTGAAAGTGATGTTTGTGATCCTGAAAGTGATGTTCGCGATCCTGAAAGTGATGTTTGCGATCCTGAAAGTGATGTTCGTGATCCTGAAAGTGATGTTTGTGATCCTGAAAGTGATGTTTGTGATCCTGAAAGTGATGTTTGTAATCCTGAAAATGATGAAGATGATGATGATTAAAGGGACATCGTTGCGATCATGAAAGTGATGTTTGCAATCCTGAGTGATGATGATATTGATGAAAGTGATGGTGTTGGTGCTGATGGTGGAGAAAGGATATGATGATTATCAGAGTAAATAACGATAGAAAAGGAGATTATTGTCAAAGAAGATAATCACAGAAGACGATGTTGAGTAGCGCAGAAGTGATGATATTGAGACGATCACAGAAGACGAAGATGATGTTGAGTAGCGCAGAAGTGCAGATAGTGATGATTCTGTTGACTCTACCATCGTCAATGGCGATCGAAGCCGAGAGAACCGTGTCAGATCTCCATAGCAACCATGTGTCAAAAGAGGGTGTTGTCAGCTGTCTTTGTACAAGAGTAGCAGATGGGAAAGCAATAATGGACTAAGCCCTTCTGTTCGTCATGGAATATCTAAACTTATGAACCAGTTTGCTTATGCAAGACTCCTTAATTAAGGGATAAACACACACTCACTATACTCATTATGTTTTCCCAGCAGCATTATAATGAAAGATGCAAAAGTTGATAGTCCATTCTTACGTCATTACGCCCACTTCCCCTTCCGATTACGGCGAAAGGGGTCAATGCATTATTTTTCCACTCGTCCTCGTGACTTCAGATAAACTCCAGAGACAATAGTTGGTGTTGTTCAAGTGTGAGAGTATCAGGTAAGCAATGGGGTCTAGGTGACTTAAGCATCTATGAAATGGGTGTAATAACTTTCTTATCACTGACGAAGAGGGGGGCGGGGGTGGCTCAGTCGGTAGCGCGCCAGGTTCGTAATCTGTAGTTCCCAGGTTCGAGTCCCAGCTGGGTCAGCGTTGAGATTTATCTCCGCAAAATTCCCCGCCCTGTCCACAGTCAGTAGGGGACACCGATGGGCTTGGAAAGGCCGCCGTCCGTCGGATGGGACGTTAAGCCGTGGCCCCGTGTGCGGGAGAGCCATACCCTGTGCACGTTAAAGAACACGCTGGATGGCCTTGACGGGAGGCTACCATCTGTCTTCCAACAGCTGTTGCAGTGGATCCCCTCCCCCAACCTTCTCTGAGCCTTTGGAGTCCATGTGACCTGGCCATTTAGCCCATGGTGTGCAAAAAAGTGCCGCTCAGAGGTAAAACAAGAACCTTCAGCTAAAGGTTTTCCCACGCCTGCAACTATACGAACAAAAGTAGTAATTTACAGCATAAATAGATCATTTGCAATATTTGCTTAGAGTTTTACATCATTTTCCTCCGCTGAAGGAAGCCATTAAAACTATTGAGATATTCGTAAATTGTGAAAGGTAATATTTCTTCAATAACTATCCATCTCAAAAAAAGAATTCTTTATTTAACTCTAGAAATAAAAAAGTTGAATGTCTACAGATCGACAGAGAGGCAACTAAGTAAAAACATTAGCTTGTTTTTTTCTGAATAGAGCAGAAAATTGCTTAGAGTGGATTAAAAGAAAAAAATGAAGAGAAGAAAAAGCAAATTCCTTTAGAAAAGGGATAGGACGAAAGAAAAAAGGGCTGGAAAAATTCCTTCGGAAGAAGGGTTAGGCGGCAAAGAAGGGCAGAAAATTTTCGTTTGGAAGAAGAGTAGGCGGTAAAAAATGGGTTGAAAAAAAATTCATTCGGAAGAAGAATAGAGCGGCAAAAAATTGAGTTGGGAAACAACTTCAATCGGTAGGGAAGGCGGAAAAGAATGGGCTGAAAAAAATTATTGGAAAGAAGAGCAGCGCGACAAAAAAATTGGGCCGAAAATTTCGTTCGAAAGAATGGTAGAGTGGCAAAAATGGGCTGAAAAATTCATTTGGAAGAAGGATAAGGCGGCAAAGAAGGGCAGAAAAATTTCATTTGGAAGAAGAGTAGACGGTAAAAAATGGGTTGAAAAAAAATTCATTCGGAAGAAGAATAGAGCGGCAAAAAATTGAGTTGGAAAAAAACTTCAATCGGTAGGGAAGGCGGAAAAGAATGGGCTGAAAAAAATTATTGGAAAGAAGAGCAGCGCGACAAAAAAATTGGGCCGAAAATTTCGTTCGAAAGAATGGTAGAGTGGCAAAAATGGGCTGAAAAATTCATTTGGAAGAAGGGTAAGGCGGCAAAGAAGGGCAGAAAAATTTCATTTGGAAGAAGAGTAGACGGTAAAAAATGGGTTGAAAAAAAATTCATTCGGAAGAAGAATAGAGCGGCAAAAAATTGAGTTGGAAAAAAACTTCAATCGGTAGGGAAGGCGGAAAGGAATGGGCAGAAAAATATTATTGGAAAGAAGAGCAGCGCGACAAAAAAATTGGGCCGAAAATTTCGTTCGAAAGAATGGTAGAGTGGCAAAAATGGGCTGAAAAATTCATTTGGAAGAAGGGTAAGGCGGCAAAGAAGGGCAGAAAAATTTCATTTGGAAGAAGAGTAGACGGTAAAAAATGGGTTGAAAAAAAATTCATTCGGAAGAAGAATAGAGCGGCAAAAAATTGAGTTGGAAAAAAACTTCAATCGGTAGGGAAGGCGGAAAAGAATGGGCTGAAAAAAATTATTGGAAAGAAGAGCAGCGCGACAAAAAAATTGGGCCGAAAATTTCGTTCGAAAGAATGGTAGAGTGGCAAAAATGGGCTGAAAAATTCATTTGGAAGAAGGGTAAGGCGGCAAAGAAGGGCAGAAAAATTTCATTTGGAAGAAGAGTAGACGGTAAAAAATGGGTTGAAAAAAAATTCATTCGGAAGAAGAATAGAGCGGCAAAAAATTGAGTTGGAAAAAAACTTCAATCGGTAGGGAAGGCGGAAAGGAATGGTCAGAAAAATATTATTGGAAAGAAGAGCAGCGCGACAAAAAAATTGGGCCGAAAATTTCGTTCGAAAGAATGGTAGAGTGGCAAAAATGGGCTGAAAAATTCATTTGGAAGAAGGGTAAGGCGGCAAAGAAGGGCAGAAAAATTTCATTTGGAAGAAGAGTAGACGGTAAAAAATGGGTTGAAAAAAAATTCATTCGGAAGAAGAATAGAGCGGCAAAAAATTGAGTTGGAAAAAAACTTCAATCGGTAGGGAAGGCGGAAAAGAATGGGCTGAAAAAAATTATTGGAAAGAAGAGCAGCGCGACAAAAAAATTGGGCCGAAAATTTCGTTCGAAAGAATGGTAGAGTGGCAAAAATGGGCTGAAAAATTCATTTGGAAGAAGGGTAAGGCGGCAAAGAAGGGCAGAAAAATTTCATTTGGAAGAAGAGTAGACGGTAAAAAATGGGTTGAAAAAAAATTCATTCGGAAGAAGAATAGAGCGGCAAAAAATTGAGTTGGATAAAAACTTCATTCGGAAGGGAAGGCGGAAAAGAATGGACAGAAAAATTTTATTGGAAAGAAGGGTAGCGCGACAAAAAATTGTGCCGAAAATTTCGTTCGGAAGAATGGTAGAGTGGCAAAAATGGGCTGAAAAATTCATTCGGAAGGATGGTAAGGAGACAAAAAATGCGTCGAAGAAATTCATTTTGAAGAAGAGTACAGCTTTAAAAATGGGCTGGAAAAACAAACTTATTCGGAAGAAGGGCAGGGGGGCAAAAATTTTTTTTGTTTGAGGCAGTAGATAAAACGAAAAATTGCTTGGAGCAAGAGAGGATTAAATTTATCAGGGGGTTGCAAAAAATGTATAAATGAATTTGCTTGGGCAACAAGAAAATAAAAACTGCTCAGAACGGAAAATAATAAAATTGTTTCGATTGGAGAAAATGAGTAAATTCATTGGAAAGAAGGATTGAAGAAAATAAACTAACATTTTAGCACTTAAAAAAAATACATTGCATGAAGCGGGAAAAAAGTAAAATTGCCTGACATGCACGCTTGGCTACTGATCTAAGGGACCTGGGTTCGAGCCCCGGATTAGACATGAATGTGTGTGTCGTTTTTCTGCTGAGGTCCTGCCATCCTCTCAGATCTCCTACTGTGGCATATAAACTGACAGGCTCCTGTCAGACCTCTGTGGCAAGCAGCTGCTTGAGAGGGAATTTATTTTTTATTTAACAAAAAAAAATTCTTCGGCATGTACAAAATCCAATTCGTACGGTACTGTTAAATATATCTTGGGTCTACGGCCTAGAGACGTAATTCAAAAGCATCGTGCCAGGCTCGTAATCTGTAGTTCCCAGGTTCGAGTCCCAGCTGGGTCAGCGTTGAGATTTATCTCCACAAAACTTCTCGCCCTGCCCACGGTCAATATGGGACACCGATGGGCTTGGAAAGACCGCCGTTCGTTGGATGGGACGTTAAGCCGTGGCCCCGTGTGCGGAAGAGCCATACCCTGTGCACGTTAACACGTTCGATGGTCTTAACGGGAGACTACCATCTGTCTCCCAACAGCTGTTCCAGGGGGGTTCCTTGTGACCTGGCCATTTAGCCCATGGTGTGCAAAAAAGTGCCGCTCAGAGGTAAACCAACGCAAAAGCATCGTAGAGATTTTTGTGGAATTCAAGTTCTCAGCAATAAAAATTAACTTTCAATTACTCGGTCTTTTCTCTCGCCAGCTCAGCCTCTTAATTCTTTTTCTCCTTCTTCTTTAACTCTTCCCAAATGCCACGACCTTCAGAAAAAAAACGAAAAAAATAACGTCTGGACAGAAAAGATGCCATTTCATTTTTTCAACTTCTCGATTCCATTATTGTCTATTATTAAAACAAACTTTTACAACATTCCCGAACAAATGCGAAACGGACATTACGGTATCTGGCAGCACCTTACCGATAAGGGGGAGTAGAAGCATTGAGACGGGGGGGGGAGTGTTAAAGAGGGGGAATTCATTTAAACAATGGATGATTACAAATGCTATCTTAACCTTCAAAGGTAGAAACCTCCTACTTCATCTTCTTCATATTATCATTACCTCCTCGCTTTCATTACCGAGATTTTCCTCCCCCCCCCTCCTGGAGCACTTCCCCCTCCAATGTCATTGTGATCGGCAGAGGAAAGGCAGTGTAAGGGTAGAAGCATGTACGAGCATTTGTCCCAGGTAAACTAACTCTACTCCTATCCTCCTAGCCAACAGCCACGCCGGCATTTCACAGCCTGTGAAGTTGTAGGCGTGTTTCCTTGTTGAAGGTCACGTAGTTGTAGGGGGAGGAAAAAACGCTGTAATACATGCAGGTGCTAGTAACGGCAGTGCTCTTCTCGTAGTAAACTCCCCCCCCCTCTCCGACTTCGCTTTTACCCCCCTCGATCTCTCTCATACATGACTTCGCTTTGCCATTTGACATAACCTTGACCATTTCCAGTGCCCTTGGAATTGTGCAGAGGTCAGTTTGTTCAAGTTGTGGTTGTCGTTGGACAGATTGTTGGTGTTGACGGAGGGAATGTTTTTTAGTGGAAGGAGGGGGGGGGGGGCGAACTGGAGACGATGGATTGGGGGGGAAGGTATACAAATAGAAAATCGAAAAGAAGTGATAATTTTGTTCTTTTCCTCGTATTTTGACGTTTCATAGCAAGTGTGGTGCGAAAAAAAATTGACGTATTTTGGGGGAGGAGGTCAGTTGTTGTGTTGTTAGATTAGAGGCAATCCTCTGAAGTTCGGCGCCAATATCTACGAGAAGCCCAGGACAAGCGCTTGCACGTGCAGAACGTGTGCCACTTGTTGCGCTTTGACGTCACGACACTGGCAGGTGCACACGTGGTCGATGCAGCCTTCGACGTGGGGGGGGGGGAGAAGAAGGGGATGCAGAGGTCCTTTGCCTCCTATTATCTCTTTTTTCTTCTATTATTTCCCTTATGGTGATCGCCGAGTTCTGTCCTGTTGTAAATCAAGTCTATTGTTAAAATGAGCTCGTATTTGACGTTGTAATGAAACAAGACGCTCGTTTTTCGCTCATTACGATGGGAATTTCCATTTCTGACGTCGGTTAAGGCTTCTCCTTTATGTGAAAGGGGTGAGGAGATTTGATCCAGCGAATGGGTAGGGCCGGTCCCTAGCCGAGTTTTTAGCGCTTGGCTACTGAACAAAGGGACCTGGATTCGAACCCCGGATAAAATATGGATTTTCGTCTCGTTTTTCTGCTGCGGTCCCACCATCCTCTCAGACCTTTTACTATGGCGTATAAACTGACAGGCTTCTGTCAGACCTCTGTGACAAGCAGCTGCTCGAGGGGGTATTTATTTAATTTTTTCATTAATGGGTAGCCGTCTCGTGGACGAGTGGTTAGCGCGCTTGGTTACTGATCTAAGGGACCTGGATTCGAACTCCGGATAAGGCATGGACGTTCGTGTTGTTTTTCTGCTGAGGTCTCGCCATCCTCACAGACCTTCTAATATGGCGTATAAACTGAGAGGATGATGTCAGACCTCTGTGGCAAGCACCTGCTTGAGGGGGTATTTATTTAATTTTTTTATTAATGGGTAGGACCGGATTAAGGATTTTATGCCCCCCCCCAGCCAAATATAAAAATGTGCCCCGGCTACCGATCAGTGCCAAGTTATCTAACTGAGACAACAAATTTGGTGCATGAACAATTACCCGCAAAAATTATAAAAATTACTTTTTCTTTTATTAGCAGCTGCTTTATTTTTTTTATGAGAGAGAAGAAAGATTTCTGCGCAGTACTAAATGTAATATTTTTCTTCTTATTATTTATTTTTCCCCTTTTGTTTTCTAAATTACATCTATAATTTCACTCGAGAATTACAAAACACAAGTCACTATCTTTATATGTTTAAAAAAACATTTATTAAATTATAAGGAGTTGAAGGCATTTCGAAGCTAGTCTTATTTAAGGTGGGGCTTGGGTGGCTCAGTCGGTAGCACGCCAGGCTCGTAATCTGTAGTTCCCAGGTTCGAGTCCCAGCTGGGTCAGAGTTGAGATTTATCTCCGCAAAATTCCCCGCCCTGCCCACGATCAGTAGGGGACACCGATGGGCTTGGAAAGGCCGCCGTCCGTCGGATGGGACGTTAAGCCGTGGCGCCGTGTGCGGGAGAGACATACCCTGTGCACGTTAAAGAACACGCTGGATGGCCTTGACGGGAGGCTACCATCTGTCTCCCAACAGCTGTTCCAGTGGGTCCCCTCCCCCAACCTTCTCTGAGCCTTCGGGGTCCATGTGACCTGGCCATTTAGCCCATGGTGTGCAAAAAAGTGCCGCTCAGAGGTAAAACAACCCAACCCCATTTAGCCCATGGTGTGCAAAAAAGTGCCGCTCAGAGGTAAAACAACCCAACCCAACCCCATTTAGCCCATGGTGTGCAAAAACGTGCCGCTCAGAGGTGAAACAACCCAACTTATTTAAGGTGGCTCGCGCGAATAGGACAATAATATAGAGATCTCGGAGATTCAAGTTGGGGAGAAAATCTAAGCTTTCATGACCTTCAAATTTGTCATTCTTTAATCTTTCTCATTCTTTCTCTCTTTCACTGGAATCTTCCTCAAGAATTTTTAACATTTCTCTCCTTAAAAAAGGTGAGGCCCTCCTTGAGGGCTGGGATGTTTTACCTCTGAGCGGCACTTTTTTGCACACCATGGGCTAAATGGGCAGGTCACAAGGACCCCGAAGGCTCAGAGAAGGTTGGAGGAAGAGACTCACTGGACAGCTGATGAGAGGCATGGTAACCTCCCGTCAAGGCCATCCAGTGTGATCTTTAACGTTGGGTTGCTTTACCTCTGAGCGGCACTTTTTTGCACACCATGGGCTAAATGGCCAGGTCACATGGACCCCGAAGTCTCAGAGAAGGTTGGAGAAAGGGACTCACTGGACAGCTGATGAGAGGTACGGTAACCTCCCGTCAAGGCCATCCAGCGTGTTCTTTAACGTGCACAGGGTGTAGCTCTCCCGCACACGGGCCCACGTCTTAATGTCCCATCCGATGGACGGCGGCCTTCCCAAGCCCATCGGTGTCCCCTATAAACCGTGGGCAGGACGGGGAATTTTGGGGAGATAAATATCAACGCTGACTCAGCTGGGACTTGAATCTGGGGACTGCAGATTACGAGTCTGGCGCGCTACTGACTGAGCCACCCCCGCCCCCCTTCCTTGAGGGTGTCTGTCGGATAGGACATTGCGTCACCTGTGTGCTGGAGAGCCATACCTTGCTCACGTTAAAGAAAACAGTGGATGGCTCCAATATAGGAGGCTGCCATCTGTCTTCCAACAGCTATTCCAGTGGGTCCGCTCACCCAATCTTCCCTGAGCTTTCGGCGGCCTAGTCGCCTGACTCGTGGTCCTTGTGATCTGTTCATTTAGCCCACTGTGTGTAAAAAAGTTCCGCTCAGAGGTAAAACAACCCAACCTAGGAAACTACATACCTTCCTTGAACTTGCCCTTTCTTTTTGACCCGTTACAGTAAAAATCTACCCTTTTTCTGCACCCCCTTTTGGGACGGGGGTGGCTGGGTTGGGTTGTTTTACCTCTGAGCGGCACTTTTTTGCACACCATGGGCTAAATGGACAGGTCACATGGACCCCGAAGGCTCAGAAAAGGTTGGGGGAGGGGACCCACTGGAACAGCTGTTGTGAGACAGATGGTAGCTCCCGTCAAGGTCATCCAGCGTGTTCTTTAACGTGCACAGGGTATGACTCTCCCTCCCGCACAAGAGGCCACGGCTTAACGTCTCATCCGACGGACTTCGGCCTTTACAAGCCCATCGGTGTCCCCTACTGACCGTGGGCAGGGCGGGGAGTTTTGCGGAGGTAAATCTCAACTCTGACCCAGCTGGGACTCGAACCTGGGAACTGCAGATTACGAGCCTGGCGCGCTACCGACTGAATCACCCCCCGCCCCTCCATTTTAAGGAATAAAAGACAAATACCTTTTATGTTGAATACGTACAAATAAATTACTACTATTTCCATTTTCCTAATCATCCATAAATAAATAAATAAATACCCCCTCAAGCAGCTGCTTGTCACAGAGGTGCCATAGTAGAAGGTCAGAGAGGATGGCAGGCCCTCAGCAGAAATACGACACAAACAGCCATGACTTACCCGGAACTCGAACCCAAATCCCTTAGATCAGTAAGCCAAGCGCGCTAACCACTCGGCCATGGGACGGCAAATCATCCATTAGTAGTTTAAATTAAAACTTTTAGAAAGTGCGAAATCGGA
Organism: Ryuthela nishihirai; assembly: GCA_038380435.1. Lineage (NCBI taxonomy): Eukaryota > Metazoa > Arthropoda > Arachnida > Araneae > Heptathelidae > Ryuthela > Ryuthela nishihirai. The sequence continues at coordinate 54,627,951 of JAWZYU010000027.1, forward strand.
TAGACAAAAAACTTCATTCTCTTTTAAAACGAGATTCCAATATTCCATATTGGGTTGGAACTTGAAAACGAGATTCCAATATTCCATATTGGGTTGGAACTTGAAAACGAGATTCCAATATTCCATATTGGGTTGGAACTTGAAAACGAGATTCCAATATTCCACATTGGGTTGGAACTTGAAAACGAGATTCCAATATTCCATATTGGGTTGGAACTTGAAAACGAGATTCCAATATTCCATATTGGGTTGGAACTTGAAAACGAGATTCCAATATTCCATATTGGGTTGGAACTTGAAAACGAGATTCCAATATTCCATATTGGGTTGGAACTTGAAAACTAGATTCCAATATTCCATATTGGGTTGGAACTTGAAAACGAGATTCCAATATTCCATATTGGGTTGGAACTTGAAAACGAGATTCCAATATTCCATATTGGGTTGGAACGTGAAAAACGAGATTCCAATATTCCATATTGGGTTGGAACTTGGAAACGAGATTCCAATATTCCATATTGGGTTGGAACTTGAAAACGAGATTCCAATATTCCATATTGGGTTGGAACTTGAAAACGAGATTCCAATATTCCATATTGGGTTGGAACTTGAAAACGAGATTCCAATATTCCATATTGGGTTGGAACTTGAAAACGAGATTCCAATATTCCATATTGGGTTGGAACTTGAAAACGAGATTCCAATATTCCATATTGGGTTGGAACTTGAAAACGAGATTCCAATATTCCATATTGGGTTGGAACTAGCTGAAATTCGCACAATTATTGCTCGGAATTTTTCAGTTTATTTTTGAACATGTAATTACATGAAAAATACACAAAACGCGGGCACTCTATGCAAATTCTGCGCCATTATATTAATAATAATGAACACTTTATTAACCATGGTTCAATACAAATAGATAATTCAATGTAAATATATTATTTACGATTTTCATTAGTAATTAATTTGTATATAATAAAATAACCAGTCATCATGGAATAAAGTAAGAAAAGAAAGCAAATAAAGAAAGAAGTAAAACATTAATATGTATAACCAAGGTATAACCAAAATAGAAATACACCGAAGAGCCAAAACATTATGACCAGCGCGTCTTTATGCATATCGAAGCAACTGCAGGTAAACGACGGCGCGTCTGAAGGTGAACACCTGATATAAATAACAGCTGATACTGAGCTCTGTTAATCAGCGTTATTCTTGTTCTTCAGATGGGAAAGGCAGTGGACTTAAGTGAGTTTGACAAAGTCAAGTTGTAATGACCAGACGACTGGCTCAGAGCATTTCCGAGACGGCAAGGCTTGTGGGGTGCTCACGGTCAGCCGTCGTTAGTACCTTCAAAGAGTGGTCCAAAGAGGGAAAATCCCCGAACCGCCGGTAAGGTGTGGGTCGACCACGGCTCATTGATGCTAGAGGGGAGGTCCCGTATGGTACGAGCCAACAGAATGGGTTACTGTGGCGCAACTCGTCCGTAATTTGAATGCTGGTGACGGGAATAATGTGTCACAACACACAGTACATCGAACCCTGCTGAAAATGGGAATGTGTAGACGCAGGCCGCTCCGAGTGCCCATGCTAACCTCGGTTCACCGTCGAAAGCGCCTACAATGGGCACGTGAGCATCAAAACTATATCTTGAATGATTGGAAGAAGGTCGTCTGGTCCAATGAATCGCATTTCCTGTTACACCATGTGGACAGCATGGTAGATGTGCTTCGTTTATCTGGGGAAGGTGTTGGCACCAGGATGGCACCATGGGACGAAAACAAGCTGGTGGAGGAAGTGTAATGCTTTGGACAATGTTCTGCTGGGGAACCCTGGGTTCATGTGCAAGAAACTATGACGTCTACAACCTACCTAAACATCATTGCAGATCAGGAACATCCTTTCATGGCAACAGTATACCCCTCTAGTTGTGCATTCTTTCAGCAGGATAATGCGCCATGCCACACTGCCCTGATTGTTCGAGAATGGTTTGCAATAACATGAGGAAGACTTCCACGTATTGCCCTGGCCTCCAAATTTCCCAGACATCAATCCAATCGAGCATCTGTGGTTTGTGTTGGAACAGCATATCCGATCTGCGGCGGCTCAACCACATCACTTACAAGAGTTAAAGGATCTGCTGGTAACGTGTTGGATACCACAAGACACCTTTAGAAATCTTGTAGCATCCTTTCCTCGCCGGGTAGCTGTTTTGGCGGCACGTGGAGTACCAACATCATATTAGACAGGTGGTCATAATGTTTTGGCTTTTCGGTGTATATCCAGTAATCCCAATCCTGCCCTTGGAGAGAAAAGGGGAATTGGGAGAATATCCCCCCCATGGGCTTGGAAAGTCCATCGTCCGTCGGAAGGAACGTTAAGCCGTGGTCCCATGTGGAGGAGAACCATACCCTGTGCACGTTAAAGAACCCACTGGATGGCCTTGACAGAAGGCTTACATCTGCCTTTCAATATTTGTCCAGTGGGTCTCTTCCCAAATTTCTCTTTGGAGCCTTTGGGTCCTTATAACTTGATTATTTAGCCCACTGAATGCTCATCGCCGCTAAAGATATAACAACCAAGCCCAACGGATTTTTACAAAGTCAGCTTACTGGCTTAGCGTATTTCAAAAATATGTTTTTTTGGGGGGATGGAATTGAGGGGAGGAAAACCTGTGATCGTCGTCTGTCGGATGAAACGTTAGACTTTATTTAAGCGCTTAAGAGTAACTAAATATTTCAAAAACATTAAATACGGAGACAAAATTTCAAACGTTGTGTGTTGTTTTACCTCTGAGAGGCACTTTTTTACACACCATGGGCTAAATGGCAAGGTCACAAGAACCCCGAAGACTCAGAGAAGGTTGGAGGAGAGGACCCACTGGAACAGCTATTAGGCGACAGATGGTAGCCTCCCGTCAAGGCCATCCAGCGTCTTCTTTAAAGTGCACAGGGTATGGCTCTCCCGCACACGGGGCCACGGCTTTACGTCCCATCCGATGGACAGCGGCCTTTCCCAAGTCCATCGGTTTCATCATTATCATCAGCTATTAGGAGACAGATGGTAGCCTCCCGTCAAGGACATCCAGCATCTTCTTTAAAGTGCACAGGGTATGGCTCTCCTGCACACGGGGTCACGGCTTTACGTCCCATCCGACGGACGGCGGCCTTTTCCAAGCCCATCGGTTTCATCATCTGCCCTTGGGTGGGGCGGGGAGTTCTGCGGAGATAAATCTCAACGTTGATCCAGCTGGGACTCGAACCTGGGAACTACAGATTACGAGCCTGGCGCGCTACCGACTGAGCCACCCCCGACCCTTGGGCTCGGGGTAAAGGTTCCAATTTTCATTAGTGAAATGCCCCATTTTCTGTACAGTACATATTCTGACTAAATTGATAAAACTAAAAGCAAATAGCTCATAACCTTGAATTTAAAGAGATTTCAAGGGGAGAACAAACCTTCCGAGGAGAGAAAAAAGCGATGCACTTCGAAAGTGTGATCAGTAGTGGGTTCTCACCCCCCCACGCACAGTGCTTTCCCCCTATGACGTCACAAGCCACGCCCACTTCCACCACGCCCACCGACGTCACAAGCCACGCCCACTTCCACCACACCCACCGACGTCACAAGCCACGCCCACTTCCGACCACGCCCTATGACGTCACAAGCCACGCCCACTTCCGCCCACGCCCCCATGTGACATCGCCAGCCACACCCCTGTGATGTAACATGACGTAATCATGACTTAACATGCCACGCCCCTTTATTAATAATTAATAATTTCTTCCCCCTGATTAAACACCCCTTTCATCCCCCTTCCCCCTCAGTGTCGCCATCTGTTGACAGTGAGAAGTATTATTTTCCCAAAAACCCTTTATTTTAAGTCTAATTTCTCGTTTTCGGACCCCCCGGTCGCCCCACCTATATTTTAAGCCCTCCCCCTTATTAAAATAACCCCTGGCGCTACCTTTTGACAGTGAGAAGTACTATTTTCGGAAAAACCCCTTATTTTAAGTCTAATTTCCGATTTCTCTTTATTTCCCCAAGGGTTGACCTATATTTTAAGCCCTCCCTCCTCTTGCATTTTAAGCTCCTCCCTCCTCTTCCCTGTTTGACCTATATTTTAAGCCCTCCCTCCTCTTACAGACCCCCTGGTTGACCTATATTTTAAACCCTACCTATATTTTAAATCCCCTTCTCGAATTTTCTTGTTTTTCACCTGTTTAACCCATAGTTTAAATCCTCCCCTCTTCATAGACCCCCCTGTTGATCCACCTATATTTTAAGCCCTCCCCTCTTTAAACCATATCAGTTTTTGCGCATTTAATCGGTGTCATCCAACATCCATACTATTTTTAGTACGTCTCCTGTATTTAAAAAAAATTTGCTTTTGTCGCCGTATTTGAACTTGCTACCTCAGTGTCGATAGCTGGAGCGTTATCGCGCTGGGCTATGCCTTGTTGCTTGATGATGTGGTTTAGATGTGTCTCAAACGGGTATAGCCATATAAATTACGTATCTCTTTATTACAGTTTAAAGATTTATTTCAGATATTAAACTAGGTTTTTTATTACCCTACGTTTTTTCACAACCTTCGTATTCTTTATAACGAACATTTTTCAGCGTATTTCTTTTAACTCCATTACTGTTGGTTATCGCATTTTTACTAGAAGTACTATTCTACAGTTTTAAAAGACTGTCCCACAGAAAATACCAATGGGTAAAAAATTAATAAAAGGAAAAAAAAAAATCTTAAAAACTTATTCGTCATTATGTAAAAAGGGCCCATAACTTTAGTACGTCTCGTGTATTTAAAAAAATTTGCTTCCAACGCCGTATTTGAACTCACTCCCTCTGTGCCGATAGTGTGTGCCGATAGTGTAATTGCGCTCAGCTATGCGTTGTACCTAATGATGTGGCTTAGATGTGTCTCAAACGGGGTATAACCGTATAAATTAGGTATCTCTTTATTACAGCTTGAGTTTTATATTTCAGGTATTAAACTAGGTTTTTTTATTTTCCTACGTTTTTTTTTTTCACAACCTTCGTATTCTTTATAACTCGCTTTTCCTACGTATTTCTTATAATGAACCCCGATAGTCCTTTCATATTAATATACGTATTTTTTTAACCTTCGTATTTTATGTCCGTTTCAGTAACACTTATTTCTTTTAACTCCGTTACTATGGGTTGTCCAATTTTTACTAGAAGGACTATTCTACAGTAAGACTGTACCTCAGAAAATGTCATTGGGTAAAAAAAATTTAATAAAAAGAAAAAACTTATTCCTCATTATGTGTGATATGGTGACCTGTTAGGGTGTCATAAAAGTTCCGCTTTAGAACAAGCGTTTGGTACAGGACCACGTTTTAATGACAACGAGGGTGTTGCAATTCTTTTACCCGTATTTTGCGAGTTCGACCTTTCATCGTACATTTCGCAACAAGCAGGATGTGACAAGGTCACTTTCTTAACGGGTGATTGCAGACAGATCTGTTGCTATCCCCTCGACAATATTTGCTACTGATAAAACGATTTCCTTCATTAAAAATAGAAACTAATTAAATAATGGGGTATCACGGGGAAAACACTGGGAAGAACACAAACTGATTTCGTGCTAAAACATCTCCAGATTTCAGCTTACTTGAAAAACTCAACTTCCATAAGAATACACAATTATGGTACAGTGTCGGGAAGAAATATGTTTCAACGAAATTCAATTGCATGTATTACGATTAGAAAAATAATTTAGTGGACAAAGTTTAAAATAGTTATTAAATGGTACCTTACAGTGCAAGTGCGCTTCAGGCGAAAAGCCTCCCCTTCGAACACTGCACCCCGTTTTTCCGAAGTAACTGTGTCACAAGTCTTCCTACATCATCCCTAAACAGAGAATCGGATTCAATGTGCAAGAAGATCAAGATCTCATTTGAAGGAGCACATAGTGGATACTGTACTCCATAGTGAAATGAGCATTGGCAAATATATCCCTCTTGCGGCACCTAGTTATATCCCTACTCCAAGAGAATTACTAATGAAAACGTGCTATTGTTAATGTATGTAATTCCGACAAAAAATGTTTTGTCTGTTTTAGCCACTCTGTATCCTGCAATAGGAAACACTGAACACCTTAACAACTATATACATTTAGAAGAAAACACATCAGGCCTAATTTTACCTTTAATAATAAATCAAATATCTAAATTCGAAAAAATTTAACATTTCTGTCTGGAGAAAGAGATGTTCCCACTCTACATCACACCATTCAGATTTAAAGCGCACGCAAATCTCCTACTGTTATCAGACGATGAAAAGCAGCATTATTGTTCCATTAGGAATTTGTTTCTATGAAATTCAAAGGGAGAATGCTGTTTTCCATATTATAGGGAATGCAATTAATACCGATTCCTTGCAGATGGCTGTCCTTTAGGTTATGAAATAATCTTATTAGAACGCTTAAAATTGAGATGACACACATTAGCTCCTCGGAGAAGCGCTAGGGGGGTAGAAGACTATACCCGTGAAATGAAAATATTCATTCGACATAAAAAAAAAAAACCTACGCCAATATAACGTACACTGACGTGCTCCTCTTAGCTGATGTGTTTGGTGGCAGATACTGACCCTATTATGTTTACATAGCTCCTGCCTTCGTACCTGAAGATGACAAATACTAGAGTTGATAACCTACAATGTACCTTTTTGGAAGGCATACGAGGAGGAATTTCGGTGATATGCAGACAACAAGCATTTAGAATGAAAAACTGATTGCAAGTTTGCTTGACCGTCATACAAACCTGAAAAGAGATGAAATGGGTAGTATTTTACCCATGATACACCATGTGACTAGGTCGTGAAATCAAATTACATGCATAAACGAAAATTAGAAAAACAACGAAATGGATGGTAAATTCAATAAGAATCACTAAAATGTAAAGAGTGTTGGAATATCTGTAAATGCACACACATTTCAGTGGATAGGTGAATATTTTCACAATTCTTTGGAAGTGGAAGGCACAATAACTGTAAAACATACTGTGACGAGAGAGAAAGTATAAAAATGTAGTGGGATGGTTGTAAAAAATCGCTTCAAAACAGAAAATTACAACGCAAATACTGTAAGATAGAAAAAAACGACTATTTGACGGTTATTCCAAGACGCTATCTCACGCTCTTTTCAGATTTCCTGGTTCTATAGTTCCCTGGTACGTAGCGCATAAGTGTGGGTGTAGTTGGCTATTTTTCGTTGCAAACACAAGTTGTTTTCACTATTAGTTATTTTTCCTGCATGAGAATACACATTTCTATACTACATTGCGTACACACGGATGGACAAATATTCAAAATACTTTGCATATAGAAAACATCAGCAAAGAACCACAGAAGTTTGGAAATTTAAAATCTGAAAACTCAGTGTTTATAAGAAAACAACAATATTTTCAGTATTTCCATGAAAAGTTGGGTCCCAGAATCGATCCGCTAGACCTAACTTTGCATTCTCTGACTTCAACCACCGATAAAACGTAATGTAAGCTCTCTCGTCGGTTATCCCAAGCCGTTATCTCTTTTCAGAGTTTCTGGTCCCCTCGGTACGATTGAATAAGCGCATAAGTGTGGGTGAAGATGGCTATTTTTCGCTGCAAACACAAGTTTTTCGACAAAGATAGGGCGTTTCACTACAATCTAACACGGGATTTCATGTTTGTTTAGTTATTTTTCCTGCATTAAAATATTTCTAATCTATCTCATAGACAGCAGGTTAGTTACTTCTGATCTAACAAAGCCAAGGTATGAGATCCATAGTAAGACATGAACGTTTGTGTTGTTTTCCTACCATGATTCCGACATCCTCTCAACCCCTTCTACGGGATCGTATGAAAAAATCCTGTAACTGTTACGACAATTAGCTGCGTGAAGACGTATTTATTTTTAAAGCAAAGACACACTAATTTCGGACTCGGTAGCTAGAGAACGATATATTAACTTGCTAAAGTTTGATTTTAACGATAGATAGTGTATACATCACCACTTTTTTAGTTCATACTAATAACTTCTAACTTTTAAAGCAAATATTGTCTCATTATAAGCGATTTCATACAAAGAGATAAGCACTCTATGCTTCACATTTAAATCTATAGAGATAACGATCACTACCCATGGAACACATCTGTGAAAAAACACGCTATTATAGGGTTTGAGAAAGATTTTTAGCCCATAGGGGTGCTGCACTACAAGAAAGCACATTATCTTTGATATCAGAACTAACATGAAAGTTATACTGTTTGGGTTTGAGAAAGAGTCTTTAAGTTCACGGGGCACCGCATGAATAAGTGTATAAGTGTGGGTGAAGACGGCTATTTTTCGCTGCAAACACAAGTTTTTCGACAAAGATAGGGTGTTTCACTACAATCTAACACGGGATTTCATGTGTGTTTAGTTATTTTTCCTGCATGAGAATATTTCTAATCTATCTCATAGACAGCAGGTTAGTTACTTCTGATCTAACAAGACCAAGGTCTGAGATCCATAGTAAGACATGAACGTTTGTGTTGTTTTCCTACCAAGATTCCGACAACCTCTCACATGAAATATTACTGTACTAGGATCTAGAAAAATCACCATCCATTACATTAATTTTTTTTTTATTATATTCATGTATTTCACCCCATTTTTTTGTCAAGAGCTAAAATTATTTGATGAATGAACGACAAAATATCTTTAAATGCAGTGGACGCATGACAGAATAACTTCAAAATAAGTTCCAATAGCTGAAAAAACAACTGTAAAAAATTAGATAAATACACACCGGGAAAGACAGAATTGCTTTCAAAACATTAAAATACCCTAAATGTGTGGCTGAATCACCTCCAAATATCTCCAGCACACTTTTAAAGGAAATATTGTCTCATTATAAGCGATTTCATACAAAGAGATACGCACTCTATGCTTCACATTTAAATCTATAGAGATAACGATCACTACCAATGGAACACATCTGTGAAAAAACACGCTACGATTGGGTTTGAGAAATATTTTTAGCCCATGGGGGTGCTGCACTGCAGGAAAACACATTATCTTTGATATCAGAACCTACGTGAAAGTTATACTGTTTGGGTTTGAGAAAGATTCTTTAGTTCACAGGGCACCGCATTACACTAAAGCACACTGTCTTGTACGTATGTCTGTTTGTATGTTTGTTTCTCTCTCTCTCTCTGTGTATGTGTGTTTGTGTCTATGTGTAAATATGTATGTTACTACGAAATGTGTGTACGTGTAGATGTGTGCATATATGTCAAGATGTAACTGTGTCTGCATGTTTGTTTCTCTCTAGGTGTGTGTGTGTGTGTGTTTCAGTGAATCGTGTATGTGTGCGTATGTGAGTGTGTGTATGTTCATGTATGTTAATATGTTTCTTTATAGGTATATGTTTTCGTGCGTATGTGTTAAGATGTCTGTGTGCACATAGTCGTTTCTCTGTACGTGTATATGTCTTCATGTTTCTCTCTCTCTCTGTGTGTGTGTGTTAAAGTGTCTGTATGTGTTTCATCTTTACGTGTATATGTTATCGTATGTGTGCGTGTTTGTTCACATGCAAGAATAAACATATTGTCTTACGGACACTTGCTTGCTACAGAAGAAGCTAACAATTTAAAACGAGACTAGTGGTTATGCGAAACTAACGTAATACTACTGAAAAATCCTTGTTTCAAAAAAGAGGCCTCTTTTTTGAGCAAGTGTCCGTAAGACAATGCAGACACAGTTACATCTTGACATATATGCACACATCTACACGTACACACATTTCGTAGTAACATACATATTTACACATAGACACAAACACACATACACAGAGAGAGAGAGAGAAACAAACATACAAACAGACATACGTACAAGACAGTGTGCTTTAGTGTAATGCGGTGCCCTGTGAACTAAAGAATCTTTCTCAAACCCAAACAGTATAACTTTCATGTTAGTTCTGATATCAAAGATAATGTGCTTTCTTGCAGTGCAGCACCCCTATGGGCTAAAAATCTTTCTCAAACCCTATCATATCGTGTTTTTTCACAGATGTGTTCCATGGGTAGTGATCGTTATCTCTATAGATTTAAATGTGAAGCATAGAGTGCGTATCTCTTTGTATGAAATCGCTTATAATGAGACAATATTTGCTTTAAAAGTTAGAAGTTATTAGTATGAACTAAAAAAGTGGTGATGTATACACTATCTATCGTTAAAATCAAACTTTAGCAAGTTAATATATCGTTCTCTAGCTACCGAGTCCGAAATTAGTGTGTCTTTGCTTTAAAAATAAATACGTCTTCACGCAGCTAATTGTCGTAACAGTTACAGGATTTTTTCATACGATCCCGTAGAAGGGGTTGAGAGGATGTCGGAATCATGGTAGGAAAACAACACAAACGTTCATGTCTTACTATGGATCTCATACCTTGGCTTTGTTAGATCAGAAGTAACTAACCTGCTGTCTATGAGATAGATTAGAAATATTCTAATGCAGGAAAAATAACTAAACAAACATGAAATCCCGTGTTAGATTGTAGTGAAACGCCCTATCTTTGTCGAAAAACTTGTGTTTGCAGCGAAAAATAGCCATCTTCACCCACACTTATGCGCTTATTCAATCGTACCGAGGGGACCAGAAACTCTGAAAAGAGATAGCGGCTTGGGATAACCGACGAGAGAGCTTACATTACGTTTTATCGGTGGTTGAAGTCAGAGAATGCAAAGTTAGGTCTAGCGGATCGATTCTGGGACCCAACTTTTCATGGAAATACTGAAAATATTGTTGTTTTCTTATAAACACTGAGTTTTCAGATTTTAAATTTCCAAACTTCTGTGGTTCTTTGCTGATGTTTTCTATATGCAAAGTATTTTGAATATTTGTCCATCCGTGTGTACGCAATGTAGTATAGAAATGTGTATTCTCATGCAGGAAAAAATAACTAATAGTGAAAACAACTTGTGTTTGCAACGAAAAATAGCCAACTACACCCACACTTATGCGCTACGTACCAGGGAACTATAGAACCAGGAAATCTGAAAAGAGCGTGAGATAGCGTCTTGGAATAACCGTCAAATAGTCGTTTTTTTCTATCTTACAGTATTTGCGTTGTAATTTTCTGTTTTGAAGCGATTTTTTACAACCATCCCCCCTACATTTTTATACTTTCTCTCTCGTCACAGTATGTTTTACAGTTATTGTGCCTTCCACTTCCAAAGAATTGTGAAAATATTCACCTATCCACTGAAATGTGTGTGCATTTACAGATATTCCAACACTCTTTACATTTTAGTGATTCTTATTGAATTTACCATCCATTTCGTTGTTTTTCTAATTTTCGTTTATGCATGTAATTTGATTTCACGACCCAGTCACATGGTGTGTCATGGGTAAAGTACTACCCATTTCATCTCTTTTCAGCTTTGTATGACGGTCAAGCAAACTTGCAATCAGTTTTTCATTCTAAATGCTTGTTGTCTGCATATCACCGAAATTCTTCCTCGTATGCCTTCCAAAAAGGTACATTGTAGGTTATCAACTCTAGTATTTGTCATCTTCAGGTACGAAGGCAGGAGCTATGTAAACATAATAGGGTCAGTATCTGCCACCAAACACATCAGCTAAGAGGAGCACGTCAGTGTACGTTATATTGGCGTAGGTTTTTTTTTTTTATGTCGAATGAATATTTTCATTTCACGGGTATAGTCTTCTACCCCCCTAGCGCTTCTCCGAGGAGCTAATGTGTGTCATCTCAATTTTAAGCGTTCTAATAAGATTATTTCATAACCTAAAGGACAGCCATCTGCAAGGAATCGGTATTAATTGCATTCCCTATAATATGGAAAACAGCATTCTCCCTTTGAATTTCATAGAAACAAATTCCTAATGGAACAATAATGCTGCTTTTCATCGTCTGATAACAGTAGGAGATTTGCGTGCGCTTTAAATCTGAATGGTGTGATGTAGAGTGGGAACATCTCTTTCTCCAGACAGAAATGTTAAATTTTTTCGAATTTAGATATTTGATTTATTATTAAAGGTAAAAATAGGCCTGATGTGTTTTCTTCTAAATGTATATAGTTGTTAAGGTGTTCAGTGTTTCCTATTGCAGGATACAGAGTGGCTAAAACAGACAAAACATTTTTTGTCGGAATTACATACATTAACAATAGCACGTTTTCATTAGCAATTCTCTTGGAGTAGGGATATAACTAGGTGCCGCAAGAGGCCAATGTTCATTTCACTATGGAGTACAGTATCCACTATGTGCTCCTTCAAATGAGATCTTGATCTTCTTGCACATTGAATCCGATTCTCTGTTTAGGGATGATGTAGGAAGACTTGTGACACAGTTACTTCGGAAAACCGGGGTGCAGTGTTCGAAGGGGAGGCTTTTCGCCTGAAGCGCACTTGCACTGTAAGGTACCATTTAATAACTATTTTAAACTTTGTCCACTAAATTATTTTTCTAATCGTAATACATGCAATTGAATTTCGTTGAAACATATTTCTTCCCGACACTGTACCATAATTGTGTATTCTTATGGAAGTTGAGTTTTTCAAGTAAGCTGAAATCTGGAGATGTTTTAGCACGAAATCAGTTTGTGTTCTTCCCAGTGTTTTCCCCGTGATACCCCATTATTTAATTAGTTTCTATTTTTAATGAAGGAAATCGTTTTATCAGTAGCAAATATTGTCGAGGGGATAGCAACAGATCTGTCTGCAATCACCCGTTAAGAAAGTGACCTTGTCACATCCTGCTTGTTGCGAAATGTACGATGAAAGGTCGAACTCGCAAAATACGGGTAAAAGAATTGCAACACCCTCGTTGTCATTAAAACGTGGTCCTGTACCAAACGCTTGTTCTAAAGCGGAACTTTTATGACACCCTAACAGGTCACCATATCACACATAATGAGGAATAAGTTTTTTCTTTTTATTAAATTTTTTTTACCCAATGACATTTTCTGAGGTACAGTCTTACTGTAGAATAGTCCTTCTAGTAAAAATTGGACAACCCATAGTAACGGAGTTAAAAGAAATAAGTGTTACTGAAACGGACATAAAATACGAAGGTTAAAAAAATACGTATATTAATATGAAAGGACTATCGGGGTTCATTATAAGAAATACGTAGGAAAAGCGAGTTATAAAGAATACGAAGGTTGTGAAAAAAAAAAACGTAGGAAAATAAAAAAACCTAGTTTAATACCTGAAATATAAAACTCAAGCTGTAATAAAGAGATACCTAATTTATACGGTTATACCCCGTTTGAGACACATCTAAGCCACATCATTAGGTACAACGCATAGCTGAGCGCAATTACACTATCGGCACAGAGGTAGTGAGTTCAAATACGGCGTTGGAAGCAAATTTTTTTAAATACACGAGACGTACTAAAGTTATGGGCCCTTTTTACATAATGACGAATAAGTTTTTAAGATTTTTTTTTCCTTTTATTAATTTTTTACCCATTGGTATTTTCTGTGGGACAGTCTTTTAAAACTGTAGAATAGTACTTCTAGTAAAAATGCGATAACCAACAGTAATGGAGTTAAAAGAAATACGCTGAAAAATGTTCGTTATAAAGAATACGAAGGTTGTGAAAAAACGTAGGGTAATAAAAAACCTAGTTTAATATCTGAAATAAATCTTTAAACTGTAATAAAGAGATACGTAATTTATATGGCTATACCCGTTTGAGACACATCTAAACCACATCATCAAGCAACAAGGCATAGCCCAGCGCGATAACGCTCCAGCTATCGACACTGAGGTAGCAAGTTCAAATACGGCGACAAAAGCAAATTTTTTTTAAATACAGGAGACGTACTAAAAATAGTATGGATGTTGGATGACACCGATTAAATGCGCAAAAACTGATATGGTTTAAAGAGGGGAGGGCTTAAAATATAGGTGGATCAACAGGGGGGTCTATGAAGAGGGGAGGATTTAAACTATGGGTTAAACAGGTGAAAAACAAGAAAATTCGAGAAGGGGATTTAAAATATAGGTAGGGTTTAAAATATAGGTCAACCAGGGGGTCTGTAAGAGGAGGGAGGGCTTAAAATATAGGTCAACCCTTGGGGAAATAAAGAGAAATCGGAAATTAGACTTAAAATAAGGGGTTTTTCCGAAAATAGTACTTCTCACTGTCAAAAGATAGCGCCAGGGGTTTTTTTAATAAGGGGGAGGGCTTAAAATATAGGTGTGGCGACCGGGGGGTCCGAAAACGAGAAATTAGACTTAAAATAAAGGGTTTTTGGGAAAATAATACTTCTCACTGTCAACAGATGGCGACACTGAGGGGGAAGGGGGATGAAAGGGGTGTTTAATCAGGGGGAAGAAATTATTAATTATTAATAAAGAGGCGTGGCATGTTAAGTCATGATTACGTCATGTTACATCACAGGGGTGTGGCTGGTGATGTCATATGGGGGCGTGGCGGAAGTGGGCGTGGCTTGTGACGTCGGTGGGCGTGGCGGAAGTGGGCGTGGCTTGTGACGTCATATGGGAAAGCACTGTACGTGGGGGGGGTGAGAGCCCACTACTGTGATCTGATGAACGAAAGGAAAAACCACTGACTGCGCAGATTAATAATACACCAAATCAGTGGTTCTCAACACTGATGAATGCTTCACGTACCCCCTGGAAATGTTTATGTCACTGGCGTACCCCTTGTATAGATAGATAAAACTATAGTTATAGTATAACAATGGGAATAAAATAAAACATATATATCAGTGGTTCTCATCCTTTTATGCTTCACGTACCCCCTGGAAATGTGTATGTAACTGGCGTACCTCTTGTATAGATAGATAAAACTATAGTTATAGTATAACAATGGGAATAAAATAAAACATGTATATCAGTGGTTCTCAACCTTTTATGCTTCATGTACCCCCTGGAAATGTGTATGTAACTGGCGTACCCCTTGTATAGATAGATAAAACTATAGTTATAGTATAACAATGGGAATAAAATAAAACATGTATATCAGTGGTTGTCAACCTTTTATGCTTCACGTACCCCCTGGAAATGTGTATGTAACTGGCGTACCCCTTGTATAGATAGATAAAACTATAGTTATAGTGTAACAATGGGAATAAAATAAAACATATATATCAGTGGTTGTCAACCTTTTATGCTTCACGTACCCCCTGGAAATGTGTATGTAACTGGCGTACCCCTTGTATAGATAGATAAAACTATAGTTATAGTGTAACAATGGGAATAAAATAAAACATATATATCAGTGGTTGTCAACCTTTTATGCTTCACGTACCCCCTGGAAATGTGTATGTAACTGGCGTACCCCTTGTACAGATAGATAAACTATAGTTATAGTATAACAATGGGAATAAAATAAAACATGTATATCAGTGGTTCTCAACCTTTTATGCTTCATGTACCCCCTGGAAATGTGTATGTAACTGGCGTACCCCTTGTATAGATAGATAAAACTATAGTTATAGTATAACAATGGGAATAAAATAAAACATGTATATCAGTGGTTCTCAACCTTTTATGCTTCATGTACCCCCTGGAAATGTGTATGTAACTGGCGTACCCCTTGTATATATAGATAAAACTATAGTTATAGTATAACAATGGGAATAAAATAAAACATATATATCAGTGGTTCTCAACCTTTTATGCTTCACGTACCCCCTGGAAATGTGTATGTAACTGGCGTACCCCTTGTATATATAGATAAAACTATAGTTATAGTATAACAATGGGAATAAAATAAAACATATATATCAGTGGTTCTCAACCTTTTATGCTTCACGTACCCCCTGGAAATGTGTATGTAACTGGCGTACCCCTTGTATAGATAGATAAAACTATAGTTATAGTATAACAATGGGAATAAAATAAAACATGTATATCAGTGGTTCTCAACCTTTTATGCTTCATGTACCCCCTGGAAATGTGTATGTAACTGGCGTACCCCTTGTATAGATAGATAAAACTATAGTTATAGTATAACAATGGGAATAAAATAAAACATGTATATCAGTGGTTGTCAACCTTTTATGCTTCACGTACCCCCTGGAAATGTGTATGTAACTGGCGTACCCCTTGTATAGATTGATAAAACTATAGTTATAGTGTAACAATGGGAATAAAATAAAACATATATATCAGTGGTTGTCAACCTTTTATGCTTCACGTACCCCCTGGAAATGTGTATGTAACTGGCGTACCCCTTGTATAGATAGATAAAACTATAGTTATAGTGTAACAATGGGAATAAAATAAAACATATATATCAGTGGTTGTCAACCTTTTATGCTTCACGTACCCCCTGGAAATGTGTATGTAACTGGCGTACCCCTTGTACAGATAGATAAACTATAGTTATAGTATAACAATGGGAATAAAATAAAACATGTATATCAGTGGTTCTCAACCTTTTATGCTTCATGTACCCCCTGGAAATGTGTATGTAACTGGCGTACCCCTTGTATAGATAGATAAAACTATAGTTATAGTATAACAATGGGAATAAAATAAAACATGTATATCAGTGGTTCTCAACCTTTTATGCTTCATGTACCCCCTGGAAATGTGTATGTAACTGGCGTACCCCTTGTATAGATAGATAAAACTATAGTTATAGTATAACAATGGGAATAAAATAAAACATGTATATCAGTGGTTCTCAACCTTTTATGCTTCATGTACCCCCTGGAAATGTGTATGTAACTGGCGTACCCCTTGTATAGATAGATAAAACTATAGTTATAGTATAACAATGGGAATAAAATAAAACATGTATATCAGTGGTTCTCAACCTTTTATGCTTCACGTATCTCCTGGAAATGTGTATGTAACTGGCGTACCCCTTGTATAGATAGATAAAACTATAATTATAGTACAATAATGGGAATAAAATAAAACATGTATATCAGTGGTTCTCAACCTTTTATGCTTCACGTACTCCCTGGAAATGTGTATGTAACTGGCGTACCCCTTGTATAGATAGATAAAACTATAGTTATAGTATAACAATGGGAATAAAATAAAACATATATATCAGTGGTTCTGAACCTTTTATGCTTCACGTACCCCCTGGAAATGTGTATGTAACTGGCGTACCTCTTGTATAGATAGATAAAACTATAGTTATAGTATAACAATGGGAATAAAATAAAACATATATATCAGTGGTTCTCAACCTTTTATGCTTTCATGTACCCCTGGAAATGTGTATGTAACTGGCGTACCCCTTGTATAGATAGATAAAACTATAGTTATAGTATAACAATGGGAATAAAATAAAACATATATATCAGTGGTTTTCAACCTTTTATGCTTCACGTACCCCCTGGAAATGTGTATGTAACTGGCGTACCCCTTGTATAGATAGATAAAACTATAGTTATAATATAACAATGGGAATAGAATAAAACATATATATCAGTGGTTCTCAACCTTTTATGCTTCACGTACCCCCTGGAAACGTGTATGTAACTGGCGTACCCCTTGTATAGATAGATAAAACTATAGTTATAATATAACAATGGGAATAGAATAAAACATATATATCAGTGGATCTCAACCTTTTATGCTTCACGTACCCCCTGGAAATGTGTATGCAACTGGCGTACCCCTTGTATAGATAGATAAAACTATAGTTATAGTATAACAATGGGAATAAAATAAAACATGTATATCAGTGGTTCTCAACCTTTTATGCTTCACGTACCCCCTGGAAATGTGTATGTAACTGGCGTACCCCTTGTATAGATAGATAAAACTATAGTTATAATATAACAATGGGAATAGAATAAAACATATATATCAGTGGTTCTCAACCTTTTATGCTTCACGTACCCCCTGGAAACGTGTATGTAACTGGCGTACCCCTTGTATAGATAGATAAAACTATAGTTATAGTATAACAATGGGAATAAAATAAAACATATATATCAGTGGATCTCAACCTTTTATGCTTCACGTACCCCCTGGAAATGTGTATGCAACTGGCGTACCCCTTTTATTGATAGATAAAACTATAGTTATATTATAACGATGGGAATAAAATAAAACATATATTTATATATACACATTAAATTTTGTATTCATAAATTACATATATCGATAAACATAAAAAATGACAAACAATTTAACAAATCTTATAAAATAATAAACATTTTACTGGGTAATCAGTGAAATGGACTTGTTACTAGATCTAGCGACTTTTGAGCTCTCACGGCGTATCCTGAAAAATTTTTCCGCGTACCCCACATGAGAACCCCTACACTAGACGACTTAATAGTTTCTATTGAAGTTTTCGGTAGTTTTTTTTATATTAAACAACATTTAAAAGATTTGCTGCTACATTAAAAAATACCTTGAAAGACGTTAAAAAACACCACGAAATGCTTCTACTTTAAAAAAATATACACTACAATTTTTTTTATCGTTAAAGAACGTAGTGGAAGACGTTTACAGGTTAAATAAAATGATGGAAAGTTTTGCTTGATTGAAAAACTTATTGAAAGCCTTTCTCTGCATTATGGAATGCGCCGAAAGCGTTTCTTACTTTAGTAACATCCTAAAATGGTTCTGATTAATTAAATAACGCTCTTTTACATTGAAAAATACCGTGGAAATTTTTGATAAAGCTAAAGAATACGGCTTCGCCATGGAACACTACGAGAAGACTTCTGCTATATTATATAACACCCTTGAAGACTTTTCTCTGCTCTAATTAACTCACTGAAAAGCTTTGGTAAGAACACTTTGCAAGACTTCTGCTGCGCTATAGAACACCAGAAAAGACTTCTGATATGTTAGATAACACCGTGGAAGTAATTTGTTATGTTAAAGAACACCCTTCAAGACTTCTACGTTAAATACCATCTTCGAAGGCTTTTCTATGTTAAAAGAACACACTGGAAAGCTTTGATACATTAGAGGAATTACCAGAAGGCCTTGTTGTGTTAAAGAATATCTTAAAAGGCTTTCGTCACGTTGGGTTGGGTTGTTTTACTTCTGAGCGGCACTTTTTTGCACACCATAGGCTAAATGGCCAGGTCACATGGACCCCGAAGGCTCAGAGAAGGTTGGGGGAGGGGACCTACTGGAACAGCTGTTGGGAGACAGATGGTAGCCTCCCGTCAAGGCCATCCAGCGTGTTCTTTAACGTTCACAGGGTATGGCTCTCCCACACACGGGGCCACGTCTTAACGTCCCATCCGACGGACGGCGGTCTTTACAAGCCCATCGGTGTCCCCTACTGAACGTGGGCAGAAGTTTTGCGGAGATAAACCTCAACGCTGACCCAGCTGGGACTCGAACCTGGGAACTACAGATTACGAGCTTGGCGCGCTACCGACTGAGCCACCCCCGCCCCTTTCCTTTCGTCACGTTGAAGAACCGTCCGTCCCCCCTGGAAGAATTCTGCTCCACTAGTTAACACATTTTAAATATTTTTTATGTTAAAGAACGGAAGTTAATATAGTGATGGGTTTGTTACCTTAAAACACACCTGGAATATTTCTGCTATATTAAAGGACACCATTGAGAGCTTCTACTACGTTTAGTTAATAAATTGGAAGACTTGGATTAACGTTATTATCATCATCATTATTTAATATGCGTTCTTTACCTACCCTTATTTAGTTCCTGGAAGTGTACTGGAAGAAGACTATCCTACAAGATTCTTGCTAAAGAATAATACACAGAGAGAATTTGGTACGTAAGAGCAGTGTTTCACAACCTGTGGTCCGTGACTGCGGTGCCAATAATATAAAATTTTTCTTCTTTAATTCTCAACCACCGCTGCCGACTACTGAAAATAGAGAAGATAAAATTGGGACCGAAGGCAAACTATCATCAGACCGATGATTCTCTATGCTTCACCCATATGGGCGAATACTACACTCACCAATATTCGTAAGATTCAAGTCTTACAGAACAAGATTATGAAAACTGCGGTCGATGCCCTCTGGTTTGTCACTAACAGACAACTCCATAAAGACCTGGGCATCGAACGCACCTCAAAAAGATTTTTTGAGGCTGTAAGCAATAATCCCAATGAGATTATTTCTTCTCTGATTCTTTACGATCCTATTGTTTTGAACAAGTACAAGAGGCCTAAAACGGTAGCGTTTTCTGAGGAGACCTACACGTTTTAGGTTTCTTATACAATTTTACTGCTATTTTTAGCTTTTCTTGTGTTTGCCCTTAGGGCTCACCTAAGGGTGGTTTACTTCTATATTTTGTTCTTACTCATGCCAAATAGGCATATCTTTATGATGGAGATGGTTAGGGGTAAAATTATTACCCGGTACATCGTCTCCGCAAAATTCCCTGCCTTGCCCACGGTCAATAGGGGACACCGATGGGCTTGGCTAGGCCGTCGTCCGTCGGATGGGACGTTAAGCCGTGGCCCCGTGTGTGGGAGAGACATACCCTGTGCACGTTAAAGAACACGCTGGATGGCTTGACGAGAGTCTACCATCTGTCTCCCAACAGCTGTTCCAGTGGATCCCCTCCCCCAACCTTCTCTGAGCCTTCGGGGTCCATATGACCTGGTCATTTAGCCCATGGTGTGCAAAAAAGTGCCGCTCAGAGGTAAAACAACCCAACGTTAAAGAACACGCTGGATGGCCTTGACGGGAGGCTACGATCTGTCTCCCAACAGCTGTTCCAGTGGGTCCCCTCCCCCAACCTTCTCTGAGTCTTTGGGGTCCTTGTGACCTGGCCATTTAGCCCATGTTGTGCAAAAAGTGCCCTCAGAGGTAAAACAACCCAACCCAACCCGGTACATCGAATATGATTATACGATCTACGAAAGACGAACTGCTGCATGTGTGAGAGAGAGCAGACCAATTGCAACACAACACATCTATCACGTGATAATGTTTGTTAACATCTAGTCCGTCTTGCAAATTTGTGGATGGTTTTAGTAGGGACTCTTTTTAAGATGTTATTTTTTTATCCCTTCTATTGAAAATGAGTAAGCAAATTAAACTGTTGGATATTTTAGAAAGAAAACATTTTGATGGCAATGAAAGATGTGAAACCGGGCAGAGTGGTGTGTCCGCAACTGAAATGTGATTTGGGAATGTGGTCCTCTGGTGTAAAAAGGTTGGGAACCACTGCATTAGAGAACGAATACATTGGAAAGTTTTGCTACGTTAAATGGCGCACTGGGTTGTTTGACCTCTGTGCGGCACTTTTTTGCACACCATGGGCTAAATGGCCAGGCCACAAGGACCCCGAAGGCTCAGAGAAGGTTAGGGGAGGGGACCCACTGGAACAGCTGTTGGGAGACAGATGGTAGCCTCCCGTCAAGGCCATCCAGCATGTTCTTTAACGTGCACAGGGTATGGCTCTCCCGCACACGGGGCCACAGCTTAACGTCCCATCCGACGGACGGCGGCCTTTCCAAGCCCATCGGTGTCCCCTACTGACCGTGGGCAGGGCGGGGAATTTTGCGGAGATAAATCTCAACGCTGACCCAGCTGGGACTCGAACCTGGGAACTACAGATTACGAGCCTGGCGCGCTACCGACTGAGCTACCCCCGCCCCTGGCACACTGGAAGTTTGTGCTACGTTAAAGAACGCTTTGGACGACTTTCGCAATAAAGAAGAGTACGGTGAAATTCTTTTGCTATGTTTAAGAACTTACTGGAGAATGCTGCTACATCTGGAAAAAACACTAGAAAACTTTCGATTCCTCAAAATAAGGAAGGTAAGGATCTAAAACTTGCGGCTCTCAAAGTTATTTTCTCCGACCAGAAGTAATTTGTTCTCTCAAAATCAAAATTGAAAACTACGGTTTACTAAATCAGTAGTAAAGAATCACAGGATAAGTCGTGTAGACATGGAACTCATGAAATAATGAGCTGAAAAAAATTTGGTTTTTGCCATGAGTGGGATTCGAACCCACATCTCCAGAAAACATTCCTGTTATGCTAACCACTACACCACCAATGGCTAACCTTTTCTCAGCTTGTGTGACCTTATAAACCTTATACCTTACCACTTTCCGGATAAATAAAATCCCGAAAGTTTCTAAGGTCACACAAGCTGAGAAAAGGTTACCCATTGGTGGTGTAGTGGTAGCATAACAGGCATGAGTCGTGGAGACGTGGGTTCGAATCCCACTCATGGCAAAACCAATTTATTTTTTCATGGTTTACTAGCTTGACTCTGACTCAACTGCGAGGGCCGGATTAAGAATTTTTTTTAGTCCCTAATCAAATCTAAAAATGAAGCTATCCCTCGATCAGTGTCAAATTATGTAATAGACTGTGAGGAATTCATTTTTTTACATGGTTAAGGAATATTAATGAAATTATGAGGAGTTGTGAAGATGTTTCGAAGCTAGTCTTATCTGTGGTGGCCAGAATAGGACAATAACATAAGCATCTTTTAGAGAGGTAAGAGAGATTCATGTAGGGGGGGGGGATTTAAGCTTTCATTCCCCCTTCAGATTAGTCATTCTTTCAACTCTATCTGTTTCTTTGTCTCCCTTATTGGAATGGCTCCAATACGATTTTAAGATCCCCGCCTTAAAACTTCTGTTTATTCAAGAAAGCAATGAAAGAGTCCTAATTTAAAGACCACAATAAAGGCAATTTGCCCTTGAAAACTGTCTAGTGAGTCTTATTCTTCAACTAAAAGTCCAAGTCCTAGTAACACGGGGGCACGGGTGGCTCAGTCGGTAGCGCGCCAGGCTCGTAATCTGTAGATCCCAGGTTCGAGTCCCAGCTGGGTCAGCGTTGAGATTTATCTCCTCAAAATTCCCCGCCCTGCCAACGGTCAGTAGGGGACACCGATGGGCTTGGAAAGGCCGCCGTCAGTCGGATGGGACGATAAGCTGTGGTGCAGTGTGCGAGAGAGCCATACCCTGTGCACGTTAAAGAACACGCTGGATGGCTTGACAGGAGGCTACCATCTGTCTCCCAACAGCTGTTCCAGTGGGTCCCCCTCCCCCAACCTTCTCTGAGCCTTCGGGGTCCATGTGACCTGGCCATTTAGCCCATGATGTGCAAAAAAGTGCCTCTCAGAGGTAAAACAACCCAACGTTAAAGAACACGCTGGATGGCCTTGACGGGAGGCTACCATCTGTCTCCCAACAGCTGTTCCAGTGGGTCCCCTCCCCCAACCTTCTCTGAACCTTCGGGGTCCATGTGACCTGGCCATTTAGCCCATGGTGTGCAAAAAAGTGCCGCTCAGAGGTGAAACAACCCAACCCTAGTAACACGAAAACCCAATAAGTCTTAAAGCTAAACACACTGAATAATCCGATAGCTTTCTTTGTGCAATGTTTTCTCCCATTCAATGCTCCTTCCAAATATCAAGTTCCATCTTTCCAGGCAACGAATCACAGGTTAGATCCGTTTCCCACAAGGAATACGCCTCATATGTCGGGAATAACCTAAGAATGAGTTCCATGAATGTGTAAAGGCGTTTTCTTTGTCATCAGAGACAGTCATAATGGTACGAGTCGTGTTTTGCTGTTTTGTGAACCCTACATCAACGGCGATCATTAGTTCGCATGATTCAGCGAAATCTTACATCCTCTTGTCATGGAGATCGCTTTAATTGTGTGTCTTGTATACACAGCTGCGAGATAGATTCAGCTGACGAATAACTTGCTGGAATCATATACCTTAGGTAATGACAGTATAACAGGATTGGGTGATTGATGGCACACAGGTATCATATCGGTGATACTCATTCATCCAATTTGAATTTTCGAAAAGCGCATTTTTCTTCTTTAAGGAAAGTGACAAGAGTTGGGTTGTTTTACCTCTGAGCGGCACTTGTTTGCACACAATGGGCTAAATGGCCAGATCACAAGGGTTAGGTTGGGTTGTTTTAGCTCTGAACAGCACTTTTTTGCACACCATGGGCTAAATGGCCAGGTCACATGGACCCCGAAGGCTCAGAGAAGGTTGGGGGAGGGGACCCACTGGAACAGCTGTTGGGAGACAGATGGTAGCCTCCCGTCAAGGCCATCCAGCGTGTTCTTTAACGTGTGTTGGGTTGTTTTACCTCTGAGCGGCACTTTTTTTGCACACCATGGGCTAAATGGCCAGGTCACAAGGACCCCGAAGGCTCAGAGAAGGTTGGGGGAGGGGACCCACTGGAACAGCTGTTGGGAGACAGATGGTAGCCTCCCGTCAAGGCCATCCAGCGTGCTCATTAACGTTGTGTTGTTTTACCTCTGAGCGGCACTTTTTTGCACACAATGGATTAAATGGCCAGGTCACATGGACCCCGAAGGCTCAGAGAAGGTTGGGGGAGGGGACCCATTGGAACAGCTGTTGGGAGACAGATGGTAGCCTCCCGTCAAGGCCATTCAGCGTGTTCTTTAACGTTGTGTTGTTTTACCTCTGAGCGGCACTTTTTTGCACACCATGGGCTAAATGGCCAGGTCACATGGACCCCGAAGGCTCAGAGAAGGTTGGGGGAGGGGACCCACTGGAACAGCTGTTGGGAGACAGATAGTAGTCTTCCGTCAAGGCCAACCAGCGTGTTATTTAACGTTGTGTTGTTTTACCTCTGAGCGGCACTTTTTTGCACACCGTGGGCTAAATGGCCAGGTCACATGGACCCCGTAGGCTCAGAGAAGGTTGGGGGAGGGGACCCACTGGAACAGCTGTTGGGAGACAGATGGTAGCCTCCCGTCAAGGCCATCCAGCGTGTTCTTTAACGAGCACAGGGTATGGCTCTCCCGAACGCGATGCCACGGCTTAAGTCCCATCCGACGGACGGCGGTCTTTCCAAGCCCATCGGTGTCCCCTAGTGATCGTGGGCAGGACGGGGAGTTTTGCGGAGATAAATCTCAACGCTGACCCAGCTGGGACTCGAACCTGGGAATTGCAGATGACAAGAGAAATATTTAAAATTATAGACCCATTTCTTTACTACCTATTTCATCAAAAATTCTGAGAAAAATTGTTTAGATTGTAATTATCAAAATGTTTGATTATCCAATTTTTTTTATTGGTATAATTTTTTGAAAGGAGTAGTACTGAAAAAGCTTTGCTTAACGTCATTATTTCTGTATATGTGTTTTTAAGTAATCATAATAAAACTTTCTGGTTTTTTCATATATATCTAAAAAAAAAACATTTGATAATGTTTGATCACAATATTCTACTAAATAAATTGTTTGGAAATGGTATTAGGGGATTAACATTAGAATGATTTTGGGACTATATGGCAAACAATAAGCAATGCGTGAGATTTATAGGGTCAAATAGTGATAAAAATGTGACCTGTAGGCGTTCCACAGGGGTTAGTTTTGGGACCACTCATGTTTTTGGTCTATATAAATTATTTACGTTCTTATTTATTCATGGTTACTTTGACAGCTTTTACTGATGACGTTGCCTTATGTTATCTCATTATATATTATCATATATTATTATTATATTATAATACATTATATATTATCACCAAGACTCTATATTCGATCAAAAAATAAAGTGCAATTTACTTGTATTGCAACAATGTTTACACTGACTAAAGATTGGTATATTGAAATCAAAGATAATGAATTTCATTTTAGGCCTAAAGTGTGAAATTTATGTTCATATCATTAAGCAAAATTTATTGACATAAATAACTTGGTAATTGTAACTGCAACGTGATTGCACAGATCATTATTTTTAAATATCTAGGGGTTACTTTATATAGCAGATTGACTCGGAAGACAACTGTTGATAAAATTACCAGGGAAATAAATAATTATTTCAGACAATTTTACTTTCCACGAATCCTTGTCTTCTTTCTGTTTTACACATGGGCTTATTTCTCCTTCGTGTATTCCAGATTGAATTAAGGTACAGTCGCTCAAAAAAGAATCCGAACACTATGGTTAATTACAAAATTCAGAAAAAATATCTGCCAACGATTATTTTAGAAATGAGTGATCTGACAACCTTCGTATCACGTGGCACAAAGGTTGTCAGATCACTAATTTCTAAAAAAATTCGTTGCCAGATATTTTTACTGAATTCTGTAATCAACCATAGTGTTCGGATATTTTTTGAGCGACTGTAGAGTTAGTTGGGGGTGGTACTTACGTTTCTGTTTTGAAACCATTATTAACCATTCAAAAACATTTTTTAAGATTAATTTCCTTTAACTATATAATTTAAACCTCATTGCTATTTTTTCATACTTTTTTATTTTTCAGATTATGCATTTATACAGGGGTCTATACAGTCCAAACTGTTTTTAATAATAGCAGCAATATTTTTATGAATTATTATGGAATATATGGGAATAGTTTAAGACAGAGGCGTGTCCCTTTAACAAGAACAAATTCTAGAAATTTTTCGAAATTTTTACCATTGCACGGCACCAAGGTTTTCGATTCCTTACCTCACAAATTAAAATGGGAAGTACCTATGCATGTTCCTCTAAGCTAGGGACTCCGAACCTGGTACGCGGTAAAATTTTTTGGGATACGCCGTGAGAGCTCAAAAGTCGCTAGATCTAGTAACAATACATATGTTTTATTTTACTCCCATTGTTATACTATAACTATAGTTTTATCTATTTATACAAGGGGTACGCCAGTTACATACACATTTCCAGGGGGTACGTGAAGCATAAAAGGTTGAGAACCACTGATATACATGTTTTATTTTATTCCCATTGTTATACTATAACTATAGTTTTATCTACCTATACAAGGGGTACGCCAGTTACATACACATTTCCAGGGGGTACGTGAAGCATAAAAGGTTGAGAACCACTGATATATATGTTTTATTTTATTCCCATTGTTATACTATAACTATAGTTATATCGATCTATACAAGGGGTACGCCAGTTACATACACATTTCCAGGGGTACGTGAAGCATAAAAGGTTGAGAACCACTGATATATATGTTTTATTTTACTCCCATTGTTATATTATAACTATAGTTTTATCTATCTGTACAAGGGGTATGCCAGTTACATACACATTTCCAGGGGTACGTGAAGCATAAAAGGTTGAGAACCACTGATATATATGTTTTATTTTACTCCCATTGTTATATTATAACTATAGTTTTATCTATCTGTACAAGGGGTATGCCAGTTACATACACATTTCCAGGGGGTACGTGAAGCATAAAAGGTTGAGAACCACTGATATATATGTTTTATTTTATTCCCATTGTTATACTATAACTATAGTTATATCGATCTATACAAGGGGTACGCCAGTTACATACACATTTCCAGGGGGTACGTGAAGCATAAAAGGTTGAGAATCACTGATATATATGTTTTATTTTATTCCCATTGTTATACTATAACTATAGTTTTATCTATCCATACAAGGGGTACGCCAGTTACATACACATTTCCAGAGGGTACGTGAAGCATAAAAGGTTGAGAATCACTGATATATATGTTTTATTTTATTCCCATTGTTATACTATAACTATAGTTTTATCTATCCATACAAGGGGTACGCCAGTTACATACACATTTCCAGGAGGTACGTGAAGCATAAAAGGTTGAGAACCACTGATATATATGTTTCATTTTATTCCCATTGTTATACTATAACTATAGTTATATCGATCTATACAAGGGGTACGCCAGTTACATACACATTTCCAGGGGGTACGTGAAGCATAAAAGGTTGAGAATCACTGATATATATGTTTTATTTTATTCCCATTGTTATACTATAACTATAGTTTTATCTATCCATACAAGGGGTACGCCAGTTACATACACATTTCCAGAGGGTACGTGAAGCATAAAAGGTTGAGAACCACTGATACATATGTTTTATTTTATTACCATTGTTATACTATAACTATAGTTTTATCTATCTATACAAGGGGTACGCCAGTTACATACACATTTCCAGGGGGTACGTGAAGCATAAAAGGTTGAGAACCACTGATATATATGTTTTATTTTATTCCCATTGTTATACTATAACTAAAGTTTTATCTATCTATACAAGAGGTACGCCAGTTACATACACATTTCCAGGGGGTACGTGAAGCATAAAAGGTTGAGAACCACTGATATATATGTTTTATTTTATTCCCATTGTTATACTATAACTATAGTTTTATCTATCCATACAAGGGGTACGCCAGTTACATACACATTTCCAGGGGGTACGTGAAGCATAAAAGGTTGAGAACCACTGATATATATGTTTTATTTTATTCCCATTGTTATACTATAACTAAAGTTTTATCTATCTATACAAGAGGTACGCCAGTTACATACACATTTCCAGGGGGTACGTGAAGCATAAAAGGTTGAGAACCACTGATATATATGTTTTATTTTATTCCCATTGTTATACTATAACTAAAGTTTTATCTATCTATACAAGAGGTACGCCAGTTACATACACATTTCCAGGGGGTACGTGAAGCATAAAAGGTTGAGAACCACTGATATATATGTTTTATTTTATTCCCATTGTTATACTATAACTAAAGTTTTATCGATCTATACAAGAGGTACGCCAGTTACATACACATTTCCAGGGGGTACGTGAAGCATAAAAGGTTCAGAACCACTGATATATAAGTTTTATTTTATTCCCATTGTTATACTATAACTATAGTTTTATCTATCCATACAAAGGGTACGCCAGTTACATACACATTTCCAGGGGGTACGTGAAGCATGAAAGGTTGAGAACCACTGATATAGTTGTTTTATATTATTCCCATTCTTATACTATAACTATAGTTTTATCAATCTATACAAGGGGTACGCCAGTTGCATACACATTTCCAGAGGGTACATTAAGCAGAAAAGGTTGACAACCACTAATATAGATGTTTTTTTTTATTCCCATTGTTATACTATAACTAAAGTTTTATCTATCTATACAAGGGGTACGCCAGTTACATACACATTTCCAGGGGGTACGTGAAGCATAAAAGGTTGAGAACCACTGATATATATGTTTTATTTTACTCCCATTGTTACACTATAACTCAGCTGCTTGAGGGGGTATTTTTTTCATTTTTTTATAGTTTTATCTATCTATACAAGTGGTACGCCAGTTACATACACATTTCCAGGGGGTACGTCAAGCATAAAAGGTTGAGAACCACTGATATAGATGTTTTATTTTATTCCCATTGTTATACTATAACTATAGTTTTATCTATCTATACAAGGGGTACGCCAGTTCCATACACATTTCCAGGGGGTACGTGAAGCATAAAAGGTTGAGAACCACTGATATATATGTTTTATTTTATTCCCATTGTTATACTATAACTATAGTTTTATCTATCTATACAAGGGGTACGCCAGTTACATACACATTTCCAGGGGGTACGTGAAGCATAAAAGGTTGAGAACCACTGATATATATGTTTCATTTTACTCCCATTGTTATACTATAACTATAGTTTTATCTATCTATACAAGGGGTACGCCAGTTACATACACATTTCCAGGGGGTACGTGAAGCATAAAAGGTTGAGAACCACTGATATATATGTTTCATTTTATTCCCGTTGTTATACTATAACTATAGTTTTATCTATCTATACAAGGGGTACGCCAGTTACATACACATTTCCAGGGGGTACATGAAGCATAAAAGGTTGAGAACCACTGATATATATGTTTTATTTTATTACCATTGTTATACTATAACTATAGTTTTATCTATCTATACAAGGGGTACACCAGTTACATACACATTTCCAGGGGGTACGTGAAGCATAAAAGGTTGAGAACCACTGATATATATGTTTTATTTTATTCCCATTGTTATACTATAACTATAGTTTTATCTATCCATACAAGGGGTACGCCAGTTACATACACATTTCCAGGGGGTACATGAAGCATAAAAGGTTGAGAACCACTGATATATATGTTTTATTTTATTACCATTGTTATACTATAACTATAGTTTTATCTATCTATACAAGGGGTACACCAGTTACATACACATTTCCAGGGGGTACGTGAAGCATAAAAGGTTGAGAACCACTGATATATATGTTTTATTTTATTCCCATTGTTATACTATAACTATAGTTTTATCTATCCATACAAGGGGTACGCCAGTTACATACACATTTCCAGGGGGTACGTGAAGCATAAAAGGTTGAGAACCACTGATATATATGCTTTATTTTATTCCCATTGTTATACTATAACTAAAGTTTTATCTATCTATACAAGAGGTACGCCAGTTACATACACATTTCCAGGGGGTATGTGAAGCATAAAAGGTTGAGAACCACTGATATATATGTTTTATTTTATTCCCATTGTTATACTATAACTATAGTTTTATCTATCTATACAAGGGGTACGCCAGTTACATACGCATTTCCAGGGGGTACGTGAAGCATAAAAGGTTGAGAACCACTGATATATATGTTTTATTTTATTCCCATTGTTATACTATAACTATAGTTTTATCTATCCATACAAGGGGTACGCCAGTTACATACACATTTCCAGGGGGTACGTGAAGCATAAAAGGTTGAGAACCACTGATATATATGCTTTATTTTATTCCCATTGTTATACTATAACTAAAGTTTTATCTATCTATACAAGAGGTACGCCAGTTACATACACATTTCCAGGGGGTATGTGAAGCATAAAAGGTTGAGAACCACTGATATATATGTTTTATTTTATTCCCATTGTTATACTATAACTATAGTTTTATCTATCTATACAAGGGGTACGCCAGTTACATACGCATTTCCAGGGGGTACGTGAAGCATAAAAGGTTGAGAACCACTGATATATATGTTTTATTTTATTCCCATTGTTATACTATAACTATAGTTTTATCTATCTATACAAAGGGTACGCCAGTTACATACACATTTCCAGGGGGTACATGAAGCATAAAAGGTTGAGAATCACTGATATAATATGTTTTATTATATTCCCATTGTTATACTATAACTATAGTTTTATCTATCTATACAAAGGGTACGCCAGTTACATACACATTTCCAAGGAGTACGTGAAGCATAAAAGGTTGGGGACCACTTCTCTAAGCAATTAAAATTGTGGTTGATGGGCACTTCAGACATTAAAGATATGCGTAGGTTTTCAATTTAAATCTAAAGTGAAGAATGGATAAACGTTGATAGAACGATTACCATTCTTCACGATAGGACGTACCCATGGGGTGAAGGGACGAGCATGACTCCCCTCCCGCAGAAAATCTGGTCGTCTTGTACGAAATCTCAAACTTGTGCTTTGAAATCCAGCACAGTTGCCGTCGTATAATTTTATTTTAGCTCTATAGTGTATGTCCAACACCAAAAACAGATTTAAAAGAAAAACAACTACAATCTATACAATATAATTTTAACCTCTCCTGTCCGGTGAAATATTTTAATAATTGGAAACCCTACTCAGGGTAGGGTGTCTGCAGAAAGAGTTAGGCTTGATAGGGTGTCTGCAGGAGTTAGTCTTTATCAGCAAAAAGAATTAGACTTGCTAGGGTGTGTGCAGACAGTGTTATACTTGTTAAGGTATCTGCAGAGACTTCATAGGGTGTAGTCTGCTGCCCACACTGTTACATTTACCTGACTGATTCTGAAACGAAAAAACGTTTTATTACATTCATGTCCCTCATTTACATTAGTTCGTTCGTTCACTTATCCTGACTATGCCACATAATTATACATCGTGAATGATTCTGACTGAATTACATATTTGTGAGTAGACCATACACTTGCGATTTCAACTTACGATGGTAAAACTTGCACTTTGGTAGTTGCGATGTAAATCCAACTGACCTAACCGATCTACGAAGTCAGAATTTTTTTTCGGATTCTGGTTGGGTTGTTTTACCTCTGAGCGGCACTTTTTTGCACACCATGGTCTAAATGGCCAGGTCACAGGGACCCCGAAGGCTCAGAGAAGGTTGGGGGAGGGGACCCACTGGAACAGCTGTTGGGAGACAGATGGTAGCCTCCCGTCAAGGCCATCCAGCGTGTTCTTTAACGTGCACAGGGTATGGTTCTCTCCCGCACACGGGGCCACGGCTTAACGTCCCATCCGACGGACGGCGGCCTTTCCAAGCCCATCAGTGTCCCCTACAGACCGTGGGCAGGGCTGGGAATTTTGCGGAGATAAATCTCAACGCTGACTCAGCTGGGACTCGAACCTGGGAACTACAGATTACGAGCCGTGCTCCTGAGCCTGGAACCTGGACCGACTGAGCCATCCCCGCCCCCATTTGTGAGTAGAACATACACTTGCGATTTCAACTGTACGATGGTAAAACTTGCACTTTGGTAGTTGTGATGTAAATCCAACTGACCTAACCGATCTACGAAGTCAGAATATTTTTTCGGATTCTGATCTGTACTCGTAATGAGCTATAAATGAAGGATGATAAGATTCGCATTTCGGATACTTTTTTTTTCGCGTGCTCGAAATTGGTATTCTTTGAATTCTAGACGTCCTGGTTTGATTTCCGCGTCTCGCCCTTCCTCCCCTGACTTCCGCCGTCATCTGAGACATTCTGCAGCAGATATGAATGGCGCGAGCAGTTCTTGGGAGGAAGAAAATAACGAGCACCACTTTGACGTCATCGCTACTTCGCTGAAAGATGACGTCATTAACAGGGAAG
This sequence comes from Ryuthela nishihirai, assembly GCA_038380435.1. NCBI lineage: Eukaryota > Metazoa > Arthropoda > Arachnida > Araneae > Heptathelidae > Ryuthela > Ryuthela nishihirai. Next base: position 54,660,573 of record JAWZYU010000027.1, read on the forward strand.
AGAGGGTTGGAAGAGGAAACGTTTAATGATGGAATTCTTTTTCACTTTCGAGATTTGAAAACACTTAAGCTGGATCGGAGATGGAACTGAATGCTAAGCCTTTTCGATCCTTTTCAATCTGAATCTTCCAGCCTTTGGGTGTTTTTGTATTTAGATCTTTTCGCAGCAAAAGAAATGACCCTGTGGGAACAAAATGTAGCTCAGTTCAAACTTAGAAAAGCTCTAATAAATAATAAATATCACCGCTCAAGCAGTTGCTTGCGAGATGCGTGGACTTGGGCATTGACCGAAGGGGTGAGGGTAGGAGGGACAGTTTCTCTTTCCTGGAAAAATTAATCGGAAAATTAATTCATGTTGAATAATATAAAGTGTGCGGAAATTAATATTTTTCCTTAGTGAATTATAATCTTTTTTTTTACATTTTCCTTCGCTTTAATAAACATTTTACTAACTAATATAAAGAAAATTACTTTCATTTTCAAATGAAATGTTTTCCTGTTTTTCGTTTGGATTTTGGGCATCCTTATATTATATAGTATGATTGGGTTGGGTTGTTTTACTTCTGAGCGGCACTTTTTTTGCACATCATGGGCTAAATGGCCAGGTCACAAGGACCTCGGAGGCTCAGAGAAGGTTGGGGGAGGGGACCCACTGCAACAGCCGTTGGGAGACAGATGGTAGCCTCCCGTCAAAGCCATCCAGCGTGTTCTTTAACGTGCACAGGTATGGCTCTCCCGCACACGGGGCCACGGCTTAACGTTCCATCTGACGGACGGAGGCCTTTCCAAGCCCATCGGTGTCCCCTACTGACCGTGGGCAGGGCGGGGAATTTTGCGGAGATAAATCTCAACGCTGACCCAGCTGGGACTCGAATCTGGGAACTACAGATTACGAGCCTGGCGCGCTACCGACTGAGCCACCCCTGCCCCCATAGTGTTCGGATACTTTTTTGAGTGACTGTACAAAGGACCTGGTTCGAGCTCTCGCTACCACGGGAAGTTTTTTTTTTGTCTCTTGTGTTTGTTTTTTTCCTGAGACCATCACTACAAATCATCTCATCCGATCAATCACTACCGACTGAGCACCCCCGCTCCAATTAGTATGGGACAAGAAAACAAATATATTTATGAAAAAATATTTTTTTTGCCGATATATCGCTTTACAGACGACAGTTAAGTATGCGGTATTTTACCAAGAAAAGGAAACTAAAATTGAAAAACAAAACTTGTTGCACACTAGGTGCGACGGATTTTGGATCCCAGTTAAATGATTACAGTCGGAACTTATCTTACTCCACCTAATCAATTGTTGGTATCAATATCGTTACAACCCCCCCCCCTCACTTCCTCTCCCCCATGTCCCTTTGTTTAAGGTCGGATAAGCGAAGTGTTCGTGTCAGAAACACGGACTTTGATCGATAATCAACACACCCTTTCCACTTGGAATTTGAACTCACTCCAAAGTCTGAACTGTTTGGCTGTCGTCGTCGAAATAGAAAAAAGGTACTTTCAACTTCAAACGTTATTTGCTGATTCATTTGGCTGAAACATGACGAAGCGGGTTCGGCTGTGACTCTTAGTGGCACTTTTGGGCTACACAATGGGCTAAATGACCAGAGAAGGTGAAGAAATTAATTTAGGGATAATAATGAGTAATTAGCCGTCCAGTGGTCGAGTGGTTAGCGCGCTTGGCTACTGATCTACGGGACCTGGGTTCGAGCCCAGCGTAAGGCATGCATGTTCGTGTTGTTTTCTGCTGAGGTCCTGCCATCCTCTCAGATCTTCTACTGTGGCATATAAACTGACAGGCTCCTTTCAGACCTCTGTGGACAGCAGCTGCTTGAGGGGGTATTTATTTATTATTTATTTATTTTAGCTGACCCATGACCGAGTGATTAGCGCGCTTGGCTACTGATCTAAGGGACCTGGGTTCGAGCCCCGGGTAAAGCATGGATGTGTGTGTCGTTTTTCTGCTGAGGTCCTGCCATCCTCTCAGACCTTCTACTATGGCATATAAACTGGCAGGCTCCTGTCAGTTGGGTTGGGTTGTTTAACCTCTGAGCGGCACCTTTTTTCACACCATGGGCTAAATGGCCAGGTCACATGGACCCCGAAGGCTCAGAGAAGGTTGGGGGAGGGGACCCACTGGAACAGCTGTTGGGAGACAGATGATAGCCTCCCGTCAAGGCCATCCAGCGTGTTCTTTAACGTGCACAGGGTATGGCTCTCCCGCACACGGGGCCACGGCTTAACGTCCCATCCGACGGACGGCGGCCTTTCCAAGCCCATCGGTGTCCCCTACTGACCGTGGGCAGGGCGGGGAATTTTTGCGGAGATAAATCTCAACGCTGACCCAGCTGGGACTCGAACCTGGGAACTACAGATTACGAGCCTGACGCGCTACCGACTGAGCCACCCCCGCCCCCCTACGATCAGAGTGAGTACAAATTTTGTCATTAAAGTACTAAGCATAAGAGCAATATATCCTTTCTTGAAAGAATTAAAAATATTTTGAAATATTCTATATAAAACTTCTCTATAGAACTCTCATTCAGTCCTCGTATTCACTTATTCTATAAAACTCTCATCAGAGTCCTCAGTGGGAGAACATCAGCATATAACATTTAGATTTTTAATTCCTTTTAAATTATCTCTAAGAGACATTTCCACAATTCAACCATTCCACAACAGCCTGCTTCTTGTCCGCCTGGGGGGCGGGGGTGCTCAGTCGGTAGCGCGCCAGGCTCGTAATCTGTAGTTTCCAGGTTCGAGTCCCAGCTGGGTCAGCGTTGAGATTTATCTCCGCAAAATTCCCTGCCCTGCCCACGGTCAGTAGGGACACCGATGGGCTTGGAAAGGCCGCCGTCCGTCGGATGGGACGTTAAGCCGTGGCCCCGTGTGCGGGAGAGCCATACCCTGTGCACGTTAAAGAACACGCTGGATGCCCTTGACGGGAGGCTACCATCTGTCTCCCAACAGCTGTTCCAGTGGGTCCCCTCTCCCAACCTTCTCTGAGCCTTCGGGGTCCATGTGACCTGGCCATTTAGCCCATGGTGTGTAAAAAAGTGCCGCTCAGAGGTAAAACAACCCAACCCAACACTTGTCCGCCTGGAGATCTATCGACCCTCCGCCGTCAAGGTCAGCCTGTTGACATAGAATTAAACATGGCAAGTAACTCAAGTTTGTCGAAACATATTTTGAATTTATTATTCTGATTAAGGGGAGCATAAACAAACAATACGAAATTAATGTGATGAAAACATTCTAGCATTGGTACACAACAATGACTGGGTAAAGATGAAATGGCCGTACCGTGGTCGAGTAGTTAGCGCGCTTGGCTACTGATCTAAGGGACCTGGGTTCGAGCCCCGGGCGCTAATGATCTAAGCGACCTAGGTTCGAGTCCCAGGCGCTACTGATCTAAGGAACCTGGGTTCGAACTCCGGGGACTACTGATGTAAGGGACCTAGGTTCGAGCCCCGGGCGCTACTGATCTAAGGACCCTGGGTTCGAACTCCGGGGACTACTGATCTAAGGGACCTAGGTTCGAGCCCCGGGCGCTACTGATCTAAGGGACCTGGGTTCGAACTCCGGGGACTACTGATCTAAGGGACCTGGGTTCGAGCCCCGGGCGCTACTGATCTAAGGGACCTGGGTTCGAACTCCGGGGACTACTGATCTAAGGGACCTGGGTTCGAGCCCCGGGCGCTACTGATCGAAGGAACCTGGGTTCGAGCCCCCTGGTAAGACATGGATGTATGTGTCGTTTTTCTGCTGAGGTCCTGCCATCCTCTCAGACTTTCTACTACGGCGTATAAACTGTCAGACCTCTGTGGCAAGCAGCTGCTTGAGGAGGAATTTATTTATATTTATTAAAGGTGAGATAAAGAGTGTTCGCATAATAGGCCGAATGAAAAAAAATTCATGAAACTTTTGAGGCCTTTTATAATCGTGAGGCCTGTAGCTTGTGCGTAAGTCCAGTCCTGCCGCAATCCTTCTGCTTTCAAATGAGAAACGTCAGAAACGTTTTTATTTTGTCTTTTAAGTCTACCTTAAGATTCAAAACAGAAAAAAAATGAGGTACATGTGTAAACAACATCAGAAACCAAGTCTTGAAAAATCGTCTCTCTTCCCCGATTATTAAATTTTACTGGAGGACGTCTGAAATTTAAAAACTGACATGCACTCCTTTTTCTTTGGAATTTGTTTACATTCTCGTTTGTTTCCCTCGACCCTCTTTTAGCTAAAATAATAAGATTGAAATAATAATTAATTGTAATTAAATGTAATTGTAAACGTAAAGTCCGTGACTTTGTCGCAGACTACAGGGAGGGAGCATGGAAAGCATCACCAAGGCGTGGGTCTGCTGCTCAGCAGACACGCTAGTGATGCTCTTCTAGGATATGAGTGCATTAATGAAAGGTTTCTTACAGCAAAATTTCAGACAAGCATTAAAGACTTGAATGTTATCTGCTGTTATGCCCCCACTGAGGATTCTGATGAGGATGAGAAGGATAGGTTTTACAGACAACTTCAGGATATTTTGAATTCTGTCAAGAAAGGAGATATTACCCTTGTTCTTGGTGACTTCAATGCCAAAGTTGGTACCGACTCTGACCTTTGGGGAGGAGTAATAGGCCCTTTTGGTATTGGTAGCTGCAATGGCAATGGGCAACGTCTCCTACAGGTAAGTAAACTCAATGGTTTCAGAATAACTAACACATATTACAAACACCGCGACATACATAAATACACATGGGTTTCACCTGATGGGCTGCATAAGAATATGATTGATTATATATTAATTAACAGCAAATGGGCTAGTTCTGTTAGAAATACCAGGGCATATAGGGGAGCTGAAATTGGATCTGACCATTACCTTGTTAAAAGTGTCTTGCAACTTAAACTTAAAAAGGGTTGTGCTAGGGTTAAAAAATTTACCTTTAATACTGAAGCTCTGAAAGACCAGTTATAGCTAAAGCTTACCATGATAGGTTACTTAGTCATTATGACAGTCATGGTTTGCTTAATACTGAAGTTGAGGAAGAATGGGGCCATTTTAAACAGGCTTTTTTTGGAAACTAACAGTACTCTTTTAGGAAAAAAGGAGCAGAGGAGGCAGAATTATTTAAGTGATAAGGCACTTGAGCTTATTTCAGAAAGAAGGAACTGCAGGAATGTCCTTAATCAGTACCCTACTAGTCCTAATAGAAAGCATTACAAAGAACTTAATAAACGTGTAAAGAATCAGTTAGCTACTGATAAGAATCTTTGGCTTGATGGCCTTGCTGACAAAGCTGAGGAAGCAGTTAGACAGCACAACAGCAGAGAGCTGTACCAGATAGTTAATGTTTTGTGTGGTAGAAAACGAACAGGTATACAGGGATTGAAGGATAAACAAGGCAAGGTTTTAGAACGTGAGGATTCTGTCATGGCTAGGTGGGCTGAGCATTTCAGTGATGTTCTAAACAATGTGGTTAGTTCTACTCCCATTGTTTGCAATGATGATAGATGCATTGTTGGCCCTATAACACAATCTGAAGTTAGTTTGGCTTTTTCTAAACTTAAACTTCATAAATCCCCAGGGGTGGATGAAATTACTACAGAAATGCTTAGAGCTGGGAATGTTTCAGTTACCATTTGGATGACTGAAATTTTGAATAACTTTTATGATAAAGGCATGGTTCCTAAAGATTTTACCAGAGCTATTATTATCCCTATTTTCAAAAAAGGTGATCGCAGTTCTTGTGATAACTATAGGGGTATCAGCCTATAGTTATCACAAGAATGTGAGCAACAAGACTATGAGCAATGTGGATTCAGAAGTGGTAGGGGATGTGTAGATCAGATATTTTCACTTAGGCAGATTCTTGAGAAATGTTTAGAGTTTCAGAAACCTTTGGTTGCTAGCTTTGTTGATTTCAAAAAGGCTTTCGACTCTGTTGATCGTCATAATTTGTGGTTGATTGTGAGATCATATGGTATACCAGACAAGTTAGTTAACATAATGAAAGCTCTCTATAATAACACTGAGTCATGTGTGAGAGTTGGTAAGTTTTGTAGCAATTGGTTTAGCATTACTTCTGGTGTTTGACAAGGGTGCATTTTGTCTCCTTTTCTCTTTAGTTTGGTTGTTGATTATGTTATGCGAAATTCACTTCAAGGGAAAGCTTTTGGCCTTAAACGGGCTGGAGATACGAAAATTTCTGATTTAGATTATGCTGATGATTTAGCCCTTTTGGCAAATGATGTTGATGAGATGAACTCTTTCATTCGAACTGTTGATGAGACTGGTAGTACAGTAGGGTTGGTTATAAACAGAGAGAAAACTAAAGTGATGAAAATTGGTCAGGCAGGTTGTGATTCACTTAATCTGAATGGTTGCAGTCTTGAGCAGGTGTCACAGTTTAATTACCTTGGGAGCTGCGTAACTGATACTGGTGATGTGCGGCATGAGATTAACAGACGAATAGGTATTGCTGCCGGGACTTTTAAGAATCTATGGAGATTGTGGAGAAATAGGCGTATACACCTAAAGACTAAAATTAGACTGTATAATAGTTTGGTTCTTTCTAGGGTTAGTTATGATAGTGAAACTTGGACGCTGTGTAAGCAAGATAACAGGAAACTAGATGCTTTTGATTCTAGATGCTTACGCAGTATCTTGGGTATTAGGTGGTTTAACTTTGTAACTAATGATGAGGTTAGGCAAAGGAGTCTGCAACCTCCTTTAAGCAGCATATTGTGCAGAGAGAGATTCCGCTGGTTTGGCCATGTTGCCCGTATGGATAATTATAGATTGGCGAATAGGGTTATGAACAGTGTGCCTGGAGGCCTCAGAAGGAGGGGGAGACCTAGGATGCGGTGGGCAGACAATGTCAAACAGGACCTTGTTAGAATTGGTGTACAGTGGCCGGATGCAGCAGATGTAGCTCAGGACAGATATGCTTGGAGAATTAAACTGCGCGGTCTGGTTGGACCTCCGTAGCCCATGGCTGCTTGAGGATGATGATGATGATGATGATCGATATTTTCATTTAGACATATTTTGACACTTTGTCGTTCCCGATGAACTTGACGGAATGGTCCCAAATTTCATACGCCGGTTTCCCTGGCCTTACCCCCTGTTGGGATAAAAAAAGTATTTGCAATGAGAAGACTAAAAATAATAATGCCTTGGGAAATGTGGGGAATCTGGCAACTACTACATATTTAAATGTTATTTTGAATCTTACGTCCACAGTTAGGGAGCAGTAAATGGCAACAGCGAAATACCGCTTCGCGTAGGAAAAGCACGGTAAACATTTCCTCTTCTAACAAGCCCCCCTTTTGGAATTTCGACTTGAAAATTTGCACTACAATCTAAACCACAACCAGAAACATCCTCTGGAAATTTAAAGTGTCTACTATGATTTCCCGATGACTTCTGGCTGCCACAGATACACAAACACACAGTCACACACACAGACACCTTCTTTCAGTATTATAGATTTTCTTATAATAAATAAAAAAATAAATACCCCTTCAAGCAGCTGCTTGCCACAGAGGTCTGACAGGAGAGTGTCAGTTTATATGCCACAGTAGTAGAAAGAGTAATATCTGTCTCACACACAGATACTTTTTTTCAGTATTATAGATAGAAAGAGTAAAATCTGTCTCACACACAGACACTTTCTTTCAGTATCATAGATTTTCTTATAATAAAAAAGAGTAAAATCTGTCTCAAACACAGACACCTTCTTTCAGTATTAGAGATTTTCTTATAATAGAAAGAGTACAATCTGTCTCACACACAGACACTTTCTTTCAGTATCATAGATTTTCTTATAATAGAAAAAGTAATATCTGTCTCAAACACAGACACCTTCTTTCAGTATTATAGATTTTCTGATAATAGAAAGAGTAAATCTGTCTCAAACACAGACACTTTCTTTCAGTATTACAGATTTTCTTATAATAAAGAAGAGTAAAATCTGTCTCAAACACAGACACCTTCTTTCAGTATTATAGATTTTCTTATAATAGAAAGAGTAAAATCTGTCTCACACACCGACACTTTCTTTCAGTATTATAGATTTTCTTATAATAGAAAAAGTAAAATCTGTCTCAAACACAGACACTTTCTTTCAGCATTATAGATTTTCTGATAATAGAAAAAGTAAAATCTGTCTCACACACAGACCCTTTCCTTCAGTATTATAGATTTTCTGATAATAGGAAGAGTAAAATCTGTCTCAAACACAGATACCTTCTTTCAGTATTATAGATTTTCTTATAATAAAAAAAGAGTAAAATCTGTCTCAAACGCAGACACCTTCTTTCAGTATTATAGATTTTCTTATAATAAAAAAGAGTAAAATCTGCCTCAAACACAGACACCTTCTTTCAGTATTATAGATTTTCTTATAATAGAAAAAGTAAAATCTGTCTCAAACAGAGACACCTTCTTTCAGTATTATAGATTTTCTTATAATAAAAAAGAGTAAAATCTGTCTCAAACACAGACACCTTCTTTCAGTATTATAGATTTTCTTATAATTGAAAGAGTAAAATCTGTCTCAAACTCAGACACTTTCTTTCAGTATTATAGATTTTCTTATAATAAAAAAGAGTAAAATCTGTCTCAAACACAGACACCTTCTTTCAGTATTATAGATTTTCTTATAATAAAAAAGGGTAAAATCTGTCTCAAACACAGACACCTTCTTTCAGTATTATAGATTTTCTTATAATAAAAAAGGGTAAAATCTGTCTCAAACACAGACACCTTCTTTCAGTATTATAGATTTTCTTATAATAAAAAAGAGTAAAATCTATCTCAAACAGAGACACCTTCTTTCAGTATTATAGATTTTCTTATAATAAAAAAGAGTAATATCTGTCTCAAACACAGATACCTTCTTTCAGTATTATAGATTTTCTTATAATGGAAAAAGTAAAATCTCTCTCAAACACAGACACTTTCTTTCAGTATTATAGATTTTCTGATAATAGAAAGAGTATAATCTGTCTCAAACACAGACACCTTCTTTTAGTATTATAGATTTTCTTATAATAAAGAAGAGTAAAATCTGTCTCAAACACAGACAACTTCTTTCAGTATTATACATTTTCTTATAATAGAAAAAGTAAAATCTGTCATAAACACAGACAATTTCTTTCAGTATTATAGATTTTCTGATAATAGAAAGAGTAAAATCTGTCTCAAACACAGACACTTTCTCTCAGTATTATAGATTTTCTTATAATAAAAAAAGAGTAAAATCTGTCTCAAACAGAGACACTTTCTTTCAGTATTATAGATTTTCTCATAATAAAAAAGGGTAAAATCTGTCTCAAACACAGACACCTTCTTTCAGTATTAGAGATTTTCTTATAATAAAAAAGAGTAAAATCTGTCTCAAACACAGACAGCTACTTTCAGTATTATAGATTTTCTTATAATAAAAAAGGGTAAAATCTGTCTCAAACACAGACACCTTCTTTCAGTATTAGAGATTTTCTTATAATAAAAAAGAGTAAAATCTGTCTCAAACACAGACACCTTCTTTCAGTATTATAGATTTTCTTATAATAAAAAAGAGTAAAATCTATCTCAAACAGAGACACCTTCTTTCAGTATTATAGATTTTCTTATAATAAAAAAGAGTAAAATCTGTCTCAAACACAGACACCTTCTTTCAGTATTATAGATTTTCTTATAATAAAAAAGAGTAAAATTGTCTCAAACACAGACACCTTCTTTCAGTATTATAGATTTTCTTATAATAGAAAGAGTAATATCTGTCTCACACACAGACACTTTCTTTCAGTATTATAGATTTTCTTATAATGGAAAAAGTAAAATCTCTCTCAAACACAGACACTTTCTTTCAGTATTATAGATTTTCTGATAATAGAAAGAGTATAATCTGTCTCAAACACAGACACCTTCTTTCAGTATTATAGATTTTCTTATAATAAAGAAGAATAAAATCTGTCTCAAACACAGACAACTTCTTTCAGTATTATAGATTTTCTTATAATAGAAAAAGTAAAATCTGTCTCAAACACAGACAATTTCTTTCAGTATTATAGATTTTCTGATAATAGAAAGAGTAAAATCTGTCTCAAACACAGACACTTTCTCTCAGTATTATAGATTTTCTTATAATAAAAAAGAGTAAAATCTGTCTCAAACAGAGACACCTTCTTTCAGTATTATAGATTTTTCTTATAATAAAAAAGAGTAAAATCTGTCTCAAACACAGACACCTACTTTCAGTATTATAGATTTTCTTATAATAAAAAAGGGTAAAATCTGTCTCAAACACAGACACCTTCTTTCAGTATTAGACACTTTCTTTCAGTATTATAGATTTTCTTATAATAGAAAAAGTAAAATCTCTCTCAAACACAGACACCTTCTTTCAGTATTATAGATTTTCTCATAATAAAAAAGGGTAAAATCTGTCTCAAACACAGACACCTTCTTTCAGTATTATAGATTTTCTTATAATAAAAAAGGGTAAAATCTGTCTCAAACACAGACACCTTCTTTCAGTATTATAGATTTTCTTATAATAAAAAAGGGTAAAATCTGTCTCAAACACAGACACCTTCTTTCAGTATTATAGATTTTCTTATAATAAAAAAGGGTAAAATCTGTCTGAAACACAGACACCTTCTTTCAGTATTATAGATTTTCTTATAATAAAAAAGGGTAAAATCTGTCTCAAACACAGACACCTTCTTTCAGTATTATAGATTTCCTTATAATAAAAAAGGGTAAAATCTGTCTCAAACACAGACACCTTCTTTCAGTATTATAGATTTCCTTATAATAAAAAAGGGTAAAATCTGTCTCAAACACAGACACCTTCTTTCAGTATTATAGATTTCCTTATAATAAAAAAGGGTAAAATCTGTCTCAAACACAGACACCTTCTTTCAGTATTATAGATTTCCTTATAATAAATAAGGGTAAAATCTGTCTCAAACACAGACACCTTCTTTCTGTATTATAGATTTTCTTATAATAAAAAAGATTAAAATCTGTCTCAAACACAGACACCTTCTTTCAGTATTATAGATTTTCTTATAATAAAAAAGGGTAAAATCTATCTCAAACACAGACACCTTCTTTCAGTATTATAGATTTTCTTATAATAAAAAAGGGTAAAATCTGTCTCAAACACAGACACCTTCTTTCAGTGTTATAGATTTTCTTATAATAAAAAAGATTAAAATCTGTCTCAAACACAGACACCTTCTTTCAGTATTATAGATTTTCTTATAATAAAAAAGATTAAAATCTGTCTCAAACACAGACACCTTCTTTCAGTATTATAGATATTCTTATAATAAAAAAGAGTAAAATCTGTCTCAAACACAGACACCTTCTTTCAGTATTATAGATTTTCTTATAATAAAAAAGGGTAAAATCTGTCTCAAACACAGACACCTTCTTTCAGTATTATAGATTTTCTTATAATAAAAAAGGGTAAAATCTGTCTCAAACACAGACACCTTCTTTCAGTATTATAGATTTTCTTATAATAAAAAAGATTAAAATCTGTCTCAAACACAGACACCTTCTTTCAGTATTATAGATTTTCTTATAATAAAAAAGGGTAAAATCTGTCTCAAACACAGACACCTTCTTTCAGTATTATAGATTTTCTTATAATAAAAAAGGGTAAAATCTGTCACACCCCTGGTTTCAATCTATGGCCTATATCAGCCCCGTCCAACCAGTGGTTCATTGCGAAAGAAATTTGGCTCACAAAGCAAATAATCAAGAGATCTGTCACATTTCTTCCAATTTTCTGACCAAACATTTTTAGATGCAAAACTAAATCATTCTGCGAATTAGTAGTTCATTATAAATGTGTATTTTTGTTTTTTAACGAAATTTTTTATTTCTCAAAACTATAGTCTTTTTTTTTCTTCTTTAAGTCATAACTAATTAGACATGCTTATTTTCTTTTTTTAAGTAGATAATATTTCCTACTGCTCTTTAAAAATATAATTTTTTTTCTCCAAGTGTTTCTTCACTGAATTTGAGTTCCACACCCGCGACTAACATGTAAAGTCAACTTGGATTAAAAACGTTCATGGAAAGAAAGAAACCTCTAGCGAGGTGAAATAAATTTTCTAAAATCTGAATTTATTTTTAAATGTTTAACCGTGGCCGAGTGGTTAGCACGCTTGACTACTAATGTACGGGACCTGGGTTCGAAACCCGGGTCAGGCATGGATGTGTGTGTCGTTTTTCTGCTGAGGGCCTGCCATCCTCTCAGACCTTCTACTATGGCATATAAACTGACAGGCTCCTGTCAGACCTCTGTGGCAAGCAGCTGCTTGAGGGGGTATTTATTTATTATTTTTTTATTTTAGCTGTCCCATGGCCGAGTGGTTAGCACGCTTGGCTACTGATCTAAGGGACCTGGGTTCGAAACCCGGGTAAGGCATGGATGTGTGTGTCGTTTTTCTGCTGAGGGCCTGCCATCCTCTCAGACCTTCTACTATGGCATATAAACTGACAGGCTCCTGTCAGACCTCTGTGGCAAGCAGCTGCTTGAGGGGGTATTTATTTTTTATTTTTCTATTTTTCAAAACTCGGAACCGCCCTTTTCCTTCTCGCGTTAGTTCGGATTACAGAAGTTTTCGCTTAAGCTTGAACCCCAATTCTGAGAAATCAGGGGCGGGGGTGGCTCAGTCGGTAGCGCGCCAGGCGTAGTTCCCAGGTTCGAGTCCCAGCTGGATCAGCGTTGAGATTTATCTCCGCAAAATTCCCCGCCCTGCCCACGGTCAGTAGGGGACACCGATGGGCTTGGAAAGATAACCGTCCGTCGAATGGGACGTTAAGCCGTGGCCCCGTGTGCGGGAGAGCCATACTCTGTGCACGTTAAAGAACACTCTGGATGGCCTTGACGGGAGGCTACCATCTGTCTCCCAACAGCTGTTCCAATGGGTCCCCTCCCCCAACCTTCTCTGAGCCATCGGGGTCCATGTGACCTGGCCATTTATCCCATGGTGTGCAAAAAAGTGCCGCTCAGAGGTAAAGCAACCCAACCCAAATAACTGAGAAATCAACTTCTTGGTTGAAATCAACTTATTTAGCTGAATTTAATCGATTTTCGGTGAACACACACTTTCTGCATCAGTGACTGATCAACGCATTCTTTCTGTTGCCCTCTTTTGACGAGGCAAAAGTACATCACAACACCGCCCACTGTCGCTAGTGACCTTGACCTCTTCTGGAGGCTGGCTGTGTGGTGGATCTGCAGCCTACTCTCATCCTTTCGATGCGCGATGACGTCACGGCTCGCTTGCCCAGCAGTCTCGCCATCCGAGGACCAGGATGTAGTGCAATCAGTACGTCAGACGCTTTGATAACGAAGGGAGCATGCGCACGCGAGGGTTTGTCTCTTGATCGCAGCAAATACGGATCTTTTTCTAAATGTGATCAAATCGCGATTGTTGATGTTTGTGAAACGGAGTAATTGCTATTTTCTTTTGTGTTTCGACTTTGGGGTGAATTTAGGTTGGGTTGTTTTACCTCTGAGCGGCATCTTTTTTGCACACCATGGGCTAAATGGCCAGATCACATGGACCCCGAAGGCTCAGAGAAAGTTGGGGGAGGGGACCCACTGGAACAGCTGTTGGGAGACAGATGGTAGCCTCTCGTCAAGGCCATCCAGCGTGTTCTTTAACCTGCACAGGTTATGGCTCTCCCGCACACGGCTTAAGTCCCATCAGACGGACGGTGGCCTTTCCAAGCCCATCGGTGTCCCCTACTGACCGAATTTTGCGGAGATAAGTCTCAACGCTGACCCAGCTGAAACTCGAACCTGGGAACTCCAGATTACGAGCCTGACGTGCTACCGACTGAGCCACCCCCGCCCCTGCACACAATGGGCTAAATGGTCAGGTCACAAGGGCCGCGAGGGCTCAGGGAATATTGGGTAAAGGGAGTTATTAGAAGAGTGACGTCAACATCATCCAGAGTGTTCTTTAAAGTATAAAGGGTATAGTTTACCTGCACAAGAGGTGCGGGGTGCTTCAGCCGGTAGCGCATCAGGCTCAGATGGGTTCGAGTCCAGCCTTGATCAGCGTTGAGATTTATCTCCGCAAAACTCCCCGCCCTCGATCAGTAGGGGACACCGGTCTTGGAAAGGGTGCCGTCCGCCGAATGGACTTTTAACACGTGGTTCCGTGTGCGGGAGAGCCCTACTATATGTGTTAAAAAACACGCTGGATGGTTATAACGGGAGGCTACTTCTGTCTCCTAAAATCTTTACAGTGGGTCTCCTTCCCCAACATTCTCCGAGCACTCCCGGTCCTTGTGACCTTGTAATTTACCCCATTGTGTGCAAAAAGTGCCACTCAGAGGTAAAACAATCAATCAACTCTCGTTTTGCCCTCGGTGAGAAAGCAGACACCGTTGTGGATTGTTGGGTTGTTTTACCTCTGAGCGGCACTTTTTTGCACACCAGGGCTAAATGGCCAGGTCGCAAGGACCCCGAAGGCTCAGAGAAGGTTGGGGGAGGGGACCCACTGGAACAGCTGTTGGGAGACAGATGGTAGCCTCCCGTCAATGCCATCCAGCGTGTTCTTTAACGTGCACAGGGTATTGCTCTCCCGCACACATAGTTTTGTGACACCTTTTTAACGATCAAACATATTTTAATTTCATGTCATTGTTTTAACATCGAACGTCGTATGTTTTTTAACTTTCACGATTTTACGTCCGAGCCCCTTACACTCGGACATCTTTTATCGGATCATTGTTGTTTTAACGCTGTTTTTCAATTTTTAAAATTTACTGGATATTTTAATCGCTTGTAGTTTTACTCCCTTTTTATTTCTCTACATCTTTAACCCAGTTTGCTTACAGCTGGGTTATTTTTTTTTATTCGTATAACATATTTTTACATTTGTTCATTGTTGTTCTGCATGTTCTTTTTTACTGCAATTTCTATTTTTGTTGGTCTTTGTAGTTTATTTTTAACTTTGGTTAAGGGGTAACGTGATTTTTATCCTTTTACCTATTGGACATATGTTTGGCGCATTCTAGCCTTAGTTGCTAATGCGCCATTAAACCCCAACCAACCAACCAATCTCCCGCACACGGAGCCACGGCTTAACGTCCCATCCGACGGACGGCGGACTTTCCAAGCCCATCGGTGTCCCCTACTGACCGTGGGCAGGGCGGGAAATGTTGCGGAGATAAATCTCAACGCTGACCAAGGCTGGACTCGAACCTGGGAACTGCAGTTTACGAGCCTGGCGCACTACCGACTGACTTAGCGGAGATAAATATCAACACTCCACATTCGTGATCTGAAAAAAACTGTAGCCGTAAGATTAATTTTCATAACATCATTCCATATTTAGTGCGTAGAAGTTCAAAATTAATGAACAAGATTTTTATAAAACTTTGATGAACTATTTTTGTTCTCTCTCGTCCATATTTCATTCGGCGGAAGTGACACTAAACGCTAAAAGCAGGCTGGTTGTTATGGCAACGGTAGTGCTGTAAGGGCTTCGAAATCAGCTTGTTTACACAAACACAATTAAATTTCTCTGGGTCTAATTGGTCCGAGAACCACTTAGGGACTAAATGGCAATCGGAATGAAAATTAATAGTCCTCATTATTTTTCTAATTTTAAGTGTTTTTAGTGCAAAAAATGAAACTTGATAAATACATTATTGAGCATCTGTTGCTGTATTTATTATACTCTTGTTAACAAAATTCTATTTTTGGAAAAAATGTAAAAATACGTCCTGTACTTTTGAACAATGAATTGGAACAAGGAAAATAACAAATTAATTATCAAGATAATATATTTAGGGCCGCCTTTTAATTGAGTAACGACGGTTTTGAAAATTTTAACTCCCTTCTGCCAATGTAGCACCATTAACAATTTTCGGCTTCTATTTCTAACAACGGGTTGCATGGCATTTTTTTTTGAGTTCTTTACTTTTACTCTGGTGCGGGGATTGACTCGGTTGGTAATGCGCCAGGTCCGGTTCCAACTGTACCAAAGTTGATCTTTATTTCCGCTACCCTCTCACTCCCCCCCCCCTCCTGCTCTTGGTCAGAAAGACGACGCCGATGGATTGGGATCGGTTCAGGGTTGTTGGGTTGTTTTATCTCTGAGCGGCACTTTTTTGCACACCATGGGCTAAATGGCTAGGTCACAAGGACCCCGAAGACTCAGAGATGGTTGGGGGAGGGGACTCACTGGAACAGCTGTTGGGAGACAGATGGTAGCCTCCCGTCAAGGCCATCCAGCGTGTTCTTTAACGTTCACAGGGTATGGCTCTCCCGCACACGGTGCCATGGCTTAACGTCCCATCCTACGGACGGCTGCCTTTCCAAGCCCATCGGTGTCCCCTACTGACCGTGGGCAGGGCGGGGAATTTTTCGGAGATAAATCTCAACGCTGACCCAGCTGGGAGTCGAACCTGGGAACTACAGATTACGAGCCTGGCGAGCTACCGACTGAGCCACCCCCGCCCCTCGATGGATTGGGATCGGTTCGGGAAAGCCATACCCTATGTCCATTAACTCAATCAGCTTTCTCTTGAAGAGAAGTTTCTCTCTCCACAAGTGGGTCTGCCCTGCCCACGTGGGGCGGCGATGGCTCAGTCGGTAACGCGCCAGGCTCGTAATCTGCAGTTCCCAGGTTCGAGTCCCAGCTGGGTCAGCGTTGAGATTTATTTCCGTAAAATTCCCGCCCTGCCCACGGTCAGTAGGGGACATCGATATCTGGCTTGGAATCATCGATTCTGGGCTTGGAAAGGCCGCCGCCCATCGGATGGGACGTTAAGCCGTGGCCCCTTGTGCGGGAGAGCCATACCCTGTGCAAGTTAAGGAACACGCTGGATAGCCTTGACAGGAGGCTACCATCTGCCTCCCAACAGCTGTTCCAGTGGGTCCCCTCTCCCAACCTTCTCTGAGCCTTCTGGGTCCATGTGACCTGGCCATTTAGCCCATGGTGTGTAAAAAAGTGCCGCTCAGAGGTAAAACAACCCAACCTTTTACCCCTTCTCTGAGCCCTTGGGTTCTATTGACTTGACCATTTAGCCCATTGTGTGAAAAAAAAAGTGCCACTCTGAGATGAAATAGAGCACAAGAACAATCACTTTTTGTACCCTTTATATAAAATTCAGTGTAGTGGCGTTGGTGTTGTTTTTTTACATCTGAGCGGCAATCTTCTGTGCACGATGAAGTTTAAATGGCTCTGTCACAAGAACCTCAGTGATTCAAAGTTGAGCAGGAGACCCATTGGACAACTCCTCCGAGGCAGAAAAATGCCTCCTATCAACTTGATGCTTTTGATTCGAGATGCTTACGCAGTATCTTTTGCATTAGGTGGTTCAACTTTGTAAGTAATGAGTCGGCAACCTCCTTTGAGCAGCATATTGTGCAGAGAGAGACTCCGTTGGTTTGGCCATGTTGCCCGTATGGATAATTATAGATTGGCGAATAGGGTTATGAACAGTATGCCTAAAGGCCTCAGAAAGAGGGGGAGACCTAGGATGCGGTGGGCAGACAATGTCAAACAGGACCTTGTTAGAATTGGTGTGCAGTGGCCAGATGCAGTAGATGTAGCTCAGGATAGACTTGCTTGGAGAACTAAATTGCACGGTCTGGTTGGACCTCCGTAGCCCATGGCTGCTTGAGGATGATGATGATGATGAATAGGGTTATGAACAGTGTGCCTAAAGGCCTCAGAAAGAAGGGGAGACCTAGGATGCGGTGGGCAGACAATGTCAAACAGGACCTTGTTAGAATTGGTGTGCAGTGGCCAGATGCTGCAGATGTAGCTCAGGGACAGACTTGCTTGGAGAACTAAATTGCAGAATCTGGTTGGACATCCGTAGCCCATGGCTTGAGGAGGATGATGATGATGATGATGATGATGATGATGATGATGATCAAAGTCATCATGTATTCTTTCAAGTGCGTAGGGTATGTTTCTCCTGAACAGGGAGCCACTGCTTTAATTCCCATCCGAAATTAGTGATCTGGCAACCTTCGTGTCACGTGACACGAACGTTGCCAGATCACTCATTTCTAAAAAAGCCTTTGCCAGATATTTTTTCTACATTCTGTAATCAACCATGGTGTTCGGATACTTTTTTGAGCGATTGTAGGTTGTCATATTATTTTGATACTAGATCGTGTAGGCTCACTCACGGAAATATTGAGCGTGTGCAGTTACCGTTCACAGCAAACTGGAGCGTGTGCAGTAACTGCACACGCTCCAGTTGCTGTACACGCTCCAGATACAGTTGCTGTACACGCTCCAGATATTTTTCTTGAATTCTGTAATCACGTTACACAAAGGTTGCCAGATCACTAATTTCTAAAAAAGTCGTTGCCAGATATTATTTTTGAATTCTGTAATGAACCTTAGTGTTTAATCAACCCCATCGATGTTCTCTCTTAGTGTTCGGTTATTTTACTGAGCGACTGTACACTCATTAATATTTAATTTCCTTAACATTTTGGTTTCAAAATAAATAAATATCCTCTTAAGCTTGCCACATAGGTCTGACAGGAGTCTTTTCAGTTTATACGCAGTATTTATGTGTTTATATATATAAATTTTCAGTTTATATATATAGAAGGTCTGTGAGGATGGCAGGACCTCAACAGAAAGACAACACGAACATCCATGCCTTGTCTAGTGCTCGAACCCAGGTCCCGTATATCAGTTGCCAAGCGTGCTAACCATTCGCCCACGGGACGGCTAAACTGAAATTATTTATCTATTCATAAGAGAAATGGATATTAATAGTTTTAAATTTCCTTTCTTGGCTAACTACGAAACAGTAAGTGAGGAAGATTCCTTTTTAATACTCTTTAAAGCTTTTAAAAAAGCAAGACACGTGATTTTAAAATGAGAAACGAACCACAAAAATGCAATTCTATTTCTAGAGAAATGTTATCTCCCATTATATTGCAAGGAAAAACCGACTGTTATCTATTCCTGGTAAAGTCTTTAATGTTGTCATAATTTGTTTGACGACAGTTTGCCAAACAATAATCTTTTTTTCCTGGTCCTTCAAAGCAAGAAATCGATAACCTTTAGAGACATTAAAAGACGCCCCACCCCTCCAAATGGGGCGGCGGTGGCTCAGTCGGTAGCGCGCCAGGCTCGTAATCTGTAGTTCCCAGGTTCGAGTCCCAGCTTGGTCAGCGTTGAGATTTATCTCCGCAAAATTCCCCGCCCTGCCCACGGTCAGTAGGGGACACCGATGGGCTTGAAAAGGCCGCCGTCCGTCGGATGGGACGTTAAGCCGTGGCCCCGTGTGCGGGAGAGCCATACCCTATGCACGTTAAAGAACACGCTGGATGGCCTTGACGGGAGGCTACCATCTGTCTCCCAACAGCTGTTCCAGTGGGTCCCCTCCCCCAACCTTCTCTGAGCCTTCGGGGTCCTTGTGGCCTGGCCATTTAGCCCATGGTGTGCAAAAAAGTGCCGCTCAGAGGTAAAACAACCCAACGTTAAAGAACACGCTGGATGGCCTTGACGGGAGGCTACCATCTGTCTCCCAACAGCTGTTCCAGTGAGTACCTTCCCCCAACCATCTCTGAGCCTTCGGGGTCCATGTGACCTGGCCATTTAGCCCATGGTGTGCAAAAAAAGTGCCGCTCAGAGGTAAAACAATCCAATCCAATACTCCCATTATATTGCAGGAAAAAACCGACTGTTATCTATTCCTGGTAAAGTCTTTAATGTTGTCATAATTTCTTTGACGACAGTTTGCCAAACAATAATCTTTTTTTCCTGGGCCTTCAAAGCAAGAAATCGATAACCTTTAGAGACATTAAAAGACACCCCCCCCCCCCCGATTAGAATAAGCAACAGATATTCACATACTAAATATGATACATATTTAGTATGTGAACCAAAATATTAGAGATTTTTTTTTGCATCAATGGGAATCTAATGTCGAAGTTCTGTAACTTCTCAAATATGTATTTAATGGAGAGATGCTACTACTGAAGATAAATTGAAGATAATAAATCTATTTAAATCTCTATTATCAACGTTATTTATTATTAAATTTATATTATTATTATATTTACGCATTTTTCTAAAGTGTTTCTTTTATTAAATAGTTCGAAACAATACCTATTACATAAATTTTAATTAATTTCTGAGGCATTAGTGTTGTGTTTTTTAAATTATTATGAGGCGCTAGTGTTGCGAAATGTTCCAGCTTCAATAACTCTTAAAATACTGAGCGAATGTTGTTGAAAATCGATTTCTAAATAAAATTGATGATCATCTTAAACTTATCATTAGTCACATTCTTCCATTAAATTCATCTTTCAGAAGTAACAGAGGCTTGTAATCTGTAGTTCCCAGGTTCGAGTCCCAGCTGGGTCAGCGTTGAGATTTATCTCCGCAAAAATTCCCAGCCCTGCCCACGGTCAGTAGGGGACACCGATGGGCTTGGAAAGACCACCGTTCGTCGGATGGGACGTTAAGCCGTGGCCCCGTGTGCGGGAGAGACATACCCTGTGCACGTTAAAGAACACGCTGGATGGCCTTGACGGGAGGCTACCACCTGTCTCCCAACAGCTGTTCCAGTGGGTCCCTTCCCCCAACCTTCTCTGAGCCTTCGGGGTCCTTGTGACCTGGCCATTTAGCCCATGGTGTGCAAAAAAGTGCCGCTCAGAGGTAAAACAACCGAACGTTAAAGAACACGCTGGATGGGCTTGACGGGAGGCTACCATCTGTCTCCCAACAGCTGTTCCAGTGGGTCCCCTCCCCCAACCTTCCCTGAGCCTTCGGGGTCCATGTGACCTGGCCATTTAGCCCATGGTGTGCAAAAAAGTGGCGCTCAGAGGTAAAACAACCCAACAACCCAGAAGTAACAGAACTTTGAAGTTAGAATCACATTGGCATATTATTCTCTTAACCTTTTGGCAGGTCGGTGCAGACGGGCTCGCGACTTCTAACTATTGCAAAGTTAATGTTTTTAACAGATTTCGACACTAAAATTTCCCAAATATTTGACTGACCAGTCCAAATTTCGTCTAGGGCAGTGGTTCTCAACCTTTTATGTTTCACGCACCCCCTGGAAATGTGTATGCAACTGGCGTACCCTTTATATAGATAGATAAAACTATAGTTATAGTATAATAATGCCAACTTAGGGACTTTGTTACTAGATCTAGCGACCTGTGAGCTCTCACGGCGTACCCCAAAAATTTTACCGCGTATCCCACGCCACTTGGGTGAACCCCAGGTCTAGAGGCTTTCCCATTCGCTTTGTAAAAAATTTAAGTTCCTACCTATAAATAAAAACCGATTTGGAACGTTGAATCACTTTTTCCTCATATAACAAGTACTCCTTGTAACTTTCCAAATACTTTGCGTGTCGCTACCATATTTCGCGCACGAATGTGTCACGTGACACGAAGGTTGCCAGATCACTAATTTCTAAAAAAAAACGCTGCCAGATATTTTTTCTGAATTCTGTATTCAATCATAGTGTTCGGATATTTTTTTGAGCGACTGTACATGATAGCCATGCCCCAAAACTCTCGATCACCTTGGTCTTTTGGAGTCTTTGTAACCTACAACACTCTGTAACAAAAGCGCCGATCAAAGCTGAAAAGAAGACCAAAATTCCATTTTAGTTCCTAAGAAACAACCTTTTTTCTTTTCAATGAGGTAAAATGCAGAATTTCACCTCCTTAAAATTTTTTTTTTTAAAGAGGTTAAATTTTCTATTCTACGCCCTTATAATCCCCTTTCTTTTTTTAAATAAATAAAATGGAACATTTCACCCACTTTTTTAATGAGGTACAATAGAACAGTTAAACAACCTATAATACCTCGTTTCTTTTTTTTTTCGAAATTATCGTCCCATCTGACGGACGGCGGCTTTTCCAAGCCCATCGGTGTCCATTACTGACCTTTCCAATCCCATCGATGTCCCCTACTGACCTTTCAAAGCAAATTGATGTCCCTTACTGACCTTTCCAAGCGCATCGATGTCCCCTACTGACCTTTCAAAGCCAATTGATGTCTCTTACTGACCTTTCCAAGCCCGTCGATATCCTCTATTGACCTTTCCAAGCCCATCGGTGTCACTTACTGACCTTTCCAAGCCCATCGATGTCCCCTACTCACCTTTCCAAACTCATTGATGTCCCTTACTGACCTTTCCAAGCACATCGGTGTCCCTTACTGACTTTTCCAAGCTCATCGATGTCCCCTACTCACCTTTCCAAGCCAATTGATGTCCTTTACTGACCTTTCCAAGTCAATCCATCGATGTCCTCTACTGACCTTTCCAAGCCCATTGGTGTCCCTTACTGACCTTTCCAAGCCAATCGATGTCCTCTTTTGACCTTTCCAAGCCCATCGGTGTCCCTTACTGACCTTTCCAAGCCCATCGGTGTCCCTTACTGACCTTTCCAAGCACATCGCTGTCCCTTACTGACTTTTCCAAGCTCATCGATGTCCCCTACTGACCTTTCCAAGCCAATTGATGTGCTTTACTGACCTTTCCAAGTCAATCCATCGATGTCCTCTACTGACCTTTCCAAGCCCATTGGTTCCCTTACTGACCTTTCCAAGCCCATCGGTGTCCCTTACTGACCTTTCCAAGCCAATCGGTGTCCCTTACTGACCTTTCCAAGCCCATCGATGTCCTCTATTGACCTTTCCAAGCCCATCGATGCCCCTTACTGACCTTTCCAAGCCCATCGATGTCCTCTACTGACCTTTCCAAGCCCACTGGTGTCCCTTACTGACCTTTCCAAGCCCATTGGTGTCCTCTACTTACCTTTACAAGCCCATCGATGTTTCCTACTGACCTTTCCAAGCCAATCAGTATCCCCTACTCACCTTTCCAAACTCATTGATGTCCCTTACTGACCTTTCCAAGCCCATCGGTGTCCCTTACTGACTTTTTCAAGCCCATTGGTGTCCCCTACTGACGTTTCCAAGCCCATCGGTGTCCTCTACTTACCTTTCCAAACCCATCGATGTTTCCGACTGACCTTTCCAAGCCCTTCGATGTCCCCTACTGACCTTTCCAAACTCATTGATATCCCTTACTGACCTTTCCAAGCCCATTGGTGTCCCTTACTGACCTTTCCGAGCCCATCCATCGATGTCCTCTACTGACCTTTCCAAGCCCATTGGTGTCCCTTACTGACATTTCCAAGCCCATCTGTGTCCTCTACTTACCTTTCCAAGCCCATCGATGTTTTCTACTGACCTTTCCAAGCCCATATATATCCCCGTCTGAGCTTTCCAAACCCATCGATGTTTCCTATTGACCTTTCCAAGCCCATAGATATCCCCTACTGACCTTTCCAAGCCCATTGGTGTCTCTTACTGACCTTTCCAAGCCCATCGATGTCCTCTTTTGACCTTTCCAAGCCCATCGGTGTCCCTTACTGACCTTTCCAAGCCCATCGATGTCCCTTACTGACCTTTCAAAGCCCATCGATGTCCTCTACTGACCTTTCCAAGCCCACTGATGTCCCTTACTGACCTTTCCAAGCCCATTGGTGTCCTCTACTTACCTTTACAAGCCCATCGATGTTTCCTACTGACCTTTCCAAGCCAATCAGTATCCCCTACTCACCTTTCCAAACTCATTGATGTCCCTTACTGACATTTCCAAGCCCATCGGTGTCCCTTACTGACTTTTTCAAGCCCATTGGTGTCCCCTACTGACGTTTCCAAGCCCATCGGTGTCCTCTACTTACCTTTCCAAGCCCATCGATGTTTCCTACTGACCTTTCCAAGCCCTTCGATGTCCCTTACTGACCTTTCCAAGCCCATTGGTGTCCCTTACTGACCTTTCCGAGCCCATCCATCGATGTCCTCTACTGACCTTTCCAAGCCCATTGGTGTCCCTTACTGACCTTTCCAAGCCCATCTGTGTCCTCTACTTACCTTTCCAAGCCCATCGATGTTTTCTACTGACCTTTCCAAGCCCATATATATCCTCGTCTGAGCTTTCCAAACCCATCGATGTTTCCTACTGACCTTTCCAAGCCCATAGATATCCCCTTCTGATCTTTCCAAGCCCATTGGTGTCCCCCTACTGACCTTTCCAAGCCCATCGATGTCCCCTATTGACCTTTCCAAGCCCATCGATGTCCCCTATTGACTTTTCAAAGCCCATCGATGTCCCCAACTGACCTTTTCAAGCTCATCGGTGTCCCCTACTGACCTTTCCAAGCCCATAGATATCCCCTTCTAATCTTTCCAAGCCCATCGATGTCCCCTACTGACCTTTCCAAGCCCATCGGTGTACCTTACTGACCTTTCCAAGCCCATCCGTGTCCTCTACTGACCTTTCCAAGCCCATCGGTGTCCATTACTGACCTTTCCAAGTCCATCAGTGTCCCCTATTGACCTTTCCAAGCCCATCGATGTCCCCTACTGACCTTTCCAAGCCCATCGATGTCCTCTACTGATCTTTCCATGTCCATCGATGTCCCCTACTGACCTTTCCAAGCCCATCGGTGTCATCTACTGACCTTTCCAAGCCCATCGGTGTCACCTACTGACCTTTTCAAGCCCATCAATGTCCCCTACTGACCTTTCCAAGCCCATCGGTGTCTCCTACTGACCTTTCCAAGCCCATCGATGTTTCCTACTGACCTTTCCAAGCCCACAGATATCCCCTTCTGATCTTTCCAAGCCCATTGGTGTCCCCTACTGACCTTTGCAAGCAATCGATGTCCCCCTACTGACCTTTCCAAGCCCATCGATGTCCTCTACTGACCTTTCCAAGCCCATCGGTGTCCCCTACTGACCTTTCCAAGCCCATCGGTGTCCCCTACTGACCTTTCCAAGCCCATCGATGTTTTCTACTGACCTTTCCAAGTCCATAGATATCCCCTTCTGATCTTTCCATGCCCATTGGTGTCCCCTACCGACCGTGGGCAGGACGGGGAATTTTGTAGAGATAAATCTCAATGCTGGCTCAGGCGGGACTTGAACTTGGGAACTGCAGAATACGAGCCTGGCGCACTACCTGCCGCACCTCCGTTAGCAGAGAAAGAGCTTTGAGGGATAAAAGAATCGAACTCGATTCGGTACAAGTGATAGGAAGATAGCGAGACGGATGTTTTCGTAATTCGGTGTTTTTGTTTTTTTGTGAACGGAAATCGGGAAGAGATAAAAATCTGAAGATGAAATAATAACGAAGATAAGGAGGAACAAAGGCACAGATATTGCGATACTACGTCACGACAAAAACAACGAGAGCAAAAGTTATGCAATATAAATACGATCAATGAAACGAAAAATGTCACCGGAAACAAAGAGGAAGTATTCATTTACTTTGAGACTTAATTTCCGCTTAGGTCAGATAACAGAAAAAAAATGGAATAAATATAATAATATAGACAATAGAAGGCATGTTATAGAACTTATTTATGGCTCATTGTACTCCATGTTTTAATCCATGACTTATGATTATCTATGATTTGATCCATAGCTTATCATCGACTTTTAATTTATGACTTATTTTTTGTCCACGTCTTAATCCATGGATCATTGATTTCTATGTTTTAGTCCATGTTTCGATCCATGACGCATTACTCTCCGTGTTATAATCCATAGCTTATTATTATCCATGTATCCATAATTCGGTATTATCCGTGGGTTGAATTGTTCCACCTCTGAATGGCACTTTTTGTACACAATAGGCTAAATGGCCAGGTCACAAAGACCCCGAGAGCTCAGAGAATGTTGGGGGAGATCTGCTGGACAGCTGTTGAGAGACAGACAGTAGCTTCCCGTTAAGGCCATCCAATGTGTTTTTTAACGTGCACAGGGCTTCATGGTTTAATGCCTTATCCGAAGGACGGCGGCCTTTCCAAGCCCATCGGTGTCTCTTACTGACCGAGGGCAGGACCTGGGAGTTTCGCGGGTAGTGTCCGTGTGTTAAATCTTGGCTTTCTTTTTCCCAGCATACTTCGCTGAGCTGCAATAATATATGCATTTTAAGATCTCGTTTCTGATACAAGTTTAACCCAAAATTGATGGAAATGAATTTAGTCGCGTACAACTCCTCAGTTGCAAAGCTTGGGTTGGATTGTTTTACCTCTGAGCGGCACTTTTTGCACACCATGGGCTAAATGGCCAGGTCACAAGGACCCCGAAGACTCAGAGAAGGTTTGGGGAGGGGACCCACTGGAACAGCTGTTGGGAGACAGATGGTAGCCTCCCGTCAAGGCCATACAGCGTGTTCTATAACGTGCACAGGGTATGTCTCTCCCGCACACGGGGCCACGGCTTAACGTTCCATCCGACGGACGGCTGTCTTTCCAAGCCCATCGGTGTCCCCTACTGACCGTGGGCAGGGCGGGGAATTTTGCGGAGATAAATCTCAACGCTGACCCAGCTGGGACTCGAACCTGGGAACTACAGATTACAAGCCTGGCGCGCTACCGACTGAGCTACCCCCGCCCCCGTTGTTAGAATGAAGAAATCTTTTCCTAAAGATATTAAATAGGTTTAAGAAAAGTTGGTTATGAAGTAAACAAGTTGAGCTCGCTAATTTTTTGCTCTCTTGAAAACTCAAGAAAATAGACTGAACTTGTTTTGCTAACGAGCTCTTCAATTTTAGTTGTAAATTTAATTTTTCTCTTTAATTGTAAAGTAAAATTAAAGTCAAAAATTCAGCTTTTCCAAGTAACAAGACTTGTTGATGTAAGCAGTTCTTTGTTGACAAGGTTTTAAATAATCAATATTTATCAAAAATTAAAAAAGT
The DNA here is from genome assembly GCA_038380435.1 of Ryuthela nishihirai. NCBI lineage: Eukaryota > Metazoa > Arthropoda > Arachnida > Araneae > Heptathelidae > Ryuthela > Ryuthela nishihirai. Next base: position 54,687,339 of record JAWZYU010000027.1, read on the forward strand.
TCTTTATTATAACGAGTTTATTTTATATAAACAATTTTTTTTACTGCCAATGATTTAATTAAGTTATTGTTTGTCACCATAAATACAGATTTAACTAAAAACTTATTATATCTGCTATTTTTTGAGTGAATTAAATGATTCTTTCCCAAACAGAAATTACGATGCATATCGTAATTCCAGATTATCATAATAAGCAGATTATTATTTCGCCAATCTTAATATTACAAAGGCAACATTTTTAAAAACTGAATACCCATATTAGAAATGAGTTTGGGTTTAATTAGTTTTACTATAAAAAATTTTTTTAACACTTCATAAGACATAAATACAGAGATGCATTATATACAAAAATGCATTTGGAAAACAAAAATGTTATACAAAAATGCATGTTTTAATATATATTATATTTATAATACAAAATGCATGTTGCCAATTATTTATAATACAGAAATGCACGTTGTCAATTATTTATAGTACAGAAATGCACGCTGCAAATTATTTAAAACACAGAAATGCACGTTGTCAATTATTTATAATACAGAAATGCATGTTGCTAATTATTTATTTCATTCCTTAATTTTAAATACAATCATGTTTTATGCAAAAAAATTTAAAATATTAATGATATTGGAATGCTTGTGTTCGGCCGGGCTCGTGATAGCGCGACAAAATGAGATTACGAAATCATCGTTAATACACAAGGGCCAAAATTTAAGCTGATATTAAAAGTAAAAACAGTTTAACATTAGAAACAGCAAACCCCGCTTAAATATTTTTTCACGTGACCAGATTTCGAAGATGTATAAAATAAATTAAAAAAATAAATCCCCCCTCAAGCAGCTGCTTGCCACAGAGGTCTGACAGGAGCCTGTCAGTTTACATGCCATAGTAGGAGAACTGAGAGGATGGCAGGACCTCAGCAGAAAAACGATACAAACAGCCATGCCTTACCCGGGACTCGAACCCAGGTCCCTTAGATCAGTAGCCAAGCGCGCTAACCACTCGGCCATGAGTCCACTTGCTCAATATCTGCGCTGAACCTTGGTGATACTTCGAAAACAAAATTTCTTCCAGATCTACTTGAAGTTCAATTCCCTAAAACAATTTTTTGCAATAAAATTATTCTTATTCTAAAGTCACGATCCACTAACGAAACTGATTAAGTAAAAAAAAAAACGATCTCCACTTAAACACAGCACTCTTTTCATCATCCAAAAAAGGCGATCATAAAAGCAGAATACTCTATCATCCTAAAAAACGCTCGTTCTCCTATTTAAAACATAACTCTTTTTTCTTCCCTCTCATCCCCCCCCCCAAAAGCGATCTCCAAATAAAAACACAACACTCTTTCCATCATCAAAAAAAAAAATACGATCTTTTCTTAAAAACACACCACATTCCATCCATAAAATACGATCTCCTCTTAAAAACACACTTTTCATCTTCCAAATAAAAGCGACGTCCTCTAAAAAACACACTTTTTCCATCATTCAAAAAGTGCTCTCTTCTTAAAATCAACGCCTTTCCATCATCCAGATAAAAGCGATTCCTTCTTAAGGCTGGGTTGTTTTACCTCTGAGCGGCACTTTCTAGCCGCTCAGAGGTTGTGACCTGGCTCTAAATGGCCAGGTCACATTGACCCCAAGGGCTCAGAGGACGTTGAGAGCAGGTTGGTTGGGTGTTTTACCTCTGAGCGGCACTTTTTTGCACACCATGGGCTAAATGGCCAGGTCACATGGACCCCGAAGGCTCAGAGAAAGTTGGGGGAGGGGACCCACTGGAACAGCTGTTGAGAGACAGATGTTAACCTCCCGTCAAGGCCATCCAGCGTGTTCTTTAACGTACACAGGGTATGGCTCTCCAGCACACGGGCCACGGCTTAACGTCCCATCCGACAAACGGCGGCCTTTCCAAGACCAGCGATGTCCCCTACTGACAGAGGGCAGGGCGGGGAATTTTTGCGAAGAAAAATCTGAAAGCTGGAGCATCTGGACTCGACCTGAGAACAGCAGATTACAAGCCTTATGCATACCGACTGAGCCACCCCTCGTCCAGCAGCTCCTATAACAGATTGCCGATGCACCAAGTCAGCACGTCATCGTAAGTTGTCCTCTGTCTAGAAAAATTCTTAGAAATTCATTTCTAATTTAATTAGTGGTGTACTACTATTTATAATAATGTTTATTTGTAAATGTACCTTATTCAGAAGAAATTTATTTGCATTTATTAGATATTATCGTCAAGCAAATGTATACGAATAATTTATCTTCTAAATATTCATAAATAAACCTTATTATAAATATTAACACAAAAGTACACCGGTAAATAATACAAATAGATACATAAGAATTTTCTAGATTACAGGAATACTACTGAAGACCACTGGTCTTGTTGTAGGAGGTGTTGCCTCGTCCTGATTTTCTCTGAAAAACACAACACTCTTTCTATCAACCAAATAAAAATCGATCTCCTCTTAAAAACACAAAACTCTTTCTATCAACCAAATAAAAATCGATCTCCTCTTAAAAACACAAAACTCTTTCTATCAACCAAATAAAAATCGATCTCCTCTTAAAAACACAACACTCTTTCTATCAACCAAATAAAAATCGATCTCCTCTTAAAAACACAAAACTCTTTCTATCAACCAAATAAAAATCGATCTCCTCTTAAAAACACAACACTCTTTCTATCAACCAAATAAAAATCGATCTCCTCTTAAAAACACAACACTCTTTCTATCAACCAAATAAAAATCGATCTCCTCTTAAAAACACAACACTCTTTCTATCAACCAAATAAAAATCGATCTCCTCTTAAAAACACAACACTCTTTCTATCAACCAAATAAAAATCGATCTTCTCTTAAAAACACAACACTCTTTCTATCAACCAAATAAAACCGATCTTCTCTTAAAAACACAACACTCTTTCTATCAACAAAATAAAAACCGATCTCCTCTTAAAAACACAACACTCTTTCTATCAACCAAATAAAAACCGATCTCCTCTTAAAAACACAACACTCTTTCCATCAACCAAATAAAAACCGATCTCCTCTTAAAAACACAACACTCTTTCTATCAACCAAATAAAAACCGATCTCCTCTTAAAAACACAACACTATTTCCATCAACCAAATGGGGCGGGGGTGGCTCAGTCGGTAGCGCGCCAGGCTCGAAATCTGTAGTTCCCAGGTTCGAGTCCCAGCTGGGTCAGCGTTGAGATTTATCTCCGCAAAATTCCCCGCCCTGCCCACGGTCAGTAGGGGACACCGATGGGCTTGGAAAGGCCGCCGTCCGTCGGATGGGACGTTAAGCCGTGGCCCCGTGTGCGGGAGAGCCATACCCTGTGCACGTTAAAGAACACTCTGGATGTCCTTGACGGGAGGCTACCATCTGTCTCCCAACAGCTGTTCCAGTGGGTCCCCTCCCCCAACCTTCTCTGAGCCATCGGGGTCCATGTGACCTGGCCATTTAGCCCATGGTGCGCAAAAAAGTGCCGCTCAGAGGTAAAACAACCCAACCCAATCCATCAACCAAATAAAAACCGATCTCCTCTTAAAAACACAACACTCTTTCTATCAAACAAAAAAAACCGATCTCCTCTTAAAAACACAACACTCTTTCCATCAACCAAATAAAAACCGATCTCCTCTTAAAAACACAACACTCTTTCCATCAACCAAATAAAAACCGATCTCCTCTTAAAAACACAACACTCTTTCTATCAAACAAAAAAAAACGATCTCCTCTTAAAAACACAACACTCTTTCCATCAACCAAATAAAAACCGATCTCCTCTTAAAAACACAACACTCTTTCTATCAAACAAAAAAAAACGATCTCCTCTTAAAAACACAACACTCTTTCCATCAACCAAATAAAAACCGATCTCCTCTTAAAAACACAACACTCTTTCCATCAACCAAATAAAAACCGATCTCCTCTTAAAAACACAACACTCTTTCCATCAACCAAATAAAAACCGATCTCCTCTTAAAAACACAACACTCTTTCCATCAACCAAATGAAAACCGATCTCCTCTTAAAAACACAACACTCTTTCCATCAACCAAATAAAAACCGATCTTCTCTTAAAAGCACAACACTCTTTCCATCAACCAAATAAAAACCGATCTTCTCTTAAAAGCACAACACTCCTTCCATCACGAACTGATATACAAATCACCTTTTCCCTAAGCTCATCTCTTCTCTCCCCCCCCCCCTAGTTCACCATCCCTATAGTCACGCTATTCCGACGATTGGCAGATGATCGTAACCCCTTCACCCTGACCACCGCTCGACCTACAAACAAATTGCCACCACAGTCAACATCCATTAAACGACGACTATACGAACGATTTCAGCAATCTCTTGTAAAAAAGCCCCCCTCCACTTGTCGAGGCAATGCATCTTATACGATCAGAGGCCGTCTTTGAACCTTGGGATGAAACCATTTCCTTTTTATGCACCGGAGAATAAACAATGCGCCGTGTGAAACGGAATGACGACGATGCATTGCCGAGTCTGTTCACCCGAAAGGCGAGAAATGACATTCGCGCTACCGACCCTCCTGCCCCCTCTGTCTTTACCTTATATCGCCTTAACCTCGGGAGTGTCGAGTCTGCCCTTGCCCACAAAGACACATAATTCTACGATCTGAAATAAGACTATAAAGAGATAAAAACCGCGAAACACGTTAATGGAGTTGTTGCTGTGATAAGGAGGTGATTGTGATGTCACAAGCGGTGATATACGACTCGCGGCAACAGCCCGTTGGGTTCACAAAGGGTGTTATGGTTGCCACTTTGCTGAGTACAACAACCTGGATGCCGAAGGAATGAACAGAGAAATGTGGCCTGAAGTAGAGGAAATCAGGAACGCTGGATCCTCCTTTGTGGAGGCATTGAAACGGATATGCGAAGAAATCAGAAAGTTATGAGCCTTTGAATACACTGATCCAAAAAAACTACACTTTAAAGTCTATTTTTCTTATATAGAGTTGGGTTGGGTTGTTTTACCTCTGAGCGGCACTTTTTTGCACACCATGGGCTAAATGGCCAGGTCACATGGACCCCGAAGGCTCAGAGAAGGTTGGGGGAGGGGATCCACTGGAACAGCTGTTGGGAGACAGATGGTAGCCTCCCGTCAAGGCCTTGACGTTGAGCCATACCTTGTGCACGTCTTCAACGTGCACAAGGTATGGCTCTCCCGCACAAGAAGCCACGGCTTAACTTCCCATCCGACGGACGGCGGACTTTCCAAGCCCATCGGTGTCCCCTACTGACCGTGGGCAGGGCGGGGAATTTTGCGGAGATAAATCTCAACGCTGAACTACAGATCTGGAACCTGTGAACTACAGATTACGAGCCTGGCGCGCTACCGACTGAGCCACCCCCGCCCTCTTATATAGAAGAGCATTTTGTACTTCCTAACTACGTTTGTGGTAATTCCTGGATCAAATGACCCGGGAGGATTAAATCGTGGCCCCGTGTGCAGGAAAGTCCTATCCTATGCACGCCAAAGAAAATGCTGGATGACTTTGCAGGGAGTCTACTCTCTGTCTCCTAACAGCTCTACAGTGAGTCTCCTTCCCACAAACTTTTCCGAGCCCTTGGAGTCCTTGTGACCTGGCTATTTAGCCCATTGTATGAAAAAAAAAGAGTAAAGCTCAGTTGAGACCCCCCCCCCAGAAAAAAAATACCCAACACTCTTTTTAGAAAAAAAAAAGGGGATCAAACCATGCCCCGATAATTTTTTTTAAGAATGGAAAAATGGCTGGCAACTGAACAAAAAAAAAACACTTGCACGTCTTGTAGGGATGTCATGGCCTCTCATGGGTCCTTTACATGAACACCACTGTGTAAAGAATGGACTAAAATTCTTCCGTCAATGCCTTTAATCATTGTATTTCATTGGGACGGCTCAGTCGGTAGCGCGCCAGGCTCGTAATCTGTACTTCCCAGGTTCGAGTCCCAGCTGGGTCAGCGTTGAGATTTATCTCCGCAAAATTCCCCGCCCTGCCCACGGTCAGTAGGGGACACCGATGGGCTTGGAAAGGCTGCCGTCCGTCGAATGGGACGTTAAGCCGTGGTCCCGTGTGCGGGAGAGCCATACCCTGTGCACGTTAAAGAACACACTGGATGGCCTTGACGGGAGGCTACCATCTGTCTCCCAACAGCTGTTCCAGTGGGTCCCCTCCCCCAATCTTCTCTGAGCCTTCGGGGCCCTTGTGACCTGGCCATTTAGCCCATGGTGTGCAAAAAAGTGCCGCTCAGAGGTAAAACAACACAACGTTAAAGAACACGCTGGATGGCCTTGACGGGAGGCTACCATCTGTCTCCCAACAGCTGTTCCAGTGGGTCCCCTCCCCCAACCTTCTCTGAGCCTTCGGGGTCCATGTGACCTGGCCATTTAGCCCATGGTGTGCAAAAAAGTGCCGCTCAGAGGTAAAACAACCCAATGTTAAAGAACACGTTGGATGGCCTTGACGGGAGGCTACCATCTGTCTCTCAACAGCTGTTCCAGTGGGTCCCCTCCCCCAACCTTCTCTGAGCCTTCGGGGTCCATGTGACCTGGCCATTTAGCCCATGGTGTGCAAAAAAGTTCCGCTCAGAGGTAAAACAACCCAACGTTAAAGAACACGCTGGATGGCCTTGACGGGAGGCTACCATCTGTCTCCCAACAGCTGTTCCAGTGGGTCCCCTCCCCCAACCTTCTCTGAGCCTTCGGGGTCCATGTGACCTGGCCATTTAGCCCATGGTGTGCAAAAAAGTGCCGCTCAGAGGTAAAACAACCCAACGTTAAAGAATACGCTGGATGGCCTTGACGGGAGGCTACCATCTGTCTCCCAACAGCTGTTCCAGTGGGTCCCCTCCCCCAACCTTCTCTGAGCCTTCGGGGTCCATGTGACCTGGCCATTTAGCCCATGGTGTGCAAAAAAGTGCCGCTCAGAGGTAAAACAACCCAACGTTAAAGAACACACTGGATGGCCTTGACGGAAGGCTACCATCTGTCTCCCAACAGCTGTTCCAGTGGGTCCCCTCCCCTAACCTTCTCTGAGCTTTCGGGGTCCATGTGCCTGGCCATTTAGCCCATGGTGTGCAAAAAAGTGCCGCTCAGAGGTAAAACAACCCAACCCATTGTATTTCATCCTTGAGATTAAATGAACCAAAGTCTCAAATTTTGAGGTTCTCCATTCAATAAAAATAATTCAATTAAGCGCCACCATCTCCAATCGAGACCTTCCTTTTTACGAAATGGATAAAATTTTGTTCCTGTTCCTCTTTTATTAACTTCATAAGTGGACGAGGGCAAGGTTGACTTTAATGCATCGTGACACCTAATGCATGCACAGGTCTGACACCCATTTCACCGCCCCTCTGGCTCAACAAATATGCAACTCAGCAATCTCGATGCCGTGTTGCACGTGATGGTAGATGGACTTTGCAGTGCGCTCTTTAGGGTTTTTTTTGCGTATAAAGTGATTAGCTTCTCAGAAAGCGATTTCAGGTGAACAGAATTGCAGAAAAGAAATGCTAATGCTTATAAATATTTTTAAAAATGTTGGCATGAAACCGTTACATGGTTGTAAGACACGAGCATCTCATACGAAGAGGTCAACCTGAATTTATTGAGAAAGGGTGTTGGGTTGGGTTGTTTCATCTCTGAGCGGCACTTTTTTGCACACCATGGGGGCTAAATGGCCAGGTTACATGGACCCCGAAGGCTCAGAGAAGGTTGGGGAGGGGACCCACTGGAACAGCTGTTGGGAGACAGATGGTAGCCTCCCGTCAAGGCCATCCAGAGTGTTCTTTAACGTGCACAGGATATGGCTCTCCCGCACACGGGACCACGGCTTAACCTCCCATCCGACGGACGGCGGCCTTTTCAAGCCCATCGGTGTCCCCTACTGACCGTGGGCAGGGCGGGTAAATTTTGCGGAGATAAATCTCAACGCTGACCCAGCTGGGACTCGAACCTGGGAACTACAGATTACGAGCCTGGCGCGCTACTGACTGAGCCATCCCCCACCCCCATTGAGAAAGGAAGACTTCATTTATTGACAGGAGAATACTCATTTTATTCACAAGGAAAGATTTCCTTTATTGACAAATGAAGAAAGACTTCATTTATTGACAGGGGAATACTTCCTTTATTCATAGGGAAAGACTTCATTTATTGACAGGGAAGACTTCATTTATTGACAGGAGAAGACTTCATTCATTGACAGGGGAAGACTTACTTTATTCACAGAGAAATATTTCCTTTATTGACAGGTGAAGACTTCATTTATCGACAAGGGAAAGCTTCATTTATTGACAGGTAAAGACTTCCATTATTCATAGGAAAAGACTTCATTTATTGACAGGAGAAAACTTCATTTATTGGCAAAGGAAAGCTTCATTTATTGACAGGTGAAGACTTCATTTATTGACAGGAGAAAACTTCATTTATTGGCAAAGGAAAACTTTATTTATTGACAGGTGAAGACTTCATTTATTGACAGGAGAAAACTTCATTTATTGGCAAATGAAAGCTTCATTTATTGACAGGAGAAAACTTCATTTATTGACAGGTGAAGACTTCATTTATTGACAGGAGAAAGCTTCATTTATTTACAGGTGAAGACTTCCTTTATTCACAAGGAAAGACTTCATTTATTGACAGGGAAAGGCTTATTTTACTCGTAGGGAAAGACTTCCTTCAACCCGCACAGGATAGCCTCTCTTGCACACCGCTTAACGTCCCATCCGACGGACGGCAACCTATCCAAGTCCATCTGGTGCCCCCTACTGACAGAGGGCAGGGTGGAGTGTGGCCTACTGATCTGGACAACTATGGCTAGTTTTCTTTTTTTTCTACCCTGCTGAGGAGTGGTCAACCACACAGGGTCCTGGTGCTGACCATATAAACCCATTGGACTGGACAGATATATGGCTCTGAGCTTGATTATAGATCCTGATTTTGCTGCACTGGTGGGCTTCTGTGGAGGGAAAATCTTCCGCTGTGTTTTCTGTTTGTTTGTGGGTTGACAGCCCCAAGTGAATAGATTCACAGGATATGTTTATCAGCTGGTGGATAATCCTGAGCAGAAGTCATCGCAGGCACCTGAACTCTTTGCTTCTATTGGCATCGTCAAATTCTACATTGGAGGAAGTCTTCCAGTGTAGATGGCTTCAGCCTTTAATGGTGGGGGAACGGGTCTTTGCCTCATGTCTGCGATTAGGGGGCTGTTTGATATTGTCGGCATTCCCTCTCTCAATAAACATAGTTTCTTTAAACATCCCACTAACTATTTTCTCTCCATAGGTAGTTGGAATGTGAGGACTCTGCACAGAGCTTTTTCTCTTGATATCCTCACACAAGAATTCCACAGTTATAATTTAGATATTCTCGGCTTGCAAGAGACCAGATGGACAGATAAAGGTCAGATTCTTAAAAATAATCTTAAATTTCTCTTTTCAGGGAGGGACGACAATAAGCATCACCAAGGCGTGGGTCTGCTTCTCAGCAGACACGCTAGCGATGCTCTTCTAGGATATGAGTGCATTAATGAAAGGTTTCTTACAGCAAAATTTCAGACAAGCGTTAAAGACTTGAATGCTATCTGCTGTTATGCCCCCACTGAGGATGCCGATGAGGATCAGAAGGATAGGTTTTATGAACAACTTCAGGATATTTTGAATTCTGTCAAGAAAGGAGATATTACCCTTGTTCTTGGTGACTTCAATGCCAAAGTTGGTACTGACTCTGCCCTTTGGGGAGGAGTAATAGGCCCTTTTGGTATTGGTAGCTGCAATGGCAATGGGTTGTTTTTGGGTTGTTTTACCTCTGAGCGGCACTTTTTTGCACACCATGGGCTAAATGGCCAGGTCACGTGGACCCCGAAGGCTCAGAGAAGGTTGGGTGAGGGACCCACTGGAACAGCTGTTGGGAGACAGATGGTAGCCTCCCGTCAAGGCCATCCAGCGTGTTCTTTAACGTGCACAGGGTATGGCTCTCCCGCACACGGGGCCACGGCTTAACGTCCCATCCGACGGACGGCGGCCTTTCCAAGCCCATCGGTGTCCCCTACTGACCGTGGGCAGGGCGGGGAATTTTTGCGGAGATAAATCTCAACGCTGACCCAGCTGGGATTCGAACCTGGGAACTACAGATTACGAACCTGGCGCGCTACCGACTGAGTCACCCCTGCCCCAATGGCAATGGGCAATGTCTCCTACAGGTAAGTAAACTCAATGGATTCAGAATAACTAACACTTATTACAAACACCGCGACATACATAAGTACACATGGGTTTCACATGATGGGCTGCATAAGAATATGATTGATTACATATTAATTAACAGCAAATGGGCTAGTTCTGTTAGGAATACCAGGGCATATAGGGGAGCTGAAATTGGATCTGACCATTACCTTCTTAAAAGTGTGTTGCAACTTAAATTTAAAAAGTGTTGTGCTAGGGTTAAAAAATTTACTTTTAATACTGAAGCTCTGAAAGATCCAGTTATAGCCAAAGCTTACCATGATAGGTTACTTAGTCATTATGACAGTCATGGTTTGCTTACTACTGAAGTTGCGGAAGAATGGGATCATTTTAAACAGGCTTTTTTGGACACTAACAGTACTCTTTTAGGAAAAAAGAAGCACAAGAGGCAAAATTATCTGAGTGATAAGGCACTTGAGCTTATTTCGGAAAGAAAAAACTGCAGGAATGTCCTTAATCAATACCCTACTAGTCCTAATAGAAAGCATTACAGAGACCTTAATAAACTTGTAAAGGATCAGTTAGCTGCTGATAAGAATCTTTGGCTTGATGGTTTGGCTGACAAAGCCGAGGAAGCAGTTAGACAGCACAACAGCAGAGAGCTGTACCAGATAGTTAATGTTTTGTGTGGTAGAAAACGGACAGGCATACAAGGATTGAAGGATAAACAAGGTAAGGTTATAGAAGGGGAGGATTCTGTCATGGCTAGGTGGGCTTAGCATTTCAGTAATGTTCTAAACAATGTAGTTAGTTCTACTCCCATTGTTTGCAATGATGATAGATGCATTGGTGGCTTTAATGTTGGCCCTCTAACACAATCTGAAGTTATTTTGGCTGTTTCTAAACTTAAACTTCATAAATCCCCAGGGGTATATGAAATTGCTACGGAAATGCTTAGAGCTGGGAATGTTTCGGTTAACACTTGGATGACTGAAATTCTGAATATCTTTTATGATAAAGGCATGGTTTCTAAGGATTTTACCAGAGCTATTGTTATCCCTATTTTCAAAAAAGGTGATCGCAGTTCTTGTGATAACTATAGGGGTATCAGCCTACTCTCTGTTCCAGGTAAAGTTCTTTCCATGATTGTGCTTAATAGAATTAAGAATCTGGTTGACAGTCAATTGCGTGATGAGCAATGTGGAATCAGAAGTGGTAGGGGATGTGTGGATCAGATATTTTCACTTAGGCAGATTCTTGAGAAATGTTTAGAGTTTCAGAAACCTTTGGTTGCTAGCTTTGTTGATTTCAAAAAGGCTTTCGACTCTGTTGATCGTCATAATTTGTGGTTGATTGTGAAATCATATGGTATACCTGAGAAGTTAGTTAACATTATGAAAGCTCTCTATAATAACACTGAGTCGTGTGTGAGAGTTGGTAAGGCTTGTAGCAATTGGTTTAGCATTACTTCTGGTGTTCGACAAGGGTGCATTTTGTCTCCTTTTCTCTTTAGCCTGGTTATTGATTATGTTATGCGAATATCACTTCAAGGGAAAGATTTTGGCCTTAAATGGGCTGTGAGATACGAAAATTTCTGATTTAGATTATGCTGATTATTTAGCCCTTTTGGCAAATGATGTTGATGAGATGAACTCTTTCATTCGAGCTGTTGATGAGACTGGTAGTAGAGTAGGTTTGGTTATAAACAGAGAGAAAACTAAAGTGATGAAAATTGGTCAGGCAGGCTGTGATTCAGTTAATCTGAATGGTTGCAGTCTTGAGCAGGTGTCACACTTTAATTATCTTGGGAGCTATGTAACAGATAATGGTGATGTGCGGCATGAGATTAACAGACGAATAGGGATTGCTGCCGGGACTTTTAAGAATCTATGGAGAGTGTGGGGAAATAGACGTATACACCTAAAGACTAAAATTAGACTGTATAATAGTTTGGTTCTTTCTAGGGTTAGTTATGGTAGTGAAACTTGGACACTTTGTAAACAAAATAACAGGAAACTAGATGCTTTTGATTCCAGATGCTTATGCAGTATCTTGGGCATTAGGTGGTTCAACTTTGTAACTAATGATGAGGTTAGGCAAAGGAGTTTGCAACCAGCTTTAAGCAGCATATTGTGCAGAGAGAGACTCCGTTGGTTTGGCCATGTTGTCCGAATACATAATTATAGACTGGCGAATAGGGTTATGAACAGTGTGCCTAAAGGCCTCAGAAAGAAGGGGAGACCTAGGATGCGGTGGGCAGACAATGTCAAACAGGACCTTGTTAGAATTGGTGTGCAGTGGCCAGATGCAGTAGATGTAGCTCAGGATAGACTTGCTTGGAGAACTAAATTGCACGGTCTGGTTGGACCTCCGTAGCCCATGGCTGCTTGAGAATGATGATGATGATGATGATGATGATGATTGTTGATCTGACTTCGAAAATTGCTTTCTAATAAATAATTTTGAAAGAGTGGCCCAAAAGAAGTTTTAGACTCGAACCAGGAACAACCACAAGCAAGTAATACGTAGTCCTGTATTTCCTAACTGTAATTGCGACGAGTAGAGGTTTTAAATAATTGATCAAAATGCAGATTTCGTTTTAAAAACAATTTAAAAACAATTTAAATTATTGAAATCTCAATGTCAACAAAAATTCCACCGTAGGCTTAGAGAAGCGGATGATTTACATTACAATCATATTTTAATACACCAACTCCACTTAATCTAAATTAAAGTTAAAGTGATAGTTTATGTGAAGTGACAACAGTCAGTTATAATTCAAATCAAAGTAATCATACCTCAAAGTAATCAAGACTCTTCCCAGGAAGAAGAACTAAATTCTGTGGTGGGGGCGGGGGTGGCTCAGTCGGTAGCGCGCCAGGCTCGTAATTTGTAGTTCCCAGGTTCGAATCCCAGCTGGGTCAGCGTTGAGATTTATCTCCGCAAAATTCCCCTCCCTGCCCACGATCAGTAGGGGACACCGATGGGCTTGAAAAGGCCGCCGACCGTCGGATGGGACGTTAAGCCGTGGCCCCGTGTGCGGGAGAGTCATACCCTGTGCACGTTAAAGAACACGCTGGATGGCCTTGACGGGAGGCTACCATCTGTCTCCCAACAGCTCTTCCAGTGGGGGTCCCCTTCCCCAACCTTCTCTGAGCCTTCGGGGTCCATGTGACCTGGCCATTTAGCTCATGGTGTGCAAAAAAGTGCCGCTCAGAGGTAAAACAACCCAACCCAACTGAATTCTGCTAGAATACTGCTAAGTGCAAACGGAAACAATCATAGGAAGTACTCATTTCAGATTTCTCTGGTCGGGGTTTTTTCCAAGCAAAGAAAAATTTTGGTAAATTTAGTCTAGCTACAGTTTAAGCATAGGTTTAATATCTCTCTAATTCAGGTATATCTATCTTAAATTTCCCCCCTGAAATCCGGCCTAATATTAGTCCAGTGCGTCTCCACAAAAATTGGACTTAAGCAAAGAGAGCAAAAGAAAAATAGGTAGTAAGACCAAACCCTGGTCCGGTAAGCACGATCACCCCCAACCGAATCTTTCCTCTTGTTGAAGCATGGCTATATCATTCTGGCAATCGTGGGAATCATCCAACCCAATGGGTCAATCAGATGCAATCCCCGGGAAAAAGACACAACGTCTACTGCTATATTTGATGAGTGGGACGGAGTCCTGGCGCAAGGTAAAAGGAATCCGAAGGTTAGTGATCAATATTGCGAAAGTCGAAGTTAGGACCTACAAGCGATACCAGCTGTTTTAGTACAGTCGCTCAAAAAAGTATCCGAACACTACGGTTGATTGCAGAATTCAGAAAAAATATATGGAAAGGAATTTTTTAGAAATTAGTGACTGGCAACCTTCGTGTCACGTGACACGAAGGTTGCCAGATCACTAATTTCTAAAAAAAAAAACGTTGCCAGATATTTTTTCTGAATTCTGTAATCAACCATAGTGTTCGGATACTTCTTTGAGCGGCTGTAGGTGGTCATATTATTTTTTATTTTTTTTTTTAGAATATAATTTTTATTCATAACAGTAAAGAATACAAATGCATTTACAATTTGACCCGCAAACTAAATAGCTTATCTGCAGGAAAATGAATAAATTATATTAAACATAGATCATTCAACATAGATCATTATATTAAACATAGACAAAAATGGTGTACAGCAAATAAATCCACAAAACACAACACATAAAAAACAGCTAACTAGAAAATACCAAATAATTTTTTAATTCCATTTTAAGTCTTCTAAAAGAATCTATATTTAGTAATTCTTTTGGAATAGCATTAAATATAAGTGGTACTTGATATTCGGAGGTATGTTTCCCGTAATTATTTCGAAAATTTGGCAATTTGTAATAACCTTGGTTTTGAAGTCTTGTATTTTTATTATGTTGAATTTTTAGTTTGTAAGTTTCGTCAAAAAAATTTTAATTATTACATTATATTTATATAAATTTCTGTAGGATAAAAGATTTAAAAATTTTAATCTATCGGTAGAAGTTTTATAAATTTTTTGCAAATGAGATGGAATAATATTTTTAGCTATTATAGACTGCAGTTTTTCTATTTTATTTATGTTAGTTAAGCTAGTTGTTCTATGCGCAATTATTCCATAATTTAAAATAGATTCGCATATTGCTTTATAAAATAGTACACATGTTTCCATATTTAATACCCATTTCAATTTTTGAATTTTTATCGCCGATATTCTCAAGCTTTCACATATGTGGGATATATGGGCATTCCACCTAAAATATTCATCAAAAATGATTCCTAAGTAATTTATTTTATTTACTTGCTCAACAAGTGGGCAGCTGCATAATGATTCATAATTTGAAGCATCCTTTTTTCTGCAATTTATTTTATGAGTTTTGATAAAGAGGTTTTGATGAATATGAAATCCTGGTGAATGAATAATCATCAGTTTTGTTTTTTTCTCATTTAAATAGATTTTATTATGATTTAACCATCTAATAATAATATTGTAATCTGTTTGAACCTCTGAAATGCTATCATTTAAATATTTCTGATTGTTTATTAAAACAATGTCGTCAGCATATAGATAAATAGCACTATTTAATTTTGTATTGAACAAATCATTTATGTATACTAGGAACAATAAAGGACCTAAAATTGAGCCTTGTGGAATTCCTTGGGGATACTAGATCGTGTGGGCTCACTCACGGAAATATTGAGCGTGTGCAGTTACCGTTCACAGCAAACTGGAGCGTGTGCAGTAACTGCACACGCTCCAGTTTGCTGTGAACGGTAACTGGAGCGTGTACAGTTGTTGTACACGCTCCAGATATTTTTCCTGAATTCTGTAATCACGTGACACGAAGGTTGCCAGATCACTAATTTCTAAAAAATTACTTGCCATATATTTTTTCTGATAATCTGCAATCAACCGTAGCGTTCGGATACTTTTTTGAGCGACTGTACCAACGAAGCGACTTCGCTGAGAGCATCAATAGAAATGGATGAAACCGAATGTCCCAGAATGATACATACAAACGGGGTCTGGCTAACATCAGCCTCTTGAGACTCTCTGTCTTTGGGTTGGGTTGTTTTAGCTCTGAGCGGCACTTTTTTGCACACCATGGGGTAAATGGCCAGGTCACAAGAACCCCGAAGGCTCAAAGAAGGTTGGGGGAGGGGACCCACTGGAACAGCTGTTGGGAGACAGATGGTAGCCTTCCGTCAAGGCCATCCAGCCTGTTCTTTAACGTGCACAGGGTATGGCTCTCCCGCACACGGGGCCACGGCTTAACGTCCCATTCAACGGATGGCGGCCTTTCCAAGCCCATCGGTGTCCCCTACTGACCGTGCGGGGCGGGGAGTTTTGCGGAGATGTCTCAACGCTTACCCAGCTGCGACTCGAACCTGGGAACTGCAGATTACGAGCCTGGCGCGCTACCGACTGAGCCACCTCTGCCTCCAACATCTCTGTCAGACACTAAAGGTTGCACTGGAATAGTGTATCAAAAATGAAAAGAAAAAAAAAAAAACAATAAGTCTGCGAGCTATCAATAGTTTGGTTAATTTTCTTTTGAAATTTTCATGTACAAAGGATAATCCTAGAAACACAATGTTTTAAGTTTTGCGCTTTTGTATCATAACAAGTCTGAAATGGTTGTATAAACTGTCTGAACTGAATATTTTAGGTGAAAATAAATATCTAATTTGAAAATAAACTAATTCTGCCCCTTAAGACTAAAATGACAGACAATCGCCGAAATGGTATATATAATGCTGGGATAATTTAATAAATAAAGTTATGGTTTACGGAGATTTTGTCAATACTTTTGCTGAGAAATGAAGATCTCCAAAGGCCTTAAAATCATATCAAATTCATTTCCCAGAGAATTCACTGATTAGAGATTTATATCATATTTTATATCAGGAGATTCATTTCCAGAGAATCCACTGATATTATATCAGGAGAATCCACTGATATTATATCATATTTTATATCAGGAATTCACTTCCAGAGATTCCGCTGATATAAAAGAGCCTTTGTAGAATATTTCTCAAATAATTCACCTGTATGTTAATTGCTCCAAGTCGCTTTCGCATGCTGATCACACCGGATATCTGGATCGCTTCCAGTTCAGTAGTGAGCAGTTCTTTTTATATGCGTTGTTGACTTGGGTGCAATCGGGAGGATTGGTTTCGTGTCAGTCTCTTGGAGGAGGATGTTGTAAGCGACGACCCTTCTATCTCTCAACGCTATTATTCAATGTTGGCACGGTTGCCAATGTTACATCACATTGACGGTTCGGCAAGGAGAACTCCTGGGTTGTCTGAAGTAAGATCAAAGCCTGTTGCGGGGAAAAAAACGAACGCCAAGGATGGGATGTAGAATAGAGACTGAAAGGGTTACTCACCGAGTCACATTCTGTAGACAGACAGACACACAACCGAAACGGTTATGGATCGGATCGAAGATAAGGAAATCCACTTCAGGAACCAGTCGAAAGACGAATGGGGGTTAAAAAGAAAATCAGATTCGTTGTTTTGAGACTTTTAATAATTAATAGATTGTAAAACCTGTAAGCTATTAGGAGTTATTAGGGAATTGCGTATTGATAGAGAAATACATAGTGTTTTTACTGAAGAGGCATTGGTATTTTTTTATGAGATCACTGCTGTCAGTCAGTAATGCTCTCCTTCAAGAGATTTCTAGGAGATTTCACTCCAAGAATAATTCATTCCTTCAAAAAGATTTCACTTCTTCAAGATTTCACTCCCTAAAAAAAAGATTTGACTCCTTCAAGAATGATTCACTCTTTAAAGATTTCACTCCTCTAACTCCTCTAAGAATAATTCACTCCTTCAAAAAGATTTCACTCCTTAAAAAAAGGAAAAAAGGGTTTCACTTTTCCAAGAATGATTCACTCCTTAAAGAAGATTTCACTCCTTCAAGAATAATTCACTCTTTCAAGAATAATTCACTCCTTCAAGAATAATTCACTCTTTCAAGAATAATTCACTCCTTCAAGATTTCACTCCCTAAAAAATCTGACTTTCTCAAGAATGATTCACTCCTTAAAGATTTCACTCCTCCAAGAATAATTCATTCCAAAAAGATTTCACTACTTCAAGATTTCACTCCTTAAAAAAGGTTTCACTCCTCCAAGAATGATTCACCCCAAAAAGATTTCACTACTTCAAGATTTCACTCCTTAAAGAAGATTTCTCTCCTTCAAGAATAATTCACTCTTTCAAGAATAATTCACTCCTTCAAGATTTCACTCCCTAAAAAATCTGACTTTCTCAAGAATGATTCACTCCAAAAAGATTTCACTACTTCAAGATTTCACTCCTTAAAAAAGGTTTCACTCCTCCAAGAATGATTCACTCCAAAAAGATTTCACTACTTCAAGATTTCACTCCTTAAAAAAGGTTTCACTCCTCCAAGAATGATTCACTCCTTAAAGAATAATTCACTCTTTCAAGAATAATTCACTCTTTCAAAAAGATTTCACTAACTTTAAGATTTCACTCCTTAAAAAATAAAGGTTTCACTCTTCCAAGAATGATTCACTCCTTAAAGAAGATTTCACTCCTTCAAGAATAATTCACTCTTTCAAGAATAATTCACTCTTTCAGAAAGATTTCACTAACTTTAAGATTTCACTCCTTAAAAAATAAAGGTTTCACTCTTTCAAGAATAATTCACTCTTTCAAGAATAATTCACTCTTTCAAAAAGATTTCACTAACTTTAAGATTTCACTCCTTAAAAAATAAAGGTTTCACTCTTCCAAGAATGATTCACTCCTTAAAGAAGATTTCACTCCTTCAAGAATAATTCACTCTTTCAAGAATAATTCACTCTTTCAAAAAGATTTCACTACTTAAAAAAAAAAGATTTCACTCTTTCATGAATAATTCACTCCTTCAAAAAGATTTCACTACTTTTAGATTTCACTCCTTAAAAAAAAATATTTTACTCCTTCAAGGATAATTCAATCCTTGAAGAGCTCACTATTGACAGATGAATTTCTTAATGGAATAAATCAGTTAACGAATCAAAATATTTTAAAGTATTTTGAATATTCGTCTCAAAAGATTACAGGTATTTTTTTTATTTTTAACCGTATTTTTGATCAATAACATTCTTCATGACACAAATGACGCATGCATGCATTATTCATTTTTAATAAATAAAATCCTCGAGTCCGAGTTGAATGTTTTGCATCTATTTTCAATTTGTTAGATCAATCGTATTTCCCCAACTGAGGCAAACTACGAGTCCAATGTACCTAAATTAACCACACAAAATTTGCTATCTTATCTCCAGGAATATACCCAGGGATGGTAGACGACAGGAGATTCGGGGACCGCTCCTCCCGAAAATCTGGTCGTTTTATTGAAATCCAAAACAGTTGCTTTATATAGTTTTGCTTTAGTCCCATAGTATATATTCTTGTTCTTTTAGTCCTGCTTTGAGCAGGGTCCGCATTTTTTTGCATCTCGCTCTCCACTCCTGGTGAGTCCGATGCAAGGTGATGCGACTTGGAATACCTCAACCGACTTGTAGCATAGTCTGATGTTGAGGACTCTGAAGATTAGTGGGGGGGGGGGGGGAACCACTGGAATAGACGTTGGGAGGAAGATGTTAGCCTTCCCGTCAAGGCCATTCAGTGTGTTCTTTAACTGCACAGGGTATGACTCTCCTGCACACGGGGCCACGGCTTAAGGTTCCATCCAACGGGACGGCGGTCTTTCCAAGCCCATCGGTGACCCTACTGACCGTGGGCAGGGCGCTTTGCGGAGATAAGTTTCAATGGGTTGGGTTGGGTTGTTTTACCTCTGAGCGGCACTTTTTTGCACACCAAGGGCTAAATGGCCAGGTCACATGGACCCCGAAGGCTCAGAGAAGGTTGGGGGAGGGGACCCACTGGAACAGCTGTTGGGAGACAGATGGTAGCCTTCCCGTCAAGGCCATTCAGTGTGTTCTTTAACTGCACAGGGTATGACTCTCCTGCACACGGGGCCACGGTTTAACGTTCCATCCAACGGACGGCGGTCTTTCCAAGCCCATCGGTGTCCCTACTGACCGTGGGCAGGCGCTTTGCGGAGATAAGTCTCAATGTTGACCCAGCCGGGACTCGAACCCGGGAACCGTAGATTACGAGTCTGGCGCGCTACCGACTGAGGTACCTCCTCTCCTAGTCCTCGTAGTAAGAGTTCAGCAGAGATATATCTCAGCGCTGGAATAGTTGAGACCCGAACATGGGAACTGAAGATGAAGATCCTTGGGCGCTACTTACTGATCTACTCCTCTCTCCCTCTTTCTGGGGCGGGGGTGGCTCAGTCGGTAGCGCGCCAAGCTCGTAATCTGTAGTTCCCAACTTCGAGTCCCAGCTGGGTCAGCGTTGAGATTTATCTCCGCAAAATTCCCCGCCCTGCCCACGGTCAGTAGGGGACACCGATGGGCTTGGAAAGGCCGCCGTCCGTCGGATGGGACGTTAAGCCGTGGCCACGTGTGCGGGAGAGCTGTGCACGTTAAAGAACACGCTGGATGGCCTTGACGGGAGGCTACCATCTGTCTCGCAACAGCTGTTTCAGTGGGTCCCCACCCCCAACCTTCTCTGAGCCTTCGGGGTCCATGTGACCTGGCCATTTAGCCCATGGTGTGCAAAAAAGTGCCGCTCAGAGGTAAAACAATCCAACGTTAAAGAACACGCTGGATGGCCTTGACGGGAGGCTACCATCTGTCTCCCAACAGCTGTTCCAGTGGGTCCCCTCCCCCAACCTTCTCTGAGCCTTCGGGGTCCATGTGACCTGGCCATTTAGCCCATGGTGTGCAAAAAAGTGCCGCTCAGAGGTAAAACAACCCAACAACTCCCTCTTTCTCACAATCTGAGCATCCTTGGCCCTTATAATCCGGGCTATGCCGTCATTAGAGTAAGCAGTACCCTTCTATTAATTATGTTCCCAGAATGAACTCTAGAAGTATGAATTGTTCGGTAAGGACTTATTCTGTGCAGTCTTCCCTTGTGAGTTTGCAAAGCACAACAAAAACGTGGCTTTGCATTTGACAGCTTAAGGCCTTCAAATGATAAAGTACCAAATCTTAAACAGTAAATTAACTCCCAAATTTTTGGTTACCAATCATTCACTCTTGATTTTCTTCTCTTATTTCTTTCATTTTTTTTTCCTTTCTTAACTCTTCTGAGATCTGCTTGCTCTTCCAGGAAAAGGACAAAAAAATAAAAATTGGAAGAAGGAGCGAAATCACGGTAAAATGGAGAGTTTAAAAAATTATTTTAATTTTAAAAAACAAACTCTGACAAGGAAATTAATCATGAATTGGGTCATGGCAGTCTTGATGATGTGATTTGTGTAAAAATATGAACAGTAATCACCCAAAAACAAGGGATTTTTATGATTTGTATTGTACATCAGCATATTGATAATAAATGCAACGTAATTGGAAAATTGTGCTACCCTAATATATTATTTACTGATAATTCTGAGAACAATAAAATGTAACAACTATATCGCAAAAGTCCATTCTGTCAAACCGGACGCAAAACCATGCATATTGAGAGATGGCTGAATAGTTTTTGCTCCTTGTGAAACCAAAGAAATTAAAATCTGTAGCACAGACAGAGCTTGGATCCAAGAGCGTTATTCGATTGATATTTATTTTAGCCGTCCCATGGCCGAGTGGTTAGCGCGCTTGGCTACTGATCTAAGGGACCTGGGTTCGAGCCCCGGGTAAAGCATGGCTGTTTGTGTCGTTTTTCTGCTGAGGACCTGCCATCCTTTCAGACCTTTACTATGGCATATAAACTGACAGGCTCCTGTCAGACCTCTGTGGCAAGTAGCTGCTTGAGGGGGTTGGGTTGTTTTACCTCTGAGCGGCACTGTTTTGCACACCATGGGCTAAATGGCCAGGTCACATGGACCCCGAAGGCTCAGAGAATGTTGGGTGAGGGGACCCACTGGAACAGCTGTTGGGAGACAGATGGTAGCCTCCCGTCAAGGCCATCCAGCGTGTTCCTTAACGTTGGGTTGTTTTACCTCTGAGCGGCACTTTTTTGCACACCATGGGCTAAATGGCCAGGTCACATGGACCCCGAAGGCTCAGAGAATGTTGGGTGAGGGGACCCACTGGAACAGCTGTTGGGAGACAGATGGTAGCCTCCCGTCAAGGCCATCCAGCGTGTTCCTTAACGTTGGGTTGTTTTACCTCTGAGCGGCACTTTTTTGCACACCATGGGCTAAATGGCCAGGTCACATGGACCCCGAAGGCTCAGAGAAGGTTGTTTGAGGGGACCCACTGGAACAGCTGTTGGGAGACAGATGGTAGCCTCCCGTCAAGGCCATCCAGCGTGTTCCTTAACGTTGGGTTGTTTTACCTCTGAGCGGCACTTTTTTGCACACCATGGACTATAAATGGCCAGGTCACATGGACCCCGAAGGCTCAGAGAAGGTTGGGGGAGGGGACCCACTGGAACAGCTGTTGGGAGACAGATGGTAGCCTCCCGTCAAGGCCATCCAGCGTGTTCCTTAACGTTGGGTTGTTTTACCTCTGAGCGGCACTTTTTTGCACACCATGGACTATAAATGGCCAGGTCACATGGACCCCGAAGGCTCAGAGAAGGTTGGGGGAGGGGACCCATTTGAACAGCTGTTGGGAAACAGATGGTAGCCTCCCGTCAAGGCCATCCAGCGTGTTCTTTAACGTGCACAGGGTATGGCTCTCCCGCACACGGGGCCACGGCTTAACGTCCCATCCGACGGACGGCGGCCTTTCCAAGCCCATCGGTGTCAACTACTGACCGTGGGCAGGGCGGGGAATTTTGCGGAGATAAATCTCAACGCTGACCCAGCTGGGACTCGAACCTGGGAACTACAGATTAGGAGCCTAGCGCGCTACCGACTAAGCCACCCCCCCGCCCCAGCTTGAGGGGGTATTTATTATTTATTTATTATTTCTATTTAAGGTTTTACGCTGCTCTATCAAAATAATTTCCATGCTATGTCAGTGACAATCTAACTTCGAAGCGCTATCACTTCTAAAATATGCATTTCATGAAAAAATGCGGCTGAAGATAAATTAAAGACCATAATCGAATCTATTTAAATCTCGATTTTCAACAATATTCGTTCAGTATTTAAAAAGTTATGGAAGCTGGAATGTTGAACAAAAATTATCTTCCATGTTCTGTCAATGGAAATCTAACTTCAAAGCTCTATATAGGGCGGGGGTGGCTCAGTCGGCAGCGCGCCAGGCTCGTAATCTGTAGTTCCCAGTTCGAGTCCCAGCTGGGTCAGCGTTGAGATTTATCTCCGCAAAATTCCCCGCCCTGCCCACGGTCAGTAGGGGACACCGATGGGCTTGGAAAGGCCGCCGTCCGTCGGATGGGACGTTAAGCCGTGGCCCCGTGTGCGGGAGAGCCATACCCTGCGCACGTTAAAGAACACGCTGGATGGCCTTGACGGGAGGCTACCATCTGTCTCCCAACAGCTGTTCAAGTGGGTCCTCTCACCCAACCTTCTCTGAGCCTTCGGGGTCCATGTGACCTGGCCATTTAGCCCATGGTGTGCAAAAATGTGCCGCTCAGAGGTAAAACAACCCAACGTTAAAGAACACGCTGGATGGCCTTGACGGGAGGCTACCATCTATCTCCCAACAGCTGTTCCAGTGGGTCCTCTCCCCCAACCTTCTCTGAGCCTTCGGGGTCTATGTGACCTGGCCATTTAGCCCATGATGTGCAAAAAAGTGCCGCTCAGAGGTAAAACAACCCAACTCAAAGCTCTATAACTTCTAAAATATACATTTAATGGGAAAATGTAACTGAAGATAAATTAAAGATCGTAATCAATTTATTTAAATTCCTTTTTGAACGATATTCGTTCAGTATTTAAAAAGTTTGTAGAAACTGGAACTGATAACAATTTTGAGTTATTAATTCAATTTAGCAATAAATAAATTATCTTGTTTTATAGAAAATCATTCACAATTGTCTAACATTGAAATAATCATTACGCTAACTTCTAAAATGTACAGTTATTTTATTAAATGGTTGGAAAAAAATAAGTATCACTCAAGTTTCGATTACTTTCTGAGGTTGGGTTGTTTTACCTATGAATGACACATTTTTTGGTTGTGGGGGGGGGGACCCACTGGACAGCTCTTAGGAGACAGATGGTAGCCAAATTCGGTAAGTCAATTCTTATGGTTCATTACTGATGCTAAATATTCATTCTTCCATAACTTAACTGAAATAATATTGTTGACAATCGAGATTCAATAAATAAAATAGATAATTAGATAATCTGACAGGAGCCTGTCAGTTTATATGCCATAGTAGAAGATCTGAGAGGATGGCAGGACCTCAGCAGAAAAACGACACACACATCCATGCCTTACCCGGGGCTCGAACCCAGGTCCCTTAGATCAGTAGCCAAGCGTGCTAACCACTCGGCCATGGGACAGCTAAAATAAATAAATAATAAATAAATACCCCCTCAAGCAGCTGCTTGCCACAGAGGTCTGACAGGAGCCTGTCAGTTTATATGCCATAGTAGAAGGTCTGAGAGGATGGCAGGACCTCAGCAGAAAAACAACATTCATCCATGCCTTATCCGGGGCTCGAACCCAGGTCCTGTAGATCAGTAGCCAAGCGTGCTAACCACTCGGCCATGGGACAGAGATTTAAATTGATTTAATTATTTTCTGAATTTTATCTTCTATTAAATGCATATTTTAGAAGTTAAACAGCTTCGAAGTTAGAATTCCGCTGTTGTAAGCGGAATTTTTTCAATTCCGCTGTTGTAAGCGGAATTTCCGCTGTTGTAGCACAGTGTGTTATCAGTTGATTAAAACAGTAAAGCCCAGATAATCCAGTCAAACGAGGATAAGCAACCCAGATTTTCTGAATTTTATCTTCTATTAAATGCATATTTTAGAAGTTAAACAGCTTCGAAGTTAGAATTCCGCTGTTGTAAGCGGAATTTCCGCTGTTGTAGCACAGTGTGTTATCAGTTGATTAAAACAGTGAAGCCCAGATAATCCAGTCAAACGAGGATAAGCAATCCAGATAATCCAGAAGCAAGTTACACAAATGAAAAATTAGAATTCGTTTCCATAAAAATGGCATAAAATATTATATGAAAATTCCGAATGAAAAATAATCGTCAGTTCATTCTAAAAAAGATTCAGATTGTTTTATTTTTGGCGGCTTTTTTTTTTGCACACATACTAAAATGGTCAGCCGGCGCGTTACACATAATCTGCAAATCCTACCTCCGAGACTCAACTCTAACATCGTTGAGATTTATCTCCGCTGAAATCCCGAATTCTCCTCTGTCAGAAACGGGACACCGATGGGCTTGAAAAGGCCGCCGTTAAACTGACCTTGTGTGCAGAAGAGCCATATCCTGTACACGATAAATAACATGCTCTATGGCCTTGACGAGAGGCTACCATCTGTCTCCTAACATCTATTCAGTGTAACCTCTTCTCCAACTTTCTCGAGCTCTTGGTGTCCTTGTGACTGGCCATTTAGCCCATTGTGTGCAAGAAAAAAGTCGTTCAGAGGTAAAACAACCCAACCACATCCCACTAATATGAAATCCTTGGGAAAAGTCATATTCCATAGTTAGTAGATTCAGGCCTCCACCATCAGAAACGGTTTGGATCAACTGAAACCTGTCTCCAACACATTTTTCAATGAAAACCGATGAACACGACTGAAGTAAGATTATCATAATGTAGTAGAGACGTCGTACAGTCGACCTACTTAAAAGGTTGCATCGCAGTGATTAACCGTTATTCAACATCTTACACAGTCCTACGAATCCCTTTTAAGGAAAGGATTGGCAACTCAACACAAACTAACAGCTAATATTTGAATAGTAAACATGTTCTGTTTACGGTGAGCAAGGTCGTGACCCTAGCGAGGGCTTCGACATCCGTAGGCAACGTCACATGACCTTCGGTCAGAACAACACGCCGCGGCGCGGTTCTAGGATGGGAGGGGAAGCTCAAGGTCACCCTCTTTCATTCTTGCTTTCGTTGGCCAAATATCGATTAAGAAATAGCGTCAAGTTCGGTGTTTGCAAACAGATAGGTAATTGACTTGCTCCATTTGCACTTTCTGGTAAAATGTACAGCGATATGAAAAAAACAGGAAATTGTTAGAGATGGATTGCTAAAAAATTTAAATCAAGTCTCTACCGAAGAAATCTGGTTGGGTTGTTTTACCTCTGAGTGGCACTTTTTTGCACACCATGGGCTAAATGGCCAGGTCACATGGACCCCGAAGGCTCAGAGAAGGTTGGGGGAGGGTACCCACTGGAACAGCTGTTGGGAGACAGATGGTAGTCTCCCGTCAAGGCAATCCAGCGTGTTCTTTAACGTGCACAGGGTATGGCTCTCCCGCACACGGGGCCACGGCTTAACGTCCCATCCGACAGACGGCGGCCTTATCCAAGCCCATCGGTGTCCCCTAATGACCGTTGCATCGCAGTGATTAACCGTTATTCAACATCTTACACAGTCCTACGAATCCCTTTTAAGGAAAGGATTGGCAACTCAACACAAACTAACAGCTAATAACCCAACGTTAACAACCCAACGTTAAAGAACACGCTGGATGGCCTTGATGGGAGGCTACCATCTGTCTCCAACAGCTGTTCCAGTGGGTCCCCTCCCCTAACCTTCTCTGAGCCTTCGGGGTCCTTGTGTGTGACCTGGCCATTTAGTCCACGGTGTGCAAAAAAAAAAGCGCAGCTCAGAGGTAAAACAACTCAACTTTATCAATGGGCCAACAACTTATATCTAAATGCAATCAATGTGCCACAGCTTATAACTGACTGCAATCAATGTAATAATTTGTGTGTAATTTTATTCATTTGGTTATAAATAAAGCACATTTAAGTGGAAATATTTTTTGATCTGTAAAAAAATACGGTATAAAGGAATTTAATTCTGATTTGATGTTTTCGAAATTTGAGATTGATGTCGACTTGACGAATGCTCCTCAACATTCAAATCCCCAATGTTATTAGTTCCAATATTTTTTTATCCACTCTGCGTAAAAGTTTCTCTGTCCTTAAAGGAACAATGGCTCTTCACCTCGTTCAATTTATAAGGAATAAAACCCTTTTTTTTTTCTCTCTTTAACTAAAATCCTAGAAATGGTTCCAAAAAAGAAAAATGTCGCGCTCACGACACAAAAAGAAGAAATCACTTCTTATAATCTTCGAAACTTCTTCTTACAACCTTCTTGAAAGTCATTAAGTTATTTCATCCCTCAAAAAAAAACAAAGATCTCCAGCAAAACATCTCTCACGTGCTCTCAGTGGTTTGACGCCTCTCTCTGCCACCAACCTCCACCATTTTCGTTCCAATTCTTCGTAAGCTCATTTGGACCATTTCCAGGGCTCCAAGGTATAAACAGAAGAAACGATCCACGTGGATCTTGAAAGCAAATGATCTTGGAATATTTTTCGGTTTCCTTTTTAACCTCCTGAGGTCGGGGACCTTACGTTCACGGGGTGTTTTCGCTGATTCAAATGTTATTGAACGGAATTCAATAACATCCTTTCCAACCTCAAGAGTAGTGGTTCTCAACCTTTTATGCTTCACATACCCCTTGGAAATGTGTGTGCAACTGGCGTACCCCTTTTATATAAATAGATAAAACTATAGTTATAGTATAATAATTTCAACTTAGCGACCTTGTTACTAGATCTAGCGACCTTTGATTGGGAATTTGAGCTCTCACGGCGTACGCCAAAAAATTTTACCGGGTACCCCACGTTGAGAACCCCTGCTCTATACAACTGTGTAGAATTTTTTGTCGTATTGTACGGTGATGTTAATAATATATCTTAGCAACAAAATGGTGGAGTTTGACTCAATCGGTAGCGTGCCAAGCTTTTTAATCTGCAGGTTCGAGTTCCATTGGGTTGTTGGGTTGTAAATTTTCTCCTAGTAACTCCTTTAAACGCCGAAAGGCTTGGAAATGGTCATCGTCCATACGATCGGAGATTAATTATTAAGTAGTGGTCCCTTATGCGTTGGGTTGTTTTACCTCTGAGAGGCATTTTTTTTTTGCATACCATGGGATAAATGGCCAGGTCACATGGACCCCGAAGGCTCAGAGAAGGTTGGGGGAGGGGACCCACTGGAACAGCTGTTGGGAGACAGATGGTAGGCTCCCGTCAAGGACATCTATCTTTTGCACCATGGGCTGAATGGCCAGGTCACATGGATCACGAAGGCTCAGAGAAGGTTGGGGGAGGGGACCCACTGGAACAGCTGTTGGGAGACAGATGGTAGCCTCCCGTCAAGGCCATCCATCCTTTGCACCATGGGCTGAATGGCCAGGTCACATGGATCACGAAGGCTCAGAGAAGGTTGGGGGAGGGGACCCACTGGAACAGCTGTTGGGAGACAGATGGTAGCCTGCGTCAAGACCATCCAGCGTGTTCTTTAACGTGCACGAGGTATGGCTCTCTTCCGCACACGGGGCCACGGCTTAACGTCCCATCCGACGGACGGGGGTCTTTCCAAGCCCATCGGTGTCCCCTACTGACCGTGGGCAGGGCGGGGAGTTTTGTGGAGATAAATCTCAACGCTGACCCAGCTGGTACTCGAACCTGGGAACTACAGATTACGAGCCTGGCGCGCTACCGACTGAGCCACCTCCGCCCCAGGGATGCTAGAAAAGTGAGAACCTTCTAGTTGTGACTTCTAAAGTGAATGGAAACAATAAGCTGTGATTTTTCATTATCACCATCTACCTCCGGATAGCCTCATCTTCTGCCTCTCTGTGTGCAGATGCACCTCTCAGCCATAAACGTCAAATAATTCAAAGCTCGCAGACGTTGTCTGGAGGCATCAGCATCAACCTGCGAATATTTGGGGGATGGCCGTGTCTCGCGCTTTTGTCGTCAAGGTCACAGCATCTTTTCTCGTATGCAAATGTTATAGCAAGCGGCACAGGGCGCAGGAGATTGAAAGAGAGCGGCCCTGACGACAACGGGGCAAAAGTCCTCTTAGTTTACGACGCAGTCGGTCGGGCAGTTCGCCGCACTTTTCGAACGCTTGCACTTTACTTCTGTATAACCTTGTCAGGCCAATGACGGCTGATAAGTTGCCACGTGGTCGTGGCGAGGTCCAATCACAGCAGACTGACGGAGAGGAATCTTGCCAGCTCTGTGGTTTGGCAGAATGCCTAAAACTGATGAGACGGAGAGTTGGGTTGAAAGGAGCTCTTCTGTCTTCTTCCGAAAATCGTCGAAATAATCGTTCTCGGCTTTTTTGGACGGGAACAAAACGGTATGACACATACACACCCTTGTCACTAGTAAGTGGACTCCCACAAGAGGGACGACGAGATGGGCGGGGATTCTCACGAGACTCAAGTTTTCAATTTAACATCAACATAAACTTAAACAGCGCATTTGCTTTTTAAAGGTGAATGAGGGATCATGGCTGCCGGCAGAAATTTTTCCAGGGGGGCTAATTTGTTTCAGGGATAGGCAAATATTATTAGCAAGTTTTTTGCAAGCAATCTTTTTGTAAAACAATTTTTTTTTGCAAAACAAATCTTTTTTTTGCAAAACAAACACTATTGCCCGCTTTCGTGAGCAATATTTTTTGTCTCGCAGAAGCGGGCTCCCCCAAAGAAATGTTTGACTCGACATAAATATTTCTAAAAATTATTATATTAAATACACGAAAAAATGTATTTTAATAATAATAAACAAAAATAAAATAATTCCGACACCAAAAGCGGAAATATAAATAAAAAAAACAGGATTTCCATTTCGTTCAAGAAAATAAAAAACATTAATTTTTTTTTTGGTGCATTTGATATTGTTTGACATAAATTAATTTTTCGATCAATTTTTCAGAGGATGGTGGGGGGGGGGAGGTAACTGCCCTTCTCTTCCGCCCCCCCCCCCCCCCCTCCATTCCGGCTCTAAAGTGGTGGGTTCATTTCAGATGACTCTAAATATGAGGCCGTCCCATGGCCGAGTGGTTAGCGCGCTTGGCTACTGATCTAAGGGACCTGGGTTCGAGCCCCGGGTAAGGCATGGATGAGTGTGTCGTTTTTCTACTGAGGTCCTGCCATCCTCTCAGATCTCCTACTGTGGCACATAAACTGACATGCTCCTGTCAGACTTCTGTGGCAAGCAGCTGCTTGAGGGGGGTATTTATTTTTATTTATTTATAAATATGAGAACGTCTTCTGCATATTTTGCTCCATGGGGATAGAAATGAGGAGGGTCACAGAAATTTCCATTAATAATTTTTTTTTCGGGGGAGAGTCGGAAAAGGTTTTGAAAAGCTCTGCTTCATAGAAAGGAGAAACGACAAAAAGTTGAAATTTTAGAATTTACGAGGAATCTGGAGTTCAATTTCACGGAAGGGTGGAAGTCGAAATATATCTGTAGCTCTTGCTTTTGGCAGATTTTAATTTTTCATTTGACTGTATTCAAAAATGTCTGGGTATAAAAATATATAGAAATTGAAATTTAAAAGAAATAGATTGCATAATTTTGAAAAAGGGTTTTCCGATTTCTCACATTTTTAGTATTAGGGTTTTCTTTAACGTGCACAGGATATGGCTCTCCATCACACGGGGCCACGGCTTAACGTCCCAACAGACAGACGGCGGCCTTTCCAATACCACCAGTGCCCCCTACTGACACTGGGCAGGGCAGGGAGTTTTGCGGAGATATTTCAGAACGGAAAGTGATAATAATTATCATTATTGTTTTACAAATTGATGCGTTGTTGTTTGGGTTGTTTTACATCTGAGCGGCACTTTTTTGCACACCATGGGCTAAATGGCCAGGTCACATGGACCCCGAAGGCTCAGAGAAGGTTGGGGGAAGGGACCCACTGAAACAGCTGTTGGGAGACAGATGGTAGCCTCCCATCAAGGCCATCCAGCGTGTTCTTTAACGTGCACAGGGTATGGCTCTCCCGCACACGAGGCCACGGCTTAACGTCCCATCAGACGGACGGCGGCCTTTCCAAGCCCATCGGTGTCCCCTTACTGACCGTGGGCAAGGCGGGGAAATTTTGCGGAGATA
The DNA here is from genome assembly GCA_038380435.1 of Ryuthela nishihirai. NCBI lineage: Eukaryota > Metazoa > Arthropoda > Arachnida > Araneae > Heptathelidae > Ryuthela > Ryuthela nishihirai. The sequence continues at coordinate 54,718,147 of JAWZYU010000027.1, forward strand.
AATCTCAACGCTTACCCAGCTGGGACTCGAACCTGGGAACTACAGATTACGAGCCTGGCGCGCTACCGACTGAGCCACCCCCGCCCCACAAATTGATGCCAGTTTGCTCTTAAGAAAGAAAGTAAATCAAAAGATAGAAGTTTTTTTCTTTATCAACCCAAAGTCATACGAAAAGAAAAATAACTTCCATCTTATCTAGCTCCATAAAACTTCATAAGACAATATCTCCATTTCTTTTTTCTTCAGCGAGCCCTTATCTGAATTAGAAAACAATTCTTCCCTGAAAAGGCCTCGAATTCTGGCATTTCCGTCTTATTTATTTACGCAGCATCTCCGAAGGAAATAGATAAAAGAAACTAGGAAGTTCCCCTTTCTCTCGATACAAATGAACCACAAAGAAGAAAGAGAAAAAAATCCAAACGTTTCTTTTAAATAATTCCACCAATTCCCAACTTACACGGTAGAAGCATTTTTCAAAAAATCAGTGTAAGGTTAAATCGTGTCGTTAGTCGGACTTGAATTTCTCATGAGATTTGGGTTGGGTTGTTTTACCTCTGAGCGGCACTTTTTTGCACACCATGGGCTAAATGGCCAGGTCACAAGGACCCCGAAGGCTCAGAGATGGTTGATGGAGGGGACCCACTGGAACAGCTGTTGGGAGACAGATGGTAGCCTCCCGTCAAGTCCATCCAGTGTGTTCTTTAACGTTGGGTTGTTTTACCTCTGAGCGGCACTTTTTTGCACACCATGGGCTAAATGGCCAAGTCACATGGACCCCGAAGGCTCAGAGAAGGTTGGAGGAGGGGACCCACTGGAACAGCTGTTGGGAGACAGATGGTAGCCTCCCGTCAAGGCCATCCAGCGTGTTCTTCAACGTGCACAGGGTATGGCTCTCCCACACACGGGGCCACGGCTTAACGTCCCATCCGACGAACGGCGGCCTTTCCAAGTCCATCGGTGTCCCCTACTGACCATGGGCAGGGCGGGGAATTTTGCGGAGATAAATCTCAACGCTGACCCAGCTGGAACTCGAACCTGGGAACTATAGAGTACGAGCCTGGCGCGCTACCGACTGAGCCACCCCCGCCCCATTTTCTCATGAGAAATTATGTAAATAGGCTATGGACGTTCCACAATCCTAACCTGATTGGTACATTTTTAATTTTATTATGACTATACCTTGTTAATATTCACCCACCTCGACCTCATTCTTTAATGTCTCTGAATGAGGTTTTAATGCCTCTGAATGAGGTTTTAATGCCTCATTCTTTAATGAGTCTTTAATGTCAGCTAAACACGAATGTTGTGCTGCTTGACAACATTTTTGTTGGAATTCTCGTGGTAGATTTCGCTTCATTAAAAGATTTTGATAACTCTTCTCCAAGCCCATCGCTGTCCCCTACTGACAACTCAAATACACTGGTTTACATAAATTAAAGAACAGCCCTGTGCTATCTGAATGGGAAGCTAACGCCTAAATTTATTTCTATAAAATAAATACCCCCTCAAGCAGCGGCTTGCCACAAAGATTTGACAGGAGACTTAGATCAGTAGCCAAGCGTGCTAACCACTCGGCCACGGGATGGCTTCGTTCTGGAATGACTTTTAAATATGCTAATTGCGGTTTGTGGGTTTGAATATTTATTTAGAAAAAAAGCAACATCAGCTTGAAGACAAAAATACGGTGGAGATTATAATAAATAAATAAATAAATGAATACCCCCTCAAGCAGCTGCTTGCCACAGAGGTCTGACAGGAGCCTTTCAGTTATATTCCATAGTAGAAGACCTGAGAGGATAGAAGGACCTCAGCAGAAAAACAACACAAACGCCCATGCCTTAAATCTGGGGCTCGAACCTAGGTCCCTTAGATCAGTAGCCAAGCGCGCTAACTACTCGGCCACGCGAAGGCCTAAACTCTATAACTTCTGAAATTAGTTTTTTGCTTTGGAAAATATGATAGCAAAGTTGTCAAATACACGGAAAGGACAATTTATTACACAGACCACGATCTATTAAAAAAACAAGGGGGGGGGGGGGAAGGCAAGAAAGGAGGCATCCTGCTTTGGGTTGTTGGGTTGTTTTACCTCTGAGCGGCACTTTTTTGCACACCATAGGCTAAATGGCCAGGTCACATGGACACCGAAGGCTCAGAGAAGGTTGGGGGAGGGGACCCACTGGAAAAGCTGTTGGGAGACAGATGGTAGCCTCCTGTCAAGGCCATCCAGCGTGTTCTTTAACGTGCACAGGGTATGGCTCTCCCGCACACGGGGCCACGGCTTAAGTCCACGGCTTAAGTCCCATCCGACGGACGGTGGCCTTTCCAAGCACATCGGTGTCCCCTACTGACCGTGGGCGATATGCAGCAGTTAGGAATCTGACCTGTTTGTAATCCACAAAGGATTTCGCCGGACCGCATTATTTTGTGGACGAATGCGGTGTGTATAATAAATTGTGCTTTCAGTGTATATCACTGCTTTTTTTTTTAATCTATCAAATCTCGATTTTAAACAAGTTCTTTCACCATTTAATGGGTTATGAAAATTTGAATAATTTTCAGAAGCAATGCCAGTCTTAAGAAATTTATACAAAACTAATAAACAGTGAAATAATTCTTTACCCAAACTGCTAAAATTCACAATTATTTTATTAAACACTTTGATACAATACTTATTACTAAGTTTTAATTAACTTCTGAAGTCATTTTTTGTGGCTGGCATTGTTATCGCTAAGTATTCAAACCTCCATAACTCATTTAAATACTGAACGAATATTGTTCAAAATATCGTGATATTGATTTATTTGATTGAGATCTTTATCTGCAATCACATTTTTCGAAGCAAAAAAAAACCTATTTTAGAAGTTATAGAGCTTCGATGTAGCTTCCCATTGAAATAATATACGGTTGTTCCTTAATTTATGGGGGGGGGGGGGCTCAGTCGGTAGCGCGCCAGGCTCGTAATCTGTAGTTCCCAGGTTCGAGTCTCAGTTGGGTCAGCGTTGAGTTTATCTCCGCAAAACTCCCTGCCCACGGTCAGTAGGGGATACCGATGGGCTTGGAATGGTCGCCGTCCGTCGGATGGGACGTTAAGCCGTGGCCCCGTGTGCGGGAGAGCCATACCCTGTGCACGTTAAAGAACACGCTGGATGGCCTGACGGGAGGCTGCCATAAAAAAGATCCCGGTAAATCCGAAAAGTTTAATCTCAATGTTTCCATTAATCCCAACAGATGTTCCAGTGGGTTCCCTTCCCGAACCTTCTCTGAGCCTTCGGGGTCTTTGTGGCCTGTCCATTTAGCCCATGGTGTGCAAAAAAGTGCCGCTCAGAGGTAAAACAACCCATCAAAACCCCCAACCTTCTCTGAGCTTTTGGGGTCCTTGTGACCTGGCCATTTAGCCCATGGTGTGCAAAAAAGTGCCGCTTAGAGGTAAAACAACCCAACCCAACCCCCAACCTTCTCTGAGCCTTTGGGGTCCTTGTGACCTGGCCATTTAGCCCATGGTGTGCAAAAAAGTGCCGCTCAGAGGTAAAACAACCCACAACAACTCTTAATTTATTGAAAACAGATTAGCAACAGAAATAATCAGCCAACTCTTTAAATGCTAAACGAATCTTGTTCAAAAATAAATAATTAGTTTGATTGAGATTTTGGAATTTAATCTCAAAGTTTCCACGAAACTCTCATTTTTAAAAATTACAGAATTTTGAAATACAACGACTAAATTCTTCGGTCATAACCTATTGTAGGAAAGCATTTGACTCATGAGTCCTCAACCTTCTTCAAGGCCACAAAAGAATCCGCAAAGTACTCTTTCGTTATGAAATACTGCATAATAGTGATCAAAGAAACTCTGACTGACTTATCTTGCAAAACAAAATCCGGTGGTGTGCGGCTTAGCTCCCTTACATAACTTATTTCGCCGATTGTTGTCGTCATGACTCCCCCTCCCCCCCTCGAAATTAACGGATCCAGAAGACAAGTCGCAGTTTAAGATGGTTTACAGCGGATTGTGTGCTATTGGGGCGTTTACCTTCCGAAGTCAACACTCTTTCCAGCAGAAAAGGAATGAATCGACATTTTGCAATTTGCTCTTAGTTTCGCAAATATAAATGACAATAATAACTTATTTATGCGCATTTCTCTTTCTCGTTTCAGTTTCAGCGTCTCTTTCTCCAGCAGACACGGAGAGGTCAAAGTCCATGATACGGACGCCTACACATCCGGACTTTAATCTGATCTTATGTCTCTGTCTTTAATTCTGCTTTAGGAAATTTTGAAATCGCTGATATTGTTTTTTAACTCTTCATTTTTTTAACGTTTGTTTATTGCTGTAGCCGCAAAACTCCCCGCCCTGCCCACGGTCAGTATGGGACACCGATGGGCTTGGAAAGGCCGCCGTCCGTCGGATGGAACATTAAGCCGTGGCCACGTGTATGGGAGAGCTATACCCTGTGCACGTTAAAGAACACGCTGGATGGCCTTGACGGGAGGCTACCATCTGTCTCCCAACAGCTGTTCCAATGGGTCCCCTCCCACAACCTTCTCTGAGCCTTCGGGGTCCTTGTGATCTGGCCATTTAGCGCATGGTGTGCAAAAAAGTGCCGCTCAGAGGTAAAACAACCCAACACAACTGCTGTAGCTGAAAAAGGTTCGCTAGATGGAAGCACCGAACATTCTGAAACTAAATAGATGAAATTGGTATACAGCGCTTGTCCAGAAGTAAATTCACCCTTTGGAACGTTTCTCTTTCGGAACCAAGCTTTAATAAAGGTTATAATCCCGTACCCAGGGAGGAAGGAGATACGGGATTATAACTCCATCCTCTTGGGTAGGGGGCGGGGGTGGCTCAGTCGGTAGCACGCCAGGCCCGTAATCTGTAGTTCCCAGGTTCAAGTCCCAGCTGGGTCAGCGTTGAGATTTATCTCCGCAAAACTCCCTGCCCACGGTCAGTAGGGGACACCGATGGGCTTGGAAAGGCCGCCGTCCGTCGAATGAGACGTTAAGTCGTGGCCCCGTGTGCCGGAGAGCCATACCCAGTGCACGTTAAAGAACACGCTGGATGGCCTTGACGGGAGGATACCATCGGTCTCCCAACAGCTGTTCCAGTGAGTCCCCTCCCCCAACCTTCTCTGAACCTTCGGAGTCTTTGTGGCCCGGCTATTTAGCCCATGGTGTGCAAAAAAGTGTCGCACATGGTGTGCAAAAAAGTGTCGTAAAACAACCCAAGGAGTAACCTTGTTCTTTCCCCACCAAAATTTAAAGAGGCAACTTGTTTTTCTCCAGCAAATATGTGAAGGCAACTTGTTCTTTCCCCAGTAAATTTCATGGAGGTAAGTCGTCCTTTTTTAACAAATTCAAGGAGATGACTTGTTCTTTCGCCAACAAATTTATGAACGCAATTTGTTCCCTCCCTAGGAATTTCAGGGAGTCAACTTTTCTCTCCCAGTTACCTTGAAAAAGGTTACTTGTATTTCATCCAGTAAATTCGGAAGAACAACTTTCTTCTTCACTTCGCTAGGTTAACGATTCATCTTACTCTTTCCACAGCAATTTCAGGAACCCAGCAAATTCAAGAAGGCCACTTTTCTACCCCAATTAAGTTCAGGGCCACTAAAATTTTGCCCAGTAAATTCAGAAAAACAACTTGCATCTTTTCTTCAGCAGGTTCAAAGGACCAGCTTACACTTTCCACAGCAAATTCAGCGAGGAAACTTATTCATTTTCCAGTAAATGCAGAAAGGTAACTTATTCCTTTCCTACTAAATTCAGCAAGGCAACTTATTCCTATCCCAATAAATTCAGAAAGGTAACTTATTCCTTTCCCAGTAAATCCAGAACGGTAACTTATTCCTTTCCCAGAAAATCCGAAAAAGTAACTTATTTTTTCCCCAGCAAATCCGAAAAGGTAACTTATTCTTTCTCCCGGTAAATCCGAAAAGGTAACTTATTCCTCCCCCGGTAAATCCGAAAAGGTAACTTATTCCTCCCCCGGTAAATCCGAAAAGGTAACTTATTCCTCCCCGGCAAATCCAAAAAGTAACTTATTCCTCCCCCGGTAAATCCGAAAAGGTAACTTATTCTTTACCATGGTAAATATGAAAAGGTAACTTATTCCTCCCCCGGTAAATCCGAAAAGGTAACTTATTCCTCCCAAGGTAAATCCGAAAAGGTAACTTATTCCTCCCCTGGTAAATCTGAAAAGTTAACTTATTCCTCCCCCAGTAAATCCGAAAAGGTAACTTATTCCTCCCCCAGTAAATCCGAAAAGGTAACTTATTCTTTCCCCCGGTAAATCCGAAAAGGTAACTTATTACTCCCCGGTAAATCCGAAAAGGTAACTTATTCCTCCCCCAATAAATCCGAAAAGGTAACTTATTCCTCCCAAGGTAAATCCGAAAAGGTAACTTATTCCTCCCCCTGTAAATCCGAAAAGGCAACTTATTCCTCCGTCGGTAAATCCGAAAAGGTAACTTAATCCTCCATGGCAAATCCGAAAAGGTAACTTATTCCTCCCCCAGTAAATCCGAAAAGGTAACTTATTTCTCCCCAGGGAAATCCGAAAAGGTAACCTATTCTTTCCCCCGGTAAATCCGAAGAGGTAACTTATTCCTCCCCCGGTAAATCCGAAAAGGTAACGTATTTCTCCCCCGGTAAATCCGAAAAGGTAACTTATTCCTCCCCTGGTAAATCCGAAAAGGTAACTTATTCCTCCCAAGGTAAATCCGAAAAGGTAACTTATTCCTCCGCCGGTAAATCCGAAAACGCAACTTATTCCTCCCCCGGTAAATCCGAAAAGGAAACTTATTTCTCCCCTGGAAAATCCAAAAAGGTAACTTATTCCTTCCCGGTAAATCCGAAAAGGTAACTTATTCTCCCACGGTAAATCCGAAAAGGTAACTTATTCCTCCCAAGGTAAATCCGAAAAGGTAACTTATTCCTCCCAAGGAAAATCCGAAAAGGTAACTTATTCCTCCCCCGGTAAATCCGAAATGGTAACGTATTTCTCCCCCGGTAAATCCGAAAAGGTAACTTATTCCTCCCAAGGTAAATCCGAAAAGGTAACTTATTCCTCCCAAGGTAAATCCGAAAAGGTAACTTATTCCTCCCCCAGTAAATCCGAAAAGGTAACTTATTTCTCCCCAGGGAAATCCGAAAAGGTAACTTATTCTTTCCCCCGGTAAATCCGAAGAGGTAACTTATTCCTCCCCAGGTAAATCCGAAAAGGTAACTTATTCCTCCCCCAGTAAATCCGAAAAGGTAACTTATTCTTTCCCCCGGTAAATCCGAAAAGGTAACTTATTACTCCCCGGTAAATCCGAAAAGGTAACTTATTCCTCCCCCAATAAATCGGAAAAGGTAACTTATTCCTCCCAAGGTAAATCCGAAAAGGTAACTTATTCCTCCCCCTGTAAATCCGAAAAGGCAACTTATTCCTCCGTCGGTAAATCCGAAAAGGTAACTTAATCCTCCATGGCAAATCCGAAAAGGTAACTTATTCCTCCCCCAGTAAATCCGAAAAGGTAACTTATTTCTCCCCAGGGAAATCCGAAAAGGTAACCTATTCTTTCCCCCGGTAAATCCGAAGAGGTAACTTATTCCTCCCCCGGTAAATCCGAAAAGGTAACGTATTTCTCCCCCGTAAATCCGAAAAGGTAACTTATTCCTCCCCTGGTAAATCCGAAAAGGTAACGTATTTCTCCCCCGGTAAATCCGAAAAGGTAACTTATTCCTCCCCTGGTAAATCCGAAAAGGTAACTTATTACTCCCAAGGTAAATCCGAAAAGGTAACTTATTCCTCCGCCGGTAAATCCGAAAACGCAACTTATTCCTCCCCCGGTAAATCCGAAAAGGAAACTTATTTATCCCCTGGAAAATCCAAAAAGGTAACTTATTCCTTCCCGGTAAATCCGAAAAGGTAACTTATTCTCCCACGGTAAATCCGAAAAGGTAACTTATTCCTCCCAAGGTAAATCCGAAAAGGTAACTTATTCCTCCCCTGGTAAATCTGGAAAGGTAACTTATTCCTCCCAAGGTAAATCCGAAAAGGTAACTTATTCCTCCCCCAGTAAATCCGAAAAGGTAACTTATTTCTCCCCAGGGAAATCCGAAAAGGTAACTTATTCTTTCCCCCGGTAAATCCGAAGAGGTAACTTATTCCTCCCCCGGTAAATCCGAAAAGGTAACGTATTTCTCCCCCGGTAAATCCGAAAAGGTAACTTATTCCTCCCCTGGTAAATCCGAAAAGGTAACTTATTCCTCCCAAGGTAAATCCGAAAAGGTAACTTATTCCTCCCCCGGTAAATCCGAATAGGTAACGTATTTCTCCCCTGGTAAATCCGAAAAGGAAACTTATTTCTCCCCTGGTAAATCCGAAAAGGAAACTTATTTCTCCCCTGGTAAATCCAAAAAGGTAACTTATTCCTCCCCGGTAAATCCGAAAAGGTAACTTATTCTCCCACGGTAAATCCGAAAAGGTAACTTATTCCTCCCAAGGTAAATCCGAAAAAGTAACTTATTCCTCCCAAGGAAAATCCGAAAAGGTAACTTATTGTTCCCCTGGTAAATCTGGAAAGGTAACTTATTCCTCCCCAGTAAATCCGAAAAGATACCTTTTCGGATTTACCGGGGGAGGAGTAAGTTAACTTATTTTTCCCCCGGTAAATCCGAAAACGTAACTTATTCTTCCCCCAATAAATCCGAAAAGGTAACTTATTCCTCCCAAGGTAAATCCGAAAAGGTAACTTATTCCTCCCAAGAAAAATCCGAAAAGGAAACTTATTCCTCCCCTGGTAAATCTGGAAAGGTAACCTATTCCTCCCCAGTAAATCCGAAAAGATAACTTATTCCTCCCCCGGTAAATCCGAAAAGGTAACTTATTTCTCCCCCGGTAAATCCGAAAAGGTAACATATTTTTCCCCCAAAAAATCCGAAAAGGTAACTTATTCCTCCCAAGGTAAATCAGAAAAGGTAACTTATTCTTTCCCCCAGTAAATCCGAAAGAGTAACTTATTCCTCCCAAGGTAAATCCGAAAAGGTAACTTATTCCTCCCCTGGTAAATCTGGAAAGGTAACTTATTCCTCCCCCAGTAAATCCGAAAAGGTAACTTATTCCTCCCCCAGTAAATCCAAAAAGGTAACTTATTCCTCCCCGGTAAATCCGAAAAGATAACTTATTCCTCCCCCGGAAAATCCGAAAAGGTAACTTATTTCTTCCCCGGTAAATCCGAGGGGCGGGGGTGGCTCAGTCGGTAACGCGCCAGGCTCGTAATCTGTAGTTCCCAGGTTCGAGTCCCAGCTGGGTCAGCATTGAGATTTATCTCCGCAAAATTCCCCGTCCTGCCCACGGTCAGTAGGGGTCACCGATGGGCTTGAAAAGGCCGCCGTCCGTCGGATGGGACGTTAAGCCGTGGCCCCGTGTGCGGGAGAGCCATACCCTGTGCACGTTAAAGAACACGCTGGATGGCCTTGACGGGAGGCTACCATCTGTCTCCCAACAGCTGTTCCAGTGGGTCCCCTCCCCCAACCTTCTCTGAGCCTTCGGGGTCCATGTGACCTGGCCATTTAGCTCATGGTGTGCAAAAAAGTGCCGCTCAGAGGTAAAACAACCCAACAACCCAACCGGTAAATCCGAAAAGGTAACTTATTCTTTCCCCCAGTAAATCCGAAAGGGTAACTTATTCCTCCCAAGGTAAATCCGAAAAGGTAACTTATTCCTCTACCGGAAAATACGAAAAGGCAACTTATCCCTCCCCCGGTAAATCCGAAAAGGTAACTTAATCCTCCATGGTAAATCCGAAAAGGTAACTTATTCCTCCCCCGGAAAATCCGAAAAGGTAACTTATTCTTCCCCTAATAAATCCGAAAAGGTAACTTATTCCTCCCAAGGTAAATCCGAAAAGGTAACTTATTCCTCCCCCGGTAAATACAAAAAGGCAACGTATTCCTCCCCCGGTAAATCCGAAAAGGTAACTTATTCCTCCCCCGGTAAATCCGAAAAGGTAACTTATTCCTCCCAAGGTAAATCCGAAAAGGTAATTTATTCTCCCCTGGTAAATCCGAAAAGGTAAGTTATTCCTCCCCCAATAAATCCGAAAATGTAACTTATTCCTCCCAAGGTAAATCCGAAAAGGTAACTTATTCCTCCCCTGGTAATCTGGAAAGGTAACTTATTCCTCCCCCAGTAAATACAAAGAGGTAACTTATTCCTCCCCGGTAAATCCGAAAAGATAACTTATTCCACCCCTGGTAAATCCGAAAAGGTAACTTATTTCTTCCCCGGTAAATCCGAAAAGGTAACTTATTCCTTCCCCCAGTAAATCCGAAAAGGTAACTAATTCCTCCCCGGTAAATCCGAAAAGGTAACTTATTCTCCCACGGTAAATCCGAAAAGGTAACTTATTCCTCCCCCGGTAAGTCCGAAAAGGTAACTTATTCCTCCCCCGGTAAATCCGAAAAGGTAACTTACTCCTCCCAAGGTAAATCCCAAAAGGTAATTTATACGCCCCCGGTAAATCCGAAAAGGTAAGTTATTCCTCCCCCAATAAATTCGAAAAGGTAACTTATTCCTCCCAAAGAAAATCCGAAAAGGTAACTTATTCCTCTCCTGGTAAATCTGGAAAGGTAACTTATTCCTCCCCCAGTAAATCCGAAAAGGTAACATATTCCTACCCCAGAAAATCCAAAAAGGTAACTTATTCCTCCCCGGTAAATCCGAAAAGATAACTTATTCCTCCCCGGTAAATCTGAAAAGGTAACTTATTCCTCCCCCGGTAAATCCGAAAGGTAACTTATTCTTCCCCCAATTAATCCGAAAAGGTAACTTATTCCTCTCCGGTAAATCCGAAAAGATAACTTATTCCTCCCCGGTAACTCTGAAAAGGTGACATATTTCTCCCCCGATAAATCCGAAATGGTAACTTATTCTTTCCGCCGGTAAATCCGAAAAGGTAACGTATTCCTCCCCCGGTAAATCCGAAAAACTAACGTATTTCTTCCCTGGTAAATCCAGAAAGGTAACTTATTCCTCCCCCGGTAAATCCGAAAAGGTAACTTATTCCTCCCCCGGTAAATCTCAAAAGGTAACTTATTCCTCCCCCGGTAAATCCGAAAAGGTAACTTATTTCTCCCCCGGTAAATCCGAAAACGTAACTTATTCCTCCCCCAGTAAATCCGAAAAGGTAACTTACTCCTCCCAAGGTAAATCCGAAAAGGTAATTTATACTCCCCCGGTAAATCCGAAAAGGTAAGTTATTCCTCCCCCAATAAATCCGAAAAGGTAACTTATTCCTCCCAAAGTAAATCCGAAAAGGTAACTTATTCCTCCCCTGGTAAATTTGGAAAGGTAACTTATTCCTCCCCCAGTAAATCCGAAAAGGTAACATATTCCTCCCCCAGAAAATCCAAAAAGGTAACTTATTCCTCCCCGGTAATTCCGAAAAGATAACTTATTCCTCCCCGGTAAATCTGAAAAGGTAACTTATTCATCCCCCGGTAAATCCGAAAGGTAACTTATTCTTCCCCCAATTAATCCGAAAAGGTAACTTATTACTCCCAAGGTAAATCCGAAAAGGTAACTTACTCCTCCCGCGGCAAATCCGAAAAGATAACTTATTCCTCCCCTGGTAAATCCGAAAAGGTAACTTATTTCTTCCCTGGTAAATCCGAAAAGGTAACTTATTCTTTCCCCCAGTAAATCCGAAAAGGTAACTAATTCCTCCCCGGTAAATCCGAAAAGGTAACTTATTCTCCCACGGTAAATCCGAAAAGGTAACTTATTCCTCCCAAGGTAAATCCGAAAAGGTAACTTATTCCTCCCCCGGTAAGTCCGAAAAGGTAACTTACTCCTCCCAAGGTAAATCCGAAAAGGTAATTTATTCTCCCCCGGTAAATCCGAAAAGGTAAGTTATTCCTCCCCCAATAAATCCGAAAAGGTAACTTATTCCTCCCAAAGTAAATCCGACAAGGTAATTTATTCCTCCCCTGGTAAATCTGGAAAGGTAACTTATTCCTCCCGCAGTAAATCCGAAAAGGTAACATATTCCTCCCCCAGAAAATCCAAAAAGGTAACTTATTCCTCCCCGGTAAATCCGAAAAGATAACTTATTCCTCCGCGGTAAATCTGAAAAGGTAACATATTTCTCCCCCGATAAATCCGAAAAGGTAACTTATTGTTTCCCCCGGTAAATCCGAAAAGGTAACGTATTCCTCCCCCGGTAAATCCGAAAAGGTAACGTATTTCTTCCCTGGTAAATCCAGAAAGGTAACTTATTCCTCCCCCGGTAAATCCGAAAAGGTAACTTATTCCTCCCCCGGTAAATCCGAAAAGGTAACTTATTCCTCCCCCGATAAATCCGAAAAGGTAACTTATTTCTCCCCCGGTAAATCCGAAAAGGTAACTTATTTCTCCTCCGGTATATCCGAAAGGTAACTTATTCCTCCCCCAGTAAATCCAAAGAGGTAACTTATTCCTCCCCGGTAAATCCGAAAAGGTAACTTATTTCTTCCCCGGTAAATCCGAAAAGGTAACTAATTCCTCCCCGGTAAATCCCAAAAGGTAACTTATTCTCCCACGGTAAATCCGAAAAGGTAACTTATTCCTCCCCGGGTAAATCCGAAAAGGTAACTTATTCCGCCCCCGGTAAATCCGAAAAGGTAACTTACTCCTCCCAAGGTAAATCCGAAAAGGTAATTTATACGCCCCCGGTAAATCCGAAAAGGTAAGTTATTCCTCCCCCAATAAATCCGAAAAGGTAACTTATTCCTCCCAAAGTCAATCCGAAAAGGTAACTTATTCCTCCCCTGGTAAATCTGGAAAGGTAACTTATTCCTCTCCCAGTAAATCCGAAAAGGTAACATATTCCTACCCCAGAAAATCCAAAAAGGTAACTTATTCCTCCCCGGTCAATCCGAAAAGATAACTTATTCCTCCCCGGTAAATCTGAAAAGATAACTTATTCCTCCCCCGGTAAATCCGAAAGGTAACTTATTCTTCCCCCAATTAATCCGAAAATGTAACTTATTCCTTCCCGGTAAATCCGAAATGATAACTTATTCCTCCCCGGTAACTCTGAAAAGGTGACATATTTCTCCCCCGATAAATCCGAAAAGGTAACTTATTCTTTCCCCCGGTAAATCCGAAAAGGTAACGTATTCCTCCCCCGGTAAATCCGAAAAGCTAACGTATTTCTTCCCTGGTAAATCCAGAAAGGTAACTTATTCCTCCCCCGGTAAATCCGAAAAGGTAACTTATTCCTCCCCCGGTAAATCTCAAAAGGTAACTTATTCCTCCCCCGGTAAATCCGAAAAGGTAACTTATTTCTCCCCCGGTAAATCTGAAAACGTAACTTATTCCTCCCCCGGTAAATCCGAAAAGGTAACTTACTCCTCCCAAGGTAAATCCGAAAAGGTAATTTATACTCCCCCGGTAAATCCGAAAAGGTAAGTTATTCCTCCCCCAATAAATCCGAAAAGGTAACTTATTCCTCCCAAAGTAAATCCGAAAAGGTAACTTATTCCTCCCCTGGTAAATCTGGAAAGGTAACTTATTCCTCCCCCAGTAAATCCGAAAAGGTAACATATTCCTCCCCCAGAAAATCCAAAAAGGTAACTTATTCCTCCCCGGTAAATCCGAAAAGATAATTTATTCCTCCCCGGTAAATCTGAAAAGGTAACTTATTCCTCCCCCGGTAAATCCGAAAGGTAACTTATTCTTCCCCCAATTAATCCGAAAAGGTAACTTATTACTCCCAAGGTAAATCCGAAAAGGTAACTTACTCCTCCCGCGGCAAATCCGTAAAGATACCTTTTCGGATTTACCAGGGGAGGAATAAGTTAACTTATTTCTTCCCTGCTAAATCCGAAAAGGTAACTTATTCTTTCCCCCCCTAAATCCGAAAAGGTAACTAATTCCTCCCCGGTAAATCCGAAAAGGTAACTTATTCTCCCACGGTAAATCCGAAAAGGTAACTTATTCCTCCCAAGGTAAATCCGAAAAGGTAACTTATTCTTCCCAAGGTAAATCCGAAAAGGTAACTTATTCCTCCCCTGGTAAATCTGGAAAGGTAACTTTTTCCTCCCCGGTAAATCCGAAAAGGTTACTTATTCCTCCCCTGGTAAATCAGAAAGGTAACTTATTCTTCCCCCCAATAAATCCGAAAAGGTAAATTATTCCTCCCAAGGTAAATCCGAAAAGGTAACTTATTCCTCCCCCGGTAAACCCGAAAAGGCAATGTATTCCTCCCCCGGTAAATCCGAAAAGGTAAGTTATTCCTCCCAAGGTAAATCCGAAAAGGTAACTTATTCTTTCCCCCGGTAAATCCGAAAAGGTAACTTATTCCTCCCCCGGTAAATCCGAAAAGGTAACTTATTCCTCCCAAGGTAAATCCGAAAGGGTCACTTATTCCTCCCCCGGTAAGTCCGAAAAGGTAACTTTCTCCTCCCAAGGTAAATCCGAAAAGGTAATTTATTCTCCCCTGGTAAATCCGAAAAGGTAAGTTATTCCTCCCCCAATAAATCCGAAAAGGTAACTTATTCCTCCCAAAGTAAATCCGAAAAGGTAACTTATTCCTCCCCTGGTAAATCTGGAAAGGTAACTTATTCCTCCCCCAGTAAATCCGAAAAGGTAACATATTCCTCCCCCAGAAAATCGAAAAAGGTAACTTATTCCTCCCCGGTAAATCCGAAAAGATAACTTATTCCTCCGCGGTAAATCTGAAAAGGTAACATATTTCTCCCCCGATAAATCCGAAAAGGTAACTTATTGTTTCCCCCGGTAAATCCGAAATGGTAACGCATTTCTTCCCTGGTAAATCCAGAAAGGTAACTTATTCCTCCCCCGGTAAATCCGAAAAGGTAACTTATTCCTCCCCCGGTAAATCCGAAAAGGTAACTTATTCCTCCCCCGGTAAATCCGAAAAGGTAACTTATTTCTCCCCCGGTAAATCCGAAAAGGTAACTTATTTCTCCTCCGGTAAATCCGAAAGGTAACTTATTCTTCCCCCAATTAATCCGAAAAGGTAACTTATTCCTCCCAAGGTAAATCCGAAAAGGTAACTTACTTCTCCCCCGGTAAATCCGAAAAGGTAACTTATTTCTCCTCCGGTAAATCCGAAAGGTAACTTATTCTTCCCCCAATTAATCCGAAAAGGTAACTTATTCATCCCAAGGTAAATCCGAAAAGGTAACTTACTCCTCCCGCGGCAAATCCGAAAAAATAATTTATTCCTCCCCCGCTAAATCCGAAAATGTAACTTATTCCTCCCCCGGCATATTCGAAAACGCAACGTATTCCTCCCCCGGGAAATTCCGAGAAGGTAACTTATTCCTTCCCCGGTAAATCTGAAAAGGTAACTTACTCCTCCAAAGGTAAATCCGAAAAGGTAACTTACTCCTCCCCCGGCAAATCCGAAAAGATGACTTACTCCTCCTTCGGTAAATCCAAAAAGGTAACTTATTTCTCCCCCGGTAAATCCAAAAAGGTAACTTATTCCTCCCCCGCTAAATCCGAAAAGGTAACTTATTCCTCTCAAGGTAAATCCGAAAAGGTAACTAATTCCTCACCCGGTGAATCCGAAAAGGTAACTTATTCCTCCCCCGGTAAATCCGAAAAGGTAACTTATTCCTCCCAAGGTAAATCCGAAAAGGTAACTTAGTCCTCCCCCGGCAAATCTGAAAAGGTAACTTATTCGTCTCCCGGGAAATCTGAAAAGGTAACTTATTCCTCAATGGTAAATCCGAAAAGGTAACTTATTCCTCCATCGGAAAATCCGAAAAGGTAACTTATTCCTCCCCGGTAAATCCGAAAATGTAACTTATTCTCCCACGGTAAATCCGAAAAGGTAACTTATTCCTCCCAAGGTAAATCCGAAAAGGTAACTTATTCCTCCCCTGGTAAATCTGGAAAGGTAACTTATTCCTCCCCGGTAAATCCGAAAAGATTACTTATTCCTCCCAGGGGAAATCCGAAAAGGTACCTTATTTCTCCCCTGGTAAATCCGAAAAGGTAAATTATTCTTCCCCCAATAAATCCGAAAAGCTAACTTATTCCTCCCAAGGTAAATCCGAAAAGGTAACTTATTCCTCCCCCGGTAAATCCGAAAAGGCAACGTATTCCTTCCCCGGTAAATCCGAAATGGTAACTTATTTCTCCCCCGGTAAATCCGAAAAGGTAACTTATTCCTCCCAAGGTAAATCCGAAAAGGTAACTTACTCCTCCCCCGGCAAATCCGAAAAGTTATCTTATTCCTCCCTCGGTAAATCCGAAAAGGTAACTTATTCTTTTCCCCGGTAAATCCGAAAAGGTAACTTATTCTTTTCCCCGGTAAATCCGAAAAGGTAACTTATTCCTCCCCCGGTAAATCCGAAAAGGTAACTTATTTCTTAACCTGTAAATCCGAAAAGATAACTTATTCCTCCCCCACTAAATCCGAAAAGGTAACTTATTCCTCCCAAGGTAAATCCGAAAAGGTAACTTACTCCTCCCAAGGAAAATCCGAAAAGGTAATTTATTCTCCCCCGGTAAATCCGAAGAGGTAAGTTATTCCTCCCCCAATAAATCCGAAAAGGTAACTTATTCCTCCCAAAGTAAATCCGAAGAGGTAACTTATTCCTCCCCTGGTAAATCTGGAAAGGTAACTTATTCCTCCCCAGTAAATCCGAAAAGATACTTTTTCAGATTTACCGGGAGAGGAATAAGTTAACTTATTACTCCCCCGGTAAATCCGAAAAGGTAACTTATTCTTTCCCCCCGGTAAATCCGAAAAGGTAACTTATTCCTCCACCGGTAAATCCGAAAAGGTAACTTATTCCTCCCCCGGTAATTCCGAAAAGGTAAGTTATTCCTCCCAAGGTAAATCCGAAAAGGTAACTTACTCCTCCCCCGGCAAATCCGAAAAGGTAACTTATTCCTCCCCTGGTAAATTCAAAAAGGTAACTTATTCTTTCCCCCGGTAAATCCGAAAAGGTAAGTTATTCCTCCCCCGGTAAATCCGAAAAGGTAACTTATTTCTCCCCCGGTAAATCCGAAAAGGTAACTTAGTCCTCCCCCGCTAAATCCGAAAAGGTAACTTATTCCTCCCAAGGTAAATCCGAAAAGGTAACAAATTCCTCCCCCGGTGAATCCGAAAAGGTAACTTATTCCTCCCCTGGTAAATCTGGAAAGGTAACTTATTCCTCCCTGGTAAATCCGAAAAGGTTACTTATTCCTCCCCCGGTAAATCCGAAAAGGTAACTTATTTCTCCCCCGGTAAATCCGAAAAGGTAACTTAGTCCTCCCCCGCTAAATCCGAAAAGGTAACTTATTCCTCCCAAGGTAAATCCGAAAAGGTAACTTATTCCTTCCAAGGTAAATCCGAAAAGGTAACTTATTCCTCCCCCGGTAAATCCGAAAAGGCAACGTATTCCTCCCCCGGTAAATCCGAAAAGGTAACTTATTCCTCCACCGGTAAATCCGAAAAGGTAACTTATTCCTCCCCCTGTAAATCCGAAAAGGTAACTTATTCTTTCCCCCGGTTAATCCGAAAAGGTAACTTATTTCTCCCCCGGTAAATCCGAAAAGATACCTTTTCGGATTTAGCGGGGGAGGAATAAGTTAACTTTTTCCTCCCAAGGTAAATCCGAAAAGGTAATTAATTCCTTCCCCGGTGAATCCGAAAAGGTAACTTATTCCTCCCCCGGTGAATCCGAAAAGGTAACTTATTCCTCCCCCGGTGAATCCGAAAAGGTAACTTATTCCTCCCTTGGTAAATCCGAAAAGGTAACTTATTCCTCCCCCGGTAAATCCGAAAAGCTAACTTATTCCTACCCCGGTAAATCCGAAAAGGTAACTTACTCCTCCCAAGGTAAATCCGAAAAGGTAATTTATTCTCCCCCGGTAAATCCGAAAAGGTAAGTAATTCCTCCCCCAATAAATCCGAAAAGGTAACTTATTCCTCCCAAAGTAAATCCGAAAAGGTAACTTATTCCTCCCCTGGTAAATCTGGAAAGGTAACTTATTCCTCCCCCAGTAAATGCGAAAAGGTAACATATTCCTCCCCCAGAAAATCCAAAAAGGTAACTTATTCCTCCCCGGTAAATCCGAAAAGATAACTTATTCCTCCCCCGGTAAATCTGAAAAGGTAACTTATTTCTCCCCCAGTAAATCCGAAAAGGTAACTTATTCTTTCCCCCGGTAAATCCGAAAAGGTAACGTATTTCTTCCCTGGTAAATCCAGAAAGGTAACTTATTCCTCCCCCGGTAAATCCGAAAAGGTAACTTATTCCTCCCAATGTATATAGGAAAAGGTATCTTATTCCTCCCCCGGTAAATCCGAAAAGGTAAGTAATTCCTCCCCCAATAAATCCGAAAAGGTAACTTATTCCTCCCAAAGTAAATCCGAAAAGGTAACTTATTCCTCCCCTGGTAAATCTGGAAAGGTAACTTATTCCTCCCCCAGTAAATCCGAAAAGGTAACATATTCCTCCCCCAGAAAATCCAAAAAGGTAACTTATTCCTCCCCGGTAAATCCGAAAACATAACTTATTCCTCCCAATGTAAATACGAAAAGGTATCTTATTCCTCCCCCGGTAAATCCGAAAAGGCAACTTATTCCTCCCCCGGTAAATCCGAAAAGGTAACTTATTCCTCCCCCGGTAAATCCGAAAAGGTAACTTATTCCTCCCAGGTAAATCCATAAAGGTAACTTATTCCTCCCCCGGTAAATCCGAAAAGGTAACTTATTCCTCCCCGGTAAATCCGAAAAGGTAACTTATTCTCCCACGGTAAATCCGAAAAGGTAACTTATTCCTCCCAAGGTAAATCCGAAAAGGTAACTTATTCCTCCCAAGGTAAATCCGAAAAGGTAACTTATTCCTCCCCTGGTAAATCTGGAAAGGTAACTTTTTCCTCCCCGGTAAATCCGAAAAGGTTACTTATTCCTCCCCTGGTAAATCAGAAAGGTAACTTATTCTTCCCCCCAATAAATCCGAAAAGGTAAATTATTCCTCCCAAGGTAAATCCGAAAAGGTAACTTATTCCTCCCCCGGTAAACCCGAAAAGGCAACGTATTCCTCCCCCGGTAAATCCGAAAAGGTAAGTTATTCCTCCCAAGGTAAATCCGAAAAGGTAACTTATTCTTTCCCCCGGTAAATCCGAAAAGGTAACTTATTCCTCTCCCGGTAAATCCGAAAAGGTAACTTATTTCTCCCCCAGTAAACCCGAAAAGGTAACTTATTCCTCCCTCGGTAAATCCGAAAAGGTAACTTATTCCTCCCAAGGTAAATCCGAAAAGTTAACTAATTCCTCCCCCGGTGAATCCGAAAAGGTAACTTATTCCTCCCCCAGTAAATCCGAAAAGGTAACTTATTCCTCCAAGGTAAATCCGAAAAGGTAACTTCGTCCTCCCCCGGCAAATCCGAAAAGGTAACTTATTCCTCTCCCGGTAAATCTGAAAAGGTAACTTATTCCTCAATGGTAAATCCGAAAAGGTAACTTATTCCTCCCCCGGTAAATCCGAAAAGGTAACTTATTCCTCCCCTGTAAATCCGAAAAGGTAACTTATTCTCCCACGGTAAATCCGAAAAGGTAACTTATTCCTCCCAAGGTAAATCCGAAAAGGTAACTTATTCCTCCCAAGATAAATCCGAAAAGGTAACTTATTCCTCCCCTGGTAAATCTGGAAAGGTAACTTATTCCTCCCCGGTAAATCCGAAAAGGTTACTTATTCCTCCCCCGGTAAATCCGAAAAGGTAACTTATTTCTCCCCCGGTAAATCCGAAAAGGTAACTTATTCTTCCCCCAATAAATCGGAAAAGGTAACTTATTCCTCCCAAGGTAAATCCGAAAAGGTAACTTATTCCTCCCCCAGTAAATTCGAAAAGGTAACTTATTCCTCCCCCAGTAAATCCGAAAAGGTAACTTATTCCTCCCCCAGTAAATCCGAAAAGGTAACTTATTCCTCCCCCGGTAAATACGAAAAGGT
Source organism: Ryuthela nishihirai (assembly GCA_038380435.1). NCBI lineage: Eukaryota > Metazoa > Arthropoda > Arachnida > Araneae > Heptathelidae > Ryuthela > Ryuthela nishihirai. Next base: position 54,738,102 of record JAWZYU010000027.1, read on the forward strand.
AACTTATTCCTCCCCGATAAATTCGAAAAGGTAACTTATTCCTCCCCCGGTAAATCCGAAAAGGTAACTTATTTCTCCCCCGGTAAATCCGAAAAGGTAACTTATTCTTCCCCCAATAAATCGGAAAAGGTAACTTATTCCTCCCAAGGTAAATCCGAAAAGGTAACTTATTCCTCCCCCAGTAAATCCGAAAAGGTAACTTATTCCTCCCCGAGTAAATTCGAAAAGGTAACTTATTCCTCCCCCAGTAAATCCGAAAAGGTAACTTATTCCTCCCCCAGTAAATCCGAAAAGGTAACTTATTCCTCCCCCGGTAAATACGAAAAGGTAACTTATTCCTCCCCCGATAAATTCGAAAAGGTAACTTATTCCTCCCCCGGTAAATCCGAATAAATAAATAAATACCCTCTGAAGCAGCTGCTTGCCACAGAGGTCTGGACAAGAGCCTGTCAGTTTATATGCCACAGTACAAGATCTGAGAGGATGGCTGGACCTCAACAGAAAACAACACGAACATCCATGCCTTTCCCGGTGCTCGAACCCAGGTCCCGTAGATCAGTAGCGAAGCGTGCTAACCACTCGGCCAAAGGTAACTTATTCCTTCCCCAGTAAATCCGAAAAGGTAGCTTATTCCTCCCCCGGTAAATCCGAAAAGGTAACTTATTCCTCCCTCGGTAAATCCGAAAAGGTAACTTATTCCTCCCCCGGTAAATCCGAAAAGTTAACCTATTCCTCCCCCAGTAAATCCGAAAAGGGAACTTATTCCTCCCTCGGTAAATCCGAATAAATAAATAAATACCCTCTCAAGCAGCTGCTTGCCACAGAGGTCTGACAGGAGCCTGTCAGTTTATATGCCACAGTACAAGATCTGAGAGGATGGCAGGACCTCAGCAGAAAATAACACGAACATCCATGCCTTATCCGGGGCTCGAACCCTGGTCCCGTAGATCAGTAGCGAAGAGCGCTAACCACTCGGCCAAAGGTAACTTATTCCTTCCCCGGTAAATCCAAAAAGGTAACTTATTCCTCCCCCGGTAAATCCAAAAAGGTAACTTATTCCTCCCACGGTAAATCCAAAAAGGTAACTTATTCCTCCCTTGGTAAATCCGAAAAGTTAACTACTTCTCCACTTCCTCCTTCGAATATTTTAAAGGAGTTTTTTTTTTACTCTTTCAGTAACCCCCTGAAAACTCAATGTTATAAAAGAAAAATGTTCTTGCATTAAGAGATCAGCAAACAATGTTTCGAAAATTCCCCCACGTGTTAATTTGCTTCTTCTGATAAGTGCAGTAGTTATGATAAGATTTCTATCAATACCTGACTCTAGCAGTCCACTTAAAAAGACGAAAAAGCATCTGCAATGGTTAGCAATACACGGTTTTGTGCTCCACTTAAATCATTTTGCCATTAAGTAAGAAAACGAAAGGTGACTAAAGCACATGCCTATATTAATTTCCTTTTCCAAGAGAATACTTTGTCTCCTGTTTAGAAAGCAGTTGACATTAGAGGCCATTTATCTCCGCAGGTTCTGTTCACGTGAACACAATGCATCCGTCACGCCGCCAGCTCCTCGCTATCATCGGAGCAGCACGTGCATCCCTCGTATTTCTTCGTCCGTTGAAATATTCGCAGGATAAAACCATCTGTGGAGGCGTAGATTACCCACGTGTCAAGCAATCGAAATGTGTCCTGTTGCTCGTACAAGCCTTTGGCTGCCGAGCGCGTTCGGCGAAGACGAACAGGACACTTCGGAAAATGTCGGAATTCTTTCTTTGTAAACCAGCTCGACCGATGCTGACGACCTTGAGGAGACCTTTGTTTACAGATGTTCGTTCTGTGGTGGGTGTACGTTCCTCACGTGCTTAATCTTACGTTATCTTATCGGAATTAATTATCTAAGGTTAAATTTACATTGTATAGGAGGTGGGCCTTTTTTTAGCGTGTTTTCGCATTCGGGAATTTATAGCGGTATCCAGCTCGGGTCGGTGTTAAAAGTTAAAAGGTTGGGTTGGATTGTTTTACCTCTGAGCGGCACTTTTTTGCATACTATGGGCTAAATGGCCAGGTCACATGGACCCCGAAGGCTCAGAGAAGGTTGGGGGAAGAGACCCACTGGAACAGCTGTTGGGAGATAGCCTCCCATCAAGGCCATCCAGCGTGTTCTTTAACGTGCACAGGGTATGGCTCTCCCACGGCTTAACGGTGCCACGGCTTAACTTCCCATACGACGGACGGCGGCCTTTCCAAGCCCATCGGTGTCCCCTACTGACCGTGGGCAGGGCGGGGAGTTTTGCGGAGAAAAATCTCAACGCTGACCCAGCTGGGACTCGAACCTGGGAACTACAGATTACGAGCCTGGCGCGCTACCGACTGAGCCACCCCCGCCCCAAAAAAGTTAAAAGAATTAAATAGAAGTTTCGGAGGTAGATGAATCCAAAAGCGATTGATATGAAGGATGCTGTCTCTTGTGACGTTGTTTTGGACTTACAGACGTCGAAAGCAATCCAGTGAACACATTTTTCCGTTTGTTTTTTCCCGCCATTTTTTCATTCGTGTCTTTTCGAGTTAAGCGTTGACTTCTTCGAGTTCCGATGGCGCACAGGGCAGAGAAACGTCAGATGAAAATAATTGAAGAAATTGCTTCTCGAAGCGAGGTCGAACTTTGGAGCATTTCAGTTTTACCTTTGAGCGACACTTTTTTGCACACCGTGGGCTAAATGGCCGGCTCACATGGACCATGAAAGCTCAGAGAAGGTTGGGGGACTCCCCGCTCTGCCGACGGTTATTAGGGGATATCGTGCATCGTGAGGAAGAAACGCCGATAGAAGAAGGGTCCTTTTTGAATATAATATTGCGTAACAATCAGTTAATTCTGCAATAAAATTAAGAGACAAAAATTAGTTTTAAAATAATTAATAAATTAATTATATATATATATAGGAAAGATTTTAACTTGTTTTGGGACTGGGTTGTTTTACCTCTGAGAGGCATTTTTTTGCACATCATGGTCTAAATGGCCAGGTCACAAGGACCCCGAAAGCTGAGAGAAGGTTGGGAGAGGGGACCCACTGGAACAGCTGTTGGGAGACAGATGGTAGCCTCCCGTCAAGGCCATCCAGAGTGTTCTTTAACGTTGGGTTGTTTTACCTCTGAGCGGGACTTTTTTGCACACCATGGTCTAAATGGCCAGGTTACAAGGACCCCGAAAGCTGAGAGAAGGTTGGGAGAGGGGACCCACTGGAACAGCTGTTGGGAGACAGATGGTAGCCTCCCGTCAAGGCCATCCAGCGTGTTCTTTAACGTTGGGTTGTTTTACCTCTGAGCGGGACTTTTTTGCACACCATGGTCTAAATGGCCAGGTCACAAGGACCCCGAAAGCTGAGAGAAGGTTGGGAGAGGGGACCCACTGGAACAGCTGTTGGGAGACAGATGGTAGCCTCCCGTCAAGGCCATCCAGCGTGTTCTTTAACGTTGGGTTGTTTTACCTCTGAGCGGGACTTTTTTGCACACCATGGTCTAAATGGCCAGGTCACAAGGACCCCGAAAGCTGAGAGAAGGTTGAGAGAGGGGACCCACTGGAACAGCTGTTGGGAGACAGAGGTAGCCTCCCATCAAGGCCATCCAGCGTGTTCTTTAACGTTCGTAGAGTGATGGGTTCTCCTGTACACATAGTCATGGTATAACGTCCCATCCGACGAACGGCAGTTTTTCTAAGCCTATTGGTGTCCTCTTCCTGACCTACGGAAGGTATGGAGTTAGCGAAAATAAATCTCAACGCTATCACGCTCGGGAATCTAAAGCAATGGAAATTTTAGCTGTTCAAAAGGTTAACTTTACGATCATTCATGTTGAAAGCCAAAAGTTCCATCAAGCGGAGCTCACAAGACTCATAATCTGCGGTTCCCAGGTTCAAGTCCCACCTAGGCCAGCGTTGAGATTTGTTTCCGCAAAAGCTGCCCTCGTTCACTAGGGAATACCGACGGACTTGGAAAAGCCGCCGTCCTTCCTATGACACATTAAACCGTGGCCTCGTGAGGGAGAGCCATGTCTTCCATCTGTCTCCTAACAAAGGTCCAGTGGATCCCCCTTTCCCCAACCTTTTCTGAGCTTTCGGGGTCCTTGTAACCTGGCCATTTAGTCCGTTGTGAGCAAAAGAAGTGCCGCTCAGAGGTGAAAACACGGACATGAATGGGGCGGGGTGGCTCAGTCGGTAACGCGCCAGACTCGTAATCTGAAGTTTCCAGGTTCGAGTCCCAGCTGGGTCAGCGTTGAGATTTATCTCCGCAAAACTCCCCGCCTTACCGACGGTCAGTAGGGGACAGCGATGGACTTGGAAAGGCAGCCGCCCGTCGGATGGGACGTTAAGCCGTGGCTCCGTGTGCGGGAGAGCCATACACTGTGCACGTTAAAGAACACGCTGGATGGCCTTGACGGGAGGCGACATCTGTCTCCTAACAGCTGTCCAGTGGGTCCCCTCCCCCAACCTTCTCTGAGCCTTTGGGGCCCTTGTGACCTGGCCATTTAGCCAATGGTGTGCAAAAAAGTGCCGCTCAGAGGTAAAACAACCGAACCCAACCCTCGGACGTGGTTTAGCAGAGAACTTATGAAAACAGGGTTGGGTTGTTTTACCTCTGAGCGGCACTTTTTTGCACACCATGGGCTAAATGGCCAGGTCACATGGACCCCGAAGGCTCAGAGAAGGTTGGGGGAGGGGACCCACTGGAACAGCTGTTGGGAGACAGATGGTAGCCTCCCGTCAAGGCCATCCAGCGTGTTCTTTAAAGTTGGGTTGTTTTACCTCTGAGCGGCACTTTTTTGCACACCATGGGCTAAATGGCCAGGTCACATGGACCCCGAAGGCTCAGAGCAGGTTGGGGGAGGGGACCCACTGGAACAGCTGTTGGGAGACAGATGGTAGCCTCCCGTCAAGGCCATCCAGCGTGTTCTTTAACGTGCACAGGGTATGGCTCTCCCGCACACGGGGCCACGGCTTAACGCCCCATCCGACGGACGGCGGCCTTTCCAAGCCCATCGGTGTCCCCTACTGACCGTGGGCAGGGCGGGGAATTTTGCAGAGATAAATCTCAACGCTGACTCAGCTGGGACTCGAACCTGGGAACTACAGATTACGAGCCTGGCGCGCTGCCGACTGAGCCACCCCCGTCCCAATATGAAAACAGGCACAGTGTAGTCTTATATTTAGAAATACACGGTAAAAATTTGGCGCACAACCAACTGAAATAACTCTTTCCTCCAATTTTCAGAAACATCCCCTTTGACACAAGCCCCCTCATAATTTAACATTGAGTAGGACGCCGAACACTTTTTATCGAGTCCCTTAAAAAAATGAAGCAGCACAAATACGACTGGATGAGATAAGTTCCGCCTTTCGTATGCAACTACCTGACCTATTTGGAACAAAAAAAAAGTTTTTTTATTCTTAAGTTGACGCACGAAGCATCAATTAGTAAACTGAGCACGTGTTGTTTGTAGCAAACAGAGCTATTTGTTGTTTAGTGGCCGGCCCCTTTTTTCCAGAATTCCCCCGACCTTTCTCCGAAACAGTTAAAAGGCCGTACCCTACTGCCGCAGGACGTCCCGACCTTGTGTAGCGTCAGATCGCTGTCACTTTTACGTCATCAGCAACCTCGACCAATGAGGACTCGCCCTCTGCGGCTCTGTCCTTGCTTGTGACCACGGCAATGGAGAGGTGACCTTGACGAGAGTGTGCGGGAGTCTGTAAGGTGAGGGACAGGATTTCCAGAAAGAGTTGCATCTGTTTGGAATGAAAAAAATGCTGATGTTATTGGGGAAGGGGGGCGGGAACTGTGGGGGCAGCGGAAGCAAGAGAAGGAACTTTGCATATTAAACTAAGTGTTTGGAGCCAACCTGGAACTCAAATTTAAACAAATGTTGAACATGTGTTAAATAACATGCGCGAATGACGTAATTATATCACGAACGCAAGAATGACGTTATTAGTGATGCAACAGGGGTGTAGGGAAATTCCAAGGTAATATGATCGAGTTAAAATCTTATCTTGCTGTCTTATTACAAGAGAGATTCGATTTTAAATGATTTTAAATTTCTTTTTTGTATCTGAGTGGTGTATATTGTGCGGGATGACTCTGCAGCTGATGGATTGGGTTGTTTTACCTCTGAGCGACACTTTTCTGCACACCATATGGCCAGGTCACATGGACCCCGAAGGCTCAGAGAAGGTTGGGTGAGGGGACCCACTGGAACAGCTGTTGGGAGACAGATGGTAGCCTCCCGTCAAAGCCATCAAGCATGTTCTTTAACGTGCACAGTGTATGGCTCTACCGCACACGGGGGCCACGGATTAACGTCCCATCCGACGGACGGCGGCCTTTACAAGCCCATCGGTGTCCCCTACTGACCGTGGGCAGGGCGGGGAGTTTTGCGGAGATGAATCTCAAAGCTGACCCAGCTGGGACTCGAACCTGGGAACTACAGATTACGAGCCTGGCGCGCTACCGACTGAGCCACCCCTGCTCCCGCAGCTGATGTGATCCAGGTTCGAATCCCATGCTGATGACGCATGATCGTTTGTTCTGCCAAGACTTTTAAATATGGTAATAGCGGTTTGTGGGATTAAATATTTATGAAAAAAAAGAAGAATATTTATGGAAAAAAAGAATATTTATGAAAAAAAAAGAATATTTATGGAAAAAAAGCGACGTCAGCTTGAAGACAAAAACACGGTGAAGATTATATCTACCAAAATTCTTATCGATACTTTAACAAACTTTTTTTACCTTGTAATGAAACGCTATTTAATAATAAAAAAAACAATTATAACATTATCGTTATGGTGTAAAGAGGCATATTTGTAAATCCGAATGTTGTCTGGCAAATAAATATATTTAAATTGATATATTAATTGTCTGGCAAATAAATATATATAAAAATATTTAATATAAGGTTAGATTGCTTAATTTTTTTCTCGTTTTCAAAAAACAAAATAACGAAAAGAAGTTTCACTTGGTGTTCTTTTTGTCTGTCTGTCTGTCTTCTGTCTGCAATCATTGAACATTTTGGTTTATAGAGGTGAATTAAAATTTCTTGGAATCGGTGCCCGGCGCCACCAAAAGCAAAGGGGTCTGGGTGGCTCAGTCGGTAGCGCGCCAGCCCCGTAATCTGAAGTTCCCAGGTTCGAGTCCCAGCTGGGTCAGCGTTGAGATTTATCTCCGCAAAATTCCCCGCCCTGCCCACGGTCAGTAACGGACACCGATGGGCTTCGAAAGGCCGCCGTCCGTCGGATGGGACGTTAAGCCGCGGCCCCATGTGCTGGAGAGCTATACCCTGTGCAAGTTAAAGAACACGCTGGATGGCCTTGACGGGAGGTTACCATTTGTCTCCCAACAGCTGCTTCAGTGGGTCCCCTCCCCCAACCTTCTCTGAGCCTTCGGGGCCCATGTGATCTGGCCATTTAGCCCATGGTGTGCAAAAAAGTGCCGATCAGAGGTAAAACAACCCAATCCTCCCCCAACCATCTCTGAGCTCTAGGGGTCCATGTGACCTGGCCATTTAGCCCATGGTGTGCAAAAAGGTGCCGCTCAGAGGTAAAACAACCCAACCCAACCGTGGGATGGGATGTTAAGCCGTGGCTCCGTGTGCAGGAGAGCCATACCCTGGTGCACGTTAAAGAACACACTAGGTGGCCTTGACTGGTGGCTTTTTCCTAACAGCTGTCCAGTGGGTCCCCTCCCCCAACCTTCTCTGAGCCTTCGGGGTCCTCGTGACCTGGCCATTTAGCCCATGGTGTGCAAAAAAGTGCCGATCAGAGGTAAAACAACCCAACCCAACCGTGGGATGGGATGTTAAGCCGTGGCTCCGTGTGCAGGAGAGCCATACCCTGGTGCACGTTAAAGAACACACTAGGTGGCCTTGACTGGTGGCTTTTTCCTAACAGCTGTCCAGTGGGTCCCCTCCCCCAACCTTCTCTGAGCCTTCGGGGTCCTTGTGACCTGGCCATTTAACCCAGGGTGTGCAAAAAAGTGCCGATCAGAGGTAAAACAACCCAATCCTCCCCCAACCATCTCTGAGCTATAGGGGTCCATGTGACCTGGCCATTTAGCCCATGGTGTGCAAAAAGGTGCCGCTCAGAGGTAAAACAACCCAACCCAACCGTGGGATGGGATGTTAAGCCGTGGCTCCGTGTGCAGGAGAGCCATACCCTGGTGCACGTTAAAGAACACACTAGGTGGCCTTGACTGGTGGCTTTTTCCTAACAGCTGTCCAGTGGGTCCCCTCCCCCAACCTTCTCTGAGCCTTCGGGGTCCTCGTGACCTGGCCATTTAACCCATGGTGTGCAAAAAAGTGCCGATCAGAGGTAAAACAACCCAACCCAACCGTGGGATGGGATGTTAAGCCGTGGCTCCGTGTGCAGGAGAGCCATACCCTGGTGCACGTTAAAGAACACACTAGGTGGCCTTGACTGGTGGCTTTTTCCTAACAGCTGTCCAGTGGGTCCCCTCCCCCAACCTTCTCTGAGCCTTCGGGGTCCTCGTGACCTGGCCATTTAGCCCATGGTGTGCAAAAAAGTGCCGATCAGAGGTAAAACAACCCAACCCAACCGTGGGATGGGATGTTAAGCCGTGGCTCCGTGTGCAGGAGAGCCATACCCTGGTGCACGTTAAAGAACACACTAGGTGGCCTTGACTGGTGGCTTTTTCTTAACAGCTGTCCAGTGGGTCCCCTCCCCCAACCTTCTCTGAGCCTTCGGGGTCCTCGTGACCTGGCCATTTAACCCAGGGTGTGCAAAAAAGTGCCGATCAGAGGTAAAACAACCCAATCCTCCCCCAACCATCTCTGAGCTCTAGGGGTCCATGTGACCTGGCCATTTAGCCCATGGTGTGCAAAAAGGTGCCGCTCAGAGGTAAAACAACCCAACCCAACCGTGGGATGGGATGTTAAGCCGTGGCTCCGTGTGCAGGAGAGCCATACCCTGGTGCACGTTAAAGAACACACTAGGTGGCCTTGACTGGTGGCTTTTTCCTAACAGCTGTCCAGTGGGTCCCCTCCCCCAACCTTCTCTGAGCCTTCGGGGTCCTTGTGACCTGGCCATTTAACCCAGGGTGTGCAAAAAAGTGCCGATCAGAGGTAAAACAACCCAATCCTCCCCCAACCATCTCTGAGCTCTAGGGGTCCATGTGACCTGGCCATTTAGCCCATGGTGTGCAAAAAGGTGCCGCTCAGAGGTAAAACAACCCAACCCAACCGTGGGATGGGATGTTAAGCCGTGGCTCCGTGTGCAGGAGAGCCATACCCTGGTGCACGTTAAAGAACACACTAGGTGGCCTTGACTGGTGGCTTTTTCCTAACAGCTGTCCAGTGGGTCCCCTCCCCCAACCTTCTCTGAGCCTTCGGGGTCCTCGTGACCTGGCCATTTAACCCATGGTGTGCAAAAAAGTGCCGATCAGAGGTAAAACAACCCAATCCTCCCCCAACCATCTCTGAGCTATAGGGGTCCATGTGACCTGGCCATTTAGCCCATGGTGTGCAAAAAGGTGCCGCTCAGAGGTAAAACAACCCAACCCAACCGTGGGATGGGATGTTAAGCCGTGGCTCCGTGTGCAGGAGAGCCATACCCTGGTGCACGTTAAAGAACACACTAGGTGGCCTTGACTGGTGGCTTTTTCCTAACAGCTGTCCAGTGGGTCCCCTCCCCCAACCTTCTCTGAGCCTTCGGGGTCCTCGTGACCTGGCCATTTAGCCCATGGTGTGCAAAAAAGTGCCGCTCAGAGGTAAAACAACCCAACCCAACCGTGGGATGGGATGTTAAGCCGTGGCTCCGTGTGCAGGAGAGCCATACCCTGGTGCACGTTAAAGAACACACTAGGTGGCCTTGACTGGTGGCTTTTTCCTAACAGCTGTCCAGTGGGTCCCCTCCCCCAACCTTCTCTGAGCCTTCGGGGTCCTCGTGACCTGGCCATTTAGCCCATGGTGTGCAAAAAAGTGCCGCTCAGAGGTAAAACAACCCAACCCAACCGTGGGATGGGATGTTAAGCCGTGGCTCCGTGTGCAGGAGAGCCATACCCTGGTGCACGTTAAAGAACACACTAGGTGGCCTTGACTGGTGGCTTTTTCCTAACAGCTGTCCAGTGGGTCCCCTCCCCCAACCTTCTCTGAGCCTTCGGGGTCCTCGTGACCTGGCCATTTAGCCCATGGTGTGCAAAAAAGTGCCGCTCAGAGGTAAAACAACCCAACCCAACCGTGGGATGGGATGTTAAGCCGTGGCTCCGTGTGCAGGAGAGCCATACCCTGGTGCACGTTAAAGAACACACTAGGTGGCCTTGACTGGTGGCTTTTTCCTAACAGCTGTCCAGTGGGTCCCCTCCCCCAACCTTCTCTGAGCCTTCGGGGTCCTCGTGACCTGGCCATTTAGCCCATGGTGTGCAAAAAAGTGCCGCTCAGAGGTAAAACAACCCAACCCAACCGTGGGATGGGATGTTAAGCCGTGGCTCCGTGTGCAGGAGAGCCATACCCTGGTGCACGTTAAAGAACACACTAGGTGGCCTTGACTGGTGGCTTTTTCCTAACAGCTGTCCAGTGGGTCCCCTCCCCCAACCTTCTCTGAGCCTTCGGGGTCCTCGTGACCTGGCCATTTAGCCCATGGTGTGCAAAAAAGTGCCGCTCAGAGGTAAAACAACCCAACCCAACCGTGGGATGGGATGTTAAGCCGTGGCTCCGTGTGCAGGAGAGCCATACCCTGGTGCACGTTAAAGAACACACTAGGTGGCCTTGACTGGTGGCTTTTTCCTAACAGCTGTCCAGTGGGTCCCCTCCCCCAACCTTCTCTGAGCCTTCGGGGTCCTCGTGACCTGGCCATTTAGCCCATGGTGTGCAAAAAAGTGCCGATCAGAGGTAAAACAACCCAACCCAACCGTGGGATGGGATGTTAAGCCGTGGCTCCGTGTGCAGGAGAGCCATACCCTGGTGCACGTTAAAGAACACACTAGGTGGCCTTGACTGGTGGCTTTTTCCTAACAGCTGTCCAGTGGGTCCCCTCCCCCAACCTTCTCTGAGCCTTCGGGGTCCTCGTGACCTGGCCATTTAGCCCATGGTGTGCAAAAAAGTGCCGCTCAGAGGTAAAACAACCCAACCCAACCGTGGGATGGGATGTTAAGCCGTGGCTCCGTGTGCAGGAGAGCCATACCCTGGTGCACGTTAAAGAACACACTAGGTGGCCTTGACTGGTGGCTTTTTCCTAACAGCTGTCCAGTGGGTCCCCTCCCCCAACCTTCTCTGAGCCTTCGGGGTCCTCGTGACCTGGCCATTTAACCCATGGTGTGCAAAAAAGTGCCGATCAGAGGTAAAACAACCCAATCCTCCCCCAACCATCTCTGAGCTATAGGGGTCCATGTGACCTGGCCATTTAGCCCATGGTGTGCAAAAAGGTGCCGCTCAGAGGTAAAACAACCCAACCCAACCGTGGGATGGGATGTTAAGCCGTGGCTCCGTGTGCAGGAGAGCCATACCCTGGTGCACGTTAAAGAACACACTAGGTGGCCTTGACTGGTGGCTTTTTCCTAACAGCTGTCCAGTGGGTCCCCTCCCCCAACCTTCTCTGAGCCTTCGGGGTCCTCGTGACCTGGCCATTTAGCCCATGGTGTGCAAAAAAGTGCCGCTCAGAGGTAAAACAACCCAACCCAACCGTGGGATGGGATGTTAAGCCGTGGCTCCGTGTGCAGGAGAGCCATACCCTGGTGCACGTTAAAGAACACACTAGGTGGCCTTGACTGGTGGCTTTTTCCTAACAGCTGTCCAGTGGGTCCCCTCCCCCAACCTTCTCTGAGCCTTCGGGGTCCTCGTGACCTGGCCATTTAGCCCATGGTGTGCAAAAAAGTGCCGCTCAGAGGTAAAACAACCCAACCCAACCGTGGGATGGGATGTTAAGCCGTGGCTCCGTGTGCAGGAGAGCCATACCCTGGTGCACGTTAAAGAACACACTAGGTGGCCTTGACTGGTGGCTTTTTCCTAACAGCTGTCCAGTGGGTCCCCTCCCCCAACCTTCTCTGAGCCTTCGGGGTCCTCGTGACCTGGCCATTTAGCCCATGGTGTGCAAAAAAGTGCCGATCAGAGGTAAAACAACCCAACCCAACCGTGGGATGGGATGTTAAGCCGTGGCTCCGTGTGCAGGAGAGCCATACCCTGGTGCACGTTAAAGAACACACTAGGTGGCCTTGACTGGTGGCTTTTTCCTAACAGCTGTCCAGTGGGTCCCCTCCCCCAACCTTCTCTGAGCCTTCGGGGTCCTCGTGACCTGGCCATTTAGCCCATGGTGTGCAAAAAAGTGCCGCTCAGAGGTAAAACAACCCAACCCAACCGTGGGATGGGATGTTAAGCCGTGGCTCCGTGTGCAGGAGAGCCATACCCTGGTGCACGTTAAAGAACACACTAGGTGGCCTTGACTGGTGGCTTTTTCCTAACAGCTGTCCAGTGGGTCCCCTCCCCCAACCTTCTCTGAGCCTTCGGGGTCCTCGTGACCTGGCCATTTAGCCCATGGTGTGCAAAAAAGTGCCGCTCAGAGGTAAAACAACCCAACCCAACCGTGGGATGGGATGTTAAGCCGTGGCTCCGTGTGCAGGAGAGCCATACCCTGGTGCACGTTAAAGAACACACTAGGTGGCCTTGACTGGTGGCTTTTTCCTAACAGCTGTCCAGTGGGTCCCCTCCCCCAACCTTCTCTGAGCCTTCGGGGTCCTCGTGACCTGGCCATTTAGCCCATGGTGTGCAAAAAAGTGCCGATCAGAGGTAAAACAACCCAACCCAACCGTGGGATGGGATGTTAAGCCGTGGCTCCGTGTGCAGGAGAGCCATACCCTGGTGCACGTTAAAGAACACACTAGGTGGCCTTGACTGGTGGCTTTTTCCTAACAGCTGTCCAGTGGGTCCCCTCCCCCAACCTTCTCTGAGCCTTCGGGGTCCTCGTGACCTGGCCATTTAGCCCATGGTGTGCAAAAAAGTGCCGCTCAGAGGTAAAACAACCCAACCCAACCGTGGGATGGGATGTTAAGCCGTGGCTCCGTGTGCAGGAGAGCCATACCCTGGTGCACGTTAAAGAACACACTAGGTGGCCTTGACTGGTGGCTTTTTCCTAACAGCTGTCCAGTGGGTCCCCTCCCCCAACCTTCTCTGAGCCTTCGGGGTCCTCGTGACCTGGCCATTTAGCCCATGGTGTGCAAAAAAGTGCCGATCAGAGGTAAAACAACCCAACCCAACCGTGGGATGGGATGTTAAGCCGTGGCTCCGTGTGCAGGAGAGCCATACCCTGGTGCACGTTAAAGAACACACTAGGTGGCCTTGACTGGTGGCTTTTTCCTAACAGCTGTCCAGTGGGTCCCCTCCCCCAACCTTCTCTGAGCCTTCGGGGTCCTCGTGACCTGGCCATTTAGCCCATGGTGTGCAAAAAAGTGCCGCTCAGAGGTAAAACAACCCAACCCAACCGTGGGATGGGATGTTAAGCCGTGGCTCCGTGTGCAGGAGAGCCATACCCTGGTGCACGTTAAAGAACACACTAGGTGGCCTTGACTGGTGGCTTTTTCCTAACAGCTGTCCAGTGGGTCCCCTCCCCCAACCTTCTCTGAGCCTTCGGGGTCCTCGTGACCTGGCCATTTAGCCCATGGTGTGCAAAAAAGTGCCGCTCAGAGGTAAAACAACCCAACCCAACCGTGGGATGGGATGTTAAGCCGTGGCTCCGTGTGCAGGAGAGCCATACCCTGGTGCACGTTAAAGAACACACTAGGTGGCCTTGACTGGTGGCTTTTTCCTAACAGCTGTCCAGTGGGTCCCCTCCCCCAACCTTCTCTGAGCCTTCGGGGTCCTCGTGACCTGGCCATTTAGCCCATGGTGTGCAAAAAAGTGCCGCTCAGAGGTAAAACAACCCAACCCAACCGTGGGATGGGATGTTAAGCCGTGGCTCCGTGTGCAGGAGAGCCATACCCTGGTGCACGTTAAAGAACACACTAGGTGGCCTTGACTGGTGGCTTTTTCCTAACAGCTGTCCAGTGGGTCCCCTCCCCCAACCTTCTCTGAGCCTTCGGGGTCCTCGTGACCTGGCCATTTAGCCCATGGTGTGCAAAAAAGTGCCGCTCAGAGGTAAAACAACCCAACCCAACCGTGGGATGGGATGTTAAGCCGTGGCTCCGTGTGCAGGAGAGCCATACCCTGGTGCACGTTAAAGAACACACTAGGTGGCCTTGACTGGTGGCTTTTTCCTAACAGCTGTCCAGTGGGTCCCCTCCCCCAACCTTCTCTGAGCCTTCGGGGTCCTCGTGACCTGGCCATTTAGCCCATGGTGTGCAAAAAAGTGCCGCTCAGAGGTAAAACAACCCAACCCAACCGTGGGATGGGATGTTAAGCCGTGGCTCCGTGTGCAGGAGAGCCATACCCTGGTGCACGTTAAAGAACACACTAGGTGGCCTTGACTGGTGGCTTTTTCCTAACAGCTGTCCAGTGGGTCCCCTCCCCCAACCTTCTCTGAGCCTTCGGGGTCCTCGTGACCTGGCCATTTAGCCCATGGTGTGCAAAAAAGTGCCGATCAGAGGTAAAACAACCCAACCCAACCGTGGGATGGGATGTTAAGCCGTGGCTCCGTGTGCAGGAGAGCCATACCCTGGTGCACGTTAAAGAACACACTAGGTGGCCTTGACTGGTGGCTTTTTCCTAACAGCTGTCCAGTGGGTCCCCTCCCCCAACCTTCTCTGAGCCTTCGGGGTCCTCGTGACCTGGCCATTTAGCCCATGGTGTGCAAAAAAGTGCCGATCAGAGGTAAAACAACCCAACCCAACCGTGGGATGGGATGTTAAGCCGTGGCTCCGTGTGCAGGAGAGCCATACCCTGGTGCACGTTAAAGAACACACTAGGTGGCCTTGACTGGTGGCTTTTTCCTAACAGCTGTCCAGTGGGTCCCCTCCCCCAACCTTCTCTGAGCCTTCGGGGTCCTCGTGACCTGGCCATTTAGCCCATGGTGTGCAAAAAAGTGCCGCTCAGAGGTAAAACAACCCAACCCAACCGTGGGATGGGATGTTAAGCCGTGGCTCCGTGTGCAGGAGAGCCATACCCTGGTGCACGTTAAAGAACACACTAGGTGGCCTTGACTGGTGGCTTTTTCCTAACAGCTGTCCAGTGGGTCCCCTCCCCCAACCTTCTCTGAGCCTTCGGGGTCCTCGTGACCTGGCCATTTAACCCAGGGTGTGCAAAAAAGTGCCGATCAGAGGTAAAACAACCCAATCCTCCCCCAACCATCTCTGAGCTATAGGGGTCCATGTGACCTGGCCATTTAGCCCATGGTGTGCAAAAAGGTGCCGCTCAGAGGTAAAACAACCAAACGTTAAAGAACACGCTGGATGGCCTTGACGGGAGGCTACCATCTGTCTCCCAACAGCTGTTCCAGTGGGTCCCCTCCCCCAACCTTCTCTGAGCCTTCGGGGTCCTTGTGACTTGGCCATTTAACCCAGGGTGTGCAAAAAAGTGCCGATCAGAGGTAAAACAACCCAATCCTCCCCCAACCTTCTCTGAGCTATAGGGGTCCTTGTGACCTGGCCATTTAACCCATGGTGTGCAAAAAAATGCCGATCAGAAGTAAAACAACCCAACCTAAACCTCACAACGAAATCAATATCCAGAAAAATTAAGTGATTTTCCACTTTGTACGAAATTTGACTCCTCATACTTTGTCCAAATGTGGCTATTAAATCAATTCTGTTTAGCGATATAATACTGCAAAAAAAAGATTCATTTAACTCTCGGCATGTCATGCATTTATATTATCAACGATTTCATTGCCCCCATTAAAGTAGCAGACGTTGAACAAAATACATATATGCGTCGAATATCCCGTATTTGCAAAAGCAACGAATTCTGCGAAAAGTAGAATTATCTTTGGAGTGTGAGTAATCAAAATAGTAAAAGATTTCTTGGTATTGGATGTATTTTCCAGCTATTGAATAAGTATTAATATCCATGGAGCAGGTGGAATAGCTCTATGAAGGTTCGGTAGTACAGAAATATCGCATGTTTCTCTGCAATGCTCCTGATTCCTGGGTGATGAGACGGACATTTTATGTCGTGGGTTGGGTTGTTTTACCTCTGAGCGGCACTTTTTTGCACACCACAGGCTAAATGGCCAGGTCACATGGACCCCGAAGGCTCAGAGAAGGTTGGGGGAGGGGACCCACTGGAACAGCTGTTAGGAGACAGATGGTAGCCTCCCGTCAAGGCCATCCAGCGTGTTCTTTAACGTGCACAGAGTATGGCTCTCCAGCACACGGGGCCACGGCTTAACGTCCCATCCGACGGACGGCGGCCTTTCCAAGCCCATCGGTGTCCCCTACTGACCGTGGGCAGGACGGGAAATTTTGCGGAGATAAATCTCAACGCTGACCCAGCTGGGACTCGAACCTGGGAACTACAGATTACCTTTTATGTCATGGTTTAGCACAATAAAATCAATATAAAGAACAGAGATTATAGATTTATTTTCCTGTAATAAACACAGAAATATGAAAATTGATATTTATATATATATATAGAAATACGTCTTAATTGGTCATTGTATATAGAAATATGTCAAGGACATACAGCATGTTCTTTAGCGTGCACAGGGTATGGCTCTCCCGCACACGGGGGGGGGGGGGGGTGGCCGCGGCTTAACGTCCCATCCGATGGACGGCGGCCTTTCCAAGCCCATCGGTGTCTCCTACTGACCGTGGGCAGGGCGGGGAATTTTGCGGAGATAAATCTCAACGCTGACCCAGCTGGGACTCGAACCTGGGAACTGCAGATTACGAGCCTGGCGCACTACCGACTGACCCCCCCCCCCCCCCCCCAATGGTTTGTGATGTTTAGCGAGTGTTTCTGAATGTTGTCAATGTGTCGTGCAACCTTTCCGCAGCGAATGTCTTAACTATTACACCGCGCGCGCATCTCTCGACTCGTCATAGATCTCTGTCAGGGAAAAACGTCGAGAGCGTGAAAACTTGTCGAAAAGCAACAACACTGAGCAAACGACATTTTCTGCGGAGTCCTCGCGACTCGGTGCAGCGAAGAGGACAAAGCACTTCGTTTCTCTTCTGCCAGAATCGCACGCGAACACCGAGCAGAGGATTTACAACTTCCGGATTTGGAACCGGACTTGTTCGTTGTATTCTCGGTTGACATCAGTACCGGAATTTCTCTTCCGTTTGCAGCCCACGTTCTTAGGTGACTTCCGGCGCACGCTTTTCGGCTCACTCACTGACCACTGCCACCAACATTTCTGCGAGCACGGCCACACAGAGAGTTGGGTTGGGTTGTTTTACCTCTGAGCAGCACTTTTTTGCACACCATGGGCTAAATGGTCAGGTCACATGGACCCTGAAGGCTCAGAGAAGGTTGGGGGAGGGGACCCACTGGAACAGCTGTTGGGAGACAGATGGTAGCCTCCCGTCAAGGCCATCCAGCGTGTTCTTTAACGTGCACAGGGTATGGCTCTCCCGCACACGAGGCCAGGGCTTAACGTCCCATCCGACGGACGGCGGCCTTTCCAAGCCCATCGGTGTCCCCTACTGACCGTGGGCAGGGCGGGGAATTTTGCGGAGATAAATCTCAACGCTGACCCAGCTGGGACTCAAACCTGGGAACTACAGATTACGAGCCTGGCGCGCTAGTTTTGCGGAGATAAATTTCAGCGCTGGCACAGCTGGGACTGGAATCTGGGAACGGCAGATTACGAGCCTAGGTTGCAACCGACCGCACCATTCCCCGCCCAAAAGAAGTGACAAATGTTACCAAAATTGCTTATGACAATGCTAGTAAGAGTAATGGAGACAAAAAATAATTAACTTGTACATTGTTCACGCATTTTTATAGGAGTTTTTTAAGGCATCGAAAACCTAGGGGAAAATCGAGCCTTTTACAACTTTTGCTTTTTTTCTGTTCTATTATGTCACTTCGCCCCCTCCCCCGACTTTTATTTTTTTAGGTTCGGGCCTCCTTTTAGCCCATGATGGGCTAAATCATCAGGTCACAAAACCCCCCCAAAGATTATCTCCTCTAATCCCCACCCTGCCCTGGGCAAGAAAGAGAACCCAGATGGGCTTGAAGAAGCCGCCGTCCGTCGGATGGGACGTTAAGCCGTAGCACATTGTGCACGTTAAAGAACACACTGGATGGCTTTGACGGGAGGCTACAATTAGTCTCCTAACCAACTGTCCAGGATATCACCTTCTCGCAACATACTCGGAGCCTTTGGGGTTTTTATCATTTAGCGCACTGTGTGCGAAAAAGTAGCCCTCAGAGATAAAGAAACCGATACAACCGAGCTGTGGCAGCACTGGGATTTATTTCCGCTAATTCCCATTCTGCCCCCTTTGACAAAGGTGACACCGAATCATTGGAAATGCTGACGGCCGTCGGATGGAACGTTCAACCATGGCTCCGTGGCAGTAGAGCTATATCCTTTTCACGTTACAGAACACGCTGAATGGCCTTGATGGGAGGTTTTGGGTTGTTTTACCTCTGAGCGACACTTTTTTGCACACCATGGGCTAAATGGCCAGGTCACATGGACCCCGAAGGCTCAGAGAAGGTTGGGGGAGGGGACCCACTGGAACAGCTGTTGGGAGACAGATGGTAGCCTCCAGTCAAGGCCATCCAGCGTGTTCTTTAACGTGCACAGGGTATGGCACTCCCACACACGGAGCCACGGCTTAACGTTCCATCTGACGGACGGTGGTCTTTCCAAGCCCATCGGTGTCCCCTACTGACCGTGGGCAGGGAATTTTGCGGAGATAAATCTCAACGCTGACCCAGCTGGGACTCGAACCTGGGAAGTACAGATTGCGAGCCTGGCGCGCTACCGACTGAGCCACCCCCGCCCCTGATGGAAGGCTTCCACCTCTTTCCTAACATCTGTTCAGTGGGTTATTTTTTTTCTCTATAGCCATCTTACAACAAGTACTTATCTTCCTTTACCAGTTCGTAAGCTTGGTCGATTTAATAAAATATCTTGATCGATTTAAAAAATTGACCGTGTAAATAAACACTATGGTTGATTACAGAATTCAGAAAAAATATCTGGCAAGGATTTTTTTTAGAAATTAGTGATCTGGCAACCTTCGTGTCACGTGACACGAAGGTTGTCAGGTCACTAATTTCTAAAAAAAAATCGTTGCCATTATTTTTTTTAATCCTGAAATCAAACATAGTGTTCGGATATTTTTCTGAGCGACTGTACATTAACCCCACTTGACGTGGAGAAGTTGAGTAAATCTAATTGTTGGGAATCAAAAATGTGTCGCTCAAAACATGATCCTTAACATCGATATGATTAATTCGTATGACGTAACAAACGGAAAAGAAATTCGAAACTTCAAATTCGCTTCATTGTTATCATCGATTGATGCAAGCGAAGCGGGCAAAACAATGTCCTGGCCACAGCGGAAACGATGCAGTGCGTTGTGTAGAGTGACGCAACATCCTAAATGACAATTAGATCTACGTCACCTTTGCACGCAGTTAAACAAAGCCTATTATGCACAAGACGCTCTCCTTCGAAATTCAGCAGGCTTGTTAATAGAGTCATCAGCATTTCGCCACGAAAATGGATCCTGTGGAGGATGCAGAGCAGGAGGAAGAGAAGTGGGATGCTCTGCAGCAGTCCGCGTCACGTGATCGATCCTTTAGCAATCCTTTCGAAACTCTTCTGGAATCAAACTCGGACGAGAAGGTGCTCAGGAAGCTCGGCTCCATCCTCCGCCTTGACGTCCTCAGAGACGACCAGGTGGAGAAAATCTTCCGCATCAGTTTGCCCAACGTCAGCATCAAGGAAGGAGAGGAACAAGTGATGGCAAAAATACGAAACTACGTCGAATTCAACATGCGGAACGTGAGAACGGGTATTCTCCTTCTGTTGTGTTTCGAAAAATTCCACCAGGGGGATAGATCCGTGTCTTGTTACCCATCTGTGTCGCATGTTCTGAAATACCTTCGCATTTTAATCTTTCAATACAACGAGGGAACGGTATACGAGAATATCTCCGATTTCCAGCTGAAAATGGCGGATCCATTGATGCTGTCCACTTTGACTACTAAACCCGACATCATGCGTCTTTTGTTGCAGTATGGATCCAGGTGAGAAGCGCGAGATTTTAAAATCTGTTTTTTTTACTTCGTAAATAAGATAGCAGGAAACTAGATGCTTTTGATTGTAGATGCTTACGCAGTATCTTGGGTATTAGGTGGTTCAACTCTGTAACTAATGATGAGGTTAGGCAAAGGAGTTTGCAACCTCCTTTAAGCAGCATATTGTGCAGAGAGAGACTCCGCTGGTTTGGCCATGTTGCCCGTATGAATAATTATGGATTGGCGAATAGGGAAAGAGGGGAAATTAGAAAGAGGGGGAGACTGCACACGCTCAATATTTCTGTGAGTGGGCCCACACGATCCAGGTTTTTGCGAGCTCACACGATCCAATGTGCTGTGAACAGTAACCGCAACCGCTCCAGTTTGCTGTGAACGGTAACTGCACACGCTCCATATTCATTGCATTATATATTCATACGCATTATATATATTAAAAAAAAATATCCGAACACTATGGTTGATTACAGAATTCAGAAAAAATATCTGGCAACGATTTTTTCAGAAATTAGTGATCTGGCAACCTTCGTGTCACGTGACTCGAAGGTTCGTAATGATTTTGCCAGGCAGGGAGATCTCATCGTTGCAAACAATGAAAGTAGAATTAATCGCATGGTTCGCAATGGATGCCGCTGGATGGCCTTGACGGGAGGCTACCATCTGTCTCCCAACAGCTGTTCCAGTGGGTCCCCTCCCCCAATTTTCTCTGAGCCTTCGGGGCCCTTGTGACCTGGCCATTTAGCCCATGGTGTGCAAAAAAGTGCCGCTCAGAGGTAAAACAACACAACGTTAAAGAACACGCTGGATGGCCTTGACGGGAGGCTACCATCTGTCTCCCAACAGCTGTTCCAGTGGGTCCCCTCCCCCAATCTTCTCTGAGCCTTCGGGGCCCTTGTGACCTGGTCATTTAGCCCATGGTGTGCAAAAAAGTGCCGCTCAGAGGTAAAACACAACGTTAAAGAACACGCTGGATGGCCTTGACGGGAGGCTACCATCTGTCTCCTAACAGCTGTTCCAGTGGGTCCCCTCCCCCAATCTTCTCTGAGCCTTCGGGGCCCTTGTGACCTGGCCATTTAGCCCATGGTGTGCAAAAAAGTGCCGCTCAGAGGTAAAACAACACAACGTTAAAGAACACGCTGGATGGCCTTGACGGGAGGCTACCATCTGTCTCCTAACAGCTGTTCCAGTGGGTCCCCTCCCCCAATCTTCTCTGAGCCTTCGGGGCCCTTGTGACCTGGCCATTTAGCCCATGGTGTGCAAAAAAGTGCCGCTCAGAGGTAAAACAACACAACGTTAAAGAACACGCTGGATGGCCTTGACGGGAGGCTACCATCTGTCTCCTAACAGCTGTTCCAGTGGGTCCCCTCCCCCAATCTTCTCTGAGCCTTCGGGGCCCTTGTGACCTGGCCATTTAGCCCATGGTGTGCAAAAAAGTGCCGCTCAGAGGTAAAACAACACAACGTTAAAGAACACGCTGGATGGCCTTGACGGGAGGCTACCATCTGTCTCCCAACAGCTGTTCCAGTGGGTCCCCTCCCCCAATCTTCTCTGAGCCTTCGGGGCCCTTGTGATCTGGCCATTTAGCCCATGGTGTGCAAAAAAGTGCCGCTCAGAGGTAAAACAACACAACGTTAAAGAACACGCTGGATGGCTTTGACGGGAGGCTACCATCTGTCTCCTAACAGCTGTTCCAGTGGGTCCCCTCCCCCAATCTTCTCTGAGCCTTCGGGGCCCTTGTGACCTGGCCATTTAGCCCATGGTGTGCAAAAAAGTGCCGCTCAGAGGTAAAACAACACAACGTTAAATAACACGCTGGATGGCCTTGACGGGAGGCTACCATCTGTCTCCTAACAGCTGTTCCAGTGGGTCCCCTCCCCCAATCTTCTCTGAGCCTTCGGGGCCCTTGTGACCTGGCCATTTAGCCCATGGTGTGCAAAAAAGTGCCGCTCAGAGGTAAAACAACACAACGTTAAATAACACGCTGGATGGCCTTGACGGGAGGCTACCATCTGTCTCCTAACAGCTGTTCCAGTGGGTCCCCTCCCCCAATCTTCTCTGAGCCTTCGGGGCCCTTGTGACCTGGCCATTTAGCCCATGGTGTGCAAAAAAGTGCCGCTCAGAGGTAAAACAACACAACGTTAAAGAACACGCTGGATGGCCTTGACGGGAGGCTACCATCTGTCTCCCAACAGCTGTTCCAGTGGGTCCCCTCCCCCAATCTTCTCTGAGCCTTCGGGGCCCTTGTGACCTGGCCATTTAGCCCATGGTGTGCAAAAAAGTGCCGCTCAGAGGTAAAGCAACACAACGTTAAAGAACACGCTGGATGGCCTTGACGGGAGGCTACCATCTGTCTCCTAACAGCTGTTCCAGTGGGTCCCCTCCCCCAATCTTCTCTGAGCCTTCGGGGCCCTTGTGACCTGGCCATTTAGCCCATGGGTGCCGCTCAGAGGTAAAACAACACAATGTTAAAGAACACGCTGGATGGTCTTGACGGCAGGCTAACATCTGTCTCCCAACAGCTGTTCCAGTGGGTCCCCTCCCCCAAACTTCTCTGAGTCTTCGGGGTCCTTGTGACCTGGCCATTTAGCCATGGTGTGCAAAAAAAGTTCCGCTCAGAGGTAAAACAAACCAACGTTAAAAAACATGCTGGATGGCCTTGACGGGAGGCTACCATCTGTCTCCCAACAGCTGTTCCAGTGGGTCCCCTCCCCCCACCTTCTCTGAGCCTTTGGGGCCCTTGTGACCTGGCCATTTAGTCCATGGTGTGCAAAAAGGTGCCGCTCAGAGGGAAAACAACCCAACGTTAAAGAACACGCTAGATGGCTTTGACGGGAGGCTACCATCTGTCTCCCAACAGCTGTTCCAATGGGTCCCCTCCCCCAACCTTCTCTGAGTCTTCCTGGTCCTTGTGACCTGGCCATTTAGCCATGGTGTGCAAAAAAAGTTCCGCTCAGAGGGAAAACAACACAAAGTTAAAGAACACGCTGGATGGCCTTGACTGGAGGCTACCATCTGTCTCCCAACAGCTGTTCCAGTGGGTCCCCTCCCCCAATTTTCTCTGAGCCTTCGGGGCCCTTGTGACCTGGCCATTTAGCCCATGGTGTGCAAAAAAGTACCGCTCAAAGATAAAACAACACAACGTTAAAGAACACGCTGGATGGCCTTGACGGGAGGCTGCCATCTGTCTCCCAACAGCTGTTCCAGTAGGTCCCCTCCCCCAACCTTCTCTGAGCCTTCGGGGCCCTTGTGACCTGGCCATTTAGCCCATGGGTGCCGCTCAGAGGTAAAACAACACAATGTTAAAGAACACGCTAGATGGTCTTGACGGGAGGTAACATCCGTCTCCCAACAGCTGTTCCAGTGGGTCCCCTCCCCCAAACTTCTCTGAGTCTTCGGGGTCCTTGTGACCTGGCCATTTAGCCATGGTGTGCAAAAAAAGTTCCGTTCACAGGTAAAACAAACCAACGTTAAAGAACATGCTGGATGGCCTTGACGGGAGGCTACCATCTGTCTCCCAACAGCTGTTCCAGTGGGTCCCCTCCCCCCACCTTCTCTGAGCCTTCGGGGCCCTTGTGACCTGGCCATTTAGTCCATGGTGTGCAAAAAGGTGCCGCTCAGAGGGAAAACAACCCAACGTTAAAGAACACGCTGGATGGCTTTGACGGGAGGCTACCATCTGTCTCCCAACAGCTGTTCCAATGGGTCCCCTCCCCCAACCTTCTCTGAGTCTTCCTGGTCCTTGTGACCTGGCCATTTAGCCATGGTGTGCAAAAAAATTTCCGCTCAGAGGGAAAACAACACAAAGTTAAAGAACACGATGGATGGCCTTGACTGGAGGCTACCATCTGTCTCCCAACAGCTGTTCCAGTGGGTCCCCTCCCCCAATTTTCTCTGAGCCTTCGGGGCCCTTGTGACCTCGCCATTTAGCCCATGGTGTGCAAAAAAGTACCGCTCAAAGGTAAAACAACACAACGTTAAAGAACACGCTGGATGGCCTTGACGGGAGGCTGCCATCTGTCTCCCAACAGCTGTTCCAGTAGGTCCCCTCCCCCAACCTTCTCTGAGCCTTCGGGGCCCTTGTGACCTGGCCATTTAGCCCATGGGTGCCGCTCAGAGGTAAAACAACACAATGTTAAAGAACACGCTGGATGGTCTTGACGGGAGGCTAACATCTGTCTCCCAACAGCTGTTCCAGTGGGTCCCCTCCCCCCACCTTCTCTGAGCCTTCGGGGCCCTTGTGACCTGGCCATTTAGTCCATGGTGTGCAAAAAGGTGCCGCTCAGAGGGAAAACAACACAAAGTTAAAGAACACGCTGGATGGCCTTGACGGGAGGCTACCATCTGTCTCCCAACAGCTGTTCCAGTGGGTCCCCTCCCCCAATCTTCTCTGAGCCTTCGGGGCCCTTGTGACCTGGCCATTTAGCCCATGGTGTGCAAAAAAGTGCCGCTCAGAGGGAAAACAACACAAAGTTAAAGAACACGCTGGATGGCCTTGACGGGAGGCTACCATCTGTCTCCCAACAGCTGCTCCAGTGGGTCCCCTCCCCAAATCTTCTCTGAGCCTTCGGGGCCCTTGTGACCTGGCCATTTAGCCCATGGTGTGCAAAAAGTGCCGCTCAGAGGGAAAACAACACAAAGTTAAAGAACACGCTGGATGGCCTTGACGGGAGACAACCATCTGTCGCCCAACAGCTGTTCCAGTGGGTCCCCTCCCCCAATCTTCTCTGAGCCTTCGGGGCCCTTGTGACCTGGCCATTTAGCCCATGGTGTGCGAAAAAGTGCCGCTCAGAGGTAAAACAACACAACGTTAAAGAACACGCTGGATGGCCTTGACGGGAGGCTACCATCTGTCTCCCAACAGCTGTTCCAGTGGGTCCCCTCCCCCAACCTTCTCTGAGCCTTCGGGGCCCTTGTGACCTGGCCATGCAGCCCATGGTGTGCAAAAACAGTGCCGCTGAAAGGTAAAACAACCCAACCTGGTTAATGTTGGAACTTTTACGGTACGAACTTAGTTCCAACTGTAGCGAAAATAAATGTATTTTATTTTTGACTGTATTTTTTTCTACTTCAATATACTAGTTGAATAAAAGTATTTTTGTGTAAGAAAATATTCATAATTTTTGGGAACAGTTTTGAATGTTCATTAAATAAGTTTACAAATACAAAAACCGAGGATTTGATTTCTTGCTTAGATTCTTCGACGAAACAGAATACTTCGAGTCGGATGGCAATCGATACATAAGGAGCAGACTGTACTGCACGAGGATCTTGTTGAGTGACGTCATCGCGGAAATATTTGCATCTGAAATGTGGAGTTTCGATACCATGACACTGAAAACTGACATTTCGAGTCTCCCAGAAGAAATAAGATCAAAATGTGCGAAATTCCGATTTCTGATGAGATCCGATCCTAATCCATACGTCACAAGCGTGAAACTGGCCGGACTGAAAGTTCCCCAGGATCCACTTCCGGAAATGGATGTGTTACGTCACATCTACGATTCTCTTTTTCCCGACCTGGGCTTCGGTCTTCCCAAGCCCCCTTCGCTGCAACACGCGTGCAGGTACGCCATCAGGCGGCGACTCCAAGAGAACTGGCAGCTCCCCGAAGGCATCTCCAAACTCGAACTGCCCAGGATCCTCCACGATTATGTCAATTTACTCGAAGATTAAACTTGATCCGTGCAGCGTGTATCTTTCGTTTCTGGAGAGTTAGACTGCTGTGATATAACAATACAGACAATAATTGACAGTTTGGTGTAAAAACCAGAAATTGTTCGAGGAAGAACTGAATATTTAATAAAGACATAAACCTGTTTTCATTTTTATATGCATCCATTCTATTTTGTTGTTTTTTTTTCGAGGGGGGGTGGGCGAGTTTCTGACATCAATTTATTATTGTTTTGGACAGTTATGGATTGTTTTTTTTTTACCTTTGAGCGCTATTTTTCTTTCACATAATGGGCTAAATGGCCAGGTCACAAAGACCCGAGGGCTGAAAGAAGTTTGGGGAAGGGAACCCACTGGAACAGCTGTTGGGAGACAGATGGTAGCCTCCCGTCAAGACCATCCAGCGTGTTCTTTAACGTTGGGTTGTTTTACCTCTGAGCGGCACTTTTTTTGCATAACATGGGCTAAATTGCCAGGATACATGGACCCCGAAGGCTCAGAGAAGGTTGGGGGAGGGGACCCACTGGAACAGCTGTTGGGAGACAGATGGTAGCCTCCCGTCAAGGCCATCCAGCGTGTTCTTTAACGTAGGGTTGTTTTACCTCTGAGCGGCACTTTTTTGCACACATGGGCTAAATGGCCAGGTCACATGGACCACGAAGGCTCAGAGAAGGTTGTGGGAGGGGACCCACTGGAAAAGCTGTTGGGAGACAGATGGTAGCCTCCCGTCAAGGCCATCCAGCGTGTTCTTTAACGTTGGGTTGTTTTACCTCTGAGCGGCACTTTTTTGCACACATGGGGTAAATGGCCAGGTCACATGGACCCCGAAGGCTCAGAGAAGGTTGGGGGAGGGGACCCACTGGAACAGCTGTTGGGAGACAGATGGTAGCCTCCCGTCAAGGCCATCCAGCGTGTTCTTTAACGTTGGGTTGTTTTACCTCTGAGCGGCACTTTTTTGCACACCATGGGCTAAATGGCCAGGTCACATGGACCCCGAAGGCTCAGAGAAGATTGGGGGAGGGGACCCACTGGAACAGCTGTTGGGAGACAGATGGTAGCCTCCCGTCAAGGCCATCCAGCGTGTTCTTTAACGTTGGGTTGTTTTACCTCTGAGCGGCACTTTTTTGCACACATGGGCTAAATGGCCAGGTCACATGGACCCCGAAGGCTCAGAGAAGGTTGGGGGAGGGGACCCACTGGAACAGCTGTTGGGAGACAGATGGTAGCCTCCCGTCAAGGCCATCTAGTGTGTTCTTTAATGTACAGTCAGTCAAAAAAATATCCGAAAATTACGGTTGATTACAGAATTAAGAAAAAATATCTGGCAACGTTTTTTTTAGAAATCAGTGATCTGCAACCTACACGAAGGTTACCAGATCACTAATTTCTAAAAAAAGGTTGCCAGATATTTTTCCTGAATTCTGTAATCAACCATAGGTTTCGGATACTTTTTTGAGCGACTGTACACAGGGAAACATACGAAGAGTAAGCCATGGCTCTCCTGTACATGGGGCCACGGATTAACGTCCCATCTGACGGACGGCGGCCTTTTCAAACCCATCGGTGTCCTCTTTCTAACGGAGGAAAGGATGCTATTTAGAGGGGATAAATCTCAACCCCGTTACAGATGGGACTCGAACCTGGGAATTGCATATTACGAGTCTGGTGCGCTACCGATTGAGCCACCCCACAAATATTGGAACACTTCATGCTAGGTGAATGGAATTATATTATTAAATGATCCTTAATTCTGGAAATAAGTTCTCCTTAATTCTGGAAGTAGTTTAGGGAAAATGTCTGGAGAGAAATTTGGGAATTCATTCCACTTTTTCCTAATCTCGATTTTGAACTGCTTTCGCTTAACACACGAAGAGTTAAGGAAAGTGAACTCCTTAACACCGGGGTTGCCAATCAAATAAATTTTCTTCAAAAGTTAATTAAGACCAAATAACAATTATTACTACGAATCGTTTACAGAAATAAATGTGGGCGGGTGTGGCTCAGTCGGTAGCGCGCCAGGCTCGTAATCTTCAGTTCCCAGGTTCGAGTCCCAGCTGGGTCAGCGTTGAGATTTATCTCCGCAAAACTCCCCGCCCTGCCCACGGTCAGTAGGGGACACCGATGGGCTTGGAAAGGCCGCCGTCCGTCGGATGGGACGTTCATCCGTGGCCCCGTGTGCGGGAGAGCCATACCCTGTGCACGTTAAAGAACACGCTGGATGGCCTTGACGGGAGGCTACCATCTGTCTCCCAACATCTGTTCCAGTGGGTCCCCTCCCCCAACCTTCTCTGAGCCTTCGGGGTCCACGTGACCTGGCCATTTAGCCCATGGTGTGCAAAAAAGTGCCTCTCAGAGGTAAAACAACCGAACTTCTAACTTTCACGATGCAGCAAACGCTCTTCAACGAATACTTAAGAAACGATGGAGAATCTCTCCTGCTATGAAACAGAAATATCATTAGTACTTTTCCCCTTCTGCCCTTACGATTGTCTACATGACCTTTCTTTTCACCTCATTCAAGATATGAAAAAGAAAAAAAAAATCGTCGAAGGCGTAGGGTCAGCTAGATGTAATTGTAGGCGAGGTTTTATTTCCTCGTACGGAGCATTTGGCTCAGTCACGCACCGACCAAACATTTGGCCGTCGGCCAGTTCCGAATTACCTTCCCGAATGAGTACGACTGATTATACGCCTCTTAGGAAGATCACCGATTAGCAACTCTGTCGGGTGCACAGACACGCTTTAGGTATCGGCCGATACCTTTATAGCTCACCTTGTATTGTGGCTTAATGGTAATGGGAAAATTACCGGTTTCCAGTTCTAGTAATGCATACATACTAGTAATTCCAGGTTTACATCCTAGTAAGACATATAATCACTTCATTTGGTGTAAAATCCGGTATTTTTGTGTTCTTTCAACTTTGAGCATATCTGTGGCACCCAAGGACGGTTGGGTTGGGTTGTTTTACCTCTGAGCGGCACTTTTTTGCACACCATGGGCAAAATGGCCAGGTCACATGGACCCCGAAGGCTCAGAGAAGGTTGGGGGAGGGGACCCACTGGAACAGCTGTTGGGAGACAGATGGTAGCATCTCGTCAAGGCCATCCAACGTGTTCTTTAACGTGCACAGGGTATGGCTCTCCAGCACACGGGGCCACGGCTTAACGTCCCATCCGACGGACGGCGGCCTTTCCAAGCCCATCGGTGTCCCCTACTGACCGTGGGCAGGGCGGGGAATTTTGCGGAGATAAATCTCAACGCTCACCCAGCTGGGACTCGAACCTGGGAACTACAGATTACGAGCCTGGCGCGCACCGACTGAGCTCCCCCCGCCCCCCCAAAGACGGTTGATGGTGGTGACAGCGAAGAGGTGAATTGCGCAGTCCTATTAGAGGAGCTGGGGTGGCTCAGTCGGTAGCGCGCCAGGCTCGTAATCTGCAGTTTCCAGGTTCGAGTGGGGGGGGGGGTAGCTCAGTCGGTAGCGCGCCAGGCTCGTAATCTGTAGTTCCCAGGTTCGAGTCCCAGCTGAGTCAGCGTTGAGATTTATCTCCGCAAAATTCCCCGCCTTGCCCACGGTCAGTAGGGGACACCGATGGGCTTGGAAAGGCCGCCGTCCGTCGGATGGGACGTTAAGCCGTGGCCCCGTGTGCGGGAGAGCCATACCCTGTGCACGTTAAAGAACGCGCTGGATGGCCTTGACGGGAGGCTACCATCTGTCTCCCAGCAGCTGTTCCAGTGGGTCCCCTCCCCAAACCTTCTCTGAGCCTTCGGGGTCCATGTGACCTGGCCATTTAGCTCGTGGTGTGCAAAAAAGTGCCGCTCAGAGGTAAAATAACCCAACCCAGGTTCGAGTCCCAGCTAGGTCAGCGTTGAGATTTATCTCCGCAAAACTCCCTGCCCACGGTCAGTAGGGGGTCACGGATGATCTTGGAAAGTGCGTTATCGGATGGGACGTTATGACGTGTCTCCGTGTAAGGGAGAGTCGTGCACGTTAAAAACACGCTGGATGGCATTGATGGTAGACTACCATCTGTCTCTTAATAGCAGTCCAGTGGGTCCATTCTCCCAACCTTCTCTGAGCCCACAGGGTCATTGTGACCTGGTCATTTAGCCCATTGTGTGCAAAAAAAAAAACGCAGCTCAGAGGTTAATCAACCGAACCCAAAGGTTATAGAAGCCTCAGTGTTTTCTGGTTTTGTTGTTCAAGAGACGAAAAGTCCTTCTAAGGACTAAATATCCACAAACCATATCACAACAGAAACAGTTTCACTTCTCTGCTCTCATTTGCTGTCATTATCCTCCTCTATTGCTTCTGGGCCTGCTCTGCTTGCAAACTACGGAAATTTGGCAGCTTCAGCGTGCCATCGCCGACCGATCTGAAGGACGAAAAACAAAAGGACAGGAGTCCTAACCTCGAATTTCTAGTATCATTTCTTCATGGACTCTATTCTCTGCTAAGGCAACTTCCAAAATCTCCAACCAGTTGGGAAGAAAATACCTGCAAAACGAAACGACGATCCTGAGGCAGATGACTCCACGGGCCAATATGGCCGATTTCGAGATGATGATAAGAAGGAAAATGACCTGACCATGGAACACTTAAAGAGATTGCCAATGAAAAAAATATATTTGAAACACAATTTCGAAAAATTTATATTGTACACTCTTGAGTTTGTTACCATCTTACGCTACCCGTTTACATTAAACGTCACGTGACACGAAGGTTGCCAGATCACTAATTTCTAAAAAAAATCGTTGTCAGATATTTTTTCTGAATTCTGTAATCAACCATAGTGTTCGGATATTTTTTTAATATATATAATGCGTATGAATATATAATGCGTATGAATATGGAGCGTGTGCAGTTACCGTTCACAGCAAACTGGAGCGGTTGCGGTTAATGTTCACAGCACATTGGATCGTGTGAGCTCACAAAAACCTGGATCGTGTGGGCCCACTCACAGAAATATTGAGCGTGTGCAGTTACCGTTCACAGCAAACTGGAGCGGTTGCAGTAACTGCACACGCTCCAGTTTGCTGTGAACGGTAACTGGAGCGTGTACAGTTGCTGTACACGCTCCAGATATTTTTTCTGAATTCTGTAATCAACCGTAGTGTTCGGATATTTTTTTTGAGCGACTGTACTCTTTTCGTGAAGTCCGAATTTACCATGCTTTACTGTAAATATATTTCTATAATTGCTGCATAATCCAAGGAAATTTCTCAATGTTCTTTCGTATTGAATGGTATCTGTAATCGGCTTCTGGCTTCAGCTAGTTTCCAAGAATTTCTCTCTATGTAGTCTCATTATCATTGTTTCAATTTTTTTTTTTCTTTCATACCCATTTCGCCATTATCTTTTTTATAGCAAAATTTCCCCGTATTTCTCGGATGCTTGGCTGAACCAATCCGTCTCCATTTATTGTTCTGCAAAATATGAAACGAAAACATGTATGCTATACTTAAACGATTTCATTTCTCAGAAATTAGGAAAGGTGTTGGTATTATAAAAGGAATTAAAATGGTTCAAACGTTTGATCGAGTTTGTTGGTAGACAAGATATTTTCAATTTTTCTCTTTCGCTACAACAATCAGACCAATTTCTGCAGGATTGGGGTGGCTCAGTCGGTAGCACGCCAGGCTCGTAATCTGTAGTTCCCAGGTTCGAGTCCCAGCTGGGTCAGCGTTGAGATTTATCTCCGCAACATTCCCCGCCCTGCCCACAGTCAGTAGGGGACACCGATATGCTTGGAAAGGCCGCCGTCCGTCGGATGGGACGTTAAGCCGCGGCCCCGTGTGCGGGAGAGCCATACCCTGTGTACGTTAAAGAACACAGTAGATGGCCTTGACGGGAGGCTACCATCTGTCTCCCAACAGCTGTTCCAGTGGGTCTCCTCCCCCAACCTTCTCTGAGCCTTCCGGGTCCATGTGACCTGGCCATTTAGCCCATGGTGTGCAAAAAAAGTGCCGCACAGAGGTAAAACAACCCAACTCAATTTCTGCAGCTTAGAGAGGTTGGGCTAGATGGCCAGATCACAAAAAGCCCGGGAACTCAGAAAAGGTTGGGGGAGGAGACTTACTGTTCAGCTGTTAGGAGACAGATGGCGGTCTCATCATTCAAGGCCATCCAGTGTATTCTTTAAAGTGCACATGATGCCATGGCTTAACGTCCCATCCGATGGATGGCGGTCTTTCCAAGCCATCAGTGTCCCATTTCTTACCGTGGTAGTGTGGAGGTGTGGGGCAGATAAATCTCAACGCTGGCCCAGGTGGGACTCGAACCTGGGAACTGCAGATTACGTGAGGCCGGGGTGGCTCAGTCGGTAGCGCGCCAGGCTCGTAATCTGTAGTTCCAAGGTTCGAGTCGCAGCTGGGTCAGCGTTGAGATTTATCTCCGCAAAATTCCCCGCCCTACCCACGGTCAGTAGGGGACACCGATGGACTTGGAAAGGCTGCCGTCCGTTGGATGGGACGTTAAGTTGTGGCCCGGTGTGCGGGAGAGCCATAACCTGTGCACGTTAAAGAACACGCTGGATGGCCTTGACGGGAGGTTACCATCTGTAACCTCCGTCAAGGCCATCCAGTGGGAAGGCCATCCAGCATCCGTCAAGGTTATCCAAGGGGAACTAACAGTTGTTCCAGTGGGTTCCCTCCTCCAACCTTCCCTGAGCCTTCGGTGTCCTTGTGATCTGGACATTTAGCCCATGGTGTGCAGAGAAGTGCCGCTCAGAGGTAAAACAACTCAACTCAGTACTTGAGAAATTCTTTGCCGACCATCATTGGGCTCTGCTTTCTGTTGAAGTGACCCAAAACGTGATGAGAAAGCTTTGACGCAATCTCTGAAGAAGTTACAGGCATGTCCAAATAGATTCATCAACTTAAGGGCACCGACATGCCTCATCATACGTCTCATCCCTTTCCTTTTCATTGCTAGTTGTTGACTGCCCGAGGCCCATGAGGTCCTTTGCTATCGTCCGTCAAATCGAATCCCTGACTAAATCCACTGTTGACCTTAGAACCTCTGTGAATCCCTGACTAGTCAGTTGCCAGTTCTTAGCGAAAATAGATTTATTTTTTTTGCATCATCTGACCAACGGTTTCAACTGATGTTGATTTTGCAGTACTTCACCACGCTAAGCCATAGAATGTTGTTGCTAATTTTCCTTTTCATTTGCAACGTATAAGACAGAGAATTCGAAGAAACTATTAATAATAATAATTTATTTCGTGCAGGGGGTTACAGTAAAGTCGAGGTACAGGTAATTTTGGATATTAATTTAAACGTTCAAGTGGCTTGATGCCCCAGTACATTTGAAAAATTAAAAAGAAATATTAAGTACAAAAATATTTACAGAAATTGGATAGTTATTTGATACACATAAACAAAAGGACAAGTTGCACAGAAGAAGACAAAATTATAATATGAAATATGATAAAAAAAAAACATAAAAAACTTAGGGGAAAGAAAAGGAAAGTTTAAGAGGACAGAGAGTAATATTAAATGAATGAACAGGGGGAAAAAAGATTGCGGATAATCCAAAGGGCAAAGATGGGGAGTGGGAATAGGGATGAGGAGATGTTGTTGGTCAAAGTTGGGTTGTTTTACCTCTGAGCGGCACTTTTTTGCACACCATGGGCTAAATGGCCAGGTCACATGGACCCCGAAGGCTCACAGAAGGTTGGGGGAGGGGACCCACTGGAACAGCTGTTGGGAGACAGATGGTAGCCTCCCGTCAAGGCCATCCAGCGTGTTCTTTACGTGCACAGGTTATGACTCTCCCGCACACGGGGCCACGGCTTAACATCCCATCCGACGGACGGCGGCCTTTCCAAGCCCATCGATGTCCCCTACTGACCATGGGCAGGGCGGGGAATTTTGCGAAGTTGTTGGTCAAACGTTTCAATATTCTAATAGGAGTGGA
Source organism: Ryuthela nishihirai (assembly GCA_038380435.1). Lineage (NCBI taxonomy): Eukaryota > Metazoa > Arthropoda > Arachnida > Araneae > Heptathelidae > Ryuthela > Ryuthela nishihirai. Next base: position 54,771,843 of record JAWZYU010000027.1, read on the forward strand.
GTAATACAGTTTTTGAATTTTGATTTAGAATTTAAAGAAATGATATCGCTTGGTAGAGAGTTCCAAGTTGAGGTTGCTTGAAAGGCAAAAGATATTTCATCGTACTTAGCTTTGAAAATCTTGGGAGTAGGAAACATTTTATTATCAGAGCGAAGGATGTGGCGATGTCGTAATCGAATATAGGGTGTAAGAATCGAATGAATGGAATGAGACTTGTTATAAATAGTTCGTTATCAGTTGTTATAAGTATTTCCAGACTATTTTCGTTTGACCAAATTGTCCTTATGCAGAATTACAGATCAGCGAATAGAAATACGAACAATGTGTCTAAAGACCTCAGAAAAAAAAATGGGCGACCTGGAATATGATGGGTTGGCAATGTCAAACGCACCTTGTTAGAGTAGCTTATGAAATATCTGAAGTGAGGATTGGATTGTTTTACCTCTGAGCGGCACCTTTTTGCACACAATGGGCTAAATGACCAGGTCACAAAGACCTCGAAGGCTCAGAGAAGGTTGGGGGAAGGGACCCACTGGCACAGCTGTTGGGAGACAGATAGTAGCCTCCCTCCCAGCGTGTTCTTTAACGTGCACAGGGTATGGCTCTCCCGTACACGAGACCACGGCTTAACGTCCCATCCGACGGAGGACGGCCTTTCCAAGCCCATCGGTGTTCCCTACTGACCGTGGACAGGGTGGGGAGTTTTAGAGAGATAAATATGAACGCTGCCCCAGGTAGGACTCGAACCTGGGAACTACAGATTATGATCCTGGTGCATTATCGACTGAGTCCCCTCTCACCCGGTATGTGTGCAGGGACGGACTAAGGAGTAAGGGACCATGCCCCTCCCCTTTCAAAATGCTAATAAGGGTAATAGAGGCAAAATTATTGTTAAACTTATTTATATTTCATGCATTTTTAAAACAATTTTTTTTAAAGATCTGTAAGAAAGAGAAGGAAACGTTATAATGCACCGGAGATCCAGTTTCTTGATCCCCTACCCTCTGATTTTTTTCTAGATCCTGGTTGTAGGTATATATTTTCCTCTCTGGAATCGTCCTGTTCTACTCGGCTCCACCCATATTGCATCCCCATAGTATAATCATAGGAATATGTTCTTATTGAGAATCAATTCCGTACGGAATCAGTTATGTTCTTGAATTCGTCCATAACCCCTCAAATAGGGGACCACCTTGACGTTGTCGGGGGGGGGGGGGGGGGGGGGCTAGGGTCCAGCAACCGGGTTGAAGGCTTTGCCGGACGGATTGGGTCCTCGGCTGGAGCATTGCCAAGACCAACCGAGGTCGAAGATGCCGCTGACCGGTTCCCTGACCGGTTGGGTGGTGACGGCGTCTGAGACCTCACCTATCAGGTGCTCTGGGTGAGCAGTTCGAGGGCTCTTCTGAAAAGATTTGTGCCCCAGTAGGTCGAGCCCTCACCAAAGTCTGGGCCTTAATAAGAGTCTCCACCCCGGATGCCGAGCGAACTTGGATCTATATATCCTTGTTCATGGCTAACCGGGGAACAGATTAAAGTTAGGTTTCTTCCGGTGGTCAGCTTTCCTTCTATAGGACTGCTGCCATGTGAGGCCGGGGTTGAGGTGCGTCTATAGGGCGTATTCCTTGCCCCCCGCTCTAGATAAGCACGGCTTTTCATAACTGGAAGTGCTTTCAGGCGGAATCGGAAATTGCCGTGGTTGCATAAGATCGCAACAAAATAGAACGAATTCGTCCATAACAATTCAGAGCATCCATAAGAAAAAAATTTACCCAAAATTTGAAAAAAAAAAAAATTACTCCTCATAACTCCATTCAAACTCTCTCAAAAATAAGGTATTTGATATACACTCATTCAAAAACTTTCCATTTGATATATGACTCATATTTCACTCATGTAATGGATAAAAATGATATATCATGTATTCCTGATAATAACAGCTATTCAACTTAAGCAAAAATTACTACATAACACATCATTTTATAAACAATCATATGATAAATATTAACAATCATATATATAATGATATAATTAATATAATCATAACATATATAAATAATATATATATATATAATATATATAAATAATAAATAATATATATATATATAATATATATAAATAATAAATAATATAATCATATATTATTACCTGTCAGACCACAGAGGTCTGACAGGAGCCTGTCAGTTTATATGCCACAGTAGAAGGTATGAAAGGATGGCAGGACCTCAGCAGAGAAACGACACAAACAGCCATGTCTTATCCGGGGCTCGAACCCAGGTCCCTTAGATCAGTAGCCAAGCGTGCTAACCACTCGGCCATGGGACGGCTTTTATATAATCATATATAAATAATAAATAATATAATCATATATAAATAATAAATAATATAATAATATAATCATATATGAATTATATAATAACATATATAAATAATATAATCATATATGAATTATATAAAAACATATATAAATAATATAATTATATATGAATTATATAATAACATATATAAATAATATAATCGTAATATAATTATGAACAATCATATTTGTTAAAACTATTTACATTCCCACTGATAATCTTCGGCTTAGTGGTATTGTTTTATGTAAAATAATTGTACAATGATACTTCGAAAAAAAAATTGATATTTGAATCATGAATATTCAAAATTAATAGTCACAATTATTGAGTATTATGCTGAGTCACAATAATATCTTTCTTATATGCAAATGTAAGTTTTTTCATCAATGGATAAAATACCTTTCTTAAAAAAAGCTACCCAATGACTGACACTCTTTACAGAAAGTTTACTGTGGTACAGTCGCTCAAAAAAGTATCCGAACACTATGGTTGATTACAGAATTCAGAAAAAATATCTGGCAGCGATTTTTTTTTAGAAATTAGTGATCTGGCAACCTTCGTGTCACTTGATCAACCATAGTGTTCGGATACTTTTTTTAATATATATAATGCGTATGAATATATAATGCAATGAATATGGAGCGTGTGCAGTTACCGGTGACAGCAAACTGGAGCGGTTGCGGTTAATGTTCAGAGCACATTGGATCGTATGAGCTCACAAAAACCTGGATCGTGTGGGCCCACTCACAGAAATATTGAGCGTGTGCAGTTACCGTTCACAGCAAACTGGAGCGGTTGCGGTTAATGTTCACAGCACATTGGATCGTGTGAGCTCACAAAAACCTGGATCGTGTGGGCCCTCTCACAGAAATATTGAGCGTGTGCAGTTACCGTTCACACGCTCCAGTTTGCTGTGAACGGTAACTGGAGCGTGTACAGTTGCTGTACACGCTTCAGATATTTTTCTGAATTCTGTAATCAACCGTAGTGTTCGGATACTTTTTTTTTGAGCGACTGTACTTTCTTTTTATTATAAGTTTTTTTTATAAACTTTACGATTTATATTTTTTGTAAGAGACTGAAAAAACATGACTCTTTTCTTAATTCTACAGAATTATCGTTTAATGCATGGGAGTTATTTTCGATCTGAAATAATAGACGAACAAAAACAGAAAGGCATCAGCCGGCATCATCCACTGAACTGATCCGTACAGCATCCGAGCGAGGCCACCGCCAGATGGCAGAGGAAGACGGTACATGTGGAAGAGGACGGTGACCGCGTGCGCGCCGGTGGCAACCAGCTGTAGCTTAGCAACACACGTTACACAGGGGAGATGCGAATCGAGATAATAAAAAAACCTCCGTACTTCGTCACTAGGCTCCTGACCTCAGCTTCTAACATCTCTTTGACGACTTTCGGTGTCGAGGGATACCCCTCCTGACCTTGGCAGCGTCGCGCTCATAAATGATGTTAATTGACATGCCTACGTGTAATTAGCATCTCTGCAGGACATCGGGACTCTCAATTACAATATGCACACACACAAAAACTCAAAAAAAAAAAGAGAAATCCGTGGAAAGAGTTTAGAGGCGCTTCACTGCAAAGCTTGAGATCAAAAAGGTGTTATTAGTGTAGTAGTTGTCAGATGCAGCCACCAGACAATTTTTACAATTGAAATAAATAAAAATTGTCACTAATATTTTTCTTATACGAATTCTTCATAAAAGAGTATTTTCAAACGAGCGCATCAAAATATATTCAAACTTATAGCTTTTGTTATTTTTATTGTAAAAGCCTTTCCTTTAACCAGATAGGGCGAGGGTGGGTCAGTCGGTAGCGCGCCAGGTTCGTAATCTGCAGATCCCAGGTTCGAGTCTCAGCTGGGACAACGTTGAGATTTATCTCCGCAAAACTCCCCGTCCTCTCCTTGGTCAGTAGAGGACACTGATGACCTTGGAAGGCCGCAGTCCGTCGGATGTCACTTTAAACCACGACCCCATATACGGGAGAGCTATACCTTATTAAGTTAAAGAACACGCTGGATGGTCTTGTCTGGAGGTTATCATCTGTTTCCTAATAGCTGTGTCCAGTGGGTTCCTTCCCCCAACCTTTTCTGAGCCCTCAGGGTTCTTGTGACCTGATCATTTAGCCCATTGTGTGCAAAGAACATACCGCTTAGAGGTAAAACCACCCAGCCTCTAACCAAAAACGTAATAAAATATGGCGGTTGTCGTGACCCAAAGAGAAAAGATTCTGTCAGATTATGTCAGATGTGATGACCCAGTCCGAACAGGAGAGAGAGAGACGATGATGATGAAATTACTACTTAATTCACTTCGGTGAAACTCACAGATTCGTGGGTTTTTAAACCCGTGCCACTGTATGCCTCAACTTTACTGTGTTGAATGAAGAATAGGAACACTCCAACAATTCACTGCACGAGAGTAGATAGGGACGACACACTTTATTTATAATATGTACAGCTCCGTGCTGCGAATGAGCTCCACTCCGTGGGCCTTTGCCGCTTCACTGCTGCAAACAATAATACTGAGGTGGAGAATCGCACACTCTGCGAATTCTCACTTTACAGACCTCAAAAACTCGGCGAAAGGATTTTCCTCTGCCTATACTGTGGTTCCTTCTGAACCACAAGAATAAAAGGTAAGATTCTCCAAGAATCTGGATTCCCTCTTGGAATCGCACCCTCACTCACTTCTAGGGTTACTTTTGAGAAAGGCGGCGACCTCCTTCGTTCGACAGCTACTCACAGATTAAAGCTTTCAAATCTCTCGCCTAGCCTTCTCGCTGCGCTAGCGCCCTAGGCGGGCATTAACGTCCATCGACAACTGCTGGCATTCGTCACCAATTCCACGGAGCAGGGGGCGGGGGTGGCTCAGTCGGTAGCGCGCCAGGCTCGTAATCTGTAGTTCCCAGGTTCGAGTCCCAGCTGGGTCAGCGTTGAGATTTATCTCCGCAAAATTCCCCGTCCTGCCCACGGTCAGTAGGGGACACCGATGGGCTTGGAGAGGCCGCCGTCCGTCGGATGGGACGTTAAGCCGTGGCCCCGTGTGCGGGAGATCCATACCCTGTGCACGTTAAAGAACACGGTGGATGGCCTTGACGGGAGGCTACCATCTGTCTCTCAACAGCTGTTCGAGTCGGTCCCCTCCCCCAGCCTTCTCTGAGCCTTCGGGGTCCATGTGACCTGGCCATTTAGCCCATGGTGTGCAAAAAAGTGCCGTTCAGAGGTAAAACAACGCAACCCAATCCACGGAGCAACTTCAGACCCGAAAACAACAACAGTGAGTCATCCCAGCACAAACATTTCAAAGAACACATAAAAATATATACAACAATAAAATCCAACAAAAATATACAATAAATAAATAAATATAAAATTCGAGGGACATGACAGTGGTCTCACAGACTGAGCTTATTTGATGATGATAGAGAAATTATGCGTTTAAACGGATTATGAATTTACCTCACAAGTCTGTACATACACGTTTACCATTTCATTTTATTAATTTTTTCTACAGAGAATTTCTAGTGGCCGGTGATACGGCCACGAGAAAATATCCCCCGAAACACCACTGGACACCTGATAGCGAATTTCTGCATGAGAGTACATACTGTGGTTTGAGTTGGGTTGTTTTACCTCTGAGCGGCACATTTTTGTACACAATGGGCTAAATGGCCAGGTCACAAGGACCCGAGTCAGAGAAGGTTGGAGGAGGGACCCACTGCAACAGCTGTTGGGAGACAGATGGTAGCCTCCCGTCAAGGCCATCCAGTATATTCCTTAACGTGCACAGGGTATGGCTCTCCCGCACACGGACCACGGCTTAACGTCCCATCCGACGGACGGCGGCCTTTCCAAGCCCATCGGTGTCCCCTACTGATATTGAGCGTAGGCAGGTCGAAGAGTTTTGCGGAGATAAATCTCAACGCTTGCCCAGCTGGGACTCGAACCTGGGAACTGCAGATTGCGAGTCTGGCGCGCTACCAACTGAGGCTAACACCCACCGCCATAGTATGGGAATGCAAAATATGATCCGAGTGGCTTTTATTATCATATTATTATTTCGATTTTAAAATAAGGTGAAAATTTATCCTTATAAATTTAGACCTTTGAAAGTTGCTTTTAAGTAGCATTACAAAGATTAGAGAGGTTTTCTTAAAGAGAGAGAAAATCTGTGAAAGAAATAGTCAAAAGTTAAATAACGTTTATTAATTTTGAATGCTAACTCAATAAAATCCTAAACAAAAGAATTAAAAAAAACCTATCTTGCTATATGGGCTCTAAAAAGTAGAAAATAAAACTAAAACGTATCGATGGTGCAATCAGTCCCAGAGTTCGTATTCACTTCATAGGAAGATTGGGCGCCAGCAGTCTTGTGTAGGTAAATAGGCGCTCTCTCTTCTTTCAATAGGCGCTCTCTCTCTCTTCTTTCAATAGGCGCTCTCTCTTCTTTCAATAGGCGCTCTCTTCTTTCAATAGGCGCTCTCTCTCTTCTTTCAATAGGTGCTCTCTCTTCTTTCAATAGGTGCTCTCTCTTCTTTCAATAGGCGCTCTCTCTTCTTTCAATAGGCGCTCTCTCTTCTTTCAATAGGCGCTCTCTCTTCTTTCGATAGGCGCTCTCTCTTCTTTCAATAGGCTCTCTTCTTTCAATAGGCGCTCTCTCTTCTTTCGATAGGCGCTCTCTTCTTTCAATAGGCGCTCTCTCTCTTCTTTCAATAGGCGCTCTCTCTTCTTTCAATAGGTGCTCTCTCTTCTTTCAATAGGTGCTCACTCTTCTTTCAATAGGCGCTCTCTCTTCTTTCAATAGGCGCTCTCTCTTCTTTCAATAGGCGCTCTCTCTTCTTTCGATAGGCGCTCTCTCTTCTTTCAATAGGCTCTCTCTTCTTTCGATAGGCGCTCTCTTCTTTCAATAGGCGCTCTCTCTCTTCTTTCAATAGGCGCTCTCTCTTCTTTCAATAGGCGCTCTCTTCTTTCAATAGGCGCTCTCTCTCTTCTTTCAATAGGCGCTCTCTCTTCTTTCAATAGGCGCTCTCTCTCTTCTTTCAATAGGCGCTCTCTCTTCTTTCAATAGGCGCTCTCTTCTTTCAATAGGCGCTCTCTCTCTTCTTTCAATAGGCGCTCTCTCTTCTTTCAATAGGCGCTCTCTTCTTTCAATAGGCGCTCTCTCTTCTTTCGATAGGCGCTCTCTCTTCTTTCAATAGGCTCTCTCTTCTTTCAATAGGCGCTCTCTCTTCTTTCGATAGGCGCTCTCTTATTTCAATAGGCGCTCTCTCTTCTTTCAATAGGCGCTCTCTCTTCTTTCGATAGGCGCTCTCTTCTTTCGATAGGCGGTCTCTCTTCTTTCAATAGCCGCTCTCTCTTCTTTCAATAGGCGCTCTCTCTTCTTTCGATAGGCGCTCTCTTCTTTCAATAGGCGCTCTCTCTCTTCTTTCAATAGGCGCTCTCTCTTCTTTCAATAGGCGCTCTCTTCTTTCAATAGGCGCTCTCTCTCTTCTTTCAATAGGCGCTCTCTCTTCTTTCAATAGGTGCTCTCTCTTCTTTCAATAGGCGCTCTCTTCTTTCAATAGGCGCTCTCTCTCTTCTTTCAATAGGCGCTCTCTCTTCTTTCAATAGGCGCTCTCTCTTCTTTCGATAGGCGCTCTCTCTTCTTTCAATAGGCTCTCTCTTCTTTCAATAGGCGCTCTCTCTTCTTTCGATAGGCGCTCTCTTCTTTCAATAGGCGCTCTCTCTTCTTTCAATAGGCGCTCTCTTCTTTCGATAGGCGCTCTCTCTTCTTTCGATAGGCGCTCTCTTCTTTCGATAGGCGCTCTCTCTTCTTTCAATAGCCGCTCTCTCTTCTTTCAATAGCCGCTCTCTCTTCTTTCAATAGGCGCTCTCTCTTCTTTCAAAGCGAATACGAACTCAGTGACTGATTACACCATCTATATGTTTTAGGTTTGTTTTCTACTTTCTAGGTCCCATGGAGGCACATAGGTATTTAAAAAAAATAATTTATTTATATATATTTTTTTGTCACCAAAAACATCTACATTCAAAAACTTTTTATTTGTTATATGACTCATAAACATCGACCCCATTTTTCGTCCCTTTTTGGAGTCGTGTTTGAAGAAGTCCATGATATTGGAGACATCATCATCATCATCATCAAGCAGCCATGGGCTACGGAGGTCCAACCAGACCGTGCAATTTAGTTCTCCAAGCAAGTCTATCCTGAGCTACATCTACTGCATCTGGCCACTGCACACCAATTCTAATAAGGTCCTGTTTGACATTGTCTGCCCACCGAATCCTAGGTCTCCCCTTCTTTCTGAGGCCTTTAGGCACACTGTTCATAACCCTATTCGCCAATCTATAATTACTCATACGGGCAACATGGCCAAACCAACGGAGTCTCTCTCTGCACAATATGCTGCTAAAAGGAGGTTGCAAACTCCTTTGCCTAACCTCATCATTAGTTACAAAGTTGAACCACCTAATGCCCAAGATACTGCGTAAGCATCTGGAATCAAAAGCATCTAGTTTCCTGTTATCTTGTTTACAAAGTGTCCAAGTTTCACTACCATAACTAACCCTAGAATGAACCAAACTATTATACAGTCTAATTTTAGTCTTTAGGTGTATACGCCTATTTCTCCACACTCTCCATAGATTCTTAAAAGTCCCGGCAGCAATCCCTATTCGTCTGTTAATCTCATGCCGCACATCACCAGTATCTGTTGCATAGCTCCTAAGATAATTAAACTGTGATACCTGCTCAAGGGTGCAACCATTCAGATTAACTGAATCACAACCTGCCTGACCAATTTTCATCACTTTAGTTTTCTCTCTGTTTATAACCAAGCCTACTCTACTACCAGTCTCATCAACAGCTCGAATGAAAGAGTTCATCTCATCAACATCATTTGCCAAAAGGGCTAAATCATCAGCATAATCTAAATCAGTCATTTTCGTATCTCCAGTCCATTTAAGGCCAAAATCTTTCCCTTGAAGTGAATTTCGCATAACATAATCAATAACCAAACTAAAGAGAAAAGGAGACAAAATGCACCCTTGTCGAACACCAGAAGTAATGCTAAACCAATTGCTACAAGCCTTACCAACTCTCACACACGACTCAGTGTTATTATAGAGAGCTTTCATTATGTTAACTAACTTTTTTGCACACCATGGGCTGAATGGCCAGGTCACAAGGACCCCGAAGGCTCAGAGAAGGTTGGGGGAGGGGACCCACTGGAACAGCTATTGGGAGACAGATGGTAGCCTCCCGTCAAGGCCATCTAGCGTGTTCTTTAACGTGCACAGGGTATGGCTCTCCCGCACACGGGGCCACGGCTTAATGTCCCATCCAACTGACGGGGGCCTTTCCAAGTCCATCGGTGTCCTCTATGCTCATCGGTGTCCCCTAGGGCGGGGAGTTTTGTCTAGATAAATCTCAATGCTGACCCATCTGGGACTCGAACCTGGGAATTGCAGATTACGAGCCTGGCGCATTACCATCTGAGCCACCCCTGCCTAGTCTTACGGGAGGAGATGCCCAGTAGATAATGCTCCAAGCTCGTAATCTGCAGTTCTCAAATTTATTTCCCCAAACCTTTTTTTTTGAACATTTATCTCCGTTAAACCCCCCATCCTGTCCTTGGCCAATAGGGAACACCAATTGGCACTGGGGCTCTCATTCATAACTTGGCACTAGGGCTCTCATTCATAACTTGGAACTAGGGCCCTCATTCATAACTTGGAACTAGGGCTCTCATTCATAACTTGGCACTAGGGCTCTCATTCATAACTTGACATTAGGGCTCTCATTCATAACTTGGCACTAGGGTTCTCATTCATAACTTGGCACTAGGGCTCTCATTCATAACTTGGCAGTAGGGCTCCTCCCATTTAGAACTTGGCTCTAAGCCTTCCTATTTTAGAACTTGGCTCTAAGCCTTCCTATTTTAGAACTTGGCTCTAAGCCTTCCTATTTTAGAACTTGGCTTCAGGCACCCAGTTTAGAACTTGGCTCTAGGTCCCATTTAGAACTTGGTTCCAGGGCCGCCGTTTAGAACTTGACTATAGAGCTCCCTATTTAGGACCCTATTTAGAACTCGCCTCTAGTTCTCCCTATTTAAAATTTGGCTTTAGGGCCCCTATTTAGAACCTGGCCCTAAGGCCCCCAATTAAATTTGAACTCTAGGGCCCTTATTTAGAACTTGGTTCTACTGTCCCATTTAGAATTTGGCTGTAAGGCCCTCATTTAAATCTGAGTTCTAGGGCCCCTATCTAGAACTTGGTTCTACGGTCCCTCATTTCGAACTTGGCTCTACGAGCCCCCATTTATTACTTGTCTCTAAGACCCCATAACTCGATTCCACGGGCCCCCCATTCAGTACTTGGCTGCACTTCCCCCATTTGGGTCTTGGCTGCAGAATTGCCAATTTCTTCATTGCACCCTGTTCAAAAGTGTGGAATTTCAAGCAGGTGAAACGTATTTCTGGAGATATGAGTTTGCAAAGAAATTTGAGTGGTAGAACTTTGAAGAGTATCTGTGTAACAAAAATCGAGTGCCTGACTGGTTGGCATTATTCGCATGGTGTAGAGAATTACCGTATCAGTCATCAAGAGCCAGATTATTTCCGATCGAGGGGCGGGGGTGGCTCAGTCGGTAGCGCACCAGGCTCGTAATCTGTAGTTCCCAGGTTCGAGTCCCAGCTGTGTCAGCGTTGAGATTTATCTCCGCAAAATTCCCCGCCCTGCCCACGGTCAGTAGAGGACAGCGATGGGCTTGGAAAGGTCGCCGTCCGTCGGATGGGACGTTAAGCCGTGGCCCCGTGTGCGGGAGAGCCATACCCTGTGCACGTTAAAGAACACGCTGGATGGCCTTGACGGGAGGCTACCATCTGTCTCTCAACAGCTGTTCCAGTGGGTCCCCTCCCCCAACCTTCTCTGAGCCTTCGGGGTCCATGTGACCTGGCCATTTAGCCCATGGTGTGCAAAAAAGTGTCGCTCAGAGGTAAAACAACCCAACAACCCAATTTCCGATCGGCTGACGCCATGCTAGGTGTCATTACTTTTAGCAACACTCCTCTCTGTTCTTAAATGCAATTGGGACACGTGCGTGTGACGTACTCCAACTAGATGTTCGGTTTTCATCCTTTGTATTCCATTTCTTGGTATTTGCCGAGTTATGGTTTAGCATTTATGACTCTACGATGTCGGAGTGGTTAGTGAGCCTGGCTACTGATCAAAGGGACCTGGGTTCGAGTCCCGGATAAGGCATGGATGTGTGTGTTTTCTTTCTGCTGAGGTCTCGCCTTCCTCACAAATTCTTCTCACTGACGTACTGAAATGACAGGCTCCTGTCACACCTCTGTGGCAAGCAGCTGCTTGAGAGGAAATTCATTCTATAGTACATTAGACAGGGTTAGAATAGATTTTAAGTTTGGCTTTTTCGCTTCTTTTTTAAGGTTCGGATTTGTTCATTAAGCTAGGGTAATATTTCACTTACAAATTTTACTTTTTTTTCTAGCTCTTTTGTGCTATTATATCAGATTGTACACATCCGAAACTTTCGGAATTCTACTCAAGAGTAGAAAGTTTGTCCAGAATGATTCAGCAATTAGAAATTTACCATGCAGTTAAAAAATGCGACTGGTTTGGGCACTTTTCGCCGATGGCTCTTTCTAACGACCCCTTCACTTTTTTTTCTAACGTTCCTTTGCTTTTATAACTTCCCTTTACTCTTTCTATAGTCCCCCTTTGCTATTTATAACTCCACTTTTCTTTTTATAACGATCCCTTACCCTTTCTAACGCCCTTTTACTCTTTAAAACATCCCATTGCTTTTTTAACGCCCCCCCCCCCCCTTCATTCTTTCTAACTCTCCCTTTACCCTTTATAACTTCCACTTGGCCTTTTATAGCTCCTTCTTTACCTTTTCTAACGGCCTCTTTGCTGTTTTTAACGTTCTCTCTATTCTTTCTAACTCCCCATTTGTTTTATCTGACGCCTCATTTGCTTATCCTAAAATCCCCTTTGCACTTTCTAACTCCCCATTTGCTATATCTAAAGCCTCATTTGCTTATTATAAAACCCCCTTTGCCCTTTGTAACTCCCTTACTTTACCCAACGTCTCATTTGCTTATTCTAAAATCCCCTTTGCACTTTCTAACTCTCCTTTGCTCTATATCTAACGCCTCATTTGCTTATTCTAAAACACCCTTTTCACTTTCTAACTCCCCCTTTGTTTTATCTGACGCCTCATTTACTTATTCTAAAATCCCCTTTGCACTTTCTAACTCCCATTTGCTTTACCTAACGCCTCATTTGCTTATTCTAAAATCCCCTTTGCACTTTCCAACTCTCCTTTGCTTTATCTAACGCCTCATTTGCTTATTCTGAAACACCCTTTGCACTTTCTAACTTCCCTTTGCTTTATCTGACGCCTCATTTACTTATTCTAAAATCCCATTTGCACTTTCTAACTCCCCTTTGCTTTATCTAAAGCCTCATTTGCTTATTATAAAAATCCCCTTTTCACTTTCTAACTCCCCTTTGCTTTATCTGACGCCTCATTTACTTATTCTAAAATCCCCTTTGCACTTTCTAACTCCCCTTTGCTTTATCTAACGCCTCATTTGCTTATTCTGAAACACCCTTTGCACTTTCTAACTCCCCTTTGCTTTATCTGACGCCAATTTTGCTTATTCTAAAATCCCCTTTGCACTTTCTAACTCCCCATTTGCTTTACCTAACGCCTCATTTGCTTATTCTAAAAAAACTTTGCACTTTCTAACTCACCCTTTTTTCTAACTCCCCTTTGCTCTATATCTAACGCCTCATTTGTTTATTCTAAAATCCACTTTGCACTTCTAACTTCCCTTTGCTTTACCGAACGCCTCATTTGCTTATTCTAAAATCCCCTTTGCACTTTCTAACTCTCCCTTTGCTCTATATCTAACGCCTCATTTGCTTATTCTAAAATCCACTTTGCACTTTCTAACTCTCCTTTGCTTTACCTAACGTCTCATTTGCTTATTCTAAAAACCCCTTTGCACTTTCTAACTCTCCCTTTGCTTTATCTAACTGCTCATTTGCTAATTCTAAAATCCCCTTTGCACTTTCTACCACCCCCTGTGCCCTTTCTAATTCTTTTTTACTCTTTCGAACTTAATTTTTGCTCTTTCTAACACCCATTTGCTTTTTATAACGCCCTCTTTATTCTTTCTAACATTCCCTCTGCCCTTTGTAACACTCCATTACTCTTCCTAACACCCCATTTGCTCTTTCTAACTCCCTTTACCCTATTTAACTCTCACTTTACCCTTTAAAATGCCTTATTTACACCAACTCCCCTTTAAACTTTCTAATGTTCTTTGGTCTTTCTAACGTCCCCCCCGTCCGTCGGATGGGACGTTAAGCCGTGGCCCCGTGTGCGGGAGAGCCAAACCCTGTGCACGTTAAAGAGCACGCTGGATGGCCTTGACCGGAGGCTACCATCTGTCTCCCAACAGCTGTTCCAGTGGGTCTCCTCCCCCAACCTTCTCTGAGCCTTCGGGGTCCTTGTGGCCTGGCCATTTAGCCCATGGTGTGCAAAAAAGTGCCGCTCAGAGGTAAAACAACCCAACGTTAAAGAACACGCTGGATGGCCTTGACCGGAGGCTACCATCTGTCTCCCAACAGCTGTTCCAGTGGGTCTCCTCCTCCAACCTTCTCTGAGCCTTCGGGGTCCTTGTGGCCTGGCCATTTAGCCCATGGTGTGCAAAAAAGTGCCGCTCAGAGGTAAAACAATCAAATCAATCAATCTAACGTCCCCCTTCATGGAATTCAAAATATTTTTACCGGTATTAAACTAATTAGAATAATGTTTACCGAGTTCACAAATCTACGATTATTTTGATACTCTATTCTCGAATTTCTAAGGATTTCTGTCGAATCAAAACATACCTAACATAATACCTGGCATGTTGTCAGGAGGTCGTGGGTTCGAATCCCACTCGAGGTGAACCTCATTTTTTTTTCAGCAAACCTCTCGCCAGTTTCATTTTTACCAGTGATTTTCCTCTACTAATGGAACATACATAACTATATTAAGCTAAGAATCGGTTCTTCTAATGGAACATACATAACTATATTAAGCTAAGAATCGGTCGATGTTCTATTTAATCTGTTTCTCCCAAAGAACTGAAGAAAAATTCCTACCCTCCCTTAAAATAAGAAAACAAAATTAAAATCGCCTTAAAGTAAACCATTGCTTTAAATGGATCAGATATAGAGCAAAGGAGAGTTAGAAAGTGCAAAGGGGATTTTAGAATTAATTAATGGTAACCTAGGAAGTTCTAGAGAAATATATTTAAGAGATAAAAAATTATTTTTTTATAGAAAACTCGAATTGAAAACAGGAAAAAAAAAACGTCTTTGTCAGTATTCTTTACCCCTCTTTGCTTTCGAATAGTTTTAATACAACCTACGATTTAAGAAATCGCAAAAGAAGAGTAAGACCCAGAAGTCAGCTTCGGAATACTCCCTGTATAACATCACTTATGGTGCATACCTCGCCAATAACACGAGGCACTTACAGATGATGTGGAAGCAGATGAGAAGCTCAAGATGCTTGCAGCCACGTGCTTCTACTTCTCCAACATGTTCGTCACAATGTTTTTTGAGGTTAACACTGAGCGCGTATCGAATGACTCGGCAGAAGTTAATTGAAGGCTAAAAATTGCATTTCTCCCCTCCCCCCCTTTATTCTCCCCCTCGGGAATCATTTATTTGAAATCTATAGATATTTTTGCATCCTTTTATCAGTTAAAGTAGTTGGTGATGCTCATGAAAAAAACATCTCCGTTGAAAGTCCGGCGTTTTCAATAAAATGTCCCCTGTACAATGGCTTTGCCTGCTAATAAAAAGGTAATGTGGGGAAGCACTCACTACACTTTCTTTTTTCTGTTTTGCCATTTGCATAGATGATGATTTTTCTTACTTACAGAATGTTAATGGTCTATATTAAGTTGTTATTATTCGCACACATCAGCCTATTTCAATTTCATATATATTCAATTAATTTTACCATAAAAACGGAAATAAAGCATTAAAGTACGTTTAGTACAAAAATGAAGTACAAAACCTTATTCTTGTTTAATAAGGGACTAGTTGCTATGAAATATGCATGGAGACAATGTGCCAAAATCAGAGGATCTTATGACTTGATTTTGCGCCTTTCAAAAATAAAATAACCCCCTGCCACCAAAAAAGATCAGAATATGCAAATTTAGATTTTTTGAAAGACGAAACTGGTGAAAATTGTCATACACTATATTACAAAAAGTAACCGGACATTTCCATGTTATATGAATGGAGATCTATATTCGAAACTCTCTAATTAGGAAAATAAGTTTTTTTTTTTATAAAGAAATATCACTGAAGATAAAGATCTCACTCAAATCTCTTTTGGGGTTAGGGTGGCTCAGTCGGTAGCGCTCCAGGCTCGTAATCTGTAGTTCCCAGGTTCGAGTCCCAGCTGGGTCAGGGTTGAGATTTATCTCCGCAAAATTCCCCGCCCTGCCCACGGTCAGTAGGGGACACCGATGGGCTTGAAAAGGCCGCCGACCGTCGGATGGGACGTTAAACCGTGGCCCCGTGTGCGGGAGAGCCATACCCTGTGCACGTTAAAGAACACGCTGGATGGCCTTGACGGGAGGCTACCATCTGTCTCCCAACAGTTGTTCCAGTGGGTCCCCGGCCCCAACCTTCTCTGAGCCTTCGGGGTCCATGTGACCTGGCCATTTAGCCCATGGTGTGCAAAAAAGTGCCGCTCAGAGGTAAAACAACCCAACGTTAAAGAAAACGCTGGATGGCCTTGACGGGAGGCTACCATCTGTCTCCAAACAGCTGTTCCAGTGGGTCCCCTCCCCCAACCTTCTCTGAGCCTTCGGGGTCCATGTGACCTGGCCATTTAGCCCATGGTGTGCAAAAAAGTGCCGCTCAGAGGTAAAACAACCCAACGTTAAAGAAAACGCTGGATGGCCTTGACGGGAGGCTACCATCTGTCTCCAAACAGCTGTTCCAGTGGGTCCCCTCCCCCAACCTTCTCTGAGCCTTCGGGGTCCATGTGACCTGGCCATTTAGCCCATGGTGTGCAAAAAAGTTCCGCTCAGAGGTAAAACAACCCAACCCAAAATCTCTTTTGATCCCTATTTTCCGCAATATTCGTTTACAATTTAAAGAATAATTACGGAAACTGAAGCATTTAACTCTAACTTCTGCCACTCACGAAGATTTACTTCAAAATATAAAACAAATATTATAATAGATCGTTAATTAACATAAATGTGATATTTAGAATTTATGTAAATTTTTTTACAGTTTTAGTCAATTTTGAGAGGGAAGGATAATGAAATCTGCCATTTGCAACAAAAATGACGCAAAGCTCTATTGAGGCAACTCTAGCAATCAATTGGCAAATAACAATAAAAATTATTAACTGTATTTGTTACAATACTGTTATGTCGTGAACGTGCATGTATTGTTCCTAATCACTTCCTGTTACGCACTACCAGTAGACTGCTCGAATTTTATATTTATTTATTTAGTGCATATTTTTGTTATATTTTATTGTTGTATATATTTTTATGTGTTCTTTGAAACGTTTGTGCTCGGATGACTCACTGTTGTTGTTTTCGGGTCTGAAGCTGCTCCGTGGTTTGAGGTTGGGTTGTTTTACCTCTGAGCGGCACTTTTTTGCACACCATGGGCTAAATGGCCAGGTCACATGGACCCCGAAGGCTCAGAGAAGGTTAGAGGAGGGGACCCACTGGAACAGCTGTTGGGAGACAGATGGTAGCCTCCCGTCAAGGCCATCCAGCGTGTTCTTTAACGTTAGGTTGTTTTACCTCTGAGCGGCCCTTTTTTGCACACCATGGGCATTTTTTGCACATACAGTGGCACGGGCTTAAAAACCCGCGAATCTGTGAGTTTCACCGAAGTGAATTAAGTAGTAATTTCATCATCATCATCATCTCTCTCTCCTGTTCGGATTGGGTCATCACATCTGACATAGTCTGACGGAATCTTTTCTCACCCAGGTCACTACATCTGGCGCAGTCGTTCAGAATTGTCACTTGTATGCCGAAGAAGAGGTCCATAAATATGAAAGAAAAAAAGGAAGAGAATGTTCCTAGAAAGAAGAAAAATTTCGTGAAAATTATTTGCTTCTGTGGCAGTGATTCCGGAAAGGGAGGAAGCTACAAGCATCTCAGTAGACTAAGTCGCATCCAGTGCAGTGTGCTACAGAGTGAAATTTCCCCAAGTACGACTTCATCGAGGCCTTCGCTTAGGTTCAGTGCAAGTCTCCAAGTGCTAAGTCATCGAAATATTTGCCGAGGTCCGTCGCTGTGAAGGAAGTGCCCAGTTGTGGAAAGGAGACTCCAAGCAGGCAGTGAGAAGAGCCGATCTTCACGGGAAGAAATGGTCTGTGATTTTTCTGTGATTTCTATCGTTAGACTAGTTTGAGTTGCCAATGATGCTTAGGAGTCGCGATAAAACTAGGGGTGGAACGGAACAGGACGGGGGCGATGAAACAACCAGAAACATGGAGGCTGGGGAAAGAGGGGAAACTACTGAAATTGATAGTATTAGTAGCGATGGAATGAATGGAAGGATGGAAGAAATAATGAGGGAGACAGAAGAATTAATTAGGGAAGGATATGAGAGAGAGAAAGAAGAAATAGATAGGAAATATAAGAGAGGGAAAGAAGGAGATAGGGAAGAAAGTGATAGGGAAGAAAGGAGGTTGGGTTGGGTTGTTTTACCTCTGAGCGGCACTTTTTTGCACACCATGGGCTAAATGGCCAGGTCACATGGACCCCGAAGGCTCAGAGAAGTTTGGGAGAGGGGACCCACTGGAACAGCTGTTGGGAGACAGATGGTAGCCTCCCGTCAAGGCCATCCAGCGTGTTCTTTAACCTGCACAGGGTATGATTCTCCCGCACACGGGGCCACGGCTTAACGTCCCATACGACGGACAGCGACCTTTCCAAGCCCATCGGTGTCCCCTACTGACCGTGGGCAGTGCGGGGAATTTTGCGGAGATAAATCTCAACGCTGACCCAGCTGGGACTCGAACCTGGGAACTACAGATTACGAGCCTGGCGCGCTACCGACTGAGCCACCCCCGCCCCCGCACACGGGGCCACGGCTTAACGTCCCATACGACGGACGGCGACCTTTCCAAGCCCATCGGTGTCCCCTACTGACCGTGGGCAGGGCGGGGAATTTTGCGGAGATAAATCTCAACGCTGACCCAGCTGGGACTCGAACCTGGGAACTACAGATTACGAGCCTGGCGCGCTACCGACTGAGCCACCCCCACCCCCGCACACGGGGCCACGGCTTAACGTCCCATACGACGGACGGCGACCTTTCCAAGCCCATCGGTGTCCCCTACTGACCGTGGGCAGGGCGGGGAATTTTGCGGAGATAAATCTCAACGCTGACCCAGCTGGGACTCGAACCTGGGAACTACAGATTACGAGCCTGGCGCGCTACCGACTGAGCCACCCCCGCCCCCGCACACGGGGCCACGGCTTAACGTCCCATACGACGGACGGCGACCTTTCCAAGCCCATCGGTGTCCCCTACTGACCGTGGGCAGGGCGGGGAATTTTGCGGAGATAAATCTCAACGCTGACCCAGCTGGGACTCGAACCTGGGAACTACAGATTACGAGCCTGGCGCGCTACCGACTGAGCCACCCCCACCCCCGCACACGGGGCCACGGCTTAACGTCCCATACGACGGACGGCGACCTTTCCAAGCCCATCGGTGTCCCCTACTGACCGTGGGCAGGGCGGGGAATTTTGCGGAGATAAATCTCAACGCTGACCCAGCTGGGACTCGAACCTGGGAACTACAGATTACGAGCCTGGCGCGCTACCGACTGAGCCACCCTCGCCCCCCCTGGAAAGGAGGTTGGAAATGGAATATGAGAGAAATATGGAAGAAATAATTAGGGAGAGGAAAAGAATAGCTAGGCTGATAGCTGAGCAAATGAAAGCGGATAGGAGTGAGGTTGAAGGTAAGACAAAAGTGGAAAACGGAGGTGATAATTTTGTTAAAATTGCCAGTAAAGATAATTTACAGCAGAAATTAAAATTTCGCTGTGTAAATGATTGTCAGGATAATTAGATAAGTTTGAATAAGTTTTAAAAGTTTAATGCAGATAATGCAGGAGGTAGCAATAACTCTGATAGTCAGAGTAAGTCTAATGAGATTAATAAGAACAATAATAAAAGCAAAGTATTTCTGGAAAGTGGTAATTCTTGTTTTAATGAGAGTAATCATATGCCTGAGAAGGATTGGGTTGGGTTGGGTTGTTTTACCTCTAAGCGGCACTTTTTTGCACACCATGGGCTAAATGGCCAGGTCACATGGACCCCGAAGGCTCAGAGAAGGTTGGGGGAGGGGACCCACTGGAACAGCTGTTGGGAGACAGATGGTAGCCTCCCGTCAAGGCCATCCAGCGTGTTCTTTAACGTGCACAGGGTATGGCTCTCCCACACACGGGGCCACGGCTTAACGTCCCATCCGACGGACGGCGGCCTTTCCAAGCCCATCGGTGTCCCCTACTGACCGTGGGCAGGGCGGGGAATTTTGCGGAGATAAATCTCAACGCTGACCCAGCTGGGACTCGAACCTGGGAACTACAGATTACGAGCCTGGCGCGCTACCGACTGAGCCACCCCCGCCCCACCTGAGAAGAAAAAAGGATATAATAACTCTAAAGGTACTGCGACAGAAGTATTAGATATTAAGAGTCATGGTGTCAGTAACTTGAAGAGTAATGAATGTGGCGATGTGCAGTCGCTCAAAAAAGTATCCGAACACTACGGTTGATTACAAAATTCAGAAAAAATATCTGTCAACGATTTTTTTAGAAATTAGTGATCTGGCAACCTTCGTGTCACGTGATACGAAGGTTGCCAGATCACTAATTTCTAAAAAAAATCGTTGCCAGATATATTTTTTCTGAATTCTGTAATCAACCATGGTGTTCGGATACTTTTTTGAGTGACTGTAGGTGGTCATATTATTTTGATACTAGATCGTGTGGGCTCACTCACGGAAATATTGAGCGTGTGCAGTTACCGTTCACAGCAAACTGGAACGTATGCAGTAACTGCACACGCTCCAGTTTGCTGTGAAGTAACGGCACACACTCCAGTTTGCTGTGAACGGTAACTGGAGCGTGTACAGTTGCTGTACACGCTCCAGATATTTTTCCTGAATTCTGTAATCACGTGACACGAAGGTTGCCAGATCACTAATTTCTAAAAAAAATCGTTGCCAGATATTTTTTCTACATTATGTAATCAACCATAGTGTTCGGATACTTTTTTGAGCGACTGTAGGTGGGCATATTATTTTGATACTAGATCGTGTGGGCTCACTCACGGAAATATTGAGCGTGTGCAGTTACCGTTCACAACAAACTGGAGCGGTTGCGGTTAATGTTCACAGCACATTGGATCGTGTGAGCTCACCAAAAACTGGATCGTGTGGGCCCACTCACAGAAATATTGAGCGTGTGCAGTTACCGTTCACAGCAAACTGGAGCGGTTGTGGTTAATGTTCACAGCACATTAGATCGTGTGAGCTCACAAAAACCTGGATCGTGTGGGCCCACTCACAGAAATATTGAGCATGTGCAGTTACCGTTCACAGCAAACTGGAGTGGTTGCGGTTAATGTTCACAGCACATTGGATCGTGTGAGCTCACAAAAACCTGGATCGTGTGGGCCCACTCACAGAAATATTGAGCGTGTGCAGTTACCGTTCACAGCAAACTGGAGCGGTTGTGGTTAATGTTCACAGCACATTGGATCGTGTGAGCTCACAAAAACCTGGATCGTGTGGGCCCACTCACAGAAATATTAAGCGTGTGCAGTTACTGTTCACAGCAAACTGGAACGTATGCAGTAACTGCACACGCTCCAGTTTGCTGTGAAGTAACTGCACACACTCCAGTTTGCTGTGAACGGTAACTGGAGCGTGTACAGTTGCTGTACACGCTCCAGATATTTTGTCTGAATTCCGTAAGTCTGATTCCGTAGTGTTCGGATATTTTTTTGAGGGATTGTACTTTGCCATTGCTGTAACATGTAGGCAACTGGTACTTTTGACAATGTAGTGTATGTTAATGTTAGACAGATGAACGTGCAACAATAAAACCAGAACTGATATGTCGTTTGACGTTCGTTCAGCGTGAGAATTACGTCACTAGTCTAATGTAGACTTGAAATAATAACTGCGTTAAGAAATATTTGAAAGTTTTCGGTAGTAGCAGAAAAATGTATATTTCTTTCCCTTTCAGTGAGTTAGCATTATGTTCATTTAAGTGAAGGTTATTCAAGAGACATGGCAATCAAACCGAAATTGCAATATGTTAGTCGAGCAAACGCGGGGCGGGGGTGGCTTAGTCGGTAGCGCGCCAGGCTCGTAATCTGTAGTTCCCGGGTTCGAGTCCCAGCTGGGTCAGCGTTGAGATTTATCTCCGCAAAATTCCCCGCCCTCCCCACGGTCAGCAGGGAACACCGATGGGCTTGGGAAGGCCGCCGTCCGTCGGATGGGACGTTAAGCCGTGGCCCCGTGTGCGGGAGAGCCATACCCTGTGCACGTTAAAGAACACGCTGGATGGCCTTGACGGGAGGCTACCATCTGTCTCCCAACAGCTGTTCCAGTGGGTCCCCTCCCCCAACCTTCTCTGAGCCTTCGGGGTCCATGTGACCTGGCCATTTAGCCCATGGTGTGCAAAAAAGGGCCGCTCAGAGGTAAAACAACCCAACGTTAAAGAACACGCTGGATGGCCTTGACGGGAGGCTACCATCTGTCTCCCAACAGCTGTTCCAGTGGGTCCCCTCCCCCAACCTTCTCTGAGCCTTCGGGGTCCATGTGACCTGGCCATTTAGCCCATGGTGTGCAAAAAAGGGCCGCTCAGAGGTAAAACAACCCAACGTTAAAGAACACGCTGGATGGCCTTGACGGGAGGCTACCATCTGTCTCCCAACAGCTGTTCCAGTGGGTCCCCTCCCCCAACCTTCTCTGAGCCTTCGGGGTCCATGTGACCTGGCCATTTAGCCCATGGTGTGCAAAAAAGGGCCGCTCAGAGGTAAAACAACCCAACGTCAAAGAACACGCTGGATGGCCTTGACGGGAGGCTACCATCTGTCTCCCAACAGCTGTTCCAGTGGGTCCCCTCCCCCAACCTTCTCTGAGCCTTCGGGGTCCATGTGACCTGGCCATTTAGCCCATGGTATGCAAAAAAGGGCCGCTCAGAGGTAAAACAACCCAACGTTAAAGAACACGCTGGATGGCCTTGACGGGAGGCTACCATCTGTCTCCCAACAGCTGTTCCAGTGGGTCCCCTCCCCCAACCTTCTCTGAGCCTTCGGGGTCCATGTGACCTGGCCATTTAACCCATGGTGTGCAAAAAAAGTGCCGCTCAGAGGTAAAACAACCGAACTCGAGCAAACGCAGTTGGCTTTAATTTCTTCGTAGGAAGAGTTCATGATCTGAAGCGTGGTAATATTAATATATAAAATAAAGCTTATATCAATGGGTGAAAAGAAGCCAACAGGAAAAGCAAACAGGGTTTAGTGACAACATAATGTAAAAAAAGAACTGGTAAGGGGAATCTTGGTATCTTATTACCCATATTATAACATTTAAGGAAGATGACTTTTGGTAATGTAATGTATATATTAACGTTACGCATTGGGTTGTTTAACCTCTGAGCGGCACTTTTTTTGCACACCATGGTCTAAAATGGCCAGGTCACAGGGACCCCGAAGGCTCAGAGAAGGTTGGGGGAGGGGACCCACTGGAACAGCTGTTGGGAGACAGATGGTAGTCTCCAGTTAAGACCATCCAGCGTGTTCCTTAACGTGCACAGGGTATGGTTCTCTTCCGCACACGGGGCCACGGCTTAACGTCCCATCCGACTGACGGTGGCCTTTCCAAGCCCATCGGTGTCCTCTACTGACCGTGGGCAGGGCGGGGAGTTTTGCGGAGATAAATCTCAATGCTGACCCAGCTGAGACTCGAACCTGGGAACTATAGATTACGAGTCTGGCGCGCTACCGACTGAGCCACCCCCGCCCCAACATTACACATAAGGAAGCTTATAGTTTTAGCATTGCAGAGTGTGGTTTTCTGATATTCACTTTCTATAATATATACACACCAAAAACGAGGTTGACGCTCTTTGCACTATTATAATGCATGCTTATTCTCCTCCCAGCACAACTCCTAACTTGCAGGGGCGGGGGTGGCTCAATCGATAGTGCACCAGGCTCGTAATCTGTAGTTCCCAGGTTCGAGTCCCAGCTGGGTCAGCGTTGAGATTTATCTCCGCAAAATTCCCCGCCCTGCCCACGGTCAGTAGGGGACACCGATGGGCTTGGAAAGACCACCCTCCGTTGGATGGGACGTTAAGCCGCTGCCCCGTGTGCGGGAGAGCCATACCCTGTGCACGTTAAAGAACACGCTGGATGGCCTTGATGGGAGGCTATCATCTGTCTCCCAACAGCTATTCCAGTAGGTCCCCTCCCCCAACCTTCTCTGAGCCTTCGGGGTTCATGTGACCTGGCCATTTAGCCCATGGTGTGCAAAAAAGTGCCGCTCAGAGGTAAAACAACCCAACGTTAAAGAACACACTGGATGGCCTTGACGGGAGGCTACCATCTGTCTCCCAACAGCTGTTCCAGTGGGTCCCCTCCCCCAACCTTCTCTGAGCCTTCGGGGTCCATGTGACCTGGCCATTTAGCCCATGGTGTGCAAAAAAGTGCCGCTCAGAGGTGAAACAACCCAACCCAACGCTAACTTGCATATCAAAAGAGTGACACAGTTCTGATTCTAAATTCCACTCGTTTCGAATTTCGTATACAGAAACAGCAAAAAGGAAATCGAAGAGGTAATTTTTTTTTGCTTTTCGGACCACCGAGAAGACTTCGTGACGAACGTTCTCCCCCCAACGAGGAAGTCAGAAGTCGATAATGATTCCATTTCCTGCATCGTGAGCTGATACGTATTAGGCAGCAAATCGCGAATCCTGATGCGTGGCTTAATGGTGACAAGTCTGAAAGCATTTTCTAAAACTTCGTTAAAAGGGTGAAACCGAAAGCAAAAAGAGCAAAAGGTAACGGGAGATCATCTACACGACGTACACAACAGAGCATCCGAAAAAGAGTCTGAAAATGCAAAAATCCCAGAAACCCTTTTGAGTGATGCGGGAGAGATGAGCTACGGATGCAGAAAGAGGGAGAACAACAGCATCGCTGCACTAGTTGCAAGAAGAGAGAAAAGGACAGAAATCCCCGATGCGCAGGAGCAGCAGCGACGGCAGCCTTGAATCGCGGCTCTTGCCTGACCTTGAGAGCAACCGCCTGTAGCTGGCTTCCAGGTGCGTGTCGTTCACCCTTCGCTGTATCGATCCCTCGCATCCATCGTAGCAACAGTAGGCTTGGTGATTGCTCGCACAGTGCGATGATACCGCCCACCTGTTCCTTCTCCCGTAGGGGTTATTGAGTTGGATTGTTTTGCTTCCCAACTGCGCTTTTTTGCATACAATGGGCTAAACGGTCAGGTCACAAGGACCCCAGAGAGGAGGTTGGAGGAGGGAACCTACTGGAGATTGTTTTGCTTCCCAACTGCGCTTTTTTTGCATAGAATAGGCTAAACGGCCAGGTCACAAGGACCCCAGAGAGGAGGTTGGAGGAGGGAACCTACTGGAGATTGTTTTGCTTCCCAACTGCGCTTTTTTGCATACAATGGGCTAAACGGCCAGGTCACAAGGACCCCAGAGAGGAGGTTGGAGGAGGGAACCTACTGGAGATTGTTTTGCTTCCCAACTGCGCTTTTTTGCATAGAATAGGCTAAACGGCCAGGTCACAAGGACCCCAGAGAGGAGGTTGGAGGAGGGAACCTACTGGACAGCTGTTAGGAGACAAATGAAAACTTCTGTCACTCATTGGGTTCTCTAACGTGCACAGGGTATGGATATCCTGACACGGGGCCATGGCTTAAAATCCCTCCGACAGATGGCGCTCTTTCCTAGCTCATCGCTGTTTCTTTGCTGGACGAGTGCAGGGAGAGGATTTAGAGGGAAAAAAGTTTTGTGGGTTATTTTACCTCTAAGGCGGCACTTTTTTTGCACATAATGGGCTAAATGGCCAGGTCATAAGGGCCCCTAGAGTTCAGATAAGGTTTGGGGAAGGAGACCCACTGTATAGCTGTTAGGAGACAAATGGTAACCTCCCGTCAATGTATGCATGATTCTCCTGCACGTGGGGCCCAAAGGCTATCGTCCAAAGAACTTCTCCGACGAACGACATCATTTCCAAGCCCTTCGGTTGCCGAAGTTCCAACCCCGTCGACGAACGACATCATTTCCAACCCCGTCGGTTGTCTTCGACATTGTCACCCAAATGCATTCTGTCATCGACCACGCCAACTTATTAAGGGAACGTGGCCGATGACGTCATAATGGGAAAGCACAGTGCGTGGGGGGTACCAGGTCCTTTCCTAGCTCATCGATGCCCCCTTACTCATCGAGCAAGGGGGGGGGGGGGTCAGCTGAGAAAATTCTCAACTCCTGCCCACGGTCAGTAGAGGACACGTGCAATAGAAGATACTAAGAATGGTAGTTCTGATTACCAAATAGGGAGCACAGGACTGATTTTGTTACCTTTAATATCGGAGGAATGTCAATTAGTAACCCTCCTAGCTCCAACCTTTGTCCTCCATGTGAAAGAAAATACTGATAGACTTGGAGATGCCGCCCTCCATAAGTTTAGGCCTTAATCGTGTCCCCGAGTTCAGGATTTGGGGTAGGTTGTTTAACCTCTGAGCAGCACTTTTTTGTGCACAATTGGCAAAATGGCCAGGTCACAAGGACCCCGAAGGCTCAGAGAAGTTTAGGGGAAGGGACTCACTGTTAGGAGAAAGATGGTAGCCTCCCATCCAGAGTGTTCTTTAACGTGCACAGGGTATGGTTCTCTCGCACACGGAGTCACATCCCATTCGACGGTTACACTCTTCACGCATAACATCCCATTCGACGGACGCCTTTCCAAGTCCATCAGTGTCCCATACTGACTGAGGACAGGACGAGGTGTTTTGGGGAGATAAATCTCAACTCTGGCCCCGCTGGGACTAGAACCTAGGACCTGCAGATTACGAGCCTGGAGCGCTACCCACTCAGCATCTCTGCCCCGGTGTTCAGGACAACCCCACCTTGTGCACGTTAAAGAACACGGTGGTTGGCCCGAACAGCCGTCCAATGGGTCTTCTCCCTTTGCCTTGAACTTTTGAAATCCAAAGAGAGGCCGAATGCTCTCACAGGGCTTATGCCCCACTACAGCGCCTTTCATCGTATCAGCACAGTCGCTCAAAAAAGTATCCGAACACTACGGTTTTAGCAGAATTCAGAAAAAATATCTGGCAACGATTTTTTTTTAAAATTAGCGATCTGACAACCTTCGTGTCGCGTGATTACAGAATTCAGGAAATATATCTGGAGCGTATACAGCAACTGTACACGCTCCAGTTACCGTTCACAGCAAACTGGAGCGTGTGCAGTAACTGCACACGCTCCAGTTTGCTGTGAATGGTAACTGCACACGCTCAATATTTCTGTGAATGGGCCCACACGATCCAGGTTTTTGTGAGCTCACACGATCCAATGTTATGTGAACATTAACCGCAACCGCTCCAGTTTGCTGTGAACGGTAACTGCACACGCTCAATATTTCCGTGAGTGAGCCCACACGATCTAGTATCAAAATAATATGACCACCTACAGTCGCTCAAAAAAGTATACGAACACTATGGTTGATTACGGAATTCAGACAAAATATCTGGCAACGATTTTTTTAGAATTTAACGATCTGGCAACCTTCGTGTCACCAACCGTAGTGTTCGGATATTTTTTTGAGCGACTGTAAACATAATGTTTACAATCCGAAAGGAAAATCAAGTGTTGCCAAATCAGCGCTCCTTCGTAACCATAGAATTGGCCCATTCCTCCTGGGGCGGGGGTGGCTCAGTCGGTAGCGCGCCGGGCTCGTAATCTGTAGTTCCCAGGTTCGAGTCCCAGCTGGATCAGCGTTGAGATTTATCTCCGCAAAATTCCCCGCCCTGCCCACGGTCAGTAGGGGATACCGATGGGCTTGGATAATAATAATAATAATCTTTATAAGGCCGCCATCCGTCGGATGGGACGTTAAGCCGTGTCCCCGTGTGCGGGAGAGCCATACCCTGTGCACGTTAAAGAACACGCTGAATGGCCTTGACGGGAGGCTACCATCTGTCTCCCAACAGCTGTTCCAGTGGGTCCCCTCCCCCAACCTTCTCTGAGCCTTCGGGGTCCATGTGACCTGGCCATTTGTGCAAAAAAGTGCCGCTCAGAGGTAAAAGAACCCAACGTTAAAGAACACGCTGGATTGCCTTGACGGGAGGCTACCATCTGTCTCCCAACAGCCGTTCCAGTGGGTCCCCTCCCCCAACCTTCTCCGAGCCTTCGGGGTCCTTGTGGCCATTTAGCCCACGGTGTGCAAAAAAGTGCCGCTCAGAGGTAAAACAAATCAAACCGAATCCGTCATCTTGTACTTAATCCGTCGTATTTCTTCCGAATTTTTTAACCAATAATTTTTTAGGTTAATAACAAAACTATTATGTCAATTCATAGTACTCATTAAAAATGTATATGTTTGTTTTTTAATTCAAAATATTTTTCTCATTCCTTAAAAATATAGTGTTTTTTTTTTCAATTCATTATTCGTTAGAATTTTTTTTCCTGCGGCTCTTCAAAAAGAAAAATGTTTTCTAATCAACATAATTTTTTTTCTAGAGGTTATTCTATTGGGGTTGCCCACTTCCTGAATTAAACAGTGAAACGCACACAAAGCCAAATAAATAAAAAATAAAAAATAAATACCCCCTCAAGCAGCTGCTTGCCACAGAGGTCTGACAGTTTATATGCCACAGTAGAAGGTCTGAGAGGATGGCAGGACCTCAGCAGAAAAACGACACCAACATCCATGCCTTATCTGGGGCTCAAACCCAGGTTCCGTAGATCAGTAGCCAAGCGCGCTAACCACTCGGCCACATATTCTAGCTCCAGAATATTTCGAATTAAACAACTTAACAAAAGACAGAAAAAAAATAAGCCACGAATACAAATAGGCTATAAATGACAACAGAACAATTTTTTTTTTGGTTATTTAACAAAAATAACAACAGTACTATGAGAAACTATTCCCCCCCCCCCCTCAAACCCTATAATTTCGTATACAAAATAGGTAAATGAAAATCCACCAATTCTGTATACTAATTAGACAATTTTCATGATATTCGCTAAAAAGACACGAAAATTTCAACTCTATATATAATCGGCTTAACTTTTAAAAGTGTTATTGTGGTGTACCAGCTGTGTTTAGAATGCACAGCTGGATGAATAAAAAAATTCATCATCATCATCATCATCATCCTCAAGCAGCCATGGGCTACGGAGGTCCAACCAGACCACGCAGTTTAATTCTCCAAGCATATCTGTCCTGAGCAACATCTGCAGCATCTGGCCACTGTACACCAATTCTAACAAGGTCCTGTTTGACATTGTCTGCCCACCGCATCCTAGGCCCTCCTTCTGAGGCCTCTAGGCACACTGTTCATAACCCTATTCGCCAGTCTATAATTATTCATACGGGCAACATGGCCAAACCAACGGAGTCTATCTCTCTGCACAATATGCTGCTAAAAGGAGGTTGCAGACTCCTTTGCCTAACCTCATCATTAGTTACAAAGTTAAACCACCTAATACCCAAGATACTGCATAAGCATCTAGAAATTACGAAGCTTTAAATCTCCTCTCTTCGTTCTAGACGCTCTCATTTTAAAAGGGATGCCAAAAAACAGTCATTTCGAAAGTTTCCCCCTCCCAGTATCGGATATGTGTGGAAGTGACCTCCCCTCAGTGGTCCGACTATAGACTTTCTCATCGATCGTCCTGTGAAGAGTGTAACCGAGAGCCAGCGCAGGAGTGCGTATGAGAGTAGGAAGTGGAGCACCGCCCCCAGCTCCGCGGAGCCTGCTCGCATGCTCCCGGGATCTCACGTGACAGTGAGAGATGCACACACGAAGACTCCTGAACCGATGCTGGGGATTCTACATAAAGTATTTATGTGACCTAGATTAGTGCTTTCTTTTTCGTTCTCTTGAGTTCGCTCTATCGTCCCTGCTATTGGACGTTTCGCGTTTGTGGAACAGAAAGAGAAATGCGCGCGCATTCCCTTGAAGGTCACCTCCCCTATCAGTTTTTTATTTTTATATAGGATCCCGAAAGTTCAAGGTTAACACTCCCTTATAGAGATTTTTATACTTTTATCAAGTAGCTATGACTGGAACTTATAGTATTTAACTGTAGCGACTTTTTCAATAATTTTTGATTTAATGTGTGCGTTTTTTTTCTTTAGTAGAGTTGAGGATTTTTTATTTCTATCCCCTTTATTTGATTGGTCTATTTTAGTTTTGAAGTGAGTTCGTTTCTTCGGTTGTTTTATCTCTGAGAGGTCACAGAAAAGGTGGGAAAAGGAGACTTACTGGAACAACTGTTACAAGACACACGGAAACCTTCCATCAAGACCATTCAGCGTGTTCTTTATCGTAAATGCAGTTCGACTCTCCCGCACACACATTCGGACGGGGGTGGCTCAGACGGTAGCGCGCTAGGCTCGTAATCTGTAGTTCCCAGGTTCGAGTCCCAGCTGGGTCAGCATTGAGATTTATCTCCGTAAAACTCCCCGCCCTGCCCACGGTCAGTAGGGGAAACCGATGGGCTTGGAAAGGCAGCCATCCGTCGGATGGGACGTTAAGTCGTGGCCCCGTGTGCTGGAGAGCCATACCCTGTGCATGTTAAAGAACACTCTGGATGGCCTTGACGGGAAGCTACCATTTGTCTCCCAACAGCTGTTCCAGTGGGTACCCTCCCCCAACCTTCTCTGAGCCTTCGGGGCCCATGTGACCTGGCCATTTAGCCCATGGTGTGCAAAAAAGTGCCGCTCAGAGGTAAAACAACCCAACGTTAAAGAACACTCTGGATGGCCTTGACGGGAGGCTACCATCTGTCTCCCAACAGCTGTTCCAGTGGGTCCCCTCCCCCAACCTTCTCTGAGCCTTCGGGGCCCATGTGACCTGGCCATTTAGCCCATGGTGTGCAAAAAAGTGCAGCTCAGAGGTTAAACAACCCAACTCCCGCACATGGTGTCACGACTTAAATTCCCATCCGACGGATGGCGGCCTTTCAAAGCCCATGGGTCGTGTCACCATGGTCGTGTCCCATGGGTCGTGTCACGTGACACGAAGGTTGCCAGATCACTAATTTCTAAAAAAAAATCGTCGGCAGTTTTTTTTTTCTACATTCTGTAATCAACCGTAGCGTTCGGATACTTTTTTGAGCTACTGTAGGTGGTCATATTATTTTGATATTAGTTCGTGTGGGCTCACTCACGGAAATATTGAGCGTGTGCAGTTACCGTTCACAGCAAACTGGAGCGTGTGCAGTAACTGCACACGCTCTAGTTTGCTGTGAACGGTAACTGGAGCGTGTACAGTTACTGTACACGCTCCAGATATTTTTACTGAATTCTGTAATCAACCGTAGTGTTCAGATACTTTTTTGAGCGACTGTACACCCATGCTCGATGTGCGTTATTCGTGATGTACCTTCGATGGAAGAAATAAATGTCCAAAGCTCGAGGCAGAGGACGACATACTGCGAATATATCGAAGGAGACATCAGTACACCAAACTTATATTGAACTAGTTCTACCTTTCGTAACTAAATTAGTTCCCTAATCGGCAGTTTAGAAACTTTTTCAACTTTCTGAGGATTGGATTGTATTACCTCAGAGCGGTACTGTGTTGCACACAATGGGCTAAATGTCCTGGTCTCAAAGGGCTCAGAGAAGGCTGGGGATAGAATACACAGAATAGCTGTTAGGAGACTGATGCTGGAGCCACCGTCAAAGGCCATCCAGTGTGTTCTTTAACATGCACAAGGTACGACTCTCCTGAAAACGGCTTAACGACTTGTAAGACGTAATGACGGACAGTAGTTACGTTCCTCCCTGGTACGCCCCACGCGCTGTGCTTTCCCCTATGACTTAATCATCCACCCCCCCTTATTAATAAGGGGGCGTGGTCGATGACATAATGGCGGGAAATCAAAATAGTCAAATCAAATCAAAATAGTCATGGCGTCATCGACCACGCCTCCCTTATTAAGGGGGTGTGTGGCTGATGACATCATAAGGGGAAAGCACAGTGCGTGGGGGATACCAGGTCCTTTCCCAGCACATCGATGCCTCCTTACTCATCGAGCAAGGGTGGGGGGAGGGGGGGTCAGCTGAGAAAATTCTGAACTCTGACACAATTGGAATTAGAATTTGGGAACTTCAGAATTAGGGGAGGCCATGCTACCCTCCCCCCATTCGTTCCTTTTCTAAATGTGCTTCCACAGAATGATTAAATTGATCACCTAAATATGTAAATACAGTTTGCAAGAGTTGAATTGAGTGTTAGTCACGTCCACAATGTCGCTCTCAGCTGCCACACGAAACACAATCAACTGACAGACGTAACTTCTCTTATGACACCATGAAATGACCTTTACTGTCGTGACCTTGACACAAAAGCCTCATTGTCTTGACGACGCAAATTAACCATTTGCCTTCTCACTAAGACATGTAACAAAAACGAAAACAACTTCAGGATAATCGCGTGTATTCAAGCTATTATCGCGTCAAATCGAAAGTTTACTAAATTTTCTAAAATAGTGAAAAAAAAAAGTAAATTTTGATGAACTTGATTGCTGTCAGAGAGTTCACCTTTCGCACGGATAGTTTTTGTTCATTAACATTACACTAGAAAGTTTCTGTCAAATCTCAATGGCAATTTGCTGCCTGAAGGAAATTTTCGTTTCTTTTTCTTGATATTTAATATTGCTTCCCACCAAGAGTTCGTGTCCTAGAATCAGTGACAGTCTCAAGAGGGAGACAGTAGGAGTTATCCCTCCCCACAAAGGGTAAGAGAGTGAGAGAGAAAAACGACAGGACCGCAACTAAAATGAGGTGCAGTTATAGTTGTATCCAAGGCTGCATCTAGGGGGGGGGGGGGGGGGGGCGCGAATGCATTCCCCCTTTGAGGAGGGGCGGGGGTGGCTCAGTCGGTAGCGCGCCAGGCTCGTAATCTGTAGTTCCCAGGTTCGAGTCCCCAGCTGGGTCAGCGTTGAGATTTATCTCCGCAAAAATTTCCCGCCCTGCCCACGGTCAGTAGGGGACACCGATGGGCTTGGAAAGGCCGCCGTCCGTCGGATGGGACGTTAAGCCGTGGCCCCGTGTGCGGGAGAGCCATACCCTGTGCACGTTAAAGAACACGCTGGATGGCCTTGACGGGAGGCTACCATCTGTTTCCCAACAGCTGTTCCAGTGGGTCCCCTCCCCCAACCTTCTCTGAGCCTTCGGGGTCCATGTGACCTGGCCATTTAGCCCATGGTGTGCAAAAAAGTGCCGCTCAGAGGTAAAACAACCCTTTGAGAATGCTAGTAAGGGTAATGAAATGATTAACTTCTGCATAATTCTCGTATTTTTCGTGTTATTTTTTAAAAACCTCTGAAAAGAAGAGGCAAATGTTAACACTGCATTGAAATCCAGTCTCATACCAGCCCACCTCCCCTCTTTATTTTTGTTTAGCTCCGGACCTGGTTGCATTGATCATGTATTTGAAAAAAAAGAATAATGTGGAAGTAATTTGTAAAATAGTAATTTGCTTAATTACAATAACAAGTCATGTTCTTTTAGTCATTAGAATTAAATGTGTTAAACCAATTGGCTTTCCTCAAGGTTCGGTACTTGGATCCATTTCATTTTTGGTCTAGGTTAATGATCTTTATTCATTTAAAATTAATACGAGATTAATTAGCTTTACAGAAAACTTTGATTGTGTATGATACGAAAAATATATAAAACAGTATAAAATTATGATTAATGCTTTGTACAGTCGCTCAAAAAAATATCCGAACACCATGGTTGATTACAGAATTCAGAAAAAAAAATATCTGACAACGATTTTTTTTAGAAATGAGTGATCTGGCAAGCTTCGTGTCACGTGACACGAAGGTTGCCAGATCAGATCATTTGATCTTCAGGGTCGCGGTACCACACTTCTATCATTTTGGTTTTCGTCGTACAATCCATCTTAGATATGCGCGCTTTAATAATGGCCCACAAATTTTCAATGGGGTTTAGATCGGGTGAATTTCCTGGCCACTCCAATACCTTCAAATGTTGCTGGGTAAAGAAGCTCTTAGCAAGCTTAGAATTGTGGCATGGAGCCGGATCCTGTTGAAATACCCCATCGCCTTTAAGAAACAGCTTCTGCAGTGTTGGGACCATTTTCGCCTCCAGAACGCCTATGTACCTTTTGCTCTCCATCATTTCTTCAATGTTGTGTTCAAGTGTCTGTGGCCCGGAAGCTGCACGCGCAAGTTTAGACTTGCAGCAGAAGGTTATGAACAAGTTTAGACTTGCAGCAGTTTAGACTCTGCAGTGGAAGGGACTTAGCATTCCTTCGCTTGTCCCAACTAATTCGCACAGTACTGTATGCAAAAATTATGGAGGAACAATTTTTTTCATCACATATAGTCAACACAGCAAATATCGCAAATTTTTTCTGAAATAATTTTGCGTGACTTTTCTATTTTAGATTGTGATCAATTTCAACTCCCAAGTATTTATAGTTATAAATTCTACCAATTGAAGAACACTGACAATTATTCAAAAGAAAGCAATTGGGAGAATGGCATTTAACATTTAGTATTGTATTACTATCAGTTAATTCAAAGAAAATGTATTTAAACTTTTCAACATTTAATTTTAATTTATTATACATTAACATTTATTTATAGTTGCTAAATCAGATTCAATATCAGCACCAAGGTTTGAACATCTTCAGAAGAATAAATCAATACAGCATCATCAGCATAACTAATAATTTTCCCTTTTAGATTGTAGGAACATAAATCATTTATATAAAAATTGAACAGAATCGGTCCGAGGACAGATCCTTGAGGAACACCTCTTGAACAAACAAAAAAATCACTTTTCACATTTATCAATTTTAACTGCTTGCATTCTATTTTCCAAACAACTATTAGTTATAAATTTTTACCTCTAATATCTATATCGGAAAGTTTTTTAAATAAAATAATCTACAGAGTCAAATGCTTTACGAATATCAATGAAAAAAGCTGCTGTTTTTTATGTTTATTAATATGACTATAAAAAAACTCCAGTAAATTGAAGTATTGATTGCTCCGTATTTCTTTTTTCTCGAAAACCATATTAATTTTTTCTTATATTATTTCGTTATTTTTTAAGTAATTCATAAGACTTTTTTCATAAGTTTCTTAAGAACTTTTGAGAACACAGAAAGAAATGAGAAATTGGACGATAATTTAAGAAACAGTTTACATGTCCTGATTTATAAATAGGTGTAATAATCGAATTTTTAATAGCATCTATAAAATGTCCGGTTTCAAAAGAGACATTATAATACGAGTAATGAACTTTAGATGGTACTTACTAAAAATCTGCATCATTTGAACAGTTAGGTTATCGTCATTAACAGCTTTATTAGAATTTATATTTGATATAGTGGAACTAATCTCCTTTTCACAAACATTAAGGAGTGTCATAGAATCTGCTTTAGGTAATAAAGTAAAATTTTGTTTACCATTAGCCTTTAAATCAAGATCATCTTTGATATAACTACCATTTTCAATGAAACTCTGATTCATACGTTTACCAGACTATTTATATCATCAGTTAATGGCCTTATATTTAGTTTTGCTTTATTGCTCAAAAATAATAAATAAAATAAAATGAATACCCCCTCAAGCAGCTGCTTGCCACAGAGGTCTGACAGGAGTCTGTCAGTTTGTATGCCATGGTAGAAGGTCTGAGAATACTATTTATAAAATTCCATTGTTTACTGGGATTATTATAATATTTATTAAACTCTGTCTGATAATAATGTTCCTTAGCTTCAGAAATTTTTATTTTGACAAATTTATTAAAAAGATTTATTTCCTTGATATTTCTTATATTTATTGTACAGGCTTTCCTTTTTATCAATTAATTTTATCGGATCCTTAGAGATCGTTTTTTTTCTTCCCTGTCAAGATCATTTTTTTACTCTTCGAAAATGTTTTACACATAGGGAGAACTAATCTAATTAACGTGTTATATAAATCATTGACATTCTTATTACTGCACATAGTTTCATCTATTTTTGACATAGTTAATATAGTTTTCAAATTTTGGGTAATAAAAAACCTGTCTTTTGCTGTTAGTTTGTTTATTAAAATCTATAATATCAGGAATCTTTATTTGGATTAAAATTTGGTAATGGCCAGTTATTGAAAATTTACAGAGTACAGTATTATTCGTGAGTGAATCGTTCCTCCATTTCTAATAAAAACATGATCAATACAACTTGTACAGTCGCTCAAAAAAGTATCCGAACATTATGGTTGATTACAGAATTCAGAAAAAATATCTGGCAACAATTTTTTTAGAAATCAGTGATCTGGCAACCTTTATGTCTCGTGACACGAAATTTCTAAAAAAAAATCGTTGCCAGATATTTTTTCTGAATTCTGTAATCAACCGTAGTGTTCGGATACTTTTTTAAAATATATAATGCGTATGAATATATATAATGCAATGAATATGGAGCGTGTGCAGTTACCGTTCACAGCAAACTGGAGCGGTTGCGGTTAATGTTCACAGCACATTGGATCGTGTGAGCTCACAAAGACCTGTATCGTGTGGGCTCACTGACGGAAATATTGAGCGTGTGCAGTTACCGTTCACAGCAAACTGGAGCGGTTGCGGTTAATGTTCACAGCACATTGGATCGTGTGAGCTCAGAAAGACCTGGATCGTGTGGGCTCACTCACGGAAATATTGAGCGTGTGCAGTTACCGTTCACAGCAAACTGGAGCGGTTGCGGTTAATGTTCACAGCACATTGGATCGTGTGAGCTCACAAAAACCTGGATCGTGTGAGCTCACAAAAACCTGGATCGTGTGGGCCAACTCACAGAAATATTGAGTGTGTGCAGTTGCCGTTCACAGCAAACTGGAGCGTGTGCTGTAACTGCACACGCTCTAGTTTGCTGTGAACGGTAACTGGAGCGTGTACAGTTGCTGTACACGCTCCAGATATTTTTCCCGAATTCTGTAATCACGTGACACGAAGGTTGCCAGATCACTAATTTCTAAAAAAAATCGTTGCCAGATATTTTTTTCTGAATTCTGTAATCAACCATAGTGTTCGGATATTTTTTTGAGCGACTGTACAATCATTTACATTTCTAGTAGGAATATTCATAAACTTCCGATATCCATAATCGGACATGATATTTAGATATTCATTTACGTCATTATTATATTTCAACAAATCTATATTTTAGATCACCAATTAAATAAATATTTTCAGTTTTAATTGCATTCAATATCTTACCTAGTTCTGCATTAAATTCCTTTACAGTGCATGCGAGAGATCTATAAAATACAATAACAGAAATTTTACTTTCACCATCATACAAATAGACGCATTCAGCAGCTACCATTTCCATATCAATTTGTATAAAGTTCAAAACATTAATCTTGACAAAAACCATTACACCGCCAGATTCGTTACAAATTAGGGGCGGGGGTGGCTCAGTCGGTAGCGCGCCAGGCTCGTAATATGTAGTTCCCAGGTTCGAGTCCCAGCTGGGTCAGCGTTGAGATTTATCTCCGCAAAATTCCCCGCCCTGCCCACGGTCAGTAGGGGACACCGATGGGCTTGGAAAGGCCGCCGTCCGTCGGATGGGACGTTAAGCCGTGGCCCCGTGTGCGGGAGAGACATACCCTGTGCACGTTAAAGAACACGCTGGATGGCCTTGACCGGAGGCTACCATCTGTCTCCCAACAGCTGTTACAGTGGGTACCCTCCCCCAACCTTCTCTGAGCCTTCGGGGTCCATGGGACCTGGTCATTTAGCCCATGGTGTGCAAAAAATTGCCGTTCAGAGGTAAAACAACCCAACCCGTTACAAATTCTACAGTTGTGAAACTTAGTGTATCCAGCTACGCTAAATAAATCTACTTCCTCTTACTTTATCCAGATATCTGTTAACAATTTTAGATCAAAGTTACAATCTAAAGAATCTAAAAACACTACACTTCTTATATTATAATAATGTGTCAATTTTAAATTATAACTTCCAATCGTCATATGCCGCTTCAATTCAGTTAAGTCCCTACATAACGTCATAATCATCATCAGGAAAATCATCTTTCATCAGAACGTTTCATTTTTTCCAAATCATCTTCATGTCTGATTCTGTATATTTTATCGTTAGAGTGTTTCCTTAAAATGCAAATTCGTGGGCATATTTAAATATCTACGGAAACACTTCGATTGAAGTTGAAATTTTCAGGTCATATATCAGTTTATCGCTAAATGAAACACATTTCTCTTGATTATATTTTAAAATATAAAATTTTTTTTTATTCCTTTATTTCGCGATGACCGCATGAGAGTTGGGTTGTTTTACCTCTGAGCGGCACTTTTTTGCACACCATGGGCTAAATGGCCAGGTCACAGGGACCCCGAAGGCTCAGAGAAGGTTTGGGGAGGGGACCCACTGGAACAGCTGTTGGGAGACAGATGATAGCCTCCCGTCAAGGCCATCCAGCGTGTTCTTTAACGTGCACAGGGTATGGCTCTCCCTCACACGGGACCACGGCTTAACGTCCCATCCGACGGACGGTGGCCTTTCTAAGCCCATCGGTGTCCCCTACTGACCGTAGGCAGGACGGGGAATTTTTCGGAGATAAATCTCAACGCTGACCCAGCTGGGACTCGAACCTGCGAACTGCAGATTACGAGCCTGGCGCGCTACCGACTGAGTCACCCCCGGCCCAAACCGCATGAGAGATTTAATTGAGGAGTTACGCATCCCCGAGATAAAAAAGTAACAGGAAAAAAATCTAATATACATCTCTATATATATGCATGGTGTTTTTAAAGTGTGGCGCAGATCAAATGTCTAACAGGGTTAAATCTAGTATGCAAATCGCGAGTTTACTGCGCACCAAAATATTCTCAGGTTCGAGTCCCAACTGTGACAAACCAGTTGAGATTTATCTCCTTTAACCGCCCCTGCAGCGAATGAGAAAGGGGGCACCTATGGACTTGGTAAGGAAACCGTCCGTCGGATGAGACATTGGCCCGTGTGCCGTGTGCCCGTAAAAGAGCACTCTTGATGATCTTGACGAGATGCTACCATCTGTCTCCTAACATCCAGTGGATCCCCTTCTCCCAACCTTCTCTGAGTTCTTGGGGTCCTTGTGACCTGGCCATTTAGTCCGTTGTGTGCTAAAAAGGCGCCAATCGAAAGCAAAATAACACAACCCATAAATGCCCTTTTTTTAAAAAAAAAAAAAGTTGGGTAAAATCTTGTGCTTCGTTCGATTTGTTTTTTTTTACATTGCGAGCCAGGTTTATTTCTTCCAAGTCGTGGTCGTCTGATTGAAAAAAAAAATATCCCACTTTTCGTAAATATCCTTAATAAGAAGTTTGCTTCGTTACAGTTAAAAGCATGCTTCTAAGCAAACCCCAACGTACATTAGTAATTCATTTCCGTATTTTCCATTTCTTGTTCCTTCCATGCGTAAATTCCATCCCCATTGATGTTTTTGTTTGTCATCCCTGCTTTCAATTCATTCAAGCGCCAACTGATTTTTGCTTAGTTCCTTCCTGTCAAAAAAATAAAGCTTCAGCGAAAGTTCTCTACCTAGCAGGTAAGAGCAATCGTTTCTTGCACTCCCTGAACACCAAACCGCGACACCGTGGATGACACTCAGCTACGTACGATAATCAGCCTCTTTTTTTTTCTCCTTTTTTCATCCTCACTGCCGAATTTTAAAAGTTTTATTTGCTTCCTCGGCATTCACGGGGATCCGAGAGAGCGAACATATCTCGGATATCGGAAGCAAGCTGAGTCGGCGATCGTTGCGAACCTAGCAACTGTTACTATGGCAACAGTTGTGGTCATTCTTGTTTTTTTGTCTCGTGTTCAGAGAGTGGGAAACATGAGATACGTCAGAAACATTGCAAAGGTGGCAACGATAGAGACTCAGATTTTTTTATGTTGTTTGGTGGCCTGTTTTTTAGGAGGGGCGAAATGTAATGGTCGGATTATCGATCATAAGGTATTTTTAAATGCATGGTTATGTTTTTTTGTTTCGTACATATGTGCTTCGTCCGTAAATTATGATGAGATAAAATAAAAAATAAAAATAAATATCCCCTCAAGCAGCTGCTTGCCACAGAGGTCTGACAGGAGTCTGTCAGTTTATATGCCACAGTAGGAGATCTGAGAGGATGGCAGGACCTCAGCAGAAAAATGACACACACAACCATGCCTTACCTGTGGCTCGAACCCAGGTCCCTTAGATCAGCAGCCAAGCGTGCTAACCACTCGGCCACGATAAGCCTAAAATGAAATATTTTTTAGGTTTTCTTACCAAAATTTTGATTATTTATATATTAAAGAACAAAACGTTTTGGATTTAAACAAGTTGATATTCTTCACAACAGCTTATTTGAACCGCCCCGTGGCCAAGTGGTTAGCGCACTTGGTTACTGATAAGGAACCTGGGTTCTAGCCCCGGATAAGGCACGGATGTTCGTGTTTTCTGCTAAGGTCCTGCCATCCTCTCAGATCTACTACTGTGGTATATAAACTGATAGGCTCCTATCAGACCTCTGTGGCAAGCAGCTGCTTGAGGGGATATTTATTTATATTATTTTTTTAATATTCTTAAAATGTGTTTTGTAGTGGAGGGTAGAAAAAAAATCCGAATTTTATATAATTTATCTGCATATGAAATCCAGTAGCACCTAAAAGCTACAGACCTGTTCTCTCAATGTCTAACCTGAATCCATTGAAAAACAGTTCCAATGAGGTTTTCCTGTTCGGCATTATCCACCCAACTCATTCATCGACTATTCGATGGACGTTCCCAGGGAAGGACGGGGATTGGTTTAGCCGATGGCGCTCCAGACTCGCAATCTGTAGTTTCCAGGTTCGAGTTCCAATTGTGCCGGCGTTGATAACCTCCACTAACCCTGCTCTCTTTGAGAAAGGGGACACCGATGTGGGGGATGGGGATGGCTCAGTCGGTAGCGCGCCAGGCTCGTAATCTGTAGTTCCCAGGTTAGAGACCCAGCTGGGTCAGCGTTGAGATTTATCTCCGCAAAATCTGCCCACGGTCAGTAGGGGACACTGATGGGATTGGAAAGAGAGAGAGAGATAGATAGATAATTTATTC
Source organism: Ryuthela nishihirai (assembly GCA_038380435.1). NCBI lineage: Eukaryota > Metazoa > Arthropoda > Arachnida > Araneae > Heptathelidae > Ryuthela > Ryuthela nishihirai. Next base: position 54,812,704 of record JAWZYU010000027.1, read on the forward strand.
TCAGAATATGCAGTACATTATATTTACATGTTTTTTACCTTAGAACTGAAGTTATAATGAAATATATATAATGTTGTATTTCTCAGATACACAATTTTAAAGTATTACATTTTCTAATATATATTCTTCTTTATACATAGTTTGTCCAATAAAAATCATATATTTATTCATACCATATATATGGAAAATTTTAATATTATATTTCATTAGAGTTTTATAATTTTACCTAAATTTTTCAGTAAAAGTCTGAGAAAAAATGTTGAGTCTTCCACGAGAGTAAAAACTCGCTTGTGGAAGAAATTTAACAGTTATGTTGTAAAAAAAAATGAAAAGACAACATGCTTCAGTTTCACATTTCCTCACACTTTGCTAGCTTGATCAAAAAATCTAAGTAAATATTTAACCTATTTATAAGTTTGGAAATTATCATTAAGAATAAATGAAATAAAAAAAATGAAAAATAAAAAGACTTTACTGGGTAGAAAAACAGAAAAAAAATATAAAAATCTATATTGAACTGTGCGTTAGTAAGTGGTTCAGTTGAGCACCTTAAGGGCAACTCAGCATCAAATGAAATTATGTTACATTTAAATCTCTATTAATTCTAAAACATAGCCTCAATATTTACCACATTTAAAATCCATTTTCTTAATTCCTTATAGAAAAAGTTATCATTTCTTATTCCTTTGATGTACTCTGGTAAGCAGTTAAAAAACTTTGGCGCCAAATAAACATTATGTTTTTCAACAATAGTTTTGTTCGCTTCTAAATCAAGTAAGAAAAGGTTTTTTGACAGTCGAGTATTCTTTTAACATTAAAATTCATCCTTATTATTTCAGTACCTGAAACACATATAATTTTCTTATTTGTAAAATACCTAATTCATTGTATACATTTGCAACGCTTTCAAATTTTCTTAGTTTCATCATGCATCTAATTATGCGATTCTGCACATAGTGTAACAGTTTGATTGTTGTCAGACTCCACCGTCCGTCGGTTGGGACGTTAAGACGTGGCCCCGTGTGCGGGAGAGCCATACCCTGTGCACGTTAAAGAACACGCTGGAGGCCTTGACGGGAGGCTACCATCTGTCATCCAACAGCTATTCCAGTGGGTCCCCTCCCCCAACCTTCTCTGAGCCTTCGGGTCCTTGTGGCCTGGCCATTTAGCCCATGGTATGCAAAAAAGTGCCGCTCATAGGTAATATAACCCAACCCAACACCGATGTGGCGTCCGTCGGATGAGACTTTAAGCCTTGTCCCGATGTGTACGTTAAAAAGCACGCTGGATGGTCTTGAAGGAAGGCAACCATCTGTCACCTCACAGATAGTGGATCGCCTTCTCCCCAAAGATCTCTAAGCCCTTGGGTCCTTCTGGCCTAGGCATTTAGCCTATTGTGTGCCAAAAAAAAGTGCCTCTCACAGGTAAAACAATCCAACCCACTTACATATATATTATTTTTTCCGAAGTCAAAAATCCACGTGTCACTCTGCGTACACGTGTTAGGCTTTGTGAAAGGTCAGTGTACACGTGACCTTCGGCCCGATGCCCAATGTGGGAACACATTTCTGGCTGTTCAGGCAAGAAAAGAATCCACATTCTTTATACAAACAGAGATAAGATAGCGGTGATAAGAAGAGTATCTGGGGTGAGTCAGCAGAAAATGCCTGAAAGGTTGTTATCAGGTTTTTGGTCATCATTTGCTTCCATCGACCACCGCCTGCAGAGGCGACAGACCTTCCCAGGAGAAATCAACGGAATCACGAGGCTCCTTTCGTTTACGAACTTTACTCAACCCGCGCAACTTATCTCTCGGAACATAATGACTACCAAAGGTATTTTAAGCTCCCGAATTATCTTTTTTTCTCGCTGTTTTAAACGAAATAATTCTTTTTTTACCACAACCGAATATTTTTTGTTATCACCGAAGCAAATTATTTGCCGCTCTCGTGAGAAGTGATCGGTTGCTAGTCCAAGTCTAGGGGTCGGCTCAGTCGGGAGTGCGTCTGGCTCGTAATTTGATGTTTCCACTGTTCGAGTCGCCACTGTGTTTCCTCCTCTAACAGCAGCTCTGCTATCGGTGAGAAAGTGGGCACTAATCATTTTGTTACCCAAAAGAAAGAGGACACTCCTTCTCTCATTCCAAGAGGAGAACACGTTTTCTCTCATCCTAAGAGGAGTAAATGCAACTTCCATCATCCAAAGAGAAAGGGGACATGCCTTCTCCTATCCCAACAGAAAGGGGACACTCCTTCTCTCATCCTGAGAGAAAGGGGACACGCTTTCTATCATCCCAAGAGGAAGTGAACACGCCTTCTATCATCCCAATAGAAAGATGACAAGCCTTCTATCAATCCAAGAGAAAGGGGACAAGTCTTCTACCATCCCAAGAAGAAGGGAACACACCTTCTATAATCCCAAGAGGAAGGGAACAAGCCTTCTATAATCCCAAAAGAAAGAGTTTTGGGTTGTTTTACCTCTGAGCGGCACTTTTTTGCACACCATGGGCTAAATGGCCAGGTCACATGGACCCCGAAGGCTCAGAGAAGGTTGGGGGTGGGGACCCACTGGAACAGCTGTTGGGAGACAGATGGTAGCCTCCCGTCAAGGCCATCCAGCGTGTTCTTTAACGTGCACAGGGTATGTCTCTCCCGCACACGGGCCACGGCTTAACGTCCCATCCGACGGACGGCGGCCTTTCCAAGCCCATCGGTGTCCCCTACTGACCGTGGGCAGGGCGGGGAATTTTGCGGAGATAAATCTCAACGCTGACCCAGCTGGGACTCGAACCTGGGAACTACAGATTACGAGCCTGGCGCGCTACCGACTGAGTCACCCCCGCCCCACCCAAAAGAAAGAGAACACGCCTTCTATCATACCAAGAGGGCGGAAACACGACTTTTATCATCCCAAGAGAAAGGTGACATGCCTTCTATCATCCCAATAGAAAAAGGACACGTTTTCTATCATCCCAAGAGAAAGGGAACACAACTTTTACGATCGCAAAAGAAAGTGGACACGACTTCTATCACCCCAAAAGAAGGGTTTTTTCTATCAGCAGTGCAATGGGTCTCCTTTCCCCAATCTTCTCTGAGAGCAAAAAAGTGCTGGTCAGAGGTAAAACACCTCACTCCAACTAGTCACGAGAACTACACTAAATCTAGAAATTTATCTCCCAGACTCCTAGTCACGAGGGCAACCGAATACCTACCCGAAACACCATACCCGCCAACACCCGAACCCCACCATATTAATCAGAAATGGTGTCGAGGGTGACTCCAAACTTTAAGACACAAAGTGCTCAGTTTCTTCATTACATCATGAACAACGATTTCATTCACATTCAAGGGGCGGGGGGGGGGGGGGGGGGCTCAGTCGGTAGCGCGCCAGGCTCGTAATCTGTAGTTCCCAGGTTCGAGTCCCAGCTGGGTCAGCGTTGAGATTTATCTCCGCAAAATCCCCCCCCCCTGCCCACGGTCAGTAGGGGACACCGATGGGCTTGGAAAGGCCGCCGTCCGTCGGATGGGACGTTAAGCCGTGGCCCGTGTGTGGGAGAGCCATACCCTGTGCACGTTAAAGAACATGCTGGATGGCCTTGACGGGAGACTACCATCTGTCTCCCAACAGCTGTTCTAGTGGGTCCCCTCCCCCAACCTTCTCTGAGCCTTCGGGGTCCATGTGACCTGGCCATTTAGCCCATGGTGTGCAAAAAGTGCCGCTCAGAGGTAAAACAACCCAACCCATTCACATTCAGGAACAAAACTTCCTACGTTTACCTTTCAAAACTTCTCTCTTCCAATATTCCCTTTGAATACGAGAGAAGTCATCCCATTCAAGAGTTCCCGACCAAGATTAAGAAAAAGGTTTAAAGAAGAGAAACCAAATAGGAAAAGGAATAAAAAAAACTAACAAAGGATTATCTGTCGACACTAAACTTCTGCGAGTTCATTCTTCTCTTCTTTGAAGTTTAATTAAAATCCTTTCAAGAGCAAATTCTCATCTTTGAAGCTTCAAATAGTATCCGGAGAAAAGGCATTGGAACCCGGAGCTTCTGAATCATCGAGGTAATGAGGAATTACAAAGTAAACATAGAGGATTAATTGGAGCTTAGGGAAGAGAGCACCAAAGGTTGGGATGCGTATGAACCCTAAGTGACCTTGGTCTCTCATGTTGACAATCCTGAAGCGTGCACAATGAAAAGGAAACTCGATATCTAAAGACTTTGCAAATTTTCTGTGGATTAACAAAATGTTGGCTTAGCTTCAATCCGTTTTTCTTTTTTGGGGGGAAACGACATTGTGCAGAATTTTTACTCCCGTCAAGATTGATATCGTGGAATTTACAACTGGCGCTGTTCTGCTTAGGCTGTTTTGAGCGGGATGGGGGTGGCTCAGTCGGTAGCGCGTCAGGCTCGTAATCTGTAGTTCCCAAGTTCGAGTCCCAGCTGGGTCAGCATTGAGATTTATCTCCGCAAAATTCCCCGCCCTGCCCATGGTCAGTAGGGGACACCGATGGCTTGGAAAGGCCGCCGTCCGTCGGATGGGACGTTAAGCCGTGGCCCCGTGTGCGGGAGAACCATACCCTGTGCCGTTAAAGAACACGCTGGATGGCCTTGACGGGAGGCTACCATCTGTCTCCCAACAGCTGTTCCAGTGGGTCCCCTCCCCCAACCTTCTCTGAGCCTACGGGGTCCATGTGACCTGGCCATTTAGCCCATGGTGTGCAAAAAAGTGCCGCTCAGAGGTAAAACAGCCCAGCTGTTTTCAGTGGCACTTTTCTGCACACAATGAACCGGATCACAAGGACCCCAAGGCCTCAGAGTTGCTAGAGGAGCCATTGCACAAATGTAGGAGACAGGTGGTAGCTTCCTGTGAAAGTCATTCAGAATGTTGTTTAAATGTATACAAGGTATTGCTATCCTGTGTAATATGAGCCATGGCTTAACGTTATATACACAGTCGTATCAGAATAATTTGACCACACGCACATACATATACTATGGTAGGTGGTCATATTATTCTGTTACGACTGTGTATATATATAAATAGAGTGTTTCAAATCTCTCTGTACAAATTTCAATGGGAGATAGGTAACACCAAGACCAACCTTTTTCGTTTATGAATGTCTGTCCGCTAACGTAATTCTTCGGTGATAGAGGGCGCTGACAGAAATATCAGTGGAGCTGGTACATAAATGAATGGAAACAAGTGTGAACAAGATGTTTATTTAAAGAAGGTGCTCAAAGTTGCTATTGGCAACAGAATTGCATGCATGACATCGTTGAAGCATTGATTGCCGTACATGTTGAAAAATTCCCGGAATTACGCGAACAGTTGCAGCGGCGACAGCGATTCTTGCGATGAGGTCTTCATCCGAGTTAATGGGAGTCTCGTACACGAGGTTCTTCATGTGTCCTCAGAGGAAGAAATCGAGATACATGTTAAATCGGGCGATCTTGGTGGCCAGGCGACGGGTCCCCCCGGTTTATCCATCGGCCCCCAAAAGTGGCATTCAGATAATCCCGCATATCATTGCTGAAGTGTGTTGGCGCCCCATCGTGTTGAAACCACATTCGTCTGCGAATAGCCATGGGAACATCTTCCAGCGATGTCGGCAACGTTTCTTCAGGAAATACCCGATAAATCAGCCCGTTGGGTCAGGGAGGCAGCAGGTATGGCCCAATCAAAATGTTATGGACGATACCCGCCCAAACATTGATGGCGAACCATTGTTGATGACCATGCGCCATTGCGGCATTTGGATTTTCGTGCACCCAAACGTGAGAATTGTGCACATTAAACACCCCTCACATGTTAAAGAGGCCTTATCCGAAAAGAGCACATGGGCAGGAAAATCAGGCTGCACCGCAGTCTGCTGCAGAAACCAACGCACGAATTCCACACGAAGAGGGTAATCCTGAGGTGCAATATCTGAACTCTCTGACAATGAAACAGAGTAATTGCTGCTCGTGCAACACTCTCCACACAAGGGCGAGATTCACACCGAGGTTACGTGCAACAGCTCGCGTGCTTGTGCCTGGATTGTCCTCAATCCGCCGTAGGATCTCTTCTTCCATGTCAGGAGTGCGCATGGTTCTCTCTCGACCAGTGTCATGCATATTTGTATGGAATGTTCCAGTTTCTCGCAGTTGCCGGTGAAAACGCGCAAATGTTTGGTGGTTTGGCACGTCTGCTTGGGAAGCGCTGTTGGTAAAACCTCACGGTTGCTCTTCCGTTTCCATTTGCAGCCCCATATGCCATATGCACGTCAGCCATCTCAGTAGTTGTGAACACTCCATGTTACACGTAATGATCTTATTTACGAATGCCGACAGCAAATACAAATCCGTTCTCCATTCCCACTTCACCCCTCTAGCCAATTGCAGCGTCGCCAAACAGCGCCCTCTAGCATTGAAGGGTTATGTCAGCAGACATATATTCATAGACGAAAAAGGTTTGTCTTTGTGTTCCCTATCTCCCATTGAAATTTGTACAGAGAGTTTTGAAACACCCTGTATATATCACAACGATGTTTCAGCATCTAACTGGTTCTTAATTCATGTAATAAAAGAAAATTGCCTCAATTTGTGGGGGAGGGGTCGACTTAGCCGATAGCGCACCAGGATCGTAATCTAATTTTCCCAGGTTCGATTCCCCCCCTCCTGTGCCAGCGTTGAGAATTATCTCCTCAAAACCTTTACCCTGCCCTCGATCAGAAAGGGGGACTGAGTAATTGGTAAAGGTCACAATCCGTCAGATGAGACGTAAAGCCATGGCCACGTGTGCAGGAGGGCCACACCTGTGCACGTTAAAGATAAGGTAGGAACGGGAAGCTACCATCTGTCTCTTAACAGCTGTTCAGTGAATTCCCCTTCCACCAACAAACTTATTTACCACCAAGAAACCTTACTCGAAGTAACCCTTGAAGGGAGGGTGCGATTCTAAAGGGAATCGCTCCCTATGGAATCGCACCCTTTGTATAGATAGACATGATCGAAAGACATCGTTTCGGCAAGCGTCAGAAGGAGGCCACCCTTACTCGAAGTAACCCTTGAAGGGAGGGTGCGATTCCAAAGGGAATTTGCACCCTTTGGAATCACACCCTTCATATAGATAGACATGAGCGAAAGACATCGTTTCGGCAAGTGTCAGAAGGATGCCACTCTTACTCGAAGTAACTCTTGAAGGGAGGGTGCGATTCCAACGGTAATTTGCGCCCTTCGGAATCGCACCATCCCTATAAATAGACGTGAGCGAAAGACATCATTTCGGCAAGCGTGAGATGTACACCACCCTTACTCGAAGTAACCCTTGAAGAGAGGATACGACTCCAAAGGGAATTAGCAACCTTTGGAATCACACCCTTCGTATAGATAAACGTGAGTGAAAGACATCGTTTTGGCAAGCGTCAGAAGGATGCCACCCTTACTCGAAGTAACCCTTGAAGGGAGGGTGTGATTCCAAAGGGAATTTGCAACCTTCGGAATCACACCCTTTGTTTAGATAGACGTGAGCAAAAGACATCGTTTCGGCAAGTATCAGAAGGACGCCATCCTTACTCAAAATGTTATGATACTTAAGGGAATAGCACCCTTTGGAATCGCACCCTCCATATAGATAGACGTGAGCCAAAGACATCATTTTGGCAAGCGTCAGAAGGATGCGACTCTTACTCAAAGTAACCCATGAAGAGAGGGTGCGATTCCAAAGGGAATTTGCACCCTTTGGAATCGCACCCTGCGTATAGATAGACATGAGGAAAAGACATCGTTTCAGCAAGCATCAGAAGGATGCCACCCTTACTCGAAGTAACCCTTGAAGAGAGGGTGCGATTCCAAAAGGAATTTGCACCCTTTGGAATCGCACCCTCCATATTGATAGACGTGAGCCAAAGACATCATTTCGGCAAGTGTCAGAAGGATGCCACCCTTACTCGAAGTAACCCTTGAAGGGAGTGTGCGATTCCAAAGAGAATTGTATCCTTTGGAATCGCACCCACCGTATAGATAGACGTGAGCAAAAGACATCGTTTTGGTAAGTGTCAGAAGGACACCATCTTACTCGAAGTAACTCTTGAAGGGAGGGTGCGATTCCAAAGGGAATAGCACCCTTTGGAATCGCACTCTCCGATAGATAGATGTGAGCAAAATACATCGTGTCGGCAAGCGTCAGAAGGATGCCACCCTTACTCGAAGTAACCCTTGAAGGGAGGGTGCGATTCCAAAGGGAATTTGCACCCTTTGGAATCACACCCTTCATATAGATAGGCATGAACGAAAGACATTGTTTCGGCAAGCATCAGAAGGACACCACCCCTTACTTGAAGTAACCCTTGAAGAGAGGGTACGATTACAAAGGTAATTTGCACCCTTCGGAATCGCACCATCCCTATAGATACACGTGAGTGAAAGATATCGTTTCGGCATTTGTGAGATGTACACCACCCTTACTCGAAGTAACCCTTGAAGTGAGGGTGCGATTCCCTTTTTAATCGCACCCTCTCTTTGGAATCGCACCCTCTGTATAGATAGACGTGAGCAAAAGACATCGTTTCGACAAGCATCAGAAGGACGCCATCCTTACTTGAAGTAACCCTTGAAGGGAGGGTGCGATTCCAAATGGAATTTGCACGTATTGCAAATAAAAGCAGCCAACGAATCTCAGCTTAATAGCTCTCTACAGCAAACTCTTTGAACGCACTTTTTTTCACACACTGAACTAAAAGACCAGGTCACAAGGGCCCCAAGGGTTCAGAGAAGGTTGTGGGAGGGTGACACACTGGACAGCTTAGACATATAGAAGCATTTCGTCAAGGCCATCCAGTTTGTTCTGTAACATAGCAGGATATAACTCTCTTGAACACGGGGCCACAGCTTAAAGTTCCATCCGATGGACGGATGCCTTTCCAAGCTCATCGCTGTCTTCTTTCTGACCGTCTGCAGGGATAGAGTTTAGCGGAGATAGATATCAACTCTGTCATAGTTGGGATTCGAACCTGGGAACTGTAGATTTTGAGGCCACCGTCACCCTCGTATTGATGATTAAATAGATAACTGTGAATACAAGGGGCTTGTGTATTGTTCATGAACTATAAATTAGAAAGTGGCGAGAGAACCAAACCCCTGTCTCGGTGGGCGCATCCTTGTATGAAGAAGCTTAAGCTAGGTGGAGCACGAAACTTTTCTTTTCCTCCAACATCCTGTTGTCGTCAGAGAAAGAACATTCGTTGGGAATTATGCGCTTTATCAGAAAATCGCCTTTATGCAACGGACAACTGACCTAGCCTGCTTCACTTAATCTTCCTTTGACTTAGTTCCCCATCTAACAAATCACTGGGGCTAAAACCAGCTCCCTCGGAAGTACCAATAAATAAAGGCATTCGGATTGCGCGTTCTAGCAGCTGAACATCGATTTGTCAAGCCTGTGTTGATTGTATGATCAACTGAGAGCAAATCAGATTAATTTCGAGAAGGAATATAATCTATATATTTCGATGATCTTATTCTGTCTATTAGATTGAGCAACACTGGGTATAGCGATGCTAATTAGCACAGCATCATTGGCTATGGATTCATTCATGAGAAAATGAAAAGCATGACATGTACAGTCGCTCAAAAAATATCCGAACACTATGGTTGATTACAGAATTCAGAAAAATATCTGGCAACAATTTTTTTAGATATTAGTGATCTGGCAACCTTCGTGTTAACAATTTTTTTTAGAAATTAGTGATCTGGCAACCTTCATGTTAACAACAATTTTTTTAGAAATTAGTGATCTGGCAACCGTGTTAGCAACAATTTTTTTAGAAATTAGTGATCTGGCAACCTTGGTGTTAGCAACAATTTTTTTAGAAATTAGTGATCTGGCAACCTTCGTGTTAACAACAATTTTTTAGAAATTAGTGATCTGGCAACCTTCGTGTTAACAGCAATTTTTTTTAGAAATTAGTGATTTGGCAACCTTCGTGTTAACAGCAATTTTTTTAGAAATTAGTGATCTGGCAACCTTCGTGTTAACAAAAATTTTTTTTAGAAATTAGTGATCTGGCAACCTTCCTGTTAACAACAATTTTTTTAGAAATTAGTGATCTGGCAACCTTCGTGTTAACAACAATTTTTTTAGAAATTAGTGATCTGGCAACCTTCGTGTTAACAACAATTATTTTAGAAATTAGTGATCTGGCAACCTTTGTTAACAACAATTTTTTTAGAAATTAGTGATCTGGTAACCTTCGTGTTAACAACAATTATTTTAGAAATTAGTGATCTGGCAACCTTCGTGTTAACAACAATTTTTTTAGAAATTAGTGATCTGGCAACCTTTGTTAACAACAATTTTTTTAGAAATTAGTGATCTGGCAACCTTCGTGTTAACAACAATTTTTTTAGAAATTAGTGATCTGGCAACCTTCGTGTTAACAACAAATTTTTTTAGAAATTAGTGATCTGACAACCTTCGTGTTAACAACAATTTTTTTAGAAATTAGTGATCTGGCAACCTTCGTGTTAACAATTGTTTTAGAAATTAGTGATCTGGCAACCTTCGTGTTAACAACAATTTTTTTAGAAATTAGTGATCTGGCAACCTTCGTGTTACGTAACACGGTTGCCAGATAACTAATTTCTAAAAAAATTGTTGCCAGTTTTTTTTTCTAAATTCTGTAATCAAACATAGTGTTCGGATATTTTTTTGGCCACTGTAGATGCGATTACACAACAGTGAGATGTGGCTGCGATGGCACAAGAATGAGGTGCAAATGCGATGGCGTAACAATGAGATTTATCTTTTGCCCAACAATGAAATATGTTTACTCTTTGCATAACAATGAGATGAGATTGCACAAGAATAAATGTCGATTCGATTGCCTAACAATGAAATGTGGTTACTCTTGTGCAACAATGATATATAGACGCGATTGAACAAGAATGGAATATAGTTTCGGTTGCCCAAGAATAAGATGTAGATTCGGTGGTACAACAATGAGATGTAGTGAGAATGAGATCTCTTGTGCAACAAAGAGATGAAGATGCGATTGCGCAAGAATGAAATATAGATTCGATTGCACAACAATAATTGAAGAATTTTTCTCTCCCCCCAACCTCGGAGAGAAGCCAAGCGGGAAAAAATCTGAACCCTAGGTGAGCTGAGATTCGAACCCACGAACCACAGATTAACGCGACAGTCATTTCCTGTCCTGAACGATTTTTGCCACCCTATTCGTAGATCGAAATTTTCCCCACGTCTAAAGATCGAGTCTATTAATAGAATTGGATGACAATATCTGAGACCGAAACATCTATTTAGAGAGCAAGGCCTTCTTATTAAGAAAGAAAAATCAACAAGCTCCTACATCACTAATTTCGTAGCGACACGAAAGTTCCATTGCAAATAAAAGCAGCGAACGAATCTCATTTGCATGAGCGTGAATAGCCCCCTCCCCCCCCTCCCAGTTTTCGCGTTCGATGAAAGCGATCCTTTCATCCTGGAAGCTAGAGTTATTGATCCCGCTGCCAGAAATTTCGTCGGAAGCACCTCGAGCTATGAATTAGTGGCACTCTCCATGCACGAGGTTTCACTTGGTCGTCAAGATAAAGCTTTCAGTGTTTTGTTGATAGCAACGAAAATCAAGAGGGGGGGGGGAGGGGGAAGTAAAAGTATGGATTAGAACATAATGGGAGTTTTTTTTTTTGCTTTTCTTTCGCTTTTTTTTAATATTTATTAGTTCTTTTTTTGTGTGGGTCAGGTGGTTCATCTTAAAGAAAACTTTTAATTTTTGTACACGCACTGCTACAGGGCATCATAAATTCCATTTCCAGAATATTCTAGAAAGAAGACATTGATGGGTTTACAACATCACCTTCTACCCGATAAGACCACTAAATCGTTGCCCTGCATTTAGATCAGGTCTATTCTGCAAATCCCTTTACCCCGTGTCTAGATCAGGTCTGTTCTGTAAATCTGTTTTCCTCGTGTCTAGGTGAGGGCTATTCTGCAAATATGTTTTCCTCGTGTCTAGGTCAGATCTATTCTGTAAATATGTTTTCCTCATGTCTAGGTCAGATTTGTTCTGTAAATCCGTTTACCCCTTGTGTAAGTCAGGTCTATTCTGTAAATCCGTTTACCCCGTCTGTATGTCAGGTCTATTTTGTAAATATGTTTTCTTCATGTCTAGATCAGGTCTATTCTGTAAATCTGTTTACCCCTTGTGTAAGTCAGGTCTATTCTGAAAATTTGTTTTCCCCCTCTCTAGGTGAGGTCTAATCTGTAAATCTATTTAACCCGTGTTTAGGTGAAGTCTATTCTGTAAATCTGTTTACCCCTTGTGTAAGTCAGGTCTATTCTGTAAATACGTTATCGTCATGTCTAGGTCAGGTCTATTCTGTAAATCCGTTTACCCCTTGTATAAGTCAGGTCTATTCTGCAAATCTGTTTTCCCTATGTCTTGGTGAGGTCTAATCTGTAAATCTATTTAACCCGTGTCTAGGATTGGATTGTTTTACCTCTGAGCGGCACTTTTTTGCACACCATGGGCTAAATGGCCAGGTCACATGGACCCCGAAGGCTCAGAGAAGGTTGGGGGAGGGGACCCACTGGAACAGCTGTTGGGAGACAGATGGTAGACCCCCCGTCAAGGCTATCCAGCGTGTTCTTTAACGTGCACAGGGTATAGCTCTCCCGCACACGGAGCCACGGCTTAACGTCCCATCCGACGGATGGCGGCCTTTACCAAGCCCATCGGTGTCCCCTACTGACCGTGGGCAGGGCGGGGAATTTTGCGGAGATAAATCTCAACGCTGACCCAGCTGGGACTCGAACCTGGGAACTACAGATTACGAGCCTGGCGCGCTACCGACTGAGCCACCCCCGCCCCTCCCGTGTCTAGGTGAAGTCTATTCTGTAAATCCGTTTACCCCGTCTTTATGTCATGTCTATTCCGTAAATATGTTTTCCCCCGTGTCTAGGTCAGGTCTATTCTGTAAATCCGTTTACCCCGTGTCTAGGTCAGGTCTATTCCGTAAATCCGTTACGTTTCATTCAATGCCTATTTTATAAGTTATAGAGCTACGAAGTTAGATTCCCAGTGACATAACAGGGAAATTTTCTTAAATGTTTCGATAGGGTATTGAAGGAATATTAGAAATATATGAAATAAGCGATAGAAATCAAAACCAATTTTCTTTGCTGCTGTATGCACCGAATTCAGAAGCTTTCTTGCCTTCCTCTTTAAAAACAAACTCTTTAAATCGAATGGCAAATAATCAGTCAAGCGAAAATGTTAATATACATGTTAAAAAATTCTCTGAGATTGTCGGATAAAAAAAACTCTTCGTAGACATAGGACTCTGATTTGGGAAAAATAAAAGGGGGGAGGGTGAGACAATAAAAGGATGGGGGAGACAGTAAAAGAAAATATAAAAAGTAAAGGAGGACTGAATTGCTATTGCAGTATAACACTTCCACTCCGTTTTAAGAGGCCTTTTAAAAATTCCTTTGAAAATGTATGAAATGTACAGTCGCTCAAAAAAACATCCGAACACTATGATTACAGAATTCAGAAAACATATCTGGCAACGATTTCTTTTTGAGAAATTAGTGATCTGGCAACCTTCGTGTCACGTGATACGAAGGTTGCCAGGTCACTAATTTCTAAAAAAATCGATGCCAGATATTTTTTTAAATTCTGTAATCAACCATAGTGTTCGGATATTTTTTTGAGCGACTGTACATAATTTTAATAATTTTTTGCCTCTATTATCATTAGTAGCATTTTCTTGGGGGGTTAGACCTAGTCCTAGTGGACAATATTTGGCCAGCAGGGCTGAGGTTACAAATCCATATTTGGTGATATATCAGTAATGGTCCTATACAGCAATATATCCATATAGTCCATATTTGTCCACTCTAACTGGTAAGGTACGGGTCATTTTAATTCCCATTCTCTTTCAGTTCGGTCCGAAAATAAAAAAAAATATATTCTTTTCATTTTGCCGTCTTTCTATCCGTCTGCTAGATATAAATTAAAAATTAATTTTTCTGTTGGACAGCTAGTTATGAAACATTACTACTTGCATTTTAGGAACCTTCCATTACTTCGATTTTCCCCCGTTAGAGTGTGCAAAGGTCAGAAAATATCAGAACTTCATTCTCTTTGAAAACGGGTTTTTTTAAATTCACCAGCGGCGATGCGTTATTATTCTTCTTAGTTTCGACTTAATGTCAAAAAAAATCGTCCTCAATGGAGAGAATTTTAAAAAAAACTTAAAAACCCGATTTTCTTCCCAGAAATAACGAAAGGAGGTGCAAGTCATGCTTCCACCCCTTCGCCGAGAAATAGCCCCTATCCGTCAACCGCAGCACGTAACTGTGCGTCTCTCGGGCCAAGGTGAGGAAGGAGACAGGGGGCGACACTACGTCGAACAGCGAACCGAAACCAGGTCAAACAAGCTCGTAGTTATCGCGAAGGGACACGCACAGACCCCCCAGCATGTGATCACGTGGCAGAGCAGCTAACCCATTTCTGTCTGGAGCCGTGGTGCCCCATGGAGTCCACCTTCTCCTTACTCCCTCTTGTCCTCATTTCGACCGCACCATTCTCCCGCCTTCGTATTTCGAAGCGGCTTCGGGCCATGTTTACCTGCTTCAGAGGACATATTTTGGTTTTAAAGGTTTCTCCAAGGACAGGCGCATGAGAGTGGTGACGCTCGATGACTCAGAACACGTAACCCTTAAAAAACAAGGGAAATTTTCTGAGAAACTTCCGAAGAACTAGTCAGCAATGGCAGATAGGGTTATGGAATGTTTGTTTTGCTGTGGCACTTGATGGAATTGTTTCCGAAGCCTGGAGAAGACTAAAACGAGTCAACTTCCTGTGAATAGCAGCCAGAGAGTAAAGTTGGTTGTTGGATTACTTTAAGCCTCACTTTGTTTTATAAGCAATGGGTTGTTTTACCTCTGAGCGGCACTTTTTTGCACATCATGGGCTAAATGGCCAGGTCACATGGACCCCGAAGGTTCAGAGAAGGTTGGGGAAGGGGACCCACTGGAACAGCTGTTGGGAGACAGATGGTAGCCTCCCTTCAAGGCCATACAGCGTGTTCTTTACCGTGCACAGGGTATGGCTCTCCTGCACACGGGGCCACGGCTTAACGTCCCATCCGACGGACGGCGGCCTTTCCAAGCCCATCGGTGACCCCTACTGACTGTGGGCAGGGCGGGGAATTTTGCGGAGATAAATCTCAACGCTGACCCAGCTGGGACTCGAACCTGGGAACTACAGATTACGAGCCTGGCGCGCTACCGACTGAGCCACCCCCGCCCCTATAAGCAATGGGCTAAGTGGCCAGGTCACAAGGACTCCGAGGGATCAGAGAAGGTTGGAGGAAGGGGACCCACTGGACAGCTGTTAGGAGACAGATGGTAACCTCCCGTCAAGGCCATCCAGCGTGTTCCTTAGCGTGCACAAGGTATGGCTCTCTCTCACACGGGGTCACGGCTTTGCGTCCCATCCGACGGACGGAGGCATTTTCACGTCCATCGGTGTCCCCCTACTGACCGAGGGCAGAAAAAAGAGTTTTGCGGAAATAAATCTCAAAGCTGCCTCAGCTGGGACTCGAACCTGGGAACTGCAGATTTCGAGTGTTATCGTACCCTGCACCCTATGTTGCTGTATAAAAAGTGTTAAGTGACATCGAGTGGACGGTGGACTTTCCCATCATTGTCCCATTTCTGACCGAAGACAGAGTGGAGGTTGAGTACAGATAAATCTCAACGTTGGCACAGTTGGGATTCGAACCCGGGAAAATCCTGATACGTTACCGGCTGAGTGAATCCCCATCACCAGAGGTTAAGGAAGCTGATTATATCATATGTTCTTTTTAGTTTTTTCTGGACTGCGTGGGTCGGGGCGCTCAGTCGGTAGTGCGCCAGGCTCGTAATCTGCAGTTCCCACGTTCGAGTCTCAGCTGGGTCAGCTTTGAGATTTTTCTCCGTGAATCTCCCCGTCCTGCCCACGGTCAGTAGGGGACACCGATGGGCTTGGAAAGGCCGCCGTCCGTCGGATGGGACGTTAAGCCGCGGCCCATGTGCGGGAGAACCATACCCTGTGCACGTTAAAGAACATGCTGGATGGCCTTCACGGGAGGCTACCATTTGTCTCCCAACAGCTCTTCCAGTGGGTCCCCTCCCACAACCTTCTCTGTCTTCGGGGTCCTTGTGACTTGGCCATTTAGCTCATGGTGTGCAAAAAAGTGCCGCTCAGAGGTAAAACAACCCAACCCACTTATAAATCAATGTATACATCCTCTCAAAATTGTAAACCTTCTCCTAAAACGGCATGTACTTTCTAAGGCTATACCAGACAATCCGAGAGGGACATGGCTGTTCCCCTCAAAAGCGTCAACCCCTCATTAGAATTTGCTACATCGATAGGGATGTTAAATATCTTGAAACATAATTATAATACTATTAAGGAAAAAGAAATGAGATATGTTTACTTTTTAGATGAGACTTAGTTTCAGCATGGCACTCAATATTTAACAATGTTTACATAAGAATTTTTAAACATCTATCAATATCTTAATACACACTGCATTAATTGCATATTTTAAGAAAAACAAAAACTTTGCTTTTTTAAATTTCTTTAGTGTTGAAAAAAAAACAAACCTCAAAATAGCATCAGTTTGTGCTTGATGCAGAAACTTCATCAATCTAGTTCGGACCAAAGTTCGATCTTTTGAAGAGTGTTAACCTTACCGCCATGCAAAAAAAAAAGTGACGATACAGAGTTGAAAGTTCATGACATCGATTTCTTTTTAAGACGATCGTTTGCCAGCTCACAAAACAATGAATGCAGTCGATAGTTTGGTAAGCAACAGATAAACGTTATCGGATTCTAAATTTAGCAGTCACGTACGCTTCAGTCTCAAGTTTCACACTTGTGGAATCGACTATTTTGGGAAACTCACGAGATCTGAGACGACCCTCTATCACGTCCCTTATCGAGAAAAGGGTTAAAATGCTCTCTGCCAGAAGCCATCTATGTAGTTTAGGTAAGAGGGCAACAATCATGGAGATTAGAGATTGTTTTTATTTTCTAAAACATCTGCCATTGCCATTTCAACCATGGAAGTGAACTCGGCACATTCCTCAGCTGCTATTTTCATTTGTTCTCTACTGACTAGAGTTTTCTTCTTTAGTCTAAAATGGAGATTATGTGTCTACTGACTCGAGTTTTTTCCTTTCGAAGTCTAAAATGGAGATTATCTGTCTACTGACTCGAGTTTTTTCCTTTCGAAGTCTAAAATGGAGATTATGTGTCTACTGACTCGAGTTTTTTCCTTTCGAAGTCTAAAATGGAGATTATGTGTCTACTGACTCGAGTTTTTCCTTTCGAAGTCTAAAATGGAGATTATGTGTCTACTGACTAGAGTTTTTTCCTTTCGAAGTCTAAAATGGAGATTATGTGTCTACTGACTAGAGTTTTTTCCTTTCGAAGTCTAAAATGGAGATTATGTGTCTACTGACTAGAGTTTTTTCCTTTCGAAGTCTAAAATGGAGATTATGTGTCTACTGACTCGAGTTTTTTCCTTTCGAAGTCTAAAATGGAGATTATGTGTCTACTGACTCGAGTTTTTTCCTTTCGAAGTCTAAAATGGAGATTATGTGTCTACTGACTCGAGTTTTTTCCTTTCGAAGTCTAAAATGGAGATTATGTGTCTACTGACTAGAGTTTTTTTTTTTCTTTCGAAGTCTAAAATGAAGTTATCTCTGTTACTAAAATTAAACTGTCTCGGAAGTCAAATGAATAAAAATTGATTTCCAACTAATGTCGTTTAAGT
Source organism: Ryuthela nishihirai (assembly GCA_038380435.1). Lineage (NCBI taxonomy): Eukaryota > Metazoa > Arthropoda > Arachnida > Araneae > Heptathelidae > Ryuthela > Ryuthela nishihirai. Next base: position 54,830,543 of record JAWZYU010000027.1, read on the forward strand.
ACATGACATTTAATGGCAGTAGTAATCGGGCACGCAAATTGTAGGTTGTTTTACCTCTGAAAGGCATTTTTTGCACACAATGGGCTAAATGGCCAAGTTGTAAGGATTCCGTGGGAACAGAGAAGGTTGTGGAAGGGAACCCACTGAACAGCTGTTAGGAGACAGATGGAAGCCTCCTGGTCAACGTTATCCAGCGTGCTCTTTAACGTGCACAGGGTACGGCTCTCCCACACACGGAGTGGGGGTGGCCCAGTCGATAGCACGCCAGGCTTGTAATCTGCAGTTCTCAGGTTCGGGTCTCACCTGTTCCCGCGATGAGATTTATCTCTGATAAATCCCCACCCTGCCGTCTGTCAATAGGCCCGACCGATGAGCCTGGGTAGGTCGCCGTCTGACTGCAGTTAGTTACAGCAACAGTTTACCTACAGAAATAAAGCAGTCCAATAACTCCTATGCACGAGGCCATGTCTTAATGTCTACACCTCTCTTTTGTTGAGATCTTATGCAACCACGGCAATTCCCGATTCCGCCTATGCGACACTACCAGTTATGAAAAGCCGTGCTTATCTAGAGCCGGGGGCAAGGAATACGCCCTATAGGCGCACCTAAACCCCGGCCTCACATGGCAGCAGTCCTATAAAAAGAATGCTAACCACCGGAAAAAACCTATTATTTAATCTGTTCCCCGGTTAGCCATGAACAAGGATATGTAGATCCAAGTTCGCCCGGCACCCGGGGTGGAGACTCTTAGTATGGCCCAGACTTTTAATAGGGCTCGTGCCTACTAGGCGGGGCAAAACCGTTCGGCAGAGCCCTTGAACTTGCTCACCCAGAACCCTGAGGTTGAGGCCTAAGACACCGTCAACATCCAACCGGTCATCCGACCGGTCAGCGATGTCGTCGGCCTCGGTTGGTCTTGGCTATGTCCAACCGGTGCAGCCACGCCGGTCGGCACAACCTTCGACCGGGTTGCTGGGCCCGAAGCCCCCCCCCCCACCACCACCACGCCAAGGTGGTCCCCTATCGAGGGGGCTTAATGTCTACAGCGGCCTTTCTAAACCCATCGGTGTCCCCTTTCCAGGGCCGGCCCTAGCTATTTTGCTACCCGAGGCGAACTTGGATATATGCCGCCCCGAGCGATCTTGAACTCTGCCGCCGCCCTCTCTAAGTCTCATCTTGGATATTAATGTTTAATTTAAATAAATTTAATTTATTTTTTGAAACCAATTGATAATCATCTGTTGAAAAATAGTTCATACTTACTTGAGTCAACTTTACTGCCGTTGTTCGTTTGCAAATTTCTCGCCTTTAAAGAAATGCCGCCCTGTGCGGTCGCATGTGCGGTAGCGACGCTCCTGTCCTTTTCTGAGCAAGGGCAGAATGTGAGTTGGAGGAGAAAATTCTCAACTCATGGTTGGGAATCCTAACTGGGAACTGTCGATTACGAGCCGGGAAATATGCTACCAACAGACCCTGCACATACTCTGCACGGAAAGTGAAAAGTCAGCAAGCAAAGGAAACAATTTTTTAAAAAAAAGTATAATTTTCAAATTATGCGTTTTCTACTCTTCACTTAACAGTAGGGAGAGGGAGAGGGGATGAATGTTATAAGGAGGCATTTCAGGGAAAGAATTACTTTTTACCATTTATAATGGGGCGGGGATGGCTCAGTCGGTAGCGCGCCAGGCTCGTAATCTGTAGTTCCCAGGTTCGAGTCCCAGCTGGGTTAGCGTTGAGATTTATCTCCGCAAAACTCCCCGCCCTGTTCACGGTCAGTAGGGGACACCGATGGGCTTGGAAAGGCCGCCGTCCGTCGGATGGGATGTTAAGCCGTGGCCCCGTGTGCGGGAGAGACATACCCTGTGCACGTTAAAGAACACGCTGGATGGTCTTGACGGGAGGCTACCATCTGTCTCCCAACAGCTGTTCCAGTGGGTACTCTCCCCCCAACCTTCCCTGAGCCTTCGGGGTCCTTGTGACCTGGCCATTTAGCCCATGGTGTGCAAAAAAGTGCCGCTCAGAGGTAGAACAACCCAACCCATTTATAAGGTTACGAAAATTTTATCTTTGTTTTTTTCCCGGGAAGAAAGAGAAGGGGAATAGCAGAATGTAGAAGGGGAATGGCTCATTCTGTATCGCGTCAGGCTCGTAATCTGCAGGTCTCAGGTTGGAATCTCCACTGTTACCTGCGTTGATATTAATATCCACTAAACTCCCCCCACCACCCTTTCCACGGTGAGGAAGGGGCACCGAGGGCTTTAAAAGACCGTCATCCGCCGAACTTTAAGACGTGGCTCAGGTGTACGTTGGGTTGTTTTACTCTGAGTGGCACTTTTTTGCATAGCATGGGCTAAATGGCCAGGTCACAAGGACCCCGAAGGCTCAGAGAAGGTTGGGAGAGGGAACCCACTGGAACAGCTGTTTGGAGACAGATGGTAGCCTCCCGTCAAGGCCATCCAGCGTGTTCTTTAACGTGCACAGGGTACGGCTCTCCCACACATGGGCCACGGCTTAACGTCCCATCCGACGGACGGCGGCCTTGACCAAGCCCATCGGTGTCCCCTACTGACCGTGGGCAGGGCGTGGAATTTTGCGGAGATAAATCTCAACGCTGACCCAGCTGGGACTCGAACCTGGGAACTACAGATTACGAGCCTGGCGCGCTACCGACTGAGCCAAGCCAAGCCAACCCCACCCCTTTCTCTGTGCACGTTAAAGACGAGAGTGTACCATCTGTCTCCTAACAGATACCAAATGGATTCTCTTCCTCAACCTTCTCTGAGCCCTTGGGGTCCTTGTGACCTGGTCATTTAGCCCATTATGCGCAAGAAAGTGCCACTTAACAAATAATTTAATCCTTACAGTTCCACCGACAGTCAGGTCACTTGCTGTGTGCCCTAGTACTCATTATTTATATTTATATACCGATTAATTGATTTTACTGAACGTATTTTCAAATTCAAACAACATGACTTTGTTTAACCTGAAATAAATTAAAATGATAACCTCAAATGGATTATCATTGTAATTTATTCTCATATCTACAGCGTAATTAGACACATAAACGCAATCAGTCTGCACAATTTGGAGATTTTGAAGTTTTTTTTTCTCTTTTTTTCAACGTGCAGGTCGATTTACGTAACCTTGACTTGTTAGTAGACATCTGGTTTTTCCCTGCCGTGTCCCCTCTTTTTTTTAGTCCTCGGAAACTTCCGAGTGAGTGTTTATCGACTTTCAATGTTATTCGCAACAATTCAACAGATATATTTAATCAATTAGCCAACATTTTTCATTTTCCCCATCGAAAACCGGAGATGGGAAAAAATACTAATCTCTAGATGTAATGGTTCTTCAGAACTTCAAGAGGCTGTTTATCTTCGAAGTGTCTCGCATGGAAATTTCCAGTGAATAAATAAGCAATGCATTCCCCTTCAGATTCTTATCTTCTTTAAAACGACTTAGTTCATTTGACAGCATGACGTATTCGTAAGAAACCAAGGACGGATCTAGGGAGGAAGAGGGGTTGGGAGTGGCTCATGGCTCCACCTTTTGAGAAACTAGTAAACAAAATTGGGACAAAATATTATTAACAGTGCATATATCACGCAGCCGTCCCATGGCTGAGTGGTTAGCGCGCTTGGTTACTGATCTAAGGGACCTGGGTTCGAGCACCAGAGTAAGGCATGGCTGTTTGTGTCGTTTTTCTGCTGAGGGCCTGCCATCCTCTCAGGCCTTGTACTATGGCATATAAACTGACAGGCTCCTGTCAGACCTCTGTGGCAAGCAGCTGCTTGAGGGGGGTATTTATTTTATTATATATCACGCATTTTACAAGAAATTCTTTAAAGGCCTCTAAAACAAAGGGAAAAGTGATACTCCATCCATGGTGGTTTCTAAAGGCCTCTAAAACAAAGGGAAAAGTGTTATACTCCATCGATGGTGGTTTCTAAAGGCCTCTAAAACAAAGGGAAAAGTGTTATACTCCATCCATGGTGGTTTCTAAAGGCCTCTAAAACAAAGGGAAAAGTGTTATACTCCATCCATGGTGGTTTCTAAAGGCCTCTAAAACAAAAGGAAAAGTGTTATACTCCATCCATGGTGGTTTCTAAAGGCCTCTAAAACAAAGGGGAAAGTGTTATACTCCATCCATGGTGGTTTCTAAAGGCCTCTAAAACAAAGGGAAAAGTGTTATACTCCATCCATGGTGGTTTCTAAAGGCCTCTAAAACAAAGGGAAAAGTGTTATACTCCATCCATGGTGGTTTCTAAAGGCCTCTAAAACAAAAGGAAAAGTGTTATACTCCATCCATGGTGGTTTCTAAAGGCCTCTAAAACAAAGGGAAAAGTGTTATACTCCATCCATGGTGGTTTCTAAAGGCCTCTAAAACAAAAGGAAAAGTGTTATACTCCATCCATGGTGGTTTCTAAAGGCCTCTAAAACAAAGGGAAAAGTGTTATACTCCATCCATGGTGGTTTCTAAAGGCCTCTAAAACAAAAGGAAAAGTGTTATACTCCATCCATGGTGGTTTCTAAAGGCCTCTAAAACAAAGGGAAAAGTGTTATACTCCATCCATGGTGGTTTCTAAAGGCCTCTAAAACAAAAGGAAAAGTGTTATACTCCATCCATGGTGGTTTCTAAAGGCCTCTAAAACAAAGGGAAAAGTGTTATACTCCATCCATGGTGGTTTCTAAAGGCCTCTAAAACAAAGGGAAAAGTGTTATACTCCATCCATGGTGGTTTCTAAAGGCCTCTAAAACAAAAGGAAAAGTGTTATACTCCATCCATGGTGGTTTCTAAAGGCCTCTAAAACAAAAGGAAAAGTGTTATACTCCATCCATGGTGGTTTCTAAAGGCCTCTAAAACAAAGGGAAAAGTGTTATACTCCATCCATGGTGGTTTCTAAAGGCCTCTAAAACAAAGGGGAAAGTGTTATACTCCATCCATGGTGGTTTCTAAAGGCCTCTAAAACAAAAGGAAAAGTGTTATACTCCATCCATGGTGGTTTCTAAAGGCCTCTAAAACAAAGGGAAAAGTGTTATACTCCATCCATGGTGGTTTCTAAAGGCCTCTAAAACAAAGGGAAAAGTGTTATACTCCATTCATGGTGGTTTCTAAAGGCCTCTAAAACAAAGGGAAAAGTGTTATACTCCATCCATGGTGGTTTCTAAAGGCCTCTAAAACAAAAGGAAAAGTGTTATACTCCATCCATGGTGGTTTCTAAAGGCCTCTAAAACAAAGGGAAAAGTGTTATGCTCCATCCATGGTGGTTTCTAAAGGCCTCTAAAACAAAGGGAAAAGTGTTATACTCCATCCATGGTGGTTTCTAAAGGCCTCTAAAACAAAGGGAAAAGTGTTATACTCCATCGATGGTGGTTTCTAAAGGCCTCTAAAACAAAGGGAAAAGTGTTATACTCCATCCATGGTGGTTTCTAAAGGCCTCTAAAACAAAGGGAAAAGTGTTATACTCCATCCATGATGGTTTCTAAAGGCCTCTAAAACAAAGGGAAAAGTGTTATACTCCATCCATGGTGGTTTCTAAAGGCCTCTAAAACAAAGGGAAAAGTGTTATACTCCATCCATGATGGTTTCTAAAGGCCTCTAAAACAAAGGGAAAAGTGTTATACTCCATCCATGGTGGTTTCTAAAGGCCTCTAAAACAAAGGGAAAAGTGTTATACTCCATCCATGGTGGTTTCTAAAGGCCTCTAAAGCAAAGGGAAAAGTGTTATACTCCATCCATGGTGGTTTCTAAAGGCCTCTAAAGCAAAGGGAAAAGTGTTATACTCCATCTATGGTGGTTTCTAAGGCTTCAGACTACTCGATGCAATTTTCTTACTAGATGGCCCACGTGCATAATTTATTTTGGAATATTGGCAAAGGTGGTCAAAAAGTCAAAAATAGTGAAAAAGTTTACGGTGTTTTTTAAGGTGGTTTGTACAAAGTCAAAAGTGGTCAAAAAGAAAAGAGTAGTCAAAAGTAGTCAAAAAATGTAGCCAAAAGTAGTCAAAAAATGTAGCCAAAAGTAGTCAAAAAGAAAAGGGTAACAAAAGTAGTTAAAAGGAAAAGGGTAGTCAAAAGTTGTCAAATATAAAAGGTTAAAAAGAAAAAAATAAAAGGTCAAAAGTAGTCAAAAGGAAAGGGGTAGCCAAAAGTAGTCAAAAAGAAAAGGGTAGTCAAAAGGAGTCAAAAAGAAAAGGGCAGACAAAACCCCCTAAGCCACTCTCTCATTGGTCTGGAAAGGTGGGACTCAAACCTGGGAGATACAGATTACGAACCTGACTCATACCCCCTAAGTCACTCTCTCCTTGATCTGAAAAGGTGGGACTCAAACCTGGGAGATACAGATTACGAACCTGACTCACTACCCCCTAAGTCACTCTCTCCTTGGTCTGAAAAGGTGGGACTCAAACCTGGGAGATACAGATTACGAACCTGACTCACTACCCCATAAGCCACTCTCTCCTTGGTCTGAAAAGGTGGGACTCAAACCTGGGAGATACAGATTACGAACCTGACTCACTACCCCCTAAGCCACTATCTCCTTGGTCTGAAAAGGTGGGACTCAAACCTAGGAGATACAGACTACGAACCTGACTCACTACCCCCTAAGCCACTATCTCCTTGGTCTGGAAAGGTGGGACTCAAACCTGGGAGATACAGATTACGAACCAGACTCACTACCCCCTAAGCCACTCTCTCCTTGGTCTGGAAAGGTGGGACTCAAACCTGGAAGATACATATTACGAACCTGACTCACTACCCCCTAAGCCATTCTCTCCTTGGTCTGAAAAGGTGGGACTCAAACCTGGGAGATACAGATTACGAACCTGACTCACTACCCCCTAAGTCACTCTCTCCTTGGTCTGGAAAGGTGGGACTCAAACCTGGGAGATACAGATTACGAACCTGACTCACTACCCCCTAAGCCACTCTCTCCTTGGTCTGAAAAGGGGGGACTCAAACCTGGGAGATACAGATTACGAACCTGACTCACTACCCCCTAAGCCACTCTCTCCTTGGTCTGAAAAGGTGGGACTCAAACCTGGGAGATAGAGACTACGAACCTGACTCACTACCCCCTAAGCCACCATCTCCTTGGTCTGGAAAGGTGGGACTCAAACCTGGGAATACAGATTACGAACCTGACTCACTACCCCCTAAGCCACTCTCTCCTTGGTCTGGAAAGGTGGGACTCAAACCTGGGAGATACAGATTACGAACCTGACTCACTACCTCCTAAGTCACTCTCTCCTTGGTCTGAAAAGGTGGGACTCAAACCTGGGAGATACAGATTACGAACCTGACTCACTACCCCCTAAGTCACTCTCTCCTTGGTCTGGAAAGGTGGGACTCAAACCTGGGAGATACAGATTACGAACCTGACTCACTACCCCCTAAGCCACTCTCTCCTTGGTCTGAAAAGGTGGGACTCACACCTGGGAGATACAGATTACGAACCTGACTCACTACCCCCTAAGCCACTCTCTCCTTGGTCTGAAAAGGTGGGACTCAAACCTGGGAGATACAGACTACGAACCTGACTCACTACCCCCTAAGCCACTATCTCCTTGGTCTGGAAAGGTGGGACTCAAACCTGGGAGATACAGATTACGAACCTGACTCACTACCCCCTAAGCCACTCTCTCCTTGGTCTGGAAAGGTGGGACTCAAACCTGGGAGATACAGATTACGAACCTGACTCACTACCCCCTAAGCCACTCTCTCCTTGGTCTGAAAAGGTGGGACTCAAACCTGGGAGATACAGATTACGAACCTGACTCACTACCCCCTAAGCCACTCTCTCCTTGGTCTGGAAAGGTGGGACACAAACCTGGGAGATACAGATTACGAACCTGACTCACTACCCCCTAAGCCACTCTCTCCTTGGTCTGAAAAGGTGGGACTCAAACCTGGGAGATACAGATTACGAACCTGACTCACTACCCCCTAAGCCACTCTCTCCTTGGTCTGGAAAGGTGGGACACAAACCTGGGAGATACAGATTACGAACCTGACTCACTACCCCCTAAGCCACTCTCTCCTTGGTCTGGAAAGGTGGGACTCAAACCTGGGAGATACAGATTACGAACCTGACTCACTACCCCCTAAGCCACTCTCTCCTTGGTCTGAAAAGTTGGGACTCAAACCTGGGAGATACAGATTACGAACTTGACTCACTACCCCCTAAGCTACTCTCTCCTTGGTCTGAAAAGGTGGGACTCAAACCTGGGAGATACAGATTACGAACCTGACTCACTACCCCCTAAGTCACTCTCTCCTTGGTCTGGAAAGGTGGGACTCAAACCTGGGAGATACAGATTACGAACCTGACTCACTACCCCCTAAGCCACTCTCTCCTTGGTCTGGAAAGGTGGGACTCAAACCTGGGAGATACAGATTACGAACCTGAATCACTACCCCCTAAGCCACTCTCTCCTTGGTCTGAAAAGGTGGGACTCAAACCTGGGAGATACAGATTACGAACCTGACTCACTACCCCCTAAGCCACTCTCTCCTTGGTCTGGAAAGGTGGGACTCAAACCTGGGAGATACAGATTACGAACCTGACTTACTACCCCCTAAGCCACTCTCTCCTTGGTCTGGAAAGGTGGGACTCAAACCAGGGAGATACAGATTACGAACCTGAATCACTACCCCCTAAGCCACTCTCTCCTTGGTCTGAAAAGGTGAAGCCCCAATTGCTTCTAATGATCGATGAGTAGGACTCTTTTCTCAAATCCGTCTGCAGTAATGGGGGTCTTCGAGAGTTGGCCATTTTGCGCATTATGCAATGAAAGCAAATATCTTTCATATGTAAAATTATTCAATATTTCAATCGCCATTTTTTTTCGCAATTACTAATTAACAGAAAGCAGATATTAAGAGGGTGACCCGTATTTGAACAAAGAGGGAAGGGAATTCTTTTTTTTACCTCATTAGAATGTTCTTAGCAAAATCAATAGCTTGTGCATACTTTTATTAAATCCTAAAAAATTCGACACTCTAAGATAGGATATTAATTAAAAAATAAGCTTCATATGCTTCACTTACCCCCTCCTTCATTTTGCTCTTTATGAAAAAAAAATATTGTGGGATTAGTTATTTCTTAGAGGGGGATTTAAAGATAGCGAGGCATATTTGTGCAAAGAAGCGAAAATCTCTAGGAGTATAAGTTTTATTAAGCGAGAAAGCTTAAAGGAACACTTATAAGACATCCATTATGACAAAAAGAAATCCAACCAGCAGATCATTATATAAGTCCCTTTTTGTTATGAAAATAAAGAAATAAAGAAGTTGTCCTTTCATTTACTAACAATGATTTTTTTTTGCCATATGATGCATGAGAGGATAAATATATCTCATTGTAAAGTTTTTTTACAAATTAGAAGAGAATAGTTCATTTTTGGAAATTTTTTTATGCAGTAAAAAAAAAATCCCGATCCTCAATCAACCAAATGCTAAAAGTAGCCCAGGCCCGTAGGAAAGGGGAGGAAAGTTCAGCCCCCCCCCCACTCCATGGAAAATCCATAAGCTCGCCTTATTTTTAAAAAAAATACCCCCTCAAGCAGCTGCTTGCCACAGAGGTTTGACAGGAGCCTGTCAGTTTATATGCCATTAGTAGAAGATCTGAGAGGACGGCGAGACCTCAGCAGAAAAAACAATCATACCTACTCGGGGTTCGAACCCAGATCCCTCCGATCAGTAGCCAAGCGCGCTAACCACTCGGCTACGGGATGGATAATCTTTTTCTTTAGTAGTCTGTTTCAATATTTGAAATCTTTAATTTCTGCTACTTTACAACGCCAGGATTCCTTTGCATTAATGATGAAGACGCAAATAATTTGCAGTGGCTCACATTTTATCGTAGACTCGCATTTCCAGTTATTTTTTTCACAAAAATTCTTTGGTCAGCCCCCTATAAATCCTAAGAAGTCCCCTCCCCCCTCCGCTGTGTTTCGAGCTGATTAGAACCCTGCAGTGGACTTAAACTGCAATTTGGTTCTCGAATCCTGAGCAATCAAATTGCGACATTTGGCAACTGGTTGTCCATTCGAATCAATTTTATTTGACCGAGTGGTTAGCGCGCTTGGCTACTGACCTAAGGGACCTGGGTTCGAGCCCCGGGTAAGGCATGGATGTATGTGTCGTTTTTCTGCTGAGGTCCTGCCATCCTCTCAGATCTTCTACTATGGCATATTAACTGACAGGCTCCTGTCAGACCTCTGTGGCAAGCAGCTGCTTGAGGGGGTATTTATTTATCATTTATTTATTTTAGCTGTCCCATGGCCGAGTGGTTAGCACGCTTGGCTACTGATCTAAGGGACCTGGGTTCGAGCCCGGGTAAGGCATGGGTGTGTGTGTCGTTTTTCTGCTGAGGTCCTGCCATCCTCTCAGATCTCCTACTGTGGCATATAAACTGACAGGCTCCTGTCAGACCTCTGTGGCAAGCAGCTGCTTGAGGGGGTATTTATTTATCATTTATTTATTTTAGCTGTCCCATGGCCGAGTGGTTAGCACGCTTGGCTACTGATCTAAGGGACCTGGGTTCGAGCCCGGGTAAGGCATGTGTGTGTGTGTCGTTTTTCTGCTGAGGTCCTGCCATCCTCTCAGATCTCCTACTGTGGCATATAAACTGACAGGCTCCTGTCAGACCTCTGTGGCAAGCAGCTGCTTGAGGGGGTATTTATTTTTATTTATTTTACCTGAATTTTATCGGTGCTTCTTCTCACTTTTATGATGCCGTCTGTATATTTTGATTATCAAATGAACTGAAAGTTAGTTTGTGAGTACTTCCGCCTTCGGGGTCCTTGTGACCTGGACATTTAGCACACGGTGTGCAAAAAAGTGCCGCTCGGAGGTAAAATAACCCAACCACATACTCGACCACCTCAATATCAAACTTCTGGCATAAAAAGATTGTTTACAATACTAAATTTTTTTATCGTTTTAAAAATTTAGGGCATTTAACATTAGAAACTCAAACTTATGAAAGATACGCAAAACGTGAATCGTAATATTTTATTGCTACCAGCTCGGACCTAGAAAAAAACAAAGGGGGGAATTGTTTTACCTCTGAGCGGCACTTTTTTTGCACACCATGGGCTAAATGGCCAGGTCACAAAGACTCCGAAGGTTCAGAGAAGGTTGGGGTAGGGGACCCACTGGAACAGCTGTTGGGAGACAAATGGTAGCCTCCCGTCAAGGCCATCTAGCGTGTTCTCTAACGTTGGATTGTTTACCTCTGAGCGGCACTTTTTTTGCACACCATGGGCTAAATGGCCAGGTTACAAGGACCCCGAAGGTTCAGAGAAGGTTGGGGGAGGGGACCCACTGGAACAGCTGTTGGGAGACAAATGGTAGCCTCCCGTCAAGGCCATCTAGCGTGTTCTCTAACGTTGGATTGTTTTACCTCTGAGCGGCACTTTTTTTGCACACCATGGGCTAAATGGCCAGGTCACAAGGACCCCAAAGGTTCAGAGAAGGTTGGGGGAGGGGACCCACTGGAACAGCTGTTGGGAGACAAATGGTAGCCTCCCGTCAAGGCCATCTAGCGTGTTCTCTAACGTTGGATTGTTTTACCTCTGAGCGGCACTTTTTTTGCACACCATGGGCTAAATGGCCAGGTCACAAGGACTCCGAAGGTTCAGAGAATGTTGGGGTAGGGGACCCACTGGAACAGCTGTTGGGAGACAAATGGTAGCCTCCCGTCAAGGCCATCTAGCGTGTTCTCTAACGTTGGATTGTTTTACCTCTGAGCGGCACTTTTTTTGCACACCATGGGCTAAATGGCCAGGTCACAAGGACTCCGAAGGTTCAGAGAATGTTGGGGTAGGGGACCCACTGGAATAGCTGTTGGGAGACAAATGGTAGCCTCCTGTCAAGGCCATCTAGCGTGTTCTCTAACGTTGGATTGTTTTACCTCTGAGCGGCACTTTTTTTGCATACCATGGGCTAAATGGCCAGGTTACAAGGACCCCGAAGGTTCAGAGAAGGTTGGGGGAGGGGACCCACTGGAACAGCTGTTGGGAGACAAATGGTAGCCTTCCGTCAAGGCCATCTAGCGTGTTCTCTAACGTTGGATTGTTTTACCTCTGAGCGGCACTTTTTTTGCACACCATGGGCTAAATGGCCAGGTTACAAGGACTCCGAAGGTTCAGAGAATGTTGGGGTAGGGGACCCACTGGAACAGCTGTTGGGAGACAAATGGTAGCCTCCCGTCAAGGCCATCTAGCGTGTTCTCTAACGTTGGATTTTTTTACCTCTGAGCGGCACTTTTTTTGCACACCATGGGTTAAATGGCCAGGTCACAAGGACCCCGAAGGTTCAGAGAAGGTTGGGGTAGGGGACCCACTGGAACAGCTGTTGGGAGACAAATGGTATCCTCCCGTCATGGCCATCCAGCGTGTTCTCTAACGTGCACAGGGTATGGCTCTCCCGCACACGGAGTCACGGCTTAACGTCAATCCGATGGACGGCGGCTTTTCCAAGCCCATCGGTGTCCCCTACTGATCGTGGGCAGGGCAAGGAATCGGGGGGGGGGGGGGGGAACACAATCGAGTCAGAAAAATCTAAAAGCGGAGGAAACAGACATGATTTCCAATGAATTATCTCAGGTCTCTTGATTGATGATTTACAGATCTCTTGATAATCAATCAATTTACATGTACTCTTGATAAATGCATAATATATAAATAAGTTTAACAATTTTTTTGTTCCTATTATCCTTACTAGCATTCTGAAAGGAGCAGAAGGGACATGAGCAGGGCCGGAACTAAGGAGGAGAGGGGGGGCCCCCTTAGTTCCGGCCCTGTTTAGCACCAATCCAATCTAAATAAATTTTTCATTTTTTCTCTTATATTGGATGTCTAGAGGTTTATAAAATAATTCGTTTTTATGAAAAAAAAAAAGAGCTGGAAATTGTGAATGGGGATAATTTAAATAATTTTTATTTTGCTATTAACTTAATGATTATGTAACTCCTATTAATTGAAATTTTATTATTCATATTTTTGACGTTTTATTCAGAGATTTATACGGAAGCCAATTTAGTTCTAAATATAGATCAGGGGCGAAATTATTGGGGTGCAGGCGATGCGACGCAAGTGGCCTTATGGGGGTGAGAGCCCATCAGGTTTGGGTTGTTTTACCTCTGAGCGGCACTTTTTTGCACACCATGGGCTAAATGGCCAGGTCACATGGACACCGAAGGCTCAGAGAAGGTTGGGGGAGAGGACCCACTGGAACAGCTGTTGGGAGACAGATGGTAGCCTCCTGTCAAGGCCATCCAGCGTGTTCTTTAACGTGCACAGGGTATGGCTCTCCCGCACATGGGGCCACGGCTTAACGTCCCATCCGACGGACGGCGGCCTTTCCAAGCCCATCGATATCCCCTACTGACCGTGGGCAGGGCGGGGAATTTTGCGGAGATAAATCTCAACGCTGACCCAGCTGGGACTCGAACCTGGGAACTACAGATTACGAGCCTGGCGCGCTACCGACTGAGCCACCCCCGGAGCCCATCAGGAGGTCATGCTCAATTAATAATGGGCTGTTCATCAGAAGAGCATAAAAAGAGATTAAAAAAACTTTTTTGTGAATCGTGTGAAGATAAAATTACTTTCGTCTATTTTTGCAATAAAATATAATAACATAAAATCAAAAACATTTTCTGATAATAGATATAAAACAATACCGCTACATGATAAAAACGCTAGACCAAAACAAAAATAATCCCAACAGCTGTTCCAGTGGGTCCCCTCCCCCAACTTTCTCTGAGCATTCGGGATCCTTGTGGCCTGGCCATTTAGCCCATTGTGTACAAAACGTGCCGCTCAGAGGTAAAAAAAATCCCAACCCAAAACAAAAAAATTATTAACAATTACCATCTTTCATAAAAAAAAATTATGTAGATTTGAGCAACTATAAAGCCCCATACATTTTCAATCGTTTACCGAGAGAATCATTATATCGGTAAACGATCTTCTTCATACAGTAAAATAAAAATTAAAATAACGTTTAATTAACTGAACTTGAATCATTAATAAAAATGGGTTGGGTTGTTTTACCTCTGAGCGGCACTTTTTTGCACACCATGGGCTAAATGGCCAGGTCACATGGACCCCAAAGGCTCAGAGAAGGTTGGGAGAGGGGACCCACTGAAACAGCTGTTGGGAGACAGATGGTAGCCTCTCGTCAAGGCCATCCAGCGTGTTCTTTAACATGCAACAGGGTATGGCTCTCCCACACACGGGACCACGGCTTTACGTCCCATCCGACGGACGGCGGGCTTTCCAAGCCCATCGGTGTCCCCTACTGACCGTGGGCAGGGCGGGGAATTTTGCGGAGATAAATCTCAACGCTGACCCAACTGGGAACTACAGATTACGAGCCTGGCGCGCTACCGACTGAGCCACCACCTCCCCCCCCCGCCAATTTTATTGTGAATATTTATGAGGTTTTATACAAAATGGATCTATTCGGACCTAATATAATACAGGCGATTAGCAAATGAAGTAAAAGTATGTCTAATGAACCCATCGGAAGATACTTTTGAGAAACGGAACTTGAACCTTCCGCTTGGTATCTGTGTCAATATACTGTACACAAGGAAATGGAGCTGATGAAATTACATCAACCGAGAGAAGTGGTATCAGCATCAAAGAACTACAAACAATGTCTGCAGATAATTATTATCTAACTCTAAAAATATGAATCATGTGACTCTCAATCAAAAGGTTTCACACTCGTGCTATTTTTAAGACGACAAAGTGACCTTAAACACTTTGCTATCAGATCACTTCTCTCCACTGACGAAACCGATCGGTTCGAGGCTAGCAACCCTTCTGCACCAGTGAGAGAAAAAGGGCTTTGTGTGTGATGCGACGGAGCGATTTATGACATCCACCCGTGTCGTCCATCTAAGCACACGTGGAAGAGGATGTAGAGGACGGCGTTGTCGACCTTGTCCACGAGCGAAGAGCGTCCCCCCCCCTCATCAGTTAAGAGCACGGTCACAGAAAAACCGATTTGAGAGATTTAGAGTTAAGGAATATTAGTAAACTATCTGGTCTCTCGGAACCATTATCAACAAAGGAGACGGTGTCACAGTTACTGCACAAGCTCCAGTTTTCTGTGACGTCACTTCCGTTGTCGATAATGGTTTCAATAGACCAGAAATTTAGGAACGCGTTCGCAACGCTAAATCACTCAACCAGCTTCCTATGTGGCCGTGAACGACGTGTCTGCCTGACGTCCATGACTTTAAGATGCGTCCTCGTGTGTAACTGATGCAACGATCTAACACGAGGCGGCCTGGGTGAATGGTTGATAGAAGAGCAGCACCTGGAGGAGAAGTGTGATTCAGTGATTGGGGAGTGCTTCAGCCAACAGACACTTCGGACTTCCCACGGCAAGTGTTGGAACTTCCCTGAGTTGCATGTTAATTCGCGTTGATGAAGAACTCGCAAGCTCGTTTTTTCAACGTTCCCTATCTCGATAGAATCACTCCGGTTCCGTTTGGTGCTCGTGTTTTTTTTTAATCCTTCGGCATTGGCAAATGGGAAGCGCCAGGGGCACGAGCAGGAAGCTTAATCTTCCTGACCTAGTGAAAATGTTATCGGAAGCCTACATTTCAAACCAGTTTTGTGTTTTTGGGTGTGCGAGAGATGTTTTAATAGCGACGTCAGCAAGCAAAAAGAAACTGTTTACACTCGCTTTTACCTAGAAGAGAGAGGGGGGGGGGGAATAAGAAGAAAAAAAAATCCCGAAAAAAGAACTCCTCAAAGTCACCTCTTTGAACTTGCAACGTTTGAGTGCAATAGATAGCGAAGGAAATCAGCGCTTGAAATAACGAACATCGATCACTTTTCTTAAATTCTCGTCTCTGATTGAGAAACAAGATTTCGTAAACCTCGAAAAACGCTAAAGGAAATTAAATTCTCTTTCTTCTGGTTTCAAGAAGACTAATATATATGTGTTGGGTTGCTTTACCTCTGAGCAGTACTTTTTTGCACACCATTGGCTAAATGTCCAGGTCACAAGGACCCCGAAGGATTAGAGAAGGTTGGGTTGTTTGACCTCTGAGCGGCACTTTTTTGCCCACCATTGGATAAATGGCCAGGTCACATGGACCCCGAAGGCTCAGAGAAGGTTGGGGGAGGGGACCCACTGGAACAGCTGTTGGGAGACAGATGGTAGCCTCCCATCAAGGCCATCCAGCGTGTTCTTTAAAGTGAACGGCGTATGGCTCTCCTTCACACGGGGACACGGCTTAACGTCTCTTCCGACGTACGGCGGCCTTTCCCAGGCCATCGGTGACCCCTACTGATCGTGGGCAGGGCGAGGAGTTTTGTGGAGATAAATATCAACGATTGTCCAGATGGGACTCGAACTTGGGAACTGCGGATTACGTTGTGTTCCAGTCTATTTTATGATTAGTTTTTTTTATGTGTCCTGAAGCGCTACCGACTTAGACACGACCGTCCTCCGTGAAGAAGGAAACTTAGCATCGGGTGTGCCGTGACGAAGTTAACGCCAGTACTGGGTGTGCCACGGCGAAGTGAATCCAGCATCAGGAGTAACAAGACAAAGTTAGCTCAGTTCTAGATGTGCCGCGACGAAGCAGTCTTAGTACTTGAAAAAGATTAAGAACCACTGCTCTGAACCTTTATCAATTTCCTAGAATCTAAATTATGTGGAAAATCTTAGACCAATGTCCCTCACAGTGCAAAAAATTATTTTTTTCACTTTACCAAAATTTAATAATAATATATTAACTTTACAGTTTCCTTTTCATTTTGTCATTCAGATATTTTTTTAACTTATATATATAACTTTATTTTTCATATTCTTTTATAGAAATATAATTTTATAGAAATTTTAAAAAAATTTCAACACAAAAATTACAATCAAATTTGAATGGAAATTACAAGAAAAAGAAATATATATATATAAACAATAAAAAGAAATAATACTTTAACAGAAATGTACAATAAACAAGTCTTTCTGTGTAATCTAGTAGTTTTAAATCAATTCTTACAGTGTGTTTTAATTAGGTCTGTAAATGGTAGCTAGGTAGTCACTGGAAGGAGAGCTATGCACCAATCCCCTGTGATGATGCATAGAACCGGCCAGGCCTAGCACCTAATGTCCGACCCCGCCTTCTCGTGGTGCGGACCGTTAGTAACTTTCAAAAGAGATACTCTCTTGTGGAAGTGAACGGAAGGGGAGGGCTGCCAGATTAGTGTGGCCTACTGATCTGGACAACTATGGCTACTTTTCTTTTTTTTTTCTACCCTGCTGAGGAGTGGTCAACCACACAGGGTCCTGGTGCTGACCATATAAACCCACTGGACTGGACAGATATATGGCTCTGAGCTTGATTATGGATCTTGATTTTGCTGCACTGGTGGGCTTCTGTGGAGGGAAAATCTTCCGCTGTGTTTTCTGTTTGTTTGTGGGTTGACAGCCCCAAGTGAATAGATTCACAGGATATGTTTATCAGCTGGTGAATAATCCTGAGCAGAGGTCATCGCAGGCACCTGAACTCTTTGCTTCTATTGGCATCGTCAAATTCTACATTGGAGGAAGTCTTCCAGTGTAGATGGCTTCAGCCTTTAGTGGTGGGGGAACGGGTCTTTGCCCCATGTCTGCGATTAGGGGGCTGTTTGATATTGTCGGCATTCCCTCTCTCAATAAACATAGTTTCTTTAAACATCCTACTAACCATTTTCTCTCCATAGGTAGTTGGAATGTGAGGACTCTGCACAGAGCTTTTTCTCTTGATGTCCTCACACAAGAATTCCACCATTATAATTTAGATATTCTCGGCTTGCAAGAGACCAGATGGACAGATAAAGGTCAGATTCAAAAATAATCTTAAATTTCTCTTTTCAGGGAGGGACGACAACAAGCATCACCAAGGCGTGGGTCTGCTTCTCAGCAGACATGCTAGCGATGCTCTTCTAGGATATGAGTGCATTAATGAAAGGTTTCTTACAGCAAAATTTCAGACAAGCGTTAAAGACTTGAATGTTATCTGCTGTTATGCCCCCACTGAGGATGCCGATAAGGATGAGAAGGATAGGTTTTATGAACAACTTCAGGATATTTTGAATTCTGTCAAGAAAGGAGATATTACCCTTGTTCTTGGTGACTTCAATGCCAAAGTTGGTACTGACTCTGACCTTTGGGGAGGAGTAATAGGCCCTTTTGGTATTGGTAGCTGCAATGGCAATGGGCAACGTCTCCTACAGGTAAGTAAACTCAATGGTTTCAGAATAACTAACACATATTACAAACACCGCGACATACATAAGTACACATGGGTTTCACCTGATGGTCTGCATAGGAATATGATTGATTATATATTAATTAACAGCAAATGGGCTAGTTCTCTTAGAAATACCAGGGCATATAGGGGAGCTGAAATTGGATCTGACCATTACCTAGTTAAAAGTGTCTTGCAACTTAAACTTAAAAAGTGTTGTGCTAGGGTTAAAAAATTTGCTTTTAATACTGAAGCTCTGAAAGACCCAGTTATAGCCGAAGCTTACCATGATAGGTTACTTAGTCATTATGACAGTCATGGTATGCTTACCACTGAAGTTGAGGAAGAATGGGATCATTTTAAACAGGCTTTTTTGGACACTAGCAGTACTCTTTTAGGAAAAAAGGAGCAGAAGAGGCAAAATTATCTGAGTGATAAGGCACTTGAGCTTATTTCGGAAAGAAAGAACTGCAGGAATGTCCTTAATCGATACCCTACTAGTCCTAATAGAAAGCATTACAGAGAACTTAATAAACGTGTAAAAGATCAGTTAGCTGCTGATAAGAATCTTTGGCTTGATGGTTTGGCTGACAAAGCCGAGGAAGCAGTTAGACAGCACAACAGCAGAGAGCTGTACCAGATAGTTAATGTTTTGTGTGGTGGAAAACGGACAGGTATACAGGGATTGAAGGATAAACAAGGTAAGGTTATAGAAGGGGAGGATTCTGTCATGGCTAGGTGGGCTGAGCATTTCAGTGATGTACTAAACAATGCGGTTAGTTCTATTCCCATTGTTTGCAATGATGATAGATGCATTGGTGGCTTTAATGTTGGCCCTATAACACAATCCGAAGTTATTTTGGCTGTTTCTAAACTTAAGCTTCATAAATCCCCAGGGGTAGATGAAATTACTACAGAAATGCTTAGAGCTGGAAATGTTTCGGTTACCATTTGGATGACTGAAATTCTGAATATCTTTTATGATAAAGGCATGGTTCCTAAGGATTTTACCAGAGCTATTGTTATCCCTATTTTCAAAAAAGGTGATCGCAGTTCTTGTGATAACTATAGGGGTATTAGCCTACTCTCTGTTCCAGGTAAAGTTCTTTCCATGATTGTGCTTAATAGAATTAAGAATCTGGTTGACAGTCAATTGCGTGATGAGCAATGTGGATTCAGAAGTGGTAGGGGATGTGTGGATCAGATATTTTCACTTAGGCAGATTCTTGAGAAATGTTTAGAGTTTCAGAAACCTTTGGTTGCTAGCTTTGTTGATTTCAAAAAGGCTTTCGACTCTGTTGATCGTCATAATTTGTGGTTGATTGTGAAATCATATGGTATACCAGACAAGTTAGTTAACATAATGAAAGCTCTCTATAATAACACTGAGTCGTGTGTGAGAGTTGGTAAAGCTTGTAGCAATTGGTTTAGCATTACTTCTGGTGTTCGACAAGGGTGCATTTTGTCTCCTTTTCTCTTTAGTTTGGTTATTGATTATGTTATGCGAAATTCACTTCAAGGGAAAGATTTTGGCCTTAAATGGGCTGGAGATACGAAAATTTCTGATTTAGATTATGCTGATGATTTAGCCCTTTTGGCAAATGATGTTGATGAGATGAACTCTTTCATTCGAGCTGTTGATGAGACTGGTAGTAGAGTAGGTTTGGTTATAAACAGAGAGAAAACTAAAGTGATGAAAATTGGTCAGGCAGGCTGTGATTCAATTAATCTGAATGGTTGCCGTCTTGAGCAGGTGTCACAGTTTAATTATCTTGGGAGCTATGTAACAGATAGTGGTGATGTGCGGCATGAGATTAACAGACGAATAGGGATTGCTGCCGGGACTTTTAAGAATCTATGGAGAGTGTGGAGAAATAGGCGTATACACCTAAACACTAAAATTAGACTGTATAATAGTTTGGTTCTTTCTAGGGTTAGTTATGGTAGTGAAACTTGGACACTTTGTAAACAAGATAACAGGAAACTAGATGCTTTTGATTCCAGATGCTTACGCAGTATCTTGGGCATTAGGTGGTTCAACTTTGTAACTAATGATGAGGTTAGGCAAAGGAGTTTGCAACCTCCTTTAAGCAGCATATTGTGCAGAGAGAGACTCCGTTGGTTTGGCCATGTTGCCCGTATGAATAATTATAGATTGGCGAATAGGGTTATGAACAGTGTGCCTAAAGGCCTCAGAAAGAAGGGGAGACCTAGGATGCGGTGGGCAGACAATGTCAAACAGGACCTTGTTAAAATTGGTGTGCAGTGGCCAGATGCAGTAGATGTAGCTCAGGATAGACTTGCTTGGAGAACTAAATTGCAAGGTCTGGTTGGACCTCCGTAGCCCATGGCTGCTTGAGGTTGATGATGATGATGATGATGATGTTTTAATTAAAAAACTTAAGACCAGGATTCACGTACTTGCGAGTAACTTTCCTAATATTTCGACCCCTGGCTGGGGTCGTCTTCCGGGGAGGTTGCGGGCGGGGGTGGCTTAGTCGGTAGCGCGTCAGGCTCGTAATCTGTAGTTCCCAGGTTCGAGTCCCAGCTGGGTCAGCGTTGAGATTTATCTCCGCAAAATTTCCCGCCCTGCCCACGGTCAGTAGGGGACACCGATGGGCTTGGAAAGGCAGCCGTCCGTCGGATGGGACGTTAAGCCGTGGCCCCGTGTGCGGGATAGCCATACCCTGTGCACGTTAAAGAACACGCTGGATGCCTTGACGGGAGGCTACCATGTGTCTCCCAACAGCTATTCCAGTGGGTCCCCTCCCCCAACCTTCTCTGAGCCTTCGGGGTCCATGTGACCTGGCCATTTAGCCCATGGTGTGCAAAAAAGTGCCGCTCAGAGGTAAACAACCCAACCCAACCCGAGGAGATTGCAGCGTTTTTGGAACTTTCTTTCTTTTCTAGTAGTGGTTGCCAGATTATAGGTAACAAATAACCAAACAAATCGTTTGTTAATTGTATTAATAATCCTTCTCCTGCTTTTCTTATAAATGCATTTTTTTTCTTTTTTAATTATTGTTGTTGTGTTCCAGTCTCTTTTATGATTAGTCTTTTCTATGTGTCTGTCCAGTCCTGTTTTATTTTGTCTGTTTTTTATTGCAGCAAACAAGAATTAAAGAACACAAAGCTGCAATTAAAAAAAACAGACAAAATAAAACAGGACTGGACAGACACATAGAAAAGACTAATCATAAAATAGACTGGAACGCAACAACAATAATTAAAAAAGAAAAAAATGCATTTATAAGAAAAGCAGGAGAAGGATTATTAATACAATTAACAAACGATTTGTTTGGTTATTTGTTACCTATAATCTGGCAACCACTACTAGAAAAGAAAGAAAGTTCCAAGAACGCTGCAATCTCCTCGGAAGACGACCCCAGCCAGGGGTCGATATATTAGGAAAGTTATTCGCAAGTAAGTGAATCCTGGTCTTAAGTTTTTTAAATTATAATAAACTAACTATTCTAAGACAACCATGAATACAAATGTTACTGTCAATTCTTCAAAAACGAAATGCTACTGTAAACGAAAAATCAGCCAATGTAAAAAACTAAGAAGAAATTTCATTAAAAGCATCTTCAACATCTTCAATATTTAAGAAATAAAGTTTGGTTTTGATCTTAAAATAACATTAATTTTTCTCTTTTTGTTTTTGATTAGGTAACGAATTATAAATTTTTGGTGCAATAAAATTAAAATGCTCTGTCTGATACCTTTCCTTGATTTCACAACATGAAAGCTGTTTGCTGAATATCTGGTAGATAGGATGAACTGGTCTTTGATCTATTTTTATTGTTTTCATATGGAAATAAAAGGCGTCTGTATATATTTAACTTTCTCAAAGAGATATATATATACATACATACAATATATATATCATTGCTTATATAATGATAATTTACATTACTAATATTGCTATTTTTGATTAGTTCCGCAATTATGTTTTGTAATTTCATCAGCGGTAATAGGTTATGTTCGCATAAATAAGAATTTAATGAATTAATTTTAAATTATTATTTGGGTGTGAACTGGAAAGTGGTTTATTTTTGAAAGTGAAGGAAAATTAAAGAAGCGAAAATGGAGCGACGTAAACAAACTCGAGAATCAATCGCTTTAAAGTTTAGGAACTTAATTACTAAGAGGGCCGCAGAAACTGCAAACCATTCGTTATCCTTGCCGAAAATATTCAGAAACACTGCTCTAGTTGATTAGGTTGCTTTACCTTTAGCAGCGGGGCGGGGGTGGCTCAGTAGGTAGCGCGCCAGGCTCGTAATCTGTAGTTCCCAGGTTCGAGTCCCAGCTGGGTCAGGGTGAGATTCATCTCCGCAAAATTCCCCGCCCTGCCCACGGTCAGTAGGGGACACCGATGGGCTTGGAAAGACCGCCGTCCGTCGGATGGGGCGTTAAGCCGTGGCTCCGTGTGCGAGATAGCCGTACCCTGTGCACGTTAAAGAACACGCTGTATGGCCTTGACGGGAGGCAACCATCTGTCTCCCAACAGCTGTTCCAGTGGGTCCCCTCCCCCAACCTTCTCTGAGCCTTCGGGGTCCTTGTGACTTGGCCATTTAGCCCATGGTGTGCAAAAAGTGCCTCTCAGAGGTAAAACAACCCAACGTTAAAGAACATGCTGTATGGCCTTGACGGGAGGCTACCATCTGTCTCCCAACAGCTGTTCCAGTGGGTCCCCTCCCCCAACCTTCTCTGAGCCTTCGGGGTCCTTGTGACTTGGCCATTTAGCCCATGGTGTGCAAAAAAGTGCCTCTCAGAGGTAAAACAACCCAACGTTAAAGAACACGCTGGATGGCCTTGACGGGAGGCTACCATCTGTCTCCCAACAGCTGTTCCAGTGGGTCCCCTCCCCCAACCTTCTTTGAGCCTTCGGGGTCCATGTGACCTGGCCATTTAGCCCATGGTGTGCAAAAAAGTGCCGCTCAGAGGTAAAACAACCCAACGTTAAAGAACACGCTGGATGGCCTTGACGGGAGGCTACCATCTGTCTCCCAACAGCTGTTCCAGTGGGTCCCCTCCCCCAACCTTCTCTAAGCCTTCGGGGTCCATGTGACCTGGCCATTTAGCCCATGGTGTGCAAAAAAGTGCCGATCAGAGGTAAAACAACCCAACGTTAAAGAACACGCTGGATGGCCTTGACGGGAGGCTACCATCTGTCTCCCAACAGCTGTTCCAGTGGGTCCCCTCCCCCAACCTTCTTTGAGCCTTCGGGGTCCATGTGACCTGGCCATTTAGCCCATGGTGTGCAAAAAAGTGCCGCTCAGAGGTAAAACAACCCAACGTTAAAGAACACGCTGGATGGCCTTGACGGGAGGCTACCATCTGTCTCCCAACAGCTGTTCCAGTGGGTCCCCTCCCCCAACCTTCTCTAAGCCTTCGGGGTCCATGTGACCTGGCCATTTAGCCCATGGTGTGCAAAAAAGTACAGCTCAGAGGTAAAACAACCCAACCTTTAGCAGCCCTTTTGCGGACACAACAACTAAACGGATAGGTCCCAAAAGGACTAGGTTGGGGGCAAATTGAGGAGCTGTTAGGAAAACATGATAGCTTCCCATTAAGGCTTTGAGTTGGGTTGTTTTACCTCTGAGTGGCACTTTGCTCACAATGGACTAAATAGCCAGACCGTAAGGACCCCAAAGGCTCATAGAAACTTGGAGAAGGGGCTTCATTGAGCAGTTGTTAGGAGACAGATGGAATATTCCCGTCAAGGCCATCCTGGGTGTTTTTTTACTGTACACAGGTTATGGTCTCTTGCACACGGGGCCACGGCTTTACGTTCCATCCGGCGGAGGACTGCCTTTCCGAGCTCATCGGTGTCTCCTTTCGCACTGAGGCAAGGTAAGGATTAGGGGAGATGAATCTAAACGTAGGCATAGTTCAGACAGAACCTGAGAACTGCAGATTGCGAGCTTGTACCAGTGAAGGCCATCCAACATGTTCTTTAATGTGCACAGAGTATTCTTCTTTCGCCGGGGTCACGGTTTAACGTCTCATCCGACGGACGGTGTCCTTTAGTACCTTAGAGCAGTGATGGTGAACTGGTGACATGTCACAATTCACATGAAAATATAGGGGCGGGGGTGGCTCAGTCGGTAGCGCCCCAGGTTCGAGTCCCAGCTGGGTCAGCATTGAGATTTATCTCCGCAAAATTCCCCGCCCTGCCCACGTTCAGAAGGGAACACCGATGGGCTTGGAAAGGTCGCCGTCCGTCGCATGAGATGTTAAGCCGTGGCCGTGTGCAGGAGAGCCATACCCTATGCACGTTAAAGAACACGCTGGATGGCCTTGACGGGAGGCTACCATCTGTCTCCCAACAGCTGTTCCAGTGGGTCCCCTTCCTCAACCTTCTCTGAGCCTTCGGGGTCCATGTGACCTGGCCATTTAGCCCATGGTGTGCAAAAAAAGGGCCGCTTAGAAGTAAAACAACTCAACCCATGAAAATATATTTTAAGTGGCACGCGGCTTTCCTTTCGATTTGCCCTTGTGCCCGAGTGGATAGCATTCTTGGCTGTGAAAGAAGGGTCTAGATTCGACCTCTATGCTTTCTTCCAACATAAGATGCCTTTCTGCTGAGATTCTTTTTCCAGTACTGCTCGGGGGCGGGGGTGGCTCAGTCGGTAGCGCGTCAGGCTCGTAATCTGTAGTTCCCAGGTTCGAGTCCCAGCTGGGTCAGCGTTCAGATTTATCTCCGCAAAATTCCCCGCCCAGCCCACGGTCAGTAGGGGACACCGATGGGCTTGGAAAGGCCGCCGTCCGTCGGATGGGACGTTAAGCCGTGGCCCCGTGTGCTGGAGAGCCATACCCTGTGCACGTTAAAGAACACGCTGGATGGCCTTGACGGGAGACTACCATTGTCTCCCAACAGCTTGTTCCAGTGGGTCCCCTTCCCCAACCTTCTCTGAGCCTTCGGGGTCCATGTGACCTGGCCATTTAGCCCATGGTGTGCAAAAAAGTGCCGCTCAGAGGTAAAACAACCCAACAACCCAACCCAGTACTGCTCCAGAGTCTAGTGTTAGGGAGTTTCCGGACGACAGAGGCTGCAAAGAGAGTGCAATGCCCCACCCTTTGACTCTACCCGCTGCCATCCATAGCTATATTGTCATGTATGCAAAGTGTGCTATTACCTTGACCGACAGTCAAATGTGGTCAAGTTCTGGGCGTCGTGAAAAACTGTAGATCAGGATGGGAGTGGAACAAAATCTTTATCTGCATTCAGAAGCAGAAAGTCTCCTTACAGACGAGAAAAGGAATGAAGACTGCGGTGGCAGATCTACTTGAACAGAAAACTTTCCTTATTTAAGTGATGCGGACATCCTTTCTTCAGGTGTGAAATGGATCTTTAGAGACAATGTACGTTCTATTGCCAAAAGTATTGCTACTCTTCCGAGTTAGTGGGGGGGGGGGAAGTTGATTAAGCGCCAGGCTCGTAATTTGTA
The DNA here is from genome assembly GCA_038380435.1 of Ryuthela nishihirai. Classification (NCBI taxonomy): domain Eukaryota; kingdom Metazoa; phylum Arthropoda; class Arachnida; order Araneae; family Heptathelidae; genus Ryuthela; species Ryuthela nishihirai. The sequence continues at coordinate 54,856,265 of JAWZYU010000027.1, forward strand.
GTTCCCAGGTTCTAGTCCGAACTCGCAGTGTTGAGATTTATCTCCGCTAAATTCCCACCCTGCACTTGATCAGTAGGGGACAGTGTCCCGTACTGACTCAGGGTAGTAGATGCTTGGAAAGGCAGCCGTCCGTCGGATGGGAGGTAAAGCCGTCGCTTCATGTGCAGTAGAACCATACTCTGTGCAAGTTAAGGAACATGAGAGGACGGTCTTGACAGCTACCATCTGTCCAGTAGGTTCTCTTCCCCAACCTCCTCGAGCCCTTGGGGTCTTTGTGATCTCACCGTTTAGCCCATTATGTGCATAAAAGTGCAGCTGGGAAGTAAAACAACACAAACAACCCAACTTTCAAGTTATCTGAATGGGAAAAATTCAAATTATCTGAATCTAATATCGCCTTCCTTTGGAAATCAATTTCGTCGCCAGGGATAAATTAAGTTTATTCAAATTTCAGTAATTTTTTTTTTTAATTTTGGTATACGTTATTAATTACCTTAACTTAAAACTTTAAATTTACTCTATGGAAAACTGATTTAATGAATCAGAGTTTACGAAGTCTTGGATTTCTCACACAGCCTATTGAAGCCTAACCCTACAGTCATATATTTCATCCTTGATTATAATGTTGAAGAAGCTGTGAAAAAGACACGCTTCTATTCCACATAGACTAAAGTTGTGCAATAATCGAGATAGAACCGACTCTTGATTGGTCTGCTGTACCTCTTTCGATAGCTATTCGCTTCTTCTTCCATTTCTGAATCATCAGATGATATCTCTAATCATCGAACTTTGATCTCCATCTTCCTTCAGGTGTTTGGCTAACGGAGATCTTTTATTTCAAAAGACACCGAAAACGCTTTCTACGTTTTCAATAAATCCTGCACTAAATCGTTTTTGCCACCAATTACCAGCATAATGCTTTAAAGCGGCAGTGCCACATTTTCCTAGCATAAAAGGGAGTTCAAAGGGATTTTTTGAAGATATACGCGTTTGATTATATTGGATTGCAAGTAAACTATAGCATCAGCGAAAAGTTCTTTCAAAGAAGTTCCAATTCCTACGTCATTCATTCGTTGAATTCTAGTTACTGTATTGTTATATTTATTCGTTAGTATTATTTTTTTAATTAAGTTCGCTAAATAGTGTGTATCCTTATACCTAGGCACGGGTGTCCCATACTATCGTATGCATGGCCACAAGTAAAACTTATTATAATGTGTTCTTCTTCTTTCCTGTTTCAGATGAACAACACACAAATGAACACAGGAGTTGCATGATGACGACATTGACTGCAGAGATCACTTCTCTGATTGGGTACTAGAAAAACTTAAGGAACAACCGTCTCTCTTGGCTGACATAATCATCAGCAATGAAGTAAACTTCCACTTGAAGGAACAACTTCCACATTGGGTTGGATTGTTTTACCTCTGAGCGGCACTTTTTTGCACACCATGGGCTAAATGGCCCGGTCACATGGACCCCGAAGGCTCAGAGAATGTTCGGGGAGGGGACCCACTGGAACAGCTGTTGGGAGACAGATGGTAGCCTCCCGTCAAGGCCATCCAGCGTGTTCTTTAACGTGCACAGGGTATGGCTCTCCCACACACGGGGCCACGGCTTAACGTCCCATCCGACGGACGGCGGCCTTTCCAAGCCCATCGGTGTCCCCTACTGACCGTGGGCAGGGCGGGGAATTTTGCGGAGATAAATCTCAACGCTGACCCAGCTGGGACTCGAACCTGGGAACTACAGATTACGAGCCTGGCGTGCTACCGACTGAGCCACCCCGTGGAACAACCTCCACAATTATCGTTACTGAGCTGCGTGCGACACAACCACATTGGAGTGAAGATGCACACGTACAGAACGATCCTTGGATATCTGTATGGTGTGCAATTCAAGGTGACAATATCATAGAATCTTACTTGTATCCGATACAGTCACTGGCAACTCTTATTTGCAAACGTTAAATGTCATTTTGGTATCCAACTTAGAGGACATACCTTTGGCACATTACCGGAGTGTTTCTTTTCAGCAGGATGGGGTACTGCTCCACTATGCCATAACTATCCGAATTTGGTTGGATGAAACACTTCCCCACAAAAGGATTGGTCGATGTGGGGGGGGGGGGAGAGGCTCAGCTGATAGCACCCCAGATTCGTAATCTGCAGTTCCCAGGTAAGTTCGAGTCCCAGCTGGACTGAGATATATCTCCTCAAAATTTCCCTCCTTCTCTCAATCAGTAGGGGATACCGATGGGCTTTTAAAGACAGCCGTCCGTCGTATGGGACGTTAAGATTGGCCCCGTGTGCGGGAGAGTCATACCCTGTTCATGTTAAAGAACAGGTTCATAATCTGTAGCGCCAAGATCATAATCTGTCTAATCCACCTGGTCAGTCAGCAAGGGGAACCAATGGGCTTGGAAAGGCCACAGTTCGTCAAATGGGACGTTGAGACATGGCCCTGTGTACAGGAGAGCCATACCCTTAATATGTGAAAAAACATACTGGATGACATTAGCGGGAAACTACCATCTGTCTCCTAACAGCTGTCTAGTGGGTCCCCTCCTTCACCCTCCTTTAAGCCCTCAGGGTCTTTGTGACTAGACCATTTAGCCCATTGTGTGCAAAAAAAGTGCCACTCAGAGATAATCATCCCAATTTTCGTAGGGCGTTGGAATGGCCACCTCAAAGTCCAGTTTTCACTCCCTTGGATATTTTTTCTATGGAGACACCTAGAATCTCATGTGTACTAAAATCGTCCTCGAACATTGGATGAATTAAAGGAGCCATCTGCAGTTAATATCGCAAGGAAACGCCATCAGTTCTCTGTAACATGCGTCGGTCACTTAGAGACAGGACTGCCATGTGCAATCAAAGCAGGGATGCTCAGGTTGAGAATTTGATGTCTTAGTATGGATTCCGTATAGTTGAATAAAGTGAATATAAAAGTTGAAAACGTATACAGTTCAGTATTATTACTTTACCAATGTATAAAGACATTGGACATCTTATATTTTGGTCACCATCGATTTCGCTATACTGACATTTCATTGTATATATGAATACAGGAGCATGCACTGATCCTTTCCTTTGAGAATTTTACCAACAAGGACTGAAGGGAAAATATTAAACACATAATTTAAACCAAAGTGTTAAAACGTTACTAAAAACGAAGCGAAATATTATATATCGGAACAGCTTAACACCTGAATCTAGTTACTCCCCCCTCCTCCCGTAGACCCCTCTCCGTAGAGGGACGGGAGTGGCTCAGTCGGTAGCGCGCCAGGCTCGTAATCTGCAGTTCCCAGGTTCGAGTCCCAGCTAGGTCAGCGTTGAGACTTATCTCCGCAAAATTCCCCGCCCTGCCCACGGTCAGTAGGGGACACCGATGGACTTGGAAAGGCCGCCGTCCGTCGGATGGGACGTTAAGCCGTGGTCCCGTGTATGGGAGAGCCATACCCTGAGCACGTTAAAGAAAACGCTGGATGGCCTTGACGGGAGGCAACCATCTGTTTCCCAACAGTTGTTCTAGTGGGTCCCCTCACCCAACCTCTGAGCTTCGGGGTCCTTGTGACCTTGCCATTTAGCCCATGGTGCGCAAAAAAGTGCCGCTCAGAGGTAAAACAATCCAACCCAAATCCTCTCCATAGTACTGCGCATGTGCTGGTTTTATATATCATATTTTTCAATCAAAACAGCATAATATGTTACGCGTGCTTTAATACTTCGTTAATTCTGCATTTTTACGATGCAATTTCGAAACGTTTATCACAAGTATTAAAATGGTTTAACGTTGGAATTTCCAAACATTAACAAAAAGTTTAATTCGAACGTCAGAGTCAAACCTGACTTTATCATGTTCATAGAACTAACTTTAATTAAACACACAATTAACGTCACTAGACTTCTCGTTGGTAATTCCCCAATAAAAAACGAGAGTCCGCAACCGTTGCGTGATACAGTAAATTCGACCTTGGCGCTTCGAATAAAAAATGGTGCATTTTGGTGACTTCAGCTACAGTCGCCTTTCAAACATCCCGAAAACGAAGTAACTGGTAAATTGCTCGAATATATTTCCCCTGGTTCAGCTTTATGAGGGAATATGTCTTGAGAAGTCCAACACGGCGTCTAAAGTTTAAAGCTAATGATAGCTATAAAATGATACACATCGACAACTCATTAATAGGCCGACACTTCTATAAAGCAGGTCCTTGTCATTCTGTGGCCATTGGGGCTCAAATTGTTTAGTCGAAAACAGGGCGAAATTTATGGCTCGGAAGTTAGTCATACACTCGGCTATCCGTTAGGCTTTTCTCCGAAACTAGTTAGTATTTTTTGTAGACATAAACATTTTGAAGTACAGCCGCGCTCTCTGGAAGACAACAAGGAGCAAACCACAAGATAAATGACTTCAAAGAGAGAACTGTATTTTATCTCGACCGGATGTATATTTGAAAATGATCTGTTTTGGAAGCTGACAAAAGAATGAATTAATATCAGCATCTTAAAAAAATTATTTCTTTGTTTCAGTATACACAGTTTCAAAAGCCAATGCAAAGGAAACATAACAATTTTTGAGACTGCATTGAAAAAAATGAAGTTTCTAAAATTTATACTTGTGTTCTAATAAGAACTGAAAAGTCAACCTTCTATCTTTGAAACGGAGGAGAAAACGTTAGACCGTAATGGAATCTATGCTACTTTTTAAACATCCCACTAAACTTTGGGCTCCTTTACTCTTTTCCATTTTTTTTCCCAACACATGGTGATTACATATATTGATCATAAAAGAGAAGTCTCTTGGGCTCCCTTACTCTTTTCCAACACATGGTGATTACATATATTGATCATAAAAGAGGAGTCTCTTGGACTCCCTTACTCTTTTCCAACACATGGTGATTACATATATTGATCATAAAATAGGAGTCTCTTGGGCTCCCTTACTCTTTTCCAACACATGGTGATTACATATATTGATCATAAAAGAGGAGTCTCTTGGGCTCCCTTACTCTTTTCCAACACATGGTGATTACATATATTGATCATAAAAGAGGAGTCTCTTGGGCTCCCTTACTCTTTTCCAACACATGGTGATTACATATATTGATCATAAAAGAGGAGTCTCTTGGACTCCCTTACTCTTTTCCAACACATGGTAATTACATATATTGATCATAAAAGAGGAGTCTCTTGGGCTCCCTTACTCTTTTCCAACACATGGTAATTACATATATTGATCATAAAAGAGGAGTCTCTTGGGCTCCCTTACTCTTTTCCAACACATGGTAATTACATATATTGATCATAAAAGAGGAGTCTCTTGGGCTCCCTTACTCTTTTCCAACACATGGTGATTACATATATTGATCATAAAAGAGGAGTCTCTTGGGCTCCCTTACTCTTTTCCAACATGGTGATTACATATATTGATCATAAAAGAGGAGTCTCTTGGGCTCCCTTACTCTTTTCCAACACATGGTGATTACATATATTGATCATAAAAGAGGAGTCTCTTGGGCTCCCTTACTCTTTTCCAACACATGGTGATTACATATATTGATCATAAAAGAGGAGTCTCTTGGGCTCCCTTACTCTTTTCCAACACATGGTGATTACATATATTGATCATAAAAGAGGAGTCTCTTGGGCTCCCTTACTCTTTTCCAACACATGGTGATTACATATATTGATCATAAAAGAGGAGTCTCTTGGGCTCCCTTACTCTTTTCCAACACATGGTGATTACATATATTGATCATAAAAGAGGAGTCTCTTGGGCTCCCTTACTCTTTTCCAACACATGGTGATTACATATATTGATCATAAAAGAGGAGTCTCTTGGGCTCCCTTACTCTTTTCCAACACATGGTGATTACATATATTGATCATAAAAGAGGAGTCTCTTGGGCTCCCTTACTCTTTTCCAACACATGGTGATTACATATATTGATCATAAAAGAGGAGTCTCTTGGGCTCCCTTACTCTTTTCCAACACATGGTGATTACATATATTGATCATAAAAGAGGAGTCTCTTGGACTCCCTTACTCTTTTCCAACACATGGTAATTACATATATTGATCATAAAAGAGGAGTCTCTTGGGCTCCCTTACTCTTTTCCAACACATGGTAATTACATATATTGATCATAAAAGAGGAGTCTCTTGGGCTCCCTTACTCTTTTCCAACACATGGTGATTACATATATTGATCATAAAAGAGGAGTCTCTTGGGCTCCCTTACTCTTTTCCAACACATGGTGATTACATATATTGATCATAAAAGAGGAGTCTCTTGGGCTCCCTTACTCTTTTCCAACACATGGTGATTGCATATATTGATCATAAAAGAGGAGTCTCTTGGGCTCCCTTACTCTTTTCCAACACATGGTGATTACATATATTGATCATAAAAGAGGAGTCTCTTGGACTCCCTTACTCTTTTCCAACACATGGTGATTACATATATTGATCATAAAAGAGGAGTCTCTTGGGCTCCCTTACTCTTTTCCAACACATGGTGATTACATATATTGATCATAAAAGAGGAGTCTCTTGGGCTCCCTTACTCTTTTCCAACACATGGTGATTACATATATTGATCATAAAAGAGGAGTCTCTTGGACTCCCTTACTCTTTTCCAACACATGGTGATTACATATATTGATCATAAAAGAGGAGTCTCTTGGGCTCCCTTACTCTTTTCCAACACATGGTGATTGCATATATTGATCATAAAAGAGGAGTCTCTTGGGCTCCCTTACTCTTTTCCAACACATGGTGATTACATATATTGATCATAAAAGAGGAGTCTCTTGGGCTCCCTTACTCTTTTCCAACACATGGTGATTACATATATTGATCATAAAAGAGGAGTCTCTTGGGCTCCCTTACTCTTTTCCAACACATGGTGATTACATATATTGATCATAAAAGAGGAGTCTCTTGGGCTCCCTTACTCTTTTCCAACACATGGTGATTACATATATTGATCATAAAAGAGGAGTCTCTTGGGCTCCCTTACTCTTTTCCAACACATGGTGATTACATATATTGATCATAAAAGAGGAGTCTCTTGGGCTCCCTTACTCTTTTCCAACACATGGTAATTACATATATTGATCATAAAAGACTCAGAGATGTCCTTTGTGGCACTCTTGAGTTTTTAGCACATACTGTACAAGTCTGTAAATAGTAGCTAGGTAGGTAGTCACTGGAAGGAGAGCTATGCACCAATCCCCTGTGATGATGCATAGAACTGGCCTGGCCTAGCACCTAATGTCCGAACTCGCTTCCTGGTGGTACAGATCGTTAGTACCGTTCAAAAGAGATACTCTCTTGTGGAAGCAAAGGGAAGAGGAGGGCTGCCAGATCAGTGTGGCTTACTGATCTGGACAACTTAACATAGCATAATATTTATTTCTTAACACATAATACAACCGATTACATTGGTTCAGCCCAGTGGGCACAAATATTTTATAATTATGTTGAACAATATATTTTATATATTTATATACAATTACGGCTACTTTTTTCTACCCTGCTGAGGAGTGGTCAACCACACAGGATCCTGGTGCTGACCATATAAACCTACTGGACTGATATAAGTCTCTGAGCTTAATTATGGATCCTGAATTTGTTGCACTGGTGAGCTTCTGTGGAGGGAAAATCTTCCGCTGTGTTTTCTGTTTGTTTGTGAGTTGACAGCCCCAAGTGAATAGATTCACAGGATATGTTTATCAGCTGGTGGATAATCCTGAGCAGAAGTCATCGCAGGCACCTGAACTCTTTGCTTCTATTGGCATCGTCAAATTCTACATTGGAGGAAGTCTTCCAGTGTAGATGGCTTCAGCCTTTAGTAGTGGGGGAACGGGTCTTTGCCCCATGTCTGCGATTAGGGGGCTGTTTGATATTGTCGGCATTCCCTCTCTCAATAAACATAGTTTCTTTAAACATCCCACTAACCATTTTCTCTCCATAGGTAGTTGGAATGTGAGGACTCTGCACAGAGCTTTTTTTCTTGATGTCCTCACACAAGAATTCCACCGTTATAATTTAGATATTCTCGGCTTGCAAGAGACCAGATGGACAGATAAAGGGCTGATTCTTAAAAATAATCTTAAATTTCTCTTTTCTGCTAGGGAAGATAAAAAAAGCATCTCCAAGGCGTAGGTTTGCTTCTCAGCAGTCACGCTAGTGATGCTCCTCTAGGATATGAGTGCATCAATGAAAGGTTTCTTACAGCAAAATTTCAGACTAACGAGGTCCTGCCAACCTCACAGATCTTCTACTTTGGCCTATAAACTGACAGGCTCCTGTCAGACCTCTGTGGCAAGCAGCTTCTTGAGGGGGTATTTATTTATTTTATTTTATTTATTAAAGACTTGAATATTATCTGCTGTTATGTCTCCACTGAGGATGCCGATGAAGCAAATGATGATGAGATGAACACTTTCATTCGACTGTTGATGAAACTGGTAGTAGAGTAGGTTCGGCAATAAACAGAGAGAAAACTAAAGTGATGAAAATTGGTCAGGCAGGCTGTGGTTCAGTTCATCTGAATAGTTTCACTCTTGAGCAGGTGTTTCAGTTTAATTACCTTGGAAGCTATGTAACAGATATTGGTGATGTGCGGCATGAGATTAGCAGACGAATAGGGACTGCTGCAGGGACTTTTAAGAATCTATAAAGAGTGTGGAGAAATAGGCGTATACACCCAAAGATTAAAGTTAGACTGTGTAATAGTTTGGTTCTTTCTATGGTTAGTTATGGTTAATGAAACTTGGACGCTTCGTAAACAAGATAATAAGAAACTTTATGCTTTTGATTCCAGATGCTTACGCAGTGTCTTGGGCATTAGGTGGTTCAACTTTGTAAGTAATGATGAGGTTAGGCAAAGGAGTCGGCAGCCTCCTTTAAGCAGCATATTATGCAGAGAGAGACTCCGTTGATTTGGCTATGTTGCACATATGCATAATTATAGATTAGCGAATAAGGTTATAAACAGTGTGCCTAAAGGCTTCAGAAAGAGGGGGAGACCTAGGATGCGGTGGGCACACAATGTCAAATAGGACCTTGTTAGAACTGGTGTGCAGTGGCCAGATGCAGCAGATGTAGCTTAGGACAGATATGCTTGGAGAACAAAATGCACGATCCGGTGAGATCTCCGTAGCCCATGGCTGCTTGAGGATGATATACAAGTTGAATCAAGGACATCATTACAGCAAGGCATTCTCTGGTGGTATGGCTGTTATCTTCCCATCAATAGAGTCCTTAAGTTGAGGAATAATCCGCGGAATACAGGGGTACACGCGAGCCACAGTCAGTGGCGTAGCCAGGAGTTCACTCTTTGAGAGGTGGGATCAAGAGCGATCCTAAAGGGGCAGTCATTCCCCACTCTAAGAACCCTTGCGCAGTTCCAAGTTTCATTTAGCTCTGCTTCCAAGAGTTGATCGCCGTCCCCCTCCCCCTTAAATGGGTTTCCTGGGACAGCCCCTGGGGGAGATCGATCTGTGACAATAAAATACGGTCAAGACGATTTTTAAATTATTCTTAATATTGATGTATTCCAATAGTAAATTTTGGGACGCCCAAATGGATCCATCATTGCTCGCAGCCAGAAGTTTGCCGAAGTCAGATCAAGAGGCCGAGATCAAGAGGCCTGATTTAAGAGGTGAGAAATGACTCTGCCATTAGATTCATCAATCATCTTTTACAAACTTCGTGACATGAAATGGTGCGGCATCTTGCATGAATACTATTCTGTTCAGCACTCCTGTTGCATTGCAGAAACAAGCATGCTTTGCAGATGCATAAAATAAATAATAATAAATACCCCCTCAAGCAGCTGTTTGTCACAGCATTTGTGTTTCAAGCAGCTGCTTGCCACAGCTGGAATCTGCAGTTCCCAAACTGCATTTCGACAGGAGCCTGTCAATTTATACGACATAGTAGAAGGTCTGTGAGGATGGCGGGATCCAGCAGAAAAAACGACACGAACATCCATGCCTTATCTGGGGCTCGAACCCAGGTCCCTCAGATTAGTAGCCAAGCGCGCTAACCACTCGGTCCTGTTTAGTGCGGGGTGGGGGTGGCTCAGTCGGTAGTGCGCCAGGCTCGTAATCTGTAGTTCCCAGGTTCGAGTCCCAGCTGGGTCAGCGTTGAGATTTATCTCCGCAAAATTCCCCGCCTTGCCAGCGGTCAGTAAGGGACACCGATGGGCTTGGAAAGGCCGCCGTCCGTCGGATGGGACGTTAAGTCGTGGTCCGTGTGCGGGAGAACCATACCCTGTGCACGTTAAAGAACACGCTGGATGTCCTTGACGGGAGGCTACCATCTGTCTCCCAACAGCTGTTCCAGTGGGTCCCCTCCTCCAACCTTCTCTGAGCCTTTGGGGTCCATGTGACCTGGCCATTTAGCCCATGGTGTGCAAAAAAGTGCCGCTCAGAGGTAAAACAACCCAACCTGTTTAGTGCACGTTCTCTGACCTTATGGTGTTCTGACCTCACAGAAAAATAGCACAAAGTCAATATTGAACCCACATTTGATGGTTATTTTAGCCGCGTATAAGGGTGTCTGGACAATTGCAAGTGGATACCCAAAATTACATGTTTTCGCTCTACAGCTGTGAATGAAGTGGGTCTTGACTATTCAAAGGTTATTACTGGCCCTCCACCTGCAATTGTGCTAAGAATTGCAACTCAAAGTGAACACTTTTTCTCGATCCAACTTCGGCATAACACGTGGTCGCTAAAACATGTACGGGAATATTCACAGGGTTTTAGTTATCTAGGATTTAGTTTCGAAGGGGGGAGGGGGGGGTTGACAACAAGAAATAAGACTTGAGTAGGATTTCCCATTTACTAAAATATTCCACCGAGAATGAAATGTTAAAACAGTATTCTATATAGAATGAGATTTTATAGTTGTTTTTTAAATCTATTTAAAGTATCAGACTTAAAATATGGGGCTAAAATGAAATTACACAAAGACAACTGCTTTGGATTTCAAAGCAGATAGAGAAGTTTGAGATTTTGTATAAGACGACAGGATTTTCAGAGGAAGGGGGAGGATATGGACCTCTTGGACCCTCTATCTGAATATGTTCCTGACTGAGTCTTCAGAGCATTCTTTCGCAGAGTCGTATCGGTAGGTCAAGACGATGGCTAATCTCATGGGCATTGGTGACATCTCTGCTACTACAGTGACGGGAACAGTTGCAGGTGCAGCCCGATTCCTCAAACTTCCTAATCAAAACCTGCATTACTTGACATGATGGTCCGTGATCAGCCTGTGCAGATGGCAAAACTCTCTCAAGACAGACTGGGAGGGTGCGTGGGTTGGTAAATTTGGTAGCGTGCCAGGCTCATAATCGATAGTTCCCAGATTTTAGTTCCGCCTGGTCAGTATTTTGATTTATCTCCGCTAAACCCCTTCCCCCCCCCCCCCCCCCCCCCCTCTGCCCTCAGACACCAATGGGCTTAAAAAAATCCGCAGTTCGTGAAATGGGACGTTGAGCTATGGCATTGCGTACAGGAGAGTCATAACTGTACACGTCAAAGAACATGCTGTATGGCCTTTACAGGAGGATTCCATCTGTCTCCTAACATCTGTCCAGAGGATCCCCTCCCCAAGCCTCTCCTAAGCCCTCAGGGTCTTTGTGACCAGGCCATTTAGCCCATTGTGTGCAAAAATGCCACGTATACAGGATTGTATACAGAGGTAAAACAACCAAACCCAAGCCTCAAAAAGTGATTTTTCTCTAACTCAGTTTGCCCTCAGTCTGAGGAGGAACACAGAAAAGCTTCAGTCCAACCAAGACCTGATTCAGATTCTTGGGCTTGGTGCAAAAAACAACTGAGAGAATTGAGGTTATTGTGAGATTGGTGCATGAAACAGTTGAAGATTAGATTTAGTATTGATCTAAGGGACCGGGTTCGAGCCCCGGGTAAGGCATGGATGCGTGTGTCGTTTTTCTGCTGAGGTCCTGCCATCCTCACAGACCTTCTACTATGGCATATAAACTGACAGGCTCCTGTCAGACCTCTGTGGCAAGCAGCTGCTTGAGGGGGTATTTATTTATTTATTTATTTTATCTAGGGAGCTTGGTGAACAAAACAATTGAGAAAATTTGTTTTTTTTTTAGGATTTGGTGCATAAGGCAAGAGAACAAATTTAGGGTTGGAATTTTACTTCTGAATGACACTTTGGGTGTGTAATAATGTGACATAATGGGTTAAATGTCAAGGTCACAAGAACCACAAGGTTTCAGAGGTAAGTAGGGAAAAAGGATTCACTGGACAGCTGTCAGCAAAATAAAGGGAAGCTTCTTGTCAAAGCCATCTAAAACGTTCTCTAAAGTGCATAGGGTATTAGTTTCCAGCACAGAGACCCATTATTTCACATCAGTCTTTGCATGCCCATCGGGGTCTTCCTCAGTGAAGGAAAAACAGGGTTAGTGAAGGAGAAAATCTCAACTTAGGCATAATGAGGTTGTTGTTTGGTTATTTTACCTCTGAACGGCACTTTTTTTGCTCACAATGGGTTACAAGCCAAGTCACAAGCGATCAGAGAAAATTGGGGGGGGAGGGAAAGGGGACCTGCTGAACAGTTAATAATTGGTAGCTTCCTATTAAGGCATTCCAGCATGTTCTTTTTCATGCACAGGGTATGACTCTCCTGTGTTCGGATTCACGGCTTAACGAACTAGACGACGGAAGGAGGTCTTTCCAAGCCTATCGGTATTCCTTTTCTCCCCGAGGGCATGGTGGGAGTTAGTGGAAATAAATCTCATTGCTAGATTGGATTGTTTTACCTCTGAGCGGCACTTTTTTGCACAGCATGGGCTAAATGGCCAGGTCACATGGACTCCGAAGACTCAGAGAAGGTTGGGGGAGGGGACCCACTGGAACAGCTGTTGGGAGACAGATGGTAGTTTCCCGTCAAGGCCATCCAGAGTGTTCTTTAACGTGCACAGGGTATGGCTCTCTCCCGTACACGGGACCACGGCTTAACATCCCATCCGACGGGCGGCGGCCTTTTCAAGCCCATCGGTGTCCCCTACTGACCGTGGGCAGGGCGGGAAAATTTTTCGGAGATAAATCTCAACGCTGACCCAGCTGGGACTCGAACCTGGGAATCTCATTGCTGGTCCAGGAAGAACTCGAACCTGGGAACTGCGAATTCTTAGTCTGGCGCTACCGACCTCGCCCCAGGCATAATGAGCACTCGAACCTGGAATGGCTTTACCGATTTTGCTAGCTTTCAAGCCAGGAAAGGCTTGGATTCGAACCCGTAAATCTGACGCTCTCTCGCAGCTGCTTTTAAAGGTTACTTAGGAGAAACCAACAGCTTTAAAGTCTGATTCGGAGAAATCGTTTTTAGCTTCAAGAAACAAATAAAGCGCGTTTTTTGACGGAATAAAGAGAAAAGAAAAGAAAAACCAGCACATATACACCTACGTTTTTTGCTATTGAACGACTCTTGATCGTAGCTACTACATTTTATGTCGATGGCGACATGTTGGAGTCGGATTGCGTGTGAAAAAGCTGCATTCGATGGCTCGGCTTCTATTTGGAGTCCATAATGGGTCTTTTTTTCTTTCTCTCTTCGCTCACTCTCCTTTCCATCAGTTAATCTGCTGGTTCGACGGGGATTGATGGTGTCAGGCAAGAAAAGCTGACCGCAAAGAACTGCTCCGGTCTGGTTGAGCTTGCAAACCAAACCGAAAACCTGCCTGTCATTCGCACGTGCCGACTTATGTGGCTAGAGTGTACTGGAGGGCATGTGGTTTTGCTTTCTTCCCATTTGGGTTCCGTTTCCTTTCTTTATTTAATGATTCTTTAGGTGTGGATGGGGGTGACGATGGCAAAAAAAGAGAGGAAAGGATGACCTTGAACGTAGATCGATAGGCGACACTTGCATTTGCGTGCAGTTCTTTTCTGTTGAGTTGTAACGACACGAGCGACTTTGACCTTGATGATGACGATGAAGGAATATGTCTCCATTGACCTTTCTCCTCAGTGATACGGAATGGACAAAAAAAATCGAAAGTTCTGTTTACTGTGTCATACATGCAACAAAATACACTTTACATGTTCGTTTCCAAAACTGTGGTCACAATTCCTGTCCTAAGTAGGGGCGGGGGTGGCTCAGTCGGTAGCGCGCCAGGCTCGTAATCTGTAGTTCCCAGGTTCGAGTCTCAGCTGGGCCAGCGTTGAGATTTATCTCCGCAAAAATTCCCCGCCCTGCCCACGGTCAATAGGGGACACCGATGGGCTTGGAAAATCCGCCGTCCGTCGGAGGGGACGTTAAGCCGTGGCCTCGTGTGTGGGAGAGCCATACCCTGTGCACGTTAAAGAACACGCTGGATGGCCTTGACGGGAGGCTACCATCTGTCTCCCAACAACTGTTCCAGTGGGTCCCCTCCCCCAACCTTCTCTGAGCCTTCGGGGTCCATGTGACCTGGCCATTTAGCCCATGGTGTGCAAAAAAGTGCCGCTCAGAGGTAAAACAACCCAACGTAAAAAAACACGCTGGATGGCCTTGACGGGAGGCTACCATCTGTCTCCCAACAGCTGTTCCAGTGGGTCCCCTCCCCCAACCTTCTCTGAGCCTTCGGGGTCCATGTGACCTGGCCATTTAGCCCATGGTGTGCAAAAAAGTGCCGCTCAGAGGTAAAACAACCCAAAGTAAAAGAACACGCTGGATGGCCTTGACGAGAGGCTACCATCTGTCTCCCAACAGCTGTTCCAATGGGTCCCCTCCCCCAACCTTCTCTGAGCCTTCGGGGTCCATGTGACCTGGCCATTTAGCCCATGGTGTGCAAAAAAGTGCCGCTCAGAGGTAAAACAACCCAAAGTAAAAGAACACGCTGGATGGCCTTGACGAGAGGCTACCATCTGTCTCCCAACAGCTGTTCCAATGGGTCCCCTCCCCCAACCTTCTCTGAGCCTTCGGGGTCCATGTGACCTGGCCATTTAGCCCATGGTGTGCAAAAAAGTGCCGCTCAGAGGTAAAACAACCCAAAGTAAAAGAACACGCTGGATGGCCTTGACGAGAGGCTACCATCTGTCTCCCAACAGCTGTTCCAATGGGTCCCCTCCCCCAACCTTCTCTGAGCCTTCGGGGTCCATGTGACCTGGCCATTTAGCCCATGGTGTGCAAAAAAGTGCCGCTCAGAGGTAAAACAACCCAAAGTAAAAGAACACGCTGGATGGCCTTGACGAGAGGCTACCATCTGTCTCCCAACAGCTGTTCCAATGGGTCCCCTCCCCCAACCTTCTCTGAGCCTTCGGGGTCCATGTGACCTGGCCATTTAGCCCATGGTGTGCAAAAAAGTGCCGCTCAGAGGTAAAACAACCCAAAGTAAAAGAACACGCTGGATGGCCTTGACGAGAGGCTACCATCTGTCTCCCAACAGCTGTTCCAATGGGTCCCCTCCCCCAACCTTCTCTGAGCCTTCGGGGTCCATGTGACCTGGCCATTTAGCCCATGGTGTGCAAAAAAGTGCCGCTCAGAGGTAAAACAACCCAAAGTAAAAGAACACGCTGGATGGCCTTGACGAGAGGCTACCATCTGTCTCCCAACAGCTGTTCCAATGGGTCCCCTCCCCCAACCTTCTCTGAGCCTTCGGGGTCCATGTGACCTGGCCATTTAGCCCATGGTGTGCAAAAAAGTGCCGCTCAGAGGTAAAACAACCCAAAGTAAAAGAATACGCTGGATGGCCTTGACGAGAGGCTACCATCTGTCTCCCAACAGCTGTTCCAATGGGTCCCCTCCCCCAACCTTCTCTGAGCCTTCGGGGTCCATGTGACCTGGCCATTTAGCCCATGGTGTGCAAAAAAGTGCCGCTCAGAGGTAAAACAACCCAACCCATGTTCGTTTCCAAAACTGTGGTCACATTTCCTGTCCTAAATATAAGTCGAGCTGAGACCTGCATCGGTCCTTTTTTTTTTCTCAAATTAGTAATAAATCTACATTTTCCCCCAAAAATTAATATTTTCTTACATTTATATTAGAATATGCTTATTATGTTTGATGGCTGACTGCGCATCTGTAAAAGAGCATTTGTTGTCGCAACAGTTTCGCATATTCGTTTGAGGAAAACAGCCTCGGGAAAAATTTTCTACCTGAAAACGAAAATATACATTTCTAACGAGTAATGAATGTGGAAAAGAAAATTATATTTCTAAGGAATCAAGTAAATATCTTTATTCAAAAATATGCATATTTAATTAGCACTATGAATTAGTAAATTAATTTAATTATGCACCTAAAAATGTTGATAAAAAATTGCAATGAGCCCGATTCAGTGTATTAATGATTTATGAGCCCCAAGTCTTTTCGCAATGAGACGGGGTTGGCCAAATATGCTTTATACAATAGGACGCTGGATGGTGTCAGGCAAGAAAAGCTGACCGCAAAGAACTGCTCCGGTCTGGTTGAGCTTGCAAACCAAACCGAAAACCTGCCTGTCATTCGCACGTGCCGACTTATGTGGCTAGTTCCCAGGTTCGAGTCCCAGCTGGGCCAGCGTTGAGATTTATCTCCGCAAAAATTCCCCGCCCTGCCCACGGTCAATAGGGGACACCGATGGGCTTGGAAAATCCGCCGTCCGTCGGAGGGGACGTTAAGCCGTGGCCAATACCAAAAAGGATTCTTTTTGACATACGAAAACTACAAAAGCATTTATTTTTCGTTTCGGATTTTAATTAAATTTTGTAAAAAAACACGATTTTAAATTTGCCCTTTATTTTAAACTGGGAAGGCTAAAAATAAATTCCCTTGGAGTGACAAAATAATATATTGACTTGGGGTGGCAGATAAATGTAGCTTAAGATGGGGCTGCCTATATTACTCGATTTTATGTTCCTCATCATATATTAAGCTTTCAGATATAAAAGAGGATACCATTAATTTGTTAAATATTATATTTTTAAAACTGAAATAGAATCCTTGATTCTATTCACCGGCGTTCGATAATGCAATACGATATAATGTTGTGCATATAAAATTTGCATTTTGTTTTAAAAACTAATAAGTCTAGTGATAGAAGTAAAAGCAGTTGAAATTTAAGAAGTTAGTTGCTCAACGGAGTTATTAAATTTTCATTTTATCTCTCTGATACTTGTTTCTGTTGATTAGAAAACAGACGTCTTGGAAAATTTTCGTATGATCGTATGAACGCGTTTCAGAACTAGCTACACACACGCGCGCGAGTCTTCTGTTTCCCGCAGCTTTTCCTTCTCGGTTGACCCTTTTTCACTGCATCATTATTACGCACATGACCCGCAGGTGGTGACCCTTACGGGAAAGTTATGTCCGAAAGAGGCATCTGGGCCAGGGGCATATTTGGGGTTCCCTTTCTAGCCCACGGCCGGAAAACCCGCTCCACAGCTACTGTATGCATAATGTAGGTCAGCCAGCAGATTATAACCGCCTCCAACTGAGGCTTACCTGTGACAAGAGTACAAGTGGTGCCATCTATATGCAGAAGAAAATAGCAAAAACTTATTATACAAAGTTTTCAACTCATTTTTTGGTTTGAAATTCTTCGCAAACGAAAAGTTGGGTGTCTCAATCAAATTTTTAATAAATTTTAGGATACAAAAGGATTTAAAGAATAATTAAATGGCAAGTTAAATGGCAAGTAAGAATAATTAAATGGATTTAAAGAATAATTAAATGGCAGGCACCATAAATTGATTTCTGAATGATGCAGTTAATCAGTTGGGTCTAAATTTTGCAATGTCCCTTGTATAACAAACAGCCCAGGTGCTATTTAAATGGCCCGATTACTTTATTATATACGAGCGCAAAAAGGTAATGTTACCTGAAAAGAAACAATCGAAATATTGAAACATTTAAATTTTAGCAAACCAATAACGCACGGAAATGCTTTAAATATACATAGTACTGGGTGTGGTGTTTTCCTCAGAAGTTAAAATCAGGTGGCGAGTAGTAGGTTCGGTCCCAGGAACATTTGGGGGAGGGGTGGTAGTGAGCAAATATCAAATCGACCCTCTTTGGAACTGTACAATGCTTCTCTCCGACTCCCCTCCCTTAGTCTTTAAGGGGAGGGGATCGCCTTTATCAAAGGGGTACTGGGACTGAAACTTGGGGAGGAGGGTATTTTTAATAAGATGAATAGGATGATCAATGGCATATTCAAGGGAGTATTTTGGGGGCTTTTAAAAACTCCCTACTTCTGCAAAAGTCGGTCATGAAGAAAAAGGAGCGGGGGTGGCTCAGTCGGTAGCGTGCCAGTCTCGTAATCTGTAGTTCCCAGGTTCGAGTGCCAGCTGGGTCAGCGTTGAGATTTATCTCCGCAAAATTCCCCGCCCTGCCCACGGTCAGTAGGGGACACCGATGGGCTTGTAAAGGCCGCCGTCCGTCGGATGGGACGTTAAGCCGTGGCCCCGTGTACGGAGAGCTATACCCAGTGCACGTTAAAGAACACGCTGGATGGCCTTGACGGGAGGCTACCATCTGTCTCCCAACAGCTGTTCAAGTGGGTCCCCTCCCCCAACCTTCTCTGAGCCTTCGGGGTCCATGTGACCTGGCCATTTAGCCCATGGTGTGCAAAAAAGTGCCGCTCAGAGGTAAAACAACCCAACCCATGAAGATAAAAATAACGGCCGCTAAAGATTTTTAATGAGTAAATTGCTTATACACCGAAGAGCCGAAACACGGCGGCGCGTGTGGTCGTGAAATGGTATAAATAACACCTGATACTGAGCTCTGTTAATCAGTGCTCTTCTTGTTCTTCAGATGGGAAAAAGCAGTGGATTTAAACGTGTTTGACAAAGGCCAAATTGTAATGGCCAGACGAATGGGTCAGAGCATTTGCGAGAGAGCAAGGCTCACGGTCAAACATGGTTAATACCTTCAAAAAGTGGTCTTAGGAAGGAAAAATCACGAATCACCAGCAAGTTGTGGCCCGACCATGGCTGATGCTAGAGGTGAGCAAAGACTACCCCTTATAGTGCAAGCCAGCAGAAGGGATACTGTGGCGCAACTCGCCCGTAATTTGAATGCTGCTGACGGGAATATTGCGTCACAACACACAGCACATCGAATCCTGCTGAAAATGGGGCTGCATAGCCACAGGTGGCTCCAAGTGCCCATGCTAACCTCAGTTCACCATTGAAAATGCCTACAATGGGCACACGAACATCAAAACTGGATATTCAATGATTGGAAGGTTGTCTGGTCTGATGAATCCCGTTTCCTGTTGCATCATGTGGATGGCCAGGTACGTGTGCGTCGTTTACCTGGTCGTTTACATGTGTGTCGTTCACCAGGATGCACCATGAGACGAAATCAAACCAGTGGAGGAAGTGTAATGCTTTGGACAATGTTATGCTGGGAAACCCTGGGTCCAGTCATTCATGTGCAGGAAACTAAAATGTCTGCCACCTACCTAACATCATTGCAGACCAGGTACATCCTTTCATGGCAATGGTATTTACCCCTAGTAGTGCCTTCTTTCAGCAAGATAATGCACCATGTTATATTGTTCGAGAATGGTTCGGGGAACATGAAGACTTCCAGGTATTGCCTTGACCTCCAAATTCCCTAGACTTCAATCGAGCATCTGTGGTTTGTGTTGGAACAGCATATGCAATCTGTGGCGGCTCAACCACGTAACTTACAAGAGTTAAAGGATCTGCTGGTAACGTGTTGGTACCAGCTATCAGAAGACACCTTTAGAAATTTTGTAGTGTCCATGCCTCGCTGGGTAAGAGCTGTTTTGGCGGCACGTGGAGGACCAACATTATATTAAGGAGGTGGGTCATAATGTTTTGGCTCTTTGGTGTAAATAATGGATGACTAAAGAGGGGGGGGGGGTTAAATTTCTGTCTGAATCGTTCCCTCGAGAGCTCCTTCTTGTAACTTTTGCATTGATTAAACCACCCACCATACCACAAATAATTTTCACATACATCCTAACTATACAGATCTAGATATCCGTTGCTATTCGTGCAGATTTTTTTCCTTCATTGTGATAGAAACCGAACCACATATGACCATATATAGTACTAATATCTTCATTTCATTTGAGAAAATAAGTGTAGGAATTTGTCTGACTAAAAAAATTCTAATTCTAAAGAATTTAGCTGACACACCAACACTCCTTTACTTATTTCACCCTTTCTGAATTAACGATTAGCAACCGTTAAAAAAGAATATTTAGCTGTTTCCTTATACAAAAATGCACTGCTTAGCAACTATTAAAAGGGAATAGGCAGGTTTTAGAGAACTGCCCCTTCCCAACGCCTTCCTTGATATTTTTAATAATCTGTACCGAAGAGAGAGAAAATAATCACATATTTTGTAATAATATTTTTCCCAAAGGTCATTAAAAATGGAAACAAGTACAGGAAAAGGTATTCTGGTTCAGTTCAGTCACTTAGCTGTCCCTAAAAGTTTTTCTTGA
This sequence comes from Ryuthela nishihirai, assembly GCA_038380435.1. Classification (NCBI taxonomy): domain Eukaryota; kingdom Metazoa; phylum Arthropoda; class Arachnida; order Araneae; family Heptathelidae; genus Ryuthela; species Ryuthela nishihirai. The sequence goes on from JAWZYU010000027.1 coordinate 54,876,705, forward strand.
TCTGGGACTCAGAGGGAAATCTGCTACCAGGCATAGCCCTAAATGCTCAATCCTGAAGTGTTCCCTAATTAGATCTAAATTAAAGTTATGGAGGAATACAAAATCATAATGAGAAATTCTTATACTATTTATGTTTGAATTTAGCGATTTACTTGCTTGGTGAGGGGAGGGTTGGCTCACTCAGTAGCCACACCAGGCTCATAAACTGATGTTCTGAGTTTCGAGTCCAAATTGTGCCTGTACTGATATTTATCTCTACTTTCCCATTCTGTCCTTGATCAGAAAGGAGAAATTGGGGTGGTGGTGGTGGTGGGGTTATGATGGGTTTGAAAAGGCAGCTGTCTATCGGATGGGCTTAACACCCCATCCGATACTGACTCCCTGTGCAGGAGAGTCATACATGATGTTAAAGAACATGCTGAATGGCCTTGACAGTAGTCTATTAACAGATATTCAGTGAATCCTCTTATACAGCCTTCTCTGAGCCCTTGTCACCTAGGCTTTAGCCTATAATGTGTAAGTGCCACTTAGAGGTAAAAACAATCTAATCCAAATGCTCCGTTAAAAAAATTATCCTATTCTGTTACTCCTTCCCCAATTTTTTGACACTATACTAGAACTCTGATTATCCATACTAACTGGGGCCAAAAGTAATCCAGAAAACTGTACATGTGTATTTCGAATATTTATTTTGAAAGATATTACAATGTTAAAGTAGCAAAACCATAATATTAATTTAGTAATCATTCAAAATACATATCAAGCATATAATAGGCATACAATCAGTAATCAACAATATATGAATTTTCGTAAAATATAGTGTTCATATACTGTCCAAAAGTAAAAAAAATAAACTCCCTCAAGCAGCTGTTTGGCACAGAGGTCTGACAGGAGCCCGTCAGTTTATATGCCACAGCAGATCTGAGCGGATGGCAGGACCTAGGCAGAAAAGCGACACATACATCCATGCTTTACCCGGGGCTCGAAACCCAGGTCCCTTAGATCAGTAGCCAAGTGCGCTAACCACTCGGCCACTGTCCAAATCTATCCTTAATCCGTTAATGATGAAATTTAAGAACTTATTAATTCTTCAAAAGACTTAATTTTTTACAGCTAAATTGATCAGCCTTTTCAAACAAAGCAACTAAATCAGTTTTCAGCGAACTTGACATCCAAAGGGTTAATTCAACGAAACAAGAAGTGACAGGTAATGTGAACTCTCCAACTGCCCCCCTCCCCATCGATAGTGCTTTAACCCTATATTAATCACACCTATCAATATTTCATCCCCTTATTGAAAACCTCGCTTGATATGTCAAGGTGACCATTTGTTTTTGGAAGTAAGCAATCTTCCAGAAAAGTAACGTTTCCCAAAGGGCGAAGTATAAACTACTCAGAAAATTCCCAAAAAACTGTCTTTAACGGTGGAAACACCATCGTAAAACAGAAGCTTTTATTCACCTATTCCATATTAAAAATCAATGCCATCTTACTTTCAAAAGGGTAAAAAATCCCCCTAATTTTGTTAATGGCTGATGATATCCTGCTAGGTATTGCATCAGTAATTTGTGTCCTATGAGGTGTGACATCACCCTGCTGTGTCTAGAGTTGTGACATCAGTGTCAGTCTGCCGAGCTCAGTCTGTCATCAGTCTCCTTCATGTCTTTCAAGGAGTTAGTATTGCGTCATGTGCATTCTATTGTCGATCGGAATGATGAAGTGTTAGAATATTGTGATGGAACTATTGGTGTCTTGCGTATAATATTATATTGTACGAATTAAAGTTAGGTGTTCCTTTTCCTCTCTGCAAATTGAGTACTTTCCATCTTACTTGTGAACTGTTCTAGTATTCAAACAATGACTAGACTGAACAAAACTGACTAAGTTACAGGCAGACAGAGGCTGACATATGAACTTTGTCCAAGTTGACCATGTAAAAAATCTCTATGGTATTAGATTTCATCAGCTTTCATGTAAAAGAGTAATTTCTAGTGAGAGAACTTGGGATTGTGGTCAGGAACACAGTGTGTCATCTCTCTGTTCAATCTTCGACATTACCAAATTTTTCCGGAAGAGGCCAGGAAGTTCACAACTTTGTGTCCAAATAGGTCATAGGTCTGCCCTTCTCTCCCTGATAAAAACGTAAGAACATCAGGTCGTTCTAACATTTTAAGATGTGTGTACGAATGTTATGCACCCCCAGAGGAGGCTATGGTCAGTTAAAAAGGTAAAACACATTTTGCTACAAAATTAAACCTCCACCATATCTATCTCGAATTTTGGCTGTTCTGAATTATCTCCCAAAAGTTCCTAAAAATGCAGATATCATAATGGAGATCACTGCTTCCAAGCAGTGAGCATAAAGTGTCCAAAACATGGAAAGTTTGCCACAAGGATACTGATCGATGTGAACTTTACTGCTTTCCACATGGTTCGAAAATTGGCTGGTGCTGCATCTTTCCTCCAGATAGCTCATTTCATCTCATCCCTCACAGGTGCTTGACTGAATTGAGATCTAGTGGCTGGGAAAGCCACTGTAGTAAGCTGAAGTCACCATCATATTCCCAGAACCATTCATGGATGATTCTAGCCTTGTGATATGGAGCAACATCCTGCTGAAAGAATCCATTCACGGATATACTGCTGCTGTGAAGGGATGTTATCTTCCATTCTCATTTGTTGAGTATTAGTTGCTTTGGGCAACGGAATTAATAACTTACTTATCAGAAAGGTTTAATCACATTTTGTTTGATATAATCAGTCTCTCAGCTCAATAGATCTCTGGCTAGAAATAGACAGAAACTGAAATATCAGGCGTCCCTGACATATGAGTGGAAAGGGTTAAAGCAGAGTCAAAAAAAATGTTTATTGGACAATTTATTAATTAAAATAATTTTCAGCTGAAAAAATTAAACTTGCATCTGTTGAAATAAAAATTCAGTTCAATAAATACAAATATTAATATACATATTATATATATACAACACTTCTTTTGTTGTAAGTCTCTAATTTCCCATATTGGCATCCGAGATAAATCAACATTTAAGAAATTTCTTTAAGATAAAACTTTATTCCTTCACTTGTAATTTCCTGAGTTTCTACACAACAGATCAAAGGACCAATTTTCTTTTTCAAAACATCGGACACAGCAAACTGAGGCTGGAAGAAAAAATATTTTACTTGATATGTAGCAATATAGCACAAAATGGAACAAAAACATGCCATGTGAAAATGTGCCATAGTTACCAAATTCATTCTTTGACTATTTCATTACAAATAATAAATCATAGACTAATATTTATTATCTTGGCTTATGTTTTAATATAAACATTATGTTTATTAGGTAAAATTCATAAATTATATTGAAACTAATGTTCAACAGATGAAAAAAAAAAAAGTTAAAATTTAGATTAATATATGTAGCAACTTATGACAAATAGATTCACTTACTTGTGAATAAGCACACTAATATTTCGACCTCTGATTGGGATCATCATCCGAGGAGATGACCTAAGTCAGGGGTTGAAATATTAGGATATTTACTCACAAGTAAGTGAATCTATTTGTCTTAAGTTCCTACGTATATTAATCTACCTGTTCTAAAACAGCCATGAATACAATTATTATTAAAATTTAGGATATATCAAAAAATATTTGAATTTGAAAGTAGTGAAGCAAAAATTATTTTGTATAATTAAACAGTGAGATCAAAATTAGATAGTGAGATGAAAAATGGTTCATTGCTTGGATCCTACATTACAGTTGTCAGTTCAATTGAAAAACTAACATAATACATTTTAAAAATAATCTGAGCATTATATATACTGCGTGATCACTGAATTATGACTACTCCATGTATCAGTGAGATCTAACTTTGAAGCGCTATAACTTTCAAATAAGCATTTTATGAGAAAATGTGGCGAAGGACAATTTAAAGACCTCAATCAAATCTATCTAAATTTCGATTTTCAACAATATTCTTTCAGTGTTTTTAAACAGGTATGGAAGTTCGAACATTTAAGAGAATCAATGTGTTCTAAGAAATTTATCAAAAAATTAAATGAATATAGAAAGAATTATTTACACACACTTTTAAAATATTTAGTTATTTGAAAAATGCAAGTACAGATTACGGTAAGTACGGTTTTTTAATATAAAGTTATTTGAAAAAATGCTTCTTATTTCAGTTTTCATTAACTTCAAAATTCTTTCATTTAGCATTGCTGTTCTTAAGTGTTAAAACTTCAAAAAACATTTTTAAAAGACTTTTTTGCCCAGAAAATAACTGATATAATCACAAGTTATCATTGAGCAATAAGATTTGACATTTGTCTAATGCTCTGTAAACCTTTCCTGTGAAAAATGTATGGTTTTTCCAATAAATAACGGAATTATCTGGCAAATGTAGAGGGAATCTATATACAGGGTGAATCTGAAAAAGTGGGCAAAACTTTACAGGGTGGTAGAACGCAGTTATACGAGCAATATTCGTCATAGAATGTATGGTCGGAACGCAAACGGCGAGCTGCTAGGTGGCGTTGGAAATGGTATAAAAGGGCATAAAAGCATCATTTCATTTGAAGATATGGTGAAGGCCCTGTTGATGGGAGAATATGCAGACTCATGCACCCCATGGGCATGCAAAATTGCAGCCTTAAATTCTCTCATGCATTGTCAATGATTTTGGTTACATTATATACATTTTATCCCTTTTGTTTTCATTAGCAACAATGTAGGACACAGAAGAATCTGGAAACTGTTCTTACCATTTACAAATGTTCTCATATAAGGACATGCCTACCAAAACGAAAGTCAGCTTTAACTGGCCACTATCTCCTTAGAGCTAAAGTTTGAGTAGACTGGGATTTGCTTTTGCCAGAACATTACAATTGTTTTTTAGCATTCCATTGGTGAGCTCAATTATAAATTAATTTCATTTAAATGATGATATATAAACCAAAATTATATGCTAGCTGGCAAAGGCTAAGTAAAAGTAAATATTTATGATTACTGATATAAATGCTAGATGATGAAACTTTAATAAATACATAAAGATAATACAATGAAATATTAAAATATATTTAAATCATTCTTACTTGTGTATTATTAAAAGTTGGCAGCAGACTTTTAGTTGTTGTAAGCAGTAGCTGGAAATAAAATTATTCACGTTTAGTCTAAACATTTTAGTAGATAATGGAAACACAAAAAAACTTTTAAATTAATATTTACTAAAATATAATAAATCACATTATATGTATTATATTTGCTATATTTAATGAAATTTAGCATAATTTTAGATAAAAGAATAATGCAGTAAAAAGTATTCAAACACAATACTTTTGCTCCTAGATTTCAGCTTTAGTTATTCTCTTAGTTATTCTCACGGGAGTTTTATTTTCCTATAATACCCCCACTGAGGATGCCGATGACAATGAGAAGGATATGTTTTATGGACAACTTCAGGATATTTTAAATTCTGTCAAGAAAGGAGATATTACCCTTGTTCTTGGTGACTTCAATGCCAAAGTTGGTACCGACTCTGATCTTTGGGGAGGAGTAATAGGCCCTTTTGGTATTGGTAGCTGCAATGGCAATGGGCAACGTCTCCTACAGGTAAGTAAACTCAATGGATTCAGAATAACTAACACTTATTACAAACACCACGACATACATAAGTACACATGGGTTTCACCCGATGGGCTGCATAAGAATATGATTGATTATATATTAATTAACAGCAAATGGGCTAGTTCTGTTAGGAATACCAGGTCATATAGGGGAGCTGAAATTGGATCTGACCATTACCTTGTTAAAAGTGTCTTGCAACTTAAACTTAAAAAGTGTTGTGCTAGGGTTAAAAATTTTCCTTTTAATACTGAAGCTCTGAAAGACCCAGTTATAGCCAAAGCTTAACTGGGTCTTTCAGTAGTAAGCATACCATGACTGTCATAATGACTAAGTAACCAATTATAGGTTACTTAGTCATTATGACAGTCATGGTATGCTTACTACTGAAGTTGAGGAATAATGGGATCATTTTAAATAGGGTTTTTTTGGACACTAACAGTACGCTTTTAGGTAAAAAGAAGCAGAAGAGACAGAATTATCTGAGTGATAAGGCACTTGAGCTTATTTCGGAAAGAAAGAACTGCAGGAATGTCCTTAATCAATACCCTACTAGTCCTAATAGAAAGCATTACAAAGAACTTAATAAACGTGTGAAGGGTCAGTTAGCTACTGATAAGAATCTTTGGCTTGATGGCCTTGCTGACAAAGCTGAGGAAGCAGTTAGACAGCACAACAGCAGAGAGCTGTACCAGATAGTTAATGTTTTGTGTGGTAGAAAACGTACAGGTATACAGGGATTAAAGGATAAACAAGGTAAGGTTATAGAAGGTAAGGATTCTGTCATGGCTAGGTGGGCTGAGCATTTCAGTGATATTCTAAACAATGTGGTTAGTTCTATTCCCATTGTTTGCAATGATGATAGATGCATTGGTGGCTTTAATGTTGGCCCTATAATACAATCTGAAGTTATTTTGGCTGTTTCTAAACTTAAACTACATAAATCCCCAGGGGTAGATGAAATTACTACGGAAATGCTTAGAGCTGGGAATGTTTCGGTTACCATTTGGATGACTGAAATTCTGAATATCTTTTATGATAAAGGCATGGTTCCTAAGGATTTTACAAGAGCTATTGTTATCCCTATTTTCAAAAAAGGTGATCGCAGTTCTTGTGATAACTATAGGGGTATCAACCTATACTCTGTTCCAGGTAAAGTTCTTTCCATGATTGTGCTTAACAGAATTAAGAATCTGGTTGACAGTCAATTGCGTGATGAGCAATGTGGATTCAGAAGTGGTAGGGGTTGTGTGGATCAGATATTTTCACTTAGGCAGATTCTTGAGAAATGTTTAGTTTCAGAAACCTTTGGTTGCTAGCTTTGTTGATTTCAAAAAGGCTTTCAACTCTGTTGATCGTCATAATTTGTGTTTGATTGTGAAATCATATGATATACCTGACAAGTTAGTTAACATAATGAAAGCTCTCTATAATAACACTGAGTCGTGTGTGAGAGTTGGTAAGGTTTGTAGCAATTGGTTTAGCATTACTTCTGGTGTTCGACAAGGGTGCATTTTGTCTCCTTTTCTCTTTAGCTTGGTTATTGATTATGTTATGTGAAATTCACTTCAAGGGAAAGATTTTGGCCTTAAATGGGCTGGAGATACGAAAATTTCTGATTTAGATTATGCTGATGATTTAGCCCTTTTGGCAAATGATGTTGATGAGATGAACTCTTTCATTCGTGATGTTGATGAGACTGGTAGTAGAGTAGGTTTGGTTATAAACAGAGAGAAAACTAAAGTGATGAAAATTGGTCAGGTAGGCTGTAATTCAGTTAATCTGAATGGTTGCAGTCTTGAGCAGGTGTCACAGTTTAATTATCTTGGGAGTTATGTAACAGATAATGGTGATATGCGGCATGAGATTAACAGACGAATAGGGATTGCTGTCGGGACTTTTAAGAATCTATGGAGAGTGTGGAGAAATAGGCGTATACACCTAAAGACTAAAATTAGACTGTATAATAGTTTGGTTCTTTCTAGGGTTAGTTATGGTAATGAAACTTGGACACTTTGTAAACAAGATAACAGGAAACTAGATGCTTTTGATTCCAGATGCTTACGCAGTATCTTGGGCATTAGGTGGTTCAACTTTGTAACTAATGATGAAGTTAGGCAAAGGAGTTTGCAACCTCCTTTAAGCAGCATATTGTGCAGAGAGAGACTCCGTTGGTTTGGCCATGTTGCCCATATGGATAATTATAGATTGGCAAATAGGGTTATGAACAGTGTGCCTAAAGGCCTCAGAAAGAAGGGGAGACCTAGGATGCGGTGGGCACACAATGTCAAACAGGACCTTATTAGAATTGGTGTGCAGTGGCCAGATGCAGTAGATGTAGCTCAGGATAGACTTGCTTGGAGAACTAAATTGCACGGTGTGGTTGGACCTCCGTAGCCCATGGATGCTTGAGGATGATGATGATAATACATATTTTCCATAGAATGCTTGGAAAAAAAAAACAATAAAAAGTATATTGTTGGAATACATTAATAAGCTTATTTTTCTCTTAAAGAGATTCTGTAGCAAAGTAAAGTTATTACTACTAACTGTAATAATGCGTTTCAAAATGTTCAAGTGGTTTAAATATTTGGATTAAATATTAAAATAACCTAGTTATTATAAAGGCTTTAAATTTTTTACATCTGATTAAATAATATCTGTTGCTAAATGGAAGTTACTAAACGGACCTTGGATTTTCTGCAAACTTTACAGATAATTGTATGGAACACAAGATGACAACTGCAATGGCATAATTTGATATTTTGTATTGTTTATGAAGTGGGAGATTCACCCTGTATAATGAGTGTATAAGGTGTGTAGCTAATTTGCCTCACTAGAGACTTTATGTACAATTTAATAAATTAAATACAATTTATATAGTAAGCCTAATTTAATCCATCATTGATGCTCAGGTTACTTGTGGGATTTAATTGTGTGAGCAGGAAGGAGCTTTAGCCACAATCTCTACAGTTTACCTGTTCTTCAGGTGGCCCTTATACAGCAACCATAAATTCTTGGTGCACAGTATAAATCTACACAACCCACTTTCAATGACACTCCAGTCAACAGAAGCTATGTACTCTGGGATGGTGGGGCAATGGAAGCCTTGAATGTTCTGTGATACATAGTTTTGACTATGGCTCCACCAGCCCATTGACCACCAACAAATAACACCTTTTTGGTAGATATTTACATCATAATCTTTTCTGTCTTGCAATCAAGTAATAGTCATATGATCCCAGAGTTGTCTTAAATACAAGCACCTCTGCTACTTGTATTTAAGACGGTTCAGGATTATATGACTCTAATATGTGCTCTACTTTGAATGTCTGTGCATCATAATTGTAGTAAAAATAGCACATTATTTCTAATTTTTTGGCTAGGCAGTATATATGAATTTTTATAAGCATTTCACTAGCTTTGTTTCATTTAGCTGCATAGGCTAACTGTTAAAATTTAAATATCTTAAATCAAACTTATTTCAGATCAAAACCTCAAAGGTTAAGAGATATACCATATTAACAAAAAGAAACAAATCTAAATTACCGTAATCTGTACTTGCACTTTATCTGTGTGAAACAAATGAACTAATACTTCCATCTTCATGTTTTGAATGGGATGGCCAACAAGATTATTGCAGTCTTCACAATATATGTTTGAACTAAAAGCAAGTAAATAAATATTATTTTGCAGATAACAAGATGCAATATTTCATTTGTCATTCACTACTATTTGTATTCTTAAATAACATGTCAACTACCTTAACCCATTGGTTCTCAAACTTTCTGACATGTGACCCCTTAGAATTGTAATAAATTTATGTGATCCCCTTGAATCATAGATAAAATTATGCAGTCCCTTCCCTCCTCCCTACAATGTAGGGCCTACACATTTGCAAAACAAAAAAAAATTATTAAAAACATTAACAAAGAAGAAACTACCAGAGCTTTTCAACATACTTCCAAACTGCTTGAGACTCGCTGTTTGAGAACCACTGCCTTAACCTATTTGATAAGCAACATCTGCTACCAAGTCCACTAAAGAAATTACTTTCTTAAAATTAAAAATATATATAATGAATAGATTAAAATTAAATATCAAACACAGTATCACTATAATTAACAAACATCTAAAGTGTAATGTTTGTTGACACACATTACCCTAAGAAATGTTGGTTTGTTGGTTGGGGTTTTATGATGCAACAGCAGCTAAGATCATATTGTGCCAAACATGATATATAGTAAAAGGTAAACAGATAAAAGTCATGAAACCCACAACCAAATTTAAAAAACAACACACAAAGGGGAAAAGGAATGAAACTATACAAGACATAACAAGAACTGAAAAATGTATAACCAACAACAAGTGTTAAAACCAAAAAATCAACAACGAATGCATAAGACCCACAAAAGCGACAATTTAAAAGAGAAAAAAGGGTAAAAATACAAATATTAGTAAAATAGCCAGCAAAACATAAAAATTCCAAAACAGGTGTTAAAAAAAAGTCATCAGGTAAAAGGTGGCCTAGTGTAAGGGGCTCGGCCATAAAATTGTGGAAGTTAAAATATAAATGGCATCCAAGATGAAAAGCAACAGAATCGATTAAAATATGTTGAATGGTTAAAATGGTGCCACAACACTCACATTTAGGTTCAGTGTCCACCTGAAGAAAAGAATTTGTGATAAACGAATGACCTAAGGGAGCTGAGCAAGTACAACTTTCTCCTTGCGATTCCTAAGAAAATGTGACTGTCATGGTTTGACAATGGGCTTGATAACGAAAAGTTTGTTACTGACCTGTTCAGACCAAGATCTCTGCCACTGTGCCTGGAGCTTAGTGGAAAAACACCGTCAGAAGTCCACATATGGAATCAGCAGTGGAGAGTCAGATAGGGGCGTGGCCAACTTGGCAGCAGCATCTGCTAAGTCATTGTCCCTGCTGCGACATGATTTGGTACCCAACAGAAGAGAATGGTGGTTGTGGCTGTCAGACAATGGAGCTGTTGGCAGATCTTGGAGAGAACAGGGTGAGGCTGATGCCTCATCAAGATCAAAATCTGTAGCAAGCTAAGTGAGTCGGTGTAAAGTACACACCGAAATGATGTTTAGCTGTGATGTGGTCCAAGGTGAGAATGATAGCGTGCAACTCTGCAGTGAAGATGAAACACTGCTGTGAATCTAGTATACAATGGTGATATCACAGCAGACCATGGCTGATCCCACTGATGTGCTGGACTTCAAGCCATCTGTGAAGACAGGCAAGACTTCATAGCCCATGACTTCATTGCAAACTATCGAGATTTTTATTTCGCCAGATTTTGGTGCTATGTATTTCCTGATACACTTGATCAAATGGTCCCAAATTTTGCAGCTAGATTCCTCCTGCCTGACCTCATGTTGGATTAAAAAATCAGGTCCCATCTCTGACCTCATGTTGGACCAAAAATCAGGTCCTTAGCTGAAATGAGCCACCTTAAAATAATAATGTCTTTGGAAATGTGCAAAATCTGACAATGGCAGCAGATTTAAATGTTATTATGACTGTTGTGTTCACAGTTAGGGAGCAGTAAATAGCAACAATAAATTTGACAGTGATTATCGTCTCCCATAGGAAAAGCATGAAAAATATTATGGCTTCTAGCAAGCCCCCTTTTGGACTTTCAACTTGAAATTTGGCAATACAAGCTGGGTACAACCAGAGACATTCTGTGAAAATTTGAAGCATTTACCATGTTCCCCAATGAGTTATGGCTGCCACAGACACATACACAGAGAGAGAGAGAGAGATAGGCAGCTTCTGTTATTATGTAGATACAAATATAAAAGAATAACAGTTATATAAAAAAAAAGATTATCCTGTTCTTAAAATGCTTAACATTAATGCAAATTTTACTATGCATTTTGAAATTATTACCTTGCATCTTGAAAAAGATTTTCTTGATAGCATATGTCACATTGTAACCATGAAATGGACTTTTCCCCATCAACTCCTGATATTGTACCTATAAAATGCAAATTATAAGCAATGAAATAGCAATTAACTTAAATTATATAGAAACAAGAAATATCAACTGAAGAGTAAACAATAAAATTTGTAGTGTAATGTGGGACTGTACAAAAAAAAGTGCAATTCAGAAGTCATAATGATATGCCATAAACATCAATGTGCCTAGAAGCAGTCGACTGACGAAATCCCATTTTTCTGCAAACTCTTGTTTGAATCTTCAGTATGCCCAGTAACTGATCCATATCAACCATTGAAAGTTATTCAAAGTGTGACTTATCTTCCAAAGTTGAAGTTGCCAGAATGAAATTTTTGAACCCAAAATGACATTTGGGTTGTTTTGGGTTGTTTTACCTCTGAGCGGCACTTTTTTGCACACCATGGGCTAAATGGCCAGGTCACATGGACCCCAAAGGCTCAGAGAAGGTTGGGGGAGGGGACCCACTGGAACAGCTGTTGGGAGACAGATGGTAGCCTCCCGTCAAGGCCATCCAGCGTGTTCTTTAACGTGCACAGGGTATGGCTCTCCCGCACACGGGGCCACGGCTTAACGTCCCATCCGACGGACGGCGGCCTTTCCAAGCCCATCGGTGTCCCCTACTGACCGTGGGCAGGGCGGGGAATTTTTGCGGAGATAAATCTCAACGCTGACCCAGCTGGGACTCGAACCTGGGAACTACAGATTACGAGCCTGGCGCGCTACCGACTGAGCCACCCCCGCCCCCCCAAAATGACATAAGTGCTTGTTTACTACATCAATGCCAAAGACTTTACAAGTGTTCCTAAGTCAAATATGATGCATTTTCCTCTTTTTGGAACTTGTAGAGTATCACATGCCTTAAATGCACCTTGTCGACCTCCCTTCTGCCTGTTGAAATGCAATTTGTAATTTACTGCCTGGTTACACCAAATCACTAATTTAATCAGACAGTATTCTAACTTGTACTCTAAATTAATAGCTCCTAATCATTATATTCTACACTCACACTGGCTGTTGCAAGTTGCCTACATACATTTCATTCAAGCATCAGATAAAATCAATCAGGCATAACTTTTGCACAGGTCCAATAAAAGATCACATTGTGCAGATTGGGTTGGGTTGTTTTACCTCTGAGCGACACTTTTTTGCACACCATAAGCTAAATGACCAGGCCACAAGGACCCCGAAGGCTCAGAGAAGGTTGGGGGAACTGGAACAGCTGTTGGGAGACAGATGAATTTATAACAATAAAGCTGCTAAACACACTGGATGGCCTTGACAGTCTACTGTCAAGGCCATCCAGTGTGTTCTTTAAGTGCGCAGGGTATGGCTCTCCCACACACGGGCCACGGCTTAACGTCCCATCTGAAGGATGACAACCTTTCCAAGCCCATCGGTGTCTTCCTACTGACTGTGGGTAGAGTGGGGAGTTTTGAGGAGATAAATCTCAACGCTGACCCAGCTGGGACTCGAACCTGGTGCGCTACTGACTGAGCCACTCCCACCACATTGTGCATAAGAATGGATTTTCAGTTAGATATGCATTATACCACAACCTTTATTTTGAATAGCAATAGTTTTATCCCCAGATTCAGATCATTGTCAACTGACTTTGATCAAAACAATCTGACACTTTGCTTTGTAGCTATTGTTAGAAGTGCACTGACCCAACACTGGTAACACAGTGTTATAGGATTAATATACTACTGATAGTTAGACAATAGCATAACTGGGGTCTCAACTTTGGTGTACTCTGTGTTTGCCTCCTACATTTTTAGGATAGCTTTAATATATACACTCCTCATAAAAAAAATTACTCCACCCAGAAGTAGAGTTACGTTTATGCAAATTAGCATGGAAATGCAGGACAGTGATGTATGCAAATGAACGGAAAACCATGGGTCCAGCTACATTTAAAATGCAACAGATGACATGGATTCCATTAGTTGTAAGAAAGGAAGTCATTGTAGCAAAGTGGACAGTGTAGAAAAAAAAATGGTGTTAAAGAAGCCAAACCTGACCTGTAAATCTGGTTACCATTGAAGGGTAATGACATTTGTACATCATAATAAATAGGTCTATGTGAAGCAGGATGGTTTACATGATGAATTGCAGCCCATTTGGGATGTGTTGCACAAACAGTTCAGTGCTGCTGGCAGCAATGGACATGGGAAAGTATTTTATGTCATCATTCAGGATCAGGTTGTCCTTGAGTGATACAGATTGGGATGATCAGCATATTAGCCATATGGCTGTCAGTAAAAGAAATGTGACTGCTTGACATATATCTAGTGACAGAAAAATGGATAGGGAACAGTCAGTATCATTGATACCTGAATGAAGCTAGTATAGGAGGGAGGTGCCCTCTTTTCTGCACACCATTCACTAAAAGCCATAGGCATGCCAGATTGCAGTGATGCAATTGAATGAGCTGAATGGCATGATGAATGGTGATATATAATCTTCAGGATTGAGGTCTGCATCTATCTGGGACAGAACAATGACTGCACTTACCTATGGTGCCAAATGCCACAATTTCAGCATGATAATGCCTGAATATGAATGATAATTTCAGCAGACCTCATACTACACTCATTGCTCAACAGTGTTTGCAAGCTGTTCCCAGCTACATGACAACCAAGTGAGATCTATTGATATTCATGATGTCCCAGATGTGCTCAAACTGTTTCAGTTTGAGCACACTGGGGACATCATGAAATGACATCTGAGAACAGAACCGGCTCTGGTACACAAAGTAGGATCTTCAGATGTGAAACAAATCTGGAGAACCATAAACTAGGACATTAGTATGGACATTTTTGACTCACTTCCTGACCATATCACTTCTTAACATTTACTTTAGCACATATTAGTGCTTGTATTGCCAGGAAGACCACACCTCACACTGAATATCCATGAATCTGTCACACATGCAGGCTTCAAATATTATCATTTGTTACTACTACTACTTTTTAGCACATTGCTTTGTATGACATTCCTTCTGGGTGGAACAATTTTTTTAATGAGAATTGTATACAGATATTGTTGACCACAGTGTTAAAGTAAAAATGTGGGTGTGGAAAGTGACTTCACTGCTAGCAGTAATTGCTTCCCTGTTATAGGTAATGTCATACTGCTGAAAACAAAATTTTTCACTTACCTTCTGTACATTACAACTATGAATGATGCAAGTTACAAAATTTAAATTTTGTTATTGATACTTTATCAGCAAATCTGTGCTTGATTTTCAGCAATTTTCATTATTTACTTTTTAGCAAACTGAATATTTTATTTTAAACTGTGCTTGTGTGATGTTTTATTACTAATAAAATAGGTTTTTTTAAAGATTTCTTCACAGAACAGTATGTAAAGTTCTATAAATATACACACATATATATTACCTTCTATTATTACAAGGTCACCAACTTTTGTACTTTCCTCAATTGTTCTCAAAGGTATATATTTTAACTGTAATAATGAAAGATCCAGAAGACTTTGTGGTGACATAAGATGGTTGTAGTAAATAGGATTACTGTCATCAGAGGTTACAGTCGACTTAAAAACCGAAATTCTGCTATATTTGTCAATATAAAGCACATCTGAAAGAGGCAAAAAGTGTATACATATTTTTTATATACAAGGAAAGGTTTTAAGAGAATTTAAATTTATATTAAAAGTTATCAAGATAATTTTAATGTTTCACACATCTAAATGAGAGAAAAAAGATATTGGCCATCAATGTAGAAAAAAAAATTAACACAACTCCAAAATACATTATTTCAACAATACATGGTAGCTTGTTCATATTGGAAGGAGAGCAATGCACCAATCTCCTATGATGATGATGTACAGAACCAGTCAGGCCCAACATCTAAAGTGTCTGACTCCATCTTCTTGTGATTCAAGCCATTAGTAACTTTCAAAACTGGTTCTCTTCTGGAAGCAAACAGAAGTGGAGGGTTGCTAGATCAGTGTGGCTTACTGATCTGGGCTTCTATGGCCACTCTTTCTTTATTTTTTTTCCTGCCTTGCTGAGGAGGGGGTCAACTTCACAGGGTCTTGGTGCTGACCACTTATTCCCACTGAACTGGCTGTACTGGTGGGCTTCAGTTGAGGGAAAACCTACCATTGTATTTAATTTTGTTTGTGTGTTGATGGCCAGAACGAACAGATGCACAGGATACCTTATATCATCAGCTGGTGGATAATCCTGATATCAGAAACTATTATTATCTGAAACTTTGCTTCTTGGGACATGGCCAAACCTATACTGGAAGAAGTTCCTACCAGCATGGATGGCCTTATGACTGCAGTTATGGTTATTAGTTTCTTTAAAAATTCTACTAATCATTTTCTTTTCACAGGTACGTGGAATGTGAGGATACTGCATAGACTCTTGATGTCTTCATAGAGGAATTCAAGAATTACAACCTACTCATTCTGGGCTTGCAAGAGACCAGATGAACAGGTAAAGAAAGATATTTAAAAAGTCTTAAATTTCTCTTTTCGAGAAAAGAGAATGGAAACCATTTACAGGGCATGGATATACTTCTCAACAGAAATGCGGTAATGCTCTTCTATGATGTGATTGCATGAATGTATCATATCTCAAAATCTCATATTCAATTTTATAAAATCACATTTTTGAATTTAAAACAAATGGGATTTTGCTTCTTAAGAACTTAAAAAATTTTAAAAGTTCTAAAATATTCAGCAAAATTTAATGAATTTAAAAGCTTTACTCAGTGTTTTTTAAAGGTAAGGTCTTGGTCCCCTTGCACCCCATCTAAATCATTGGGTTAGTTTTATCTCTGCGTGGCACTTTTTTTGCACACACTGGGCAAAATGGCCAGGTCTCAAAGACCCCCAAGGGATCAGAAAAGGTTGAAGGTAAGGGGACCTACTGGACAGCTGCTAGCATACAGATTGAAGATTCCCATCAAGGCCTGCAGTGGGTTCTTTAACATGCACTGAATACGATTCTCCTGCAAATTATCCATGGCAAATTATCTCCATGGCTTTATACTTCTGATGGACAATGGCCTTTCCAAGCCTGTCAGTGTCACCTTTCTGACCCAGGACAGGGGTTTAGTAGAGATAAATCTCTACACTCACACACTGGAACTTGAACCCTGGGAACTGTAGATCACAAGTCTGGCACACTATCAAATGAGCTAGCTCCCACCCCATCTAGATCTGGACCTGATTATACTTAATGATTCATGAAATAATAAGCTGAAAAAAATTGGTTTTGCCATGAGTGGGACAGGACATATCCTGTGATTCTTTACTACTGAATTATTGATTTAACACCATGAATGTGAGTGACAAATATTAAATTCCATCTCTATGAGCCAACAGAGTTGTCCACTTCCCACATAGATGGCGTCACTGTGTGAATCAAATAAAAAATCTGGAAAGGTTATATGTCGCACTAGCTGAAAAAAAGGTTAGCCATTGATGGTGTAGTAGTAGCATAACTGGCATGTTTCCAAGAGATGTGGGTTCATATCCCACTCATGGCAAAACCAATTTTTTTCAGCTTATTATTTCATTAGTTCCATGTCTACAGGGCATATTCTGTGATTCTTTATTACTAAATACTTAATGATTATTACTTGGAATATTTATAAGAGAGCAGAGATGGCAGTGGAGAAAACCTTTTGACACAGGATCTACGATTTCTTAGAATATGTTTATAACCACCATGGAAGTAATGGTTTACAGGTTTCAAACCCACACTTTAACTGGTATAACTATCAGAAGACCTAACTGCCATTCAGTGGTTATGTCAATGTATGAGGAAACCTGTCTAAGCTAAGACGAATTTCTAGAATTTTTTTGTCCCCTGTATAGCATAAAACTGCAACATAGTCATAAATTATGATTATATATAATTTTGTATTATTATTCATCACTTCAATTATTAACAAATCTAAGCAACATTCATACACAAAAAAACTTTTGTAGATTATCTCACAAACAAATAGTAACATATCTCAAAGCTCTCTGTGAGATCTAGAGAAAACAGTATTTTGACAAAAATGAAATTTTATGAAAAATAAGAAGTAATGAATTGTTTAGGAATTAACCAGTTTCTGAACACTCAAGCATATGCTATAATGAGATTAACTTGCTGATTTAACACAAAAAGTCATTTATTTAAAATCATGGATATATATTACAATAAGAGAGAGCTGTGCTTTCATTCATTTAAATAACTACATAAAAAATTAAACTTTACTACCATAAAAAATCTGATTGAAACTAAAATTGGAAATAATTTTATTTAATGAATATTTTTTCATAAAACAGAAAAACTGCTAATAGGTAGTTACAGTAGAAGAGCAAGAAATTTTGGAAAGAGCTTAGAATATTTAGGGTAGGCAGGAAGAAAAAGGATTGGGGGGGGGGGGGTGAAAAAATTTAACATCTTTGTCAATTGATGATAATTACTAATTAAATTATACTGGTTAAATAAATAAATATAAAATAAATACCCCCTCAAGCAGCTGCTTGCCACAGAGGTCTGACAGGAGTCTGTCAGTTTATATGCCACAGCAGAAGGTCTGAGAGGATGGCAGGCTCTCAGCAGAAAAACGACACAAACAGCCATGCCTTAACCGGGGCTCGAACCCAGGTCCCTTAGATCAGTAGCCAAGCGCGCTAACCACTCAGCCATGGGACGGGTTACTCATAATTAAATGATGTCACATAACAAAAAGCATGTAAGAGAATGGCACAAAATATGTGCATATTTATCTGACATGATAATGAGCATAAAAATTGGGGTTGCTATAAAAGAGTACATGCACCATCACCACTTAAAACCAGACTAACATTAACTTGCACAGAAATTTGATTTTATCATGTCACAAAGATATTATGAACCAAGAAAAGGTTATTCCATGTCTTCTCAGGACAACTGCTACCTATATTTCACAGCAAGACAACGTAGGGAAATGACAACTAGGCAATTCTATATGAGCTATAGAGGCCATAGAGACAACAGTTTCAAGTATATACGGGAGATTGCATGAATGAGGTTTATATGAATGAAGAACAATGATTTGTATCTCCCTCACCCCCTTCAACAACATTATTTATCTAATATGGTAAAGGCATCACCTTTGGAGACAAGGTCAGTGAGCAAATGTGCTCTTCCAGATTAAAACAGATCATGTTTGAATGCCAATTCTCAATGTGTTCATCTGGAGATAACCAGGACTTGCCAAATCACTGTGATATCAATGAAATGAACCATTCTGGTGGCAGTAGTGTGATGGTTGGGGCTGGTATCATGATGAATGGCAATACAGAGCTTCACTTTCAAGGAAGCACAAGACTTTTGAGCCCTACATGATGCTTTTCAGAATACTCTCAGTAATACTCTCAGTCCTGATTTCATATTTATGGACATCTCATGGGGAGGGGGGGATATGAATTATTTTCTTAAAGTGAAGATATCCACAAGATGGAGTGCCAGCCCCTATCAGTGTCCATTATACTTCACCTCAATAAGCTCAGAACTGCTCTGGAGGGAAAAGTAGCTTTATTACCACAAAATTTCATCAAAAGTATAAGAATGCATTGTATGAGTTGTATGGCCCTCAGGGGTGATCATACACTTTATTAACATCTTCTATCCCCTAATTCCTGCACCTCAATTATGGAAATGCATGATGTTACATGCAGCACTCAAGCATATTACATGATTTCAGCATTGTTTCCTCTTGCTATTACTCATACAATGTCATGTAAAATAATTTTTTATGAAAATTAATTGTATATTTCAAAAACTGTTTAGAGTTAGATACACTTGTGTCCATTATACTTTAATTTTAAGCAATAGTGTAGAAGTAACTTTTTCAAAACTAGAATGAAAGTTTTAAATAAACTAACCATTTTTTTTAACAATAACACTGCCCCAAGAGAAGGGTAGGCTTTATCCCCCATGGCTACATTGGGTATTTATTCTGATTAACATTCTTAAGAATTTTAACCTTACAGACACAGTGATTAAAACTAATAATATCATTAATTTAACTACTTTACACTTAGCAATGAAATATCCTTTGGGCAAATGGTCAAGCAACATAGTCTCATTAATGGGTAGGTAGATAAGAATGCTCAACCAATAAGATTTGGATTAAGTAATAATTAAAAAATTACATATACTAAACTTCTCTTTCTACATATATATATACCATCTAACAAACATATCTGCCATAATTTTCAATAAAACAATAAGATTTCACAATCTCTTTTCAGATGTTATATCAAAAAAAGCTTTGCTAAATAGTAATTACAAATTTTAATTTCCACTAATAAATGCTATGTTGTGAATATTATAAGTACTTACCTCCTTGAAAGTTTGCTTCACTAACTAATATAACTGATTTATTATCAACTGGGATTAATTCTTCAGGCTTTACACTTTGGGAGCAAACATAAATTTTCATGTAGGAATATATTACAGCTTCATCATCTCTCTCCAACAATGATCTGTCCGTTACATATAAAATCATATTCTTTTGCCAAATAATTTTAACAATACAGCTGAAACGTTTAAATTTCTTATGTGTCTGCAAAAATTAAAGAAAATTTCACTGATTTCATGTTATATTCATAAAACAACTTTGTGTGTTAAACATTAAACCCAAAATATAAAATGGAAACACAATGCAAATAGAACAAATAAAACTTATGATTGACTAAATGATTCTGTTCCACAAATATTCAAGCAAATGCAACTAATATCTTATTTCCTTGACTTAAAAACTTCTCACTTAACCACTTGCCTGATGGGTTTTGAATTTTTTCCACACAAAAAATGTCAGGTTAATTAATCTTTAATATCTAATTTTTATGGCTAGTAACAAATTATCATTTAAAAACTTTATTTATTCATTAAAATAAAAATCTTAAAATTTAAATTTTTAAATAATTATTGATAAATATTGACTTGCCCATATGTCACATGGGCAAGTCAATTTTGTTAAGATGAGCCATTTTATTCCTCCATGAAATCAGCCCATGTATCTGATAAGGGCAAGTCAAGCAAGTGGTTAATATATTATTGCACAAGATACTGTTATTTGTTAATTTAGATAATGGCAATGAGAATATGAAATATATATACACTGATCAGCCAATACATTATGCAAAGATGTGTGCGTGCAGCCAATCAGTGTCACGTGCTAAGATCGTGAATGATATATATATATAAAATACCTGGGCCAGAGCTCTCACAGACAGTATTTCATTTTATCTCAACAAGGGAAAAGCAAAGGATTTATCTGATTTTCACAAAGGCCAGATCGTTATAGCAAGACGCCTTGGTAAAAGCATCTCTGAAACAGCGATGCTGGTAGGCTGCTCATGCTATGCAGTAATTAGTACCTATCAAAGATGGTCCGAAACAGATGACACTTCAAGCCTTTGACCATGCGTGGGGTGGCCACACCTCATTGATACTAGAAGTCAGTGCAGGCTATCTTGTCTTGTCCACAGCAAAAGGAGGGCTACTGTGGTTGACATTACCCATAATTTCAATTGTGGCAAAGGGCCCAATGTGTCCAAACATACAGTTCATTGTAAGCTCTTTGATATTGGTCTCCGCAGCCACAGACCCTAGTGTGCCTATGCTCACAGCCATTCACCATCGTCAATGCTTGCATTGGGCACGTAATCATCGACATTGGACCATAGAAGACTGGAAGAAGGTCGCATGGTCAGACAATGGTGTAACAGACTGTTTTCTGTTACACCATGTGGACGGATGAGCTCCGGTGCGATGTTTACCCACGGAAGCTTTCTCACCTGGATGCAGTGTGGGACGAACTAGGCAGCTGGAGGGAGTGTGATGGTCTGGGCAATATTTTCTTGGGGAACACTTGGACCAATTATCCCTGTAGAGCAAACTTTGACAGCTATCACTTACCTGAACATTGTGGCTGACCAAGTACACCCCTTTATGGCTATTGTATTCCCTGGCGGAGATGGCATCTTTCAACAAGACAATGCCACATGTTACACGGTGAAGAAAATTCAGGAATGGTTCCTAGAACATGAGGAATTCCATTTATTGCCATGGCCCCCAAATTCGCCAGACATGATTCCTATTGAGCATTTATGGTTTTAGTTAGAGAAACGGGCATGAGCAGCATCATTCCAATCACGTAATTTATGAGAACTGTGGGATCTTCTGTTGCAGTCATGGTACCAAATATCAAGCGACACCTACCAACATCTCGTTGAATCTACGCCCCATTGGGTGAGAGCTCTTTTGGCGGCAAGAGGAGGACCTACATCATATTAGGTAGGTGGTTTTAATGTTTTGGCTGATCGGTGTATGTATATATATATATATATAAAGAGAATATTTACGAATTGCTGCTGTTTTCTGTGCCTATAATGGGCTAAACAGCTAGGCCACTAAGACCCCACAGGTTTTCATAACTGAGAAGGGAAGGAGATCCACAGACAGTATTAAAAGACAGATGGAAGCTTCCCCTCATCTAGTGCAATATTTATTGTGCACAGGATATGGCTATCCTCCCACAGGCTGAGGCTTCACATCCCATCTAACAGATAGTGGCCTTTCCAAATCTATTAGTATTCCCCTTCTTAATGAAAGCAGAACTAAGGTTAGTGGAAAGAATCACAACACAAGCACAATGGGACTAAAACATGGAAACATAAAACCATGAAACTAAAAACATGGGAACATCGAATTATGAGAGAATGACTAAACCAAATGCTGACTGATAATTATGGTGAACTACTAGAGATGTAACTCAAAGAGTATAAAAACAAGCAACTTTTTAACATATGGACATTTTTATTTGCATTTCATTCTGCAACACATAAGATTGAGAAGAATCCTAGAAATTATTACTAGCTTGTACAGGCCTTCTCATACAAGGATATACCTAACTAAAACTGAAATCACTGCTGGCCACTTCCTCAGTCAGATATCACAAGTTGCAACACCATGAAGCAAACCTTGAACCTTGGTGAAACAGAGCAGAGTGATAGAGCATGTTAAAGGTAGTAATGGTTAATCACACAATCACCTGTGTGCATATTAAGGATGCATTTAGGGGGGCCCAATATGGCTCTCAGTACTGGGTATATATCCTGTTGGTGGTGATGCATGCAGCCAAATGTCAAGTCATTGATGTGTCCTGAGGTGTTTTCCACCATTCTTCCTCCAAATGGAGATGCAGGGTGTCCAGTGTGTGTGTGTGCTGGCTGTGGATGCAGTCAGAGATATCAACCCAGCACATCCCTTATATGCTCTATAGGTGAAAAATCTGGGGACATAGTAGGCCAAGGTAGGGTGTTGACATCCCATAGACACAGTTGAATAATGTATTCCATATAGGAATATGCATTATCCTGCTGAAAAATGGCACCAGAAGAGCTCTGCAGGAAAGCAGTGGGCACTAGAATGTCATCAACATATCATTGAACTGTTAAAGCAAATCATTGAACTGTAAAGCTGTGTTAAGCAACTAAAGATGCTCTGGAGTCCACAGTGCCCCCACACTAGAATGCAGGGTATGTGGGCACTGCAGCACTCCCAGATGTGTGCCAAATCTTGTCACTGGCTGCAGCAATGCTAAATCCTGATGCAACCCTCATCTACACCCAAAGTGTGACTCACCTGAGAAGAGGATGTGGTGCCATTTCCCCTCCCATAACACACACTCAATGCACCACAGATGACATGCTTGACAATGATTAGCAGTCAGAGGCAACCTGTACATGGGACATTGTGCCTATAATTCAGTTTCATTTAAATACCATTGGATAGTCTGTGTTTGCAGATGTAACACTGAGCTGGATTGCTGTAGGTGTCACACAAGGGTCAGAAGTTGTTTGTCGGTGGATGAGGCAATCTCATAGTATGGTGTCTGTGAGGATGCATAAGATTGGGCCATGGCAACATGACATGGTACATGTCCTTACCCACTGCTCCAAACAGCACATTACAATGCTCATTGCATGATCAAGATGGTCAGCTATATGATGGGTAGACCAACCAATCATGTGGAATGGCCAACCTATTCTCTGTGACTGAACCCTATAGAGTATGTGTGGGGTGCAATGAGGAGACAATTGGAGGTCTTTAACCCCCCCCCCCCCCCTTCTCTTCCAAGAACACTCTATGAGCTTCAACTTACTCTCTGTGAAGAGCGGGATTTACTGCCACCAGACCTCATGACCAGCCTGGTAAACATTATGAGGCCATTGTGCAAACATTTGATCTGGAGAGAACAAGGAACTTATTATCAACCCTCTTACATAGTTTGCTTGTGTAACTGTTTGGGGTCATCATTCTCTATAGTAGCTTCTCCATACTGCTGTTCCCCGCCCTGCCCACGGTCAGTAGGGGACACCGATGGGCTTGGAAAGGCCGCCGTCCGTCGGATGGGACATTAAGCCGTAGCCCCGTGTGCGGGAGAGCCATACTCTGTGCACGTTAAAGAACACGCTGGATGGCCTTGACGGGAGGCTACCATCTGTCTCCCAACAGCTGTTCCAGTGGGTCCCCTCCCCCAACCTTCTCTGAGCCTTCGGGGTTCATGTGATCTGGCCATTTAGCCCATGGTGTACAAAAAAGTGCCGCTCAGAGGTAAAACAACCCAACCCAACCCATACTGCTGAAACAGGTTCCTTAGTTATAGACACTTTTGTATTCATTTACATAACCCATAGAAATAATGTAATTGGTTTTTCTTGTGCCTCAATGTTTGCTGCTTCATAAAACAATGCATTGTCACTTTAAATCACCTAGCATTTTGGAGAATTTCCCAGAATTTGCATATTATGTTAACTTTTAGACACCAATGTATTATAAAAATAACTGATTTGCTTATAATGCTTATTTTAACTATGATGAAATGTTAGAGATGTGAAAATTGAAACCTAGAGTAATTTCAGTTTTAGATCCGATACAAAATTTGGGATCCATCAAAACCAAACAGAGGTCATATTTCAATTAATTATGCAAATATCCAAGAAATATGATACTTTGTGTCTAAGGATAATTAAAAATTTCATATCTAAGAAAATGTAACAAATTCTAGTCATTCCTTCAAGGTCAACTAATGGTAAACCTAATGGGAATGTGATACTTGATGTAAAGTGAACAATCCATATCATAGATCTAAAAAACTTACCATATTTAAGATCCACATTTACTACTTTTTCAAGTCAAATAAAGGTCACTTTTCAAACTAAGAGAACTACACAATTAAATGTGGTGTCCAAGGCTAATATTGATTGTGGATCCCAGAAAGTCTTT
Organism: Ryuthela nishihirai; assembly: GCA_038380435.1. NCBI lineage: Eukaryota > Metazoa > Arthropoda > Arachnida > Araneae > Heptathelidae > Ryuthela > Ryuthela nishihirai. The sequence continues at coordinate 54,901,632 of JAWZYU010000027.1, forward strand.
CAGATTTGATTCAACAAGCATAGTTAATAATAATTCGTTCAACAAGCAATAGCAATAATAGTTCGACAATTCTTATAGTTACAAAAATTCATACTTTTAAACATGGAGACTTTAGAATTTGTAATCTAGATTCACTATGTGTAAGTAATTATAATCTGTTGACTTCAATAAATTTTCTGATACAAATAAAGAAATTTTTATTTATCTCTAAATACAAAAAAGTAAAAGCAATAGTTTTATTTTATTATTTTTATGAGCTAAAAACACTTGCCAAAATTATACTCTTCAATGAAAGCATTTGAGGTGGATAATACTTTGGATTATCATAATCTTTGCAAAGGCTTACAGTGGTATCTCCAGGGTAAGCAGTCAGCAGAAATGAAAATGGGTGCCAAGTTATCATCTAAAGCAAAAAATTAAAATCTCCAGTTAATGTATTTAACAATATACAAAAAGTTTGGTAAATATTAGATTTGAGTAGTAAAAAAAATTATAGTATTTTGTCAAAAATTACATTTATAATAAAAAGAGATTATAAAGAAATTTGCTTTAAACTAACTTAATATGCTTCCAGTTCAAGATAGTCTCCACAACTCTTGGAGAACAATGTGAGAAAAGCACTAAAATATTACTTAGAAACATGCATTTTGTTCTTAAAATCTACTGATTTCATTATGATATATAGGATAATGACGATTTTATGATAGAGTTTTGTAGTTAAGCATTGTTATAAAAGTTAGTATAAAATAATGATTATTTTCATTTTTAATTTCATTTTTAAACAAAAAAATTTAAGTCCAACTTAATATTCCTTTAAATTTTTTCTTGTAATAGAATTATAAAAATTATATCTAGTTTCTGAGGATGCTGTTGATTAGATTGCTGTGGACTGATGTGCAGGAAATAAATGACATTCATCCACTATTGCTAGGCAGTTGCAACATATCTTGCACAGTCAACTGTCTCCAACCCAAAGTCCTATGAAGTATGCTGCACAGGTGCAACACTCACTCCATGTGATTCTCGGCAATACTTGTACTTGGCACTTCAATTCCTGGCTAGAATAGAAGTGAATAACAAATGGCCAAGTAATATTTATGGGATGATGTACTTTCAGCTGAATGGTAATGTCAACACTCAAAATTGTCAGGTATGGGGAATGGCCCATCCACATACCGTTGATGGAATTCCACTGCACTCCCCATGTTACTGTGTGATATGGTTTCACTGCTACTTTCATCAAAGAATCTTTTCTTCTCAAACACATGGTCTCACAGTGCATACCATGACTGGTACATAATACCATGCACCCCTAACCCATATGTTATCCCCAATCTTTAAAGTCAGAAGCTGCTTGACATAGTAATGTCTAGCCAGGATGGGGCACCACTACATATTGCTCATTCAGGGACACAGTCTTGCTGCCAATATTCTGGATTTTACTGACTTTTATAATGCAATTGTAATGGATTCACACAAACAATCCCTGTAAGTGCTTTGCAATGGTTTATCTTTCATCTGCAGAACAATATCTGACCCTTCAGGCCATCTACAGTCAGAGGATATTCGAAGAAATGACTTTAGCTGCTTGACATCTGGGAAATATCTGTGCATGAATGGGCTTCATTTCCTCACCTGTCTGAGAGACATCTATGTAAGTTAAACTATCAAAGAATCAGCTGTAATAAAACATCTTACTGGCAAGATATAAGATTTCAGATATATAGAATACACAAAAAATTTAAGTGCTCAACAACTGACTTTCATGAACATCTTGAGATAAGACTTTAAACTTCATAAATTTTTAAGAACCTACTTCTTTGTTATTTATCTGACTGTCATATATATTTCTTAAAACAGCAAATAAGGTTGGATACCTGAAATAAATAAAACATTATATAATACCCAAACAAGAAACATAATATTTTATTTAACTTAGGCCTAAAGTTAATTAGGAATTAAAAGACAGTTACTTAATGATGCTCAAAAATTTAAAGTGATTTTGTTTTTAAACATAAAGTATTAAAATTTATCCTATTAAAATACAGTAATATTAAAGAGAAGGAGGGAGGGCAAATAGGCATAAAAAGGTTATTCAAATAGTAATATTCAAGGTTGTGCTATGTTTACATTTATTATGCTGACACATATGTCCATCACAACAAAGAACACTAGCCAAACTATTTATTTCTTCATATAAACTCCATAGAAATTTGTCCCAGCAATACACCAGCTGATCAATTCCTGAAATGGGAGAAATTAGGAGTTAATGTGTGCTTTCACCAGCACACCTTGGCTGTCTTCTCATCATCACATCAAAGTGTTTTCCTTCAAAGTGCTTCTTCAATATTCCAAACAGGTGGAAGTCACTAGATGCTAAGTCCAGCCCAAATGAGGAATGATAGAAACATCCCAGCAAAACCACCCTAGGAGATGCAATGCAACACAGGATGTATAGGGGTGTGTATTATCATCATGAAGAAGGATCACTCCCTGGTAAGCAAGCAGGGTGTATCTTCTAGAAGGCTTCCTTCAGATGCCACAGTGTTATGAAATAGAAGTCTGTTCATTGTTGCCCATGGTCCATTAATCTGAGAATGCCCTGTATATCATCGATGTCATCAATAACACTTTTTCTGCAGATTGCACAGTCTGGAATGTTTTTTTTATATTCATGCTTGATAAAGTGTTTCCATTCCATCAATATTGACTTTGATTTTTGGGTAACATGATCGGTCCACATTTCATCATCAGTGATGATGCCACTGAAGAATTATTTAGGTTCCATTGAACTCTCTTTAATTCTAAGGTCTTGAGTAGGATTGAAAGTGTATCATATTGAGTGCCATTTGCAACAACTCCTGCACTTGGTCATTTTGGAATCCACTTCGCTGATACTTTGTGATACCTCAGCATATCGCGGACCATGTAAGGTAATGGTGAGGCTTGTGCTCACAGCAACCTTATGCACAGTCTGTAACAGTTTGCCATCTCGAATGCCCTCCACACATGACATGCTATTCTCTATTTTTGAGGTTGACTGTCTGCCACTGAACCATTTATCAATCAGCATGGAACATCCACTTGTAAACTTCATACTCATTACAACACATGCCATACATCTATAACATCTGGATCATAGGCATATTGCAATTGGCAATGAATAGTTGCTACCACCATGCCTCATGTCCAAATAAATCTAAACACTGCATGAATTTTATCATGAGATCATTTTGAAGGTTAATTACCATGTTCAATTGATCAATTTCACCTGTCTCTTAACATATTACTTTTTTAAGGGCCTTTACAACAGAGTACTATATTCTCTAGGCAGAAGACACAAACGTAAATAGTTGCATTCACATTACATATAAATCCCCCTTCTCCTCCAATGCAAGTTACTTATTGAACAGCTCTTGAACAGAAATACATGCATAAATCATTACATATGTACATACACATGCATAATCATCAGAGCATCCACAGATCTAACCAGACTAATTCAGTTATCCATATATATGTCCTGAGCAACAGCTACTGCATTTCGTAGACTAATTCTAAGGTTCTGTTTGGCATTGTCCAATCATCTCATTCTAGATTTTGTACATTTTCCTTAAGCTTTTAGGTATTGTTCATAACTATTCATTAATCTAAAGTAATGTGCCAGCAGCATAGCCAAATTTAATATAATATCGTCCTTCAGAATATGATGTTGGAACAATTGGCCACAAAGAGTTGGAACAAAAACTCTTTAAAAATATATAAATATTATTATAATATTATATATATATATAATAATTAAAGGTGAAGGTATAAAGGTGATTGATAACACCTACATTGAACATCCTCATTTACTTAAACCACCTTAATACCCAAGATGTTGCAAGCAACTGTAATCAAAAGCATTAAACTTTTTTTTACCTTGCATAGAAGTATTTAGTTCTCTACCATAAAAATTTTTACAGAGACCAAATAGCATATTTATATGGCATATTTCTATATTTTAGGCAATCTGCCTATTTTTTTCATATTCTCCACAAATTCTTGAATGTTTCAACCACAGTCTGTTCTTTTTACCTCATAAAGCAATTGCTATTATTTATCACACAATGCCTGAGATGCCAAGCATCACACAGTGTGCCATTAGACTTTTTCAAGAGCATAACCATTCAAAAGAATTGCAGCAGTAAACTCATCGACCAGTGTTCATCACTTCAGTTTTCTCTGTATTTATAACCAAAAATTTATCTCATGAGCATCATTTGCCAACAGAACTAGATCATCAGCATAATCAATGTAAAATATTTTTATATCCTTAGACTAATAATCTAAGTTCTAATCTCCACCTTCTGAAGATTTCCTCAAAACATAATTTATCATTAAACTCAACAGGAAAGTGACAAAATGAAGTCTAGTGTAACTGCAACTGTAATGCTAAACCAATCATTGGATGCTAAATCAATGTCAAGTTCTAGAAGCTCTCACACAACTCAGTATTGTTATTAATGGCCACCATTATTAAGCTATTTCATAACACCTTATGATCAGTCACAACTTATGCAATCAACATAGTCAAAAGTCATTTTGAAATCTACAAAGCTAGTAACTATAGATTTTGGAAACTCTAAATATTACTCAAGAATCTGCTTGGAAGAAAAGATTTGGACTATCCAATTCTTACCACTTCTGAAGCAACAGTGTGTCTCATTGTAATCAATCTGAAAGTAGATCATTAACCAAATATTTAACTCTGTTAAATATAATTTTGCAAAAAATTCCTATAAATAGAAAGCAACTGATCAACTGGTGTATAAGTACAAGATGGCATGTTCAATCCAATAGACAACCTTGACTGCTGAATTTCTCAAACTCAACTTCAAACTTAACTACCAAATAAATATTATATGTCACTTAGAGTTTCTACCATTCTACAACAGATATATTATATACACTACATATATTTGATAGCACTTCACTAGACAAAGTGTCCAACCCAGGATGTCTGCAGAATTTTAGCCAGCAGGAAGCAAAAATGAATTTAAATAATACATTTTGGCCAGGATGGTCAAATATAATATAGCAGTTTACAGCATATGTTCCATTTATCAATACTATTTAAAAAATAAACTAACAGGGGTCATAAGTTTCTTTCCTCCAAGGTACATTATCAACTCCTCCAATTTTTTTACCATGAACTGCCTTTGATAATCAGTATATGATTTGCTTTGAACAGGAAAATGAAAGCAAAAATTTTGTAGGAGAGAAAGAAGTTATGAATACAAAATTTAGAACTTTTACTTCAAATGTAAAATAATGGGAATGCTTAGTGTAAATCAAATGCTTTTATGCCCATGTCTTACACATTGCAATCACAGCAAGTTCTAAATATATTTCATGTCCTTATCCTCCAGATGGAAGCAGTGATGACTGTCCTTGCAGTTTTTATAACTTGCCAAACTATTTTTTGTTTAATCAGAACTTAACATACTGGATCAAACTTCAGCAATGGTGAACCAACCATTTTAAATAACATCCAAGTCCTTAGACAGTGCCACCAAAAATTATCTTGAAGCTCTAGTAGATTGAATGACACATTAGCATTTCTAATTTTTAAAAAAAGACAATACAAAATTTCTTTGTTACATACTTTGTGACAATAAAAATGCTCCACTTAGAAGCAATGGACAAATTCACCAGCAGTTTAGCAGATGAGTAGAGTAAAGCAATACATTCGAATTATCACATTGCTGGGACAAACACATATCAGCATAAAAGGGCAATACCCAGCAGTAGAGACACTGTGGTCAACTGCAAGTAACTACAGAAGACAGATCAACAAAGGCAGTGACAAAAAAAAGGACCAAATTCTAGGATGACATTTTCAAGTACCATATTGCCAGCAGGACAATTTTGAACAAGACCGAATCACAAGACATGAGGTTGGATGATCCACTACCAAATCACAGCATATGTGGTTACAATGAAAGGAAAATCAATTATTGATGGCAACAGTGAGTTCAGGACAGCACTTCCACTCACCACAAAGTACCATCAGATAGAAAACATCACAGCAATAACAGCTCCTAATGTAACATCATCATTTATTTCATGGGCAATAATAGGTGCCAAGAGACACCCATTAGCCTCATGACTAATGCCAGTGAGACGTAGAGGCAAGGCTCACTGCCTGTCATCTGTTGTACATGTTGCCTGAGACATGAATGAGAATGTTTTCTTATAAAGTTATATATTCTAGCATTTATAATGTAGACAATTGAAACCTGCTTTATGAAATTTTCTATAGTATACATTTGCTTAAAAAATTAATGAATTTCAATAGTTATCTACTTTATATTATTTAAATGTAAAAAAGATACACAGTTTGTAGCCAGTGGTATAATTACCCATGCAGGAGAGGGATGCAAGAATGAAAGTGCATGTCCATGTACTACCTACAGCTTCCCCCCCCCCCCCAATTTTATGTCTCCATGCCATTTTGGATGATTTCATAAACATACAATCAACCCAAGATGAAAAACTGTTAAAAAACTTAGCAAACTGCACTTGATAAGATTTTTAACTTCTTACTATCTTAGATTAATTGGATGTTTAGTAATTTTAATGACCTGCCTCAGACTTCCTGACATGAGAGAATATATAATTCTTATTTTTTTAAAAGGTGAAGTTGAGAAGTATATCAACCAGCACACTTCAAGAGTTGAAATCCTACCATAATAACAATGAATTATTTAAAAAGTTGCAAACTTTTCAAGAGTGATCAATAGTATGCTGTAAGTCATATGTAACAGTGGACATATAAGCTCTGATGAAAGAAAACCCTTAGTCAACTCAGCAAGTGTGACACACACACACACAGCAGTAACACACAGCAAGAGATGCAAGAATGAAAGTGCTTTTAAAACAGCAGATGACATCCCACACTTCTGAACAGTTGAAGCCATATTGTACTCTCCAATCTGAGAAAAAACTGCAATGGAGTTCCAGTTCATCATAGCAGGCACATTATTATCATCCACGATAACTTACAAGGAGTTTCTAATACTTTATCTTTTAATCATTGGTGACACCCTTAATTGGATAATGGATTAATACACCCAACATAACAGTGGTATTTATGATATGTGTGCAGCAGATATAAATTTAAATGTATAGCCCCAGCTAAAGTGCAAATTTTAAACTACAATGTTAATGTGTTATAAATATATTTTAAATCTTTATACTATACTTGGACATAATTTAACATAACATTCATATAATATGGAAACTATGGGCAGTGTGAACCAAACTAATGAAATAAAACTGAGTAACCCAAAAGGAAATGGCATAATAGTATTAGTGAAACTGAATACCCACTACACACACACACACACACCAAATAAAGTATATCTTGAGAATTAAAAATAAGCATATTAATTTACTTGAATTTGATTTATATGTTTTCAGATTGTCTGTCAATGATTAGTTAACAAAATCCAATTGTATCACATGATTTAAAACACAGAGAACATTAAAATATCTTACTTTACACTATTCAACTTTTTTGAAACTTTGATGCCATTGAACCAATAGCATTTGCCTTCCCCATTGTGTATTATATTCCACCACTGATTATTATCTTCACCAGGTTGAAGATCAGGTAACTGAAGTTCACAAAATACACCTTGAGAATCTTGCAAAAGCAAGCTGAAACTGCAAAATAGCAATGAATAAATAAATATACCTGAATAGATGCATTATAATGAAGAATCAAAGCAAATATAAATTATTACACAAGTAAAAATATTATATATAATAAATCCTATTTAGAACAGGAAAACATGTTTCTAGAGAGCTAAAAATTATCAAGAACACGGGTTCAGCTTTGGTGTCAACATCTGAACTTTCATATTTGCAAAATGTTTACTCATCACTGGAATTAAGAACAAGAAATTTTTACTGCACTTTCTCTATACTTGAAAAATAATGTAATCAGATGTTAATAATACTGCAAGCTCCATACCAGCTGCTATTCAAAATTACATCTAATGGAACTCAACAGAAAGTTTCCCTTGTAGAATAACTTTTTGATGTTCTTTTCCAAAGGAAATTTCTTTCCCCCAAAAAAATTCATGCATTTCCATATTTGCAACACATTTCCTAAAACATGCATACATAACACAGAGCCCATGAAAAACATTTAGTAGTTCAATAAACAATTTTTGCAATTTTAAAAGCCTCATTAAAACATGCAAAAATGGTTTGTTTTATAACTTCACAGATTCTAAAATGTAAATTTAAAAACATCTCATAAAGGTCAAAATGAAAACTATGGTAAACTTTCTATGTAAAGCATTAACTTTCAAAGTGTGCATATTTCACATTTTATTTTATTAAGTGCAGCAATCTTGAAATTTCAAGATTAATGTAGATGTGGCATCACAGAGCAGTGCATAAGTTAATGGTAAATAAAATACATATAAATAAGTCAATAATCCCCTATGCACAATCTAACAGTAAAGAAAATGAACATAAAAAAAACACAATTTCCTATGTTCAAGTGTTGACCTTGGATGAAAGTATATTTTGATTTATATTCAGAATGCCACTTTTGGCTTATATTTATTATATAGTTGCACAAATAGCTTATCATAAATAAATTATGCAATAAAACAATAAATACCCTTCAAGCAGCTGCTTGCCACAGAGGTCTGACAGGAGCCTATCAGTTTATATGCCATAGTAGAAGGTCTGAGAGGATGGCAGGCCCTCAGCAGAAAAACAACACATACATCCATGCCTTACCTGGGGCTCGAACCCAGGTCCCTTAGATCAATAGCCAAGCGCGCTAACCACTCAGCCACGGGACAACAAACCAAAAAACTCTATTATGACCATAAATATTATTTTCAGTGCAAGCATGAATGTACTTGACCTTTAGAATATTATAGTTATAAAAATCTTTGTTAAATATGATCATACACACACAGCACATGGGTTTAGGTTGATTTACCACTGAGTGGTATTTTTGGCACATGATGAGCTAAACAGCTAAGTCACGAGGACCCCAAGGGCTCACAGAAGATTGGGGGAAGGAGACCCACTAGACAGCTGCTAAGGAAACAGTGGTAGCCTCTCATCAAGGCCATTCAGCATGTGTTTTAACATGCACAGGGTATGGCTCTCTCAAATACAGGGCCATGACTTTATGTTCCATCTGATAAACAACAGCCTTTCCAAGTCCTTCGGTGTTTCTTTTCAGACTGAGGGCAGGATGGGGGTTTAGCAGATATAAATCTCAATTCTGGCTCAGGTGGGACTTGAACCTAGAAACTGCAGATTATGAGCCTGGAGCACTACCAACTGAGCCAACCCCCACACTCACAGTACATGGAACATATAATAGAAGAGAGTGTGATTAGTTCTATTACAGATCGTTTTTGACCAGAAGCATGTGTCAGTTGTGCACTACTGTTCTGGAAGTTCTATATATATATCATACTTTCTATGTGTGCTTAGAGAGACAAGTGCCAAGACACCATTGCCAAGAATTTTCTCACCAAGACAGTTCTTTTGGTATGACAAGAATTTCTTTCCTTTCATTACTACCATCATTAACTCCAAATAATCCTTTTTTTAAATTTGTGGTCCTTTTCCTATATGCAAAACTTAAAAACACACACACACCCCCACTTGCCTGAGGAAGAAAATCTTTTACTTTTAGCTGATAAAAATAAAAATATACACAAAAAAAAATCCAAAAGCTTCGTTACATGTTTTGTTTAAACATAAAATTCTTCAGAAGACAAACTGCATATTACTGCAAAGTTTTCCTTTACAGAAGTTATTCGCCTGTCTGCGAAACTGCTTTGCTGCTGCTGGACCGGTCCATTCGTATTTGGGGTAGTTTCAAGGCTCTTACTGTTGAACAAATGTTTGCATCTCACTATCCTTATCTTTGCCTTTTATTTTCTTTTTCCTTATCTATAAGTAATCACCATGGTAGGGTGGTATTATAATTTCACCATTAATGCTTGTAAAACTTAATGTTTGGCTATATTTAATTGATAATTGGTATTGCTACTATTTTAACGTTTTCAAAATTTGGATGAAAGTTCTCCTTAATTGATTTTTTTTGATAATACTGTATTTTATTTATTATACACCTTATCTGTGCTCCTTCATTTGAACTTCAGTAGTCCTTTGGTTTTTCCTATGTATGGTACAGTGTTTCTTTTTCATTTCCTGGGACCTCATATATTCCTCCAACCAGTTTTGCTGTATCCTGATCTTCTTTTTCAATTTCTTGAATTGGAGTGACCACCAATTTAAAAAGGACTGCCTGGAGTTAATGCTAGTAGCAACGAAAGGAAAGAAATTCCTGGCAAACCAATGGAATCAACTTGGTGAGAAAATCCTTGGCGATGGTTTCTTGGCACCTAGCTGTCTAAGCACACATAGAAGGTATGGTATACAATAAATATTATAAGATATATGTTTGCAAATCAGGGTTTCTATTATGGAGCTAATAGTGTTTAATTAATTTAGAGTTGAAGTGTGAACTCCATGTAAAGAATATAGACTTTTTAGCATGTATTTTTTTTATATTAGAAAATTCTGATATTTAAAAAAAAACAGCATTATTTTAAAACATTCATACTTACAGACTATTCTGTAATATAAATTTATATACAACATATAGTAAAAAGACAAAATTTTATTGAAGTGTCTCTATTGATTCATCTACTGCATACTGGTATGTTTTAAAGCATGGTGTAACATAGTCTGACATCACAGTCTTTACAATAAAATCTTGTTTCTTCTGATTCTCTTCTCTTAGAGCAATAGACAGAAAAATGTAATCTTTTCACATCATCACTGTAAATTCGTAATTTGTTCCAAAACCAAATACACATATACATGTGATGTAATGCTCTCACCTTAAATTGCCCCATGATTGGGTTTCACATATGACTTCTTCTCCTTAAATCTCTCAAATGAGCCTCATACAAATCTCCTTAAATACTACTTACAAATTCTCTATAAATTCTCTATATAAATTCTCCAAATATCTCATTAATCTTCAAGGGCCTCTACAGGTCAGATAAATCGCGAGGCCACATGATTTCATCGTGAAGTGGAAGGGAGCCAACTGAAGACTATAACCAGACTATTTCTATTCTGGTCACATACTTGTCACTGGTCCTCCTTTTCATCTACAAGGCGAGTTCCTCATATACTATCTTGATTTGTGCTGCCATCTAGGCAAAGAACAGGAAACCAACATCAATTAAACTCATTAATTTTTATCTAATTCATTCTCGCTTTAAGAGAAATTCTCCCGAATCTCCCAACATCACTGCTTATTACCCAATCAGACTTAGGCAGTTCCTCTCAGAGAACACATCATGCCAAGATGAGATTTCCCATAGCTGGGATCAAACCGAGGAAGATCAGCAAACATTGCTGAGAGGCAATGACTTAATACACAACACCAAGAGGCTAGCCCCAAAGGGCGTTATTATGATTAAGTACATGTGCATTCTCGTTGTAACAGCAAAACGTTACAATGAAACTCTCAAGCAGCCATGGGCTACAAACCCTATGTTATGGTTTTATTGTCTGGTGAGGAGCTTTAAACCAAAATAATAATAATTTAAGCACTCAAAATTTGATGGTGCATCACTCAGTTTACCCATGCCAGGCTCAGGCACTGCAGTTTTGTAACAAATTGCCAGAATTGGGACTGGGCAAAACACAGAAGTGGTTATGGTGTAAACTGCCAAATGTTTACTAAAGACTGTTTTTTACATGCTACATTTTTGACATCACATAGTGCAAATTAAATATTTTACAAACAGATGTTGAATTCATTGCAATTGATAAAGCATTCAATATTTACCTTTTATTCCAGTTAAGTTCCTCAATATTATTTACTATAGCTGATTTTTCTGCAAACTTTTGATGAGGTTTAACATAATGCCATATCCTTTGTATTCTTCCACGAATGGTTACTTTATTTTCCCACACATTGCATCCTCCAGCCAATTGCACAGCTGGCAAAATATGTCCATTTGGATTTTGAGGTGCATTTACATTTATATTATCTGAAAGGCAGTGTGAAGATGACTGAGTTGGCAATTCTGCATTCAATATGCAATGTGACATGTATTCAGGGTCTGTAATATTGACTTTCTCCTTTCTTATATTAGTAAAACTTGTGCTATTAACAGATTTTTGAAAATCAGGCAATATGGTGGATCCATCACATTGCAATGAATCATACTGTAAGTTTTGAAAAGATGCATTTTCAAATTCTTGCATTCCAAGGCACTGACAAAAATCAATGGCTGGATCTGGAATTGAAATATTAAAATTTGTTTACTATTAACCATAAATTTATTCACTTACATTTATATTTCACACAATTCTCTTTAATACAATCGCTGCCACTTGACACACATGTACATCATGTTGCTAGTGCTGTAGGACTTGGGTGCGGAACCTATTGCACACTATACAGTTTTGTTTGGCATTCAAGAGTTATGTAAATGTTTGGCATTCAAAATATTTGTAAAACTATTTTCAAATAAGATAGCTGCAATCTAGAAGAGTTTTCATTAAGAATTCTGCAATTCAGGGAATTTGGAGAAATGGTGCAATTTATAAAGCATTCCAATAATGTAATGCCAAAAATTTTGAAATGCTTGATGGATAGATTTAACCAATTCTGAAATGCAATTGGTTGAGTTACAATACAGCTCAATATCTTGACAGAAGTTGAAACTTCTATGATATTCAAAATCAAGCAATCTGTTGTTGTGTGCATATTGTGGTGTAATAAAGAGAAGTTCATTGGTAGCTTTTTAGTGTGGCATGAGTGCATTGGCACTGGTGTTCTACAAGACAACAAATCATACATGGGAACGAACGAACATATTCAGCCAAAGAAAGCACAACTTCTCCTAATCTTTTTGACAGTTTGGAAAACTAGGTTGCCACAGCTTTGCATCATTTATCATTGTATTTTATACAAAGGTATCATGCTGGAACAATAACTCCTTGACCTATACTAAATAAGGTTTTTTTTTTATAGATAAATTTATCCCTTAAGCAACTGCTTGCAAGAGATCTGGCATGATAACTAATCTTAAAAGTATAAAGTAAAACAATAATTTGATAGTATAATATCACAAAATAAATAATAAAGATATTAGCATTTATGTTTGGTTTTAATGATTAAAAATATAATTATTGTTTTAATAATATAAAGATCTACTCAATGTATCAAACAGTTACCAATTTGGCAATGACATGTTCTCAAATACAGTATTTCTTCAGTTTTACAGTCTTCCTTTTCAGAAAACTCTTGTTCAGGTACATTATTCAGCACTTGAATAAAGTAGGTGCAAAGTATAATTGGACTAAATAAAGTTGCAATATGAAGGGTTTGCCTAAATAAAACATATATCCAGTTATAAACATGTATATATATATATATAAAAACTCACATTTCTGACTAATTTATTTCAATCATACATTTAATCAATATAAAATTGCTTTATATGTACATGAACAATTTTAAATGTAGTGCAATATATATTATTAAAAACATAATAAATAGCCAAGATGAAGCATTTTATATTTATATTAAAATACATTAATGTTACAAAATTTAACAACATATTCATAAAAAAATTATCAGTAAAATTAAAACATTAATATGTGGAAGTTAATATATTTATATATGTACAAAAAAGTCCAGATCTCGAAGAAATAAAAGGGAGGGAGGGCTAAGTGACTCAACTGAATCAGAAAACAAGTAAAAGAAGGGCCAAGAGACTGGAATTCCATTGCAGTATAACTTGTAGTAACATCCCATGCACACTAAAGAAGCTGAAATTAAGTCCACAAGTATATATATTTCTGAAGACATTTTTTAAAATAAAAAAGTTCCCTAAATACCTAAATTCGACAATATTATTCATAAAAACTACATATTTTCAAAAAGTTAGAAGTTAATCAGTGTTATAGTATAAACCACAATTATAGTATAAACCACAATTATGCTAGACTAAGAATTCTGACTTTTAGACTCTGCAGGGAAGATGATAAAAGTTTTTGAATCCAGCTTCTTCAGCTTTGTAAATGCAGAATGTTATTAAAATCAATATATAGAATTAATCTAAACCACCAAAACAATTCTCTAGGGACAATTCTTTTGTATATTATTTTGAAAGTTAAAAAGCTACAAATTTTGGTTCCTAATGTTTCATTATGTTAATGTACAATTAGTACAGTGTAGCACATTACAACAAATATTATAGAAAGAACAGCATTATTACACAAATGTATATAGAAATAGTTTATCCAAAACTGCAAGTTGGGACATGAATACATATGAGGACATCATGTGGCAATTGAACACTGATATTTGCACTCTTCTACTTCTCAACAGCACTACATATGCATAAATAATGTGCAGAGTCACAGTTAAACACTTCCTGGTTCCTTAGACCAGGGGTTCTCAACGTGGGGTATGTGGTAAAATTTTTTGGGATAAGCCGTGAGAGCTCAAAGGTCAACTAGATCTAGTAACAAAGTCACCAGGTTGGCATTATTATACTATAACTATAATTTTATCTATCTATATAAGAGGTACGGCAGTTACATACACATTTCCAGGGGGTACGTGAAGCATAAAAGGTTGAGAACCACTGCCTTAGATTATGCATTCCGTTAGTGTAAATAATTTTGAATAGAGAGGAAAAATTTTCTTCAGCTGGGTGGGATATTAACCTTATGACATGTCAAGTGCTCTGACCACTAAGGAGATCTCTATTGCTGACCACTGAGACCTTCTCAAGTGCTGTGACCACAACAAGACCTCCTCTATTGTTGGCTATAATGAAGAGTTGCCATACCATGAGGTCAGTCATTAGTAGTTCTGACTGTATTTGAAGATATTGGTCAACAAAGCACTCCTTGAGATAAGCAATTGACCAGTCACTTGACACATTTTTCTTTAATGGAAAAAATGTCTGTTAGTGTAAATTTTGTCAACTAGCATTTTTCTTTGAGAAAGTTTTGAAATCAATACAACTACTAGGAGGTATGATTTGAGTGAAATTGTCTTCACTAAGTGAATCTATGGGTGATTCTAATGATACAAGTACTTCAAAAAGTGTATGAAAAATTAGTCATGATACTGACACAAATGAAAGTGCTAGTGCCTTTAAAATTAATGGTGGGCAGCAAAAGCGAATTTTTGTTCAAAGTTTTGAATACATTTTTCATTCTTATATACAGTGTTTTCCCATTCCAATTTTTTTTAAACCAGTTATATATTTATTTTACTCAACAAAATTGCAACAAAAAGCTGCAGTTTATTTTTAATAATCAATCTGAAATCACTTAATTTTAGTGAACTTATTTGTTGTCAATATACTTATGAAATTTGAAGATCTAGTCAGAATATGTAAAAATACTTTGTTCACTCTTGGTGTCATTTTCTTGTGATACAAGTGGAAGGCTTTATATGTATTTATATTTCTTTTAGTTGATTTGGAGCTGCAAACAGTTTTAAAAATTCTTTACTTTTATTTAAGAGATTAGAGATATTTGATGCATGGTAGGCTGTGATTCAGTTAATCTGAATGGTTGCAGTCTTGAGCAGGTGTCACAGTTTAATTATCTTGGGAGCTATGTAACAGATAATGGTGATGTGCGGCATGAGATTAACAGATGAATAGGGATTGCTGCCGGGACTTTTAAGAATCTATGGAGAATGTGGAGAAATAGGTGTATACACCTAAAGACTAAAATTAGACTGTATAATAGTTTGGTTCTTTCTAGGGTTGGTTATGGTAGTGAAACTTGGCCACTTTGTAAACAAGATAACAGGAAACTAGATGCTTTTGATTCTAGATGCTTATGCAGTATCTTGGGAATTAGGTGGTTCAACTTTGTAACTAATGATGAGGTTAGGCAAAGGAGTCTGCAACCTCCTTTAGCAGCATATTGTGCAGAGAGATACTTCGTTGGTTTGGTCATGTTGCCCAAATGAATAATTATGGATTTGTGAATAGGGTTATGAACAGTATGTCTAAAGGCCTCAGAAAGAAGGGGAGACCTAGGATGCGGTGGGCAGACAATGTCAAACAGGACCTTGTTAGAATTGGTGTGCAGTGGCCAGATGCAGTAGATGTAGCTCAGGATAAACTTGCTTGGAGAACTAAATTGCACAGTCTGGTTGGACCTTCGTAGCCCATGGCTGCTTGAGGATGATGATGATGACGTCTTAATTATAGTTTAAATCTTTATCCTTTGTTTTGTTCAATGCAATTATTTTAGTTTGTTATGATAAATCTCAAAATGATACTCTGCTATCTTCACACAACAAATAAATTTTGTGAAAAAAAAAAAAAAAAACTACACAATGTTAATACAGAATTTTCTTTTATACACTCACATACCATAAGAAAAAAAATATTTGCTGGGATTCTGGGACCTATATATATTTCATAACTATAACAATTTTAATATTTTGAAAATTGATAATGCTTTAAATGAAGCATTTAGAATTTTACCACATATAACACAAATATTTAGAAATTTCTTTTACACTGCTCAAAGTGGAAATCGCAACACCAAGAGGGAATGGAAGTAGATACGTAAATTGCAGGAGGCAATCAGCCATCGGAGAGTATGAAATGATGAGAGAATGAGAGAAAATGATCAAAGTTCTGCAGCAAATGGACAAGTGACACCCAGCAAAGCTGTGAATAAATACCAGGGACCCACGAGCTCATATCATAGCACAACCGACAGGGAGGTTGGAATGTATGCTGCAAAATTGTTCAGAACATGCCTTGGAGACACTGGCAGGACCCTTATGTATAAATGATGCCTTCCGAAAGAGAGAGAGTGAATCATCAATATGCAAGAGCTTGGATTGAGCCTTCAGGCAACTGCTGCATGCATGGGGCGCAATGTGAGCACAGTGCAATGGTACATCTCACGCAACATCATGAAGCACCAAATGATAAGGACAGGCTTATATGTCAGACACTTCTGCTCCATGTTTCTTGCAAGTTAATAGCGAGATATTACATCAAGGGCATCATTAATCATGTGGCATGACCCTTCCTTACTACATGACTGGACTGATTCTGCAGCAAAACAATGGCACCCCACACACTGCACATGCAATGATGGACAGTCTTCAAAGTGTGGACATTCTCCCATGGCTGCCATACTCCATGGACTAGTTGCCGTTGAGCATGTATGGGAACTTATGGGTCACCTCCTTCATCAGCTCCCACCGGCAACAAACTTGGTACAGTTGCATGCCCAATTGGATGCTGTTTGGAACGCCATACCTCAGGATACCATTAACCATCTGATTAATGAAATGCCAAGATGTTTACAGGCTTGTATACCCAAGGTGGGTCTACTATGTACTGACGAATCTGCAATAAACACACATACCTTGCACTGTAATGTTCAGTTTTTGATCATTTGCCCATCTGCCCTCATAGCTTTTATCTTGTCATTTTCAGGTGTATACATCACTTCCTTTGCGGTGTTGTGATTGCCACTTTGAGCACAGTGTATAATGTGCTCAAAATTGTGAGCTTTTATAAAATACTCACAATTCATATCTCTTTAATTATTTTAATATAAAAATTAAACTAATCAAAAATATTGTTTGAATTTTAAATTAAAAATATCAGAGAAAGTAGAAGCATTACCATGGTGGAAATATCCTGATACTACTTCCAGTATGAAGCTGTAATTTGTTAAAATCTCGAGGGTTAAATAAAATAATGCATGTTAAATTACTTTGTTCACTCTTGGTATCATCTCCTTGTAATACAAGTGGAACTGATTTATATGCACTTATATTTCTTTCAGTTGATTTGGAGCTGCTAACAGTTTCAAAAATTTCTTTATTTTTATCTAAGAGGTTAGAAATATTTGATGCATGGTTATTTTTATTCCGGCTTAAATCTTCATCCTTTATTACGTTCAGTGTAATTATTTTACAGTTTGCTATGATAAATCCCTCATCAAAATGATACTCAGCTATCTTCAGCATAAGAGAACCTTCAAAGCCTGAAAATAGAAATGAATTTTAAACATTATAAATTACTAAATTTAATTAATTGAAAATTAGATTATTAATTGCATTGGACCTCCATAGCCCATGGCTGTTTGAGGATGATGATGATGATTTGAAAGACATTAGCTTGATTTATTGTTTTAGTTAAAGAAATATGTTAAAATATTACTCTTTAAACATGTTTCAAAATTTTAAAACTTCAGATACTAGGGGGAAAAAAACTCAATTTCAGAAATAAAAAGGCATAATTTAAAGTTAGTTATGTTAAATTTAAAAGAAATAATGATTTTAAAAAATTAGAAATTCACTATACAATTTTTTGTTTGTTTGTTTAATCACACTCTAAAAAATGCACCTTAAGTTATAAAATTGAAATTATGTTTTTATCTAATTAATGCTCTTGAAATGTGCAGACTGTAATTTCGTTTACTTGTGCTGAGTGAAGTACAGAATATGCATCATTCCTGCTTCCTTCAACTGCTGTTAGTCATCTGCTTGCATTTCTCAGATGTTTGAAAATACCCAGAAGGAAAATTAAAATTAATGCAATAAGGAAGAATTAAAGTAATGGGTTGCATACAAACATAACTGATACTGTATTAATAGCAAATAGGCCAACTTTTCTAGGAATGTGAATAATATAGGGGAGTTGCAATTAGGTCTGATTTAGTGTTCTAGAGATTTTATTAAATATACTAGCAAAATTACCTGGCATTGCTCATGTCTGAAACTATCTATAGATACTCCCCACACCACATGCTTTTTCATTGCATAAAATTCATTATGATTGTTTCTTACCCTCCCTGCTACCCCCTGGTAAAAATTTCTGCTGGAGAATTTTTTGGGGGAGGTCTGAAACTCTCTAAGGTAGAGGTGGTTAAACAGTCAATCGCATTCAATTGTTTGGTTGATCACATAGCTGCCATAGCTGGTTATCAGCTTACACTAATGTGAATGTACTGGTCACTGCCACTATTGTATCACAAGTCTTAGGGAGGGCACACACCACTGCAATTTGCAACAGCAATTTGACTACAATTCAAAAGCAATCACGATGGAATTGTCGCATTATGAGTGTTGCAAACCAATTGCTTACAGAATCACCGCACACTGACTCAATTAAACGTTTTCTGTAATTCAATTTGTCTTCGATGTCGCTAGTGCAGCCCCCTTTAGGTAAATTGTAAATAAATGTACTTCATTCTTTCAATGGTGTCTGAAATGAGTGATTCCCCCCCCCCCTTTTAAATTTTCCTGCTCAATTTTTTTCCTCTAAATCTGGGCCTCGTTCAGAATCACAAGGACTTTTTATCTCAACTTTTAAAAACGAGGTAAAAATATTTGAAATTACAAAAAACATTAAAAATTGGTAAAAATTAAAAATGTCATACTCTGCTTAAAATATGCTTATACGGTCCACTGCAGGTGAACTCATTACTTTCAGGTGAATACAATCTATTTATCCCCCCCCTCCCCCCATAAATTTTTTTTCTTCTCCTCTTTTGAGGAAGACATGGAAAGATTTTACATTTTCAAAAGGATGCAGCTTGGGAATGATGCAAAAATATTATGCCAATTTATTATAAGTGAATGTGGATCATGCCTGTCCACAATGGCACTGGTACAGTATGGATGCACAAATTCAGAGAAGGATAGCAGAGCTCTGAAGACCTCCCTTGTGCAGGAAGACTGAAGGCAGATGTGAATGAGAGCACCATTGCTGCTGTTGGTGAACTTGTTACCTGAACAGTAATGTGTGGGTTTGTCTTAATACATTTAGATGTTAGTGTATCAATCAGCAGTTTCAAACAATTATGTATCAGCATTTAAAGTCCAAAATACCTGTGCCAAATGGGTACCCCACAAATTGACAGAACGCAACAAAGGGGTAGAGTCAACTAGTGTAAGGAGATGCTGGCATTGTTTGAACCTAGCGGCCCCAAATAGTTAACAGACATTGTCACAGGTGATGAGATGTGGTTTTATTACTATACAACTCCCAGAAAGATTGACAACTATGTTTGGGTTGCAGAAGATGAACCACGACTCCAAATCCTCCAACAAAACTTTTGCTCAAGGAAGAGGATGTTCACATGTTTTTTTCAATTACCATGGAGTGGTAGCCAAGGACACCTTACTTGAAAAAATGACCATAAATGGCCAATATTACATTAACACTGTTTTTATTAAACTGGTTAAGGAGATGAAGCATGTCCATCTTTATGACAATGGCAGTGCTCACAAAATCCGTCAAGTTACGGCCTAACTGGAGAAGGGAAAAATCAAGCAGCTACCCCATCCTGAATATTCACCCAATCTAGCATCATAAAATTTTTGTTGTTCCCAAAAATTAAAAAGGAACTTGCTGGAAAGCCTTTTTTTAAGGGTGCAAGATCTTGCAAAATGTGTTTATTTTTATGGACATTTATTGGAGTATTCTGGAGTATATATATTGGAGTTTACTGGAGTATTCCCCAACAGGAGTACCACCAATTGTTCCAGAATTAGCATAGACATCTGCAACTTTGCATAGATGCTGGAGGCGGGTACTTTAAATGACAGTTTGTTGAGGTAAGTGTATATTGGTTCACCCATTCACTTTTATGTTTCCTTAACCAGTTTTAATTTAGTTACATTATAATTATTATTTTGGGGTATTTTTTTTAATCATTAATTCTCCCTGCTTGTTGTTGCTGATCTGCACAACTCCATTCTGATTGATGTGCCATTAAATCATGCCAAGCAAGGTCATGGCCACTTATCTCACCATCAGCACCAGATCATCATATGCAAATGTGGTTCCAAGCATGATGTTGACATGTGCCATGTTAGCTTAAAGCAGAGTGTGACTAAGGGACTGAAGACACAGAAGTTAGTTGTAGTTGAAGTGAAATAGTGAAGTGTTGTAGTTGGTGGAGGTGAAGGAGGAGTAAATGTAGTCACAGTGATACTTACCTTTTAGTGCAACATGTTGATGAAAGATTATTGGTAAGTCTAGAATCCAATAAACTTAATTTAATTTTATGAAATTTGTATCTGACTTTTTGATTTTTTTTCTCTTGAGCAGAGCTTTGTTTTAGAAATATTAATTTAATAATAATTTTGGGACAATCTTAAATTTAAATTTTTGTTTTGTTTTTGTTTTATGCACTTTAAAACAAAAAGAACCCTTATTTAATTTCTTAGCAGATTAATTGCCTGGTGCCTGAGTTTCAGCTATCCAGGAAAGAAAATAATAGCATACTTTGGAGTGTTACAAGTACAATGGTTTTGTTCTCAGATGCATGTCAAGAATTTTTTGAAGGAACCTCATATCAACCAATGGATTGAGAAGATATGGTGACATTTTTGACAACCATATGAACTGACAAATGATGAGCAAAAATCAGAACGAAGATTAGTAAAAATAAAATCAAAATAGAGAGAACTGAATGATACTAAATTGTAAAAATCTTCTTCTTAATGAAACTGGACTAGTGAAAAAATAAATTATTTTAAACATTACCTTTGTCATATCTTCCTTTCAATTTTTGATAAGACCACATTGCTCTATTAGATGTTTCTCTCTTTCCTAATCTTTGTGCTTGTTCAGCAAATCCACCACTGAAATGTGAATTTAATGTTACAGCAATTTCAACACTGCTTTATGATTAAAATTAAGCTACACTGTAAGAAGAGGAAATAATATTGTTAACAGATACCAATCATAGCAGTATTTTTACACTTTGCATTGTAAGCTCAATATGATTCAAACTGTTGCATTCTAAATAAGCACACCTATATTAAAATCAGCTGCTGTTATAACAAATACATTTCACTGATGACAAATTATCAATAAACTTTTAATACTAAGAATAAAAATGGGAAAAGCCAGCAATAATTTATCCACAAAATAGAGGAGTAATAATTCTCAATCATGACATTTCAAAATAGTAATACATATATTATATCCAGGCCTACCTAGATATTACAAGTGAATATACATCTTTCTTCTTACAGCATGCTGATTTAGCTCTTTTGCAGTGCATAGAATCATTGCTGGCAACAGTTTAATTACTATTGAAAGAGTTTTATCTCCATTTTAATTACTGTTGAGTTTTATCTCCATTTTAACAGATTTTCATCATCATCTTTATGATTAAATTAAATCCTCAAGCAGCCATGGGCTACAGAGGCCCAACCAGACCAGCAATTTAGTTCTCCAAGCAAGTCTATCCTGAGCTACATCTACTGCATCTGGCCACTGCACACCAATTCTAACAAGGTCCTGTTTGACATTGTCTGCCCACCGCTTTGGTTGCCTGAAATTCCCCAAAAATTGACCAACCAAGCCTAAATTTCATACATGGGTTTTCCTAGTTCTACCCTCTATTGCATTAGAAACTCAAGTAACACATATAAATAGCTTAATAAATAAGTAATTTATTTAACAATTATCACTGTTGGGAGATTTATGTCTCCTATGTTGCAGCTAGAGATGCTGAACGATTCGATGGTTACAGTTCATTTAGGTGTTGTGCAGTTAAAAGCTTATGTATATTTACCCCTATGGGAGGATAATCCTTGGCTCATACATTCGCCATAGTTGCTGTCGAGGTTTTATGCTCGGTTGCTGCAGTGCTGTAATTGTCAGTACACTAGTCTGATAGCATTGCTGGATGGTCATTGGCACTGTCCGTTGATGCACAGAATGTTCATCTGTTTAGCAGATGTCAGCATTGTTTTTCTAGACGTGCTGCAGGATGACATGCTATAGGTCTCGACTGCAGTGGAGATGTTCTTCCAGCTTTAACTGTGATGGTGGTAGATGGTCATCTGCTGCTTTACACATTTGACATACACTGTAATGGGCCAAAGAATTAGATACTTTTTTGGACTTTTTATCTGATCCAATTTTTATTCAAACTCCAGATAGCTTGGGAGCCAGGCAATTAATAATTTGCCAAATTAAAGTCAAAATTACGGTTCGAATATATTATACCAGCAGGCGTTACTTAGCGAGTAAGAATTCAAAAATAAATGATTGCCAATAATATATATAATCAAAAATTATCTACTATGTTGCTCAAGAGAAAAAATAGCCAAGATTAAAAAAGTTTCTATAACAAACAATTTTATTTCCAAATATTAAAACTCACCAACATCTGATGAAAATGTCGACTACAACTTTACATCTCTATTACTCCAACTACAACTCTGTGACAAATCTGCTACAACTTCCTTCTCTTTCAACTTCCAAGTAAAACCAACTATCTCAACTTACTACTGTGACCACGTCAGTGTTGTACAAAGGCCCACACGTCATGTTGGACGCCGGGAAAGACATTTACATAAACTGACGAGCACGCAAGCTATGATGCAAGAGAGGGCGTGTCCTTGAATGCGCACTTTAGCGGGTGACAATCGAAAGCTCGGAGTTGTGCATGCGTAACTCCTATGCTCTCGGAAACGAGCACTGTGATGCCAAAAATAAAATTAAAATCCCCAAAATGAAAAATATAACGTAAATTAAACAAAACTGGTTAAGATAAAGTAAAAGTGAATGAGGGGGCATCACAACATCGATCAGCCAAAACATTAAAACCACCTACTTAATATGATGTAGGTCCTCCTCTCACCAACAAAAGAGCTCTCATCCGATGAGGCATAGATTCAACGAGATGTTGATACTTGGTAGCATGACTGCAACAGAAAATCCTGCAGTTTCTGTAATTATGTGGTTGGAGTGATGCTGCTTGTACCCATTTCTCCAACTCAAACCACAAATGCTTGATGGGATTCATATCCACCAAATTTGGGGGTCATGGCAATAAATGGAATTTTTCATCATAATTAAAAGGACCTTCTTGCTCAGAAATTAATTAAAATAACTTCAAATTTTCTATCATTGAGCAATAAAATTTTAAAGTTTATCCTTCAAACTATTTCCATGTTAAAAGTTTTTAGGAGAAAACTCCGAAGCTTTTCGGAGCAAAGACAGCGCTTCGTCTTCAATGAAGTGATGTATGTAGTATAACTGGTCCAAGTGTTCCTCAAGAAAATATTGCCCAGACTATCACTCCCTCCAGCCACCTGGATCTGGCCCACAGTGCATCCAGGTGAGGTTTCCATGGTTGCACACAAGCTTGTTTATTTTGCTTAATAATTTGCCAATTAATTACTTATAAATTTTGCTTAATAATTTGCCACCATGTGGACAGACAAGCATGTTGCACACAAGCTTGTCTGTCCATATGGTGCAACAGAAAGCAGGATTCGTCTGACCATGCGACCCTCTTCCAGTCTTCTATGGTTCAATGTTGATAATTATTACCCACTACAAGCATTGACGATGGTGAACAGCTGTGAGCATAGGCACAGGAACGGGCCTGTGGCTGCAGAGACTCATATCCAAGAGCTTACGATCGACTGTGTGTTCGGACACATTGGGCCCTTTACCACAATTGCAATTATGGGTAATGTCAATTGAAATTATGGGTAATATCAGTAGCCCTCCTGTTGCTGTGGACAAGATGAGATAGCCTGCACTGACAACTAGCATCAATGAGGGTTGGGTGTCCCACACCTTGTAGATGGCTCAAAGCATCACCTGTTTCAGGCCATCTTTGATAGGTACTAACTACTGCATAGTGTGAGCAGCCTACCAGCATTGTAGGTTCAAGTCCCAGCTGGGTCAGTGTTAAGATTTATCTCTGCAAAACTCCCCACCCTGCCCACAGTCAGTAGGGGACACTGATGGGCTTGGAAAGGCTGCCGTCCGTTGAATGGGACGTTAAACCGTGGCCCCGTGAACAGAAAAGCCATACCCTGTACACGTTAAAGAACATGCTGGATGGCCTTGATGGAGGCTACCATCTGTCTCCCAACAGCTGTTCCAGTGGGTCTCCTTCCCCAACTTTCTCTGAGCCTTCGGGGTCCTTGTCACCTGCCCATTTAGCCCATGGTGTGCAAAAAAGTGCCACTCAGAGGTAATCAAATCCAATCTACCAGTGTCGCTGTTTCGGAGATGCTCTTACCAAGGTGTCTTGCCATAACGATCTGGCCTTTGTTGAAATCAGATAAATCCTTTGCTTTTCCCATATTGAGACGAAACGAAATACTGCCTGCAAGAGCTCCGACCCAGATATTACATATATCATTCGCGACCTTGGCACGTGACACTGTCTGCACGTGTGCTTCTTTGCATAATGCAGAGGAGGTTTTAACGTATTGGCTGATTGGTATATATTCTTTAGCATAAGCAGTGAACAGCTGTGAGCATAGGCACAGGAATGGGTCTGTAGCTGCAGAGACTCATATCCAAGAGCTTACGATCAACTGTGTGTTTGGATACATTGGGCCCTTTACCACAATTGAAATTATGGGTAATATCAGTAGCCCTCCTGTTGCTGTGGACAAAATGAGATAGCTTGCACTCACAACTGGTATCAATGAGGGGTGGGTGGCCCACACCTTGTCGATGGCTCGAAGCGTCACCTGTTTCAGACTATCTTTGATAGGTACTAACTACTGCATAGTGTGAGCAGCCTACCAGCATTGTAGGTTCAAGTCCCAGCTGGATCAGTGTTGAGATTTATCTCTGCAAAACTCCCCGCCCTGCCCACGGTCAGTAGGGGACACTGATGGGCTTGGAAAGGCCACCATCCGTCAAATGGGATGTTAAGCTGTAGCCCCGTGAGCAGGAAAGCCATACCCTGTACAAGTTAAAGAACACGCTGAATGGCCTTGATGGAGGCTACCATCTGTCTCCCAACAGCTGTTCCAGTGGGTCCCCTCCCCCAACCTTCTCTGAACCTTCGGGGTCCTTGTGACCTGGCCATTTAGCCCATGGTGTGCAAAAAAGTGCCGCTCAGAGGTAATCGAATCCAATCTACCAGTGTCGCTGTTTCAGAGATGCTCTTACTAAGGTGTCTTGCCATAACGATCTGGCCTTTGTCGAAATCAGATAAATCCTTTACTTTTCCCATGTTGAGACGAAACGAAATACTGCCTACAAGAGCTCTGACCCAGGTATTACATATATCATTCGCGACCTTGGCACGTGACACTGATTGTCTGCATGTGTGCTTCTTTGCATAATGCAGAGGAGGTTTTAATGTATTGGCTGATTGGTGTGTATTCTTCAGCATAATGAATTTTGTCAGTCTACTTTGCTGACATCTTCAGATGCTATCAACTCCTTGGCAGATGAAGTTGGTATAATGCAATCCCTCTAATGGTGCTCCTATAACTTAAACCAGAAATTGTGTAATAGCAGGTTCCAGGCAGGTGGGAGGGGGGTTAGATCAGTGTTGCATAGTTCTTCTCTTTTAAGGTTTATAATTAAATTTTCCGTGCAGTTTAATTTAAATTTTGTGGGTGGAGATGCTATCATTTTATAATTGAGTTTACTTGCTGTTAGGTTGTTTTGAATTATTGCTTGCATTAGGGCTGTGTAGCCTATTCTTTTCTTAATGTCTGTTTCGTGTTCAGTGATGCGATTGTCTATACATTTTCCTATGTAATTATTTTTGTTTTGTAGTAACTGGTGCGGGTTGTCTATTTTTATGTTACATATTCCTCCTGTGAGTTTGATTTTGTCTCTGTCATTAAGTACAACTTTCTTTATTGTAGTTAGGAGTTTTATATTGTATTTCTTTAAAATGTTATTTAGTGAATGTGAGAAGCCTGGTTGGTTGGTTGGTTGGTAGGTTGGTAGGTTGGTAGGTAGGTAGGTAGGTAGGTAGGTAGGTAGGTAGGTAGGTAGGTAGGTATGGGAAAGTTATAATATAAATGGGTTGGGTTGTTTTACCTCTGAGCGACACTTTTTTGCACACCATGGGCTAAATGGCCAGGTCACATGGACCCTGAAGGCTCAGAGAAGGTTGGGGGAGGGGACCCACTGGAACAGCTGTTGGGAGACAGATGATAGCCTCCCGTCAAGGCCATCCAGCATGTTCTTTAATGTGCACAGAGTATGGCTCTCCTGCACATGGGGCCACGCCTTAACGTCCCATCTGATGGACGGCAGCCTTTCCAAGCCTATCAGTGTCCCCTACTGACTGTGGGCAGGGCGGGGAATTTTGCGGAGATAAATCTCAACGCTATAAATGGGTTTAACTGATGCTTGTGCTGGTTGAGTGTTGTGTATAAGTTTGAATGACTTTCTGTTCACTCATAAAGTTTTAAATAGCTTAACTCAGTGTTAAGCTATTTAATGAGATTATGTAGCATTACTTTAATCCATGCCTGTACAACATATGGCTCGTGAACCAAGTCTGGCCCACAAAAGAATTTTCTTGACTCAACAATACATTTTTGTTGGTGGTGTAATATGGAACAGTTAATCAATAAAATGTACATATCTCAAAATATATTTGGACAAATTTAATGTGGCTCCATCTGAAATTAATGCAGGCCTGATGATGTTGATTCAAGTCCTCAATACAATAATCCAGTTAATTGAAGGGAAATAAAGTTCACTGAGCAACAAGAGCTGCCCTGAGGTTTTGGAGTACCTGTGGAGAGAATTGAGGAACAACACATATCTCCCCAAGGCATTCAATAGATGTTCTATTTGGCTGAGATATGGAGAGAATGGAGGCTACACCATTCATTGGATACTTCCTCAATATATTTGCTAGTCAGTCTTGCTATGTGTGAACATGCATTACCATCCTTAGGAGGAAATCATTACCTACTGCACCAGTACAGGATCTGGCATAGAGATCAAGGACTCATTCTGATATCTCATAGTATTAATAGAGCTTCTGCCAAACACATGAAGATCTATTATGATAGCCCACACAGTCAGACCTCCATCATCAAATGTACTTCTCTCAATTTTATATTATGGGGCTGGCTGTGGGTTCTCCCTCTACAGATCAGTACATTTGCTGTTTGACTGTAGAGGAAAATAGAGACTCATTTGCAAACAGGGAGTGACTCCATTGTTTTATGGTCCACACTATATGATTACAACATTTCAAGGAGGTTTGTATGTGTCTGGAGTTTAAAGCATACAATGGGTTGACAGGCATAGACTATGGCTTTTGTAGCCTTCTGGCCATAATTGAGGCAGATCTGTCTTACTGCGGTTGCAATGAGCCTGAATGCAGAGATAATACTCTCCTGTTGCATTAGGAAAATAGTGCAATACAATGATCATCTTGAAGGGTTAACCCTAGAATGCCTTTGAACAGGTCTTCTAATAACTGTTTGGGCTGTTTGAAATTGCTGCCATAGCCATAACAGAATGGTGTACATCAGAAAATATGGCCACCTCCAAACTTCCATCAACTCTTCATCAATTTCAGTCATTTAAGCATTTTTCTTTGGGGCATCATGAAGCAACCAACTATTCCCGACAGACAATGTAGTGCTTCAATTTGAAACGATCGAGCATCAACCAAAGTACTTATTATATAGGGTATTCAGTTTTTATGAAATTTATTTTAAATTTTATGACCATCTTTATACCCCATAACATCTTTTAAAATTGTCTTTGATTTATACAATATATTAATATCTTAGAATTTTAGCTCAGCTGGACTTTCAACATAATTAGAAAAACTGCTTACACTACAAATTTCTTTTTCCTTTTTATTAAATAATTTTCCTGATTATATAGTTCTTCAAATTTTACAGGTGTTTTTTCCTGCCATTCAATAGCCTGCAACCAGGTGCTACCTCTGTAGCATGGGGACAGTTTTCTTCCTGGAGTAGAAGGGAAGGATTCAATTTCTTGTGTTGAGGTCAATATATCTTCCTATATAGGGAAAAAAAGGTTTGCTTTGTAAATATTCCATTAATTTTTGACAAGACATTTGATTTTTTTTCATTAAAAAATTAATATTATTGTATATAAGTTTATAAATATATAAAAGAGCTACATTTCCGTTTCCACTGACTAGCATGAAAATCTCCTAAAACCAGAACTTATATATAAAATAAAAATTGCAGAAACCTATGAACTATTGACTTGTAGGTTTCTTAACATTTATCCAGAGGAATCAATATGACTAGTAATAATTTTGCAGAAAAAATGATTCACCGATGAGTGGATGCGAATGGATTCGAATCCCACTCAGGACAACCAATTTTTTTCAACTAATACTTCCAAGTATTTATTGTCTACAGGACATTTTCCTGTGATACTTTATTACTGGATATCTATAGTAGTTTCTAAATTTGATTCAATTGTTGACCCAATGCAACAATAATCTAGTTGCTCAGTGTGTTGCATTGATAGTTTGATTTTATTGCAATGTTCATTACACATCCAAGATTTGACTACATAGACATGAAGATATTTTTTTTGTGTGGACTCTCTTCTGTAACCTTTCCTGAAATTAAAATTTTGGAGCAGGTATGTGACAGCCTTCACAAGCATAAACCTGTGGAAATAAAGTTTCTCTCTTACGAACTTCAGAAAAACAGGTTTAGTTTATGGATAGCAAAAAAATATGTTCAACAGCTACAGATTGTTACATTGAATCATGACAAACTGGCACACACTATACAGCCCCAAAAATTACTTTTACTGTCTGATGTTTTGTTCTTTGCATTATTATTAAATTCATAATTTGATTGCATTTTCATTTCTCATAATTTTTCTCAGGGAAGGGAGGAATAATATTGGTCCTCAAAGATGACACAGAATAGCTACGCAGCCTGCCACAATGAAAAGGCTTCCAAATCCCTGGTCTAGTGACACTTTTGAATGCATTAAAACCAGGGGTCATAATGAAGGCACATTATATGTAACAGGGTTTACAGTCCTTGGCACACTTAATAATGTCTTCATTATGAAGATGGCAAAATGCATCATACAGTTCAAATTCAGATTTTAATTTAAAATTTTAAGTTTTTAAATGTTGGAGATTTTAAGGTGGCATTTAGACTAACAGTTAAATACTTGATGTTGGCATGCAGTCCTGTTCTTGGAAAGGCTGCAGTCCGTCGGATGGGATGTTAAGCCATGGCCCCATGTACGGGAGAGCCATATCCTGTGCACATTAAAGAACACGCTGGATGGCCTTGACGGGAGGCTACTATCTGTCTCCCAACAGCTGTTCCAGTGGGTCCCCTCCCCCAACCTTCTCTGAGCCTTTGGGGTCCTTGTGACCTGGCCATTTAGCCCATGGTGTGCAAAAAAGTGGTGCTCAGAGGTAAAACAATCAAACCCAGTCCTGTTCAAACTGATCATTCATCTTATTCTACTGGACTTGAATTTTTTTAATTTTCAAATGCCTACATCAAAGAAGGTGTTAATCTTAGTTAAACATCAAAATAAATTTTAGAGGAAAAATTGTCTTGAGCTGGGTGGGATATGAACCCAAGACCTCCTAATAACCTATCAGGTGCTTTGACTGCTGAGTTACTGACTGCCGATCAAGATTTCCTCTAATGCTATAAACTTTCTATCTACAGTACACAATTTTCTGTGTCTCATGAAGGCATTGTCCCAGCTGCTCACAAATAGCCTCAAGTAGCAGATGGCAAGTATGTCATGATGGAAAGTATGTTACAATAAATTAAAGAAATACTCAACATTTTGGTTGAAACATCAAAGAAGGTATCACTCTTAGCTTAACATTGACATCAATTTTAGAGAAAAAAATTGTCTTGAGCCAGATGGGATACAAATTCACAACCTCTTGATAGCATAATGTAACTGTGAGGCTGTTTGTGAGCAGTTGAAACAATGCCTTCATGAGACACAGAAAATTGCTGTCCTTCTCTGAATTTGCACATCCATCTCATAATAGTACTATATGAACAGGCATTATCTCCATATACTTATGATAAATCAGCATGATTTTTTGCATTGTCCCCAAGCTGCATCCTTGTGAAAATATAAAACCTTTCCAGATATTTAGTAACCTCCATAGCAACAATACACAGATTTCGCAGACTGAACTTTACATGCCGCCAGCAAATAGAGAAGTGATAATACAGCTTTTGTTTTTAACATGTAAAAGACAAGTTTAGACAAGCTTTCAAACAAATCATAGCTCATTAACTTTGGAGGAACGTGTAAATCTATAGACATGTATCAAGAACCTTTTTGAAAGCTCT
Source organism: Ryuthela nishihirai (assembly GCA_038380435.1). Lineage (NCBI taxonomy): Eukaryota > Metazoa > Arthropoda > Arachnida > Araneae > Heptathelidae > Ryuthela > Ryuthela nishihirai. The sequence goes on from JAWZYU010000027.1 coordinate 54,932,812, forward strand.
CCGTATAATCGCTACTGTTGACTTGTGCACTGGATTGTAAACTATGTTCTATTTGTGGTATGCATGTGTAATCTATAGGCAGCTGGGTTGGGTTGCTTTACCTCTGAATGGCACTTTTTTGCCCAAAATGGGCTAAATGATCAGGCCATAAGGACCTGAAGGCTGAGGTGACCCACTGGAATAACTGTTGGGAGACAGATGGTAGCCTCCTGTCAAGGCCATGCAACGTGTTCATTAATGTGCACAAGGTATGGCTCTCCCAGGGATCACAGCTTTACATCCCATCTGACGGATGGCAGCCTTTCCAAGCCCATTGATGTCCCCTACTGACTGAGGGCAGGGCAGCGAGTTTTGTGGATCTGTAGACAGCCCTTCACTTTCTATTTAATTAGCTTTACATAAATTAGGGGGAATTTTTAACAGTGTTAATTCTCAAATTTTTATTATTGGAACTTTTTCTCTCTGTTAATTAGTAGCATGAGATGTTTAAAAAAGAATGCATGAAACCTCTTTGATAAATTGACGATTTATTGGCAGCTTACAATTTTAATTTAAAAAAATTGAACCTAGTATAGTAAAATATATGAACCTCTTAATGACAAAACCAATTGCAGTCATCAGCTGAAAAGTCAATTGCAGTGGTGGAACCTCCATGTCAGATGCCCTAATTTACTAAGTTATCCATGCCTCATTCAGTTTCAACTAGGAGGATTGAAATATGTTTTCATAATGAAGAGGTGCCCATGCCATCTATCAGTTGGGAATGAGACACATCCAGTGTCATCAGCGTTATTTTTATTTTCAAACATGGAAATCTTGTAGTGAGAAATTCAATAATGGTAACTGAGATACAAAAGTCTTGTATAATGTAGAACAAATGAAGAGATTGGTTGAGCTTAGGATAGCTCAGCAGGTTAGAATATTTGGCATGTTTCCAGGAAGTTGTGGTTTTGAATCCAACTCCCAAAAAAATTCAACTTTTTCAATTAATTCTTCTTTTGTTCTATGAATTAATATTTTCAATGATTGTAGATGACAATTTTTCAGCATACTCTCACAATTGTTTAAAATTACAATAAGTCTTTGAGCCCAATGGTTCAAAGAAATAAACTATCTCATTTACTTATTTCTAAACAATAAATTATTCATAATTCTTCTCATACCTCACTAAATGATGAATTGCCACAGAACATTCTGAGCCATCTATCTCTCTCAAACTTTTCCAGCTGCATGCCCCCAGAGTTACTATGTTTATTGTTATATATATATATAAGTTTATGTCTTTAAATACCAGTATTTATCATCAAATGAGTTTTAATATTAATGTGAATTTACATTAAAAACATTGCATATCTACTGCAGTTATAAAATTTACAAAACATTTGAAACATTTTTTGCACTTCCATTTGCATTTCAGTTTTTTAAACTGCAATTCTTTTTAGTGCTCCCCTTTAGAATTTCTTGATCTTCCAGAAGGGTGCATCCCACAATTTGAAAATCACTACACTAAATGATTGACTCAAAACCTAGGCTTTTAGCTAAATTAAGAAATGCTTCCTACAATGGGGCCAGCATGTCTGAGGTTACAAGATTGGTTTTGCATGCTAAATCTTTTGCACTGTACACAAAATGAAGCAAATGCAGCAAAACCTTAACTGGGATAATGATTACAGACCTAGCTATTGTTCCAAAAGGCATACTTTGAGTGTTGTATTAGCTCCAACTGAAGCAGTGGTGAGCAATCAGATTTAGTAAACTGGGAGTAGCTTTTAGGATTCTTCTCGGTCCTATATGCAACAAGTAAAAAAAATGAAGCATTACATTTATCATAGTTGTGAGATGATAGATTGAGACATATGCCTGTTAGAAAGTTTCATGCATTAGAACTAGCTTTTATGACTTTTACAATCCTTACTGGTTCTTCATATAGTCTAGCTTTCAATTTAGTCATGTGATAGGACTAATAAAATAGGTCTATAATACTGAAATTATTTGGGAAGTATTTTTACATGGCTACCATACTTTAATAACTACTGTTTAAAACACACACACACACAAAACACTATAAAAATTAATATTCATAGAAATGCTATTGCAAAAAGAATCACGCTTACTCATCTACGAGTTATAAACAAAATTAGTTTGATAAATGGCTTTGTGGAAAAAAGTTTTGCTGATGTGCAGAATTCAAACCCATGTCTTTCCAAAAATATGCCAAATGTTCTAAGACCACTGATAAACTAACATAGGTATAGTGGTCTTATAACACACTGGAATGTTTCTCGAGAGACGTGGATTTGAATCCCAAAAGTTGGCAAAACTTCTTTCCACAAAACTATTTATTGATTTAGTGTCATTAAAATCAACAGGTAATTCTGTGGATATTATTTATCGATTAAAATTAGGTTGTTTTGCTTTTCAGAAACTTTTTTTTACTATACACAATTAAATGAAATGGTCATATTGTCTCCAATGTTTATGAATATTTCAGAACAAGATCATAGATAATACTATTTTTACCTATAGCAGATTAACCATGATATTTGGATAAGGAGTAGAAATATTTGTTAATGCTTTTGTTAATATAAATTTATGAAATAATGATTTTATTAAGAAAACATTTCTGATAAGAGATGTTAAACCTTAAATTCTCTTCCCTCTTAGATAGATCACTACTTCTGTCTGTCATGACATTTCGAGACAGATACTTGAATGCCAATTTATAGAGCATGTTTGGTTTCCAGGTATAAAGCAGGGCTGGAAAACCTTCTACAAAATTCAATAAACCAACCAAATATTTTAGGTGTCAGTTATGTTGGTTTGGGGAGTCAATTGTTATAGAAATTTTCAAAATATGACACATCCTTAGTCACTGGCATAAACTTTTCCATTGTTTGGGTAACTAGGCTTCCAAGATTTTTCTCCTCCTGATATGAAAAACAAAAATATGCATTTAATATTTAACTTCAATTAAAAAAACAACTTATACTTACATTGCTCTGACTAGTTGAATTTTTAATATCTGCTTCTTCATTGCAATTAATTAAGTTTTCTCCAGATTTTTCACTAGTTATGTCAACAGTATCACTGCTTGGGAAAAATTTGGTTTCTGTATCTTGAGTGGAAATAAAGGATGATAAACAACTTGTTATATCTTTGACATTTTGCTTTGAATCTGATTCATGGGCTGGAAAGTTTCGATTAGGATTCCCAAGAATATCAGTACTTATTTTATCACATTCAATGCTGTCTGAGTCTACTGTAGTAATAAAACCCATATAATCATCTTGATTCGATGCACTTTCAGAGCTTGCATATTTTGTTTGTATTTGACTATCATTAGTTAGTTCTAACAATTTAAGATCTTCCTCATTTGATAAAACAAAAGTGCTTAATGAACAATCATTAAGCTTCTCATTTGCTTTAGGTAAGTCTTTTTTAGCACTTTTTTGGAAGCACGCATTAGTTTTATCGACAGAACTAAAACTGTTTAAATCGAATTCTATATTTTGTACACCTTTACTACACTTTTTTTTTGGTAAAGTACTGTTTGTCTGTTGAAACACTGACTGTATATTTTGAATTTCAACAAGCAAGGAATTATTTCTACTACTTTTAAAGCTGACATCAGATTTAGAACTTTTTATGATTTCTTGTGACTTATCTTTACTTGATACTTTTTCTGCATTTGAAATAAACTCATGATTTTTCACACCTAAAGAAATATGAATAAATTTAAACATCCTAAATTTAACTAAATCAGAAAAAGCATAAAATTACAATAATCAACAATTACAATAATCAACTAGTAAAGTATTTTAAATGTTTATCCTTATTTCATAAGGATAAGCATTTAAATATTTAAGTATTGAAACCCATATCTCCCAACCACCTGCATAAAATTACTGAGAAAAGTAAACTGGTCTACTTTGATGGTCACTCTCATGACATTCTTCCAGCAAATAAATTAAGAATTTTCAAAAACAAAACTTTCCTATCCAGTTGTTTATGATGTTATCTTAATATATATAGAAATGACTTTTCCATAAATTTATTAGCATAACACCATGCAATATTTTACAATAAAGAGGAGAAATTTTGTGATTTTGAGTATTCTACATTATGTAATTTATGCACAATTCATCAAGACTTAAATTTTTTAGTTAACATTAACAGCAATTGATACAAAGATATTTATTCATCATCATTCACTTAGTAAGTACTAACACAAAAAATTTGCATTTCAGCCATAAAAGTAATAACTTTATATGTAAGAATGTCAAAGAGCAATATGCAACATATGTAAAATATAATGACAGTTGTCTAGATAAGTCAATATCTTATGTAGCATCTAAATTGAAAATTATGAAATTTCACCATCAAACTGGGCATAATTAAATACAGCTCAAATTAAGCAAACACACAAAGAAATTAATATGGTAACAAAAATTATGCACATATATGCCCCTCTTAAAAAGCTGAATTCTCCCTGGTGGTCACCTAAATTGCTAACATTTTAGATATGATACATACTATACTTCAATTAATTAAATTGGTAAATATTTACTACTGTCACTACTGGCCACCATCTATGATCAGCAAAGGCAACTTCACTTTTAATGTTGCACTAAGATGTAAATATATAAGCTATGCAATATATATTATTATACATGTTATGAGTGAACACAGAATAATAAAACTGATTTATTTTCACAATATCAATGTTAAGACAATGCCTCCTGTTCTGCAGCTTTATATGTTAAACTGATTCAGTACTATTATATATTGCTGTATGTGATGATAATAGGTGCATTTCAAAATATTTTGAAGTTGGTTGGTTGGTTGGTTGTTTTACCTCTGAGCGGCACTTTTTTGCACACCATAGGCTAAATGGCCAGGTCACATGGACCCCGAAGGCTCAGAGAAGGTTGGGGGAGGGGACCCACTGGAACAGCTGTTGGGAGACAGATGGTAGCCTCCCGTCAAGGCCATCCAGAGTGTTCTTTAACGTGCACAGGGTATGGCTCTCCCGCACACGGGGCCACGGCTTAACGTCCCATCCGACGGACGGCGGCCTTTCCAAGCCCATCGGTGTCCCCTACTGACCGTGGGCAGGGCGGGGAATTTTGCGGAGATAAATCTCAACGCTAACCCAGCTGGTATTTTGAAGTTATAAGCTTAGTTGTTGTTCTATTTATTACTTTTGGAAGAGCAGTCCTTCTCTGGCATACTCACTGTAGTTGTTAGTGATACTGATGTTTAGTTGGTGCAGTGCTCTAGCTGTCAGCAGTTCACCAAACTGGTGGACACCAACTCGACAAATCTTTTTCATTAAATTTTGATTTTGAGGATCTAGATTTTCCTGCCTATATAATTACAAGGTTTCAACAACTGAGTTTAGCTGTTTTCTCAAATGGAAATGTTGCATCAAAACACCCATTTGCTAGAAATCCTTAAATCCTATCTGCTCTTAAATCTTTAAATATCAGACCTTTATCGATGAAAAAATAGCCTATTTTTATTACATGGATGAACTGATAACTGCTAAAAGAATATTATACTGAGCACATTTTAAGTACTTTAATTGAGACAATGCATTAGGGGGGAGGGGACCCACTGGATAGCTGTTGGGTAACATAGTGAACTCCAGTGAAGGCAATGACTTTAGTCTTAGTAAGATATGTCCTGTATGAGAAGGCCTGTATAAAATGGAAGTTACTGGGAACATAAGTACATCCTACATGTTGCAAATCAAATAAAAAACTCAAAACGTTTTGGAAACAAATTGTCAAAAACATAACAATACACCATTGGAAGTCTTTGAATCTGCATCCTCAGCACAGATTGCTTTTAGTCACTAGATCATCTTTTATAATTAATGAAACACATTAAACAGTACTTTAATGCTTTGAATATATGAAATAGATTGCTTGATAAATTACCTTCAATGTTCAGATATTTAGCAGGCACTTTTTTAATACCTTTAGTCTTTTTAGTGTTTGTCTTACATTCCTTTGTACTGCAGTGCTGGTTTCTGTTCTGAAATCCAGAAGAACAAGTATTCCAACCTTTAGAAACATACTGATTTGATTTATGTTGCACAGGCTGTGAAAAAGAAAATGGAATATGCGGTTCAGAAAGTCTATGAGCTTTATTTGATAATGGCTTTCTTTTCTTCACTTGCTGTCTATCTTCATCATCTGAAATGTGGTTATCTTCAGAGGCTGTCTGAAAGCAAAATATTAAAAATAAATTTACACTAAATAATTTAAAATTATATTTCAGCTAATAGCAAAAACTTGAAACTTGTTTGAAACCTTGCTGAAACTTACTTTAAATATAAAGTAAATTTAAATATGCACTTTTTAAAAAATTTACTTGTTGGTGAAAGAACAACTGAATCAAAACAAATAGAAACACTACTGTTTCTAAAAATGGGCATAGTTCAGGTGTGTAGCCTATTTATATTTTTAGTTAATGGAAAATAAGAACTAAATATTGTTAATGTGTTGAACTTTCACAGAAGAGGGATCTGTTGTCTTCAACAGTACCTATGAATTAAACCTCCATAAATCAATAAGCTCCTAAGGTTCAAGATACAGTAGGGGAAGGAGACCATCTTAATAGATATCAATATTCTACCCAAATGATGGAACTTTCCAAGCTCATAGGTACCCCCAAAATGAAAGTGATGAAAGGGAACTTTCACTTGCTTTTATTGATTGATTCTCATGATTTAATTATATTATGAGTCATCACCAGAAAAGGGTAAATGAGAGAATGGCAAGCACAATATGTTATTGTTTCAAACTGCATTTACAGCTAATTTGCTTCTTTCATGTGTTGTTCATAATTAAAATGTGAATGATCACATAAATATGCTGCCAAAGGCCAAAAGTAAGTAGGTAGATAAGAATGCATTGTTGGGTTGGGTTGTTTTACCTTTGAGCAGCACTTTTTTTGCACACAATGGGCTAAATGACCAGGTCACAAGTACCCTGACAGCTCAGAGAAGGTTGGAGAAGACCCACTGGACAGCATTGGGAGACAGATGGAAGCCTCCAGTCAAGGCCATCCAGTGTGTTCTTTAATGTACTCAGGGTATGGATCTCCTGCCCACAGGCCATGGCTTAACATCCCATCTGATGGACAGCAGCCTTTCCAAGCCCATCAATGGAATGCATTGTTGACATATAAGAAACTCTACAGTTATAACTATTCAATATGCTCGAGACATAATGTGAAGTAATAGCAAGAAAAAAAGGGACTTGAATAGGTACCAATGAAGTGCAGAATGCAAGGATTATAAAGGTAAAACTGCATGATATGTTGTTATCAGCTAAAAGGAATGCCTTTATTATCTTAAATTGTTATGAGTGAACACAATGAGTAATAATAAATAAATGATTTATTTCACAATTATCATTATTAGGATATTTATATTTCCTGTGTTGCAGTAAGAAATGCTAAAATGATTTGATGGTGATATTTGTTTTTACTTATTGTGCAGTTAAAGGTTTAGGTATATTTAAAACTACAGAAGAATAATCCTAGGTTGGTGGCTGGTACACTCACTGACAACTAGAGCACTGCAGCAACTGAGCATAAGCCTCAGCAGCAACTATAGCAAGTGTACAAGCACCAACCAAGGATTATTCTCCTGTAGTGGTAAATATACCTAAGCTTTTAACTGTACAATATGTAAAATATCACCATCAAATCCTTCAACATCTCTTGCTGCAACACAGAAAACATAACTCTCCTAACAGTGATAATTGTGAAATTATTTATTTATTTATTGTTTTAAATATTAAAATATAAAACTGGTATTTGAATATGATAAGTTCATAATTACCCTAATGATAAAAATGTTGAAAATGCATTCTTTTTAAAGTCATTCAAGCAATCATAATATTTTCAAGCATAAGAATTCATTTAGTCACATGGAAAATATTATTAGCATTAATAAAATTCTGCTTCTCACCATTAGACATAAAAAACTTGGCTTTTATGATATAATTTTCATTGCTTTAAAATTTTACACAAAATGGCACTACCAGTAAATAGAAGTGGCCTTATCACTGTGGATGATTAATATATTAATAGTTTAATTTATCATCCCTGCAAAAAATCACATGACCCTTCAAGCATTATCAGTGCTCCCCTAATAAAGTATTCTTCACAAATAAAATTTTCAAAAAAAGAAGCCTTCTTCCACTATAACTTTCAGATTATCGTTCATTTCATTCTTCTTGAAAAAAAACAACACGATATTCTTATCACTTCATTTATATATAGAAAAGCAAGATACATATCAAAACAAAATGAAACCATAAATATGCTAAATCAATAACATAACAAAACTAAGCACCTACTATGAACAGTATCCTAGCAAATATAAAACCTCCATGAAGAGGAACAAAAATCAACTATATCAGATAAAACAGAAAATTAAAATAACATCATAAAGGCATGTCCTATATATCTTTACCTCAAAATGATGAATAAAATATTAAAGACACATGGAAAAAACAAAAAGTTCTTTATTACTTACTCCCTAATTATTTTTATCTATTATCATTTGGCAGGAAAAGTTTAGCCTTCAGACCCTTTAAATCAATTGAAGAATAGTTGTGTATGTCTAGACAAAATATTTTGTATATGATGTGATTATATATATTTCTGGAGTTTTTTAAGTGTGGAAAGCACATTAAGGATATCTTTTGGCATTGTTAAACTGCTTATGCTACATTTTCTGTTATACAGTTGCATCATATTCTTTTTGGCTTATTCTCATTTTTAATCTAGTTTTACTGGCTCATGAGTTTTATGCCATCACAGATACAACTTAGATGGATATTCTTTGTAATCTGATATTCCTATGCTTTTTCATTACTTTATGTTGCATATTTAGGGTAATTTTCTTTACAAAAGTAATTTAGAGAGGTAGTTTGTATACTCATTGAGGGAAAAAAATTAATTTTTCTGGTTTCTACTAATTGTCATTTGGGGATGGGAAGTTGAGCATTTAATCATAATGCAACATATCATTAGAGTGCATTAAAGAAAGATGGTGGCACTTGGGCTCAGAGAAGGTTGGGGGACGGGGATCCACAGGGCAGTTGTTAGGAGATGGAAACTTCCCATCAAAAGCTTGTTTGGGTTGTTTTACCTCTGAGCGGCACTTTTTTGCACACAATGGGCTAAATGGCCAGGTCACATGGACCCTGAAGGCTCAGAGAAGGTTGGGGGAGGGGACCCATTGGAACAGCTGTTGGGAGACAGATGGTAGCCTCCCGTCAAGGCCATCCAGCGTGTTCTTTAACATGCACAGGGTATGGCTCTCCCACACACGGGGCCATGGCTTAATGTCCCATCCGACAGACGGCGGCCTTTCCAAGCCCATCGGTGTCCCCTACTGACCGTGGGCAGGGCGGGGAATTTTGCAGAGATAAATCTCAACGCTGACCCAGCTGGCACTTGAACCTGGGAACTACAGATTATGAGCCTGGCGCGTTACCGACCGAGCCCCCCATCAAAGGTACCCTGCATGTTCTTTACATTACATGGCGCTCTATAACATGTCCACATCCTCCCATCCAACAGAGGGTGTGAAAGCCTGTTGGTGTCCTCTATCTGACTGTTGGAAGAAAGGGAATTAGTGGACAAAATTTTTCATGCAGACACAGTTGGAACTGCAACCTGGGGAATTGAAGATTAAGAATCTGGCATCCTATCAACTGAGACAACCCCAAATCGATCCATAAATCTTCACATGTTGTGCATTTACACATCAATTCAGCAGCTGTTAGTATAAATGATAACATAATAAATTAACAAATTTTTCTCAGGCAACAGGAAATAAGAATTATTAGTGAAATGTAATTAGGAATTTCACTGTTTTCTATCATAGTAAGAAATGTCAATGCTTTATTAAAGTTGCATTAATAATTTCTCCATTCGGACAAACCTGTGAATTCCATAATACGTTATCTTGCAATCTACCACCATTGTATACTTTAGTGAAGTATGAAAGCATGGGTAAATATATATTCCAAAACACATAACACATGCAATATTTGCAAACCCCTTTATGCCGGTTACAAACAAACCGCCAAGATGAATTGCTGCCAAAACGCATAAAAAAGATTCAGGGAAACGGAACTGGCGGCCTAGAGGCCCTATATAGGTAGAGGTTGGCCATCTCAAAATTGGCCACCATGTTTTGTCGTCGCTCGAATTGTTTAGTGTGCATAGCTGAATGGTATTGCAAGATACTTATGGATTCCGGAAAAGGGTAGGTTAATATCTGATACAGATTTCAGTGTTCATGTTTGGCAGCACTTTAGAAAACGACTAAAAAAGGGAAAGTGAATTTTAGGGCTTTAAAAAAAAATGCAAATATAATTACGCTTTGTTGTCTGTCTGTCTATAGTCATCGAAATTTTTTCTTTATTCAGATAAATAAAAAAGAAATTTTATGTTAGAGAGGTATATGATATTTTACGATTTGCACTTTTCGAATCTCCCAAGAGTTATACTGCGCCCTCTAACGGTGGAAATTTTTGAAAATTCCAAAATATCAAACGAATATTTCAAACGATGTAGTTTAGTTAGAAGTTTGAAATTTTCGTGTTGAAATGTGAAGATTACGCAGTTACCATTGGCAAAAATCACTTGACCCTTTAGACGGGGGGGGGGGGGAGGTGAATGCAATTGTTTTTTGTTTTATCAGAAATGTTTTTTTAGAAATAAATTAAAAATTCTTTTTTGGTTGGAGAGATATTGATGAACTATTACAATTTGCATTTTCCGAATTTCCCGAAAGCTATAATTGCGCCCTCTAAAGGTGGAGAAAAGTTCGAAAAATTCCAAAAATGTAAGCGAATTTTGAGAACGATGTATTTATGCTAGAAATTTGTAATTTTGGTCGTGGAATGTGACAATCTTGAAAATTCCACTGACAACAATGAGTTGACCCTAAGTCCAAAGTAAGTAAGAAACGGAGTGTAATTCGCATTTTCAAATATAGTTTTAATTTATATCATAAGAGATCACTAAGTATCAGAACAGCAAAACTTTTAACGAATGTTTCAAGTGATCTGTTTATGGTAGAAATTTCGGCGTGCAGAGTTCTGTTATGGTAGAAATTCCACTGACAGCAATGATCAGCCAACTATTTTCAGACGATTGAGAGAACAGCAACTTTTTAAATTTAAGAACTAAAAGACAAATACTTTTTATGTTGTATAATTACTAATAAAATACTACGATGTGCATTTCCCCATCATACATTAAAAAATAAAAATAAATTAACCCTCAAGCAGCTGTTGCCACAGAGGTCTGACAGAAGCCTGTCAGTTTATACGCCACAGTAGAAGGTCCATGATGATGTCGGGATCTCAGCAGAAAAACAACACGAACATCCATAATTAAAACTTTTAAGGAATGTAAAAGTAGTCAAAGGACGTACTTCATTCTCTTTGAAAACGAGATTCCCATATGCACAAGAGGCGATATGCGTTCTTCTAGTAGGGGCGCAGGGTGGTTCAGTCAGCAGCGCACCAGGCTCGTAATCTGTAGTTCCCAGGTTCGAGTCCCAGGTGGGTTAGCATTGAGATTTATCTCCACAATATTTCCCTGCCCTGCCCACTGTCAGTAGAGGACACCAATGGGCTTGGAAAGCCTGCTGTGTGCCGGATGGGACGTTAAGCCATATCCCCGTGTGCGGGAGATGCATACCCTGTGCACGTTAAAGAACATTCTGGATTACCTTGACGGGAGGCTACCATCTGTCTCCGAACAGCTGTTCCAGTGGGTCCCCTCCCCCAACCTTCTCTGAGCCTTTGGAGTCCTTGTGACCGGGCTATTGAGTAAAAAACAGCTCAACGTTCTTCTAGTTATTTTACACATTCAGTACCCTCTGTCAGTAGAAATTCGAACTATTGCATATTTAGGAAAATAAACTATGACATTTTATTAGTACTTGTACAACACAAAAAATGTTTTTCATTTATTTCTTAAAGCAGAAAAGCTGCATTTTGCCAACACCCCTTGCTCTAACAGTACAGATCATTACTATTTATATCATTACTATTAGTGTAAACCACTTGATTATTACATTCTTTCACCAATTTTTTTAAGTTTCAGGCATAAATAGATTGCAATATTTGTTTAAAGATTTTGTGTTATTCAGCTTTTTTCTGCCACTACAGGCCGCTTTACGAGTTTTTATTTACTGTCTTTAGCACTAATAGTGGAAATTCCAAATGATGGGGATTCAAAAAATGTAAATATTAATATTTTGTTCGTACCTGTAAAACGAAAAAATAAAAGATTGTTCCGTTTAGGTATTAAAATAAAAGTTTCATTTTCGCACCCCCTTTTGACTAAGAGGGCAAAGTCTTGTTGTCATTGTAAACCTTCTGACCATAACATTCTGCTACCACAATTTCGGATTTTTAGTGTAAATAGTTTGTTTGCAATGTTATTTTAAATTTTTTCAATTTTCCACCGCTAGAGGACGCTGTTAAAGTTATTGGAAGATTTCAAAATTGAATCGCAATATTTTTTGACACCTATCCAACCCAAAAAGAGTTTTTCATTTATCTCTGAAAGTAAAAAAAATTCATTGTCTGTAGATGGACAGATAGGTGGAAAGACAGACGGACAGAAAGACGAACAAATATTGGCATAAGCAGACGACAAAGTGGAAACATTAGCTTTTTTTTCAAACGAACCTTAAAAGAAATTATTTGTTGGTTTTCAGTTAGCTCGTTTCTGTTTTGCAGCCGATTGTCGTGTTCTGACAGAGTTTCTTGGAAAAAACATTAATTTATTTCTATGAGTGGAATTTTTACACCCAAACGCAGCGCAGTGAGGCATTTGTAAAATATGGAAGCTTTTATAGGGAAAAAAAGCAATGTATAAAATTATAATGATTGATAAGTTTTAACTAGGTACACACACTAACACATAGGCTTTAGTCTCACAGTACGACAAAACATGACGCAATCAACCAATGGCAGTCAATCACCGAGATGGCCAGCCTCTAGATACTGCCTCACACACCAGTATACTCTTCAAATTACACCAACTAGGAATCACAGGAAACATCTTGCATTTTATTAAAAATTTCCTCACACAGAGAAAGGTTAAAGTCAAACTGGGGACTACTCTCTCTGACCCCCACAATTTAACTAGGGGATTGCCACAGGGCAGTGTGGTATCAATTACACTTTTCAACATTCTTCTACATGATCTACCAACAGTATTTAACAAGGACATTAATTGCTCCATCTTTGCTGATGACATAGTGCTTTGGACCAAAGGAAACGATACCCTCATTATACAAACAGCCCTACAAACAGCAGTCAACCAGGTCCTTGACTTTACAAACAAATGGGGACTAGCCATCTCTGCACCTAAATCTGCGGTCTTACCAATAACACATAAACAACCCCCCGCCAACTCACTCAGCATAACTATAAACAACCACGCCATCCCCCTTGTTAAACACTACAAATATTTAGGGCTAACTATAGACCGACAGCTTAACTGGAAACAACACATCACAAATACACAATCCACATGTAATGGAGCTCTCAACATTCTCAAATCAATCACAAGAGCTAGCTGGGGTGCAAGTGACAGATCTATGATCACCCTTATTAAAACATTTATCAACAGCAGACTGGAGTATGGCCTGCTAGCTCTAAACACTACCTCACCCACATTTTTTAACAAACTGGAAACCATACAAACCAGAGCCATCAGACTTGCACTGGGTCTTAAAACTGGCTGCCCAAACTTGGCCACATGGGCAGAAGCCAACATGCCTCCCCTCGACAACATCAGACACAAACTCACTTGCAAACACTATGTCAAATTAAAACATCTAAACCCCAACCACCCCACTATAAATAGAATTGAGTCTCCTACCAACACATCCCCCACTGCACATATCATAAAGCAGCACCCACTATATTCAACATGGAGAAAAATCAAACCTTTCAACCCTAGATACACAATCCCCTATTGGACTATTAAAAAACCCTCCATAAATCTCACACTACCACACATCACCCAAAAAAATAAACACCTCCCACAAGAACTAAAATTTGCAGCGGAACAACTCATCACAAACATTCCTACCACAGACCTCATTATATTCACAGATGGCTCCCACATCCCACACACAACAAATGGCTCTGCTGCCTTCCACTCTACCCAACCAATTTTCTCACATATAATCAAAATGAACCATGCAGAAAACAGTACTGCTACAGAGCTAGCTACAATACATATGGCTTTGGAATGGTCCTCCACACAAAATACACACAGCATCCATATTATCACTGACTCAAAATCTGCCTTGCACAGCATCAACAAACATACATACAACCTATCACAAAATTACTCTCTTTTCCATATTCACAGAATTTCACACAATATAATTGCCACTCATAAAACACTAACATTCCACTGGATACCCTCTCATTGTAACATAACCCATAATGACACTGCTGACCATCTTGCTAAACAAGGACACAATATCCCTACACCAAATTATCACACCCCTGAGACATATAATCATCACCTAATTGAAATCAACAAATTCTTCCACTCCACATGGACACAAAACTGGATCCAACAGGCCACAATTAAAAATACATTCAGAGCCACCATTGCTGCCATCCCACACACACTAAATATCAACTACCTATCAAGAAGAGCCCAAACAGCAATTCATCAACTACGCACTGGCAGAACAAATCTCAACAAGGACCTTTTCATGATACAAAAGGTACCATCTGCTCTTTGCACTACATGCCACGTGATAGAAGACATTCCACACTACCTTCTACACTGCACCAAATACACAATACATAGAATTACCCTCTTCCAGACACTCACCACACTGGGAACCACTTATTTCTCATCCCATACAATTCTTGGTCCTACTCATAATAATATAAAAAGCCACTATAGGGCCTTGGCCCAATATATCAACAGCACTGGGAGATTCCCCTAAAGCCTCTCTGCCTCTCCAAAGGCCTCTACCTCTCTTTTAAAAGATCCTTGGGACACTAAAAGATCCAGATGCCAATAAAAGATCCCCATAGGACATCAAAAGACGCATTTTGGACAACTTATTCCATAGAAACTAAATAAAAAAAAATATATAGTATAAAATCATCAAAAAAAAAATCAATCTAACTATCAAAAATAAAGTCACATAAAGGAAAACTTTACTTCTATATTGGAAACTTTTATATTTCTCTTTAACCCAATAACTTATATGGAATCTCTCCCAGAACATAACATCTCTATACACATTATCATACCTAATATACATATGGAATCTCACCACATCTCCCACTACCCTTTGATGGGAACCTTAAACTACACTCCTGCCACACACCCCAAGCTCATGGCTGACCTTCTACTGGCTCTATAAAATTTAAACACTGATCACCACACACTGAACACATAAATTTGATTTCCAACTCATATAACGTTGCTATATCATTTTCTTCCCTTCTCCTCCCAAAATAAAAGATTATCTTTATCATACTCCTTCCCATATATATGGCTGTCACTGATCTATGACTTTTCCCAGATCCACCCCTGCGCAACATTTCACTGCATGGCAGGGCAACCCAATGCTAACCTCTGGTGTTAGATAAGCATCCATAAATATTTCCTTCTCCATCTTCCTGACACAGGAGTTTTACCTATCCCACCGTCTCTGCTCCCCCACCAAATATTTCATCCCCCTTTGATTGACTCAAATCTACCATACTGGCAACCAACCATGGCCACAACTTCATAAAATAAACAACATTCGCCACTCGGAAAATTGTTAAAAAAATATATATACTATTTCTTCCTCTATCTCTCTCCCCCCCTTCCCCCCCCTTCACATGACATGCAACTGGTATTTATTCTCCTTCACCCTTCAACATCTGCCTCTCCACCACTGGGCGGCCTGCGGCGTAAAGCCCAATTGCCAATATGTACGATTGCCAGCCTTCACTGTGCTGGCCAGTCTTTGCTGTTTTCATCCGCACCCACTGCCCTTTATGCGTATGGACCTGATGATAAGGGGGCCGAGGCCCCCTTTACAAATAGGTCCAGCTTAGAAGGAACGATGTATAAGAAGAAGAAGGCCAGCCTCTAACCTTGGACCAGATGATAAAGGGACCAAGGTCCCTTTTACAAAATGGTCCAATTTTTAAAGAAGGATGTTAGACTCTAACTATACAGGACCTCTATGGCGGCCTACAAGTGAATATCGTTGTCCTGTGTCCCATGGCCGAGTGGTTAACACACTTTGCTACCGATCTACCAATATTTGTTTGGAGTATTATTTTTGCAAGATTCTTTTCTCACTGATTGTTTTAACTCTGTCATTAAATTTAACAACAAAATATTATTGCGAATTCCATTTTACATGTTACAAGATTTTTTAGTGTCAGTAGCAGGATTTTGAAACTGATATTGGCAGTAGCTCTGATTTATGCTCTAGAAATTCAAAATCTCCTCCTTCACAAATTATTAATCTCTAACAAGAATTGTTTTTATTAATTCGGCTTTAAATTAAATAATAAATTTATTTTTGGCAAAACTGTGGTATTAAAAAGCTGACAGTTATTCAGAAAAAAATTATCAATTTTTTTTTAGGTTGATAGATTGGATTTTATCTATTGCAATAGATATGGAACAGAAATATTTAAAAAAATAGAAATTTGCAACAGAATCGTATTAATTTTCTGTTAA
This sequence comes from Ryuthela nishihirai, assembly GCA_038380435.1. Classification (NCBI taxonomy): domain Eukaryota; kingdom Metazoa; phylum Arthropoda; class Arachnida; order Araneae; family Heptathelidae; genus Ryuthela; species Ryuthela nishihirai. The sequence continues at coordinate 54,949,594 of JAWZYU010000027.1, forward strand.
AAACTGAAATTACAGGCAATAAGGTTTAAATGTTTCATTTATTTACATTTTTCACAAATGAATGAGTTGTAATCTTTGGATAATTCATATCCTTAAAAATATTAATATAATGCTATAAGAAAAATTGCTGAAAGTTTAAATTGCCGTCATATTATAGTGATTAAATTTTGTAGAGTGGTTTGTGATATCCGACCACTATAGGTTTCAAAACATACTTGCTATAGTAGCATTATAGTCCCCATCCGAAAAGAAAAAAAACATGACTGAGCATGTACTAGATAAATGAATGAAACCAATGAAATCCACTATTTTTACACAAAAAATGCCATTAAATATTTTTGGCACTTACCTTTGAAATATGTTGTATGTTGAAAATTACTGCACATGCCAGAGAACATGCACATTACACATTTTAAATATGAAACAACTTTCAAAAAGAGATGAAGTTTGCTGATGCTAGTTTCTGAAATAGTTTGTATCATAGAAATATAGCTTTTAAGATATTAACCTATATTTATATGCACAAATTGCACTATTTAGAACTTTTCTTTATCATATAAAATGTCACATATACTACTTCTACAACTAATAATATAATTGGAACTATGTAACCAAAGATTGTTTTATGTTGTTTGATTTCAGTATGTTGTCCTGTGACCATGTGATTAGTGTGCTTGGCTACTGATTAAAGAGTCCTGACTCCCAGGCCTGGTTAAAGTATGGATGTCTGTAGTGTTTTTCTGCTGGGGTCTAGTTTTCGTTACAGACTTTCTACTATGGAATATAAATTGACAGACTCCTGTCAGACCACTGTGGCAATACAAGAATTGTTTGTATATGTATTTTTATCACTTACAGAAAGGGAACAATTTTTTAAATAGATTGTATGATAAGGAGGCTATGAAACAGAAAAAGTGACGAAAGGTCAAACAGCAAAAATAAATCATAATAAAAAAAGTACCAGATATTGAAATATGGCAGATTATATGTTCAACTCCAAACATGAAAATATATATATATATACTTCCATTTGTATTATTTGACTGCTATAAGAACCATTAGCAAGAAAAATATTTTCTAAGTATTTAAATTTTCCTTTAATTAATTAATCATTTATGGAAGTGATTGTTCCCATCCACTATTTACATCTTCTCAACTTTCGATATTTCCATTTTTTCCTTCGTTGAAATTTGATTTCATTAACTCCCTTTAATACGAAATTTCACCCGCACAATAAATAAAATTTAACAATTTTGCGTGTGAGATTTTTCCTGTGTGTAAGACAGCCAACATAAGTAATTTTTTTCTTCGTGAACAAATCCATAATTCTAATGTACTGTCTTGGTGTAGTTCATGAGTATTTAAATACCAGGGAATTAAATCTTTTATTTGATTGATTAGTTTTTCGTAAGCACTTCTGATGAATATAATAAGTATCCTTTATCAAATTACTTATTAGTGTACCTAAAAATCTAATCTTTTCTCAGCAGAAGGTAAATATATTTTCTTTCCATTATCCCAATCATTTCCTGCAATACATTTCCTTACCACATAACCTGCAACATTATTTAGTAATTGACTTTGGGGTTCATTATTGAAAAATTGATAATTACCTGAAAACAAATTAATAGTCTCTAACACACTTTCAGCATGATTTAAGATCCCCATATTTAAATTTTGCTATCTTGTGCTCCAACAAGAGAATTTATAATTTTTGTTTCACTGTTACCACTACTTGTGGACTATTCCATGTTCTAGAAATTTAAGCATTGTATAGTTATTAAAAATTCTGTTGGAGTTGGATGATCATTACAGTCTGATGATTGCCAATTATACCAAAAAAATTTTCTGTTGAGTCTTGGCTTAAGCAAGATGTCATCACATACTTATAATCTGCAGCCTGTGATCAATATTTTAGCAAAGAGAGTGCTATTTATGGGAACTCGAAAGCCAGCAGCAGTGCTAACACTTAAAAAAACAGTTTTGCTGGGACCCACATAGGATTCCATTTTTTCAAACACTGCAGAAAGCCAAGCCATATTTCGTGCTGCTTTGAATTTAGCTGAAGACTAGTTGAATTCTGGAAGTGACTACTTGTTTTCTCTCTTTAACAAGGTTTACATCAGGCGTGTCCAAACTTTTAACTTCCCTGGGCCACACTAAGTGAAGATGAAGTGTTTTGGGCCGCACATAAAATATAAAATATAGTTAATGAATATGAATAATAAAACTTCATTTATTTTCTTATGTTTTCTATTATAAAATAAAAAAGGGCAATATTAAACTAGTGGGATATCAAAAACTCGCTGAAAATTCAGCGAGAGGAAAGCCAACGGGTCGGATCGATTTGGCGAACTTTCACGAACGTTCGATGGCCCCTTTTTCTGTGAAGGGCTCCCTTGGCCAAAAGGATTAGGAAATCAAAATACAATGCAATATACTGCATACAAATATTGTAATTCTTCAAAAAATTCGCCGTCGAGTGGATACACACATAATTCGAAACGTAAATTCTCATGGCATACTAAGATGTTTTTATTTAAATTTTTATTTCAAAATAAATGTCAACGAATCGATTATATATGAAAAATATTGCAAACATTTATTTTTTTAATAAAAATGTGTAAATTTAAATATTTTCATAATTTGCGTTTGGGCAGCATTTTAAAGGCTTTTGGGCCGCACTTTAGACAAGCATGGTTTACATAAAAGGAAGTTGCAAGTGTATTACCATATTGTTTTTATATAGTTTCTTTATAAATATAAATAAATACCTTTTAAAACCTCACTGTTAAACAATTGAAATGCAATCTTACCTACATTTTTTCAAAATTATTGTGATGAACATGACTATACCTGATTTTTATGTGCTTTCCGATTACATTATTAGAATCAAACTTCCATGCTGCTTCAATATGCTCTGGTCTTCCTTCTCCTTCTAGTAGTATGAAACCTTTTTTAATGAATGCATTTCTTAAACATTTTATCAAGTGTGGAAAGTCAGAAACGAAATACAAGTATCTAAAAATATATACAAGGAGGCTGACTTTGCATATAGTAAGAGAAGAATTAGCTGAAATACCAAATACTTTCCAAATGCTTGTGTTCCATGTAGCTCCATAACAGGATACAAAATCCAAAAATAAGCCAGCATTTTCAGCCAAAATGGTTTCTTCAGTAATTAGTTTTGTTAAAAGATTGCCACTAATGTTAGAGTTTGTAGTACACAAGCCCCTGACCACACAGAACAGATCTCATATTCTTTGAAGTGCAGCTCCCAATATCTACAAAATCCTCAATTTCACCTGATGATTTTACCTGCCTTTTCTGTCAATTTCATCAATAATTATGCCACAATGTTTTGTAAAAGGTTCCATTACTTTTGTTTTTTCAGAAATTATAGCAAAAATATTTTGCTTGAATCCAAAACCAGTGTTAAAGTTGAAAATATATTTTCTTATAGTGTTTCGAGCAGGTAGAATAATAAATTCTTGTTAATGTATGTATTTAAGTATTTTTGGGCTTCTCATATGCATTAATATACATTCAAGTATCCAGTTTTTTGTCTAATGCATTCCTTTGGTTGATTTCCTTTTGGCAGCTTTAAAGTGTTTTTTTTTTTGTGGCAAATGCTGTATTGTTTTTCGAAAACCAAATGTTTACTTATTAATTTATTTCTCTCCTGGATATTTCTGATGCGCATTTCAGATGAAACAACATTTTTTCTAAGCATTTTAATTATATATGCTTGATTCTTGCACTTTGTAACTTTTAACGATGGATATCTACGTCGCCTTTTCAAGCGAGCTATATTTTGTAGTAATGATCTCCAAAGGTATTTCATTGAAAGCAAATATTCCCATCTGTAACCTTTCTTCTGTATTTCTTATTATACACATTATCTGCAAACCTAACTGGCTTGTGCATATGCTTTACGTTTTGAAATTCCTGAACAGTACCTGTTCCTTTGCACACTAAAAGAGTGTCTGTAGTAAAGGTTGTCTGTTGTTATTAGAGAGGAACTGAAAGTTTTACTATAGTATCTTGTAACATTTCCTTAGAGGTAATGTTTTCAATTTTTTTTTACTTTAAGATCTCTTAAATATATTTTGCAAATGAAATGAGAATCTTCTTCTCTCAATAATATAAGGTGTCATGCTATCAAAGATTTTAGTTCGTGAAAATCGAGACTAATAACATGGAATATCATACATTTCGGATTATTGACTAAAATTTGCTTTCCCCAAAACTATGAAGGTAGGTTTATACTTTGCAAACTTTCCATTGAAATGTCTCCAAGTACTTTCTCTTCTGTAAATGAACCATATGAAATTTCATCAAAATATACAATTTCCCTTAATTTTCTTTTTTGTGAAATATTTTTCAATAAATATTGGTGCACATTGGAAAATTTGTTGGTATTATGCCAGATTTTAGAGTTGGAAGCTCTCTAGGTATATAAATTGTTTCGCCATTTACAATGTAAACATAACTTTTTATAATTTATGAATTATAAAAGTTTTATAATTTTTAAAATTATTATATTAAATTATTTTATATATATTTATAATTAGGATAATCAATAACCGAACTAAAGAGAAAATGAGAGAAAATGCACCCTTGTCGAACATCAGCAGCAATGCTAAACCAATTGCTGTAAGCCTTACCAACTCTCACATACGGCTCAGTGTTATTATAGAGTGCTTTCATTATGTTAACTAATTTGTCTGGTATGCCATACGATCTCACAATCAACCACAAATTATACAGAGTCGAAAGTCTTTCTGAAATCAACAAAGTTATCAACCAAAGGTTTCTGAAACTCTAAACATTTCTCAAGAATCTGCCTAACTGAAAATATCTCATCTACACATCCCCTATCACTTCTGAATCCACATTGCTCATCACGCAATTGCTCATCAACCAATTCTTAATTCTATTAAGCACCATCATGTAAAGAAGTTTACCTGAAACAGAAAGTAGGCTGATACCCCTATAGTTATCACGAGAACTGCCATCACCTTTTTTAAAAATAGGGATAATAATAGCCCTGGTAAAATCCTTAGGAACCATTCCTTTATATAAAAGATATTCAAAATAGCATTGAACTATTTAGAAAAGAAATTTCATTTCAATATTGGCAGAGAATTCGTAAAAGAAATGAAATTTAATTATTAATATAGGTTTCTGAAGAAGGAAGTAAACAATTTTTGCTAAATTTGTGAGGTGCAAAATTTAAATAACGCTTTTTTGTTAGGAGAAGGTAATGTTAACTCTATTCTCATTTTTTTTGTAAAATGATTTAGATATGTAACAAGGCGTTTTATTGTGCGAAATAATATGAGTAGTGCAGTTTAACTCGAAAAATAGTTTAGTAATGTTGAATAAAAATAAAACAAGACGTGCATCATATCGAAAGTCTGCTGGTGCTTCAGGCACTCTTACTCCTTATGTTGTTCGCATTCCACGAATCCGGGATGTATTGACACAAACTCCAAGAAGAGCAGAAGATGCTATGAGAAACAATACTGTCAGGTTTAAAGGTATGATCATGATACGCAATTTTACTCATTTTTATAAAAGAGCCTTAATGAAATGATTATGATTGGGGGAAAGCATTTTTTCCAATATAAAAGTCAAATTTCATTAACACGGCAAATAAAACTATTTGAACAGTATTTTTATCCCCTTCACTAACAAGCAGTGTTGTTCCCTAAGAGCAGCACTGGTCATAGAGAACTTTGGTGTTTCTGTCCTCTAGTAATGTTACATTTTCTTACTCCAGATAACTTTTTCACTCCAGAAAATGTTTTATCTCCTAGTTTTTTTTTTTTTCCAACTGATTTTATTGCCTCAAGCAGTCACCAAATTTGTCATCTCAAACAATTTCACCATTTTTGTGCCTCTTGAGTATATTTTTCTGCCTTCACATTTAAAATAAAATGATAGCTAAATTTCATGATTTCAAAATTACAATTTGCCCACAAAGCTTTGTAAAGCCCTTGGCACTTTACACTCGTGCCACTTTCATTTCATTTGAAATTAGAGCAAATTCATCCAATTACTAGCATGTAACCCTAAGTGAACATTTCTTGTTCTGTTGGACTGGACCTGCCCACGAGTGGGGGAAGTTTTAAAATTATAATTTCCCCTAAGAGCTTCTGTACCATATATTCTAAGGCTGCATCTGAAAATCAGATGCTCAAGCATAGTTCTCTCCATTGAACTAGGGGTGGTGGTTGTCTCAGGTGGTACCACACCATGCTCATAAAATGTACCCAGGTTCAAGTCCCACTTGGGTCAGCATTGAGATTTATCTCTGTTAAACCCCACCTGCTTGTGGTCAGAAAAACTGGTGGCCATGGAAACCAATGGAATTCAAATGGAACATAAAGCTGTGGTTCTGTGTGCAGGGGAATCATACTTTGTGCATGTAAAAGAACATGCTGAATGGTCTTGACAGGAGGCTACCATCTGTCTCCTAACAGCTGCCAGCTAACTAATTTGTGCTTCCTCCAACCTTCTCTGAGCCTTTGGGGGTACTTACAGCCTGTCCGTTTAGCCTACTGTGTGTAAAAAATTGCCGCTCAGAGATAAAAACAATTGGATTCAACCTTGACTCCCCATTGAAACTTTCTTGGTATGTCACTAGTACCATGATTGCAAAATTAGCTAGTACAAGAAATACTTTTTCAGAAAAAAAAAATTAGTTTTGCTTTTGCATGACACTTGAACTCATGTCTCTCAGTTATATGCCAAGCATTCTAACCACTAAAGTAGCACTGAATTCTATATATCAACAAGTAATCTGTGTATTTGCTATTTATTGATTCTTAACTAGTACAGATTTCATAATTTCTTTTAATCCAAGTTTGTTTATCAGTTGTTTGTGAAAAATACATTTAACATATATTTTTCTCCCAGTGTAAATAGGGGATGAAATACTTTATGTGAGCCTAAAAGTGATCATTAAAATTTTTGTGATTCTTCATGATTACTCATGATGCCATCCAGGGCCACTCTCATGATATTTCTACCTTAAGAATTCCAGATATTATTGAAAAAATCTAGATAAAAATTATATTTGACATTTCTAATCATATTGCTGTCGCGTGGCCAAGTGGTTAGCGTGCTTGGCTACTGATCTATGGGACCTGGGTTCAAGCCCCGGGTAAGGCATGGATGTTCGTGTTGTTTTTCTGCTGAGGTCCTGCCACCTCTCAGACCTTCTACTCTGGCATATAAACTGACAGGCTCCTGTCAGACCTCTGTGGCAAGCAGCTGCTTGAGGGGGTATTTATTTATTATTTGTTTGAAATGATATTTGGTGTATAGCAAAAAAATTTTAGTGTTGATTATACATTGGCAATCCATCTTTTTACCAGCTGAGAGAAGCAAAAGTTGGCTCAGTTGGTAGTGTATCACACTCCTAATCTGCAATTCTCAGGTTTGAGTCCCATTGTGGCAGCATTGAGATTTATCCCTGCTTACCCCTATCTTGCCCTCAGTAGGAAAAGGGAACTTCGATAGGCTTGGAAGGTCTACCATCTGTTGGATGGGATGTTGTTTCAATGTGCACCAATATTTATTGCAGAAGAGCCATACCCTGTGTACATTGCAGAAAATGCTGGATAACCTTGATTTGAGGCTATCATCTGGCTTCTGTCCAGTGGGTGGGGTGCCCTGCCCCCACCTTCTCTGAGCCCTTGGACTCCTTGTGACCTGGCCATTTAGCCTATTGTGGGCAAAAAAGTACTGCTAAGAGGTAAAACAACACAAATAATCCTGCTGATTCTTTATTGAGAGTTCATTATTCACACAATAGATATTTATGACTATGTGATATTTTATACTTTTTAATGAGGAAGTAATAGGAAAAGGTTGTATTCCTAGGATGATTAATCTGGATATCAGTTTTTATATTGCCTTTTATGTGGAAAGTAATAATTGCAATTTACTAGAGTAAATTGGGGAATGCAGCTGGCAAAAAGAAGGGATCAAAGACTTGCACATGTGGTAGTCAAGTGGCTGCAAAGTGGATTGTTTACACCATGCTAGAATTTATGTGCAACCAAGGTTGGAACTAAAAACAATGGTTTAGAAAAACTGGATTATCAAGGTATTTTGAGTAGTAATAGGATTTATGTAAAAATAAATTTCATTAATTTATTTTTATTTCTAATATAATAAATTAGTATTGGCCTCATAGTTACTTCAAGAATGGGATATTTTCATTAATTCTGTTTAAATCCACTGAGGTTACAGAGTTGTCTATAGACAGATCAACTTTAAAGTTCAATAAATTATGTTGATATAAGTTTCTTAGATAGCACTTTGCACAATAAAAACTCCCTTGTATTTTTGGAACTTAAATTTCCAGGAATATGCAATATCTATTTTGTGAGGATCATGGATTATTCTTTTTTTAAATATTATTGTGTTACAGTTTTAATAAATAAAAATAAAATTTAATTGACTGTTTTAAAAATTTCTATTCTTTATTCTACTCATTATAATATAAATAATTCATTTTTTTAAATTTTAACATTTATGAATGCATATTGTCTTAAGCTATTAATTGTAAAAAGACAGTAATTAAAGCTATTTGACATAAAATATGTTTTTTTTACTAGAAGTTTTTTCCCAGTAATATAACAAAGTTAAAATATATATATATTTCTTTTTACTCTTTCTTCAATAGCCTTTTTATTTGTATATTACATATATATATATATTTTTTCAGTAAAAGAAATAACTTTGAAATCATGGAAATCTTACAGAGTAACTGCATTATATAAATTCAGTTACAGCCCAGACCAACTGCATGAATATTCTCGATATTTAACATCTTACTTGGAAAAAGTAAGTAAGCTGTCTAATTAGATTATTTCACTTTAATCTAAAATACATCAACCTTTCCAAGGTCCCAATCAAACATAGACAGAATCTGAAATCAAAGGCCCAAGATGAACATAGACATCTTTTGTACAACAACAAAAAAAATAGATCTGTTTCAACTTCTCTTACATATATCTTTCAAATATATGTAATTCAAGCTTAAAAAATAATATAATCTTTTTTCATTTGATGCATATTTTATTAAACTACAATATAAATATAAAATATTTCCTTAAAATTATGAAAATCTGAAAATTAACAAAAAATTGCTATTTTTAAAAATGGAAGATTTTGCAAATAATTGAAGTACATACCTCTTGTTTTTTGCCCCTCTGTTTTATACAGTTTTCTGCCTAAAACCTATTTCAGTATTCCTAGAATTATTTTTATCGTTTATATCATCCCAGCATTCTATGTGTCTTTCCCACTCTTCAGATTGAAACTATGACAAAACTAAAAAATAAAAGAGAGACATTACCCAGAAAAAGGCCAGAGCTTGTTATTGTTTAGTTATTGGGAAACTGTTAGCATTTTGATACTGTGTCACATGGGATTTTACTCTGTAACAGATGACACTTCTGTGACATTCTGTGCTGATATCTTTGATGAACTGATTAGGATTGCTAATAATGAGTTATCTGTTATTGGGGATTGGTTCAAATTGAATGAGTTAACTATCAATATTTCAAAGACAAAATATATTTTATATTGTTTAAAAAACAAAGAATAATTATGTTAATATTAAAATTCATGACCTTAGTTGTTCTAAAATGATTGACTGTAAATGCAATCCAATAGAAAATGCCAAAGAGATTGATTATCTTGTAGTAAAAATTGATAGTAATTTAAGCTGGAAGCCTTACATAAATAGACCAAAAAAGTTAGATCAATGGTTCACAGGTTGTACTATTTAAGAAAAATATTGAATAATAATGTGCTAAGGGCACTACTTAATCTACCCTGAGTTATGGAATTTTATGCTATGGTGGAACTTATAAAACTGCACTTAAACCTATTTAGGTTGCAAAAAAAAATAATAAAGAGTACAACCATTCCACAAAACAATAATTTAAATATATATAATAAATACTGTGAATTAAATATATTTGACACCTTTATAGGTACAAACTTATGCAACAATTACAGTAGAGATACACAGTGCAGTAATTAAAGTAATTTAATTCTCTATGACACTGTCAAATGTTTTTAAGCACTTCAACACATGGACCATGCTATCAAGTATCAATAATTATTAAAGAGAGATTTACGTACCATGCTGTAGAGGATGGGAAGTAACAGGAACTCTTGGAATGCTTTACGTGAGAAATTTAAAATTCGACGTTCTTGCCAGCAAGTGACGTCTCAATGGAGATTAAAAATGATGACAGCTGCCAATGTTCTATCTGCATTGGCGAATAAAATAACCATTTATACTTTTGATAGCATAGAGCGCTTAAAAAGTTTTAGATCCACGATGCGCGTTTCGTGTCGTTCCTATCGGCACTTCATCAGGTGGGAAGTGAGGAACTTAATGCAGGAGAGGCAGTTGGTTGGTGAGTGTGGGGGAGGGGTGGGGTGTTATAAATTGACATGTCAGCGGTTCAGCTCCGAGGATCAGAGTGGTCGGTGGAAGTGCGGGTGGCGGTAATACGATCTGCATGTTGGTTGGGAGAGGGTGTGGGATTATGGAAAATCACCAAGATCTGTGTATGTCGAGGGAAACATCACTATTTGTCGGTAGTAATTCATATTTATAATGAGTGGGGTACTTTTAGTGAATTAATAAAATTTCGTAAACTGAAAGTTGGGGTTAAGATAATTATGTTATTGAGGGTCTGAATAATGGTTTTCTTATTGGTATTACTATTGGGAGTATTTGTGTATGTGTTGGGGGGGGGAGTACAATAATTGCCAATTTTAGGAGGTATGGAGGTGTTCTAAAGGGTTAGGTGGGTGTGTAATATTGCAGGTGGCAAATGGGGATCAGCGAGGAGAGTGTTTAGGGTGGCGTGGAATTTAGTGTTATATTTCCTCCCCCCCCCACAAATACTACCAATGAGAAAACCGTTATTCAGACCCTCAATAACATAATTATCTTAACCTCAACTTTCAGTTTATGAAATTTATTAATTCACTAAAAGTACCCCACTCATTATAAATACGAATTACTACCCACAAATAGTGATGTTTCCTTCGACATACATAGATCTTGGCGATTTTCTATAATCCCACACCCTCTCCCAGCCTCCGTTACATGCAGATCGCATTACCGCCACCCGCACTTCCGCCGACCACTCCGATCCTCAGAGCTGAACCACTGACATCCCTCCCCCACGCTCCCCAACCAACTGCTCTCCTGCATTAAGTTCCTCACTTCCCATCTGATGAAGTGCCGATAGGAACGTCATGAAATGCGCGTCATGGATCTAAAACTTTTTAAGCACTCTATGCTATCAAAAGTATAAATGGTTATTTCATTCGCCAATGCGGGTAGAACATTGGCAGCTGTCATCATTATTTTTAATCTCCATTGAGACGTCACTTGCCAGCAAGAACGTCGAATTTTAAATTTCTCACCTAAAGCATTCCAAGAGCTCCTGTTACTTCCCATCCTCTATGGCATGGTACGTAAATCTCTTTAATAATTATTGATACTTGATAGCATAGTCCATGTGTTGAAGTGCTTAAAAACATTTAACAGTGTCATAGAGAATTAAATTACTTTACAAACTTATGCTTTATCTTTATAAACATAATTCTGAGTTTCAAATGAAAATTTATAAATATTGTTTGAGAAATGAAAAAAATAATAATCATGGTTCCCAAGGCAAAAAAAGAAATACTTCACAAAACTATATCTTGCACCTAAATTAGTTAATTCTTTACCACCTGATATCAGAAATTACAGTTGTGGATATTCCACATATGAAAAAGTTCTGAGGCAGTTCCTCCAAAATATAACTGAATGGAACCTTAATTTTGTACTTTAAGCTAGCTCCTAAAAGTTTCACTTTTTTGCTACACAAACTCAGAAATGAAAATAATCTGTATAGAAAAATGAAATCAGTTATATATTTTGCCACTGTTGTTTGAGAAAAGGATATGTATACTTTTCTGTTAATGCAAATTCAACTATCATTGAAGATATTTAAGATTGTATATGTTATTTGTTAAAATATGTTGTCATTACTTTATTCCTGTGTTAAATATTACAATAGCCTGGATGAGCTGATACTCTTGGGTTTTCAAATTTAAAGATTATCCAGATTTTCCAAAATTAAGCCTTAATTGTATAGTCTGATCTAGTTTTTTATCATATCAGATTGAAAAATGCTTATTAAAATCAATATGTTTGTAAATTTGCTTAAATTATTTATTTTGATAAAATTTAGAATTAAATTCTGTTTAAATTGGTATGTAACATGATCTATTTAGGTTAATTCACTATTTTTTAAACAAAATTCTAATGTTGATTTGTTGAAATGATTCAACACAGTTGGCAAAAGGCCTCAACTTTTCTCAAAGTATGGTATGGAGAAAAAAAATTACAAAAAGAGAGTAATTTTGTTGTTACAAGTAAAACTTTTTTTTTTTTGCTATTCAGAAATAAATAGTATTTCTATTCATATGCATTATATTTCTGTCTATTAATTTGTTTTTTTTTTAAAATAAATTTTTATTTGTATTACCAGATGCATTTTTTTACTACATGCTTCTATATGAACCCATCAAAATTAGTCATCTTTTTTTGTAAAATATTTTGTTTTCAGAAAATCCAGAATTAAATGCTGATTAATTTGGCATATAACATGCCACAATTCCTTTCATTAGTTATTTGCCAAAATTTTTTAAAAGTAAATTTTTTTTGACTGATCATAGTGTAAATATAACTGGCCTCTAGATGTAAATTAATTTTTCAGGCAGGACCCTGGAAGGGTTAAATACTCAAGCATGAAAACTGATACATAAACTCCAAATTTTACTTATTTTAATAATCAACTTATAACAATTATTATTTATGTTTTAATTAGCTTTTGAGATATTTTTTTAATATCTTCTGCTGTTAAATGTTCCAGCATCAATAATTCTTTAAATATTAAGTGAATATTGTTGAAAATTCAGATTTATTGAGATTTAAAATATATTCAGGGACATTTTTCTATAAAAAGGTTTTATTTTCATGGTAGCGTTTTAAGCACTATAGGAAATGATAAAAAGTCTGTGAATATTCTTTGCCATCTAAATGTTATTAGGAGAAAGCAAAGTTAAAACAAGAACCTGTAATTTTTTTTTGTTCATGTATTATTAAGTTCTTTGCATTCCAGGAGAAAAAGAAAAATGGAGGTGTCTTAATAGGGGAAGAAAGTAACTACAAAGTAGAATTTTCCATTATAAAAGGATTGGCTTCTTCTGAAGGTACATTTATTTATTTGTCATTATTTAAATCTAAAAAAAGCACATGAAATAATATTGTTTCACAAATGCTGGATACTTTCTCAAACTGCTTGTTTCCTCCTCTGTATCTTTCTCAACTTGTTGAAAAAATTTTCTTTTAGAGCATTTAAAAATAATTTGTCTCCAACAGTTTTCATGGATATGATAGATGCTAGTTTCAGTGATGTATGCCTTGCTTTAATATAAATTAAATGCAGAAAAAACATCCCAAATGTAAAAAAAATAATAATAAAATAAAAACCTGCTACTATTAAAAGAAAGATCTATATATATATATACACACACACACATACACTCATTACTCAAGTAGCTTCTGTTTCATAATTTCTGTTTAAATATTGATATAATTTCTGTGCCACTTCCAGTGCTGTTGAAGGCCAGGGCTTTATAAAGTGGATCATATATTTGCCCTTGTGCAAATAATCATTTTAAATGTTTGTTTTGAAATTTATTCACATTACATGAGCTAAAAAAGACCCCCCCCCCCCCCCCCAAAAAAAAAAATACCAGTGAAAAATAAGTGATAAATATTTGTCTTTAGTTTAATAAGTGTGCTTTTCTTCACACAAGCTGTAGTCAAACTCATTTATAATGCTTTTCACCCTGAGTTTAGCGGAGGGGATGCCTTCCCGAAATTGCCCTCCCACATGACAGCTGATTTCCATAGCAAGGAAGTCTATTTTACTTCCGTATCCAAGACATTCATTTTTCAGAAAATGTTACGAGATCAAAGTTATTTTTACTAAAAAAAAAGAAATAATAAGAGAAAAATTACATATAACATAATGGTATGTTAAATAAAATATCTGCAACAACTTTTAAGCCAGCAAATATGCATCAAATTAAAAAGCAAAATATTATTTTTGGAGCCTGAATTATATATTTTTATAAGATATGCATAAAGAATTTTCAATGGCAATTTTTATTTAAAAAAAAAAATCAATATTTTTTGGTTGTACTGAAAATGGATACATATGTCCTCGGCTCTCAATTGAGATTCTCCGAACATATGCAGATGATGTGGACACTGGAAGGGTTAAGCCATTTCTGAAGTAGCATATGCAACCATGATAAATGAATTGACTTCCAGTTTGAATGAATTATGGATGATTATGCTCTAGTGGACATCTGTAATGAAGATGAAACAGTACTGTTTTTACCTGTCTTCCTATTTTGGCTTTGACATCTGTCAGTTGGTTGGTTTGTGGATTTGACAAAACATTGTTCTATCATATCTTTCGAATGCAATGGAGAAATTTAATGATTTATGTACCAAATGAAAGCTTGTGACACGGGGAATGTCATAGTATAAAAAATTGACTCCCGTGCTTTCTTTCTCCCTAAAAAAGGGGAAATGTGAAAATTATTCCTAAACTATATCACCAGAATGTGAATCGGCATCCTATCATCCTTTGAAGTGAATATGAACTCAGTGACTGATTGCACCATCAATATGCTTTAAATTTATTTTCTACTTTTTAGGGCCCTATAGGAAGATGAGCATTTTTTAAATTTTTTTATATTTTTTTTATGTTGTCACTAAAAACACCTACCTTCAAAAACTTTGATATGTGACTCAAATATTAAGCACATTTACCACCCTTTTGGATTCAGATAGCCCATGACATTGGAGATGTCACAAGCTTTGAGATACAACTTGTTAAAGTTGCCCACCATAAAAATCTCCTCCCCCCACCCCCCAACACACACACACACACATTTTATCAAGGGAGAATAGTGGGAGCAACTGATACATAAACTTGATGTGAAACAGAATGTGAAGGCCTGAAAGTAATGAGCTATACTTCGAATGAAAGCTTCTGACACAGGGAATGTCATAGGCTATGAAAAATTTATCCCCCATGCTTTCTTCCCCTCTAAAAAAAGGAAAAGAAAATGAATGTTCCCCTATATCTCCTGAATGTGAAAAATAATGAGCTAAGCTTGTGATGAGGGACGTGAGGACATATAGTTATGAGTTAGGTGTCAAATGAAAGTTCTTATAATGACGGTCGTAAGCTATTTCGAATTTTGCTCCCACAATTCTCTCTTGATAAAATGTGTGTGTGTGTGTTGGGGGGTGGGGGGGAGATTTTTATGGTGGGCAACTTTAACAAGTTGTATCTCAAAGCTTGTGACATCTCCAATGTCATGGGCTATCTGAATCCAAAAGGGTGGTAAATGTGCTTAATATTTGAGTCACATATCAAAGTTTTTGAAGGTAGGTGTTTTTAGTGACAACATAAAAAAAATATAAAAAAATTTGAAAAATGCTTATCTTCCTATAGGGCCCTAAAAAGTAGAAAATAAATTTAAAGCATATTGATGGTGCACTCAGTCACTGAGTTCATATTCACTTCAAAGGAAGATAGGATGCCGATTTACCTACTCAACAAGGTTGCCGGGCACCCTATCTTCCTTTGAAGTGAATACGAACTCAGTGACTGATTGCACCATCAATATGCTTTAAATTTGTTTTCTACTTTATAGGGCTCTATAGGAATATGTGATTTTTAAACTTTTTAATTTATATTTTTTATCAGATACTGCATTAGAAATATTGGCTGTTGGAGGTGAAAGATGTGAAAGAAAATAGAAAATGATTAATCAAAAAAGTAAATAGAGAATTACAGTTCTCTTTCATTTAAATGTATTGAACCCTAGTTACAAGCAAAGACTCCTCATTGGCAAATATGCCAAGCCACATTGTTTTAAAAGAACAGATTTTCCATCCTTCCAATGGTGTATCAAACCAACAAAAAGCATAGATGACACGGAAGCATAGATGACACGGCTTGTAGCATTCTATAGTGAAGTAACAGTAAAACATCATAATCTGCACATATAATGTCCAACCTTCATTAAGTGCTGTCTGTAAAATTAGAATTTTCCTCTGTCAATCCATTAATACTTGTGCCCAAAGGTCAAGACAGATTTGCAAGTTTCAAGTGTTATAGAAGATGAATACTTTAGCATTTGCTATTAAGTGTCGAAAAGGCATCATAGGTAAATATTGATATGCTAATGGCTTTAGAATTCTTGTGCTCTTCATAGAATGAGGTAAGTGTATCAACATCATAAACTGTTAGTTTCAGTGCTGTTGATAATTTAGAGGAAAACTCAGAGGATGCAGAACTAGAACACCTGTGGGCAGCAATTGTAGAGGAAGACATAAGCAACAGAGCAATACTGAAGAATTTTTATAATGTTGATGTTAACCTTCTGGTAAATCCTTTACCTGCTGATACTTAAATCATTGCACAAGTTTTGGAGTATAATAAAAATATATAAATACCCTCAAGCAGCTGCTTGCCACAGAGGTCTGGCAGGAGCCTGTCAGTTTATATGCCATAGTAGAAGGTCTGTGAGGATGGCAGGACCTCAGCAGAAAAACAACACATACATCCATGCCTTATCTGGGGCACGAACCCAGTCCCTTAGATCAGCAGCCAAGTGCGCTAACCACTTGGCCACGGGACAGCAGGACATAATATGTTCTATGATGATTGTTAAGTTCAACAACAAAAAAGAATGACTTCAGTCATCAGAGCAATTTCGTTTTTGGATGAAATCAAAGTTTTTAATATCACATGGTGAATTTGCCCAATGTGTCATACCTCAAAAATAGATTCAATCAAAAATTTAATTTTATGGAATTTTGTAGAAGATTCTTTTCTCAAAAAAAAAGGGCTGTATTCTTAAATGCATAGCGTATTAAAACAATAAGTTTTAGTCTTTATTATTTAGGCTTAAATGCATAGTAAATTTCCTTTTATAAGCAACTTTTCAATTTAGTTTTCTTATAGTGAATTTATAGCTAAAATGAAGTTTTTGACTCTCCCCTTCAAACTTGTTATAAGGGAGTTCAATTGTGTTGGACAATTTCTGCCATCTGGTGGCAAACTTGAAAACCTTGAAACATAACATTAAGGACCTAACTTTTATATATTAGCAAAATTATTATTTTTACTGTTTCATTGTTCAAGTATAAAACAAAACAATATATATTTCTTTAAAGCTTTAGCAGTGTAATATGTAAAGTTTTGTCAAGTATGTTAATAGAGTTTTTCTTTTTACAGTTGATAATGAAGCTATTAAAATCAGTATTGTTTCCCAGGAAGAAAATGGTGAGTACCTTTTCCAGATGAAATGTTCTATTTCATATATAGAATGATTGAAGTGTCATGTAACCCATATTAAAATATGTCATATGCTTATAATTCAATACAATTCAACTGTATTCACAAACACACACCCACATATATATATTTATATCACTGTGAGTATACCAGAGCAGAATGTCATGTAACCCATGTTAAAATACACTATCTGATCAAAAGTATCTGGACATCCCTTCTGAGTATTGAATTCACCCATATACACCACAGCCATAGCCCAAACAGGTATAAAAGGATGCACGTGGCTTGGCAAATCTCATAGACATGCATGAACAGGAGAATGGGTCATACTGCAGAGCTCAGTGACATTCAACATGGCATGGTCATAGGATGCCACCTTAGCAACAAGTCAGTTCGGGACATTTCGGCCCTGCTGCAGCTGTGTTGATCAACTGTAAGTGATGTTATTGTGAAGTGGAAATGCTTAGGATCAACAACAGCACAATCGTGACCCATAGGCCATGTAAAATGAAGAGGGAGTACTGAAGAGGGTGTAAAATTGCCTGCCCTCAGTTTCAACGCTTACCACCGAGTTCCAAAATGCCTCTGGAAGTAATGCTAGCACCATAACAGTTCATTGCAAGTGGCAGGAAATTGGTTTTCATGGTCGAGCAATTGCACACAAGCCTAACATTATCAATGCCAAGTGTCAGTTGGAGTGGTGTAAAGCATGGTGCCAGTGACTATTAAGCAGTGGAATCACATTCTCTGGAGTGATGAATCACGCTTCACTATCTGGCAGTCCAACAGACAAGTATGGGTGTGGAGGATGCCAAATGAATGTTACCTGCTTGACTGTGTTGTGTCAACTGTGAAGATTGGTGAAGGAGGCATGATCTGGTTCTGGTTTTCATGGTTCGGACTGGGCCTCCTAGTTCCAGTGAATAGGACTCTCAATGCCACAGCCTATAATGACATCCTTGACAATTTTGAGCTTACAACTTTATGGCAACTGTTTGGTGAAGACCCTTTCCAGTACCAACATAACGATGCCCCTGCCCACAAAACCAGGACCGTGCAGGAATGGTTTGATATGAGATGGGTGTGGAAGAACTTGACTGGCCTGCACAGAACCCTGATTTCAACCCCTTGGAACATTTAGGGATGAATTGGAATGCTGATTGAGAGCCAGGCTTAACCATCCGATATCAATGCCCAGCCTCACTAATGCTCTTGTGGCAGAATGGCAAGCAATTTCCACAACAACATTCCAAAATCTAGTGGAAAGCCTTCCTTGCAGAGTGGAGGCTGTGATATCAGCAAAGACTGGACCAATGCAATATTAATTCCTTTCCTATTACCAGGAGATTGTGGATCAGCAAGTGTCCAGAATTTTTTGATCATATAGTGTATGTCATGATGGTTATAATTCAATACAATTGAACTCTAGTCACAAACACACACATATATTTATATATATCATTGTGAGTATACCAGAGAAGTAGAACTTATGCAGGTGGCATGATTTTATAACACATCATGTCAGTCATCTTTCAGTAGCCAAAATGAAAACTTGTAATTTTCAAAAGTGCATTGACTGCTCAATCTCGAACACTACCTGGCATCTTATTTCTCATTCTTACTCAACTTTACAGAATGAGTGTAGAAATACACTTGAAGCATAATATTGAGCATAACTTGTGCAGGAAGACCAAAGGAGGCTGTGAACGAGAGAACTATCACTGTTGTTTATGAACTTGTTAAAGAAAACACACATATTACTAATCGGGTAATAAGTTTAGATGTCAGTGTATCGATTGGTAGGTGGAAACAATTAGTCATCAAAAGTTCCAATAGGTCTGTGCCAAATGGTACCCCCACAAACTGACATAATGGCAGAAAAGGGCTAGAGTCAACTTGTGCAAGGAGATGCTGGAAATGTCTGAACCTAGTGACCCAAAACAGTTAACAGACATTGTCACAGGTGATGAGACATTGTTTTATTACAATACTATTCCCAGAAAGATCAACAACTATGGGTTGCAGAAGATGAACCGCATTTCTAAATCTTCCAACAGAACTTTCACTCAAAAAGAGGATGTTCACAATTTTTTTCAAATCCCATGGAGTGGTAGCCATTGACACCTTACCTGAAAAAATGATTATAAATAGCCAAGACTACACCAACATTGCTTTGTCCAAAATGGTTAAGGAGATGAAAGAGCAGTGTTCAACAGCAGGTGGGTTAAGTGTTCCCTTCTTCATGACAATGGCAGTGTTCTCAAAACCCAAGTTATGGCCTATCTGGAGCAGGAAAAAATCAAACAGCTGCCTCATCCTGCATGTTCACCCAAACTTGCACCATTCAATTTTTGGTTGTTTCTAAAAATTAAAAAGGGACTTGCTGGGAAGACTTTTTCAAGAGTGCAAGACCTTGCAAAATGTGTTCATTCAGAGTTATGGCATATTCCCCCAACAGGCTTAGACATCTGCACCTTTGCATAGATGCTGGAAGGGTACCTTAAAGGACAGTAAAAGTTGAGGTAAGTGCAATGGTTTTTGTTCTGCAGATGCATGTGAAGAACTTTTTGAACTCCCCTCATGTTTTGCACCCTATTGAATAGTTAATTTTTGTGCATAACAGAAATTGACTATGGAATATTTCAGGAAATTTAACTTTTATTTATTTTTTTTTTTTCAAATGTAAGTGTTTCTTATGCAGAAGAAATTTTAATGCCAAAATTAATACCTGTGTTTTGAAATGGAATTACAGAAGTTGCAGAAAGTTTTTTATGTTTTATATCTGTCTCATTCTTAAGATATTAAGTGGTAAAAATAGGTTAGCCAAGATGAACTTTGTTCCCTAAATATCTCGGCTAATTTTTGTCTTAATATAATTTGTTGCAAATGATATGAATTATTTTAATGCTGTGTAAATGTTTTGAATCATTTTGTTATCCTTTATAGTTGAAAATATT
This sequence comes from Ryuthela nishihirai, assembly GCA_038380435.1. Classification (NCBI taxonomy): domain Eukaryota; kingdom Metazoa; phylum Arthropoda; class Arachnida; order Araneae; family Heptathelidae; genus Ryuthela; species Ryuthela nishihirai. The sequence continues at coordinate 54,970,043 of JAWZYU010000027.1, forward strand.
GTGAGTAATGGTTTGAGCCCTTAAAATCTAGTTTTTTTTTTTGGTTATCCTGATCACTTCAGGGGCCTTCAACTCACAAATGTTTGGGCAGGGGGAAAAATCACACATAAAAAATGGGATAGAAATATAAAATAGTGCAATGACTAAACCTGATGAAATTTCATGGAGTATAATAATTTGAAGTTTGATTGCACCCTGGATGTTTATTGGCCTTGCCATAGCCCTGCATAAATCAATAAAAATATTTTGCTCTACTGAAAATCTTTCTGATCAGAAAAAAGTATATACTCAGATTGCCTTTTTTTTTTTAAATTGAATTTGTTTTGTGAAAAGTATTAACATTTGTGTTGTTTTAAATGATGCAATTCATTATTAAAATTATTTATTAACTGAGCTATATATTAACAAATTTGGCTAGAACACTAAAAATTCTTAAGTTAAAGTCACATATGAATGCTTATAGCTGAAAAAGTTTCTCTGTTAATAACACTAAAGTCTGACTTTACCATTTTGTAATGGAGTCCATTAGGACTTTTAAAAGTGATATTATATTCTCTCAAGGGAAACAGATGGGGAAATCTGCCAGGTCAGTTCTCCTTTTCCACTGATTCTCTATGGCCAATTTAGTTTTTCCTCCCTACTGAGGATTGGACTTCACAGTAATTTTTCCCTGATTATTTAAACCTATTTGACTGCTAGATGTCTTTGAGTAGAACCATGGATCCTGGGCTTGCTATACTGATGGAACTCTGTTGAGGGAGAAACCAACTCTATGTTTTTCATTGTGGGTCTCTTGAGTCACAAATGAACAGATACACAGGATATGTTATTTCAGATGCTGACTTTGATACTAGCAATATTGCCAATCTGCCAGAATCTTCAGAATATGCCTTGGATAAATTCATTTTACTGGTGCTTGAAAAGGCTTCATTGTTTGTTGCTTCTTCCAGTATGGTAGCTTCAGCTTCTAATTGTTGGGAATCAAGTATTTCTCCTTGCTTATGATTAAGGGCTGTTCAGTATTGTTGGCCTACTAGACATACTAGTATATGTTGGCCTTCTCTCTTAATACAAAATTTAAAAATGGTTTAATTGGTGGTACTTCATATCTTTTTAATAATTATGCTATTGAACATGTTTCTCAATTTATTTGAGAGTTGTGTGACAAATTATGATAATGTGTGAAATGAGGTAAACAGAAGAAGAGTCCTTTTTACTGGAACTTGTAATCATCTGTAGATGGTAAGATAGAAGCAACTGAATTATGAGCTTAGGCTGTATAATGGTTTTTCCTCTCCTTAGTTTGCTACTGTAGTGAAAATGGGAACCTTTTTAAACAAAAGAGCAGGAAGTTTGATGCTTTTGATTCCAAATGTTTATGTAACATTTTGCCTATTATGTATTTGGGGAAATATTTATTTGATTGAAATGCAATCTTTTACCAATATTTTTCAAATTTAACCTATAACTAGTCTGTTGATCTGCAATAGAATAAAATTTCAAACTGCAACTAGTTGATGCATAAGCTAGGTTGCAAGCAGTAATATTTTAATGCTTCTAACATTTTATAATAGTACTATAATTTCCATGTAACATATTTTTATTCTCATATTTTAGGAAATAGCAAAGATCTGTTTACAGGTATTCTAATGTCTGTAGAGCGTTCAAGAGAATATTGGGAAAAGTTAAGAGATTCAAAATATTTCACAGTTCTTCCACTTTTTCTTGTTAATGGGAAGTTACTTTTCATCATGAAGAGTGTAGTAAAATTTTTGGAGGTAAGTGTAATTTTTTTCTTTGCACTTTGATAAATGGAAATTTAATGATAACAGACATAAGAGTAATAATGAAAAGAATCTGGAACAAATATGTATAATGAATCTGTAATAAATAAATTATTTGGATCATAGTTCATCTAAATTTTGCTTTTTGAAAGATTTGTTATGATGAAAACAGAAATCTCTTTTGTGGCCCTTCTTCAGGTTCCCATCCTCTTTTTTTTTCATGGCTCTCCAGCTTCAAGTTCTAGTCTATCTACATGTTCTTCAGTTACTACTTGAATATTAGGAGGAAATGTTTTTGTTGTTCTTTCTTTCAAATGATCCCAGAATAATATATTTTGCAAAATATTTCTATAATTATTATTTTGAATAAAAGCACAATACACAAGAACTGAATAAATATGTACATATTTAATTTACATAGGAGTTGGTGACACACAGTGAAAAGGGGCAGGGGTGGCTCAGTCAGTAGCATGCCGGGGGCGGGGGTGGCTCAGTCGGTAGCGCGCCAGGCTCGTAATCTGTAGTTCCCAAGTTCGAGTCCCAGCTGGGTCAGCGTTGAGATTTATCTCTGCAAAAAAATTCCCTGCCCTGCCCACGGTCAGTAGGGGACACCGATGGGCTTGGAAAGGCCGCCGTCCGTCGGATGGGACGTTAAGCCGTGGCCCCGTGTGCGGGAGAGCCATACCCTGTGCACGTTAAAGAACACGCTGGATGGCCTTGACGGGAGGCTACCATCTGTCTCCCAACAGCTGTTCCAGTGGGTCCCCTCCCCCAACCTTCTCTGAGCCTTTGGGGTCCATGTGACCTGGCCATTTAGCCCATGGTGTGCAAAAAAGTGCCGTTCAGAGGTAAAACAACTCAACAACTCAAAGTAGCATGCCAGGTTTGAGTCCCATCTGGGCCAGTAGTGAAATTTATCCCCACAAAATTCCCCACCATGCCCTAGGTCAGTAGGGAACACTTAAGGGTTTGGAAAGGCTGCTGTCCATCAGATGGGATGTAAAGCTGTCATCCCTTGTGTGGGAGAGCTATACCCTGTGTAAGCTAAAGAGCATGCTGGATAGCCTTAATGAGGCTACCATCTGTCTCCTAACAGCTGTCCAGTGGGTCCCCCTTCCCTCAATTTTCTCTGAGCCCTCTGTTTCTTGTGACCTGGCTGTTTAGCCCATTGTGTGAAAAAAATAACACTCAGAGGTAAAACAACCCAACATAGTGCCAAAACTGCAACTAAACAACTTGTATACTAAGTACAAAAGAACAACAACTTTATTTCTTGACTAGAGTGTAACTTATAAGGTAAATGTGTGTTTAAAGCAAGTAGGTTCAATATGTTCATCATCCTCAAGCAGCCATGGTCCAACCAGACCGTGCAATTTAGTTCTCCAAGTAAGTCTGTCCTGAGCTATATCTACTGCTTCTGGCCACTGCACACCAATTCTAATAAGGTCCTGTTTGACATTGTCTGTCCACCACATCCTAGGTCTCCCACTCTTTCTGTGGCCTTTAGGCACACTGTTCATAATCCTATTCACCAATCTATAATTATTCATACGGGCAACATGGCCAAACCAACGGAGTCTCTCTCTGCACAATATGCTGCTTAAAGGAGGTTGCAAACTCCTTTGCCAAACCTCATCATTAGTTACAAAGTTGAACCACCTAATGCCTAAGATACTGCGTAAGCATCTGGAATCAAAAAGCATCTAGTTTCCTGTTATCTTGTTTACAAAGTGTCCAAATTTCACTACCATAACTAACCCTAGAAAGAACCAAACTATTATACAGTCTAATTTTAGTCTTTGGTGTGTACACCTATTGCTCCACACTCTCCATAGATTCTTAAAAGTCCTGGCAGCAATCCCTATTCGTCTGTTAATCTCATGCCGCACATCACCAGTATCTGTTACATAGCTCCCAAGATAATTAAACTGTGACACCTGCTCAAGACTGCAACCATTCAGATTAACTGAATCGCAGCCTGCCTGACCAATTTTCATCACTTTAGTTTTCTCTCTGTTTATAACCAAACCTACTCTACTACCAGTTTCATCAACAGCTCGAATGAAAGAGTTCATCTCATCAACATCATTTGCCAAAAGGGCTAAATCATCAGCATAATCTAAATCAGAAATTTTCGTATCTCCAGCCCATTTAAGGCCAAAATCTTTCCCTTGAAGTGAATTTTGCATAACATAATCAATAACCAAGCTAAAGAGAAAAGGAGACAAAATGCACCCTTGTCGAACACCAGAAGTAATGCTAAACCAATTGCTACAAGCCTTACCAACTCTCACACACAACTCAGTGTTGTTATAGAGAGCTTTCATTATGTTAACTAACTTGTCTGGTATACCATATGATCTCACAATCAACCACAAATTATGATGATCAACAGAGTCAAAAGCCTTTTTGAAATCAAAAAAGCTAGCAACCAAAGAATCTGCCTAAGTGAAAATATCTGATCCACACATTCCCTACCACTTCTGAATCCACATTGCTCATCAAGCAATTGACTGTCAACCAGATTCCTAATTCTATTAAGCACAATCATGGAAAGAACTTTACCTGGAACAGAGAGTAGGCTGATACCCCTATAGTTATCACAAGAACTGCGATTACCTTTTTTGGAAATAGGGATAACAATAGGTCTTGTAAAATCCTTACGAATCATGCATTTATCATAAAAGATATTCAAAATTTCAGTCATCCAAATGGTAATTGAAACATTTCCAGCTCTAAGCATTTATGTAGTAATTTCATCTACCCATGGGGATTTATGAATAGCCAAAATAACTTCAGATTGTGTTATAGGGCCAACATTAAAGCCACCAATGCATCTATCATCATTGCAAAGAATGGGAGTAGAACTAACCATATTGTTTAGAACATCACTGAAATGCTCAGCCCACCTAGCCATGAGAGAATCCTCACCTTCTATAACCTTGTTTATCCTACAATCCCTGTACACCTGTTCGTTTTCTACCACACAAAACATTAACTAACTGGTACAGCTCTCTGCTGTTGTGCTGTCTAACTGCTTCCTCAGCATTGTCAGCCAAGCCATCAAGCCAAAGATTCTTATCAGCAGCTAACTGATCCTTTACATGTTTAGAAAGCTCTCTGTAATGCTTTCTATTAAGACTTGTAGGGCATTGATTAAAGACATTCGTGCAGTTCTTTCTTTCTGAAATAAGCTCAAGTGCCTTATCACTCAAATTATTCTGCCTCCTCTGCTCCTTTTTTCCTAAAAGAGTACTGTTAGTTTCCAAAAAAGCCTGTTTAAAACGGCCCCATTCTTCCTCAACTTCAGTAGTAAGTAAACCATGACTGTCATAATGACTAAGTAACCTATCATGGTAAGCTTTAGCTATAACTGGGTCTTTCAGAGCTACAGTATTAAAGGTAAATTTTTTAACCCTAGCACAACACTTTTTAAGTTTAAGTTGCAAGACACTTTTAACAAGGTAATGGTCAGATCCAATTTTAGCTCCCCTATATGACTTGGTATTCCTAACAGAATTAGCCCATTTGCTGTTAATTAATATATAATCAATCATATCCTTATGCAGCACATCAGGCGAAACCCACATGTACTTATGTATGTCGCGGTGTTTGTAATAAGTGTTAGTTATTCTGAATCCATTGAGTTTACTTACCTGTAGGAGACGTTGCCCATTGCCATTGCAGCTACCAATACCAAAAGGGCCTATTACTCCTCCCCAAAGGTCAGAGTCAGTACCAACTTTGGCATTGAAGTCACCAAGAACAAGGGTAATATCTCCTTTCTTGACAGAATTCAAAATATCCTGAAGTTGTCCGTAAAACCTATCCTTCTCATCCTCATCGGCATCCTCAGTGGGGGCATAACAGCAGATAACATTCAAGTCTTTAACACTTGTCTGAAATTTTGCTGTAAGAAACCGTTCATTAATGCACTCATATCCTAGAAGAGCATCACTAGCGTGTCTGCTGAGAAGCAGACCCACACCTTGGTGATGCTTATTGTTGTCCCTCCCTAAAAAGAGAAATTTAAAATTATTTTTAAGAATCTGACCTTTATCTGTCCATCTGGTCTCTTGCAAGTCGAGAATATCTAAATTATAACAGGGGAATTCTTGTGTGAGGACATCAAGAGAAAAAGTTCTGGCAGAGTCCTCACGTTCCAACTACCTATGGAGAGAAAATGGTTAGTGGGATGTTTAAAGAAACTATGTTATTGAGAGAGGGAATGCCGATAATATCAAACAGCCCCCTAACCGCAAACATGGGGCAAAGACCCGTTCCCCCACCACTAAAGTCTGAAGCTATCTACACTGGAAGACTTCCTCCAATGTAGAATTTGACTATGCTAATGGAAGCAAAGAGTTCAGGTGCCTGCGATGACCTCTGCTCAGGATTATCCACCAGCGGATAAACATATCCTGTGAATCTATTCACTTGGGGCTGTCAACCCACAAACAAACAGAAAACACAGTGGAAGATTTTCCCTCCACAGAAGCCCACCAGTGCAACAAATTCAGGATCCATGATTAAGCTCAGAGACTTATATCAGTCCAGTAGGTTTATATGGTCAGCACCAGGATCCTGTGTGGTTGACCACTCCTCAGTAGGGTAGAAAAAGAAAAGTAGCCATAATTGTCCAGATCAGTAGGCCACACTAATCTGGCATCCCTTCCATTCACTTCCACAAGAGAGTATCTCTTTTGAAAGGTATTAACGGTCTGCACCACGAGAAGGCGGGGTCGGACATTACATGCTAGGCCTGGCCGGTTCTATGCATCGTCACAGGGGATTGGTGCATAGCTCTCCTTCCAGTCTAGGTTTTACAAAGATGGGAGCTAGTATTACTGTTATTAATCAGCTGTAAAATTTGCTGAATGTGAACTTGCTGGGTAATTCACATCTTGCTTCACCTTTTTAGATGATGTTAGAGTAGCTTGCTGTAACTTAGATGGTAACTGATAACCAGAGAGTTCTAACCACAAAGTTCCTTTACCATGAGTAACTTAGCCAGATACTGGCACACTCTGGAGGTTGTCGAACGTCAATACTATCTGTAATGTAACTTGGAGGTCAATGCATAATCCACTGGAGGTGACTCACAGCTAGTTCTTGATCAATGCACATAATTTTTAGGGTACTAGTCTGTCTGATGTTATGCTGTTGGAAACTCTCCACACTTTACAATGCAATTTTGCATGATTCTGTAGCTAGAAACTTCAGTTGTACATGCTACTGTTGCTGGTTGTTCTAGCTAAGCATAAGTAGTAAAAACTCCCACTTCATTCACTCAGTTCTGAGAACATTAACATAACCAAATACATTAAAGTCATTTGCATCATGGACTGATTAAAATTGAGCATTATAAAACACTACCCTAAATGTGCTTCCCTGTCATCTGATAGCTTCTTGCAAGTAAGTTAGAAGATGTGACTTGGGATGTGACCATCTGTCAGTTGATTGATGCCTGACGTAGCACACATATCCTCACCCAAAAAGGTAAAAAAATAATGGTAAAGCAAGCATGTCCAACCCGTGGCCTACAATATCGTAAAGTTTACATGTTTACAACATAAGCTTTCAACATGATTATGTGATTTTCAGCGAGTTTTTGATATCCCACTAGTTTTATGTTGCCCTTTTTTTAATTTTAAAATAAAAAACATAAGAAAATAAATGAAGTTTTATTATTCATATACATTAACTATATTATATATTTTATATGTGGCCCAAAACAATTCATCTTCACTCAATGTGGCCCAGGGAAGTCAAATCTTCACTCAATGTGGCTCAAGGAAGTCAAAAGGTGGACATGCCTGTGCTAAAGCATATTGAAATTTGAGTATAGGCTTATAGAACCGTAGCTCTAATGTTATGAATTGATATTTTCATGTGAAAATATTGTTAAGAAAAGATTAACCAGCATTTAATTTGCCCACTATTTAATAATCATTCACATTTATAAAACTTTTCTGCTTAAATTTTAATATGTTCTCAGCTAATTAAAAACTATTACATATACATAATTTGTGTTACAAGTCTATTACTGCATCCACATTTTTGTAATATATTGTTAGTATTTATTACAACAGTTTTTATTTTTAATAGTGATTGCTTTAAAATTTGTTAAGGAGCATGTTGCAAGTATTTTTATATAAAATCTTCTTTTGAGTTTTAGAATCACTTCAGCTGTGTAGTATTTCCTCTTACCTTTTCTTCCTTTGACCTCATATGGATGTTGACCATGTGGGCAGGAGCTCAAAAAGGTATGAAATTAATAACATTTTAACTTTGTTTAAGCTTATGCTATATTAATAATCTGTTTTAAAAAGGATTGACTATGCTCAGTTTTTAATAATACATAATTATACTACCTTTCTCAAATTCTTAGTACATTTAGGATAATTGAATATAAAATAATTATTGGTCACATAAAATCCTAGATTCTAAACTTCAATGTATAGAGTTCTTACAGTGCATAGCTAGATAAATATCATGTAAAAGAAATTTTTCTTTCAAAACTCTTTCTTATCTAATATAGTATATAAGGTTGCTATTAAATACTAATATTGCAACAGTACTCTTTGAAGATGATTTTTACTCTCATCACTACAAAATTTCTATATGGATTATTTATACTGCAAATTAGTTTCAATTCTTTTTTTCTGTATGATTTCTGCATTATGAATTTTTGGCAAAATTCATACTGTTTTAAATAGTTATAGTGGTAAAAGAATACTTTATAAAAATATTTTATAAAAGCTCTTGGAAAATTTAGCTAAAACAGAAAATATGCTTTTATACCAAAATGTATTTCCCCCACTGCTAGCAATTTGTGTAAGTGTAGAGGTGTACTAAACATGCGTTAAGTTTAACTGAATGATTATTTTGATTTTGACCATACATATTTTGGGTTTGGTTGAATCTGGTAAGACCTCTGGGCTTAAACTTCACTGTTTGAATTGTTTCGCTATCTGAAGAGAACCAGCGAAGTATCTGATGTAGTAAAGAAAGTAGTGAAAGGTTTCATAATATGGTTCTCATGCAAAAAAATGTTTTTTTAAACACATAAAAATAAAGTGTACAAGATTTTTTTTTTTAGCAAAGTGCACAAGCTTGGGTTTAGTCAAGTTTCACCAGTTTAAGAATCTGGGCATTAGCAATATTAAAGACAGGTGGAGAGACCAGTTATGGATAATTGTTATAAATATTAAAAAAGTTCTGTACTATTTTGGAAAAGCACAATTTTACATATTGATACATTAAATGAATACTTCCTTTATTTCATTAAACTTTATAAAAAGCATATTGTAATAGTGCAAGTTTATAAAATATTAATAAGTTGAATTGCTATCACATTGTATAGAAATATGATATAAAAAGTTTTGTGCATTGCGATAGTGAATTAAATGCAATTGCAGAATTTGCATAATTTAATACATATAGGTTGAATTCAAATTTTGATTCCCACCCCAAAATATCAAATTCCATGTTGAGGTCCCTCCAAATATAAAGCCCCATTTTTAAACTTCCTTCTCCAAGTACTAGGAATTGCTACATCACTAATACAGTGGTGCTTAATCCCCCCCCCCCCCCCCAAAACACATTCACACTTTCTTCCTTAAATTGCTTAAAATTACTTTTTATAGTTCTGAAATGCAATTTATTTTTCTTATCATTAATTTACCTGACACATGCTGTTTGTATATTTTTTTGGTAATGCAATGAGTTAACACTTGCATAAATCTTATTCACCTCTAAACATTTTGGTCTGCTTGCTGAAAGTGTTAGCTTGCATTTTGTTCTAATTTTTTTTTGTTTTTGACATGTTCTGCTGATTGAATTTACATGGTTAAAAGAACTGATGTAAGCATACGTGGTATTAACCCTTAAAGTGTCGGAAGCTGATTAATCAGTTTTCAAAAACCACTATAAATAAACTTGCAGCACATTTTTTATCCTTACCTGCCATTTTTTTCTTTTTAATTTTCATATTTTTTGTTCAGAATTAAATGCTCTTTTAGTGTGTAATGTAAAATATTTCATCCATTAGTTGTTTCATAATGAGGCTTAGAAGTTGAGTTGCTATTTTAGATGAAAAAAAACCTGATACTATAAGAGTTAAAGAGAGATCTGAAATATGCAATATCATTGGAAATTGCAGGAAATATGCAATATGCAAAATTTATATTCAAAGTGTAGTAATTACAATGCACTGTTAAAAATGTGGTAAACTGTACAGCTTATAATGGAAAGTAGAAAAAATGTATTTAGCTCATTAGTGTTCCCTTAACCATTTTGGAATTGTGTTATAGTTTTATTGTATTATTTGCTTCAAATGTCTTGCTTTTTTTTTCCAGATGGTGCACGACCAGTGCTTTTAGAATATTCACTGCCCCTAAAAAATTTGCAAACTATTCAGTACAGCATTAGTTCTTCATCAGTTATGAGCATATGGAGTAGGTGAGTTTTAAAAAAGTGAAATATCAGTGTTGCTACAAATAAATAAAATACCCCTCAACCAGCTGCTTGTCACAGAGGTCTGACAGGAGTCTGCCTGTTTGTAAGCCATAGAGAAGATCTGTGAGAAAGGTGAGACCTCAGCAGAAAGACAACATTTATGCCTTGCTTTCTTTATCAAACCCAGGTCCTTTTGATCAGTAGCCAAGCACACTAACCACTCAGCCACTAGGATGATTGGTTAGTGCTCTTGGCTGGATGCCAGTTCAAGTCTAATCGTTTTAGTCCATTTAAAAATTTCAGTGTGTGGTTTATCCCATGTGATATGATTGTGTTTAAAATGGGTACACCGTTATCACCAAAGAGATCAATAAGCTGTCATCCATTTTTGTGGTCAGAAGGAGTGAATCCAAGTGAAATTCACAGAAGAATGTTAAAATAGTATCATTGCAATATTTTAACATTCTTCTAATCAATTATTTTATATTTTCATATTTTTGTAATTAGTTTAGCTCAATGTAAAATTTATGAATGGATTGTTTAAAAATGATGGAAAAAGCACTATTAATGAACTCTGTTCAAGTTAACCTTTTACAATGAATAGAGATCACAACATTAAGCAAGTTGGCAAAATGAAATGCATGAATAAGAGAATGATAATTGATGAAATTGCTGTTCTGCATAAGTGAACATTTGTTATAGTTCTCTGTGTAAAATTATTCAGGATGACCTAAAATTCAATAAAGCTTGTGTAGATGAGTGCCAAAAGAAATAATAAATGGGTGCAAATGTCATATCTTCAAATTGGTACTAAACCTGCATTGATATTGAAATGAGTTACAGTAAGCAGCATCAAGTACTGACATGACTTTATTGTAGAGATTAATGATCATTTTTGGTTTAAATGACCTTGGTGTACTTTCCCATTTAGCAGAGTTCTGCAATAATATCTAAACCTCTAATGTAATATTGATATACACTATATTGCAAAAAGTGTCCAGACACTTTCATATTAAGTGAACGAATAGCCATATTCAAATTTAACTAAATTTGAAAATAAGCTTTTTACAAAAAAAAAAGTCGCGACGTAAATTGAAGATCTTGGTCAGCACACTCTAATCTCTATTTTCTATAATATTAATCTAATATTTAAAGAGTTGTGGAAGCTATAATATTTAACAACAGATGTTATCACACACACACTTCCAAAACATTTCCTTCCCCCAAATTAATGAAAACTTTAAAAATCCTTACACAAAATTCAAATATCGTATCTATATTATGAACAACTTGTTATAACAGTTGTGATTTAACTTTTTGAAGTAAATTTTCAAAACTAGCAAAAGTTTCACTTAAATGTTTCAGCTTCCACAAATATAGAAAATAGAGATTTAGAGAGCTCTGACCAAGATCTTCAATTTATGTCTAGTGACTTTTTTTTCCGTAAAAAGCTTATTTTCAAAGTTAAGTAGATTTGAATGTGGTATTCGTTCACTTAACATGAAAGTGTCCGGACACTTTTTGCAGTATAGTGTATATTACTATCACAAGTTCATTGTCTAGCAGCTGTACATATCACTTTTGGTCAATATTTTAGTTTCAATTTTAAAACTTTTTATTGCTTTGCAGCACATAGTGCAATTAAAATGAATATGTTGTGAAAGTACCAGAAATGAAACTATACTATGTTGTACATCAAAAATTGCTGGTATTTAAAGGTGGTTCTTTCAAATGACATTGGATTTGGATTATGTAAAAAAAAACTAGGTTTCTTTTAAAGGTAAGACTTACTATAATGCTGTTTTTTTAGCTAAATAGTAATTTCATCACTAGTCTTGAGAAATTGTGATTTTTAAATGAAATTTTGACCATTGTTTTGAAATTCAACTTTTCCATAACAGTGCTTAATTCATATTGATTTGGGACTGATTCAATCTCAATTTCATTGCTTAAATTAAATTTTATATGCTTTGAAATATTTTTTGTTAAATTTCTTCACAGTCCTATACTTTTTAGTTATATATTTTTGAGTTTTTATTTAAATTATGTTGTTTTTAAAACAAAGTTATTTGTAGCGCACCACTTTCTTAGTCTTGAGTTTGCCAAAAATCTAAGCATACGTGTTTGCATAAGTGAATAGAAAATTTAGAAAAATGAAGTAAATTTATTTAAATAAATTACTTCTATTTTTAACAAAAATGCATCTCTTGCCATTACCAGATTTTTATTTATGTATCTTGTATTCAGAAATACTGATCTTAGCAATCTATGCCACATTAACTGCTCCTATTGTGAGCAGTGTAGGGAGGAAAAGAGCTGTAAACAGTTAGTGTGATAAGAAACTTCCTTCATTAAGCATTATACATATTCTAAGAAAAGTTTCTAGAGCTGACCAAACATACAAGCATAACAACTAATAATTAAAAAAAATTTGATTTCTTGCAATCTATTTGCTGATGGGGGCAAAGAAATAGCTGATATTTCTTTTAAACATAGATGATAATCACAGCATGACCTGATGCTCTTTTGGCATTGATAAATCAATAAATATTTAGTGGAAAAAAATTTTGCCAACATATGGGAATTGAACCCACATCTCTCCTGGAGAGTTGCGGGTTCAATTCCCGTATGTTGGCGAAAATTTTTTCCACTAAATATTTATTGATGTTTCTTGCTTATTGATAAAGAAAAGTAGTATTCCAGTGTAAGTAAAGATCTGACATTAATTCAATTGAAATTTGATGAAAACACCCTTGAACATGAAACTCAAAAAGGAAAAATCATCTTGAGCCTATGAGCTATTGATAACATAAAATCCCATTCTTTACCACTTACAAAGAAAGCAAATGAAACTGTTACAGAAGATGGTTATTCAGTATTTTCACGTAAGATGCATTAGTTCTGACTTTGTGAAGCATCCCTTCAATAATATTGCTTGTGCTGATCAACAATTTAATTTAGATCTACAGAAGAATCACTGATATATATCAGTCCACTAAGTATATCGACATTTACGTGCAAAGGAATTAGAGACAAAATCCCATATGCATTGAAATAATGTCTGCACTTATTTCAGTATGATATAGATTCAAAAATATATTTATACTGTGCACTCCGTTTTGGGATATGCAGCAACTTTGCATTAAATAAAAAGTGTATGTTTTGTTTCTTTTCTCTCTTGTTCAACTGTAGCTTGTTAACCAAAGTGATGAAACTACATGAGAAACCCAGTTCTCTTAACCTCCTCGCCATCCTCACTACCAGGCCAAACTAGTTCCCTCATCACCATCTCAACGATAAAAAAATTCTATAAAATGTATTAAACTGTTTTCAAAACATTCTTTACTTTCTAAACTGAGCACTAAGTTAGGGAAAATGTGTTTAAAAATGTCACACTTATGCAAATATTAACTGTAAAATTTTGTAGTGTTTATGTTGCAATAAGTGAAGCAGTCTCCATCCCTAGCTAATTTGTTGTATAGGTGTAAAATTTTCATTTTGCGGGCAGAACAAAAATGGTATTATGGAAGCCTCTATCCCTGATGCATATTGGGCACTTGTAATATGATGATGAATTGTTAAAGATATATGATTGGCTGGCTGTTTTCCCTTTCAGTGGCACCTTTTGCTCACAATGGGCTAAATGGCCAGATCACAAGGACCCCAGAGGTTCCAGAGAAGGTTGGAGGAAAGTCTACTGGACATCTGATAGACAGATGGTAGCCTACCATCAAGGCTATACAGCATGTTCTTTAACATGCACAGAGTATGTTATCCCTGCACATGGGGCAACAGAATTAACACCCCATTCAATGGACAGTGCTCTTTCCAAACCCAGTGTTGTCTCCTTTTGCATTGAGAGCAGGGTGGAGGTTTAGTGGAGATAAATCACAATGCTGACACAGTTGGGACTTGAACCTGGGAACTGTAGATTATGAACCTGGCATGTGCTACCAACTGAGTCAATCCCCAAAGGTGCATGACTGAAATTGCAATTGACACAGGTACAATCTTGTTTTCAATCAATAACCTGTTATGTTGTTTTATAGTTCATTTTGAATACCATTTGCAGTTTTTTTAAAATATTCTTTTAAATATAAAAGTAATTTTACATTCTGAAAAAAAAAATGCAAAGTGTCAAGCAAAAATTGCTTCATATATGCAAAATTTTGAACTCAAAATGTAAAAAAAAAATTATTTAAAAAAGTAAAGTATCTCTATGTGATAGAACAGCTAGGGATTAAACTGAACAATCTGTATAAAAAAATTTTTCTTTAGCTAAAAAAAAGCACATGAATGGATTAATTCCATTGTATTTTTATTTTTTGTGAAACAAAGTGGTCTTAAAAGTGAAAAATAACATTAGATTAATTAATATATTCTCCAGGCTAATTATATTAAGAATGAGTATCTTCCTCTCTCTCAGTGTTCATGATGTGGAATCTAATGAAATGCATGCAAATGAAGTCGAAGCTTTTATAAGTAGTTTGGAGAAACACTTCCTTTCATTATTCTCTATTAATTTAGCAGTAAGTAATATTGTTATATCTCTATATATATTCTTTGTTTTGCCTGTGCAATGAAAAGTAAATAAATGTAAAATGGTTAGTCAAATGCATATTATAATCATTGTTCAATGCCATGTCTATAAAATTGATTACAAAATTTAACACATTGATTTCCAAATGAAATATCTGTAAAATGCAAATAAAATCCAGCCAATTTCGTTTTGCTTATTTTTATATATATTGTTGAAATGAAAGTGTGCTCTACAAAGTATGACAGCTGTCAAAAGTGCAGATCTTCCCTCTGCATATATAACTGGTTATCTACCAGTTATAAAATGAAAGAAAGATGAGTGCATCATAGTGGATCAAATGTGTGGGCATTTATGGAGTGAAGCAGCATGCCAATATGAGTCAGAGAAAAAGATGGCATATCAAGTAGTTTTACAGTTTCTCAAAACTGAAGGCAATTCTTGGAAGGAACACTGATTGCTACGTATAATGATTGTAAGAGTTCAAGGACGTTGTTGGAGTTTTGTGGAGCATTCTTTGTTCTCCTCCTTACAAAAAAAGTAGTATTCCAGGGTAAGTAAAGATCTGACATTAATTCAATTGAAATTTGATGAAAACACCCTTGAACATGAAACGTTGACAATGAACGAATCAATAGCTCATAGGCTCAAGACGACTTTTGAACTTCTCTCCATTCGACTTTCACATCTTTGGATCTCTCAAAAATGCTCTTAATAAAGGGGTTTTAGGGTCTCCAAAAGGCATTTTCATGTCTGATGATGTTCACACAGATGTTGTTCATCATTCTACACCAGTGATGGGTGAACTATGACCCATATGCCAAATGCAGCCTATAATAGTGTTTAATCCAGCCCACAAAATATTTGTGAATCCAGTAAAAGACAAAAATTTTAGCATTTATATTCTCCTTAATACATATATAATCCATAATAAATTAAAATCTGTTTATCCTTTACATGACTTGAATAATAAGAATAAAAAAGTGAAAAAAAATTATAAATTTTTTTATGGTATGATACCTAAAATTTTGGCTTGTTTAATAATATTTCACATTGTTACTGGCTCAGAAATAAGAACGTTCACTCACCATTGTTCTACACCACGTGTGCCACTGATGGTGAAAGTTAAGGTCATTATCTAAATGCAGAAGATTTTGTGTAATCATCTGATATATATAATCTCATTTTCATTTGAGCAACCCATATAAATACTATTGTGAAAAAAAGATGCAGCATTATAAAGGTTATTTCAGCAATCTTTGTTTTTCTTTAAAGAATGCTGTTGGAACAGTATTACTATCAGAAGCTGTGTTTGTATTTAAAGAAATACAGTATGTCCTATACCTTACAATTTGATATATATATAGTACATATGTATAATATTATGGTAATGTGGTTTTAAGTAGAGTGTATTCACAGAGCACAGTGTTTTCACACAGATGTTGTTCATCATTCTAACCAGTGATGGGTGAACTATGACCCATATGCCAAATGCAGCCTATAATAGTGTTTAATCCAGCCCACAAAATATTTGTGAATCCAGTAAAAGACAAAAATTTTAGCATTTATATTCTCAATACATATTTAATCCATATTTCTCTGACTCATATTGGTATGCTGCTGCATTGTTCACAGAGCACAGTGTGTTCACAGTTTAACACACTGTGCTCTGAATTTGTACCAGTCATGGGGAGGGAAATACATTTTTGTATATCTGGTAATATAAACTAGATGTATCAGAAAATGAAAGAAAATTAATTTCAACAACAAAATACCAAATGATACCATATAACATAATTAAGACTTGAAACTTATTGAAGGAATACCAGATAGAATGGAAGAAATATTCAATGAGTTCATATGACCTCAGTAATGCAAAATGTATATGAAAAGGCAGATGAAATTTTGTGATTGCTTAGAGCATCACTGGGTCTGAAAATATTAAACTTGAATTTCCTTTTTATACAATATTTCAAAGTATTTTTTTTCCTCAAAATGTAAGAAATAATTATTATTGAAAGCTGTTTTTGGATAGTGTATCTCTTATGAACTTTCCATATTTCTGTGAAAGCAATAGTAGCCTTAGAGTAGGGCAAATCTGCATTACATTGTTCATTTAAAATCAAAATAATGAACAGCCATTGATTTATAGTTATTTTATTTAACAAAAACACTGAATTTATTTCTGGTTCTTCACTTATGCTCTACTGATAATTTTCTAGCATCTTCAACTTTCTTCCATTGGTACTCCTGCAGCAGCAGTACGCAGAAATGGATCTGTGAAGGTAAGGCATATTTTTATTTTGTTCTTATGATATACAGGTAATGGATGGAAACACTAAGGTTTTTAAAAAGCCTTCTGTTTATGTTAAATAGCAGGTCTATATGCCACTGATGAAGGCATGAAACACCAGCATTCTTAGTATCATGCCTATGAAGACAAACCCAGCATAACATTTAATTATTGGTACCATGTCATCAAGAGAAGACCTTGGCGATTTTGAAAGGGGCATGATTGTTGGAATGCATTTCGCAGGAGCTTCAGTCACTAAGACAGCTGAACTCTAATGTTTCCTGAAGAACTTTTCCAAGGTTGTCTGCAGGGGAATCTAAAGGAAAGACATCATCTGCAAAAAGGAAAAAGTGTTTACTCCATATACTCCAGAATTAGGGTGTTTGAGCATTAGTGGAGTTTCATTAAAAACAGTACATTGAGAACTCCATAGAGTTGGATATCACAGTGGAGTTGCACTGCACAAGACATTCATCACACCTGTCAATGCATGTCGCCATGTCAAGTGGTGCATCTGACAAATGGACAAGTGCATGTGTGGTGTAAACTGAAGGAAGCTTACAACTCTGATCACTTGTTTCCTACTGTTAAGGGTTCTGGTGGTTCTGTAATGGTGTGGGGTGCTTTCTTGTGGCATGGCTTGGGTGCACTCTTTCTGTTAGAAGGCAAGATTAATGCCAGTTGCTGTTTGACAGTCTTGAGTGATCATCTTCATCCAATAGTACAGCATTTTTTTCATGAATAAAGCACCGTCTTTTAGACTGACAGTGCTCTCATTACAGAGCACACGTGGTCACCTAGTGGTTTGGGGAGCATGGAACTGAACTTTTTCACATACCATGACCACCACAGTCAGATTTCAACCCCTGGAAAATCTAGGGAACTTCTGGAATGATATCTCAGGCAGCGTTTTCTAATTCCATTGAACGAGCTGGATTTTATCATGTTTCTTGTAAATGAAAGGTGTTGTATCCCTTCTGCTGACTTTCAGACTGGTAGACTCTGTGCCATGATGTATAAAGGCTGTACTGGACTTGCATTGCAGTCCAATACTATATTAGTGATTTTATGTTGCTGTTTTTTTTTCTTCCATTATCTGTATAAATGTTTAGTAAAATCTGCTGATGTTACTACTGAGAAATATATGTACAAAATTGAGAAATGTCTCTTTAGTTTTGATACACTATATAAATGTATCATATTAATTAAGTTTTACAGTATCAAAGATATATTTTGTTACTTTTTTTTAACTAAAGTTAATATTGCTTTTCTAGTTCATAATAAATGCCCAAATAAGACACTTAAGTGTTCTGATTTCCTATTTGGGTACAACATGTTTTTGTATTACAAAATGGTGATTGCTTCTGAATAAAAATTAGCATACAATATGGACTTATTCATAACTTTTTCAAAAATGTCTTTTTTGTGCTATTTTTATCAGTTGCACTTTGAAAGTACCATGTGCTCAAGGGCACAACAATTTTTTTTCTATTTTGACAGGTAAGAAGGAGCTACTCATTGATGTTTGTGGGAGAGGGGGACAAGAAAAACAGTTTCCCCCTGGTAAAAATCAAAAAATGAAACATTAAAAATTTATATACATATATATGTTTTTCAGAAACATCATTTATATTAATTTATTAATATTAAAATGCATTTTTAACATGCATTTTTCAATAAGTTTTCCTTTTTTCTTTTTGCTTTAAAGCATCCTTAGTTATATATTATGGTATAATGTATGCATGATTGATGTATTCAAAACTGCATTCATTATCAAATCTTTAAGCATTGATTTGTTTTTGCTCCCGTCCTGTATTTTTTTGCACACAATGGGCTCAATGGCCAAGTCACAAGGATCCTGAGGGCTCAGAGAAGGTTAGCGGAGGGGATCCACTGGACAGCTGTTAGGAGACATGGTAGCTTCTTATCAAGGCCATCCAGCATGCACAGGGCATGGCACTCCCACACACAGGGTCATGGCCTTTATGTTCCATCTGATGGTTTATGCCCAGCGTGGAAAAATTTCTGTTAATGCCTGTGCAACTACTCAGTATCTGGTGTTATTTATACCATTTCATGACCTTCGCATGTGCTGTTGTTTACCTGCAGTTGCTTCGATTTGCATAAAGACGTGCTGGTCATAATAATTTGGCTTTTCGGTATGTATAATTGTATTTATAAAACTACTTAAATTTTTTTTATATTTTTGTCATTAAGGACAATATATGATAATTTTTTTCCTTGCTGCACTGGTGTGTGCTAATTAAATCTTAAAAGCTGCATGGCAATTACCAAATAAAATAAGATCCTTTTGAATCACCTGTGCAATTAGGAGAAAGAGATATATGGAAAATTATCACTATACACTTATCCCTCGATTTACACGGTACTCAGTTCACACAATTTTCGCTTTGCACGGTCAAAAAATGCAACAGTTTCGATTTACACGGTACTGACTGAGACGTACATAGAAAGGAAATCTCAGTCAGTACCGTGTAAATCGAAACTGGTTGCATTTTTTAACCGTGCAAAGCCAAAATTGTGTGAACTGAGTACCGTGTAAATCGAGGGATAGGTGTATATATATATAAAAATTGGAGTGTGGAGTGCTGGAAACACATCGTCTGGTCTGACAAATCACGATTTCAACTCTATCATGCTGATGGGAGGGTGGTAAACTACATTAAGCGATGGACCCAACTTGCCAAGTTGAGGTCATACAGGCAGGTGGAGGCAATGTAACAGTTTGGGATGCATTTACATAGGCTTCCTTGCAGCTTCTTGTACCTTTGAGACCTCCATCACCAGCACAAGGTATGTGAAAATCCTTGCCGACCATCTACACCTGTTCGTAATGATTTTCGTTCTGCACCATGCCATCTTTCAACAGAACGCCACACCACGTACTTCCTGAGTGCAACCAATTGGTTCCAGGAACATCCAAGTGAGTTTACCACACTCCAATGGCCCCTTCGATTACCAGATCTCAACCCCATTGAGAATTTGTGGGACAAATTGGAAAGACCACTTTGAGCCCGCCAACCCCCACTGCCAACTGTAGATGCTCTATGACAGGCAATCCTCACTTTATGGGCGGCAGTATCACCTCCATGTTTTCAACACTAAATTGAGTCCTTAACCAAGATGTCTGGCTGCTGTTGTGAGGCAAGGTGGTACATCATCATCATCATCATCATCATCATCATCATCATCATCATCATCATCATCATCATCATCAGCATCATCATCATCATCAAGCAGCCATGGGCTACGGAGGTCCAACCAGACCGTGCAATTTAGTTCTCCAAGCAAGTCTATCCTGAGCTACATCTACTGCATCTGGCCACTGCACACCAATTCTAACAAGGTCCTGTTTGACATTGTCTGCCCACCACATCCTAGGTCTCCCCTTCTTTCTGAGGCCTTTAGGCACACTGTTCATAACCCTATTCGCCAATCTATAATTATTCATACGGGCAACATGGCCAAACCAACGGAGTCTCTCTCTGCACAATATGCTGCTTAAAGGAGGTTGCAAACTCCTTTGCCTAACCTCATCATTAGTTACAAAGTTGAACCACCTAATGCCCAAGATACTGCGTAAGCATCTGGAATCAAAAGCATCTAGTTTCCTGTTATCTTGTTTACAAAGTGTCCAAGTTTCACTACCATAACTAACCCTAGAAAGAAACAAACTATTATACAGTCTAATTTTAGTCTTTAGGTGTATACGCCTATTTCTCCACACTCTCCATAGATTCTTAAAAGTCCCGGCAGCAATCCCTATTCGTCTGTTAATCTCATGCTGCACATCACCATTATCTGTTACATAGCTCCCAAGATAATTAAACTGTGACACCTGCTCAAGACTGCAACCATTCAGATTAACTGAATCACAGCCTGCCTGACCAATTTTCATCACTTTAGTTTTCTCTCTGTTTATAACCAAACCTACTCTACAACCAGTTTCATCAACAGCTCGAATGAAAGAGTTCATCTCATCAACATCATTTGCCAAAAGGGCTAAATCATCAGCATAATCTAAATCAGAAATTTTCGTATCTCCAGCCCATTTAAGGCCAAAATCTTTCCCTTGAAGTGAATTTTGCATAACATAATCAATAACCAAGCTAAAGAGAAAAGGAGACAAAATGCACCCTTGTCGAACACCAGAAGTAATGCTAAATCAATTGCTACAAGCCTTACCAACTCACACACACAACTCAGTGTTATTATAGAGAGCTTTCATTATGTTAACTAACTTGTCTGGTATACCATATGATTTCACAATCAACTACAAATTATGACGATCAACAGAGTCGAAAGCCTTTTTGAAATCAACAAAGCTAGCAACCAAAGGTTTCTGAAACTCTAAACATTTCTCAAGAATCTGCCTAAGTGTAAATATCTGATCCACACATCCCGTACCACTTCTGAATCCACATTGCTCATCACGCAATTGACTGTCAACCAGATTCTTAGTTCTATTAAGCACAATCATGGAAAGAACTTTACCTGGAACAGAGAGTAGGCTAATACCCCTATAGTTATCACAAGAACTGCGATCACCTTTTTTGAAAATAGGGATAACAATAGCTCTGGTAAAATCCTTAGGAACCATGCCTTTATCATAAAAGATATTCAGAATTTCAGTCATCCAAGTGGTAACCAAAACATTCCCAGCTCTAAGCATTTCCGTAGTAATTTCATCTACCCCTGGGGATTTATGAAGTTTAAGTTTAGAAACAGTCAAAATAACTTCAGATTTTGTTATAGGGCCAACATTAATTCCACCAATGCATCTATCATCATTGCAAACAATGGGAATAGAACTAACTACATTGTTTAGTACATCACTGAAATGCTCAGCCCACCTAGCCATGACAGAATCCTCCCCTTCTATAACCTTACCTTGTTTATCCTTCAATCCTTGTATGCCTGTCCGTTTTCTACCACACAAAACATTAACTATCTGGTACAGCTCTCTGCTGTTGTGCTGTCTAACTGCTTCCTCGGCTTTGTCAGCCAAACCATCAAGCCAAAGATTCTTATCAGCAGCTAACTGATCTTTTACACGTTTATTAAGTTCTCTGTAATGCTTTCTATTAGGACTAGTAGGGTATTGATTAAAGACATTCCTGCAGTTCTTTCTTTCCAAAATAAGCTCAAGTGCCTTATCACTCAGATAATTCTGCCTCTTCTGCTCCTTTTTTCCTAAATTGCAAAACGGCTGATAATATTTTTAATATTGTTTAAAACTTTCAACTGTTAGTGTCCAAAAAAGCCTGTTTAAAATGATCCTATTCTTCCTCAACTTCAGTAGTAAGCAAACCATGACTGTCATAATGACTAAGTAACCTATCATGGTAAGCTTTGGCTATAACTGGATCTTTCAGAGCTTCAGTATTAAAAGTAAATTTTTTAACCCTAGCACAGCACTTTTTAAGTTTAAGTTGCAATACACTTTTAACAAGGTAATGGTCAGATCCAATTTCAGCTCCCCTATGTGCCCTGGTATTCCTAAACTGGACTAGCCCATTTGCTGTTAATTAATATGTAATCAATCATATTCTTATGCAGCCCATCAGATGAAACCCATGTGTACTTATGTATGTCGCAGTGTTTGTAATAAGTGTTAGTTATTCTGAATCCATTGAGTTTACTTACCTGTAGGAGACGTTGCCCATTGCCATTGCAGCTACCAATACCAAAAAGGCCTATTACTCCTCCCCAAAGGTCAGAGTCAGTACCAACTTTGGCATTGAAGTCACCAAGAACAAGGGTAATATCTCCTTTCTTGACAGAATTCAAAATATCCTGAAGTTGTTCATAAAACCTATCCTTCTCATCCTCATCGGCATCCTCAGTGGGGGCATAACAGCAGATAACATTCAAGTCTTTAACGCTTGTCTGAAATTTTGCTGTAAGAAACCTTTCATTAATGCACTCATATCCTAGAAGAGCATCGCTAGCGTGTCTGCTGAGAAGCAGACCCATGCCTTGGTGATGCTTATTGTCGTCCCTCCCTGAAAAGAGAAATTTAAGATTATTTTTAAGAATCTGACCTTTATCTGTCCATCTGGTTTCTTGCAAGCTGAGAATATCTAAATTATAATGGTGGAATTCTTGTGTGAGGACATCAAGAGAAAAAGCTCTGTGCAGAGTCCTCACATTCCAACTACCTATGGAGATAAAATGGTTAGTGGGATGTTTAAAGAAACTGTGTTTATTGAGAGAGGGAATGCCGACAATATCAAACAGTCCCCTAATCGCAGACATGAGGTAAAGACCCGTCCCCCACTACTAAAGGCTGAAGCCATCTACACTGGAAGACTTCCTCCAATGTAGAATTTGACGATGCCAATAGAAGCAAAGAGTTCAGGTGCCTGCGATGACTTCTGCTCAGGATTATCCACCAGCTGATAAACATATCCTGTGAATCTAATCACTTGGGGCTGTCAACCCCCAAACAAACGGAAAACACAGCGGAAGATTTTTCCCTCCACAGAAGCCCACTGGTGCAGCAAAATCAGGATCCATAATCAAGCTCAGAGCCATATATCTATCCAGTCCAGTAGGTTTATATGGTCAGCACCAGGACCCAGTGTGGTTGACCACTCCTCAGCAGGGTAGAAAAAAAAGAAAAGTAGCCATAGTTGTCCAGATCAGTAGGCCACACTAATCTGGCTGCCCTCCCCTTCCGTTCACTTCCACAAGAGAGTATCTCTTTTGAAAGTTACTAACGGTCCGCACCACGAGAAGGTGGGGTCGGACATTAGGTGCTCGGCCTGGCCGGTTCTATGCATCATCACGGGATTTGTGCATAGCTCTCCTTCCAGTGACTACCTCAACAGGTTATATAATAATTTGTCCATTCAGTTTATATCTGAAGAAACAGAATTTAATTGTGAGTTATAAAGTAGCAGAAATTCGAAGAAAAGTAAGTGAAATTTTATACTTTTTTAATGATAAAATTACAGAATTTTTTTTACTGCTGTAAAATATTTTGTAGAATCTATTGTTTCTTCCATTATATTTCATTTTTTCAATATGACGGCTCATAATATTTTTAATATTGTTTAAAACTTTCATGTAGTTTAGCCGTAAGTTTTTTAACCAAAAATATCAAATATTATTGTTATGGCCTAAACATTATACATTGATCAGCCAAAACATTAAAACCACCTACCTAATATGATGTAGGTCCTCCTCTCACCACCAAAAGAGCTCTCACCCAATGAGCATAGATTCAATGAGATGTTACTTGATATATTTGGTACCATGACTGCAACAGAAGATCCCACAGTTGCTGTAAATTATGTGGTTGGGGTGATGCTGCTCATGCCCGTTTCTCCAACTCAAATCACAAATGCTCTATAGGATTCATGTCTGGTGAATTTGGGGACCATGGAAATAAATGGAACTTTTCATGTTCTAGGAACCATTCCTGAACCTTCTTTGCAGTGTGACATGGGGAATTGCCGGTTGAAAGACACCATCTCTGCCAGGGAATACAGTCACCATAAAAGGGTGTACTTGGTCAGCCACGATGTTCAGGTAAGTGACAGCTGTCAGAGTTTTCTCTACAGGGATAATTGGTCCAGGTGTTTCCCAAGAAAATATTGCCCAGACAATCACACTCCCTCCAACCACCTGGATCTGTCCCACAGTGCTCCAGGTGAGAAGGCTTCCATGGGTAAACGTCGCACATGAGCTCGTCCTTTCACATGATGTAACAGAAAATGGGATTCTTCTGACCATGCGACCCTCTTCCAGTCTTCTATGGTTCAATGTTGATGATTACGTGTCCATTGCAAGCATTGACTACGGGGAACAGCTGTGAGCATAGGCACAGGAATGGGTCTGTGGCTGCAGAGACCCATATCCAAGAGCTTACAATGAACTGTGTGTTCGGACACATTGGGCCCTTTACCACAATTGAAAGTATGGGTAATGTCAGTCCCAGCCCTCCTGTTGCTGCAGACAAGATAGGCTGGCCCTTGCCTTGTCAACAGCTTGAAGTGTAACGTGTTTCAGACCATCTTTGATAGCTACTAACTACTGCAGAGCATGAGCAGCCTATCGCTGTTTCAGAGATGCTCTTGTGATGCCCCATCGTTCACTTTTGCTTTACCTTAACCAGTTTTGTTTAATTTACGTTATATTTATCATTTTGGGGATTTTTATTTCCTTTTCGGCATCACAGCACTCGTTTTCAAGTTTCTAGGAGTTGCGTACGCGCAACTCCGAACTTCCGACCGTAACCGTTAAAGCGCGTGCCAAGGACACGCCCCCTCTTGCGTCATAGCTTGCGTCCTTCGTCATTGTATGCAAATGTCTTTCCCAGCATGCGCCGGCCCATTGTCAAAACCGTGACCTGCGAGTCACTTGAGCACTTGAGAGAAGTAGTAGAGCACCTGAGCACTTGAGAGCAGAGTTGTAGAGAGAGTAGAGAGATGTAGTAAGGTGCGTAGCACCGAATTTAGTTTCTTCATTGATGTCTTGGTGAGTTACTTATTTTGGAAATAAATCTATTTTGTTATGTTACAAACTTTTGAGTCTGTAGTTTTTATCTTGAGCAATGCTAATTTAGGATCTTTTTTACATTAACTCTTATTTGTTAAGAATCATTTTGACTCTTACTATGAACGCTCGCTGGCACTGGAACCCTAAATCAACTTATTCTACATTTTTGGCAATTTGTTAATGATTGCCTGGCGCCCGTCAAAGCTATCCGGAGCATAAAACTTTAATTATTTTGCATTGTTTGGAGCGTTACAGAGTCACATAAAAGAAGTGGCGCAGCGAACAGGGACTCGCCAGTATTTAAAGATAATAACTTTTTGAGCTCAATAGTTGTATGTACTAGTTGTAGATTTAACGGCAGCTTAAGCCGAGAATTTTTGTTGAGCAAGTAGCTTAACGTTTGTGTGTACCTTTTTGGAGCTGTCCCCAAATGGCCTAGTCT
The DNA here is from genome assembly GCA_038380435.1 of Ryuthela nishihirai. Classification (NCBI taxonomy): domain Eukaryota; kingdom Metazoa; phylum Arthropoda; class Arachnida; order Araneae; family Heptathelidae; genus Ryuthela; species Ryuthela nishihirai. The sequence continues at coordinate 54,996,085 of JAWZYU010000027.1, forward strand.
GATAACCGAGTTGTTACCAGCATAACTCCTTTGGGAGGAGGACGTTAGCTCTGAAGGGGGAGGTAACTAATGATTTTTTATTTTCAGCTAGATCGCGATTTCTGTGAATAGGAGAAGAATTAGCGGATGATTACAATCCCGCTTGTTTGTAAATTTTGAATTTTCTTAGCTTTGCGTATTTGAATGTAATTAGGAGGAGATAACGGTGTTCGAATACCCGTTTTTTTTATGTGATTTAGGTGAAGAATTAGCTTTCACGAATTTTTTATTGTGGTTAGGGGAAAAGCGGAAGTTATTACCCCGCTAACAACAAATGTAATGAATCACTTTTTCTTTTCATCTTTTTAACATTTATTAGACTTAGAGAAGTTAGGAGTTATTAACCTGTTTTTCTGTACAGTTCAAGATATGCCAATTTCGAGTTTGTATCAGAATGTGATACTAGTTAGACCGATGATGCTAGTATACAGTTAACTGTCACAGCCACTGGTACGTAAGTACACTAGGGTAGCTGTTAAATACATATTTTTGTTAGGAGGAAAAGGGAGGAGGTACCTTTGGTTGTGCTGGAAAATTGTGTCAAAGTAAGAACAGTTCATCATATCAAAATTTGCGCTAGCATACTTTTACTTATTTATATTCAGCCATGTGTAAATGACGTAAGATGTGTCCTTTATTCAAAATTGCTCGTCAAAATTTGTTAGGTCAATCATTTTGACTCCCTTTGGAAGGGGGAGTTGTGATGCCCCATCGTTCACTTTTGCTTTACCTTAACCAGTTTTGTTTAATTTACGTTATATTTATCATTTTGGGGATTTTTATTTCTTTTTCGGCATCACAGCACTCGTTTTCAAGTTTCTAGGAGTTGCGTACGCGCAACTCCGAACTTCCGACCTTAACCGTTAAAGCGCGTGCCAAGGACACGCCCCCTCTTGCGTCACAGCTTGCTTCCTTCGTCATTGTATGCAAATGTCTTTCCCGGCATGCGCCGGCCCATTGTCAAAACCGTGACCTGCGAGTCACTTGAGCACTTGAGAGAAGTAGTAGAGCACCTGAGCACTTGAGAGCAGAGTTGTAGAGAGAGCAGAGAGATGTAGTAAGGTGCGTAGCACCGAATTTAGTTTCTTCATTGATGTCTTGGTGAGTTACTTATTTTGGAAATAAATCTATTTTGTTATGTTACAAACTTTTGAGTCTGTAGTTTTTATCTTGAGCAATGCTAATTTAGGATCTTTTTTACATTAACTCTTATTTGTTAAGAATCATTTTGACTCTTACTATGAACGCTCGCTGGCACTGGAACCCTAAATCAACTTATTCTACATTTTTGGCAATTTGTTAATGATTGCCTGGCGCCCGTCAAAGCTATCCGGAGCATAAAACTTTAATTATTTTGCATTGTTTGGAGCGTTACACTCTTACCAAGGTGTCTTGCTGTAATGATCTGGCCTTTGTCAAAATCAGATAAAGCCTTTGCTTTTTCCATGTTGAGATGAAGCGAAATACTGCCTGCGAGAGCTTCAACCCAGGTATTATATATATCATTCACGACCTCTGCACGGGACACTGATTGGCTGCATGCGCGCTTCTTTGCATAACGCAGAGGTGGTTTAAATGTATTGGCTGATTGATGTATATTTATGTATGTTTACCATTAAAATAAGTGTAACAATATAAATTATTTTGTTTTCAAAACAAAATAGTTTTTTTTTTAATTTGTAAATATGAATCTAAAACTCAAGAATTGTAAAAATTAAAATAACAAACAAAAAAAACATTAAGTTTTCTTTTATTTTCAGATTCTTGGACAAAATTCTTTACATCACATTTTAAGACACTTGACAAGTTTGGCTCAAGAACTGAAATTATAACGTAGTTTTCTTACTTTAATTTTAAGTCAGGAATTTGAAAGAGGTGTTATAGTCATTCTGAAGTCATCAGTTTTATTACTTTATTTTTAATCACATCACTTTAAATTTTAATGTATAAATCTTTAAAGGAGCAATCTTCATATCATGAAGAAAAATATCTTGCTCCATTTATGTATGTTTCATTTTTTTTATATCATGAAAATTTCAAAGAAATTGAAAAATGTTCCTAAAGAAAATTTTAACACTTTAGTCAAGCATTTTGATAATTTTAAAATATTGTTTTGTGCAAAATTAATGCATAACAGTTAACATGCTTAACCTTATATGCTTTTTAAACAAAAATTTATTGTAAATAGTTCAGTGAAACTTTATTATACCATTTCTTAATGTATCACTCATTTTGAGTACTAAGTAGTAAGGTAAACTGTGGAAAAAAAATCCATTGTCAGTAAAACATTAAATATCAGTGTTGCATATCTATCCTAAGGAAGATATATATATATTAATTGAGGAAAGATTAATATTTACATATTACTTTTGCAATACTTTTAACGTTTTACTGAATTATCAAACCATTCTCTTTACATCAAATGCATTTAAGTAACTTATGTAAATTTTAGTTTCAAATAGAAATAAACAAAATTTTTTATAAGAATTAAACTTTTAGTAGCCTATAGTATTTTTGAAAATTTCCAATGGAATTAGGAATGTGTGTGTGTGTTGGGGGGGGGGGGGGAGTTAATGTGATAGTGGAACAACATTTTAAATGCAATGTATGCGGTTGTTTACCTCTGAAGAGCACTTTTGTGCACAGAATGAGCTAAATCGCCAAGACACAAGGGTCCCAAAGGCTCAGAGAAAGTTGGGAAGGGGATCCACTGGAGAATTGTTAGGAGATAGATGTCTCCCATAAAGGTCATCTAGCATGCTCTTTAACCTTCCTGATGTTATGCATTTATCCTTTGCTTTGTAAGTGCCACAGTAAGGCTTAAGCAATGGTTTTGTGGCATTGCTGCCCACCAGTGCCTTTAAAAGACCACTTAGCTGTGGTGAGGAGTGCACAGGGTATGGCTCTCTTGCACATGAAGCCATGGCTTAACACCCCACAATTGCCCTTCCAACCCATCAGTGCCCCCTTTCTCACCAAGGGTAAAATGGAGATTAGTGGAGATAAATCTCAATGCTGGCACAGATTTTTTTTTTAGAAAGCATATTATAGAACTGTTATTCTCAAAGTCAGTGGCTTCCAAAACCTTTTACAGTCGCATCTTCTTCCTCTTGAGCTTGATAATTTTTGCACCCTATTCAATATACTTGTCTCCTTGTGTTGGCCAGTATTCATACAATCTCTGAACTTTGAAGGGGTGGCAAATCTTACACATCCTCAAAATAGGCTCAAGAGTTTCATCGTTATAACTTTATAGCATATATTTGTATATCTGACCCTTTCACAAATGTTTATCATATACATGATGTTCATTGCATTTGCAAGGGCTAGGTTCAAATTAGGCCATAATGTTATGCCAAGTGAAACTAAAATTATGATTATGGAATAGATTGATTGTTATAAATTGGGTGTCATTCTCCACTTATTTTTTTAATCAGGTTTTAAACATCAGCCAAAAAAAAAAAAGCAACAGAAGAAAATTATAAAATTTGAGAAATTAAATCTTCAACACTTACAATATGTTAGTGTGATTTCTTTGTATTTTTTGTACTCCCTTACACAAAGTATGGAGATAAACTAGGAACTCTATTAAGCCCACTAGTTTCTCATACAACATATAAAATATAAAGCCTTAACTTGCATAGTGGTTAGGCAGCTAGCGACTGTTCCAGCAAGGCAAACTTTATGTGTTGTGTTAGCTCTAAGGCAGTGGTCAGCAGCGACTTCGGTCTTAGGAGGCATGTCCTTGTATGAGAAGGCCTGTAAAAGCTAGGAGTAGCTTCTAGGATTCTTCTCTGTCCTATATGTCGCAAATCAAAAAAAAAAAGAAAAAAACTATATACACTACCTGGCTAAATTATTATGGAAACCTACCTAATACTCTGCCAAGCCTCCACAGAGATGACAGAGCCCTGATTCAATGTGTCATGTATTCCACATACTTTTGAAATACAGTAGAAGAGATTTTGAACTACTCTTCCTTTAAAATGGCTTGAACGTCTTGAAGAGAGCAGAGGTCTGTGTATTTGAGTAGGTGTTTTAAATTGGCTCCTACGATTTTTATTTTATTAAGATCAGGTGATTATGCAGACCAGAGAAAGTGATAATAGTAAAAATAATAAAAAATGTCTCATATTCCTCAGACCACTCTTGTGCAATTTGAGAGTAGTGAATCCATGCATTATCATCCTCCAATTTGTGATCTCCACTGGGATAAAAATGATGCATCAGCCAGTAGTACCTGATCATCTAAGATGTTTTTATACTTCCAGAAAATGACGCAACCCTGCACGAAACCAGAGGACTAAATCCATGCCAAGAAAATGTTCTCCACACCATCTTAAACAGTAGGAGCTACACATGATAATCCATTGCTTTATGGGGTTGTTGCCACAATCTACATTGGCCATCTCATTAAAACAGTGTATAATACGATTCCTCTGACCAGATTCACCACTTCATACACTCATTCTTCGAATCGTGTTATTTTCAGTAACAAAAAGGCTTTCGTATTATGATACAGTTTCCAAATTTCAAAGTTTTAAATTTTCTGTGCACAGGTCCAAATCTAGTGGGGGCATGCCTCCCCCCCTTGAGAATACTAGTAAGGGAGGCAATAAATTATTAAACTTGTGCATATTTACCTCTTATTAATAGATTCTGAAAAAAATTCATCGCCGCCACGGCGGGAATCGAACCCGCATATCTGGAGAGATGCGGGTTCGATTCCCGCCGTGGCGGCGATGAATTTTTTTCAGAATCTATTAATTATTGTTTCTTAACAGGGAATACTGTGCATTCACTTTGGATTTCATATTTACCTCATTTTAAAGATTTAAAATAGGCGAAAAGTTTTACTGCAATGGATATTCAACTCTTGCAACCTTTTTCCCCTTTCCAGGCCTGTCTGTGCATCTTTCTCAGTGAAACGAGTTTTGAATTACTGCTAGTGCTCATCTCTTTGTCTGTCAGATCCTTTTTCCTCCCACATTTGGGGGGTGGGGTAGGCTCGTAATCTGTAGTCCCCAGGTTTGAGTCCCAGCTGGGCCAGCGTTGAGATTTATCTCTGCAAAATTCCCTGCCCACGGTCAGTAGGGGCCACTGATGGAAAGGCCGTCGTCCGCCGGATGGGACATTAAGCCGTGGCTCCCTGTGTTGGAGAGTCATACACTGTGCACGTTAAAGAACACGCTGGATGGCCTTGACGGGAGGCTACCATCTGTCTCCCAACAACTGTTCCAATGGGTCCCCTCCCCCAACCTTCTCTGAGCCTTCGGGGTCCTTGTGACCTGGCCATTTATCCCATGGTGTGCAAAAAAGTGCCGCTCAGAGGTAAAACAGCCCAACAGCCTCCCACATTTGGCAGATATTTTTTGAGACAATTGCCATTTTTCATTTACTTGTGGTATTGTGCTTCATGATTTTTCTCTTGAGTTCCATCATCATTTTTGAATGCTCCTGCCCGTCATGCCCAAATGATGAGTTCCCTTTTGAAGTCAATCAGATCAGCCCTATCAGTAATGTCTTTTTCACTTGCTAACCGAATCAGACTTTTCACATAAAGATAATTCACTGAACTTCCATTCATTAGAAGCTACTATAAAACCAGCAGTGATCACCAGTTATGCCAACCTGAATGAAAGTTTCAAAATATTTTTCAATTCACAAGCTTTCCTCTTAATGCCACTAATAGATTTGGCATCTCCGCTGTTGTTGTATAGTACCTCCATTTCGGTTTGAAGAGCTTACACGTCTGGTCTGTTATCTGTAAAACGAAACATTTGGATGGCTGCATTTAAATTTTCAATCGCCAAAACCTGTCTTGGAACAGGAATTTGAAATATATGAAAAAAAGTTCTTATGCTGTCAATGTTTGAACGATGCAGCGCAGCAATTAAATCAGTGTGTCTAAAACCATTTTAGACTTCTTGGCAAAAGAATGAATAAAGGATCAAACTTTCCTCATGAGAACTAGTTTCATTTATTCGTTTCGGGACAACAGTGCCTGTAGTGTCTTTTGAAGTCACTTTCTGCATCAATGTTGAGTCTGCTAAGCAAACAACTTGGTATTCTCAAATGATCCATTTCAACACAGTCATTGTTGTTTCCAAAGTCTTTGCTTGTGATGAGAGTTACTACGCCAACGATATTCAAATTTGGTGACTAGTGATTCAATTAACAACTTCATTTTGCACATGGCTATTTTCATAAATTTCAATGTCTTGGTTTTCGTTTTAGAATTAAAACGTTGTGCACTAGAAATCTCTTTCAGAAGCTATGCATAGCTTCCAACATGAGGTAGCTTGGTTGCTCACTTCCTGACATAGGTGGTGCCAGGAGCAAATTAACAATTATACGTGAATGTCTATATGTCACATTAGCTGAGGAAAAGTTAGCTGCTGATGGTCTAATGGTTACGACACCTGATATGTTTCTAGGAGACATGGGTTCGAATCCCACTCATGGCCAAACCGTTTTTATTTCAGCTACATATTTCATGACTCCCATGTCTACAGGACTTTTCCTGTGAATACTGCTGAATTGAATGACAAAATTCTTGGAAATGTTGATGTGTACTTAATTTTGCAACTTCCATTTGTAAAATTACTAAGGTGAAAAGACCTCAAGGAATGTAAATTTAAATTACTTTGTAAAAGTCAAACTGGTTTAAAATATGAAGAAAAATTAAAAATGCTCTTTGAAAACCAAATTCAAGTAATTCTTTTTATAGAATTATATAGGCATTTTAATAATAAAATAAGGAAAACATAGTATAGAATTATATATACGTATTTACAATATTTTATAAAAATAAAAAATTAGACTCCACATTGGCCAAAAAAGCTTTAAACCCAAATATTTCAATCTAATAGTATTTAATAGTAGTTCAGTTTATAATGCCAAACTAAAAGTAAAATTAGTACCTGATCATCCAATATTTTTGAACAGTCTCCATAGATTTAAGCAAGCTTACTTAGATCTATGGAGACTGTTCAAAAATAATTTAAATATAAGCAGAAATAGTTTTTTTTTTAAAGGAGAGAAATTTCACCACCCTAAAGAATGTGCACTTGACATCATTGGCCAGTCTTGGGATACAGCATTAAATAAAAAAAAATAAATAAATACCCCCTCAAGCAGCTGCTTGCCACAGAGATCTGACAGGAGCTTGTCAGTTTATATGCCACAGTAGAAGATCTGAGAAGATGGCAGGACCTCAGCAGAAAACAACACGAACATCCATGCCTTACCCGGGGCTCGAACCCAGGTCCCGTAGATCAGTAGCCAACTGCGCTAACCACTCGGCCCAGTCATACAAAATCTGAGAATTGTCGACTACTTATTTTGAAATCCAAACCAGTTGACTTTGTATATTTTTAGCCCCACGATATATGTCTGACAGTAAAAATAGAATTGAAAAACAACTATAGAATTTTGTTCCATATAGAATATCATTTTTAACCTTTCCTGTCCGGTGGATGTAGTTGGGAAATCCTAGTCAAGTCTTATTTTCATCAGTCCCCCCCCCCCCCCCCCCCGAAACTAAAGCCTGGGTATGTGCCTGAAGTGCAGGACATGGATATAAATGTAGCACGCTTGGCTACTGATCTAAGGGATTTGGGTTCGAGACCCGGGTAAGGCATGGATGTTTGTGTCGTTTTTCTGCTGAGGTCCCGTCATTCTCAGACCCACTGTGGCGTATAAACTGACAGGTTCCTTCCTGTCAGACCTCTGTGGTAAGCAGCTGCTTGAGAGGGTATTTATTTATAACTGTGAAACTAAGATGTGTGATTATATGTGTTTGCCTGAGGAAAACTTGCTACAAATGCTTCCCATATGATGCAAGAACCCTGTGGTGAGGAAAGCATGAAATATACTGGTGTGTTTCCATTCGCATGGGGAATTTTTTAAAAGCAAGGAATCCATAGTGAAAGGGCATCTAACAAGACGACCTTCAATCTATGGAAATAACTTTTGTTGAACACGAGAGAAAACTGAAAAGAAGCATGCACTCGACAGGTAGTAATCATTTTCAGTCACTTGCACATGTAGTGCCATAGCATTTCAGTGGAATGTACTGGCATTTTGACACGTGCTGCAGAATTTCAGATGAAAACCAAGAAACAAACATTCTCCTTCATTACAATAATGCATACCCACATGCTGTGTCATACTATGTTTCCAATTTTCTGCAATAAAAAGGCATACGAATCGTACCATGCCTCGCTACAGCCCAGACTTAACACCTTGCAACTTTCAGAATTCTAGAAAGATCTTACGTGCAGATGATTTCCATCAACCGAGACATAAAGGTCATGGAAGTAAAAGTTGTTCATTAAAAATTTAAAAAAAATGCTTATCTTCCTATATGCGCTCTAAAAGTAGAAAATAAACCTAAAACATATCGATGGCGCAGTCGGTCACTGATCAATCATTCACTACCCATTTTTTGTTACCTTTGCATTTTTACTTAACTTTTTTGTTGCTAATTATAAATCCACTTGATGATTATTGCACATGTATGTATACATAAATAGAGGTGTGCATTGCAAACAGAGATAGTAATAGCAGTGACGCAAAGCATAGGTGATTTGCTTGATAAAACATGTTTGTCAGTTCATGTACGTGCATAAGATCCTGTAGTGCAGCAGCACAGAAATGCAATAATCGTTATGCTGTGTCATATTCCACCATGCAAGTTAATTGTCAGTTATAAGACACGAGATGATTTCTGGATTCATATTTAGAGAAGTTTAAATGTTGCGAGAATAGAAATTTCAGATATGCAATATATATCTGAAATTTCTATCCTCATAACATTTAAACTTCTCTAAATATGAATCCAGAAATCATCTGATACCTTCCTTATAACTGGCATGGAGCGAGTTTAAAAGAATAAACCAAGAGAAAAAAGAAAGTGGACTAGTCTGTGACTGAGCTTAGCGCTATAATGTGAATAATAAACAGTATTTTAAAATTGCAACTAATATAATTCCATTGAATTAAAGCTGTTTTAAAAATTATAGGGTCGTATCTTCATCTCCACTTCAGTCAGTGAATAATTATAGGCTTTCCATGTCCTCCAGTTAATTCCATCAGCGTAACTGCCATGAAAGCCGTTGTAGTTCATTCCATTGAGGTTTGAGCTATGGCAATTACTGTACCACCAAGCTCCCTTATAAGTCGTAGCACAATTGACAGTATGGATATCGTTGTCTCTGTCTGTGGTAGAAAACTTCTGTCCATTAATATCACCAAAGGAATCTCCTAAAAAAAGAACATAATTATATATTGTATCCTGTACATAATATATTAATCACAATCAAGAGATTTAAAAAATTTCCTTTATGCTCTAATTAATATACTCAGTGGACATTGAATTATAACCTCCACATTTCATGTTATATAAATGATAAATTTCCAATTTCTGTAACTTCAAAAAAGAGTTTATCAAAAAATGTGAATGATCAATCAAATGTATTAAATCTCGATTTTCAACACTATTCTTTCAGTAGAGTTATAAAAATTGGAATGTTTAATAATAACAATGTCAGTTTAAATGATTATACTGAAAAGTGAGGGACGGGGGTTGCTCAATCGGTAGCGCCAGGCTCATAATCTGCAGTTCCTAGGTTCGAGTCCCAGGTGGGTCAGTGTTATGATTTATGTCCGCAAAACTCACCGCCCTGCCCACAGTCAATAGGAGACACCGATGGGCTTGGAAAAGCTGCCGTCCGTTGGATGGGACGTTAAGTCTGTCCGTGTGCGGGAGAGCCATACCTTGTGCAAGTTAAAAAAGCGATAGCTTTGAATTTTTAATTTTAATTTTGATTTTTTTTTATTAATTTTAATTTTTTATTTTAATTTTTTTAAAAGAAGCTATCGCTTTTAAAAAAGCGATAGCTTCTTTTAAAGTAGCTTTGATGGGAGGCTACCATCTGCAGCTCTTCCAGTGGGTCCCCTCTCCCAAACTTCTCTGAGCCTTTGGGGTCCATTTAACCTGGCCATTTAGCCCATGCTGTGTAAAAAAAGTGCCGCTCAGAGGTAAAACAACCCAAATACACTGAAAGTTAGTTGGGTTGGGTTGTTTTACGTCTGAGCGGCACTTTTTTGCACACCATGGGCTAAATGGCCAGGTCACATGGACCCCGAAGGCTCAGAGAAGGTTGGGGGAGGGGACCCACTGGAACAGCTGTTGGGAGACAGATGGTAGCCTCCCGTCAAGGCCATCCAGCGTGTTCTTTAGCGTGCACAGGGTATGGCTCTCCCGCACACGGGGCCACGGCTTAACGTCCCATCCGACGGACGCCTTTCCAAGCCCATCGGTGTCCCCTACTGACCGTGGGCAGGGGGGGAATTTTGCGGAGATAAATCTCAACGCTGACCCAGCTGGGACTCGAACCTAGGAACTACAGATTACGAGCCTGGCGCGCTACCGACTGAGTGACTGGTGACTACCACCCCCGCCCAATTTATTGGGTAACTTAAAAACATTTCAAAATCACAACCCATTATTGTAGGGCAAGGGATGTTAAATAACCTACTTTTTTCAAGTTCTATTTTGTGCTACTAGATATTAAGTTATTATTATGTGCAATAATGTATAAAATATGTTCTAAATGAAAACGATTGTATTAATTTTTAATACAACAATTTCATGAAAAGTCAACCTTTCAGTTTGAAATTTTAGAAGTTCCCGGATATTTTGCTTTAAATCTGGTTACCCTAATAAAAAGTCAGTCCTTTAGATGAGATTTTCAAAGTTCTCAGATCTTTAAATCTGGTCACAATAATTTAGAATGAAAATCTAACCCATTTTACAGAAGTTTAAATAACTTGAGGAAAAAATGTAACTCATTCACTGCTTTCATTTGAAAATATTCTTTTTCTATAAAAATATGGTAATATAATACGTGGATTTTGAGCTTAAAAATCTGTGAACATATTACAAAAGAACTAATCGTAATGATGAATTAAAAAAAAAGAATAATTATAATCTTTTCCTTAAATTTACAAATTTAAGTTGTTTTTATTAAAACTTTTGTGAGAAAAGTTTTCTTTTAGGTGAATGCAATCGATCCAGTAGCGGTTTGGAGTCGCATTTCGATGAGGTGATGTTTTCCTTTGAAAAGTCGGCTTTTGCGATAGCGTTTTATATACCATCATAAACACGAAAACTTTGATTTCTTAAAAGTAAAGAATGTTAAAAATGAATATTAATCAGCTATTGCAATAGCGTTTTAACTCAATTAGAAAATTTTTGAAATCGTAATAATGAAAGGCAAATGCATAAGAATACTATGAAAGTAAAAATTCACGATAGAAAATTTTCTGCATCAAACTAAAGCATCGAACATCAGTTGGTTTGGCATGACGATGGAGCCCCTTCAAAATCATGGTGTTATTGTTTTTTTAAAACAAACTAAGAAATATTAAGCTATGACGTAATGGTTATAGAAACACGTAGTGATCTGGGACTGCAAAATGAATAAAAGGTTTTGGTACGCTAACTACATGAAAATCTATTGATATATAAAAAAAATATTTTACAGGTTTCAAGTACTAGAGTACTACATATACAACTTAAATTATTATTGTGAAGTCTAGTAAATTAGAAACAAAAGTTATTGCAGTGTTTATTATTTGATTAAGTTCCTGCTTTAGACAAAAGAGAATATTGGAAATTAATTTTCGAATGATTATTGAAGTTCGACTCGGACATACTCCGAATCACTGAAAAATTGAATATGTCTGGGAAAATTCGTAGTCTTTTAACCCTGTTCGAACAGAATTCCTTACATATTACTAGTACAAAATTTGAAATTAAATTTTCACTTTAAATTTGCAATAATTAAAGGAGAGAATTACCAAACTCTGGTGACCAGCAAAGATGAGATACATACAGTATTTTTGAAAACATTTGAAATAAACTAAAAATAACAATAAACCGAGAAGCGTGGTATTTGTGTGTATTATCCACCCACCTGCATCTCCACTAAATTCGGACACATGCAGTTTATAATCCTGGTCTTCGTTCTCTATCCAGAAATTGTTGTACAAAGCATATCGAGAATTTCCTTCTTCATCTTTCATCACAATACGCAGTGTGTAAGGTCGTTGATTCGTCAATGAAAACAGCCTTTCATTCCCTAGTTAAAAACGAAAACGATTATTAAGTATGCGAAAACTGTTATGTGGAAGTTGTAACAACCTCAATGGTGTATTTTTAGTACTGGTATTGTTAGGACTTATAGCTATACACTTTGTCTCAGGGCTTTGTCTATATGCAGATACACTTGACAGATATAATCTTTTATGAGCGTCAAACACATGATACCAGTGGCGTATTCAGAAAATTCTTATGGGGAGTGGTGGACATGTTTAGGTGTGTTATTGAAGTTTTCAACATTTTTGAGTCTGATTTTCAAGAATTATCTCAGAAAATATATGGAACTGCTACCGAGAAATTTCGACAGCTTCCCAGACTGCAGAACTATCATATCGCTGAAGTAATGGAGAAATTTTTAATCATAATTAATTAATAGTGAAAATATTTTTGGGCTGTATATTGTATTAGAAGGCGTCTTTGTATATGTGAAGTTTTTCACAAGTCGTACTATTGTTTTTGCTACTTTTGTACCTCTGAGCACAATGTTCTGCACACAACTGACTAAATGGCCAGGTCACAAAGACTCGGAGAAGGTTAGGGAAGGTATCCACTAGACATCAATTAGAAGACAGAAGCTTCCTGTCAAGGCCATCCATCGTGTTCTTTAATGTGCATAGAGAATGGCTCTACTGCACACGAGGCCATAACATCCTATCCGATGGGCGGCTGCCATTCAAAGCACATCAGTGTCCCCTTCTCACCGAGGGCAAAAAGGGGATTAGCTTAGAAACCTCAGTTCAAGCAAAATTGGGACTCGAACCTGGGAACAACACATTATAAATATGGTGTGTTACTGACTGATCAAACCCAACTCCTCGATTGTTCAGAAAACACGGATGATATTGATCACGACATCACCTATCGGTCATTGCTATATTTACGGCAAACGATTTATCTCGGTTAAGTCCATGAGTTCTCTGGGGATAAAATTCAGAATTAGGCAGATGTAATTTGTAGGATGCATGTTTAATGAAACAATGCATTTGCAGAAAGTTGACATTAAAGTTTAGAAAGCGATCAGTTATTCTAGTTTGAGTTATATTTCAATAAGTGCAAACCATCCAGTGACGTGAAAACTCCATTGAATGGAATTAAAATTATCGCGTTTCGTATACATACTCCTAGTGAGGAAAAAAATCCAAACAATAAAATATACATCGGAGTGAAAGTAAACGAGAATAAACCTTCATCTGGAGGATAATTTAAATTCTGATATGCGAACAAATTCATATAAGAAAGGTTACATATAAAGGAATATGTATTAAAGTTATAATAAATGTTTTTCTTTATAATACGTTACATCAACTTACCGAGCCAAAATTCCTTCGACAGATCACCAAATCCGTTTCTATAGTCTTTCCATTTTCTCAAAAAGAAATCCCTTGGGTTGCCGCTCTGTGCTCTTTTCTGAATGAGCTATAGAAAGAAAATTTAAAATATTAAAGGAAATGTAATTTGCAACTGATAAAATGGCAGTTTTGTGCTATTAGCTAGAGGATTGGATTGGATTGTTTTACCTCTGAGCGGCACTTTTTTGCACACCATGGGCTAAATGGACAGGCCACAAGGACCCCGAAGGCTCAGAGAAGGTTGGGGGAGGGGACCCACTGGAACAGCTGTTGGGAGACGGTAGCTTCCCGTCAAGGCCATCCATCGTGTTCTTTAACGTGTGTTGGGTTGTTTTACCTCTGAGCGGCACTTTTTTGCACACCATGGGCTAAATGGCCAGGCCACAAGGACCCCGAAGGCTCAGAGAAGGTTGGGGGAGGGGACCAATTGGAACAGCTGTTGGGAGACAGATGGTAGCCTCTCGTCAAGGCCATCCAGCGTGTTCTTTAACGTGCACAGAGTATGGCTCTCCCGCACACGGGGCCACGGCTTAACGTCCCATCCGACGGACGGCGACCTTTCCAAGCCATCGGTGTCCCCTACTGACCGTGGGCAGGGCGGGGAAATTTTGCGGAGATAAATCTCAACGCTGACCCAGCTGGGACTCGAACCTGGGAACTACAGATTACGAGCCTGGCGCGCTACCGACTGAGCCGCTCCTAGCTAGAGGATGAAGCGGGCACAAGGCCCACTCGCACACGGAAGAAATCAATGTCTCTAATTCACCACAAGTAACAAATTTTACTCCAAAGTTCACACCAAAAATATTTAGGTCTGTCGTTTGCGATAAAAATAAATTACACCGCAAACAACTGCTTTCCACAGAGGTCTGACAGGAGCCCGTCGGTATATGCCATAGAGATCTGTGAGGAAGGCGAGACAGTAGAAAGAAAACACAAGAAACATGCATGAGTTATCCGGATCTTGTGGCTTGACCACAGGTCTCTGTGATCCGCCATTAAGTGCGCTAACCACTCGGTAATCGGGGAAAAGGTGTAATTAATATGCGTCGAAGCACATTTTGCGCAAGAAAGTCGAGGGCGTTGGTTTTGCGACTAGCGCGTGACTTGGAGATATTGGGAATATATCGTAAATACACCTATCCCTCGATTTACACGGTACTCAGTTCACACAATTTTGGCTTTGCACGGTCAAAAAATGCAACCAGTTTCGATTTACACGGTACTGACTGAGACGTACATAGAAAGGAAATCTCAGTCAGTACCGTGTAAATCGAAACTGGTTGCATTTTGTGACCGTGCAAAGCCAAAATTGTGTGAACTGAGTACCGTGTAAATCGAGGGATAGGTGTATTTGCATCCCCTTCCCCACTACAAAAGAACTTGTGAGATCAAATATCATTTATTAACATTTTGTGTGCAAATAGTGATTCAAATTGTGTGTTAATAAATGATTGAAATTATGTATTATACAAATAAAATCTCTAATGCACAAAAAAAAGCGCTATTGATGACTATGTCTAACTGAATTATTATTTGCATCAACCACCTGGTTTCCAAATGCTGTCTAAGAACCAGGCATGAAGTTTCCTCTTCATTCTCTTACATACATTCCAAGTTTCGCTACCATAACAAACTTTGAAACAGGAACTTTTGCATAGCATAAATGTAGTTTTCAGTTGTAATAAAAATTACTCTTCAAGCAGAGGCTGAAAGGAGGTTATCAGTGTACTACAGCAAGCAGAAGATCTGTGAGTAACGCAATGCTTCAACAGAAAAAAAGTCTATGCTGTATCCTAGAGTTCACCAAGATTTTTTTAATCCGCATCCAAGCAGGTGAATCATAAGTATATCTGTTTATTTTTTTTATACACTCCACTCTCTTATAATTTACAGCATCAAAGCATTTTTCCCTCAGGGCCGAAATTATCATTGGTACAGGGGGCAATGAACCGGGGTCTCATGGGACTAGTGACCCATCCAGGTAAGGCCATCATTTTATACTATAATATAGGGGCCCATTACGATCTTGTTCGCCACTTGTTCTCTTGTTTACATGATGATATTTCTCGCATCTGTTAATCTGTCTCTCAACAACTGTTCCAGTGGGTCCCCTCCCCCAACCTTCTCTGAGCCTTCGGGGTCCATGTGACCTGGCCATTTAGCCCATGGTGTGCAAAAAAGTGCCGCTCAGAGGTAAAACAACCCACCCGCATCTGTTACACAATTCTCAAGATAATTTATCTGAGAAACTTCATCAAGAGTACAACCTTTAAAGAACAGAAGCAGTCTCTGCCGATTAATTTTCATCTCCCTGATTTTCTCTTTATTTGCAACTGAGTTTATCTGGTGATCATCATTCGCCAAGAGGACGAAATCAGAATCATAATCAAAATCAGATGCTTTCAGATTTCTAAGCCATCTAAAGTCCCATATCTTTATTACAAAGCTATGATCATAATTGAACAGAAGGTGACGAAATGCTGCAATGTTAAACCAATTCACTTCAAGGGACTTAACTTTTATAGGGACATTATGTTAATTAACATTTCAGGCATTCCATAACACTCGCCATTTGCAAAAAATTATGAAGTGACTGGAATGGACTTGAATGCCTTTCCAGTGTGCTTTTTGCAGGAATTATATCGGCACTATCTTTTCGTTTTGAAGGATATTTTTGTAAATATATGTAACATACCAGTATGCTTGGAACAGTCAGTAGCTTGCTAGGCTCGTAATCTTACGTTGCCAGGTTTGAGTACTAACTATGCCTCAGTAGAAAATTTTCTCTGCTAACTGCGTCATATTCTGCCCTTCGGTGAGGAAAGGGACATAGATAAACTTTGTAAAGTTTAAAATTTACTCAGCGAAATATTCAAAGATAAAATTTAAGGAAGATATTACATTCTTTAAAATTTGGAGCCCAAAGTGCTTAAAGAATTTACTTAAAACTTCTCTGAAAATTGCTTAAAGGGACTTACTGTCCATCCACCACCACCATCAGTCATGTCACAGTAGACTTCAAAAGAGCCAACTTGCCCCCAGTTTTTGGGCCATATTCGATAAATGCCACTCTTTGTCTTTTCTCCTTTGTATATGTCAGCACAATCTATTGATAAGGTTGGATCATCTTGCTTTTCTGTAAAAGGAAAATAATGTGAGCTATAATAAATATTAACCTATATATATATATACAGGGTGTCTCAAAAATATAGGTACAAACTTTTCGGGGAGGTAGATAACATCTTAAGGAATGAGAATTGTATAGGAACCCATAACCGGAAACGTCATGGGAAAGTGGTAGCAGAGGTAAAACATCTGAAAGGACACAAGACAGTGATTAATGGGAAACCATTTATTGGACATAATTATCACAAATGGCGTACTAGATGATACATTTCATAATGTTACAGCTCTTAATGACCCATCATCGCACAAATTTTGATGCGCACGCGCAAACAAACGGTGGCCCGGTACATGTCTGTGTGGGAAGCGTTCTTGATACATTCGTTGAGCGGCTCGTCCGTTGCTCTCAGCTATTTACACTAAGTGCATGTCTGCCAGCTCCCTGTTCGAATACCTTTGCATGCTCTTCGTCAGCCGATTACCGATTACCGCTCGAATGAGGAAATTCGAAATTTCCCCTCTAGCGTCACCGTAAGACTATTGACTTACGGTGACGTTTCCGGTTATGGGTTCCTATGCAATTCTCATTCCTTTAGATGTTATCTATCTCCCCTAAAAGTTTGTACTTATATTTTTGAGACACCCTGTATATGCAGTTAGCTATTTAAAAAAACTTTTTGCATGTAGAAAATATTAATATTCAAACTTTGATGCCAGGTCTTTTAAGTTGATTTTTAACTCGCACCTTCTTATCTTTCGGTGCGATGAATGCCTTTTCAATGGCGATGGAATTGGTGGCTTAAGAAAAGTAATCTGAAATAAGAAATATGATATTTAATAGACATTCCGAATTTTAAAATTATTTGAAATTAATGCTTTTCAAATCATGCTTATATATTGATGGTCAACATGATTGATTATCTCACTAAAAGCTCTGCGATCCCTTTATATTTTAATCTGATTTTGGATTACCATCAATATACAATGAAAAATATGGCGAGCTAGTTCCAACTTCATATTTATTGTATTGTCACTTTAGAATGGCTATTTCTGTATGATGATCTAGCCATCCATTTATATACTGGTTAATAACTATTGGAGTGTAGAGCTGTATTCTCTAGATCTAGATACTCCAGAAACCTGAAACTTTGGGAATAACACCCTCTGGATTGGCGTTTAAACTTTCGATTTCGATCTTATACTATCTCGAGAGCACGCTTTGGTTACTTGTTTAATATCTTACTTGAATTATCTATATGTAAATTGGATTTTAGTAAAGAAATCCTCCCTGTTCAATTTAGCGGTATAAAAGTTTTCTTTTTTCTACAGTTTGATCATAGGACACCCATGGAAGTGTTTGATTATATGAAATGTAAAATATAACCGAGTTTTTCTATATTTAATCACTTTTAAAGCCACTACTAAAATGTTTCCTGAAGACAATAAAATCAATATAAAAAATTCAACCACTATAATGGAGATTCCAATGAAATTTCACATTGATACATAAGTTATTGTATATTAATTGATGGTACTGTTTTTAATTTTATTTATTTTCATGGAAAGTTGTTATTCTTCTCTCCTGCAGATAAGCAGTTTTTTGTGGGTCATTTGTTTCAAATATTCATTGAAATAGTATAACTAACTTGCATAAAAAATAATATCGTTTATCATTATTAATAAGATGAAATAAATTATATTGTCTTACCAGGACATTGTTTGTTTTCCATATTTATTCTTACTTCATCCAGATACCTTTCTAAAAATTTCAGGAACGTGCTCAAGGATGACAAGAGTGTCTCATTTTGATCGTTTGTGTTGGTCAGCACTGAAGAAATGAATGTGAGATGAAATAGAAGATGTATTGCAAACATCTTCCGCATCTGTTAGTGACTAGTGATATTCACTTATATTTCTGGAATAAAGAGACAAAACGATACTTTTAAATAACATTAATCAACAAATTAAAACTTATTTCTCTTTCATTTCCTTGAACAAATTAGGGTATAACTTCCTTTTGGCAAGAGGTAGATATTTCATAGAGCAGAGATTCTCAAACTTTTTGACACTGCGATCCCACTATAATTCTAATAAATTCCTGCGACCCCTAGAATCGTAGATAAAATTATGAGACCCCTTCCCTACAATCTAGGATATTCGTATTTTGGGAAAAAAAATCACTTAAAATACTAGCAAATATAAAACTATCAGAACTTTGCGACCCTTTCCGGGCTGCTCGCGACCCACAGTTTGAGAAACACTCTCACAGAGTTTGAAATTCATTTAGAACAATAGTTCCTCACATTGGGGTCTCCCCCATTGTGGGGCGGGGGGTGGCTCAGTCGGTAGCGCGCCAGGCTCGTAATCTGTAGTTCCCAGGTTCGAGTCCCAGCTGGGTCAACGTTGAGATTTATCTCCACGAAAATTCCCCGCCCTGCCCACAGTCAGTAGGGGACACCGATGGGCTTGGAAAGGCCGCCGTCCGTCGGATGGGACGTTAAGCCGTGGACCCGTGTGCGGGAGAGCCATACCCTGTGCACGTTAAAGAACACGCTGGATGGCCTTGACGGGAAGCTACCATCTGTCTCCCAACAGCTGTTCCAGTGGGTCCCCTCCCCCAACCTTCTCTGAGCCTTCGGGGTCCTTGTGACCTGCCCATTTAGCCCATGATGTGCAAAAAAGTGCCGCTCAGAGGTAAAACAACCCAACCCAACTCCCCAATTGTCAGAAACTATTGTTTTGAATGAATATGAATTCTGAATAAATGAAAGGGTCGAGTCATAAAAGCTGACCTTGATCCCAGAGGGTCGTGTACACCCCAAATAGACGGGAAGCAGGTTTTTGCGGCACTCAACTTCCCCTTCCTTTCTTAAACTAGATGATCCTTATATAGAATTTTTAACGCTTATTCTGAAAATGATTTTTTTTTGTTTCTCAAATGTACAGTTTTTGAGAAACAATTAAAATTGCAAAATAAAGTTAGAAACACGAATTCTTGAACTAAAATTGAATATGCTAAATCACAATGATAAAAATTTAAATATATTTTTTTCACCGAAAAATGTATTTAATTTTTTTTTAGTATTTATTAGTATAAACTCAAAATGTCCCGTTTTTCATTTTCAAAATCTGATGATCCTAATATGTAATAATATATCACTCATATAAATATAGATCCATATATCTAATAAATATGTATTTATAAATATGTAGCTAATTACTATGTTCATTATAAATTTATACATTTAATAAATAAAGCAAAATTTATAAATTAAAATAAAATTATTATTTATTATAAATTTTATATATTTAAAAATTTTATAAATATTGATTAAATTTTTCTTTCGGAACAATACACTTACAACAGAAGTCCGTGCTTTCGTGGCAGATTCCTCGTTCACTTCGGGCAACCTCGAACTTATTAAATGATTTGTAATTTCATACGTTGTGTTGGTCAACTGCTGCACACATGCCTCGGTTATTATACTTCTTTTCATTTTTTTATATTTATCTCTTTGACGTCATGCGTAGGTTGCAATTTGCTTGGCTAGCGTTTATTAGTCACAAAGGGAGCACTTAAGGCACAGACTTCGCTGTGTTCGGAGAACAAGAATAATTCATTTCTTTTGATTGCATTTCAGCTATTGTTGGAACTTAGATAACATTTGATCTCTATCCAAGATACTTTGCCATAAATTGCTGCATTGTTTCAAAAATAAAGTTTAATAAACGCAAGAACAGTCTGATTAAACTGCATATAAGGTAGGGAAATCTAGATAAGATGCTTTTTTGGAGATTAATTTTAAATTTAATTGAGTATGAAAAGTGGTGATTTTAAATCCTGCATTTAATCCACTAACTCTCCTTCTGCTCTTGGTCAGAAAAGGGACAACGATGAGCCTGTAAAACGTCGGCCATTAAGCCGTCATTGGGTCGTTTTGCTCCTGAGCACCATTTTTTTGCGCACAATGGGCTAAATGGCCAGGCCATGAGGCTCAGAGGAGATTGGTGATAAGGGACCCACTGGACAGCTGTATCCGACGGACGGTGTCCTTTCCAAGTCTTATCTCCGCAAAACTCCCCACTCTACCCACGGTCAGTTGGGGACATCGATGGGCTTGGAAAGACCGTCGTCCGTCGGATGGGACGTTAAGTCGTGACTCCGTGTGCAGGAGAGCCATACCCTGTGCTCGTTAAAGAACACGCTGGATGGCCTTTTGTCTATACAAAAAGGGTTGGTTGACAAAGCTGTTGGGAGGCTACCATTTTTCTCCCAACAGCTGTTCCAGTGGGTCCCCTCTCCCCAACCTTTTCTGAGCCTTCGGGGTCCTTGTGACGTGGCCATTCAGCCCATGGTGTGCAAAAAAATGCCGCTCAGAGGTAAAACAACCCAACCTTTCTGCACGAGACCAGGTGGGATTAAATGGAGATAAATCTCAACGCTGGAAGAGTTGGGATTCGAACCTGGGAACTGTGAATTATGAGCCTTGCGCGCTACAGATTGAGCTAATCCCATCCCCAATAACAGAGAGGGGATACCTAAAAAATAATCAAAGACTGAATGGTATCATATTGAATTAGTAAACACATTAATTGGTTGAAATTGTAACCAAAAGAAATTATAACCGGTCCTGAACATAACTCTATCAAGTTCATAAGCTGTCATTTGTATATAACTGATTATGATCAACTCTATGGTTGTGGGTATATGGGTTAAGAAGTGCTTTAACAAATGCACAAACCCAGGGCCGGATTAAAAGCAACTGATGCCCTAAGCACAGCCCAACAACGGTTCCCCCTCGACCCTTCCATTACTAAACTGACAAGACATTAAAACTAAATAAGGTGTTGAAGATACTTATTGAGGATAAGCCTTCAAACTTTTTAGTCACTCACCATACGGGGCGGGGATGGCTCAGTCGGTAGCGCGCCAGGCTCGTAATCTGTAGTTCCCAGGTTCGAGTCCCAGCTGGGTCAGCGTTGAGATTTATCTCCGCAAAACTCCCCGCCCTGCCCACGGTCAGTAGGGGACACCGATGGGCTTGGAAAGGTCGCCGTCCGTCGGATGGGACGTTAAGCCGTGGCCCCGTGTGCGGGAGAGCCATACCCTGTGCACGTTAAAGAACACGCTGGATAGCCTTGACGGGAGGCTACCATCTGTCTCCCAATAGCTGTTCCAGTGGGTTCCCACCCCTAACCTTCGCTGAGCCTTCAGGGTCCATGTAACCTGGCCATTTAGCCCATGGTGTGCAAAAAAGTGCCGCTCAGAGGTAAAACAATCCAACGTTAAAGAACACGCTGGATGGCCTTGACGGGAGGCTACCATCTGTCTCCCAACAGCTGTTCCAGTGGGTCCCCTCCCCTAACCTTCTCTGAGCCTTCGGGGTACTTGTGACCTGGCCATTTAGCCCATGGTGCGCAAAAAAGTGCCGCTCAGAGGTAAAACAACCCAAAACTCACCATACCAACGAAAACGTTTTTTTAACTATTCAGATTAAAGTCGAACACGGCAGATAAGGACAATTACAAAAAATTCGACTAAAGTCGAGTGTGGCAGTGAAAGAGTTGAGTTGGATTGGATTGTTTTACCTCTGAGCGGCACTTTTTTGCACACCATGGGCTAAATGGCCAGGTCACATGGACCCCGAAGGCTCAGAGAAGGTTGGGGGAGGGGACCCACTGGAACAGCTGTTGGGAGACAGATGGTAGCCTCCCGTCAAGGCTATCCAGCGTGTTCTTTAACGTGCACAGGGTATGGCTCTCCCGCACACGGGGCCACGGCCCATCCGACAGACGGCGACCTTTCCAAGCCCATCGGTGTCCCCTACTAACCGTGGGCAGGGCGGGGAAATTTTGCGGAGATAAATCTCAACGCTGACCCAGCTGGGACTGGAACCTGGGAACTACAGATTACGAGCCTGGCACTACCGACTGAGCCACCCCGCCCCGAAAGAGTTGAGAGTTAAGGACATGATAGCTAGGGGAAAGAACTCTGTGGAGAAACTCTGCACCATGGGCTAAATGGCCAGGTCACATGGACCCCGAAGGCTCAGAGAAGGTTGGGGGAGGGGACTCACTGGAACAGCTGTTGTGAGACAGATGGTAGCCTCCCGTCAAGGCCATCCAGCGTGTTCTTTAATGTGCACAGGGTATGGCTCTCCCGCACACGGGGCCGCGGCTTAACGTCCCATCCGACGGACGGCGGCCCCCCTTCCCTTGGTGCCCTAAGCACATGCTTTTTTTACTTAATGGTAAAGCCACCGCCGCACAAACCCACAATCAAACATAAACGCGAAATGTAATAGGAATCTAGATCATTAGTTGTACATGCAGTTTTAGTGAAAGTTTCTATTCTAAACAACTGAGATGAGACTTACTACTTGGACACGATCATTTGGCATATCGCAAAAACATTTTTCGAAGAAGATATCGTAAAAAGTTGTTCGTAGTTCTAATGTTTGAACAATATGAGATCTGGGCTTGGTATTCTCGTACTGGTTTTTACCTTACTATGTGTTGCACAATGAGATAAGTTCAAGGGAACGAAACTACACTGCTCCTTTCCTTCCGGCATTATGTTTATGGCAATACCAAGTAATCGGTATCATTAAGATACAGCGGATTTCCCACAATTTCCGCTGCAACCGACAACGTGCCTGGATCAAAGTTCATTCGTCTCCGCCTGTTGTAACTTCTTTCGAAAAAAAAAGGAAACCCAATAAAAGGAAACAATTGCAATCCGGATGTTGTCAAAAGTATTTTTATGTTCTCACAGATATGTAAAGTGATTTCGCAAAACAGAAAAGCACCCGAGAAAGCGTCTGCAACTCGTTAGCAATTTGGCACAACTGCAGCGAACGTTTCTTCCATTGACGTTGCTCTGAACAGCACCAAAGCGTATTTTCCAGAATCTAGTAAGTACGTTATACTTTTCACTTTATTTAAAAATGTTTTGCTTCAAACAAAGAATGGTATGGTATTGAATTTAGACGATCTTTCTATTTCGTTCTTCCTATTTTAAGCCATTAACTTTGCTTACTATTAAGATAAATGGAAACAGCAAGCATATACCAAGAATTTAGTTTCGGGGGGGGGGGGGGGGATCTCTGATAATAAGACGAGTAGTTGGATTGGATTGTTTTACCTCTGAGCGGCACTTTTTTGCACACCATGGGCTAAATGGCCAGGTCACATGGACCCCGAAGGCTTAGAGAAGGTTGGGGGAGGGAACCCACTGGAAAAGCTGTTGGGAGACAGATGGTAGCCTCCCGTCAAGGCCATCCAGCGTGTTCTTTAACGTGCACAGGGTATGTCTCTCCCGCACACGGGCCAACGGCTTAACGTCCCATCCGACGGACGGCGGCCTTTTCAAGCCCATCGGTGTCCCCTACTGACCGTGGGCAGGGGGGGGGGATTTTGCGGAGATAAATCTCAACGCTGACCCAGCTGGGACTCGAACCTGGGAACTACAGATTGCGAGCCTGGCGCGCTACCGACTGAGCCACCCCGCCCCTAGACTTGAGTAGGGTTTCCCATTTTTTTAAAATATTCCACCGGAAAGAAAAGGTATACAATTTTATATTTGTTTTTAAAATTTGTTTTTAATGTCGGACATACACTATTTGACTAAAATGAAGTTATACAGTTACAAATGTTTTGGATTTCAAAGCAGGTAGGAAATTTTGAAATTTCGTATAAGATGACTGGATTTTCGTGGGAGTGATTAGGGGTCCCCCCGGGTACATCCCTGTAAAACAGGTCTATGCCACGTCATTATTGATTCAGATGAAGTGCTAAGTAATTTTTAAATAAGCTTTTTATGTAAAAAATGTGACTGAAGGTAAATATCTTTATCAAAGCTTTTAAAATATTAATTTCTCGTCAATATCTGCTCACTGTTATTTTATGAGTTATGAAAACTAGATTACTTAATCAGCTAAAATAACTGATTCGAATCACTATTTCAAACAATAAAACTTTTGTTATCACATCATATTATCCGAATGCATTAGCGGACGCTTTCTCATATCCCCATATTATTTTTGGGCGTGCATTGTTTTTTTTTCGGCAACCCGGTTAGTTCAACTCCGCCGGAAAAAGATAAAAAGGGGAGGGGGCCAAAGACTAGATTTTCCATTCGTTTTAGAGATTTTAAAAAAATTTCATCAAACAACGCGTGAAATATTGAATTGAATTGAATAACTTTTGCACCAAACATTATATATATATTGGCACAAAATCAATAGACAAGTTCATAGGTAAAAAAGGAGAACGTAATAAGTCGTAGCTTTTGAATAAATGATTTCAGGTTGAATAAATTTGGGCCTCCTTTATCCTCAGTAGAATTCTCAAAGGAATATAGGAGGGACAAGGGGATGGACCCCTTTTCCCTCCTAGATCCGTCCCGGATAATAACTATATCTGTAATAATTATATTTTCAAAACCAATAGTGCTATAATGATGGTGATTGCATACACTTGTATGCGGTCTACCCTGTATAGCACTCTGTAGAACAGCAGCTATTTCACATCGATGCTCACATTCTGTATTTCCTTGTGGGAACAAATCAGTCGCTCTCAAAATTCTGTTTGTATTGTAAAACATTTCGAGACTGAATATGATTTGGAAAGCGCCACCGATATTCCTTTACAACGACATTATTGCATTATAAAATCTGTATACGAAATTAATGTGAAATGCATCATTTCCATTATAAAATCTCTATACGATATAAATATCGGCCTATTCTTTAGTTTTGAATATGAAAGACAATTTTACATATCACAAATCAACCACGTTAATCGATAAACGCAAACAGATGGAAATGAAAGAGTTACAGTGGTGGTAACGTGCTAGACTCACTGTGTGCACATCACTCAATAACTGGCAAATTTTTTTTTTTGATTTGCGACATATAGGACAGAGAAGAATCCTAGAAGCTACTCGTAACTTAATACATGCCTTCTCATACAAGGACATGCCCTACTAAGACCTAAGTCACTGCTGACCACTGCCTTAGTTAGAGCTAACCACAACACACAAAGTTTGCCTTGCTGGAACAGTCGCTAGCTGCCTAACCACTATGCCAGTTAAGGCTTAAATCAAACTATTGTTCATACGACATTTGTTGTATGTATTATGTCGTAGGACAAAATATCTAAATATATCTGATATACGGTAGATATTTGCTATGTATCTAATATACAGTATATCGTAAATGTAAAATAATAATAACATGTAGAATGGTTAAAGTATTTTAACCTTTTTTTAGACAAAAAGGGTGCGAAAATGGGGAGTGGTATTCGAGGAATATCCGTCCCTGTCACGTTCAATGTCGTCATCATACTATTGTTGATGAATCCTTCAACAGAAGAAGAAACTTGCAACAGCATTTACAGTTCTTGCCAAGGGACGAAACTGAAAATGATATTGGAATCTGCAATGATGTTTATTAATAAGGCTCAAAACTTCGTTCAAGGTAAGAATGAGATAAATATTAAATTTCTTTGCTATGTTTAAATTTATTAGATATTGATAACTAGTGGCTGTTCGTAATTGAAAATTAATAATTTGAAAAGAGCCATCTGTATTATTGATTGAATAGAGAAAATGTTTCTGATTTCTTTGGACATTTCGACGTTTCTGTTTGATTGTTTCTGAAGTTTTTTTTATTTGTTTGGTTCATGGGAGGCTCTCGAATGGTTACTGAACCATTTTGAATTCTGATACAATAAATCTTGATGTAAACTTACATCTCAAATTGAAAGATAAACTTTATTGTCTGTTTAGGAAAAAATCAGTTCAAGGACAAAACAACAACCCACACAACCACAATCTCCAGAAAATATCCGAAAGATATCCAAGATGAGCAGTGGATATCCATTTAGATATATTCTTAGATATATTCTGGACATTGTAGCTATGTGCAGTGACAATGCAACAACCGATTCGGCGATATAGAATGACCTTCTCGGCGATATGTACAGTTGCTCAAAAAAGTATCCGAATACTATGGTTGATTACAGAATTCAGGAAAAATATTTGGCAACGATTTTTTTAGACATTAGTGATCTGGCAACCTTCGTGTCACGTGACACGAAGGTTGCCATGAGTGGTCACGTGACACGAAGGTTGCTAGATCACTAATGTCTAAAAAAATCGTTGCCAAATATTTTTCCTGAATTCTGTAATCAACCATAGTATTCGGATACTTTTTTGAGCGACTGTTCAATAACTGATTAAGAACTATAGAACAACCGATTCAGAGACAATTAACAACCACTGAAATATTTTAATTTATAAATCTTATAGCAGTGGAAATATTTTAAAAAGTTTTCACTCTCATATTCTTCGTTTTACCACCATGGTGCGTCATTCATGGAAAAGAGTATAAAATTAAGCTAAAAATCACCACAAAATTAATGAAGCAAAACACTTAATACATTAGTACGGCACTAATTATAAAAATATATAAAACAGATATTGGTATATGTATTATTTTTATGGTATACTGATGTTAAGCGAATGGGGGTGGGGTGCTGATCACTCAGTTTTTGCAAGTAACAGATTTTTTTTTTCTTTTCAATTTTTAAAATATGCAGACACTCCCCGACTTACGTGAACTCCGACTTACAAAAATTTGTCCGTAAGCCCAATGTTAAATTTTCGAATTAGAATAATTTTACATTAGGCTATAATGTACTACTGCTGTGAGCAATCGGGTGAAAGCTTGTGAGGCTGGGAATGTCATAGGCTATAAAAAAATTGACCCCCCCCATGCTTTCATTCCACTAAAAAAGGGAAATATTAAAGTCGTTTTGCTACATCTTTCGAACGCGATGGCCTACAGTTACGAGTTAGGTGTCGAATGAAAACTCGTATAATGACTGTCGTATACTATGAGTGGGATACATAGACGTGGGTTCGAATCCCACTCATGGCAAAACCTGGGGCGGGGGTGGCTCAGTCGGTAGCGCGCCAGGCTCGTATTCGGTAGTTCCCAGGTTCGAGTCCCAGCTGGGTCAGCGTTGAGATTTATCTCCGCAAAATTCCCCGCCCTGCCCACGGTCAGTAGGGGACACCGATGGGCTTGGAAAGGCCGCCGTCCGTCGGATGGGACGTTAAGCCGTGGCCCCCCGTGTGCGAGAGAGCCATACCCTGTGCACGTTAAAGAACACGCTGGATGGCCTTGACGGGAGGCTACCATCTGTCTCCCAACAGCTGTTCCAGTGGGTCCCCTCCCCCAACCTTCTCTGAGCCTTCGGGGTCCATGTGACCTGGCCATTTAGCCCATGGTGTGCAAAAAAGTGCCGCTCACAGGTAAAACAACCCAACCCAAAGCTACATCTTCCGAACGCGATGGCCTACAGTTACGAGTTAGGTGTCGAATGAAAACTCGTATAATGGTTGTCATATACTATGAGTGGGATACATAGACGTGGGTTCGAATCCCACTCATGGCAAACCAAAATTTTTTCAGCTCATGATTTCATGAGTTCCATGTCTACAGGACTTATCCTGTGATTATTTACTACTGTGTCATATACTCTTTCGAATTTCGCCTCCACTATTTCCTCTGATAAAGGGGGGGGGGGAGAGGAGGAGGAGCCGGTTTTAGCGGGATTCGACTTTAATGAATCGTATCTCAAATTAACGCTTGTGACGTCTCCAAAATGGTGGAAAAATGTAATCGATATTTATGAGTCATATATCAAATGAAAGTTTTTGAAGGAAGGTGTTTTTAGTGACAAGAAAAATAACTAAATTAAAATTTTTTAAATATATTTATCTTCCTACAGTGTCCTAAAATTAGAAAATAAACCTAAAGCATATCGATGGTGTAATCAATCACTGAGTTCGTATTCACTTCAAAGGAAGATTGGTCGCCGATTTGCCAACACCAACAGGATTACCGGCGCCCTATCTTCCTTTGAACTGAATACGGGTTGGGTTGTTGTTGGGTTGTTTTACCTCTGAGCGGCACCTTTTTGCACACCATGGGCTAAATGGCCAGGTCACATGGACCCCGAAGGCTCAGAGAAGGTTGGGGGAGGGGACCCACTGGAACAGCTGTTGGGAGACAGATAGTAGCCTCCCGTCAAGGCCATCCAGCGTGTTGTTTAACGTGCACAGGGTATGGCTCTCCCGCACACGGGGCCACGGCTTAACGTCCCATCCGACGGACGGCGGCATTTCCAAGCCCATCGGTGTCCCCTACTGACCGTGGGCAGGGCAGGAAATTTTGCTGAGATAAATTTCAACGCTGACCCAGCTGGGACTCGAACCTGGTAACTACAGATTACGAGCCTGGCGCGCTACCGACTGAGCTACCCCCGCCCCGAACTTAATACGAACTCAGTGATTGATTGCACCATCGATATGCTTTAGGTTTATTTTCTACTCTTTAGGACACTATTGGAAATAGGTATTTTTTATTTTTTTTATTTTTTTTTGTCACTAATTTGTGTCAGTCCGTTTATTCACTCATCGGCAGCAATAATATTACTTTTTCACATAGATTTCCTTTAATTGTTCTAATTTTGAAGGTTGAAATGAACTTTTATCCGTATATTTCGTATAGATAACAGTAGAAAAACCACTGACCCAGATGAAAGGAGTGTCACGTGTCCAGATCGCCCAATAGATTGTGAAGAGATTCTTCAATGTGGTAACAGCAAAAGTGGAACCTACAACGTGTGGCCAAGAAGTCGTTTGATTCCAGGAAGTCTGAAGGTGTATTGTGATATGACAACTGATGGAGGTGGATGGACGGTAAGTGTTGCCATTCATACAGTTAGCAATTAAAAGACCAAAAGAATTTCAGTGAAATATTTGATATTTATCTTAATGGACTTTGCAAATACATAAGTAACGTATTTGGAAATTTACATTTGTCAACTCACTGATCCCTTCATCCTTCCGATTTGATGAAAGGATTATATGTACTTCAATATTATAGAACAGAGGTGTTGAAATTGATAACGGTTAGGAAGAAATTTCATTCTGAAGACTTGCAGGTACTAGACGAAAAATGGAAACAGTTCCATGTTATGTCACTTGGGAGTCAGATTCAGAAGCTGAATAAAGTATTAAATAAGCTTTTTGTGGAAAAATGTGATGGGGTAAATATCTTGATCTCAATCTTGATGTTCAGTATTTTAAGTATTCAGTATTTTTAAATTAGGGTTGTTAAATATTCTAACTGAAGCTAGAATATTTAATAATAGAAGCTCGTTCCCTAAACACCTTTAGAATTAGCTAAAATTAAATAAAAAATATTATACCAACAGTTAAAACTATGCTTATTTACAGTATTTCATTTAGGTTTAATACAAGAATTACTTTCACTCTAACCTGTCTAAATTAATTTTTCAGGTAGTTTTTAATCAATAAAATATTTTAACTTTCCTACCTCTTTCAATACTAAGCAAATATTGTTAAAAATAGGAATTTAACATATGTCTGATTAAGATCTTTAATTTATTTTCAATCACATTAAAAGTTTGTTTAATTCTTAGTGTCATAATTAGTTAACCATTTTTATCAGACTTAAGTAGCCGAAATATCTTATGATTCGCATATTTTGGAAATCACTCTCTGATTCTTTGACAAAGTTGCAATAATATTAATTTTGTTATTAATTTTATCTGTGTTAGGTCTTCCAAAGAAGAGGTGATTTCGGACGGCCAAAAGATTATTTCTACAATGACTGGGAAAATTATAAAAATGGATTTGGTGATTTGCGTCAAGATTTCTGGTTAGGTAATGCATTTAGGTTGTAAACGTAAAATCACTTTTTTTTATTAAAATATAGTGAAGTATTTCTAGTCCTGTCCCATGGCCGAGTGGTTAGCGCGCTTGGCTACTGATCCAAGGGACCTGGGTTCGAGCCCCGGTTAAGGCATGGACGTATGTGTCGTTTTTCTGCTGAGGTCCTGCCATCCTCACAGACCTTCTGCTATGGCATATAAACTGACAGGCTCCTGTCAGATCTCTGTGGCAAGCAGCTGCTTGAGGGGGTAATCTATAGTCCAGTTTGTTCAAGAAATTAATATATATATATAAGTAAATACTATATTAAAAAGGATAAATTTCCGCACTCGGGAGAAAATGTCCGTAGATAATTTTTTTGCAAATTTATTTAATTCCGTATATACAGAACCGGATCTAGAGGGACAAGTATGTCCCTTCCCCCCACTCTTTGAGAATGCTAGTAGTAAAGGAGAAAAAATGTTAAACATACTGTATATATATCATGAATTTCTCAAGAAATTTTATAAAGTTCTCTAAAACGGAGGGGGAAATGTTTTACCTGCAATTGGAATCCAGTCTGGTGCCTCCCCCCCCAACCTCCTTTTGTTTTTTGATGCTCGATTGAGTTTTTGCCACATACCAACACCTCCTATAAACAAGGCCAGTGGACTAAGTTATGACGTCACCATAGGTAGTCTTGTAATATCAATATTCTTTATATAATTATTTACATTATTTTTACTGGTGTACTTTTATATTGATATTTTCATCAATATTTTTTTATAAATATATCTTATTTAGAAGAAAAATTATTTGGATTTATTAGCAATTATTATAATTCTTATATATACGAATAATGTTTCTTCTAAATAAGGTATATTTATAAATAAGCATTAGTATTAAAGTACACCACTGATAATAATAGAAAGAAATATATAAGAATTTTCTACGTTACAAGATATTACGTAGAATATACAAGATATTACAAGATATACGTTATATATCCACATATCCATTTTATTTTCTTCTAGATACGGGCCTTGTATATTTTTTTTATTTGGACCACAATTCATTTTACGACAAAAATAAAAAAGCATTGTATCGAAAAGTAAGAATAAAATATCGCATTAAAATATGCTTGAAGTGGCAATTGAAAAGAATGGTGCAGATATTGTACTATTAGCTTTTTAATTATCTAAAAATGAGTACCAAAGCGTTGAATTTTTGGAGTATGGCACTACATAATGGGTTTTTACTTGCTGATAAGGAAATAAATGGAAATAATCTGTCGTCTGAAATAGCTTATATCCAAATGCTGTAGAACTAAAGATGTTGGAGTGCATTTTTTTGGCAATCAGAAAAAAAATCTGTATTAATGAAGAAACTGCACATTGAATTGGGTATTCAATTAAAAAAACAACTAAAGATAACATCAATTAATATTGTTTTGGACAATTTTAAAACACGTTTTTTGCACAATTAAACATGTTTTCAGTGTAAAGGTCTGGCACGTGTAATTCTAACTCCAACATACAAACCGAAATAAGTATCCCATAAAGGCAATTGACTATGGTTTTCATTTCAGGCAATGATTTCCTGTTTGCCCTCACAAACCAAAGACTCTATTCCCTGAGAGTAGATCTGAAAACTCTAGAAGGCGAATCCCGATATGCTCTGTACGACAATTTCTGGATTGACAGCGAACAGTACAACTATTTCTTGCACGTCAGGGGTTATACAGGAACTGCAGGTGAGTATCGTGAAGTAGACTTCACTGTAAAAAAGTAACGTCCAGTATCAAATGTGCTCGAAATTTTGTTTTTTAAGCATCACTACGTCAGAGTGTTAATCGGAGAATTGTGTTCTTTGAAGCGTAACAATGACTGACGAATTTTTTTAAATCTTTATGAATATGCAATAGAGTGTACTCTTGCATAGGGCTCGAAGCATACGAACGCATGTACAGTCGCTGAAAAAAATATCCGAACACTGTGGTTGTCACGTGACACGAAGTTTGCCAGATCTCTAATTTCTAAAAAAAAATCGTTGCCAGATATATTTTTTTGAATTCTATAATCAACCATAGTGTTCGGATATTTTTTCAGCGACTGTACTGGCCTTTACACAGTCCAGTGAATATAAGTGGTCAGCACCAAAATCCTGTGAAGTTGACCACTTCCTCAGCAGGGGTAGAAATGAAAATGAAGAGTTCCTTTTCGATCTAATAGGGAATGAAATAATTTTTCGTATTGATGGGTTAATATATCTGCAAATGATGTCTGAAACTGAAAATCTACTGGTGTCCAAAAGACAAGCATAATTCACAAACCATTAAATATTTCAACATCGACTGAAATTAACATTTCATTTTATTTTTCAACGAAATAGGATAGATACGAGATCGTACGTGTTCCAAAAATCACTTCAACGGATAAAATTTTAACACGTGACTCGAAAAGCAAATCGGGGTGCTATAAAAGCTGACTCTGATTCTGCCCCACTATTTCCTGTTGAGCAAGCGTTGTGTTCATGTTGATAGAACTTCTCGAAACAATTATATGGAGCAGAGACATCATGTAGATGCTTTTGTATGTAATAGAGCAATGGATGTTTTAGCTTCCGCAGATCCAAGACTGATGAGGTTAGGACTGCCCCCCCCCCCCCCCCCCCCCGCCAATCAATGCTTTGAAGACTTTAGAGATAGTTGCGATCGACAGGAGTCGTTAGCCTTATAGAAGTGCAAGGTCGTGCAGGAGTGAAAACACCGCTATCTTGAGGTAACAGTAGAACGTCACAGGGCTATCATAGGTCTCTCTGGAGATTTCTGCAGCCATTGGGAAGACAGTTTCCAGGCACGCTGTTTACAGAAAGCTTCACCGATAGGGCTGTATGCTAGACGACCAACGACTTGTATTCCCCTTAATCCCTCTCACAGGAAAGAGTGACTAATAAGGTGAAGACAACATCATGACTGGACCCTAGACCAGTCCTCTAACATCACAGAACGACACTACTATGATGGTGGCGGTTTAAGGTCTGGGGCGGCATTATATCAAAGCGACGACATCACTCCACTTCTTTGCCAGAAGCATTATGAGTGGTCGTAGATATAGAGAAAGGGCGGGGGTGGCTTAGTCGGTAGCGTGCCAGGCTCGTAATCTGTAGTTCCCAGGTTCGGGTCCCAGGTGGGTCAGCGTTGAGATTTATCTCCGCAAAATTCCCCGCCCTGCCCACGGTCAGTAGGGGACACCGATGGGCTTGGAAAGGCCGCTGTCCGTCGGATGGGCCGTGGCCCCGTGTGCGGGAGAGCCATACCCTGTGTACCATCTGTCTCCCACAGCTGTTCCAGTGGGTCCCCTCCCCCAACCTTCTCTGAGCCTACGGGGTCCATGTGACCTGGCCATTTAGCCCAAAAAAGTGCCGCTCAGAGGTAAAACAACCCAACCCAAGATATAGAGAAGATATCTTTCAGTCCTGCGTGAGACTTTTCAGGGAGAGGGGGAGGACTGTTGGCCCCGATTTTATTTTGATGAACGATGTCTCCCACCCGTCGTAGGACTCAGATAATCGTTGAATTTATCGAAATGGGAGTATTCATCAGATGGAGTGACTAACTTATTCTCCGCATCTGAACCCTACAGAATATGTGTGGGGTGAAATAAGGAGATTCTTTGGAAGTCATCACCTCCCTCCAAGAACCCTCCACGAACTCGGATCTACATTCTGGGAAGAGTAGTATGTATTGCTACCAGACGTCATGATCAGGCTGGTAAACAGTCTGAGAAATTCTTATCAAACATATAGCTGTTTGAGGTCATCATATTCCGATTCTCTCCTCTCCTAAACTGCTCCCTTAGCAATAGACGCTCGTGCCTTCATTTGCATTACTCATGAAAACCATGCGATTGGTTCGCTCAAAGCCTTACTGTTTATTGCATTAAATAACAATCACTCGAGATCTCATAGCATTTCGTGGTCGCGTTTTTGAAATCTTCCATTATTTTCACATTATGCGTACAATTTGGAGACCACCTAAGTCTGCTTTCGTATAAACGACACAGTTATGAAATGCAACAAATAATTTTAAAATTTTTGATCTCTATACATGCAAAATGTATCTAGAACATTCAGTGGAATGCAAAAAATTTTGGTTTTTGTATCAGATTCTTAAAAAGGCTGAAATATATTAGCCTGAATTTAAAGGCCTAAAGCTTGCGAGGAATCGGAAACTTTAGAGGTTTATGGGAAATAGGAGCTAGGAGGGGTTTTGGGAAATGTGAATGATGACTGTTTGGAACGTTCTACTCCTTAGTGGTAATGTTTTCCACAAACTGGATTGGATTGTTTTACCTCTGAGCGGCACTTTTTTGCACACCATGGGCTAAATGGGCAGGCCACAAGGACCCCGAAGGCTCAGAGAAGGTTGGGGGAGGGGACCATTGGAACAGCTGTTGGGAGACAGATGGTAGCCTCC
The DNA here is from genome assembly GCA_038380435.1 of Ryuthela nishihirai. Lineage (NCBI taxonomy): Eukaryota > Metazoa > Arthropoda > Arachnida > Araneae > Heptathelidae > Ryuthela > Ryuthela nishihirai. The sequence continues at coordinate 55,030,995 of JAWZYU010000027.1, forward strand.
CATCAAGGCCATCCAGCGTGTTCTTTAACGTGCACAGGGTATGGCTCTCCCGTACACGGGGCCACGGCTTAACGTCCCATCCGACGGACGGCGGTCTTTTCAAGTCCATCGGTGCCTCCTACTGACCGTGGGCAGGGCGGGGAAATTTTGCGGAGATAAATCTCAACGCTGACCCAGCTGGGACTCGAACTTGGGAGCTACAGATTACGAGCCTAGTGCGCTACCGACTGAGCCACCCCCGTCCCTCCCCACAAACCGGAATAGGCAACTCACAAGGTCCTCAAGTGCTCAGAGCTGGGTAAGCAAAGAGGATTTACTAAACAACTGTTAGGAGACAGATACAACTCTCTAATTAAAGTGATGCAGCCTGTTCTTTAATAAGCACAGAATATGGTTCACCTGCACATTGAACCAGTCTTAACGTCCCATCCACAGAGGCGGTTTTTCCGAGCACAGCTGTGCCTCCTTTCTTTCCTACCGAAGCCATAGCAGAAAACGCGAGCAGAGGGAGATGACATCATGGGATGGAAGATACTAGGCGTGATGATTTCAAAAGTCATTAATTATCATTATTTCAAAATGAAAATGAGAATATAGATAATCATCATCATTATCATCCTCAAGCAGCCTTGGGCTACGGAGGTCAAACCAGACAGTGCAATTTAGTTCTCCAAGCAAGTCTGTCCTGAGCTGCATCTACTACATCTGGCCACTGCACACCAATTCTAATAAGGTCCTGTTTGACATTGTCAGCCCATCGCATCCTAGGTCTCGTCCTCTTTCTGAGGCCTTTTTGGGCACACTGTTCATAACCCTATTCGCCAATCTATAATTATTCATACGGGCAACATGGCCAACCGAGTCTCTCTCTGCAAATATTCTGCTTAAAGGAGGTTGCCGACTTCTTTGCCTAACCTCATCATTAGTTACAAAGTTGAACCACCTAATGCCCAAGATACTGCGTAAGCATCTAGAATCAAAAGCATCTAGTTTCCTGTTATCTTGTTTACACAGTGTAGAAAATTGTTTACAAAGTATGTTTATAAAATATAGATAAACAACTATTAAATATCATTAGGAATTTTATTGCCTTAAAGACTGTTTCTAGTGCAAGAAATTTCCTCTGCATCTGTAACGTCATAAAATTATTCTTAGCTTTATCTGTTTTGTAGTTGATGAATTCGCCTCACAAAATTGTGTCATTCATTTCTATTTGTTTTATCATACAGGTGATTCTTTCTCGGCACACAACGGAGTTGGATTTACTACAAAAGATAAAGATAACGACAAAAATGAAAAAAGCAACTGTGCACTATCATACAAGGGAGGATGGTGGTATGATAAATGTCACAGAGCAAATCTGAATGGATTATACTTGAATGGAACTCACAGTTCATTTGCTGATGGAGTGGAATGGTTTGAATGGCAGGGATACAACTACTCATTTCCATTTGCTGAGATGAAGATCAGATCTTTCGGTTTACTCCTTGAAATGCAGAATGAATTAATCTTAACTCCAGAAAAATATAAGATGATTGAATAAGACGATTCCTATTTCCTATGATCCCCTTTTTAAATCATAAATAAATATTTTTCCCAAAGATTTATGAATGATTGTTTTGTTTATTGGTGCACCAAATATTTCTAAAAACTCTATTTGAAGTTGGGTTGTTTTATCTCTGAGCGGCACTTTTTTGCACACCATGGGCTAAATGGCCGGGTCACAAGGACCCCCGAAGGCTCAGAGAAGGTTGGGGGAGGGGACCCACTGGAACAGCTGTTGGGAGACAGATGGTAGCCTCCCGCAGTCGTGTTCTTTAACGTGCACAGGGTATGTCTCTCCCGCACACGGTGCCACGGCTTAACGTCCCATCCGACGGACGGCGGCCTTTCCAAGCCCATCGGTGTCCCCTACTGACCGTGGGCAGGGCGGAGATTTGCGGAGATAAATCTCAACGCTGACCCAGCTGGGACTCGAACCCGGGAACTACAGATTACGAGCCTGGCGCGCTACCGACTGAGCCACCCCCGCTCTATTTGAAGAAAACACTTTAGAAATTTTTGCACCTTTTTGGAGTAGCGGATCACCTCATACTCTCAAATAACCGTGTATATCTTTATACAGGATGAATCTGAAAAAGTGGGCAAAACTTTACGGGGTGGTAGAACGCAGCTATACGAGCAATATTCGTCATAGAATGTATGGTCGGAACGCAAGCGGTGAGAAGTTAAAAGGTAGTTTTCCACTGTCACATTTAAAGAATGAACACAAGAAGGAGAGGAGATACTCTGTGCCTCACTTGCATTCCCGTCCGCCGCACCGTACACAAAGTGCATATCCGCCATTTCGTGGTTAGTATAACCAGCCATCCTCTCAGCAATCCACGGTAGAAATGCCGTTGGGTGCCAGGACCGACCCTTTTATACCATTTCCAACGCCACCTAGCGGCTCGCCGTTTGCGTTCCGATCATAAATTATATGACGAATATTGCTCGTATAGCTGCGTTCTACCACCCCGTAAAGTTTTGCCCCCTTTTTCAGATTCACCCTGTATATAAGCTTTATATTCTGGATTCAATAGAAATACAATTACAATTATATGCAAAAACAGATTTAACTTGATGAATATTTTTCATCATAGCTAGAAACAAAATACTTTAATTGATACGATTATATAAAGATAAATAAGGTGATGTCCGTAGTTCCTTATATAGCAATCGTGGCGGTTGCTTAATAACTAATGGGGCGGGGGTAGCTCAGTCGGTAGCGCGAAAGGCTCATAATCTGCAGTTCCCAGGTTCGAGTCCCACCTGGGTCAGCGTTGAGATATATCTCCGCAAAATTCCCCACCCTGCCCACGGTCAGTAGGGGACACCGCTGGGTTTGGAAAGGCTGCCGTCCGTCGGATGGGACGTTAAGCCGTAGCTCTATGTGCGGGAGAGAGCCATACTCTGTGCACGTTAAAGAACACGCTGGATGGCTTTGACGGGAGGCTACCACTTGTCTCCCAACAGCTGTTCCAGTGGGTACTCAACCTTCTCTGAGCCTTCGGGGTCCTTGTGACCTTGCCATTTAGCCAATGGTGTGCAAAAAAGTGCCGCTCAGAGGTAAAACAACCCAGCCTAATAACCTTTCTTCAGAAAACGATGGAAGGAGAAACCCGGGTTGCCCTACTAGACGGGGAGGTGGAGGTGGTGGTGTGTGTGTGTGTGTTGGGGGGGGGGGGGGTTGCCATTCGGGGAGAAATCGCTCTTTTAATTTTCGATGGAATACGTGGCAGAATACTTAGGCCATGCTCTCAGAACAGTGGTTAAAAAAATCTGCTATAGAATATGATTAATGATGTCCACTCTTTTGAAGACTACAAATTGTTTAAAATTGATTTTGAAAAAAAAATCGAAAACTTTATTCAATTATATATTCCGTTTCTTCCAATCCATTTTAATTGATCACAATTTACATACCTCTGTATACATTGAAATCAATGATGGCTCGTGATTTTGACAATGGTGGTGCACAATCCAGACAAAAGCAACGGAATTAAAATATTTTCCCTCAATATAAAATACTAATTAATTTCCAAATTTCTCTTACTACTTATTTACAACACTACTAAATTTTAAAGGTGCTATTGTTCATTACTTAAAACACAAATTAATAAAATGATCAGTTGTAAAGAATCGCAGGATATGTCCTGTAGAAAAGGAACTCATGAAATAATCTGAAAAAAAAAACTTTCCAGATTTTTTTTATTTGATTCGCACAGTGGCGCCATCTATCCGGGAAGTTTATAAAGTCACAGTAGGTGAGAAAAAGTTAACCATTGGTGTTGTAGTTGTAGCATAGCAGGCATGTTTCCTGAAGACGTGGGTTCGAATCCCACTCATGGCAAAAACAATTTTTTTCAGCTTATTATTTCATAATGAAGGTATTTTTATTTATTGATTAATATCAATAAAAATATAATAAAGAATGGAAATAATCATTATTTTTTAATGAAATCGTGTACACAGTCCTAAAAAGAGAACAACATTTTATAACTAAGAGTAATGATGACAATGTACTGCGCTTTATTTAGAATGCAACGTTAGGTCGTAATGGTTTTTTTCGTAAATTAATTATTAATAAATATTAGAAGTGATTCTGCCTAAAATATTTATATACTAGCTACAGTCCGCCCAAATCTTGTGGCGAAACGCAGCTCTCCTCCGTCAGTTTGACCATTGATAACTTCTTCGTTCACTTTAGAGAGTCGAAAAAGTTCTGGTGATCCCAGCGCCATCAACTGTTGCCAGATCCCACACATATGCAAAGCCATTTTGGGTCGTAAGTTACGTCCCATTGCAGCTCAAGTCTATCCTGACAACTGGTACAACTGATTCCCTTCCCCAGCATTCTCAGAGCCGCCGGGGGCTTAATGACCTGGCTATTTAGCTCATTGCGAGGAGAGGCGAGGGGGGGGGGGGGGAGGTTGGCTCAATTGGTTGTTCGCCAGGCCAATGTTGGCTAGAACCGTAATCTGCAGTTCATAAGTTCGAGTCCCATTTAGGCCAGTATTGAGATTTATATCTGTTAAACACCTTCTCCCTGCCCTTGGTCAGAAAGGGGACAACGAGGGCTTCGAAATGCACCATCCGTTGGATGGGACGTTAAACAGTGGCCACTTGTGAGATAGAGCTATACCCTCTGCAAGTTAAAAAAAACACACTGCACGGCCTTGATGAGAAGCTACTATCAGTTTCAAAACAGCTGTAATAATGTTTTCCCCCAACCTATTCTGAGCCCTTCGGGTCCTTGTGACCTGACCATTTATCTCATTATGTGCAAGAGATCATGCCGCTCGGAGATAAAACAACCCAACCAATTGTATGCAAAAAATAAGTATCGGTCTATGATTGGGTTGTTTCACCTCTGAGCCTCACGGTTTTGCACAAGATGGGCTAAATGGCCAGGTCACAAGAACACCTAAGACTCGGCGAATGTTGGAAGAAGAGATCCCACTGGAAGCTGTCAGGAAACAGATGATAGCTTTCCGTCCAGGTCATCCAGCATGTTTTTAATGTGCACAAGGTATGGCTCTCCCCAATATGGTGCCACGGTTTAACGTCACATTCAGAGGACGGCGGCTTTTCCAAGTCTGTCGGTGTACCTTACAGATCGAGGGCACGGAGGTCAGTTTTCCGGAGATAAATCTCAACACTGTCCTGGATGATTTTTTTTGGCAGATCACACAAATTTTCAAGAAAATTTTTTCAAATATTTCTCGAAAGTTTCTAATGTTCTAAGAATAAGAGCTCTGGGCTTGGTAATCTCGTACTGGTTATTTTATCTTAGGATGCATTCAACAATGAGATAAGTTCAAGGGAAGTACTGTTCCTTTCCACTCTTCCTTCCTGCATTATGTCCATGGCAATACCCAGAAATCATTATCATTAAGAAACAGCGGATTTACCACCATTTCCGTTGCAACCGAAAACGTGCCTGGATCAAAGTTTATCTATTTCTGTTGTAACTTCTTTCGAAGAAAAAGGAAAGAAGTGGTGTCCGGATGTGGGTTAAAGTGAGGCCACAAAGCAGATAGAAAATCACTCGAGAAGTCTGCAACTTGGTTGCAACTCGTTAGCATTTGGCACAACGACAACTCAAGTTTCATCCATTGAAGTTGGTTGAAGAGCAATAAATTATATCCCTCCAGATTTTTTGGACCTTGTAAGTACCTTATACTACTTCTATTTCTTTAACAACTTTTTTCTCATATTGTTCTTATAAGGAACACACAAAGGAATTCAATTTCCCTTTCTAAACGCCGACAACCATTGGCATTTTCTAAACAGCTGTTCCAGTGGGTCCCCTCCTCCGACCTTCTCTGAGCCTTCGGGGTCATTGTGACCTGGCCAATTAGCCCATTGTGTGCAAAAAGTGCCGCTCAGAGGTAAAACCACCCAACGTTAAAGAACACGCTGGATGGCCTTGACGGGAGGCTACCCTCTGTCTCCCAACAGCTGTTCCAGTGGGTCCCCTCCTCCAACCTTCTCTGAGCTTTCGGGGTCCATGTGACCAGGCAATTTAGCCCATGATGTGCAAAAAAGTGCCGCTCAGAGGTAAAACCACCCAACTTTATGAGTAGCCAAAATATAATAAAAAAAAAGAGGAATTGTAGTTTATGCAAATATTACGAAGCTTGATTTTAATGCAAATATGAAAACTGCAGATAATATTAACCTATATGACTGTAAACGGGTGTGTATTTAAGTTCAGTTTATCATTCTCATGAATACGCGGTCAAAGAATATATAACAGAACTCACTATCACTTTGAAAAATATTAAAAATAATAAGTTAATAGTAAATGGAGGTATCAATCTTAATATATTAAGCAACAGCTCTGAGGTGTCAGATTATGTTGATGTAATGTCTTTAAATGGTTTAAAGTCATTTGTGATATTGCTACAAGATCAACTGTTTCCACTCCTACTCGTATAGACCCTTCCCACACAGTTCAAGGTGGGTGGAAAAGAAACTTTTCGTTTTGGCAGATTTAATGAAAAATTTTTTTTGGGTTGAAGAAGTACAGTCGCTCAATCACTAATTCGATCACTAATTTCTAAATGTTGCAAACGATATATTCATCTTTGAAATTAGAAATTCTGGTAATGGGATGGCTGATCAAATGTGCAATAATTTATAATTATTAAATATTTAATATTTATAATTAATTATATTAATTTATAATTATTGCACAGTTGAATGATATTGAGTACGACACCTGATATCTGATATCTTTAATTAATTTTATGAGCTCCAAGCCTAAGTCTTATATCTCGAAGTCTAAAAGAGTGCCCAATTGGCAATAACAAAAGCTAAAACACATAAACCCCAAAGGGGCCATAAGTGAAAAACAAATTTGTTAGAAAAGCACAACTAAAAGTAAAACAAGCGAGTGTCAAACACCATCTTTGGACGCTTGAACTGGTTGAAAACCAAGGGATTGTAATAGTCAAGGATCTTTAATTCGGTCACTTATCCAACCAAGAGAGATGCGACAAAATCAAAGGCTTGGATGCCTACTGAGATTCTCTCAGTCCAATCCTTAGCCATCTTAATTCAACAACCTTCGTGTCACGTGACACGAAGGTTGCCAGATCACTAATTTCTAAAAAAAGTTGCCAGATATTTTTTTCTGAATTCTGTAATGAACCATAGTGTTCGGATATTTTTTGAGTGTCTGTATAAATTTCGGATATATTTATATAAATATCATGATAATTTTGAATCCCGCTTTAAGTACTGCATATGTTAATATTGTTACGACAGATGAACCACTAATTATGAAACCGTGATGCGATGTATCATTTTGACGCTTGCGTTTACTTCAGCGTGAGAATACGTCACTAACCACTTTGAACAGTGGCGGCTCGCGTATAGGCACTGTGAACTGCAGCACCACAAATTTCAACTTGATATTATCGATAACATTTAATATAATGGGTCCTTTTTTCTTTAATTCTTTCTTTATACTTGTACAATATATAATCCATAAGCTTAATGTCAGTAGCCATCCCCCAGTTTATGAAAAAGATACAAAAATCTTTGTATGGAACTGTGCGCTTCACAGTACTAGCGGCGAGGTGTTTGACTGTTGTGCGCATGCGCACATAGGAAGCTACACGCGAGGCTGCAAGGGAGAGAGAGCACTGTCGTTCCCGCAGTGCCGACCCTAGCGTGCTGGTTGAAGGTAGTTTTTTTTTACTCCACGTGTGTTGTGCTTAAAACCGTGTACCATATTCTTGAATGTGATGAAGTGTAGAATTAGATTATTATCCTGCTTCCAGCTATTCTATTTGATTCATTTTCTTTTTCAGTTTTTTTTTCCTTTTACACAATTTTAAAACAAAGGCTAAAAATTTTCTGGAGCAGCACCCCCACTAATTTTAGCTACGAGCCGCCACTGACTTTGAACGAATTTAACTTAGAAATAAAGATTAAGTTGAGTTCTAATTAAGTAGAATTAGTGTGTGAAGGAAGAGAAGTTTGTCTTAGTCTGTACACTATCCAGCTGGGTCAGCGTTGAGATTTATCTCCGCAAAATTCCTCGCCCTGCCCACGGTCAGTAGGGGACACCGATGGGCTTGGAAAGGCCGCCGTCCGTCGGATGGGACGTTAAGCCGTGGCCCCATGTGCGGGAGAGCCATACCCTGTGCACGTTAAAGAACACGCTGGATGGCCTTGATGGGAGGCTACCATCTGTCTCCCAACAGCTGTTCCAGTGGGTCCCCTCCCCCAACCTTCTCTGAGCCTTCGGGGTCCTTGTGGCCTGGCCATTTAGCCCATGGTGTGCAAAAAAGTGCCGCTCAGAGGTAAAACAACCCAACCCTGTACACTATAGTATAAAAAAGAAATGTTTTTATTTGTTGTGTGGGAGGTTAAATAAGTTTATTAGTGTGGATCTTGTTAGTGAAGGAGTAAGAAAAAGAAGAATTCGTCGTCTTTTGCGTGGTGATCAACGTCTGAAAAGAATTAGTTCTGAGAAACCAGTATACTTAGCCGCAGTTTTGGAGTACTTGATAACTAAAATTTTAGAAGGAATTTAGTGTATAGTTATTTTAGTTTGTTTACGAATTGGTAAGGTTATTCTTGATAGATTGCAGGTTTGTTCACAAATATGATTGTGCCATTTATTGAGTGTGTGTTGTAAAAAGCCTTATTTTATGCTTTGAGTGGAGATATTAAGAATTATATAGGAAACAGCATCTTATCACTATTCCTACAAAGAGTTATGTTCTTCTGAAGGTTTGTTTTCATACTGATGAAGATTTGTGTTTGTTGAATTTAGTTTATATAAATGTTTTCATTCATACTTTTGTAATAAATTACATTATTTTAGAATTATTGTCACTAAATATTATTTTTGAACTCACGCTCAATTTCCATCTGTTAAATTCATAATAATATCTATAAAGTGGTTAAATAATTTAAAAGTTAACAACTTTTTTTTAGAGAAAAAAAGTACGAAAATGGCGAGCGGAAGTCGAGGAATATTCCTTCCTCTCACGTTCAGTATCGTCATCATACTATTGTTGATGAATCCTTCAACAGAAGGAGAAACTTGCAACAGCATTTACAGTTCTTGCCAAGGGACGAAATTAAAAATGATGTTGGAATCTGCAATGATGTTTATTAATAAGGCTCAAAACTTCGTTCAAGGTAAGAATGAGATAAACATTAAATTGTGTTTTATTTAAATTTATTAGATATTGATATCATATAGCTAGTGACAAATCTTTGTAAAGCAACTGTTCGTAACGGAAAATTAATAACTTGAAAAGAACTTTTTCATGGCTCTGATATTACTTGATAGAAGGGACAAAATATTTCTGAATCCATTGGACATTTCGAAATTTTCAGTTTGTTTCGTTGTTTTGGGTTGGGTTGTTTTACCTCTGAGCGGCACTTTTTTGCACACCATGGGCTAAATGGCCAGGTCACATGGACCCCGAAGGCTCAGAGAAGGTTGGGGGAGGGGACCCACTGGAACAGCTGTTGGGAGACAGATGGTAGCCTCCCGTCAAGGCCATCCAGCGTGTTCTTTAACGTGCACAGGGTATGGCTCTCCCGCACACGGGGCCACGGCTTAACGTCCCATCCGACGGACGGCGGCCTTTCCAAGCCCATCGGTGTCCCCTACTGACCGTGGGCAGGGCGGGGAATTTTGCGGAGATAAATCTCAACGCTGACCCAGCTGGGACTCGAACCTGGGAACTACAGATTACGAGCCTGGCGCGCTACCGACTGAGCCACCCCCGCCCAGTTTGTTTCGTAGTATTTTTCATTTATTTGTTTTTTGTACCGCAAGAGTCCTCTAACGTTAGCTTCAATCATTCTGAAATTTTGTTCAAGAAATCTTGATGTACACATACATCTCACGATAAATCTTTACGTATACTGAAGTTACGTCTCAAGTTGGAAGATGAGCTTTGTTGTCTAATTATGAAAGAGACCTACAACAGCCATTGAAAATTTTTAATATTTAAATCCTTAACAATTGGAGAAACACTGCTCGGACAAACGTTTTCAATTCTCTGCACCCAGTTCTCATTGACATGGGTTTTGAAGTACTGCTAGCGGTCATCTCTCTCAGCTGATGAACTATAACAGCTCTCTTTCACCGTACAGTTCGTGTCATAAAACACCTGTCTCTGTTTGTCAGGGGCGGGAGTGGCTCGGTCGGTAGCGCGCCAGGCTCGTAATCTGTAGTTCCCAGGTTCGAGTCCCAGCTGGGTCAGCGTTGAGATTTATCTCCACAAAATTCCCCGCCCTGCCCACGGTCAGTAGGGGACACCGATGGGCTTGGAAAGGCCGCCGTCCGTCGGATGGGACGTTAAGCCGTGGCCACGTGTGCGGGAGAGCTATGCACGTTAAAGAACACGCTGGATGGCCTTGACGGGAGGCTACCATCTGTCTCGCAACAGCTGTTTCAGTGGGTCCCCTCCCCCAACCTTCTCTGAGCCTTCGGGGTCCTTGTGGCCTGGCCATTTAGCCCATGGTATGCAAAAAAGTGCCGCTCAGAGGTAAAACAACCCAACCCAACCTTTTCCTTCCGCATTTGCTCGATTGGCGGATGCTTTTTGAGACCGTTGCCATTCTCCATACAATTGGAATATTGTCTCCCGTGATTTCCAGCCGAGTTCCATCACCACTGTTACAGAGGCTCCTGCTCATTTCACTCCAACGATGAGCCCCTTTCCGAAGTCAGTCAGATCAACCTTTTTAAACAAGTTGCACTTCACTTTGCTTTTCATCATTTTTTGCGGCTTTTATAGGATTTCGCTTGTGTCAGCGGTGAGATTTACCTCCTCAAAACTTCCCACCCTACCTTTGGTCAGTAGGGGACACCGATGGGCTTTGGAAATACTGTCGTCCGTTGGATGGGATGTTAAACAATGGCCTCGTGTGCGGGAGAGCCATACCCTATTCACGTTAAAGAACACAATGGATGGCCTTGACGGGAGCAACATTTTCCAACAGCTGTCCAGTGGGTCCCTCTCCTAAATCTTTACCGAGCCCTTGGTGTCCTTTTGACCTGGTCATTTAGCCCATTGTTTGCCAAAAAGTGTGTCTCAGAGGTAAACCAACCCAACTAATATAAGTAAGAAAGTTTGTATACATTGTTATGTTAATGGTACTTCGCGTACGATGCAGTGTTCGTAATATTTTGGTCAGGCAGTATATTTGAAAACGGTTTTCACTATCTTATACATCGCTCTCCGCAAAATTCTCCGCCTGCCCATGGTCAGTAGGGGACACCGATGGGCTTGGAAAGGCCGCCGTCTGTCGGATGGGACGTTAAGCCGTGGCCTCGTGTGCGGGAGAGCCATACCCTGTGCACGTTGAAGAACACGCTGGATGGCCTTGACGGGAGGCTACCATCTGTCTCCCAACAGCTATTCCAGTGGGTCCCCTCCCCCAACCTTCTCTGAGCCTTCGGGGTCCATGTGACCTGGCCATTTAGCCCATGGTGTGCAAAAAAGGGCCGCTCAAAGGTAAAACAACCCAACCCTTATACATCGTTCTTTTTCGTTTTTTTCTTTTTTCATCTAAGTGTAGTATTCTATTCTCTTATTAAATATGTGATATATAAACGAGATCGATATTCTCGTGTTTTGACTAGTCGAATGTTTGGTTATATATTTCGATATGACGTAGTATTTTGTTTCTTCACGTAACATAATCAAATTTACAAAATTCCAGGGAACCAGGAATTGAAAAAATGATGATCAGAGAAGAAAAAAAAATAATATAAATGTAATAAACGTTATTTACACTTGATAAAATGTAAAATAGCATTTAATACAGTAATAGGCTTATTAGGGAGAACTGCATGTTTCTTAAATATTAAATATAATTGTTTTTTGTTGGCGAGGGGGGGGGGTGAAGGCGATAAGAGCTTCTCCTAACCAACTGAGGCACTGAATAATCGGAAAATTCAAATTGGAGAGTTTTTCCACGTATTTCAGTTAAATGTGAGAAAGGGGTTGACACGAGTGAATCTGATTTTCCAATATTACCTTTGAGAATATGCGCTATTTCAACCCTTAAGGGGGTGTTAAAATAATACCTTCTCCTCCCCCTTGGATATAAAGCTGCACTTGGATATGTGCTTGCTTGAAGAGCATCTTAACTGAATACAGATATCAAATTCAACACTTCAAATCGTTAGTGATTCAAATTCACCCACCCGTGGTCTTTAATATTCCAGCATTAGAAACGCTGCAATAATGATTCACTGAAATATTTCTAGAATACATCAATTTGTCATGTGAACACAAAAGCTGAATAATCTCAATATCCATTCACTAAAATGGAGAGGGATCGAACTGGACCAAACGATGGGCAGCAGATCTTTTCATGCAACAATCCATCATAAACTTCAAAATCGTTTGCTTATAGTTGCGAATAGCAGTAGAGAAGAATTGGACTAGAGACGTGAAATATTTGGGCTCGGCGACGCGAGTTCAATAATTATCGAAATGTTTCGGACTCAATAACTTCTGGTTCGAAAATTTCAGCTCGAATTCATCTCTAGTCTGCTATCCATTAGTGAGTACGTGGGTGGATCAGAAAGTAAGCTTACAAGGTCGATATGTCATACCCAATATCTTTAATGTACACTACCAACCATAGAAAGCGAAACCTCAACCAATACGCTATTTTTCAAAATAATCACCACAAATATTTAAACACTTGTCGCTACGTGTAAAAGTCCGAACCCTGGTGATTCAACCATGAAGTGACGTCATGTTTCACCGCTTCATCTGATGTGAAACGGCGTCCTAACAAGTGATTTATCAAGTGTGTAAAGAGGTGAAAATCGCATGAAGATAGATCGGGAATGTATTTCAGGATGACCGTGAACCTTCCACTGAAACTGCCGTAGTGAGTCCTGGTTCTGTGGGGCGCGGGTGGCTAAGTCGGTAGCGCGCCAGACTCGTAATCTATAGTTCCCAGGTTCGAGTCCCAGCTGGGTCAGCATTGAGATTTATCTCCGCAAAATTTCCCCGCCCTGCCCACGGTCAGTAGGGGACACCGATGGGCTTGAAAAAGCCGCCGTCCGTCGGATGGGACGTTAAGCCGTGGCCCCGTGTGCGGGAGAGCCATACCTCTGTCTCCCAACAGCTGTTCCAGTGGGTCCCCTCCCCTAACCTTCTCTGAGCCTTCGGGGTCCATGTGACCTGGCCATTTAGCCCATGGTGTGCAAAAAAGTGCCGCTCAGAGGTAAAACAACCCAACCCTGAGTTCTGTTCACTGTACACAGGTGGGTGTTGTGAACGAGAACGATGCTTGGCTAAGGAGAAAAAGCCCTGGTCTGCTTAGTAAAGGCATCGTTCTCATTCATTGAACGATGAATTGGCTCATTTTGCCAATCCATCGTTCAAAGGCCTCTCGTAAGCATTTCAGTGCGTCACAGTATAGTTCAGCAGCAATGATGTGTCTGTGTTCTGCAAATTCCACCAACAGCACACCACAGGCATCCCAAAAGACTGTAACCAATACTTTTCCAGAGGAAGATGTCACTTTGAACTTCTTTCGGGTTCGTGATGTTTGATGTTTCTCTACCGTCGACACGCGGTTACTGCACGGCCGGCGTGTAATGGTGGACCCATGTTTCGCTGCCTGTCACCACTTGATAGAGAAAGTGTGTTTGTTGGGTCCCTCTATTGCATAACATTGCAGCAATGTGAGACTGGCCGCCATTACTTTAATCTCATTGTCCCCCGTAAATGCATATACATAGGACCCACTTTGTACACACCTTACAGTATCATAAATGATTATACGCTGGACGACGCCATTAGACAGGCCCGGCTACGATCGCAAAGTATCACGTCGATCCTATTGAATGATCTCCTCAATGCGTGCTGCTTTCACTTCCGTTACAGAGGCTGCTGGGACGCCCACTGCGACTGTCGTCTTGTACAGTATCCCCCTGCTTAACAAAAACGTTCGACACCATTTAGTGACATGTTAACGCGACATCACACTTTCCCCCGTATATTCCAACGAGCTGTCGCTGGATTTCAACCGCACAAACTTAACTCACCCACAGAGAACTAACTGCTCGGACTTCTTCGCTAGAACACCTTTGCAGCCTCGTAGCCATTTTGAATTACCACATCTCCGCTCCTACACGCGCAAGCATCTGTAAACTCTTCGGGTGTTCCAAATCGGGTACATTATAATGCAATTAACGCTCTCTTATGTCCTCAGGATTTCATCTGTGATTTACAGACCATGTAGCTTTATTTTCTGAACCACCTATGTATTATTCTCACTTCAATCTACGTAGTTTTAATTAATTTAATTCTTTGATGCAACGATGCACATTTCTTCAATTAATATTTTTATGAATGTCTAACTTAGATCAAAGGGGAAACACGTCCAGATCGCCTAATTGATCTTGAAGAGATTCTTCAGCATGGCAACTATACGGTGTTAATTTATTTTGTTTTGTCACTAATTTATGTCAGTCCGCTTATTCACTCATTCCACAGCATCCACAACAGTAATATTACTTTTTTAACATAGATTTCCTTCAATTGTTCTTATTCTAATGGTTGAAATGAACTTTTATGCGTATATTTCGTATAGATAAGAGTGGGAAAACCACTGACCCAGATGAAAGGAGTGTCACGTGTCCAGATCATCCAATAGATTGTGAAGAGATTCTTCAGTGTGGCAACAACAGAAGTGGGACCTACATGGTGTGGCCAAGAAGTCGTTTGATTCCAGGAAGTCTGAAGGTGCATTGTGATATGACAACTGATGGAGGTGGATGGACGGTAAGTGTTGCCATTCATACAGTTAGCAATTAAAAGACCAAAAGAATTTCAGTGAAATATTTGATATTTATCTTAATGGACTTTGCAAATATATAAGCAACGAATATAGAAACTTACATTTGTCAACTCGCTGATCCCTTTATCCTTCTGATTTGATGAAATGATTATGTATACTTCGATATTATAGAACAGAGGTGTTGAAATTGACGACGGTTAGGAAGAAGTTTCATTCTGAAGACTTGAAGGTACTAGACGCAAAATGGAAATAATTCTATGTGACGTCAGTAGGGAGTCAGAAGCTCAATAACATCATAAATAAATTTTTTGTGGAAAAAGTTGCCTTGAGATAAACATCTCGACAAAGTCTCTAAATCTCGATATTGAACATTACTTGTAAGCATTTTAAAGAATTATTGAAGGTGGAATATGTAACGTGGATTTAAAGAGTTATTGAAGCTGGAATATTTCGCGTGGGCTGCTCGTTCCAGAAAAATCATTCAGAATTGGTGAAAATTGAATGAAAATTATCATACCAACAGCTAAAACTATTCCAATCAGGTTTGATATAATAATGATTATTAGTTGCCAGATCAGTTATTTTAAGCGATAAAATATTTCAACTTTCATAACTCTTTGATTACTAAGCAAATATTGTCAAAAATAGGGATTTTCCATATATTTGATTAAGATCTTTATCGTCAGTCATTTTAAAAGCTTGTTTAATCTTTAAAGCATCCAAAACAAGTTAACTATATCTGAGGATTAGACTTAAGTAGCCGAAATATCTTATGAATCCCATAGTTTGGAAATCTCTAAGTCTGATTCGTTGACAAAGTTGCAGTAATATTCATTTGGTTGTTCATTTTATCTGTGTTAGGTCTTCCAAAGAAGAGGAGATTTTGGACGTCCAAAAGATTATTTCTACAATGACTGGGATACTTACAAAAAAGGATTTGGTGATTTGCGTCAAGACTTCTGGTTAGGTAATGCATTTAGGTTGTAAAAGTAAAATAATTTTTTTTTTAATTAAAATATAATCAAGTTTTTCTAGTCCTGTAATCTATAGTCCAGTTTGTTTAACAAATTAATATATATATAAATGTAAAGTAAATACTGTATTAAACGGATAAATTTACGTGCTCGGGAGAAAAAGTCTAGTTTTTACATTTCTGTAAATTTATTTAATTCTGTATATACAGGGCCTGATCTAGAGAGGCCTCTTTGAGAATGCTAGAACACCTTTGAATGAGTTCTTTTGAGAATTCTAGAACAAAATTGATAATCATATGTATATTTCTCAAGAAATTTTTTAAGATCTCTAAACGGAGGGGAATGTTTTTCTGCAATGGGAATCCAATCTCGTGCCCCTCCTTTTTTCTGGCTCAGTTTAGTTCCCCTCCACACCCTTATTTTGTCCAAGATCTCGGCCTGTGTACATATATAGCTATTTTTTTTATTTCACACACAATTTATTTTTAATCAAAAAAGAATTATTACTCCGAAAAGCTAAACTGAAATACTGCACCAAAATATGCTTGAAATAACGAATGATAAGAATGGTGCAAGTACTGTACAAGTAGCTTTTTAAGAATCTAAAAATAAGTAAGAAGAAGATGAATATTTGAAATATGGCACTGTACAATGGGTTTTTATTTGCTGATAAGGAAAATAAAAGGGAAAAATCTACTGAAACAGGTTATATCCAAATGATGTCACACTAAAGAGGTTTTTTTTTGGCAATCAGAAGAAACTATATTAATGAAGAAAATACAGATTGAATTGCGTATTAAAAGGAACTGTCTATAACATCAATTGAAATTGTTTTGCACAACTTTAAAGCAATTTTTTTTCCACAATTAAAAATATTTTCAGTGTGTTCTGTTTCGTGTAATTCTAACTCCAACCTACAAACCAAAATAGTTATCCCATAAAGGCAAATGAATTTGGTTTTCATTTCAGGCAATGATTTCCTGTTTGCTCTCACAAACCAAAGACTCTATTCCCTGAGAGTAGATCTGAAAACTCTAGAAGGCGAATCCCGATATGCTCTGTACGACAATTTCTGGATTGACAGCGAACAGTACAACTATTATTTGCACGTCAAGGGTTATACAGGAACTGCAGGTGAGCGTCCTGAATTAATGTAGAAATGGTTCTATAAAAGTAACAGATATTGTAAAATGCTGTTCAAACGTTTTCATGCCATAGTGTAAATGGTAAGAGTAATTCTGAATTTTTGAATATACATTGGAACAGTCATACTTTCATTAATAATAGCTTCATTTTCTGCTGAACTTGAGTATATTTTCCGTTCAAACGTCAGATTATCGCAGTGGACCCAAACTAGTAAGCCACAGTTGGCTACAGTGATTGTAAGTTGACATATTGCTTATGAGCCGCACAAAATAAATTTGGGGGCGCAAGTTTGAGCCTTTGCTTTAAAACATATTCAGTGGAGATGTATGATAATGCGCTTTTGTGTTTGTTGCACATTTTTTGCAAATGATGAAATACAGCAAATTATATCTAAACGCCTACAGCTTAAGAAATTAAAAACATGAGAAGTTTATGGAAAGTCTGAGCTAGGAGGGTTTCTTGGGAACATGGTGGCATGGTTGTTTGAGACATTTTACTCCTGAGTTGCACGTTTTTCCACAAAATGGGGTGAATACCCAACTCACAAGAGCTCAAGTGCTCAGAGCTGGGAAGCAAAGAGGATTAATTAAAGAACTGTTAGGAAACAGAAAAAAAACCCTCTAATTAAAAACATGCAGCATGTTTTTGATACACTGAATATGGCTCATCTGCACACTGAACCAAGGCTTAACCTCCCATCCTAGAATGCGTCTTATCAAAGCTCATTGGTTCCCCCTTTCTCACCGAGACCACAGTGGATGTTAGTGGAAAAAATGAACAGAGGGAGACGACTTCATGGGATGCTAAAACACCACACGTGATGATTTCAAAAGTCACTAATTATGATCATTTCATAATGAAAATGGAAATGTAGATAAAAAACCCATTAAACACAATCAGTCATTTTTTTTTCTGACCTAAATATTGTTTTTACTATAAGAAGTTTTTTCTGTCTTTTTAATATAAAAAAAATTTTTGTAGATTGATCTGTCTTGCAGTTGAAGAATTCTCGTCGCAAAATTCAGTCACTAATTTCTATTCCCCACAGGTGACTCTTTCTCATATCACAACGGACTTCTATTCACTACGAAAGACAAAGATAACGACTTGACTGAAGGAAGCAGCTGCGCAGAATCTTACAAGGGAGGATGGTGGTATCGTACATGTCACTTAGCCAATCTGAATGGATTATACTTGAATGGAACTCACAGTTCATTTGCTGATGGAGTGGAATGGCATACGTGGAAGGGATACAACTATTCATTCCCATTTGCTGAGATGAAGATCAGACCTTTCATTACTTTCAAACGAAGAATGAATTTAACTCCAGAAAAAAAAACATGATTTAATAAGACGATTCCTATGATCACTTTGTAAATCATGAATGAAAACTTTCCAAATGTTTATGAATAATTATTTTATTTGTTGATGCATCAGTTTTTCCGGAAAACTCCATTTGAAAAAAGGGGCGGGGGTGGCTCAGTCGGTAGCGCGCCAGGCTCGTAATCTGTAGTTCCCAGGTTCGAGTCTCAGCTGGGTCAGCGTTGAGATTTATCTCCGCAAAATTCCACGCCCTGCCCACGGTCAGTAGGGGACACCGATGGGCTTGGAAAGGCCGTCGTCCGTCGGATGGGACGTTAAGCCGTGGCCCCGTGTGCGGGAGAGCCATACCCTGTGCACGTTAAAGAACACGCTGGATGGCCTTGACGGGAGGCTACCATCTGTCTCCCAACAGCTGTTCCAGTGGGTCCCCTCCCCCAACCTTCTCTGAGCCTTCGGGGTCCATGTGACCTGGCCATTTAGCCCATGGTGTGCAAAAAAGTGCCGCTCAGAGGTAAAACAACCCAACCCAACCCATTTGAAAAAAATACTGTAAAAGAGAAGAAATACTCTGGAGTAGCCTTTCACCTTTTTTGGGTAGTGGAACACTTTGAAATCTTAAAAACTTGGCAGGATACTCACAAATAAAAACGTACTAAAATAAGGGTTATTTTCTGTATTCAATCGAAACAAAACTATAATTCTATAGTTTTGTTAGATATTGTGTTGCAGATTTGATTTCAGCCTGATTGATCATTGCCTGATTTGATGTGTTGCAGATTTGATGAGAGAAATAAATAAGGCAAAGTTAATCTTATTGATAAATAAGGTGAAGTTAACAACTTCTTGTAAACACACGAAGGAAGAAGAAAGTCCAGTTGATACACTTGCCAACCACAAAAAGGTTTCATAATCGGAGAAATTGCGTTTCTGCAACAATAGTTTTTAAAATATCTCAATTAAAAAAAAAGTCTAATTTTCTGTGGAACATTTCGCAGAACACTTAGGTCATGCTCACGGAATACCAGTTGAAAAACTCTGCTCCAGAATCTTGATTAACTCTTTTTAATCTTGATTAAGACCATTGTTTTGAAGACTATAAATTGTTTAAAAATGAATTAGAAAAAAACATTAATTTTACTCTATTATACACATATACAGTCGTATCAAAATAATATGACCGCCTACCATAGTATATGTATGGTAAGTGGTCATATTATTCCGATACGACTGTGTATATTTCGTTTATTTCAATATACTTTAATTGATTGCAATTTTGTATACCTTTGTTTGCAATGAAATCAATGACGTCTCGTGATTTTATCGGTGGGGTTGCATACATAATCCATACTGAAACTAACGGAAGAAAATATTTGAAACAATACGAAATATTAATTAATGTTCTATTAATTACTTAAAATACTAGTAACATTTAAAGGTACTATTGTTAATTGCTTAACTACAAATTAATATGTGGCATTTCATTTATTGATGAATATTATTTAAAAAACATAATAAGAAGTGCAAATAACCATGATTTTTTTATTGGTAAAGATGCAACAACATTGTATAATTAAGAGTAATAATGGCAGAGTTACCTATTAAAGATCTTGAATATTCGCTTCATTAGGGGCTGGGTGGCTCAGTAGGGAGCGCACCAGGCTCGTAATCTGTAATTTCCAGGTTCGAGTCTCAACAGGGCCAGTGTTGAGATTTATCTCCGCAAAACACCCCGCTCCTCCTGCGATCAGTAGGAGATACCGATGGGTTCAGAAAGGCCACCGTCCGTCAGATGAGACGTTAAGCCGTGTCTCTGTGTGCGAGAGAACCAAACCCTGTGCACATTAAAGAACACCCTTGATGGCGTTGAAAGGAAGTTACCATTTGTCTCCTGATAGCTGTTCAGTGAGTACCCTTTCCTCAACCTTAGCTGAGTCCTCGGGGTCCTTGTGATCTTGCCATTAAGTCCACTGTGCGCAAAAATGTGCTACTCAGAGGTAAAAGAAACTAACTACGCTTCATTTAGAAAGCAACATTAACTCGTAATTGCTTTTTTTTATAAATAAATAAAAAAATAAATACCCCCTCAAGCAGCTGCTTGCCACAGAGGTCTGGGAGGAGCCTGCCAGTTTATACGCCACAGTAGAAGGCCTGAGAGGATGGCTGGACCTCAGCAGAAAAACATTACTATATCCATGCCTTGACCCGGGGTTCGAACCCAGGTCCCTTA
The DNA here is from genome assembly GCA_038380435.1 of Ryuthela nishihirai. Lineage (NCBI taxonomy): Eukaryota > Metazoa > Arthropoda > Arachnida > Araneae > Heptathelidae > Ryuthela > Ryuthela nishihirai. The sequence goes on from JAWZYU010000027.1 coordinate 55,051,518, forward strand.
GATCAGTAGCTAGCGTGCTAACCATTCGGCCACGGTGAATTATTAAAAATATTAGACAAATGATTCCACATGGAATATTTATATACTAGCTAAGGTCAAAAGTTTTGAGCGAAACGAATCTCTCCTCCTGCAGTTTGTCCATTGACAGTTTCTTCGTTCATAATTGATAGCGGAGAAATCACTGGTGACCACGATCTGTTGCCAGATCTCCCATATTCCGAAAGCCATTAATTAGAGGTCGTAAGTTTCGTCCTATTGCTGCGAATGGACTATTTTTTCACCCGATATACAGAGAGAACCGATGTGTGATTTTTTGGGACCATTCTATCAAATAGGGGTAGAATTACAGCAGACTGAAATTGTCGGAACAGAAATAGAACTCAATAACTTTCGCAGAAACGAAACCACCGACAATAATGAGGCACGCCGTAGATAAAACCACGTGCATAGTGTCTGCTCGAACATTGGGTGTTCGTACGTTCCGACCTGCTATTAATGGGGCTATTTACATGTTAAAAATAATTAATCAATACCCTCTCAAGGAGCTGCTTGCCACAGAGGTCTGCCGGGAGCCTGTAAGTTTATATGCTATAGTAGAAGGTCTGAGAGAATTGCAGGACTTCAGCAGAAAAACAACACAAACATCCATACCTTACCCGGAGCTCGAATCTAGGTCCTTTAAATCAGTAGCGAAGCGCGCTAACCACTCGGCCACGGAACGGCTACATTAAGAAAAAAATAAAGGAACAGGAAAAGCAAAATTTATGAAAGAAAACACCACATTAATCATGTTCAGAATCAACTAAATACTTTTCATACACAAGTCAAAAACCAAATCATGGCGCCAAACCCTACTTTTACTTCTGACATTAAATTGTCTTTTTACCATTTCAATATCAGAAAAAAAATCTAATACTTACTCTCCTATGATACTTTTATATTGATTTTCTTTCCTAATATAGTTAAGATTAAGTTTTTAAAAAATAAGTAAAATCAAAAAATTTATAAGGACCTGAATTGATAGTAATTCTTTTTTCCGTTTACTATTTTGAAATTAATGGTTTCTCAACACAGAGTAACTTTTCGCCTGCGGAGAAAATCGCAATTTCAAGCAATTTTCCAATCGATTATACTTTCAAAGCATCCTAATATGCAAATGGGTTAGACATTCATTGAAGAAAGTGGGGTTTTTTAAATGAAATTTATGTTTTTAGTTTTTAAACTTCTCTCAGGATGAAGGTATATTTTGGATTGACATTCAGACTTGCCACAAATGTTATTTGCGCTAAACCCAAATGATTGGAAAATTATCGTATTAACTATTTAAATATCCGTTTTCAATTTATATAATTGCATGTAAATTTCAAAAAATAATAAATAAATATTTAAGGTCTTATTTCTTCAGTTGTTGCGCATGCGGGCATCCAAATACAACCGATATTTATGCTATAAATATAAAACGCTTTACAAATGATTCGGCATATAGATAACACTTCATGAAATTAGGAAGAAAAAGTTACGAACATTAATAATACTTTTATTTTTGCACATAATAAAATGTTATTAATCTTAACTATACGTGCAGAAGCACGACAGACAGAAAAAACAACTAGAGGCCCATTATAGGTGGGGTTGGGTTGTTTCATTTATGAGTGGCACTTTTTTGCACACAATGGACAAAATGACCAAGTCACAAGGACCCCAAGGGATCAGAGAAGATTGGGGGAGGGGACCAACTGTTCAACAGTTAGGAGACAGATGGTAGTATCCCTTCAAGGTAACCAGTGTGTTCTTTAACGAGCACGGGCTATGGATCTCCCGCACACGGTGCCACGGCTTAACGTTCCACCCAACGGACGAGGGCATTTCGGAGCCCATCGGTGACCCCTACATTCCGAGGGCAGGGCAGAGAGCTTTGAGAAGATAAATCTCAACGCTGGCCCAGCTGGGACTTGAACGGCGCCATTATGAGGGATTGTTCGGTTCTTTGGTGGTACAACATGGCGCCGCGGCTTCACTGTGAAGCCGCGGCGCTATGATAAGCGAGCCATGGGTACTGTCATGATCCAGATATCAGTTGGAACCCTAATATTCAATTCCAGCACAATATTACTGAGTAAAATTAAAAAGAAATAATTTCGCTGATAATTCATAAAATACATAACATTGAGAAATTCATGACTCTAAATCATCTTACTGTAGGGTATTATAAATTTAAAAAAATATTTTATTCGTAGAAAAAAAATTTTTGAATACTAATAAATGATAAAATAATCCATTAATAAAAGAGAGAAAATAACTAAAAATAATCAAAGGGTGACTGGTACTCGTTTTTAATTAGTGAGAATTGATTAAAAGGTTGAAATTTTAACCAAAGAAACCGAACCCGAATTCATATCTACGAAGTTCATAAGCTTTCATTTGTTATATAACTGATTGTGATCTGCCTTAGGGGTGGCGGTATGTGGATGAACAAGTGCTTTAACAAATGCACAAATCCATCGTCAAACAAAAAGCGGCAAAAAATAGGAATCTAGAAAATTAGCTGCGCCTGCAGTTTTAGCGAAAGTTTAGATTCTAAACTAATGAGATGCGACTTACCATTTAGACGTGATCCTTTGACATATCACAAGAGCATTTCGCGAAGTAGCTGTAGCAAATTTTTCTCGAAAGTTTCTAATGTTCTAAGAATAAGAGCTCTGGGCTTGGTAATCTCGTACTGGTTATTTTATCTTAGGATGCATTCAACAATGAGATAAGTTCAAGGGAAGTACTGTTCCTTTCCACTGTTCCTTCCTGCATTATGTCCATGGAAATACCCAGAAATCATTATCATTAAGAAACAGCGGATTTACCACCATTTCCGTTGCAACGAAAACCTGCCTGGATCAAAGTTTATCTTCTGATTGTATTGTTTATTTCTGTTGTAACTTCTTTCGAAGAAAAAGGAAACAAGTGCAGTCCGGATGGGGTCATAAGTACATTTATGTTCTCAGCGATAAATATAAGTGAGGTCACAAAACAGGCAGAAAATCACTCGAGAAAGCGTCTGCAATTCGTCAGCAATTTGGCACAACGGCAAAGCAAATTTCTCCCATTCAAGTTGTTTGAAGAGCAAAAAAGCGCATTTTTGTAACCTTGTAAGTATCTCATATTATTTCTCTTTCTTTAACAACTTTTTTGCGCAATTTGTTCTTGCAAGGATTTCCCTTCTAAACGTGTCCCTAATGCCAATGGTTGGCAGCTCCTTTTGATTCCTTGTTTCCGTATTTTGATGTTTTCGTCCGGTAGAGAATGTGTTTCTAGAAATGGAGAATAATATATAGGATTAACTATTGCTATTTATTTTTGGGCAGGAACAGTTAGAATGTATAAGATTTGAATATAAGTTTATAAGCTATAAAGATTTAAAACTGGGTACTGCGTTTTACGTCAGTTTAAAGAAGTGGTTCCAAAAGTGGGCCGTTTCTTGAATTTTTCTGTGGAAGTCGACAATAAATGGAAAATTTGTTTTTTATCGCATTGGTCAAATAGGATGTTTTTAACTAATTTTGGGGTGCTGAATTCAAATATGGCTGTGAAAAATCTGCAGCACGTACAGTTCTTTTTTTAAATTGCGGATTGATTATTCCAAATTTCAATGAATACGCATATTTGGGAAATGAAAATATATGTGACTATTTTATTAAATTGCAACTTAGAACTCATTAATTAATTACATGATTATAGTGAAAAAAATTAGGAGCATCATAGTTATAGACCACTGAATATAAAGTAACAAATGAAATAACATTGGAACGCAAAATAAGAAAATATGGATAAGGACCTTTTATACTTACAAGAAGTTCATTTTTGTCTTTTATGTGCTCAGGTATCTTCCTTCTGCAAGAACCAGCAGTAGACACCCATCATTCCTGGGTCCCACGTGCCTTGGTATCTCTCCTCCATGTTCGGATATACTGGTGAAATCTTTCCCCTTGCTCATCACTGACAGCTCCTAAGTACTTGGGAAAGAAGTCGAGATGCGAGTGCAAGAAATGGATCTATAAAAACATTTAGGGGTCAAGTTTTTCATAGTTTTTGAACAGATTTTTAATATGCTGATGGTAGTTTTCCTCTTTTGATTCCCCATAAAACCCTGGACCACGGACATGAAGGATTTCCATGCAGCGCACCCCTTCATATTCAATTTTTCTTCGAAGACAGTATCATTCAGTAGATTCCTGATCTGAGGACCAACAAAGATCCCTACTTTGAATTTGGCACCATTTAGTTTTGGAAATTTTTTTGTCCATAGCCTTTACAAAGTTTTTCGTAAGCCTCAGTTTAATGTGTAGTGGTGGGAGCAGAACATTAGAGGGATCAACTAGAGGCTTAAACCTCACATTACTCTTTCCAGTAATAAAAACATCCCTTTTGTGTCAGTCTTTTGCTCTATAGTGTTCCTTTCTGGCCCTACTGTCCCACAAACACAGAACACAGCAAAGTTTTATGAAGCCTCCTTGAAACCTGAGCAAGGGAGATATGACTTTTAAGTCATCACATATTGTCCACTTAAACTGATCGTATTTTATAGATATTTTTATTGATATTTTTATTGATAATATAATTAAGTGATGTATAAAGAAAGAGAGTATATTATGATGTTAAAAATGTGATAGGTATATTATTTGATTTTTGCCGGATGTAATGGCTAAATTTCAAGAGCATATTATTAAAGGTTTCGTACCAAGAAATGTCCTATGAAGAACAGCTGGATACAACGTTACATTTTCATTCAACTGCTTTTGTTATTAACACATTTTTGAAATGAACTCCTTCAGCCCGAAGAACGACCTGTGGCTTCCAGCGAAGCCACAGGTAAATAATTGACATAGCAGCCTCTTTCCAGCTGAGAGACAGTGGGAGGAACCAGAAACAGGTCCAGTTCGGAATTGGTACAGTCGCCAGAATCAGCGTGAATTTTCTGAATGCTCATGACGAAAACACGTCCTTCACAGTACAGGATCTCTTCACTTTATGAACACTAGGATGATGACGACGGCGTTTTATCCCTTTTCCACCCTGCAGCTTCGAACTGGCACGTTGCAACAGGTCTACACCGGCTTCACGCAACCCTGTTTGGCGGCCGTTTTGAAGTTTTGCACCTCGGCCATCTCTTAAACGAACCGTAACCCACCCTTACGTAGAGTGGACAGTGCCGGTCGTACGAGCAGGGTGATTAAACGTCCAATAGTGGCAAAGATGCTACCGAACCCATCACCTCTCTGATAACGAGGGCCCCTGAACACACCCTGCCCCGTTTGGCTCTTGAGTAGCTCACATAGGTGTCTACAGAAGGGGGAACAAATTTAACCCTCATGACAGAAATGTAACTTGACTAAAACTTTACCGAATTTAAAACACAGAGGTTCTCCTGTATCGGTACGAAGGAAGATTCTCACACTCTCGAAACTGTTTCTTGCCAGGGGGTAGTAATCAGGTTGTTGATACACTGCAACAATGGCTTCGTTATTACTGGTTCTGACGGCAGGATTCACAACACGCAACAGTTCACCATGAGTATCACCTAACAACTGAGGTGCAATCAGGTCTGAATACAAATAAATACCGTACATTCCTCTGTTCATATCGATGGGGTAATCACCCAGGGCTTTATTCAGTGGAATATCTAATTTAGTAATTCCTAGCATGTCTCCTAATCCGGGGTTCGATTGAGGAAATTTACTGAAATATGATTTGTCGGCATCCATCAACACGGTGTGATCGGCCTGTTGCTTGAAACGGTAATCTTTTCTTAACTTGTAGGGCATGACCTGGTTCATTGCATCGAATAATGATTCAGCAGTTTCGTATCGTCTGTGGGGTACCTTTCGTTCTTGGAAACTACCCGGTGGAACCACGTAGAAATAACAGTCGTCATCTATATCGAATGTTGCAGTATTGCACAGTTTGCTAGCAAATCGCTGGTGGAAGGGTTTGTCAACTTCTTCCTCGCCAATACACAGAAGCTTGCCGAAATTCGTTTTAGGGAACATCAAACCGTATCCCTCACTCGGTTTGAATACCCAGTAACCACTGTTATAGGACACTATTATTTCTTTGTGGTGCTGAGTGGAGAGGAGATACAACAGTTCCATTCGAGTTATTTTGCCTGGTTTAAGTTTGATTTTTCCAGTATTCTCCAGAGGGAGCAGGAGCATAATATTGAAACGTGTCATTAGAACCATCTACATTGTACCAGCTCATGGGTAAGTGAACTTCTGCTAGTCCCACTTTCCATTTCCCACTTAGTCTTAGGGGTTGTGCTAGACGAACCGTGAAATCACTTTGCGAATTGTTTGGGTAAATATTCTAACTAGCCGTTGAGGGTAGGGTCAGTTAGAAACTATCCATTTTTTAGGAATCCACGAAGGTTTGGGATAACCGCGAAATTTGACCAGTACCTTGTGACCTTTTCTTTCGATTATTTTCTCAACAGTGTAAAGTTCGGGTTCGGTTACTTTTTGAAGTTCCGATTTATAGAATGTGCTCTTCAACACTTCTCCCTCGGAATCCCGTACAACGTATACAGGGGGCTGACGTTTTAACACCTTGTTGACTATAAAAATTTCTTCGGTCCACAAATGTGTACCTGCCTTCTTGAAGGGTACTTTTAGACTGGCTAGTCGAACCGTGTCCCCCATTTTAAATGCTGGTTTTTCTTTTACTATGGCTGGATTGCGATAGAGTCGAACCCACACAGCGTCTTCATTGTGTAAGGTCACGTCCTTGGGAGCCATATCGTGTGCACTGTGAACTGTGGCATTGTAACCTCTTACAACACGTTGCAGCATGTCCATATACCGGTAAGTGTTATTGCATGTATAATATTTCCCCAGTCTCTTGCGTAGGGTACAATTCCATCTCTCCACCAAAGCTGCTTTTTTGTCAGAGTAGGTGACGAAGAACCGAATACCTTTCTTTTTCAGGAATTTCTGGAACACTCTGTTGGTAAATTCGGTACCTTGATCCGTATTTAAATTCATGGGAGATCGACCTTTGGAAAGGATTTTTTTGAAAGCCGACACCATTTCTTTCCCTGTTTTTGCATTTATAGGCACCGCCCACCCGTATCTCGAGAACACATCAATGACCGTTAATATGTAGCGATAATCGTCATTGAAGCGAGTTAGATTTTTCACAACTACGAGATCGGCTTGCCATTGTTCGTCTAACCCTGTAACGTATAAAACTGTTCCCGTCTAACCCTGTAACCCATAAAACTGTTCGCCGAAAGTTCCCCGTGTAACGGGGAACTTTCGGCGAACAGTTTTATGTAGCGTGTAGGCCAGAATCAACAAAATTCAACAGACCTCGTTTCCAGGCCGTCACCAGTCCACCCTACGATGGTCACTATTTTTTCTTCAGGTTGAAGTCCATCTAATGGAATCAGACGCGGTAGCTCTTGTCGGAAAATGTCCACCAGCAGCGGGTAAACACACTCGGGACCGCTGAAAACAGGTCCCAACAGGAAAGGTCGAACGGATTCTGAATTTCTATAATAGCCGTACGGAGATGGTGACCTTTGAGAGTTCCACACATGTTATGCACAACGTGCATCACTTCGTCTACGTCAATAGCCAGCGTGAACCACTGCGAAGCGTTCAGCGTTATACTGCGTCTCACAACACGGAACTGTAGAGTTCTTTGGTCAGCTGATTCTTTGATGAAGTCGACACAGCGTTCGCCACCTACATTGCGATACATGTAGGCACGTAAACCAGGCATCACATGCCATGTCTGCTGACAGGGACCGATTTTCACTTGGTCCTCTATGTGGGGTACCGTGGTGCACAAAGCCTCCCATTCAGGTATGGAGAGGGTAACCCCCACAGGTGTAGGGTAGATGAGTTCGCCATTTTCATATTTCTTGTAGCGACGTACATGCACAGAAAACTTATTTTTGAACAGCGAAGGCACGATGTAAACATCACTGAGACACCACGCATCTGGATTGCTAGCCTGCATCGTGAACAATGACGCACTCGAGGGATTAATCATGGGTTATTAATTAGTTATTAATTGATTATTAATTAGTTGCTAATTTTTTATTAATTAGTTATTGATTGATTATTAATCAGTTATTAATTGATTATTAATTAGTTATTAATTTGTGGCGTGGCCGGAAGTGGGCGTGGTCAGTGATAGGGGGAAATTACGGTGCAAAGGGGGAATCCGTGGATGTACTTGATACTACTGGCGTTGGTTGGCTCAGTTGTTAGAGCTCTAGTCTCGTAATCTGTAGTTCCTTGGTTCGAGTCCCAAGTATTCCAGCATTCATATTTATCTGCATTAATATAAATATAAGCTCATCAAGAAGTCCATGAACTCAATAGTTTGGGAAACCAGATGTGCATCGTCTTCTGTTTCACGCTACTGATGCTCACATTTGGTATTTCTTCCTGGCATTGAACCAGTCTTCCTGAAAATTCGTCCCACATCTGTAAAACATGTTTCGTGGTTAGACTCTACGATTTGAAAACCGCTGTCGATAATCCGTTACAGCTGCCAACCATTTTCACTACAAAATATCTGGGAAATTCGTCATTCAAAAATGTGGATGGTAAACTGACTAGTAATTGTACTCGTAAGAAATCAACTGTACCAATCGATAACAACTAGTAGACTGATAATTAAAACGTTACAGTGGCGCTACTGTGCTACACTACACAGCGCATAAATCTATAGCGGGAACGAATAGAACTATACAGTACATTTATTTGTCCAAATGATGATCACCTCTAGAATAAGCTCCAATACAAGAGAAGCACAGGCAATGTCCTGTAATATCGAAACACTTGAATGAAAATATTAAATTTCGATGCGAGTGGGATCCGAAACCAACATCTACTGATCATCAGGCAAAACTCATTTTTTCACAATTATTTATATACTCTTGCAGTTAGGCCATTACTTAACTGACAGGCATGTACATATTTCGGATATATTTATATAAATATCATGACGTGTTTGAAATCGCTTTAAGTGCTGAATATGTTAACATCTACAAAGTAGTTAAAGTATTTTAATAGCTAACAAATGTTTTTAGAGAATATTAAGCAGGAAAATGGGGAGTGGTACACGAGGAATATCCCTCACTCTCACGTTCAGTATCGTCATCATACTATTGTTGATGAATCCTTCAACAGAAGAAGAAACTTGCAACAGCATTTACAGTTCTTGCCAAGGGACGAAACTGAAAATGATGTTGGAATCTGCAATGATGTTTATTAATAAGGCTCAAAACTTCGTTCAAGGTAAGAATGAGATAAGCATTAAATTGTGTTTTATTTATATTTATTTGATATTGATAGCAGATGGATAATGACAAATCTTTGTAAAGCAACTGTTGGTAACGGAAAATTAATAACTTGAAAAGAACAGTCCGTGATATTACTGGATAGAATAGACGAAATATTTCTGATTCTATTTGAGTTTTTGACATTTTTGGTTTGTTTTTGAGTGTGGGATTTAAGAATTGAGATTTGGGCGTCGATGACAGTTGTGTTTCTAATTGTTTTCTGAGATCATCAAGGGGTCGATGGATTCAGAAGTTTGGGAGACCTGGTGTACACCATCTTCGTTTTCACGCCATTGATGCTCAAGTTATGCATTTCTTCCTGGAAATAAACCAGTCTATCGGAAAGTTATATTCGCAGTTTAGAAGACGTGTCTAGGTTGTACTCTAGGGTTTGAAAAGCGCCGCCCATATTCCACTATTTCAAAATACTTGGAACATTCTTCAATCATAAATGTGGAGTTAGAATTTCAAGAATTTTAAAAAGTGTCTCTTTTCCCCATGCAACGTTGGGTACTTTGGGTAGCAAAAAATGCTTTCTTTATATATATATATTTGCTCTGAAAAGGTTCTCTAATGTTAGCTTCAATCATTTTGAAATATCATACAATAAATCTTGATGTAGTCTTAGATCTCACAGTAAATCTTGATGTAAGCTTAGGTCTTAATTCGAAAGATGAACTTTATTTTCTAATTCAGGAAACCGACTACAACAACCACTGTAAAATTTTAATTTCTAAATCCTTAACAAGCACAGATACACTGTCTGGCCAAATTATTAAGAACACCTACCTAACACTTTGATGTATGTATCATGCTACAAATCACAAATTCCAAAGTTTTAAATTCTCTGTGCATAGTCTCTTTGAAATGGGTTTTGAAGTGCTGATTGTGGCCGTCTTTCTCAGCTGATGAACTGTAGCAGTTCTGCCAACAGTTCGTGCCAATAAACGAATGTCTGTCAGATCCCTTTTTCCTCTCGCATTTGACATGATTAGAGGACGAATTCTGAGACTTGCAATTTTCCATACACTTGGGATTTTGTGCGCCGTGATTTCACGCTGACTTCCATCACTTCTGTTACGGCTGCTCTTGCCCATCGAGCCCAAGTAATGAGCCCCGTTTCGAAGTCAGCTAGATAAACATTTTTACCCAAGTTGCACTTGACTTTGCTTTCCACCATGACTTTACAGCTTTTATAGAATTTCGGAATGACGTAAACACTAACGTCAGTAAGAAAGTTTGCATGCATTAGTATGTTTCATGGTATTTCGCGCACGATGCAGTGCTTATAATGAATTGGCCAGGTAGTATATTTGAAAACGGTTTTCTTTATTTATTTTCGTCTTCTTAGAGTATTCATTTCCCTTATTTTAAATGTGTTACATCAACGAGATCGATATTCTTGTGTTCTGACTGGTAGAATATTTGGCTATAGTTTGCTATGACGCAATGGCTATGACGTAGCATTTGGGATATGACGTAGTATTTTGTTTCTTCGTGATACATATGGAAATTTACAAAATTCCAGTGGCCCAGGAATTAAAAAAAGGTGATAAAAAAAATAAAGTTCAATATAAGTGCAATAAATTTACTTTAAACTTGATAAAATGTAGATTAGCATTTAATGCAATAATAGGCGTATTAGAGACAACTGCATGTTTCTTAAATGTTAATCATAATTTTTAATATTTTTTGGAGGTGGGGCGTAAGAGTTGCTCCTATCCAGTTGAGACACTGAATAATCAGAAATTTCAAATTGGTTAGTTTTTTCACGCGTTTGCGTTAAATGTGAAGAAGGGGGACATGAGTGAAACTGATTTTCTGAGATTACCTTTGGGAATATGCGATATTACAATCCTAAAGGAGTGTCTTAAAATAATACTCCCCACCCTTGGATATAGCACTGCACCTGGATGTGTGCTTGCTTGAAACGCATCTTAACTGAAGACAGATATGTATCAAATTCGACACTTCAGATCAATTATGGAATACGGCTATCAACAGTGCAGTCCCCGTAGTCTGGAATATTCCAGCATTAGAAACGCTGTAATGATGATTCACTGAAAGATTTCCAGAAAATATCAACCTGACATATGAACACAATGGTTGAATAATCTCACTATCCAATCATTGAAATGGAGAGGGATTGAATCGGACCAAAAAATATGCCATAGACCTTCTCGTGCAACAATCCACCATAACCCCCAAAATCGTTTGCTTACAATTGCCAGTAGCAGCACGAGAAGACTTGAAATAGAGACGTGGGATATTCGGGCTCCGGCTACTCGAGCTGAATAAATTATGGAAATGGTTCGACCTCAATAACTTCTGGCCCGAAAATTTCAGATCGAACTCATCTCTAGTCCGCTATTCATTAGTGAGTCACTTCAATCTACGTATATTTAAATTTATTTAATTTTTAACGTAATTAACAAAGCACACTTCTTCAACTTCTTTTATGAACATGTCTTGTTTAGATCAAAGGGGAGACACGTGTCCAGATCGCCCAATAGATTGTGAAGAGATTCTTCAGTGTGGCAACAACAGAAGTGGGACATATACGGTATGGCCAAGAAGTCGTTTGATTCCTGGAAGTCTGAAGGTGTATTGTGATATGACAACTGATGGAGGTGGATGGACGGTAAGTGTTGCCATTCGTGCTGTTAGCAATTAAAAGACCAAAAGCATTTCAGTGAAATATTTGATATTTATCTTAATGGACTTTGCAAATATATAAGCAACGAATATAGAAACTTACATTTGTCAACTCGCTGATCCCTTTAACCTTCTGATTTGATGAAATGATTATGTGTACTTCGATATTATAGAACAGAGGTGTTGAAATTGACGACGGTTAGGAAGAAGTTTCATTCTGAAGACTTGAAGGTACTAGACGCAAAATGGAAATAATTCTATGTGACGTCAGTAGGGAGTCAGAAGCTCAATAACTTCATAAATAAGCTTTTTGTGGAAAAATTTGCCTTGAGAAAAACAACTCGATCAAAGACTCTAAATCTCGATATTGAACATTACTTGTAAGCATTTTAAAGAATTATTGAAGGTGGAACATTTAACGTGGATTTAAAGAGTTATTGAAGCTGGAATATTTCGCGTGGGCTGCTCGTTCCAGAAAAATCACTCAGAATTGGTGAAAATTGAATGAAAATTATCATACCAACAGCTAAAACTATTCCAATTAGGTTTGATATAATAATGATTATTAGTTGCCAGATCAGTTATTTTAAGCGATAAAATATTTCAACTTTCATAACTCTTTGATTACAAGCAAATATTTCTAAAAATAAGGATTTTACATACATTTGATTAAGTTCTTCGTCCTCAGTCATTTTAAAACCTTGTTTCATCTTTAAAGCATCCAAAACCAGTTAACCATTTCTTAGAATAAGACTTAAGTAGCCGAAATATCTTATGATTCGCATAGTTTGGAAATCTCTAAGTCTGATTCATTGACAAAGTTGCAGTAATATTCATTTGGTTGTTCATTTTATCTGTGTTAGGTCTTCCAAAGAAGAGGAGATTTTGGACGTCCAAAAGATTATTTCTACAATGACTGGGATACTTACAAAAAAGGATTTGGTGATTTGCTTCAAGACTTCTGGTTAGGTAAATGCATTTAGGTTGAGATTTTCAATTATTCGTTTTGTTTGAATTGTTCTTTCTACCACCAAAAAGAATCTGGTTGTATTATCGTAATAAAGGAACATACAGCCTTAAGAAAGGTGTAAAAACTATGCAAAAAAGACACTTCGAAAACAAGGAACAGAACATACCTAATCAATTAATATTACCTTGGACTGCAATAAAAAAACAATTTTTCCAAAATTAAACATGCATTCGGTATAAAGTTCCGTTTCTTATTTTAATGCCAATAGAAATAGTAACATAAATGAGACTTCTGGTTCAAAGTTAAAGTATAAGAAATTCTATGTTAACCTATGGTAAACGTTTCGGGAGATGAGATGAAATTTTTCGTTCATATGTTTTTTTTTAAATAAAAAAAATTGTAACTTTGCCCATAGGTTAGAATAAAATTCCCTATACATTAACATTGGCCCAGAACTCTCACTTATGCTATTAATAATCTACAAATCTAAATAGATATGCCATAAAGGAATTTAATTTGGTTTTCATTTCAGGCAATGATTTCCTGTTTGCTCTCACAAACCAAAGACTCTATTCCCTGAGAGTAGATCTGAAAACTCTACAAGGCGAATCCCGATATGCTCTGTACGACAATTTCTGGATTGACAGTGAACAGTACAACTATTATTTGCACGTCAAGGGTTATACAGGAACTGCAGGTGAGCATCGTGAATTGGTTCTATAAAAGTAATAGATATTGTAAAATGTTGTTCAGAGGTTTTCATATCATAGCGTAAATGGTAAGGGTAATTCTGAACTTTTGAAAAATCACTATTTTGAATAGATTGAAATATCCATACTTTCATAAATGATGAATTACCTTTCAAGCAGCTGCTTGTGCCAGAGGTATGACAGGAGATTGTCAGTCGCCATAGAGTAAATCTGTGAGGAAAGTGAGACAGCAGTAAGACACAACACAAGATAAAAAACCATCCGTGCTTTATATGAGGCTCTATTATTTTATCACTAGTCAGGCATCGAAATAGGGTTCACCTTAAACTACACGAATAATTTTTTAAATGAAGAATATATCTTTAAGACTAATAAGTGTAATTTTTCTATAAATTGCGCAATCCTAAAGTACGAAAAATACTTTACAATTATTTAATTTCTATACATGCAAAATATATCTAGAGAAGGTGTCTCAAATTTAAATCAAATGGAGGTCAAATCGGTTACTTCCTCTTCATTACATGGTCGACAGCATTTTATTTTAAGGAATAATAATAAAAAAAAGATTTTACTTCAATTTTAATTTTATGATTTAATTCTTACATGCTTTTACTACCATAACCTAAATTTCCTTTGTAGTAGCTTCATCTTCTGTTGAACTAGACCATATCCACCATTCTCGAGTGAGTGGACACAATGAGCATTCTTGCATTCTGAGCAGTGGACACAATGTAGTAAGTACAGTTGGCTACAATGATTATGAGAGAACATATTGCTTGTGAGCCGCACTAAATGAATTTGAGGGTCGCAAGTTTGAGATGTCTTCTCTAGAACATATTCACTAGAGAATGGTAGAGCATTTTGATTTTTGTTGAATATTTTCGCAAGAGCAAAAATGCAGCAGATTCAATTTAAAGGCCTGAAACTGGAGAAATTTCAAACATGGCAAGTTTATGGTAAATCTCAGCTAGGAGAGGTTCTGTGTTAGTTTAGAGTTACTGAGGGGATTGACTGTTTGGGACGGTTTACGCCTGAGCTTCACTTTTTTCTACAAAATTGGATAAATATCCAACTGACAAGGACCCCCAAGTGCTCAGAGCTGGATATGCAAAGAAGAAGTGCTCTTCGGAAACAGATAGAACTCTCTAATTAAAAACATCCAACATTTTGCCTCCTTTTCACCGAGGTCACAGTGGATGTTAGTGGAAAGAAAGAAAGAACAGAGAGAGATGACATCATGGGATAGCAAATCACTATATGTGATGATTTCGAAGTTACTAATTGTCTTTTTTCATAATGGAAATGTAAATAAAGACTTTATTAAGTGCAATCAGATATCTTTTTTTTTTCTGATTAAAGATTGTTTTTATTACAAGAAATTTTTTCTGTCTTTTTAACGTCTAAGAATTATTTTTAAATTAATCTGTTTTGTAGTTAAAGAATTATCGTCGTAAAATTCAGTCACTGATATCTATTTTATATTCCCCATAGGCGACTCTTTCTCATATCACAACGGACATCTATTTAGTACGAAAGACAAAGATAACGACCTGACTGAAGGAAGCAGCTGCGCAGAATCTTACAAGGGAGGATGGTGGTATCGTACATGTCACTTAGCAAATCTGAATGGATTATACTTGAATGGAACTCACAGCTCTTATGCTGATGGAGTGGAATGGCATACGTGGAAGGGATACAACTATTCATTCCCATTTGCTGAGATGAAGATCAGATCTTTCGGTTTCCTCAAACACCAGAAAGAAGTAACCACCTTAACTCCGGAAAAGTAAAAGATGATTAAATAAGATGATCCCTATTTTCTATGATCCTCTTTGTAAATCATAAATCAATGCTTTGCAAATATTTATGAGTGATTATTTTTTTATTGGTGCATCAGTGATTTCTTAATTTTTAAGCAGCCAGTGATATCCACCCTTTACGCACAAGGGAGCCGGATTTAGAATGAAAAGTGAAGAGGGGTCACATTTCAAATGAAAAGTGAACGGGTTGGGTTGTTTTACCTCTGAGCGTCACTTTTTTGCACACCATGGGCTAAATGGCCAGGTCACATGGACCCCGAAGGCTCAGAGAAGGTTGGGAGAGGGAACCCACTGGAACAGCTGTTGGGAGACAGGTGGTAGACTCCCGTCAAGGCCATCCAGCGTGTTCTTTAACGTGCACAGGGTATGGTTCTTCCGCACATGGGGTCACGGCTTAACGTCCCATCCGACGGACGGCGGCCTTTCCAAGCCCATCGTGTCCCCTACTGACCGTGGGCAGGGCGGGGAATTTTGCGGAGATAAATCTCAACGCTGACCCAGCTGGGACCTGGAACTACAGATTACGAGCCTGGCGCGCTACCGACTGAGCTAAAAGTCGCCCCCAAAAAGTGAACGGGAGTTGGATTTAAAGTGAAAAGTTAACGGGTGCCATTATCATTCATATCCAAAATATAGGGAGAGGTTGCAATAAAATGCACCCAAATACAAAGAAAACAACGATTTCTTATATTCATTTAAAAGGTTCATTAAAAGATATAAAAATTTTCTATATAGTAACCACTTACTACTTCATCAACAAATTTCTCAATCTATTATTTTTGGTCTGATTAAATTATTTGGGACACCATAGGTTGGACCGCGTTGCTATGCCCTCAATCAATTACATCCTTGCCTTTCTTTGGTGGGGAGCGGGGGTGGCTCAGTCGGTAGTTCCCAGGTTCGAGTCCCAGCTGGGTCAGCGTTGAGATTTATCTCCGCAAAATTCCCCGCCCTGCCCACGGTCAGTAGGGGACACCGATGGGCTTGGAAATGCCGCCGTCCGTCGGATGGGACGTTAAGCCGTGGCCCCGTGTGCGGGAGAGTCATACCCTGTGCACGTTAAAGAACACGCTGGATGGCCTTGACGGGAGGCTACCATCTGTCTCCCAACAGCTCTTCCAGTGGGTCCCTTCTCCCAACCTTCTCTGAGCCTTCGGGGTCAATGTGACCTGGCCATTTAACCCATGGTGTGCAAAAAAGTGCCGCTCAGAGGTAAAACAACCCAACGTTAAAGAACACGCTGGATGGCCTTAACGGGAGGCTACCATCTGTCTCCCAACAGCTGTTCCAGTGGGTCCCCTCCCCCAACCTTCTCTGAGCCTTCGGGGCCCATGTGACCTGGCCATTTAGCCCATGGTGTGCAAAAAAGTGCCGCTCAGAGGTAAAACAACCCAACGTTAAACAACACGCTGGATGGCCTTGACGGGAGGCTACCATCTGTCTCCCAACAGCTGTTCCAGTGGGTCCCCTCCCCCAACCTTCTCTGAGCCTTCGGGGCCCATGTGACCTGGCCATTTAGCCCTTGGTGTGCAAAAAAGTGCCGCTCAGAGGTAAAACAGCCCAACCCTTCTTTGGTGGTGTTTTGCCCATTACAATCTCTATTTTGTGTTCTATTTGGGACTACTTTTTCCCTAGTTGAACTGTCATTTAAGTATAGAACGAAACTTCAGCCAATGAATAGTCACACTTGAAGATCCCGATAGCTTTTGGATTATTCTAGAACGGGAGTTCCTAAACTTTGCAGCATAACACTCTCTTTTTGCATTTTTGAGAAGCAATCGTGCCACCCCACCTCTCGTTTATCAGTAATCAACTCCCCTGTTGACACAAAATAATTCCCATCTTCGCGACCCCCCCCCCCCCTCACCCCCAGGTTTCGGAACCTCTGTTCTGGAAGAATTTACAGCGAACACAAATCCGCATTCTTGCTGGAGAGCTCATCAAAACTTGATCATCTGGATTGTGGTGACTCGTCGTCATGTACAATAAACGTATTTGATATTGGTGATTTTTTTATATATCAGTTAACGGTTTCTGAAGTTTCGATTGCTTCCAATTCTTTTAACTAGAAATAATTTTGCTAGGCTGACCTTCTTTATCAGAGAAATGATTTGATATTATCTCTCATGATAAAAAAAAACTTTCATCTTAAACAACAAAATGCTGACTTTTATATTAATATTTTTGTGCATACAACATGAATGTTGTGTGTACCAAAAATCTTATACACTTTATTGTTATATTTATAATATTTATATATATATAATAATAGTATATTTATATTATTATGCAAATAGTATTAATTTTATTATTTAAAATAAAACCTTGCTTTCCTCACATCTCTCTGAAAAAAGGTAACAGATTGTGTCTGTCAGAGGGTTGGTTTACCTCTGGGCGGCACTTTTTTGCACACCATGGGCTAAATGGCCAGGTCACATGGACCCTGAAGGCTCAGAGAAGGTTGGGGGAGGGGACCCACTGGAACAGCTGTTGGGAGACAGATGGTAGCCTCCCGTCAAGGCCATCCAGCGTGTTCTTCAACGTTTGGTTGTTTTACCTCTGAGCGGCACATTTTTTGCAAACCATGAGCTAAATGGCCAGGTCACATGGACCCCGAAGGCTCAGAGAAGGTTGGGGGAGGGGACCCACTGGAACAGCTGTTGGGAGACAGATGGTAGCCTCCCGTCAAGGCCATCCAGCGTGTTCTATAACGTGCACAGGGTATGGCTCTCCCGCACACGGGGCCAAGGCTTAACGTCCCATCCGACGGACGGCGGCCTTTCCAAGCCCATCGGTGTCCCCTACTGACCGCGGACAGGGCGGGGAATTATGCGGACATAAATCTCAACGCTGACCCAGCTGGGACTCGAACCTGGGAACTGCCGATTACGAGCCTGGCGCGCTACCGACTGAGCCACCCCTGCCCTGTCTGTCAGAGGAATATGTCTTGACCTTCTACCTCTGAAATGTCAAATTTCTACCATAAACAGACCATTTGCAACATTCGTTAAAAGTTTCTCCTTTTCCATATTTAGTGCCCTCCAACGATGTAAATTAAAACTATCTAAGGATTTAAAAAATGCGATTTATAATATTTCATTAATACCAATCCAAATAAAAGCGAATTTTCCCATTGTTTCTTGAAACAAAAACAAAAAAAATGAATTTTCACACTCACCCTGGTAGTAAGGGGCGAATTCATTATTGCCAATGCAAACCTCGTGACCTTCACATTCCAGCACCAAAACTTTCGAAGAATTTTCCAGCATAAATATTTCGACTCTTCTGATACCTCTTTGGCAATCAGCTACTAGAGAGGGGCGGGGGTGACTCAGTCGGTAGCGCGTCAGGCTCGTAATCTGCAGTACCCAGGTTCGAGTCCCAGCTGGGTCAGCGTTGAGATTTATCTCCGTAAAATTCCCCGCCCTGCCCACGGTCAGTAGGGAACACCGAAGGGCTTGGAAAGGCCGCCGTCCGTCGGATGGGACGTTAAGCCGTGGCCCATGTGTGGGAGAGCCATACCCTGTGCACGCTAAAGAACACGCTGGATGGCCTTGACGGGAGACTACCATCTGTCTCCCAACAGCTGCTCCAGTGGGTCCCCTCCCCCAACCTTCTCTGAACCTTCGGGGTCCATGTGACCTGGCCATTTAGCCCATGGTGTGCAAAAAAGTGCCGCTCAGAGGTAAAACAACCCAACCCAACAGCTACTAGAGAAGTAAGAAACGCAATTGATTTCATTTCTCCTACATCAAAATGAAATGCACTTCGCTTATAATAGAAAGATTTTTCAATTTCTTCAACATAGTTCCTGTTGTTTTTTAATCGAAGACTTGCTGCTTTCTATTGTAGAAAAAGCAATACGACTGCTGCTTTAAAAGCAGAAACGTAACTGCGACATCTGTCATCGAAGAACTGAATGAATATGAACTGCGAACAGAGGCGTCACTATTATGAATTCGCAGAGGCGTTTACATTTCTTTTAGCTGGTGTCGATTTTTTTCTCTTTAAATTCTTGACGACGGAATATATTTAACCTCCTTCCTCCATCGGAACTGACGCAGTCCCAGGGTATCCTTTCACCAAGTAACAGCTGGCTCGCCGAACGTCAATAGTGAGTTTTATATGTCCTTCCTTCTGTCACTTTGTTATTACATTTTGATAACCTTAATCCTTAAGTTCTATTTGTTGCCATATAAGGGACACTAATTGTAGAATTATTCTTAATTAATTCCAAAGTGTTGCTGCCGAAAGTAACTGTTAAATAAAACACTAGAAACTGTTAAAATATATTTTAGAAAATTGTTTCACCTAAAAGAATATGAACTTACAATTGATGAAATAATTTTAAAACTTTATTTTGTATTCTTTTGAATTTTCTTTAGTCTCCGTTTGCAAAACATGTTCATTTAGGTCCGCATGGCAATAACATAAGGTGACCAAATGTCCCCATTTTCAGAGGACAGTTCCTGGATGAAAAGCTCTCTCCCAGACGAAGAAATGTCCTCGGAAGTGTCTCCGGAATTTGTTTTTCGGTATTAAATATTAAATTAACTGTACAACATGCGCAGATCTTTTAGTAATAGAGTAATAGTATTAACACTGTCATAAAAATAATCTGACTGTAATGCAGGTGATTGAATTTGGGTTGGGTTGGGTTGTTTTACCTCTGAGCGGCACTTTTTTGCACACCATGGGCTAAATGGCCAGGTCACATGGACCCCGAAGGCTCAGAGAAGGTTGGGGAAGGGGACCCACTGGAACAGCTGTTGGGAGACAGATGGTAGCCTCCCGTCAAGGCCATTCAGCGTGTTCTTTAACGTGCACAGGGTATGTCTCTCCCGCACACAGGGCCATGGCTTAACGTCCCATCCGACGGACGGCGGCCTTTCCAAGCCCATCGGTGTCCCCTACTGACCGTGGGCAGGGCGGGGAATTTTTGCAGGTGATTGAAAAACTGAGTCTATAACTTTGTATCGAAAGTATTAATTGCGAGCTATCAAACTAAGACGACCAGATGTCGCCGAAAAACAGGAACGTCTGGTAACCTTAGTTGACAGCTTGAAACTGAATTTTCAAAAGTCGTATTATCTACTTCTGTAAATCTGGTCACCCTACAATAATATCGTGTTCCAAACATTGTTAGAGTATCTAAATTTCTTCAGGATGCTTGGTTGTTGTACCTCTGAACTAGAATTATGTGTATTCAAGACTAAATGGCCATGTCACAAGAACCCCGAAGGATTGAGTTGGTGAGCCAGAAACAGATACAATCTTCCCATCCAGCGTGTTCTTTAAGATGCACAGGATATGGGCTCTCTTGCACATATGGACACGACTTAATCTAATGGGTATAAAAATGGTCTTAAAAAGTTAAGGTTATTCTACAATTAATTGCCATTATCATCCTGACGGAGGGGTGGGGGTGGCTCAGTCGGTAGCGCGCCAGGCTCGTAATCTGTAGTTCCCAGGTTCGAGTCCCAGCTGGGTCAGCGTTTAGATTTATCTCCGCAAAATTCCCCTCCCTGCCCACGGTCAGTAGGGGACACCGAGGGGCTTGGAAAGGCCGCCGTCCGTCGGATGGGACGTTAAGCCGTGGCCCCGTGTGCGGGAGAGACATACCCTGTGCACGCTAAAGAACACGCTGGATGGCCTTGACGGGAGGCTACCATCTGTCTCCCAACAGCTGTTCCAGTGGGTCCCCTCCCCCAACCTTCTCTGAGCCTTTGGGGTACATGTGACCTAGCCATTTAGCCCATGGTGTGCAAAAAAGTGCCGCTCAGAGGTAAAACAACCCAACATCCTGACGGAACTGCTTCCATTAAATGAAAGGGAAAAATATCGAAAATTTAAACTAAGGTCAAATTGTTTCTGAGTTGTGGAAGAGTATTAGATTCGGTCCGAAAATCATTTATTATAAACAGCGCCCCTTAGGTAAGAGTGAGAGAGGCACCAGCCACCGGAACCCGCGCAACAGAGAAAAAATTTAAATTGGTTGACAAAAAGTAGAAAAAACGAGGGGAAAATATACAAACATGAAGAAAAACATCAGGACAAGAAAAGGAGAAACATTAGTTTAAGATTTCCTGGAGATTTCTTGTTCAAAGGAGAAACAAGGCGACTGCAAATAGTTCTTGATCTGGTCCCCACGAATGTTAAGGGCGTAGTAATTTCTAGTTTTACTGTTTTGTAGCCTTTTTCTGTTTTGCAATGCAAAGATGTGAGTCGAAACCTACGAAGTTAAATTAGTCGGTAAAAAAGGTTCTTTGAACACATTGAGGTATAAATAAGTTACCCTTCAAACAGCTACTTGTTCCAGAGGCCTGACAGGAACCTGTCAGTTTATACGACTTAGTGGCGGCTCGTAACTAATATTAGTTGGGGTGCTGCTCCAGAAAATTTTTAGCCTTTGTTTAAAATTGTGTAAAAGGAAACAAACATGTATAAGAAGAAAATTTATTCACAAACTTGATAAAATCCGAAAACAACAAAATCAAACATTTTTTACTTACTTTAACCTAAATTGTTACAGTTCAAGCTTAATCTATTCATTTAAAAATGAAATCCATTCTTCTTGTTTTAATTTGCGCGAAAAAAAATGAATCAAATAGAAGAGCTGGAAGCAGGATAATAATCTAATTCTACACTTTATCACATTCAAGAATATGGTACACGGTTTTTAAGCACAACACACGCGGAGTAAAAAAAAACTACCTTCAACCAGCACGCCAGGGTCGGCACTGCGGGAACGACAGTGCTCTCTCTCCCTTGCAGCCTCGCGTGTAGCTTCCTATGTGCGCATGCGCACAACAGTCAAACACCTCGCCGCTAGTACTGTGAAGCGCACAGTTCCATACAAAGATTTTTGTATCTTTTTCATAAACTGGGGGATGGCTACTGACATTAAGCTTAAGGATTATATATTGCACAAGTAAAAAAGAAAGAATTAAAGAAAAAAGGACTCATTATATTAAATGTTATCGATAATATCAAGTTGAAATTGGGGGTGCTGCAGTTCCACAGTGCCTATACGCGAGCCGCCAATGCTCAGTAGAAATATAACAGAAACAACCACACCTCACCATAGACGAATCCAGGCCCTTTTTTTCAGTAGCCAAGCACGCGGCCAAGGGACGACAAAACAATGTAATAAGCTATGACTGATAGTCTCTATTCCATTACGAGATGCACTTTTAATACTTTGGATTATTGTCTCCTAACGAAGGTGTTTTAGACATTTGGGAGGTTTTTTGAGCAAGTCGTTAGAAGTAGATTGATTAAAGTATCGAATAGCTCGTGATTAACATAGCATGTTCTGTTTCGACAAACAAACCTTAGTAATCATGGATCTGTATCAAAATATTCAAAAATCTATACATACAAAAAGTATTATTTCAACTAATTTTATACAGAAAAAAAAATAGTTTTAGTTTGAATTCCATGAAGGAGAATGAAAAGGAGAAAGGCCTTAGAAAAAGTACAGGGAAAGCTGGAACAAATATTTGGGTACCACTGCTTTATATTCTCGACCAGGGCCGGATCTCGAGGGGGGGGGGGAGGAGATATGCGTCCCGTTGAAAATGTTACCAAAGGTAATAAATTAAAAAGAATAATAAATATCCCCTCAAGCAGCTGCTTGCCACACAGGTCTGAGAGGAGCCTGTCAGTTTATATGCCATTGTAGATGGTCTGTGAGCATGGCAGGACCACAGCAGAAAAACAATACAAACATTCATCCCTTATCTGGAGCTCGAACCCACGTCCATTTGATTAATAGCCAAGTGCGCTCTCCATGGCTGAGTGGTTAACTCAGCCATGGAGAGTAAAAAATATTAAACGTGTATATTTCACGCATTTTTTATTAAATTTTTGAAAACCTCTGAAACGAAGGTGTGCGGGAGAGACATACCCTGTGCACGTTAAAGAACACGCTGGATGGCCTTGACGGGAGGCTACCATCTGTCTCCCAACAGCTGTTCCAGTGGGTCCCCTCCCCCAACCTTCTCTGAGCCTTCGGGGTCCATGTGACCTGGCCATTTAGCTGGCCATTAGCATTAATGGCCATTGGCATACCTGGCCATTAGCATTAATGGTGTGCAAAAAAGTGCCGCTCAGAGGTAAAACAACCCAAAACAACCTGAAACGAAGAGGAAAATGTTACACTGTAATGGAAATCTAGTCTCCTACCCCTTCTCCCCTTCTTTACCATTTCCGAGCTCGATTGCATTGCCTGCTTCCCCCCCTTCGTTTCTTTTCTTCATTCGAGCCTGTTCTCGACGAAAGATTTCTTGAGATGTAGCTGGAGTGCCTTCAAATTATGGTATGCACTTCTCGCGGGTATGAGAGACTTCATTTGACAGGAGAGCAAAAAAAATTTCACTTTCAAATGAACATACAAATGAGAAGTGATGGATAAACATGGTAAGGTGGTTGAAGGTGAGAATTCTACTTGCCCACAAAAATCCATAACCACGAGAAATATTCTTCGAAGTCAAAGAGGTCGAATGTCTCGTTGATCGAAGTGAGTCCAGAAGTTGCCGCTCAAGTTATAAGAACTTGTTGTGTTGCAGTCTTTTAAACCTGTCAGACACTGCACCAAGTCCGAAACTGAATCAATCAATGCAGTTAATGAAAAGATAAATATTGCAGGTTGGGTTGTGTTGTTTTACCTCTGAGCGGCACTTTTTTGCACACCATCTGCTAAATGGCCAGGTCACATGGACCCCGAAGGCTCAGAGAAGGTTGGGGGAGGGGACCCACTGGAACAGCTGTTGTGAGACAGATGGTAGCCTCCCGTCAAGGCCATTTAGCGTGTTCTTTAACGTTGTGTTGTTTTACCTCTGAGAGGCACTTTTTTGCACACCATGGGCTAAATGGCCAGGTCACATGGACCCCGAAGGCTCAGAGAAGGTTGGGGGAGGGGACCCACTGGAACAGCTGTTGGGAGACAGATGGTAGCCTCCCGTCAAGGCCATTCAGCGTGTTCTTTAACGTTGTGTTGTTTTACCTCTGAGAGGCACTTTTTGGCACACCATGGGCTAAATGCCAGGTCACATGGACCCCGAAGGCTCAGAGAAGGTTGGGGGAGGGGACCCACTGGAACAGCTGTTGGGAGACAGATGGTAGCCTCCCGTCAAGGCCATTCAGCGTATTCTTTAACGTTGTGTTGTTTTACCTCTGAGAGGCACTTTTTGGCACACCATGGGCTAAATAGCCAGGTCACATGGACCCCGAAGGCTCAGAGAAGGTTGGGGGAGGGGACCCACTGGAACATCTGTTGGGAGACAGATGGTAGCCTCCCGTCAAGCCATCCAGCGTGTTCTTTAACGTTGGGTTGTTTTACCTCTGAGCGGCACTTTTTTGTACCCCATGGGCTAAATGGCCAGGTCACATGGACCCCGAAGGCTGAGAGAAGGTTGGGGGAAGGGACCCACTGGAACAGCTGTTGGGAGACAGATGGTAGCCTCCTGTCAAGGCCATCCAGCGTGTTCTTAAACGTTGGGTTGTTTTACCTCTGAGCGGCACTTTTTTGCACACCATGGGCTAAATGGCCAGGTCACATGGACCCCGAAGGCTCAGAGAAGGTTGGGGAAGGGGACCCACTGGAAGAGCTATTGGGAGACAGGTGGTAGCCTCCCATCAAGGCCATCCAGCGTGTTTTTTTAACGTGCACAGGGTATGACTCTCCCGCACACGGGACCACGACTTAACCTCCCATCCGACGGGCGGCGTCCTTTCCAAGCCCATCGAAGTCCCCTACTGACCGTGGGCAGGGCGGGGAATTTTGCGGAGATAAATCTCAACGCTGACCCAGCAGGGACTCGAACCTGGGAACTACAGATTACGAGCCTGGCGCGCTACCGACTGAGCCACCCCGCCCCAAATATTGCAGGTATCAGTGGAATTGGGAAAAGCTACCAAGTACACGAAATGGGTAATGGAAACAGAGAACGATTAGTGAGTGCCCTACAAAAACCTGCTAAAAGATGAACGATATAATAATTATGGGTATTATAATTAAGCCGGGGGAGAGAAGGCAATTTCAAACAAAAACGAATCACAGTAAAATCTCGATATAAAGAAACTATATAATGCCAGAATAACGAAATATTGAGTATAACGAAGTGTTTTTACCAACCCCGTCAATTTACTATGTAACTCTATGTAGAAATGTTTCGTTTTAACGAATACCAGAATAACGAAAATATCATTTTAACGAAATGAAAACTGATCCCGATACAAAAAAAAACAATGACCAGTATAACGAAATTGGTAAGAAGAAAATCATTAAACGATATGTACAAACTGCATTTTTCCATCTTTTATGTGGTTTGGATTTCATCATCTGGCAACGCTCCAATGATTTGAATGCTGAGAAATATCCAACCAATCACAGCGTTATTAATCTCATTCTATTATACAGGAATTATTAATTATTCAAAACTCATGGGCCAAACTTTAAGGGGTGATAGAACACACCTAAACAAGCACTTTTCGTCACACAATGCATGGTTGGAACTCAAGCAATAAAGCGCTAGAGGGCGCTTTCCAGTGAACACTTATAAGCACTGGTTTTCGAACTCGTTGTCATTTCTACCGTGGATTGCAGAATGGATGGATTGTTTCACAAATCAGAAGGCGGACATGCATTTCACGTACAGAGCTGTGGACGGGAATGCGAGATGCGAGGAAACCCAAAGACTGTACTGGGAGCGCTTTCCGATCAGACACGTGCCTGATTGTAAAGCCTTTCAGCTATTGCACTGGTATCTGTGCAAAACGGGCTCCTTTGTCAGCGGCTTGCAGGATGCAGGGTGTAAAGGAGTGTGAGGACGCCATGTGTTACAGAGGAAATTCTACGTAGGGTTGGAGATCATCCCAAATGTAGCACGCAAGCAATTTCCCATGCCGTAAGTGTGCCCCAATCGACGGTGTGGTGAGTTCTACGAGACCAACGATTACACCCCTAACCATGCACAGAGGGTGCACGCCTTGACACCTGCAGATTATGGGCCTCGTGTGGATTTTTCACAGTGGTCCCTGCAGCAGACTGCAGCGCTACCGGACTTTGATGCACATGTCTTATTCACTGACAAATGCACCTTTAGACGTGAGGGAACTTTTAATACCCACAATTCCCATGTGTGGGCCACCAATAATCCGCACGCCATACGTTCACATTCGTACCAGCCGCGTTTCTCCATAAATGTTTGGGCTGGAATCCCCCATGACCGTTTGATTGGTCCATACCTTCTGCCAGCCCGACTGAAAGGGAGAACATACCTCGTATTTTTACAAGAAGTCTTGCCAAAATTACTGAACCCTGTTCCAGCAAACATTCAAACACGTATGTGGTTCCAAAATGACAGAGCGCCACTCCATTTCAGCGTGGATCTTCGGAACACCTTGGGTGCAATATTTCCCGGACGATGGACTGGTCGTGGTGGTCCCATCGCATGACTGCCACTATCTCCTGATCTCTCATGTCTGGACTTTTTCCTATGGGGACATATGAAAAGCCTCATCTACGATAGCCCCATCGATTCCAATGAGGACCTTGTTGCCAGGATTTCTATTGCCGCTGCCGCTGTACGAGAAATGTTTGGTGTTTTCGCCCATGTACGCCGATCACTACGTCGGAGGTGTGAAGCCTGCATTAATATTCGCGGTCGCTCTTTTGAGCAGTTTCTGTAATTTGTTCAATAAAATTCTGTACTTTCTGTTCTGCAATTTCTGCAATTGTTTCAAACCTCTTCTGTCATTCTTGTGTTTCTTCATTTCTTGACAGAGTAACTGCTAACCCCTAGCGCTTCACCGCTTGAGTTCCGACCATACATTGTATGACGAAAAGTGCTTGTTTCGTTGTGTTCTATCACCCCTTAAAGTTTCGCCCAAGAGTTTTGAATCGCCTGTATATCGCCCGGCATGTATTTTTGGCGATCTCACTATTTGCCATAGATACTTTGTAGAAGATCCGGCATAATGCTTTAAAGCGGCTGGCCACATTCATCATCATCATCATCCTCAAGCAGCCATGGGCTACGGAGGTCCAACTGGACCGTGAAATTTAGTTCTCCATGCAAGTCTGTCCTGAGCTACATCTGCTGCATCCGGCCACTGCACACCAATTCTAACAAGGTCCTGTTTGACATTGTCTGCCCACCGCATCCTTGGTCTCCCCCTCTTTCTGAAGTCTTTAGGCACACTCTTCATAACCATATTCGCCAATCTATAATTATCCATACGGGCAACATGGCCAAACCAACGGAGTCTCTCTCTGCACAATATGCTGCTTAAAGGAGGTTGCAGACTCCTTTGCCTAACCTCTTCATTAGTTACCTCTAGAATCAAAAGCATCAAGTTTACTGTCGTCCACCAGTCCATTTAAGGCCAAAATCTTTCCCTTGGAACGAATTTCGTACAACATAATCAATAACCAAGCTAAAGAGAAAAGGAGACAAAATGCACCCTTGTCGAACACCAGAAGTAATGCTAAACCAATTGTTACAAGACTTATCAACTCTCACACACGACTCAGTGTTATTATAGAGAGCTTTCATTATGTTAACTAACTTGTCAGGTATACCATATGATCTCACAATCAACCACAAATCATGACGATCAACAGAGTCGAAAGCCTTTTTGAAATCAACAAAGCTAGCAACCAAAGGTTTCTGAAACTCTAAACATTTCTCAGAATCTGCCTAAATGAAAATATCTGATCCACACATCCCCTACCACTTCTGAATCCACATTGCTCATCACGCAATTGCCTGTCAACCAGATTCTTAATTCTGTTAAGCACAATCATGCAAAGAACTCTTTTCCGCGCACGGCAAACACGAGGGCGAGCGTTTAGAACCCTGTGAAGGTAACCGAGCCAGCGGAACCTTCACAGGGTGGTCCCCCTCACCACGTACAGGCGCTCATACCGAGGGGGCTAGTAGGGTATTGATTAAGGACATTCCTGCAGTTCTTTCTTTCTGAAATAAGCTCAAGTGCCTTATCACTCAGATAATTCTGTCTCTTCTGCTCCTTTGTTCCTAAAAGAGTACTGTTTGTCCAAAAAAGCCTGTTTAAAATGATTCCATTCTTCCTCAACTTCAGTAGTAAGCATATCATGACTGTCATAATGACTAAGTAACCTATCATGGTAGGCTTTGGCTATAACTGGGTCTTTCAGATCTTCAGTATTAAAAGTAAATTTTTTAACCCTACCACAACACTTTTTAAGTTTAAGTTGCAACACACTTTTAACAAGGTAATGGTCAGATCGAATTTCAGCTCCCCTATATGACCTGGTATTTCTAACTAGCCCATTTGCTGTTAATTAATATATAATCAAACATATTCTTATGCAGCCCATCAGGTGAAACCCATGTGTATTTATGTATGTCGCGGTGTTTGTAATAAGTGTTAGTTTTTCTGAATCCATTGAGTTTACTTACCTGTAGGAGACGTTGCCCATTGCCATTGCAGCTACCAATACCAAAAGGGCCTATTACTCCTCGCCAAAGGTCAGAGTCGGTACCAACTTTGGCATTGAAGTCACCAAGAACAAGGGTAATATCTCCTTTCTTGACAGAATTCAAAATATCCTGAAGCTGTCAGTAAAACCTATCCTTCTCATCCTCATCGGCATCCTCAGTGGGGGCATAACAACAGATATCATTCAAGTCTAACGCTTGTCTGAAATTTTGCTGTAAAAAACCTTTCATTAATGCACTCATATCCTAGAAGAGCATTACGAGCATATCTGCTTAGAAGCAGACCTTGGAGATGATTATTTTCTTCCCACCCTAAGAGAAATTTAAGATTATTTTTAAGAATCTGACCTTTATCTGTCCATCTGGTCTCTTGCCGAGAATATCAAAATTATAACGGTGGAATTCTTGTGTGAGGACATCAAGAGAAAAAGCTCTGTGCAGAGTCCTCACATTCCAACTACCTATGGAGATAAAATGGTTAGTGGAATGTTTAAAGAAACTATATTTATAGAGAGAGGGAATGCCGACAATATCAAACAGCCCCCTAATCGCAGACATGGGACAAAGACTCGTTCCCCCACCACTAAAGGCTGAAGCCATTTACACTGAAAGACTTCCTCCAATGTAGAATTTGACGATGCCAATAGAAGCAAAGCGTTCAGGTGTCCGCGATGACCTCTGCTCGGGATTATCCACCAGCTGATAAACATATCCTGTGAATCTATTCACTTGGGGCTGTTAACCCACAAACAAACAGAAAACACAGCGGAAGATTTTCTCTCCACAGAAGTCCACCATCATCATCATCATCATCATCATCATCCTCAAGCAGCCATGGGCTACGGAGGTCCAACCAGACCACGCAGTTTACTTCTCCAAGCATATCTGTCCTGAGCTACATCTGCTGCATCCGGCCACTGCACACCAATTCTAACAAGGTCCTGTTTGACATTGTCTGCCCACCGCATCCTAGGTCTCCCCCTCCTTCTGAAGCCTCTAGGCACACTGTTCATAACCCTATTCGCCAATCTATAATTATCCATACGGGCAACATGGCCAAACCATCGGAGTCTCTCTCTGCACAATATGCTGCTTAAAGGAGGTTGCAGACTCCTTTGCCTAACCTCATCATTAGTTACAAAGTTAAACCACCTAATACCCAAGATACTGCGTAAGCATCTAGAATTTAAAGCATCTAGTTTCCTGTTATCTTGTTTACACAGCGTCCAAGTTTCACTACCATAACTAACCCTAGATAGAACCAAACTATTATACAGTCTAATTTTAGTCTTTAGGTGTATACGCCTATTTCTCCACAATCTCCATAGATTATTAAAAGTCCCGGCAGCAATACCTATTCGTCTGTTAATCTCATGCCGCACATCACCAGTATCAGTTACATAGCTCCCAAGATAATTAAACTGTGACACCTGCTCAAGACTGCAACCATTCAGATTAACTGAATTACAACCTGCCTGACCAATTTTCATCACTTTAGTTTTCTCTCTGTTTATAACCAAACCTACTGTACTCCCAGTCTCATCAACAGTTCGAATGAAAGAGTTCATCTCATCAACATCATTTGCCAAAAGAGCTAAATCATCAGCATAATCTAAATCAGAAATTTTCGTATCTCCAGCCCATTTAAGGCCAAAAGCTTTCCCTTGAAGTGAATTTCGCATAACATAATCAACAACCAAACTAAAGAGAAAAGGAGACAAAATGCACCCTTGTCGAACACCAGAAGTAATGCTAAACCAATTACTACAAGACTTACCAACTCTCACACATGACGCAGTGTTATTATAGAGAGCTTTCATTATGTTAACTAACTTGTCTGGTATACCATATGATCTCACAATCAACCACAAATTATGACGATCAACAGAGTCGAAAGCCTTTTTGAAATCAACAAAGCTAGCAACCAAAGGTTTCTGAAACTCTAAACATTTCTCAAGAATCTGCCTAAGTGAAAATATCTGATCTACACATCCCCTACCACTTCTGAATCCACATTGCTCATCACGCAATTGCCTGTCAACCAGATTTTTAATTCTATTAAGCACAATCATGGAAAGAACTTTACCTGGAACAGAGAGTAGGCTGATACCCCTATAGTTATCACAAGAACTGCGATCACCTTTTTTGAAAATAGGGATAATAATAGCTCTGGTAAAATCTTTAGGAACCATGCCTTTATCATAAAAGTTATTCAAAATTTCAGTCATCCAAGTGATAACCAAAACATTCCCAGCTCTGAGCATTTCAGTAGTAATTTCATCTACCCCTGGGGATTTATGAAGTTTCAGTTTAGAGATAGCCAAACTAACTTCAGATTGTGTTATAGGGCCAACATTAAAGCTGCCAATGCATCTATCATCATTACAAACAATGGGAGTAGAACTAACCACATTGTTTAGAACATCACTGAAATGCTCAGCCCACCTAGCCATGAGAGAATCCTCACCTTCTATAACCTTACCTTGTTTATCCTTCAATCCCTGTATGCCTGTCCGTTTTCTACCACATAAAACATTAACTATCTGGTACAGCTCTCTGCTGTTGTGCTGCCTAACCGCTTCCTCAGCTTTGTCAGCCAAGCTATCAAGCCAAAGATTTTTATCAGTAGCTAACTGATCCTTTACACGTTTATTAAGCTCTCTGTAATCTTTTCTATTAGGACTAGTAGGGTACTGATTAAGGACATTCCTGCAATTCCTTCTTTCTGAAATAAGCTCAATTGCCTTGTCACTTAAATAATTCTGCCTCCTCTGCTCCTTTTTTCCTAAAAGAGTACTGTTAGTTTCCAAAAGAGTACTGTTTAAAATGGCTCCATCTTCCTCAACTTCAGCATTAAGCAAACCATGACCGTCATAATGACTAAGTAACCTATCATGGTAAGCTTTAGCTATAACTGGGTCATTCAGAGCTCAGTATTAAAGGTAAATTTTTTAACTCTAGCACAACACTTTTTAAGTTTAAGTTGCAAGACACTTTTAACAAGGTAATGGTCAGATCCAATTTCAGCTCCCCTATATGCCCTGGTATTTCTAACAGAACTAGCCCATTTGCTGTTAATTAATATATAATCAATCATATTCCTATGCAGCCCATCAGGTGAAACCCATGTGTATTTATGTATGTCGCGGTGTTTGTAATATGTGTTAGTTATTCTGAAACCATTGAGTTTACTTACCTGTAGGAGACGTTGCCCATTGCCATTGCAGCTACCAATACCAAAAGGACCTATTACTCCTCCCCAAAGGTCAGAGTCGGTACCAACTTTGGCATTGAAGTCACCAAGAACAAGGGATCTCAAAGGAATCAAAAGGAATCAAAGGATCAAGAAAGGAAAAGAATCTCCTTTCTTGACAGAATTCAAAATGTCCTGAAGTTGTCCGTAAAACCTATCCTTCTCATCCTCATCAGCATCATCAGTGGGGGCATAACAGCAGATAACATTCAAGTATTTAATGCTTGTCTGAAATTTTGCTATAAGAAACCTTTCATTAATGCACTCATATCCTAGAAGAGCATCACTAGCATGTCTGCTGAGCAGCAGACCCACGCCTTGGTGATGCTTTCCATCCTCCCTCCCTGTAAAGAGAAATTTAAAGTTATTTTTAAGTATCTCACCTTTACCTGTCCATCTGGTCTCTTGCAAGCCTAGAATATCTAGGTTATAGCGCTGGAATTCCTGCATGAGGACATCAAGAGAATAATCTCTATGTAATGTCCTCACGTTCCACGTTCCACGTTCCTGCAGAAAGAAAATGATTAGTAGGATTTTTAAAGAAATTAGGTTTATTGAGATTGGTAGGGCCAACAATATCAAACAGCCCCCTGATCGCAGGCATGGGGCAAAGACCTGTTCCTCCTCCGCTAAAGGCTGAAGTCACCGATGCTGGTAGGAACTTCAGGCACCACCTTTTCAAGTGGACTTTTTCAAGAGCCACATGGCCTGCCTGAGACGCATTACTCCAGTTTAGGCTTGACGATGCCCAACTAGCTAAGTAAGGTTCAGGTACCTGCGATGGCCTCTGATTAGGATTATCCACCAGCTGATATAAGGTATCCCATGCCTCTGTTCACTTAGAGCTGGCAACCCAGAAGCAAACAGAAAACACAGCGGCAGACTCTCCCTCAACAGAGGCCCACCAGTGCAGCAAGTCCAGGATCCATAATCAAGCTCAAATCCATAAACAAGTCCAGTCTAGTAGGTATAAATGGTCAGCACCAGGACCCTGTGAAGTTGACCACTCCTCAGCAGGGTTGAAAAAAAAGAAAAAAGTTGCCGTAGATGACCAGATCAGCAGGCCATACTGAACTGGCAGCCCTCCCCTTCCGTTCCCTTCCAAAAGAGAGTATCTCTTTTGAAAGGTACTAACGGCCTGCACCACGAGAAGGCGGGGTCGGACATTAGGTGCTAGACCTGGCCGGTTCTGTGCATCATCACTAGGGATTGGTACACAGCTCTCCTTCCAGTTTACACCTAGCTACCATTTACAGGCCAAAAACAATACGAACATCCATGCCGTATCCGGGGCTCGAACCCAGGTCCCGTGCAGCAAATTCAGGATCTATAATCAAGCTCAGAGCCATATATCTGTCCAGTCCAATGGGTTTATATGGTCAGCACCAGGACCCTGTGTGGTTGACCACTCCTCAGCAGGGTAGAAAGAAAAGAAAAGTAGCCATAGTTGTCCACATCAGTAGGCCACACTAATCTGGCAGCACTCCCCTTCCGTTCACTTCCACAAGAGAGCATCTCTTTTGAAAGGTATTAACGGTCTGCACCACGAGAAGGCGGGGTCGGATATTAGGTGCTAGGCCTGGCCGGTTCTATGCATCATCACAGGGGATTGGTGCATAGATCTCCTTCCAATGACCATTTACAGACCATACCATATATTTACAGGCCACATTATCTTAGCGTAAAATGGAATTTTTAAATTTGGATATCTGCACGATTTAGATTGTTTTGCATTTCAGGTAACGTTAGCATCAGAGAAAAGCTCTTCCAAAGCAGTTGCAATCTGCAAGTTTTATTTTATCATTCGTTAAATTCAAGTTATTATTATATTTGTTCGTTATTATTATCGTTTTAATTACGTTCGTTGATTAGTTTCGTTTCGTTATTAGCAGCCAGGGGCGGGCATGCCCCCTCCTCTTCAGGCAAAAAATTATGAAACTTATGCATATTTCACACATTTGTCAGAAAATGTTTTAAAGACGTAAGAAAAAACGGTTGAAATGTTATACTGTAGTGGAAATTCGACGTCTTGACCGTATTTTCGCTGTTTAACCTTACATTTCACCCTTACATTTTTCCAGCTCGATTGTATTTCTTGTCCCTCCCCCACATTTTTCCGGCTGTATTTCTTGGGGGGGGAGGGGGGGGGCGATATTTTCTAGATCCGGGCCTGTTAGCAGCCAATATGGCGCAAAGTCTTCGCCGTTTCGTAATGACAATGCGTTCCAATCAATATCATTTCAGATTTCACGGAGAGGTGCTTTATTGGAACAGACAGTTAAAAAAATTGTGAACTCTTTTTTTAAGAAGTAAGCTCTAATTCACCATAAAGTTTTTCATAATGATTATTTTGTAGCATGTAACGATTTTTTTCCCTTTTTTTTATTGATTGTGCTCTAGAATAGTCATGGAGATACCAAAGCTCAACAATAGTGGCGGATCGGGATCAACTTTCGGGGAGGGGGGGGGGGGGTCAAGAATTGAAATCGGAAAATTTGCAAAACAGTTTTTTGAGTTTTGATCGATGCGGTTCTTTTAAAGTTTTCGATGAGCAAAAAAAAAAGCATTTGTGGTGGTGGGGGGTGGAAGGGGAGGATCGCTTCCAAACAGAAGCACCTGTTTTTAAGCAATGTAAATTTGTCAACACTAATTGGGTCGCACGAAAAGTTATTTTTTCTGCCTTTAACAACTTGGGAATTCCCACATCTATGGGGCGGGGGTGGCTCAGTCGGTAGCGCGTCAGGCTCGTAATCTGTAGTTCCCAGGTTCGAGTCCCAGCTGGGTCACCGTTGAGATTTATCTCCGCAAAATTCCCCGCCCTGCCCACGGTCAGTAGGGCACACAGATGGGCTTGGAAAGGCCGTCGGATGGGACGTTAAGCCGTGGCCCCGTGTGCGGGAGAGACATACCCTGTGCACGTTAAAGAACACGCTGAATGGCCTTGACGGAAGGCTACCATCTGTCTTCCAACAGCTGTTCCAGTGGGTCCCCTCCCCCAACCTTCTCTGAGCCTTCGGGGTCCAGGTGACCTGGCCATTTAGCCCATTGTGTGCAAAAAAGTGCCGCTCAGAGGTAAAACAACCCAACCCACATCTACGGTAAATATTGGTGCTCATTGTAGTTTGCCCATTTTAAAGTGCTACATCCAGAGGAGCAGTAGAGTTTGTAAGCATCAGTTATTTGCACTAGATCCCTTTGAAGATTGGATTGGATTGTTTTACCTCTGACCGGCACTTTTTTGCACACCATGGGCTAAATGGCCAGGTCACAAGGACCCCGAAGGCTCAGAGAAGGTTGGGGGAGGGGGACCCACTAGAACAGCTGTTGGGACACAGATGGTAGCCTCCCGTCAGGGCCATCCAGCGTGTTCTTTAACGTGTACAGGATATGGCTCTCTGTTGCACACGAGGCCACGTCTTAACGTCCCATCCGACGGACGGCGGCCTTTTCAAGCCCATCGGTGTCCCCTACTGACCGTGGGCAGGGCGGGGAAATTTTGTGGAGATAAATCTCAACGCTGACCCAGCTGGGACTCGAACCTGGGAACTACAGATTACGAGCCTGGCGCGATACCGACTGAGCCACCCCGCCCCTCCCTTTGAAGGAAGGACTTAGTATGCACCTATATAGATGTGAGGGTCAAATTAAAACATTTTTCTATTTATAGTGCTCTTTTGTACAGTAGGACAAAGCTCGACAAATCTCGTCCAGATAATAGGAGGCACCTTTAACATTGAGGCTCCGGGATGGATTCGAAGTTTTGTTTTCCAACGGAATGCACTGGAACTATTTTATAGAATTACTAAAAATTTAAAGTGCAAAGATCTTTTCTTATTGCGTTTTAAGGGATTTATTAGAGTTCGGACATGTTTTTCTGATCCGAGAAGAAAAGAAATCACTTTCCCTTGTAATTTTCCCCTTGATTTTCTTTGTTTTTCTGCCTTCCAACTGTGTAGGGGGGGGGGGGGGGGAGGAAGAGTGACTCTTGGAATAGTAGCGTCTATTGTGAGTAAACTCAAAATTTATACGTGCTTTTTGAGGACCACAATGAGAGTCTATGCGCAAAATTTCAGGTCGATAGGATCCAAAATGTCTGAGATACTGAACGTTTCAGAGAAAATGACAAAAGTGCAGAATAAGAATTTTGGAGGTTTCCTGTCGCCGATTGTTCAATGTGCATAAAGTATGTACTCTCTTTCAGATGCATTTGTTGCAATTTTGTATAGGGGATAAGTGGTTCAGTCGGTAGCGTGCTAGGTTCGTAATCTGTAGTTCCTAGAACCGAGTCCCAGCTGATCCAACGTTGAGGAGAGACGTAGTCTGTGCAGGTTTAAGAACACACTGGCTAGACTTGATGGGAGGCTTCCATGTATGTCATAACAGCTGTCTAGTGTGACTACTACCCCCAAACTACCCGTCTTGCCCATAGTCAGTAGTGGATAGCAATGGGCTTGGAAAGGCCGCCGCTTGGGGCGTTAAGCCGTGGCTTCCTGTGCGGGAGAGCCATTTCTGGGTACGTTAAAGAACACGCTGGATGGGCTTGACGGGAGGCCCCCATTTATGTCCTAACAGCTGTCCAGTGAATCCTCTTCCACCACCTTCTCTGAGCCCTCGAGGTTCTTATTACCTGGCCATTTAGTCCATTGTGTGCAAAAAAGGGCCGCTCAGAGATAAAAAACTGAACTCAGTTTTGTATAAAAGTAACATTTTTTTTATACTGTACTATTTCCGAAAAATGAAGTATGTTAATACATTCACACTTTTTTTTTTTAATTATCCCGACTTTCAGTAATTCATCTTGTGTAGCGTGAACACAATCTGTACAATTTACAGAAAATTTGTTTCGAGTACTGGCAGTATTAAACTTACCACTATGCCACCAGGTATCAGTTAATAATTCATAATTTTGTGTTTTTTGACAGCTATCTGAGCTAACAATGGCGAGCGGAAGTCGAGGAATATTCCTTCCTCTCACGTTCAATATCGTCATCATACTATTGTTGATGAATCCTTCAACAGAAGAAGAAACTTGCAATAGCATTTACAGTTCTTGCCAAGGGACGAAATTAAAAATGATGTTGGAATCTGCAATGATGTTTATTAATAAGGCTCAAAACTTCGTTCAAGGTAAAAAAAATTAGAGAAGCATTGGATTTCTTTAACTGATTGACATTGTTATACAACATATAGAATATTTATATAAAAATAAACTCTGTAATAAATTCTAGATCTTTATTTTAGAGTTTAAGCACCTACCCTAAAGAGCCAAAAAGTTAAACCAGAGAGCTACGTTATAAAATTTGCGAAATTGTCACATCCTGAAGCAGTGGATGGTTACGTCGGAAAGTCAATGTCTATATGTAAACGATTACGTATCCATGACGCAAAGATCAAACTTCGTATTATAGAGGCTGCAGACGCTGTTAGATAAGAGGTTAGGAGCCTCAATTGCCCTTAGTAATTGGTACATCATCACAGAATATGGGCGACAATAGTATCGTCAGTTGGATGTGCTTCAGTTGGTTGGTTGGTTGGGTTGTTTTACCTCTGAGCGGCACTTTTTTGCACACCATGGGCTAAATGGCCAGGTCACATGGACCCCGAAGGCTCAGAGAAGGTTGGGGGAGGGGACCCACTGGAACAGCGGTTGGGAGACAGGTGGTAGCCCCCCGTCAAGGCCATCCAGCGTGTTCTTTAACGTTCACAGGGTATGGCTCTCCCGCACACGGGGCCACGGCTTAACGTCCCATTCGACGGACGGCGACCTTTCCAAGCCCATCGGTGTCCCCTACTGACCGTGGGCAGGGCGGGGAATTTTGCGGAGATAAATCTCAACGCTGACCCAGCTGGGTCTCGAACCTGGGAACTACAGATTACGAGCCTGGCGCGCTACCGACTGAGCCACCCCCACCCGAAATGTGCTTCAGAAAAGGGGAATAGCTGGATTATTCTAGGTAGCATCCACATATAAAAATTGCATAAAATAATATAAAAAAATTATAGAAAACAAAATGTTTACAGAAATCTAGAGTTATAGAAACGAAACCTTTGCAGTAAAATACAGAATATAAAAAAAAAAACTTTTACAGAAAATTGTAGCATACAGAAACAAAACGTTTGCAGAAAAATAGAGCATGTGGAATGAACCCTTTACAGAAAAATAGAGAATATGGAAACAAAACTTTTACGGAAAAATACAACATATAGAAACAAAAGTTTTACAGAAAAATGTAAAATATAGAACCAAAACTTTTTCCCAAAAATTCACCATAGGTAAACAAAAGTTTTACAGAAAAATACAACATATGAAAGCAAATTTTACACAAATATACAACATATAGAAATAAACTTTTGCAGAAAAATGCAACACAGAAAAAAAGTACAAAGAACTGCTTTGTTCTTTTCTACCATTTAAAAAGAACGAGACAAACCTGGGATTTAATCCCAGGATGGTCTCGTTCTTTTTAAAGTTTTTTGTCCCAGGTTAATGTATAATCAGGTGCTGGAACAGAAAAATGCAAATCCTATTGGCGAAACGATTACAAAAAACATGCCAAAAACCTTAACCACTCAAATTGCAATGGAATTCAATAATGACTGTACATATCCTATTGATAAATCATAAAAGGCAGTGGTTCTGGACCTTTTTTGCTTCACGTACGCCCTGAAATAATTAAGTATGTAAATGGTGTACCCTTTGTATAGATAGATAAAACTATAGTTATAGTATAACAATGGGAATAAAATAAAACATATATTTATATAACATGTATCTAGCGACTTTTGCGCTCTCACGGCGTACCGCAAAAATTTTACCGCGTACCCCACATTGAGAACCCCTAATATTAGGGATAATAATCAAATCTGATAATGATTTATTATTTAATTTGCATCTAAAGGAAGGATTCAATTTGTATTGTAATTGTTTACTGAATTATAAGTAAAATTGGAAATTTAAATCGAAGCTGAGTCTGAGCCCCAGGCGATGTCTAGTGGAAGAATTTAATTTCGCTTTTAAAGTATGTTGTCTTCGAAAGAGATCAGATCGCAAGAGTCCCAAATATTAAAAGATGGATTGGGTTGTTTTACCTCTGAGCGGCACTTTTTTGCACACCATGGGCTAAATGGCCAGGTCACATGGACCCCGAAGGCTCAGAGAAGGTTGGGGGAGGGGACCCACTGGAACAGCTGTTGGGAGACAGATGGTAGCCTCCCATCCAGGCCATCCACTGTGTTCTTTAACGTGCACAGGGTATGGCTCTCCCACACACGGGGTCACGGCTTAACGTCCCATCCGACGGACGGCGGCCTTTCCAAACCCATCGGTGTCCCCTACTGACCGTGGGCAGGGCGTGGAATTTTGCGGAGATAAATCTCAACGCTGTCCAGCTGGGACTCAAACCTGGAAACTACAGGTTACGAGCCTGGCGCGCTACCGACTGAGCCACCCCGCCCCATATTAAGAGATGGGTAGAGAAAGGGAATTCATTAACAGCTGTTAGGAGATAAATGAGAATTGATCCTGTCAAATCCATCCAGCATGTTACGTACACAGGTATACAAGTAGAGGATACGGCTCTCATGTTAAGTCCCCTGATGGACGGCGCCATCGGTGTCCCCCTTTCTCAGCAAAATGAGAACGAGGGCAGACGAATATAAGAATAAAATAACTATAATAGATTCTCGAACTATGTAAAATCAAGCTATTAGCATGGCACGCTGTCGACTGAATCAAACTTGCTTCACCTTTAAGTGAAAGAATCTGCAAGAAATGGAATATTAATATTGTTGCGGATTACAAAAATGGATAGCCACTGAGCGTGAGTATTAAAAGCTATATTTCGAAACCAAATTCAATACAAAGTAAATTGTTACAAAGAAAATATGGATGCAGTATCTTATTAACAAATCAACTACTAACATGCACAAGTCATCAACCTTCCTGCACAGAGTACACAACATCAGCTCTGTCTATTCTACTAAATACTATCTTTTACTTGATTTACCATGTCACCCGAAGATCTTCAAGCATAAACAAATTCTCGTCCTGTGCTAGTAACTTATCACACACTAGCCGAACAAAAAGACAGTCCGTGCACACATCACGTAAACAGAACCTTCTTTTTACTTCCCGTGTACACAACACATAAAAGATCCCACTTTTATACTTCCGCGTACACAACACATAAAGATAATTCTTTATACTAAACGCGCACTGTCTCAGAACAGCTAACCGTTCATTTTCGAACTCTTCGACCGTTAACACACGACAGTTACACGCTCCACTGTTCTTCAAATTCTCCCAAAGTTCTTATTCGTTGGCTGAAACTTTTTGATTTCGGTTTCCAGATTCCTTCTGTCGTAACACTGCCCCCTTCCTAGGTCTTGTTCGTCCCGAACAATTCTGGATTCCAAAGCTTCTTCAGTTCTTCGATGAAACGGGGCCAAACGATCCACGTGAATCACTTTGCACTTTGTAGCTGGACGTCGACGAATGCGATATACCACGTCATTAATCCTGTTAACTATTGTATATGGACCTTCCCAAGGTTTCTGAAGTTTTGGAGATAGTCCTTTCTTTCTATGTGGACTGTATAGCCAGACAAGATCTCCTTGGTTGAAAACTGTTCCATTTATTTTACTGTCATATCTTGTTTTGGTTCTGTCACTTGCTATGTCGATGTTATGTCTAACGGAGTGATGGATTTCTTCTAGTCGTTGTTGTAACTCTTGTACGTATTGTGGAGTGGACACAGGCATTGCTTCGGCATTGCTTCGGGCCGACCATAGAAAAGGTCACAGGGAAGACGTAACTCTCTTCCAAAAAGCATCACGGAAGGTGTCTGTCCAGTTGTCTCATGCACTGCCGTCCTATATGCCAGCAAAAGGAGTTGTACATGGCGATCCCAGTCACGTTGGTGGTCGTTCACAAATAATGCTAAATGCTGTGCAATTGTTCTATTGAATCTTTCAACCATACCATCCGACTGAGGGTGTAAGGGAGTTGTTCTGGTTTTCTGAATGCCTAATAATTGGCAGATGCCTTTAAACACATTGGATTCAAAATTCCGTCCTTGTTCAGAGTGGAGTTGTAAAGGTACTCCATACCTACTAATGAAGTTATTAACTATCATCTCCGCCACTGTTGTTGCTTCCTGATCTTGGATGGGATATACCTCAGGCCACTTTGTGAAATAATCCATTACCACTAATAAATATCGATTTCCATCATCAGTTCTAGGAAACGGACCCATTACATCAATGGCTATTCTTTCAAAAGGGGCACCAACGTTATACGTCTGCAGCTTACCCCGACTCCTAGTCTTAGGGCCTTTCTTTGCTGCACAGGCTTCACATTGCCTACACCATCTTTCAACGTCTGCCCTACTTTTCAACCAATGAAATCGTTCCCTGGCTTTGGCTAATGTCTTTCAAAACGGATAGCATCGCTTTAGTTAGTTCTTTCATTTCATTATCCTTTTCTACAGTTTCTTCTGCACTTACAAATCTCACTGTGCGTTTGTTCGCTCGGGAGGAAAGCCTAGAGCACTCGTATTTCATAACATGTACCACAGCTGACTTTAAGGATTCACCTTCTAACATCCTCAGAGATTGCTGAGTGTCAGGGTCAGCAATAGCATCAATAAATTGTAATTGAGCTAAATTATCTTGAATTTCTGGTGGACAATTACTATAAGCCAATCTAGCTAGACGCTCAATAT
Source organism: Ryuthela nishihirai (assembly GCA_038380435.1). Lineage (NCBI taxonomy): Eukaryota > Metazoa > Arthropoda > Arachnida > Araneae > Heptathelidae > Ryuthela > Ryuthela nishihirai. Next base: position 55,093,478 of record JAWZYU010000027.1, read on the forward strand.
CACTAGCAAGCTCTTGCAAAGTTTCACCATTTTTCTGCATGTGATGTTTAAACTGAGTCACGTAATATTGTTTTAAATAACTATCACCAAACCTTAGTTCTAATGCAGAAACTAGACTTTGATAATCAAGTCGTTTTTCTTCTGGAACAGACTGCAAAACTTCCGCAGCAGAATTTCTTAAGGAAGCTGCAAGAAAACTGGCCTTTTGGAATTCATTCCACTCATTGGCTGTAGCGATAACTTCGAATTGTGTTTCAAATACTGTCCAAGATGATTGACCATCATATGTAGAAGGTTTAGTTGTATTTTTAGCGATACGTGTAATAACATTATTTTCACTAGCAGAAGGTAACATTTCATTTCTCAAAATCTGAAACTGGCGTTCACAATCAGTTTTTACAATTTCAATTTCATGTTTATAATCTAACTTAACACTATCAAGATCATATTTTACACTGTCAATTTCAACCTTTAAACAATCACATTGTTTATTAAATTCGGTTTTAATGTCCTTACACTGATCAGTAATCTTATCAATTTGAGAGGCCACTTCAGCTCTCATCTCAGTATTTTGTGCGGCCATTTCGGCTTTCAAGTCACCTATTTTATCGCTTTGGGCAGCTATATCACCTTTAATATCAGTCATCTGCGTAGCCATATCGGCTTTCAAGTCATCTTTTTGAGAAACTATCTCAGTTCTCAACTCATTATTTTGTGCGGCCAGGTCACTATTTTGACTTTTAATGTCATTCATCTGTGTAGCCATATCGGCTCTCATATCAGTCATCTGCGTAGCCATATCGGCTTTCAAGGTATTTATCAACTTTACTAATTCATCCATACTTCAAGTTAACGGCATTCAATAAATTATCCCACTCCTGACACCAAATGTTGCGGATTACAAAAATGGATAGCCACTGAGCGTGAGTATTAAAAGCTATATTTCAAAACCAAATTCAATACAAGGTAAATTGTTACAAAGAAAATATGGATGAAGTATCTTATTAACAAATCAACTACTAACATGCACAAGTCATCAACCTTCCTGCACAGAGTACACAACATCAGCTCTGTCTATTCTACTAAATACTATCTTTTACTTGATTTACCATGTCACCCGAAGATCTTCAAGCATAAACAAATTCTCGTCCTGTGCTAGTAACTTATCACACACTAGCCGAACAAAAAGACAGTCCGTGCACACATCACGTAAACAGAACCTTCTTTTCACTTCCCGTGTACACAACACATAAAAGATCCCACTTTTATACTTCCCGCGTACACAACACATAAAGATAATTCTTTATACTTAACGCGCACTGTCTCAGAACAGCTAACCGTCCATTTTCGAACTCTTCGACCGTTAATACACGACCGTTACACGATCCACTGTTCTTCAAATTCTCCCAAAGTTCTTATTCGTTGGCTGAAACTTTTTGCTTTCGGTTGCCAGATTCCTTCTGTCGTAACAATATTAATATTTATTAGCAACTGGTATGATATTCTGTAGAGAAGTAACTTTTATGATATCTTTTTTTTATGTTGGTTAGGATCAAGTGGAAAAATTAGCGAAGTTGATTTATGGAGTAGCTCGTGCCCTAGTCATCCAGTAGATTGCGAAGAGCTTGTTCAATGTGGCACTAAGAAAAGTGGGATCTATACAGTGTGGCCAAGAAGTCGTTTGATTCCTGAGAGTCTGAATGTATATTGCGATATGACAACTGATGGAGGTGGATGGACGGTAAGTGTTGCCATTCGCATTCAGATAAACATAAGCTTAGTAACAAAATCTGCATTCATTTCAAAGGATTTTAGTGATGTAAGTAAAGAGTTTAAAAATTAATATTTTGGAAATTATTAATTTCTTTATCTTTCCGACTCCTTTACGAGTTATAGTTGAGCAGTATTTTTCCAACTGACGGTACTAGGCAGAAATTTCATTCTAACTAGAAAGACCAATCACATCTGGAAGATATCGAATGCTCGTTTACAGCGAGAAAAAATTTCGTTAATATTTTAATTGCAGTTATTCAAACAAGAAATAATTGTTAGTTTTTTTTCCTTGAAACAAAAAAAGTCGATTTTAACCCCCTCCCCCCAATTTTTTTACTTTGTTTATGGAAGCCCTATAACTCTTTGCTAGCACATTTAAAGTCGATTAAAGTGTGACACTGCATATTTAAAAATATTAAACTGTGGCATTTTTGAATTTTTTGGAAAAATTAATCACTGTATCATTAGAGCTTTGTTCTTAAAATCTGGAAAAATTTGTATTATATTAATATTTTTGGATTTTATGTGAATAGTAGCCGTCCCTTGGCCGAGTTGTTAGCGCGCTTGGCTAGTGTTCTAAGAGACCTGGGTTCGAACCCCGGGTAAGGCGTGGATGTTTGTGTCGTTTTTCTGCTGAGGTCCTGCCATCCTCTCAGACCTTCTACTCTGGCATATAAACTGACAGACTCCTGTCAGACCTCTGTGACAAGCAGCTGCTTGAGGGGGTATTTATTTATTTTTATTGTGTGAATAGTTAATATTTTTGGATTTTAAGCGAACAAGGGTGCGGGCAAATTACTGCAACCAGTGTAAACCTCTTGACTACCAAACATTTTTTACTACAAACTACAAACCGAGTTTCGCAGAACATCAATTGAATGTTAACAATATTAGTTAAAAGTTTTATCATTTCCCAATGCTGAGTAACATTGGAAATTAAAACTGTTGGAAAATTCAAAAAAATACTAACCACTCTGCCACGGAACCTATCGAACTAAAAAATGATTTTTCATTAATTGAAAAGTTGAATGTGTGCATATGGAATGACGATAAAGTGAAAACAATATATCGCTATTTTGAACCCGAGTTAAAAAAAGTAGTGGGTCTCGACCAGAATTTTTTTAATGAAATAGAAAATAGCCGACTAGATTTCGTGGACTGGGTCGCGATTATAATGTATTTCTTATCGTGGGTCACGGTCACAAAAGTTTGAAAAATACTCATGTAGATCATTTCTACTTCAACACTATAGCTCAGTTCAAAGTACAAACTATGTTGCTGATGGTTGAAAATAAAAGAGGTTGCAAAACAGAGATGACTTCTGGCTGGTTGGTTGGTTGTTTGGGGTTTATTGGCGCATTAGCAACTAAGGCTATAATGCGCCAAACGTATGTCCAAAAAGTAAAAGGATAAAAATCGTGATACCCCAACCAAAGTTAAAAATAAATTAAGAAGACCAACACAAAAATATAATTCAATAAAATAGAACATATAGAACAACAATAAAAAATGTATAAATATGGTATATCAATATAAACATAAAAAAACCAGGTGTAAGCGACCTGGGTTAAACATGTAGAATAAGAAATAGGGGAGTAAAACTATAAGTGAGTAAAATAACCAGTATATCGTAAAAATTGAAAGACAGAGGAAAAATTACAATGGTCTGATAAAAGATGTCCGAGTGTAAGGGGCTCGGACGTAAAATCATGAGAGTTAAAAAACATACGTCTTTCAAAGTTAAAACAACGACATTCAATTAAAATATGTTTGATCGTTAAAAAGGTGTCACAAAACTCACACTTAGGTTCGTCGTCCGCCCGTAAAAGAAACGAATGAGTAATAAACGAATGACCTAAGTGGAGCCGAGCAAGTATAACTTCCTCCTTGCGATTCATGCGATAACAAGACTGCCATAGTTTGATCTCAAAGACCTAGTTTGTAAGCTGTTCTGACCAAGATCTCTACCACAGTGCCCGGAGCTCGATGGTAAAACGCTGCCGGAAATCCAGATAGGGAACCAGCAACAGAGTGCCAGACAGGGGCGTGGCTGATTTGTCAGCAGCATCTGCTAAGTCATTGCCCCTGATACCGACATGGCCGGGCACCCAACAGAAATGGATGGTGGTGGTGGCTGCCAGACGTTGTAGCTGCTGGCGGACCTTAGTAAGAACTGGGTGAGACCGATGCCTCACCGAGATCAAAGCCTGTAGCGTGCTAAGCGAGTCAGTGTAAAGCACACACCAACGATGATGCTTACTCGCCACGTGGTCCAAGGCGAGGCTGATAGCGTGCAACTCTGCAGTGAAGATGGAACACTGCAGTGGGATCTGGTCTGCAATGATTACATCACAGCAGACCACGGCAAATCCCACTGATGTGCCGGATTTCGAGCCATCTGTGAAGACAGGCAAGAAGTCCGGGTACTCAGCACGATGGCTGGCAAAGAGTTGCCGGTGCACACAGTCGGGTGTAAAGGCCTTCCCCATCCTGCACAAGGAAAAATCACAGGAAGGGGAAACAGCGAGCCATGGTGGAAGTGGCTCAGCTGTCGACTGTGCAATGCTATCGAGACTGATGTTAATGTTTCTGAGGTAGCCTTGGACATGCAAACCAAAAGGACGAATGGCAGTCGGCCGATTTGTGTAAAGTATTTCCCACTTTGGACTGAAAACACAATTCCAAGTGGGATGGCCAGGAAGGGATCGCAATTTAGATGCATATTGTAGGGACAACTGCTGACGGTGAGGAGATAAAGAAGGTTCGTCAGTCTCAACGTAAAGACTCTGGACCGGTGAGGTGCAGAAGGCTTCCGTGCAAACACAGAGAGCCTGATGATGGAGAGGGTCCAGCACCTTCACCACCGAATCCCGGGCCGAGTTGTAGACCTGTGATCCGTAGTCCAGTTTCGATTGGACAAGTGCAAGGTACAGGCGGAGTAAAGAACATCGGTCCGCCCCCTAAGAAAGGGAGGAGAGGACCTTGATGATGTTCAATGCCTGCGTGCACTTGGACCTGAGATGACGTATGTGAGGTAAAAAGGTCAATTTCCGATCGAATATGAGACCAAGAAACTTGGTCTCCGCCACAACTGGAATGATGTTATCCCTGAGCCACTGCTCGGGATCCAGGTGAAGATTACGCTTGTGGCAAAAGTGCACACAAGTGGTCTTCTGTGGGGAGAACCAAAACCCGTTTGCCGTCATCCAAACCGAAAGATTGTTCAGGGAAATTTGCAGTTGTCTTAAAATGACCCTCATGCTGGACGAAGAGCAAAAGATGCTAAAGTCATCAACATAGAGGGCATTGCCTACTGATGGAGGATGTTGTCTAGTAATAGAATTAATCTTGACAGCGAAAAGCGTAACACTCAGCACGCAGCCTTGTGGCACCCCCTGTTCTTGGTGGTACGGCTGCGAGAAGAAGTGTCGATAAGAAGTTGGAGATGAAGATCGGCATGTGACCTCGCAAGCCGAAGCTGTGGAGGTCACGAAGAATGCCGAATCTCCAAGCCGTGTCGTATGCTTTTTCGATGTCGAAGAAAATTGACACCAGGTGCTCTCTACGTAAAAATGAGTTTCTGATAGCCGATTTGAGGCATATTAGATGGTCAAGAGTTGACCGTTGCCTGCGAAAGCCACACTGGGTGTTGGAAAGAAGGTTGTGATGTTCTAAATACCAGATCAGTCTGGCATTTACCACTCTTTCCAACACCTTGCACATGCAGCTCGTCAATGCAATGGGACGATAATTAGAAGGAATCTTGGAATCCTTTCCCGGCTTGGGGAAGGCCAAGACGATGGCCTCCCGCCAGGAGTCCGAAAACTGCTCCTCGAGAAAAATGCGATTCAAAAGATGGAGCAGCCGATCCTTACTCAATGGTGAAAGATGTTGGAGCATGTCATAATGGACATTGTCCGGCCCTACAGCAGAGGCATGAGAAGAGTACAGAGCAAGGCCAAGCTCCTCCGCTGTGAATGGCCTGTTGTAAGGCTCCAGGCCATTCGAGTGGAAAGACAGTGGAGAGCGCTCCACCCTGCCCTTCTGGGCCAGAAACTAGGTGGAGTAAGAGGAAGATGAAGAGATGGAGGAAAATGATCCCCCAGAGTGTCAGGAATAAAGAAAGAAGAGTGGGCTTTGGGATCATCTATTGCCTGTCCATTGTGCTCCAGGATCGATAACGAGTGGGATGTGTAGTTCCCACCCATCTTCCGGGCTTTATCACACATGACCTTAGAACTAGTCGTGTGGGTGATAGAAGACGTATACTTGATCCAAGATTCCTTCTGGCTCGGGCGTCGGACGAAACGAGCTTTCACCCTGGCGCGTTTGAACTTTTCGAGGTTGGGGTCCGTTGAGGTCCCCCATAATGACTAAGGGGGACGGCAGCTGCGAGACGAGATCATCAAGGTCTTCCTGGAAGACAATGCTCCCAGGTGGAAGATATACAGAGCAGACAGTCAGCGAGAACCCCACAAAGAGACGGATGGCTACCACCTCCAAGTCGGTAGTGAGGGGTATGATCTGGAATGAAGAATGGTTGCTCATGAGGACGGTGACACCCCCGCAAGCTGGACCATCTCCATCCCGGTCCCGGCAAACTAGTGAAAAGTGCCGGATTTGGGATCTGTGACTGGCTGCAAGTATATTTCCTGCAGACACACACAGATGGGCTGGTGTGCCTGAAGGAGGGCCTTGATGTCATCAAGATTCCTCTGGAATCCACGATAATTTCATTGTAGGAGTGTGGCCATCTCAGGACTTAAAAGAGTGGGCGGACGACGAATTCCTATTCAACTTAACCGCCGCAGAGGACGGTTAAGTTAATAGGTGGAGGTCGGTATCCATATCCTCGGAATCGTCCGAGGGACAAGGATCGGTGACTGCCCTTTGTGTTGCAGTGATTTTCTTTTTTGGCCCCGGTGGGGGCCCCTTTGGTTTTGAAGGTCTTGCTGTCTGCGGATGGGATGGAGGAGGCCTTCAGGTTGAGGTGGAAGGCTGAGTTGCAGGAATGGAAACCGCGGTTGATGTCGAAGTCGACACCACCCTCGGTTTCTCCTGCGTAAGGAGGTGCTTTGCTGCAGGTGAGAAAGATTCAGTGGATGGAACACTGATATCAGTCTGCACCACAACCGAAATCATTAGAACCATGTGCTTCCCAATGACTGCAATGGTATATGGTACCTTGACAAGCAGGGCGGGCGGTGCAGCGAGCTTTCTCACCTCAGCATAAGAGCCACTACAGTTGACACAGTTTGCCTTTTCTGCTGTGCAATACAGATCAAGATGATCCTTATTGCCACAGCAAACACAGGTGGGTTTGCCCTGGCCAGCTCTGCAGGCATGACCGTATATCTGACACTGAAAACAGCGCAGAGGGTTTGGTATATACGGCCGAATCTCACAATGCAAGTAACCTGCCTTGATGGAAGAAGGCAGGCGTGGCGTGTAGAATGTCACAATCAGCACCCGGGTGGGTGCCAATTTCCCATCATCGCGTGTCGAAACCCGGTGGATTGCTGTTACTCCTTGAGGTGTGAGCTCTGAGAGCATTTCCTCCCCAGTGACTTTGAGGAGGCCCCACTCAGTGATCACACCCCAAGAGGAATTCAGAGTTTTGTGGGGAGTGACCTCAACAGCCACCGCACCAATCTCTGTAACCTTAAGGAGTAGTTCGGAGTGTTTAGAACAAGCGGTCTCAACCTGCAAGTTGCCAGATCGTAAGCGCTTGATGGATTTCGGCTCTCCCTTCCACATCTTTCAAACCTTTATTTACGAAAAAAGGGGACATGTCCCCAAGTACCTGATCACCCGTGGAGTGGATGATAAAGAATTTCGGGAGCGAAGACATAGACACAGAAGACGATGGCAGTGATAACGTAGATGAGGAAGACGGGGGCTCATGTCGAGCCCTCTTTGCGGCATTGATCGCATTAATTTTAACATTCTCTCACATTTTTTTGTTTTTTGTGGTTCAGTGCCCGCTGTCCTCACCCTACAAGGAGCCCAACAAGGGGACGCCCAGTTGGGCGCCAGGGCTACGCAGGCACTATACCCACACAGACAGTGAGCCAAGCCCTCACAAATAAATAGAAGGAAAATAAAAAGAGAAATGTGCAGAACAAAACATTCTACACAAATCAAACAAAGCGTAAAATAAGGAAAGTTGTGAATGGCCAAACTGGCCTCACAAAGAAAGGATGACTACAAAAGGAAAATAAGTTGTGAGGAAACTTGTAAACCTGTACCCGGACCGTGGGCAAGGTTACTCACCGCTCTGCACGGTTGACCCTAGCAGGACCTGCCCACCAGCCGATTGCTCCTGGGGGGGGGGGGGGCACCCCAGGAGCTCCCGTTTACCGGAAGCAGAGGCCAAAGCAGTGTATAGCAGAGGCCCTGGAATCCGTTGCCCAGCCCCGCGACAGACAGGCTCCCCAATGTCAAGACGGCCAATGGGGACCACGCCAGTCATGAGCTGAGGAGAGAAGACGGGGACCCCCGAGCAACTACCAGGAGCCTCCTTTCCCGGGACACGGGTCTCCGCGCACGGCCAACTCGCGGGCGAGCGTTTAGCACCCTGTGAAGGTAACCAAGCCAGCGGAACCTTAACAGGGTGGTCCCCTCACCTCGTACAGGAGCTCGCACCGAGGGGCCTGTATTGTGGCACGTGCTGTAACATCATTATAAAACGTTACGAGAGATTCATTAATGAAAAAGAAAAAATGCCTAAGAAATGAGGAATGGCCGAATGGTGCTCATTTTTAATTACTAAAAGGAGATTTAAAAATTAAAATTGTAATAAAAAAAACTTATTTAGGTAGATTTATAAATCATCAATTACAGAGGTAGATTTATAAATCGTTGTAACAGATACTCGTTTACCTAAACATTTTCAAATAATTTTAAAATTCGAAGAAAATTTTAAAATTTAATTGATTGATACTCAGCCCCAACTCATCTCTACTATAAACAGTGGAATTCCGCAGAGAGCTTACTTGGATTCATTAAATTATATCACTGAATTCAACTCCCTCTTATATCGTCGAATGCAGTCAGAATAATGTTCATTTCGTTTTCCTTTCATTTGTTTCAAGGTTTTCCAAAGAAGAGGAGATTTTGGACGCTCCAATGATTACTTCTACAATGACTGGAATACTTATAAAAAGGGATTTGGTGATTTGAGTCAAGACTTCTGGTTAGGTAATGTATTTTGGGTTGTGAAGAAAGACTATTTTTAACAACAAGAAACATTCTGTTTGATATTAACTTAACCGATTTCTTCCCAGTGTTGCGTATACGCAGCACGAAGTGTTGCGTGTACGCAACACTGGGAAGAAATGGGTTAATACTAAGAAAATGCAATTTTGCTCAATTCTTATAGAGAGTATTATTTTTTAAAATAATTAAATGAAATATTGAAGAATATTTCTAAAGTTGAAGCTAATTGTTAATAGGGTAGTTGAACAATTTTAATCTGAGAATTCAATTACCTTCATGGGCGTACGCAGAAAAGTTTCCAGGGGGGGGGGGGCAAAGCTTGGAGACAAATAATTACATCAATAAATTTCTGTTTAATTATTTAATTTTTTAGGATGTTTTTTTCACAAGTTTTTAATAATAATAATAATCTTCATTCATATTCATGTTAGTTATACAAAAGTTTAAAAACAAATGACCCGCAAAGCATCTGCTTATCTGCAGGAGAGAAGAATAATAACGTTACATGAAAATACATAAGATATAGTTTAAAACAATGTCATCGAATTATGTGAATTTCAGTGGAAGCTCCATTGTGGTGGTTGAAATTTTTATTTAAAATTTAGTGCCTAGAAGAAAATTTTCAGTCTTATTTTTGATTTCTTTAAAATTGTTTAATAAAATAATTTCCCTTGGCAATTGATTGAACTCGTAAGGTATTGTTATGCCCTTGTACATTTCCCGTAATTGTTTAATATTTTTGGAAGTTGGAAATAATTTTTGGATTGTAACCTTGTGTTTTCCCATAAAAGATTTTAGATTTTAATTGATTATCAAAAAAATATTTTAAAGTGATGCTGTATTTGTAAAGGTTGTGAAAAGAGAGTATGCCTAGAAAATTTAGTCTTTCTTCGCTATGATAAAATGAATTTCTTAAGTTGTATGGGATTATATTTTTAGCAATGGATGATTGAATAGTTTCTATTTTCTTTATGTTTGTGAGGTTAGTTGAGCCATATATTGTCAAACCATAAGTCAATATAGATTCACAGATAACTTTGTAAACCAAAATACACATATGTGTGCTTGCAACAAATTGTAGTTTATAAAGTTTAGATGCACATAGACGTAATTTCCCTGCTAACTTTTGAAAATGTGTATTCCATCGGAAGGTTGTGTCCATGCAAAGTCCAAGATATTTATGGCTCTCAACACGCTCAATAACATCACAGTCGCAGCAGTCAGGGTCATGAGTTATCATGTTGTGAGGACACAAGGGTTCGTGGTTTCTAATTGCATAAGATGAAAGATCATAGTATCCTGGTGAATGAAAGCTCATCCATTTGGGTTTTTCTGAGTTTATGTAAATACGATTAATGTTAGACCAGTAAATAATTTTGTTAAAATCATCCTGTGTATCTCGGACTGCGTCTCCTATATTGTGATTCACGTTAACCAAGGCGGTTCATCAGCGTATATATAAGGAGAGACCATCAGTTTAAGGTTAGCTGGATCATTAATATAAATAATGAATAAAAGCGGACCTAAAATTTAACCTTGTGGAACACCAGTGTAAACTGTTCTTTTCTTACTAAAACGCCATTAATTTTGGTAACATGCACTCTATTTTTTAAATAATTTTCAAACCATTTAAGGGTAATACCTCGGACACCATAAATATACAATTTTTGAAGTAAAATATCGTGATCCAACGTATCAAATGCCTTACGAAAGACGATAGAAAGAAGATAGATCCAGAAAGATAGCAGCTGCTTTTTTTCCATTGTTTAAAGTTCCATTAATGACGTCAGAAAACTCCGTTAAAAGTGTAATTGTATTTTTACCTTTTTGGAAACCATATTGCTTTTCACTAATAATATTATGTTTTTCAAGAAATTCGCTAGAACGTTAGCTACACATCTTTCAAGTATTTTGTGAAGAACGGGTAAGATGGCAATGGGCCTATAGTTAGTGCAATCGGATTTAGTTCCCCTTTTGTAAATTGGTCTTAGAATAGCAATTTTGAGTTTATTAGGAATGTTTCCTGCAGATATGCTTTCATTGATAAAGTTTGTCACGAGATCAGCTAAGGAGATTTTGCATGCTTTGATGTGCTTTATGTGTACCTGATCGTATCCAAATGATTTCTTTCATTTAAGTCACTTTAGAATTTTGAAAGTTTCTTGTTTGGAGATGGGAGGAATAAAAATTGAGGGGACAGAAGGTTGGATATGTTTAGGAACTGTAGAGAGATTCTGTATATGGTTATCGTCTCTGAGATTGACAATAATGTCTGCAAAGGTGTTGTTAAATTTCTCTGCTGCTTGAGTTTCAGACATACCTTGTGGCATATTCTTCATGATAAAATCGTCAATGGCAGTTTTAGGTTTATTGTTGATAATTTGGTTGATGAGTTCCCAATTTTGCTTTGGATTATTTTTACAAGACTCAAATTGTTTGAAGTAATATTTTTTCTTTTCCTACCTAATAAGGGACGTGACTGTGTTTCTTAAGTTTGTGTATAGTAATTTAAAATTATGTTTCTCTTGTTATTTTTGTAATCATTGCAAGCCGAGTCTCTTTTACGTATTAAGTTTATTATTTCCTGATTTATCCAATCTTTGCTACAATTGCGTTGTTTAATTTTTGAGCCATCCGATAGTTTATTGATTTCGTTATTGTTAGCAATCGCCGTATATTTTTTTATGAATGCTTCATAAAGTACGTCTATTGGTTCTGAATTTGGGGTTTCGTTTCCAGTGCCTCTGTCCAGCCAGTTTGTTAGACTTATTTCTTTACAAATGTTTTTATGATCTAAGATAGTTTTCGTGTTAAAATTGCTATCTAGCTTTTTAGTGTGATTGGACGAATTCCCAAGTTTTTTTCCCCGCAAGTTGCGCAATTAAGTAGTGGTCTGCGATCCTACTGCAAAAAATCATTGAATTTGTGTCGAGTTTAATGTCAAGTCGGACGTTAATGTGATCAATGCATGTCTGAGATGGAGAGTCACCAATGATGTCTTCCCTGGTGATACCAGTAATGATAGGTGAGAAACCAAACTCGGTTAACAATTCTACGTATTTGGCAATTCCGTGTTTTTTGATATTTTTGATATCTAAATTAAAGTCTCCAACTAGTATTTGATTGCGATGTTTATCAGTTGTTTGGAACCAGTTTTTGAGATTAGAAAGAAAAGTGTTAATATTCGAGCTTGGTGATCTGTAAATAGCAAGTAAATTGAAAGTTAAATTACCCTTGTAGATATTCATATTCAATGTTTCAGCAGGAATTACAAGTGAAGGTATCGTTTTGACTAATAATGTGTCGCGGAAGAAAAGTAGAATCCCATGTTCAAACGCACCAGGAGTTCTCGTAAAAAGTTGATTAAAATTTTCTAGATTGAACAATGGAGAATCCGTGCTGAGGATGTTAGTTTCTGTTAATATAATAATATCTAAGAATTTCAAGATATCTTTAAGATAAACACAGAGAGTATCGCAGTTTTTTTTCAGATTTCGAATGTTCACATGCAGAAAGCTTAAATGTTCATCAGATTCATAACATAATTTACTAGTCAAGAACCATTTCTTAACTTCTTCATAGTCGCACAGAACATTTTCGTTGTGATCAAATGTTGGTAAGTCATCAAAATGAAAAGTCGCCATGGCAAAACAAATAAGATGGAGCAAATAAGCAATATATTTCCCGTTTAAAATTCATCGAAATTCGTCAGCATATCAATTCGAATTATGCTGTCATCATTAGTTTTTCTCATCATGATTTTCCCGTTCCGTAACCAGACGTGTTTAAAATTTTTTGATATGGCCAGGCACCTCGCTTTCCAGAAAAGTTCTCTGTTTATTGGAGTTAAATTTTCGTTTAAATACACTGGCGTTTTTTTAGCGTCATCAATAACGTTACTGGTAAAGATTTTCGATTTCTTTTTTGACATCCATTGTTCACGTTCGTTTCTAGATTTAAATTAGTCAATAATCGCAGGTGTTTTTTTCTTGTTCCTTGTTGGCAGTCTATGTAAGGCTTCAAGTTGATCAATGTTAAAATTATTTATATCTAGCGCTTTTGCAACATTGATCATTATCTGATTTAGATTTTCTTTCTCATCCTGGTCGTCCATTGGAATGCCATGTATCTCGATATTTCGGTTTCTGCCGTATTGTTCAAGATCATTAATTTGCAACTTTAGAGCCGTATTCTCTTGAGTGAGATCTGCACATGTAGTTTCAATGGTAGCTAGTTTACTCATAGTGTCTAGTTGCGTCGCTTCATATTCGTGAAATTTATTCAATAGTGTATCATATTGAGATGAGAAAAATTCTACTGAATGCCTTAAGTCTTTGATTTCGTTTCTTAAGTGCGTTATTTCATTTTTTAATGTTTGAAAGTTTCTAGCTTCTTGTTACGCCGAAGACGGGGGCCGTATACTATTAGAGTTACAGCCTTCTCCAGGTGTCTTAGAGGAGCGGTGACCCAAGGATGTCTCCTGGCTATAGTCACTGTTGTTATTCGATGTCGGTGAGGGTGATACACGTGTGTTATTCTTTAGAGGCGTATTGTCTCTGTTGTTATTCGATGTCGGTGAGGGTGATACACGTGTGTTATTCTTTAGAGGCGTATTGTCTCTGTTTTCTTTATCTGAAACGGGCCTGTTGCTTGTCCTGCTTAATTTGCAGTCAGTACAGAGCCACGTTTTTTCCTTCTCTTGAGTCATCTTTTTATAGTTTCTCTCCGTTGTGCCAGAGAACCCAAAATGCAGTTTCCCTTTGCATCCACTGCATAGGATATGGTCGGCATTAGGAGCAATTGTTTCTCCACAGCTGTAACACATTGAATTCATTGTGTAGAGAGTTTTGGCTCACAAGTTCAACGGCAGGAACCACTAATGGGAGATGCACAAATTGGGCCCTAAAGTTCTGGTGCTTAATTGATTTTAGCCAGCTCACTCTACACAAGACACTGTGTAAGGCACGACGGACTGATGCAAAGGGGAGAGGACGCGTAGGAGCAATAAAATTTATGGCACTTACTAGTCCGATGACGGCCCAGAAGGTCAACCGACGCTGGTCGCCGTCACGGGTTGGGTTGGGTTGTTTTACCTCTGAGCGGCACTTTTTTGCACACCATGGGCTAAATGGCCAGGTCACATGGACCCCGAAGGCTCAGAGAAGGTTGGGGAGGGGACCCACTGGAACAGCTGTTGGGAGACAGATGGTAGCCTCCCGTCAAGGCCATCCAGCGTGTTCTTTAACGTGCACAGGGTATGGCTCTCCCGCACACGGGGCCACGGCTTAACGTCCCATCCGACGGACGGCAGCCTTTCCAAGCCCATCGGTGTCCCCTATTGACCGTGGGCAGGGCGGGGAATTTTGCGGAGATAAATCTCAACGCTGACCCAGCTGGGACTCGAACCTGGGAACTACAGATTACGAGCCTGGCGCGCTACCGACTGAGCCACCCCCGCCCCTGCCGTCACGGGAGGGCAGCGGACACACCCTGCTGGCAGGAGCTCTGCGATGCATCAATACAAAAACACATACTTAATGTATATAAATTAATTGCGTTTATATTGTTACGATTATAATTTGTGGAATTTTTTACTCGATCCGGGGGGGGGGGGGGGGGGGGGGCAAGTGGCCCGTTTGCTCCCCTCTGCGGACGCCCATGATTACTTTTTTTTAGTTTTCAGTACTTTTATCTATTTATCATTGAAAAGTAATGCTATAAGTATTCCAAGTTAAAAGATTTGAAAACGAATATCAGACGGTAGGTTTATACATCTTTGCAAGATATCGTTGATCATCTACATTTTCAAATAGTTCAGTTCTTTACTCGAAAAATTACAGTAGAGAAATATAGTTTTGGTAGGATTGTGTTGTTTTAACTCTGAGCAACACTTTTCTGACACAATGGGCAAAATGACCAGGTCACAAGGACTCACAGATCGTTCGGGAAGGGGATCCATGGAATAGCAGTTAGGAAACAGATAGAAGCCTCCTGTATGGTCTTTAACTTTCACAGGGTATGACTCTTCTGTAAACGGAACCACGGATTTACGTTACATCCTACGGAAGACTGATTGTCTTTTTAAGCCCAATGGTGTTAGTTTTTCTCAACGAGAGAAAAGGAAAATTAGCGAAGAAAATTCTCAATACAGGCACAAGTTTTCGCTCGAACGTAAAAATTGCATATTACGAGCCTGGTACCTACAGGGCCAATCCCCGTCCATTTTTGGCAGGAAAGTTTTTTTAATCTCTGCCAGAGGTTTTAGGGTCCATTAAAAGCATGGCATTGCCTATTAAAACTATTAAGTTATGGTTATTAAATAAGAATAATACAGACGTTTTGTTTTATACGAAAATTGGTACTGTATTAATCTTATGTTGGTTTTTATAGGAATTACTTGCATTACTTACACATTATATTTTTTTTCTTCCACAAGGCGCATTTACTCTAATGGAAGATCAGTGTTCATTTTATTTATTTATTTATTTATAATTGCTTGCCATTGTCATAATTTTGCAACCTGTTATTTCTTCAGAAGAAACACAGAAGTAAATGCTACTACTACTACTGAAATTTTGTTGTTGTTTGGAAGTATTCAGACGTGGGAAACAATGTGTTTTCTTAGTCTTTTGCCTTTACTAAGCCCTCTTCAAACGTTAGGTTCTGTCATAATTTTGAACTAGTTAGACGCATTATATATATTCATATGCTACATCACACACATACATACATAATCGTCAAGCAGTCATGGGCTATGGAGTTCCAACCAGATTCTCTTTCTCCAAACTAAAGAGAAAAGGAGACAAAATGCACCCTTGTCAAATACCAGAAGCAATGCTTAACCATTTGCTACAAGCTTACTAGCTCTCATGCACGACTCAGCATTATTACAGAGAGCTTTCATTATCATTACACGATCTCATGATCAACCACAAATTATTACGGTCAAAAGAGTGAAAAGCCTTTTTAAAAATTACAAAGCTAGTAACCAAAGGTTTCTGAAACTAAACATTTCTCAAGAATCTGCGAAAGTGAAAAATTTGATCAAAACATCTACAACTTTTGAATCCACACTGCTCATCACGCAATTGTCTGTAAACCAGATTCTTAATTATATTAAGCACAATCATGAAAGAACTTTGTCTAGGAGAGAAAGTAGGCTGATACCCCTACAGTTATCACAAGAACTGTGATAATCTTTTTTAGAAACCAGGGATACGACGGGAGTTCCAAAAGCTCTTCACATGCAGCTGCAGAACAAATACCATTGCACTCACCTCAACAGAACTTTTACTGTCCTTTAAAGTTCTCCCATCCAACATCTATTTCCAAGTTGCAGACCTCTACGCCAATTCTGGAATGCTTGGTGGTATTCCTGTTGGAGAATACTCCGCAACTCTTTTTTGCAAGGTCTTGCACCCTTGAAAAAACTTTCCAGCAAGTTATCTTTTAATTTTTGGAAACAACCAAAAATCGTATGCTGAAAGATCGAATTAATATGCAGGATAGAGTAACGATTTGAATTTTTCCAGCTCCAGATAGGATGCAACTTGTCAGATTTGGTTAACACTGGCATTGCCATGAAAAAGAACCAAAGAACCCATGACATGCCTGTTGTTGGACACTGCTCCTTCGTCTCCATAACCATTTTGGGAAACAAAGTTAGCGCTGTATTGGCCATTTATAGTCATTTTTTTCAGGTAAGATATCCACGGCTACCACTCCTTGGAAGCTGAAAAAAAATTATGAGCTTCCTCTTCCTTGAGGTAAAGTTTTACCGGAGGATTTGGGGTGCGTTTCATCTTCCACAACCGAAACCTAGTTATCGAACTTTCTTGGCGTTGAAGAGTAAAAGAACCACGTTTCATCACTTGTGTACAGGTGACACAGTACACAGCACGCAGGTGATGAAACCACGTTTCATCACCTGTGTACTGTCTGTTAACCGTTTGGAGCTAATAGGCTCAAACATTGGCAGCATCTCCTTTAAAGAGTCGATTCGAACCCATTTGTCAGTTTGTGGGGAACCCATTTGGGATGAATTCTTGCTTCCACACTGCCAATCGAAAAACTAACATATAAACCTATTACCTGGACATGATATATGAGTTTTCTTTAATGAATTCACCAATAGCAGCGATGGTTCTCTCGTTCGCGGCCTCCTTCAGTGTTCCTGCACAAGGAAGATCTTCGAAGCTCTGCCGTCCTTCTCTGAATTTGCGCATTCATCCCGTAACAGTGCCATATGAACAAGCATGATTCCCATATATTTTTGATAAATCTTCGTGAATTTTTTCCCGTCGTCCCCAAGCTGCATCCTTGAGAAAATATAAAAATTTTCCCTTCTTTAGTAGACTCCATAGCAGCAACGGACAGATTTCGCAGACCGGATTTTAGGCGCGGCCGACGAAGAGAGAAATGACGACATCGGCCTTGTTTTTAACACTTAATGACAAGTTTAGACAAGCTTTCAAACACGTCGTAGCTCGTTAACTTCGGAGGAACGAGTGCAAATCTATAGGCACGTGTCAATAACTTTTTTGAAGCCCTCCGTAATAACAGCTCTGGTAAAATCCATAGTAGCATTGCTTTTATCATAAAAGATATTCAAAATTTTAATCAATCACGTGACAATGCAAACGTTCCCAGCTTTGAGCATTTCAGTAGCAATTTCATCTACCCCTAGGGATTTATGTAGCTTAAGTTTAGAAATTGCCAAAATAACTTCAGACTGCGATATAAGGCCAACCTTAAAGCCAGTAATGCATCTATGATCATTACAAGCAATCGGAGTAAACTAATCGACATCACCAAAATCATGGAACATCACCGAAATGCTCAGTCCATCTAAGCCATGGCAGAATATTCACTTCAATAACCTTATAAAAATAAATAAATACTCCCTCAAGCAGCTGCTTGCCACAGAGGTCTGACAGGAGCCTGTCAGTTTATATGCCAAAGTAGAAGATCTGAGAGGATGGCAGGACCTCAGCAGAAAAACAATACATACAACCATGCCTTATCCAGGGCTCGAACCCAGGTCCCTTAGATCAGTAGCCAAGCGCGTTAACCACTCGGCCATGCCTTACCATAGCTTAAAATGTTAAAACTAACTTATGTTTAAAGCATTATTTTTAATACTTTAAACTCATCTTTTTAATACTTTTTACTCATCTTCACTACTCGACATCACTTTCTAAAAAAAATCAATTTCACATTTTCAACTTTCATTTTTCGACAATTTTTTATATTTACCATGTATCAAAAATAAAATTGATTCATCCTTTTTTGTTTGTATCTTTATCATTTTTTCATTTCTGTAAAATTGAGTTACATTTACGAAATATGTTTAGATAAAAAAAATCAAAACACAAAGCATTAATCACTGTATAGTCAGAATAAAACAATTAAATTTAAAACATGTCAATCAGATTAGTATTCCGGAATGCATCTCTCCCTATTAACATTATTTCTTATGAAACTAACATGATTTTACTTTATACGGGGGTGGCTCAGTCGGTAGCGCGCCAGGCTCGTAATCTACAGTTCCTAGGTTCGAGTCCCAGTTGGGTCAGCGTTGAGATTTATCTCCGCAAAACTCCCCGCCCTGCCCACGGTCAGTAGGGGACACCGATGGGCTTGGAATAGGCCGCCGTCCGTCGGATGGGACGTTAAGCCGTAGCCCCGTGTGCGGGAGAGCCATACCCTGTGCACGTTAAAGAACACGCTGGATGGCCTTGACGGGAAGCTACCATCCGTCTCCCAACAGCTATTCCAGTGGGTCTCCTTCCCCAACCTTCTCTGAGCCTTCGAGGTCCTTGTGACCTGGCCATTAATTTTTTTTCGTATGCAAAAAAGTGCCGTTCAGAGGTAAAACAACCAACCAATCAACTTATACGAATTTTTTGAAGAACGCATCTATCGTGTTGGGTGAAAGTTACGAGCTGACTGCGTATCTTTCAATCGTATTAAAATACTTTA
This sequence comes from Ryuthela nishihirai, assembly GCA_038380435.1. Taxonomy (NCBI): domain Eukaryota; kingdom Metazoa; phylum Arthropoda; class Arachnida; order Araneae; family Heptathelidae; genus Ryuthela; species Ryuthela nishihirai. The sequence goes on from JAWZYU010000027.1 coordinate 55,112,450, forward strand.
TCTTTCGTTTCAGGCAATGATCACCTGTTTGCTCTCACAAACCAAAGACTCTATTCCCTGAGAATAGATTTGAGAAGTGTAGAAGGCGAATCCCGATATGCTACGTATGAAAACTTCTGGATTGATTGTGAACGGTACAAATATTACTTACATGTCAGGGGTTATACAGGAAATGCTGGTGAGTATCATGAAGCGATGTACAATTGGTTATATAAAAGTAAAAGCCACGACAAACATTGTGAAAATTTTTTTTACAGTTTTAAAATATTATGTCAGTCTGTTTGTTGTAAAGTGTAACTGAGAATTGAAATCAATGATTATAGATGACTTGAATTTCTTAATTTCATGAGGCATACATAAAGGGGCGGGGGTGGCTCAGTCGGTAGCGCGCCAGGCTCGTAATCTGTAGTTTCCAGGTTCGAGTCCCAGCTGGGTCAGCGTTGAGATTTATCTCCGCAAAATTCCCCGCCCTGCCCACGGTCAGTAAGGGGACACCGATGGGCTTGGAAAGGCCGCCGTCCGTCGGATGGGACGTTAAGCCGTGGCCCCATGTGCGGGAGAACCAAACCCTGTGCACGTTAAAGAACACGCTGGATGGCCTTGACGGGAGGCTACCATCTGTCTCCCAACAGCTGTTCCAGTGGGTCCCCTCCCCCAACCTTCTCTGAGCCTTCGGGGTCCATGTGACCTGGCCATTTAGCCCATGTGTGCAAAATGCCCATGGTGTGCAATTAGCCCATGGTGTGCAAAAAATGCCGCTCAGAGGTAAAACAACTCAACCCAAAGGCATACATAAGTACATTCAGGACCGGTTCTAGGGGGAGGGGTGGGGAAGCTTCCCATTCCCACCTCATTCCACCCCTCCCGAGGATGCTACTAACCAGAATGGAGATGAAAATGTATTAAAAACATGTATATTTCATGTATATTTCATGCATTTTTCAAGTAAATTTTTAAAGACTGAAAACAAATAAATACCCCCTCAAGTAGCTGTTTGCCACAGAAGTCTGACAGTTTATACGCCATAGTAGGTCTGAGAGGATGGCGGGAGCTCAGCAGTCCGGGGTTCGAAACCGAGGTCCCTTAGATCAGTAGCCAAGCGTGCTAACCACTCGGCCACGGGACGGCTAAAGATTGAAATGGAAAGAAAAATGTTATATTGAAACGGCGATCTAGTCACTTGCATCTCTCTTTACTTCGTTTCCTGCTTGACAGTTTCTCATCCCCCTTTTCATTATTTTCCCCCCAGCTCAATCCAGTCACTTGCCATCCCTCCCACCACTTTATATTTTTCTAGGTCCGGTGTGCACTTATATATGCCTATATACTATACAGGGTGATTCAAAACTTATCGTTCAAATTTCGTGGGGAGGTAGGGAATACGTCAGGAAACCGATTTCACATAGGAAAGTATGTCCGCAAATGTACGCATGCGTATGTAGAGGGCGCTGTGTGTACCCAACCAGTGTACAGCTCGCCCGACCACTCCTGCTGTCATCAGTGTATCCCCATATGCGAGATGAATATCCGCTAGCTCTTGATGCGTAAAACGATTCATCTAATCACTAGTAAGTCAACTCGTACACTGATGACAGCGGGAGTGGTCGGGCGAGCTGTACACTGGTTGGGTACACACAGCGCCCTCTACATACGCATGCGTACATTTGCGGACATACTTTCCTATGTGAAATCGGTTTCCTGATGTATTCCCTACCTCCCCACGAAATTTGAACGATAAGTTTTGAATCACCCTGTATAGATGATTGGAAAATTACAGGTCACTTTCTTTTTACGTTTATCTAATAGAATAAGTAATTTTTTTTAAATAATTATTATCATAACAGTAACAAAAATTTCCTTCGTTCTTATTGGAGCATGTCCTTGTATGAGAATGCTTGTGTAAGCTAGGAGTAATTTCCAGCACCTTCTCTGTTCTATATATATGTTGCAAATCAATCAGGAATGCATATTATATATATACTATTTTTTCCGCATTCGTTCCAGTTATTAAAATTTACCATTGAGTGGGACTTTTCTGCATACAATGGATTAAATGGCCAGGTCACAAGGAGTATACGGGTTCAGAGAATGTTGAGGTGAAGGATTTTCGGTTGAGTTGTTTTTCCTCTGAGCGACATTTTTTTGCGCAAAATGGGCTAAATAGTCAGATCACAAGGACCCCGTGAGCTCAGAGAAGGTTTGGGGGCAACTGTTGGGATTCACTGTACAATTGTTGGGAGACAGATGATAGCCTCCTGTCTGAACATCCAACGTGTTCCTTAACGTGCGGCAGGTATGGCCCTTCCCCACACTGAAGCACGGCTTAAAGTCCCATCTGACGGATATTCTCCAAGGTGTGGACATTCTCCCATGGCCGCCATACTCCCCAGATTTGTCGCCCATTCAGCATGTATAGGACCTTATGGGGTCGTCGCCTTCGCCAGCTCCCTCCGGGGGTGAACCTGGTATAGTTGCGCGCCCAGTTGGATGCTGTTTAGGACGCCATAGCTCAGGACACCATTAAACATCGGATTGATGGAATGCTGATACGTCTACAGGTCTGTATAACCACCCTAAATGTTACCTACAGGTAGGATATATACCGCCCCATCAGTACATAGTACAGTTTATACAGTACAGTTTGTATAACCGCCCCATCAGTACATAGTACAGTTTGTATAACCGCCCCATCAGTACATAGTACAGTTTATACAGTACAGTTTGTATAACCGCCCCATCAGTACATAGTACAGTTTGTATAACTGCCCCATCAGTACATAGTACAGTTTGTATAACCGCCCCATCAGTACATAGCAGGTTCACCTAAAGGTGGACCTGATATATACTGATGAATATTCAATAAACGCACCTACCTTGAGTTCTGATATTCCGTTTTTTGATCATTTGCACATCCTACCCTCATAGATTTCTGTAAGTTTCGGGCTTATACATCACTTCCTTCACGATGTTACTGTTCTCAATCTCATTCTGTCTGCAGACCTCCTACTCAACGAATTCTAATTATTTCGGCTGACCCCCCCCCCACCAAGTTTATCTCTTTCCGCAACCCTCTTCCCTTCATTACTTGATACATTTGAATAAATATTTTGATCCTTGTAACGAAGACTCCCTAAAAGTCCCAGAATGGATTACGTCTCTAGTTCTTTATCTGCTATTCATTTATTGGCTATTTTGCAATTTGAATTTAAACTTTTGAGTGGAGAAATTTCATACTCCAGAAACTCTGATGTCATCAACAACCATTAAATTTTATGATCAGCATGAAAGAGATTGTGTTACCATAATGAATTTACCGAATTACTGCTAAAAGCAATAAAACTTAACCCGTTTATGCAATCGCGATAAATATTCTATTTCCGTTAGGGCTTTCTGAATCATTAAAAATAGTTCGCAGACCCCTTGGCGTATGGGGATCACAGGTTGGGTTGGGTTGTTTCACCTCTGAGCGGCACTTTTTTTGCACACCATGGGTTAAATGGCTAGGTCACAAGGACCCCGAAGGTTCAGAGAAGGTTGGGGGAGGAAACACACTGGAACAGCTGTAGGTAAACAGATGGTAGCCTCACATCAAGGCCATCCAGTGTGTCCTTTAATGTGCACAGGGTATGGCTCTCTGTTGCACACGGGGCCACGGCTTAACGTCCCATCCGACGGACAACGGCCTTTCCAAGCCCATCAGTTTCCCATACTAACCGTGGGCAGGGCTGGGAATTTTGCCGAGATAAATCTGAACGCTGACCCAGATCGGACTCGAACCTGGGAACTACAGATTACGGGCCTGGCGCGCGACCGACTGAGCCACCCCTGCCCCCACAGGTTGGGAACCACTGGGCAAGATGTATCTCTCTGCTGTTTGAAAATGTCGCTCCATAATTCATATTTTTTATCACATCCAGGTGACTCTTTCTCTTCCCACAATGGACTTGGCTTCACTACCAAAGACGCTGATAATGATAAATCTCCAACAAGCAACTGCGCAGAATCTTACAAGGGAGGATGGTGGTATGGCGAATGCCACAAGGCTAATCTGAATGGATTATACTTGAATGGAACTCACAGCTCTTATGCTGATGGAGTGGAATGGCATACGTGGAAGGGATACAACTATTCATTCCCATTTGCTGAGATGAAGGTCAGATCGTTCAGTTTAGTCCTCAAACGCCAGAAAGAATTGAAAGTGATACCAGAGAAATAGAACACGGTTTAAGGAGGCCTTCGATAACTCCTAAGCAGGTGTTATTTGTAAACAATAAAAGTAATGTTTTTCGAATTTTCATGCGTGATCTTTTTATTTCGTCACTACAAACAATTCTTCTTGAAATGGTAGTTGGAAATAAAATAGTAGAATCTTTAATTAATATATTTTTCTCTTGTGTAAAGTTAATTCTTTGGATTTTACCTTTGTATAAATAAAGTTGAAAAAATATTGCATTCGGCAATTTTCATACGAAATAATTTACTATGGTTTATATTAGAATTTCATTCAGATTAATGGCACATTAAAACATAAATACCCCCTCAAGCAGCTGCTTGCCATAGAGGTCTGACAGGAGCCTGTCAGTTTATATGCCACAGTAGAAGATCTGAGAGGATGGCAGGACCTCAGCAGAAAAACGACACATACATCCATGACTTACCCGGGGCTCGGACCCAGGTCCCTTAGATCACTAGCCAAACGCGCTAACCACTCGGCCGCAGGATTGATTTAAAAAATATCAATTGCAGGCAATCCTCGAATTTCAGAAACTCGACATTAGACTAACTCATTCTTTACATCTGCGAACAGACTATCGAACTTTGGGAGTCACCGCATATCGAGTTTCGCTTGATTTGGTTGTTTGGGGTTTTTTGGCGCATGAGCTACTGAGGCTATAATGCGGCAAACGAGATAAATAGAATCTCAAAGTCAAGCACCCCTGAACCAAAGTTAAAAGCAAGTGCTGTAAAAGGCAAAAGATAAAACCAACAAGTTGTATCGATATATAACATAAAAACAATAAAAACAAGATGTAAATATGACAAAACAGCAAGATGTAAATATAACAAAAACAAGATGTATATAGTATTAAAACAACCCAGGTGTAAAGCCTGGGTTAGACATAAAAAATACAAGGTAAAATCAAAGTCGATTAAAATAGCCACAATGCTTCAAAAAGGTAAAAACTGGCCGTAAATCAAACTAATCAGATAAAAGATGTCCGAGTGTAAGTGGCTCGGACGTAAAATCGTGAAAGTTAAAATAGTCGACGTTCAAAGTTAAAAGCGGGACATGAAAGTAAAATATGTTTGATCGTTAAAATGGTGTCACAAAACTCGCACTTAGGGTCGTCGTCCGCCTTGAGAAGAAAAGAGTGTGTTCAAAACGAGTGACCTAAGCGGAGCCGAGCAAGTACAACTTCCTCCTTGCGATTCCTGCAAAAACAAAACTGCCACGGTTTGACAACATAATAATGTGTGGCAATCCCGGTGTTCCGCAATACTGAGACTGCACTACACTTTGAGGGAGTTGCCACGAAAGCACAATCCACTAGCCAGGGCACCTTCAATCTTGATCTTGCCTTCATAGATCTGCCTTGCTGCGGGAGAAGATCTGTAGAAGAGAGAAACGCTGCTTTCAAAGCAAGCCTGTCTATTGAAATAATCATTGAGGTGCAGTGAATGGAATCTTTTAGAATTTTGAAAATGCCATGCTTAGAATAAGCCAAATAACTCACTGATTTTTGTCCGAAAGACTGCTAAAATACATCAGATGGTAACTTTAGAATTTTGAAAGCCAAACTGAAAAAGTCGTCTTATCTTTTTGAGTCTTATGTCCGTAGCAGAAACACTTAGGCTGCCCCGTCGATGAACCACGCCTAATCGGGCCGATCAATCCCTTTCGGCATGATCCTCAACTTCGTCCTCTCCATAGAGCCGACTCGCGACCCTCAGCGAACAGTCAGCAACCCACTCCAGGGGGATGCCAATATGGCTGCACACCAAGGACCACCAGTCCACCCTACTTCACTGAGGCACCTAAGCGCCTCTACCACGTTTTTCTGCCTAAAGAGCTCTGTGGGACTCTTAGTTTGGAGTTACCAACGATAAGCCCGTCAACCGGGTAAGCCACTCCCAGTCGTTGGCAGCAGCGTCTGCCAAGTCATTGCCCCTGATTCCGACATGACCGGGCACTCAACAGAAGAGAATTGTGGTGGTGGTTGCCAGACGATGGAGCTGCTGGCGGATCTTGGAGAGAACAGGGTGAGGCCGATGCCTCTCCGAGATCAAAGCCTGTAGCGAGCTACGCGAGTCGGTGTAAAGCACACACCAACGTGATGCTTAGCTGCTATATGGTCCAAGGCAATGCTGATAGCATGCAACTCAGCAGTGAAGATGGAACACTGCAGTGGGATCTGGTCTGCAATGATTACATCACAGCAGACCATGACTGATCCCACTGAAGTGCCGGACTTCGAGCCATCTGTGAAGACAGGCAAGAAGTCCAGGTGCTCAGTACGATGGCTGGCAAAGAGTTGCCGATACACACAGTCGGGTGTGAAGGCCTTTCCCATCCTGCACAGGGAAAAATCGCAGGAAGGGGAAACAGCGAGCCATGTGGAAGTGGCTCAGCTGTCGACTGTGCGATGCTATCGAGACTGGTGTTAATATCTCGCAGTTAACCTCGGACATGCAAACCGAAAGAACGAATGGCAGTCGGCCGATTCTGGTATAACATTACCCAGCGGGGACTAAAAACGCAGTCTCAAGTGGGATGTCCAGGCAGGGATCGCAATTTTGCTGCTTACTGTAGGGACAACCCGCATATCGAGCGAATCGACGATGTATGATCTTTGGAAGAAGTTTCTTCCCAGAGTTTGTTACAAATTTAGACACATGACACTGTCACAAAGGATGTTGTTGTTCAGCTTATGAATCAACTGGACTTGGAACACAGCACTAAAGATGGATTGAGTGCATCTCATTTCCAGTCTATGTCCAATGAAGATGAGTGCGTCTCATTCAGAGCCTATATCCAATGAAGACTGAGTGCATCTAAATCAAATCCTACGTCAAATGAAGATCTTAGTGCATCTCATTCAGAGCCTATGTCCAATGAAGATTGAGGGTGTCTCATTCAAAACCTACGTCCAATGAAGAATGAGTTCGTCTCATTCAGAGCCTATGTCCAATGAAGATTGAGGGCGTCTCATTCAAATACTACGTCCAATGAAGAATGAGTTCGTCTCATTCAGAGCCTATGTCCAATGAAGATTGAGGGTGTCTCATTCAAATCTATGTCCAATGAAGAATGAGTTCGTCTCATTCACAGCCTATGGCCGATGAAGATTGAGGGCGTCTCATTCAAAACCTTTGTCCAGTGAAGATCTGAATGCATCTCATCCAGAACCTATGTCCAATGAAGATATGAGTGCCATGCAAGAGACGAATAAGGCACCACCTAAAGACAAAGAGGACGATGAAATTATTCGCCCAGAAGCATTTGAATTGTGAAGAACTTCAATAAAGCATTCCCTTATCTTGAAAAGTTCTTAAATTTTGTGGAAGAATTTGACCCCAACGCAGAAAGATCAGTGGTCTGCAGAGATGTTGAGAGAATTACATCTCGCTATGTCAGACCTCTGTGGCAAGCAGCTGCTTGAGGGGGTATTTATTTTTTTTATTTTGTAGACTTCTTTACCAAGGGAAGACAAGGTTCAACTTGTTCTTGTTAAATGTTTGAAGAAATATGATTAGACAGCATCAAAGTCAGCAGAAAAGCCTTCAGCATCTAAGTCTGCATCACAACCTCCTGCAAGATCTCCTGCAAGGTCGCGATTAGTAATCGTTTAAATGTGTTCATTCTGTCTAGTAAATGCCACCACCACTAAGTTGAGTTGATTTCAAGATAATTAGGTAGTATGTAAGATTAATTTTACTGATTATATTTTATTTCCAATATAGCTTTTAAACGTTTGAAAATACTCTGTATGCATGGAATACACCAAGGGTTAAAAAAACTAAAACTTTATAACTTAATTATGGATTAATATTATTTCCGGCTCTCTGGAAACGCATTATAATATATAACTCTATGAAGGACATTCAAAAAGTTTTTGACACTCCTGTAGATTTGTACTCATTCCTCCAAAGTTAACGAGCTACGACTTATTTGAAAGCTTGTCTAAACTTACCACTTCGTGCTAAAAAAAAAAGGCAATCTCCTGATTTTTGTCTTCGTTGGCACCGATAAATTTCGGTCTGCAAAATCTATTCGTTGTTGCTATGGAGCCTACTGAAGACTGGGAAAGATTTCACATTTTCACAAGGATTGCTTGGACGATGCGGAAAAAAAAATCATGCCGATTTATCAGTAGGAATCATGCCTCTTCATATAACACTGCTATGCGATGGATGTGCAAATTCAGAGTTGGTTTTTTTAAGGGTGCAAGACCTTGCAAAATGGGTTCATTCAGAGTTGCGGAGTATTCGCAACAGGAGTACCACCAAGCGTTCCAGAATTGGCGTAGACGTCTTCAACTTTGCATGGATGCTGACGAGGAGTACAGTCGCTCAAAAAATATCCGACCACTATGGTTGACTACAGAATTTAGAAAAATATCTGGCAACGATTTTTTTTAGAAATTAGTGATCTGGCATCCTTCGTGTCACGTGACACGAAGGTTGCCAGATCACTAATTTCTAAAAAAAAATCGTTGCCAGATATTTTTTCTGAATTCTGTAGTCAACCATAGTGGTCGGATATTTTTTGAGCGACTGTACTTTGAAGGACAGTAAAAGTTTTGCAATGGTTTTTGTTCTGCAAATGCGTGTCAAGAATCTTTTGAACGCCACTTGTAGGGATCGATTTTCGGACATGTTTTCAGGAACGCATTATGCACGAAAGTCGAGAACTGCACATATATGGTATTAAACATTTCGATCAAAGTCACTGAACAATCGTTTTAATTCCATCTTAGCATTGTGGTACAATGAATCTCTTTTGTTGCGATCTTATGCAACCACGGCAATTCCCGGTTCCGCTTGTACAGCACTACCTGGTTATGAAAAGCCGTGCTTATCTAGAGCCGGGGGCAAGGAATACGCCCTATAGGCGCACCTCAACCCCAGCCTCACATGGCAGCAGTCCTATAGAAGGAAAGCTGACCACCGGAAGAAACCTTACTTTAATCTATTCCCCGGTTAGCCTTGAACAAGGATATATAGATCCAAGTTCGCTCGGCGTCCGGGGTGGAGACTCTTAGTAAGACCCAGACTTTTTTGAGGGCTCGTGCCTACTAGGCGGGCTCAGACCGTTCAGCAGAGCCCTCGAACTGCTCACCCAGAGCACCTGAGGTTAAGGCCTCGATCACTGTCACCATCCGACCGGCTAGCAGCATCATCGGCTTCGGTTGGCCTTGGCTATGTCCAACCGGGGGACCAATCCGGTCAGCACAGCCTTCGACCGGTTTGCTGGGCCCTAGACCCCCCCCCCACCACGACAAGGTGGTCCCCTATCGGGGGGGAGCATTGTGGTACAGGTGTACTCAGCAGTCACTCATCCTGTATTTTAATGCATCTAAAGCACGGTTTAGGGCAATGTTTCCCAAAGTGGGCGATACCGCCCCCTGGGGGCGCTGGAACGATCCAGGGGGTCGGTAGTAGCCTCGGGTGCAATTGGGGGACGATGGAAGCATAAAGAAAGAAGGGAAGATAAGAAAATTTTGAAAAACCGTTCATACATGTTTCATCTGTTGTGTAACATAGAGTTAAAGTCGTAGTGATTATTTTCCAAATAAACACATAAAATTATCCTTCGTTATCTTCATTTTCTGTGTGTAATGCGAATGTTACTATGGTTGATTTTAATAAATAATTTTATAATTTCAAGCTTTAAGGTGTCTTATTTACAACAACATTTTTTCTTTACTATGTTATAGGACGTAGGTAGAAATATAGAAACATAAAAGAACGCAAATTTGTCACTGCATCTTTCTGCTTGCTCACTTAAAGAAGGTAAATTTCCAGGGAGGCGCTGAATATTTTTTTTTCTGAAAAGGGGGCGGTAGGACAAATTAGTTTAAGAACCTCTGGTTTAGGGTATGGATGGGCACCCTTGATAAATCTCGATATGCTGGGAAAGCCTGCCTTCAGTCAGATGTGATGTAAAGCCGTTGCTCCAAGTGCAGGAAAGCCATATCATGTTCACACATCCGAAGACCTTGACGGGAGGATTCCATCTGTCTCTCAGCAGCTGTCTAATGAATGTCCTTCTCCAATCTTTTCAAAGCCTTTGGAGTACGATCGTTTGTAACTTCAGTCTTTGTATACAAAAAGAAATGACTGGACAAGGTTCTCAAAATTACTTAATAAGATGTATGCTAAAGAAAAAGAAATTTGACAGTATAAAAAATTCAATATCTTACCAGTTAGAAAAAAAATTATATATTTATCACCTATTAATATACAATAGTGCCGTCCCATGGCCGAGTGGTTAGCACGCTTGGCTACTGATCTACGGAACCTGGGTTCGAGCCCCGGATAAGGCATGGCTGTTTGTGTCGTTTTTCTGCTGAGGTCCTGCCATCCTCTCAGACCTTCTACTCTGGCATATAAACTGGCAGGCTCCTGTCAGACCTCTGTGGCATAGTAGCTGATTGAGGGGGTATTAATTAATTATTAATTAAATATACAAAATTGGGGTGATTCTAATGTTAAGATCTTTTCCAAATATACACGTTTGTCATCTACTGTGTATTTATCCATAAATAAATAATAAATAAATAAATACCTCCTCAAGCAGCTGCTTGCCACAGAGGATTGACAGGAACCTGTCAGTTTATATGCCACAGTAGAAGATCTGAGAGGATGGCAGGACATCAGCAGAAAACAATACGAACATCCATGCCTTATCCGGGGCTCGAACCCAGGTCCCTTAGATCAGTAGCCAAGCGGGCTAACCACTCGGCCACGGGACGGCTACGTTTCCTAACAAAAACTATCCTCCAAAAACACTACGTTTATCCAGTACCAAAACTTTTTAATGCTCTGCCAGCTATCACTACAAATGAAAGATACATGAAAGAAACTCATTGGTCGAAAATAATGATGCATTTAATTGTAATACTAAATACCAAATGATGACTAATTTATTACACGCAAATGAGCAGGTGAACAGGATTAAACCCCCTCTTCTCGCCTATTTATCTGGGCACCTGCAATATCAGTGAAGAATAATTTTAAATTTGTTGCTTCCTAGATTAAGTAAGATTGGTTCATTACTTATGCTATAACTCTTTGATGGCACGGTTGGGATGTTTTTCCCTCTGAGTGGCACTTGCTTTGCACGCAATGGGCTAAACTCGATTAAATGGCAAGCTCACAAGAGCTGAAAGAAGGTTGGGGAAGGTTGGTGCAAGAGTTCCCTAGGTGACACAGTTGGGCACTATACTCTTGCAGACTTAGTGTAGACAAAATGTGGGTCTTTTGCACACTGGGAGCGGGGGTGGCTCAGTTGGTAGCGCGCCAGGCTCGTAATCTGTACTTCCCAGGTTCGAGTCCCAGCTGGGTCAGCGTTGAGATTTATCTCCGCAAAAATTACCCGCCCTGCCCACGGTCAGTAGGGGACACCGATGGCTTGGAAAGGCCGCCGTCCGTCGGATGGGACGTTAAGCCGTGGCCCCGTGTGCGGGAGAGCCATACCCTGTGCACGTTAAAGAACACGCTGGATGGCCTTGACGGGAGGCTACCATCTGTCTCCCAACAGCTGTTCCAGTGGGTCCCCTCCCCCAACCTTCTCTGAGCCTTCGGGGTCCATGTGACCTGGCCATTTAGCCCATGGTGTGCAAAAAAGTGCCGCTCAGAGGTAAAACAACCCAACAACTTGCACACTGTGGGCTCAGCTATCATGGGCAAAGTATGATTCATCTGAGTATTTCGAATTCAAATTAACCACTTCCATTTAATCAACAGCTTACAACTTTGCTTTTAAGACATTATTATCTTCATCAAATTGGAAAAACATTATTATTTTCGAAATGAAATTCTGATATTATAAAAATAATACCATAAGATTCAGAACGTAATTTTTGCACTGAATTCAAAAATTCTGATCTTTTTGTCAAACACTATGAAAATTATAACAGATTATCATTTCTTCTGCAATAATTAAACAATCGTGCTTTAAATTTCAGCGATGTGGGAAGCTTTTGGCCATGCAGCTGCACTGATGTAAAATTATTGTGATCAGTGTATTGGTTTTTGGGTATGTCTTCTTTTATACGTTTTAATGTTTAAAAACCATTCTGCATACGAAAGCAAGGGCGGGCTGGTGCTTTTCTCAGGGGCTCAACTAGAGTAGGGGGCCTCGACTGCAATAAAAAAACTCGATATCGATTTTACTTTTTTCTTTTTGCAAGATTTCAGTACTTATTCTTTTGACAATTCGTTATTATTGCTTAAAATAGTTTGACCCAATTCCGTAGAACTTTTGTACAATGAAGATTTTATTTAAAAAAAAAAACAGAAAGTCTTGTTGAGGACCTGGTGACCAGGGACATTGAGAGCACGTGATTTTTTTTTTCTTTATTAGTGGTTAGCGCGCTTGGCTACTGATCTAAGGGACCTGGGTTCGAGCCCCGGGTAAGGCATGGATGTTTGTGTTGTTTTTCTGCTGAGGTCCTGCCATCCTCAGAGACCTTCTATGGCATATAAACTGACAGGCTCCTGTCAGACCTCTGTGGCAAGCAGCTGCTTGAGGAGGTATTTATTTTTATTTATTTTTTTTTATTATCTATTCATTGCCGAAATTTAGGCCTGTAGAGTCTTCTATCCCAGAAAGAAAAGATATTATTTGAAACGTGCAAAGATCAGAATGAGAAGTAAAAATTGTACAAGAATCGTAAAGCTACTTAGGCGTGATGTTTCCTGTACATATTTTCTCTTTAGTTTTCCTTTCTTGCGCGTAGAAGGTGAGATACTTCATTTTCTATGTAGGACTTTGCTTTATATACACAAGTTATGGTATTAGAGACCATTTCTTTTTCCGCTATTGTTTGCTTCTATTTTCCATCGCTTTTGCTTACTGAGAGCTACTTTGAACTGCTGTCTTGTTCCGTAGTGGGGGAGGGACGGGATCATTCGGATCGGTAGCTTGTCTAGTTTGAGGCATGCAGGTGCGGTCTGCACAGGTACTGAAGGAAAGTAGCTACAATGCCTCGCGCTCCTTGCTAGTCAGCCCACAAGAGAAGCTCATGCATCAGAACACCTATATGTCAAATCATATAGGTGTTCTGATATATCAAAATCCTTTTGGGATCTCAGAGTATTGGGTTGGGTTGTTTTACCTCTGAGCGGCACTTTTTTGCACACCATGGGCTAAATGGACAGGTCTTATTGACCCCGAAGGCTCAGAGAAGGTTGGGGGAGGGTACCCACTGGAACAGCTGTTGGGAGACAGATGGTAGTCTCCCGTCAAGGCCATCCAGCGTGTTCTTTAACGTGCACAGGGTATGGCTCTCCCGCACACGGGGCCACGGCTTAACGTCCCATCCGACGGACGGCGGCCTTTCCAAGCCCATCGGTGTCCCCTTACTGACCGTGGGCAGGGCGGGGAATTTTGCGGAGATAAATCTCAACGCTGACCCAGCTGGGACTCGAACCTGGGAACTACAGATTACGAGCCTGGCTCGCTACCGACTGAGCCACCCCCGCCCCGATCTCAGAGTATATTATTTCTGTTACAAAATTATTTCGGAAATAAACGTGACCATTACTTTAGACTTGAAATAGGACAGCAACAGCAGTCTTCTTGGAACTGACCGGATTTCCACTGAGAACAGCGGCGTCGCTGCTTAGCAACTTCACAGAACCATTGACATTTCCTTGTGTGACGTCATATTTTTTTCTTCACAATCTTGATGAAGCCACAGAGTATTTTATTCCCTCACTGAAAGCAATGCTATATCGCGTTTTCATTTCCCCAAGTAGCAACTGCCACGTTGGACACCAACAGTAAGTTTCAAAATCTTTTAATCTCTCTTTATTTCTTTATATTATCTTGATGACATTGGAATTGGATTGCTTTAAATAGAGCAGAAGCTAGCTGTGAATACCAGTGGCGTCGGATGACGAAATATTTTACCGGAGTGAGCGAAGTTTAAAAGATCCATCGAGTCTTTCGAAGTCAAAGACCAAATTTCGATCTGCTGGTGCTAGAGACGTAAAAATTGGTGCATAGAAGAATTTCGGGTGGTAGATATCAGAAGTGTTTATAAATTTTCGATATATAAGATCAAATACAGGTAAAGACGACGATCGAGAAATCAGTTGGTTGGGATGTTTTACCTCTGAGTGAGTTCTTTTTACACACAATGGGCTAAATGGCCAGGTCACAAGGATCCCAAGGGCTCAGGAAGGTTGGAGGGAGGGGCCCTCTGGACATCTCTTAGGAGACAGATGGTATGTTCCCTTCAAGGCTAGCCAGTGTGTTCTTTAACGTGTACAGGCTATGACTCTCCTGCACACGTTACCACTGCCCAACGTCTCATCCGACTGCGGTCTTTGTAAACCAGTTAGGACTTGCGACGGATTGTTGGGTTGTTTTACCTCTGAGCGGCATTTTTTGCACGCAATGGGCTAAATGGCCAGGTCACAAGGTCCCCGAAGCCTCAGAGAAGGTTGGGAGAGGGGACCCACTGGAACAGCTGTTGGGAGACAGATGGTAGCCTCCCGTCAAGGCCATCCAGCGTGTTCTTTAACGTGCACAGGTTATGGCTCTCCCACACACGGGGCCACGGCTTAACGTCCCATCCGACGGACGGCGGCCTTTCCAAGCCCATCGGTGTCCCCTACTGACCGTGGGCAGGGCGGGGAATTTTGCGGAGATAAATCTCAACGCTGACCCAGCTGGGACTCGAACCTGGGAACTACAGATTACGAGCCTGGCGCGCTACCGACTGAGTCCCCCCCCCCCCCCCCCCCCCGTGTGCGGGAGAACCATACCCTGTGCACGTTAAAGAACACGCTGGATGGCCTTGACGTGAGGCTACCATCTGTCTCCCAACAGCTGTTCCAGTGGGTCCCCTCCCCAAACCTTCTCTGAGCCTTCGGGGTCCTTGTGGCCTGGCCATTTAGCCCATGGTGTGCAAAAAAGTGCCGCTCAGAGGTAAAACAATCCAAACAATCCAACTTAGCCAACCCCCGTCTCCGGAAAACCTATTGTCTTCTTTGGCGACCATTGAATTATCGTATATACCAGTCGTCAGAATTAAAATACTCTATATCATAGTCATATACGTTATACAAGTAATGAATCCAAACTTATTGGCAGTTGTGTTCCGAGGGTAATGCATTTGAGCAAGTTTAAAATTCTAGAGAATAGAGCGAGTAACCAATAGATGAGCAAAGGTGAAGAGTAAAGTCTTAACTGCCTGAAAATCGACATTCAGTGTCTCTTTCAGGTTATTATCCTGTGATGTCCCAAAGTCAAGAATAAGCTCAGTCCATAGTGCACAGACTCATAACTTATGTTTCACGAGCAATCAGAACCAAAAATTATAGCTATCGTATCATCAACCCAGAATTCGACCCCTGACTCTAGCAAGTGAAATATTACTGTAAACGATACCACTTCCATGATGATATTTCTAAGAGTCCGGATAATCTAAGAGTCCATTCTGTGTTTTTCTCCACAAATCTTCTTTCTCCCAGTGCCGCCGTCCATAAGGATGGGCAATTAAGCCCGGATCTATGTATAGGAGCGTTATCATTTTCTGTGAGCTTTAAAAAACGCACTGGATGATTTTGAAGAGAGACTGCCAATTTTCCCAACAGCTATCCAGTGAGTCCACTTACACACATTCACCGAGGCCTTAGGATCCTTGTTACCTGGCAAATAAATGAGAAAATATTGATAAACACTTTTTTGTGAACCAAATTGTGTTTTAAAGTTCATCCTTTTTGTAAGAAAATTTTATGATTCCTGTATTGCATCGACGGCAATTGATTTTTAAAAAATTATTTTTTCAGAATTCAGCAGTCGAAAATGTTTACTTCAAGAAAGAATTTAATCCCATTAGGAATTATATTCAGTGCCATTTTCTCTCGTATAGCAACAGAGGGCAGCACTTGTGTTCACACACGTACTCTATGCGAGTCGACTGAAATGCAAACAATGTTGGACACAGCCATTTCACTTTCAACAAGAGTTCGAGATTTACTGCACGGTAATGATTTTCTTTGCCTTAGGAACTCTTCACTTAAACAAATTTAAGCATTTTTTTTATGAAAATTATTTTTATAGAATGTACTTTTGCTGAATCAAAATCGTTGCAAATTTTAAAAATAATATTTTTAAGATGAATGAATGTTGTTAACATGAATGAGTTTTGAACACGTAGTAGCCAAGTATTTATTACCTTAGAACAAATATACAGATTGCAGAAATATGACATAGAAATTTCAGTCTCAAAAGCAATATACAGAAATCCTCCACGAGAGCAAGTACTAGCTTGTGGAAGAAATAAAAAAATATATAAAGAACATTCTCATTTTAGTAGTAAAAACATCAGTACTTCACATAACACTAATGAAAACTTAGAAATAATAAAAAATACATTTTTAAAAATATTGAATCATTTACCCATATAACTGAAAAAAAATTAATAAATACCTCCTCAAGCAGCTGCTTGCCACAGAGATCTGACAGGAGACTTCTCAGTTTATATGCCATAATAGAAGTTCTGTGAAAAAGGCGAGACCTCAGCAAAAAACAGCACAAACATTATGCCTTTCCCGGAATCGAACCCAGGTTTCTTTGATCAGTAGCAAAGCACGCTATCCATTAGACGTTATTTGTACTTCATAAAGAATTTTAAAATTGATATATTAACAAAATGTAAAAACTTAAATAAATACTCACTGCATCCAGAACAATTAAAATGTTTAAATATTGAGATATGAATATCATTCATGTGTCTATGACTCTTGAAATTTAATTAAATATAATTTTAACTTTCATAACGTTTAGGTATTATTTTATTTCGTGGGATATTAATAATTCATCATCCTCAAGCAGCCATGGGCTACGGAGGTCCAACCAGTCAGTGCAATTTAGTTCTCCAAGCATGTCTGTCCTTAGCTACATCTGCTGCATTCGGGCTCATTTTGTTTTTGTTAATTCTTTTTCTCTAATATTTCATTCATTATTTCAGGGCATTTTTTTTCATAGCATATGTTTATGATTCATACATTAAGCATTATTACACTAAACGCGAATATTTAGAGAGTAGTAAATCTCTTTAAAATCTTACTCACGTTTTTAAAATACCGTACCTCTATAAATATATTTGAAAGTCTAGTTTTCGATAAGTGCCATTTAAATTCCGATATTTCCTCTAACAAAATTTTCCAAGACCAATTAATTTCAAATTGTAGAGTTCTTAAATTCCAATTATTCATTGATATACTACGGAAGTGCCAATCGTATAATGTTAAAGGGCGGTGGTTGCTCAGTCGGTAGCGCGCCAGGCTCGTAATCTGTAGTTCCCAGGTTCGAGTCCAGCTGGGTCAGCGTTGAGATTTAATAAATAAAATAAATACCCCCTCAAGCAGCTGCTTGCCACAGAGGTCTGACAGGAGCCTGTAAGTTTATATGCCAAAGTAGAAGGTCTGAGAGGATGGCAGGACCTCAGCAGAAAAACGACACATACATCCATGTCTTACCCGGGGCTCGAACCCAGGTCCCATAGATCAGTAGCCAAGCGCGTTAACCACTCGGCCACGGGACGGCCTTTATCTCCGCAAAATTCCCCGCCCTGCCCACGGTCAGTAGGGGACACCGATGGGCTTGTAAAGGCCGCCGTCCGTCGGATGGGACGTTAAGCCGTGGCCCCGTGTGCGGGAGAGCCATACCCTGTGCACGTTAAAGAACACGCTGGATGGCCTTGACGGGAGGCTACCATCTATCTCCCAACATCTGCTCCAGTGGGTCCCTTCCCCCAACCTTCTCTGAGCCTTCGGGGTCAATAAGACCTGGCCATTTAGCCCATGGTGTGCAAAAAAGTGCCGCTCAGTGGTAAAACAACCCATTGTATTATGTTAGCGTTCAGTATGTGCGATTTGTATTTACTGTTTGAAGCCTATGCCTTGATTGTCTTACAATCCCAATTGCAACAGTTTCAGCGGAGCAGTATGAAAACCAGAGAAAAGGAGCTTGTTCCTCTCTGCCAATGGACTGCGGAGACCTCCTCCAATGCGGAAATACGGAGAGTGGGGTATACACCGTGTGGCCACGGAGTCGTATCGTTAAAGGGAACGTTGAAGTTTATTGCGATATGGCCACAGATGGTGGAGGATGGACAGTACGTATGCTTTTTGATCTATTGATTTTCATTCTCCAATGATAGTAAAAACGAATAAATTGACATTTAATTCGCATTTAAGTGATGCTACAGTCGCTCAAAAAAGTATCCGAACACTAGGGTTGATTACAGAATTCAGAAAAAAATATCTGGCAACGATGTCACGTGACATGACAACCAACGTGTCACGTGACACGAAGGTTGCCAGATCACTAATTTCTAAAAAAAATCGTTACCAGATATTTTTTCTGAATTCTGTAATCAACCCTAGTGTTCGGATACTTTTTTGAGCGACTGTATTATGTGACGTGTTTGAAATTGTTTTAAACGGCTCACTTGAAAAGTGGAAATATCATTCGACACCACGTGTTATTCATAGACAAGGCAAGCATGTGTACTATTTGTGTTAGGCTAGTTGGCTAAATGTCCAAGTCACAAGGTACCCAATATTGAGAGCAATGGAAAGGCATCCATCGTCATAGCTATTTGGAGGAGAAGACCTAATTGGATTTAATTAATTCTTGTAAAATTAATTTAAATCATATTAATTTTTAACATTTCCTTATTTAAAGGTGATTCAAAGAAGAGGAGACTTTGGACATGCAAAAGATTACTTTTACAATGGCTGGCAGATGTATAAGGAAGGTTTTGGTGACATAGGACAAGACTTCTGGCTCGGTGACTAGGACTTTATTTTTTTTTGTTTTCCGTTTCATGTTGTTAAAAATGTATTCAAATGAGTTTATCCTTTTAGGTTTTGAAAAAATATATAAAGAACATTCTCATTTTAGTAGTAAAAACATCAGTACTTCACATAACACTAACAAAAACTTAGAAATAATAAAAAATACATTTTTAAAAAAATTGAATCATTTACCCATATAACTGAAAAAAAATTAATAAATACCTCCTCAAGCAGCTGCTTGCCACAGAGATCTGACAGGAGACTTCTCAGTTTATATGCCATAGTAGAAGTTCTGTGAAAAAGGCGAGACCTCAGCAAAAAACAGAACAAACATTATGCCTTTCCCGGAATCGAACCCAGGTTCCTTTGATCAGTAGCCAAGCACGCTATCCATTAGACGTTATTTGTACTTCATAAAGAATTTTAAAATCTGTTTTCTTTTACCACTTAGTTTCGACTGCAAAGTTAATTACTCTCAGTTAATTTGACATTTAAAATGTTTAACAATATCGTTACCATTTTTTTAAAAATACTGTTATTTCATTGAACTTGACAGATCCATTCATATACTTTTAATGTAATTGTGGAAATATTAAACTTTTTAGATCGAGCATTGAAGCACAGAATATTTGGCTGTTAAGGGAGTTAGTTCATTAATATATTCAAATTATCACAGAGAAAATAGCCTTGCTTTTCTATGGTAATCGTGAAATATGAATGATGATTCAGTCTTTGTCAGCTTCAAACATACGCAGTTGTTGCGACCCCCCCCCCCCATACACACACACACATGCACACACCTAACGGTGAGAGGGGCGGGGGTGGCTCAGTCGGTAGCGCGCCAGGCTCGTAATCTGTAGTTCCCAGGTTCGAGTCCCAGCTGGGTCAGCGTTGAGATTTATCTCCGCAAAATTCCCCGCCCTGCCCACGGTCAGTAGGGGACACCGATGGGCTTGGAAAGGCCGCAGTCCGTTGGATGGGACGTTAAGCCGTGACCCCGTGTGCGGGAGAGCCATACCCTGTGCACGTTAAAGAACACGCTGGATGGCCTTGACGGGAGGCTACCATCTGTCTCCCAACAGCTGTTCCAGTGGGTCCCCTCCCCCAACCTTCTCTGAGCCTTCGGGGTCCATGTGACCTGGCCATTTAGCCCATGGTGTGCAAAAAAGTGCCGCTCAGAGGTAAAACAACCCAACCCAACCCTAATGGTGAGAATGATAATAACCTAAACGGATGCGAAAAATTATTAAACATACGAAGTCCACATATTTTGAAAGAATTGTTTCAAAATCTACTAATAGAGAGGGGGAAATTATATGCTGGAACGGCATTCCGGTCCCTTCCGGAAGTATACCACTTTGCCCTTCAACTCTAATTTTTTATAGACCTCAGGCTGTTTTTAAGCGCTGGACACAGTAGCATTCATTTTGCAATGGAAATTAGAGAGGATATTTTGTTTTATTTTTGACTAGTACATAGGATCGCCCGACGTTGCTAGGGCCTCGATATAATGACCCTGATTAACAGGCGTGTTCTAACTAGTGCGCGGACACTCATCTACGTAATCAAGTGACATCACTGGCGGCTGAAGTTTCGGTTTCCTGTAATTCCGTAGGTACTCGAGAGATCGGTTCTGAATTTGGTGTGGTCTCATTTACTGCTTGGTGCTTGGAAGTCGGATTCCTAGCTGTTGTGATTCGGAATTAAATCCGCTGCAAGTGTCCGAAATCCCTGAGGGCGCTGCTGTCGCCTACTTTTATGAATGGAGATTTGAAACTTTTAATGGACAATGTTTCGCGGTCAATATTTGGGCGATGGACTAATTTAATCAAAAACCTCACAGTTCACTAAGTTCCAGTGAGATGAAGCTGAAGGCGAAGTGTGGTGATCCTACCTTTGACCGTCTAGGTAGGGTTGGGTTGTTTTACCTCAGAGCGGCACTTTTTTGCATACCATGGGCTAAATGGCCAGGTCACATGGACCCCGAAGGCTCAGAGAAGGTTGGGGGAGGGGACCCACTGGAACAGCTGTTGGGAGACAGATGGTAGCCTCCCGTCAAGGCCATCCAGCGTGTTCTTTAACGTGCACAGGGTATGGTTCTTCCGCACATGGGGCCACGGCTTAACGTCCCATCCAGCGGACGGGGCCTTTCCAAGCCCATCGGTGTCCCCTACTGACCGTGAGCAGGGTGGGGAATTTTGCGGAGATAAATCTCAACGCTGACCCAGCTGGGACTCGAACCTGGGAACTACAGATTACGAGCCTGGCGCGCTACCGACTGAGCTACCCCCGCCCCATCTAGATAGGGTTGTTGAACAAACACAGAGACATACAAACTCTCTAAAATACATAACAGACGATGTTTTACACTATATTGCAATTATGATCTCTTAATCACATTCCAGGTTTTCATTCTCTGTTTTATGTTTTCAGGCAATGATCTGCTTTTCGCAATAACAAATCAACGATCATATTCTCTGAGGTTCGACCTGAAAGACCTCGAAGGCGAAAAGCGTTATGCGACTTATGATCATTTCTGGATCGATAGCGAAGATTACAATTATACGCTGCACGTAAAAGGTTATTCAGGCGATGCAGGTACGTGCAAATGACGTCTAAGAAATTTTCAAAATCCTTGGGATATCGTATGAGTACATACAATATAATGCTCAAATATATAGATAATATAATAATATATACCGTATATGACATATATATATATATGACCTAGATAGTATCCTGTTCTTGAATTGTAGCCGGTTAATAGCACAGAAGTTGCAAATAGTGACACCAAAAGTTCAGAAATATGACTCTCGCAGAGCATCAATTTGTTTCACGTCGCCCAACAAGTTTTTCCGCGAAATTCATTCCTATTGAGTCGGTATTATCTCTTAAATGATGAACTAAAATGTCTGAATATGTGTCTTTTTCATTCAAATTTTTTCTGTTCGATGTAACTAAAAAAAAAAAACTGGTGTATTCTGAGAGAAAAAGTGTTTCGCTTTTCCAAGAAGGTTTTAAAATTAATATCGGTTCTCCGACACCATTTTTAAATAGTTTTTTTAATGATAATAAGTCAACCAGGCGGGTACAATGAATGTCTTACATGTAGAGCATGAACATGGAAATATTTCTAAAATTTTTGTGTAAAAAAACTGGAACGGTTTTGTGTACTTTTTTTTATATAATCACATACATAAAAAAAAATAAAAGAAAAATAAAAAAACCCTCAAGCAGCTGCTTGCCACAGAGGTCTGAGAGCCTGTCAGTTTATATGCCATAGTAGAAGGTCTGAGAGGATGGCAGGACCTCAGCAGAAAAACGACGCCAACAGCCATGCCTTACCCGGGGCTCGAACCCAGGTCCCTTAGATCAGTAGCCAAGCGAGCTAACCACTCGGCCATGGGACGGCTTCAAAAATAAATACCCCCTCAAGCAGCTGCTTGCCACAGAGATCTGAGAGGAGCCTGTCAGTTTATATGCCATAGTAGAAGGTCTGAGAGGATGGCAGGCCCTCAGCAGAAAAACGACACAAACAGCCATGCCTTACCCGGGGCTCGAACCCAGGTCCCTTAGATCAGTAGCCAAGCGTGCTAACCACTCGGCTATACATAAATACAAAATTTTCAGGCAGCCGTGGCTACGGAGGTCCAATCAGACTCTGCAATGTTTTTCTCCAAATACGTCTGCCCTGAGCTACAGCTGCAACTCCTCACCACTGGACACCAAATCTGGAAAAGTCCTGTTTGACATTGTCTGCACCTCGCATTCTACGTCTTCCCTTTTTCCTGAGGCCTTTTGGCCTGTTTAACATTTTACTGATTTAGTTCAGCTGAAATCTGAATATTGTATTAGAAATTATATTAGGAAACTAGCGCCATGTAAAATTTTTTTAATAAATAATTTAGACAGAATGTTATTTATATTGGTCCTAAATTGTTTAATCAATTGAATAATAAAATTAGAATATTAAATATTATTTATAAAAAAAATTTCCATTACATTTTCAATGTACAGATACTTTAATGAAATAAGCATCCATTCAACCACAATCTCTATAAAATATCCAGAAGATATCTAGAATGACTTAAGATATCTACGATATGCAGTGGATATCCATAAGTATATATTATGGATATTTTGATTCTGCAGGATAAAACTAGAGACTTTTTTAATTTAAAACTATTTACTTTCGAGTATTGCGTTATTTTTTTCCAATCGCAAACAATTTTCTTACCGATTGAAACATTATAACGTTCATCGAAATGTTTTGATAAATAAAGTTGATTTGATTTTACCTCAAGTGTTTTAAATTTTCTCCATAAATGGTTTCCATTTAGTTGTGTGCTCCACAGGCATATATGAATAATTTCGACTAATATATCACATTTTTAAATGTGTCGAATGGTGTTGGCTTTAATTATGTTAGATCTTCCCAACAGAATCAAGCAATTAAATAATACTTAGTATTACTTTTAAACAACTTGTAAATACGTACATAAAGAATAAATTAATATTAATTAATAAATTGTGTTTGTTTTTGTCTGCACAGGGGATGCTTTTGGGATACATACAAACAACCAATTCAGCACGAAGGACCGAGACAACGACAAGCATGAAACGGCCAGTTGTGCGACTGCTTATAAAGGTGCCTGGTGGTATGCACGATGCCATCTTTCCAACCTGAATGGACTCTATTTGAATGGAACGTACACTTCCCATGCCGATGGGGTCGACTGGAGCAAATGGAAAGCTCACAACTATTCCCTCCCATTCGCCGAAATGAAGATCAGAACTACGCTACACCTTAAAAGCGAACCCACTGGGAATGCTATTACACCACTCAAGTGATTGAATCAGTTCAGAATTATTTGCTTCACCCCTTATAGCAAAGTGTTTTATGCACTGATATATTTTTATGTAGTTGCGAATTTTAAAGAAATAAATTGTTGTTTCATTTAAAAAAAGCAGTTGAATATTTACAACTGGTTTTACAGTCTACCTGAGTTTTATTACTAGTTTCAATGTCTACCTGAGTTTTATTACTAGTTTCAATGTCTACCTGAGTAAGTTCACTCGCCACCAACATTTTGACAGCCGTAAAAATTTCCGTTCCGTTTTAACGACGATCCAAACTGCAGCTTTCCCATCCCACGATCATTGAAACTGCTGTTCAATATTTAATGACTATCCAAACTTCCTGCCGTCCCATGGCCGAGTGGTTAGCGCGTTTGGCTACTGATCTAAGGGACTTGGGTTCGAGCCCCGGGTAAGGCATGGCTGTTTGTGTCGTTTTTCTGCTGAGGTCCTGCCATCCTCTCAGACCTTCTACTATGGCATATAAACTGACAGGCTCCTGTCAGACCTCTGTGGCAAGCAGCTGCTTGAGGGGGTATTTATTTTTTTTTATCCAAACTTCTACAAACATAAAAAAAAAATCCGAACTTCCTCAAACTTAAAAAAAAATCATCCAGACGTAATCCTTTTCAAAAAAATAAATCGACGTGGTATCTTTCGTTACCATCCAAAGGGAAACTATTTTTCATCTTTATTTTAAAGTTTAGCTTCAATTTATGTCCAAACTTCTATTATCTCGTTTAACTACCATTCAAAGTGTCGCGACCTGTTTTAACTATCATTTAGACTCCTGCTATCTTTTATAACAACCCTGCAATCTGTTGCGATATATTTGACGATTGATCAGATGAATTTCCGAATGATGTTAGTATTCGCAAACCGATGAAGCAAAACATTGTCAATGTAATGGAACATCATTAAGAACAAATTGTAATATTTTTGCAAAACTGAAAGAAAACATTTAAGTTTAAAAGTAATAGTATTTAACTGGTGGTAGTGAATTCAAAATAATGAAATTAAAGTCAGTAGGTGAAAAACATTTCTCATTTTCTCATGATCTACTTACGGAGAAACTGGAGATGTATATTTTGCGAGGACAAATCTTAAGTTGATTATTATTTACCGAAGAGACAGAGAAAAGAAAACGAAGTTCGAAAATATGTAGTAAACAATTTTATATTGATTGGTGTTCCTTAAGGAACTGTTTTGAAACTTTGGCTCTTCTTAATTTACCTTAACAATTTCCGCACACTACTACAACTGTAATATAAAATTCTTATCTTTATTGATGATGTCGCTCATCCTTTTTTCTTTGTGGCTAGGGAGTCAGGCACATTTTCCAGCTGATAGAAATAGATGACAGTCTCCTATTAAGGTAATTTTGTTTTGAAACAAATGCAAGGTATGATTCCCTGGATTTGTTTCAAGGTATACTGTTATGTGGGATAATAGTATACCTTGACGTGACACCCAAATCTCTCCTGTTTTATTCGTGACCTACTCGAATCAGGAGTGCGTTTATGTGAAGACCTACTATGCGTAACATATAAGGCACAGTGATCCAAGACGTATTGGGGCAGTTCTTTGTTATTTGAAAGGAAGCCACATTCAAAGTTCCTTAATTTTAGGGGCGGGGATGGCTCAGTCGGTAGCGCGCCAGGCTCGTAATCTGTAGTTCCCAGGTTCGAGTCCCAGCTGGGTCAGCGTTGAGATTTATCTCCGCAAAATTCCCCGCCCTGCCCACGGTCAGTAGGGGACACCGATGGGCTTGGAAAGGCCGCCGTCCGTCGGATGGGACGTTAAGCCGTGGCCCCCTGTGCGGGAGAGCCATACCCTGTGCACGTTAAAGAACACGCTGGATGGCCTTGACGGGAGGCTACCATCTGTCTCCCAACAGCTGTTCCAGTGGGTCCCTCCCCCAACCTTCTCTGAGCCTTCGGGGTCCATGTGACCTGGCCATTTAGCCCATGGTGTGCAAAAAAGTGCCGCTCAGAGGTAAAACAACAACAACAACCTTAATTTTAAAAATGAACTTTTTTCAGGAAAAATGTCACTGAAGAAAATTTGTAGATGCCAATAAAATATATCCAAGTCACGATTTTGAATTTTGAACGATATGTTTTTAATATTTAAAGTTATCGAAACTGAAATTCTTGATAGCAAAATGCTAAACATAAGACTTTGCCCCAGAAGTTAATTTAAGAAGAAATAATAAATTTTGTGACAAATTGCTTCATTAATATATATAATGATTTCTTGAGTTTTTTTTTAATGAAAAAAAGCGTTTGTAACGAGCGTTACAGCAGCAGGTAATATGAAATGTTAGAGCTTCAACAATTCTTAATATATTACACGAATGTTTTAGAGTAGGGGTTCTCAACGTGAAGTATGCGTACCCCTTGGGGGGGGGGTACGCGATAAAATTTTTTGGGGTACGCCGTGAAAGCTCAGAAGTCGCTAGATCTAGTAACAAAGTAAAAATAACCATTGTTATTATATAACTATAGATTTATTTATCTATACCAGGGATACGCCATTAACATTCACACATATATATATACACATATATATACGTGAAGTATAAAAGTTTGAGAACCACTGTTTTAAAGAATTAAGATTTAGGGAGCTTTGAGTGAGATTTTCAGTTTATCTCGAGTGATCTTTTTAGTAAGAAGTTTACTTCTAAAGTTAGGGAGTTTTTAATATGGATTTTCATTCACGTAAAGTGGAAGTTTTCCAATACATGATGGAAGATAGTATATAAATAGTATATATATATATTTCATTAATAATTAAAAGTTTGAAGTTATTATTTAGGTTACGCATTAATAAATAAAATTTAACTTAATAGATGAAATATAAAGACAAACAATTTTGACATTTTAAAAAAAAACATTTTTATACTAATTTTGCATACTTGTTGATTTTCTTCTACATAGTGGTATAAGATGGACAATTTAAATTCAATGCATCAATATGTTTTCATTTATTACATTAATTACGCTTACCTATTTTCGCCTTTTAGGTGTAGACATCTTATATGGGCGCTGATGAAATTCATTCAAGTCGCTGTGAGGGGACAAAATGAATATATGCATGTGACAGATCAGAGTTATAAATTTATTTCCTCATTCTTAAATAATAGTCATCTGGAGAGTTGAGCAGAAATAATTTACAAAAATTTTGATGCAGTTAAATGAGATTAGCCGTCCCGTGGCCGAGTGGTTAGCGCGCTTGACTACTGATCTACGGGACCTGGGTTCGAGCCCCGGGTAAGGCATGGCTGTTTGTGTCGTTTTTCTGCTGAGGTCTTGCCATCCTCTCAGACATTCTACTCTGGCATATAAACTGACAGGCTCCTGTCAGACCTCTGTGGCAAGCAGCTGCTTGAGGGGGGTATTTATTTTTTTAAATGAGATTTCAGAGCCAGTCACTCGCTGAGAAGATGGGTTAGTTTTCTAACATTTCACAATTAACTGTACATGAATCTTACCATGATATTTTTGGATTTCGATTTTTTTTATCCATACACATGGACAGTATTTACTCTGAGGATTTTGTTGCGATAAAACACATCTTTGTATTTGCTTATTATATGTATTGGAGCTTTGAAAAATAATTCCCTTCTCTGCTACTTCAGGGCAGTGAATGATTCTCTTGAACTCTAATGCATAAACCTTCCTCTTTCGTTTTCGCATAAAGATAAAAAGAAAAAAAAATTACGGCATTTCTCCACACCATAGGAATTAGGCTCGACGTTATCTAAAGGTATCCAGAACGTTGAGGGTTGGGTTGTTTTACCTCTGAGCGGCACTTTTTTCCACACCATGGGCTAAATGGCCAGGTCACATGGACCCCGAAGGCTCAGAGAAGGTTGGGGGAGGGGACCCACTGGAACAGCTGTTGGGAGACAGATGGTAGCCTCCCGTCAAGGCCATCCAGCGTGTTCTTTAACATGCACAGGGTATGGTTCTTCCGCACATGAGGTCACGGCTTAACGTCCCATCCGACGGACGGCGGCCTTTCCAAGCCCATCTGTGTCCCCTACCGACCGTGGGCAGGGCGGGGAATTTTGCGGAGATAAATCTCAACGCTGACCCAGTTGGGACTCGAACCTGGGAACTACAGATTACGAGCCTGGCGCGCTACCAACTGAGCCACCCCCGCCCCTCCAGAACTTTGAGACAACCAGTTGCATCAGAAGACATTTCCGCTTAGTAACAGGCACATCTGCTGCAAAACAAAAACATCGATCATCATAAGACTTTATAAATCATCATTAAAGTAATTATCTTGTAGTGAATTATTGTCGTAAGCACTTGCAATGATGTGCCAAGAAACATATATACTGTTGAAAGCTGTCCATTGCTGTGTTGGTTGCTCGTGGAGACGATATTGTGAAAGCTGTTGTCACCAAAGACTCGATGTGCTTTACTCAAGAAAACTCAATTTTTCTTCACAGCTTAATCAAAGGATGATAAAAAGAAATTATTCTGGTGAATAAATATATGAAGAAAATATTGAAGAAGAGAAACTATCTTAATTTCATCGAGGTGAAACATCAATTGAAATAGGCATAAATCTGTGACTGGCCCCACAGATTTCAGAACATTGTCTTGAAAATTTACCAGGTCGTCTTGTGAAGAGAGTTGTTTGATTAAGACTAGAGTTGATTGACGACGTATTAGAGGAATACAATAAAGCATACGTGTGAATGCTTAAGCAAAAAATTAACTCCATTCTTCGAATTACTGATTAACCCATTCTCATTTTATCTGGGGCTGTTTATTATTGGAACACTCAGTATCATAAGATTCCTTTTTTCATAATAATTTTAAAGCCATTTCACTTAGCGTTCCAGATACCTAGTGGTCAGTAACCCAAAAAGGAATAATGATCATATCGTTTTGTGGTTATCTTCTTCTTTCTATTTTGAGTTTGTCGATGACAAAGTTATTTGCTCAAGATTCCTGTGAGTCAAATAATTTGGAGGATGACCCAGATAATAATGTTTCGAAACTTGTAAGTTTTCTGGAATTCGTCGGAAAACTCTGCCAAGAAGGAATGAAGCAGAAAACGTTTTCAGGTGAGTAATGTACTTAAAAGATTTTGATTTAGTAACAAGTACGAATATAACACAATTCTAGTATAATAATATTTATTTTGCCAAATGCTTCAATTTGTTGTGTTTTTAATGACAGATTTCTGTCAATTATAATTCCTAGATTTATTTGATTCCGTTCGCTCTCTATCCTGTAAAACATTCTATGCACAATTATTAATAAGCAGATTTTTAAGGTTTATATTTTTGAATGAAAAACTTTTTAAAAACAGTCACTTTTACTATCTTCATTCTAAAATAAATATATATATATTTTGATATTTAAAAATAATTAGTTAGCTTCAAGCATTTTCTGTTTTAAATCTAGTTTGATTGTACTGTCGCTCAAAAAAGTATCCGAACACTACGGTTGATTACAAAATTCAGAAAAAATATCTGGCAACGATTTTTTTAGAAATTAGATTTTTCTAAAAAAATCGTTGCCAGATATTTTTTCTGAATTTTGTAATCAACCGTAGTGTTCGGATACTTTTTTGAGCGACAGTATATGAGTTAGAGTAGTCTTTCATGAAAAAAATAGTTTCAAAAACAAATTATTGCGACATCATCAGAAAAAACAATTATTTTATTCTAGTTTATAGAAATTGTTAAAGAAAATTAAGAAGAGCGAAGGCCTCAAAACATCTCCCTGAGGAACACCAATATTTACCAAATTCTTTACTTATATAAATATATATTCCAATTTTCATTTTCCGTTTTCTATCTTTGGATAACTAAGAATCCAACTTGAAATTTATATATATATATTAGTTAATCCTTGCTTATTGTTTAGTTGTTTGAAAGGTTTCTTTATACAGATCATCAATTTTAATATTCACTGATACAAATACTACAAAACATCTGTAACGAAGTTTAATCTCTAGGCTCCCCTAATGATGAACATAGAAGCACATGCTCCTTGCATCCAATGGATTGTGGAGAGATTTATCATTGCGGAGAGAAACAAAGTGGAATGTACAGGATTTGGCCAAGGAGTCGGATTGTGGAAGGCCCTGTGAATGCTTTTTGTGACATGGACACTGATGGTGGAGGATGGACAGTAAGTGGGATTTATGTATTTATTTATTGTGCAGTAGAATTATGAAGAAATTTCTTTCTCAAAAATAACTTTTCGATGTCTGTAAAGCTTTTTATTGTTCTTAATTTTGAAAATTTTACGATCATAAAGATTAGTGTTTCTGACTGAATCCCAAAATGCTACAGTCCGGAAATCGAATTATCAAACGGTTTCAGTAATCGCTAGAAGAATGAAAGTTATCATTTGCATATTATCGAGGAAAGTCCAGTTCTATTTAACAATAGTGCTGCAAATAAAAAATGGATTACTTTAATTATTTAACCAAGGTTTACAAAACAGCGGTTTTCTAGACTTCCCAGTGGGTTTAGACAAGAGTTGATAAATGCCTGTTGAGGTCTCGTTCCTCACCGATTTTCTCTGTGGCGTATCAAACTTCCTGTCTCCTGTTAGATCTCTATGTGGCAAGCAGCTTCTTGAGAGGTAATTTTTTTCTTTTAAATTCCTGTTAATATTTATGCAACTAAGTCTCTTCCTTTTTATAAGCTTCTCCTCGGCGTTCGAAGATTCCAGTGATCGACAAGAACTTCTGATTTTCAAATCAAAGCAGAAGCTTCTTAGGGTGATGAAAACTACTTGTAAGAAATTACTATATAGCTAAAACAGTCTAAAATAATCATTGTATCCAACTGAATAACTACCGTAAAGAAATGAAATCAGAACGAAGCATTAGCCGACACAAAACCTTGACCTGGTGCCTTAAGAAGCATTCAGCTTTAACGAGATATCATAAGCAGCATTTAACTTGGGGCAAATATTAAGCAATATTAAACTAACACTTTAATAGAGCATTTCTCAGTCTTTTTCACGTCGCGGCACACCTGGTATTGGGTTCACTTCGTCGCTGCACACCTAGTATTGGGTTCACTTTGTCGCTGCACACCTAGTACTGGGTTAACGTTTCCGAGAGCTACAGCCCGAAACACCCTCAGACACCAATTTTCCCCTTTTTAGTTGTTGTAAATCATGGTGTCCCTACGTGACCTCCTATTGACTTTGAAAGACACGTCGGAGGTCAAATTTCGGATTTTTCCCAAGATCTAGGACCTGAAATATTCCCAAGTTCAAATATCAAGAGCTCTACTATTTCTATATCCTAGTAAGAATTAGCGTGATCCCCTGTCAGCTAGTGAATCACTCACTCACAATCGTCTTGATATATTAGATATGGTATAATCTTTTCAATCAAGATGCAATTGTGGACGACTGAATGTTAAGAAGAATATTACATTGAGACCATGACGTGAATTAGGAATTAGGTATCATAAAAATATGATTTTAAAGATTTAATACTGGATAATATATTACTTTTTATAAGATTAACTGAATGTCAAAAATCCTCTTATAAAACACTCGTGTTGTTTTTCTACAAACTTCCTTTGTATGACAATATAAACCGGAAATACTTTCATATGAGCGAAAATATATGCATGGATGCAATGCAAAAATTAGCAATCACTTTGTCCACTATTTAAACGTATTAATGGAACAATGTGTGCAGAAGAAAAAAGAAGAAACGGAGAATAGAAGTGTGTTGGGTTGTTTTGCCTCTGAGCGGCACTTTTTTGCACACCATGGGCTAAATGGCCAGGTCACATGGACCCCGAAGGCTCAGAGAAGGTTGGGGGAGGGGACCCACTGGAACAGCTGTTGGGAGACAGATGGTAGCCTCCCGTTAAGGCCATCCAGCGTGTTCTTTAACTTGCACAGGGTATGGCTCTCCCGCACACGGGGCCACGGCTTAACGTCCCATCCGACGGACAGCGGCCTTTCCAAGCCCATCGGTGTCCTCTACTGACCGTGGGCAGGGTGGGGAATTTTGCGGAGATAAATCTCAACGCTGACCCAGCTGGGACTCGAACCTGGGAACTACAGATTACGAGCCTGGCGCGCTACCGACTGAGCCACCCCCGCCCCTAATAGAAGTGTGTGTGATGAGTGTATCGTGCCCACATTTGTTTTATCATGTGGACACGACTTTTGGCGTGGAGGGTCATAATCACCCTTATCCTCGTTCCGATAATGCTTTTCCATTTTGCCTCCATTTTTGTGTCCAGTTCAACGAAGAGGAACTCGGCCGCAGGCCCAGAACTTTCCAGATTGAGCCTGAAACCCCAGATGGCAGAGGGACTACGTGACATGCCTGGCAAACAACGTTGGTCGGAGGGGAGCTGAGATTCGCACCTCGGCTACTCTGGCCAATCGCGTACAGCCACGCATGAGTGTAGGTGACCTCTGCCAGGGGAACCGGGCAGAGTGCCTCGAGAAAGAAGCGGAAAAAATTCAGTTTTCCTTCGTCGCTCCGAAAGGAAGTCTGGAGCTACTGTCGCTGGAAAGATAGAGACGAGAAGAATTGTCGTTAGCGCCCTGTGAGACACAGCAAGCGGCCAGTCAACCTGCGATGACATCCCCTGGGATCAGCCTGCAGTGAACGAGGAGGGGGGTCGAATTCAATTATTCTGGTTTTAACTTTTCCCACTCAATTACATTACCACCGCCATCCCACGGCCGGTATGGAACTAATATATGGTGTCATCGGCTCACCTTTTGAAAATGAATTGTTGTCCCGAGTGGGACCTTCATAACTATTAAGGACTATTAGAGTCACGAGCAGGTAGCTCGTTCATCATGAACTTTTTAGCGAACTGATCTCCACCGCGCATAAAGTTTCCCTTGATTGAAAAGGGCCGCGCCAGAGGCGCTGTTGAATTGTCCCAAAAGTGGGAACTACATATGTGTGAAATATTTGAAATTAATTTTTGCTAATAAACGTTGTATTTTATTGTTAACTGCAGAATTAGTTCAGCACATTTTGCTAAATGCCTGTTCATTTGAATATTGGGTCAGGAAAACTGCCTAGATTTGGAAGCAAGTAAACGCATCACGGCCTAAGAGTTTGTACCGCCCTAAATATACACCAAGTACCTAAAATATACACCACCCTAAATACCAATACCCTAAATATACACCACGATCATAACAAGTGGAATAGAGGTGCGTGTGATGAGTGGAATAAAAGTGTGTGGGGTTACCTCGGAGCGGCATTTTTTTTTGCTAAATGGGCAGGTCACAAGGACCTCGAAGGCTTAGAGAAGGTTGGGGGAGGGGACCCACTGGAACAGCTGTTGGGAGACAGATGGTAGCCTCCCGTCAAGGCCATCCAGCGTGTTCTTTAAAGGGCACAGGGTATGGCTCTCCTGCACACGGCTTAACATCCCATCCGACGGACGTCGGCCTTTCCAAGCCCATCGGTGTCCCCTACTGACCGTGGGCAGGGTGCGTAGCTTTGCAGAGATAAATCTCAACACTGACCCAGCTGGGACTCGAACCTGGGAACTACAGATTACGAGCCTGGCGCACTACCGACTGAGCCACCCCCGTCTCATGTGTGATGTGGAATAGGGTGTGTGTGTGTGTGTGTCTGTATTATGACTCTAAAAAGTCATAACCAATTGCAGAGCAAGTATTGGATTATACCTTTCTCGTCTTTAAAAACTTCCAGTCCACTTTGACTTATATTCAACTAACAATTTCCGTTTAGAAAGTTGTTTCTCAAAACCCGATCAGGGTTTTTTCACCGGACCCCTACGCCCACCCCACCTGGCACTGCCCCAGTTGTCCCGGCCTAGTTCTGCAATTGCATGTGACATTCAGAGCAGAAAAGAATATTTAAAGAAATACAACCTAAAGTCTGTAAAATTCTTAAGAGTCACTTAACGAGAACTCGATACTTAAAGCCATCGTCGGCAAATGCCTCCGTTGCCACTTCCGAGTATTTTTTTTTGTTTTCGATCGTGTTTATAATTGTGCTCTCTGCAACAACACTGTATGGAAATTATACACTCATTCACCACTTAATTTCAATTCCTCGAAAATTTCTGCATTAACGCCGTGTTTAACAGCGATGTTGTTTTTCGATGTAGTCAATTCGAATCATCATTGTGGTTGCATATTAATTTTTAACATTTCCTTATTTAAAGGTGATTCAAAGAAGAGGAGACTTTGGACATGCAAAAGATTATTTTTACAATGGCTGGCAGAAGTATAAGGAAGGCTTTGGTGACGTAAGACAAGACTTCTGGCTCGGTGATTAGGAATTTAGATTTCTTTTAGGTTTCATCGCATGTTGTCCCAATTATAATAAAATTAAATGAGTTAAACGTTCAAGGAATACTTTTATGAAAAATATTATTTTAGCCGATGAGTAAGGGCATCTGGCAAGTACCTGGGAGTCGTGGGTTCGACTCACATTCATCGGAGAAAGTAATTTTTTCCACAAAATTATTCATTAAAAGCTATGTCAACAGGTAATCTGTTCATTTCCTATTGATTGAGTTAAACTTTATAGGTTTTACCTTCCTCCATAGAGGGCGGGGGTGGCTCAGTCGGTTAGCGCGCCAGGCTCGTAATCTGCAGTTCCCAGCTGGGTCAGCGTTGAGATTTATCTCCGCAAAAAATCCCCGCCCTGCCCACGGTCAGTAGGGGACACCGATGGGCTTGGTGAAGTCCGTCAAATGGGACGTTAAGCCGTGGCCCGTGTGCGGGAGAGCTATACCCTGTGCACGTTAAAGAACACGCTGGATGGCCTTGATGGGAGGCTACCATCTGTCTCCCAACAGCTGTTCCAGTGGGTCCCCTCCACCAACCTTCTCTGAGCCTTCCGGATCCATGTGACCTGGCCATTTAGCCCATGGTGTGCAAAAAAGTGCTGCTCAGAGGTAAAACAACCCAACCTTCCTGCATTATTTCGTAGTTGATTTTTTTTATTTCCCATATGCTCTAAAGTTAGAGAGCATAGATTAATATTTATGAGATGAGAATGCACCGGAGCGCGATTCCAGTATAAACTTTTTACTTTCGTTTCAGTTTTATTAAAAAAAAATTGAAAAATCCAGGTTGGATTTTTTTACCACTAAGCTGCACTTTTTTGCACACAATGGGGAGATCTCAAGGACCCCGAAAACTCCGATACGGTTTGGGGAAAGAGACCCCATGGGTAGCTATTAGGAGAGAGATGGTTGCCTCCTGTCAAGGCCATCCAGTGTGTTTTTTTAATGTGCACAGTGTATGGCTCTCCCGCCCACGGACAATGGCCTAATGACAGACCACGACCTTTCCAAGGCCATCGGTGTCCCCTATAATGACCGAGAGAAGTGCGGGGAATTTTGTGGAGATAAATCTCAGGGTCCCTGGTGGGACTCGAACCTGGGAACTGCAGATTAAGATCCTAGTGTGCCACCCTCGCCCCTGAAAAGATCCACTCCAGATTCAACCCTGATTGTAGGAAAGGCCTTCAATTTTTTTATGCAGTGTAGAATGAAATGGGAAAAGTCAGTATGTGAAAATCACGACCGGGAGTTTAAGTACAAAGAAAATCACGAGGGAACCAAGTTGGTTAAGAAGATGTAATTTTTAAATAGTTAGGTAAGTGGAGCGGGTTATTCTGGGCGTGTCGGTTGGAAAAAGGTCAACTTTTAGGTCAATCGTTATTGGAAGGATTTTGGTTATTTAGGGTTTTATGGCGCATTAGCATCTAAGGCTATAATGCGCCAAACAAATGTTCAAAAAGTAAAAAAATAAAAGTCACGAAACCCTGAACCAATTTTTAAAAAATAAATTACAAAATTAACAAGAAAAATGTAAAACAAGAAAATACCACGTTGGGAATAACAGTAAACGAATGTAAAAATATGTTGTAAAAAGAGATAAAAATAACCCAGGTGAAAGCAACCTGGGTTAAAAATATATATATAAAAAGCTGAAGAGTAAAAACTTTATGCGAGTAAAATATCCAGTATATCTTAAAAATCTAAATACAGCGGTAAAAGAACAGTTTTCACATAACAAATGTCCGAGTGTAAGGGGCTAGGACGTAAAATCATGATGGTTAAAAAACATATGTCCTTCAAAGGTAAAACATGGACATGAGATTAAAATATGTTTGATAGTTAAAATGGTGTCACAAAACTCACACTTAGGTATGCCGTCCGCTCGTAGAATTAATGAATGAGAAATAAACGAATGACCTAAGCGGAGCCGAGAAAGTACAACTTCCTCCTTGTGATTCATGTGGTAACAAGAATGCCATGGTTTTATTATAGGTTTGATCTCAAAGAGCGTGTTCGTAAGCTGTTCTGACCAAGATCTCTGCCACTGTGCACGGAGATCGATTTTAAAACGCTGCCGGAAATCCAGATAGGGAACCGGCAACGGAGTGCCGCACAGGGGCGTGGCGATTTGGCAGCAGCATCTGCCAAGTCTTTGCCCATGATACCGACATGGCCGGGCACCCAACAGAAGAGAATCGTGGTGGTGGCTGCCAGACGATGGAGCTGCTGGCAGATCTTAGTAAGAACTGGGTGAGGCCGATGCCTCACCGAGATCAAAGCCTGTAGCGAGCTAAGCGAGTCGGTGTAAAGCACACACCAACGATGATGCTTAGTCGCCACGTGGTCCAAGGCGAGGCTGATTGCCTGAAACTCTGCAGTGAAGATGGAACACTGCAGTGGGATCTGGTCTGCAATGATTACATCACAGCAGACCATGGCCGATCTCACTGATATGCCAGACTTCGAGCCATGTGTGAGGACAGGCAAGAAGCCTGGGTGCTCAGCACGATGGCTGACAAAGAGTTGCCGATACACGGGTGTAAAGGCCTTCCCCCTCCTGCACAGGGAAAAATCGCAGGAAGGGGAAACAGCGAGCCATGATGGAAGTGGCTCAGCTGCCGACTGTGCGATGCTATCGAGACTGATGTTAATGTCTCTGAGGTAACCTCGAACA
The DNA here is from genome assembly GCA_038380435.1 of Ryuthela nishihirai. Taxonomy (NCBI): domain Eukaryota; kingdom Metazoa; phylum Arthropoda; class Arachnida; order Araneae; family Heptathelidae; genus Ryuthela; species Ryuthela nishihirai. The sequence continues at coordinate 55,149,331 of JAWZYU010000027.1, forward strand.
CGCAAACCAAGAGGACGAATGGCAGTCGGCCGATTTGTGTAAAGCATTTCCCACTTCGGACTGAAAACGCAGTCCCAAGTGGGATGGCCAGGCAGGGATCGCAATTTAGATGCATATTGTACCGGATGATGGAGGGGGTCCAGCACCTTCACCACCGAATTCCGGGCGGAGTCGTACACCTGGGATCCGTAGTCCAGTTTCGATCGGACAACTGCACGGTACAGGCGGAGCAAAGAACATCGGTCAGCTCCCCAAGAAAGGGCGAAGAGGATCTTGACGATGTTCAATGACCGCATGCACTTGGACCTCAGATGACGTATGTGAGATAAAAAGGTCAATTTCCGATCGAATATGAGACCGAGAAATTTGGTCTCCGCCACAACTGGAATGATGTTACCCCGAGCTGCTGCTTGGGATCCAGATGAAGATTACGCTTGTGGCAAAAGTGCATACAAGCGGTCTTCTGTGGGGAGAACCGAAACCCGTTTGCCGTCGCCCAAACCGAAAGATTATTCAGGGCAATTTACAGTTGTCTTTCAATGACCCTCATGCTGGACGAAGAGCAAAAGATGCTGAAGTCATCAACATAGAGGGCATTGCCTACTGATGGAGGAAGTTGTCTAGCAATAGAATTAATCTTGACAACGAAAAGCGTAACACTCAGAACGCAGCCTTGTGGCACCCCCTGTTCTTGGGGGTACGGCCGCGACAGAGTGTTACCGACATGGACACGAAGAGAACTTGTCGATAAGAAGTTGGAGAGGAAGATCGGCATGTAATCTCTCAAGCCGAAACTGTGGAGGTCACGAAGAATGCCGAATCTCCAAGCGGCGTCGTAAGCTTTTTCGATGTCGAAGAAAATTGACACCAGGTGCTCTCTACGTAAAAATGAGTTTCTGATAGCCGATTCGAGGCGTATCAGATGGTCAAGAGTTGACCGTTGCCTGCGAAAGCCACACTGGGTGTTGGAAAGAATGTTGTGGTCTAAATACCAGATGAGTCTGGCATTTACCGTTCTTTCCAACACCTTGCACACGCAGCTCGTCAACGCGATGTGACGATAATTCGAAGGAATCTTGGGATCTTTGCCTGGCATGGGGAAGGCCAAGACGATGGCCTCCCGCCAGGAGTCCGGAAACTGCTCCTCGAGAAAAATGCGATTGAAGAGATGGAGCAGCCGATCCTTACTCGATGGTGAAAGATGTTGGAGCATGGCATAATGGACATTGTCCGGCCCTACAGTAGAGGCACGAGAGGAGTGCAGAGCAAGGCGAAGCTCCTCCGCTGTGAATGGCCTGTTGTAAGGCTCCAGGCCATTCGAGTGGAAAGACAGCGGAGAACGTTCCGCCCTGCCCTTCTGGGCCAGAAACTCGGGGGAGTAAGAGGAAGATGAAGAGATGGAGGAGAATGACTCCCCCAGAGTGTCGGCAATTGCTTTGGGATCAGCAATTGCCTGTCCATTGTGCTCCAGGATCGATAACGAGTGAGACATGTAGTTCCCACCCATCTTCCAGACTTTATCCCACACGACCTTAGAACAAGTCGAGTTGGTGATAGAAGATGTATAATTGATCGAAGATTCCTTCTGGCTCTGGCGTCGGACGAAACGTGCTTTCGCCATGGCGCGTTTGAACTTTTCGATGTTGGGGGTCGTCGGATATCTCTGAAACACTCCTCAAGCCTTGTTCTGAGCTTTACGAGCTGTGGTGCAATCTGGATTCCACCACGGTTTCGGAAAGCAAGGAAACCGTGTCGAAGTTTGAGGAATTGTTGATGCAACTGCATCTACGATACAGTCCGTTATTTCCGCTACTGCCACATTGATGGGCTCCTGGCTGACAGAGTGGTCATCGCACTCAGATAGCTGCTCTAAACCACCCCAGTCAGCCCGACCGAGCCTCCACCGCGAGACGCGTGAAGGGCTACAAGGCCCCCCACAGGTCTTGTAGATTCATAAAATGTCACAGTCAGCACCTGAGTGGGTGCCAATTTCCAATCACGGCGTGTCGAAACCCGGTGGACCGCTGTTACTCCTTAAGTGTGAGCTCCGAGAGGATTTCCTCCTCCGTGACTTTGAGGAGGCCCCACTCGGTGATCACACCCCGAGAGGAATTCAAAGGTTTATGGGGAGTGACTTCGACAGCCATCCCACCAATTTCTTTGACTTTCAGGAGTAGTTCGGAGTGTTTAGAACAAGCGGTCTCAATCTGCAAGTCGCCAGATCGTAAGCGCTTTACGGATTTCAGCTCTCCCGCAAGACCTTTGAAACCTTTGTTCACAAAGAAAGGAGACATGTCCCCAAATACCTCATCGCCAGTGGAGTGTACGATCAGGAATCTCGGGAACGAAGACACAGACACAGAAGACGATGGCAGAGATAACAGAGACGAAGAAGACGGGGGCTGATGTCGAGCCCTCTTAGCGGCATTGATCGCATTATTTTCATCAATTTCTTTCATTTCTTTTGATTTGTGTGGTTCAGTGCCCGCTGTCCCCAGCCTCCACGGAGCCCAACAAGGGGACGCTCAGTCGGGTGCCAGGGCTAGGAGGCACTATACCCACACAGACAGTGAGCCAAGCCCTCACAAATAAATAGAAGGAAAATAAAAAGAGAAATGTGCAAAATAAAAACGTTCTACACAAATGAAACAAAGCGTAAAATATCAAAATTGTGAATGGCCAAACTGGCCTCACAAAGAAAGGATAACGACAAAAGGAAAATAATCTGTGAGGAAACTTGCAAACCTGTACCCGGACCGTGGGCAAGGTTATTCACCGCTCTGCACGGTTGACCCTAGCAGGACCTGCCCACCAGCCGATTGCTCGTGGGGGGGGGGCACCCCAGGAGCTTCCGTTTACCGGAAGCAGAGGCCAAAGCAGTGTATAGCAGAGGCCCCAGAATCCGCTGCCAAGCCCCGCGACAGACAGGCTCCCCAATGGCAAGACGGTCAATGGGGACCCCGCCAGTCATGAGATGAGGAGAGAAGACGGGGACCCCGCCAGTCATGAGATGAGAAGACGGGGACCCCAGAGCAACTACCAGGATCCTCCTTTCCTGGGACACGGGTCTCTGCGCATGGCAAACACGCGGGCGAGCGTTTAGGACACTGTGAAAGTAATCGAGCCAGCGGAACCTTCACAGGGTGGTCCCCCTCACCGCGTTACAGGTGCTCACACCTAGAGGGCATACAGAAAATGTAAGCAATAAAGCACAATAAGAGCAAACATGAGAAAAATGTTAACGTGAAAAATTATCTTTGTCTTTTGCTGCTTAAAAATTCTCAATAAAATCTGCAAATGCCAGTTGTATAGTTTTCAAAAGTTAGTATATGATTACTTAAACTCCTCAATATTTGTAATAATACTAAAAATTAAAAAAAATGTGAAACTTCAGCAATTTTTCAAAGCTTATAGTAATATATTTCATAAAAAAAGAAGAAAGAACACTTTTCGACTGCCCGGTGCAATCACTCCAAAATAAAAAAAAAGGATCTGCCACCAACCCTAATGATGCGGGTGAACATTGACATGTACCAAAAAGGTCGAGAACTAAAAAAAAAGGATTTTTAAAAGACATTCTCAATTCTCTCATGAGTGGAAAGCTGGCGAACAGTACAATAATATTCTCAATTCGAAAATAATATTAAGAATAGAGTAGCATAACTTCCACACTAAAAGAGAAACTCTTAAGAGAACATTGAATTTTATTGTTTTTAATAATTTCAGTTACATTTTTTATAGTCATTATTATTTATTATATTATTATTTTTATATCATTTTTCATTATCTTTTCATATCATCCTATTTTCTTTTTAATTTTATTCTTTGTTTTATGTTTCAGGTAATGATCTGCTTTTTGCCATAACTAACCAACGACCATATTCTCTGAGGTTTGACCTCAAAGACCTCGAAGACAAAACACGATATGCGATTTATGATAATTTTTGGATCGACAGCGAAGACTACAATTATACGTTGCACGTGAAAGGTTATTCAGGCAATGCAGGTACGTGCAAATGAACTTTCTGAACCTCTGGGAATTAGACATGTGTACCTATAAATAATCTAAATATATGTAAAATAATTTCATATATGTTACCTGAAACTCTTTCACACTAGAGACGAAAGCGGGTAAAATTTCCAACCAATTTAACTGAGGCTTAACTGAGGCTAACTGAGGCCCGTCCCGTGGCCGAGTGGTTAGCACGCTTGGCTACTGATCTAAGGGACCTGGTTCGAGTCCCGGATTAGGCATGGGTGTGTGTGTGTCGTTTTTCAGCTGAGGTCCTGCCAACCTCTCAGATCTCCTACCATGGCATATAAACTGACAGGCTCCTGTCAGACCTCTGTGGCAAGCAGCTGCTTGAGGGGGTATTTATATTTATCTTTTTATTTAACAAATTCAGCATTCACTAAGCTCAAGCCTGCCTGAGTCTGACCTTTTTTAGTATACACTAACTTGAACTTTCAGAATCCATCCTGAGTAGGACTATTTCACTATGTACCGAGATAAAGTCCGTCTGCTTCTGAAATATTTCAATATTCACGGAGACCAAGACTTCCTGAGTCTGAACTATTTTAGTATTCACTGAGCTCAAGCCTGCCAGTATCTGAACGTTTTCAGTGATCACTAAGATGAACTTGCAGATCCATTCTGAATCTGAGCAATTCAAATATTCACAGAAATCAAATCCGTCTGAACTATTTTATTATTCACTGAGATCAAGCCAGCCTGAATCCGAATTATTTCGATATAAACTGTGATCGAGCCCACCTGAGTGTGAATTATTTCAATATTCACTGAGATCAACGGTGAGGGATTACCGCATGGAGCATGAGGTGTTCGGCTCGGCCTTCGACACTCATGTGGGCTTCAAAACAGTCAAACCTGCAGATTTTTTTTTTTGACATTTCATTGAGTAAAATGTTTTAGAATCAGTGTAATCTACGTACACATCTCGTGTACACTACAAAGTGTTAGTACTCTACAGAGAACAGGTAAATTTTTTTATAAGTTCTTATTTGTTTCTCAGTACGTGCAAGTTTATGTAATATATATTCAATTTTATATTTGTGCATTTCTGTGTTTCAGTTTGTTTAATCCTTTGCATGTATTTTTTCTATTGGTAAGTTGTAAAAATATTTATATATACAACCACAGACACCTCCAACATCACACCTCGACAATTCCAGTTTCTTCCGAATCTTTTACACCTGGAACTTTCAGATACTTTTATCAGACACTGGAATTCATGCAAACCCAAATCCAGAGAGAAGATAAAATAAACTCTGGAACACAATCGAAAAACTTATATATAGAAATGCATGATCATTTAACCATTATTTTATTACATTATAGGCAACAAACCTTTAAAAAATTCTAATTAATCCAAGAAAAATGAAAAGCCGACTAACTAAAACACTTGGTATATTTCTTAACAACTGCAAATTCCTCAGTAAAATCGTTATAAACCCTAAGGGCGATTCGTTGTGCGACAGAATACATGTAAAAAATGAGCAAAACACGAATACTATTACTAAACTTCTTTAGGTTAATTAAATGGTTGAAATCATAATCAAAAATTATTTTTCTCTCAAATGTTTCATAAAGATATGCAAAATTTGAAGTTGTTGCTACACAGTACGTGAGGTATTACATGATATATGTACGTCCAGGACAGGATCTTGGAGGAGGGGAGGGGGCAACGGTGTCATGCCCACATCTCCCCTTTGTGAATGCTAGTAAGAGTAATTGAGGCAAAAATTTAACTTATGCTAATTTCACGCCCTTTTCATAGAATTTTTTGAAAACCTTTAAATAGGAAGAGGAAAAATGTTACATTGCGAAGGAGATACAGTCTCTTGATCCACTCCCCCCCCCCCTACCTTGACTTTTCCGGTTCGATTGAATCGCCCGACCTTTTTTTTTTCTAGATCCGGGTCTTTATACGTCTATTTTCATAATTTCTTTCTTATCTAATGCTTTTCAACAGACTAAAAAAAAATAATATTTTTATTATACTATATAATTTTAATAGAAATTCTAAGTAAGCAAATATCATATTACTACGAAATAATATATTTTTTCTTGAATAGGTGACGGTTTTAATGATCAGGCGGACAATCAATTCAGCACCAAAGACCGGGACAATGACAGGCATGAAACGGCCAATTGTTCGGCTGTTTATAAAGGTGCCTGGTGGTATGGCCGATGCCATTCTTCCAATCTGAATGGCCTCTATTTGAATGGAACGCACATTTCCCATGCCGATGGAGTAAATTGGACCAAATGGAAGGGAAACAGATATTCCCTTTCATTCACCGAAATGAAGATCAGACACACTTTTTACATTAAAAGCGAAGAGAGTGAGACTTCTATTACACCGAGCAAGTGATTGAACTAGTTGAGAAATAACTGCATCATCTATTACAACAAAATGCTTCATCTCTAGAGAATATGTATTTTGATTCAGTTGTAAATTGCAAGGAAATAAAATCTTTATTTCATCAGAACTAATAGCTGACTATTTTGCCATTGTTTCCAGTCTTTTATTGGTTGATACCCTTTTGGAAAAACCATCAAAATAAGTTCTTTTTTTCCACTGATCATTGGACTGATGTGGATTGAAATTGCCTTTTTAGTTATAACGGTCAAAGACCGCAATCTTTTTTCGAACACCATTTAGACATAAATGTTTAAATAAATTATAATTTTAATGCAGGGGTTCTCAACGTGGGTACGCGGTAAATATTTTTGGTTGGTTGGTTGGTTGGTTGGGTTTTAATGGCGCATTAGCAACTAAGGCTGTAATGCGCCATACGAATGTCCATAAGAAAAGAGATAAAAGTTGTGTTACCCTTAACCAAATTTTAAAAGAAACCACAAACATATACTAAGAATGAAAAGCAATAAAAAAAACATAATTGATAACAAGAAACAAATGTATAAATAAGTTATAAATATAAAAGTAATCCAGGTGTAAGCAACCTGGGTTAAATATTGGAATAAAACTATATCCAAGTAAAATATCCTGTAAAAAGTAAAAATTCAAAGACAGCGTTAAAACAACAATGATCAGATAACAAATGTCCGAGTGTAAGGGGCTCGGACGCAAAATCATGAAATTTAAAAAACAAACGCCGTTCGAAGTTAAAACAGGGACATGAGATTAAAATGTGTTTGATAGTTAAAATGGTGTCGTAAAACTCACACTGAGGTACGTCGTCCGCCCGTTGGTTGGTTGGTTGGTTGGTTGTTTAGGGTTTATTGGCGCATTAGCATCTAAGGCTATAATGCGCCAAACGAATGTCCAAAATATAAAAAAGATAAAAGTCATGAAACCCTCAACCATTTTTTAAAAATGAACTAGAAATTTAATAAGAAAAAGGTAGAATAATAAAATAGCAAGCAGTGAATAACAATAAACAAATGTAGAAATATTTTGTAAAAATAAAAGTAACCAGGTGTAAACAACTTGGGTTAAACATATATATAATAAACAGTAGAGTAAAACTATAGACGAGTAAAATAACCTGTAAATTGTAAAAATTGAAAGACAGCGTTAAAACAACAATGATCAGATAAGAAATGTCCGAGTGTAAGGGGCTGTAAGGGGCTCGGACGTAAAATCATGAAATGTAAAATACAAACGTCGTTCAAAGTTAAAACATGGACATGATATTAAAATGTGTTTGATAGTTAAAATGGTGCCACAAAACTCACACTTAGGTACGTCGTCCGCCCGTAGAAGAAACGAATGAGTAATATACGAATGACCTAAGCGGAGGCGAGCAAGTACAACTTCCTCCTTGCGATTCCTGCGGTAACAAGACTGCCATGGTTTGATGATAGATTTGATCTCAAAGAGCTTGTTTGTAAGCTGTTCTCACCAAGATCTCTGCCACTGTGCCCAGAGCTCGATGGTAAAACGCTGCCGGAAATCCAGATAGGGAACCGGCAATGGAGAGTCGGACAGGGGCGTGGCTGACCTAGCAGCAGAATCTGCCAAATCATTGCCCCTGATTCCGACGTGACCGGGCACCCAACAGAAGAGAACACTGGTTGTGGCTGCCAGACGATGTAGCTGCTGGCGGATCTTAGTAAGAAGTGGGTGAGGCCGATGCCTCACCGAGATCAAAGCCTGTAGCGAGCTAAGCAAGTCAGTGTAAAGCACACACCGACGATGATGCTTAGTCGCCACGTGGTCCAAGGCGAAACTGATAGCGTGCAACTCTGCAGTGAAGATGGAACACTGCAGTGGGATCAAACCTGCAGATTGAACATGCAAGTTTGTCTGTATGGTCTGCTGTGATGCACAGCAGACCATGACCGATCCCACTGATGTGCCGGACTTTCAGCCATCTGTGAAGACAGGCAAGAAGTCCGGGTGTTCAGCACGATGGCTGGCAAAGAGTTGCCGGTACACTCAGTCGGGTGTAAAGGCTTGCACAGGGAAAAATCGCAGGAAGGGCAAAGAGCGAGCCATGGTGGAAGTGGCTCAGCTGTGGACTGTGCGATGCTATCGAGACTGATGTTAATGTCTCTGAGGTAGCCTCGGACACGCAAACCAAAAGGACGAATGGCAGTCGACCGATTTGTGTAAAGCATTTCCCACTTCAGACTGAAAACGCAGTCCCAAGTGGGATGGCCGGACAGGGATCGCAATTTAGATGCATATTGTACGGACAACTGCTGACGGCGAAGAGAAAGAGAAGGTTCGTCGGTCTGAACGTAAATACTCTGGACTTCTGAGGTGTGGATGGCTCCCGTGCAAACACGGAGAACCGGATGATGGAGGGGGTCCAGCACCTTCACCACCGAATGCCGGGCCGAATTGTACACCTGGGATCCATAGTCCAGTTTCGATTGGACAAGTGCACAGTACAGGCGGAGCAAAGAACATAGGTCTGCCTCCCAAGAACGGGAGGAGAGGACCTTGACGATGTTCAATGCCCGCGTGAACTCGGACCTGAGATGACGTATGTGTGGTAAAAAGATCAATTTCCGATTGAATATGAGACCGAGAAACTTGGTTTCCGCCACAATTGGAATAATGTTACCCCCGAGCCGCAGCTTGGGATCCAGATGAAGATTATGCTTGTGGCAAAAGTGCACACAAGCGGTCTTCTGTGGGGAGAACCGAAACTCGTTTGCCATCGCCCAAACCGAAACTCGTTTGCCATCGCCCAAACCGAAAGATTGTTCAGGGCAATTTGCAGTTGTCTTTAAATGACCCTCATGATGAACAAAGAGCAAAATATGCTAAAGTCATCAACATAGAGGGCATTGCCTACTGATGGAGGAAGTTGTCTAGTAACTGAATTAATCTTGAAAGCGAAAAGCGTAACAGTCAGAACGCAGCCTTGAGGCACCCCCTGTTCTTGGGGGTACGGCAGCGAAAGAGTGTTACCGACATGGACACGAAAAGAACATGTCGATAAGAAGTTGGAGATGAAGATCGGCATGTGACCTCTCAAGGCGAAATTGTGGAGGTCACGAAGAATGCCGAATCTCCAAGCCATATCGTACGCTTTTTCGATGTCGAAGAAAAGTGACACCAGGTGCTCTCTCTTTAAAAATGAATTTCTGATAGCCGATTCGAGGCGTAACAGATGGTCAAGAGTTGACCAATGCCTGCGAAAGCCACACTGGGTGTTGGAAAGAAGGTTGTGGTGTTCTAAATACTAGATGAGTCTGGCATTTACCATTCTTTCCAACACCTTGCACACGCAGCTCGTCAACGCAATGGGACGATAATTAGAAGTAAACTTGGAATCCTTTCCCGGCTTTGGGAAGGCCAAGATGATGGCCTCCCGCCAGGAGTCCGGAAACTGCTCCTTGAGAAAAATGCGATTGAACAGATAGAGCAGCCGATCCTTACTCGATGGTGAGAGATGTTGGAGCATGGCATAATGGACATTGTCTGGCCCGACAGCAGATGCACGCGAGAGCAAGGCGAAGCTCCTCCACTGTGAATGGCCTGTTATAAGGCTCCAGGCCATTCGAGTGGAAGGACGGCGGAGAGCATTCCACCCTGCCCTTCTGGGCCAGAAACTTGTGAGAGTAAGATGACGAAGAAGAGATGGAGTAGGACTCCCTTTGCTTTGGGATCAGCAATTGTGTGTCCATTGTGCTCCAGGATCGATAACTTGTGGGACGTGTAGTTCCCACCCATCTTCCGGACTTTATCCCACATGACCTTAGAACTGGTCGTGCAGGTGATAGAAGACGTATACTTGATCCAAGATTCCTTCTGGCTCTGGCGTCCGACGAAACAAGCGCTCGCCCTGGCGCGTTTGAACTTTTCGAGGTTGGGGGTCGTCGGATATCTCCGAAACACCCCCCAAGCCTTGTTCTGAGCCTTACGAGCTGCAGTGCAATCTGGATTCCACTACGGTTTCGGAAAACGAGGAAACCGTGTCGAAGTTTGAGGAATTGTTGATGCAGCTGCATCTACGATACAGTCCGTTATCTCCGCTACTGCCACATTTATGGGCTCCTGGCTGACAGAGTGGTCATCGAGCTCAGATAGCAGCTGGAAACCACCCCAGTCAGTCCGATCAAGCCTCCACCACGAGACACGTGAAGGGCTGCAAGACCCCCCACGGGAGATGGTGCACACCACAGGGAGGTGATCGCTTCCATAAGGGTTGCCCTCGACCCCCATGTAAAGTGTGGAAGGATCGAGGAGGAGCAGATAGTAAGGTCAATGACAGCGAAAGTGCGGGTTTGGGAGTGAAAGTAAGTACTGACACCGGTGTTCAACAGGGAGAGGGTGGGATCCAGGAGCCACTGCTCCAGGATCCCACCATTCCCATTGGTGTCAGCACTGCCCCAGAGTGGACTGTGTCCGTTGAAGTCCCCATGATGAGGAAGGGGGACGGCAGCCGCGAGACGAGATCATCAAGTTCTTCCTGGAAGACGATGCTCCCAGGTGGAAGATATACAGAGCAGACAGTCAACGAGAACCCCACGAAGAGACGGATGGCTACCGCCTCTAAGTTAGTGGTGAGGGGTATGACATGGAAAGGAGAATGGTTGCTCACGAGGATGGGACACCCCCGCTAGCTGGACCATCTCCATCCCGGTCCTGGTGAACTAGTGAAAAGTGATGGATCGTGGGATCTGTGACTGGTTTGCAAGTATGTCTCCTGCAGGCACACACAGATGGGATGGTGTGCCTGAAGGTGTGCCTTGATGTTGTCAAGATTCCTCAGGAATCCACGACAATTCCTCAAGAATCCACGACCTCAGGATCCACGACGACCCCCGCTAGCTGGACCATCTCTATCCCGGTCCTGGTGAACTAGTGAAAAGTGCTGGATCGTGGGATCTGTGACTGGTTGCAAGTATGTCTCCTGAAGGCACACACAGATGGGATGGTGTGCCTGAAGGTGTGCCTTAATGTTGTCAAGATTCCTCAGGAATCCACGACAATTCCATTGTAGGAGTGTTGCCATCTCAGGACTTAGAAGAGTGGGCGGACGACGAATTCCTATTCAACTTAACCGTCGCAGAGGACAGTTTAGTGAATAGGGGGCGGTCGGTATCCATGTCCTCGGAATCGTCCGAGGGACATGGATCGGTGACCGTCTTTTGTGGTGCAGTGATTTTCTTTTTTGGCCCCAGTGGGGGGCCCTTAGGTTTCGAAGGTCTTGCTGTCTGAGGACGGGGAGGAAGAGGCCTTCCGGTGGAGGTGGAAGGCTGAGTTGCAGGAATGGAAACCGGGGTTGATGTCAAAGTCGACACCACTCTCGCTTTTGCCTGTGTCAGGAGGTACTTTGCCGCGGGCGAGAAAGACTCAGTAGGTGGTACACTTATGTCAGTCTGCACTGCCACTGAAGTCATTGGAACGATGGGCTTTCCAATGACTGCACTGGCATAGGAAACCTTGCCAGGCAGGGCGGGAGGTGCAGCAGCTTTCTCGCCTCAGCATAAGAGATGTTATTCATGACTTTGAGGCGTTGTACCTCCTTTTCCTCCTTCCACTTTGGACAGTCGCGGGAGTACGCCGGATGTTCGCCACTGCAGTTCACACAGCATGCCTTTTCTGCTGTTCAGTCAGGATCGAGATGTTCCTTACTGCCACAGCGAGCACAGGTGGGTTTGCCCCGGCATGCTGTATGGGCATGACCGTATATCTGACACTGAAAACAGTGCAGAGGGTTCGGTATATACGGCCGTACCTCACAATGTAAATAACCTGCCTTGATGGAAGAAGGCAGGCGTATCGTGTTGAATGTCACAATCAGCTCCCAGGTGGGTGCCAATTTCCCATCAGTGCGTGTCGAAACCCGGTGAACCGCTGTTACTCATTGAGGTGTGAGCTCTGAGAGGATTTCCTCCTCAGTGACATTGAGAAGGCCCCACTCAGTGATCACACCCCGAGAGGAATTGAAAGTTTTATGGGGAGTGACTTCAACAGCCACCCCACCAATGTCCTTGACTTTCAGGAGCAGTTCCGAGTGTTTGGAACAAGCGGTCTCAACCTGCAAGTCGCCAGATCGTAAATCGTAAGCGCTTGACGGATTTCGGCTCTCCCGCAAGACCTTCAAACCTTTGTTTACGAAAAATGGGGACATGTTCCCATGTACCTGATCGCCAATGGAGTGGATGAGCAGGAATCTCGGGAACCAAGACACAGACACAGAAGACGATGGCAGAGATAACAGAGAAGAAGAAGATGAGGGCTCATGGCGAGCCCTCTTGTTGGCAGTGATCGCATTAATTTCATCATTCTCTCTCATTTTTCTTTTGTGTGGTTCAGTGCTCGCTCTCCACACCCTCCACGGAGCCCAACACGAGCCCAACAGGACCCAGTCGGGTGCCAGGGCTACGCAGGCACTATACCCACACACACAGTGAGCCAAGCCTTCACAAATAAATAGAAGGAAAATAAAAAGAGAAATGTGCAGAACAGAAACATTCTACACAAATGAAACAAAGTGTAAAATAACAAAATTTTGAATGGCCAAACTGGCCTCACAAAGAAAGGATAACGACAAAAGGAAAATAATCTGTGAGGAAACTTGCAAACCTGTACCCGGACCGTGGGCAAGGTTACTCACTGCTCTGCACGGTTGACCCTAGCTGGACCTGCCCACCAGCCGATGCTCCCAGGGGGGCCAACCCCAGGAGCTCCCGTTTACCGGAAGCAGAGGCCAAAGCAGTGTATAGCAGAGGCCCCGGAATCCGCTGCCCAGCCCCACGACAGACAGGCTCCCCAATGGCAAGGTGGCCAATGGGGACCCTGCCAGTCATGAGCTGAGGAGAGAAGACGGGGACCCCCGTGCAACTACCAGGATCCTCCTTCGGGACACGGGTATCCGCGCACGACAAACACGCGGGCGAGCGTTTAGGACCCTGTGAAGATAACCGAGCCAGCGGAACCTTCACAGAGTGGTCCCCCTCACCGCGTGCAGGTGCTCACACGGAGGGGGAACAAATGAAGGTTTTATTAACTTTGTAGAAAATATTTTATTTAAAGTCTGATTTGGTACATATACACTGGTTTCCATATATTAAGGAAAATTCCCATGTTAAGTCAATGGGAAGCTAACGCAAAATTCTATAACTTCTAAATTAAGTTTTTTTGTTTTGAAAAATGTGATTGCAGATAAAGATCTCAATAAAAATAAACCAATATCTTGATTTTCAACAATATTCGTTCAATATTTAATGAGTTATGGAAGTTTGAATATTAAATAACAGCAATGCCAGTCTTACGAAACTTATACAAAATTGAAGAATAGTGAAAGAATTCATTGCACAAATTTCTAAAATACAAACTTATTTTATTAGACATTGACATACAACTTATTACTAATTATACTTATAATATACTGCTTATAATACTTATTACTAAGTATTAATTCACTACTGAAGTCAATTTTTGTGACTGGCATTGTTAAATATTCAAACTTACATAAATCATTAAATAATGAACGAATATTGTTGAAATTCCAGATATAGATTTATATGGTTGAGATCTTTATCTGTAATTTTTCAAAACAGAATAACTTATTTTGGAAGTTATAGAGCTTTGACGTTAGCTTCCCATGAACTTAACACAGGGATTTTCCTTAATTTATATAAATCTGTGTAATACGGAGATACACTAACTGTTGTCGGGATGCTATTCTCGAGTGTCCATCTCAAATTATTCCACGGATTAATTAATAAAAACAACATTGAAGGATATTATAATGCAATATTTAATATATGCAAACTGATTGATGTATATACCAATATTTGGATCACTGATTAGCCACAAACTAAAGATGACTCAGCACTTCTTGGCACTCTAAACCCAGTGGTAGAATGATACTTATAAAAGGACAAAATAATGTGAAAATAAAATGCATAAGTGCAAAATGTTTAAAATGCCGATCGATGCTGATATACATGGGTTGTTTTACCTCTGAGCGGCACTTTTTGCACACAAATGGGCTAAATGGCCAGGTCACATGGACCCCGAAGGCTCAGAGAAGGTTGGGGGAGGGACCCACTGGAACTGCTGTTGGGAGACAGATGGTAGCCTCCCGTCAAGGCCACCCAGCGTGTTCTTTAACGTGCACAGGGTATGGCTCTCCCGCACACGGGGCCACGGCTTAACGTCCCATCCCACGGACGGCGGCCTTTCCAAGCCCATCGGTGTCCCCTACTGACCGTGGGCAAGGCGGGGAATTTTGCGGAGATAAATGTCAACGCTGACCCAGCTGGGACTCGAACCTGGGAACTACAGATTTTGAGCCTGGCGCGCTACCGACTGAGCCATCCCCGCCCCCCCCCCCCAATGCTGATACTGATATACATGAGATTGGTCGAAGTTGGTAAACACAACCCCTCTATTCAAAGTTACGCTACTCTTATCGTACGTTTCTTAAGGATGGTGTCGTGTACCCCATTACATACACTAATATTTCAAAATGTTTGCCGTTAACAAGTTAACAGAAAACATGGTATAAGCAGCAAATTAAAAAAGTGAATGTTATAGGTATAAAAATGAATAGTTTTGTTTCATTTTGAACATGATCATATATATTTTTTCATTTTTGATTGCGGCATCCATTTACAGTGATGAAAAATGCAGGGCAATTGCGGCATCATCAAAAAAATCTTGAAATAAGAATCCGTTTAGCAAATTACATTTTAGTGCAAAGCGGCAAAAATAGAAATTATATCTATCTCAGAAAAATGTTGAGCTCAAACGTATCCCCAAGTCAAAAGAAACAATATTTTTATGCCAAATAATAGAATTTTTTTTAAATATTGAAATAATTGTGTTTTTGCATTAGATTGTGAGCTCAAGGACTGCCACTAAAGCAAAAGTAAGAATATTTTAAATTTATTTTTCAAAATATAAGACACACAATATTTTCACAATGCAGGGATATTTCTACCATTGCCAAGAGGTAACGTCCAGAGTTAAGATTAGAGAAGATAGTTTAGAGATTAGAAACTCTCTTTAACCATAGATACTATTGTATACCGCTGGCATGTATGCTCGTTGATATCAATATCTGGAGAAAACCTTCAAAAATTCAAAATAACTGGCAGAAGAAAACCTGAAATATTTCATTATCATTATCAACAGAAACACACCTCACAACGTTACAATTATGCATATGAAGTCAGACTATGATAGTAGCGATGTTAAAAATTATGTTTTACCTTTATCTTACAGGTTTTCAATATTTTTTCTCTTTCTGTCTATCTGCCTATTTGTTAAATCTGAAGAATAAACTTTTTTTTTTTGTCGTTTGGTTTCATTTTAGGATCTGTCAGGAAATGTGAAGCCATTGTAGATCTGCTGAAGTTTAACAAAATAATTCTTCTCCTGATGCATGTAGGAATAGCTTTCCTTGAGACACCGGCTGAGAGCTTTCCTTGAGACACCGGCTGAGAGCTTCCTTTTCGTTTCCGAAAACAAACGGGAGATATTTCCTTCCACGCTTAACAGGAATAATTCCAGACAACTTCCTAAAGTGAAAGTACTTCGAACGTTGCCAAGATCCATAAAAGCACATTTCCGCTTAGTAACAGTCACGTTGACCGCAAAGTAGAATTGTCGATCATTATAACATTATAAATCATCATTGAAATAATCATGTTGACATAAATTACTCTCGTAAATATGTGTAATGCTCTGCCAAGAAACATATGCAGTGTACTGTGTTAAAAACTTCCATTGCTGTGTCCGTTGCTCATCGTGTTGTGGAAGCTGCGCAAGTTGCATTTTTCAAAGATTCATCTTGGTGAGGATTCGATGTGCTTTTCATCGTAAACTCAGTTTTTGTTCTCCAATTTAATAAAGGAGTGTTCTTGTAGAATCTTCCAAAATTAAGTCATGGTGAAAAATAAATAGAAGATAGAAGAATCTTCAAATTTCTTTGTCACCTTTAACACGTGCAAAGAACGCATTAGCATCGAGATAAAACAAAAAAAAAACTATTCCAGTTAAGACTAAAGCAAATTATTTTTGCCGCTCAAATTCGTGGTTCCGCTAACACTAGTCCTTTTTTCAGTGTCTGTTTATGACTGGAATACTCCAGATCATCAACGTCTTCTTTTTATAAAAATTTTCAAGTCATTTCATTTAACGTTCACGATACTTAGTGGTCAGTATCCCAAACCGAATCATCATGAAACCATTATGTGGCTATCTTCTTCTTAGTATTTTGAGTTTGTCGATGATCAAGCCATTTGCTCAAGATTCCTGTCAGTCAAATAATCTGGAAGATGAGTCAGATAATTATGTTTCGAAACTTGTAAGATTTCTGGAATTTGTTGGGAAACTCTGCCAAGATGGACTGAAGCAGAAAACGTGTTTAGGTCAGTAATGTGTTAATATTTTTTAGAATTAGAAAAAAATTATTATAGAGTATAATTAGGTATAATAATATTTAATTTGCTAAATGTTTCAAATTGATCTGTTTTTAAAGAGAGATTTTATGAACTAGAACTCCTAGATATTTATAATTTTGTACTCCTACTCTCCTATAAAAAATTATACGCACATTTATTAATCAAATACTTTTTAATGATTATATTTTTGAATGCAAAATTATGTTTTTTAAAAACTCAGCATGATTCTTTATTCTAAAATAATATATATATGTATTTCAATATTTAAAGATAATTAGGAAATTTTGATCAAATTCAGCTTTTAATCCAATCTGACTGAATATGATTTAGAGTAGTCTTTCATCTTCCGAATAAATTATTGCGACATCAGAAAAGTAATGATTTCACTCCAATTTATACAAAGTTTTGAAGTAAATTAAGAAGAGCGAAGGTCTCAAAACATCTCCTTGAAGAACACCAATATTTACCAAAATCTTTACTTTTATATATATATATTCCAATCTTCATTTTCCGTTTTCTATCTTTGGATAACTAAGAATCCAACTTGAAATTTATATATATATATATATTAGTTAATCCTTGCTTATTGTTTAGTTGTTTGAAAGGTTTCTTTATACAGATCATCAATTTTAATATTCACTGATACAAATACTACAAAACATCTGTAACGAAGTTTAATCTCTAGGCTCCCCTAATGATGAAAATAGAAGCACATGCTCCTTGCATCCAATGGATTGTGGAGAGATTTATCATTGCGGAGAGAAACAAAGTGGAATGTACAGGATTTGGCCAAGGAATCGGATTGTGGAAGGCCCTGTGAATGCTTTTTGTGACATGGACACTGATGGTGGAGGATGGACAGTAAGTGGGATTTATTTAGTATTGAACTTCTTTTTAAACAGTGGCGGTTCGTGAGTAAAATTTTTGGTGCTGCAGTTTAACTACTACATGAAGCGCCTCTATTAAGGAAAAAAAATGAGGGGATGCCTGATATTGAATTCAATCGAATAGGACTGAAAGGAAGTTTCATGATGAATACATTCTTTTTTATGTACTTATTTTCAAAATGCATTATTTTGGAAAAAATTTCGAAAATAGCAAAACAAAAGAGCTTTTCCTTTCTCCAAAAGGTGCTCTTCTCCTTTTTACTTCAATTTTGTATTTTGCCCCTCCACTGTAATAATTACCTCTCTCTATATATTTTTTGTCTCTATGTTCTAGTATTATTTAAAAAAAACTCGGCGTGAAATTTATGTCTAATGTATAGGTTTACTTTTTTTGACTAGTTCTGAATATAAATGTATATTTATTATTTTAAACTGAATAATAATAATAGCGGAAAAGTCATAAATTATCATTTGAAAAGTTGTCTATTTTCGTTATAGTTCATTTATAACGTTAATTTATTTTATATACATATATTATTGTTTTTGCATACATTAATTTATTTTACAACGAATTGTAAAAATGTGATATGGTTTTAAAAGTGAATAATATTCCTATTTTTAATGATTAAAAAAAACCCAACAACTATAATAACAGTGGTTGGGGTAAAAACGAGCCGGAGATTTTTAAAGTTGAACGCCAAAAACTGACAATGTATTCAGGCGACTGAATTAGGTATTATTGACGAGATGTTCTGTTATTTTATATTTTTACTATCCTTTTGTACAGATCCGAATCTAGAAAATTCGAGGGGGGGGGGGAAGAACCACAATCGATCCAGAAACGTACAAAGGGGGGGGGGGTGCAAGAGATTGGATTTCGAATACAATGTAACATTTAACCATCGATTCCAAAATTCTTAAAACTTTCTCAAAAACACATTAAATTTAAAACATGTACGTAATTTTTAGACTCTCTTACTCCTACTCCTACTGCATCTGAAAGGGGTGGGCATGGCCCCCTGCCGCCGCCACCCCCTAGGTCCTACCATGCTTTTCTAGACCAAATATTCAACAAATTTATTTTCATATCCAAAGTTCTTAAAGTGTCATACATAATTATCCTTCCTTCACCACCACCATCATCATCAATCAGTCATAGGCTAAGGAGGCACAACCAGATTGTGCAATATAGTTCTCAAACACATCTGTCCTGAGCCACATCTGCTGCATCTGGGCATTGTAGACCAATTCTAACGAGATCCTGTTTGACAGTGTCTGCAAACCGCATCCTAGGTCTCCCTCTCTTTCTGAGGCCTTTAAGGCACACTGTTCATAACCCTCTTCGCTACTCTATAGTTATATATACGAGCAACCTAGCCAAACCAGCGGAATCTCAAAGGAGGTTGCTAACTCCTTTGCCTAACCGCATCATTGCTTACAAAGCTGAATCAACTAATGCACAAGATATAGTGTAAGAATTTAGCATGAAGTTTTCTACTCTCTTGTCAGTTCCATACCTACACTTAGAAAGAACTGAACTATTATACAGCCTAATGTTAGTCTTTAGGTGTATACTGCTATTTCCCTATACTTCCCATAGATTCTTAAAAATCCCTGAATTGAATGAAGCAATTCCTATTCTCTGTTTATCTCATGCCGCACATCACCAGTATCTATTACATAGTTGCCAAGATAATTAAACTAAAACACTTACTCAAGGGTGCCACCATTCAAATTAACAACCCAATTGCTACAAGTCTTACCAACTCTCACACAAGATTCAGTATTATTATAGAGAGCTTCAGTATGCTAACTAACTTCACTGGTATGCCATACAATATCACAATCAACCACAAATTACGACAATCAACAGATTCAAAAGCCGTTTTGAAATCCACAAAGCTGGTAACCAAACGATCCTGAAACTCTAAATATTTCCCAAGAATCTGCTTAAGTGAAAATATAAGCAATACATCCTTTACCCTTCCGTCCCGTGGCCGAGTGGTTAGCACGCTTGGCTACTGATCTACGGGACCTGGGATCGAGCCCCGGTTAAGGCATGGATGTATGTGTTGTTTTTCTGCTGAGGTCCTGCCATCCTCTCAGATCTTCTACAGTGGCATATAAACTGACAGGCTCCTGTCAGACTTCTGTGGCAAGCAGCTGCTTGAGGGGGTATTTTTTTCCCCTTACCACTTCTGAATCCACACTGCGCATCACGCAATTGTCAACCAGATTCTTAATTCCATTAAGCACAATCGTCCCTTAGCAAAATGAAAAGTGGCAACCCAATTCAAACACATCTTGAGAGGAAAACGAATTTTTCCTGACAAGTTATGTTTGAACTAAATTTACATCAAATAGGTTTGTTCAGCCTGCCACAGTCAAATGAAGATATTCACTAAGTAAGAAGCTCTTCGACTATTGGTTTCACTGATAGAGTCAGCCAATCAAGATGTCATGGACAGCTAGAAAATGGTAACGTACCTTCTGCAGTTTATCTTTACTCTCTTTCAGAACATGTGCATTTATATCATTGCTATAATAAATAATCCTAAAATTCCGGGTGAGGAAATTATGGAAATTCTTAACAATATGAATGCTCTGATTGTCGTTATAACACATCAAATAATAATTACAAAACGAATGTAGAAATGATATTATGTTGATTCAGATATGAGAAATAATAACTAAGTTTGAAATTCGTTTACTTTTTTTGTGATTTTTTGTGGTGGGGCAGTGCCGCAGATGAACTAATGGACCAGACTACCCTGTTTATAATCGTGCCGGCATTTGATCTCTGCAGCTGTATCGTAGGGAAATTATAACCTAATATCTCCTTAACTTGAATTCTTCAAATATTTCTGCATATATGCCATGCTTAACAGCCATGATATTTTTCTGTGTAGTCCATTTAAATCATCATTGTGGTTGTATATTAATTACGGACTTTTTCTTTTTTAAAGGTGTTTCAAAGAAGAGGAGACTTTGGACATGCAAACGATTACTTTTATAATGGCTGGCAGATGTACAAGGAAGGCTTTGGTGACGTAGCACAAGACTTCTGGCTCGGTGATTAGGATTTTAGATTTCTTTTTCGTTTCATTGCATGTTGTTAAAAATGTATTGAAATGAGTTAAACGCTACAGGTTTTTATCTATTTGTTTGTTTTGCCACTGAACAGCACTTTTTACACACAATAGGTTAAATGACCAGGTCACAATGACCCCGAAGACTCAGAGAAGGTTGGGGGAGGGGACACACTGGAACAGCTGTTTGGAGACAGATTGTAGCCTCCAGTCAAGGCCATCCAGCGTGTTCTTTGACGTACATAGAGCATGGCTCTCCCGTACACGGGGCCACGGCTTAACGTCCCATCCGACGGACGGCGGCATTTCCAAGCCAATCGGTGTCCCCTACTGACCGTGGGAAGGGTGGGAGTTTTGCGGAGATAAATCTCAACGCTGGCCCAGCTGGGACTCGATCCTGGGAACTGAAGGTTACGAGCCTGGGGCTTATAGGTTTTTACCATCCTGTATGTCAGTTAATTTTTCCTATATACCACTTAGATGCGATTAAAAAGTTGTGAAGTATAAACAAATATTTACATGTAGTGGGCAGTATTTTTCTGCACATGCGCTGTGTGAAAACAAAATTTTTACGTTAATCGTTATCAGAAGCAATCTATGAGCACACATGATATCAACTCAGAAGGAAATCCTGCTATTTTTATATTTGGTTACTGAGAAATATCTTTGTTCTTTCAATAAAACTGATGAATGTTTTGGAGCTGGTTCACTAAATTTTAAACTAACTTGTTATAGATCCTTTTCTTAATATGCAAGAAACTAGTTTCAAAGAGACAGGAGAGAGCTACTTTATTCTCAAAGTTTTTTACTTTAAAAAAATGCCCTTCTTGATTAAAAGAGCCTATGAGGACTAAACACCTGAAGGTGAAGTTAAGAGATTTGGCTACCCGATACAAGACCAAAGATGGTGATGTCCTATCCTCTTTCTGTTTACTTTCCCCCTATTAACCTTCTCCCCCCGAAATAAAACACAAATTGCAGTTAAACTGAACTGTAAATAAATAAATAAATACCCCCTCAAGCAGCTGCTTGCCACAGAGGTCTGACAGGAGCCTGTCAGTTTATATGCCAGAGTAGCAGGTCTGAGAGGATGGCAAGACCTCAGCAGAAAAACAACACGCACAACCATGCCTTACCCGGAGCTCGAACCCAGGTCCCTTAGATCAGTAGCCAAGCGTGCTACCCACTCGGCCATGGGACGACAAACTGAACTGTACCGAAAGTTATCATTGCACATTACAAAATATTTCCGGTAACAAAAGGTTGGTATATTAAAAGAGAATCTTTTTAATAAGTAAAACTACAAAGTAGACTTTTATATAGTATAAAATAAATTTTTCTACCAAACTATAACGTAGTAGAACTTATGCAGAACAGTGGAAAATTATTTTCATTTGCATACACAAAATGTATTCAGTGAAGCAGAAACAACGTCAAACTAGCGAAAAATGTTAACAAGCGATAAATTTAGATTTTGCTTTTTGCTACTGAAAAGTTCTCAATGAAATCTGCAAATGTCAGTTAATTTTTAAAAGTTAGTCTAGCTTTTACACCCGAGTAGTTTTAGTGATGTCGAAAATGCTAAAAATCGACAGAAATATGTGAAAACCAAACTCCAGTAATATTTGAAAGCTTAGAATACAGTAATGCATAAAAACGAAGAAATAACACTTTTTGGCGGCAGGTAAAGAGGCAGGCAGCTTCCACACTAAATGAGAAACTCTTTTTGAGAACATTGAATTTTATTGTTTTCAATATTTTTCTTTTTTTTTTTACAGTTATGATCGTTTCATATCGTCCCCATTTTTTTCATTTTATTCCTTGTTTATGTTTCAGGCAATGATCTGCTTTTCGCCATGACAAATCAACGACCATGTTCTCTGAGGATCGACCTGAAAGACCTCGAAGGAAAAACGCGTTATGCAATTTATGATAATTTCTGGATCGACAGCGAAGACTACAATTATACGTTGCATGTAAAAGATTATTCAGGCAATGCAGGTACGTGGAAAGAAAATATCAGAATCTGTAGGAATTTGACATGTATACGTATAAATAATGTTAAATATATGTTTAAATAAGTTTGTGCATAGGTATTTACCTCTAATTCTTTCCCACTAGCCGCCCTGCCCACGGTCAGTAGGGGACACCGCTGGGCTTGGAAAGGCCGCCGTCCGTCGGATGGGACGTTAAGCCATGGCCCCGTGTGCGGGAGAGCCGTACGCTGTGCACGTTAAAGAACAAACTGAATGGCCTTGACGGGAGGCTACCACCTGTCTCCCAATAGCTGTTCCAGTGGGTCCCCTCCCCCAACGTTCTCTGAGCCTTCGGGGTCCATGTGACCGGGCCATTTAGCCCATGGTGTGCAAAAAAGTGCCGCTCAGAGGTAAAACAACCCAACAACCCAACTTTCCCACTAGAGATGAATGCGGTTAAATTTTTTTAACCAATTTGCCTGAGTTTTAGCTATTTCAGTATTCACTGAGATCAAGACTTTCTTAGTCTGAACTCTTTCTCAGTATTCACTAAGATTAATTTTTAGAATCCATCCTGAGTCTCAACTATTTCAGTATTCACTGAAGTCAAGCTTGAGTCTGCTCTTATTATACATCCTTTTCGTAATATACTTTTCGTAATACAATGAGATGAACTTAACAGAGTCCCCCCGTGTCTGAGTTATTTTAGCATTCACTGTCATCAACCCCTCCTGAATCTGAATTATTTCAGCATTTACTAAGACGAAGCGTCTGAGTCTGAACTATTTCAGTATTCACAGAGATCAAGTCCTCCTGAGTCTGAACTATTTCAGTATTCACAGAGATCAAGTCCTCCTGAGTCTGAACTATTTCAGTATTCACAGAGATCAAGTCCTCCTGAGTCTGAACTATTTCAGTATTCACAGAGATCAAGTCCTCCTGAGTCTGAACTATTTCAGTATTCACAGAGATCAAGTCCTCCTGAGTGAACTATTTCAGTATTCACAGAGATCAAGTCCTCCTGAGTCTGAACTATTTCAGTATTCACAGAGATCAAGTCCTCCTGAGTCTGAACTATTTCAGTATTCACAGAGATCAAGTTCTCCTGAGTCTGAACTATTTCAGTATTCACAGAGATCAAGTCCTCCTGAGTCTAAAATATTTCAGTAGTCACTGATATTAACAGTAAGGGATTACCACAGAGGTGCACGAGGTGCTTGCCTGGGGCTTCGACACTCAAATGGGACACTAAACAGTCGAAACTCCATTAATTTTTTTCGAACATTTTAGTGAGTAAAATATTTTACAACCAGTATAGTCTACATATATATCTCGCGTGTTACTTGCGTTAATACCAAGTATAATGCGATATTTTGTTAAATACACTATAAAGAACAGGCAGTTATTTTTGTTTATAAGTGCTTGCTTGTTTCTCAGTATGTGCAAGTTTATGTAATAAACATTAAATTTTATATTTATGCATTTCTGTAATTCAATTTATTTAACCTTTTGCTTGCTTTTCTTTTCTATTCGTAAGTTGTAAAAATGTTTGTAGAGTGTTTCCCGCAATATAATTCCTGTAAATTTGGTGCCTTTCCGAATCTTTTGCGTCTTGGACTTTCAGGAGATCAATCCAGTCTAAATACAGCGAGAAGATAAAATAAGCTCTCTGACACTATCGAAAAACTTATATATCGAAAGGCATGCCATTTAACCATATTTTGTATTCATATTGTAGACAGAAACTTTAAAAAATTTTATTTATTCCTAGAAAAAATTTAAAGCCTAGTGTTATTTCAAATTCATATTTGACACTTGGTATAATTCGGAAAAAACTAAAAATCATTCAGAAGAAACTTAACAAACATTAAGGGCGTTTCGCTGAGAGACAGAATACATGAAAAAAATGAGCAAAATATGAATAGTATATCCAAGTTTTATTCATGGATTCCAAGTTTTATTCATTCAAATAAACTTTTTCAATTCAATTCAAAATTATGTTATTATAAATTAACTATATTGCATTTTTTTTTCTGCACAGGTGACGGTTTTAAAGCACAAGCAGATAATCAGTTCAGCACCAAAGACAGGGACAATGACAGGCTTGAAACTGGCAGTTGTGCGACTATTTATAAAGGTGCCTGGTGGTATTCTCACTGCCATACTTCCAATCTGAATGGCCTCTATTTGAATGGATCGCAAACATCCCATGCCGATGGGGTCAATTGGCTAAAATGGAAGGGAAACAGATATTCCCTTCCATTCGCCGAAATGAAGATCAGACACACTTTCTACATTAAAAGCGAACAGATTGAGACTTCAATTACACCGAACAAATGATTGAACCAGTTAAGAAAAAACTGCATTACCTATAACAGCAAAATGCTTCATTTCTACAGATATGCATTTCAGTTCACTGTCAAATTGAAATAAAGTAAAATTTTCATTTAATCAAAACTGTTAGGTGGATATTTTGCCATTGGTATTAGAGTCGATCTCAATGCTATCCAGTCTATCATTCGTTGATACCCTTTTGGAAAAAAAAACAACTCCATTCTCTTCTACGACCATCGGACTGATATGTACTTTCATATTTAGTGACTGCAATGACCATAAAAATGGTCAGATATTTCGTCTGTACATACACTTAATAAAAATGGTCAGATATTTCGTCTGTACATACACTTAATAAAATGTGATCAATATATGACTGGGTTAAATATTCTCCCCATATTTCTTCTTTGGTATAACAGTGTATGGTTTGCTTATATACAAATTCCCTGAGTAAAATTTTATACATTTCAATTTCAAATTTCTCGGAATTTGAGCAATAAACGTTAAAATTACCAATCATGGTACTGAAGTTATGTTATTATTTACCAACATCAATGAATGGAAACTTTCCAGAAAATGGAACATATTTGAGCTGGGAGATCTATAAATGGCAATAATATAAAATTTTGTTTGCTTTTTGTAGATATTGCTATTATAGCTTAAGAAGGTATAGATATGTTCACGATTTTGCAGTTTAAATTTTCGCAACTTTATATATACACACCTCGACTGTCAGTTTCTACAGAATCTAAATTGGTAACATTAAAATTATGTATATTGCAGATATTATTTTGAGAAATAGTTCGATTCAGTAAGAAAAATAATGTCTAAAAGTTCATTGATTTCATCAATGTGTATTATACAGTAATAGCATCTGAGTACTTTCTCAAACTTCTAATATTAAAGTGTAAAACAAAAAGAGAATCGGATGAGTTTGGGGAGATCAAATTTTTATTGGTCCATTTTGCTAAATTATTACTTATTGAAAAATACTCTGTGGACTAATTCTCTAAAAAAGTCTTCCATGAGAGAAGAAAAAATTTACTCGTAATTCAAATGCCCTCGTTGGAACTGGGTAGAGTTAAAGGTGTAGTTAAAATCAATAACGGGAAGAAGTCTGCTGCGTTGGCATGGAAAGTATTAAATTATTTACATATCGACTCTCCATGTGACGAGGGAGCTTCCCCTACTCTTCGTTTGCAGCCGTTCATCCGATAAAGCAGGAAATGATCGTTAGCGTAACTACATAGGAAGCAGTTTTTGGTGCACTGTCCACCACCCGAAGACAGTGTGTCTTCTGGTAGTGCAACGGGGAATGAAATAGCAACCCACCTCCTAAGGTCTCACTGAAAGTCATCAAAAAACAAAACTTGAAATAAGAATCTATTTAGCAAATTATCTCTAAGTGCAAAACAGCAAAATGGAAATTATATCTATCACAGAAATATATTAAGCTCAAACTTATCAATAAGTTAAAAGCAAATATATTTTTTTCAAAAAAATATATTGCCGTGCCGCCGAAACAGCTCTTACCCGGCAAGGCATGGACGCTACAAGATTTCTAAAGGTGTCTTGTGGTATCTGGTACCAGCACATTACCAGTAGATCCTTCAACTCTTGAGAGTTACGTGGTTTAGCCGCCGTAGATCGGATATGTATTTAGATACCTATAATCCTCAGCTACCCTCTAAATACATTATGTACTATGATACCATCAATCTTTATGGATGGGCAATGTCACAATATCTTCCTCAAAGTGATTTACGATGGCTTGATAGAGAAGAAATAGAAGATCTAGATATTACCACGGTTGCTAATGATTCCAATAAAGAATAAATATTGGAAGTCGATTTAGATTATCCAGTTTCTCTACACGACAAGCATAATGATTATCCAATAGTCCCCTGAGGAGAATTTTGAGGCCAGGGTAATACCTGGAAATCTTCCCCATATTCCGAGAACCATTTTCGAACAATCCGAGAAGTGTGGCATGTAACATTATCCTGCTGAAAGAAGGCACTACTATAGGGAGATACCGTTGCCATGAAAGTATGTACCTGGTCTGCAATGATGTTTAGGTAGGTGGTAGACATCATACTTTCCTGCATATGAATGACTGGTTTCATATGCAGGAAATAATTCATATTGAGGGTTTCTCAGCAGAACATTGCCCAAAGCATTACACTTCCTTCCCTGGCTTGTTTTCTCCCCACGGTGCATACCGGTGACAATACTTCCCCAGGTAAATGATACATACGTACCCAGCCCTCCACATGGTGCAACAGGAAATGAGATTCATCGGACCAGACGACCTTCTTCCAATCATTCAAGGTCCAGTTTTGATGCTTGTGTATATTCATAGGTTTTACCCCTTTTTAGACTCCTTTCTGAATATAAATTTTTATATAGTTTTAAACGTATAAAACGTCAAAACGTCCTGGTCATAAATCATCATTTAAAAGTTGTCTACTTTGGTTACAGTTCATTTACAATATTAAATTAGTCTATATTTATACATTTTTCTACTTATTAAGTTTTTTTACAACGAATTCTAAAAAAGTCACATGGTTGGAAAGCGAATAATAAAAAACGATAGCAAATAATTAAAAAAAAACTGTGGTTGGTCTCGAACAAGAGATTTTAAAACTGCAAGTCAAAAAGTCACAATTAGTATTCCCTTGTAGACCAAATGTTCAACAAATTTATTTTCGTATCTAATATTCTTAAATTCTACATACATAAGTATTCTTCCTTAGCAAAAAAAAGGAAACAGGCTACCTTGTTCAAACATATCTTGTGAGGAAAGAAAATTTTTCCACAAGATTTGTTTGAACTGAATTTGTATCAAACAGGCTTGTTGAGGCTATCACAGTTAGATGAAGATAGTCACTAATAACAAGATCTACTCCTTCTCGTTGCACTGGCAGAATCAACCAATCAAGTGTCATGGTCCAATACAAAATAGTGACGTGCCATCTGTAGTTTATCGCTACTTTCTTTCAACACATGCGCATTTGTGTCATCGCTATAATAGTAGATAATCCTGAGATTCTGGAAAATGGACGAAATGGGAATTCGTATTGACAATACGAAAGCAGCCGACGCAGATTCGCAAAGTAAATGAAGTGATTGCCTACGTAGCACGCCAAATAAAGATTACAAAACGAATATAAAACTGGTAGGTTCATTTATGACAGAGAATGAATACTAAATTTGAAATTCGTTTATTTTTTTTGTGATTATTTTTAGTGGGGCAGTATTACGCTCTAGCTGACCGAATGGGTGAGCTGCCCTGTTTATAATCGTGACGGCTTTTGCTCTCTGCAATTACTTCGCCGAACATCTGGCAGCAAATAGTACATTTGTCGTTTGGTTTCATTTAAATATCTTAGAAATAAATGTGGAAGCTATTGTAGATCTACTGAAGTTTCGCAAAATAATTCTTCTTTCGATGCATTTAGGAAGCTATCTTGAGACACAGAGCTTAAAGCTTCCTCTTTTCGTTTCCAAAGAATGATAAAAAGAAAAGAACCGGAGACATTTCCTCCCACGCTTAACAGGAATCATCACAGACAACTTCCTAAACTGAAAGTACTTCGAACGTTGCGAAATATCCATCAGAAAACGTTTCCGCTTAGTAACAGTCACGTTGGCTGCAAAAACTGCCGAGGATTAAAGCACATTATAAATCATCATTGAAGAAGTTATCTTGACGTAAATTACTCTCTACATACGTGGCGACTCCACACTTGCCATTCGCCGCGTCGCAAACACACTGTGACGTCACTCGCAGCTTCCTCGTGGCCAGCGAGAGAGACTCCGCAAGGAACGGGTGTAGCCGATGGTTATTTTATGCTCCCGCTTCGGTCCTGCGGTGGCAAGCGTAGTGGAAGTGATGGCAGACTACCGACTCCACAAGATGCGCAGTCTACGAAAACTCGTCCTTGCAGAGCGGCAAGTGTGAAGGCACCCTAATGCTCAGTCAAGAAACATATATATACTGTGTTGAAAACTTTCCATTGCTGTATCCGTTGCTCATCGTGTTTTTTTGAAGCTGTTCAAATTGCAAATTTTAAAGATTCATCTTGGTGGAGATTCGATGTGCTTTTCTTCGTAAACTCAGATTTTATTCTACAATTTAATAAAAAAAAAGTGTTCTCGTAGAATATTCAAAAATCAAGTTATGATGAAAAACAAATAGATGATAGAAAAAAATCAACTCTTCAAATTTCGTTGAAGACTATTAACACGTGCAAAGAACGCATTAGCATCGAGATAAAACAAAAAAGATAACTATTCCTGTTAAGATTGAAACAAAAACAAAACGTTTTTGCTGCTTAAATTCTTGGTAGCACTTACATAGTCTTTTTTAATCAGTCGTTGTTTATGGACTGGAGTACTCATGATTATCATTTCTACTTTTTATAAGAATTCAAGCCATTTCATTTAGAGTTCAGGATACTTAGTGGTCAGTATCCCAAAAGGACCATGATCAAATCATGTTGTGGTTACCTTCTTCTTTCTATTTTGAGTTTGTTGATGACCAAGTTATTTGCTCAAGAGTCCTGTGAGTCAGGCAATCCCAAGGATAAGCCAGATAATAACGTTTCGAGACTTTTAAGTTTTCTGGAATTCGTTGGAAATCTCTGCCAAGATGGCCTGAAAAAAAACCCGCCTTACTTTAGGCTTATGAATGAGAAGAGAAATTTGTAGTGTTTAAATTACAGTCATATTTTGGGTAAATTTTTAAAGTAACAATGAAAATAATCGTGGAAACAATTTTTTTTTACTGCTACTTTTTGTAAAACAGTATACGTTTTGCACAGAAAGTGTTGTAAACAGTGTTATTTTTTAAATTTACCCCAAAATATCATCTAAAATTCAACTATCGCGAAAGCGATAGAAGAATCTTACCACTTGCGATATGAATGCAAAAGGCAAAAAAGTAAGTCCGAAAAATTAAAAGATATTTTATGTAAAACGTATTTTTTTGTCTTTTCAGCGTCAAAATTATTTTCCTCCATTTCTATCAACTGTTAAGTGGAAACAAAAAAACGGGACTAAAATTACGAGTATTTAAGAGAGTGTAGATGTTGTATAAAGTTGGAGAAGTGAGCAGCATAGAAATAAAGTGTAACATAAAAAATATTTTTAACAGGAATATTTAATCACAAGTTTCTCAATATTTTAAACGTTTTATTTCGCGGAAATTAAATTTGCTTTCCAAACATAATGTTGTAATCTGTAGATTTTTCTAATTTTGGATGTATCATAATATCTCTATTGTGCAGATAAATGAAATACCTGTTTAAATTTGGGAAAGATCTCTGGATTCAGGATATACATACAAGCAGACATGCAGTGTAGCATGGCCCATGGCTTCCTGAAGACACAAATAGTTCTCAAGCAGCCATTGGCTACGGAGGTCAATCAGACTATGCAATTTAATCCTCCAAACATATCTATACTGAACTACAGCTGCTGCATTTAGCTTGGGGAGGGGGTGTCTCAGTCGGCAGCGCGCCAGGCTCGTAATCTGTAGTTACCAGGTTCGAGTCCCAGCTGGATCAGCGTTGAGATTTATCTCCGCAAAAATTCCCCACCCTGCCCACGGTCAGTAGGGGACACCGATGGGCTTGGAAAGGCCGCCGTCCGTAGGATGGGACGTTAAGCCGTGGCCCCGTGTGCGGGAGAATCATACCCTGTGCACGTTGAAGAACACGCTAGATGGCCTTGACGGGAGGCTACCACCTGTCTCCCAACAGCTGTTCCAGTGGGTCCCCTCCCCCAACCTTCTCTGAGCCTTCGGGGTCCATGTGACCTGGCCATTTAGCCCATGGTGTGCAAAAAAGTGCCGCTCAGTGGTAAAACAACCCAACCCTGCATTTAGCTATTGAAGTCAAATTCTAACGGAATCCTGCGGAGCATTGTCCACCGCATCGCAGGCTGTTCGTAAGCTAAACAACACTGACCTTAATCCAGTTCTCCTTCGGTGATTGTTAAATTATGCCGAAGATCTTTTAGAAATCATGCATTGTAACACAAACATTCAAAAAAGGCAAGTAAGGCAAACATCAAAAAAGACATGTAATAGAGTTTAAACTTGCAGGTTCCCTTAATGATGGATCTAGAACAACATGCTGTTTGCATCCAATAGATTGTGAAGAGATTTACCATTGTGGAAATAAACAAAGTGGAATCTACAAGATCTGGCCAAAAAGTCGGATTCTAGAAGGTGCAATTAACGTTTTTTGCGACATGGATACTGATGGTGGAGGATGGATAGTAAGTGGGATTTATTTATTTTGTATGAAGTATAAAAGTCAAAACGTTTCTTTTTTTTTTTACTGAAAATTAATTTTTGATATTTATTAAAATTTTGATGGTTTCGAATTTCCGCATACATTTGAAACGTTTTATTCATAATGATTAATATTTCTGACTTAATCTAATCAAATCCCCATCTCTCAATTGAAAACAAAAAAAAATTCAGTAAAGTACAAATTATTGTTGGAGAATTATTCAGAGAAAAAGAGAATGCTTGAGAGTATTGCGAAATAAAAATGGATTTTTGTTGTAATTATCACGTAATTACAAAAGGTTAGATGCTTCATTGCATGCCTGTATTAAGCTCAGACGAATTAGAGATAAGATTCTTCGAATATATCCTTAAGTCACCATTCGACTGGGGCGGGGGTGCTCAGTCGGTAGCGCGCCAGGCTCGTAATCTGTAGTTCCCAGGTTCGAGTCCCAGCTGGGTCATCGTTGAGATTTATCTCCGCAAAATTCCCGCCCTACCCACGGTCAGTAGCGGACACCGATGGGCTTGGAAAGGCCGCCGTCCGTCGGATGGGACGTTAAGCCGTGGCCCCGTGTGTGGGAGAGCCATACCCTGTTGCACGTTAAAGAATCACGCTGGATGGCCCTGACGGGAGGCTACCATCTGTCTCCCAACAGCTGTTCCAGTGGGTCCCCTCCCCCAACCTTCTCTGAGCCTTCGGGGTCCATGTGACTTGGCCATTTAGCCCATGGTGTGCAAAAAAGTGCCAACCCAACACAACACCATTCGACTGAAGAAGTTGTACAGCGATTCATTAAACAGCTTGAGGGCGGGCACACGCAAACAGAAGTTGTTAGATGGCTAGATAAGAGTGGTCCACATGTTGTGGGAAAGTTCTGTCTGGCTCAACAGCATCCTGAAAGTTTAGTGAAAGTAGACCTAATGCTTTTTTACCTCTGAGCTGCACTTTTTTTTGCACGCAACGGGCTAAATGGTCAGACCGCAAGGGTCCTGAGGACTGAGAGAATGATGGGGAAGAGAATCTACTGAACAGTTGTTAGGAGACAGATGGAAGCCTCCCATCGAGGCCCTATGTGCGTTCTTTAACGTGCACAGGTATAGCTCTTCTGTATCAGCAGATAGCGCTCTAGACTCCTAATCTGTAGTCCCAGGTTCGAGTCCCAGCTAGGCCAGCGTTGAGATTTATCTCCTCAAAACTCCCTGCCCTAGGTCAGTAGGGGACACCGATGGACTTCGAAAGGCCTCTATCTGTCAGATGGGACATTAAGCCATGGCCCCCGTGTGATGTAGAGCTATGATCTGTGAACATTAAGAACATGGCATTCTCACTGTAAACGGCGGATATTTCTCAATGGGTTTCAATACATTTCAAGTTTTTCGCCCACAAAAAATTAACTGTTCCTCCGTTACTGGTCAGACGGTTGTACTGCGTCAAACATCCCTCCCCAAACACAAATGTTTCTTCCTTACTACTGTCGTGCTCACAGAGATCTTATCCTGTGGACACGACTGTGGGCCGAAAGGTTCGTGAATATTCCGTTTTCATGCTGGGAACAAAGATTTTTGTTCTGCCATCCAGTTCTGCGAAATTCCCTGACGCCGGTTTCAGCAGAGGAAAAGTTTTCGCTTTCGGCATAGAAATTTGCGACTTGATAGTCGCGGTGAGCATCAAAGGCCACGGGGAAGGTGCATCCTTCCTACCTCGGCCGCCCTGACCAATGAGAGACAGCCGCGTCGGCTAACGCGCTGACCTCCGACAGAGGTCGCGGTGATGAGAGGTCGCGGTGACGAGAGGTCGCGGTGATGAGCAACTTTCACAGAGGTGAACCGTCTGGCGAGTGTGTGCGTTCTTCCCTCTTCTTGTCTGAGCTCTCAAAGGCGATGGTCAACTTCTGCAGATAGGGCAAAAAAAAAACTCTACAATGCCTCAAAACCGCCGGTCAAGTGGCCTAGGGACGATGCTCCAGCAACGACTGCATGAAAGAAGGTAGGGGTCATTTTCACAATTAAATCTGAGTTATTTTCCACATCAATGCTCTTCTACTGGCCGCCGCCACGTTGCCCCGAACGGGGACCATAGACTATAAAGACTTTTAGAGCTAGTGGCTCGCGCTTCTTTTTTTATGGACTCTGATAAACATTTTAGTCTCCACTACTACAAAGGTTACCCTTGATTGAAAAGGGCTGCTTATTTGGAAATTATCCCAAAAGTGGGAAGAGTTGTATGAATAAAATGTCAAGAATAGTAACTTTATAATAAATGCTGTGTTTCAATTGTTAATTACGGATTATCTCCGTTTTTCATTTGTTAAATGTCAGTTGATTTGAATATTGTGTCAAGGAACTACCTTAGACTTGGCAGAGTAGACGAATCGCGGTCAAAGTGTTGAACCGCCCTAATACTAAAGGGGGGTTTACAACACTACGACGACAGGTAGAGCGATGTGTACAACTCACTTTTTGACACATCCTCGCATTAGATATCAGAAACACATGAAGTCAAAAGCCTCAAGCTCTCTGCTTACATTATCTTATCTAGAGCAAATATTTGTGAAGATCTTTTTCTTAAAATATTTAATTTAATTTTAAAGATCATTTGTCTTTTCTTTCACTCTCCTCAAAAGTTTTTAACAATTCTAAAATCAACTCGGATTCTCCTGTTTACCTAATAAGGACTGGCTCAATCAGTAGCATGCGAAGCTCTTAATGTGACATTCCTTTGTTTGAGTCCCAACTGTGCCTACATTGAGATTTTTTCCGTTAAACCCTCATTCTTCCCTCAATGAGAAAACACACACCAAAGGTTCGAAACGGGCGTCATCCATTAGATGGAACATTAAACCTTGACTCTGCGTAAGAGAGCTTTATTCTGTGCACGTTAAAGAATGCACTGGATGGGTCTGACAGGAGACTCCATTTGTCAAACCAACTTTCTTTGATCCAAATGGCACCTTTCATATAATCTCTGTCACTGTTCTGTTCCAATCTAATTTTTAAAAAATTCAGTCAACCTCCAAATGAATCCTTTAAACTTTTAGTAAAAATTTCTTTATGCTGTCATTTAGGACTAACTGGATGTGCAAAAAGATTTCGTATCATTCCCAAGAATGCTAACATTTAATTTTTTTTGTAATGTATAATATTTGCATGAAGTACCAGCTACCAATTTGTTGATGCATTTCACTTCTATGTCGTATATAAAAATTTTCTATTTCATTTTTATTTCTTATTAGGTGTTTCAAAGAAGAGGAGACTTTGGACGAGCTAAGGATTATTTTTACAACACTTGGGAAAATTACAAAAAAGGATTTGGTAACTTGCATCAGGACTTCTGGTTAGGTAATAAACAATAAAGTAACGGTATTCGAAATCTCTTTTATCGTTTTCTATATGTGTCCGTTTTACATATAAAAGCTTCTGAATGAACTATTACGATTCGCACTTTTCAAATACCCCAAAAACTTTAAATTGCGCCCAAAAATTTTAGCGAATATTTCAAATGATCTATTTATGTTAGAATTTTGAAATTTTAGTAGTGGAATATGAAGATTCTAGGTTTGCACTGACAACAACAACTTGCTCCCTTACAAAGGTGAGCTGAGATTAGTCAAGATAGATGGGGTGGAAAATGCAATTGTTTTTAAAGAGAAATTTGGAAAAATTCTTTGTTGGTACATGAAATACACCAAATTCTGTTTCTACACGGTAGATAGATTCTCATAAAAACCGTGTAAAAAAATACAGTGCATAAGAAAAAATATAAGATTGGTTCCAGAGTGAAAACACAGTACAAATAATAAGTTGTTTTCAAACAAATCATATCAAAATCTTTAATTAAATTTTTATTTTATTTTTACTCATTTAAACACATTTTATATTTTATAAACTTATAAAGATAACTATATGTATATATATAAAGTAAATTATCCTTCATACAAAAAAATAATATGTCACTAATTCAAGAATACAAAAGTGCAAAAAAATGACTGACATATGTTTATTAACTAGATTTTATTCGTTTTCACTTTCTGACAATAGACGCATTCGTTTGCGTAAAACTGGAATTAAATCACTTTCATCGCTTGAAACATTTTGGCCATCGTGAAATGCTCTCTTGTGGTATGGGGAACCAAATTATCAATTGTTTCCAGTGATTCTGAAGATTGATTAGTTTTGACAACGAACTCAATCAATCGTTGAGAGATCTTGATTACGCGCCATACATTACTTCAGTTCAAGTTAAACTGCTCATCTCGTTCGACAATGGGATCATGTGTAAGAAAATGACTTTCCAATTTACTAGCCATTTGAAGCCCTTCTTTAATTAAACCTGCAGTGAGTGGAACCTCTTCATCACCATCACCTTTTTCTTTTACATCAGGAGTCTCAAAGAAAACTTCTATTATTTCATCTTCGCTAAGAGCTTTGTCAACCAGCAATTCATCAATATCTGCAAATGATAAATCATCGAATACCTCTCCACCAACTGCATGTGCTAAAAGTGATGATATTAGGATATTCAGTCGTATTTGGAAGAAACAGGATCTTTGCATTTTACACATTCTGACCAAATAGCTTTCCAGCATACGTTTAAAGTTGATGGTTTTAATTCTGATAACGTCAATCCAGCATCTCTGATACAATATGAAATAGAAAATTTCTTCCACACATCAATAACAGTTAGTGTTTTATACTTATCTAGTTTATCCAAAATGTATTGGAATGTTCGTCTTACGTAGTAAGTTTTAAATGTGGCAATTATACCCTGGTCTAGTGGTTGTATTAAGGATGTCGTATTAGAGGCAGAAAACAAAATTGCACATTTGGGTGTTCCAAAACAGGATGGCCAGGCGCATTGTCTATAATCAATAGAACTTTAAATTGAGATTTTTTTCCTTCAAATAGCATTTAACTTCTGGAACAAAACATTTATGGAACCATTCATTAAAAGTTTCTTTTCTATCCAGGCTTTTTTGTTTGCCATCCAAATACACTGGTAATTTATTCAAATCTACACTTTTCATTGACCGTGGTCTTAGGGATCGATTGATGAGCAGCGGTTTTAACATACGATCTCCTGAAGCGTTGCTGCAAAATAGATAGGTCGCACGATCCTTAGCTGTTTTAAATGCCACCAACAGTTTTTTGTGATTTTGTTACGTAGGTTCTACTCGGCATTTTGTTTTTCAAAAAAAAAAAACAGTTTCACCTGCATTCCAAACTTGATCAGGAATGTATCCACCACTTCAATGATTTAGTCCAATTTTGGGCAAAATTCTTTAGCATCCGGCTCATCTGCAAATGCAACTTCACCTTTTATCTTTACATTATGAAACGCGTGTCTTTGAAAAAATCCTGCAAGCCAACCTGTATTGCAGAAAATGCATAATTTTTGGTTTGCCGAGCTGATGTGGTTGGTTCCATTTCTTGTAACTGCTTATATATTCGTAATGCGATCTGTTTGACGGTATTTTCGTCTACAGGTATTCCTATTTGTGAGTTATCTTCTATCCACATTACTAGTGCCTATTCCATCTTCACTTTTACAATATCTCTCGTGTACGATGACGACTAAGCGCTAAATTTTGTTCCAGAAAGCACAGATTTTCTAATAGCATCTTCATTTTTCTTGAGGGTTCTTACGGTAACTTCATTCAAACCAAAATATTTACCTATAGATGTTGAACCTTTTCCAGTTGCAAGACGATCTAAAATTTGGATCTTAGTATCCAAAGAGATAGCTTTCCTTTTCTGCTTTTGTATAGTTGAATTATCCAACATCGTGGTAAGGCTTACGAAAAATATTTGAACTGTAGTTAATAATTCAGATGATGAAACATTACAAATTACCCATCAGCAAAATTTAATAAATTTATATTACGCACACAAAACTTCAAAAGACAAAACATTTTTTTTTTCGATTTCTTCTATTAAACTTCTAAACACTTCTAACTTTAAACACGAAGTGAGAGACCAAGACTAACGTATGTATTGAAGATAAAATGGAGGGGAATTCCCGGAACTCAATGTTGCCACTTTATTCGGAATGAAGTAGGTTTCGTTTAAATTTTCCATAAAATAGATAATAAAATAGAGAATACTTGTTGTGCACCTATGTTAGTGTAGTTTTTATTTTGGGAATTTTAGTGCACAAAATATTATTAAAATCAATTTTAGTGCAAAAATATTATAGTACATTTTCAAAGTTAAAACTACTTCAAAAATGTGACCATAAAAGCGGCATCTTTGTTATAAATGTAAATTCTAAGAATTTTTCATTGAATAGGAATATTTTTTCAGAATTAAATTCAAATGGAGATTTTTAAAAAGGCGCCGTTTGAACCGTGTTAGATCAAAATAAATCGTGGAAAAAGAGAATTGGAATTTTTTTCTAAACCGTGTTAAATCAAAATCCTGTAAAAACAGAATTGGTTGTATTATGTTTCAAGTTTTTCAAATCCTCAAGTAGTTTTAAAATATATAGGAGGCGCAAAATATGAAAAATGTGAAACATAAATAATATTACGAGTGATATGTTTATGGCGAAAAATTCAAATTTCAGAGATATGGTGTCAAGAGATATTCCACTGAGAGCAGCAATCTGCCACATTTTTCTCAGCGGGGTGTGGGAAAAGCAACTTTTTAAATTTAAGAAGCAAAAGACAAATGTTTTACATATTGTATCGTTACTAATAAAATACTGCTATTTGCATTTTCCCCGTCATACATTAGCTCAAACTAAAACTTTTAAGGAGTGAAAAAGTAGATAAACCAAAAGCTTCATTCATTTTCAAAATACTATTCCCCGTATTGGCCAGAGGAGATAGGGTTGGGTTGGGTTGTTTTACCTATGAGCTGCACTTTTTTGCACACCATGGGCTAAATGGCCAGGTCACATGGACCCCGAAGGCTCAGAGAAGGTTGGGGGAGGGGACCCACTGGAACAGCTGTTGGGAGACAGATGGTAGCCTCCTGTCAAGGCCATCCAGCGTGTTCTTTAACGTGCACAGGGTATAGCTCTCCCGCACACGGGGCCACGGCTTAACGTCCCATCCAACGGACGGCGGCCTTTCCAAGCCCATCAGTGTCCCCTACTGACCGTGGGCAGGGCGGGAAATTTTGCGGAGATAAATCTCAACGCTGACCCAGCTGGGACTCGAACCTGGTAACTACAGATTACGAGCCTGGCGCGCTACCGACTGAGCCCCCCCGCCCCCCAGAGGAGATATGCATTTTTCTAGTTATACTAAGTTTAAGACAGATGTATTTGATCAGTAAATTATTGGTATTATTCTAAATATGTAGAACTCTGAATTTCTCAGTTTGTTTTTCAAACTAAACTACTCTCAGTATATTTACACTAATCTTTATCACTTCTAGGTAACGACATCATATTTGCGCTATCACATCAAAGGCCTTATTCTCTTAGAGTTCACCTTGAATCTTTAGAAAATGAAACCCGATATGCCACTTACGATAGTTTCTGGATTGATGACGAACATTACCACTACAAATTGCACATTAGTGGTTATTCTGGGACAGCTGGTGAGTATTTTAATATTTTCTGGAGCAAATATCATAAATTAACCAAAATGTTAAATTCCACTTTCGTATAACATGTTTTGCACTTAGATGGATGAAACTGCTTTAGAGCTCAACGTGTTATAAATTTTGCAGCATCCTAAAATAATCAAATTTAGTTTGGTGAATCAGCTTGTTCATTATGCTTATTTTATTTCCTGAAACCAAGATCAGGTAAATTTAACTGTAAATTGTTCTTTTCCTTAATTGGTTGAACCATGAATAGAAATTCGGGTTGAGAAAACTTTAATATACGACACAGGACCCCAAGAGCTCAATGAAAGTTGCGGCAGAGGTTCCCTTGTACAGTTGTTAGGACATAAGTGTTCATCATGGGCATGGATATCTGTTAGAAGACAAAAGGAAGTCTTCCGCAAAGTCCATGCAGAGCGTTCTTTAAAGTGCAGAGGCATTCAAGTTCATCGATGGCCCTTTCTCTTCGACGACAGAGCAATTTATATCGGAGAATATCTAAATCTAGACAAAGTTGAATTCGAACTGAAATAACTGCAGCCTCCAATGAAATGGAACATGGAATTTGTGGCAATCCTAATAAGCAGATACTATGGGAACTCACAAAACACATTTTGTTTCCAAATTATCGAGTCTCTTTTAGCTGAAAGACGGACGTTCTCACTGAAAAGGATTAATTTAAAATTCTGAATACTGTAAAAAGTTAACAATTCAAGATTGAAGCAACGATGGTAATGGTTACATCGTTTTATTCAAATTAGATTAAATGTAAAAGTATATGGGTCGTTTCAAACGGATATTGCATCTTATATTCCTTCGAAACTGATGTGTTTTGAAAAAGTAACATTATCATTGGCAAGTTTGTCATATTTTGAACTTTTTATTGCGCATATAGGGAAACATGTTTTCATTTCTTTTTGTTATTTGAGTAATGAAAAACTACGAAGGAAGAATAAAATTTTGGTTTTAATGATGAGGTTGGTTGATTGTTTGGGAGTGTTTTGGCACAAGAGCAACAGGGCTATATTGCGCCAAACAAAAAGGTATAAACTGATAAAAGTGGCCAGGCAGGGATCGCAATTTTGCTGCATACTGCAGGAACAACTGTTGACGGCGAATAGATAATGAAGGTTCGTCGGTCTCAACATAGAGACTCTGGACCGGTGAAGTGTGGAAGGCCCCCGTGCACACACGGAGGCCTGATGATGGAGTGGGTCCAGCACCTTCACCACCGAATCCCGGGCGCAGTCGTACACCTGGGATCCGTAGTCCAGTTTCGACCGAACAAGTGCACAGTAGAGGTGGAGCAAAGAACATCGGACTGCCCCCCAAGAAAGGAGGAGAGGACCTTGACGATGTTCAATGCCTGCGTGCACTTGGACCTGAGATGACGTTTGTGTGGTAAAAAGGTCAATTTCCGATCGAATATGAGACCGAGAAACTTGACCTCCACCACAACTGGAATGATATTCCAGATGAAGATTACACTTGCGGCAAAAGTGCACCCAAGCGGCCTTCTGTGGGGTGAACCGGAACCCATTGGCCGTCACCCAAACCGAGAGATTGTTCAGGGCAGTTTGCAGTTGTCGTTCAATGACCCTCATGCTGGACGATGAGCAAAAGATGCTAAAGTCGTCAACATAGAGGGCATTGCCTACAGTCGGAGGAAGTTGCCGTGTAATG
Organism: Ryuthela nishihirai; assembly: GCA_038380435.1. NCBI lineage: Eukaryota > Metazoa > Arthropoda > Arachnida > Araneae > Heptathelidae > Ryuthela > Ryuthela nishihirai. The sequence continues at coordinate 55,190,022 of JAWZYU010000027.1, forward strand.
GAATTTATCTTGACAGCGAAAATCGTAACACTCAGGACGCAGCCTTGTGGCACCCCCTGTTCTTGGGGGAAAGGCCGCGATAGAGTGTTGCCGACACGAACTCGAAAAATTCGAGAAGATAAAAAGTTTGCAATGAAGATCGGCATGTGACCTCGCAAGCCGAAGCTGTGAAGGTCACGAAGAATGCCGAATCTCCATGCCGTGTCGTACGCTTTTTCGATGTCGAAGAAAATTGACACCAGGTGCTCTTGACTTAAAAGCGCATTCCTGATCGCCGATTCGAGGCGGATCAGGTGGTCTAAAGTACACCGGTGCCTGCAAAAGCCACATTGGGTGTTGGAAAGAAGGTTGTGATGTTCTAAATACCAGATGAGTCTGGCATTTACCATTCTTTCTAACACCTTGCACACGCAGCTCATCAACGCATTGGGACGATAATTGGAAGGAATCTTGGGATCTTTACCTGGCTTGGGGAAGGCCAAGATGATGGCCTCCTTCCAGGAGTCCGGAAACTTCTCCTCGGGAAAAATGCGATTGAAGAGATGGAGCAGCCGATCCTTATTCGATGGTGAAAAATGTTAGAGCATGGCATAATGGACATTGTCCGGCCCTACAGCAGAGGCACAAGAAGAGTGCAGAGCAAGGCGAATCTCCTCGGCTGTGAATGGCATGTTGTAAGGCTACAGGCCATTCGAGTGGAAAGACAGTGGAGAGCGTTCCGCCCTGCCCTTCTGGGCCAGAAACTCGGGGGAGTAAGAGGAAGATGAAGAGATGGAGGAGAATGACTCTGTAAGAGTATCGGCAATTGCTCGAGGATCAGCAATTGCCTGTCCATTGTGCTCCAGGATCGATAATGAGTGGGACGTGTACTTCCCACCCATCTTCCGGACCTTATCCAACACGACCTTAGAACTGGTCGTGCAGGTGATTGAAGACGTATATTTCATCCAAGATTCCTTCTGGCTCTAGCGCCGGACGAATCGGGCTTTCGCCCTAGCACGTTTGAATGCTTCTAGGTTGGGGGACGTCAGATATCTCTGAAACACCCCCCAAGCCTTTTCTTAGCCTTACGAGCTGCGGTGCAGTCGGGATTCCACTATGGTTTTGGGAACCGTGGAAACCGAGTTGAGGTCTGAGGAATAGTAGAGGCAGCTGCATGGACGATGCAGTCCATCAACTCCGCCACTGCAACATTGATGGCCTCCTGGCTGACAGATTGCTCATCGAGCTCAGATAAGAGCTCGAAGCCACTCCATTCAGCCCAATCCAGCCTCCACCGGGAGACATGAGAAGGGCTGCAAGGCCCCCCATGGGAGATGGTGCACACCATGGGGAGGTGATCGCTTCCATAGGGGTTGTCCTCGACCTCCCATGTAAAGAGTGGAAGGATCAAGGAGGAGCAGATGGTAAGGTCAATGGTAGTAAAATAGAGGGTTGGAAAGTGAAAGTAAATACTGACACTGGTGTTCAACAGGGAGAGAGAAGGATCCAGGAGCCACTGCTCCAGGACCCCGCCCCTCCCGTTGGTGTCAGCACTGCCCCAAAGTGGACTGTGTCCGTTGAGGTCCCCCATAATGAGGAAGGAGGACGGCAGCTGCGAGACGAAATCATCAAGGTCTTCCTGGAAGACGATGCTCCCAGGTGGAAGATATACAGAGCAGACAGTCAGCGACAACCCCACGAAAAGACGATGGCTACCGCCTCTAAGTTGGTGGTGAGGGGTATGACTTGGAATGGAGAATGGTTGCTCACGAGGATGGCGACACCCGCACGAGCTGAACCATCTCCATCCGGTCCCGTCGAACTAGTGAAAAGTGCCGGATCATGGGATCTGTGACTGGCTGCAAGGTATGTCTCCTGCAGGCACACACAGATGGGCTGGTGTGCCTGAAGGAGGGCCTTGATGTCGTCAAGATTCCTCTGGATTCCACGACGATTCCATTGTAGGAGTGTTGCCATCTTAGGACTTAGAAGAGTGGGTGGACGACGAATTCCTATTCAGCTTAACCGCCGCAGAGGACGGTTTAGTGAATAGGGGGCGGTCGGTATCCATGTCCTCAGAATCGTCCGAGGGGCATGGATCGGTTACCGCCCTTTGTGGTGCAGTGATTTTTCGGGGCCAGCTTTGGAAGATCTTCCTGTCTGAGGATGGGGAGGAGGAGGCCTTCTGGTGGAAGTGGAAGGCTGAGTTGCAGGAATAGAAATCGGGGTAGATGTCAAGGTAGACACCAGACTCGGTTTTGCTTACGTCAGGAGGTACTTTGCTGCGGGCAAGAAAGGCTCAGTAGGTGGTACACTTATGTCAGTCTGCACCGCCACCGAATCATTGGAACGATTGGCTTTCCAATGACTGCACTGGCATAGGAAACCTTGCCAGGCAGGGTGGGCGGTGCAGCAAGCTTTCTTGCTTCAGCATAAGAAATGTTGTTTACTACTTTCTAGCGTTGCACCTCCTTTTCTTCATTCCCCTTCGGACAGTCGCAGGAGTATGCCAGATGTTCGCCATTGCAGTTCACACAGCATGCCTTTTCTCCTGTGCAGTCAGGATCGAGATGATCCTTACTGCCACAGCGAGTACAGGTCTGTTTGCCCCGGCATGCTGTGCGGGCATGACCGTATATCTGACACTGAAAACAGCGCAGAAGTTTCGGTATATACGGCCGTACCTCACAATGCAAGTAGCCTGCCTTGATGGAAGAAGGCAGGCGTGGCGTTTTAAATGTGACAATCAGCACCTGAGTGGGTGCCAATTTCCCGTCACGGCATGTCAAACCCGATGGACCACTATTACTCCTTGAGGTGTGAGCTCTGAGAGGATTTCCTCCTAAGTGACTTTGAGGAGGCCCCACTCGGTGATCACACCCCGAGAGGAATTCAAAGATTTATGGGGAGTGACTTCAACAGCCACCCCACCAATCGCTGTAACCTTAAGGAGTAGTTTGGAGTGTTTGGAACAAGCGGTCTGAACCTGCAAGTCGCCAGATCGTAGGCGCTTGACGGATTTCGGCTCTCCCGCAAGACCTTTCAAACCTTTATTTACGAAAAAAGGGGACATGTCCCCAAGTACCCGGTCACCCGTGGAGTGGATGATCAAGAACTTCGGGAGCGAAGACACAGACACAGAAGACGATGGCAGTGATAACGTAGACGAGGAAGACAGGGGCTCATGTCAAGCCCTCTTTGCGGCATTGATCACATTAATGTCAACATTCTCTCTCATTTTTTTGTTTTGTGTGGTTCAGTGCCCGCTGTCCTCACCCTACACGGAGCCCAACAAGGGGACGCCCAGTTGGGCGCCAGGGCTACGCAGGCAGTATACCCACACAAACAGTGAGCCAAGCCCTCAGAAATAAACAAAAGGAAAATGAAAAGAGAAATGTGCAGAACAAAAACGTTCTACACAAAAGAAACAAAGCGAAAAATATCAAAATTGTGAATGGCCAAACTGGTTTCACAAAGACAGGATAACTACAAAAGGAAAAAAAGTTATGAGGAAACTTGCAAACCTGTACCCGGACCGTGGGCAAGGTTACTCACCGTTCTGCACGGTTGACCCTATCAGGACCTGCCCACCAGCCGATTGCTCCTGGGGGGGCTACCCCAGGAACTCCCGTTTACCGGAATCAGAGGCCAAATCAGCGTATAGCAGAGGCCCTGGAATGCGCTGCCCAGCCCTGCGAGAACAGGCTCCCCAATGACAAGGCGGCCAAAGGTCATGAGCTGAGGAAAGAAGACAGGGACACCCAAGCAACTACCAGGATCCTCCTTTCCCGGGACACGGGTCTCCATGCACGGCAAACACGCGGGTGAGCGTTCAGGACCCTGTGAAAGTAACCGAGCCAGTGGGACCTTCACAAGGTGGTCCCCTCACCTCGTACAGGAGTTCGCACCGAGGGGCCTGTATTGTGGCACGTGCTGTAACATCATTATAAAACGCTACGAGAGATTCATTGATGAAAAAGAAAAAATGCCTAAGAAATGAGGAATGGCCAAATGGTGCTCATTGTTAATTAATAAAAGGCGATTTAAAAATTGAAATTGTAATAAAAAAACTTATTTAGGTAGATTTATAAATCATCAATTACAGAGATAGATTTATAAATCGTTGTAACAGATACTCGTTTACCTAAACATTTTCAAATAATTTTAAAATTCGAAGGGTGGTCCCCCTCACCGCATACAGGCGCTCTCACTGAGGGGGAGAGACGGATGGCTACCGCCTCTAAGTTGGTGGTGAGGGGTACGACCTGGAATGGAGAATGGTTGCTCATGAGGATGGCGACACCCCCATGAGCTGGACCATCTCCATCCCAGTGAATTAGTAAAAAATGCCGGATCGTGGGATCTGTGACTGGCTGCAAGTATGTCTCCTGCAGGCACACACAGATGGGCTGGTGTGCCTGAAGGAGTGCCTTGATGTTGTCTAGATTCCTCTGGAATCCACGACAATTCCATTGTAGGAGTGTGGCTATCTCAGCACTTAGAAGAGTGGGCGGACTACAAATTCCTTGGGGCGGGGGTGGCTCAGTCGGTAGCGCGCCAGGCTCGTCTGTAATTCCCAGGTTCGAGTCCCAGCTGGGTCAGCGTTGAGATTTATCTCCGCAAAATTCCCCGCCTTGCCCACGGTCAGTAGGGGACACAGATGGGCTTGGAAAGGCCGCCGTCCATCGGATGGGACGTTAAGCCGTGGCCCCGTGTGCGGGAGAGCCATACCCTGTGCACGTTAAAGAACACGCTGGATGGCCTTGACGGGAGGCTACCATCTGTCTCCCAACAGCTGTTCCAGTAGGTCCCCTCCCCCAACCTTCTCTGAGCCTTCGGGGTCCATGTGACCTGGCCATTTCGCCCATGGTGTGCAAAAAAGTGCCGCTCAGAGGTAAAACAACCCAACCCAACCCAACGAATTTCTATTCAGCTTAACCGCTGCAGAGGACGGTTTAGTGAATAGGGGGCGATCGGTATCCATGTCCTCGGAATCGTCCGAGGGGCATGGATCAGTGACTGCCCTTTGTGGTGCAGTGATTTTCTTTTTTAGCCCCGGTAGTGGCCCCTTAGGTTTGGAACGTCTTGCTGTCTGAGGACGAGGAGGAGGAGGCCTTCCGGTGGAGGTGGAAGACTGAGTTGCAGGAATGGAAACTGGGGTTGATGTCGAAGTCGACACCACACTCAGTTTCGCCTGCGTAAGGAGGTATTTCGCTGCTGGCAAGAAAGACTCAGTAGGTGGTACACTGATGTCAGTCTGCACAGCAACCGAAGTCATTGGAACGATAGGCTTTCCAATGACTGCACTGGCATAGGAAACCTTGCCAGGCGGGGCGGGCGGTGCAGCAAGCTTTCTCGCCTCAGCATAAGAGATGTTATTTATGACTTTGAGGCGTTGTACCTCCTTTTCCTCCTTCCACTTTGGACAGTAAAACCTTTATTCAGTTCCGAGTGTTTTGAACAAGCGATCTCAACCTGCAAGTCGCCAGATCGTAAGCGCTTGACCGATTTAGGCTCCCCAGCAAGACCTTTCAAACCTCTATTTACGAAAAATGGGGACATGTCCCCAAGTACCTAGTCGCCAGTGGAGTGGACGATCAGGAATCTCGGGAACAAAGACACAGACACAGAAGACGATGGCAGAGATAACAAAGACGAAGAAGACGGTGGCTCATGTCAAGCCCTCTTGTTGGCACCCATCGCATTAATTTCATCATTATCTTTCATTTTTTGTTTTGTGTGGTTCAGTGCCCGCTATCCCCACCCTCCACGGAGCCCAACAAGGGGACGCCCAGTCGGGCGCCAGGGCTATGCAGGCACTATACCCACACAGACAGTGAGCCAAGCCCTCACAAATAAATAAAAGGAAAATAAAAAGAGAAATGTGCAGAACAAAAACATTCTACACAAACGAAACAAAGCGTAAAATAACAATACTGTGAATGGCCAAACTGGCCTCACAAAGATAGGATAACGACAAAAGGAAAATAATCTGTGAGGAAACTTGCAAACCTGTACCCGGACCGTGGGCAAGGTTACTCACCGCTCTGCACGGTTGACCCTAGCAGGACCTGCCCACCAGCCGATTGCTCCTTGGGGGGGGACCACCCCAAGGAGCAATTAGTTGCCAAGGAGCCCCCATTTACTGGAAGCAGAGGCCAAAGCAGTGTACAGAAGAGGCCCTGGAATCTGCTGCCCAGCTCCACAACAGACAGGCTCCCCAATGGCAAAATGGCCAATGGGGACCCTGCCACTCATGAGCTGAGGAGAGAAGACGGGGACCCCCAGGCAACTACCAGGATGCTCCTTTCCCGGGACACGGGTCTCCGCGCATGGCAAACCCGTGGGTGAGCGTTTAGGACCCTGTGAAGGTAACCGAGCCAGCGGAACCTTCACAGGGTGGTCCCCCTCACCGCGTACAGGCGCTCACACCAAGGGGGCGTCTTAGTACCTTCAAAAAGTGGTCCTAGGAGGGAAAAACCACAAAACTCCGGTAAGGTGTGGGTCGACCACGGCTCGTCGATGCTAGAGGTGAGCGAAGGCAATCCCGTATGGTACGAGCCAACAGAAGGGATACTGTGGCGCAACTCGTCCGTAATTTGAATGCTGGTGACGTGAGTAATGTGTCACAACACGCAGTACATCGAACCCTGCTGAAAATGGGGCTGAGTAGCCACAGGCCACCGTGTTCATGCTAACTTCGGTTCACAGTCAAAAGCGCCTATAATGGGCATGTGAGCATCAAAACTATATCTTGAATGATTGGAAGAAGGTCGTCTGGTCTGATGAATCGCATTTCCTGTTGCACCATGTGAACGGCCACGTACGTGTGCATCGTTTACCTTGGGAAGTGTTGGCACCAGGATGCATCGTGGGACGAAAACAAGCCAGTGTAATGCTTTGGGTAATGTTCCGCTGGAAAACCCTGGATCCAGTCATTCATGTGCAGGAAACTATGATGTCTACCACCTGCCTAAACATCATTGCAAACCAAGTACATCCTTTCATGGCAAAGTTGTAGTGCCTTCTTTCAGCAGGATAATGCTAGATGTCCCGGATTGTTCGAGAATGGTTTGTGGAGCATGAGGAAGACTTCCAGGTATTTCCCTGGCCTCCAAATTCCCCAGACATCAATCCAATCGAGCATCTGTGGTTTGTGTTGGAACAGCATATCCGATCTGTGGCGGCTCAACCACGTAACTTACAAGAGTTAAAGGATCTGCTGCTAACGTGTTGGTACAAGATACCACAGGACACGTTTAGAAATCTTATAGCATCCATGCCTCGCCGGGTAAGAGCTGTTTTGGTGGCACGTGGAGGACCAACATCATATTAGGCAGGTGGTCATAATGTTTTGGCTCTTCGGTGTATACATCTTTAAAGAGTACTCTGAATTATATATTTCTAATAAGTAGTATTAATAATGTATTTTTAATAAGTGCTATTAATTATATTATTTAATGAGTACTATGAATATTGGCAAAATGGTTTAGTTATGCACAAAAAATATTTGGTCAAAGTAATTTGAAGAACTGAGTCTGATTTAGTACACTGAATATTTGTTTTATGAGCCGCATGCTCTTTTGCAATGAGTCGAGGGTTAGGCAACTTGCTCTAGATCTTGCCATTTGTTGGTTACGTTGATTAAAGGTTTAAACTGTCCACCTGATTAATTTGCTTTTGAACCAAACCCTGACAGGTTTGGTTTAGTTGTTTGGGGTTTAATGGCGCATCGGCAACAAGGCCATAATGCGCCAAACAAAAGACAATATAAAAGATAAAAGACATAGAACCCCGCAACCAAAATTTAAAATACATTTTCAGCATTGTAAAGTGGTAAAACAACAAAAAACAAGTGTATATGAACAGAGTAAAACAACTGTAGAAATACTAAATAAAATAATCCCAGGTGTAAGAGACCTGGGGTAAATAATGCACAAAGTTAAGGTAAAATCAAATTCGCTTAAAATATCCACAATATTTCAAAAAGGTAAAAAGTGGAGATAAAATGCAATGATCAGATAAAAGATGTCCGAGTGTAAGAGGCTTGGACATAAAATTATGGAAATTAAAAATCATACGTCGTTCAAAGTTAAAAGCAGGGCATGAGATTAAAATATGTTTGATTGTTAAAATGGTGTCACAAAACTCACACTTAGGTACGTCGTCCGCCCGTAGAAGAAATTAATGATAAATAAACGAATGACCTAAGCGGAGCCGAGCAAGTAAAATTTCCTCCTTGCGATTCCTGCGATAATAAGACTGCCATGGTTTGATGATAGGTTTGATCTCAAAGAGCTTGTTCGTAAGCTGTTCTGACCAAGATCTCTGCCATGTGCCCGGAGCTCGATGGTAAAACGCTGCCGGAAATTCAGGTATGGAACCGGCAATGGAGTGACGGACAGAGGCATGGCTGATTTGGCAGCAGCATCTGCCAAGTCATTGCCCCTGATACCGACATGGCTGGGCACCCAACAGAAATGGATGGTGGTTGTGCCTGCCAGACGATGTAGTTGCTGGCGGATCTTAGTAAGAACTGGGTGAGGCTGATGCCTCACCGAGATCAAAGCCTGTAGCGAGCTAAGCGAGTCGGTGTAAAGCACACACCGACGATAATGCTTAGTCACCACGTGGTCCAAGGCGAGGCTGATAGCGTGCAACTCTGCAGTGAAGATGGAACACTGCAGTGGGATCTGGTCTGCAATGATTACATCACAGCAGACCATGACTGATCCCACTGATATGCCGGACTTCGAGCCATCTGTGAAGACAGGCAAGAAGTCCGGGTGCTCAGCACGATGGCTGACAAAGAGTTGCCGGTACACACAGTCGGGTGTAAAGGCCTAACCCTTACAGGAATAGTGGTCAGGTTTGTGCAGAAGATTTTTTTTCCCGTTATATTTGATGTCATTTTAAAATTCTCCAAATGAAATTTTTTCGCTGTGTATTTATTCCATTTATTGCAGGTGATTCCATGTTGCGACAAAATGAGAATTCATTCAGCACAAAGGACAGAGAAAATGACTCGCATAAAACTCAGAATTGCGCCCAGCGATACAAAGGAGGTTGGTGGTATGCGGATTGTCACTCTTCGAACTTGAATGGGTTGTACTTGAACGGAACCTTTGACTCATATGCAGATGGAATGGAGTGGACAACCTGGAAGGGAAGAGGCTATTCTTACCCTTTCGTCGAAATGAAAATAAGGTCTTCTCATTTCACATTGCATCGAGAAATGATAGCCACAAAATAAACCAAACCTTTTTTCGAGTTTAGTAAATTGGATTATTCTCTTTTTGTTTAATCTCATAAGCGTAAATATCGAAATGTACTAAAAAAACAACAAAATATCATTTATAAATCTTGTTGTTTGTCGCTTTGTTTACAACACACTTCAGTATAGCGGACACTGGATTTTAAAACAAAAGTAGCTAGGAAATATAGACCCGGATATAGGGAAAATAATGGGGGACAGGGTAAGAGACTGATTTCCACCATAGTATAAAATTTTCTGCTACATTTTAAAAGTCTATTAATTTCTTGAACAAAGGAGTGAAATATGTATAATTTTAACAATTTTTTGCATTTGCCCCCATTACCCTTACTGGCATTATCAAAGGGAGTGGGTGGATAACCTCCTTGCCCCTTCTTAGATCAGCCCTTGAACATATTGCAACAAATCTTTAAATTTACGATTTGTTAGCCTCACACCAAGTAACAGAGTGTCAATAGATGGGAAATGGAAATTAACGAATTATTAGTCCTTTAATCTAAGAACTGCGAAAGTTAACAAGTAATACGATTTAGGTTTTTATAATTATCATAACGCGTTTTAAGACGATGACTTGATTTGGTTGTTTGGTTGGTTGTTTGGGTTTTAATGGCGCATTAGCAACTAAGGCTATAATGCGCCATACGAATGTCCATAAGAAAAAAGATAAACGTTGTGTAATCCTTAACCAAATTTTAAAAGAAACCACAAACATATACCAGGAATGTTAAGCAATAAAAAAAAAACAGAATTGATAACAAGCAACAAATGTATAAATAAGTTATAAATATAAAAGTAACCCAGGTGTAAGCAATTTGGGTTAAATATTGGAATAAAACTATATTCGAGTAAAATATCCTGTAAAAAGTAAAAATTCAAAGACAGCGTTAAAACAACAATGAACAGATAACAAATGTCCGAGTGTAAGGGGCTCGGACGTAAAATCATGAAATGTAAAAAACAAACATCGTTCTAGATTAAAACATGGACAATGAATTAAAATATGTTTGATAGTTAAAATGGTGTCACAAAACTCACACTTAGGTATGTCGTCCGCCCGTAGAAGAAACGAATGAGTAATAAATGAATGACCTAAGCGGAGCCGAGCAAGTACAAGTTCCTCCTTGCGATTCCTGCGATAACAAGACTGCCATGGTTTTATGATAGGTTTGATCTCAAAGAGCTTGTTGGTAAGCTGTTCTGACCAAGATCTCTGCCACTGTGCACGGAGCTCGGTAGAAAAACGCTGCCGGAAATCCAGATAGGGAACCGGCAACGGAGAGTCGGACAGGGGCGTGGCTGACTTGGCAGCAGCGTCTGCCAAGTCATTGCCCCTAATCCCGACGTGACCGGGCACCCAACAGAAATGGATGGTGGTGGTGACGGCCAGACGATGTAGTCGCTGGCGGATCTTAATAAGAACTGGGTGAGGCCGATGCCTCACCGAGATCAAAGCCTGTAGCGAGCTAAGCGAGTCGGTGTAGAGCACACACCGACGATGATGCTTAGTCGCCACGTGGTCCAAGGCTAGGCTGATAGCGTGCAACTCTGCAATGAAGATGAAACACTGCAGTGGGATCTGGTCTGCAATGATTACATCACAGCAGACCATGGCCAATCCCACTGATGTGCCGGACTTCTAGCCATCTGTGAAGACAGGCAAGAAGTCCAGGTACTCAGCATGATGGCTGGCAAAGAGTTGCTGGTGCACACAGTCGGGTGTAAAGGCCTTCCCCGTCCTGCACAAGGAAAAATCATAGGAAGGGGAAACAGCGAGCCATGATGGAAGTGGCTCAGCTGTCGACTGTGCGATGCTATCGAGACTGATGTTAATGTCTCTGAGGTAGCCTCGGACACGCAAACCAAAAGGACGAATGGCAGTCTGCCGATTTGTGTAAAGCATTTCCCACTTCGGACTGAAAGCGCAGTCCCAAGTGGGATGCCAGGCAGGGATCGCAATTTAGATGCATATTTTAGGGACAACTGCTGACGGCGAAGAGATAAAGATGGTTCATCGGTCTCAACATAAAGACTCTGGACCGGTGAAGTGTGGATTGTTGGAGCGAATTGTACGGCAAAACAGAGGTGATACCCAACCAAACCAAGAGAGAGAACCACTAGTAGTACTTCCAATCTATTTCAAGGAGAACAATGTCATTATATGTATGACGAAGTCTGAGGTACACTGGTGTTCAAAAGTTAAGCATAGTTGAAAAAATGATAAAATTAAAAATACGGGCAGTAGAATGATATGGGCGATATAGCGTAGATAACATATGAAAGGTAGAAACAAATGCTCAATATAATTGACATGAATGTAGGATAAACTGGAGCAATGAACTGTAACTGAGCACAGTGGCAATTAAAGAAGTTACCTAGAGATGAATTCGGTGGTGCACGAGAGTTCAGTAAGGTGTCTGATGACCCCTTACAGAGATACAAGTGGCATATAGACATTTCCTGCTGTTGACGAGGGCAGTTAGAAGGTAATGCGGCATTAAATCCCACTCCTGTACAAGAGCATAACGGAACTCCAAGAAAGTTCTGGGAGGAGGTTGACGAGCTGAAATCCGTCTCCCCAATGCATCACACTCTATTGGGTTAACGACCGGAGATTATGCTGACCATGTCATACGCTGGATGCCTTTATTTTCGAGGCATTCATCAACTGAAGAAGCCCTATATAAATACGTATATGCTCTATCATTCATAAACAGGAACTGCGGGCCAACAGTACCCAGATGAATGACTTACGTAGGTTTCGAGGATTTCGTCTCCATACCTAAGGCCTATCAAAGTACCTCCAGTAAAGACATGGAGCAGCGTGCGGCCATGTGCCAAAATGTCACCCCAGACAGTAAACCACCACTTCTGTAATGGTACGTTTCTCTGATGGTTGAGGTTATAACAGGTCCCGCTTTCTCTCCAGATGATAACACAACGACTATCACTATAAACGGAATCTGGTTTCCTCACAGAAGAGAACATTGACCATTTTGTTAGAGATACAGTCCCGGTGTTGTCTGCATCACGGCAACCTGTCCCTTTTCCTTGACGAGTGAGGGGAACACAGACTGTAGGTCTTCTAGCATAAAGTGCGTGCTCGTAATCTGCAATTCCCATCTGAGAACTTCAGATTCCACCTTGGCCAGCGTTGAGATTTATCTCCGAAAAAAATCTTTGCCCTGCCATCGGTCACTAGGGGACCATGATGGCCTTGGAAAGGCCTTCGTCCATCTGGTGGGATGTTAAGCCATATCCCCATATGCGGGAAAGTCCATGCCCTGTGCTCGTTAAAGAACACACTGGATGGCTTTGATAGAAGGCTACCATCTGTCTCCTAACTGCTGTCCAGTGGGTTTCCTCCCCCAACCTTCTCTGAGCCCTCGGGACCCTTCTGATTGGTCGCTTAGACCAGTGAGTGTAAAAAACGTGACACTCACAGATAAAGCAATCCCCTCCCCACTCTTTTTTGAACCTTTTCGCCCGATCGAGTCACTTGGCGTACTAATTTTTTTTGTATTGATTATGGCCTATACCATACAACTAGGAATTGAAACCAGCAAGCATGAACGCCGACAGTATGGAACAATGGATATTTTCCAATCAGCGAATGAAAGATTGCGAGTATTGAGATAGACTGTTATACCAATGGTAAAAATATTCAGCTAATAGTTTCATTTTTAAATAGGTTTTATTTCCTTAGAATATACACACCTGAATCAAAATGCATATCTGAATAGATGAAGCATTTTGTTGTAATAGGTGATACAGTTATTTCGCAACTAGTTCAATCACTTGCTTGGGGTAATAGTATTTTGATTCTGTTCGCTTTTAATGTAGGAAGTGTGTCTGATCTTCATTTCAGTGAATGGAAGGGAGTATTGGTTTCCCTTCCATTTGAACCAATTTACCCCATCGGCATTTGAAGCGTGCGTTCCATTCAAAAAGAGACCATTCAGATTGGAAGTATGGCATCGACCATACCACCAGGCACCTTTATAAGAAGTCGCACAACTGGCCGTTTCATGCTTGTCGTTGTCTCGGTCCTTCGTGCTGAATTGGTTGCCTGCTTGTTCATCGAAACCATCTCCTATTCAGAAAAAGAAATGCAACAAAGTTCATTCATAATAATATTACCTTTGTTTAGTTAGAAGTTGTATTAAAATTATAGTAAAATGAAAATAGCATTTGTAGGGACTCGGAGGGAGTGAAGGGTCAGGATCGCCATTTTGGCGGCAGTGCCTACCCGCCTGGCGACTTAGCACCAGCGGCAGGGCGAGTTTTGAGAGAACGATGAAGAAAGGTGAAGAGTCCTCCTGCACGGTGATCGTGTTCGAACACTATTGGCCGAGACACCCTAACGTCCCCCGAAGGACACGTGGCATCGTCCGGTGGGGTGGTTTGAACTAAGACTTGCACGCGGACCACGAGGCTGTCCGGATGTCAGGCGGATAGTCTGCGCCTCGTTTTTTGTTTTTAAGCTTTGTTCTATATCTAGCGGATGGACCGCTGAGGTTCATGATAGCCTGTGTTATATTCGGCGAGTGACTGCACCGGGTGGGCAGTCACTGTATGTATATAGTCATAGTGTTTGTAAATAAAAAAGTGTACATAGTTGAAATACATGAGTTTGTGTATTCGGCCACCTGAGTGATTATCCTGAGAAGATAAAGGCAGGTACTCTTCTACAAAGCTTTCACACACATAGGTAGAAAAAGAACTCAGCCCAGATAGGCAGAGGAGAGTGCCATCGACAGCATTCAATTTTTGTTTTGATATTTTTTAAAACATGAGATAAAAGATGAAATTATGTACAAGATGGACGAGGAGTCACCTTACTTGACTTACCATATGGATATGTACAGTCGCTCAAAAAATATCCGACACATTCTGTACCACGAGAAGGTGGGGTCGGACATTAGGTGCATAAATGGTGCACCTAATGTCCGACCCCACCTTCTCGTGGTACAGAATTTAGAAAAAATATCTGACAACGATTTTTTTAGAAATTAGTGATCGCGACACGAAGGTTGCCAGATCACTAATTTCTAAAAAAATCGTTGTCAGATATTTTTTCTGAATTCTGTAATCAACCATAGTGTTCGGATATTTTTTGAGCGACTGTATGTGCACACTATGTGTCGTGGTACAGTGTGAAACTGGAAGGGTGTTTGTGTTAATACTTTCAGTTGCATGTGCTTGCAGGACATTGAGTCAGTCGTGTGTGGCCGTGACATGCAGTTATTCAGTTAAAGAGAGGATAAGGGAATGAAATTTGAATCTTATGAAATTGTGTTATTGATTTAGGTTAAAGTCTCATATTCATTCCGATTGTACATTTTTTTATTTATTGTTTCAAAATAAATAAAACAAATTGATGTGTTTTTACAAAAACGTAAAGAAAATGGCACAATCATGAGGCGTTCCTATTACTGTTGGGTTGTTTTACCTCTGAGCGGCACTTTTTTGCACACCATGGGCTAAATGGCCAGGTCACATGGACCCCGAAGACTCAGAGAAGGTTGGGGGAGGGGACCCACTGGAACAGCTGTTGGGAGACAGATGGTAGCCTCCCGTCAAGGCCATCCAGTGTGTTCTTTAACGTGCACAGGGTATGACTCTCCCGCACACGGGGCCACGGCTTAACGTCCCATCCGACGGACGGCGGCCTTTCCAAGCCCATCGGTGTCCCCTACTGACCGTGGGCAGGGCGGGGAATTTTGCGGAGATAAATCTCAACGCTTACCCAGCTGGGACTCGAATCCTATTACTGTCTATCTGGCCATCAGTATACATCGCAATATCTTTAGGAATAAAAAAAAGTCAATTATCACTATAAATAGATCATAGAAAAAAAATTTCACATAACCCTAAGTCAGTGCGTATACAATATGCTAATTCAGGTGTGCAAAAACTCCAGCTCTTTTAACAATTTTATTCGACCCAAGTTAAAAATTGGAAAATTATAAAATTTCGATTTCAGCTTCCCAATATGACCTGGAATTCTTATCAGAACCAGCCCATTTGCTGTTAATTAATATGTACACGATAATTTTGAGTGATAGACTGAAGGCTGACTAACTGACAGGGGATAACGCCGATTCTAACTATGAAGCAGAAATGGTGGAGATCTCACAATTTATATAGACATACATAATATTATATAGACATACAAAATCCTCATGCAGCCATGGGCTACGGAGGACCTACTGACTGTGTACTTTTCCTCTCCAGACATGTCTGTTTTGGGCTACAGCTGCTGCATTTGGCCATGGTAGAACAATTCCAGCAACTTCCCGTTTAACCATCGCATCCCTATCGCATCCCTCTTTGGCACACTGTTCATAATACTGTGTGCTAATCTGCAGCTATGCACATGGGCAACATCACTAAACCAACGCAGTCTCTTTATACACAAAATGCTGCTCAAAAGAGGTTGATGACTCCTTCTTCTATCCTCATCATTACTTACAAACTGAAACCCAGAGATACTGCATAAGCATCTAGAATCAAAGGCATCATGTTTCTTGCTATTCTCTTTACAAAGGGTCCATGTTTAGCTACCATAGCTAACTCTAGAAAGACCAAATTATTATACAGCCTAAATTTAGTCTTTAGTGTAAACGCCATGGTCTATAAATGGTAGCTAGGCATAAACTGGAAAGAGAGCTATGTACCAATCTCTAGTGATGATGCACAGAACCGGCCAGGTCTAGCACCTCTAGCACCGACCAGGTCTAGTACCTCTAGTCCGACCCCACCTTCTCGTGGTGCAGGCCGTTAGTACCTGTCAAAAGAGATTCTCTTTGGAAGGGAACGGAAGGAGAGGGCTGCCAGTTCAGTATGGCCTACTGATCTGGTCATCTATGGCCCTTTTTTCTCTTTTTTCAACCCTGCTGAAGAGTGGTCAACTTCACAGGGTCCTGGTGCTGACCATTTATACCTACTAGACTGGACTTGTTTATGGATTTGAGTTTGATTATGGATCCTGGAATTGCTGCACTGGTGGGCCTCTACCGAGGGAGAATCTGCGGCTGTGTTTTCTGTTTGCTTCTGGGTTGCCAGCCCTAAGTGAACAGAGACATGGGATACCTTATATCAGCTGGTGGATAATCCTAATCAGAGGCCATCGCAGGTACCTGAACCTTACTTAGCTAGTTGGGCATCGTCAAGCCTAAACTGGAGTAATGTGTCTCAGGCAGGCCATATGGCTCTTGAAAAAGTCCACTTGAAGAGGTGGTGCCTGAAGTTCCTACCAGCATCGGTGACTTCAGCCTTTAGCGGAGGAGGAACAGGTCTTTGCCCCATGCTTGCGATCAGGGGGCTGTTTCATATTATTGGCGCTACCTATCTCAATAAACCCAGTTTCTTTAAAAATCCTACTAATCATTTTCTCTCTGCAGGAACGTGGAACGTGAGGACATTATATAGAGATTATTCCCTTGATGTCCTCACGCAGGAATTCCAGCGCTACAACCTAGATATTCTAGGCTTACAAGAGACCAGATTGGCAGGTAAAGGAGAGATACTTAAAAATAACTTTAAATTTTTCTTTACAGGAAGGGAGGATGGAAAGCATCACCAAGGCGTGGGCCTGCTTCTCAGCAGACATGCTAGTGATGCTCTTCTAGGATATGAGTGCATTAATGAAAGGTTTCTTACAGCAAAATTTTAGACAAGCATTAAAGACTTGAATGTTATCTGCTGTTATGCCCCAACTGAGGATGCCGATGAGGATGAGAAGGATAGGTTTTACGGACAACTTCAGGATATTTTGAATTCTGTCAAGAAAGGAGATATTATCCTTGTTCTAGGTGACTTCAATGCCAAAGTTGGTGCTGACTCTGACCTTTGGGGAGGAGTAATAGGCCCTTTTGGTTTTGGTAGCTGCAATGGCAATGGGCAACGTCTCCTACAGGTAAGTAAACTCAACGGTTTCAGAATAACTAACACTTATTGCAAACACCGCGACATACATAAGTACACATGGGTTTCACCAGATGGGCTGCATAAGAATATGATTGATTATATATTATTTAACAGCAAATGGGCTAGTTCTGTTAGGAATACCAGGTCATATAGGAGAGCTGAAATTGGATCTGACCATTACCTTGTTAAAAGTGTGTTGCAACTTAAACTTAAAAATTGTTGTGCTAGGATTAAAAAATTTACTTTTAATACTGAAGCTCTGAAAGATCTTGTTATAGCCAAAGCTTACCATGATAGGTTACTTAGTCATTATGACAGTCATGGTTTGCTTAATACTGAAATTGAGGAAGAATGGGATCATTTTAAACAGGCTTTTTTGGACACTAACAGTACTCTTTTAGGAAAAAAGGAGCAGAGGAGATAGAATTATCTGAGTGATAAGGCACTTGAGCTTATTTGAGAAAGAAAGAACTGCAGGAATGTCCTTAATCAGTACCCTACTAGTCCTAATAGAAAGAATTAGAGAGAGCTCAATAAACGTGTAAAGGATCAGTTAGCTACTGATAAGAATCTTTGGCTTGATGGCTTGGCTGACAAAGCTGAGGAAGCAGTTAGGCAGCACAACAGCAGAGAGCTGTACCAGATAGTTAATTTTTATGTGGTAGAAAACGGACAGACATATGGATTGAAGGATAAACAAGTAAGGTAATAGAAGGGGAGGATTCTGTCATGGCTAGGTGGGCTGAGCATTTCAGTGATGTTCTAAACAATGTGGTTAGTTCTACTTCTATTGTTTGCAATGATGATAGATGCATTGGTGGCTTTAATGTTGGCCCTATAACACAATCTGAAGTTATTTTGACTATTTCTAAACTTAAACTTCATAAATCCCCAGGTGTAGATGAAATTACTACAGAAATGCTTAGAGCTGGGAAAGTTTCGGTTACCATTTGGATGACTGAAATTTTGAATACCTTTAATGATAAAGGCGTGGTTCCTAAGGATTTTACCAGAGCTATTGTTATCCCTATTTTCAAAAAAGGTGATCGCAGTTCTTGTGATAACTATAGGGGTATTAGCCTACTCTCTGTTCCAGGTAAAGTTCTTTCCATAATTGTGCTTAATAGAATTAAGAATCTGGTTGACAGTCAATTGCGTGATGAGCATTGTGGATTCAGAAGTGGTAGGGGATGTGTGGATCAGGTATTTTCACTTAGGCAGATTCTTGAGAAATGTTTAGAGTTTCAGAAACCTTTGGTTGCTAGCTTTGTTGATTTCAAAAAGGCTTTCGACTCTGTTGATCGTCATAATTTGTGGTTGATTGTGAGATCATATAGTATACCAGACAAGTTAGTTAACTTTATGAAAGCTCTCTATAATAACACTGAGTCGTGTGTGAGAGTTGGTAAGGCTTGTAGCAGTTGGTTTAGCATTACTTCTGGTGTTCGACAAGGGTGAATTTTGTCTCCTTTTCTCTTTAGCTTGGTTATTGATTATGTTATGCGAAATTCACTTCAAGAGAAAGATTTTGGTCTTAAATGGACTGGAGATACGAAAATTTCTGATTTAGTCCTTTTGGCAAATGATGTTGATGAGATGAACTCTTTCATTCGAGCTGTTGATGAGACTGGTAATAGAGTAGGTTTGGTTATAAACAGAGAGAAAACTAAAGTGATGAAAATTGGTCAGGCAGCCTGCGATTCAGTTAATCTGAATGGTTGCAGTCTTGAGCAGGTGTCACAGTTTAATTATCTTGGGAGCTATGTAACAGATACTGGTGATGTGCGGCATGAGATTAACAGACGAATAGGGATTGCTGCCGGGACTCTTAAGAAACTATGGAGAGTGTGGAGAAATAGGTGTACACACCAAAGACTAAAATTAGACTGTATAATAGTTTGGTTCTTTCTAGGGTTAGTTATGGTAGTGAAATTTGGACACTTTGTAAACAAGATAACAGGAAACTAGATGCTTTTTGATTCCAGATGCTTACGCAGTATCTTGGGCGTTAGGTGGTTTCACTTTGTAACTAATGATGAGGTTAGGCAAAGGAGTCTGCAACCTCCTTTAAGCAGCATATTGTGCAGAGAGAGACTCCGCTGGTTTGGCCATGTTGCCCGTATGGATAATTATACATTGGCGAATAGGGTTATGAACAGTGTGTCTAGAGGCCTCAGAAGGAGGGGGAGACCTAGGATGCGATGGGCTGACAATGTCAAACAGGACCTTGCTAGAAATGGTGTGCAATGGCCGGATGCAGCAGATGTAGCTCAGGACAGATATGCTTGGAGAATTAAACTGTACGGTCTGGTTGGACCTCCGTAGCCCATGGCTGCTTGAGGATGATGATGATGTAAACGCCTATTTTTCCACACTCTCCATAGATTCTTAAAGGTCCCAGCAATAATTTCTATTTTGCTATTCATCTCATGCCGCACATCACCAGTATCTGTCACATAGCTGACAAGATAATTAAACTGAGACACTTTCTCAAGAGTACAGCCATTCAATACAACTGAAGCATCATCAGCTTGACCAATTTTCATCACTTTAGTTTTATGTCTGTTTATCTCCAAACCTACTCTATTACCGGTCTCATCAACAGTCCTAATGAACGAATTAATCTCATCAACATCATTAGCTAACAGGGCCAAATCATCTGCATAATCTAAATCAGGAATTTTGAAATCTCTAACCATTTAAGGCCAAAATCTTTCTCTTGCAAAGAATTTCACATAACATAATCAATAACCAAACTTAAGAGAAAAGGCGACAAAATGCATCCTTGTCTAACTCCGCTAGCAATTCTAAACCAATTGCTACAAGCCTTATCAATTTCCACACACGACTCAGTGTTATTATAGAGCTTTCATTACACTAACTTATCAGTTATGAGCTAACAGTCAACCACAAATTATGTTGATCAACAGAGTAAAGAAGCCTTTTCGAAATCTATAAAGTTAGTAACTACAGGTTTCTGAAACTCTAAACATTTCTGAGAAATCTGCATAAGTGAAAAGATTTGATCAATACATCCCTACCACTTCTGAATCCACACTGTTCATCACGCAGTTGTCCATCAACCAAATTCTTAATTCTAATAAGTATAATCATGCAAAAAATTTTACATGGAACAGAAAGTAAACTAATCCCCCTATAATTTTCACAAGAACTTCGATCACCTTTTTTTGAAAAATTGGGACAATGATAGCTCTAATAAAATCCTTAGGAACAACACCTTTATCATAAAAAATATTCATAATTTCAGTCAGCCATATGACAATACAAACGTAATGGAAATGGGGAACTTCTCCTACAAGTAAAATCTTAATGGTTTGAGAAAAACTAACACTTATTGTAAAGAAATGACATTTATAAATATACATGACTTCACCAGATGGGTTGCATAGTAATATGATTGATTATCTAATAATTAACAGTAAGAGGGCTAGTTCGGTTAGGAATACCAGATCATGTAGGAGAGCAGAAATTGGGTCTGGCCAAATTGACGAAATTGGGGAGTCAGAAATGTCTTACAACTGAAGTTTAAGAAATGTGTTAAAGTTAAAAGAATTGCTTTTGAAAGTGAAAGACCCAGTGTAATCAAACTTTAAATGAGAGGTTGTTCCTATAGTAAATTAAAAATTGCCTGTAAAGAAAAAAAACCCCTAACATTATGATAGATCTCTGTAATAACACTGAATCATAAATGAGAGTTATCTATACATATATTTAATATTATTTATAAATACACATATGGAATTCAGGGAGATTCTGAAAATTCATTTGCACGTACCTGCATCGCCTGAATAGCCTCTAACGTGCAGCGTATAATTGTACTCTTCGCTATCGATCCAGAAATGATCATAAGTTGCATATCGCTTTTCGCCTTCGAGGTCTTTCAGGTCGAACCTCAGAGAATATGGTCGTTGATTTGTTATGGCGAAAAGCAGATCATTGCCTGAAAACATCAAGCAGAGAATAGAAACAAAAATTGCAATATGACAAGATCATAACTGTAAAAGAGTGTAAGACATCATCAAGAATAAAACACCAATATTTTCTCAAGAGTTTATTGCAATGCAGGAGATAGAGGGAGGGGAAACAGCCCGGATCTGGAAAAAAATTTAGAAACGTTGGGGAGAGGGATTGTATTGAGTCTGAATAGACCGGAATACCCTTCAAGTATATAATTTTGCCTTTTATGTTAGCGGTTTTGAAACTATTTTTCATAGTATATATTCTTTGTATGTTGAATAATTTTTAGTAACCACCCTGGTTATTAACATTCTGCAATTGGAAGGGAGAGCATAAACCTTCCTCTTCACCCTTTGGGTTGGGTTGTTTTACCTCTGATCGGCACTTTTTTGCACACCATAGGCTAAACGGCCAGGTCACATGGACCCCGAAGGCTCAGAGAAGGTTGGGAGAGGGGACCCACTGGAACAGCTGTTGGGAGACAGATGGTAGCCTCCCGTCAAGGCCATCCAGCGTGTTCTTTAACGTGCACAGGGTATGGCTCTCCCACACACGGGACCACGGCTTAACGTCCCATCCGACGGACGGCGGCCTTTCCAAGCCCATCGGTGTCCCCTACTGACCGTGGTCAGGGCGGGGAATTTTGCGGAGATAAATCTCAACGCTGACGCAGCTGGGACTCGAACCTGGGAACTACAGATTACGAGCCTGTCGCGCTACCGACTGAGCCACCCCCGCCCCCTTCACCCTTTGAAATCGACCCAGATGAAATACATGCCAAAGTGAGTAATAGAGTTGAAATGGTATACTGATTTTTCAATCAGTGAAGGATTAGGAAACTGGTTATGTACTTTGGACTACATTAAGAATTTTTCTTTACTCGTGATTTTTTCCCCAAAAAACAAGGGTTGAATTTCATGTTTTGAAGTTGATAAAATATTTGGAAAAAAAATTTTTCTTCCTCTTTTTTTCAAGTTGAAAAGTTTATTATCATTAGAAATTCTACACTCAATATAATCAACATATAAACAACGAATAATTAAAAGCTCGACTACGTTGTTATAGTAAGTTTTGCATACTGGTATTATATTGGCAGTAAGAAATATAAATTTAAAATCAATTTTAAGAATAAGAAGAAATTAATTAATAGAAAATAACGAAAATTAATAAAAAAAGACAATAAATGTTAATTACTTAATAGATCTTTCAAAGAAATTTCTCGACGCTTATATTCAATTTTCAATGGAAACATCACTCTTAGTGTCGATATCAAACGTTGGAGAAAAAATTGTCCCCAGCCGGATACGAACCCACGTCCTCCTGATAACATGTCAGGTGCTCTGACGGCTTAACCTACTGGCCACCGTGCACGATCTCCTCTAATTGATGTTAAGTTGGTTGTTTTGGGTTTAATGGGGCATCGGCGACAATGCCATAATGCGCCAAACAAAAGACAATATAAAAGATAAAAGACATAGAACTCCGCAACCAAAATTTAAAATACATTTTCTACATTGTAAAGTGGTAAAATAACAAAGAATAAGTGTATAAGTACAGAGTAAAACAACAAGAGAAATATTAAATAAAATAATCCCAGGTGTAAGAGACCTGGGGTAAATAATGCACAAAGATAAGGTAAAATCAAATTCGATTAAAATATCCACAATAATTCAAAAAGGTAAAAACTGGCGGGAAAATACAATTGATATTAAGAACTACCTCATATCGTAATACCATACAAAGACGGATAAACTTAAGCTTGATCTTCTGAGTTTTCATTGTAGTGAGCATTTATACCACAACATTCTCTACAAGGACATACTCAGGATTTAGAGTTGAGGTATGAGAGATGGGGTTGTTCTTAACATCAGTTAGAGGAGATCTTGCTCGAGGCCAGTCAGAGCACCTGACATGTTATCAGAATGACGTGAGTTCGTATCCCACCCCGTTCAAGCAAAGTTTCCTCTAACTATTTAATATCGATGTATGGTCGAGTGGTTAGCGCGCTTGGCTACTGATCTAAGGGACTTGGGTTCGAACCCGGCATGGATGTATGTGTCGTTTTTCTGCTGAAGTCCTACCATCCTCACAGACCTTCTACTATGGCATATAAACCGACAGGCTCCTGTCAGACCTCTGTGCCAACCAGCTGCTTGGGGTATTTATTCTTTTATTTTTTTTAAAACTAAGAATGATGTTTCCCTTGGAACTTAACAGATCAATAAATTTAAAACTGATTATCTAGTACTAAAAAAAGAGGATTTTTGTAATATCTACCTATATTTTAAGCTGGATAAGACTGCATCAGTTCTTCATGTTATCATAGTAAAATAAATATATTTCTCAGTAATAATTCGAACAAATTAGGAATATGACTTCTTAACTACCAAATAATCAGTTAACCCTCGTTGCAAAAGGTTTAACGCCTTCGCAATTAAATAAGAATGCAAATGGATTTGTCAATATTTTTAAAAATGGCAATAATACAGTTAAGTATTTAAAAGTAAGACTTTATATACGCATCTAAATGGCATGAGGAAAAATAACCGCAAAAAAAGTAAGGTAAAAACCTATGAAGTTTAACTCATTTGAATACATTTTTAACAACATGCAATGAAACAGAAAAGAAATCTAAATTTTTAATCACCGAGCCAGAAGTCTTGTCTTACGTCACCAAAGCCTTCCTTATACTTCTGCCAGCCATTGTAAAAGTAATCTTTTGCATGTCCAAAGTCTCCTCTTCTTTGAATCACCTTTAAATAAGGAAATGTTAAAAATTAATATGCAACCACAATGATGATTTGAATTGACTACATCGAAAAACAACATCGCTCTTAAACACGGCGTCAATGCAGAAATTTTCGAGGATTTGAAATTAATTAGAATGAGTGTATAATTATTTTCATATCAGGGCCGTTAGTCAGAAAGTGGAAATGAAAATTTTAAAGAAATATATTGAAAGGTAAATCACTATATACTTATGACTAAATATGTAGTTTTTTTTCTCCAAAATTTGAACTTTGTTAAACTATTAGGTATTGTTAAGAAATTAGATTAATTTTTTTAGGATATACGGAGATTAGAATGAATAGAATTATTTAAAATTATTCTTATACTTCCGAACGATGAGTTGGGTTGGCTTATTTTTACCTCTGAGCGGCACTTTTTTCACACAATGGGCTAAATGGCCAGGTCACAAGGGCTGCGAGGGCTCAGAGAAGGTTGGGGGAAGGGACCCACTGGATAGCTGTTGGTTGCTCTGAGAGAGTTGTTGGTTGCTCTAGCTCTAGCTGTTGGTTGCTCTGAGACCCACTGGATAACAGATGGTTGCTCTGAGAGCAACCATCTGTCCCAACAGACAGATCCAACAACTCTCAGAGCTGTTGGTTCTGAGAAGGTTGGGGGAAGGGACCCACTGGATAGCTGGGAGACAGATGGTAGTATCCAGTCAAGGCTATTTAAAGTGTGCTTTAACGTGCACAGGGTATGGCTCCCCCGCTCATGGGATCACCGCTTAACGTCTCATCCGACGGACGTCGCCCTTTCCAAGCCCATCGGTGTCTCCTACTTACTGAGGGCAGGGCGGGGAGTTTTGAGGAGATAAATCTCAACGATGGCACAGGCGGGATTCGAACCTGTGAACTGCAGATTATGAGCCTGGTGCATTATCGACTGAGCCACGTTCACCACAATCCGAACAATGAACTTAATAATTTCAGAAATAATGATATAAAAATTGAAATAATGGGTATACCAAGAAACGTATTAAATAATGCGGACTTATTAAATAATGCGGGGGTTCTGACAATAAGACTTGAGACTTGTGTAGAGCTTCTCATTTACTAAACTATTCCATCGAAAAGGAAAGGTTAAAATGATATTCTACATGATATAAGATTTAACAGCTTTTCTTTTTACCTAATTTTAGTTTTGGACATATATATGAAGCTAAAATAAAATTATACAAATGTAACCTGGTATTTACATTATTTATTATTAATTATTTTAATTATTTACATTACTGTTTGGATTACAAAGCAGGTAGACAAATCTGAGATTTCGTATAAGGCTACCGAATGTTAGGGTCGGGGGTTACGGATCCTCCATCCCCTGAGTATGTTCCTGACTCTCTACACCACTTTCAGATTCACACTTTCTTTCCGTATAGTTACAACAAAAATTTAATACCACTGAAATACAAGGTTAAATATTGGAGTTGGATATTTATACATCGAAATAAATAAAATAATCCATTTTTAATTCGTAACGTCAATGTGAGGAAGAACAATATTTTCCCTCGATAATGTGCAGATGGAACCTATGTTCTTATAACGATTATTGAAACCGTTTATTGGTTTTGATTTGTAGCTTGTGGTGTGATAAGGATTCTTTTCTGACTATATCCTATCATCCTAAGGGGGCGGGGGTGGGGTGGGGGCTCAGTCGGTAGCCCGCCAGGCTCGTAATCTGTAGTTCCCAGGTTCGAGTCCCAGTTGGTCAGCGTTGAGATTTATCTCCGAAAAATTCCCCGCTCTGCCCACGGTCAGTAGGGGACACCGATGGGCTTGGAAAGGCCGCCGTCCGTCGGATGGGACGTTAAGCCTTGGCCCCGTGTGCGGGAGAGCCATACCCTGTGCACGTTAAAGAACACGCTGGATGGCCTTGACGGGAGGCTACCATCAGTCTCCCAACAGCTGTTCCAGTGGGTCCCCTCCCCCAACCTTCTCTGAGCCTTCGGGGTCCATGTGACCTGGCCATTTAGCCCATGGTGTGCAAAAAAGTGCCGCTCAGAGGTAAAACAACCCAACCCAAATCATCCTAAGATTCAAAACCACAAAAATCTTCACAAATATCGAAAAATTATTTTTGAGAAAGAAATTTCTTCATAATTCTAATGCATAATAAATAAATAAATACACAAATCCCACTTACTGTCCATCCTCCACCATCAGTGTCCATGTCACAAAAGGCATTCACAGGACCTTCCACAATCCGACTCCTTGGCCAAATCCTGTACATTCCACTTTGTTTCTCTCCGCAATGATAAATCTCTCCACAATCCACTGGACGAAAAGAGCATGTGCTTCGATATTCATCGTCAAGGGAACCTGCAGATTTAAACTTCGTTACACGTGTGTTGTAATATTTGCATCAATGAATATCAATATGAATGATTCATAGAAAGAAACCTTTCAAACAACTGAACAATCACAAAGGATTAGCTCTTCATAAATCAACTAATGTAAAGGCTTTGTCTGACGTTTGTAGAATATCCAATCAGGACTGGATCTAGAATTGGGGAGCATAGCTCCCCCCCCCCCCTTGAAAATTCTAGTAATCTCAATAGACGCAAATATTATTAAATTTATGTATATTTCATGCATTTTTAAGAGACTTTTAAAAGACTTTTAAAACAGAAGGGGAAACTCCCGAAAATCATGCTGCTCTCTACAATATGCTCACCAAAGAAGTCCTGCAAGGAAGCCTTGTTTTGTTCGCAGTGTGGGTGATCGCTCCATCATACTGAAACCTAGTATTTTACTAGGGTTCCCCTAAAAGCATTGAACTGCTTCTTCTTTTTAAACACTTTTTTTGTGTTACTTTTAAATAAGGTACTCTGCATTAGATGCGGGGCGGGGTTGGCTCAGTCGGTAGCGCGCCAGGCTCGTAATCTGTAGTTCGAAGGTTCGAGTCCCAGCTGGGTCAGCGTTGAGATTTATCTCCGCAAAATTCCCTGCCCACGGTCAGTAGGGGACACCGATGGGCTTAGAAAGGCCGCCGTCCGTCGGATGGGACGTTAAGCCGTGGCCCCGTGTGCGGGAGAGCCATACCCTGTGCACGTTAAAGAACACGCTGGATGGCCTTGACAGGAGGCTACCATCTGTCTCCCAACAGCTGTTCCAGTGGGTCCCCTCTCCCAACCTTCTCTGAGCCTTCGGAGTCCATGTGACCTGGACATTTAGCCTATCATCATCATCATCATCCTCAAGCAGCCATGGGCTACGGAGGTCCAACCAGACCGTGCAATTTAGTTCTCCAAGCAAGTCTATCCTGAGCTACATCTACTGCATCTGGCCACTGCACACCAATTCTAACAAGGTCCTGTTTGACATTGTCTACCCACCGCATCCTAGGTCTCCCCTTCTTTCTGAGGCCTTTAGGCACACTGTTCATAACCCTATTCGCCAATCTATAATTATTCATACGGGCAACATGGCCAAACCAACGGAGTCTCTCTCTGCACAATATGCTGCTTAAAGGAATTTGCAAACTCCTTTGCCTAATCTCATCATTAGTTACAAATTTGAACCACCTAATGCCCAAGATACTGCGTAAGCATCTGGAATCAAAAGCATCTAGTTTCCTGTTATCTTGTGTACAAAGTGTCCAAGTTTCACTACCATAACTAACCCTAGAAAGAACCAAACTATTATACAGTCTAATTTTAGTCTTTAGGTGTATACGCCTATTTCTCCACACTCTCCATAGGTTCTTAAAAGTCCCGGCAGCAATCCCTATTCTTCTGTTAATCTCATGCCGCACATCACCATTATCTGTTACATAGCTCCCAAGATAATTAAACTGTGACACCTGCTCAAGACTGCAACCATTCAGATTAACTGAATCACAGCCTGCCTGACAAATTTTCATCACTTTAGTTTTCTCTCTGTTTATAACCAAACCGACTCTACTACCAGTCTCATCAACAGCTCGAATGAAAGAGTTCATCTCATCAACATCATTTGCCAAAAGGGCTAAATCATCAGCATAATCTAAATCAGAAATTTTCGCATCTCCAGCCCATTTAAGGCCAAAATCTTTCCCTTGAAGTGAATTTCGCATAACATAATCAAATAACCAAGCTAAAGAGAAAAGGAGACAAAATGCTCCCTTGTCGAACACCGGAAGTAATGCTAAACCAATTGCTACAAGCCTTACCAACTCTCACATACGACTCAGTATTATTATAGAGAGCTTTCATTATGTTAACTAACTTGTCTGGTATACCATATGATCTCACAATCAACCACAAATTATGACGATCAACAGAGTCAAAAGCCTTTTTGAAATCAACAAAGCTAGCAACCAAAGGTTCCTGAAACTCTAAACATTTCTCAAGAATCTGCCTAAGTGAAAATATCTGATCCACACATCCCCTACAACTTCTGAATCCACATTGCTCATCACGCAATTGAGTGTCAACCAGTTTCTTAATTCTATTAAGCACAATCATGGAAAGAACTTTACCTGGAACAGAGAGTAGGCTGATACCCCTATAGTTATCACAAGAACTGCGATCACCTTTTTTGAAAATAGGGATAACAATAGCTCTGGTAAAATCCTTAGGAACCATGCCTTTATCATAAAAGATATTCAGAATTTCAGTCATCCAAGTGGTAACCAAAACATTCCCAGCTCTGAGCATTTCTGTAGTAATTTCATCTACCCCTGGGGATTTATGAAGTTTAAGTTTAGAAACAGCCAAAATAACTTCAGATTGTGTTATAGGGCCAACATTAAAGCCACCAATGCATCTATCATCATTGCAAACAATGGGAGTAGAACTAACTACAATGTTTAGAACATCACTGAAATGCTCAGCCCACCTAGCCATGACAGAATCCTCCCCTTCTATAACCTTACCTTGTTTATCCTTCAATCCTTGTATGCCTGTCCGTTTTCTACCACACAAAACATTAACTATCTGGTACAGCTCTCTGCTGTTGTGCTGTCTAACTGCTTCCTCGGCTTTGTCAGCCAAACCATCAAGCCAAAGATTCTTATCAGCAGCTAACTGATCCTTTACAAGTTTATTAAGGTCTCTGTAATGCTTTCTATTAGGACTAGTAGGGTATTGATTAAGGGCATTCCTGCAGTTCTTTCTTTCCGAAATAAGCTCAAGTGCCTTATCACTCAGATAATTTTGCCTCTTCTGCTCCTTTTTTCCTAAAAGAGTACTGTTAGTGTCCAAAAAAGCCTGTTTAAAATGATCCCATTCTTCCTCAACTTCAGTAGTAAGCAAACCATGACTGTCATAATGACTAAGTAACCTATCATGGTAAGCTTTGGCTATAACTGGATCTTTCAGAGCTTCAGTATTAAAAGTAAATTTTTTAACCCTAGCGCAACACTTTTTAAGTTTAAGTTGCAACACACTTTTAACAAGGTAATGGTCAGATCCAATTTCAGCTCCCCTATATGCCCTGGTATTCCTAACAGAACTAGCCCATTTGCTGTTAATTAATATGTAATCAATCATATTCCTATGCAGCCCATCAGGTAAAACCCATGTGTACTTATGTATGTCGCGGTGTTTGTAATAAGTGTTAGTTATTCTGAATCCATTGAGTTTACTTACCTGTAGGAGACGTTGCCCTTGCCATTGCAGCTACCAATATCAAAAGGGTCTATTACTCCTCCCCAAAGGTCAGAGTCAGTACCAACTTTGGCATTGAAGTCACCAAGAACAAGGGTAATATCTCCTTTCTTGACAGAATTCAAAATATCCTGAAGTTGTTCATAAAACCTATCCTTCTCATCCTCATCGGCATCCTCAGTGGGGGCATAACAGCAGATAACATTCAAGTCTTTAACGCTTGTCTGAAATTTTGCTGTAAGAAACCTTTCATTAATGCACTCATATCCTAGAAGAGCATCGCTAGCGTGTCTGCTGAGAAGCAGACCCACGTCTTGGTGATGCTTATTGTCGTCCCTCCCTGAAAAGAGAAATTTAAGATTATTTTTAAGAATCTGACCTTTATCTGTCCATCTGGTCTCTTGCAAGCCGAGAATATCTAAATTATAACTGTGGAATTCTTGTGTGAGGATATCAAGAGAAAAAGCTCTGTGCAGAGTCCTCACATTCCAACTACCTATGGAGAGAAAATGGTTAGTGGGATGTTTAAAGAAACTATGTTTATTGAGAGAGGGAATGCCGACAATATCAAACAGCCCCCTAATCGCAGACATGGGGCAAAAACCCGTTCTCCCACTACTAAAGGCTGAAGCCATCTACACTGGAAGACTGCCTCTAATGTAGAATTTGACGATGCCAATAGAAGCTAAGAGTTCAGGTGCCTGCGATGACTTCTGCTCAGCATTATCCACCAGCTGATACACATATCCTGTGAATCTATTCACTTGGGGCTGTCAACCAACAAACAAACAGAAAACACAGCGGAAGATTTTCCCTCCACAGAAGCCCACCAGTGCAGCAAAATCAGGGTCCATAATCAAGCTCAGAGCCATATATCTGTCCAGTCCAGTAGGTTTATATGGTCAGCACCAGGACCCTGTGTGGTTGACCACTCCTCAGCAGGGTAGAAAAAAAAGAAAAGTAGCCATAGTTGTCCAGATCAGTAGGCCACACTAATCTGGCAGCCCTCCCCTTCCGTTCACTTCCACAAGTGAGTATCTCTTTTGAAAGTTACTAACGGTGCGAACCACAAGAAGGCGGGGTCGGACATTAGGTGCTAGGCCTGGCCGGTTCTATGCATCATCACAGGGGATTGGTGCATAGCTCTCCTTCCAGTGACTACCTAGCTGCCATTTTTTTTGCACACCAGTGACTACCTATGGTGTGCAAAAAAGTGCCGCTCAGAGGTAAAACAACCCAACCCAACTGTATTAGATGCAGCTCTTCCCTAGATAAGCATGAATTAATTTTTTCTTGTTTTTTCTTTCTGCTCAGATATTGTTTTTCTCTCAGATTTTCTCTATCTCAGATTTTTTTTATCTCAGATTCTCTATTTCTCAGAATTTCTCTATCTCAGATTCTCTATTTCTCAAATTTTCTCTATTTTTTTATATGTCGATTAAATTTAATAATAATTTTATAATGATAAAAAACTTCAATTTGAACTGAAAATAGAGAACAATTTTTTTTTTCAGATATTTTCCCCCTTCAAAATCCGAAACTCAACCATTGCTGTTTGGGAAAAAAAATCATTGGCAAAAAGAATTCTAAAGAACCGAAGAAGGCTTTTTCCTAATCCATAACTGATTGGAAAATCCGTATACCATTTCAACTTTATTACTCACTTTGGCATGTGTTTAATAGGGCCGAACCTAAGGGGTGAAGAGGGACTGTAACGCCTTCCCTCCCACTTTCAGGGAGGATGTTAAAACATATCTATTTCTATGGTGTATTATACTGACTGGTTTCTGTCAGACCTCTACGTCAAGCAACTGCTGAATATATAAAATTTATTTTTATTTATAAATATTATTAATAAATCACTCTTTTGTTAAGGGGAAGGGATTAAACCATTGTTTGTCAGTGGGGGAATCAACCTTTTACTGCCTGAATTAATTACTTTGAAGACATACCTCATACTTCGTCGTATGTATCATGGTACCTAGAGTTTCCAAATTTCAAATTTTTCAATTATCTGCGTAGAGTTTTCGTTAAAATGGGTTTTGAAGTACAGCTAGAGACCATCTCTCAGCTGATGAGGAAAATCACTATATACTTATGACTAAATATGTAGCAGCTCTATTTTGACCTACAGTTCGCGTCAACAAACGCCTGTCCCTGTCTGTAAGAGTCTTTTTTCTTCCGCATTTGTTATGACTGGATGAGATTTTCGGAGACCGTTGCCATTCTCCATACACTTGGATTGGGTTGTTTTACCTATGAGCGGCACGTTTTTGCACACAATGGGTTAAATGGCCAGGTCACATGGACCCCGAAGGTTCAGAGAAGATTGGGGGAGGGGACCCACTGGAACAGCTGTTGGGAGACAGATGGTAGCCTCCCGTCAAGGCCATCCAGCGTGTTCTTTAACGTGCACAAGATATGGCTCTCCCGCACACGGGGTCACGGCTTAACGTCCCATCCGACGGACGGCGGCCTTTCCAAGCCCATCGGTGCCCCTACTGACCGTGGGCAGGGCGGCGAATTTTGCGGAGATAACTCTCAACGCTGACCCAGCTGGGACTCGAACCTGGGAACTGCAGATTACGAGCCTGGCGCGCTACCGACTGAGCCACCCCAGCCCCCGCCCCCCATACACTTGGGATATTGTGTCTAGTGATTTTGCGCTGAGTTCCATCACCTCCATTGTGGATGCTGCTTACCATCGCGCTCCAACGATGAGTCCTCTTTTGAAGCGAATTTGTACCCAGCCACATTTGACTTTGCGTTCTTCCATGGCTTTACAGCCTTTATAACATTTCGCAGAAACATAAAATGCTTACATCATTAAGATATTCTATATAAGGTAAAAGTTATGTTAAATTTCACACTTACCCGACCAGTGGCATTTCGTTCTTACATTTTCCACTTCCTGCAAAAGATTTCCAATCCAATCTATAAAACCTAACAATTTCGAAAAGTCATTTGAGTTGTCTTTAGAAGGGCAACAAGAATCGTTTGCAATAAACATGGGCACCAAATTGCAAACGATTAATACGTTTAGAACCAAAAACTGTCGAAACATTATTCACTCGTTTCAAATAGAGAAACAGAATCTTTAATCTGTAACTGGTAGCGAATTACTTTTAGAAATATAATACAGATAAATTACGAATTTCAGACTTCCCCGCGCTGCTTGAAGTGTACGTTGCTACACCCGATTTACGGCTTTTATCCTCGTGACTACCGGAAGTAAGACTCTTGCCCATACACTAACAAAAGATGTCTTGCGCTTATACAGGAAATTACCCAGCATTTCAAGAAGAGATTGGCTTAATACACAGACACTGGGCAGAAAAATGGAAACATCCCGTGTTAAGTAAATGGAAAGTTAAATTCGAAGATCCGTAATTTCCATTTATCTTAAAGGACATTTCTCCGTAAAAAAGCCTATATTCGGCCCTATGAAATTATAAATTTGGTTTTCTACTGACTAAATGAGAAAATTCCAGATGATTTGGTTGAGCCATAGCGTTGCCAAACTTTTCAGAAATTATCAGTAATACTTCGGCAGTAGGGAAAGATTCGAATGTTGAGAATATGGATAGCATATTAGTGTTTATTGTGACTAGTACAGAAATTTTTGTTTATGATTTCCGTAATTTTATTGCCTTAATTATTAAATCGGTTAATTTATAGTCTGTTTATTTATTACGAATTCACCCTCGGTTTTCAAATATTGAAATACAACTAAAGAAATCTGTAATAACGTGTTTGCTGTTTTCAACGCTTTTGAGTAATTTTTTCATTTTAAATAAAATTAATGTATGCCATTTTCCAATTTTGGCATACATTAATAATTATGATAGAATCAGATTTATAATCTGATAGAATATTCTAGTTCAGTATCTGGCATAATTTTACCAATTTTTTGAGGATGATATTGCTAGATATAGCACAAAATTAATACTATCACGGCAAAAACTAACGAATAAATAGTATTAATGAAACATCAAGAACATATATTTTTCAATAAGTGTCCTGTATTTTCCGCGAAGAAAAATGGTTACCTTAGGCATAGGATTAAATCTTGTAATCAGCATGAGATAGCTAGTATTGCCATACCGAATTAGAATAACTTTATTCAAAAAGCAATCTTACGCGGTTGCGTAAATCGAGGTAAATGCATTACTTCCTATCAGAGCTTTCTGAAATATTAAAAAATAGTACCAGGGCCCCCTCTACTACCTTCTCAAGTCCCTAGGAAACCGCAGGTTGAGAACCAATGGTCTAACAAATTTTATTAAGCTGCTTGTAGAATTTTCAAATTTACAAACGAAAAGAGAGAACTCGATTGGAAGTGGAAGGCGTATTATGCGGTAGATTATCAGTTTAAAAAAATAATTCTTCCGTTTGTGTCGTTTTCCTGCTGAGGTCCTGACATCCTCTCAGACCTTCTACTATGGCATATAAACTGACAGGCTCCTGTCAGACCTCTGTGGCAAGCAGCTGCTTGAGGGGGTATTTATTTATTTTATTATTTTTGATCTCTTGCTACACAGTCTTTTGTAGTGTTAAGGCCTCAAGCAGAATTGAGGGTAACTGACACTTTTATTCTGATAGAAACCAGAATATTCTAGTTCACTGTCTAGACTTCAGAAGGCATACTTGATTCTTTGAACTAGTGACATTGACAGTCGTATAGAATAACATAACATGAGATATCTATACTTACGTAACTAGTCTCTGCTTGTAGTGTTCATTAATGTCCTGTTTAAGTGCAAGAAATTTTTTCGCTTTTGCGCCTACGCAAAAGTCGAACTTCCTGGATAGCCACGGGAATAAAAGCCCAAAGTCAGATGCAGCAGCGTACATTTCGATCAGCGCGTGCAAGTCTAAAATTCGTGATTTATCTGTTATATTTCTAAAAGTAATTAGATACCAGTTACAGATTAAAGATTCTGTTTCTCTATTTGAAACGAGTGAATAATGTTTCGACAGTTTTGGGTTCTAAACGTGTTAATCGTTTGCAATTTGATGCCCATGTTTATTGCAAACGATTCTTTTTGCCCTTCGAACTCAAACGACGTTTCGAAAGTGTTAGGTTTTATAGATTGGATTGGAAATCTTTTGCAGGAAGCGAAAAATGTAAGAACGAAATGTCACTGCTCGGGTAAGTCTGAAATTTAACATAACTTTTACAAAACACTATTAGATATTGGCCGAGTTTTATCTTACACTACTTACAGATATTCAAAAATTAAATATACAAAGAAGTTTGGGTTATTTAATTTACACGCAGGCATGCTTTGAGAGTTGTCTAGTGGACTGAAATAAATATCTCGGTTAAATTTTCTTTAGGGAGCTGTGTTAACTGATACCGGTGGTGAGTGTCATGAGATAAACAAAAGAATCAGGATTGCTGCTGAGACTTTTAATAATCTATGGAGAGTGTGGAAGAAATAGGTGTATACACCCAAGGACTGAAATTAGGTTATATAATAGTTTGGTCGTCTCGAAATTACGCTATGGTAGTGAAACTTGGATCTTTGTAAGGAAGATAACAAAACTCTTGATGCCTTTGTTTCTAGATGCTTACGCAGTAACTTAGGTATGAAATAGTTTGACTCTTTAGGCAATGATGAGGATAAAAGAAGTCAGGAACCTCCTTTGACAGCATATTGCGCAGAGACTGCGTTGGTTTGGCTATATTACCCTTATGCAGAACTACTGATTAGCAAATAGGGTTTTCAATAGCCTACGAAATGGCCTCAGAAAAAGAGGGAGACCAAGAATGCGATGGATGGATAATGTCAAACAGGACCTTGTTAAAACTAACCTGCAGTGGCCTGATGCAAGAGCAGCAAAGGACAGACGTGTATGGGGAATTAAATTTCACAGTCTGGTTGGACTTCCGTAGACCATGGTTGCTTGAAAATTATATATATAAGGATACCATGTAGAAAGCTAAGTAGTGAAATATCTGTTAACTGTATAAACGATAACAATAAATGGAAAATCCCCCCCCCCCGAAGCAGCTGTTTGCTAAAGAGGTCTGACAGGAGCCCATTAGTTTATACGCCATAATAGGTGTTGAGGATAGCGTTGCCTCAGCAGAAAAACAACACGAATTCTAACGATCCCTTTCCTACATGCATCGATTTCCTCATCGCTTTTGCACTGATGACATTTCCACACCCTACGATAGTATGGAGACATTTCCAAATTGGCGAAAATTATTAGTGGCATCATTATCTACCACTAAGGCATAACGTTGCTTCAGCAATCTGAATTTCATGAAATTAATGAATGCATTGGTTGTTCTTTCAGTTAATAAAAATACACCATAGAAATCCTATGCTTCAACAAGATCATTAGAATATTTGCCAGTGAAACAAATCATCATCATCATCATCATCATCCTCAAGCAGCCATGGGCTACGGAGGTCCAACCAGACCGTGCAATTTAGTTCTCCAAGCAAATCTATCCTGAGCTACATCTACTGCATCTGGCCACTGCACACCAATTCTAACAAGGTCCTGTTTGACATTGTCTGCCCACCGCATCCTAGGTCTCCCCCTCCTTCTGAGGCCTTTAGGCACACTGTTCATAACCCTATTCGCCAATCTATAATTATTCATACCGGCAACATGGCCAAACCAACGGAGTCTCTCTCTGCACAATATGCTGCTTAAAGGAGGTTGCAAACTCCTTTGCCTAATCTCATCATTAGTTACAAAGCTGAACAACCTAATGCCCAAGATACTGCGTAAGCATCTGGAATCAAAAGCATCTAGTTTCCTGTTATCTTGTTTACAAAGTGTCCAAGTTTCACTACCATAACTAACCCTAGAAAGAACCAAACTATTATACAGTCTAATTTTAGTCTTTAGGTGTATACGCCTATTTCTCCACACTCTCCATAGGTTCTTAAAAGTCCCGGCAGCAATCCCTATTCGTCTGTTAATCTCATGCCGCACATCACCATTATCTGTTACATAGCTCCCAAGATAATTAAACTGTGACACCTGCTCAAAACTGCAACCATTCAGATTAACTGAATCACAGCCTGCCTGACCAATTTTCATCACTTTAGTTTTCTCTCTGTTTATAACCAAACCTACTCTACTACCAGTCTCATCAACAGCTCGAATGAAAGAGTTCATCTCATCAACATCATTTGCCAAAAGGGCTAAATCATCAGCATAATCTAAATCAGAGATTTTCGTATCTCCAGCCCATTTAAGGCCAAAATCTTTCCTTGAAGTGAATTTCGCATAACATAATCAATAACCAAGCTAAAGAGAAAAGGAGACAAAATGCACCCTTGTCGAACACCAGAAGTAATGCTAAACCAATTGCTACAAGCCTTACCAACTCTCACACACGACTCAGTGTTATTATAGAGAGCTTTCATAATGTTAACTAACTTGTCTGGTATACCATATGATCTCACAATCAACCACAAATTATGACGATCAACAGAGTCGAAAGCCTTTTTGAAATCAACAAAACTAGCAACCAAAGGTTTCTGAAACTCTAAACATTTCTCAAGAATCTGCCTAAGTGAAAATATCTGATCCACACATCCCCTACCACTTCTGAATCCACATTGCTCATCACGCAATTGACTGTCAACCAGATTCTTAATTCTATTAAGCACAATCATGGAAAGAACTTTACCTGGAACAGAGAGTAGGCTGATACCCCTATAGTTATCACAAGAACTGCGATCACCTTTTTTGAAAATAGGGATAACAATAGCTCTGGTAAAATCCTTAGGAACCATGCCTTTATCATAAAAGATATTCAGAATTTCAGTCATCCAAGTGGTAACCGAAACATTCCCAGCTCTAAGCATTTCCGTAGTAATTTCATCTACCCTTGGGGATTTATGAAGTTTAAGTTTAGAAACAGCCAAAATAACTTCAGATTGTGTTAGAGGGCCAACATTAAAGCCACCAATGCATCTATCATCATTGCAAACAATGGGAGTAGAACTAACTACAATGTTTAGAACATCACTGAAATGCTCAGCCCACCTAGCCATGACAGAATGCTCCCCTTCTATAACCTACGTTGTTTATCCTTCAATCCTTGTATGCCTGTCCGTTTTCTACCACACAAAACATTAACTATCTGGTACAGCTCTCTGCTGTTGTGCTGTCTAACTGCTTCCTCGGCTTTGTCAGCCAAACCATCAAGCCAAAGATTCTTATCAGCAGCTAACTGATCTTTTACACGTTTATTATGGTCTCTGTAATGCTTTCTATTAGGACTAGTAGGGTATTGATTAAGTGCATTCCTGCAGTTCTTTCTTTCCGAAATAAGCTCAAGTGCCTTATCACTCAGATAATTCTGACTCTTCTGCTCCTTTTTTCCTAAAAGAGTACTGTTAGTGTCCAAAAAAGCGTGTTTAAAATGATCCCATTCTTCCTCAGCTTCAGTAGTAAGCAAACCATGACTGTCATAATGACTAAGTAACCTATCATGGTAAGCTTTGGCTATAACTGGATCTTTCAGAGCTTCAGTATTAAAAGTAAATTTTTTAACCCTAGCACAACACTTTTTAAGTTTAAGTTGCAACACACTTTTAACAAGGTAATGGTCAGATCCAATTTCAGCTCCCCTATATGCCCTGGTATTCCTAACAGAACTAGCCCATTTGCTGTTAATTAATATGTAATCAATCACATTCTTATGCAGCCCATCAGGTGAAACCCATGTGTACTTATGTATGTCGCGGTGTTTGTAATAAGTGTTAGTTATTCTGAATCCATTGAGTTTACTTACCTGTAGGAGACGTTGCCCATTGCCATTGCAGCTACCAATACCAAAAGGGCCTATTACTCCTCCCCAAAGGTCAGAGTCAGTACCAACTTTGGCATTGAAGTCACCAAGAACAAGGGTAATATCTCCTTTCTTGACAGAATTCAAAATATCCTGAAGTTGTTCATAAAACCTATCCTTCTCATCCTCATCGGCATCCTCAGTGGGGGCATAACAGCAGATAACATTCAAGTCTTTAACGCTTGTCTGAAATTTTGCTGTAAGAAACCTTTCATTAATGCACTCATATCCTAGAAGAGCATCGCTAGCGTGTCAGCTGAGAAGCAGACCCACGCCTTGGTGATGCTTATTGTCGTCCCGCCCTGAAAAGAGAAATTTAAGATTATTTTTAAGAATCTGACCTTTATCTGTCCATCTGGTCTTTTGCAAGCCGAGAATATCTAAATTATAATGGTGGAATTCTTGTGCGAGGACATCAAGAGAAAAAGCTCTGTGCAGAGTCCTCACATTCCAACTACCTATGGAGAGAAAATGGTTAGTGGGATGTTTAAAGAAACTATGTTTATTGAGAGAGGGAATGCCGACAATATCAAACAGCCCCCTAATCGCAGACATGGGGCAAAGACCCGTTCCCCCACTACTAAAGGCTGAAGCCATCTACACTGGAAGACTTCCTCCAATGTAGAATTTGACGATGCCAATAGAAGCAAAGAGTTCAGGTGCCTGCGATGACTTCTGCTCAGGATTATCCACCAGCTGATAAACATATCCTGTGAATCTATTCACTTGGGGCTGTCAACCCACAAACAAAGAGAAAACACAGCGGAAGATTTTCCCTCCACAGAAGCCCACCAGTGCAGCAAAATCAGGATCCATAATCAAGCTCAGAGCCATATATCTGTCCAGTCCAGTAGGTTCATATGGTCAGCACCAGGACCCTGTGTGGTTGACCACTCCTCAGTAGGAAACAAATAGATAAGTTTAATATTTGTCTAAACATAATTACCTATTCATATTTACTTATTACTTAGTATTGGAAACGCCGTCCCGTGGCCGAGTGGTTAGCGCGCTTGCCTGCAAATCTAAGGGACCTGGGTTCTGAGCCCCGGGTAAGGCATGGATGTATGTGTCGTTTTTCTGCTGAGGTCCTGTCATCCTCTCAGACTTCTACTATGGCATATAAACTGACAGGCTTCTGTCAGACCTCTGTGGCAAGCAGCTGCTTGAGGGGGTATTTATTTATTTATTTAGTATTGGATTTATATATTTATTTACCGTCAAGTCCTTGAAGAAACATATTTTGTGTTTTAAAATTATCATGGTTCTACTATCAAGGAAAAAATAATTGCATCATAATTAAAATTTTAATTCTTTTCCTTAAATTGTATATCAAAATTACCTTCAAATTTTGGCTATAGAAATATGTGTTTATCAGGCTGAGATTTAGAAAAAATAACGCAAGAAACTCAGTCGCACCAGAAAAAAATAAATTTCTGGGGGGCAAGAGACTGGATTTTCATTGTAGTATAAAATTTCCCCTTCCATTTAAGGTTCTTTAAAAAATGTCTTGAAAAAATCATTAAATATTTAATAACTTTCATATCGTTTTACGCCTCTAATTATCCTTACCATTTTCAAAAGATGGCAAGCGGTCATGCCCGCTTGCCATCCCCCCAGATCGGTCCCTGGTTCTTATTATATCACTATATTCGTATCATTAGATTTCATCCGATACCTGATAAAAACCCAGAGAGTATCTCTGACTTATCAGAGAGGCGGATGAAAAGTGTTAAATAGAAATTGCAAACAGTACACTATGAAGATGTGGTTGGTTGGTTGTTTGGGGATTTTTGACGCAAGAGCAACAAGGCTATATTGCGCCAAACAAAAACATATAAACTGATAAAAGTCATTTAACCCACAACCAGATTTAAAAGCCACAGAAACAGAACCAGCATAAGAAAGGTAAGTTAAAAGAGCGAATAAAAAGTATCAACAAGTGTAAAAATCTACAATAAAAATGGGTGTATAGGACCCATTACAAATCAGAAACAAGTGTAAAATCAAGTTAACAAAGCAAAAAGGTTCATAAACGTGTAAAATACGCAGTAAAACGTAAATTGGGTTGGGTTGTTTTACCTCTGAGCGGCACTTTTTTGCACACCATGGGCTAAATGGCCAGGTCACATGGACCCCGAAGGCTCAGAGTAGGTTGGGGGAGGGGACCCACTGGAACAGCTGTTGGGAGACAGATGGTAGCCTCCCGTCAAGGCCATCCAGCGTGTTCTTTAACGTTGGGTTGTTTTACCTCTGAGCGGCACTTTTTTGCACACCATGGGCTAAATGGCCAGGTCACATGGACCCCGAAGGCTCAGAGAAGGTTGTGGGAGAGGACCCACTGGAACAGCTGTTGCGAGACAGATGGTAGTCTCCCTTCAAGGCCATCCAGCGTGTTCTTGAACGTGCACAGGGTATGGCTCTCCCGCACACGGGGACACGGCTTAACGTCCCATCCGACGGACGGCGGCCTTTCCAAGCCCATCGGTGTCCTCTACTGACCGTGGGCTGGGCGGGGAATTTTGCGGAGATAAATCTCAACGCTGACCCAGCTGGGACTCGAACCTGGGAACTACAGATTACGAGCCTGGCGCGCTACCGACTGAGCCACCTCCGCCCCAGTAAAACGTAAAAATTCAAAGACAGGTGTTAAAAGTGAGTCATTGGATAAAAGTTGTCTGAGTGTAAGTGGCTCAGACGTAAAAAAGTAAAATACAAACGACGTTCAAAATTAAAACATGGACAGTTAATAAAAAAAATATGAAGATGTGGAGGGAGGGAGGGAAAGAGTGGCTTTAAGTGCAAAATCGGGTTTTATTTTACATAAGGAGCTGAATTTTGAACGTAACATGGGGGAGCATAGGGAAGGTCCATAAGAGAAATTTTGGAACAAGTGATCAAGTGTTTTGGGAACCTGTTAAAGAAAGAAAACATTTTCAAGAGCCAATCAAGTGGTGAGTTTCTCCATTGGTTATATCTTGTGCGAAAAGATTCTCATACAGAATACACTTAGCAAAGTAGCTGAAAAAAATGTAGTAGTATAAGGTATAAGAAACGAAGTTTTGCGTGAATTTGATTTGTTTTTATCCAGTCTATGATTTTATTACATGTGTGTATATGCCTTAATAATAAGAAAAGAGAAAAAAATCTCACTTATTACGAATTTTTCTTTCTCTCCCATATATTTGCCTCCTCAAAATACATTGATTGGCTCAGTCGGTAACGCGCCAGGCTCATAATCTGTATTTCTCAGGTCCGAGTCCCACCTGGGCCAGCATTAAGATTTAACTCCTCTAAACCCTATCCTGACCTCGGTTAGAAAGGGGGCATCGATGGGTTAGGAAAGGCCGACGCTTCTCTGATGGGGCATAAAACCGTTTCTCCGTGTGCAGGAAAACCGTATCCTCTGCACATTAAAGAACACGCTGGATAGCCTTTACGTGAGGTAACCATCTGTTCCCTAACAGCTATCCAATGTGTCCCCTTACCCTACTCAACTCTGAACCCTTGGTGTGGCCTGACTATTTAACCCATTGTGTGTGAAAAAAGTGTCACTCAGTGGTAAAACAACCCAACAAATCCTCACAATGCATAATTTACCAAATGTTTTCTGGCGTTGTTGGTTTCACAGAATACTATATTTAATGGCCCAACTTCTTTGAAAGTCTGGAAGTGGTTGCTGAT
Organism: Ryuthela nishihirai; assembly: GCA_038380435.1. Classification (NCBI taxonomy): domain Eukaryota; kingdom Metazoa; phylum Arthropoda; class Arachnida; order Araneae; family Heptathelidae; genus Ryuthela; species Ryuthela nishihirai. The sequence goes on from JAWZYU010000027.1 coordinate 55,232,073, forward strand.
ATACAGCTATGAAATTAGTTTGCAACAGAGGATATGTACCTCATTTAGTCATGAAACACTTTTTTTATTTGAAAAACATTAACGGAACACCGACTATTAAAAAATGCTGCATAAAATGATCAAAATTTCATTTCTCCTAGTTTTTCTTTTGTTTTTTTTATTGAAGGAATGTTTTTTAACTGGACACCTTTTAGCATCTCTGGGAACACGGTTGGGTTGGGTTGTTTTACCTCTGAGCGGCACTTTTTTTGCACGCCATGGGCTAAATGGCCAGATCACATGGACTCCGAAAGCTCAGAGAAGGTTGGGGGAGGGGACCTACTGGAACAGCTGTTGGGAGACAGATGGTAGCCTCCCGTCAAGGCCATCCAGCATGCTCTTTAACGTGCACAGGGTATGGCTCTTCAGCACACGGAGTCACGGCTTAACGTCCCATTTGATGGTTGGTGGCCATTCCAAGCCTTTCGATGTTCCCTACTGACCATGGGCAGGGCGGGAAATTTTTCGGAGAAAAATCTCAAAGCTAGTGCAGCTGGGATTCTAACCTAGGAACTGCAGATTACGAGTCTGGATACCTACCGATTGAGCCACCCTCGCCCGATTGAGCCACCCTCGCCCCCAAAACCCGGTTGGGAAACACTAGTCTATTAATTGAAATGGATTTTGAGAAATGCTTCATTTTTGGAGCTTCAGTTACATTTTGATCGCAAAAGCTAAACATTGTAATCGTTTTTTTTGATAGTCTATGGTTATAAATTTTCTAGCGAAATAGACTCCTCTCCAGGCCAGTCTTCAGAAGCTGTAGGTAGGCGACGATCACAATTGCATAACAGTAACAATATGATAAGGGTTTAAATCAATCTGCCTTTACTATTTCTAATAAAAGTTGTTTGTTTTCCATTTCAGCAAACGAACAGTCCTCTTGTCCAGACCGTCCAGTGGATTGTTACGATATTTTTCAATGTGGTGAAACAAAAAGTGGAAAATACACTATTTGGCCAAGGAGTCGGATCATTGCAACCAATGTACAGGTTTATTGTGACATGGACACCGATGGAGGTGGATGGACGGTAATTTTATTTATAGATTAAAAATAAGACTAGGACATCTTTGTTTCCGTTAGCAAGTAAAATCATAACATTTTTCGAAATTTCTAGGTCACATTATTACTGATGGATATTATTGTCAAAATCTGGATGCGACAGAGAAATTACTACTGAAATAATTTCTAGTTTATTTTGGTGGCAGCTGTATAATGTGACGCTATGTAAGCACATTGTGCTATTAGAAGCAGTTGCAAAGCATTTTAAACTGTTGAATATTAGTCAATAAATTGATAACACTCTAATAGCCATCATCATCATCATCATCATCATCATCATCATCATCATCATCATCATCATCATCATCATCATCATCATCATCATCATCAAGCAGCCATGGGCTACGGAGGTCCAACCAGACCTCGCAGTTTAATTCTCCAAGCATATCTGTCCTGAGCTACATCTGCTGCATCCGGCCACTGCACACCAATTCTAACAAGGTCCTGTTTGACATTGTCAGCCCACCGCATCCTAGGTCTCCCCCTCCTTCTGAGGCCTCTAGGCACACTGTTCATAACCCTATTCGCCAATGTATAATTATCCATACGGGCAACATGGCCAAACCAGCGGAGTCTCTCTCTGCACAATATGCTGCTTAAAGGAGGTTGCAGACTCCTTTGCCTAACCTCATCATTAGTTACAAAGTTAAACCACCTAATACCAAGATAAAGTAAGCATCTAGAATCAAAAGCATCTAGTTTCCTGTTATCTTGTTTACACAGCGTCCAAGTTTCACTACCATAACTAACCCTAGAAAGAACCAAACTATTATACAGTCTAATTTTAGTCTTTAAGTGTATACGCCTATTTCTCCACAATCTCCATAGATTCTTAAAAGTCCCGGCAGCAATACCTATTCGTCTGTTAATCTCATGCCGCACATCACCAGTAGCAGTTACATAGCTCCCAAGGTAATTAAACTGTGACACCTGCTCAAGACTGCAACCATTCAGATTAACTGAATCACAACCTGCCTGACCAATTTTCATCACTTTAGTTTTCTCTCTGTTAATAACCAAACCTACTCTACTACCAGTCTCATCAACAGCTCGAATGAAAGAGTTCATCTCATCAACATCATTTGCCAAAAGGGCTAAATCATCAGCATAATCTAAATCAGAAATTTTCGTATCTCCAGTCCATTTAGGGCGAAAAACTTTCCCTCGAAGTGAATTTCGCATAACATAATCAACAACCAAACTAAAGAGAAAAGGAGACAAAATGCACCCTTGTCGAACACCAGACGTAATGCTAAACCAATTGCTACAAGACTTACCAACTCTCACACATGACTCAGTGCTATTATAGAGAGCTTTCATTATGTTAACTAATTTGTCTGGTATACCATATGATCTCACAATCAACCACAAATTTTGACGATCAACAGAGTCAAAAGCCTTTTTGAAATCAACAAAGCTAGCAACCAAAGGTTTCTGAAACTCTAAACATTTCTCAAGAATCTGCCTAAGTGAAAATATCTGATCTACACATCCCCTACCACTTCTGAATCCACATTGCTCATCACGCAATTGCCTGTCAACCAGATTCTTAATTCTATTAAGCACAATCATGGAAAGAACTTTACCTGGAACAGAGAGTAGGCTGATACCCCTATAGTTATCACAAGAACTGTGATCACCTTTTTTGAAAATAGGGATAATAATAGCTCTGGTAAAATCTTTAGGAACCATGCCTTTATCATAAAAGTTATTCAAAATTTCAGTCATCCAAGTGGTAACCAAAACATTCCCAGCTCTAAGCATTTCTGTAGTAATTTCATCAACCCCTGGGGATTTATGAAGTTTAAGTTTAGAGATAGCCAAACTAACTTCAGCTTGTGTTATAGGGCCAACAGTAAAGCTGCCAATGCATCTATCATCATTACAAACAATGGGAGTAGAACTAACCACATTGTTTAGAACATCACTGAAATTCTCAGCCCACCTAGCCATGACAGAATCCTCAACTTCTATAACCTTACCTTGTTTATCCTTCAATCCCTGTATGCCTGTCCATTTTCTACCACATAAAACATTAACTATCTGGTACAGCTCTCTGCTGTTGTGCTGCCTAACTGCTTTCTCAGTTTTGTCAGCCAAGCTATCAAGCCAAAGATTTTTATCAGTAGCTAACTGATCCTTTACACGTTTATTAAGCTCTCTGTAATCTTTTCTATTAGGACTAGTAGGGTACTGATTAAGGACATTCCTGCAGTTCCTTCTTTCTGAAATAAGCTCAATTGCCTTATCACTTAAATAATTCTGTCTCCTCTGCTCCTTTTTTGCTAAAAGAGTACTGTTAGTTTCCAAAAAAGCCTGTTTAAAATGGCCCCATTCTTCCTCAACTTCAGTATTAACCAAACCATGACTGTCATAATGACTAAGTAACCTATCATGGTAAGCTTTAGCTATAACTGGGTCTTTCAGAGCTTCAGTATTAAAGGTAAATTTTTTATCCCTAGCACAACACTTTTTAAGTTTAAGTTGCAACACACTTTTAACAAGGTAATGGTCAGATCCAATTTCAGCTCCCCTATATGCCCTGGTATTTCTAACAGAACTAGCCCATTTGCTGTTAATTAATATATAATCAATCATATTCCTATGCAGCCCATCAGGTGAAACCCATGTGTACTTATGTATGTCGCGGTGTTTGTAATATGTGTTAGTTATTCTGAAACCATTGAGTTTACTTACCTGTAGGAGACGTTGCCCATTGCCATTGCAGCTACCAATACCAAAAGGGCCAATCACCCCTCCCCAAAGATCAGAGTCAGTACCAACTTTGGCATTGAAGTCACCAAGAACAAGGGTAATATCTCCTTTCTTGACAGAAATCAAAATATCCTGAAGTTGTCCGTAAAACCTATCCTTCTCATCCTCATCAGCATCCTCAGTGGGGGCATAACAGCAGATAACATTCAAGTCTTTAATGCGTGTCTGAAATTTTGCTGTAAGAAACCTTTCATTAATGCACTCATATCCTAGAAGAGCATCACTAACATGTCTGCTGAGCAGCAGACCCACGCCTTGGTGATGCTTTCTATCCTCCCTCCTTGTAAAGAGAAATTTAAAGTTATTTTTAAGTATCTCACCTTTACTTGTCCATCTGGTCTCTTGCAAGCCAAGAATATCTAGGTTATAGCGCTGGAATTCCTGCATGAGGACATCAAGAGAATAATCTCTATGTAATGTCCTCACGTTCCACGTTCCTGCAGAGAGAAAATGATTAGTAGGTTTTTTAAAGAAATTAGGTTTATTGAGATTGGTAGGGCCAACAATATCAAACAGCCCCCTGATCGCAGGCATGGGGCAAAGACCCGTTCCTCCTCCGCTAAAGGCTGAAGTCACCGATGCTGGTAGGAACTTCAGGCACCACCTTTTCAAGTGGACTTTTTCAAGAGCCACATGGCCTGCCTGAGACGCATTATTCCAGTTTAGGCTTGACGATGCCCAACTAGCTAAGTAAGGTTCAGGTACCTGCGATGGCCTCTGATTAGGATTATCCACCAGCTGATATAAGGTATCCCATGCCTCTGTTCACTTAGAGCTGGCAACCCAGAAGCAAACAGAAAACACAGCGGCAGACTCTCCCTCAACAGAGGCCCACCAGTGCAGCAAGTCCAGGATCAATAATCAAGCTCAAATCCATAAACAAGTCCAGTCTAGTAGGTATAAATGGTCAGCACCAGGACCCTGTGAAGTTGACCACTCCTTAGCAGGGTTGAAAAAAAAGAAAAAATGTGGCCATAGATGACCAGATCAGCAGGCCATACTGAACTGGCAGCCCTCCCCTTCCGTTCCCTTCCAAAAGAGAATATCTCTTTTGAAAGGTACTAACGGCCTGCACCACGAGAAGGCGGGGTCGGACATTAGGTGCTAGACCTGGCCGGTTCTGTGCATCATCACTAGGGATTGGTACACAGCTCTCCTTCCAGTTTACGCCTAGCTACCATTTACAGGCTTCTAATAGCCAGAAATTATATTATAATTGACAATAGCCAGAAATTATAATTGACTACCTGTTGCTTTAAAATTTAAAACTTTTATTTTTATTTAACTTCAAACTCTAAATTTTAAAATTTTATTTAAATTTTAAAAATGAAAAAGATTTATAAAATTAAAAAAATTGTGCATTTGTAGAATGTTAAAAAATCACCTACTTAACATATAATTGTAATGAAATTTGTTTTTTTTTGCCACTTCAGAAATGAAATTATGGTTTAAAAATTGCGATTTTATTAAGAATACTTATTCAAAATAAGTTACAAATTTTAAAGTTGGTTACAAATTGTACGTGAACACTTAAGCTATCCTTGAACACAACATCGCTCTTTAGGGCATAAAAGTCTAAGAAATTATAGATAACACTAGACAAGAAATTGAAAGTTTTATGACATTGGTCAAATAAGATGTTTTTACCTAATTTTGGGGTGCTGGATTCAAATATGTTTGTGAAAAATCTGCAGCACGTACAGTTCTTTTTTAAATTGCGGATTGATGTATTTCAAATTTCAACGAATACGCATAACTGGGAAATGAAAATAAATGTGACTATTTTATTAAATTGCAACTTAAAGCTCAATTATAATTACATGATTACAGCGAAAAAAATTTGAAACTTTATAATTATAGACCGCTGAATATAAAGTAACAAATGAAATAATATTGAAACGCAAAATACGAAAACATGGGTAAGGATCTTTTATATTTACAAGAAATTTATTTTTGTCTTTTATGTGCTGAGGTATCTTCCTTCTGCAAGAACCAGCAGTAGTCACCCGATCATTGCTGGGTCCCACCTGCCTTGGTATCTCTCCTCCATGGTTCGGATATCCTGGTGAAATCTTTCCCCTTGCTCATCACTAACAGCTTCTAAGTTCTTGGGAAAGAAGTCGAGATGCGAGTGCAAGAAATGGATCTTCAAAGATATTTGGGAATTAAGATTTTCATAGTGTTTGAATAGATTTTTAATATGTCGATAGTAGTTTTCCTCTTTGTGATTCCCCAGAAAACCCTGGACCACAGACGAAGGATTTCCATGCAGTGCGCCCCTTCATATTCAGTTTTTCTTTGAAGACAGTATCATTCAGTAGATTCCTGATCTGAGGACCAACAAAGATCCCTTCTTTGAGTTTGGCATCACTTAGTTTAGGAAATTTTTCCTTCAAGTGTACAAACCGTTACCAGTGTTGTCTATAGCCTATACAAAGTTTTCCATAGGCGCTAGTTTGATGTGTAGTGGTGGGAGCAGAATATCAGAAGGTCAACTAGAGGCTTATACCTCACATTACTCTTTCCAAGAATTAAAACATCTCTTTTGGGCCATTCTTTTGTTTTCTAGTGTACATTTCTGGCCCTACTGTCCCACAAACATAGAAAACAGCAAAATTTTGTGAAGCCTCCTTGAAGTCCGGAGCAAGAGAGATATGACTTTTAGGTCTCCACATATTGCCCACTTAAATTAGTCATATTTTATAGCAGTGAATATTTTTTCCATGCTTTCATAAGATTCCTTCATTCCCACAGCGTGTGTCACTGGAATGGAAGGTTTTTGGTGTCCTTTATGCAAAAGGACAGCTTTTAAGCTGATTTTTGACGAATCTATAAATAGACGCCATTCCTTAGGGTCGTGAGTTGTTCCAGTTTCTTCCATCAGCCCTGAAATATCTGTGCAGAAACACAAACCATCTTGCATCTCGTAATAATCAGATAAAGCCAAATTTCTCTTTCTGAACAGAGAAACTCTGGTACCCTTGACTAGAAAATTCCACTCTTGAAGTCTTGAACCTAAAGCCTCAGCTTGTTGTTTGGAAAGTCCTAGGTCTCAAACAAGATCATTTAGTTCATTTTGCTGAATCAGATGAGGCTCGTCTAACTTTGTAGGGGTGTATGTAGGTTCAGGATCTGTATCTGTCTCAAAGTCTTCCTCTGATGAATGTGAATCCATCTCCTCCCAGTTGATTGCAGGTGTTGGTATAGGACGATCTTCTCCATGAAGAACTGGCCTTATGACTGAAGGCACATTTGGATATTATATTTTGCTTTGTTCTTTTTTAAAATCCCGACACTTTAGTTAAACAAAAATAGCAATCATGCAAGTGACTAGTTGGCTCACGCCAAACCATTGGAACTGCAAAGGGCATGAATTTTATCTTACCGTTCAACCATTCACTCAGGCCAACAAAGCACGAAATGCAGCACACATGTGGAGCCCATGTTTTGTCCTGATCTCCAATATGACATCCAAAATACAAGTTATAGGCTTTCTTCACAATCTTTATCAAAGAACGACCCTGATAAAGTCAAGAAAATCCCCTCTTCTTTGAAATATCTGTTAACCGTGGGATTTTAAAACATAATTTCCACACATATACCAAAACTTATCTGGCACATTACGACATATCCGCAACGCTACCTTTGTAACATTTAAACGTCAAAATTTCCTCTTCAACGTACAGCACGTTTTCCTCCTGCAATGAAAACAACAAGAATGGTGGTCTGAGGTTAGGTTACTGTTACATGTTTTCTCCCACTTGGCAAGCCACAAAAAGTAAACCAATCTGGTATCCTCCCAGTTGCCTGGAGGTGTTGGCATAGAAAGATCTTAATAGGAGGTCAAACTGACCAATAACATAAAAACGTGACGTGCTAGCCATTTTTTAAGGCCAGATCTGAAATCAGCACCTGAAAAATAGTTAAAGGCAGCTACAATTGTTCATGTTATAAAAACCTTGTAAACCAGTGTAATCAAATTACAAGACAGCTTTTTTTTTCTTGATAATCGGATCGGACATTAAGACGTGGCCCCATGTGCATGAAAGTCACATCTTTTCACTTTAAAAACACGCTGGATGGGGTTGCAGGGAGATTCCTTTCTGTCTACTAACAATTGTCCAATGGATTCCTTTCCCAACATATTCTGAGCCCCCGGAGACCTTGTGACGTGGCCAATTAGCTCAATGTGTGCACAAAAATATCACTTAGAAATAAAAACAACCCAACCCATTTTAGAACGTTATATGCTTAAAGAAATGAATGATGACGTATCAATGCCTGACATGTCTCAGGAGGTCGTGGATTCAGATCTCATCTGATTCAATACAATTTTTTCTTTACACATCGTCATCTCAACATGTTACTTAAACAATTTAATAGTGATTAAATATATGCTTAGAAATTGATGAATCTCTCTAGTCTCTGTGAAGAGACTGCAGAACTTCAAAGAGTCAGTCAGATTCTCTACTAGTGGGTGATACTTAAGGATTATTTATGAAAAAGATGAAGATAAACTTAAGCTGCCTAAAGCCACTATTATTGTGTAATCTAGCTACCTAAAGTGGTTAGATTACACAATATTAGAGTCGACTTTTCAAATGCAGGCTAATTCTATTTGGCTCGAATTGGAAAACGAAACAGATTTTCCGTTAATTAGTTAATTGACATCTGTTCTTGTTTAAATTAATTTTTTTTTTGATTGAAAGGTATTTCAAAGAAGAGGAGATTTTGGACATCCGGCGGATTATTTCTACAATGATTGGCAAACTTATAAGCAAGGCTTTGGAAATATTGGGCAAGATTTCTGGATTGGTAATTATAAAATGCTAATTTCAAGTATTATCTTAAGAAGACCGTTAAATCAGTTCTCACTGAGTTTGGTTTGGTTGTTTGGGTTTTAATGGCGCATTAGCAACTAAGGCTATAATGCGCCATACGAATGTCCATAAGAAAAAAGATAAAAGTTGTGTAACCCTTAACCAAATTTTAAAAGAAACCACAAACATATACTAAGAATGTAAAGCAATAAAAAAAAACAGAATTGATAACAAGAAACAAATGTATAAATAAGTTATAAAAATATAAAAGTAATCCAGGTATAAGCAACCTGGGTTAAATATTGGAATAAAACTATATCCGAGTAAAATATCCTGTAAAAATTAAAAGACAGCGTTAAAACAACAATGATCAGATACCAAATGTCCGAGTGTAAGAGGCTCGGACGTATAATCATGAAAATTAAAAAACAAATGCCGTTCAAAGTTAAAACATGGACATAAGAGTAAAATATGTTTGATAGTTAAAATGGTGTCGCAAAACTCACACTTAGGTACGTCGTCCGCCCGTAGAAGAAACAAATGAGTAATAAACGAGTGACCTAAGCGGAGCCGAGCAAGTACAACTTCCTCCTTGCGATTCCTGCGGTAACAAGACTGTCATGGTTTGATGATAGGTTTGATCTCAAATAGCTTGTTCGTAAGCTGTTCTGACCAAGATCTCTGCCATTGTGCCCGGAGCTCGGTGGTAAAACGCTGCCGGAAATCCAGATATGGAACCGGCAACGGAGAGTCGGATAGGGGCGTGGCTGACTTGGCAGCAGCATCTGCCAAGTCATTGCCACTAATCCCGACGTGACCGGGCACCCAACAGAAATGGATGGTGGTGGTGGCTGCCAGACGATGTAGCTGCTGGCGGATCTTAGTAAGAACTGGGTGAGGCCGATGCCTCACCGAGATCAAATTCTGTAGCGAGCTAAGCGGTCGGTGTAAAGCACACACCGACGATGATGCTTAGTCGCCACGTGGTCCAAGGCGAGGCTGATAGCGTGCAACTCTGCAGTGAAGATGGAACACTGCAGTGGGATCTGGTCTGCAATGATTACATCACAGCAGACCATGGCTGATCCCACTGATGTGCCGGACTTCGAGCCATCACTGAGGGGGTCTCTTTGAAAATGAGCATCCCATATTCGCCACAGATGATATGTGTTTTTTTACTTCTTTGATTTTTTTAGGACATTCCAAGCCTTTTTTCTCTTGTTCTAGTTCAAAGCATTGCCAATGTCCTTGCGAGCTTTTCCCCAGCCTTCATTATTTCCTTTTTCAGTATTCACCTCTTTGTTTTTTTCCTAAAACTTTAGCCAATCTGAATTATCTTTGGCATTCAGTCATTTCTCAGAAACATTTTCTTTCTTTCATTATTTTCTTTTCCTCATCCGACCAATAATTTTTAATAGGGCGTTTTCTGTCTTTCTGAAATCTTTATCAGCAATTTCATGAATACATTGTTTCATATTGGGACGGATCTAGTAGTTGGTGGGATGGGGCCATGGATTCCCCTTTGAGAATGAAGGTAAGGGTAATGGAGGTAAAAAAAATGTTAAACTTCTGTATATTTCATGCATTTTTCAAAGACTTCTAAAACGATGGAGAAAATATCATAAATAAATACCCCCTCAAGCAGCTGCTGGTCACAGAAGTCTGACAGTTTATATGCCATAGTAGAAGGTCTGAGAGGATGGCAGGACTTCAGCAGAAAAACGACACACACATCCATGCCTTACCCGGGGCTCGAACCCAGGTCCCTTAGATCAGTAGCGAAGCGTGCTAACTACTCGGCCATACTGCTGTGGAATTCCAGTCTCTTTTCCTCACACTCTTTCACAGTTTTCAGGCTTGATCGAGCCCCCCCCCCCTCCCCCCAACAACGACCACCACCGCCGCATATTTTTTTCCATATTCGGGCCTGTTTAAAGTGGTGATGTTTCTCTTCAGTACAGTTTTGAATATCAATACCAGTATGTGTTTTTTTCCTTCTGATCTATCATGATATAATTTCGCAATACGGTTTAGTTTAAGTAATTTCATTTTGTATATATTTTGCTGCTTCGCTTGCATTCTGTTTTTTTTTTTACTATTAAAGCTAGGTAAAAAAAGGATTTAATATGCCAAAAATGAACCAATGAATAATCAATTCCTCTAAAAGTTTTAACATCTACGTTATTTTCTGTCTCACAATGCAGTTGTTTATTATCATTTCTAATTGTTGTGCATTTTGGTATGAGATACATTTATGTATTGTTTATGTTGAAAGAAACTGTTTTGGATTCTAAGATCAAATTCCTCGTAAATTTCAACAAGTTTGGTCCTGTTGTCTTGCCTTAATTCTTCTCCACGATTTAGAACAACCTTATTATCTTCCCGTGGCCGAGTGGTTAGCGCGCTTGGCTACTGATCTACGGGACCTGCGTTCGATCCCGGGTAAGGCATGGCTGTTTGTGTCGTTTTTCTGCTGAGATCCTGCCATCCTCTTAGACCTTCTACTATGGCATATAAACTGACAGGCTCCTGTCAGACCTCTTGTGGCAAGCAGCTGCTTGAGGTTTTTTTTATTTATTTATTATTAGTCTTGCAGTGAATTCTTGAAGTACAAACACTTCTCCATTTCCCTTTCAGAGTCAACTATATTTCTTAAATCGCTTTGAAAGGTTTCCTTTTCCTTGCTTTAAACATACTCTTTTAGTCAATAAGCATCTATTAGTACTACAATTTACCCACACAGTTCCATAGCAACTTTAATAATTCTTACATATATTCCCGCCAAATTTCGGCGTTTTTTCTATACTTTCACAAAATTATTGACACTGCTCCGCTTTCAACTTTAAAAATGCAAGTACTTTCACCAAACTTTGTTTCCGTTTATTTTTTGCTCCTATGATCAACATTAAAGAAACACTTTATTGTTTTACTTCTCTTAGAACTTAATACCTCTTGGTATCCCAGAACGATCCTGAAATATCCCTCGTCAGTGAACAGGAGAAGAACGAGACAGATCTCGAGCAAATACGTTGTGCATGAAGGAGCGGATGGTGGGCGGGCAACTATGACAATCGTCTCTTATTGCTTATTAACCACAACTATATCGCATTAATGGCACATCTTTCAAGGATCATGAGAATTAAGACTTACAGATGTAGGTTGTTTACCCCCTCCCCTCCTCTTAACCCTTTCACGACCAAGGGAAGCATTTTTCCCATTTTAAAATTGGTGATTGGCGTATTTAATTATAACCTTATCTGCATTTTTTATACAGAATGTCAAAATAGAACGTATGCCGAACGCAATTACGTAAACGGGAACGTTTAGAAAACAAAAACAGAACTGTCAGGACGCATAATATATGTACTATGTGCAATGTCCATCTTTGCCTCACTACCAAAAGAAATTGCTTCGCAGAATATCATAATTAGCACATCATTTTGTATAGTAATTTTATTTCATAATTTTGCATTATTTTAGTTAACATTTTGTTCTAATAAACCAATAAATAAAAGACATTGCATAATAAGCCTAACTATAATTTGTGTTACCTTTATAGTCCATTGGGAAAAATATTTCCCATAAAATTCGAAAAAAACTACACATTGTTATGTATTTTTCTTATGTTTTTTTTTTATTTTACGTCTAAACAAACTAAAATAAACAGTTACATACTAATATTTACTCTTAGAAGCCTTATGGTCCTGAAAGGGTTAATCCAATAAAAATGCTAAGTTGTTTTTTTACTGCAAAAGTCTAGTGAGGACTTCAAGTGGAACTACTCCTCATACATTTTTAAACTAATCGATTGGACTCGTAGTACGAGAGACAAATGCAGTTCAAGAATTAATCAATGCTACAGTTGAAACACAAGTACTGGAATCAATTTCCCAAGATTTGCATACCTCTGGAACCTGAGTATCTCTGGATATCTCTTGAACCCAAGACTACTGGATACCTGCCAGAGGTAGGTATCCAGTAGTCTTGGTTCTGGTAGTCTTGGCTAGTAGTCTCCAGTAGTCTTGGCTACGGTCTGGGTGTAGTATAATGCTTGCTTCGTTTCGCCATACAGTGTAATGCATACAATGATGTTATCTTTGTTATGTGAATTAAATTTTACTTATATCGTGAAAAAACTAAAAATAGAAAAGTAAGCTAAATAGTAAACTGACCAATCGAGTTATCTGACGTGTAGGAAACGTACCTTAACCGAAGATATGTTGCCTTATCTTCCGACCGCATGCAAGTTCTTAGCAGTGCTTTCGCTCTGGAAGTCATGGAGAAATCTCTTTTGTATCGCCCAGACATTCAAAAATTGCAACACAATTCGACTCATAACTTTGTTTTTCTGCTTATCTGGTTATTGTACAGTCGCTCAAAAAAGTATCCGAACGTTATGGTTGATTGCAAAATTCAGAAAAAATATCTGGCATTGATTTTTTTAGAAGTTAGTGATCTGGCAACCTTCGTGTCATCGTGTCTTCTTTACCTCCAAATCTCAGTTTTGTCTTGTTTTAAACAGGAATATCAGGCTTCTGTTACAGTTAATCTGTCTTCTAAGAGCTATTCAGCAGATATCTTCCCACAATCCTTTTCTGAGTCCTATGTGTCTTAATGATTTGTCCATTTAACCTAACGTGCGCAAAAATAACATCGCTGAGAGGTAAAGCAACTCAATACACAATTAATATCATTAGTGTTTCCGATCTTAATGAATCTTAAAAATACTTTAGGTAAATCAGTTTTGAAAGTTTACTAAGTCATCTCCTGTTATTTACAATACTTTTCTACTGCAAATAAACAAAAGATGGCTTACAGAAGACGAAAAAACAACTAGTCTTACCATCAAATTTTAATTCACAAAATCATTTTTATAATTAAAATACAATAAAGGCTCCAAGAGAGGAACTTGGGGCGTTTCAAATTTAATCTCGAATTCATTATTTAAGATGTCCTTCGTGTCACGTGACACGAAGGTTGCCAGATCACTAACTTCTAAAAAAATCAATGCCAGATATTTTTTCCGAATTTTGCAATCAACCATAGTGTTCGGATACTTTTTTGAGCGACTGTACACGATCCATCAACTGCTACTAAAGAGTCAAATATAAAAGAATACATTGATACAAATATCTAATTTTACTCGAAAAAAGACATACTTTCTTTATACTTTCTGTGCTAATCTTATAGATATAATGATTTAGTTCTTGTGATCTTTTGATGAGTTCTTGATTTTTTTTCTTACAGGTAATGATCTTTTGTTTGGCATTACTAACCAGAGACTGTATACCCTTCGAGTCGACATGAAGGATTTGGAAAATCAATCCCGTTTTGCAGTTTATAATCATTTCTGGATTAATGGAGAAGAATACAATTATAAAATCCATGTGAGAGGCTATAGTGGGACTGCGGGTATGGTTTTCTCTTCGCTTCTGATATTTGAAATTAACTAGTATTATATTATTATAAAATAAATACCCCCTCAAGCAGCTGCTTGCCACAGAGGTCTGACAGGAGCCTGTCAGTTTATATGCCACAGTAGGAGATATGAGAGGATGGAGGACATCAGCAGAAAACAACACGAACATCCATGCCTTACCCGGGGCTCGAACCCAGGTCCCGTAGATCACTAGCCAAGCGCGCTAACCACTCGGCCACGGGACGGCTTATATTATTACATGCACATTGATGCAAAGCAGTAAAAAATAAACATGTCTGCTTTGTGAACTGTTATTTATAATCCAAGAGAAATAGTTCGTCTGGGTTAAAACAGTGAGTTATAAATTTAATCTTCGAAGCAAAGGTGAAAATATTAGAATATTTATTTTCTTGACAAATCAGATGAAAAATAAATAATAATAAGATAAACTTAACTCATCTTAAATAATGAATTCGAGATTAAATTTGAAATGCCCCAAGTTCCTCTCTTGGAGCCTTTATTGTATTTTAATTATAAAAATGATTTTGTGAATTAAAATTTGATGGTAAGACTAGTTGTTTTTTCATCTCCTGTAAGCCATCTTTCGTTTATTTGCAGTAGAAAAATATTGTAAATAACAGATGACTTAATAAACTTTCAAAATTGATTTACCTAAACTAAAATATTCATTAAGGTCGAAAACACTAATGATATTAATTGTGTATTGAGTTGCTTTACCTCTCAGCGATGTTATTTTTGCGCACGTTAGGTTAAATGGACAAATCATTAAGACACATAGGACTCAGAAAAGGATTGTGGGAAGATATCTGCTGGATAGCTCTTAGAAGACAGATTAACTGTAACAGAAGCCTCATATTCCTGTTTAAAACTAGACAAAACTGAGATTTGGAGGTAAAGAAGACACGATGCCATTTCGCCCAGGTTGTTCTAGGTCGGATTACTCCAGCTGCTGACCAGGTGTGACCTCCAACCTAGAACTGGGGGTTGTTTTACCTCTAAGCGGCACTTTTTTGCACACCATGGGCTTAATGGCCAGGTCACATGGACCCCGAAGGCTCAGAGAAGGTTGGGGAAGGGGACCCACTGGAACAGCTGTTGGGAGACAGATGGTAGTCTCCCGTCAAGGCCATCCAGCGTGTTCTTTAACGTGCACAGGGTATGGCTCTCCCGCACACGGGGCCACGGCTTAACGTCCCATCCGACGGACGGCGGCCTTTCCAAGCCCATAGGTGTCCTCTACTGACCAGGCAGGGCGGGGAATTTTGCGGAGATAAATCTCAACGCTGACCCATCTGGGACTCGAACCTGGGAACTACAGATTACGAGCCTGGCGCGCTACCGACTGAGCCACCCCCGCCCCAGAACTGGAGGATAAAGGACTGTCAATTGACACCGAGAATGATAGAAAGTAAACTAAATGGGGAGAAAGGAATCGATAAGGTCTGTAATTATCAGACTTCGATGAGAGAAAAATTGATTCAATTTTTGTACCACACTCTTTGGCCCGCAAAAAAGGGTCGCAGTGATCTTATCGCCTCTTTATTCTCCCCAAGTTATATGAGCGTTGTAATAAATGTATTCGATCCCTAGAAGAATAATAGAAAGGAATTAATTTTTAGACATGTGCCCTAATTATCGCTATTTTTATTATATTTCAGTCTAATTACTTGTCCATTTTTAGGAGTGTGGAAGAAAGTGGAATTCAGTTGCTGTCTTTCATTTATTATATGATTCTTTATGATCAGGGAGGGAAGAAATGATTAAAAAACGTTGAAACAAATATACAAACGACGTACAAAACATGCGGTAAGTATTCGGGACAAAAATCCTAATATTTTAGAAATAAAAGGTAAGGTTTTATAAATTTTAATTTCTTTCTTGCCATTTGATAAAGTAGAATTATTATCAGAATTATTAAACCAATTTTGAAGGGCAGGGGTGGATCATTCCGTAGCGGGCAAAAGCCGTTCAATCTGCAGAGGGTCAGGCTCGAAATATGCATTTCCCAGTTTCGAGTCCCAATTGTGCCAGCAATCAGATTTATCTTCTCGATGAGAAAGGAGACACCCATAAGTTTGGAAAGACCACCGGATTGGACTATAATCCGTGGTTCCTCTAGGAGAGCCATTCACTGTGCACTTAAATAGCACACTAATTCGTGTCCAGTTGGTCCTCTTTCCCAACTTTCTGTCAGTCTTTCCCGAGCTTCTGTTGTAACAACCCCTGAGTATTTTAGAGGCGGTACAACATTAGTATGCCGTCCCATGGTCGAGTGGTTAGCACGCTTGGCTACTGATCTAAGGGACCTGGGTTCGAGCCCCGGGTAAGGCATGGTTGTGTGTGTTGTTTTTCTGCTGAGGTCCTGCCATCCTCACAGACCTTCTACTATGGCATATAAACTGACAGGCTCCTGTCAGACCTCTGTGGCAAGCAGCTGCTTGAGGGGGTATTTATTTATTTATTTTTATACAACATTAGTGGCCGACTTCCTTCCCTCGTTAAAGGCTGGCTCCCAGAACAAACATTAGAATGGTACACATATACAGATATTTAACCCGTTCAGGACCATAAGGTTTCTAAGAGTAAATATTAGTATGTAATTGTTTATTTTAGTTTGTTTAGACGTAAAATAAATAAAAATCATAAGAAAAATACATAACAATGTGTAGTTTTTTTGGAATTTTATGGGAAATATTTTTCCCAATGGACTATAAAGGTAACACAAATTATAGTTAGGCTTATTATGCAATGTCTTTTATTTATTGGTTTATTAGAACAAAATGTTAACTAAAATAATACAAAATTATGAAATAAAATTACTATACAAAATGATGTGCTAATTATGATATTCTGCGAAGCAATTTCTTTTGGTTGTGAAGCAAAGATGGACATGGACTAAACGTTCCCGTTTACGTAATTGTGTTCGGCATGCGTTCTATTTTGACATTCTGTATAAAAAAATGCAGATAAGGTTATAATTAAATACGACAATCACCAATTTTAAAATGGGGAAAAATGTTTCCCTTAGTCGTGAAAGGGTTAAACCAAGAGCAGTTACAGTTCCTCAAAAAAATATCTGAACATCATAGCTAATAAAGAATTCAGAAAAAATATCTGGCATCTCAGTTTTTTTAGTCTGGCAACTTTGGCAACCAATCTTAGTTTTGTCAAATGTAATTCCCTTTTTTCATTCCAATTAACACTGAGAATTTTAAATATAAGGGTAATCAACTAGTAATTTTCCGATAGATAGATATGTTGTGGGATTCACTTGAAAGTTTTTTTAACTGTTATACTTTTACGTAATTACGATACGTCTTAGGTATGTGATACCCTGGGGAGAAGTCAGATCACACAAATTCAAATTTGTATTTTTCTCTCAGAATTTACAATTATTTCTTGTAGAGATGCGTAATTTTCTAGAATGCATCTCGTCAAAGGATGAAAGTCGTCATATCGTTTTAAAATATTCATCTTATCAGTGGGTAGCGGCGTCTTACTGCGAATATTTTATGCAAATGGATCTGTTCCCGCCAACAGCATCAATAAATAAAATGTGTCGTCTTCACAACCCTTTAAAGAGTGCATGCGAGTCTCCTCATTGTTTTTACAGTCGCATCGATTATCAATACTTTTACCGCTGATTGATATTAGCAGGCACATAGTCATTCTGAAACTCTTAATTTGAATTTTTCTACCAAGTCATTGCACGTATTATTTTTACCCCCGTTATAGAATGACAGAGAATGTAAATAAAACGCAGAATGTTTATTAATGTCATAATTCTGATCTAAGATACATATTCGATGCAAGAATGTTTCTTTTGTGTTCCAAGTATCCATCGAATATAACTGTCGGACTCCTAATAAAAATGGGGCGGGGGTGGCTCAGTCGGTAGCGCGCCAGGCTCGTAATCTGCAGTTCCCAGGTTCGAGTCCCAGCTGGGTCAGCGTTGAGATTTATCTCCGCAAAATTCCCCGCCCTGCCCACGGTCAGTAGGGGACACCGATGGGCTTGGTAAAGGCCGCCGTCCGTCGGATGGGACGTTAAGCCGTGGCTCCGTGTGCGGGAGAGCCATACCCTGTGCACGTTAAAGAACACGCTGGATGGCCTTGACGGGAGGCCACCATCTGTCTCCCAACAGCTGTTCCAATGGGTCCCCTTTCCCAACATTCTCTGAGCCTTCGGGCTGGCCATTTAGTCCATGGTGTGCTAAAAAGTGCCGCCCAGAGGTAAAACAACCCAACCTAATAAAAATTGGAAGAATTCATTAATTATTTCTACGATTTCCTCGTGAACGTACGAACAAAATTGGTCGGTGATTTCTTTCATTAAACGAAGTATTTGATCGATAATTTCCCGTTTCTTTTTCCGTTTCGATCGTTTGTATTTTCTCCATTTCACTAGAGGATAAGTTCGCCAAGTCATTTAGAACCTAATTTTACTTCTTTACTTCTTACAGCCAGAGATTTCAAAGAAATTCATCACTATGACATTTCAAAGACTTGTCAACCTCTCGTCAGCCAGAGATTTTCAAAGACTCGGGCACTATTCAGTTGGTAATTATTACTTGTCACCAGAGATTTCAAGGACTCAAAGACTATGATTTTTCAAAAACTTCTCAGTCTCTCGTCAGCGAAAGATTTTTCAAAAACTCGTCAGTTGGCACTGTTCAATTGGTTACTCGTTACCAGAGATTTTTCAAAGTTCTTCAAAGCCAGAGTTTCTCAAAGTCACGAGAAATTTTCACCAGAGATTATGACTCGTCAGTTTTCTCTAATTAATCAAAGTAAGAATTTGTCATAGTTGTTTTCAAAGATTTGACTAAGATTTTTAATGTCAAAGCTTTTTTTTTTTCCTTCTAAGTGTAAAAAAGTTTCGCATTCAGCTTACGCCTATTGCTTGCCTAAGAATATTTCACTTTTGTAAACAAAAAGTTCACTTTTGCGAAACCTTTAGAGTTCTTTGAAATTCTTATCAAGGAATCTAACTGCTAGAGGCCCTCGAGTAATTACATAAACAAAATACGTCACGTTATAAACAAAGGAGCTGGCTATAAGAGAGAAAACTTTTGCCAAACATCATTCTACAAGATGGGAAGCAAGACCGAAAACTGTTGGATAAAACTGTTGGAAAAACAGGTGGAAAAAAAGGACTGAAATGGTAATTTTAAAGAGATTTATGATTGAATTTAGATTTTATATTAGATTTTCTTATTTTTGTGATAATAGTATCTAGATAGAGTCCCAGTTGGGTCAGCGTTGAGATTTATCCCCGCAAAATTCCCCGCCCTGCCCACGGTCAGTAGGGGACACCGATGGGCTTGGAAAGGCCGCCGTCCGTCGGATGGGATGTTAAGCCGTGGCCCGTGTGTGGGAAAACCATACCCTTTGCACGTTAAAGAACACGCTGGATGGCCTTGACGGGATACTACCATCTGTCTCCCAACAGCTGTTCCAGTGGGTCCTCTCCCCCAACTTTCTCTGAGCCTTCGGGGTCCATGTGACCTGGTCATTTAGCCCATGGTGTGCAAAAAAGTGCCGCTCAGAAGTAAAACAACCCAAATCTAGATATCGAATTTTTTAAATTCTTTTTAAATTCTTAGTTTATGCTAGAAATTTGAAATTTTAATTTTTTAAATGTACTTAAAAACTTTTTTAGAATAGAGAGTACTTTCAATTTATTGTTAAAATAAAAACTGATGCTAAAATTTAATAAAATTTGGTTGCTAAAGAATTTATCTTTGTTGCTAAATAATTTATTTTTACCCTCAGGCTAATATAGATATTTCTATAACACCTTTAAAATATTAAATAGCTCAGTAAATAGCTTTATAATTTTTTGAGATTCAGAATATAAAAAAAAATGTTCCTTTTTTTCTTTTGAAGGCCAATATGAATTTGGATTATGCTGTACTAAAAATATTCCAAGCCTTCATCTGGGTGACTGAATAAAGTGACGAATCTTTTCGCACTTGGAATCGATTCGAAGACGAATTAAGACTTGCAAATGTATTGAGCGACGATCTCAAGAAAGAAGACTACGTGTTGAACAAAATTTGTGGGGACTGCTCTATAGAGTTGCACATTCGACTTTGATCGATACGTTCGACTGTAGCTACACGAATCGGTCGTCAAAGTTTTTCATTTTTGCAATAAGAGATCTCTATTTGTTCACACATCCAACTTTTACAACAAAAGTTCTCCATCGAGAGAAGGATCAAGCTGTCATTTTGGATTTTCTAAGTTTGAAAGATGCCATGCTGTGTTTTCAGTGGCATACGTCTTGAAGAAAAAGAAGGACATAGACGACCTGGGAAAAATCGTCATGGGACTAGTGGAGTTTCTTGCAATGAAACCTGAAGTCCTTCATCTAGACAGAGTGGTAAACCACAAGTTCTTCTTTTCGGATGGACGGCATAGAACGTTACTGCATCAACTGTGCGAAATGAGTTCTCATTCGGGCTCATCTTCATTGATGTTTTTCTAATGTTTTTTCTGGGAGCCAGCCTCAGACCGGCTACAGGAAGGAAGTCGGCCATTAATATTGTAGCGCCTCTAAAATACTCAGGGGTGGTTACAACAGAAGCACGGGAAAGACTGACAGAAGGTTGGCAAAACTGATGCCAGACTGACAAAACTACGATTGGTTGCCAGAAAACTGGTTGCCAGATTGATTGTCTGTGTTGCTAAATGATATTTCTAAAAACTCTGTTTGTTATCAAATTATTACAAAATTTGACTTACAAGATGTTGCCAAATTTGCAATATATTTCTAAAAGTTGCCAGACTAAAAAAACATATTTTTTTCTGAATTCTGTATAAGCTATAAAGTTCGGATATTTTTTTGAGGGATTGTACATATAAAAATCAAAATTTATTTAACATACTTTTTCAATCGAAGTCACACATTCGATTAAAGTATTTTTCGATAGCTTTGTTTACAGGCACCCTTGGCGATGTCCCTTTCCTTTTAGGGAAACTTAGTGAGTAGCATGCAATAAGCCAGTTCCAAACTCTTCAATACGGCAAAACGCTCGAGAGGCTAGTGGAAGCTAAGAGTTTCTCAGCTCATGTAGGAGCAGTGTGGCAGAGACAATTTGCACTAATCTCACATGGGAAAACCAGATCTGAATAAATTCGGCCCTTACCTCATTCAACTCAGGTGAGTCAAAAGAAGATGCATGGTCGTTGGCGGTGCTGCTGCCGTCAACTAGTGCTCCGCAGGTAGTCGGGTGTTCTTGCTGCTCAATCCTCAGCTACACCTCACATACATACGTGCCCTCGTCCGGCACGTAATCGTTTCAATCGAAAACAACTTGTCTTCGATTGAAAAAGTATGACATACGTGCCCTCGTCCGGCTCCGCATACGTGCCCTCGTCCGGCCCCGCTCTTTTTAGCCCATCTTTTTTCTCCTAGAAGTTCAGAGACGAAAATTAAACTTTTGCGCACCTTTTCTGCCTCACTTTCTCTTGACTACTTGCAGAAAGGTCACCCACTAGCTATGTGCGAATGCTGCACATTGGTCCTTGCGGGTCGAGGTGCGAATCCTCGACCCATTGGTTGTTTACAACAACAGGTCATGTAGGTCCCCTGTCATCTGGTGCCCACGGACCATGCTGTAGAGTCTCCGTGCTTGCGGCGGTTTTCTTTCTTGGGTCTGGACTGAACACCGAAAATGGAAGCAATGTAGAAAGGCACTAGTGGCTGAAGATTATGGCGGCCGAGACTTTCTGCGCCAAACAGTCGTGTCCACGTTTTGAAACAAATGTGAGCACGACATACCTATTCCCTTCTAGAAGGGGGGAGGTAGGCAACGGCGCCGAAAGGTCCTCGGCCAGGCGAGAGGTGGGTTATTCGTTCATCTGTCGTAACAATATAAAGTTAATATTCTTTGTCTTTTATTTCCAGGTGATGCATTTGCCGTTCATCATGGGAGAATGTTCAGCACAAAAGATAGAAAAAATGATGAAAACGCAAATGAAAACTGCGCCCAAGTATATAAAGGAGCCTGGTGGTATTACCCTTGCCACCATTCTAATTTGAATGGTCTTTACCTCAAAGGAAATCATACAACTTTTGCAGATGGCGTCAACTGGAAACAGTGGAAGGGATTCCATTACTCGTTGCCATTCACCGAAATGAAAATCCGACCATTTCTCAATGCCGTTCCAACTGAGAACCCGAACTGAATACTTCCGCTTAATAAAATATTGAAAGAAAAAAAGATTAGGAAGCGCGAATCGTTTGGGATTAGTATTAAGATAAGAAAACAATCCTGTTTTCATTCAGTCCAAGCTTCACACTGATGGTACTATTTTCATGGATAAATGTAATGGCATTATTTTAATAAAACTTACATTGTCCAGTCCCTTAGTAATCGTTATGACTATGATTTATCGTCTCTTACTGCCCTGTTGTTGAGTCTTTTCGGGTTTCGGAAACTTTTTCTATTTTGTCATACTCCACAAATTCCACCCCTCTATAATTATTCTTCACAAAGCCGAAAACATATACAGTGGACCTTCGTTATAGCGCTGCTCGCTATACCGCGCACTCGGTTATAGCGCGGGCGATGTTCGCGATAAGTTCAAACATGTTTATACCGGTCCGTGCGGCGTTAGTGAGTATCGCATTTTATTGTTACTGCGTATTGAGTAATTGTGTATGTATTGAGTTCCTGCATGTATTTTGAATAGTGTTTAATTATTGTATGCATGATGAGTAAAAGAAAAGCTTACAGTGTGAAATTCATTGTGTCTCCACCGCGCCGCTTGGTATAACGCAGTTCACCTTATAATGCGGGTGTTGTTTCCCGCCCGACATGCGCGTTATATCGGGGGTCCACTGTATTAAAGTCCATCTTTAATATTTTAAAATTAGCCCTTTCTGCATCTATGTGGTCATAGGAGAACACTAAGTATAAAGCAACTTTCATTCAACATAAAATTGGTGAACAAAATAAAATTTCTAAAATTCCTTCTCGTATCAAAATATTGTTGCGAATTTTAAGTTGGATAGGCACTGAGCGTGAGTTTCAAAGGAAAAGTGTATTTTCAAACAAATTACAATGGTTTGGGTGAAATAACTTATAAACAAACTAACTACAATTATACATAAATCAATAACACTTTTTCTACAGAGCATACAAGACGAGTCTGTCTGTTCTACTAAATTATTACCTCTTCACTGTCTGTCGTATTCCTTGAATTCCGGCGTAAACGATCCTTCATCTTGTGATACATCACTAAGTTTATATTACTAACAACACAAAATAATCACCCGCGCGCACACCATAAATAAAAATACGTCTTCTTGTTTTCACTTAACGCTCACTGACTAAAACTATCTGAATGCCCTTTTCAAATTTCCAACTTTTAACACACTTAACGCGTAAATACTCAGATGAACTTCATCTTTTACAATACCAGGCACTCTGCATACATTTCTCTATTTTCATTCTTCCGAACTGTTCTAAGTTCCAATTCGTTGGCTAAATTGGATCTCACGTAGAAGCATACACGAGGGTTCTAGTCACGTGAAGTCACTGTTGCTCGTTCATCTGTCGTAACATTATTAATAAATAAATTTACCCTCCAGCAGCCCTTGCCACAGAGGTCTGACAGAAGCCTGCCATTTTATCTAATATGACATAAAGTACATCTCTGACCTTGGGTTGGGTTGTTTTACCTCTGAGCGGCACTTTTTTGCACACCATGGGCTAAATGGCCAGGTCACATGGACCCCGAAGGCTCAGAGAAGGTTGGGGGAGGGGACCCACTGGAACAGCTGTTGGGAGACAGATGGTAGCCTCCCGTCCAGGCCATCCAGCGTGTTCTTTAACGTGCACAGGGT
The DNA here is from genome assembly GCA_038380435.1 of Ryuthela nishihirai. Taxonomy (NCBI): domain Eukaryota; kingdom Metazoa; phylum Arthropoda; class Arachnida; order Araneae; family Heptathelidae; genus Ryuthela; species Ryuthela nishihirai. The sequence goes on from JAWZYU010000027.1 coordinate 55,256,065, forward strand.
ATGGCTCTCCCGCCCACGGGGCCACGGCTTAACGTCCCATCCGACGGACGGCGGCCTTTCCAAGCCCATCGGTGTCCCCTACTGACCGTGGGCAGGGCGGGGAATTTTGCGGAGATAAATCTCAACGCTGACCCAGCTGGGACTCGAACCTGGGAAGTACAGATTACGAGCCTGGCGCGCTACCGACTGAGCCACCCCCGCGCCATCATCTCTGACCTAAAAACAATCAAAAGTTAAAGTGTACGTATTAGTAATTACAAACGATTGATTAAAAGGTTGAAAATATAATTAAAAGAAAAATTATAAATATAAATTATTGAGCCAGGATCGCCCAAGTCCGGTTTGGTCTCTGCTATTTCCAGCCCAAACCAGAACTTATCTTTATTTGGGATAAGTAACATCGGCATCGTGCTCCCCAAGCATTGTCAAGTTAACGATATTAATTTGGAGATTTTGGTTGGGTTGTTTTACCTCTGAGCGGCACTTTTTTTGCACACCATGGAATAAATGGCCTGGTCACAAGGACCCCGAAGGCTCAGAGAAGGTTGGGGAAGGAGGCCCACTGGAACAGCTGTTGGGAGACAGATGTTAGCCTTCCCGTCAAGGCCATCCAGTGTGTTTTTTAACGTGCAGAAGTGGCTCTCATGCACACGGGCCACGGCTTAACATCCCATCCGACGGACGGCGGTCTTTCTAAGCCCATCGGTTTCCCCTACTGACTGTGCGCAGGGAAGTTTAGCGGAGTTGATTTGGAGATGAATAATATATTTATCAAGTAGTGCATTAATTGAAATATATATATATTTTTGCATTTTAACACATATTACCTAGATAAACATATAAAGGTTAAAAAAACCTAAATACTTTGAGAAGTAATAAAATAGTATCCACCAATATGGATTTCTTTTGTTTTTTACGGAATACGCTCAATATCACTAGCGTAACGGATCTCGCAAAATGAGCGTATCGGCAATCGTCAGACTTTGGGAACTTTTTCTAGGAACGCGATCTGGCTTCAGACATTTTATCGTAGAAGCATGATGTAGTTGTGGGTTACGTTCCTCATGATCGATCCATTTGCTAATTTTTATAGATACAAAAGCCAATGTGTTTGACACTAATGATGCAGAAAGTAGAATAATAATTGCACAGAGCCAAATGCAGAGTTGCCAAGTGCCAGAAATATTCTACGGCTTTATATTTAGACAAAAAGAAAATTCATCTCGTTTACTGATTTCCGTTTAGTTATAGCGTGTGGAACTATATGAGAAAGTTTTTTGACTGTTGGATTGAGGGAAATTCTGTACATAGAGGAGGAGAGGATGGGGCAAGCCTGGCTAAATGTTTTAACTGAAGGGTCGCATACAAAACTGAAATGGAAGGGCAGGCAGCATAGACATTCGACATGGATGGGTGGGCAGCATAGAAAACTGAAATGGAAGGGCGGATAGTGTAGAAAACTGAAATGGAAGGGGCGGATAGTGTAGAAAACTGAAATGGAAGGGCGGATAGTGTAGAAAACGGAAGTGGAAGGACAGACCGCCAAAAAAAATATGTCATCAATAATGTAAGTATAAAAAATTACCCCCTCAAGCAGCTGCTTGTCACAGAGGTCTGACAGGAGCCTGTCAGTTTATATGCCATAGTAGAAGGTCTGTGAGGATGGTAGGACCTTAGCAGAAAAACAATTAATGGGTCCGTTCCATGGCCTAGTGGTTAGCACGCTTGGCTACTGGTTTAAGGGACCTGGGTTCGAGCCCCGGGTAAGGGCATGGATGTGTGTGTTGTTTTTCTGCTGAGGTCCTGCCATCCTCACAGACCTTCTACTATGGCATATAAACTGACAGGCTCCTGTCAGACCACTGTGGTAAGCAGCTGCTTCAGGGGGTATTTATTAATGTAGGTATAGCCAACGCAAAAAAAATCAAAAGTGAAGCATAAACAATATAATTGGATTAAAATTAATTATTTTAATGTGCATTCTTTTCGCCGAAGTTGGATTTCTTGTTCTCTGTACGTGCTTTTACCCCTTTTACAAATTTAATTTATCGGTCATCAGTATCTCGCGAGCGGCACAAAAAGAGGTGACGAGCCGTAGTTTGCCCAGACGTAGTCTGTGGTTAGGATCTCTAGCTATAGACTCAATAGGTCTGTATGTTTCAGAGATGATTACTGTGAGATCGAGTCAGGATCTAGTTAAAATTAGGGGAGGGAAAAAGTGACTTTCCCTCCTATTTTAGATGGTTTGGTTTTCAATCATTACCTTGCAAAACATGTGTAATGTACATTCTAAACGGGGTTTGTTTGTTTTTTTGCCTTCTTTCCGGTTATTAACATTCTTAAAGGGGGTAAAAAAACTAAGCTGGCACGAGTTATGCAATCTGACATTGGAACGTTGGGTTGTTTTACCTCTGAGCGGCACTTTTTTGCACACCATGGGCTAAATGGCCAGGTCACATGGACCCCGAAGGCTCAGAGAAGGTTGGGAGAGGGGACCCACTGGAACAGCTGTTGAAAGACAGATGATAGCCTCCCGTCAAGGCCATCTAGCGTGTTCTTTAACGTGCACAGGGTATGGCTCTTCCGCACACGGGGCCACGGCTTAACGTCCCATCCGACGGACAGGGGCCCTTCCAAGCCCATCGGTGTCCCCTACTGACCGTGGGCAGGGCGGGGAATTTTGCGGAGATAAATCTCAACGCTGACCCAGCTGGGACTCGAACCTGGGAACTGCAGATTACGAGCCTGGCGCGCTACCGACTGAGCCACCCTGCCCCAACAGTGGAACGATATCCTTGACAAATATTTGATACCATATTATGAGGCATTAAACATATATTATCATCATTTAGAATGAAGATGATACCATTCAGTATAGAATAGATCTGGGCAAACGTTTTAGCCGAAGCGTTGCATAGGAAGCTGAAATGGAAGGCTGGGCAATCAAAAAATATGTAATCAATAATGCAAGGCAAAAATAATTGCCAAGGCAAAAAACAAAATGTAAAGTGAAACATATAAAATATAATTTTATTAAAAATTGATCATTTTAATGAGATTTTTGTCCCCCAAAGGGGATAGGGCTAGTAGTTTACGCGCCAGACTCGTAATCTGCAGTTCCCAGGTTCGAGTTCCACCTGGGCCACGTTGAGATTTATCTCCTCAAAACTCCCCGCCTTGCCCTCGGTCAGTACGGGTCAACGATAGCTTGGAAAGGCCGCCATCAATCGGATGAGACGTTAAGCCGTAGCCCATGTGTGGGATAGTCGTATCTTGCGCACGTTAACACACGCTGGATGACCTTGACGGGAGGCTATGATCTGCCTCCTAACAGCTGCCCAATGGTTCCCCTCCCCTAAACTTCTCTGAGCCTTCGGGGTCCTTGTGGCCTCTGGCCATTTAGCTCATTATGTGAAAAAAAAATGCCGCTCAGAGGTAAACAACCCAACCCCAGAAGATCACTGATATCATGATTAAGGATAAAGAAATTTTGTTGAGAGGTATGCATTCATTTCATAGAAGACATCCATCTTTTAGAGACCATTTCATTCTCTTTCCACGAAATACTCTCAAAAAAATTTTTTTTTCTCAATGCGATATTTTTTGCATAATGTGTTTCTTTTTAAAATTCTTCAGCCAAATTCGGGGTCTCCTAATTTTATTCACATTTTATTAATTTTAATCTCTCGAAAAATATTAGAATACTAGCTATACCCCTCATTGACAAGTTCCTAATTTCCACCACTCCACTTACAATTAAATCATGTCTAACGTTTGGCGTTAAACATATGCCCATTGCCACCTTCATTTTGAGATTTCGACACGTACCCTCTCACAACGTACCACCCCATTCACAAGGTAGGCGACAGCAGCGCCAACAGAAATCTCGGACACTTTTCGAGGGATCTCTCCTGACCCACGACACTTAGGAACCCAATCTGTAACCCCAACAGGGTTGGAACTATAAGATACACCCATCAATTTTAGCACCGATCGCTGAAGTAGTTGATGAACCACGGGGAAACTACCAAATTCTGCCACGTGTCACGTCACACATGACATCGTCGATGGTAGGAATTGACAGTTTCCCGTGGTTCCGTGGAAGGAATTTTGGCTATTATATGATGATAGCCGTCCCGTGGCCGAGTGGTTAACGCGCTTGGCTACTGATCTAAGGGACCTGTTTTCGAGTTTGTGCCGTTTTTCTGCTGAGGCCTTCTACTATGGCATATAAACTGACAGACTCCTGTCAGACCTCTATGGCAAGCAGCTGCTTGAGAGGGTATTTATTATTATTTTTATATATGATGATAATGGTTTACGAGATCTGCCAATGCTCTCTATTTTTCATGTGTGTTTATATCAAGAACCGGATCACCGATGTGTATCCTAAATATACAACAGTTCGGCATTTATATATTTTACAATATCAAATACCCTTATAGGTATTTCATTGTTATTTTAAAATCAATTAATGTTGGGAAGAGCAAATCGGATTCCCTCAGCCGTGCACAAAAATCCCTAGGCAGTATGTTAAAAGATGTCTGCACTTATTGGCAAGCAATTCTCATTTCATTGTGGGAAAAACGCTAGTAAAAGCGAAAGAGTCAACACAGGATATTTTTTCCAGAAGCCATTACCGGATATCGGATTGGTGTTCCAAGGGGCTACAATCCCTCTCCCCCCTTAAGAATGCTAATAAGGGTAATTAGAGGTAAAAAATTTTAAACTTACCTATATTTCTTCCATTTTTTAAGAAATGTTTTAAACACCTCTAAAATGGAGTGGAAATTTTATACTGCAATGAAATCCAGTCCCTTTTACCATTTTTCGGCTGGATTCAGTGTATTGTCCCATTCCCCACCTTTATTTTTTTCTTGTAGATCCTGTCCCTGCGAGAAGCTATGCATTTCCCACGATCAGAGAGCTGACCGTTAAGAAAAAAATACCATAAACGTGAAACGAGGTGTCTCGGAAACACCAGGAATTTATTAGTAGAATCAACTATTTCTGAAGTTGAACTCTTCGCATATTTGGGACAGAAGTAAAATATACATCTTTCAAAATTTCTCCTTTTTCACAATTTTATTCTTTTTTTACAATCTTCATTCTAATGTTTCGTTTTTTGAAGTATAAATGTTATAGAAAAAATATAATAAGAACTTATATTTTTTTCTCAATAATTAAGTGACTAAAAGCGAATTGTTGAGGACTGTCAACCACATCATTATTGTTTCTACCATTGTGCCAGGAAAACCGAAAGTTCTTCTTCTTTAGATGAAGGGTTTTTCTATACATCGAAGGTATATGATAAAGGTCTGAATTTCATCTCTACAAAGGGAAGGGAGTATTCCATTTTCCATCTCCTCCATTCAATCCCACGTTCAGCAATCTTGTGTTCAGTAACTTTACGATAGCGTCCATTCAGGTTGGCATGATAGCACGACACGAACCACCACCCTGATTCGAAATGCTGAGCACAGCCTTCACGTGCCTTGTCATTGTCTCTGTCTTTTGTGCTGAAAATCTGCCCAGAATGATAAGATAACGCATCTCCTGCAAAAGAAATACAATTAAATATTTCAGTTCGGAAAATATTGAATTGTAATCTTACTAAAATTTGCCTTGTAACGAGTTTCCATATCTTCAAGCATTTAGGGAACACTTTCACAGTGCATAATGGGGAGTATCTAGGGGGGTTCCTGAAAATAAATCATCAAGGATGTTGACTGATGTTACAAGATGGAAGATGACTCCAGGATATCCTGGACCACTTAAGCTGCATAATAAATCTGGCCTCAACAAGTGATATTGATTCCTGTATATTTTTTAAAGGACAGAAGATACTTCTCTACAGAAAGACGCAGATAACCTAAATCTGTTGTCCTTGTTTCCCTTACAACAGAGAACTGTCCTGGTTTCCCATACAACAATTTTGAATTGTCCTGTTTTCCCATTTCTCTACAGAATCATTTCCATTCCTCTACAGAAAGACGCAGATAATTTACATCTTCTGTCCTGGTTTCCCATACAACAGAAAACTGTCCTGGTTTCCCATACAACAATTAAGAACTGACCTGGTTTCCCACACAACAGACAAGCACATACACGCTGTTCCAGGACGCAAACGCTGACCCCACATCCGGACCCCAGTATGGTTCTACCAAGCACGTACCTAGGATTTAGTTTAGTTTCCGTATGGGATGGGGGGCTGAGAATAAGACTTCAGTAAGATTTCACAATTACTAAAATATTCCACAGAACAAGAAAGGTTAAAATGATTAAAATTATGCAAAAATCACATGTTTTGTATTTCAAAGCAGGTAGACATAAAATTTAATATAAGACAACTGGGTTTTTTTTTGTGGGGGGAGTGATTTGGACAACTAGGTTCCCCTCCTCCCGTATACGTCCCTCCGTTCTGCCTTATAGTGAGCAGCTTTAAAAGAAATAATATTATTCATGTTTTACAATTGAATAAAGCATAACTCTGCTTACGTAGACTATCTCGGACACTGCAATTTTGAAAACGAGATAGCTTCCGAGACTACCTCGGTAAGAACCTAAAAATATTTCATTTTTAGTTCAAATGTGTAAATGCGATGTCTTGTTTTAAGTCTGTACGATTAAGAAGAGATGGTATTGCCTTCTCATTGAGAATGGTGAAATATTAACCAGTGCATAGATTAAAGATTTCAAAAAATTAGGAGAAGATGACGCAGATGTGGGGAACTTTAATTTCCAATACTTCTTAATCATGCCTTTATTGATGACTTGATGTGTAAATGAGTAGAATGTTATCTGTTTCTGCTTGCCTCACCAGATGTCTGATCTAAGTAGCTTAAAAACTTGGTTTCCTATTTTTAATAAGTTTCTGCATTGATTTTGAACTAAAATTTGAAATCAGGTTACCTCAACGAATTTATAATCTATGCACTATTTTGCTTTTCGCAGTTAAAAAAGTATAGCTGAGAGCTGCGTCAATGGAAACACTAGATCCTTACCAATGGGAAGCTACTCTTCTCATTTTAGGAACAAGTAAAGCAAATTTTTAATGGTGTCTTATAACTTATCGTAGCCTGAATGGCAGCTATTGCCGTGACCAAAAATGGTGTCCATCATCTGCATATGCTGAAGTATTTGTTCATTTAGAGCAGAATTGTAGTAGGACACGGGCATCTGGAATAAATGACTCAAAAGTACTAAAAAGAGAGTTAAAAATTATATCGAGGATTAAAATTAAAGTGCTAAACATTTTCTCTACTACAATGCATTTTTTCAATATAGTGGTTAAAATACTAGCTATGCATACATACCAGCATTTCCTTTGTAATCTTTTACATGCAGGGTGTAATTGCTATCTTCTGCAGTAATCCAAAATTTCTCATAGATAGCATAACGGCTGTTGTTGTCCCAGTCTTTCAAGTCCACTCTCAGAGAATACAATCTCTGGTTGGTGAGAGAAAATAAACGGTCGTTTCCTGCAGAAAAAAAGAAAAAAAATTCCATCAATTATTATTTTGCGAATTTCAAGAGAGATGAGGAAAACAGACAATGAAAGTCTGAAAAAAATTTCATAATAATGAATATTTAGCTATTTCTGGAAATCGTAATTTAAAAACTTCCCCATACTGAAGTTAAGTCATATTACACTTCTTGCCAATAGTTAATCACATATCAATAAAATGTTCATATCTTGAATTATATTTGGAATCGAGTTTCTCGAGATGAAAAGGAACAGAGAAATCCGATGCTGAAATATCGTGGATTCAGCATCGTCTGCTGTTAGAGAAAACGCATTTGTTTTCGTTTTAGGGTCATGAAATCGACCTGAAACAGAAGCAGTTAAAAGATCTGTCATAACGGATATTTTGTGTCTGAGACTGCATGTAGCTGTGAAGTCAGCTATTCAATCAGTCACTCTACAACAAGGCTAGTGGTTTAGATTTTCAATGCACTAGATGTTTTCATTTTATGAAATTCGAGTAGTCTTTTTTTCTCAGGCCTGTGATTAAGAGAGAAAATTTATATAGGCCAGAGGAAAAGGCAGAAAAAAACCCTAAAGTACTGCAATTATATAGCAAGTTTTTTCGACAGAAAATAAATATCTTGTTCTGCTTTCGTCTTTTGTTTTGACATATTCTTCTCTGGTTTCAGATTCGTTATAATTCGGAAATTAATTTGATCATTTTTTTTTATTCGCAAACAGTAATGTGAATTTCTGTTTTATCTTTGTAATAGATCGGTAAATATAGATTATTTCATTCCAACGTATGCATTATATTAATACTAATGATTTCCGCATATCCAAATTTTTATATTGATTTCAAACTTTTGAACTCACCAATACTAAGCAAAGTGGCGCAACCAGTGCTGCTTAATATTTGCATGCAAAAATAATCCAGCGAAACAAATGACACGAAAGGTGATGAGAATCTTCCATTTGTTCACCATCTGTCTCCCAACAGCAGTCCTATGGGTCTCCTCCCCCAACCCTTCTCTGAGCCCTCGGGGTCCTTGAGACCTGGTCAATTAACCGATTTGTGTGCAACACGTGCCACTCAGTGGCAAAACTAACCAACCCTACCCTTCATTTAATGTGTAATATTCATAAGTTTACTTCTAAAACGGTTGTTGGAGTTCATTTTTCAACTATTAGAGATTTAAAGAATTGAAAATTTATATAATACTTATTACGTTCCAATTTTTATTAGAGGAAAGTTTTATTATTTCTAAATGTGATAATTAGTCAAGAAAAGTGTCCTTAACAAGATCGATAAGAATGATACGTAGAAAAGTGTGTAGGGTCCACGTGTCACAAGATTCTTTTTTGAATCATTTGTTCATGCGACGTATTATTTTGATTATTTTTTTCTTGACCAAAATAGATGTTTACCACATAATATTCATGTTTCCAACTTTCCGATTTGTTTATACCACTTCCTCTTATTGTCAGTAACATAGGATATAAATGCTTATATGATTTATTTATATGTGTATTATTATTTTTACATATATATACATATAGGTAGAGGTAAACACTATCACCATAATAATGAACTGCTTCGATGCACTTAATATTTTGAAGAGAAATAGCTGCAGCATGTGATAACATTGCTAATAAAATCCTTCATCGGTTAAGCTAATGAAACAATAAAATTTCTCCAAATTAAATCTCTCAACAGCATGAAAACGACAAACGCTACAAAGGAAGAATCAATTGGCTCAAGTCCCTTTCACTATACTTGGCAGATATTCGTCATTTCTGTAAGGAAATGTTTCCTTCAAATAAAAGTGGATCGTTGGGAAGTTGTTTGCTTCAGTTTCACTATGAACATGTCCTCATCATTGCTAGTCTTAATGTGATCCATCCTCAACGATCACTTATTCCATTTCTAAGCTGAAATTAGAATTCGAAAGCGAAACATGGTAGGTGTTATTCACTTCGTCAGTCATTTAGAAAAAAACAAAACTGAAATAGGTATAATAAATTAAACTAAAAATAAATGATACTTACCAAGCCAGAAGTCCTCTGAGATGTTTCCAAATCCTCTTTTATACGTATTCCAATCTTTATTAAAGTAGTCATATGGTTTCCGGTAATCTCCTCTTCTTTGAAACACCTTCAAATAAAAACAGCGCAACTAATAAGTTTCCTATTTCTTTGAATCCTTTTACATGCAAGAAACCATTGCATCTGTTAAGCTAAATCACAGTTTATTATTCATAGTAATCCTGGTTGATCAAGGGTATAGCTTTCAACCGAAAGAGATATTCCTTTAGACTAATGCATGCCAAATGACCAAGTCGTGCTGGAGTAGGTTTTTCCATATGTCCTTCTTTTTGCCTCAAAAATTTGTCGGCTTGCATTTTGAACAAACAAGAAAATGTCCTCCTTTTTCTACATAAACTCATAAGAATGTACTTTAAATTAAATACGCATTTTTTGCATTTTTAATTTTTTAAATTTCTTTTACCCAAGAACAAAGTTTTCCTGCAGTACCCAGCTCCCTAATGACTATGCCAATTAAGGTAAAAATAATCTTTATTGCTTATCAATTATAGATAAAAATCTGCCCATGTTTTAAAGTGTTAATGCTAAAAGTATTATGCCATTTTCTTACTGAATTGTTAGCCATTACTTCAAATATACTTGGTAAAAAAGTTTTATTTCATTTTTACAAATTGAAAACATAACCACCTTCGTCTCTTATTTCTAGCTTTTTTTCCTCCTTTGTCCTCCATTTCTAGCCCTTTCGTTCTCCTATTAGAACATTGGTATCTGGCAACCCTAACCCGCAACGAACTTGGATATCTGCCGCCTCTTTCTCCAAGTATGCTCTTCTATTAATAATTAATTCAGCTAAATTTAATGTCATGTTTAAAAAGAAAGTAAAATTCATCTGTTGAGAAAAAAAGTCATAATTACTCCAGTCAACCTTAGTGCAGTTGCAGTCATTAGTTTGTTTAAAAATTTTCCGCCCATAAAAAACATGTCTCCAGGTGCAGTGGCTTGTGGGATACCGACGCCTCTCCAAATGACGATGCTCTTTTAATATCTGAACCTATGATATTGCATGACACTACCAATTGACACTACCGATAGAGGGAGGGGATTCACTCAATCCGTAACGCACCAGGCTCGTATTCAACCGTTCCTAGGTTCGGGTCCCACCTTCGATAACATCGAGAATTTTATCTTTTAAGCCCCACCATTTAGCCGGGATCAAAATTATTCTTAATCCGCTCTACTAAAACTGCTTCTTTCCAACCATCGATCAAAAAACTAAAGCACATGACTGTTCGAGTTAAGATAGGTTTACAAATGGGTCCTAATTATGGAGCTATCGTATTTTAAAAATTTGTCGTGATTAAATATTGGAAAAAATAAGTTATTATTAATTCCTCAATACCAAACGGGGGCAGGAATTTGCTCAGTCTGTAGTGTGCCAGGCTCGTAATTTGAAGGTTCCCAAGTTCGAGTCCAACATTTCTCAATATTGTCTTTGCTCCTTCCTACACACGGTAAGAAGACACCGATGGGCTTAAAGAGGTCGCTGGTTTATCGAAATGGAGGTAAAGCCCCATGTGCTTATGTTACAATTATGCTAATATTAAAATGGTTGCTGAATCTTTTGTTTGGGCAAAATATGTGAAAGTTAGGGTGTATAAAAGAGGATTCATTGAATCTTTTTTTCTTTATTTAATTTGTGATTAAACCCGCACAGCTACTCGCTTATCTGCGATCATGCCATAGCGGGATTCGAACCAGGACACTGGAAGTTGCAGTGTTACCGAGAACCAACGCCACCAAGGCGGAAAGAGCTCTTCTGATTTCAATCTAAACATTTTAATCGAAATGATCTCTGAGTCGTATTAATAATGCCACCATATGGTAATGCTTTCCAAAATATTAATCTATGATAAATTTTATTGATTAATAAGTGTTTTACAAAAATATTTTCGATATCAAAGTACTTTATAGTAAAACAAGGAAAATCTATTGCTACTCTTTCTTTTGAAATGCCCACTCTACACACAGAGGAGTATATGATATCAGACATACTTACGGTCCAACCTCCACCGTCTGTGGCCATATCACAATAAACATCCACACTCCCAATAACGATCCGATTTATTGGCCAAATTTTGTACACACCACTTATGTTATGGCCGCACTGAAGAATTTCTTCGCAATCCATTGGCTGTGGCTTGCAGGGATTACGCTCCATTTTGCTAATGGCTTTCGTTATATCTGTAACGAAAACCAAATTACTATTTTTTATATATTATGATTCCTACAGATAAATAACAGTTCCATAGAAAATATTGTTTGCATTTGGTGGGATACGGCCTCGTGACCTCCTCATGACATATCAGGTACTCTTCGCTGATGCAAAATTTCTCGGGCATAACCATTTTCATCAAAATTGAGTAATTACTGCATAATTTCTGCCTGTCCTGTATTCTACTTTTCCAAAACTTAAAAAACTGAGATTAGCGGTGTTAACTCTTAGGTTTGTTTCAATCAACAACTTTAAATATAGGTTTAGCTAAAGATAATTTAAATGTAGAGAAAATATCCTGCATATATCGGCATCTTTTTTACATGAATACTCCATTCTATATTTGATCCAAGTTCAAAAACCAAATTTTTCAGAGAGCAAAAGCATATAACACTGTTTGTTGACAAAACTTTAAAATTCACATATCAGTTTTTTTTTCATCTTACCAGAGATTTGCATTAAAATCTATCAAAAGATTTCTTTCTAAACTGCAATTTGAAGGAGTGAAGTAAGGTTCATATTATATAGAACCAGGCCCAAATCTAGAACAAAATCGACGGGGGGGGGGGGGGGAGGCAAGAAACACAATCGAGACAAAAAAATGAAAAAGGGGAGAGTCAAGGCAAATGATTTCCCATCCAGTATGACATTTTCCCTTCCGTTTTTCGGTTCTTAAAGATATTTTTGAAAAATGCATGAAATATATATGTTTTACAAATATTTTGCATTTTCCCCCACTCTCGCATTCTGAAAGGAGGGCCAAGCCTCCCCCCCCCAAACACACACACACACACACCTTGATTCTGCCCTGCATAGAGCAATCTCATCCAAACGGCAACTCACTGCAAGCCGACTTGCTGCTCATAACACAAATAATCAATATCCTAAATTTTGTTCATTCCTTTCAATTTTTTGATATTTTTAGGTAATATAACTAAAAGATTTTGCCCATTTCCATAGCAACCACCAAAAACGTATATTTTTGTTTCTTAACCAAGATAATTTTGAATTCTTTGAAAATATAATTTTTTTTTCAAATGATTACTCATTACAAATTCATGTTTGTGTTTTAAATAGCAAAATTTTTCTTGCAACTCTTTAAGAAAATAATTTTCTTCCAAGTGGTTCATCAAAAAATTAAGATTGGACAGGCCTCACATAAAGGAAATACAACATACTCTACATACGTAAGTTTCCAAAGCTGCTACGAAATACTTAACACTTACCATGAGACTGAATGTTCGTCGAGACGTTCTGTGATTCCTCCAAAAGATTTACAACGAAATCAAGAAAACCAACTACTTTCAAAATACCATCGTCTCCAGAAGAGCATGTATCCTCTGCATGCAGTTTCCACATAAATAACTTGCAAAAGATCAACGAATATAAAATCAAATCTCTTACGATCATCTTTCAAGTTCTTTAAGAAAGAAAAAGTTGCGTTTTATGGACAAGTTATCCTGAAGAATGTAATCCACGGTGAAGTGGATTATAGCCAGTATTCGTCTTCTCATTGCTAAAATACATTTTAAAATCCTGCATAGTATCTTTCACGCATGCACAACATCCTGCATATTCCTTCTACCCACCAATCATTCTCCATTCAACTAAAAACACATGTTGCGAATTCCTCGAAAGTTTCACCATTGATAAATTACATTCTATGCAGTGTGAAAAACGAAGTAATCTAAAAGACATTAGAGAACATCTACAGCAAGTATTCCTGAAGCGTTTTTTGTTAATGTTAATGTGATGCATCTGTTTTGTTCCTGTATCAAGTATCAGTATTGCACAGCCAGCATATGTATATTTGAAGATTGCACCAAGAGACCAATTACATATCTCAACATTAAATGATCGATTCGCTTAAATTACATCTAAACCTTTTCCATCTCGGTATTGCATCTATCAGTTCAAAGGCATTTTTAAAATCTAAGAGTCATTCAATAAAATCCACGATAGAGTCTCCAAACGAAAGCATTTCGTGTGCGATAAAGATAAAATATTATAGTTTCGTTTCAAGATATAAAACAGTTCTTACAAATGTAAGTCAGTTCGACTAAGTCTCTGAGTGTCCTAAACAAACAAGATGATCTCCATTTCAGATCGGTGACAGCGATCCCTCAATTAACGAGATGCTACTTGATATCGCAGGCAGAGAAAAAATAAAAGACTCTCTGAAGAAACAAGCCACATTAAAATGCTTGCTTGTAGGATATTATATGCATCTAATGTATAAATACTTCCTAAATATTTATGATTCATATATTTCTTATAATAAGTTGTGAATTGGATACCTATTAAAAAACTGAATTTAAAATAAACGTGACTGTTGTCACTGAATTTATTATATTATTTCAATAGCAGAGATTTTTTGTTTCTTTTGTTTTAGTTGTATCATTCCCTGATATCTGCACGTTTTAGAGAATACTGAAGAGTCTGCCATACACAGTCGAAAGTATTTTTGAAACTTTATTTAACCTACTTAGTAGTTTGTTGAAAGAAAGGAACTGGAAGTATCACCTTCATCACAAAGAGGCCACATTCCTGCTAAAATCTGTGTGAAAAGTATTCTTAGCTGCTGCTTAATTTGTGAAAAAGTTCACAAGAAATTCATGAGATGTCCGTAAGAGACGATTGCATTCTTTTTCGTGGTTTGCTGATACATCCACTCCTTCCAATCACACATTGTCAGATGAACTCTTCTGAGAAAAGGATGCCCAAACCGCCATGGCACCTGTACTATATTATCTAGGGTGCTCAATTAGATTTTCCTGTTGCACAAATAAAATTCCATTAATCATGGCGTTGGGGAATATTTACGAACTCGGGTGCAAATTCCAAATATTGCATACCTTAACTCTCCCAGCGGAAATTTTTTTTAATTCTGATATAAAACCTAAGCATATAAATTATTTTTATCATAAAACTCAATAGATATAGATCTGAACCCGCCAGATGAGGAAGAGGGACAAAGGCTTAGAAGATCTCTCTGTTTCTGAAAGAGAATGAGATGGATTGGTTGGTTGGTAGGGTTTTAATGGCGCATTAGCAACTAACGCTATAATGCGACATACAAATGTCCGTAAGAAAAAAGATAAAAATCGTGTAAACCTTAACCAAATTTTAAAAGAAACCACAAGAATATACTAAGAATGTAAAGCAATAAAAAGAAACCTAATTGATAATAGAAAAAAATTTATAAATAGGTTATAAATGTAAAAGTAACCCAGGTGTAAGCGACCTAGGTTAAATATTGGAATAAAACTATATCCGAGTAATATATCCTGTAAAAAGTAAAAATTCAAAGACAGCATAAAAACAACAATGAACAGATAACAAATGTCCTAGTGTAAGGGGCTCGGACGTAAAATCATGAAATGTAAATAACAAACGTCGTTCTAGATTTAAACATGGGCAATGAATTAAAATATGTTTGATAGTTAAAATGGTGTCACAAAACTTACACTTCGGTACGTCATCTGCCCGTAGAAGAGGAGAATGAGTAATAAATGAATGACCTAAGCTGAGCCGACCAAGTACAACTTCCTCCTTGCGATTCCTGCGGTAACAAGACTGCCATGGTTTGATGATAGGTTTGATCTCAAAGAGCTTGTTCGTAAGCTGTTCTGACCAAGATCTCTGCCACTGTGCTCGGAGCTCGATGGTAAAACGCTGCCGGAAATCCTGATAGGGAAACGGCAACGGAGAGTCGGACTGGGGCGTGGCTGACTTGACAGTAGCATCTGCCAAGTCATTGCCCCTAATTCCGACGTGACCGGGCACCAAACAGAAATGGATGGTGGTGGTGGCGGCCAGACGATCTAGTTGCTGGCGGATCTTAGTAAGAAGTGGGTGAGGCCGATGCCTCACCGAGATTAAAGCCTGTAGCGACCTAAGCGAGTCGGTGTAAAGCACACACCAACGATGATGCTTAGTCGCCATGTGGTCCAAGGCGAGGCTGATAGCGTGGAACTCTGCAGTGAAGATGGAACACTGCAGTGGAATCTGGTCTGCAATGATTACATCACAGCAGACCATGGCTGATCCCACTGATGTGCCGGACTTCGAGCCATCTGTGAAGACAAACAAGAAGTCCGGGTGCTCAGCACGATGGCTGGCAAAGAGTTGGCGGTACACAGAGACGGGTGTAAAGGCCTTCCCCGTCCTGCACACGGAAAAATCACAGGAAGGGGAAACAGCGAGCCATGGTGGAAGTGGCTCAGCTGTCGTCTGTGCAATTCTATCGAGACTGATGTTAATGTCTCTGAGGTAGCCTCGGACACGCAAACCAAAAGGACGAATGGCAGTCGGCCGATTTGTGTAAAGCATTTCCCACTTGGGACTGCGGTTTCAGCCAGACAGGGATCGCAATTTAGATGCATATTGTAGGGACAACTGCTGACGGCGAAGAGATAAAGAGGATTCGTCGGTCTCAATGTAAAGACTCTGGACCGGTGAAGTGCAGAAGGCTCCCGTGCAAACACGGAGAGCCTGGTGATGAAGGGGGTCCAGCACCTTCACCACCGAATCCCAGGCCGAGTCGTACACCTGGGATCCGTAGTCCAGTTTCGATCGGACAAGTGCAAGGTACAGGCGGAGCAAAGAACATCGGTCCACCCCCCCAAGAAAGGGAGGAGGGGACCTTGACAATGTTCAATGCCCACATGCACTTGGACCTGAGATGTGGAATATGAGGTAAAAAGGTCAATTTCCGGTCGAAGATGAGACCGAGAAACTTGGTCTCCGCCACAACTGGAATGATGTTACCCCCGAGCAGCAGCTCGGGATCTAGGTGAAGATTACATTTGTGGAAAAAGTGCACACATGCGGTCTTCTGTGGGGAGAACCGAAACCTGTTTGCCGTCGCTCAAACCGAAAGATTGTTCACGGCAATTTGCAGTTGTCTTTCAATGACTCTCATGCTGGCCGAAGAGCAAAAGATGCTAAAGTCATCAACATAGAGGACATTGCCTATTGATGGAGGAAGTTGTCTAATTATAGAATTAATCTTGACAGCGAAAAGCGTAACACTCATAAGGCAGCTTTGTGGCACCCCGTATTCTTGGCGGTACTGCCGCGACAGAGTGTTACCGACACGGGCACGAAAAGAACGTGTCGATAAGAAGTTGGAGATGAAGATCGGCATGTCACCTCTCAAGCCGAAACTGTGGAGGTCACGAAGAATGCGAATCTCCAAGCCATGTCGTACGCTTTTTCGATGTCGAAGAAAATTGACACCAGGTGCTCTCTACGTAAAAATGAGTTTCTGATAGCCGAATCGAGGCGTATCAGATGGTCAAGAGTTGACCGTTACCTGCGAAAGCCACACTTGGTGTTGGAAAGAAGGTTGTGGTGTTCTAAATACCAGATGAGTCTGGCATTTACTATTCTTTCCAACACTTTGCACACGCAGCTGGTCAACGCGATGGGACGATAATTGGAAGGAATCTTAGGATCTTTGCCAGGTTTGGGGGAGGCCAAGACGATGGCCTCCCTCCAGGAGTCCGGAAACTGCTCCTCAAGAAAAATGCGATTCAAGAGTCGGAGCAGTCGATCCTTACTCGATAGTGACAGATGTTGGAGCATGGCATAATGGACATTGTCTGGCCCTACAGCAGTGGTACGAGAAGAGTTCAGAGCAAGGCGAAGCTCATCCACTGTGAATGGCCTGTCGTAAGGCTCCAGGCCATTCGAGTGGAAAGACAGCAGAGAGCGTTCCACCCTGCTCTTCTGGGCCAGAAACTCGGGGGAGTAAGAGGAAGAGGAGAATGACTCCCCCAGAGTATGAAGGAAGAGGAGAATGAAGAGTATGAAGGAAGAGGAGAATGACTCCCCCAGAGTGTCGGCAATTGCTTTGGGATCAGCAATTGCCTGTCCATTGTGCTCCAGGATCGATAACCAGTGGGACGTGTAGTTCCCACCCATCTTCCAGACTTTATCCGACACGACCTTAGAAGTGGTCGTGTGGGTGATGGAAGACATATACTTGATCCAAGATTCCTTCTGGCTCTGGCGTCGGACGAAACGAGCTTTCGCCCTGGCGTGTTTGAACATTTCGAGGTTGGGGGACGTCGGATATCTCCGAAACACCCCCCAAGCCTTGTTCTGAGCCTTACGAGCTGTGGAGCATTCTGGATTCCACCACGGTTTCGGAAAGCGAGGAAACCGTGTAGAAGTTTGAGGAATGGTTGATGCAGCTGCATCTACGATACAGTCCGTTATCTCCGCTACTGCGACATTGATGGGCTCCTGGCTGACAGAGTGGTCATCGAGCTTAGAGAGCAGCTCAAAACCACCCCAGTCAGCCCGATCGAGCCTCCACCGCGGGACGCATGAAGGGCTGCAAGCCCCCCCATGGGAGTGGTACACACCACAGGGAGGTGATTGCTTCCATAGGGGTTGTCTTCGACCTCCCATGTAAAGAGGGGAAGGATCGAGGAGGAGCAGATGGTAAGGTCGATGGCAGGGAAAGAGCGGGTTGGCGAGTGAAAGTAAGTACTGACGCCAACCGGTGTTCAACAGGGAGTGAGAAGGATCCAGGAGCCACTGCTCCAGGACCCCCGCCCCTCCCGTTGGTGTCAGCATTGCCCCAAAGTGGACTGTGTCTGTTGAGGTCCCCCATAATGAGGAAGGGGGTCGGCAGCTGCGAGACGAGATCATCAAGGTCTTCCTGGAAGACGATGCTCCCAGCTGGAAGATATACATAGCAGACAGTCAGCGAGAACCCAACAAAGAGACAGATGGCTACCACCTTTAAGTTGGTGGTGAGGGGCACGACCTGGAATGGAGAATGGTTGCTCACGAGGATGGCGACACCCCCGCGAGCTGGACCATCTCCATCCCAGTCCCGGCGAACTAGTGAAAAGTGCCGGATCGAGGGATCTGTGTCTGGCTGCAAATATGTCTCCTGAAAGCACACACAGATGGGCTGGTGTGCCTGAAGGAGGGCCTTGATGTCATCAAGATTCCTCTATAATCCACGATAATTCCATTGTAGGAATGTGGCAATCTCAGAAGAGTGGGCTGACGACGAATTCCTATTCAACTTAACCGCCGCAGAGGACGGTTTAGTGAATAGGGGGCAGTCGGTATCCTTGTCCTCGGAATCGTCCGAGGGGCATGGATTGGTGACCGCCGTTTGTGGTGCAGTGATTTTATTTTTCGGCCCCGGTGGGGGGCCCTTAGGTTTGAAATGTTTTGCTGTCTGAGGACGGGGAGGAGGAGGCCTTCCGGTGGAAGTGGAAGGCTGATTTGCAGGAATAGAAACCGGGGTAGATGTCGAGGTCGACACCAGACTCGGTTTTGCCTGCGTCAGGAGGTACTTTGCCGCGGGCGAGAAAGACTCAGTAGGTGGTACACTGATGTCAGTCTGCACCGCCACCGAAGTCATTGGAACGATGGGCTTTCCAATGACTGCATTGGCATGGGAAACCTTGCCAGGCAGGGCAGGAAGTGCAGCAAGCTTTCTCGCCTCAGCATAAGAGATGTTATTCATGACTTTGAGGCGTTGTACCTCCTTTTCCTCCTTCCACTTTGGACAGTCGCGGGAGTACGCCGGATGTTCGCCACTGCAGTTCACACAGCATGCCTTTTCTGCTGTGCAGTCAGGATCCAGATGATCCTTACTGCCACAGTGAGCACAGGTAGGCTTGCCCCTGCATGCTGTGCGGGCATGACCGTACATCTGACACTGAAAACAGCGCAGAGGGTTCGGTATATACGGCGTACCTCACAATGTAAATAAGGCCAGGCATGGCGTGTTAAATGTTACAATCAGCACCCGGGTGGGTGTCAATTTCCCATCACGACGTGTCGAAACCCGGTGGACCGCTGTTACTCCTTGAGGTGTGAGCTCCGAGAGCATTTCCTCCTCAGTGACTTTGAGGAGGCCCCACTCGGTGATTACACCCCGAGAGGAATTCAAAGTTTCATGGGGAGTGACTTCGACAGCCACCCACCTATTTCTTTGACATTCAGGAGTAGTTCGGAGTGTTTAGAACAAGCGGTCTCAACCTGCAAGTCGCCAGATCATAAGCGCTTGACGGATTTCGGCTCTCCCGCAAGACCTTTCAAACCTTTGTTGACGGAAAAAGGGGACATGTCCCCAAGTACCTGATCACCCATGGAATGGATGATCAAGAACTTCGGGAGCGAAGGCACAGACACAGAAGACGACGGCAGTAATAACGTAGACAAACAAGACAGGGAGTCATGTCGAGCCCTCTTGTTGGCAGTGATCGCATTTTCATCATTCGCTCTCATGTTTGGTTTTGTGTGGTTCAGTGCCCGCTGTCCCCACCCTCCACGGAGTACAACAAGGGGACGCCCAGTCGGGCGCCAGGGCTACCCAGGCACTATACCCACACAGACAGTGAGCCAAGCCCTCACAAATAAATTGAAGAGAAATAAAAAGAGAAATGTGCAGAACAAAAACGTTCTACACAAAAGAAACAAAGAAAATATCAAAATTGTGAATGGCCAAACTGGCCTCACAAAGACAGGATAACGACAAAAGGAAAATAATCTGTGAGGAAACTTTAAACTTGTACCTGGACCGTGGGCAAGGTTACTCACCGCTCTGCACGGTTGACCCTAGCAGGACCTGCCCACCAGCCGATTGCTCCTGGGGGGGGGGGGGGAGTGGCCACCCCAGGAGCTCCCGTTTACCAGAAGCAGAGGCCAAAGCATTGTATAGCAGAGGCCCCGGAATCCGCTGCCCAGACCCGCGACAGACAGGCTCCCCAATGGCAAGACGGCCAATGGGGACCATTCCAGTCATGAGCTGAGGAGGGAAGACGGTGACCCCCGAGCAACTACCAGGATCCTCCTTTCCTGGGACATGGGTCGCCGCGCACGGCAAACATGCGGGCGAGCGTTTAGGACCCTGTGAAAGTAACCGAGTCAGCGGAACCTTCACAGGGTGGTCCCCCTCACCGCGTACAGGCGCTCACACCAAGGGGGACCTTGACGGGAGGCTATCATCTGCCTCCTAACAGCTGTCCAATGGTTCCCCTCCCCCAAACTTCTCTGAGCCTTCGGGGTCCTTGTGGCCTCTGGTCATTTAGCTCATTATGTGAAAAAAAGTGACGCTCAGAGGTAAACAACCCAACCCCAGAAGATCACTGATATCATGATTAAGGATAAAGAAATTTTGTTGAGAGGTATGCATTCATTTCATAGAAGACATCCATCTTTTAGAGACCATTTCATTCTCTTTCCACGAAATACTCTCAAAAAAATTTTTTTTTTCTCAATGTGATATTTTTTGCATAATGTGTTTCTTTTTAAAATTCTTCAACCAAATTCGGGATCTCCTAATTTCATTCACATTTTATTAATTTTAATCTCTCGAAAAATATTAGAATACTAGCTATACCCCTCATTGACCAATTCCTAATTTCCAACACTCCACTTACAATTAAATCACGTCAAATGTTTGACGTTAAACATATGCCCATTGCCACCTTCATTTACAGTTTTCGACACGTACCCACTCACAACGTACCACCCCATTCACAAGGTAGGCGACAGCAGCGCCAACAGAAATCTCGGACACGTTTCGAGGGATCTCTCCTGACCCACGACACTTAAAGAACCCAATCTGTAACCCCAACAGGGTTGCAACTATATGGTACACCCATCAATTTTACCATCGATCGCTGAAGTAGTTGATGAACCACGGGGAAACTACCAAATTCTGCCACGTGTCACATCACACATGACATCGTCGATGGTAGGAATTGAGAGTTTCCCGTGGTTCCGTGGAAGGAATT
The DNA here is from genome assembly GCA_038380435.1 of Ryuthela nishihirai. Taxonomy (NCBI): domain Eukaryota; kingdom Metazoa; phylum Arthropoda; class Arachnida; order Araneae; family Heptathelidae; genus Ryuthela; species Ryuthela nishihirai. Next base: position 55,277,627 of record JAWZYU010000027.1, read on the forward strand.
TTGGTTATTATATCATGATAGCCGTCCCGTGTCCGAGTGGTTAACGCGCTTGGCTACTGATCTAAGGGACCTGGTTTCGAGCCCCGGGTAAAGCACGTTTGTGCCGTTTTTCTGCTGAGGCCTTCTACTATGGCATATAAACTGACAGACTCCCGTCAGACCTCTGTGGCAAGCAGCTGCTTGAGGGGGTATTTATTATTATTTTATATATGATGATAATGGTTTACGACATCTGCCAATGCTCTCTACTTTTCATGTGTGTTTATATCAAGAACCGGATGTATATCCGATGTGTATCCTAAATATACAACAGTTCGGCATTTATATATTTTACAATATCAAATACCCTTATAGGTATTTCATTGTTATTTAAAATCAATTAATGTTGGGAAGAGAAAGTCGGATTCCCTCAGCCGTGCACAAAAATCCCTAGGCAGTATGTTAAAAGATGTCTGCACTTATAGGCAAGCAATTCTCATTTCATTGTGGGAAAAACGCTAGTAAAAGCCAAAGAGTCAACACAGCATCTTTTTTCCAGAAGCCATTACCGGATATCGGAGTGGTGTTCCGCTTTATACAACCCCTCTCCCCCTTAAGAATGCTAATAAGGGTAATTAGAGGTAAAAATTTTTAAACTTACGTATACTTCTTCTATTTTTTGAGAAATGTTTTAGACACCTCTAAAATGAAGTGGAAATTTTATACTGCAATGAAATCCAGTCCCTTTTACATTTTTCGGCTCGATTCAGTGTATTGCCCCCCTCCCCACCTTTGTTTTTTTTCCTAGATCCTGCCCTGCGAGAAGCTATGCATTTCCCACGATCAGAGAGCTGACCGCTAAGAAAAAAATACCATAAACGTGAAACGAGGTCTCTGGGAAACACCAGGAAATTTTATTTAGTGAGTTTGAATCAACTCTTTCTGAAGTTGAACTCTTCGCATATTTGGAACAGAAGTAAAATATACATCTTTCAACGTTTCACCTTTTTCACAATTTTAATTTTTTCACAATCTTCATTCTAATATTTCGATTTTTGAAGTATAAATGCTATAGAAAAAGTATAATTGAGGTTGAGGACTGTCAACCACATCATTATTATTTCTACCATTGTGCCAGGAAAACCGAAAGCTCTTCTTCCTTAGATGAAAGGTTTTTCTATACATCGAAGGTATATGATAAAGGTCTGAATTTCATCTCTACAAAGGGAAGGGAATATTTCATTTTCCATAACCTCCATTCAATCCCAAGTACAGTACTCTGGTGTTCAGTAACTTTACGATAGCGTCCATTCAGGTTGGCACGATAGCACAATACGAACCACCACCCTGATTCATAATCCTCAGCACAGCCTTCATCTTCTTTGTCAGAGTCATTGTCTCTGTCTTTTGTGCTGAACATCTGCCCAGAATGATAAGATAACGCATCTCCTGCAAAAGAAATACAATTAAATATTTCAGTTCGGAAAATATTGAATTGTAAAATTAATTAATCTTACTAAAATTTGCCTTCTAACGAGTTTCCATATCTTCAGACATTTAGGGAATACTTTCACAGTGCATAATGGGGAGTATCTAGGGGGGTACCTAAAAATAAATCATTAAGGACGTTGAATGATGTTACAAGATGGAAGATGACTCCAGGATATCCTGGACCACTAAAACTGCATAATAAATCTGGCCTCAACAAGTGATATTGATTCCTGTATATTTTTTAAAGAAATTCTGTAGAGAAGAAGATACTTCTCTACAGAAAGACGCAGATAACCTAAATCTGCTGTCCTTGTTTCCCTTACAACAGAGAACTGCCCTGTTTCCCATACAACAAATTTTAATTGTCCTGTTTTCCCTTTTCTCTACAGAATCATTTCCATTTCTCTACAGAAACAGGCAGGTAACCTAAATCTTCTGTCCTGGTTTCCTATAGAACAATTAACAATTGTCCTGGTTTCCCATACAACAGACAAGCAGCCACACGCTGTTCCAGGACGTAAACGCTGACCCCACATCCGGACCCCAGTATGGTTCTACTAAGCACGTACGATTTAGTTTAGTTTCCGTATGCTATGGGGGGCTGAGAATAAGACTTCAGTAAGATTTCCCAATTACTAAAATATTCCACAGAACAAGACATATGTTTTGGATTTCAAAGCAGGTAGACAAAAATTTAGTATAAGACAACTGGGGTTTTTTTTGTGGAGGAGTGGTTTGGACAACTAGGTTCCCCCCCCCCCCCTCCCGTATAGGTCCCTCCGTTCTGCCTTATAGTGAGCAGCTTTAAAAGAAATAAAATTATTCATGTTTTACAATTGAATAAAGCGTAACTCTGTTTACGTAGACTATCTCGGGCTCTGCAATTTTGAAAACGAAATAGCTTCCGAGACTACCTCGGTAAGAACATAAAAATATTTCATTTTCAGATCAAATGTGTAAATGCGATGTCTTGTTTTAAGTCTTTACGATTAAGAAGAGATGGTGTTGTCTTCTCGTTGAGAAAAGTGAAATATTAACCTCTGCATAGATTAAAGATTTGAACAAATTAGGAGTTAGATGGTGCAGAGGTGAGGAACTTTAATTTCCAATACTTCTTAATCATGCCTTTTTTGATGGCTTGATGTGTAAATGAGTTGAATGTAATCTGTTTCTGCCTGCCTCACCAGATGTCTGATCTAAGTAGCTTAAAAACTTGGTTTCCTATTTTTAATAAGTTTCTGCATTGATTTTGAACTAAAATTTGAAATCAGGTTACCTCAACGAATTTATAATCTATGCACTACTTTGTTTTTCGCAGTTGAAAAAAGTATAGTTGAGAGCTGCGTCAATGGAAACACTAGATCCTTACCAATGGGAAGCTACTCTTCTCATTTTAGGAACAAGTAAAGCAAATTTTTAATGGTTTCTTATAACTTATCGTAGCCTGAATGGCAGCTATTGCCGTTACCAAAAATAGTGTCCATCATCTGCATATGCTGAAGTATTTGTTCATTTAGAGCAGAATTGTAGTAGGACACGGGCATCTGGAATAAATGACTCAAAAGTACTAAAAAGACAGTTAAAAATTATTTCGAGGATTAAAATTAAAGTGCTAAACATTCTCTCTACTACAATGCATTTTTTCAATATAGTGCTTAAAATACTAACTATACATACATACCAGCATTTCCTTTGTAATCTTTTACATGCAGGGCGTAATTGCTATCTTCTGCAGTAATCCAAAATTTCTCATAGATAGCATAACGGCTGTTGTTGTCCCAGTCTTTCAAGTCCACTCTCAGAGAATATAATCTCTGGTTGGTGAGAGAAAATAAACGGTCGTTTCCTGGAGTAAAAAAGAAAAAAAATTCCATCAATTGTTATTTTGCGATTCTGCAAGAGAAATGAGGGAAACACACAATGAAAGTCTGAAAAAAATTTCATAATAATGAATATTTAGCTAATTCTGGAAATCGTAATTAACAAACTTCCCCATACTGAAGCTAATTCATATTACACTTCTTGTCAATAGTTAATCACATATCAATAAAATATACATATCTAGAATTATATTTGGAATCGAGTTTCTCGAGGTGAAAAGGTACAGAGAAATCCTATGCTGAAATATCGTGGATTCAGCATCGTCTGCTGTTAGAGAAAACCGCATTTGTTTTCGTTTTAGGGTCATGAACTCGACCTGAAGCAGAAGCAGTTAAAAGATCTGTCATAACGGATATTTTGTGTCTGAGACTGCATGTAGCTGTGAAGTCAGTTATTCAATCAGTCACTCTACAACAAGGCTAGTGGTTTAGATTTTCAATGCACTAGATGTTTTCATTTTATGAAATTCGAGTAGTTTTTTTTTCTCACGCCTGTGATTAGGAGAGAAAATTTATATAGGCCATAGGGAAAGGAAGAAAACAACCCTAAAGAATTGCAATTATATAGCAAGTTTTTTCGACAGAAAATAAATATCTTGTTCTGTTTTCGTCTTTTGTTTTGACATATTCTTCTCTGGTTTCAGATTCGTTATAATTCGTAAATTAATTTGATCATTTTTTTAATTCGCAAACAGTAATATGAATTTTCTGTTTTTTCTTTGTAATAGATCGGTAAATATCGATTATTTCATTCCAACGTATGCATTATATTAATACTAATGATGTCCGCATATCCAAATTTTTATATTGATTTCAAACTTTTGAACTCACTTATACTAAGCAAAGTGGCGCAACCAGTGCTGCTTAATATTTGCATGCGAAAATAATCCAGCGAAACAAATGACACGAAAGGTGATGAGAATCTTTCATTTGTTCACCATCTGTCTTCCAACAGCAGTCCTATGGGTCTCCTCCCCCCACCCTTCTCTGAGCACTCGGGGTCCTTGAGACCTGGTCATTTAACCGATTTGTGTGCAAAACTAACCAACCCTACCACTCATTTAATGTGTAACATTTATAAATTTACTTCTACAACGGTTGTTGGAGTTAATTTTTCAACTATTAGAGTAAGCGGTAAGATTTAAATGAAAAAAATACCCCCTCAAGCAGCTGCTTGCCACACAGGGCTAACAGGAGCCTGTCAGTTTATATGCCACAGTAGGAGATCTGAGAGGATGGCAGGACCTCAGCAGAAAAACGACACACACAACCATGCCTTACCCGGGGCTCGAACCCAGGTCCCTTAGATCAGTAGCCAAGCGTGCTAACCACTCGGCCACGGGAATTTATATAATATTTATTACGCTCAAATGTTTATTAGAGGAAAAGTTTTATTATTTCTGAATATGATAATTAGTCAAGAAAAGTGTCCTTAACAAGATCGATAAGAGTGATACGTAGAAAGGTTTGTAGGGTCCACGTGTCACAAGATTCTTTTTTGAATCATTTGTTCATGCAACGTATTCTTTTAGTTATTTTTTTCTTGACCACAATAGATGTTTACCACCTAATATTCATGTTTCCAACTCTCCGTTTTCTTTATCCACTTCCTCTTATTGTCAGTAACATAGGATATAAATGCTTATGTAATTTATTTATTTACGTATTATTATTTTTACATATAAGTAGAAGTAAACACTATCACCATAATCATGAACTGCTTCGATGCACTTAATATTTTGAAGAGAAATAGCTGCAGCATATGATAACATTCCTAATAAAAATCCTTCATCGGTTAAGCTAATGAAACAATAAATTTTCTCCAAATTAAATCTCTCAACAGCATGAAAACGACAAACGCAACAAAGGAAGAATCAATTGGCTCAAGTCCCTTTCACTATACTTGGCAGATATTCGTCATTTCTGTAAGAAAATGTTTCTTTCAAATAAAAGTGGATGGTTGGGAAGTTGTTTGCTTCAGTTTCACTATGAACATGTCCACATCATTGCTAGTCTTAATGTGATCCATCCTCAACGATCACTTATTCCATTTCTAAGCTGAAATTAGAATTCTGTACCGAAACATGGCAGGTGTTATTCAATTCGTCAGTCACTTAGAAAAAAACAAAACAGAAATACGTATAATAAATTAAACTAAAAATAAATGATACTTACCAAGCCAGAAGTCCTCTGAGATGTTTCCAAATCCTCTTTTATACGTATTCCAATCTTTATTAAAGTAGTCATATGGTTTCCGGTAATCTCCTCTTCTTTGAAACACCTTCAAATAAAAACAGTGCAACTAATAAGTTTCCTATTTCTTTGAATCCTTTTACATGCAAGAAACCATTGCATCTGTTAAGCTAAATCACGGTTTATTATTCATAGTAATCGTGGTTGATCAAGGGTATAGCTTTCAACCGAAAGAGATATTCCTTTAGACTAATGCATGCCAAATGACCAAGTCGTGCTGGAGCAGGTTTTTCCATATGTCCTTCTTTTTGCCTCAAAATTTGTCGGCTTGCATTTTGAACAAACAAGAAAATGTCCTCCTTTTTCTACATAAACTCATAAGAATATACTTTAAATTAAATACGCATTTTTTGCATTTTTAATTTTTTAAATTTCTTGTACCCAAGAACAAAGTTTTCCTGCAGTACCCAGCTCCCTAATGACTATGCCAATTAAGGTAAAAATAATCTTTATTGCTTATCAATTATAGATAAAAATCTGCCCATGTTTTAAAGTGTTAATGCTAAAAGTATTATGCCATTTTCTTACTGAATTGTTAGCCATTACTTCACATATACTTGGTAAAAAACTTTTATTTCATTTTTACAAATTGAAAATATAACCACCTTCGTCTCTTATTTCTAGCTTTTTTCCTCCTTTGTCCTCCATTTCTAGTCCTTTCGTTCTCCTATTAGAACATTGGTATCTGGCAACCCTAACCCGCAACGAACTTGGATATCTGCCGCCTCTTTCTCCAAGTATGCTCTTCTATTAATAATTATTTCAGCTAAATTTAATGTCATGTTTAAAGAGAAAGTGAAATTCATCTCTTGAGAAAAAAAATTCATAATTACTCCAGTCAACCTTAGTGCAGTTGCAGTCATTAGTATGTTTAAAAAATTTTCCGCCCATAAAAAACATATCTCCATGTGCATGGCTTGTGCGATACCGACGCCTCTCCAAATGACGATGCTCTTTTAATATCTGAACCTATGATATTGCATGACACTACCAATTGACACTACCGATATAGGGAGGGGATTCACTCAATGCGTAACGCACCAGGCTCGTATTCAACCGTTCCTAGGTTCGGGTCCCATCTTCGATAACATCGAGATTTATATCTTTTAAGCCCCACCATTCAGCCGGGACCAAAATTATTCTTAATCCGCTCTACTAAAACTGCTTCTTTCCAACCATCGATTAAAAAACTAAAGCACATGATCTGTTCGAATTCAGATAGGTGTACAAATAGGTGCTAATTATGGAGCTATTGTATTTTAAAATTTTGTTGTGATTAAATATTAGAATAAATGAGTTATTATTAATTCCTCAATACCAAACGGGGGCAGGAATTTGCTCAGTCTGCAGTGTGCCAGGCTCGTAATTTGAAGGTTCCCAAGTTCGAGTCCAACATTTCTCAATATTGTCTTTGCTAAATTCCCTCCCTACACACGGAAAGAAGATACCGATGGGCTTAAAGAGGTCGCCGGTTTATCGAAATGGTGGTAAAGCCCCATGTGCTTATGTTACAATTATGCTAATATTAAAATGGTTGCTGAATCTTTTTTTTGGGCAAAATATGTGAAAGTTAGGGTGTATAAAAGAGGATTCATTGAATCTATTTGTATTTAATTTGTGATTAAACCCGCAAAGCTACTCGCTTATCTGCGACCATGCCATAGCGGGATTCGAACGAGGACCCTGGAAGTTGCAGTGTTACCGTGAACCAACGCCACCAAGGTGGAAAGAGCTCTTCTAATTTCAATCTAAACATTTTAATCGAAATGATCTCTGAGTCGTATAAATAATGCCCCCATATGGTAATGCTTTCCAAAATATTTTCGATAGCAAAGTATTTTATAGTAAAAAAAGGAAAAGCTATTGCTACTCTTTCTTTTGAAATGCCCACTCTACACACATAGGAGTATATGATATCAGACATACTTACGGTCCAACCTCCACCGTCTGTGGCCATATCACAATAAACATCCACACTCCCAATAACGATCCGATTTATTGGCCAAATTTTGTATACTCCACTTATGTTATGGCCGCACTTAAGAATTTCTTCGCAATCCATTGGCTGTGGCTTGCAGGGATTACGCTCCATTTTGCTAATGGCTTTCGTTATATCTGTAACGAAAACCAAATTACCATTTTTTATATATTATGATTCCTACAGATAAATAACAATTCCATAGAAAATATTGTTTGCATTTGGTGGGATACGGCCTTATGACCTCCTCATGACATATCAGGTACTCTTCGCTGATTCAAAATTTCTCGGGCATAACCATTTTCATCAAAATTGAGTAATTACTGCATAATTTCTGCCTGTCCTGTATTCTACCTTTCCAAAACTTAAAAAACTGAGATTAGCGGTGTTAACTCTTAAGATTGTTTCAATCAACAACTTTAAATATAGGTTTAGCTAAAGATAATTTAAATGTAGAGAAAATATCCTGCATATATCGTCATCTTTTTTACATGAATACTCCATTCTATATTTGATCCAAGTTCAAAAACCAAATTTTTCTGAGAGCAAAAGCGTATAACACTGTTTGTTGACAAAACTTTAAAATTCATATATCAGTTTTTTTTTTCATCTTACCAGAGATTTGCATTAAAATCTATCAAAAGATTTCTTTCTAAACCTCAATTTGAAGGAGTGAAGTAAGGTTCATATTATATAGAACCAGGCCCAGATCTAGAAAAAAATCGACGGAGGGGGGGGGAGGCAATAAACACAATCGAGCCAAAAAAATGTAAAATATATTTATCAAGGCAAATGATTTCCCATCCAGTATAACATTCTCCCTTCCGTTTTTCGGTTTTTTAAAGACATTTTTGAAAAATGCATGAAATATATATGTTTTACAAATATTTTGCCTTTTTTTCCCTTACTCGCATTCTGAAAGGAGGGCCATGCAGCCCACCCCCACCCCCACCCCACCCACTTTGTTTCTGCCCTGCATAGAGCAATCTCATCCAAACGGCAACTCACTACAAGCCGACTTGCTGCTCATGAAACAAATAATCAACATCCTAAATTTTATCCCATTTTCATAGCAAGAACCAAAAACGTATATTTTTGTTTCTTAAAAATGATAATTTTGAATTCTTTGAAAATATAATATTTTTTTCAAATGATTACTCATTACAAATTCATGTTTGTGTTTTAAATAGCAAAATTTTTCTTGCAACTCTTTAAGAAAATAATTTTCTTCCAAGTGGTTCATCACTAAGTTAAGATTCGACAGGCCTCACATAAAGGAAATACAACATACTCTACATACGTAAGTTTCCAAAGGTGCTACGAAATACTTAACACTCACCATGAGACTGAATGTTCGTCGAGACGTTCTGTGATTCCTCCAAAAGATTTACAACGAAATCAAGAAAACCAACTACTTTCAAAATACCATCGTCTCCAGAAGAGCATGTATCCTCTGCATGCAGTTTCCACATAAATAAGTTGCAAAAGATCAACGAATATAAAATCAAATCTCTTACGATCATCTTTCAAGTACTTTAAGAAAGAAAAAGTTGCGTTTTATGGACAAGTTATCCTGAAGAATGTAATCCACGGTGAAGTGGATTATAGCCAGTATTCGTCTTCTCATTGCTAAAATACATTTTAAAATCCTGCATAGTATCTTTCACGCATGCGCAACATCCTGCATATTATCTTTCACGCATGCGCAACATCCTGCATATTCCTTCTACCCACCAATCATTCTCCATTCAACTAAAAACACATGTTGCGAATTCCTGGAAAGTTTCACCATTGCTAAATTACATTCTATGCAGTGTGAAAAACGAAGTAATCTAAAACACATTAGAGAACATCTACAGCAAGTATTCCTTGAAGCGTTTTTTGTTAATGTTAATGTGATGCATCTGTTTTGTTCCTGTATCAAGTATCAGTGTTGCACAGCCAGCATATGTATATTTTAAGATTGCACCAAGAGACCAATTACATATCTCAACATTAAATGATCGATTCGCTTAAATTAATCTAAACCTTTTCCATCTCGGTATTGCATCTATCAGTTCAAAAGCATTTTCAAAATCTAAGAATCATGCAATAAAAAATTCCAAACGAAAGCATTTCGTGTGCGATAAAGATAAATTAAAATATTATAGTTTCATTTCAAGTCTAAAATAGTTCTTACAAATGTAAGTCAGTTCGACTAAGTCTCTGAGTGTCCTAAAGAAAGAAGTTGATCTCCATTTGAGATCGGTGACAGCGATCCCTCAATTAACGAAATGCTACTTTATATCGCAGGCAGAGGAAAAATAAAAGAAACTCTGAAGAAGCAAGCCACATTAAAATGCTTGCTTGTAGGATATTATATGCATCTAATGTATAAATACTTCCTAAATATTTATGATTAATATATTTCTAAAATAAGTTGTGAATTTGATACCTATTAAAAAACTGAATTTGAAATAAACGTGACTGCTGTCACTAAATTTATTATATTATTTCAATAGCAGAGATTTTTTGTTTCTTTTGTTTTAGTTGTATCATTCCTTGACATCTGCACGTTTTAGAGAATACTGAAGAGTCTGCCATACACAGTCGAAAGTATTTTTGAAACTTTATTTAACCTACTTAGTAGTTTGTTGAAAGAAAGGAACTGGAAGTATCACCTTCATCACAAAGAGGCTACATTCCTGCTAAAATCTGTGTGAAAAGTATTCTTAGCTGCTGCTTAATTTGTGAAAAATTTCACAAAAAAATTCATGAGATGTTCGTAAGAGACGATTGCATTTTTTTTCGTGGTTTGCAGATAAATCCACTCCGTCCAATCACACATTGTCAGATGAACTCTTCTGAGAAAAGGATGCCCAAACCGCCATGGCACCTGTACTATATTATCTAGGGTGCTCAATTAGATTTTCCTGTTGCACAAATAAAATTCCATTAATCATGGCGTTCGGGAATATTTAAGAACTCGAGTGCAAATTCCAAATGTTGCACACCTTAACTCTCCCACCGGAAATTATTTTTAATTCTGATATAAAACCTAAGCATGTATAAATTATTTTTATCATAAAACTCAATAGATATAGATCTGAACCCGCCAGTTGAGGAAGAGGGACAAAGGCTTGGAAGGTCTGTCTGTTTCTGAAAGAGAATGAGATGGAAATGAAAGACTTTGGCAGCAGGAATCGATATCAAATTGAATGTTTATGCAGGCACAGACTGGTTTTCTCTACTATTAGAAGCTGGAGAGAAACTCTCAGAAGGTGAAAGAATTATTTCAATATGCAACCTTCGCTGTCCTCACTTGAAACAAACAAATTGCACGAGCAGTCCACTGGCATAAGAAACCTAGTCAAAAGGTCGTGACTAGTGCAGCAATCTTACTCCCTTTGAGTACCAGATATTTTGTGCCATTTTGATCCATTTAAATCTCATTCCTCTATACTCCCTGCGGACAGTCATGGAATAGTTGATTAGCTTGAATACTCACCTGGAAATTCTTTCAGAACGGCATAATGCACTATGTTGAAAAAAGTGTCCGGACACTTCCATGTTATGTGAATGGAAAGCCACCCTAGCATTAAAAATAAACCTTTAACGCAAAAACTGTTATTGGCAATAAATTGTAGATGTCACTCAAATCAATTTGGATATAATGCGACAGTGTCGTCTTCTCTTAAATAGTCCCGCTTCAATGACTCTTTAAATATTGATCAAAGATTGCTGAAAATTGACACTGTCACATTGCCTCCAAATTGATGAAATCGTAAAAAGTCGTCATACGAACTTCAGATATTTAATTTACGTTATTGAACAAATTGTTGCAAGAATTGTGTTTTATCTATTGAAAGAATTTTTTACGTGTCAAAAGTTGAAGTTAAATGCTTCAGCTTCGATTCATTCTTTAAATATTAAAAGAATATTGCGGGAAATATATTTAGAGAGATTTAAGCGGCATCTACAATTTATCGTCAATAACAGTTTTTGCGTAAAAGGTTCGATTGCAATGTTAGGGAGCTTTGAAAGTGGCCCTTCATTCACATAACATCGAAGTGCCCGTACACCTTTTTCAACATAGTGTACTTACTGCTACAGCGATTGAGAATACCCACATAAGATCGCTATAGCAGCTGCCAAGGCGAATTGCGGGGCATAATCGTAATTTTCGCATTGGTAGAAATGCACAAGTTATATTTCTCAACGATGATAACCTGCGTTGATGGTACAATAGAGTCTCAAAGTAATTTAACAGTTTTTGTTAGTGAGCTCATTAATATTTAGTCAGTTGGTGTTGTACTAGAGACCACTATGCTTTAGTTCCACCAGGGGCCCTTAAATATAGTCGAACTCAGCTACATTTTAGAGAATTTTCCAATTCTTGTAGCAAAAATATATTTTTCAATTTCTCCTTTACCGCACAGAAGTTTTCACTTGCCGATGCGATCGTGAATTTTATTTTCATTAATCTTTCATTTTAAAAGTACCTTTGAATTGATATATGCAAGACAGAGACAAATAATTTAACTGTAAACTTAGCGAACTTATCATTAAATGTTCAGATATTTGCGGGTCGTTTAGTGCAATCTTCAAATGTGCATATACGAGCTTTGCAATACCGATACTTGATGCTGACACAAATCAGATGCCATCACATTAACATTAAGGAAAAGTTTCAAGGAATGATTGCTCTGGGTGCAATGGCTCGTAGATTATTTTTCACATTACTGAGAATGTAATTAATCCGCAATAAAAGTTTCGGGGAAGTTACAATATTTTTAGTTGCATGGACAATGATTGGTGAGTAGAAGTAATGTTCAAGATTTGCGCATGCGCAAAAGAAAAAATACATTTAAAAAGTGAGTTTATCAATGAGATGATGAATACTGGCTTACGATGGATTACATTCTTCGGGAACTCGAACTTGTCCGTAAAACATACCATTTTCTTTCCTAAAGAACTTGAAAGATGACCGTAAGAGATTTGATTTTATATTCGTTGATCTTTTGCAACTTATTTATGTGGAAACTGCATGCAGAGGATACATGTTCTTCTGGAAACGATGGTATTTTGAAAGTAGTTGGTTTTCTTGATTTCGTTGTAAATCTTTTGGAGGAATCACAGAACGTCTCGACGAACATTTAGTCTCATGGTGAGTGTTAAGTATTTCGTAGCAGCTTTTGAAACTTACGAATATAGAGCAGGGCCGGCGCGAGGCGAATTCACCACGTTCTCCGGAACCCGGCCCCGCGCTTTAAAAGGCCCCACGGTCCACGAAAAGGTCATCGTAATAAACGAAATTTCTGTCAAAATTGACCGAAATAGCGAAATCGGCCAATTTTGATGACGTAATTAAAGATTTTTCGGCGAAAAAGGCGAGAAAAATTATATAATATACTCGGTGTTGCAATAAGTTGTGTGTAGATATATACCGCTATATATACCGCACTTTATATACTTATAATAAATAATTTATTATTATAAAATTTAGAAGTACAGTCGCTTAAAAAAATATCCGAACCCTATGGATGATTACAGAATTTAGAAAAAATATCTGCCAACGATTTTTTTAGAAATTAGTGATCTGGCAACCTTCGTGTACGTTTTTTTTTTTTGTCGATTCTTTTATCTTTTCACTTGAGATACGGAAAAAACTCCATCTGTTTATAAAAAGAAATTATGCATATTGATTTTAAATATTCCGAACACTAAACTTGTTTTTACATCTTAAAAGCCTGAAATTTTTCAGTTATCATATTTTGTATTCTGATAATCTAAATACATAAAATATACCAAAATATAATGGAATGTATTAAAAATGAGAATTTGAATGTTTGTTTCCCCTTGATTTTTAAACTGAAATGTCTGCAATCATATTTATCATATTGTCTTTTCTTCCTGCATTTTGTTCTTTGCATTGTATATATTAAAAAAAGGTGTATAAAACGTTTATCACGAAACACTCTGCTGTAAAATCTTTACAGCAAAAAGGAACAAAAATAATACATTTAAGCGGAAAATAAACAATCAGTGAACTAAAAATGCGAATTTTTTGGTGGGGGGGGGGGTGGATTCTTGAGAGATTCGTGAGTAAATAATCTCTTAATCTCAAATTCTATGAGAGATGCTTGAGTAACTGCTGTTTTTGACCACAGAAAACAATTAGATGCAAAAAAGATTATTGAGTGTGAGAAGAGTAACTTGCGCGTCATTAAGAAGTCATGGGTTCTTATCCACCAATTTCTAAGCAATCTTACCTCTGCAACTATAATTGATGTTTAGAAGTGACTATTGATAAACTATAGTAACTTGGTCTTCGTTACAGATTTGGCAAAGACTGGTAGTAATGAAGCGTCTAATCCCTGTAAGCTACAGCCAATGGATTGTGAAGAAATTCTGCATTACGGCTTGGGTTGGGTTGTTTTACCTCTGAGCGGCACTTTTTTGCACACAATGAGCTAAATGGCCAGGTCACATGGACCCCGAAGGCTCAGAGGAAGTTGGGGGAGGGGACCCACTGGAATATCTGTTGGGAGACAGATGGTAGCCTCCCGTCAAGGCCATCCAGCGTGTTCTTTAACGTGCACAGGGTATCGCACACGGGGAAACGGCTTAACGTCCCATCCGACGGACGACGGCCTTTAAAAACCCATCGGTGTTCCCTACTGACCGTGGGCAGGGCGGGGAATTTTGCGGAGATAAATCTCAACGCTGACCCAGCTGGGACTCGAACTTGGGAACTACAGATTACGAGCCTGACGCGCTACCGACTGAACCACCCCTGCATTACGGCCATAACATAAGCGGAGTGTACAAGATTTGGCCCAGATATTCGATACTTAATGGAAGTGTCGATGTTTATTTTGATATGATCACAGATGGTGGAGGTTGGACCGTAAGTATGTCTGATGTTATACAGTATATATGCATATGTAGAGCTGATAATGTTTAAAAAAAGGAGAGTATTAGCTTATTCCTGTGTTGGAATAAAATATTTAGCTATTAAAATATTTGATATTAAATTGACTACAGATTACGAGCCTGTTATTCTTCAGTTTACAGACTAATCCAATCCCCATCCCCAATGGCTAAGCAGAAGCAGTTTTTCCTTGGTTTGCAATGACACATTCGATAAAAAAAAAACATTTCCAGCCACATTGCATAGGTTATTATATGCGATAATGTTCCAGTAGGATTTTAAAAGTATTTATTGCTTTGGCATTGAAAAACGTTTCATTTCCTCCATTTTTTCTTATTTTTAGTGAAGTAGGGTGAGTTTAATCTTTCAGTTAGTATTTGAGGGCTCTAGAAAATACAACAGGCCTTATGCTCATTGTTATTATTCTGTCAAATGTAAGTAATTGTCTTCGTAAGATTTCTGATGTGTTCGATAAATGCAAAATAATTGCACGTCTGTTATAATTTTCCTTAAATGTTTATTAAAGAGTGCAAGAAAATAAATTACGGAGGCCTCCACGGTGTCCTCAATCTAGTAATACCAAATTTTGATTCCGCCCAGCACATTGGTATCACTGCAATCATCGCCTGGTATTAGAATTTAATTTTTCTTATTCTTTTTTACCATTTTGAAGAAAGATGAGACTTTTGTCCCAATGATTAAAAGTTGCAAATTAAGATTGGGTTGTTTTACACCTGATCGTCGGTTTTGTGCACACAATGGGCTAAATAATCAGGTCAGACGGACCCTAAGGTCTCAGAGTTGGTTAGAACAAGTGGTGCCACTGAAAATTAAGCATCTTCAAAACGTTTTCGGAGAATAGCAGACACATGTACTAGACTTCTAAATTTAAACTCTGACCTCAATAGCAGTAGTGATATTTGACCTTTGCGGGATATCATTACACTCCCGGAATGGTCTCTCTCTTCTGCACGTTACACTCAATGATGCAATTAGGAAGGCTGGATATGACGCCACAAAATTTTACGGCCGTTTTTCACAGCAGCAATACATCTCCAATAAAAAAAAAATCTGATAATGATTTCGTTGTTTTTTTCCACTTGCGGTGTTTTGCATCACTCTATTTAATGAAATTAAGGTCAAAAACTAGTTTATTAATTCCAATAACTATAACTGAAGAGTCGGGCAAAGATCTCGAGTCTAGCAAAGACCCATGCCAATATACACTACGTCCAAAAAGTGTCCAGACACTTCCATGTTATGTGAATGGAAAGCCACTTTTAAAGCTCCCTAACATTGAAAATAAACCTTTTACGCAAAAATTGTTATTGGCGATAAATTGTAGATGTCACTCAAATTTCTCTAAATATATTTCCCGCAATATTCGTTTAATATTTAAAGAATGAATGGAAGCTGAAGCATTTATCTTCAACTTTTCACACTTGTGAAAAAAATATTTCAATAGATAAAACACAACTCTTGTAACAATTTGTTCACTAACATAAATTAAATATCTGAAATTTGCATGACGATTTTTAAAGATTTCATCAATTTGGAGGCAATGTGACAGTATCGTCTGCTGTTAAAAGGTCCCGCTTCAATGACTCTTTAAATATTGATCGAAGATTGAAGATTTTATATGTAACAATGTTCAAAGAAATATGGAATTTATTATTTTTACGTTGTTTTTATTTGAAGGTGTTTTAAAGAAGAGGATATTACGGGAAACCATACGACTACTTTAATAAAGATTGGTAAACGTATAAAAAAGGATTTGGAATCATCTCAGAGGACTTTTGGCTTGGTAAAAATTCATGTATATATATATGCCAGTTTTTCTTCTAAAGAAATAATGAATCTAAAGGGGTGGGTCGGCAGTGCACCAAGCTCGCAAACTGCAGTTCCCAATCAATCCCACCTGTGCTAGCGATGAGATTTATCTCCACTAAGCCCCCACTTTGCCCTAGGACCGATGCTTGGCGTCAACGTCCAACGTTTATCCTCGTCATTCGAATGGGAGGTAAAGCAATGGTCCCATGTGCAAGAGAGCCATCCCCTGTGTACGTTAAAGAACACCCCGGATGACCTTGAGGACTGGCTTCCGGCTGTCTCCTAACAGCTGTCCAGTAGGTCCCCTTCCCCCCAACCTTCTCTGATCCTTACAGGATCCTTGAGGCCTTGCCATTTAGCCGATTAATTTCAAAAAACGCTCCGCTCAAAGATAAGGTAATTATCTTATCTCTGAGGTAAACCTTAGCGCAAATTCGCCCACGATTTCTGAATTTAGCTTAAAAATGTGATAAGTGACTATCACATTAAGGATTAACAATGGTCAAGGAATATTCTTACGGAGAAACTGAAGCAAACAAACGCCCGCCCACTTTTATATGAAGGAAATACCTCCTTACGAAGATGACGAATCTTCAAGATTGTCAAAACTAGCATTGCCAAAGGAATAAATACTTTTTTCGTATATATTGATTCGTCACTTAATAGGCAAAAAATACTTCAACTTATTTTAATTTCATGCATGTTCCAAGAAATTCGTTAAATATCTGGAAAACGGAGGGAAAATGCTGACTCACCCCTTTTACATTTTTCTGACTCGGTTGTGTTTCTTGACTCCTCCCTCGTTGTTTTTCTACATCCGGGCCTGGTCTGTAATGATATAAATTCCCGCCTAAGAAGCTTTATCACATGACCCTGCTGTTTTTCGTATTGTTCCGAAGTCAGTCCTTTCAAACACATTTAAACAGACTTTATTGAAATAAATGACAGCTATAATCTGCACATTTCTAATTCCCTATTAATAAGCTGAAATATTAAATTACTGTGAATTTCTTTCCACTTTCATTAAATACCTTTAATTAAATTTATCTTACAGAATCAGAAAGTGAAAATGATTTTTATTTTCTTTCAGGAAACGACCTTTTGTTTACACTCACCAATCAAAGATTATATTCTCTGAGAGTGGACCTGAAAGACTGGGACAATAATAGCCGTTATGCTGTCTACGAGAAATTTTGGATTACTGCAGAAGACAGCAAATACATCCTGCATGTAAAAGATTATAAAAAAATGCAAGTATATATGTTCAGCTAAACGTAATTGCCTCCATTTTATTGTAAAATGCTGTGCATCAGGGGGAGATTTCTCAGTCCTATCCTCTTATTCATTCAAATCAGTTTTTTCATATTAATTTATGATAGATAGGTGCCTACAATCGCAACATTAGACTCATATATTACGATATACATTACAGATATGTATCTATATCATTATACTGTATATTATAAATCATTACAACTTTAAAATATTTCTAATTTTTTGGATCAAAATAAAGTTAGTGGAACTCACTGCAGAGATAGTCACAGCAGACATTACTGAAGAAAATTTAAATGAAAAATTATCAAAAAATGGCATATATTTTACATTCTTCAGTAACATCATTATAAACACGAAAGGCGATTCGTTAATGAAAGAGAGAAAATAACTAAAAACAATCAAAGGCTAAATACTGCTAAGTTTTAATTACAAAATAATCTTCAAAAAACTTGAAATTAGAATCAAAAGAATTTATTTAACATTCTTTTTCTTTACCATTTCATAATTCCCAGAAAAGTTAGAAAACAGCCGAAGTCGTGTGTGCTAGTGTAAAGGCCGAGTCCTTGCCCGAAATGATCTCTATGAGGTTCTACACAACGAAAGGCAAGGTAACTGTGGCAATCGAAGAGATTATCCTCCATCTGTAGCGAATGGAGCTGGTATTGAAAGATATCCATAATAGATCTCACGGAGGAACGTCGGTGCCAACAAAGCATTAACGAATGCCATGGATTAGAGTAGATCAGATGACGAACAAATGGTGTAGGCAATGTGAAACTTTTGCAGCTAAAATGGACATCTGCTACAAATTTAGAGTGTTTCAGACTTCCCCATATGCTTGATGCCCATTTGAACGAAATAAAGAGGACGTTGGAACACCATTTGAAAGAGTTGACATAGATGTCATGGATATATTCCCTACGACTTATGAAGGAAATTCGTACATTTTAGTGTCTACAGATTATTCCACGAAATGTCTGGAAGTGTATCCCATCATGGACCACGAGCGACTAGAGTTGCGGAAGTGTTGATGAAAAACCTGAGTTTAGGGTTCGTTTGCAGCTCCACTCTGACCAAATGCGGACTTTCGAGCTAAGTGTGTTTCAAAGAATGTGCCAGCAATTAGGAATTGGAAAAACCAGGACAACTCCACTGTGTCCCCAATTAGAAGGCATGGTTGAGCGATTTAACTGAACCATAGCCGATCACCTGGCTTGTTCATTTCAGTTTGAAATTATATGCTACCATATTACATATACTACCACATTACATAAATGCTTGACAGTCCTCGCATTTTCTGTAATGTAAGCAGTCATTAAGTCCTCTCTTAAGATAGTAAAGGAGTTTCTAAAAAACAAACTTGCATTCAAAAATTACTAACCTAATGTTATATGAGTGAGAAGCTAAAATCATGAAATATGCCTTTAAATGGAAAAACATGTCATGGATGTAAATTAAAGATTTTAATCATATCTCTCTAAATTTTTATTTTCAAGGATATTGTTTCTCTATTTAAAGAGTGCCGTCCCATGGCCACTACTGATCTAAGGGACCTGGGTTGAAGTACCGGGTAAGGCATGGATGTGTGTCGTTTTTCTGCTGAGGTTCTGCCATCCTCACAGACCTTCTACTATGGCATATAAACTGACAGACTCCCGTCAGACCTCTGTGGCAAGCAGCTACTTGAGGGGGTATTTATTATTATTTTTATATATGATGATAATGGTTTACGAGATCTGCCAATGCTCTCTATTTTTCATGTGTGTTTAATCAAGAACCGGATGTATATTCGATGTGTATCCTAAATATACAACAGTTCGGCATTTATATATTTTACAATATCAAATACCCTTATAGAAATTTCATTGTTATTTAAAATCAATTAATGTTGGGAAGAGAAAGTTGGATTCCCTCAGCCGTGCACAAAAATCCCTAGGCAGTATGTTAAAAGATGTCTGCACTTATAGCCAAGCAATTCTCATTTCATTGTGGGAAGAACGCTAGTAAAAGCGAAAGAGTCAACACAGCATCTTCTTTCCAGAAGCCATTACCGGATATCGGAGTGGTGTTCCAAGGGGCTACAACCCCTCTCCCTCCTTAAGAATGCTAATAAGGGTAATTAGAGGTAAGAATTTTTAAACTTACGTACATTTCATCTATTTTTTAAGAAATGTTTTAAACACCTCTAAAATGGAGTAGAAATTTTATACTGCAAAGAAATCCAGTCACTGTTACCTTTTTTCGGCTCGATTCAGTGTATTGCCCCTCTCCCCACCTTTATTTTTTTTTCCTAGATCCTGTCCTGCGACAAGCTATGCATTTCCTACGATCAGAGAGCTGACCGTTAAGAAAAAAATACCATAAAGTGAAACGAGGTGTCTGTGAAACACCAGGAAATTTTATTTAGTGAGTTTCAATCAACTATTTCTAAAACTGAACTCTTCGCATATTTGGGACAGAAGTGAAATATACATCTTTCAAAGTTTCACCTTTTTCACAATTTTATTTTTTTTCACAATCTTCATTCTAATGTTTCGTTTTTTGAAGTATAAATGCTATAGAAAAAGTATAAGAACTTATATTTTTTTCTCAATAATTAAGTGACTAAAAGCGAATTGTTGAGGACTGCCAACCACATCATTATTGTTTCTACCATTGTGCCAGGAAAACCGAAAGTTCTTCTTCTTTAAATGAAGGGTTTTTCTATACGTCGAAGGTGTATGATAAAGGTCTGAATTTCATCTCTACAAAGGGAAGGGAGTATTCCATTTTCCATCTCCTCCATTCAATCCCACGTTCAGTACTCTTGTGTTCAGTAACTTTACGATAGCGTCCATTCAAGTTGGCATGATAGCACGACACGAACCACCACCCTGATTCCAAATACTGAGCACAGTCTTCACGTTCCGTGTCATTGTCTCGGTCTTTTGTGCTGAACATCTGCCCAGAATGATGAGATAACGCATCTCCTGCAAAAGAAATACAATTAAATATTTCAGCTCGGAAAATATTGAATTGTAACCTTACTAAAATTTGCCTTGTAACGAGTTTCCATAGAACACGTTTTCGTTATCATATCTTCAAGCATTTAGGGAATACTTTCACAGTGCATAATGGGGAGTATCTAGGGGGTTCCTGAAAATAAATCATCAGGGATGTTGACTGATGTTACAAGATGGAAGATGACTCCAGGATATCCTGGACCACTTTAAGCTGCATAATAAACCTGGCCTCAACAAGTGATATTGATTCCTGTATATTTTTTAAACGACAGAAGATACTACTCTACAGAAAGACGCAGATAACCTAAATCTTCTGTCCTTGTTTCCCTTACAAAAATTTTGAATTTTCCTGTTTTCCCATTTCTCTACAGAATCATTTCCATTTTTCTACAGAAAGACGCAGATAACCTAAATCTTCTGTCCTGGTTTCCCATACAACAGAAAACTGTCGTGGTTTCCCATACAACAATTAAGAACTGTCCTGGTTTCCCATACAACAATTTTGAATTTTCCTGTTTTCCCATTTCTCTACAGAATCATTTCCATTTCTCTACAGAAAGACGCAGATTACCTAAATCTTCTGTCCTTGTTTCCCATACAACAGAACACTGTCGTGGTTTCCCATAAAACAATTAAGAACTGTCCTGGTTTCCCATACAACAGACAAGAACACACACGCAGCAACGCTGACGCAAACGCTGACCCCACACCCAGACCCCAGTATGGTTCTACAAAGCACGTACCTAGGATTTAGTTTAGTTTCCGTATGGGATGGGGGGCTGAGAATAAGACTTCAGTAAGATTTCACAATTACTAAAATATTCCACAGAACAAGAAAGGTTAAAATGATTAAAATTATGCAAAGACACATGTTTCGGATTTCAAAGCAGGTAGACAAAAAATTTGTTATAGGAAAACTGGGGTTTTTTTATGTGGGGGGTGTGGTTTGGACAACTTGGTTCCCCTCCTCCCGTATACGTCCCTCCGTTCTGCCTTATAGTGAGCAGCTTTAAAAGAAATGAAATTATTCATGTTTCACAATTGAATAAAGCATAACTCTGTTTACGTAGACTATCTCGGACACTGCAATTTTGAAAACGAGATTGCTTCCGAGACTACCTCGGTAAGAACATAAAAATATTTCATTTTCAGTTCAAATGCGTAAATGCGATGTCTTGTTTTAAGTCTGTACCATTAAGAAGAGATGGTGTTGTCTTCTCATTGAGAATGGTGAAATATTAACCCCTGCATAGATTAAAGATTTGAACAAATTAGGAGTTAGATGATGCAGAGGTGGGGAACTTTAATTTCCAATACTTTTAATCATGCCTTTTTTGATGGCTTGATGTGTAAATGAGTAGAATGTAATCTGTTTCTGCTTGCCTCACCAGATGTCTGATCTAAGTAGCTTAAAAACTTGGTTTACTATTTTTAATAACTTTCTGCATTGATTTTGAACTAAAATTTGAAATCAGTGTTACCTCAACGAATTTATAATGTATGCACTATTTTGTTTTTCGCAGTTGAAAAAAGTATAGTTGAGAGCTGCGTCAATGGAAACACTAGATCCTTACCAATGGAAAGCTACTCTTCTCATTTTAGGAACAAGTAAAGCAAATTTTTAATGGTTTCTTATAACTTATCGTAGCCTCAATGGCAGCTATTGCCGTGACCAAAAATGGTGTCCATCATCTGCATATGCTGAAGAATTTGTTCATTTAGAGCAGAATTGTAGTAGGAACGGGCATCTGGAATAAATGACTCAAAAGTACTAAAAAGAGAGTTAATTATTTCGAGGAATAAAAATAAAGTGCTAAACATTCTCTCTGTTACAATGCATTTTTTCAATATAGTGCTTAAAATACTAACTATGCATACATACCAGCATTTCCTTTGTAATCTTTTACATGCAGGGTGTAATTGCTATCTTCTGCAGTAATCCAAAATTTCTCATAGATAGCATAACGGCTGTTGTTGTCCCAGTCTTTCAAGTCCACTCTCAGAGAATATAATCTCTGGTTGGTGAGAGAAAATAAACGGTCGTTTCCTGGAGAAAAAAAATTTCCATTAGTTGTTATTTTGCGATTCTGCAAGATAAATGAGGAAAACACACAATGAAGTCTGAAAAAAATTTCATAATAATGAATATTTTAGCTAATTCTGGAAATCGTAATTAAAATATTTCCCCATACTGAAGCTAAGTCATATTACACTTCTTGCCAATAGTTAATCACATATCAATAAAATGTTCATATCTAGAATTATATTTGGAATCGAGTTTCTCGAGATGAAAAGGAACAGAGAAATCCGATGCTGAAATATCGTGGATTCAGCATCGTCTGCTGTTAGAGAAAACGCATTTGTTTTCGTTTTAGGGTCATTAACTCGACCTGAAGCAGAAGCAGTTAAAAGATCTGTCATAACGGATATTTTGTGTCTGAGACTGCATGTAGCTGTGAAGTCAGCTATTCAATCAGTCACTCTACAACAAGGCTAGTGGTTTAGATTTTCAATGCACTAGATGTTTTCATTTTATGAAATTCGAGTAGTCTTTTTTTCTCAGGACTGTGATTAAGAGGGAAAATTTATATAGGCCAGAGGGAAAGGCAGAAAAAAACCCTAAAGAATTGCAATTATATAGCAAGTTTTTCGACAGAAAATAAATATCTTGTTCTGTTTTCGTCTTTTGTTTTTGATATATTCTTCTCTGGTTTCAGATTCGTTATAATTCGGAAATTAATTTGATCATTTTTTTATTCGCAAACAGTAATATGAATTTTCTGGGGGTTTTTTTGTAATAGATCGGTAAATATAGATTACACCTATCCCTCGATTTACACTGAAGATAGGTTCCGCACAAAACCGTGTAAATCGAAATCCGTGTAATCGAAATCAAATCCGTGTAAATCGAAACTGAATTATGAACATTTTAGTGTGTTTTTCGTTTTACACGGTTTTGATTTCGATTACACGGATTTCGATTTACACGGTTTTGTGCGGAACCTATCTTCAGTGTAAATCGATGAATAGGTGTATTTCATTCCAACGTATGCATTATATTAATACTAATGAAGTCCGCATATCCAAATTTTTATATTGATTTCATACTTTTGAACTCACCAATACTAAGCAAAGTGGCACAACCAGTGCTGCTTAATATATGCATGTAAATAATCCAGCGAAATAAATGACACGAAAGGTAATGAGAATCTTTCATTTGCTCACCATCTGTCTCCCAACAGCTGTTCTATAGGTCCCCTCCCCCCACCCTTCTCTGAGCCCTCGGGGTCCTTGAGACCTGGTCATTTAACCGATTTGTGTGCAAAAACGTGCCACTCAGTGGCAAAACTAAACAACCCTACCTTTCATTTAATGTGTAATATTTATAAATTTACTTCTAAAACGGTTGTTGGAGTTAGTTTTTCAACTATTAGAGAAAGCGGTAAGATTTAAAGAATTGAAAATTTATATAATACTTATTACGCTCAAATTTTTATTAGAGACAAAAGTTTTATTATTTCTGAATGTGATAATTAGTCAAGAAAAGTGTCCTTAACAAGATCGATAAGAATGATACGTAGAAAAGTTTGTAGGGTCCACGTGTCACAAGATTCTTTCCTGAATCATTTGTTCATGCAACGTATTCTTTTGGTTATTTTTTTCTTGACCTCAATAGATGTTTACCACCAAATATTCATGTTTCCAACTTTCCGTTTTCTTTATACCACTTCCTCTTATTTTCAGTAACATAGGATATAAATGCTTATATAATTTATTTATATATGTATTATTATTTTTACATATAAGTAGAAGTAAACACTATCACCATAATCATGAAGTGCTCCGATGCACTATTTTATTGCTAATAAAATCCTTCATCGGTTAAGCTAATGAAACAATAAATTTCCTCCAAATAAAATCTCTCAACAGCATGAAAACGACAAACGCTACAAAGGAAGAATCAATTGGCTCAAGTCCCTTTCACTATACTTGGCAGATTTTCGTCATTTCTGTAAGAAAATGTTTCTTTCAAATAAAAGTGGATGGTTGGGAAGTTGTTTGCTTCAGTTTCACTATCAACATGTCCTCATCATTGCTAGTCTTAATGTGAATCCATCCTCAACGATCACTTATTCCATTTCTAAGCTGAAATTAGAATTCGAAAGCGAAACATGGTAGGTGTTATTCACTTCGTCAGTCACTTAGAAAAAAACAAAACTGAAATACGTATAATAAATTAAACTAAAAATAAATGATACTTACCAAGCCAGAAGTCCTCTGAGACGTTTCCAAATCCTCTTTTATACGTATTCCAATCTTTATTAAAGTAGTCATATGGTTTCCGGTAATCTCCTCTTCTTTGAAACACCTTCAAATAAAAGCAAAATAAAAATAAAATAAATACCCCCTCAAGCAGCTGCTTGCCACATAGGTCTGACAGGAGTCTGTCAGTTTATATGCCACAGTAGGAGATCTGAGAGGATGGCAGGACCTGAGCAGAAAAACGACACACACATCCATGCCTAAGCGCAACAAATAAGTTTCCTATTTCTTTGAATCCTTTTACATGCAAGAAACCGTTGCATCTGTTAAGCTAAATCACGGTTTATTATTCATAGTAATTCTGGTTGATCAAGGGTATAGCTTTCAACCGAAAGAGATATTCCTTCAGACTAATGCATGCCAAATGACCAAGTCGTCCTGGAGTAGGTTTTTCCATATGTCCTCCTTTTTGCCTCAAAAATTTGTTGGCTTGCATTTTGAACAAACAAGAAAATGTCCTCCTTTTTTTACATAAATTCATAAGAATGTACTTTAAATAAAATATGCATTTCTTGCATTTCTTCTTTTTTAAATTTCTTGTATCCAAGAACAAAGTTTTGCTGCAGTAGCCAGCTCCCTAATAACTATGTCAATTAAGGTAAAATAATCGTTATTGCTTATCAATTATAGATAAAAATCTGCCCATGTTTTAAAGTGTTAATGCTAAAAGTATTATGCCATTTTCTTACTGAATTGTTAGCCATTACTTCAAATATACTTGGTAAAAAAGTTTTATTTCATTTTTACAAATTGAAAACATAACCACCTTCTTCTTTTATTTCTAACTTTTTTCCTCCTTTGTCCTCCATTTCTAGCCCTTTCGTTCCCCTATTAGAACATTGGTATCTGGCAACCCTAACCCGCAACGAACTTGGATATCTGCCGTCTCTTTCTCCAAGTATGCTCTTCTATTAATAATTAATTCAGCTAAATTTAATGTCATGTTTACAAAGAAAGTGAATTCATCTGTTGAGAAAAAAAGTCATAATTACTCCAGTCAACCTTAGTGCAGTTGCAGTCATTAGTTTGTTTAAAAATTTTTCCGCCCATAAAAAACATGTCTCCAGGTGCATGGCTTGTGCGATACCGACGCCTCTCCAAATGATGATGCTCTTTTAATATTTGAACCTATGATATTGCATGACACTACCAATTGACACTACCGATATAGGGAGGGGATTCACTAAATCCGTAACGCACCAGTCTCGTATTCAACCGTTCCTAAGTTCGGGTCCCAACTTCGATAACATCGAGATTTATATCTTTTAAGCCCCACCATTTAGACGGGACCAAAATTATTTTTAATCCGCTCTACTAAAACTGCTTCTTTCCAACCATCGATTAAAAAACTAAAGCACATGCTGTTCGAGTTCAGATAGGTGTAAAAATGGGTGCTAATTATGGAGCTATCGTATTGTTGCGGATCACAAAAATGGATAGTCACTGAGCGTGAGTATTAAAAGCTATATTTCAAAACCAAATTCAATACAAGGTAAATTGTTACAAAGGAAATATGGATGAAGTATCTTATTAACAAATCAACTATTAACATGCACAAGTCATCAATCTTCCTGCGTGAGCACACAACATCAGCTCTGTGTATTTTACTAAATACTACCTTTTACTTGATTTACCAGGTCACCCGAAGATCTTCACTCGTAAACCAATTCTCGTCCTGTGCTAATAACTTTTCACGCACTAGCCGAACAAAAAGACAGTCCGTGTAGACATTCGAAGTTAGCCATAAAAGTTCCCACTTTTATACTTCCGCGTATACACAACACATCAAGTTACTTCTTGATACTTAACGATAAAAGATCCCACTTTTATCCTTCCGCGTATACACAACACATCAAGTTACTTCTTGATACTTAACGCGCACTGTCTCAGAACAGCTCACCGTCCATTTTCGAACCTTCGACCGTTACAACACAACGACCGTTACAATACAACGACCGTTAACGCTCCACTCTTCTTCTCCAAATTCTCCCAACGTTCTTATTCGTTGGCTGAAACTTTGCTTTCGGTTGCCAGATTCCTTCTGTCGTAACACTGCCCCCTTCCTAGGTCTTGTTCGTCCCGAACAATTCTGGATTCCAAAGTTTCTTCAGTTCTTCGATGAAACGGGGTCAAACGATCCACGTGAACCACCTTGCTCTTTGTAGCTGGACGTCGACGAATGCGATATTCCACGTCTGTGTCAAAATGAAAGCGAATCTCATTATGACTTAGATTTCTTTTCTGACTGAAGCCTCGTCCACAAATATAATACGTGTAAGGCCTATAGCCCTTGTGAACACGTTTATGTCTCCGCAGGGAGAAGAATCGACTAAGAGTTTTCGTGCAAAACCTGTAAAAAGTTTTCTTCTTTGTCGAAAGTTTTCTTCTTTGGATTTTTACTTCTATCAACAGTAACAAGGAATGAAAGTCATTAGTGACATAAAATCTAGGGAGGAGTTTCATCCTCCAGTCTGACCCTTTTGTCAGTTGACTTTCACTTAATTCAGAACTGTCGTGATGAACCTTCAGCCATACTTCACCTGAATCAATTTGATCCCCAAGGTGCTTCACAATTATAATATCAGCTCCATAATTCTTTTTAGCGCCTCGGTCCATCTCCTCCTTCCATAATCTTGTTAGAACTGCAGCTTCTAATCCGACAACCTTACCTGTTTCTCCTGTATAAGTGAAATCAGTGATGTGTCGGGCTGCTAGCAATATTTTTTCTGTTTTACCTTCACATAGCCAGCTTGCAACATCTTCAGATACTCCTTGTTCTATTAACATGTTACGAAACTTGTTCAAAGCATTGCCGTTATGCAGAACCTTACGGACACGTGATGCTTCATCTACCCTATTATCCACAACGTTCACAAAACGCAGAAGTTCTCCTCCTA
This sequence comes from Ryuthela nishihirai, assembly GCA_038380435.1. Taxonomy (NCBI): domain Eukaryota; kingdom Metazoa; phylum Arthropoda; class Arachnida; order Araneae; family Heptathelidae; genus Ryuthela; species Ryuthela nishihirai. The sequence continues at coordinate 55,305,448 of JAWZYU010000027.1, forward strand.
ACTCTTCGACGAGCTCTTGCAGTTCCAAGGATCCGTTACCAAGGAAACACTGAACAGCTTCCATCACTTCCAGAGAGTTGTCAACAGAGTTTTCAAGAGGTGAATCCATGTTGCTGATAACAGCTGAACAACTCAAACTCTTCATTCCACGAGCTTGTGATGCTGCAACCACTTTCTTAACTAAATCAACAGCAACATCTTCTGTACTGATGAGATCAATAGCTCCTTTTCCGAATTCAACATCATAAACCAAAGCACACACTCCTTCAGCCAGCTTTTTGGACACAATTGAGCATATCATTAGAGGAACGCTATCTATGGTAGCCATCAGATCCTTGCAGCGGTAAATCTCCTTATCTGTTGGCACCAGCTCCTCTGTCTGTCCTACGATGCAGCATCCGACGTCTTCCATCATCTGCTCGATTTTATCTTTAGTGCAGTCCACTGTGAAGCCAGGGATGGATTCCAATTTGTCCAGAGTATATCCCTTCAATTGGAGAGCACGACCGGAGATCATAGGGACCTTGAGACCTAAAGCAGCAAGTGCAGGAGCCAAGACAAGACTCACTTTGTTGCCGACACCTCCTGTGCTGTTTTCATCTACCATCCGATGGCGCCACTTGGGTCTCCAGCAAAACACATGACCCGAGGAGGTCATATTTGCTGTTTCTTCCGAATTCACTTTCTTGGAGCTCTCATTGTAATTAGCCAGGGAAACATCAGTCATGATTGCCAAATTGTTCATTCTGGAGATCAGCGACGAGTTTTGTAACATGATATTGTCCACTTTAGAGCTCTTGTAGTCGTGATAAAACTTTTCTATATCCTTATAATCTAAATGGTTATAATGTCCAAATCTGCACATTGACTGTTCAGAAAAGAAATTCAGCGTGGCTACGTTGAAATTATCTGAGGGATTCACTTCTCTCTGATCGTAACTCTGAGGCTTAGTTTCATCCAGAAAGTTAGTCTTTGAAGTACTGTCTCTGCCTGAAGCTCCTTTACTAGCATCTCCTGTTACGCTTCTAAGCCATTCTTCGGAATTCTTCTTTCTTAAATCCCCACTTTCTATAAACGATTCGAGTGTGGTTATATGTTTCGGAAAAATCTCTCCGACTTCCCCAGTAACGTCGAATGGCACTTTGTTTCTATGATGAATGGACGCCTCTTCTTTACTCGGACCACTCTGCGAAACGTAAACTCTGTTTCGTTCCCCCTCATTACCACTCGTTACTCTGCCTTTGAGATAATTGTCCATGACACATTTTGCTGACGGCGAGGAATAGAATACCTTTCGTGTGGATCTCTCTTCAGATCGTGCCAGACTTGTATACCTAGGTATTTTGAAGTGCAAAGCGTACTGTATAGTCTCACAGCTCTCTGATCTGTGTGATTGTTCTTCACAGTTCCCAGACATGTCACCAGCGACATAGACACACTGCCATGCATCACCAGTAGTTGCGTGGTCAAAGGCATTATCTGCGCTATCTCTACGATTCTTGATTTCCAGTAGCAGATCCACATTTTTATATGCGTTGCCTTTCTCTTTTTCTTTTCCATGTTTACAATCTAACTTAACACTATCAAGATCATCTTTTTCACTGACAAATTCAACATTTAAACTATTGCATTGTCTACTGAGTTCGGTTTTATTATCCTTGAACTGATCAATAATCTTACCAACTTGAGGAGCCACTTCATCTCTCATCTCAGTATTTTGTGCGGCCATTTCGGCTTTCAAGTCACCTATTTTATCGCTTTGGGCAGCTAGATCACTTTTAATATCAGTCATCTGCGTAGCCATATCGGCTTTCATATCAGTCACCAGCGTAGCAATAACGGCTTTCCTATCAGTCATCAGCGTAGCAATAACGGCTTTCCTATCAGTCATCAGCGTAGCCATATCGGCTTTCATATCAGTCATCAGCGTAGTCATATCGGCTTTCATATCTTTCATATCAGTCGTCAGCGTAGTCATATCGGCTTTCATATCTTTCATAACAGTCATCTGCGTAGCCATATCGACTTTCAAGCTATTTATCAACTTTACTAATTCATCCATACTTCTAGTTAACGGCATTCAAAAAATTATCCCACTTCTGACACCAAATGTTGCGGATCACAAAAATGGATAGTCACTGAGCGTGAGTATTAAAAGCTATATTTCAAAACCAAATTCAATACAAGGTAAATTGTTACAAAGGAAATATGGATGAAGTATCTTATTAACAAATCAACTATTAACATGCACAAGTCATCAATCTTCCTGCGTGAGCACACAACATCAGCTCTGTGTATTTTACTAAATACTACCTTTTACTTGATTTACCAGGTCACCCGAAGATCTTCACTCGTAAACCAATTCTCGTCCTGTGCTAATAACTTTTCACGCACTAGCCGAACAAAAAGACAGTCCGTGTAGACATTCGAAGTTAGCCATAAAAGTTCCCACTTTTATACTTCCGCGTATACACAACACATCAAGTTACTTCTTGATACTTAACGATAAAAGATCCCACTTTTATCCTTCCGCGTATACACAACACATCAAGTTACTTCTTGATACTTAACGCGCACTGTCTCAGAACAGCTCACCGTCCATTTTCGAACCTTCGACCGTTACAACACAACGACCGTTACAATACAACGACAGTTAACGCTCCACTCTTCTTCTCCAAATTCTCCCAACGTTCTTATTCGTTGGCTGAAACTTTGCTTTCGGTTGCCAGATTCCTTCTGTCGTAACAGTATTTTAAAAAATTGTCGTGATTAAATATAGAAAAAAAATAAGTTATTTTTAATTCCTCAATTCCAAACGGGGGCAGGAATTTGCTCAGTCTGTAGTGTGCCAGACTCGTAATTTGAAGGTTCCCAAGTTCGAGTCCAACATTTCTCAATATTGTCTTTGCTCCTCCCTACACACGGAAAGAAGACACCGATGGGCTTAAAGAGGTCGCCGGTTTATCGAAATGGAGGTAAAGCCCCATGTGCTTATGTTACAATTATGCTAATATTAAAATGGTTGCTGAATCTTTTGTTTGGGCAAAATATGTGAAAGTTAGGGTGTATAAAAGAGGATTCATTGAATCTTTTTTTTATTTAATTTGTGATTAAACCCGCAAAGCTCCTCGCTTATCTGCGACCATGCCATAGCGTGATTCGAACCAGGACCCTGGAAGTTGCAGTGTTACCGAGAACCAACGCCCCCAAGGCGGCAAGAGCTCTTCTGATTTCAATCTAAACATTTTAATCGAAATGATCACTGAGTCGTATAAATAATGCCCCCATATGGTAATGCTTTCCAAAATATTAATCTATGATAAATTATATTGATTGATAAGTGTTTTACACAAATATTTTCGATACCAAAGTACTTTATAGTAAAACAAGGAAAAGCTATTGCTACTCTTTCTTTTGAAATGCCCACTCTACACACATAGGACTATATGACATCAGATATACTTACGGTCCAACCTCCACCGTCTGTGGCCATATCACAATAAACATCCACACTCCCAATAACGATCCGATTTATTGGCCAAATTTTGTACACTCCACTTATGTTATGGCCGCACTGAAGAATTTCTTCGCAATCCATTGGCTGTGGCTTGCAGGGATTACGCTCCATTTTTCTAATGGCTTTCGTTATATCTGTAATGAAAACCAAATTACTATTTTTTATATATTATGATTCCTACAGACAAATAACAGTTCCATAGAAAATATTGTTTGCATTTGGTGGGATACGGCCTTATGACCTCCTCATAACATATCAGGTACTCTTTCCTGATTCAAAATTTCTCGGGCATATCCATTTTCATCAAAATTGAGTAATTGCTGCATAATTTCTGCCTGTCTTGTTTTCTACTTTTTCCAACACTTAAAAAACTGAGATTAGCGGTGTTAACACTTAAGATTGTCTCAATCACCAACTTTAAATAGTGGTTTAACTAAAGATAATTTAAATGTAGAGAAAATATCCTGCATATATCGGCATCTTTTTTACATGAATACTCCATTCTATATTTGATCCAAGTTCAAAACCCAAAAAAGTAATAAACTATTTCCAAATTGCGATAAACACAGTTTTTTGTTCCACCTCCAACACAACTATTAATAAATCTTACACTTAAATAATCCCAGTTTTCAGAGAGCAAAAGCATATAACACTGTTCGTTGACAAAATTTAAAATTCACATATCAGTTATTTTTTTTCATCTTACCAGAGATTTGCATTAAAATCTATCAAAAGATTTCTTTCTAAACTGCAATTTGAAGGAGTGAAGTAAGGTTCATATTATATAGAACCAGGCCCAGATCTAGAAATGCATGAAATATATATATGTTTTACAAATATTTTGCAATTTTCCCGACTCTCGCATTCTGAAAGGAGGGCTATGCACCCCCCCCCCCCCCCCCCCCCCACACACACACACAACTTGATTCTGCCCTGCATAGAGTAATCTCATCCAACGGCAACTCACTGCAAGCCGACTTGCTGCTCATAAAACAAATAATCAATATCCTAAATTTTGTTCATTCCTTTCAATTTTTGACCAAATATTTTTAGGTAATATAACTAAAAGATTTTGCCCATTTTCATAGCAAGCACCAAAAACGTATATTTTTGTTTCTTCACCGAGATAATTTTGAATTCTTTGAAAATATAATTCTTTTTTCAAATGATTACTCATTACAAATTCATGTTTGAGTTTTAAATAGCAAAATTTTTCTTCCAACTATTTAAGAAAATAATTTTCTTCCAAGTGGTTCATCACTAAGTTAAGATTGGACAGGCCTCACATAGAGGAAATACAACATACTCTATATACGTAAGTTTACAAAGCTGCTATGAAATATTTAACACTCACCATGGGACCAAATGTTCGACGAGACGTTCTGTGATTTCTCCAGAAGATTTACAACGAAATCAAGAAAACCAACTACTTTCAAAATACCATCGTCTCCAGAAGAGCATGTATCCTCTGCATGCAGTTTCCACATAAAAAAGTTGCAAAATATCAACAAATATAAAATCAAATCTCTTACGATCATCTTTCAAGTTCTTTAAGAAAGAAAAGGTTGCGTTTTACGGACAAGTTAGAGTTCCTGAAGAATGTAATTCACGGTGAAGTGGATTCTAGCCAGTATTCGTCTTCTCATTGCTAAAATACATTTTAAAATGCTGCATGTTATCTTTCACGCATGCGCAACATCTTGCATATTCCTTCTACCCACCAATCATTCTCCATCCAACTAAAAACACACGTTGCGAATTCCTCGAAAGTTTCACCGTTGCTAAATTAGATTCTATGCAGTGTGAAAAATGAAGTAATCTAAGAGACATTAGAGAACATCTGCAGCAAGTATTCCTTGAAGCGTTTTTTGTTAATGTTAATGTGATGCATCTGTTTTGTTCCTGTATCAAGTATCAGTATTGCACAGCCAGCATATGTATATTTGAAGATTGCACTAAGAGACCAATTACATATCTCAACGTTAAATGATCGATTCCCTTAAATTACATCTAAACCTTTTCCATCTCGGTATTGCATCTATCAATTCAAAGGCATTTTTAAAATCTAAGATTCATGCAATAAAATGCACGATAGAGTCTCCAAGCGAAAGCATTTCGTGTGCGATAAAGATAAAATATTATAGTTTCGTTTCAAGATCTAAAATAGTTCTTACAAATGTAAGTCAGTTCGACTAAATTTCTGAGTGTCCTAAATAAACAAGTTGATCTCCATTTGAGATCGGTGACAGCGATCCCTCAATTAACGAGATGCTACTTGATATCGCAGGCAGAGGAAAAATAAAAGAAACTCTGAAGAAACAAGCCACATTAAAATGCTTGCTTTTAGGATGTTATATGCATCTAATGTATAAATATTTCTTAAATATTTATGATTCATATATTTCTTATAATACGTTGTGAATTGGATACCTATTAAAAAACTGAATTTAAAATATACGTGACTGCTGTCACTAAATTTATTATAATATTAATTCAATAGCAGAGATTGTTTTTTCTTTTGTTTTAGTTGTATCATTCCCTGACATCTGCACGTTTTAGAGAATACTGAAGAGTCTGCCATACACAATCGAAAGTATTTTTGAAACTTTATTTAACCTACTTAGTAGTTTGTTGAAAGAAAGGAACTGGAAGTATCACCTTCATCACAAAGAGGCCACATTCCTGATAAAATCTGTGTGAAAAGTATTCTTACCTGCTGCTTAATTTGTGAAAAATTTCACAAGAAATTCATGAGATGTTCGTAAGAGACGATTGCATTTTTTTTCGTGGTTTGCAGATACATCCACTCCGTCCAATCACACATTGTAAGGTGAACTCTTCTGAGAAAAGGATGCCCAAACCGCCATGGCACCTGTACTATTATTATCTAGGGTGCTCAATTAGATTTTCCTGTTGCACAAATAAAATTCCATTAATCATGGCGTTCGGAAATATTTATGAACTCGGGTGCAAATTCCAAATATTGCATACCTTAACTCTCCCAGCGGAAATTTTTTTTAATTCTGATATTATACCTAAGTATATAAATTATTTTTATCATAAAACTCAATGGATATAGATCTGAAACCGCCAGATGAGGAAGAGGGAAAAAAGTCTAAGAAGGTCTGTCTCTTTCTGGAAGAGAATGAAATGGATTAGTTGGTTGGGTTTTAATGGCGCATTAGCAACTAACGCTATAATGCGCCATACAAATGTCCATAAGAAAAGACATAAAAATTGTGTAAACCTTAACCAAATTATAAAAGAAACCACAAAAATATACTAAGAATGTAAAGCAATAAAAAGAAACCTAATTGATAATAGAAAAAATGTATAAATAGGTTATAAATGTAAACGTAATCCAGGTGTAAGCGACCTAGGTTAAATATTGGAATAAAACTATATCCGAGTAAAATATCCTGTAAAAAGTAAAAATTCAAAGAGAGCGTTAAAACAACAATGAGCAGATAACAAATGTCCGAGTGTAAGGAGCTCGGACGTAAAATCATGAAATGTAAAAAACAAACGTCGTTCTAGATTAAAACATGGGCAATGAATTAAAATATGTTTGATAGTTAAAATGGTGTCACAAAACTCACACTTAGGTACGTCATCCGCCCGTAGAAGAAATGAATGAGTAATAAACGAATAACCTAAGCTGAGCCGACCAAGTACAACTTCCTCCTTGCGATTCCTGCGGTAACAAGACTGCCATGGTTTGATGATAGGTTTGATCTCAAAGAGCTTGTTCGTAAGCTGTTCTGACCAAGATCTCTGCCATTGTGCCCGGAGCTCGGTGGTAAAACGCTGCCGGAAATCCAGATAGGGAACCGGCAATGGAGAGTCGGACAGGGGCGTGGCTGACTTGGCAACAGCGTCTGCCAAGTCATTGCCCCTAATCCCGACGTGACCGGGCACCCAACAGAAATGGATGGTGGTGGTGGCGGCCAGACGATGTAGTTGCTGGCGGATCTTAGTAAGAACTGGGTGAGGCCGATGCCTTGGAGAAAAAAGCCTGTAGCGACCTAAGCGAGTCAGTGTAAAGCACACACCGACGATGATGCTTAGTCGCCATGTGGTCGAAGGCGAGGCTGATAGCGTGCAACTCTGCAGTGAAGATGGAACACTGCAGTGGAATCTGGTCCGCAATGATTACATCACAGCAGACCATGGCTGATCCCATTGATGTTCCGGACTTCGGGCCATCTGTGAAGACAGGCAAGAAGTCCGGGTGCTCAGCACGATGGCTGGCAAAGAGTAGCCGGTACACACAGTCGGGTGTAAAGGACTTCCCCATCCTGCACAGGGAAAAATCACAGGAAGGGGAAACAGCGAGCCATGGTGGAAGTGGCTCAGCTGTCGACTGTGAAATGCTATCGAGATTGATGTTAATGTCTCTGAGGTAGCCTCGGACGCGCAAACCAAAAGGATGAATGGCAGTCGGCCGATTTGTGTAAAGTATTTCCCACTTCGGACTGAAAACGCAGTCCCAAGTCGGATGGCCAGGCAGGGATCGCAATTTAGATGCATATTGTAGGAACAACTGCTGACGGCAAAGAGATAAAGAAGGTTCGTCGGTCTCAACGTAAAGAATCTGGACCGGTGAAGTGCAGAAGGCTCCCTTGCAAACATAGAGAGCCTGGTGATGGAGGGGGTCCAGCACCTTCACCACCGAATCCCAGGCCGAGTCGTACACCTGGGATCCGTAGTCCAGTTTCGATCGGACAAGTGCATGGTACAGGCGGAGCAAAGAACATCGGTCCACCCCCCAAGAAAGGGAGGAGAGGACCTTCACAATGTTCAATGCCCGCATGCACTTGGACCTGAGATGTGGAATATGAGGTAAAAAGGTCAATTTCCGGTCGAAGATGAGACCGAGAAACTTGGTCTCCGCCACAACTGGAATGATGTTACCCCCGAGCAGCAGCTCGGGATCCAGGTGAAGATTGCACTTGTTGCAAAAGTGCACACAAGCGGTCTTCTGTGGGGAGAACCGAAACCCGTTTGCCGTCGCTCAAACCGAAAAATTGTTCAGGGCAATTTGCAGTTGTCTTTCAATGACATTCATGCTGGACGAAGAGCAAAAGATGCTAAAGTCATCAACATAGAGGGCATTGCCTACTGATGGAGGAAGTTGTCTAATTATAGAATTAATCTTGACAGCGAAAAGCGTAACACTCAAAACGCAGCTTTGTGGCACCCCCTATTCTTGGGAGTACGGCCGCGACAGAGTGTTACCGACACGGACACGAAAAGAACGTGTCGATAAGAAGTTGGAGATGAAGATCGGCATGTGACCTCTCAAGCCGAAACTGTGGAGGTCACGAAGAATGCCGAATCTCCAAGCCGTGTCGTACACTTTTTCGATGTCGAAGAAAATTGACATCAGGTGCTCTCTACTTATAAAAGAATTTCTGATAGCCGATTCGAGGCGTATCAGATGGTCAAGAGTTGACCGTTGCCTGCGAAAGCCACACTTGGTGTTCTAAATACCAGATGAGTCTGGCATTTACCATTCTTTCCAACACTTTGCACACGCAGTTCGTCAACGCGATGGGACGATAATTGGAAGGAATCTTGGGATCTTCGCCTGGTTTGGGGAAGGCCAAGACGATGGCCTCCCGCCAGGAGTCCGGAAACTGCTCCTCAAGAAAAATGCGATTCAAGAGTCAGAGCAGTCGATCCTTACTCGATGGTGACAGATGTTGGAGCGTGGCATAATGGACATTGTCTGGCCCTACAGCAGAGGCACGAGCAGAGTGCAGAGCAAGGCGAAGCTCCTCCGCTGTGAATGGCCTGTTGTAGGGTTCCAGGCCATTCGAGTGGAAAGACAGCAGAGAGCGTTCCACCGTGCCCTTCTGGGCCAGAAACTCTGGGGAGTAAGAGGAAGATGAAGAGATGGAGGAGAACGACTCCCCCCAGAGTGTCGGCAATTGCTTTGGGATCAGCAATTGCCTGTCCATTGTGCTCCAGGATCGATAACGAGTGGGACGTGTAGTTCAAACCTATCTTCCGGACTTTATCCCACACGACCTTAGAAGTGGTCGTGCGTGTGATGGAAGACGTATACTTGATCCAAGATTCCTTCTGGCTCTAGCGTCGGATGAAAAGAGCTTTCGCCCTGGCGCGTTTGAACATTTCGAGGTTGGGGGACGTCGGATATCTCCGAAACACCCCCCAAGCCTTGTTCTGAGCCTTACGAGTTGCGGCGCAATCTGGATTCCACCATGGTTTCGGAAAGCGAGGAAACCGTGTAGAAGTTTGAGGAATGGTTGATGCAGCTGCGTCTATGATACAGTCCGTTATCTCCGCTACTGCGACATTGATGGGCTCCTCTGCGAAACGCGTGAAGGGCTGCATGGGAGATGGTGCACACCACAGGGAGGTGATTGCTTCCATAGGGGTTGTCCACCACCTCCCATGTAAAGAAGGGAAGGATCGAGGAGGAGCAGATGGTAAGGTCGATGGCAGTGAAAGAGTGGGTTGGCGAGTGAAAGTAAGTACTGACGCCAGTGTTCAACAGGGAGAGAGAAGGATCCAGGAGCCACTGCTACAGGACCCCGTCCCTCCCTTTGGTGTCAGCAATTGCCCCAAAATGGACTGTGTCTGTTGAGGTCCCCAATAATGAGGAAGGGGGTCGGCAGCTGCGAGACGAGATCATCAAGATCTTCCTGGAAGACGATGCTCCCAGGTGGAAGATATACAGAGCAGACAGTCAGCGAGAACCCCACGAAGAGACGGATGGCTACTGCCTCTAAGTTGTTGGTGAGGGGTACGACCTGGAATGGAGAATGGTTGCTCACGAGGATGGCGACACCTCCGCGAGCTGGACCATCTCCATCCCGGTCCCGGCGAACTAGTGAAAGGTGCCGGATCGATGGATCTGTGTCTGGCTGCAAGTATGTCTCCTGCAGGCACACACAGATGGGCTGATGTAACTGAAGGAGGGTTTTGATGACGACGAATTCCTATTCAACTTAACCGCCGCAGAGGACGGTTTAGTGAATAGGGGGCGGTCGGTATCCATGTCCTCGGAATCGTCCGAGGGGCGTGGATCGGTGACCGCCCTTTGTGATTTTCTTTTTCAGCCCCAGTGAGGGGCCCTTAGGTTTCGAAGGTCTTGCTGGCTGAGGACGGGGAGGAAGAGGCCTTCCGGTCGAAGTGGAAGGCTGAGTTGCAGGAATAGAAACTGGGGTAGATGGCGAGGTCGACACCACCCTCGGTTTTGCCTGCGTCACGAGGTACTTTGCCGCGGGCGAGAAATACTCAGTAGGTGGTACACTGATGTCAGTCTGCACCGCCACCGAAGTCATTGGAACGATGGGTTTCCGATGACTGCATTGGCATAGGAAACCTTGCCAGGCGGGGCAGGAGGTGCAGCAAGTTTTCTCGCCTCAGCGTAAGAGATGTTATTCATGATTTTGAGGCGTTGTACCTCCTTTTCCTCCTTCCACTTTGGACAGTCGCGGGAGTACGCCGGATGTTCGCCACTGCAGTTCACACAGCATGTTTTTTCTGCTGTGCAGTCAGAATCAAGATGATCCTTAGTGCCACAGTGAGCACAGGTGGGTTTGCCCTGGCAAGCTGTGCGGGCATGACCGTATATCTGACACTGAAAACAGCACAGAGGGTTCGGTATATACGGCGTACCTCACAATGTAAATAACCTGCCTTGATGGAAGTAGGCAGGCGTGGCGTGTTAAATGTTACAATCAGCACCTGGGTGGGTGTCAATTTCCCATCACGGCGTGTCGAAATCCGGTGGACCGATGTTACTCCTTGAGGTGTGAGCTCCGAGAGGATTTCCTCCTCAGTGACTTTGAGGAGGCCCCACTCGGTGAATACACCCCGAGAGGAATTCAAAGTTTTATGGGGAGTGACTTTGACAGCCACCCCACCTATTACTTTGACTTTCAGGAGTAGTTCGGAGTATTTAGAACAAGCGGTCTCAACCTGCAAGTCGCCAGATCGTAAGCGCTTGACGGATTTCGGCTCTCCCGCTAGACCTTTCAAACCATTCTTGACAAAAAAAAGGGGACATGTCCCCAAATACCTGATCACCCATGGAATGGATGATCAAGAACTTCGGGAGAGAAGACACAGACACAGAAGACGACGGCAGCGATAACGTAGACGAAGAAGACGGGGGGGGGGGGGGGTTCATGTCGAGCCCAATTGTTTGCGGTGATCGCATTTTCATCATTCTCTCTCATGTTTGGTTTAGTGTGGTTCAGTGGCTGCTGTCCCCACCCTGCACGGAGTCCAACAAGGGGACGCCCAGTCGGGCGCCAAGGCTACGCAGGCATTATATCCACATAGACAGTGAGCCAAACGCTCACAAATAAATGGAAGGGAAATAAAAAGAAAATGAGCAGAACAAAAACGTTCTACACAAAAGAAACAAAGCGAAAAATATCAAAATTGTAAATGGCCAAACTGGCCTCACAAAGAACGGATAACGACAAAAGGAAAATAATCTGAGGAAACTTGTAAACCTGTACCCGGACCATGGGCAAGGTTACTCACCGCTCTGCACGGTTGACCCTAGCAGGACCTGCCCAACAGCCGATTGCTCTTGGGGTGGGGCCACCCCAGGAGCTCCCGTTTACCAGAAGCAGAGGCCAAAGCAGTGTATAACAGAGGCCCCGGATCCGCTGCCCAGCCAGGCTCCCCAATGGCAAGACGGCCAATGGGGACCATGCCTGTCATGAGCTGAGGAGAGAAGACGGTGACCCCCGAGCAACTACCAGGATCCTCCTTTCCCAGGACATGGGTCTCCGCACACGGCAAACATGCGGGCGAGCGTTTAGGACCCTGTGAAGGTAACCGAGCCAGCGGAACCTTCACAGGGTGGTCCCCCTCACCGCGTACAGGCGCTCACACTAAGGGGGACCTTGACGGGAGGCTATCATATGTCTCCTAACAGCTGTCCAATGGTTCCCCTCCCCCAAACTTCTCTGAGTCTTCGGGGTCCTTGTGGCCTCTGGCCATTTAGCTCATTACGTGAAAAAAAGTGACGATCAGAGGTAAACAACCCAACCCCAGAAGATCACTGATATCATGATTAAGGATAAAGAAATTTTGTTGAGAGGTATGCATTCATTTCGTAGAAGACATCCGTCTTTTAGTGACCATTTCATTCTCTTTCCATGAAACACTCTCAAAAAATATTTTTTTTCTCAATGTGATATTTTTTGCATAATGTGTTTCTTTTTAAAATTCTTCAACCAAATTCAGGGTCTCCTAATTTTATTCACATTTTATTAATTTTAATCTCTCGAAAAATATTCGAATACCAGCTATACCCCTCATTGACAAGTTCCAAATTTCCACCACTCCACTTAAAATTAAATCACGTCAAATGTTTGACGTTAAACATATACCCATTGCCACCTTCATTTACAGATTTCGACACGTGCCCACTCACAACGTACCACCCCATTCACAAGGTAGGCGACAGCAGCGCCAACAGAAATCTCGGACACTTTTCGAGTGATCTCTCCTGACCCACGACACTTAGGAACCCAATCTGTAACCCCAAAAGGGTTGGAATTATATGGTACACGCATCAATTTTATCACCGATCGCTGAAGTAGTTGATGAACCACGGGAAAACTACCAAATTATGCCAGGTGACGTCACACATGACATCGTCGATGGTGGGAATTCAGAGTTCCCCGTGGTTCCGTGGAAGGAATTTTGGCTATTATATGATGATAACGTCCCGTGGCCGAGTGGTTAATGCGCTTCGCTACTGATCTAAGGGACCTGGTTTCGAGCGCCGGGTAAAGCATGTTTGTGCCGTTTTTCTGCTGAGGCCTTCTACTATGGCATATAAACTGACAGACATGTCAGTTTATATGCCATAGTAGAAGTTATATGCCATAGTATGCCATAGTAGAATGCTCCGGTCAGACCTCTGTGGCAAGCAGCTGCTTCAGGGGGTATTTATTATTATTTTTATATATGATGATAATGGTTTACGAGATCTGCCAATGCTCTCTATTTTTCATGTGTGTTTATATCAAGAACCGGATGTATATCCGATGTGTATCCTAAATATACAACACTTTGGCATTTATATATTTTACAATATCAAATACCATCATAGGTAATTCATTGTTATTTAAAATCAATTAATGTCGGGAAGAGAAAGTCGGATTCCCTCAGCCGTGCACAAAAATCCCTAGGCAGTATGTTAAAAGATGTGTGCACTTATAGGCAAGCAATTCTCATTTCATTGTGGGAAAAACGCTAGTAAAAACGAAAGAGTCAACACAGCATCTTTTTTTCCAGAAACCATTACCGGATACTGGAGTGGTGTTCCAAGGGGCTACAACCCCTCTCCCCCCTTAAGAATGCTAATAAGGGTAGTCAGAGGTAAAAATATTTAAACTTACGTATATTTGTTCTATTTTTTAAGAAATGTTTTAAACATCTCTAAAATGAAGTGGAAATTTTATACTGCAATGAAATTCAGTCCCTTTGACCTTTTTTCGGCTGGATTCAGTGTATTGCCCAATTCCCCACCTTTATTTTTTTTCCCTAGATCCTGCCCTCCGAGAAGCTATGCATTTCCAACGATCAGAGAGCTGACCGTTAAGAAAAAAATACCATAAACGTGAAACGAGGTGTCTGTGAAACACCAGGAAATTTTATTTGGTGAGTTTGAATCAACTATTTCTGAAGTTGAACTCTTCGCATATTTGGGACAGAAGTAAAATATACATCTTTCAAAGTTTCACCTTTTTCACAGTTTTAATTTTTTCACAATCTTCATTCTAGTGTTTCGTTTTTTGAAGTATAAATGCTATAGAAAAAATATAATATGGACTGCATATTTTTTTTCTCAATAATTAAGTGACTAAAAGCGAATTGTTGAGGACTGTCAACCACATCATTATTGTTTCTACCATTGTGCCAGGAAACCGAAAGTTCTTCTTCCTTAGATGAAGGGTTTTTCTATACGTCGGAGGTATATGATAAAGGTCTGAATTTCATCTCTACAAAGGGAAGGGAGTATTCCATTTTCCAATTCCTCCATTCAATCCCACGTTCAATACTCTTGTGTTCAGTAACTTTACGATAGCGTCCATTCAGGTTGGCACGATAGCACGACACGAACCACCACCCTGATTCGTAATACTGAGCACAGCCTTCATCTTCCTTGTCAGAGTCATTGTCTCTATCTTTTGTGCTGAACATCTGCCCAGAATGATGAGATAACGCATCTCCTGCAAAAGAAATACAATTAAATATTTCAGTTCGGAAAATATTGAATTGTAATCTTACTAAAATTTGCCTTGTAACGAGTTTCCATATCTTTAAGAATTTAGGGAATACTTTCACAGTGCTTAATGGGGAGTATCTAGAGGGGTACCTGATAATAAATCATCAAGGATGTTGACTGATATTACAAGATGGAAGATGACTCCAGGATATCCTGGACCACTTGAGCTGCATAATAAATCTGACCTCAAAATGTGATATTGATTCCTGTATATTTTTTAAAGGACAGAAGATACTTCTCTACAGAAAGACGCAGATAACCTAAATCTTCTGTCCTTGTTTCCCTTACAACAGAGAACTGTCCTGGTTTCCCATACAACAATTTTGAATTGTCCTGTTTCCCCATTTATCTACAGAATCATTTCCATTTCTCTACAGAAAGACGCAGATAATATAAATCTTCTGTCCTGGTTTCCCATACAACAGAAAACTGTCGTGGTTTCCCATACAACAATTAAGAACTCTCCTGGTTTCCCATACAACAGACAAGCACATACACGCTGTTCCTGGACGCTACCGCTGACTACACATCCCGATGTTGGTTGGTTGTTTTAGGTTTATTGGCGCATCGACAACTAAGGCCATAATGCGCCAGACAAAGACAAATCGGAAATAAGAAATAAAAATCGTGTAACCCTACAACCAATGATAAAAGCAACATCTAAAGGTGATAAAATACAATACAAAAACAACAACAAGTGTAAAGCAAGTAAAGACAAAACCAACAAAAATATATAACAAAAAACCATGATAAAAATTTGTGTAAAAGAACAAATATTTTTATATATATATATAGTATACAATGGATAAAACTAACCCAGGTGTAAATGACCTAGGTCAGATGGCGAATAAATAACAAATCCGTAAAATCATAACCTGTTAAAATAACCTGTAAACTTCAAAAACGCAAAAATTGGAGGTAGAAAGCAATGATCAGTTAAAAGACGTCCGAGTGTAAGGGGCTCGGACGTAAAATCATGAAATGCAAAAAACAAACGTCGTTCAAGATTAAAACATGGGCAATGAATTAAAATATGTTTGATTGTTAAAATGGTGTCACAGAACTCGCACTTAGGTACGTCGTCCGCCCGTAGAAGAAACGAATGAGTAATAAACAAGTGACCGAAGCGTAGCCGAGCAAGTACAACTTCCTCCTTGCGATTCCTGCGGTAACAAGACTGCCATGGTTTGATGATAGGTTTCATCTCAAAGAGCTTGTTCGTAAGCTGTTCCAACCAAGATCTCTGCCACTGTGCCGGGAGCTCGGTGGTAAAACGCTGCCGGAAATCCAGATAGGGAACTGGCAACGGAGAGTCGGACAGGGGCGTGGCTCACCTAGCAGCAGAATCTGCCAAATCATTGCCCCTGATTCCAAAGTAACTGGGCAACCAACAGAAATGGATGGTGGTGGTGGCTGCCAGACGATGTAGCTGCTGGCGGATCTTAGTAAGAACTGGGTGAGGCTGATGCCTCACCGAGATCAAAGCCTGTAGCGAGCTAAGCGAGTCGGTGCAAAGCACACACCGATGATGATGCTTAGTCGCCACGTGGTCCAAGGCGAGGCTGATAGCGTGCAACTCTGCAGTGAAGATGGAACACTGCAGTGAGATCTGGTCTGCAATGATTACATCACAGCAGACCATGGCTGATCCCACTGAAGTGCCGCACTTCGAGCCATCTGTAAAGACAGGCAAGAAGTCCGGGTGCTCAGCACGATGGCTGGCAAAGAGTTGCCGGTACACACAGTCGGGTGTAAAGGCCTTCCCCGTCCTGCACAGGGAAAAATCGCAGGAAGAAGAAACAGCGAGCCAAGGTGGAAGTGGCTCAGCTGTCGACTGTGCGACGCTATCGAGACTGGTGTTGATGTCTCTGAGGTAGCCTCGGACTCGCAAACCAAATGGACGAATGGCAGTCGGCCGATTATTGTAAAGTATTTCCCACTTCGGACTGAAAACGCAGTCCCAAGTGGGATGGCCAGGCAGGGATCGCAATTTAGAAGCATATTGTAGGGACAACTGCTGACGGCGAAGAGATAAAAATGGTTCGTCAGTCTCAACTTAAAGACTCTGGACCGGTGAGGTGCAGAAGGCTCCCGTGCAAACACGGAGGGCCTGATGATGGAGGGGTCCCCGGCCAAGTAATCCCGGGCTGAGTCGTACACCAGGGATCCGTAGTCCAGTTTCGATCGGACAAGTGCACGGTACAGGCGGAGCAAAGAACAACGGTCCACCCCCTAAGAGAGGGAGGAGAGGACCTTGACGATGTTCAATGCCCGCGTCCACTTGGACCTGAGATGATGTATGTGTGGTAAAAAGGTCAATTTCCGATCGAATATGAGACTGAGAAACTTGGTCTCCGCCACAACTGGAATGATGTTACCGCCGAGCCGCAGCTCGGGATCCAGGTGAAGATTACGCTTGTGGCAAAAGTGCACACAAGCGGTCTTCTGTGGGGACAACCGAAACCCGTTTGCCGTCGCCCAAACCGAAAGATTGTTCAGGGCAATTTGCAGTTGTCTTTCAATGACCCTCATGCTGGACGAACAGCAAAAGATGGTAAAGTCATCAACATAGAGGGCATTGCCTACGGATGGAGGATATTGTCTAGTAATTGAATTAGTCTTGACAGCGAAAAGAGTAACACTCAGAACGCAGCCTTGTGGCACCCCCTATTCTTGGGGGTACGGCCGCGACAGAGTGTTACCGACACGGACACGAAAAAAACGTGTCGATAAGAAGTTGGAGATGAAGATCGGCATGTGACCTCTTAAACCGAAACTGTGGAGGTCACGAAGAATGTCGAATCTCCAAGCCGTGTCGTACGCTTTTTCGATGTCGAAGAATATTGACACCAGGTGCTCTCTACGTAAAAATGAGTTTCTGATAGCCGATTCGAGGCTTATCAGATGGTCAACAGTTGACCGTTGCTTGCGAAAGCCACACTGGGTGTGGGAAAGAAGGTTGTGGTGTTCTAAATACCAGATGAGTCTGGCATTTACCATTCTTTCCAACACCTTGCACACGTAGCTCGTCAATGCGATGGGACGATAATTGGAAGGAATCTTGGAATCTTTGCCTGGCTTTCGGAAGGCCAAGACGATGGCCTCCCGCCAGGAGTCCAGAAACTGCTCCTCGAGAAAAATGCGATTGAAGAGATGGAGCAGCCGATCCTTACTCGATGGTGAAAGATGTTCGAGCATGGCATAATGGACATTGTCAGGCCCTACAGCAGAGGCACCAGAAGAGTGCAGAGCAAGGCGAAGCTCCTCCGCTGCGAATGGCCTGTTGTAAAGTTTCAGGCCATTCGAGTGGAAAGACAGCGGAGAGCGTTCCATCCTGCCCTTCTGGGCCAGAAACTCGGGGGAGTATGAAGAAGACGAAGAGATGGAGGAGAACGACTCCCCCAGAGTGTCGGCAATTGCTTTGGGATCAGCAATTGCCTGTCCATTGTGCTCCAGGATCGATAACGAGTGGGACGTGTAGTTCCCACTCATCTTCCGGACTTTATCCCACACGATCTTAGAAGTAGTCGTGCGGGTGATAGAAGATGTATACTTGATCCAAGATTCCTTCTGGCTCTGGCGTCGGACGAAACGAGCTTTCGCCCTGGCGTGTTTGAAATTTTCGAGGTTGGGGGTCGTCGGATATCTCCGAAACACCCCCCAAGCCTTGTTCTGAGCCTTATGAGCTGTGGTGCAATCTGGATTCCACCACGGTTTCGGAAAGCGAGGAAACCGTGTAGAAGTTTGAGGAATGGTTGATGCAGCTGCATCTAAGATACAGTCCATTATCTCCGCTACTGCCACATTGATGGGCTCCTGGCTGACAGATTGGTCATCGAGCTCAGAGAGCAGCTCGAAACCACCCCAGTCAGCCCGATCGAGCCTCCGCCTCGAGACACATGAAGGGCTGGCAGGCCCCCCACGGGAGATGGTGCACACCACGTGGAGGTGATCGCTTTCATACGGGTTGTCCTCGACCTCCCATGTAAAGAGTGGAAGGATCGAGGAGGAGCAGATGGTAAGGTCAATGGTAGTGAATGTGCGGGTTGGGGAGTGAAAGTAAGTACTGACACCGGTGTTCAGCAGGGAGAGAGAAGGATCCAGGAGCCACTGTTCCAGGACACAGCCCCTCCGTTGAGGTCCCCCATAATGAGGAAGGGGGTCAGCAGCTGCGAGTCGAGATCATCAAGGTCTTCCTGAAAGACGATGCTCCCAGGTGGAAGATATAGAGAGCAGACAGTCAGCGAGAACCCCATGAAGAGACGGATGGCTACCGCCTCTAAGTTGGTGGTGAGGGGTACGACCTGGAATGGAGAATGGTTGCTCACGAGGATGGCGACACCCCCGCGAGCTGGACCATCTCCATCCCAGTCCCGGCGAACTAGTGAAAAGTGCCGGATCGTGGGATCTGTGACTGGCTGCAAATATGTCTCCTGCAGGCACACACAGATGGGCTGGTGTGCCTGAAGGAGGGCCTTGATGTCGTCAAGATTCCTCTGGAATCCACGACAATTCCATTGTAGGAGTGTGGCCATCTCAGGACTTAGAAGAGTGCGCGGACGACAAATTCCTATTCAGCTTAACCGCCGCGGAGGACGGTTTACTGAATAGGGGGCGGTCGGTATCCATGTCCTCGGAATCGTCCGAGGGACATGAATCGGTGACCGCCCTTTGAGATGCGATGATTTTCTTTTTTCGACCCGGCGGGGGACCCTTAGGTTTGGAAGGTCTTGCTGTCTGAGCAAGGGAAGGAGGAGGCCTTCCGGTGGAGGTGGATGGCTGAGCTGCAGGAATGGAAACCAGGGTTGATGTCGAAGTCGACACCACCCTCGGTCTCGCCTGCGTGAGGAGGTACTTCGCAGCTGGCGAGAAAGACTCAGTAGGTTGTACACTGATGTCAGTCTGCACCGCAACCGAAGTCATTGGAACAATGGGCTTTCCAATGACTGCACTGGCATAGGAAACCTTGCCAGGCAGGGCGGGCAGTGCAGCAAGCTTTCTCGCTTCAGCGTATGAGATATTGTTGATGACTTTGAGGCGTTGTACCTCCATTTCCTCTTTCCACTTCGGACGCCGGATGTTGGCCACTGCAGTTCACACAGCATGCCTTTTCTGCTGTGCAGTCAGGATCGAGATGATCCTTACTGCCACAGCGAGCACAGGTGGGCTTGCCCCTGCATGCTGTGCGGGCATGACCGTATATCTGACACTGAAAACAGCGCAGAGGGTTCGGTATATACGGCCATACCTCACAATTTAAATAACCTGCCTTGATGGAAGAAGACAGGCGTGGCGTGTTAAATGTCACAATCAACACCCGGGTGGGTGTTAATTTCCCATCACGGCGTGTCGAAACCCGGTGGACCGCTGTTACTCCTTGAGGTGTGAGCTCCGAGAGGATTTCCTCCTCAGTGACTTTGAGGAGGCCCCACTCAGTGATCACACCCCGAGAGGAATTCAAAGTTTTATGGGGAGTGACTTCGACAGCCACCCCACCAATTTCTTTGATTTCAGGAGTAGTTCAGAGTGTTTAGAACAAGCGGTCTCAACCTTCAAATCGCCAGATCGTAAGCGCTTGACGGATTTCGACTCTCCCACAAGACCTTTCAAACCTTTATTCACAAAAAATGGGGACATGTCCCCAAGTACCTGATCACCCGTGGAGTGGATGATCAGGAACTTTGGGAACGAAGACACAGACACAGAAGACGACGGCAGTGATAACGTAGACGAAGAAGACGAGAGTTCATGTCGAGCCCTCTTGTTGGCGGTGATCGCATTTTCATCATTCACTCGCATGTTTGTTTTTGTGTGGTTCAGTGCCCACTGGCCCCACCCTCCACAGAGCCCAACCAGGGGATGCCCAGTCGGGCGCCAGGACTACGCAGGCACTATACCCACACAGACAGTGAGCCAAGCCCTCAAAAATAAATAGAAGGAAAATAAAAAGAGAAATGTGCAGAACAAAAACGTTCTACACAAATGAACGAAGCGTAAAATAAGAAAATTGTGAATGGCCAAACTGGCTTCACAAAGAAAGGATAACTACAAAAGGAAAATATGTTGTGAGGAAACTTGTATACCTGTACCCGGACCGTGGGCAAGGTTACTCACCGCTCTGCACGGTTGACCCTAGCAGGACCTGCCAACCAGCCGATTGATCCTGGGGGGGCCACCCCAGGAGCTCCAGTTTACCGGAAGCAGAGACCAAAGCAGTGTATAGCAGAGGCCCCGGAATCCGCTGCCCATCCCCGCGACAGACAGGCTCCCCAATGGCAAGAAGGCCAATGGGGACCACGCCAGTCATGAGCTGAGGAGAGAAGACGGGGACCCCCGAGCAACTACCGGATCCTCCTTTCCCGGGACATGGGTCTCCATGCACGGCAAACACGTGGGCGAGCGTTTAGGACCCTGCGAAAGTAACCGAGCCAGCGGAACCTTCACAGGGTGGTACCGCGCACAGGCGCTCACACCCAGGGATCCACATCCGGATCCCAGTATGGTTCTACCAAGCACGTACCTAGGATTAATTTAGTTTCCGTATGGGATGGGGGGGGGCTGAGAATACGACTTCAGTAAGATTTCACAATTACTAAAATATTCCACAGAACAAGAAAGGTTAAAATGATTAAAATTATGCAAAGACACATGTTTTGGATTTCAAAGCAGGTAGACAAAAAATTTAGTATAAGACAACTGGGTTTTTTTTGTGGGGGGAGTGGTTTGGACAACTAGATTCTCCTCCTCCCGTATACGTCCCTCCATTCTACCTTATAGTGAGCAGCTTTAAAAGAAATAAAATTATTCATGTGTTACAATTGAATAAAGCGTAACTCTGTTTACGTATACTATCTCGGGCACTGCAATTTTGAAAACGAGATAGCTTCCGAGACTACCTCGGTAAGAACATAAAAATATTTCATTTTCAGTTCAAATGTGTAAATGCGATGTCTTGTTTTAAATCTGTACGATTAAGAAGATATGGTGTTGTCTTCTCATTGAGAATGGTGAAATATTAACCCCTGCATAGATTAAAGATTTGAACAAATTAGGAGTTAGATGATGCAGAGGTGGGGAACTTTAATTTCCAATACTTCTGAATCATGCCTTTATTGATGGCTTGATGTGTAAATGAGTAGAATGTTATCTGTTTCTGTTTGCCTCCCCAGATGTCTGATCTAAGTAGCTTAAAAACTTGGTTTCCTATTTTTAATAAATTTCTGCATTGATTTTGAACTAAAATTTGAAATCAGTGTTACCTCAACGAATTTATAATGCACTATTTTGTTTTTCGCAGTTGAAAAAAGTATAGTTGAGAGCTGCGTCAATGGAAACACTAGTTCCTTACCAATGGATAGCTACTCTTCTCATTTTACGAACAAGTAAAGCAATTTTTAATGGTTTCTTATAACTTATCGTAGCCTGAATGGCAGCTATTGCCGTGACCAAAAATGGTGTCCATCATCTGCATATGCTGAAGTATTTGTTCATTTAGAGCAGAATTGCAGCGTGTAGTAGGACACGGGCATCTGGAATAAATGACTCAAAAGTACTAAAAAAGAGAGTTAAAAATTATTTCGAGGATTAAAATTAAAGTGCTAAACATTCTCTCTATTACAATGCATTTTTTCAATATAGTGATTAAAATACTAGCTATGCATACATACCAGCATTTCCTTTGTAATCTTTTACATGCAGGGTGTAATTGCTATCTTCTGCAGTAATCCAAAATTTCTCATAGATAGCATATCGGCTGTTGTTGTCCCAGTCTTTCAAGTCCACTCTCAGAGAATATACTCTCTGGTTGGTGAGAGAAAATAAACGGTCATTTCCTGGAGAAAAAAAGAAAAAAAATTCCATCAGTTGTTAATTTGCGATTCTGCAAGAGAAATGAGGAAAACACAGAATGAAAGTCTGAAAAAAATTTCATAATAATGAATATTTTAGCTAATTCTGGAAATCATAATTAAAAAACTTCCCCATACTGAAGCTAAGTCATATTACACTTCTTGCCAATAGTTAATCACATATCAATAAAATGTTCATATCTAGAATTATATTTGGAATCGAGTTTCTCGAGATGAAAAGGAACAGAGAAATCCGATGCTGAAATATCGTGGATTCAGCATCGTCTGCTGTTAGAGAAAACGCATTTGTTTTCGTTTTAGGGTCATTAACTCGACCTGAAGCAGAAGCAGTTAAAAGATCTGTCATAACGGATATTTTGTGTCTGAGACTGCATGTAGCTGTGAAGTCAGCTATTCAATCAGTCACTCTACAACAAGGCTAGTGGTTTAGATTTTCAATGCACTAGATGTTTTCATTTTATGAAATTCGAGTAGTTTTTTTTCTGAGGCCTGTGATTAAGAGAGAAAATTTATATAGGCCAGAGGGAAAGGCAGAAAAAAACCCTAAATAATTGCAATTATATTAGCAAGTTTTTTCGACAGAAAATAAATATCTTGTTCTGTTTTCGTCTTTTGTTTTTGATATATTCTTCTCTGGTTACAGATTCGTTATAATTCGGAAATTAATTTGATCATTTTTTTTATTCGCAAACAATAATATGAATTTTCTGTTTTTTCTTTGTAATAGATCGGTAAATATAGATTATTTCATTCCAAAGTATGCATTATATTAATACTAATGATGTCCGCATATCCAAATTTTAATATTGATTTCAAACTTTTGAACTCACTTATACTAAGCAAAGTGACGCAACCAGTGCTGCTTAATATTTGCATGCAAAAATAATCCAGCGAAACAAATGACACGAAAGGTGATGAGAATCTTTCATTTGCTCACCATCTGTCTCCCAACAGCTGTCCTATGGGTCTCCTCCCCCCACCCTTCTCTGAGCCCTCGGGGTCCTTGAGACATGGTCATTTAACCGATTTGTGTGCAAAAAGGTGCCACTCAGTAGCAAAACTAACCAACCCTACGCTTCATTTAATGTGTAATATTTATAAATTTACTTCTAAAATGGTTGTTGGAATTAATATTTCAACTATTAGAGTCAGCGGTAAGATTTAAAGAATTGAAAATTTATATAATACTTATTACGCTCAAATTTTTATTAGAGGAAAAGTTTTATTATTTCTGAATGTGATAATTAGTCAAGAAAAGTGTCCTTAACAAGATCGATAAGAATGATACGTAGAAAGGTTTGTAGGGTCCACGTGTAACAAGATTCTTTTTTGAATCATTTCTTCATGCAACGTATTCTTTTGGTTATTTTTTTCTTGACCTCAATAGATGTTTATCACCAAATATTCATGTTTCCAACTTTTCGTTTTCTTTATACCACTTCCTCTTATTGTCAGTAACATAGGATATAAATGCTTATATAATTTATTTATATATGTATTATTATTTTTACATATAAGTAGAAGTAAACACTATCACCATAATCATGAACTGCTTCGATGCACTTAATAATTTGAAGAGAAATAGCTGCAGCATATGATAACATTGCTAATAAAATCCTACATCGGTTAAGCTAATGAAACAAAAAATTTTCTCCAAATTAAATCTCTCAACAGCATGAAAACGACAAACGCTACAAAGGAAGAATCAATTGGCTCAAGTCCCTTTCACTATACTTGGCAGATATTCGTCATTTCTGTAAGAAAATGTTTCCTTGAAATAAAAGTGGATGGTTGGGAAGTTGTTTGCTTCAGTTTCACTATGAACATATCTTCATCATTGCTAGTCTAAATGTGATCCATCCTCAACGATCACTTATTCCATTTCTAAGCTGAAATTTGAATTCGGAAGCGAAACATGGTAGGTGTTATTCACTTCGTCAGTCACTTAGGAAAAAACAAAACTGAAATACGTATGAAAAATTAAACTAAAAATAAATGATACTTACCAAGCCAGAAGTCCTCTGAAATGTTTCCAAATCCTCTTTTATACGTATTCCAATCTTTATTAAAGTAGTCATATGGTTTCCGGTAATCTCCTCTTCTTTGAAACACCTTCAAATAAAAACAGCGCAACTAATAAGTTTCCTATTTCTTCGAATCCTTTTACATGCAAGAAACCATTGCATCTGTTAAACTAAATCACGGTTTATTATTCATAGTAAATCTGGTTGAACAAGGGTATAGCTTTCAACCGAAAGAGATTATCCTTTAGACTAACGCATGCCAAATGACCAAGTCGTGCTGGAGTACGTTTTTCCATATGTCCTCCTTTTTGCCTCAAAAATTTGTCGGCTTGCATTTTGAACAAACAAGAAAATGTCCTCCTTTTTTAACATAAACTCATAAGAATGTACTTTAAATAAAATACGCATTTTTTGCATTTTTTTTTTTTAATTTCTTGTACCCAAGAACAAAGTTTTCCTGCAGTAGCCAGCTCCCTAATAACTATGCCAATTAAGGTAAAAATAATCTTTATTGTTTATCAATTATAGATAAAAAAATCTGCCCATGTTTTAAAGTGTTAATGTTAAAGGTATTATGCCATTTTCTTACTGAATTGTTAGCCATTACTTCAAATATACTTGGTAAAAATCTTTTATTTCATTTTTACAAATTGAAAACATAACCACCTTCGTTTCTTATTTCTAGCTTTTTTCCTCCTTTGTCCTCCATTTCTAGCCCTTTCGTTCTCCTATTAGAACATTGGTATCTGGCAACCCTAACCCGCAACGAACTTGGATATCTGCAGCCTCTTTCTCCAAGTATGCTCTTCTATTAATAATTAATTCAGCTAAATTTAATGTCATGTTTAAAAAGAAAGTGAATTTCATCTGTTGAGAAAAAAAGTTATAATTACTCCAGTCAACCTTAGTGCAGTTGCAGTCATTAGTTTGTTTAAAAATTTTTCGCCCATAAAAAACATGTGTCCTGGTGCAGTGGCTTGTGCGATACCGACGCCTCTCCAAATGACGATGCTCTTTTAATATCTGAACCTATGATATTGCATGACACTACCAATTGACACTACCGATATAGGGAGGGGATTCACTCAATCCGTAACGCACCAGGCTCGTATTCAACCGTTCCTAGGTTCGGGTCCCATCTTCGATAACATCAAGATTTATATCTTTTAAGCCCCACCATTCAGCCGGGACCAAAATTATTCTTAATCCTCTCTACTAAAACTGCTTCTTTCCAACCATCGATCAAAAAACTAAAGCACATGACCTGTTCGAGTTCAGACAGGTGTACAAATGGGTGCTAATTATGGAGCTATCGTATTTTAAAATTTTGTCGTGATTAAATATTGGAAAAAATAAGTTTTATTATTAATTCCTCAATACCAAACGGGGGCAGGATTTGCTCAGTCTGTAATATGCCAGGCTCGTAATTTGAAGGTTCCCAAGTTCGAGTCCAAAATTTCTCAATATTGTCTCTGTTAAATTCCCTCCCTACACACGGAAAGAAGACACCGAAGGGTTTAAAGAGGTCGCGGTTTATCGAAATGGAGGTAAAGCCCCATGTGCTTATGTTACAATTATGCTAATATTAAAATGGTTGCTGAATCTTTTGTTTGGACATAATATGTGAAAATTACGGTGTATAAAAGAGGATTCATTGAATCCTCTTTTACGGTGTATAAAACGGTGTATAAAAGAGGATTCATTGAATCCTCTTACGGTGTATAAAATCTTTACGTATACACCGTAAAGAGGATTCATTGAATCCTCTTTTATATTTAATTTGTGATTAAACCCGCAAAGCTACTCGCTTATCTGCGACCATGCAATAGCGGGATTCGAACCAGGACCCTGGAAGTTGCAGTGTTACCGTGAACCAACGCCACCAAGGCGGCAAGAGCTCTTCTGATTTCAATCTAAACATTTTAATCGAAATGATCACTGAGTCGTATAAATAATGCCCCCATATGGTAATGCTTTCCAAAATATTAATTTATGATAAATTATATTGATTAGTAAGTGTTTCACAAAAATATTTTCGATACCAAAGTACTTTATAGTAAAACAAGGAAAAGCTATTGCTACTCTTTCTTTTGAAATGCCCACTCTACACACATAGGAGTATATGATATCAGACATACTTACGGTCCAACCTCCACCGTCTGTGGCCATATCACAATAAACATCCACACTCCCAATAACGATCCGATTTATTGGCCAAATTTTGTACACTCCACTTATGTTATGGCCGCACTGAAGAATTTCTTCGCAATCCATTGGCTGTGGCTTGCAGGGATTACGCTCCATTTTTCTAATGGCTTTCGTTATATCTGTAACGAAAACCAAATTACTATTTTTTATATATTATGATTCCTACAGATAAATAACAGTTCCATAGAAAATACTGTTTGCATTTGGTGGGATACGGCCTCGTGACCTCCTCATGATATATCAGGTACTCTTCCTCGATTCAAAATTCCTGGGGCATATCCATTTTCATCAAAATTGAGTAATTACTGCATAATTTCTGCCTGTCCTGTTTTCTACTTTTTCCAAAACTTAAAAATCTGAGATTAGCGGTGTTAACTCTTAAGATTGTTTCAATCACCAACTTTAAATATTGGTTTAACTAAAGATAATTTAAATGTAGAGAAAATATTCTGCATATATCGGCATCTTTTTTACATGAATACTCCATTCTATTTTTGATCCAATTTCAAAACCCAAAAAATTAATAAACTATTTCCAAATTGCGATAAACACAGTTTTTTGTTCCACCTCCAACACAACTATTAATAAATCTTACACTTAAATAATCCCAGTTTTCAGAGAGCAAAAGCATATAACACTGTTCGTTGACAAAATTTAAAATTCACATATCAGTTATTTT
Source organism: Ryuthela nishihirai (assembly GCA_038380435.1). Lineage (NCBI taxonomy): Eukaryota > Metazoa > Arthropoda > Arachnida > Araneae > Heptathelidae > Ryuthela > Ryuthela nishihirai. The sequence goes on from JAWZYU010000027.1 coordinate 55,333,034, forward strand.
TTTTCATCTTACCAGAGATTTGCATTAAAATCTATCAAAAGATTTCTTTCTAAACTGCAATTTGAAGCAGTGAAGTAAGGTTCGTATTATATAGCACCAGGCCCAGATCTAGAAAGAAATCGACGGGGGCGGGGGGGGGGGAGGCAAGAAACACAATCGAGCCAAAAAAATGTAAAAGAGGAAAGTGAAGGCAAATGATTTCCCATCCAGTATAACCTTTTCCCTTCCGTTTTTCGGTTTTTTAAAGACATTTTTGAAAAATGCATGAAATATATAAGTTTTACAAATATTTTGCCTTTTTTTCCCTTACTCGCATTCTCAAAGGAGGGCCATGCCCCACACCCCCAGCCCACCCACCTTGATTCTGACCTGCATAGGGCAATCTCATCCAAACGGCAACTCACTGCAATCCGACTTGCTGCTCATAAAACAAATAATCAATATCCTAAATTTTGTTCATTCCTTTCAATTTTTTGACCAAATATTTTTAGGTAATATAACTAAAAGATTTTGACTATTTTCATAGCAAGCACCAATAACGTATATTTTTGTTTCTTAACCAAGATAATTTTGAATTCTTTGAAAATATAATTTTTTTTTCAAATGATTACTCATTACAAATTCGTGTTTGTGTTTTAAATAGCAAAATTTTTCTTTCAACTCTTTAAGAAAATAATTTTCTTCCAAGTGGTTCATCACTAAGTTAAGATTGGACAGGCCTCACATAAAGGAAATACAACATACTCTATATACGTAAGTTTACAAAGCTGCTACGAAATATTTAACACTCACCATGAGACTGAATGTTCGACGAGACGTTCTGTGATTCCTCCAGAAGATTTACAACGAAATCAAGAAAACCAACTACTTTCAAAATACCATCGTCTCCAGAAGAGCACGTATCCTCTGCATGCAGTTTCCACATAAATAAGTTGCAAAAGATCAACAAATATAAAATCAAATCTCTTACGATCATCTTTCAAGTTCTTTAAGAAAGGAAAAGTTGCGTTTATGGACAAGTTAGAGTGCCTGAAGAATGTAATCCACGGTGAAATGGATTCTAGCCAGTATTCGTCTTCTCATTGCTAAAATACATTTTAAAATGCTGCATGTTATCTTTCACGCATGCGCATCATCCTGCATATTCCTTCTACCCACCAATCATTCTCCATTCAACTAAAAACACATGTTGCGAATTCCTCGAAAGTTTCACCATTGCTAAATTACATTCTATGCAGTGTGAAAAATGAAGTAATCTAAAAGACATTAGAGAACATCTACAGCAAGTATTCCTGAAGCGTTTTTTGTTAATGTTAATGTGATGCATCTGTTTTGTTCCTGTATCAAGTATCAGTATTGCACAGCCAGCATATGTATATTTGAAGATTGCACCAAGAGACCAATTACATATCTCAACATTAAATGATCGATTCGCTTAAATTAAATCTAAACCCCTCGGAATTGCATCTATCAGTTCAAAGGCATTTTTAAAATCTAAGATTCATGCAATAAAATCCACCATAGAGTCTCCAAACGAAAGCATTTCGTGTGCGATAAAGATAAATTAAAATACTATAGTTTCTTTTGAAGATCTAAAATAGTTCTTACAAATGTAAGTCAGTTCGACTAAGTCTCTGAGTGTCCTAAAGAAACAAGTTGATCTCCATTTGAGATCGGTGACAGCGATCCCTCAATTAACGAGATGCTACTTGATATCGCAGGCAGAGGAAAAATAAAAGAACTCTGAAGAAACAAGTTACATTAAAATGCTTGCTTGTAGGATATTATATGCATTTAATTAATAAATACTTCCTAAATATTTATGATTCATATATTTCTTATAATAATTTTTGAATTGGATACCTATTAAAAAACTGAATTTAAAATAAACGTGACTGTTGTCACTAAATTTATTATATTATTTCAATAGCAGAGATTTTTGTTTCTTTTGTTTTAGTTGTATCATTCCCTGACATCTGCACGTTTTAGAGAATACTGAAGAGTCTTCCATACACAGTCGAAAGTATTTTTGAAACTTTATTTGACCTACTTAGTAGTTTGTTGAAAGAAAGGAACTGGAAGTATCACCTTCATCACAAAGAGGCCACATTCCTGATAAAATCTGTGTGAAAAGTATTCTTACCTGCTGCTTAATTTGTGAAAAATTTCACAAAAAATTCATGAGATGTTCGTAAGAGACGATTCCATTTTTTTTCGTGGTTTGCAGATACATCCACTCCGTCTAATCACACATTGTCAGATGAACTCTTCTGAGAAAAGGATGCCCAAACCGCTATGGCACCTGTACTACATTATCTAGGGTGCTCAATTAGATTTTCCTGTTGCACAAATAAAATTCCATTAATCATGGCATTCGGAAATATTTATGAACTCGGGTGCAAATTCCAAATGTTGCACACCTTAACTCTCCCACCGGAAATTATTTTTAATTCTGATATAAAACCTAAGTATATAAATTATTTTTATCATAAAACTCAATGGATATAGATCTGAACCCGCCAGTTGAGGAAGAGGGACAAAGGCTTGGAAGGTCTTTCTGTTTCTGAAAGAGAATGAGATGGAAATGAAAGACGTTTGCAGCAGGAATCGATATCAAATTGAATGTTTCTGCAGGCACAGACTGGTTTCCTCTACTTTTAGAAGCTGGAGAGAAACTCTCAGAAGGTGAAAGAATTATTTCAATATGCAATCTTCGCTGTCCTCACTTGAAACTAACAAATTGCATGAGCAGTCCACTGGCATAAGAAACCTAGTCAAAAGGTCGCGACTAGTGCAGCAATCTTGCTCCCTTTGAGTACAGATATTTTGTACCATTTTGAGCAATTTAAATCTCATTCCTCCATACTCCCTGCGGACAGTCATGGATAGTTGATTAGCTTGAATACTCACCTGGAAATTCTTTCAGAACGGCATAATGCACTATGTTGAAAAAAGTGTCCGGACACTTCCATGTTATGTGAATGGAAAGCCTCTTTCAAACCTCCCTAGCATTTAAAATATACCTTTAACACAAAAACTGTTATTGGCAATAAATTGTAGATGTCACTCAAATCAATTTGGATGCAATGCGACAGTGTTGTCTTCTCTTAAATAGTCCCGCTTCAATGACTCTTTAAAAATTGATCAAAGATTGCTGAAAATTGACACTTTCACGTTGCCTCCAAATTGATGAAATCGTAAAAAATCGTCATACAAACTTCAGATATTTAATTTACGTTATTGAACAAATTGTTGCAAGAATTGTGTTTTATCTATTGAAGGAATTTTTCACGTCTCAAAAGTTGAAAATAAATGCTTCAGCTTCGATTCACTCTTTAAATATTAAAAGAATATTGCGGGAAATATATTTAGAGAGATTTAAGTGGCATCTACAGTTTATCGTCAATAACAGTTTTTGCGTAAAAGTTTCACTTGCAATGTTAGGGAGATTTGAAAGTGGCCCTCCATTCACATAACATCGAAGTGTCCGTACACTTTTTTCAATATAGTGTACTTACTGCTACAGCGATTGAGAATACCCATATAAGATCGCAATAACAGCTGCCAAGACGAATTGCGGGGGCATAATTGTACTTTTCGTATTGGTAGAAAATCACAGGACTGGAAATGTACAAGTTATATTGCTCAACGATGATAACCTGCGTTGATGGTATAATAGAGTATAATTTAACAGTTTTTGTTGAATTGAATTGAATTGAATTGAAGTTTATTTCACCCAAACATACATATATTGGTAGATAAAACACAGACAAGTTCACAGACAGGTGAAAAAAGAGAACATAATAAGCCGTAGCTTTTGAATAAATGTTTCCTGAAATCACTTAAATTGAAAACAATGCAGGTGACCTTAATTTATACATTTATTTGAGCACATGAATTTTTGTGGTCTGACTCTATCATTGACTTGATAATAAGTGTAGTTTATATTTAAATTTAAAAGTTCTGTATTGTTCCATTGCAGCAGTATCCTCTGGTATCTCGTCATTCCAAATCTTAATGCCAATGTACCGCATTGATCTCTGGCCTATAGATTTCTTATAAAGGGGCAACATGATCTTGTTCTTAAGTCGAGTATCATAACTGAAAGTCTTCGTTCTTTCTAAGCAGCAGTAAAGTTCCGAGTACTCTGTCATTTTATTCTTCACTCTGTATACAAAATTCTCCATAACATACTTGTAAATATTATATATATTCAGTATTCCATTTTCTGCCATCAAGTGTTGTACCGGATTTCTGAAATTTAATCTTAGAATATATCTCATAATTCTCTTTTGCAGACAAAATAAACTATTCAAATTGGCTGAACTAGTATCTCCCCAAACACTAATTCCATATATTAAATGTGGGTACACTAATGCATATTATAAATTTATCAAAGTTTGTTGATTTACATATTTTTTAATCCTCCCAATCGATCCAATATTTTTTGAAATAGTAGCTCTTAGCTGGTTAATATGATAATTCCAAGTTAAATTAGCATCTACCCAGAGTCCAAGAAATTTTATATATTCACATATTTCAATCTTTTGATCATTCATCAAAATATTTATTTCGTTATAATTCAGTTTTTTATTCTTGTTCTTAAAGACCATACACTTTGTTTTAGAAATATTTATAGCTAGTTTATTATATGTGATCCATTTATGCATATTTCCAATTAGAGTATTTGTTTCTTCTACTAAAGTTCTTACATCAGTATGGAAAGAAATGACATTTATATCATCTGCATACATAACTAGTTTAGCTGCTCCCTTTTGTGATTGAATATCATTTATATACAAAAGGAATAATAAAGGTCCCAGCACAGAACCCAGTGGCACTCCCCTATTGAATTTGATTTGTTCAGATATAGTCCTATTGACTTGTACAAACGCTGGTCTTTGAAATAGGTAGCTTTTAAGCCAATTATTTATTTTCCCTCGAAGCCCATAGTGTCTAATCTTTTCCAAGAGAATTTCATGATCTACACAATCGAATGCTTTAGACAAATCTAAATATACAGCCAAGCCAACTCGCTGATGTTCAAGATTATTAACAATATAATCATAGGTATCTATAAGAGCACCTTGTGTAGATTTGCCATGTTGAAAACCATATTGTTCTGGTATAATTAGCTTTCTGTTTGATATAAATTTATATACACATTTATGCATTAATTTCTCGAAAATCTTGGCGAAAACTGAGAGTAAAGAAATTGGTCTGTAATTCTTTATATCTTTCAGGTTTTTACTCTTGTGAATAGGTATTATTTTTGCTAGTTTCATTTCATTTGGAAAAATTTCCTTCTGAAGTGACAAGTTGAAAATATAAGTGAGGGGGATCTTAATTTCATTTTTAACATTTTTAATTACATTTATTGAGATATCATCAGGCCCACAAGAAGTATTAGGTTTCATTATACTTATAACATGACATATATCATCTTCAGAAAAAGGTTCAATATATAAACTATCTGGAAAACTGTATCCATAATATTTATATTGCACTTGATTTTTTGTATTGAAATCAGCTGCTAGATCTTCTGCTATACTTTTAAAATACTGGTTGAAAGCTGTAGCTTTTTGCTCATCGTCTGTTAGTACATTTTCAGCCATCTCAATGTCCCCAATTCTAAGATTTTTGTTTTTATTCCGAGACAATAGGTTATTTATCAGCCTCCATTTCTGTTTCAGCGAGGTATCACCATATATATTAAATTTAGTTTCATAGTATTTTTGTTTAGCTTCTCTTATTAAACCAGTGACATAATTTCTGCAAATTCTGTGCCTTTCCTTGTCCGTTTCATCACTGGAATTCTTATATATTTCAGCAAGGCTGTTTCTTTTTCTAATCTGGTTTTTTATATAATTATTTATCCAAGGAGCATAACCAGGGTGTTGTGATCTCTTCTTTCGAATTCTAGGAAAGCATACATTATATATATCCATAAAGAGTGAAAGAAAGTGATCATATGCCTGGTTCACATCCGTAATCTGTAGTAAATCCTGCCAATTAATAATGCTTATTTTTTCCTGAAAATGTAAAACACACTTATGTGTCATCTTCCTGTAAGTTATATCATTTTCTAAATGTTTCCTTGAATCTTCAATAAAGTAAATTACGGGGTAGTGGTCAGTTAAATCAGATTGTAATATTTTTACTTTTCCAAGACATATTAGTATATGCATAATCAAGCACTGAGCCATTCACATTTGTTAATCTAGTTGGTTTGTCATTTGGTGTAATCATGTAAAAATACGAATTAATTAAATCTCTAAAATCCAAAACATTCTTATCTGTACAATTGAGTAGATCTAAATTGTAGTCTCCTACAATTATGAAACTCGAATTCATTTTCTGTAATTTATCAAAATTTGTTTCCATAACTTGTAAAAAATATTCAAAATTGCCATCTGGTGGTCGGTATACTACTCCTATCACCATTGTATCAGACTTGATACAAATCATTTCAATACTGTTGTGAAGTATCATCAGGGAGTCACATATGTCATAATTAATTCCATTCAATGAATAGATTGCTCCGCCTCCGCCTCTTCTGTTTATTCTTCCTAGATTGGCCGACTGATATCCTTCTATATGTAACGACTCACCATTTGCTAACCAAGTTTCTGAAAATGCCAAAAAATTGAACTGATGTCCCATGATTTCCAGTGTAGACAAAATTCCATCTGAGTTTGCCCTTAAGCTTCTAGAATTCATGTAAAATAAAGTTGAGGTTCCCCTACAGCAGGTCATCACTCTATTACACTCCTCCAAAGATATATACACATCATCCTCCATGTTGACAAGTAAAGTTAGTCTTCACCAATTTACTTATTTATTTTTAAATCTTATCCAAGTCTGATTCGTTACTAATCTGGATACATTGGTCGCCTTCATTTTTTCTTAAAAATATTCGTCCGTTTCTTGTCCAGATGAACCTATATCCTTTAGCAAATTTTAGTTTTCTTGCTTTATGAAACAAATCTCTATAAAATTGTGTAAGCTGTTCATTGATGTATATATCATGCTTTTCATTAACTATGCCAGCTTCATATGTATTTAGTTTTTTTCTAAGTTTCATTTTGTCTAGTAGATCATTTCTAATTCTTTGATTATTGAAATTTACAACTATTGGGCGAGGTTTCTTATTCAGCCTGTCTTTATTATTACCCACTCTATAGTTAGAGCTGATATCATCAGGGCAAATTTTGACTTCTAAAGCTGTAGCAATTCTATTTACCAGCATAGAAGTATCTTCCATTTGCAATTCTGGGACTCCCACAATCTCAACACTTCTTTTACAATTAAATTGTTCAAGATCGTTAATTCTAGTTGTTAGATTCTGAACTTCTAAATCCATTTCCCTGTTTTTGATTTTCAGGGTTTCATTTTCTTTTTTGCAATCAGACAGCTCATTCAATATCAAATCCATTTTCGTAATGATCCCATCATATCTTTTGCTCAAAAAATCTACACTTTGTTCAATATTCTTTATTAAAGCTGTGTCTTTTTTTATATCGGCTATACTACGCATAATTAAGTCAATATCCCTCATTACTTCAGGATTATCAGTTTTTTGCTCTACCTCCGCAGACGTACTCTCATTAGACTTAACGTATTCTTGCCGGTCCAAAGATTTTCGATTATTTGAATTCTTATTTTTTACAGTTTGTATGCATTTAATGCATTTCCATTTACTGACTCTTTCGGAAGACATCATTCGAAAATTCGTTTCCAGTATGCCAGCACAAGCGTAGTGAAATTTCTTGCCACAATCAGCAGTACATTTTATTTCATCAATAAGCACCACCCGATCAGCGCACTTTCCGCATATGGCAGCCATCTGGCACTTCCGGATCTTAGCACGAGAATCTATTGTGCAGCTCCGGGAGGAACACTCCAAATTGCAGCGGGTGTCAAATGCCTTCTAGGTGTGGGGAGAGGTCGCAGTAGAGACAATGGTGGAGAGTCTCAGGTTCAAGGTCGTGTGCAGTGCGAAGACTGGGTGATGTTGGATGCTGACTGCACAAAGGAAAACTGAATATCAAAAGTAACTGATCCAGCTGTAGATATCCGCCTTTAATTGATATAAAAAAATCTTACTAACTGGTAGTCCAGATGTTCATCAATCTCTGTAGAAAATTCAAGGTCTGCACTCGAAATATATATTCAATAACAAGGCAAAACTCAGGAGCTCAAAACTCTTCGTGTTTACTGACTAGTTGCCACTCGTCAAAAATCTCATTAATATTTAAGTTGTTGTTGTACTAGAGAACAATATGCTTTAGTTCCACCAGGGGGCCCTTAAATATAGTCGAACTCAGCTCCATTTTAAAGAATTTTTCAATTCTTGTAGCAAAAATATATTTTGAATTTCTCCTTACCGCAAAGAAGTTTTTACTTGCCGATGCAATCGTGAATTTTATTTCATTAATCTCTTATTTTAAATGCCGTCCCATGGCCGAGTGGTTAACGAGCTTGGCTACTTATCTAAGGGACCTGGGTTCGAGTCCCGGATAAGGCATGGATGTATGTGTCGTTTTTCTGCTGAAGTCCTGCCATCCTCACAGACTTCTACTGTGGCATATAAACTGACAGGCTCCTGTCAGACCTCTGTGGCAAGCAGCTGCTTGAGGGGGTATATTTATATTTATTTTAAAAGTACCTTTGAATTGATATATGCAAGATAGAGACAAATAATTTAACTGTAAACATAGCGAACTTATCATTAAATGTTCAGATATTTGCGGGTCGCTTAGTGCAATCTTCAAATGTGCATATACGAGCTTTGCAATACCTATACTTGATGCTGACACAAGACAGATGCCATCAACATTAACATTAAGGGAAAGTTTCAAGGAATGCTAGCTCTGGGTGCTCCGCAATGGCTTGTAGGTTATTTTTCACATTACTGAGAATGTAATTAATCCGCAATAAAAGTTTCGGGGAAGTTACAATATTTTTACTTGCATGGACAATGATTGGTGAGAAGTAATGTTCAAGTTTTGCGCATGCGCAAAAGAAAACTCACTTTTTAACTGTATTTTATGAATGAGATGACGAATACTGGCTTACGATAGATTACATTCTTCGGGAACTCGAACTTGTCCATAAAACGCAACTTTTTCTTTCTTAAAGAACTTGAAAGTTGATCGTAAGAGATTTGATTTTATATTCGTTGATCTTTTGCAACTTTTTTATGTGGAAACTGCATGCAGAGGATACATGCTCTTCTGGAGACGATGGTATTTTGAAAGTAGTTGGTTTTCTTGATTTCGTTGTAAATCTTTTGGAGAAATCACAGAACGTCTCGACGAACATTCAGTCTCATGGTGAGTGTAAAGTATTTCGTAGCAGCTTTGGAAACTTACGTATATAGAGCAGGGCCGGCGCGAGGCGGGTTCAGCACGTTCTTCGGAACCCGGCCCCGCTCTTTAAATGGTCCCGCGGTCCACGAAAAGCTCATCGTAATAAACGAAATTTCTGTCAAAATTGACCGAAATAGCGAAATCGGCCAATTTTGATGACGTAATTAAAGATTTTGCGGCGAAAAAGGCGAGAAAAATTATATAATATTCTCGGTGTTCCTATAAGTTGTGTGTAGATATATACCGCTATATATACTGCACTTTATATACTTATAATGAATAATTTATTATTATAAAATTTAGGAGTACAGTCGCTCAAAAAAATATCCGAACACTATGGTTGATTACAGAATTTAGAAAAAATATCTGCCAACGACTTTTTTAGAAATTAGTGATCTGGCAACCTTCGTGTACGTTTTTTTTTTGTCGATTCTTTTTTCTTTTCACTAGAGATACGAAAAAAACTCCATCTGTGTATAAAAAGTAATTATACATATTTGTTTTAAATATTCCGAACACTAAACTTGTTTTTACATCTTAAAAGACTGAAATTTTTCAGTTATCATATTTTGTATTCTGATAATCTAAATACATAAAATGATACCAAAATATAATTGAATGTATTAAAAATGAGAATTTGAACGATTGTTTCCTCTTGATTTTCAAACTCAAATGTCTGCAATCATATTTATGACATTGTCTTTTCTTCCTGCATTTTGTTCTTTGCATTATATATATTAAAAAAAGGTGTATAAAAAGTTTATCAGGAAACACTCTGCTGTAAAATCTTCACAGCAAAAAGGAAGGAACAAAAATAATACATTTAAGCGGAAAATAAACAATCAGTGAACTAAAAAAGAGAATTTTATGGCGGGGGGTGGGGGGGGATTATTGAGAGATTCTTGAGTAAAGAATCTCTCAATCTCAAATTCTATGAGAGATTCTTGAGTAACTGCTGTTTTTGACCACAGAAAATAATTAGATGCAAAAAAGATTATTGAGTGTGAGAAAAGTAACTTGAACGTCTTTAAGAAGTTATGGGTTCTTATCCACCAATTTCTAAGCAATCTTACCTCTGCAACTGTAATTGATGTTTAGAAGTAACTATTGCTAAACTATATTAACTTGGTCTTCGTTACAGAATTAGCAAAGACTGGTAAAAATGAACCGTCTAATCCATGTAAGCTACAGCCAATGGATTGTGAAGAAATTCTGCATTATGGCCATAACGTAAGCGGAGTGTACAAGATTTGGCCCAGATATCCGATACTCAATGGAAGTGTCGATGTTTATTGTGATATGATCACAGATGGTGGAGGTTGGACCGTAAGTATGTCTGATGTTATACAGTATATATGCATATGTAGAGCTGATAATGTTTACAAAAAGGAGAGTATTAGCTTATTCCTGTCTTGGAATAAAATATATAGCTATTAAAATATTTGATATTAAATTGACTACAGATTACGAGCCTGTTATTCTTCAGTTTACAGACTAATCCAATCCCCATCCCCAATGGCTAAGCAGAAGCAGTTTTTCCTTGGTTTGCAATGACACATTCGATAAAAAAAAAACATTTCCAGCCACATTGCATCCCCAATGGCTAAGCAGAAGCAGTTTTTCCTTGGTTTGCAATGACACATTCGATAAAAAAAAACATTTCCAGCCACATTGCATCCCCAATGGCTAAACAGATTTTCCTTGGTTTGCAATGACACATTCGATAAAAAAACATTTCCAGCCACATTGCATAGGTTATTATATGCGATAATGTCCAGTAGGATTTTAAAAGTATTTATTGATTTGGCATTGAAAAACTTTTCATTTCTTCCACTTTTTTCTTATTTTTAGTGAAGTAGGGTGAGTTTAATCTTTCAATTAGTATTTGAGGGCTCTAGAAAATACACCAGGCCTTCTGCTCATTGTTATTATTCTGTCAAATGTAAGTAATTGTCTTCGTAAGATTTGTGATGTGTTCGATAAATACAAAATAATAGCACGTCTGTTATAACTTTCCTTAAATATTTATTAAATAGTGCAAGAAAATAAACTACGGAAGCCTCCACGGTGTCCTCAATCTAGTAATGCCAAATTTTGATTCCGCCCAGCATATTGGTATTACTGCAATCATCGCCTGGTATTAGAATTTAATTTTTCTTATTCCTTTTTACCATTTTGAAGAAAGATGCGACTTTTGTCGCAATGATTAAAAGTTGCAAATTAAGATTGGGTTGTTTTACGTCCGAGCGTCAGTTTTGTGCACACAATGGGCTAAATAATCAGGTCAGAAGGACCCTAAGGTCTCAGAGTTGGTTAGAACAATTGGTGCCACTGAAAATTAAGCATCTTCGAAACGTTTTCGGAGAATAGCAAACACATGTACTAGACTTCTAAATTTAAACTCTGATCTCAATAGCAGCAGTGATATTTGACCTTTGCGGGATATCATTACACTCCCGGAATGGTCTCTCTCTTCTGCACGTTACACTCAATGATGCAATTAGGATGGTTGGATATGACGCCACAAAATTTTACGGCCGTTTTTTACAGCAGCAATACTTCTCCAATAAAAAAAATCTGATAACGATTTCGTTGTTTTTTTACACTTGCGGTGTTTTGCATCACTCTATTTAATGAAATTAAGGTCAAAAACTAGTTTATTAATTCCAATAACTATAACTGAAGAGCCGAGCAAAGGTCTCGAGTCTAGGAAGGACCCATGCCAATATACACTACGTCCAAAAAGTGTCCAGACACTTCCATGTTATGTGAATGGAAAGCCACTTTCAAAGCTCTCTAACATTGAAAATAAACCTTTTACGCAAAAACTGTTATTGGCGTGGATCCACGAGATGAGTTCGATACCTGTTGGTTTGACGTAGCCCTTGCGCTGATGCCATTCCTCGTTCTCCCGACTGGTCAGTTCCATTTTACCGGGGGTGTCGAGGTACCAGAGCGAAGTGCCGAGCTGGCTTCGTGTGGCATCGGTACCGTAATTCAATAGAGTCTCCAGGTATGCCCTGTAGGGGTACAGGGTGTGAGAAGCACTCACTAGGTGATCATTGAGGAAGACGTCTACCTGGCTGAAGAGGGCATGGAAGAAATGATTGCAGGGAGCAATCACTTCCGACGGTGCTGTACCATCGGATTTTACAATTTTCAAGACGAGACGTAGGTGACATCGGGACAGATCAATGTAATCGTCTGTTCCCTTCACGATGAATTCGAGTGGAGCATTACCTTCCAAGGAAGCCACAGGTAAATAATTGACATAACAGCCTCTTTCTAATTGTGAGACTGTGGGAGGGATCAGAAACAGGTCCAGTTCTGAATTGGCACAGTCACCAGAATCAGCGTGAATTTTCTGAATGCTCATGATGAAAACACGTCCTGCACAGTACAGTGTCTCTTCACTTTATGAACCTTGGGATGCTGACGGCGGCGTTTTATTCCTTTCCCTCCCTGCAGCTTTGAACTGGCACGTTGCAAGAGGTCGGCGCCCGCTTCACGGAGTCCCGCTTTGTCTGCAGATTTGAAATTTTGCCCCTGGGACATCTCTGAAACGAACCGTAGCCCACCCTTACGTAGGGTAGCCAGCGCAGGTCGTACGAGAGGGCTGATGAAACGTCCAATAGTGGCAAAGATGCTTCCCAACCCATCGCCTCTCTGATAACGAGGACCACGGAACACATCCTTCCCCGTTTGGCTCTTGTAGTAGCTCACGTAGGCATCTGCAGAAGGGGGGACGAATTTAACCCTCATGACGGAAATGTAACTTGACTAAAACTTTACCGAATTTAAAATGCAGAGGTTCTCCGGTGTCAGTACGAAGGAAGATTCTCACACTCTCGAAACTGTTCCTTGCAAGGGGGTAGTAATCAGGTTGCTGATACACTGCAACAATGGCTTCGTTATTACTGGTTCTGACGGCGGGGTTCACGACACGCAACAGTTCGCCGTGAGTATCACCTAACAACTGAGGCGCAATCAGGTCTGAATACAAATAAATACCATACATTCCTCTGTTCATATCGATGGGATAGTCACCCTGGACTTTATTCAGTGGTATATCTAATTTAGTAATTCCTAGCATGTCTCCTAATCCGGGGTTCGATCGAGGAAATTTAATGTAATGCGACTTGTCTGTATCCATCAATACGGTGTGATCTGCCTGTTGCTTGAAACGGTAAGCTTTTCTCAGCCTGTTGCTTGAAACGGTAAGCTTTTCTCAGCCTGTAGGGTAACATCTGATTCATTGCATCGAATAATGATTCGGCAGTTTCGTATCGTCCGTGGGGTACCTTTCGTTCTTGGAAACTACCTGGAGGGATCACGTAGAAATAACACTCGTCATCTATGTCGAACGTTGGTGTATTGCAAAGTTTGCTGGCAAATCGTTGGTGGAAGGGTTTGTCAACTTCACCCTCCCCGATACACAGAAGTTTACCGAAATTCGTTTTAGGAAACATCAAACCGTATCCCTCACTCGGTTTGAATACCCAGTAACCGCTGTTATAGGAAACTATTATTTCTTTTGGGAGTTGGGTGGTGAGGAGAGACAACAGTTCCATTCGAGTTATTTTACCCGGTTTAAGTTTGATTTTCCTGTATTCTTCGGTGGGAGCGTAATATTCATACGTGTCATTAGAACCATCCACATTGTACCAGCTCACGGGTAAGTGAACTTCTGCTAGTCCCACTTTCCATTTTCCGCTCAGTCTTAGGGGTTGTGCTAGACGAACCGTGAAATCAGTCTGCGAATTGTTTGGGTAAATATTCTGACTAGCCGTGGAGGGTAGGGTCAGGTAGAAACTATCCATTTTTTAGGGATCCAGGTAGGTTTAGGATAACCACGAAATTTGACCAGTGCCTTGTGACCTTTACGCTCGATTATTTTCTCGACAGTGTAAAGTTCGGGTTCTGTCACTTTTTGATGTTCCGATTTATAGAATGTACCTTTCAACACTTCTCCCTCGGAATCCCGTATGACGTACACAGGGGGTTGTCGCTGTAACACCTTGTCGACTATAAATATTTCTTCGGTCCACAAATGCGTTCCTGCCTTCTTGAAGGGTACTTTTACACTGGCTAGTCGAACCGTGTCCCCCACTTTAAATGCTGGTTTTTCTTTTACTACGGACGGATTGCGATAGAGTCGAACCCACACAACGTCTTCGTTGCATAAGGTCACGTCCTTGGGAGCCATATCGTGTGCACTGTGAACGGTGGCATTGTATCCCCGTACAACGCGCGGTAGCACATCCAGGTAGCAGTAGGTGTTATTACGTGTATAATATCTACCGAGTCTCTCGCGTAGGGTACGATTCCATCTCTCCACCAAAGCTGCTTTTTTGTCAGAGTAGGTGGCAAAGAACCGAATACCTTTCTTTTTCAGGAATTTCTGGAACACTCTGTTGGTAAATTCCGTACCCTGATCCGTATTTAAATTCATTGGGGACCGACCCTTGGAAAGAATTTTTTTGAAAGCCAACACCATTTCTTGCCCTGTTTTAGCCTTTATGGCCACCGCCCACCCGTACCTCGAGAACACATCGATGACTGTTAATATGTAGCGATACCCGTCATTGAAGCGAGTTAGATTTTTCACCACCATGAGATCAGCTTGCCATTGTTCATCTAACCCTGTGACGTAAACTTTGTTACGGGGGAACTTTCTGCGAACAGGTTTATGTAGCGTGTAGGCAGGTTGCTTTTCTAACCATTCACGGACGAGTTTGAGTGGCAGTCCCGTATTCTCAGCTAACTTTTTTACACTACCGAATCCTCTTTCGGGGTCGAAATAATGGGACTCCAAAGTTTTGTTTTCTGCTGCACCCAGGCGTCGTACCCCACCAGGTTTTGCCATTGATGTAGTGAAAGTGTAACACCTGTCACTGTAGGAATGTCCCCTATAAACTGTCTGATGTCCACTGTTAAGTTACACACACGAATTTTGTATTCGTCGTCTAAGGCTTTTGACTCCCCACACTGAATATTTTTACTAGGAGCTACAATTTCTAATACAAGCACTGCTATCGTTAACACTGTCACGATTACACTACCCACACTAGCTAACACCTTCTTTCTCCTATCCATACCAAGACTAAAATGACATTAAATGAAAAGACAGACACATTATATAAGTTTACAATTATTTATTTAATTTATACATTTCATTTTTTGCTTCGTCGACAATAGCATTATATTTTAGAGTGCAAACAAAACCAGAATCTACAAAATTCAACAGACCTCGTTTCCAGGCAGTATCCACAAATACCTGTGCTAAGGCATTAATGTCCAAGTCACCAGACCACGCTACGATGGTCGGTATTTTTTCTTCGGGTTGTAGTCCATCTAACGGTATCACACGCATAAGTTCTTACTGAAAAATATTCATCAGCAGCGGGTAAACACAATCGGGACCGTCGAAAACAGGGCCCAGCCGGAAAGGACGAATTAATTGTGAATGTTCCATAATAGCCGTACGGAGTTGGTGATCTTTGGGAGTTCCGCACACGCCATGCACAATGCGCATCACCTCGTCTAAGTGAATAGCCAGCGTGAACCACTGTGAAGCATTCAGTGTTATACAACGTCTCACAACACGGAACTGTAGAGTTCTTTGGTCAGCGGATTCTTTGATGAATTCGACACAACGTTCACCATCCACAGTTCGATACATGTAGACACGTAAACCATGTGTCACGTACCATGTCTGTTGATCAGGGCCGATTTTCACTTGATACTCTACGTGGGGGACCGTGGCACACAAAGCCTCCCATTCAGGTATGGAGAGGCTAACCCCCGCAGGTGTAGGGTAGATGAGTTCACCATTTTCATATTTCTTGTAGCGGCGTACGTGCACAGAAAACTTATTTTTGAACAGTGTAGGTACAACGTAAACATCTTCACCGAGACACCACACATCTGGATTGCTAGGCTGCATCGTGAACAATGTGGCACACAGCGCTCGCTCCCTATTTAACTAGAGAACCGCGCCACGTGGGACAGCCAATCAGGAACGATCTGATAAACGAGTGTTTGTTGGGACATGTTCTCGACGACGATCGATCCATCCGAAGAAAGCAGCTGTTTCGGCTAAAGAGCAGTGGACGTCCTCTCCGGTGTGATATCCGCACTCGAACTTGGAAACTTTTGGGATATCACAATATTTGGGGCAGCCGTAAAGTTCGAGATTAACACTGGGCAGATTTAATTGTTCCAAGAGATTTCTTTCCACAGTACCTCCTTTGTAACCCACCACAGTAGCTTCTTCAGTACGTGCAAGTTTGTAAGCATATTTCACGATGTTAGGAACGTGATCTAACGACCACTCCTTTTCACGAGGCAGAGGACGAAATGGTAGGCCTAGCACATGTTTAGATACGTAGTTGACTGTCCTTCTGTCTTTTACTGACAAAGGCTGGTGATGCCGAAGATTGAAACGGTAGACACCACATTTCCCATTCAGAGTTGCATATCCAAGTTCGCGCACTAGGAAACGACCATTTACACGGAAACCGTCGAGATCTAGAACCATACAGATATTTTGCATGGTTGCACTAGTTCGAGTATCTGGAGACAAAAACACTTGACGTCTTCACACAGGCTACAGACGTCTCTGTCGTTTACGTCTCAGAGCCTGAACGACGTTCTGCAGTAGTCCCGGGGGCCAGGTTTCTGGCGGCTTCATCACCAGAGGTCCACGTAGTCTTGTAGGTGGTGGCGGCGTAGTGTCCTCCACGACAACAGCCCGTAGCATCGGACCACCAATCCCAGGTTGCGGTAACATCTTAATAGTGACTGCCGGAGGTGGCGGCGGTGGTGGAGGAGGCGGCACAATCACAGGTCGACGTAGCAATCGACGAATACGCGTTCGAAAGTGTTGTGGATCGCTCTCGTAGCCGGAGTCTACATCACTCGTCCAATTATGACCAAAATCCAAGTTGTCGTCGTCGTCCATAACGTGTGGCTCAGAATAAATGTCAAACCTTTTTCAGCGGTTATATACAGCTAGAACCATGATCTTGGGGGGCTTTTCAAGGTCGTTGGAAAATTACGAATCAATTTCCGGTCGGTTGTAACATAGGGGTCAATTTCCGGTCGATTGCGACATAGGGGTCAAAGTTCAGAAGGCAGCGTGGCCCAGCACAGGTTAATTTCCGGTCGATTGCGACATAGGGGGTCCAAGTCAAGAAGGCAACGTGGACGATTGCGACATAGGGGGGGAAAGCACTGTGCAAAGGGGAACGGTATGGTGTGACTAAACTACTCACATTCGATAAAAAAAAACATTTCCAGCCACATTGCATCCCCAATGGCTAAGCAGAAGCAGTTTTTCCTTGGTTTGCAATGACACATTCGATTAAAAAAAACATTTCCAGCCACATTGCATCCCCAATGGCTAAACAGATTTTCCTTGGTTTGCAATGACACATTCGATAAAAAAACATTTCCAGCCACATTGCATAGGTTATTATATGCGATAATGTCCAGTAGGATTTTAAAAGTATTTATTGATTTGGCATTGAAAAACTTTTCATTTCTTCCACTTTTTTCTTATTTTTAGTGAAGTAGGGTGAGTTTAATCTTTCAATTAGTATTTGAGGGCTCTAGAAAATACACCAGGCCTTCTGCTCATTGTTATTATTCTGTCAAATGTAAGTAATTGTCTTCGTAAGATTTGTGATGTGTTCGATAAATACAAAATAATAGCACGTCTGTTATAACTTTCCTTAAATATTTATTAAATAGTGCAAGAAAATAAACTACGGAGGCCTCCACGGTGTCCTCAATCTAGTAATGCCAAATTTTGATTCCGCCCAGCATATTGGTATTACTGCAATCATCGCCTGGTATTAGAATTTAATTTTTCTTATTCCTTTTTACCATTTTGAAGAAAGATGCGACTTTTGTCACAATGATTAAAAGTTGCAAATTAAAATTGGGTTGTTTTACGTCCGAGCGTCAGTTTTGTGCACACAATGGGCTAAATAATCAGGTCAGAAGGACCCTAAGGTCTCAGAGTTGGTTAGAACAATTGGTGCCACTGAAAATTAAGCATCTTCGAAACGTTTTCGGAGAATAGCAAACACATGTACTAGACTTCTAAATTTAAACTCTGATCTCAATAGCAGCAGTGATATTTGACCTTTGCGGGATATCATTACACTCCCGGAATGGTCTCTCTCTTCTGCACGTTACACTCAATGATGCAATTAGGATGGCTGGATATGACGCCACAAAATTTTACGGCCGTTTTTTACAGCAGCAATACATCTCCAATAAAAAAAATCTGATAACGATTTCGTTGTTTTTTTACACTTGCGGTGTTTTGCATCACTCTATTTAATGAAATTAAGGTCAAAAACTAGTTTATTAATTCCAATAACTATAACTGAAGAGCCGAGCAAAGGTCTCGAGTCTAGGAAGGACCCATGCCAATATACACTACGTCCAAAAAGTGTCCAGACACTTCCATGTTATGTGAATGGAAAGCCACTTTCAAAGCTCCCTAACATTGAAAATAAACCTTTTACGCAAAAACTGTTATTGGCGATAAATTGTAGATGTCACTCAAATCTCTCTAAATATATTTCCCGCAATATTCGTTTAATATTTAAAGAATGAATGGAAGCTGAAGCATTTATCTTCAACTTTTTACACTTGTGAAAAAAATACTTCAATAGATAAAATACAACTCTTGTAACAATTTGTTCACTAACATAAATTAAATATCTGAAATTTGCATAAGATTTCATCAATTTGGAGGGAATGTGACAGTTATCTGCTGTTAATGTGACAATTATCTGCTGTTAAATGGTCCCGCTTCAATGACTCTTTAAATAGTGATCGAAGATTGAAGATTTTATATGTAACAATGTTCAGAGAAATATGGAATTTATTATTTTTACGTTGTTTTTATTTGAAGGTGTTTCAAAGAAGAGGAGATTACGGGAAACCATACGACTACTTTAATAAAGATTGGCAAACGTATAAAAAAGGATTTGGAATCATCTCAGAGGACTTTTGGCTTGGTAAAAATTCATGTATATATATATATGCCAGTTTTTCTTCTAAAGAAATAATGAATTTAAAGGGGTGGGTCGGCAGTGCACCAAAATCGCAAACTGCAGTTCCCAATCAATCCCACCTGTGCTAGCGATGAGATTTATCTCCACTAAGCCCCCATTTTGCCCTAGGACCGATGCTTGGCGTCTACGTCCAAAGTTTATCCTCGTCCTTCGAATGGGAGGTAAAGCTCTGGTCCCATGTGCAAGAGAGCCATCCCCTGTGTACGTTAAAGAACACCCCGGATGACCTTGAGGACTGGCTTCCGGCTGTCTCCTAACAGCTGTCCAGTAGGTCCCCTTCCCCCCAACCTTCTCCGAGCCTTACAGGATCCTTGAGGCCTTGCCATTTAGCCTATTAATTTCAAAAAACGCTCCGCTCAGAGATAAGGTAATTATCTTATCTCTGAGGTAAACCTTAGTGCAATTCTCCCAAGATTTCTGAATTTAGCTTAAAAATGTGATAAGTGACTATCACATTAAGGATTAACAATGGTCAAGGAATATTCTTACGGAGAAACTGAAGCAAACAAACGCCCACACACTTTTATAAGAAGGAAATACCTCCTTACGAAGATGACGAATCTTTAAGATTGTCAAAACTAGCATTGCCAAAGGAATAAATACTTTTTTCGTATATATTGATTCGTCACTTAATAGGCAAAAAATACTTCAACTTATTTTAATTTCATGCATGTTCCAAGAAATTCGTTAAATATCTGGAAAACGGAGGGAAAATGCTGACTCACCCCTTTTACAATTTTCTGACTCGGTTGTGTTTCTTGGCTCCTCCCTCGTTGTTTTTCTACATCCGGGCCTGGTCTGTAATGATATAAATTTCCGCCTCAGAGCTTTATCACATGACCCTGCTGTTTTCCGTATTGTTCCGAAGTCTCCTTTCAAACACATTTAAACAGACTTTATTGAAATAAATGACAGCTATAATCTGCACATTTCTAATTCCCTATTAATAAGCTGAAATATTAAATTACTGTGAATTTCTTCCCACTTTCATTAAACACCTTTAATTAAATTTCTCTTACAAAATCAGAAAGTGAAAATGATTTTTATTTTCTTTCAGGAAACGACCTTTTGTTTACACTCACCAATCAAAGATTATATTCTCTGAGAGTGGACCTGAAAGACTGGGACAATAACAGCCGTTATGCTGTCTACGAGAAATTTTTGGATTACTGCAGAAGACAGAAATTACACCCTGCATGTAAAAGATTATAAAGGAAATGCAAGTATGTATGTTCAGCTAAACGTAATTGCCTCCATTTTATGGTAAAATGCTGTGCATCAGGGGGAGATTTCTCAGTCCTATCCTCTTATTCATTCAAACCAGTTTTTTCATTTTAATTTATGATATATAGGTGCCTACAATCGCAGCATTAGACTCATATATTACGATATACATTACAGATATGTATCTATATCATTATACTGTATATTATAAAGCATTACAACTTTAAAATATTTCTATTTTTTTGGATCAAAATAAAGTTTTAAAGTTTTGTAGTGGAACTCACTGCAGAGATAGTCACAGCAGACAGTACTGAAGAAAATTTAAATGAAAAATAATCAAAAAATGACATATATTGAACATTCTTCAGTAACGTCATTATAAACACGATAGGCGATTCGTTAATGAAAGAGAGAAAATAACTAAAAACAATCAAAGGCTAAATACTGCTAAGTTTTAATTACAAAATATTCTTAAAAAAAGTTGAAATTAGAATCAAAAGAATTTATTTAACATTCTTTTTCTTTACCTTTTCATAATTCCCAGAAAAGTTAGAAAACGACCGAAGTCGTGTGTGCTAGTGTAAAGGCCGAGTCCTTGCCCGAAATGATCTCTATGAGGTTCTACACAAAGAAAGGCAGGGTAACTGTGGCCATCGAAGAGATTTTCCTCCCTCTGTAGCGCATGGAGCTGGTATTGAAAGATATCCATAATAGATCTCACGGAGGAACGTCGGTGCCAACAAAGCATTAACGAATGCCATGGATTAGAGTAGATCAGATGACGAAGAAATGGTGTTGGCAATGTGAAACTTTTGCAGCTAAAATGGACATCTGCTACAAATTTAGAGTGTTTCAGACTTCCCCATATGCTTGATGCCCATTTGAACGAAATAAAGAGGACGTTGGAACACCATTTGAAAGAGTTGCCATAGATGTCATGGATACATTCCCTACGACTTATGAAGGAAATTCGTACATTTTAGTGTCTACAGATTATTCCACGAAATGTCTGGAAATGTATCCCATCATGGAGCACGAGCGACTAGAGTTGCGGAAGTGTTGATGAAAAACCTGAGTTTAGGGTTCGTTTGCAGCTCCACTCTGACCAAATGCGGAATTTCCAGCTAAGTGTGTTTCAAGGAATGTGCCAGCAATTATTAATTGGAAAAACCAGGAGAACTCCACTGTGTCCCCAATTAGAAGGCATGGTTGAGCGATTTAACTGAACCATAGCCGATCACCTGGCTTGTTCATTTCAGTTTGAAATTATATGCTTCCATATTACATATACTACCACATTATATAAATGCTTAACAGTCCTCGCATTTTCTGTAATGTAAGCAGTCATTAAGTCCTCTCTTAAGATAGTAAAGGAGTTTCTAAAAAACAAACTTGCATTCAAAAATTATTAACCTAATGTTATATGAGTGAGAAGCTAAAATCATGAAATATGCCTTTAAATGGAAAAACATGTCATGGGATGTAAATTAAAGATTTTAATCAAATCTTTCTAAATTTTTATTTTCAAGGATATTGTTTCTCTATTTAAAGAGTGCCGTCCCATGGCCGCTACTGATCTAAGGGACCTGGGTTCAAGTACCGGGTAAGGCATGGATGTGTGTGTCGTTTTTCTGCTGAGGATCTGCCATCCTCACACACCTTCTACTATGGCATATAAACTGACAGACTCCCGTCAGACCTCTGTGGCAAGCAGCTGCTTGAGGGGGTATTTATTATTATTTTTATATATGATGATAATGGTTTACGAGATCTGCCAATGCTCTCTATTTTTCATGTGTGTTTATATCAAGAACCGGATGTATATCCGATGTGTATCCTAAATATAAAATAGTTCGGCATTTATATATTTTACAATATCAAACACCCTTATAGGTATTTCATTGTTATTTAAAATCAATTAATGTTGGGAAGAGAAAGTCGGATTCCCTCAGCCGTGCACAAAAATCCCTAGGCAGTATGTTAAAAGATGTCTGCACTTATAGGCAAGCAATTCTCATTTCATTGTGGGAAAAACGCTAGTAAAAGCGAAAGAGTCAACACAGGATCTTTTTTCCAGAAGCCATTACCGAATATCGGAGTGGTGTTCCAAGGGGTAACAACCCCTCTCCCCCCATAAGAATGCTAACAAGGGTAATTTTAGGTAAAAATTTCTAAACTTACGTATATTTCTTCTATTTTTTAAGAAATGTTTTAACACCTCTAAAATGTAGTGGAAATTTTATACTGCAATCAAATCCAGTCCCTTTTACCATTTTTCGGCGATTCAGTGTATTGCCCCCCTCCCCACCTTTATATTTTTTTCTAGATCCTGCCCCTGCGATAAGCTATGCATTTCCCACGATTAAAGAGCTGACCGTTAAGGAAAAAATACCATAAACGTGAAACGAGGTGTCTGTGAAACACCAGGAAATTTCATTTAGTGAGTTTGAATCAAGTATTTCTGAAGTTGAACTCTTCGCATATATGGGACAGAAGGAAAATATATATCTTTCAAAATTTCACCTTTTTCACAATTTTAATTTTTTCACAATCTTCATTCTAATGTTCCGATTTTTGAAATATAAATGCTATAGAAAAAATATAATAAGAACTGCATATTTTTTTTCTCCATAATTAAGTGACTAAAAGCGAATTGTTGAGGACTGTCAACCACATCATTATTTTTTCTACCATTGTGCCAGGAAAACCGAAAGTTCTTCTTCCGTAGATGAAGGGTTTTTCTATACATCGGAGGTATATGATAAAGGTCTGAATTTCATCTCTACAAAGGGAAGGGAGTATTCCATTTTCCATATCCTCCATTCAATCCCACATTCAGTACTCTTGTGTTCAGTAACTTTACGATAGCGTCCATTCAGGTTGGCAAGATAGCACGACACGAACCACCACCCTGATTCGAAATACTGAGCACAGCTTTCATCTTCCTTGTCAGAGTCATTGTCTCTGTCTTTTGTGCTGAACATCTGCCCAGAATGATGAGATAACGCATCTCCTGCAAAAGAAATACAATTAAATATTTCAGCTCGGAAAATATTGAATTGTAATCTTACTAAAATTTGCCTTGTAACGAGTTTCCATAGAACACGTTTTCGTTATCATATCTTCAAGCATTTAGGAAATACTTTCACAGTGCATAATGGGGAGTATCTAGGGGGGTTCCTGAAAATAAATCATCAGGGATGTTGACTGATGTTACAAGATGGAAGATGACTCCAGGATATCCTGGACCACTTTAAGCTGCATAATAAATCTGGCCTCAACAATTGATATTGATTCCTGGATATTTTTTAAAGGACAGAAGATACTACTCTACAGAAAGACGCAGATAACCTAAATCTTCTGTCCTTGTTTCCCTTACAACAATTTTGAATTGTCCTGTTTTCCCATTTCTCTACAGAATAATTTCCATTTCTCTACAGAAAGACGCAGATAACCTAAATCTTCTCTCCTGGTTTCCCATACAACAGAAAACTGTCGTGGTTTCCCATACAACAATTAAGAACTGTCCTGGTTTCCCATACAACAATTTTGAATTGTCCTGTTTTCCCATTTCTCTACAGAATCATTTCCATTTCTCTACAGAAAGACGCAGATAACCGAAATCTTCTGTCCTGGTTTCCCATACAACAGACAAGCACACACACGCTGTTCCAGGACGCAAACGCTGACCCCACACCCAGACCCCAGTATGGTTCTACAAAGCACGTACCTAGGATTTAGTTTAGTTTCCGTATGGGATGGGGGGCTGAGAATAAGACTTCAGTAAGATTTCACAATTACTAAAATATTCCACAGAACAAGAAAGGTTAAAGTGATTAAAATTATGCAAAGACACATGTTTGAGATTTCAAAGCAGGTAGACAAATAATTTGGTATAAGAAAACTGGGGTTTTTTTATGTGGGGGGAGTGGTTTGGACAACTAGGTTCCCCTCCTCCCGTATACGTCCCTCCGTTCTGCCTTATAGTGAGCAGCTTTAAAAGAAATGAAATTATTCATGTTTCACAATTGAATAAAGCATAACTCTGTTTACGTAGACTATCTCGGACACTGCAATTTTGAAAACGAGATTGCTTCCGAGACTACCTCGGTAAGAACAAAAAAATTTTCATTTTCAGTTCAAATGTGTAAATGCGATGTTTTGTTTTAAGTCTGTACCATTAAGAAGAGATGGTGTTGTCTTCTCATTGAGAATGGTGAAATATTAACCCCTGCATAGATTAAAGATTTGAACAAATTAGGAGTTAGATGATGCAGAGGTGGGGAACTTTAATTTCCAATACTTCTTAATCATGCCTTTTTTGATGGCTTGATGTGTAAATGAGTAGAATGTAATCTGTTTCTGCTTGCCTCACCAGATGTCTGATCAAAGCAGCTTAAAAACTTGGTTTACTATTTTTAATAACTTTCTGCATTGATTTTGAACTAAAATTTGAAATCAGTGTTACCTCAACGAATTTATAATGTATGCACTATTTTGTTTTTCGCAGTTGAAAAAAGTATAGTTGAGAGCTGCGTCAATGGAAACACTAGATCCTTACCAATGGAAAGCTACTCTTCTCATTTTAGAAACAAGTAAAGCAAATTTTTAATGGTTTCTTATAACTTATCGTAGCCTGAATGGCAGCTATTGCCGTTACCGAAAATGGTGTCCATCATCTGCATATGCTGAAGTATTTGTTCATTTAGAGTACAATTGTAGTAGGACACGGGCATCTGAAATAAATGACTCAAAAGTACTAAAAAGAGAGTTAAAAATTATTTCGAGGATTAAAATTAAAGTGCTAACATTCTCTCTACTACAATGCATTTTTTCAATATAGTACTTAAAATACTAACTATGCATACATACCAGCATTTCCTTTGTAATCTTTCACATGCAGGGCGTAATTGCTATCTTCTGCAGTAATCCAAAATTTCTCATAGATAGCATAACGGCTGTTGTTGTCCCAGTCTTTCAAGTCCACTCTCAGAGAATATAATCTCTGGTTGGTGAGAGAAAATAAACGGTCGTTTCCTGGAGAAAAAAAATTTCCATTAGTTGTTATTTTGCGATTCTGCAAGATAAATGAGGAAAACACACAATGAAGTCTGAAAAAAATTTCATAATAATGAATATTTTAGCTAATTCTGGAAATCGTAATTAAAATATTTCCCCATACTGAAGCTAAGTCATATTACACTTCTTGCCAATAGTTAATCACATATCAATAAAATGTTCATATCTAGAATTATATTTGGAATCGAGTTTCTCGAGATGAAAAGGAACAGAGAAATCCGATGCTGAAATATCATGGATTCAGCATCGTCTGCTGTTACAGAAAACGCATTTGTTTTCGATTTAGGGTCATGAACTCGACCTGAAGCAGAAGCAGTTAAAAGATCTGTCATAACGGATATTTTGTGTCTGAGACTGCATGTAGCTGTGAAGTCAACTATTCAATCAGTAACTCTACAACAAGGCTAGTGGTTTAGATTTTCAATGCACTAGATGTTTTCATTTTATGAAATTCGAGTAGTCTTGTTTTCTCAGGCCTGTGATTAAGAGGGAAAATTTATATAGGCCAGAGGGAAAGGCAGAAAAAACCCCTAAAGAATTGCAATTATATAGCAAGTTTTTCGACAGAAAATAAATATCTTGTTCTGTTTTCGTCTTTTGTTTTTGATATATTCTTCTCTGGTTTCAGATTCGTTAAAATTCGGAAATTTATTTGATCATTTTTTTATTTGCAAACAGTAATATGAATTTTCTGGTTTTTGTAATAGATCGGTAAATATAGATTACACCTATCCCTCGATTTACACTGAAGATAGGTTCACAAAACCGTGTAAATCGAAATCCGTGTAATCGAAATCAAAACCGTGTAAATCGAAACTGAATTATGAACATTTTAGTGTGTTTTTCGTTTTACACGGTTTTGATTTCGATTACACGGATTTCGATTTACACGGTTTTGTGCGGAACCTATCTTCAGTGTAAATCGATGAATAGGTGTATTTCATTCCAACGTATGCATTATATTAATACTAATGAAATCCGCATATCCAAATTTTTATATTGATTTCATACTTTTGAACTCACCAATACTAAGCAAAGTGGCACAACCAGTGCTGCTTAATATATGCATGTAAATAATCCAGCGAAACAAATGACAAGAAAGGTAATGAGAATCTTTCATTTGCTCACCATATGTCTCCCAACAGCTGTTCTATAGGTCCCCTCCCCCCACCCTTCTCTGAGCCCTCGGGGTCCTTGAGACCTGGTCATTTAACCGATTTGTGTGCAAAAACGTGCCACTCAGTGGCAAAACTAACCAACCCTACCTTTCATTTAATGTGTAATATTTGTAAATTTACTTCTAAAACGGTTGTTGGAGTTAGTTTTTCAACTACTAGAGTCAGCGGTAAGATTTAAAGAATTGAAAATTTATATAATACTTATTACGCTCAAATTTTTATTAGAGGAAAAGTTTTATTATTTCTCAATGTGATAATTAGTCAAGAAAAGCGTCCTTAACAAGATCGATAAGAATGATACGTAGAAAGGTTTGTAGGGTCCACGTGTTACAAGATTCTTTTTTGAATCATTTGTTCATGCAACGCATCCTTTTGGTTATTTTTTTCTTGACCTCAATAGATGTTTATCACTTAATATTCATGTTTCCAAATTTTCGTTTTCTTAATCCACTTCTTCTTATTGTCAGTAACATAGGATATAAATGCTTATATAATTTATTTATATATGTATATTATTTTTACATATAAGTAGAAGTAAACACTATCACCATAATCATGAACTGCTTCGATGCACTTAATATTTTGAAGAGAAATAGCTGCAGCATGTGAAAACATTGCTAATAAAATCCTACATCGGTTAAGCTAATGAAACAATAAATGTTCTCCAAATTAAATCTCTCAACAGCATGAAAACGACAAACGCTACAAAGGAAGAATCAATTGGCTCAAGTCCCTTTCACTATACTTGGCAGATATTCGTCATTTCTGTAAGGAAATGTTTCCTTCAAATAAAAGTGGATGGTTGGGAAGTTGTTTGCTTCAGTTTCACTATGAACATGTCCTCATCATTGCTAGTCTTAATGTGATTCATCCTCAAAGATCACTTATTCCATTTCTAAGCTGAAATTAGAATTCTGTACCGAAACATGGTAGGTGTTATTCACTTCGTCAGTCACTTAGAAAAAAACAAAACTGAAATACGTATAATAAATTAAACTGAAACTAAATGATACTTACCAAGCCAGAAGTCCTCTGAGATGTTTCCAAATCCTCTTTTATACGTATTCCAATCTTTATTAAAGTAGTCATATGGTTTCCGGTAATCTCCTCTTCTTTGAAACACCTTCAAATAAAAACAGCGCAACTAATAAGTTTCCTATTTCTTTGAATCCTTTTACATGCAAGAAACCATTGCATCTGTTAAGCTAAATCACGGTTTATTATTCATAGTAATTCTGGTTGATCAACCGAAAGAGATATTCCTTTTAGACTAATGCATGCCAAATGACCAAGTCGTGCTGGAGTAGGTTTTTCCATATGTCCTCCTTTTTGCCTCAAAAATTTGTCGGCTTGCATTTTGAACAAACAAAAAAGTCCTCCTTTTTTTACATAAACTCATAAGAATGTACTTTAAATAAAATACGCATTTTTTGCAGTTTTTCTTTTTTAAATTTCTTGTACCCAAGAACAAAGTTTTGCTGCAGTAGCCAGCTCCCTAATAACTATGCCAATTAAGGTAAAAATAATCTTTATTGCTTATCAATTATAGATAAAAATCTGCCCATGTTATAAAGTGTTAATGCTAAAAGTATTATGCCATTTTCTTACTGAATTGTTAGCCATTAATTCAAATATATTTGGTAAAAAACTTTTATTTCATTTTTACAAATTGAAAACATAACGACCTTCGTCTTTTATTTCTAGCTTTTTTCCTCCTTTGTCCTCCATTTCTAGCCCTTTCGTTCCCCTATTAGAACATTGGTATCTGGCAACCCTAACCCGCAACGAACTTGGATATCTGCCGTCTCTTTCTCCAAGTATGCTCTTCTATTAATAAATAATTCAGCTAAATTTAATGTCATGTTTAAAGAGAAAGTAAAATTCATCTGTTGAGAAAAAAAAGTCATAATTACTCCAGTCAACCTTAGTGCAGTTGCAGTCATTAGTTTGTTTAAAAATTTTCCGCCCATAAAAAACATGTCTCCAGGTGCAGTGGCTTGTGCGATACCGACACCTCTCCAAATGACGATGCTCTTTTAATATCTGAACCTATGATATTGCATGACACTACCAATTGACACTATCGATATAGAGAGGGGATTCACTCAATCCGTAACGCACCAGGCTCGTATTCAACCGTTCCTAGGTTCGGGTCCCAACTTCGATAACATCGAGATTTATATCTTTTAAGCCTCATCATTTAGCCGGGACCAAAATTATTCTTAATCCGCTCTACTAAAACTGCTTCTTTCCAACCATCGATTAAAAAACTAAAGCACATTACTGTTCGAGTTCAGATAGGTGTACAAATGGGTGCTAATTATGTAGCTATCGTATTTTAAAAATTTGTCGTGATTAATTATTGGAAAAAATAAGTTATTATTAATTCCTCAATTCCAAACGGGGGCAGGAATTTGCTCAGTCTGTAGTGTGCCAGACTCGTAATTTGAAGGTTCCCAAGTTCGAGTCCAACATTTCTCAATATTGTCTTTGCTCCTCCCTACACACAGAAAGAAGACACCGATGGGCTTAAAGAGGTCGCCGGTTTATCGAAATGGAGGTAGAGTCCCATGTGCTTATGTTACAATTATGCTAATATTAAAATGGTTGCTGAATCTTTTGTTTGGGCAAAATATGTGAAAGTTAGGGTGTATAAAAGAGGATTCATTGAATCTTTTTTTATTTAATTTGTGATTAAACCCGCAAAGCTACTCGCTTATCTGCGACCATGCCATAGCGTGATTCGAACCAGGACCCTGGTAGTTGCAGTGTTACCGTGAACCAACGCCACCAAGGCGGCAAGAGTTCTTCTGATTTCAATCTAAACATTTTAATCGAAATGATCACTGAGTCGTATAAATAATGCCCCCATATGGTAATGCTTTCCAAAATATTAATCTATGATAAATTATATTGATTAATAAGTGTTTTACAAAAATATTTTCGATACCAAAGTACTTTATAGTAAAACAAGGAAAAGCTATTGCTACTCTTTCTTTTGAAATGCCCACTCTACACACATAGGAGTATATGATATCAGACATACTTACTGTCCAACCTCCACCGTCTGTGGCCATATCACAATAAACATCCACACTCCCAATAACGATCCGATTTATTGGCCAAATTTTGTACACACCACTTATGTTATGGCCGCACCGAAGAATTTCTTCGCAATCCATTGGCTGTGGCTTGCAGGGATTACGCTCCATTTTTCTACCGGCTTTCGTTATATCTGTAACGAAAACCAAATTACTATTTTTTATATATTATGATTCCTACAGATAAATAACAGTTCCATAGAAAATATTGTTTGCAATTAGTGGGATACGGCCTTATGACCTCCTCATGACATATCAGGTACTCTTCCCTGATTCAAAATTTCTCGGGCATAACCATTTTCAGCAAAATTGAGTAATTACTGCATAATTTCTGCCTGTCCTGTGTTCTACTTTTTCCAAAACTTAAAAAACTGAGATTAGCGGTGTTAACTCTTAAGATTGTTTCAATCACCAACATAAAATATAGGTTTAACTAAAGATAATTTAAATTTACAGAAAATATCCTGCATATATCGGCATCTTTTTTGCATGAATACTCCATTCTATATTTGATCCAAGTTCAAAACCCAAATAATTAATAAACTATTTCCAAATTGCGATAATCACAGTTTTTTGTTCTACCTCCAACACAACTATTAATAAATCTTACACTTAAATAATCCCAGTTTTCAGAGAGCAAAAGCATATAACACTGTTTGTTATCAAAACTTTAAAATTCACATATTAGTTTTTTTTTCATCTTACCAGAGATTTGCATTAAAATCTATCAAAAGATTTCTTTCTAAACTGCAATTTGAAGGAGTGAAGTAAGGTTCATATTATATAGAACCAGGCCCAGATCTAGAAAAAATCGACGGGGGGGGAGGGGGAGGCAAGAAACACAATCGAGCCAAAAAAAATGTAAAAGTCAAGGCAAATGATTTCCCATCCAGTATAACATTTTCCCTTTCAATTTTCGGTTTTTTAAAGACATTTTTGAAAAATGCATGAAATATATATGTTTTACAAATATTTTGCCTTTTTTCCCATTACTCGCATTCTGAAAGGAGGGCCATGCCCCCCAACCCTACCCCCACCCCACCCACCTTGATTCTGCCCTGCATAGAGCAATCTCATCCAAACGGCAACTCACTGCAAGCCGACTTGCTGCTCATAACACAAATAATCAATATCCTAAATTTTGTTCATTCCTTTCAATTTTTTGACCAAATATTTTTAGGTAATATAACTAAAAGATTTTGCCCATTTTCATAGCAAGCACCAAAAACGTATATTTTTTTTTTCTTAACCAAGATAATTTTGAATTCTTTGAAAACATCATTTTTTTTACATGATTACTCACTGCAAATTCATGTTTGTGTTTTAAATAGCAAAATTTTTCTTGCAACTCTTTAAGAAAATAATTTTCTTCCAAGTGGTTCATCACAAAATTAAGATTGGACAGGCCTCACATAAAAGAAATACAACATACTCTATATACGTAAGTTTCCAAAGCTGCTACTAAATACTTAACACTCACCATGAGGCTGAATGTTCGTCGAGTTGTTCTGTGATTCCTCCAAAAGATTTACAACGAAATCAAGAAAACCAACTACTTTCAAAATACCATCATCTCCAGAAGAGCATGTATCCTCTGCATGCAGTTTCCACATAAATAAGTTGCAAAAGATCAACGAATATAAAATCAAATCTCTTACGATCATCTTTCAAGTTCTTTAAGAAAGAAAAAGTTGCGTTTTAGGGACAAGTTAGAGTTCCTGAAGAATGTAATCCACGGTGAAGTGGATTCTAACCAGTATTCGTCTTCTCATTGCTAAAATACATTTTAAAATCCTGTATGTTATCTTTCACGCATGCGCATCATCCTGCATATTCCTTCTACCCACCAATCATTTTCCATTCAACTAAAAACACACGTTGCGAATTCCTCGAAAGTTTCACCATTGCTAAATTACATTCTATGTAGTGTGAAAAATGAAGTAATCTAAGAGACATTAGAGAACATCTACAGGAAGTATTCCTTAAAGCGTTTTTTATTAATGTTAATGTGATGCATCTGTTTTGTTCCTGTATCAAGTATCAGTATTGCACAGCCAGCATATGTATATTTGAAGATTGCACCAAGAGACCAGTTACATATCTCAACATTAAATGATCGATTCGCTTAAATTACATCTAAACCTTTTTCATCTCGGTATTGCATCTATCAGTTCAAAGGCATTTTTAAAATCTAAGAGTCATGCAATAAAATCCACGAAAATAAAATCCACGAAATCCTCCAAACGAAAGCATTTCGTGTGCGATAAAGATAAATTAAATATTATAGTTTCATTTGAAGATCTAAAATAGTTCTTACAAATGTAAGTCAGTTCGACTAAGTCTCTGAGTGTCCTAAAGAAACAAGTTGATCTCCATTTGAGATCGGTGACAGCGATCCCTCAATTAACGAGATGCTACTTGATATCGCAGGAAGAGGAAAAATAAAAGAAACTCTGAAGAAACAGGCCACATTAAAATGCTTGCTTGTAGGATATTATATGCATCTAATGTATAAATACTTCCTTAATATTTATGATTCATATATTTCTTATAATAAGTTGTGAATTGGATACCTATTAAAAAACTGAATTTAAAATAAACGTGACTGCTGTCACTAAATTTATTATAATATTATTTCAATAGCAGAGATTTTTTGTTTCTTTTGTTTTAGTTGTATCATTCCCTGATATCTGCACGTTTTAGAGAATACTGAAGAGTCTGCCATACACAGTCGAAAGTATTTTTGAAACTTTATTTAACCTACTTAGTAGTTTGTTGAAAGAAAGGAACTGGAAGTATCACTTTCATCACAAAGAGGCCACATTCCTGCTAAAATCTGTGTGAAAAGTATTCTTAGCTGCTGCTTAATTTGTGAAAAATTTCACAAGGAATTCATGAGATGTTCCTAAGAGACGATTGCATTTTTCTTCGTGGTTTGTTGATACATCCACTCCGTCCAATCACACATTGTCAGATGAACTCTTCTGAGAAAAGGATGTCCAAACCGCCATGGCACCTGTACTATATTATCTAGGGTGCTCAATTAGATTTTCCTGTAGCGCAAATTAAATTCCTTTAATCATGGCGTTCGGGAATATTTACGAACTCGGGTGCAAATTCCAAATATTGCACACCTTAACCTTCCCACCGGAAATTATTTTAATTCTGATATAAAACCTAAGCAGGTAAATTATTTTTATCATAAAACTCAATAGATATAGATCTGAACCCGCCAGATGAAGAATAGGGACAAAGGCTTGGAAGGTCTTTCTCTTTCTGAAAGAGAATGAGATGGAAATGAAAGACTTTGACAGCAGGAATCGATATCAAATTGAATGCTTCTGCAGGCACAGACTGGTTTCCTCTACTATTAGAAGCTGGAGAGAAACTCTCAGAAGGTGAAAGAATTATTTCAATATGCAACCTTCGCTGTCCTCACTTGAAACAAACAAATTGCATGAGCAGTCCACTGGCATAAGAAACCTAGTCAAAAGGTCGTGACTAGTGCAGCAATCTTGCTCCCTTTGAGTACCAGATATTTTGTGCCCTTTTCATCCATTTAACTCTCATTCCTCTATATTCCCTGCGGACAGTCATGGAATAGTTGATTAGCTTGAATACTCACCTGGAAATTCTTTCAGAACGGCATAATGCACTATGTTGAAAAAAGTGTCCTGACACTTCCATGTTATGTGAATGGAAAGCCACTTTCAAACCTCCCTAGCATTAAAAATAAGCCTTTAATGCAAAAACTGTTATTGGCAATAAAATGTAGATGTCACTCAACTCAATTTGGATGCAATGCGACAGTGTCGTCTTCTCTTAAATAGTCCCGCTTCAATGACTCTTTAAATGTTGATCAAAGATTGCTGAAAATTGAAACTGTCACATTTTGCTCCAAATTGATGAAATCGTAAAAAAAACGTCAAACAACTTCAGATGTTTAATTTACGTTATTGAACAAATTGTTGCAAAACTGTGTTTTATCTATTGAAGGAATTTTTCACGTGTCAAAAGTTGAGTATAAATGCTTCAGCTTCGATTCACTCTTTAAATATTAAAAGAATATTGCGAGAAATATATTTAGAGAGATTTAAGTGGCATCTACAGTTTATCGTCAATAACAGTTTTTGCGTAAAAGGTTCATTTGCAATGTTAGGGAGATTTGAAAGTGGCCCTCCATTCACATAACATCGAAGTGCCCGTGCACTTTTCAAAATAGTGTACTTACTGCTACAGCGATTGAGAATACCCATATAAGATCGCTATAGCAGCTGCCAAGGCGAATTGCGGGGGCATAATCGTACTTTTCATATTTGTAGAAAATCACAGGACTGGAAATGTACAAGTTATATTTCTAAACGATGATAACCTGCGTTGATGGTACAATAGAGTCTCAAAGTAATTTAACAGTTTTTGTTAGTGATCTCATTAATATTTAGTCATTTGGTGTTGTACTAGAGACCAATATGGTTTAGTTCCACCAGGGGCCCTTAAATATAGTCGAACTCAGCTACATTTTAAAGAATTTTCCAATTCTTGTAGCATAAATATATTTTTGAATTTTTCCTTACCGCAAAGAAGTTTTTACTTGCCGATGCAATCGTGAATTTTATTTCATTAATCTTTTATTTTAAAAGTACCTTTGAATTGATATATGCAAGACAGAGACAAATAATTTAACTGTAAACTTAGCGAACTTATCATTAAATGTTCAGATATTTGCGGGTCGCTTAGTGCAATCTTCAAATGTGCATATACGAGCTTTGCAATACCGATACTTGATGCTGACACAAGATAGATGCCATCACATTAACATTAAGGAAAAGTTTCAAGGAATGCTTGCTGTGGGTGCTCCGCAATGGCTGTAGATTATTTTTCACATTACTGAGAATGTACTTAATCCGCAATAAAAGTTTCGGGGAAGTTACAATATTTTTAGTTGCATGGACAATGATTGGAGAGTAGAAGTAATGTTCAAGTTTTGCGCATGCGCAAAAGAAAAAATACAGTTGAAAAGTGAGTTTATCAATGAGATGATGAATTCTGGCTTACGATGGATTACATTCTTCGGGAATTCGAACTTGTCCGTAAAACATACCTTTTTCTTTCCTAAAGAACTTCTTGAAAGATGACCGTAAGAGATTTGATTTTATATTCGTTGATCCTTTACAACTTATTTATGTGGAAACTTCATGCAGAGGATACATGCTTTTCTGGAGACGATGGTATTTTGAAAGTAGTTGGTTTTCTTGATTTCGTTGTAAAACTTTTGGAGGAATCACAGAACATCTCGACGAACATTCAGTCTCATGGTGAGTGTTAAGTATTTCGTAGCAGCTTTGGAAACTTACGAATATAGAGAAGGACCGGCGCGAGGAGGGTTCAGCACGTTCTCCGGAACCCTGACCCGCGCTTTAAAAGGCCCCGCGGTCTAAGAAAAGCTCATCGTAATAAACGAAATTTCTATCAAAATTGACCGAAATAGCGAAATCGGCCAATTTTGATGACGTAATTAAAGATTTTGCGATGAAAAAGGCGAGAAAAGTTATATAATATACTCGGTGTTCCTATAAGTTGTGTGTAGATATATACCGCTATATATACCGCACTTTATATACTTATAATAAATATTTTATTATTATAAAATTTAGAAGTACAGTCGCTCAAAAAAATATCCGAACACTATGGTTGATTACAGAATTTAGAAAAAATATCTGCCAACGATTTTTTTAGAAATTAGTGATCTGGCAACCTTCGTGTACGTTTTTTTTTTTTGTCGATTCTTTTATCTTTTCACTTGAGATACGAAAAAAACTCCATCTGTGTATAAAAAGAAATTATGCATATTTATTTTAAATATTCCGAACACTAAACTTGTTTTTACATCTTAAAAGCCTGAAATTTTTCAGTTATCGTATTTTGTATTCTGATAATCTAAATACATAAAATGATACCAAAATATAATTGAATGTATTAAAAATGAGAATTTGAACGTTTGTTTCCCCTTGATTTTCAAACTGAAATGTCTGCAATCATATTTATGATATTGTCTTTTCTTCCTGCATTTTGTTCTTTGTATTATATATATTAATAAAGGTGTATAAAAAGTTTACCAGGAAACACTCTGCTGTAAAATCTTCACAGCAAAAAGAAAGGAACAAAAATAATACATTTAAGCGGAAAATAAACAATCAGTGAACTAAAAAAGCGATTGGTTGGTTGGTTGGTTGGTTGTTTTGGGTTTTATGGCGCATGGGCGACTAGGCCATAATGCGCCAAACAAAAGACAATATAAAAGATAAAAGACGTGTTTCCCGCAAACAAATTTAAAACAAATGAGCTAAATAGTAAAATGGTAAAACAACAAAGAACAAGTGTAAAAATACAAAGTAAAACAATAGAATACCAGGTGTAAGTGACCTGGGATATACATACAATGTATAAGGTGGTAAAATCAAAATCAACATCAAAATGTGATAAAATACAATACAAAAAGAGCAACAAGTGTAAAACAACGGAAGACAAAATCAACAAAATATATATAAAAAAAACAAGAAGAAAATTTGTGTAGAACAACAAATAGTTATATAAATATATACAGTATATACAATGGCTATAAACGAGTAAAATAACCTGTAAATTGTAAAAATTGAAAGACAGCGTTAGAACAACAATGATCTGATAACAAATGTCCGAGTGTAAGGGGCTCGGACGTAAAATCATGAAATGTAAAAAACAAACGTCGTTCTAGATTAAAACATGGGCAATGAATTAAAATATGTTTGATAGTTAAAATGGTGTCACAAAACTCACACTTAAGTACGTCGTCCGCCCGTAGAAGAAACGAATGAGTAATAAATGAATGACCAAAGCGGAGCCGAGCAAGTACAACTTCCTCCTTGCGATTCCTGCGGTAACAAGACTCCCATGGTTTGATGATTGGTTTGATCTCAAAGAGCTTGTTCGTAAGCTGTTCTGACCAAGATCTCTGCCACTGTGCCCGGAGCTCGGTGGTAAAACGCTGCCGGAAATCCAGATAGGGAACCAGCAACGGAGAGTCGGACAGGGGAGTGGCTAACTTGACAGTAGCATCTGCCAAGTCATTACCCCTAATCCCGACGTGACCGGGCACCCAACAGAAATGGATGGTGGTGGTGGCGGCCAGACGATATACTTGCTGGCGGATCTTAATAAGAACTGGGTGAGGCCGATGCCTCACCGAGATCAAAGCCTGTAGCGAGCTAAGCGAGTCGGTGTACAGCACACATCGACGATGATGCTTAGCCGCCACGTGGTCCAAGGTGAAGCTGATAGCGTGCAACTCTGCAGTGAAGATGGAACACTGCAGTGGGATCTGGTCTGCAATGATTACATCACAGCAGACCATGGCCGATCCCACTGATGTGCCGGACTTCGAGCCATCTGTGAAGACAGGCAAGAAGTCCGGGTACTCAGCACGATGGCTGGCAAAGAGTTGCCGGTATGCACAATCGGGTGTAAAGGCCTTCCCCGTCCTGCACAAGGAAAAATCGCAGGAAGGGGAAACAACGAGCCATGGTGGAAGTGGCTCAGCTGTCGACTGTGCAACGCTATCGAGACTGATGTTAATGTCTCTGAGGTAGCCTCGGACAAGCAAACCAAAAGGACGAATGGCAGTCGGAAGATTTTTGTAAAGCATTTCCTACTTCGGACTGAAAACGCGGTCCCAAGTATTGTAGGGACAACTGCTGACGGCGAAGAGATAAAGAAGGTTCGTCGGTTTCAACGTAAAGACTCTGGACCGACTCTCAACTCCAACTCTCAACATAAAGACTCTGGACTCTGGAGGAAGTGCAGAAGGCTCCCATGCAAACAGGGAGAGCCTGGTGATGGAGGGGGTCCAGCACCTTCACCACCGAATCTCAGGCCGAGTCGTACACCTGGGATCCGTAGTCCAGTTTCGATCGGACAAGTGCACAGTACAGGCAGAGCAAAGAAATCGGTCCACCCCCCAAGAAATGGAGGAAAGGACCTTGACGATGTTCAATGTCCGCGTGCACTTGGACCTGAGATGACGTATGTGAAATAAAAAGGTCAATTTCCGATCGAATATGAGACCGAGAAACTTGGTCTCCGCCACAACTGGAATGATGTTATCCCGAGCCGCAGCTCGGGATCCAGATGAAGATTACGCTTGTGGCAAAAGTGCACACAAGCGGTTTTCTGTTTTGAGAACCGAAACCCGTTTGCTGTCGCCCAAACCGAAAGATTGTTCAGGGCAATTTGCAGCTGTCTTTCAATGACCCTCATGCTTGACGACGAGCAAAAGATGCTAAAGTCATCAACATAGAGGGCATTACCTACTGATAAAGGAAGTTGTCTAGTTATAGAATTAATCTTGACAGTGAAAAGCGTAACACTCAGAACGCAGCCTTGTGGCACTCCCTATTCTTGGGGGTACGGCCGCGACAGAGTGTTACTGACACGGACACGAAAAGAACATGTCGATAAGAAGTTGGAGATGAAGATCGGCATGTGAACTCTTAAGCCGAAACTGTGGAGGTCACGAAGAATGCCGAATCTCCAAGCCGTGTCGTACGCTTTTTCGATATCGAAGAAAATTGACACCAGGTGCTCTCTTCTTAAAAATGAATTTCTGATAGCCGATTCGAGGCGTATCAGATGGTCAAGAGTTGACCGTTGCCTGCGAAAGCCACACTGGGTGTTGGAAAGAAGGTTGTGATGTTCTAAATACCAGATGAGTCTGGCATTTACCATTCTTTCCAACACCTTCCACACGCAGCTCGTCAACGCGATGGGACGATAATTGGAAGGAATCTTGGGATCTTTGCCTGGCTTGGGGAAGGCCAAGACGATGGCCTCCCGCCAGGAGTCCGGAAACTGTTCCTCGAGAAAAATGCGATTGAAGAGATGGAGCAGCCGATCCTTACTCGATGGTGAAAGATGTTGGAGCATGGCATAATGGACATTGTCCGGCCCTACAGCAGAGGCACGAGAAGAGTGCAGAGCAAGGCGAAGCTCCTCCACTGTGAATGGCCTGTTGTAAGGCTACAGGCCATTCGAGTGAAAGACAGCGGAGAGCGCTCTGCCCTGCCCTTCTGGGCCACAAACTCGGGAGAGTAAGAGGAAGATGAAGAGATGGAGAAGAATGACTCCCCCAGAGTGTCGGCAATTGCTTTGGGATCAGCAATTGCCTGTCCATTGTGCTCCAGGATGGATAACGAGTGCGACGTGTAGTTCCCACCCATCTTCCGGACTTTATCCCACACGACCTTAGAACTAGTTGTGCGGGTGATTGAAGAAGTATACTTGATCCAAGATTTCTTCTGGCTCTGGCATCGGACGAAACGAGCTTTCGCCCTGGCGCGTTTGAACTTCTCGAGGTTGGGGGACGTCGGATATCTCCGAAACACCCCTCAAGCCTTGTTCTGAGCCTTACGAGCTGCGGTGCAATCTGGATTCCACCACGGTTTCGGAAAGCGAGGAAACCGTGTCGAAGTTTGAGGAATTGTTGATGCCGCTGCATCTACGATACAGTCCGTTATCTTCGCTACTGCCACATTGATTGGCTCCTGGCTGACAGAGTGGTCATCGAGCTCAGAGAGCAGCTCGAAACCACCCCAGTCAGCCCGGATCCTTACTCGTCTCCACCGTGAGACATGTGAAGGGCTGCAAGGCCCCCCATGGGAGATGGTGCACACCACGGGGAGGTGATCGCTTCCATAAGGGTTGTCCTCGACCTCCCATGTAAAGAGTGGAAGGATCGAGGATGAGCAGATGGTGAGGTCAATGGCAGTGAAAGTACGGTTTGGGGAGTGAAAGTAAGTACTGACGCCAGTGTTCAACAGGGAGAGAGAAGGATCCGGGAGCCACTGCTCCAGGACCCCACCCCTCCCGTTGGTGTCAGCACTGCCCCAAAGTGGACTGTGTCCGTTGAGGTCCCCCCATAATGAGGAAGGGGGACGGCAGCTGCGAGACGAGATCATCAAGGTCTTCCTGGAAGACGCTACTCCCAGGTGGAAGATATACAGAACAGACAGTCAGCGAGAACCCCACGAAGAGACGGATAGCTACCGCCTCTAAGTTGGTGGTGAGATGTACGACCTGGAATGGAGAATGGTTGCTCACAAGGATGGCGACACCCCTGCGAGCTGGACCATCTCCATCCCGGTCCCGGCGAACTAGTGAAAAGTGCCGGATCGTGGGATCTGTGACTGGCTGCAAGTATGTCTCCTGCAGGCACACACAGATGTGCTGGTGTGCCTGAAGGTCATGATGCAAGAAGGCCTTAATGTCGTCAAGATTCCTCTTGAATCCACGACAATTCCATTGTAGGAGTGTGGCCATCTCAGGAATTAGAAGAGTAGGCGGACGACGAATTCCTATTCAACTTAACTGCCGCAGAGGACGGCTTAGCGAATAGGGGGCGGTCGGTATCCTTGTCCTCGGAATCATCCGAGGGGCATGGATCGGTGACCGACCTTTGCGAATAAGTTATTAATTTCTTTTTCGGCCCCGGTGGGGGCCCCTTACGTTTTGAAGGTCTTGCTGTCTGAGGACGGGGAGGAGGAGGCCTTCCGGTGTAGGTGGAAGTCTGTGTTGCAGGAATGGAAACCTGGGTAGATGTTGAAGTCAACACCACCCTCGGTTTCGCCTGCGTCATGAGGTACTTGGCTGCGAGCGAGAAAGACTCAGTAGGTGGTACACTGATGTCAGAGTGCACCGCCACTGAAGTCGTTGGAACGATGGGCTTCCCAATGACTGCACTGGCATAGGAAACCTTGCTAGGCGGGGCGGGCGGTGCAACAAGCTTTCTCTCCTCAGCATAAGAAATGTTGTTTACTACTTGCACCTCCTTTTCGTTGGAGGTGCAAGTACCCTTTTCGTTGGTAGGTGCAAGTTGGAGGGCTTGCCCCTGCATGCTGTGCGGGCATGACCGTATATCTGACACTGAAAACAGCGCAGAGGGTTCGGTATATACGGCCATACCTCACAATGTAAATAACCTGCCTTGATGGAAGTAGGCAGGCGTGGCGTGTTGAATGTCACAATAAGCACCCGGGTGGGTGCTAATTTCCCATCACGGCGTGTCAAAACCCGGTGGACCGCTGTTACTCCTTGAGGTGTGAGCTCTGAGAGGATTTCCTCCTCAGTGAATTTGAGGAGGCCCCATTCAATTATCACACCCCGTGAGGAATTCAGAGTTTTGTGGGGAGTGACTTCAACAGCCACCCCACCAATTTCTTTAACTTTCAGGAGCAGTTCCGAGTGTTTGGAACAAGCGGTCTCAATTTGTTAGTCACCAGATCGTAAGCGCTTTACGGATTTCGGTTCTCAAGCAAGACCTTTTAAACCTTTGTTAACAAAAAAAGGGGACATGTCCCCGAGCACCTGATCAGCCGTGGAATGGATGATCAGGAACTTCGGGGACGAAGACACAGACACAAAAGACGACGGCAGTGATAACGTAGACGAAGAAGACGGGGGTTCATGTCGAGCCCTCTTGTTGGCAGTGATCGCATTTTCCTCATTCTCTCTCATGTTTTTTTTTGTGTGGTTCAGTGCCCGCTGTCCCCACCCTCCACGGAGCCCAACAAGGGAACGCCCAGTCAGGCGCCAGGGCTACTCAGGCACTATACCCACACAGACAGTGAGCCAAGCCCTCACAAATAAATAGAAGGAAAAAAAAAGAGAAATGTGCAGAACAAAAACGTTCTACACAAATGAAACAAAGCGTAAAATAAGAAAATTGTGACTGGCAAAACTGGCCGCACAAAGAAAGGATAACGACAAAAGGAAAATAATCTGTGAGGAGACTTGCAAACCTGTACCTTGACCGTGGGCAAGGTTACTCACCGCTCTGCACGGTTGACCCTAGAAGG
Source organism: Ryuthela nishihirai (assembly GCA_038380435.1). NCBI lineage: Eukaryota > Metazoa > Arthropoda > Arachnida > Araneae > Heptathelidae > Ryuthela > Ryuthela nishihirai. The sequence goes on from JAWZYU010000027.1 coordinate 55,374,966, forward strand.
ACCTGCCCACCAGCCGATTGCTCCTGGGGGGGCCACCCCAGGAGCTCCCGTTTACCGGAAGCAGAGGCCAAAGCAGTGTATAGCAGAGGCCCCGGAATACGCTGCCCAGCCCAGCGACAGACAGGCTCCCCAATGGCAAGATGGCCAATGGGGACCACGCCAGTCATGAGCTGAGGAGAGAAGACAGGGACCCCCGAGCAACTACCAGGATCCTCCTTTCCCGCGACACGAGTCTCCGCGCACGGCAAACACGCGGGCGAGCGTTTAGGACCCTGCGAAGGTAACCGAGCCAGCGGAACCTTCACAGGGTGGTCCCCCTCACCGCGTACAGGCGCTCACACCGAGGGGGCTAAAAAAGCGAATTTTATGGCGGGGGGAATTCTTGAGAGATTCTTGAGTAAAGAATCTCTCAATAACAAATTCTATGAGAGATTCTTGAGTAACTGCTGTTTTTGACGACAGAAAATAATTAGATGAAAAAAAGATTATTGAGTGTGAGAAGAGTAACTTGCACGTCATTAAGAAGTCATGGGTTCTTATCCACCAATTTCTAAGCAATCTTACCTCTGCAACTGTAATTGATGTTTAGAAGTGACTATTGATAAACTATAGTAACTTGGTCTTCGTTACAGATTTGGCAAAGACTGGTAGAAATGAAGCGTCTAATCCCTGTAAGCTACAGCCAATGGATTGTGAAGAAATTCTGCATTACGGCCATAACGTAAGCGGAGTGTACAAGATTTGGCCCAGATATCCGATACTTAATGGAAGTGTCGATGTTTATTGTGATATGATCACAGATGGTGGAGGTTGGACCGTAAGTATGTCTAATGTTATACAGTAATATTCATATGTAGAGCTGATAATGTTTAAAAAAAGGAGAGTATTAGCTTATTCCTGTGTTGGAATAAAATATTTAGCTATTAAAATATTTGATATTAAATTGACTACAGATTACAAGCCTGTTATTCTTCAGTTTACAGACTAATCCAATCCCCATCCCCCAATGGCTAAGCAGAAGCAGTTTTTCCTTGGTTTGCAATGACACATTCGATAAAAAAAAAACATTTCCAGCCACATTGCATAGGTTATTATATGCCGTAATGTTCCAGTAGGATTTAAAAGTATTTATTGCTTTGGCATTGCAAAACTTTTCATTTCTTCCACTTTTTTCTTATTTTTAGTGAAGTAGGGTGAGTTTATTCTTTCAATTAGTATTTGAGGGTTCTAGAAAATACACCAGGCCTTATGCTCATTGTTATTATTCTGTCAAATGTAAGAAATTGTCTTCGTAAGATTTCTGATGTGTTCGATAAATGCAAAATAATAGCACGTCTGTTATAATTTTCCTTAAATGTTTATTAAATAGTGCAAGAAAATAAACTACGGAGGCCTCCACGGTGTCCTCAATCTAGTAATACCAAATTTTGATTCCGCCCAGCATATTGGTATCACTGCAATCATCGCCTGGTATTAGAATTTAATTTTTCTTATTCTTTTTTACCATTTTGAAAAAAGATGAGACTTTTGTCCCAATGATTAAAAGTTGCAAATTAAGATTGGGTTGTTTTACACCTGAGCGTCGGTTTTGTGCACACAATGGGCTAAATAATCAGGTCAGAAGGACCCTAAGGTCTCAGAGCTGGTTAGAACAAGTGGTGCCACTGAAAATTAAGCATCTTCAAAACGTTTTCGGAGAATAGCAGACACATGTACAAGACTTCTAAAATTAAACTCTGACCTCAATAGCAGCAGTGATATTTGACCTTTGCGGGATATCATTACACTCCTGGAATCATTGAGTGTAACGTGTAGAAGAGAGCTTCTACACGTTACACTCAATGATGCAATTAGGATGGCTGGATATGACGCCACAAAATTTTACGGCCGTTTTTCACAGCAGCAATACATCTCCAATAAAAAAAATCTGATAACGATTTTGTTGTTTTTTTCCACTTGCGGTGTTTTGCATCACTCTATTTAATGAAATTAAGGTCAAAAACTAGTTTATTAATTCCAATAACTATAACTGAAGAGTCGAGCAAAGATCTCGAGTCTAGCAAAGACCCATACCAATATACACTACGTTCAAAAAGTGTCCAGACACTTCCTTGTTATGTGAATGGAAAGCCACTTTCAAAGCTCCCTAACATTGAAAATAAACCTTTTACGCAAAACTGTTATTGGCGATAAATTGTAGATGTCACTCAAATCTCTCTAAATATATTTCCCGCAATATTCGTTTAATATTTAAAGAATGAATGGAAGCTGAAGCATTTATCTTCAACTTTTTACACTTGTGAAAAAAATACTTCAATAGATAAAATACAACTCTTGTAACAATTTGTTCACTAACATAAATTAAATATCTGAAATTTGCATAAGATTTCATCAATTTGGAGGCAATGTGACAGTTATCTGCTGTTAATGTAACAATTATCTGCTGTTAAATGGTCCCGCTTCAATGACTCTTTAAATATTGATCGAAGATTGAAGATTTTATATGTAACAATGTTCAAAGAAATATGGAATTTATTATTTTTACGTTGTTTTAACTTGAAGGTGTTGCAAAGAAGAGGAGATTACGGGAAACCATACGACTACTTTAATAAAGATTGGTAAACGTATAAAAAGGATTTGGAATCATATCAGAGGATTTTTGGCTTGGTAAAAATTCATGTATATATATATGCCAGTTTTTCTTCTAAAGAAATAATGAATCTAAAGGGGTGGGTCGGCACTGCACCAAGCTCGCAAACTGCAGTTCCCAGGTTTCAATCCCACCTGTGCCAGCGATGAGATTTATCTCCACTAAACCCCCACTTTGTCCTAGGACCGATGCTTGGCGTCAACGTCCAACGTTTATCCTCGTCCTTCGAATGGGAGGTAAAGCTGTGGTCCCATGTGCAAGAGAGCCATCCCCTGTGTACGTTAAAGAATATCCCTGATAACCTTGAGGACTGGCTTCCGGCTGTCTCCTTACAGCTGTCCAGTAGGTCCCCTTCCCCCCAACCTTCTCCGAGCCTTACAGGATCCTTGAGGCCTTGCCATTTAGCCTATTAATTTCAAAAAACGCTCCGCTCACAGATAAGGTAATTATCTTATCTCTGAGGTAAACCTTAGCGCAATTCGCCCAAGATTTCTGAATTTAGCTTAAAAATGTGATAAGTGACTATCACATTAAGGATTAACAATGGTCAAGGAATATTCTTACGGAGAAACTGAAGCAAACAAACGCCCACCGACTTTTATATGAAGGAAATACCTCCTTACGAAGATGACGAATCTTCAAGATTGTCAAAACTAGCGTTGCCAAAGGAATAAATACTTTTTTCCTATATATTGATTCGTCACTTAGTAGGCAAAAAATACTTCAACTTATTTTAATTTCATGCATGCTCCAAGAAATTCGTTAAATATCTGGAAAACGGATTGAAAATGCTGACTCACCCCTTTTACAATTTTCTGACTCGGTTGTGTTTCTTGACTCCTCCCTCGTTGTTTTTCTACATCCGGGCCTGGTCTGTAATGATATAAATTCCCGCCTAAGAAGCTTTATCACATGACCCTGCTGTTTTTCGTATTGTTCCGAAGTCAATCCTTTCAAACACATTTAAACAGACTTTATTGAAATAAATGACAGCTATAATCTCCACATTTCTAATTCCCTATTAATAAGCTGAAATATTAAATTACAGTGAATTTCTTTCCACTTTCATTAAATACCTTTAATTAAATTTATCTTACAGAATCAGAAAGTGAAAATGATTTTATTTTCTTTCAGGAAACGACCTTTTGTTTACACTCACCAATCAAAGATTATATTCTCTGAGAGTGGACCTGAAAGACTGGGACAATAACAGCCGTTATGCTGTCTACGAGAAATTTTGGATTACTGCAGAAGACAGAAATTACACCCTGCATGTAAAAGATTATAAAGGAAATACAAATATGTATGTTCAGCTAAACGTAATTGCCTCCCTTTTATAGAAAAATGCTGTGCATCAGGGGGAAATTTCTCAGTCCTATCCTCTTATTCATTCAAACCAGTTTTTTCATATTAATTTATGATAGATAGATGCCTACAATCGCAACATTAGACTCATATATTACGATATACATTACAGATATATATCTATATCATATACTGTATATTATGAAGTATTAAAACTTTAAAATATTTATAATTTTTTGGATCAAAATAAAGTTTTAATGTTATGCAGTGGAACTCACTGCAGAGATAGTCAGAGCAGACATTACTGAAGAAAATTTAAATGAAAAAAAATGACATATATTGAACATTCTTCAGTAACATCATTATAAACACGAAAGGCGATTCCTTAATGAAAGATAGAAAATAACTAAAAACAATCAAAGGCTGAATACTGCTAAATTTTAATTACAAAATATTCTTCAAAAAAGTTGAAATTAGAATCAAAAGAATTTATTTAACATTCGTTTTCTGTAAATGAAAATAAAAAAATTAATACCCCCTCAAGCAGCTGCTTGCCACAGAGGTCTGACAGGAGCCTGTCAGTTTATATGCCTTTTCATAATTCCCAGAAAAGTCGTGGGTGCTAGTGTAAAGGCCGAGCCCTTGCCCGAAATGATTTCTATGAGGTTCTACACAAAGAAAGGCAGGGTAACTGTGGCCATCGAAGAGATTTTCCTCCCTCTGTAGCGCATGGAGCTGGTATTGAAAGATATCCATAATAGATCTCACGGAGGAACGTCGGTGCCAACAAAGCATTAACGAATGCCATGGATTAGAGTAGATCAGATGACGAAAAAATGGTGTAGGCAATGTGTAACTTTTGAAGCAAAAATGGACATCTGCTACAAATTTAGAGTGTTTCAGACTTCCCCATATGCTTGATGCCCATTTGAACGAAATAAAGAAGACGTTGGAACACCATTTGAACGAAATAAAGAGGAAGTTGGAACACCATAGATGTCATGGATATATTCCCTACGACTTATGAAGGTTGGTTGGTTGGTTGGTTGGTTGTTTAGGGTTTAATGGCGCATTAGCATCTAAGGCTATAATTCGCCAAAGAATGTCCAAAATGCGACCGCCTAATCTTTGAGGCTGACCAACCATCTTTATCTATTCACCATCAGCAGTTTTCGCTAGGGTACATTTGAAAATTGCTATCCCTGCCACGCCATCCTATCTGGAACTGCTTTTTTCGCCCCAAACTGGAAATACTTATAACTAATCGCACAACTGCTATTCGTTCATTCAGTTGCCATGTTCCAGAAATGAACATTAATGTCGGTAACATTTCCAAGTCGTCAGCTGAGCCTCTGTCGCCAAGCCTTGATGTTACTTGGTTGGTTGGTTGGTTGGGTTTTAATGGCGCATTAGCAACTAAGGCTATAATGCGCCATACAAATGTCCACAAGAAAAAAAAGATATAAATCGTGTAACCCTCAACCAAATTTTAAAACAAACCACAAACATATACTAAGAATGTAAAGCAATAATAAGAAACATAATTGATAACAAGAAACAAATGTATAACTAAGTTAAAAATATAAAGGTAACCCAGGTGTAAGCGACCTGGGTTAAATATTGCAATAAAACTATATCCGAGTAAAATATCCTGTAAAAAGTAAAAATTAAAAAACAGCGTTAAAACAACAATGATCAGATAACAAATGTCCAAGTGTAAGGTGCTCGGACGTAAAATCCTGAAATTTGAAAAACAAACGCCGTTCGAAGTTAAAACATGGACATGAGATTAAAATGTGTTTGATAGTTAAAATGATGTCGCAAAACTCACACTTAGGTACGTCGTCCGCCCGTTGGTTGGTTGATTGGTTGTTTGTTTAGGGTTTATTAGCGCATTAGCATCTAAGGCTATAATGCGCCAAACGAATGTCCAAAATGTAAAAAGGATAAAAGTCATGAAACCCTCAACAAATTTTTAAAAATAAACGAGAAATTTCACAAGACAAAAGGTAGAATAATAAAATAGCAAGCAGTGAATAACAATAAACAAATGTAGAAAAAATTTGTAAAAATAAAAGTAACCAGGTGTAAACAACCTGGGTTAATCATATATATATAATAAACAGTGGAGTAAAACTATAGACGAGTGAAATAAATTGTAAATTGTAAAAATTGAAAGACAGCGTTAAAACAACAATGATCAGATAAAAAATGTCCGAGTGTAAGGGGCTCGGACGTAATATCATGAAATGTAAAATACAAATGTCGTTCAAAGTTAAAACATGGACATAATATTAAAATGTGTTTGATAGTTAAAATTGTGCCACAAAACTCACACTTAGTTACGTCGTCCGCCCGTAGAAGAAACGAATGAGTAATATACGAATGACCTAAGCGGAGCCGAGCAAGTACAACTTCCTCCTTGCGATTCCTGCGATAACAAGACTGCCATGGTTTGACGATAGGCTTGATCACAAAGAGCTTGTTCGTAAGCTGTTCTCACCAAGATCTCTGCCACTGTGCCATGAGCTCGATGGTAAAACGCTGCCAGAAATCCAGATAGGGAACTGGCAACGGAGAGTCGTGGCTGACCTGGCAGCAGAATCTGCCAAATCATTGCCCCTGATTCCGACGTGACCGGGCACCCAACAGAAATGGATGGTGGTGGTGGCGGCCAGACGATATAGTTGCTGGCGGATCTTAATAAGAACTGGGTGAGGCCGATGCCTCACCGAGATCATAGCCTGTAGCGAGCTAAGCGAGTCGTTGTACAGCACACACCGACGATGATGCTTAGCCGCCACGTGGTCCAAGACGAAGCTGATATCGTGCAACTCTGCAGTGAAGATGGAACACTGCTGTGGGACCTGGTCTGCAATGATTACATTACAGCAGACCATGGCTGATCCCAGCGAAGTGTCCGACGTCGAGCCATCTGTGAAGACAGGCAAGAAGTCCGGGTGCTCAGCACGATGGCTGGCAAAGAGTTGCCGGTACACACAGACGGGTGTAAAGGTCTTCCCGTCCTGCACAGGGAAAAATCACAGGAAGGGGAAACAGCGAGCCAAGGTGGAAGTGGCTCAGCTGTCGACTGTGCGATGCTATCGAGACTGATGTTAATGTCTCTGAGGTAGCCTCGGACACGCAAACCAAGAGGACGAATGGCAGTCGGCCGATTAGTGTAAAGCATTTCCCACTTCGGACTGAAAATGCAGTCCCAAATGGGATGGCCAGGCAGGGATCGCAATTTAGATGCATATTGTAGGGACTACTGTAGGGACGGCGAAGAGATAAAGAATGTTCGTCGGTCTCAACGTAAAGACTCTGGACCGGTGAGGTGCGGAAGGCTCCCATGCAAACACGGACGGCCTGGTGATGGAAGGTGTCCAGCACCTTCACCACCTAATCCCGGGTGGAGTCGTACACCTGGGATCTGTAGTCCAGTTTCGATCAGACAAGTGCACGGTAGAGGCGGAGCAAAGAACATCGGTCCGCCCCCCAACAGAGGGAGGAGAGGACCTTGACGATGTTCAAAGCCCGTGTGCACTTGGACCTGAGATGACGTATGTGTGGTAAAAAGGTCAATTTCCGATCGAATATGAGACCGAGAAACTTGGTCTCCACCACAACTGGAATGATGTTATCCCCGAGCTGCAGCTCGGGATCCAGGTGAAGATTATGCTTGTGGCAAAAGTGCACACAAGCGGTCTTCTGTGGGGAGAACCGAAACTCGTTTGCCATCGCCCAAACCGAAAGATTGTTCAGGGCAATTTGCAGTTGTCTTTCAACGACCCTCATGCTGGACGAAGAGGAAAAGATGCTAAAGTCATCAACATAGAGGGCATTTCCTACTGATGGAGGAAGTTGTCTAGTAATAGAATTAATCTTGACAGCGAAAAGTGTAACACTAAGAACGCAGCCTTGTTGTACCTCCTGTTCTTGGGGGTACGGCCGCAATAGAGTGTTACCGACACGGACACGAAAAGAGAGTGTTGATAAGAAGTTGGAGATGAAGATCAGCATGTGACCCCTCAAGCTGAAACTGTGGAGGTCACGAAGAATGCCGAATCTTCAAGCCATGTCGTACGCTGTTTCGATGTCGAAGAAAATTGACACCAGATGCTCTCTATGTAAAAATGAGTTTCTGATAGCCGATTCGAGGCAGATCAGATGGTCAAGTTGGTTGGTTGGTTGTTTTGGGTTTTATGGCGCATCGGCGACTAGGCCATAATGCGCCAAACAAAAGACAATATAAAAGATAAAAGACGTGTTACCCGCAACCACATTTAAAAAAAATTAGCAAAATTGTAAAAAGGTAAAACAACAAAGAACAAGTGTAAAAATACAAAGTAAAACAATAGAATACCAGGTGTAAGTGACCTGGGATATACAAACTATGTATAAGGTAGTATGATCATATATATAAAAAGCTGAAGAGTAAAAACTATATGCGAGTAAAATATCCAGTAAATCGTAAAAATTGAAAGAGAGAGGTAAAAGTAGAATGGTCGGATAAAAGATGTCCGATTGTAAGGGGCTCGGAGGTAAAATCATGAGAGTTAAAAAACATACGTCTTTCAAAGTTAAAACAACAACATTCGATTAAAATATGTTTGTTCGTTAAAAAGGTGTCACAAAACTCACACTTGGGTCCGTCGTCCGCCCGTAAAAGAAACGAATGAGTAATAAGCGAATGACGCAAGCAGAGCCGAGCAAGTACAACTTCCTCCTTGCGATTCCTGCGGTAACAAGACTGCCATGGTTTGATGATATGTTTGATCTCAAAGAGTTTGTTCGTAAGCTGTTCTGACCAAGATCTCTGCCACTGTGCCCGGAGCTCAGTGGTAAAACGCTGCCGGAAATACAGATAGGGAACCGGCAACGGAGAGTCGGACAGGGGCGTGGCTGACCTAGCAGCAGAATCTGCCAAATCATTGCCCCTGATTCCGACGTGATCCGGCACCCAACACAAATGGATGGTGGTGGTGGCTGCCAGACGAAGTAGCTGCTGGCGGATCTTAGTAAGAACTGGGTGAGGCCGATGCCTCACCGAGATCAAAGCCTGTAGCGAGCTAAGCGAGTCGGTGTAAAGCACACCCCGACGATGATGCTTAGTCGCCACATGGTCCAAGGCGAGGCTGATAGCATGCAATTCTGCAGTGAAGATGGAACACTGCAGTGGGATCTGGTCTGCAATGATTACATCACAGCAGACCATGGCCGATCCCACTGATGTGCCAGACTTCAAGCCATCCGTGAAGACAGACAAGATGTCCGGGTGCTCAGCACGATGGCTGGCAAAGAGTTGCCAGTACACACAGTCTGGTGTAAAGGCCTTCCCCGTCCTGCACAGGGAAAAATCACAGGAAGGGGAAACAGCGAGCCATGGTGGAAGTGGCTCAGCTGTCGACTGTGCAACGCAATCGAGACTGGTGTTGATGTCTCTGAGGTAGCCTCGGACTCGCAAACCAAATGGACGAATGGCAGTCGGCCGATTATTGTAAAGTATTTCATACTTCGGACTGAAAACGCAGTTCCAAGTGGGATTGCCAGGCAGGAATCGCAATTTAGATGCATATTGTAGGGACAACTGCTGACGGCGAAGAGATAAAGATGGTTCGTCGGTCTCAACATAAAGATTCTGGGCCGGTGAGGTGCGGAAGGCTCCCATTCAAACACGGAGAGCCAGGTGATGGAGGGGGTCCAGCACCTTCACCACCGAATCCCGGGCCGAGTCGTACACCTGGGATCCGTAGTCCAGTTTCGATCGGAAAGTGTACGGTACAGGCACAGCAAAGAACATCGGTCCGCCCCCCAAGAGAGGGAGGAGAGGACCTTGACGATGTTCAATGCCCGCGTGCACTTCGACCTGAGGTGACGTATGTGAGGTAAAAATGTCAATTTCCGATCGAATATGAGACCGAGAAACTTGGTCTCCGCCACAACAGGAATGATGTTACCCCCGAGCCGCAGCTCGGGATCCAGATGAAGATTATGCTTGTGGCAAAGTGTACACAAGCGGTCTTTTGTGGGGAGAACCGAAATCCGTTTGCCATCGACTAAACCGAAAGATTGTTCAGGGCAATTTGCAGTTGTCTTTCAATGACCCTCATGCTGGACGATGAGCAAAAGATGCTAAAGTCATCAACATAGAGGGCATTGCCTACTGATGGAGGAAGTTGTCTAGTTATAGAATTAATCTTGACAGCGAAAAGCATAACACTCAGAACGCAGCATTGTGGCACCCCCTGTTCTTGGGGGTATGGCCGCGACAGAGTGTTACCGACACGGACACGAAAAGAGCGTGTCGATAAGAAGTTGGAGATGAAGATCGGCATGGGACCTCTCAAGCCGAAGCTGTGGAGGTCACGAAGAATGCCGAATCGCCAAGCCGTGTCGTACGCTTTTTCGATGTCGAAAAAAATTGACAGAAGGTGCTCTCTATGTAAAAAAGAATTTCTGATAGCCGATTCGAGGCGTATCAGATGGTCAAGAGTTGACCGTTGCCTGCGAAAGCCACACTGGGTGTTGGAAAGAAGGTTGTGATTTTCTAAATATCAGATGAGTCTGGCATTTTCCATTTTTTCCAACACCTTGCACACGCAGCTCGTCAACGCGATGGGACGATAATTGGAAGGAATCTTGGGATCTTTGCCTGGCTTCGGGAAGGCCAAGACGATGGCCTCCCGCCAGGAGTCCGGAAACTGCTCCTCGAAAAAAATGCGATTAAAGAGATGGAGCAGCCGATCCTTACTCGATGGTGAAAGATGTTGGAGCATGGCATAATGGACATTGTCCGGCCCTACAGCAGAGGCACGAGAAGAGTGCAGAGCAAGGCGAAGCTCCTCCACTGTGAATGGCCTGTTGTAAGGCTCCAGGCCATTCGAGTGGAAAGACAGCGGAGAGCGTTCCGCCCTGCTCTTCTGGGCCAGAAACGCGGGGGAGTAAGAGGAAGACGAGGAGATGGAAGAGAATGACTCCCCCAGAGTGTCGGCAATTGCTTTGGGATCAGCAATTGCCTGTCCATTGTGCTCCAGGATCGATAACGAGTGGGACGTGTAGTGCCCACTCATCTTCCGGACTTTATCCCAACGACCTTAGAACTAGTCATGCGGGTGATAGAAGACGTATACTTGATCCAAGATTCCTTCTGGCTCTGGCGTCGGACAAAACGAGCTTTCGCCCTGGCGCGTTTGAAAATTTCGAGGTTGGGGGTCGTCGGATATCTCTGAAACCCCCCCCAAGCCTTGTTCTGAGCCTTATGAGCTGCGGTGCAATCTGGATTCCACTACGGTTTCGGAAAGCGACGAAACCGTTTAGACGTTTAAGGAATTGTTGATGCAGCTGCATCTACGATACAGTCCATTATCTCCGCTACTGCCACATCGATGGGCTCCTGGCTGACAGAGTGGTCATCAAGCTCAGAGAGAAGCTCGAAACCACCCCAGTCAGCCCGATCCAGCCTCCACTGCGAGACTCGTGAAGGGCTGCAAGGCCCCCCACGGGAGATGGTGCACACCACGGGGAGGTGATTGCTTCCATAAGGGTTGTCCTCGACCTTCCATGTAAAGAGTCGAAGGATCGAGGAGGAGCAGATGGTAAGGTCAATGGCAGTGAAAGTGCGGGTTGGGGAGTGAAAGTAAGTACTGACACCGGTGTTCAACAGGGAGAGAGAAGGATCCAGGAGCCACTGTTCCAGGACCCCGCCCCTCCCGTTGGTGTCAGAACTGCCCCAAAGTGGACTGTGTCCGTTGAGGTCCCCCATAATGAGGAAGGGGGACGGCAGCTGCGAGACGAGATCATCAAGGTCTTCCTGGAAGATGATGCTCCCAGATGGAAGATATACAGAGCAGACAGTCAGCGAGAACCCCACCAAGAGACGGATGGCTACCGCCTCTAAGTTGGTGGTGAGGGTTACGACCTGGAATGGAGAATGGTTGCTCACCAGGATGGCGACACCTCCGCTAGCCGGACCATCTCCATCCCGGTCCCGGCGAACTAGTGAAAAGTGCCGGATCGTGGGATCTGTGACTGGCTGCAAGTATGTCTCCTGCAGGCACACACAGATGGGCTGGTGTGCCTGATGGAGGGCCTTGATGTCGCCAAGATTCCTCTGGAATCCACGAAAATTCCATTGTAGGAGTGTGGCCATCTCAGGACTTAGAAGAGTGGGCGGACGATGTATTCCTATTCAACTTCACCGCCGCGGAGGACGGTTTAGTGAGTAGGGGGCGGGCGGTATTCATGTCCTCGGAATCGTCCGAGGGGCATGGATCGGTGACCGCCCTTTGTGGTGCTGTTATTTTCTTTTTTCGCCCCAGTGGGGGCCCCTTTGGTTTGGAAGGTCTTGCTGTCTGAGGACAGGAAGGAGGAGGCCTTCCGGTGGAGGTGGAAGGCTGAGCTGTAGGAATGGAAACCGGGGTTGATGTCGAAGTCGACACCACCCTCGGTCTCGTCTGCGTAAGGAGGTACTTCGCACCTGGCGAGAAAGACTCAGTAGGTGGTACACTGATGTCAGTCTGCACCGCAACCGAAGTCATTGGAACGATGGGCTTTCCAATAACTGCACTGGCATAGGAAACCTTGCCGGGTGGGGCGGGCGGTGCAGCAAGCTTTCTCGCTTCAGCATACATGATGTTGTTGATGACTGTGAGGCGTTGTACCTCCTTTTCCTCCTTCCACTTCGGACAGTCGCGGGAGTACGCCGGATGTTCGCCACTGCAGTTCACACAGCATGCCTTTTCTGCTGTGCAGTTAGGATCGAGATGATCCTTACTGCCACAGCGAGCACAGGTGGGCTTGCCCCTGCATGCTGTGCGGGCATGACCATATATCTGACACTGAAAACAGCGCAGAGGGTTCGGTATATACAGCCGTACTGCACAATGTAAGTAATCTGCCTTGATGGAAGAAGGCAGGCATGGCGAGTTAAAGGTGACAATCAGCACCCTGGTGGGTGTCAATTTCCCATCACGGCATGTCGAAACCCGGTGGACCGCTGTTACTCCTTGAGGTGTGAGCTCCGAGAGGATTTCCTCCTCAGTGACTTTGAGGAGGCCCCACTCGGTGATCACACCCCGAGAGGAATTCAAGTTTTATGGGGAGTGACTTCGACAGCCACCACACCAATATCTTTTACTTTCAGGAGTAGTTCAGAGTGTTTTGAACAAGCGGTCTCAACCTGCAAGTCACCAGATCGTAAGCGCTTGACAGATTTCGGCTCGCCCGCAAGACCTTTTAAACCTTTGTTGACGAAAAAAGGGGACATGTCCCCAAGCACCTGATCACCCGTTGAGTGGATGATCAGCAACTTTGGGAACGAAGACACAGACACAGAAGACGACGGCAGAGATAACGGAGAAAAGGACGAAGACGGGGGTTCATGTCGAGCCCTCTTGTTGGCGGTGATAGCATTTTCATCATTCACTCGCATGTTTGGTTTTGTGTGGTTCAGTGCCCGCTGTCCCCACCCTCCACGGAGCCCAACAAGGGGACGCCCAGTCGGGCGCCAAGGCTACGCAGGCACTATACCCACACAGACAGTGAGCCAAGCCCTCACAAATAAATATAAGGAAAATAAAAATAGAAATGTGTAGAACAAAACATTCTACACAAATCAAACAAAGCGTAAAATAAGAAAAATTCTGAATGGCCAAACTGGCCTCACAAAGAAAGGATAACTACGAAAGGAAAATAATCTGTGAGGAAACTTGTAAACCTGTACCCGGACCGTGGGCAAGGTTACTCACAGCTCTGCATGGTTGACCCTAGCAGGACCTGCCTACCAGCCGATTGCTCCTGGGGGGGGCCACCCCAGGAGCTCCCGTTTACCGGAAGCAGAGGCCAAAGCAGTGTATAGCAGAGGCCCAGGAATCCGCTGCCCAGCCCCGCGACAGACAGGCTTTCCAATGGCAAGATGGCCAATGGGGACCACGCCAGTCATGAGCTGAGGAGAGAAGACGGGGACCCCCGAGCAACTACCAGGATCCTCCTTTCCCGGGACACAGGTCTCCGCGCACGGCAAACACGCGCGTGAGCGTTTAGGACCCTGAGAAGGTAACCGAGCCAGCGGAACCTTCACAGGGTGGTCCCCCTCACCGCGTACAGGCGCTCACACCGAGGGGGAGATGGTCAAGAGTTCAACTTTGCCTGCGAAAGCCACACTGAGTGTTCGAAAGAAGGTTTTGGTGTTCTAAATACCAGATGAGTCTGGCATTTACCATTCTTTCCAACACCTTGCACACGCAGCTCGTCAATGCAATGTGGCGATAATCAGAAGGAATCTCGGAATCCTAGATTGGGAAGGCCAAGACGATGGCCTCCTGCCAGGAGTCCAGAAACTGCTCCTCTCGAAAAATGCGATTGAAAAGATGGAGCAGCCGATCCTTACTCGATGGTGAGAGATGGTGGAGCATGGCATAATGGATATTGTCCGGCCCTACAGCAGAGGCACGAGCAGAGTGCAGACCAAGGCGAAGATCTTCCGTTTGTTTGTTTGTTTGTTTCTTTGGGGTTTAATGGCGCATCGGCCACAAGGCCATAATGCGGCAAGCAAACGACAATATAAAAGATAAAAGACATAGAACCCCACAACCAAAAGTTAAAATACATTTACAGCATTGTAAAGTGGTAAAACAACAAAAAACAAGTGTATAAGAACAGAGTAAAACAACTGTAGAAATACCAAATAAAATAATCCCAGGTGTAAGAGACCTGGGGTAAATAATGCACAAAGTAAAGGGAAAATCAAATTCGATTAAAATATCCACAATATTTCAAAAAGGTAAAAACTGTAGATAAAATGCAATGATCAGATAAAAGATGTCCGAGTGTAAGAGGCTCAGACATAAAATTATGGAAATTAAAAATCATACGTCGTTCAAATTTAAAAGCGGGGCATGAGTTAAAATATGTTCGATTGTTATATGATGTCACAAAACTCACACTTAGGTACGTCGTCCGCCCGTAGAAGAAACGAATGACCTAACCGGAGCCGAGCAAGTACAACTTCCTCCTTGCGATTCCTGCGGTAACAAAACTGCCATGGTTTGACGATAGGTTTGATCTCAAATAGCTTGTTCGTAAGCTGTTCTGACCACGATCTCTGCCACTGTGCCCGGAGCTTGGTAGTAAAAGGCTGCCGGAAATTCTGATATTGAATCAGCAATGGAGAGTCGGACAGGGGTGTGGCTAACTTGGCAGCAGAATCTGCCAAATCGTTACCCCTGATTCCGACGTGACTGGGCACCCAACAGAATTGGATTGTGGTTGTGGCTGCCAGATGATGTAACTGCCGGCGGATCTTAGTAAGAACTGGGTGAGGCCGATGCCTCACCAAGATCAAAGCCTGTAGCGAGCTAAGCGAGTCGGTGTAAAGCACACACCGATGATGATTATTAGTCACCACGTGGTCCAAGGCGAGGCTGATAGCGTGCAACTCTGCAGTGAAGATGGAACACTGCAGTGGGATCTGGTCTGCAATGATTACATCACAGCAGACCATGGCCGATCCCAACGATGTGCCGGACTTAGAGCCATCTGTAAAGACAGGCAAGAATTCCGGGTGCTCAGCACGATGGCTGGCAAAGAGTTGCCGGTACACACAGTCGGGTGTAAAGGCCTTCTCCGTCCTGCACAGGAAAAAATCGCAGGAAGGGGAAACAGCGAGCCATGGTGGTAGTGGCTCAGCTGTCGACTGTGCGATGCTATCGAGACTGGTGTTGATGTCTCGCAGGTAACCTCGGACACGCAAACCAAAAGGACGAATGACGGTCGGCCAATTTGTGTAAAGCATTTCCCACTTTGGACTGAAAACGCAGTCCCAAGTGGGATGGGAAGGCAGGGATTGCAATTTAGATGCATATTGTAGGGACAACTGCTGACAGCGAAGGGATAAAGAAGGTTCATCGGTCTCAACGCAAAGACTCTGGACCGATGAGGTGCGGAAGGCTCCCATGCAAACACAGAGGGCCTGGTGATGGAGGGGGTCCAGCACCTTCAGAACCGAATCCCGGGCCGAGTTGTACACCTGGGATCCATAGTCCAGTTTCGATCAGACAAGTGCACGGTAGAGGCGGAGCAAAGAACATCAGTCCGCCCCCCAAGAAAGGGAGGACAGGACCTTCACGATGTTCAATGCCCGTGTGCACTTGGACCTGAGATGACGTATGTGAGGTAAAAAGGTCAATTTCCAATCGAATATGAGACCGAGAAACTTGGTCTCTGCCACAACTGGAATGATGTTTCCCCCGAGCTGCAGCTCAGGATCCAGATGAAGATTACGCTTGTGGCAAAAGTGCACACAAGTGGTCTTCTGTGGGGAGAACCGAAACCCGTTTGCCATTGACCAAACCGAAAGATTGTTCAGGGCAATTTGCAGTTGTCTTTCAATGACCCTCATGCTGGACGAAGAGTAAAAGATGCTAAAGTCATCAACATAGAGGGCATTGCCTACTGATGGAGGAAGTTGTCTAGTTATAGAATTAATCTTGACAGCGAAAAGCGTAACACTCAAAACGCAACCTTGTTGCACCTTGAGTTGGCAACCTTGACCACCCCTGTTCTTGGGGGTACGGCCGTGACAGAGTGTTACTGACACGGACATGAAAAGAACGTGTCGATAAGAAGTTGGAGATGAAGATCGGCATGTGACCTCTCAAGCCGAAACTGTGGAGGGCACGAAGAATGCCGAATCTTCAAGCCGTGTCGTACGCTTTTTCGATGTCGAAGAAAATTGACACCAGATGCTCTCTACGTAAAAATGAGTTTCTGATAGCGGATATGAGACATATCAGATGGTAAAGTGTTCACCTTTGCCTGCGAAAGCCACACTGGGTGTTCGAAAGTAGGTTTTGGTGTTCTAAATACCAGATGAGTCTAGCATTTACCATTCTTTCCAACACCTTGCACATGCAGCTCGTCAACGCAATGGGGCGATAATTAGAAGGAATCTCGGAATCCTTTCCCAGCTTTGGGAAGGCCAAGACGATGGCCTCCTGCCAGGAGTCCGGAACCTGCTCCTCGAGAAAAATGCGATTGAAAAAGATGGAGCAGCCGATCCTTACTCGATGGTGAGAGATGTTGGAGCATGGCATAATGGACATTGTCCAGCCCTACAGCAGAGGCATGAGCAGAGTGCAGACCAAGGCGAAGCTCCTCCGTTGTGAATAGTCTGTCGTAAGACTCCAGGCCATTTGAGTGGAAAGACAGCAGAGAGCGTTCCGCCCTGCCCTTCTGGGCCAGAAACTCGGGGGAGTAAGAGGAAGATGAAGAGATGGAGGAGAATGACTCCCCCAGACTGTCGGCAGTTGCTTTGGGATCAGCAATTGCCTGTCCATTGTGCTCTAGGATCGATAACGAGTGGGACGTATAGTGCCCACTCATCTTCCGGACTTTATCCCAACGATCTTAGAACTGGTCGTGCGGGTGATAGAAGACATATACTTGATCCAAGATTCCTTCTGGCTCTTGCGTCGGACAAACGAGCTTTCGTCCTGGCGTGTTTCAGCTTTTCAAGGTTGGGGGTCGTCGGATATCTCCGAAACACCCCGCAAGCCTCGTTCTGAGCCTTACGAGCTGCAGTACAATCTGGATTCCACCACGGTTTCTGAAAACGAGGAAACCGTGTCGAAGTTTGAGGAATTGTTGATGCAGCTGCATCTACAATACACTCTGTTATCTCCGCTACTGCCACATTGATGGGCTTCTGGCTCACAGAGTGATCATTGAGCTCAGAGAGCAGCTCGAAACCACCCCAGTCAGCTTGATTGAGCCTCCACTGTGAGATGCGTGAAGGGCTGCAAGGGCTCCCACGGGAGATGGTGCACACCATGGGGAGGTGATTGCTTCCGTAAGGGTTGTCCTTGACCTCCCATGTAAAGAGTGGAAGGATCGAGGAGGAACAGATGGTTAGGTCAATGGTAGTGAAAGTGCGGTTTGGGGAGTGAAAGTAAGTACTGACACCGGTGTTCAACAGGGAGAGAGAAGGATCCAGGAGCCACTGCTCCAGGACCCCGTCCCTCGCGTTGGTGTCAGCACTGGACTGTGTCCGTTGAGGTCCCCCCATAATGAGGAAGGGGGATGGCATCTCTGAGACGAGATCATCAAGGTCTTCCTGGAAGACGATGCTCACAGGTGAAAGATATACAGAGCAGACAGTCAGCATGAACCCCACAAAGAGGCGGATGGCTGCCACCTCTAAGTTGATGGTGAGGGGTACGACCTGCAATGGAGAATGATTGCTCACGAGGTTGGCGACATCCCTGCGAGGTGAACCAACTCCATCCCGGTCCCGGCGAAGAAAATCGTCGTGTATCACTCCGCAGTTTCCAGTTGTAGCTGTCTCAAAACTTCCCAAAGCATAATAGACAGAAAGATAGATATTTATTCACTTTATACAATACACAGGAATAAATCACTTCAGACCCGAGTTTACATTCGCATATGGATTCAGTTTTACCTTAATATAATACAATCAAACATGTTTTCAACTATCACAAAACTAGATTATTGTGTAAGAATGTAACTGATATTACCAAATTGAGACTAGTAAATTAAATTTTTACAATTATTATTTATTAACCAAATTTTAAGTTTTTAAATAACCGATGACACAAAAACTTCAAGATCAGACCCCATG
This sequence comes from Ryuthela nishihirai, assembly GCA_038380435.1. Classification (NCBI taxonomy): domain Eukaryota; kingdom Metazoa; phylum Arthropoda; class Arachnida; order Araneae; family Heptathelidae; genus Ryuthela; species Ryuthela nishihirai. Next base: position 55,393,559 of record JAWZYU010000027.1, read on the forward strand.
GAATAGCATTAAAATATTTACTAACTAAAAAAGCATTATGTATTTCTGTTAATGTTCTAAGGCCACAATATTTTGTAATAATAATTTATTTGACAATTTTGTGTTATCAAATTAATCGCACTCAAATATTTAAAATTACCATAGAACTAATTACTGGGCAATTACAATAAACTTATTTCATGGAACTTAATTTTACCTTCATAGTTATTATTATTATTGTGTTGTAACTTATTATGCATTGTTAATACTGTGTTGAAGCGAGAATAGGCAGCACATTGTGAAAAGCATTCTTTAATTGCTTAAAGTTTATATTTATAACGAAATTATGTTGTGTGAAATCTTGTTATAAGACAATGCTGGAATATATATTTGTTTTTCTTTTTCAGACGATGCGCTATTTCATTATTCTGGGCACATGTTCAGCACAAAAGACAGAGACAATGACAATTCAAAAGAAAGCTGTGCTCATATTAACGAATCAGCGTGGTGGTTCTTCTCGTGCTATCGTGCCAACCTGAATGGTCGCTAACGCAAAGTCACCGAACACCATGTGGGTAAAGGGATAGCATGGTACACGTGGAAAGGGAAGGGTTATTCCCTTCCTTTCGCAGAGATGTAGCTCAGGTCTTTTTCATATATCAACGATAATTAGAAAACTGGTTCATCAGAGAAAAAAGATCATTCGATTTTCATTACATTAGGGCAGTTGTTCTCAACCTTTTATGTTTCACGTACCCCCTGGAAATGTGTATGTAATTGGTGTACCCCTTGTATAGATAGATAAAACTATAGTTATAGTATAACAATGGGAATAAAATAAAACATATATATCAGTGGTTCTCAACCTTTTATGCTTCATTTACCCCCTGGAAATGTGTATGTAACTGGCGTACCCCTTGTATAGATAGATAAAACTATAGTTATAGTATAACAATGGGAATAAAATAAAACATATATATCAGTGGTTCTCAACCTTTTATGCTTCACGTACCCCCTGGAAATGTGTATGTAAGTGGTGTACCCCTTGTATAGATAGGTAAAACTATAGTTGGTTGTTGGTTGGTTGGGGTTTATTGGCGCATTAGCAACTAAGGCTATAATGCGCCAAACATATGTCCAAAAGGTAAAAGTATAAAAATCATGTTACCCCTTAACCAAAGTTAAAAATAAACGACAAAGAACAACAAAATAATAGATGTCATTAAAATAAAACAGGTAGAGCAACAAGGAACAAATGTAAAAATATGTTAAATGAATAAAAATAGAAAAATAACCCAGCTGTAAGCAGACTGGGTTAAAAATATAGAGAGAGTAAAACTACAAGCGATTAAAATATCCAGTAAATTTTAAAAATTGAAAAACAGAGTTAAAACAACAATGATCTGATAAAAGATATCCGAGTGTAAGGGGCTCGGACGTAAAATTGTGAAAGTTAAAAAACATACGACGTTCCATGTGAAAACATTGACATGATATTAAAATGTGTTTGATAGTTAAAATGGTGTCACAAAACTCACACTTAGGTATGTCGTCCGCCCGAAGAAGAAACGAATGAGTAATAAATGAATGACCTAAGCGGAGCAGAGCAAGTACAACTTCCTCCTTGCGATTCCTGCGGTAACAAAACTGCCATGGTTTGATGATAGGTTTGATCTCAAAGAGCTTGTTGGTAAGCTGTTCTGACCAAGATCTCTGCCACTGTGCCCGGAGCTCGGTGGTAAAACGCTGCCGGAAATCCAGATAGGGAACTGGCAACGGAGAGTTGGACAGGGGTGTGGCTGACCTAGCAGCAGAATCTGCCAAATCATTGCCCCTTATTCCGACGTGACCCGGCACCCAACAGAAATGGATGGTGGTAGTGGCTGCCAGACGATGTAGCTGCTGGCGGATCTTAGTAAGAACTGGGTGAGGCCGATGCCTCACTGAGACCAAAGCCTGTAGCGAGCTAAGTGAGTCGGTATAAAGCACACACCGACGATGATGCTTAGCTGCTATATGGTCCAAGGCAATGCTGATAGCATGTAACTCAGCAGTGAAGATGGAACACTGCTGTGGGATCTGGTCTGCAATGATTACATCACAGCAGACCATGGCCAATCCCACTGATGTGCCGGACTACGAGCCATCTGTGAAGACAGGCAAGAAGTCCGGGTGCGCAGCACGATGGCTGGCAAAGAGTTGCCGGTACACACAGTCAGGTGTAAAGGCCTTCCCGGTCCTGCACAGGGAAAAATCGCAGGAAGGGGAAGCAGCGAGCCAAGGTGGTAGTGGCTCAGCTGTCGACTGTGCAATGCTATTGAGACTGGTGTTGATGTCTCGCAGGTAACCTCGGACACGCAAACCAAAAGGACGAATGGCAGTCGGCCGATTACTGTAAAGTCGTTCCCACTTCGGACTGAAAACGCAGTCCCAAGTGGGATGGCCAGGCAGGGATCGCAATTTAGAAGCATATTGTAGGGACAACTGTTAACGGCGAAGAGAAAAAGATGGTTCGTCGGTCTCAACGTAAAAACTCTGGACCGGTGAGGTGTGGAAGGCTCCCGTGAAACATGGAGGGCCTGATGATGGAGTGGGTCTAGCACCTTCACCACCGAATCCCGTGCCGAGTCGTACACCTGGGATCCGTAGTCCAGTTTCGATCGGACAAGTGCACAGTACAGGCGGAGCAAAGAACATCGGTCTGCTCCCCAAGAGAGGGAGGAGAGGACCTTGACGATGTTCAATGCCCGCGTGCACTTGGACCTGAGATGACGTATGTGAGGTAAAAAGGTCAATTTCGATTGAATATGAGACCGAGAAACTTGGTCTCCACCACAACTGGAATGATGTTACAACCGAGCCGCAGCTCGGGATCCAGGTGAAGATTACGCTTGTGGCAAAAGTGCACACAAGCGGTCTTCTGTGGGGAGAACCGAAACCCGTTTGCCGTCGAGAAAACCGAAAGATTGTTCAGGGCAATTTGCAGTTGTCTTTCAATGACCCTCATGCTGGACGATGAGCAGAAGATGCTAAAGTCATCAACATAGAGGGCATTGCCTACTGATGGAGGAAGTTGTCTAGTTATAGAATTAATCTTGACAGCGAAAAGCGTAACACTCAGAACGCAGCCCTGTGGCACCCCCTGCTCTTGGGGGTACGGCCGCGACAGAGTGTTACCGACACGGACACGAAAAGAACGTGTCGATAAGAAGTTGGAGATGAAGATCAGCATGTGACCTCTCAAGCCGAAGCTGTGGAGGTCACGAAGAATGCCGAATCTCCAAGCCGTGTCGTAAGCTTTTTCGATGTCGAAGAAAATTGACACCAGGTGCTCTCTACGTAAAAAAGAAATTCTGATAGCCGATTCGAGGCGTATCAGATGGTCAAGAGTTGACCGTTGCCTGCGAAAGCCACACTGGGTGTTGGAAAGAAGGTTGTGATGTTCTAAATACCAGATGAGTCTGGCATTTACCATTCTTTCCAACACCTTGCACACGCAGATCGTCAATGCGATTGGACGATAATTGGAAGAAATCTTGGGATCTTTGCCTGGCTTGGGGAAGGCCAAGACGATGGCCTCCCGCCAGGAGTCCGGAAACTGCTCCTCGAGAAAAATGCGATTGAAGAGATGGAGCAGCCGATCCTTACTCGATGGTGAAAGATGTTGGAGCATGGCATAACGGGCATTGTCCGGCCTACAGCAGAGGCATGAGAAGAGTGCAGAGCAAGGCGAAGCTCCTCCACTGTGAATGGCCTGTTATAAGGCTCTAGGCCATTCGAGTGGAAAGACAGCGGAGGGCGCTCCGCCCTGCCCTTCTGGGCCAGAAACTCGAGGGAGTAAGAGGAAGACGAAGAAATGGAAGAGAAGGACTCCCCCAGAGTGTCGGCAATTGATTTGTGATCAGCAATTGCCTGTCCATTGTGCTCCAGGATCAATAACGAGTGGGACGTGTAGTTCCCACTCATCTTCCGACACGACCTTATTATCCCACATTCTCATTATCCGACACGATCTCATTATCCCACACGACCTTAGAACTAGTCGTGCGGGTGATGGAAGAAGTATACTTGATCCAAGATTCCTTCTGGCTCTGGCGTCGGACGAAACGAGATTTCGCCCTGGCGCGTTTGAAATTTTCGAGGTTGGAGGTTGTCGGATATCTCCGAAACACCCCCAAGCCTTGTTCTGAGCCTTACGAGCTGTGGTGCAATCTGGATTCCACCACGGTTTCGGAAAGCGAGGAAACCGTGTAGAAGTTTGAGGAATTGTTGATGCAGCTGCATCTACGATACAGTCCGTTATCTCCGCTACTGCCACACTGATTGGCTCCTGGCTGACAGAGTGGTCGTCGAGCTCAGAGAGCAGTTCGAAATCATCCCAGTCAGCCCGATCAAGCCTCCACCGTGAGACGTGTGAAGGGCTGCAAGGCCCCCCACGGGAGATGGTGCACACCACGGGGAGGTGATCGCTTCCATAAGGGTTGTCCTCGACCTCCCATGTAAAGAGTGGAAAGATCGAGAAGGAGCAGATGGTGAGGTCAATGGCAGTGAAAGTGCAGGTTGGGGAGTGAAAGTAAGTACTGACACCGGTGTTCAACAGGGACAGAGAAGGATCGAGGAGCCACTGCTCCAGGACCCCGTCCCTCCCGTTGGTTCAGCACTGCCCCAAAGTGGACTGTGTCCGTTGAGGTCCCCCACAATGAGGAAGGCGAACGGCAGCTGCGAGACGAGATCATCAAGGTCTTCCTGGAAGATGATGCTCCCAGGTGAAAGATATACAGAGAAGACAGTCAGCGAGAACCCCACAAAGAGACGGATGGCTACTGCCTCTAAGTTGATGGTGAGTGGTACGACCTGGAATGGAGAATGGTTGCTCACGAGGATGGCGACACCCCCGCGAGCTGGACCATCTCCATCCCAGTCCCGGCGAACTAGTGAAAAGTGCCGAATCGTGGGATCTGTGACTGGCTGCAAGTATGTCTCCTGCAGGCACACACAGATGGGCTGGTGTGCCTGAAGGAGGGCCTTGATGTCGTCAAGATTCCTCTGGAATCCACGACAATTCCATTGTAGGTGTGTGGCCATCTCAGGACTTAGAAGAGTGGGCGGACGACGAATTCCTATTCAACTTAACCGCCGCAGAGGACGGTTTAGTGAATAGGGGGCGGTCGGTATCCATGTCCTCGGAATCGTCCGAGGAGCATGGATCGGTGACCGCCCTTTGTGGTGCTGTTATTTTCTTTTTTGGAACGATGGGTTTTCCAATGACTGCACTGGCATAGGAAACCTTGCCAGGTGGGGCGGGCGGTGCAGCAAGCTTTCTCGCTTCAGCATACGAGATGTTGTTGATGACTTTGAGTCGTTGTACCTCCTTTTCCTCCTTCCACTTCGGACAGTCTCGGGAGTACGCCGGATGTTCGCCACTGCAGTTCACACAGCATGTCTTTTCTGCTGTGCAGTCAGGATCGAGATGATCCTTACTGCCACAGCGAGCACAGGTGGGCTTGCCCCTGCATGCTGTGCGGGCATGACCGTATATCTGACACTGAAAACAGCGCAGAGGGTTCGGTATATACGGCCGTACCTCACAATGTAAGTAACCTGCCTTGATGGAAGAAGGCAGGCATGGCGAGTTAAAGGTGACAATCAGCACCCTGGTGGGTGTCAATTTCCCATCACGGCGTGTCGAAACCCGGTGGACCGCTGTTACTCCTTGAGGTGTGAGCTCCGAGAGGATTTCCTCCTCAGTGACTTTGAGGAGGCCCCATTCGGTGATCACACCCCGAGAGGAATTCAAAGTTTTATGAGGAGTGACTTCGACAGCCACCCCACCAATATCTTTTACTTTCAGGAGTAGTTCAGAGTGTTTTGAACAAGCGGTCTCAACCTGCAAGTCGCCAGATCGTAAGCGCTTGACAGATTTCGGCTCTCCCGCAAGACCTTTTAAACCTTTGTTGACGAAAAAAGGGCACTGACACTCCCCAAGCACCTGATCACCCGTGGAGTGGATGATCAGGAACTTTGGGAACGAAGACACAGACACAGAAGACGACAGCAGAGATAACGGAGACAAGGACGAAGACGGGGGTTCATGTCGAGCCCTCTTGTTGGTGGTGATAGCATTTTCATCATTCACTCCTATGTTTGGTTTTGTGTGGTTCAGTGCCCGCTGTCCCCACCCTCCACGGAGCCCAACAAGGGGACGCCCAGTCGGGCGCCAGGGCTACGCAGGCACTATACCCACACAGACAGTGAGCGAAGCCCTCACAAATAAATAGAAGGAAAATAAAAAGAGAAATGTGCAGAACAAAAACGTTCTACACAAATGAAACAAAGCGTAAAATAAGAAAATTGTGACTGGCCAAACTGGTCGCACAAAGAAAGGATAGCTACAAAAGGAAAATAATCTGTGAGGAAACTTGTAAACCTGTACCCGGACCGTGGGCAAGGTTACTCACCGCTCTGCACGGTTGACCCTAGCAGGACCTGCCCACCAGCCGATTGCTCCTGGGGGGGGCCACCCCAGGAGCTCCCGTTTACCGGAAGCAGAGGCCAAAGCAGTGTATAGCAGAGGCCCCGGAATCCGCTGCCCAGCCCCGCGACAGACAGGCTTTCCAATGGCAAGATGGCCAATGGGGACCACGCCAATCATGAGCTGAGGAGAGAAGACGGGGACTCCCGAGCAACTACCAGGATCCTCCTTTCCCGGGACACGTGTCTCCGCGCACGGCAAACACGCGGGCGAGAGATTAGGACCCTGCAAAGGTAACCGAGCCAGCGGAACCTTCAGAGGGTGCTCCCCCTCACCGCGCACAGGCACTCAAACCGAGGGGGATAAAACTATAGTTATAATATAACAATGGGAATAGAATAAAACATATATATCAGTGGTTCTCAAACTTTTATGCTTCACGTACCCCCTGGAAATGTGTATGTAACTGGTGTACCCCTTGTATAGATTGATAAAACTATAGTTATAATATAACAATGGGAATAGAATAAAACATATATATCAGTGGTTCTCAAACTTTTATGCTTCACGTACCCCTGGAAATGTGTATGTAACTGGTGTACCCCTTGTATAGATAGATAAAACTATAGTTATAATATAACAATGGGAATAGAATAAAACATATATATCAGTGGTTCTCAAACTTTTATGCTTCACGTACCCCCTGTCAATGTGTATGTAACTGGCGTACCCCTTGTATACATAGATAAAACTATAGTTATAGTATAAGAATGGGAATAGAATGAAACATATATGTCAGTGGTTCTCAAACTTTTATGCTTCACGTACCCCCTGGAAATGTGTATGTAACTGGTGTACCCCTTGTATAGATAGATAAAACTATAGTTATAATATAACAATGGCAATAGAATAAAACATATATATCAGTGGTTCTCAAACTTTTATGTTTCACGTACCCCTTGGAAATGTGTATGTAACTGGTGTACCCCTTGTATAGATAGATAAAACTATAGTTATAATATAACAATGGGAATAGAATAAAACATATATATCAGTGGTTCTCAAACTTTTATGCTTCACGTACCCCCTGGAAATGTGTATGTAACTGGCGTACCCCTTGTATAGATAGATAAAACTATAGTTATAATATAACAATGGGAATAGAATAAAACATATATATCAGTGGTTCTCAAACTTTTATGCTTCACGTACCCCCTGGAAATGTGTATGTAACTGGTGTACCCCTTGTATAGATAGATAAAACTATAGTTATAATATAACAATGGCAATAGAATAAAACATATATATCAGTGGTTCTCAAACTTTTATGTTTCACGTACCCCTTGGAAATGTGTATGTAACTGGTGTACCCCTTGTATAGATAGATAAAACTATAGTTATAATATAACAATGGGAATAGAATAAAACATATATATCAGTGGTTCTCAAACTTTTATGCTTCACGTACCCCCTGGAAATGTGTATGTAACTGGCGTACCCCTTGTATACATAGATAAAACTATAGTTATAATATAACAATGGGAATAGAATAAAACATATATATCAGTGGTTCTCAAACTTTTATGCTTCACGTACCCCCTGTCAATGTGTATGTAACTGGCGTACCCCTTGTATACATAGATAAAACTATAGTTATAATATAAGAATGGGAATAGAATAAAACATATATATCAGTGGTTCTCAAACTTTTATGCTTCACGTACCCCCTGGAAATGTGTATGTAACTGGTGTACCCCTTGTATAGATAGATAAAACTATAGTTATAATATAACAATGGCAATAGAATAAAACATATATATCAGTGGTTCTCAAACTTTTATGCTTCACGTACCCCTTGGAAATGTGTATGTAACTGGTGTACCCCTTGTATAGATAGATAAAACTATAGTTATAATATAACAATGGGAATAGAATAAAACATATATATCAGTGGTTCTCAAACTTTTATGCTTCATGTACCCCCTGGAAATGTGTATGTAACTGGCGTACCCCTTGTATAGATAGATAAAACTATAGTTATAATATAACAATGGGAATAGAATAAAACATATATATCAGTGGTTCTCAAACTTTTATGCTTCACGTACCCCCTGGAAATGTGTATGTAACTGGTGTACCCCTTGTATAGATAGATAAAACTATAGTTATAATATAACAATGGCAATAGAATAAAACATATATATCAGTGGTTCTCAAACTTTTATGCTTCACGTACCCCTTGGAAATGTGTATGTAACTGGTGTACCCCTTGTATAGATAGATAAAACTATAGTTATAATATAACAATGGGAATAGAATAAAACATACATATCAGTGGTTCTCAAACTTTTATGCTTCACGTACCCCCTGTCAATGTGTATGTAACTGGCGTACCCCTTGTATAGATAGATAAAACTATAGTTATGGTATAAGAATGGGAATAGAATAAAACATATATATCAGTGGTTCTCAAACTTTTATGCTTCACGTACCCCCTGGAAATGTGTATGTAACTGGTGTACCCCTTGTATAGATAGATAAAACTATAGTTATAATATAACAATGGCAATAGAATAAAACATATATATCAGTGGTTCTCAAACTTTTATGCTTCAGGTACCCCCTGGAAATGTGTATGTAACTGGCGTACCCCTTGTATAGATAGATAAAACTATAATTATAGTATAACAATGGGAATAAAATAAAACATATGTATCAGTGGTTCTCAACTTTTTATGCTCCACATACCCTCTGGAAATGTGTTTGTAACTGACCTACCCCTTGTATAGTTAGATAAAACTATAGTTATAGTATAACAATGGGAATAAAATAAAACATATATACTTTATATATATATAACATATATCTAGCGACTTTTGAGCTCTCACGGCGTACTCGAAAAACGTTTACCGCATACCCCACGTTGAGAACCCCCCTACACTAGGGTAACAAAAATAATGAAGTGCTTGACAGTCTTGAAGCAAAAATAATGAAGTGCTTGACAGTCCTCAAACAAAAATAACGAAGTGTTTGATAGTCTTTAACAAATCGTTCTAAATCTCCTAAGTATTGAGAAACGAAAAATATGCAGCGTTTCTTCATTTGTGTTTCTTAAAAACATCGAAATATTATTAAAATCATGATAAAATATTTATATGTATTTTATTGTCGCTTTTCCGAAATATTCGAGGAGTTTAAGTGAGAGTAACGAATTGTACCTAAACTTAATAAATAGTAGATTAGTTTTTGAAGTACCACGTTTCAGGTGTATGTGATTTTTCCCAATGTTCAACTCTCTGCTTACCTATCTTTCTGGCAAAAAAAAAACGGTTTGGCACTCTTCCGCAATTTTCCGACAAGTGAAAAAATTTTCTTTTGGACTACCAGTGGGAGATTGTAATCTTGGCATTTCGTATGCCAGGGAAAGATTCCTTCGAATTATTATCCGATTGAATTGATGAGATGCGTGTGCAAAGTGATGGAAGAATGGTCAATATTCCACTCATTGTGTTTATGGGAAATGAAGACTTTCCTTCGAACACTCAGTGTGTCCTTTGCCGACAAACAGCTCATCTTTAACCACCTGATGGACTTCAAACAGATATCAGGAATTCTTTTCTACATAGAGAGTATCGGATGTCTGCTTTCTTCATCACCGAAAAAGTGTGTGACAGAGCGTGAGAATTTCGCATTCTTCGTGACTTCCATGCTTTTCACTTGATAGGTCAAATGCGAGTCTTAATCACCAATTTTTATTCTTTTCGATGATTTTGTGTTCCAGTCAGAAATGATGGAATCCTTTAGAAGCAACTCGAGGATCCATTTACCTCTGTAGGTTGTTTTACCTCTGAGAGCCATTTTTTTCGCACTAAATGAGATGAATGGCCAATGACACAAAGACCACAAAGGGCTAACAGAAGGTTTGGGGAGGGTACGCACAAGATAGCTGTTAGAAGACAGATGGAAACCTCTCATCAAGGCCATCCAGTATATTCTTTATCATGCACAGGATAGAACTCGCCGGCATATGGAGCCACTGCTTAACATTCCATCTGACGGACTGCAACCGCCTAATCTTTGAGGCTGACCAACCATCTTTATCTATTCACCATCAGCAGTTTTCGCTAGGGTACATTTGAAAATTGCTATCCCTGCCACGCCATCCTATCTGGAACTGCTTTTTTCGCCCCAAACTGGAAATACTTATAACTAATCGCACAACTGCTATTCGTTCATTCAGTTGCCATGTTCGAGAAATGAACATTAATGTCGGTAACATTTCCAAGTCGTCAGCTGAGCCTTTGTCGCCAAGCCTTGATGTTACTTGGTTGGTTGGTTGTTTGGGTTTTAATGGCGCATTAGCAACTAAGGCTATAATGCGCCATACAAATGTCCATAAGTTAAAAAAAGATATAAATCGTGTAACCCTCAACCAAATTTTAAAAGAAACCACAAACATATACTAAGAATGTAAAGCAATAAAAAGAAGCATAATTGATAACAAGAAACAAATATATAACTAAGTCAAAAATATAAAGGTAGCCCAGGTGTAAGCGACCTGGGTTAAATATTGCAATAAAACTATATCCGAGTAAAATATCCTGTAAAAAGTAAAAGTTAAAAGACAGCGTTAAAACAACAATGATCAGATAACAAATGTCCAAGTGTAAGGCGCTCGGACGTAAAATCATGAAATTTAAAAAGCAAACGCGGTTCGAAGTTAAAATATGGACATGAGATTAAAATGTGTTTGATAATTAAAATGGTGTCGCAAAACTCACACTTAGGTATGTCGTCCGCCCGTTGGTTGGTTGGCTGGTTGGTCCAAAATGCAAAAAAGATAAAAGTCATGAAACCCTCAACCAATTTTTAAAAATAAACTAGAAATTTAACAAGATAAAGGTAGAATAATAAAATAGCAAGCAGTGAATAACAATAAACAAATGTAGAAATATTTTGAAACAATAAAAGTAACCAAGTGTAAACAACCTGGGTTAAACATATATATAATAAACAGTACAGTAAAACTATAGACGAGTAAAATAACCTGTAAATTGTAAAAATTGAAAGACAGCGTTAAAACAACAATGATCAGATAACAAATGTCCGAGTGTAAGGGGCTCGGACGTAAAATCATGAAATGTAAAATACAAACGTCGTTCAAAGTTAAAACATGGACATGATATTAAAATGTGTTTGAGAGTTAAAATGGTGCCACAAAACTCACACTTAGGTACGTTGTCCGCCCGTAGAAGAAACGAATCAATAATATACGAATGACCTAAGCGGAGGCGAGCAAGTACAACTTCCTCCTTGCGATTCCTGCGGTAACAAGACTGCCATGGTTTGATGATAGATTTGATCTCAAAGAGCTTGTTCGTAAGCTGTTCTCACCAAGATCTCTGCCACTGTGCCCGGAGCTCGGTGGTAAAACGCTGCCGGAAATCCAGATAGGGAACCGGCAATGGAGAGTCGGACAGGGGCGTGGCTGACCTAGCAGCAGAATCTGCCAAATCATTGCCCCTGATTCCAACGTGACCGGGCACCCAACAGGAGAGAACACTGGTTGTGGCTGCCAGACGATGTAGCTGCTGGCAGATCTTAGTAAGAACTGTGTGAGGCCGATGCTTCACCGAGATCAAAGCCTGTAGCGAGCTAAGCGAGTCAGTGTAAAGCACACACCGACAATGATGCTTATTCGCCATGTGGTCCAAGGCGAGGCTGATAGCATGCAACTCTGCAGTGAAGATGGAACACTGCAGTGGGATCTGGTCTGCAATGATCACATCACAGCAGACCATGGACGATCCCACCGATGTGCTGGACTTCGAGCCATCTGTGAAGACAGGCAAGAAGTCTGGGTGTTCAGCACGATGGCTGGCAAAGAGTTGCCTGTACACAGAGTCGGGTGTAAAGGCCTTCCTCGTCCTGCACAGGGAAAAATCGCATGAAGGGGAAACAGCGAGCAAGGTGGAAGTGGCTCAGCTGTCAACTGTGCGATGCTATCGAGACTGATGTTAATGTCTCTCAGGTAGCCTCGGACACGCAAACCAAATGAACGAATGGCAGTCGGCCGATTTGTGTAAAGCATTTCCCACTTCGGACTGAAAACGCAGTTCCAAGTGGGATGGCCAGGCAAGGATCGCAATTTTGTATGCATATTGTTGGAACAATATGCATACAAAATTACAATATGCATACAATTGTTTACAATATGCATACAATTGTTTTCAATATGCATACAATTGTTTTCAATATGCATACAATTGTTTACAATATGCATACAATTGTTTAGATGCATATTGTAGGGACAACTGCTGACGGCGAACAGATAAAGAAGGTTCGTCGGTCTCAACGTAAAGACTCTGGACCAGTGAGGTGCGGAAGGCTCCCATGCAAACACGGAGGGCCTGGAAATGGAGGGGGTCCAGCACCTTCACCACCGAATCCCGGGCTGAGTTGTACACCTGGGATCCGTAGTCCAGTTTCGATCGGACAAGTGCACGATACAGGCGGAGCAAAGAACATCGGTCCGCCCCCCCCAAAAAGGGAGGAGAGGACCTTGACGATGTTCAATGCCTGCGTGCACTTGGACCTGAGATGATGTATGTGTGGTAAAAAGGTCAATTTCCGATAGAATATGAGACCGAGAAACTTGGTCTCCGCCACAACTGGAATGATGCTACCCCCGAGCCGCAGCTCGGGATCCAGATGAAGATTATGCTTGTGGCAAAATGCACACAATCGGTCTTTTGTGGGGAGAACCGAAACCCGTTTGCCATCAACCAAACCGAAAGATTGTTCAGGGCAATTTGCAGTTGTCTTTCAATGACTCACATGCTGGACGAAGAGCAAAAGATGCTAAAGTCATCAACATAGAGGGCATTGCCTACTGATGGAGGAAGTTGTCTAGTTATAGAATTAATCTTGACAGCGAAAAGCGTAATACTCAGCACGCAGCCTTGTGGTACCCCTTGTTCTTGGGGGTACGGTCACGACAGAGTGTTACCGACACGGACACGAAAAGAACGTGTCGATAAGAAGTTGGAGATGAAGATCGGCATGTGACCTCTCAAGCAGAAGCTGTGGAGGTCAAGAAGAATGCCGAATCTCCAAGCCGTGTCGTATGCTTTTTCGATGTGGAAGAAAATTGACACCAGGTACTCTCTACGTAAAAATGAATTGTTGATAGCCGATTCAAGGCGTATCAGATGGTCAAGAGTTGACCGTTGCCTGCGAAAGCCACACTGGGTGTTGGAAAGAAGGTTGTGATGTTCTAAATACCAGATGAGTCTGGCAATTACCATTCTTTCCAACACCTTGCACACGCAGCTCTTCAACGCGATGGGACGATAATTCGAAGGAATCTTGGGATGTTTGCCTGGCTTGGGGAAGGCCAAGACGATGGCCTCCCGCCAGGAGTCCGGAAACTGATCCTCGAGAAAAATGCGATTGAAGAGATGGAGCAGCCGATCCTTACTCGATTGTGAAAGATGTTGGAGCATGGCATAATGGACATTGTCCAGCCGTACAGCAGAGGCATGAGAAGAGTGCAGGACAAGGCGAAGCTCCTCCGCGGTGAATAGCCTGTTATAAGGCTCCAGGCCATTCGAGTGCAAAGACAGGGGAGAGCGTTCCGCCCTGCCCTTCTGGGCCAGAAACTCGGGGGAGTAAGAGGAAGATGATGAGATGGAGGAGAAGGACTCCCCCAGATTGTCGGCAATTGCTCTGTGATCAGCAATTGCCTGTCCTTTGTGCTCCAGGATCAATAACGAGTGGGACGTGTAGTTCCCACCCATCTTCCGGACTTTATCCCACATGACCTTAGAACTGGTCGTGAAAAAGAAGGATGGCAGCTGCGAGATGAGATCATCAAGTTCTTCCTGGAAGACGGTGCTGCCAGGTGGAAGATATACAGAGCAGACAGTCAGTGAGAACCCCACGAAGAGACGAATGGCTACCGCCTCTAAGTTGGTGGTGAGGGGCACGACCTGGAATGGAGAATGGTTGCTCACGAGGATGGTGGCACCCCCACGAGCTGGACCATCTCCATCCCGGTCCCGGCGAACTAGTGAAAAGTGCTGGATCATGGGATCTGTGACTGGCTGCAAGTATGCCTCCTGCAGGCACACACAGATGGGCTTGTGTGCCTGAAGGAGGGCCTTGATGTCGTCAAGATTCCTCTGGAATCCACGACAATTCCATTGTAGGAGTGTGACCTTCTCAGGACTTAGAAGAGTGGGCGGACGACGAATTCCTATTCAGCTTAACCGCAGCAGAGGACGGTTTAGTGAATAGGGGGCAGTCAGTATCCATGTCCTCGGAATCGTCCGAGGGCATGGATCGGTTGTTTGGTTTGGTTGGTTGGTTTGGGTTTTATGGCGCATGGGCGACTAGGCCATAATGCGCTAAACAAAAGACAATATAAATGATAAAAGACGTGTAACCCGCAACCACATTTAAAACAAATCAGGAAAATTGTAAAAAGGTAAAACAACAAAGAACAAGTGTAAAAATACAACAAAGTAAAACAATAGAATACCAGGTGTAAGTGACCTGGGATATACAAACTATGTATAAGGTGATAAAATCATATATATAAAAAGCTGAAGATTAAAAACTATATGCGAGTAAAATATCCAGTATATCGTAAAAATTGAAAGAGAGAGGTAAAAGTACAATGGTCAGATAAAAGATGTCCGAGTGTAAGGGGCTCGGACGTAAAATCATGAGAGTTAAAAAACATACGTCTTTCAAAGTTAAAACAACGACATTCAATTAAAATATGTTTGATCGTTAAAAAGGTGTCACAAAACTCACACTTGGGTTCATCGTCCGCCCGTAAAAGAAACGATACGTCTTTCAAAGTTAAAACAACGACATTAATTAAAATATGTTTGATCGTTAAAAAGGTGTCACAAAACTCACACTTGGGTTCATCGTCCGCCCGTAAAAGAAACGAATGAGTAATAAACGAAAGACCCATGCTGAGCCGAGCAAGTACAACTTCCTCCTTGCGATTCCTGCGGTAACAAGACAGCCATGGTTTGATGATAGGTTTGATCTCAAAGAGCTTGTTCGTAAGCTGTTCTGACCAAGATCTCTGCCACTGTGCCCGGAGCTCGGTGGTAAACCGCTGCCGGAAATCCAGATAGGGAACCGGCAACGGAGAGTCGGACAGGGGCGTGGCTGACTTGGCAGCAGAATCTGCCAAATCATTGCCCCTGATTCCGACGTGATCTGGCACCCAACAGAAATGGATGGTGGTGGTGGCTGCCAGACGATGTAGCTGCTGGCGGATCTTAGTAAGAACTGGGTGAGGCCGATGCCTCACCGAGATCAAAGCCTGTAGCGAGCTAAGCGAGTCGGTGTAAAGCACACACCGACGATGATGCTTAGTCGCCATGTGGTCCAAGGCAATGCTGATAGCATGCAACTCAGCAGTGAAGATGGAACACTGCAGTGGGATCTGGTCTGCAATGATTACATCACAGCAGACCATGGCTGATCCCACAGAAGTGCCGGACTTCGAGCCATCTGTGAAGACAGGCAAGAAGTCTGGGTGCGCAGCACGATAACTGGCAAAGAGTTGCCGGTACACACAGTCGGGAGTAAAGGCCTTCCCCATCCTGCACAGGATAAAATAGCAAGAACGGGAAACAGCGAGCCAAGGTGGAAGTGGCCTAGCTGTCGACTGTGCGATGCTATCGAGACTGGTGTTGATGTCTCGCAGGTAACCTCGGACACGCAAAGCGAAAGGACGAATGGCAGTCGGCCGATTCTGGTATAACCTTTCCCACCTGGGACTGAAAACGCAGTCCCAAGTGGGATGGCCTGGCAGGGATCGCAATTTTGCTGCATACTGCAGGGACAACTGCTGACGGCGAATAGATAATGAAGGTTTGTCGGTCTCAACGTAGAGACTCTGGACCGGTGAAGTGTGGAAGGCCCCTGTGCACACACGTAGGGCCTGGTGATAGAGGGGGTCCACCACCTTCACCACCGAATCCCGGGCTGAGTCGTACACCTGGGATCCGTAGTCCGGTTTCCATCGGACAAGTGCACGGTACAGGCGGAGCAAAGAACATCGGTCCGCCCCCCAAGAAAGGAAGGAGAGGACCTTGACAATGTTCAAAGCCCGTGTGCACTTGGACCTGAGATGACATATGTGTGGTAAAAACATATGTCATCTCAGGTCCAAGTGATGAGATGTCATCCACACATATGTCATCTCAGACCCAAGACCTGAGATGACATATGTGTGGTCAATTTCCGATCGAATATGATTCCGAGAAACTTGATCTCCGTCACAACTGGAACGATGTTACCCCCGAGCCACAGCTCTGGATCCAGATGAAGATTATGCTTGTGGCAAAAGCGCACACAAGCGTTCTTCTGTGGGGAGAACCGAAACCCGTTTGCCATCGCCCAAACCGAAAGATTGTTCAGGGCAATTTGCAGTTGTTTTTCAATGACCCTCATGCTGGACGAAGGGCAAAAGATACTAAAGTCATCAACGTAGAGGGCATTTCCTACTGATGGAGGAAGTTGTCTAGTAATAGAATTAATCTTGACAGCGAAAAGTGTAACACTAAGAACGCAGCCCTGCGGCACCTCCTGTTCTTGGGGGTACGGTCGCAATAGATTGTTACCGACACGGACACGAAAAGAACGTGTCGATAAGAAGTTGGAGATGGAGATCGGCATGTGACCTCTCAAGCCGAACTGTGGAGGTTACGAAGAATGCCGAATCTACAAGCCATGTCGTATGCTTTTTCGATGTCGAAGAAAATTGACACCAGGTGCTCTCTACGTAAAAATGAATTTCTGATAGCCGATTCAAGGCGTATCAGATGGTCAAGAGTTGACTGTTGCCTGCAAAAGCCACACTGGGTGTTGGAAAGAAGGTTGTGGTGTTCTAAATACCAGATGAGTCTGGCATTTACCATTCTTTCCAACACCTTGCACACGCAGCTCGTCAACGCAATGGGACGATAATCAGAAGGAATCTTGGAATCCTATCCCGGCTTTGGGAAGGCCAAGACGATGGCCTCCCGCCAGGAGTCCGGAAACTGCTCCTCGAGAAAAATGCCATTGAAAAGATGGAGCAGCCGATCCTTACTCGATGGTGAGAGATGTTGGAGCATGGCATAATGGACATTGTCTGACCCGACGGAGAGAGGAGTGCATAGCAAGGGGAAGCTCCTCCGCTGTGAATGGCCTGTTGTAAGGCTCCAGGCCATTAGAGTGGAAAGACAGCGGAGAGCGTTCTGCCCTGCCCTTCTGGGCCAGAAACTCGGGGGAGTAAGAGGAAGATGATGAGATGGAGGAGAAGAACTCCCCCAGAGTGTCGGCAATTGCTCTGTGATCAGCAATTGCCTGTCCATTGTGCTCCAGGATCGATAACGAGTGGGACGTGTAGTTCCCACCCATCTTCCGGACTTTATCCCACATGACCTTAGAACTGGTAGTGCGGGTGATAGAAGACGTATACTTGATCCAAGATTCCCTCTGGCTCTGGCGTCGGACGAAACGAGCTTTTGACCTGGCGCGTTTGAACTTTTCGAGGTTGGGGATCGTCGGATATCTCCAAAACACCCCCCAAGCCTTGTTCTGAGCCTTACGAGCTGCGGTGCAATCTGGATTCCACCACGGTTTCGGAAAGCGAGGAAACCGTGCCGAAGTTTGAGGATTTGTTGATGCGGCTGCATCTACGATACAGTCTGTTATCTCCGCTACTGCCACATTGATTGGCTCCTGGCTGACAGAGTGGTCATCGAACTCAGAGAGCAGCTCGAACCCACCCCAGTCAGCCTGATCGAGCCTCCACCGTGAGATGCGTGAAAGGCTGCAAGGCCCCCCACGGGAGATGGTGCACACCACGGGGAGGTGATCGCTTCTGTAAGGGTTGTCCTCGACCTCCCATGTAAAGAGTGGAAGGATCGAGGAGGAGCAGATGGTAAGGTCAATGGCAGTGAATGTGCGGGTTGGGGAGTGAAAGTAAGTACTGACACCAGTTTTCAACAGGGAGAGAGAAGGATCCAGGAGCCACTGCTCCAAGACCCCCCCCCCCCCCCCCATTGGTTTCAGCACTGCCCCAAAGTGGATATGTCCGTTGAAATCCCCCATAATGAGGAAGAGGGATGGCAGCTGTGAGACGAGATCATCAAGGTCTTCCTGGAAGACGATGCTCCCAGGTGGAAGATATACAGAGCAGACAGTCAGCGAGAACCCCACAAAGAGACGGATGGCTACCACCTATAAGTTGGTGGTGAGGGGCACGACCTGGAATGGAGAATGGTTGCTCACGAGGATGGTGACACCCCCGCGAGATGGACCATCTCCATCCCGGTCCCGACGAACTAGTGAAAAGTGCCGGATCATGGGATCTGTGACTGGCTGCAAGTATGTCTCCTGCGGGCACACACAGATGGGCTTGTGTGCCTGAAGGAGGGCCTTAATGTCGTAAGATTCCTCTGGAATCCACGACAATTCCATTGTAGGAGTGTGACCTTCTCAGGACTTAGAAGAGTGGGCGGACGACGAATTCCTATTCAGCTTAACCGCAGCAGAGGACAGTTTAGTGAATTGGGGGCAGTCAGTATCCATGTCCTCGGAATCGTCCGAGGGCATGGATCGGTGACCGCCCTTTGAGGAGGAGTGATTAATTTCTTTTTAGGCCCCGGTGGGGGCCCCTTAGGGTTGGAAGGTCTTGCTGTCTGAGGACGGGAAGGAGGAGGCCTTCCGGTGGAGGTGGAAGGCTGAGTTGCAGGAATGGAAACCGGGGTTGATGTCGAGGTCGACACCACCCTCAGTTTCGCCTGCGTAGAGGAGGAACTTCGCTGCTGGCGAGAAAGACTCAGTAGGTGGTACACTGATGTCAGTCTGCACCTCAACCGAAGTCATTGGAACGATTGGCTTTCCAATGACTGCACTGGCATAGGAGACCTTGCCAGGTGGGGCAGGCGGTGCAACAAGCTTCCTTGCCTCAGCATACGAGATGTTATTCATCACTTTGTGACGTAGTACCTCCTTTTCCTCCTTCCACTACGGACAGTCGCGGGAGTACGCTGGATGTTCGCCACTGTAGTTCACACAGCATGCTTTTTCTGCTGTGCAATCAGGATCGAGATAATCCTTACTGCCACAGCGAGCACAGGTGGACTTGCCCCGGGCATGCTGTGCGGGCATGACCGTATATCTGACACTGAAAACAGCGTAGAGGGTTTGGGGATATACGGCCGAACCTCACAATGTAAGTGACCTGCCTTGATGGAAGAAGGCAGGCGTGGCTGTTAAATGTCACAATCAGCTTCCGGGTGGGTGCTAATTTCCCATCACAGCGTGTCGAAACCCGGTGGACCGCTGTTACTCCTTGAGGTGTGAGCTCTGAGAGGATTTCCTCCTCAGTGACATTGAGGAGGCCCCACTCGGTGATCACACCCGGAGAGGAATTCGAAGTTTTATGGGGAGTGACTTCAACAGCCACCCCACCAAAGTCCTTGACTTTCAGGAGCAGTTCCGAGTGTTTGGAACAAGCGGTCTCAACCTGCAAGTCACCAGAACGTAGGTGCTTTACGGATTTCGCTCTCCCGCAAGACCTTTCAAACCTTTATTAACGAAAAATGGGGACATGTCACCAAGTACCTGATCGCCAGTGGAGTGGACAATCAGGAATCTCAGGAACGAAGACACAGAAGATGATGGCAAAGATAACATAGACAAGGAAGACGGGGGGGCTCATGCCGAGCCCTCTTAGCTGCATTTATCGCATTATTTTCATCTTCAACTTTCATTTTTGTGTTTTGTGTCGTTCAGTGCCCGCTGTCCCCACCCTCCACGGAGCCCAACAAGGGGACACCTAGTCGGGCACCAGGGCTATGCAGGCACTATACCCACACAGATAGTGAGCCCAGCCCTCACAAATAAATAGAAGGAAAATGAAAAGAGAAATGTGCAGAACAAAAACGTTCTACACCAATGTCTCGCAAACTGTGTGCCGCGGCACAGTAGTGTGCCGCGAGAGATTTTCAAATTGACACTAGATATTTCAAAGATTTCATTTTGACTTCACTTGTGCTATTTACGTGCTTGTAAGTATTTATCAAGCTTTTTCCAAATTTTGGTATTAATTTTTGATTATTTCAAGCCATAGAATGGACAAATATTTAAAACAAACACCGAGTTATGAATTAAAGAACGAGAGCAAATCTTCAAGTAAAACCAGGCTGATGACGTCAACAAAGCGCAAATATAATGACGATTATATAGAGTTTGTTTTTATTCTTTTTCAGATGTGCCGCGGAAAAAAAATTAGATTTAGTGTGCCGCGGAAAAAAAATTAGATTCAGTGTGCCGCAGAGTAAAAAAGTTTGTGAGACACTGTTCTACACAAAAGAAACAAAGCAAAAAATATCAAAATTGTGAATGGCCAAACTGGCCTCACAGAGAAAGGATAACGACAAAAGGAAAATAATCTGTGAGGAGACTTGCAAATCTGACCCGGAACGTGGGCAAGGTTACTCACCGCTCTGCACGGTTGACCCTAGCAGGACCTGCCCACCAGCCGATTGCTCCTGGGGAGGCCACCCCAGGAGCTCCCGTTTACCGGAAGCAGAGGCCAAAGCAGTGTATAGCAGAAGCCCGGAATCCGCTGCCCAGCCCCGCGACAGACAGACTCCCCAGTGACACGGAGGCCAAAGGGGACCCCACCAGTCATGAGCTGAGGAGAGAGTTGAACGGGGACCCCTGAGCAACTACCAGGATCCTCCTTTCCCGGAACACGAGTCTCCGCGCACGGCAAACACGCGGGCGAGCGTTTAGGACCCTGTGAAGGTCACCGAGCCAGCGGAACCTTCACAGGGTGGTCCCCCTCACAGCGTACAGGCGCTCACACCGAGGGAGACAAAAGAAATAATGGTGCATGTTACAAAGAAACTAAACTAGTACTTTAAAAGATTCCGGAATTGAGAAATTTAAAATTCAGAAACAAATCACAAATATTACAAACAAATTTAAATCCCATGCCAGTAAAAATACAGCATTATTTTGCTTCCGCTCGTAAAGTTTTGACATTTTCAATTCGTAAACATAAAAACTAATTTACAGAAGATGTTGCAAATATTGAAAATATCGAATTTTTTTTTAAGATTTTGAAATGAATAATGAAATATTATGAGATTCGAAAATCATAACGATATATATTTTGTAACTTTTGGTTCCTTTGTTTTTCTTTCTTTCTTTCTTTCCATTTTATCACTTTATTGACATGGTGGATGATTACTTGCTTGAAAAATTAATTATCACGGAGATTTGTAGTTAAATTTTATTTATCTATTTGCACTGATTTACTATTAAATAAATAAATAACCTCTCAAGCTGCTACTTGCCACAGAAGTCTGACAGGACCTTATCAGTTTATATGCCATAGTAGGAGGTCTGTGAGGATGGCGGGACCTCAGCAGAAAAACAACAAAAACACCCATGTCTCACCCGGGTTCGAACCCAGGTACCTCTGACCAGCAGCCAAGTGCCCTAACCACTCAGCGATGGAACGGCTGATGTTAATATTATGAGGCCCTTTAGCATAAGACAGACGAACCCTTGGTATAAAGGGTAAAACTTTTCACATTTCAGAAATATTATTCTGTATCACTTTATTAAACACTTGACAGTAACAAAAATTTAAGGTAATCGCATAGAAGTGCGAATAAATAAAATAAAATAATAAAAATAATAAATACCCCCTCAAGCGGCTGCTTGCCACAGAGGTCTGACAGGAGCCTGTCAGTTTATATGCCATAGTAGAAGGTCTGAGAGGATGGCAGGCCCTCAGCAGAAAAACGACACAAACAGCCATGCCTTACCCGGGCCTCGAACCCAGGTCCCGTAGATCAATAGCCAAGCGCGCTAACCTCGCCCACGGGACAGCTGCGAATAAATAGCTTTTAATTATTACCTGCCCACTTTGTCACAAATATTATAATAAAAACGTGATTCGTCTTACCGAGCCAGAAGGCCTTTTCGATATCTCCAAATCCTTCTTTATACGATTTCCAGTCTCTGAAAAAAAAGTAGGAGTAGAAGGACCGTAAAATCTTCTTCTTTGAAAAACCTGTAAAATAATAATCTATTAAATTTCTAACTAAACAAAAGTTTCTAAATGCGGAAAACTATTAGAAAAGTAAATGTTACCGAAACGTTTTTGTTGCCACTTAAAATAACTAAGTATGTACCTTCTAAGAGAGAAAAATTCTCGGTAATCACTCGAAAACATGTTTAATTTCTTCAAATTTAATTTTATAATGCGTCATTCTTAGTATTCTTAGAGTTTAATTGGAAATATCATAGCGCAAATACTAGTGATCTTCTCCGCGATATAAAACGGAACATCGTATCACCAGAGAATTTGTAAGAGTTCTCATTGAAAAAGTCGCAATATATATCAAGAATATCAGAAGTGTTTAATCTATATTTGCACAAGCAAAATAATTTATATCTCTCTGTCTGAAAGTACGATGTATTACCTGTCATCTCTGGAATTGCTCCATTGTTACTCATCTCTAGATGTTCAGTTGTCTCATCTTTATCTATAAATCTGCAATTCGCATCATCTCTACCTCTAAGTGTACAATTCTCCTCATCCCTATTTCTAGATTTGAAATTTTCATTTCTATCGCTAAATGTACAATTCTCCTCATTCTTATTTCTAGGTGTACAATTATCCTCATCACTATCTAAAGATCTAACATTCTCTTTTCCTATCTCTAAATGTACAACTCTCTTCATCCTTATCTTTAAATGTACAATTCTCCTCATCCCTATCTTCAGATCTAAAAATCTCCTCATTCCTATCTCTAAATGTACAATTGTTCCCATCCCTATCTCTAGGTGTACAATTCTCCTCATCCCTTTCTCCAGATGTCAAATTCTCCTCATCCTTATCTCTAAACGTACAATTTTCCTCATCCCTATCTCTAGATGTAAAATTATCCTCATTCGTATTTTTAAATGTACAATTCGCATTATCCCTACCCTAGTTGTACAATTCTCCTCAAACCTATCTCTAGATGAACAATTCTCCTTATCCCTATCTTTAGATGTTAAATTCTCCTAATTCCTATCGCTAAATTTACAGTTCTCCTCATCCCTATTTCTAGGTGTATAATTCTCCTCATTTCTATCTCTAGGTTTACAATTATCTTTATTGCTATCTCCAGATGTGCCATTCTCCTGTTCCCAAAATATACAATTGTCCTCATCCCTATCTCTAAGTGTACAATACTCCTCATCCCAATTTCTACGTGTAAAAATCTCCTGATCCCTACCTCGAGTTGTAAAATTCTTCTCATCCCTATCTCTAGATGTGCAGTTTTCCGCGTCCCAATCTCTAAATGTACAATTGTTTTCATCCGTATCTCTAGATGTTGCAATTCGTCTGCTCCCAATATCCAGACGTACAATTTATTCTGCTCTCCACAACGGAATGATCATTGCAAAAGGACTTATGACTCAAAACAAATTATCAATGCATTGAATCTGGCTCTTCTAATGTTTTCACCAAACATGTTTAGATGCATAACTAAGTGATTTTGTCGAATCATAGTTTCGCTTTGAAGTATTTTCCTGAGGCTCTTTACCAATGTAATATTTTTCTAGTGGCTTTTCACTAAATTTGGATTGGAATGGCCTTCTGTCGATGAACGATTTTCCTGATTCCTATTTATATCATCCGTCCTTCACCTTCTCAAGGAAGGAGGAAGCAAATTTAACAAGGATCGATCGTAATGATTCATATATCAAATGAAAAGCTTTACACCTGCAGAGTAACCTAGGGAATATAAAAATGTTCTTCTCCGAAGCAGAGAAAAGGTAAACGTTTACATTGGAAAAGTTTGATATTAAAACGAAATAAAAATATTTAAATTAAAAAAATCTATGTTTCGTGAAAAAAACCTAAAAATAAAGAAATAATATTAGTTCATGCCACTTGTGAAATCACTTACTGAATTTATGTTAACTTCAAGGGAACGTAGGGCTCAAAACTGATTTTACCGACTGGACAAAAGTGGATGGGGAAACAAAATCACGTCTTCGAATTGGACCTCGATTAGACTGGATTGTTTGACAATCTCTACCTGTGTGAGTGTATAAATCTATCCATCAGCGTCCACAGATAGATTCTTACGGTCCAGCCTCCACCATCTGTGGTCATGTCACAAAAACATCCACACTTTCAGCAAGAATCCGACTTCTCGGCCATATCTTGTAGACTCCGTTTGTGTTATGGCCGCACTGAAGGATCTCTTTACAATCGATTGGATGGGGTTCACACGAACTGATCTCTTCACCTATGTCGTTTCTTCCTAAATGGATGAAGAAAGCGAAATTATTTCTTGTTAAATCACTTTGTTTGAAATCTGACTAATATATACATTTTCTGTTTTGTTGGCAAGCAACAACGGAAATGCAGCGTGGGGGTTAGCGAAGAAAGTCGTCCCTGGATGTCGCACGTTAAGTAAAGAAAATATACATCACTCAATTTTTAATTACTAATCCTGAACATTCTAGAAAATTAATTGCTTCATTAATTGCAGTCGGTCGAAAAAGGTTCATTTAGAATGACACTGAATTATTCCATATTTTCCTAACTCTTTATTAAATTTTGTGTAATACCAATGTCGAATTAGCATTAAAATTTATCCAAAAGCATTTACTTCTGCGTTATATTTAGTTTTATCAGGAAAAGACAACGAATGTGACCAGGCCAGCCCACGAAATTTTGCCTCCTCAAGCGAACTTGTATACTTTTAGCCACCCTCAAATAAATGCACTTTTGCAGCCCACCCCGCAACGCCACCCCAACCCCGAAAAAATGTGTTTTTGGAGATGGATCCAAAAACATTGGTAAGATGGATTCACTGGATAGCTGTTAAAAAACAGATGGAAGCCTCCCATCAAGGTCATCCAAAGTGTTTCTTTAACGTACATAGGGTATGGCTCTCCTGCACACATAGCCATGGTTTAACGTCCCATCCTACGGACGAGGTTCTTTCCAACAAAATAGGTGACACCTTTCTGATCGAGGGCGGGGGAGGGGTAGCCAGATAGCCAGCCCTGGATGTGGCATATTAAATAAAGAAAATATGTATAATACATAACAAAGATTGATAACAATTGAAGATTACGACTCACTCTGAATCTGGGAGTTGATCGTGGCGATGTTGACTTTCTGCGAAAGGTTAACAACGTATTCCAAAAAATTAACCAACTTCAAAATATCATTGTTTGAATCTTCTTCCGAATTGCCTGGATCGTCTGCATAAAGTTCGAACATAAATAAGCAAACGATCACTGAATTCAAAGTGAAACAGAATCGAAACATCATTTAAGCGTGTTAAGAGAACCAAAAATACATTAATAATTGAAGTAACGTTTGTAAGAAATATTTATCGGAATATACTCTATATGTCTTCTACAGGTAAATAAACTCAATGGATTCAGAATAACTAACACTTATTACAAACACCGCGACATACATAAGAACACATGGAACACACCAGATAGGCTGCATAAGAATATGATTGATTATATATTAATAAACAGCAAATGGGCTATTCTGTTAGGAATATCAGGGCATATAGGGGAGTTGGAATTGGATCTGACCTTTACCTTGTTAAAAGTGTCTTGCAACTTAAACTTAAAATGTATTGTGTTAGGGTTAAAAAATTTGCTTTTAATACTGAAGCTCTGAAAGACCCAGTTATAGTCAAAGCTTACCATGACAGGTTGCTTAGTCATTGTGACAGTTATGGTATGCTTACTACTGAAGTTGAGGAAGAATGGGTTCATTTTAAACAGGCTTTTTTGGACACTAACAGTACTCTTTTAGGAAAAAAGGACCAAAAGCGGCAGAATTATCTGAGTGATAAGGCACTTGAGCTTATTTCGGAAAGAAAGAACTGCAGCAATGTCCTTAATCAATACCCTACTAGTCCTAATAGAAAGCTTTACAGAGAACTTAATAAACGTGTAAATGATCAGTTAGCTGCTGATAAGAATCTTTGGCTTGATGGCTTGGCTGACAAAGCCGAGGAAGCAGTTAGACAGCACAACAGTAGAGAGCTGTACCAGATAGTTAACGTTTTGTGTGGTAGAAAACGGACAGGTATACAGGGATTGAAGGATAAACAAGGTAAGGTTATAGAAGGTGAGGATTCTGTCATGGGTAGGTGGGCTGAGCATTTCAGCGATATTCTAAACAATGTAGTTAGTTCTATTCCCATTGTTTGCAATGATGATAGATGCATTGGTGGCTTTAATGTTGGCTCTATAACACAGTCTGAAGTTATTTTGGCTGTTTCTAAACTTAAATACATAAATCCCCAGGGGTAGATGAATTTACTACAGAAACGCTTAGAGCTGGGAATGTTTCGGTTACCACTTGGATGACTGAAATTCTGAATATCTTTTATGATAAAGGCATGGTTCCTAAGGATTTTACCAGAGCTATTGTTATCCCTATTTACGAAAAAGGTGATCGCTATTCTTGTGATAACTATAGGGGTATCAACTTACTCTCTGTTCCAGGTAAAGTTCTTTCCATGATTGTGCTTAATAGAATTAAAAATCTGGTTGACAGTCAATTGCGTGTTGAGCAATGTGGATTCAGAAGTGGTAGGGGATGTGTGGATCAGATATTTTCACTTAGGCAGATTCTTGAGAAATGTTTAGAGTTTCAGAAACCTTTGATTGTTAGCTTTGTTGATTTCAAAAAGGCTTTCGACACTGTTGATCGTCATAGTTTGTGGTTGATTGCGATATCATATGGTATACCTGACAAGTTAGTTAACATAATGAAAGCTCTCTATCATAACAATGAGTCATGTGTAAGAGTTGGTAAGTCTTGTAGTAATTGGTTTAGCATTACTTATGGTGTTCGACAAGGGTGCATTTTGTCTCCTTTTCTCTTTAGTTTGGTTATTGATTATGTAATGCGAAATTCACTTCAAGGGAAAGATTTTGGCCTTAAATGGGCTGGAGATACGAAAG
Source organism: Ryuthela nishihirai (assembly GCA_038380435.1). Lineage (NCBI taxonomy): Eukaryota > Metazoa > Arthropoda > Arachnida > Araneae > Heptathelidae > Ryuthela > Ryuthela nishihirai. The sequence continues at coordinate 55,421,061 of JAWZYU010000027.1, forward strand.
TTTCTGATTTAGATTATGCTTATGATTTAGCCCTTTTGGCAAATGATGTTGATGAGATGAACTCTTTCATTCGAGCTGTTGATGAGACTGGTAGTAGAGTAGGTTTGGTTATAAACAGAGAGAAAACTAAAGTGATGAAAATTGGTCAGGCAGGCTGTAATTCAGTTAATCTGAATGGTTGCAGTCTTGAGCAGGTGTCACAGTTTAATTTTCTTGGGAGCTATGTAACAGATAATGGTGATGTGCGGCATGAGATTAACAGACGAATAGGGATTGCTGCCGGGACTTTTAAGAATCTATGGAGAGTGTGGAAAAATAGGCGTATACACCTAAAGACTAAAATTAGACTGTATAATAGTTTAGTTCTTTCTAGGGTTAGTTATGGTAGTGAAACTTGGACACTTTTTAAACAAGATAACAGGAAACTAGATGCTTTTGATTCCAGATGCTTACGCATTATCTTGGGCATTAGATGATTCAACTTTGTAACTAATGATGAGGTTAGGCAAAGGAGTTTGCAACCTCCTTTAAGCAGCATATTGTGCAGAGAGAGACTCCGTTGGTTTGGCCATGTTGCCCGTATGAATAATTATAGATTGGTGAATAGGATTATGAACAGTGTGCCTAAAGGCCACAGAAAGAGTGGGAGACCTAGGATGTGGTGGACAGACAAAGGTGGGTGTCAAACAGGACCTTATTAGAATTGGTGTGCAGTGGCCAGATGCAGTAGATATAGCTCAGGACAGACTTACTTGGAGAACTAAATTGCACCGTCTGGTTGGACCATGGCTACTTGAGGATGATGAACATATTGCACCTACTTGCTTTAAACACACATTTACCTTATAAGTTACACTCTAATCAAGAAATAAGGTTGTTGCTCTTTTGTACTTAGTATACGAGTTGTTTAGTTGCATTTTTTGTACTATGTTGGGTTGTTTTTCCTCTGAGTGTTATTTTTTCACACAATGGGCTAAACAGCCAGGTCACAAGAAACAGAGGGCTGGTTGGTTGGTTGGTTGTTTGGGGTTTAATGGCGCATTGGCAACAAGGCCATAATGCGCCAAACAAAAGACAACGTAAAAGATAAAAGACATAGAACCCCGTAACCAAAATTTAAAATACATTTTCAACATTGTACAGTGGTAAAACAACAGAAAACAAGTGTATATGAACAGAGTAAAACAAGCGTAGAAATATTAAATAATATAATCCCAGGTGTAAGAGACCTGGGGTAAATAACGCATAAATTAAGGTAAAATCAAATTCGGTTAAAATATCCACAATATTTCAAAAAGGTAAAAACTGGAGATAAAATGCAATGATCAGATAAAAGATGTCCGAGTGTAAGAGGCTCGGACATAAAATTATGAAAGCTAAAATAACATTGACATTCGAAATTAAAACACGGACATTCGACTAAAATATGTTTAATAGTTAAAATGGTGTCACAAAACTCGCACTTAGGTACGTCGTCCGCCCGTAAAAGAAACGAATGAGTAATAAACGAGTGACCGAAGCGGAGCCGAGCAAGTACAACTTCCTCCTTGCGATTCCTGCGGTAACAAGATTGCCATGGTTTGATGATAGGTTTGATCTCAAAGAGCTTGTTCGTAAGCTGTTCCAACCAAGATCTCTGCCACTGTGTCCGGAGCTCTGTGGTAAAACGCTGCCGGAAATCCAGATAGGGAACCGGGACGGAGAGTCGGACAGGGGCGTGGCTGACTTGGCAGCAGAATCTGCCAAATCATTACCCCTGATTCCAACGTGACCGGGCACCCAACAGAAATAGATTGTGGTTGTGGCTGCCAGACGATGTAGCTGCTGGCGGATCTTAGTAAGAACTGGGTGAGGCCGATGCCTCACCGAGATCAAAGCCTGTAGCGAGCTAAGCGAGTCGGTGTAAACCACACACCGACGATGATTATTAGTCGCCATGTGGTCCAAGGCGAGGCTGATAGCGTGCAACTCTGCTGTGAAGATGGAACACTGCAGTGGGATCTGGTCTGCAATGATTACATCACAGCAGACCATGGCCGATCCCACTGATGTGCCGGACTTCGAGCCATCTGTGAAGACAGGCAAGAAGTCCGGGTACTCAGCACGATGGCTGGCAAAGAGTTGCCAGTACACACAGTCAGGTGTAAAGGCCTTCCCCATCCTGCACAGGGAAAAATCACAGGAAGGGCAAACAGGGTGCCATGGTGGAAGTGGCTCAGCTGTCGACTGTGCAACGCTATCGAGACTGGTGTTGATGTCTCTGAGGTAGCCTCGGACTCGCAAACCAAATGGACGAATGGCAGTCGGCCGATTAGTGTAAAGCATTTCCCACTTCGGACTGAAAGAGCAGTCCCAAGTGGGATGGCCAGGCAGGGATCGCAATTTAGACGCATATTGTAGGGACAACTGCTGACGGCGAAGAGATAAAGAAGGTTCGTCGGTCTCAACATAAAGACTCTGGACCGGTGAGGTGCGGAAGGCTCCCGTGCAAACACGGAGAGCCTGATGATGGAGGGGGTCCAGCACCTTCACCACCGAATCCCGGGCCGAGTCGTACACCTGGGATCCATAGTCCAGTTTCGATCGGACAAGTGCACGGTACAGGCGGAGCAAAGAACATCGGTCCGCCCCCCAAGAGAGGGAGGAGAGGACCTTGATGATGTTCAATGCCCACGTGCACTTGGACCTGAGATGACGTATGTGAGATACAAAGGTCAATTTCCGATCGAATATGAGACCGAGAAACTTGGTCTCCGCCACAACTGGAATGATGTTACCCCCCGAGCCGCAGCTCGGGATCCAGGTGAAGATTACGCTTGTGGCAAAAGTGCACACAAGCGGTCTTTTGTGGGGAGAACCGAAACCCGTTTGCCGTAGCCCAAACCGAAAGATTGTTCAGGGCAATTTGCAGTTGTCTTTCAATGACCCTCATGCTGGACGATGAGCAAAAGATGCTAAAGTCATCAACATAGAGGGTATTGCCTACTGATGGAGGACGTTGTCTAGTAATAGAATTAATCTTGGCAGCGAAAAGCGTAACACTCAGAACGCAGCCTTGTGGCACCCCCTGTTCTTGGGGGTACGGCCGCGACAGAGTGTTACCGACACGGGCACGAAAAGAACGTGTCGATAAGAAGTTGGAGATGAAGATCGGCATGTGTTCTCTCAAGCCGAAACTGTGGAGGTCACGAAGAATGCCGAATCTCCAAGCCGTGTCGTACGCTTTTTCGATGTCGAAGAAAATTGACACCAAGTGCTCTCTTCTTAAAAATGAATTTCTGATAGCCGATTCGAGGCGTATCAGATGGTCAAGAGTTGACCGTTGCCTGCGAAAGCCACACTGGGTGTTGGAAAGAAGGTTGTGGTGTTCTAAATACCAGATGAGTCTGGTATTTACCATTCTTTCCAACACCTTGCACACGCAGCTCGTCAACGCGATGGGACGATAATTGGAAGGAATCTAGGGATCTTTGCCTGGCTTGGGGAAGGCCAAGACGATGGCCTCCCGCCAGGAGTCCGGAAACTGCTCCTCGAGAAAAATGCGATTGAAGAGATGGAGCAGCCGATCCTTACTCGATGGTGAAAGATGTTGGAGCATGGCATAATGGACATTGTCCGGCCCTACAGCAGAGGCACGAGAAGAGTGCAGAGCAAGGCGAAGCTCCTCTGCTGTGAATGGCCTGTTGTAAGACTCCAGGCCATTCGAGTGGAAAGACAGCGGAGAGCGCTCCGCCCTGCCCTTCTGGGCCAGAAACTCGGGGGAGTAAGAAGTAGATGAAGAGATGGAGGAGAACGACTCCCCCCAGAGTGTTGGCAATTGCTTTGGGATCAGCAATTGCCTGTCCATTGTGCTCCAGGATCGATAATGAGTGGGACGTGTAGTTCCCACTCATCTTCCGGACTTTATCCCACACGACCTTAGAACTAGTCGTGCAGGTGATAGAAGACGTATACTTGATCCAAGATTCCTTCTGGCTCTGGCGTCGGACGAAACGAGCTTTCGCCCTGGCGCGTTTGAACTTTTCGAGGTTGGGGGTTGTCGGATATCCCCGAAACACCCCCAAGCCTTGTTCTGAGCCTTACGTGCTGCGGTGCAATCTGGATTCCACCACGGTTTCGGAAAGCGAGGAAACCGTGTAGAAGTTTGAGGAATTGTTGATGCAGCTGCATCTACGATACAGTCTGTTATCTCCGCTACTGCCACATTGATTGGCTCCTGGCTGACAGAGTGGTCATCGAGCTCAGAGAGCAGCTCGAACCCACCCCAGTCAGCCCGATCGAGCCTCCACCGTGAGACGCGTGAAAGGCTGCAAGGCCCCCCCACGGGAGATGGTGCACACCACGGGGAGGTGATCGCTTCCATAAGGGTTGTCCTCGACCTCCCATGTAAAAAGTGGAAGGATAGAGGAGGAGCAGATGGTGAGGTCAATGGCAGTGAAAGTGCGGGTTGGGGAGTGAAAGTAAGTGCTGACACCGGTGTTCAACAGGGAGAGAGAAGGATCCAGGAGCCACTGCTCTAGGACCCCACCCCTCCCGTTGGTGTCAGCACTGCCCCAAAGTCGACTGTGTCCGTTGAGGTCCCCCATAATGAGGAAGGGGGACGGCAGCTGCGAGACGAGATCATCAAGGTCTTCCTGGAAGACGATGCTCCCAGGTGGAAGGTATACAGAACAGACAGTCAGCGAGAACCCCACGAAGAGATGGACGGCTACCGCCTCCAAGTTGGTGGTGAGGGGTACGACCTGGAATGGAGAGTGGTTGCTCACGAGGATGGCGACACCCCCGCGAGCCGGACCATCTCCATCCCGGTCCTGGCGAACTAGTGAAAAGTGCCGGATCGTGGGATCTGTGACTGGCTGCAAGTATGTCTCCTGCAGGCACACACAGATGGGCTGGTGCGCCTGAAGGAGGGCCTTGATGTCGTCAAGATTCCTCTGGAATCCACGACAATTCCATTGTAGGAGTGTGGCCATCTCAGGACTTAGAAGAGTGGGCGGACGACGAATTCCTATTCAACTTAACCGCCACAGAGGACGGTTTAGTGAATAGGGGGCAGGCGGTATCCATGTCCTCGGAATCGTCCGAGGGGCATGGATCGGTGACCGCCCTTTGCGGACCAGTTATTAATTTCTTTTTCGGCCCCGGTGGGGGCCCCTTAGGTTTTGAAGGTCTTGCTGTCTGAGGACGGGGAGGAGGAGGCCTTCCGGTGGAGGTGGAAGGCTGAGCTGCAGGAATGGAAACCGGGGTTGATGTCGAAGTCGACACCACCCTCGGTCTCGCCTGCGTGAGGAGGTACTTCGCAGCTGGCGAGAAAGACTCAGTAAGTGGTACACTGATGTCAGTCTGCACCGCAACCGAAGTCATTGGAACGATGGGCTTTCCAACGACTGCACTGGCATAGGAAACCTTGCCAGGTGGTGCGGGTGGTGCAGCAAGCTTTCTCACCTCAGCATAAGAAATGTTGTTGACTACTTTCAAGCGTTGTACCTCCTTTTCCTCCTTCCACTTCGGACAGTCGCGGGAGTACGCCGGATGTTCGCCACTGCAGTTCACACAGCATGCCTTTTCTGCTGTGCAGTCAGGATCGAGATGATCCTTACTGCCACAGCGAGCACAGGTGGGCTTGCCCCTGCATGCTGTGCGGGCATGACCGTATATCTGACACTGAAAACAGCACAGAGGGTTCGGTATATACGGCCGTACCTCACAATGTAAATAAAGTCGAGACGAGAATGGAATTAAAAACAAAATGAGGTTAGGCAAAGGAGTTCTGCCTTGATGGAAGAAGGCAGGCGTGGCGTGTTGAATGTCACAATCAACACCTGGGTGGGTGTCAATTTCCCATCACGGCGTGTCGAAACCCGGTGGACCGCTGTTACTCCTTGAGGTGTGAGCTCCGAGAGGATTTCCTCCTCAGTGACTTTGAGGAGGCCCCACTCGGTGACCACACCCCGAGAGGAATTCAAAGTTTTGTGGGGAGTGACTTCGACAGCCACCCCACCAATATCTTTTACTTTCAGGAGTAGTTCGGAGTGTTTCAAACAAGCGGTCTCAACCTGCAAGTCGCCAGATCATAAGCACTTGACGGATTTCGGCTCTCCCGCAAGACCTTTTAAACCTTTGTTGACAAAAATAGGGGACATGTCCCCGAGCACCTGATCACCTGTGGAGTGGATGATCAGGAACTTCGGGAACGAAGACACAGACACAGAAGACGACAGCAGAGATAACGTTGACGAAGAAGACAGGGGTTCATGTCGAGTCCTCTTGTTGGCGGTGATCGCATTTTCATCATTCACTCGCATGTTTGGTTTTGTGTGGTTCAGTGCCTGCTGTCCCCACCCTCCATGGAGCCCAACAAGGGGACGCCCAGTCGGGCGCCAGGGCTACGCAGGCACTATACCCACACAGACAGTGAGCCAAGCCCTCACAAATAAATAGAAGGAAAATAAAAAGAGAAATGTGCAGAACAAAAAACGTTCTACACAAATGAAACAAAGCGTAAAATAAGAAAATTGTGAATGGCCAAACTGGCCTCACAAAGAAAGGATAACTACAAAAGGAAAATAATCTGTGAGGTAACTTGTAAACCTGTACCCGGACCGTGGGCAAGATTACTCACCGCTCTGCACGGTTGACCCTAGCAGGACCTGCCCACCAGCCGATTGGTCCTGGAGGGGCCACCCCAGGAGCTCCCGTTTGCCGGAAGCAGAGGCCAAAGCAGTGTATAGCAGAGGCCCCGGAATCCACTGCCCAGCCCCGCGACAGACAGGCTCCCCAATGGCAAGATGGCCAATGGGGACCATGCCAGTCATGAGCTGAGGAGAGAAGACGGGGACCCCCGAGCAACTGCCAGGATCCTCCTTTCCCAGGACACGGGTCTCCGCGCACGGCAAACACGCGGGCGAGCGTTTAGGACCCTGCGAAGGTAACCGAGCCAGCGGAACCTTCACAGGGTGGTCTCCCTCACCGCGTACAGGCGCTCACACCGAGGGGGAGAAACAGAGGGCTCAGAGAAGATTGAGGGAAGGGGGACCCACTGGACAGCTGTTAGGAGACATGGTAGCCTCATCAAGGCTATCCAGCATGCTCTTTAGCTTACACAGGGTATGGCTCTCCCACACAAGAGACCACAGCTTTACATCCCATGTGATGGACAGCAGCCTTTCCAAGCCCTTAAATGTTCCCTACTGACCTAGGGTAGGGTCGGGAATTTTGTGGAGATAAATTTTACTACTGGCCCAGATGGGACTCAAACCTGGCATGCTACTGACTGAGCCACCCCTGCCCCTTTTCACTGTGTATCACCAACTCCTATGTAAATTAAATATGTACATATTTATTCAGTTCTTGTGTATTGTGCCTGTATTCAAAATAATAATTATAGAAATATTTTTCAAAATATATTATTCTGGGATCATTTGAAAGAAAGAACAACAAAAACATTTGCTCCTAATATTCAAGTAGTCACTGAAGAACATGTAGATTCAGAACATGTAGATAGACTAGAACTTGAAGCTGGAGAGCCATGAAAAAACAGAGGATGGGAACCTGAAGAAGGGCCACAAAAGAGATTTCTGTTTTCATCATAACAAATCTTTCAAAAAGCAAAATTTAGATGAACTATGATCCAAATATTTATTTATTACAGATTCATTATACATATTTGTTCCAGATTCTTTTCATTATTACTCTTATGTCTGTTATCATTAAATTTCCATTTATCAAAGTGCAAAGAAAAAAATTACACTTACCTCCAAAAATTTTACTACACTCTTTATGATGAAAAGTAACTTCCCATTAACAAGAAAAAGTGAAAGAACTGTGAAATATTTTGAATCTCTTAACTTTTCCCAGTATTCTCTTGAACGCTCTACAGACATTAGAATACCTGTAAACAGATCGTTGCTATTTCCTAAAATATGAGAATAAAAATATTTTACATGGAAATTATAGTACTATTATAAAATGTTAGAAGCATTAAAATATTACTGCTTGCAACCTAGCTTATGCATCAACTAGTTGCAGTTTGAAATTTTATTCTATTGCAGATCAACAGACTAGTTATAGGTTAAATTTGAAAAATATTGGTAAAAGATTGCATTTCAATCAAATAAATATTTCCCCAAATACATAATAGGCAAAATGTTACATAAACGTTTGGAATCAAAAGCATCAAACTTCCTGCTCTTTTGTTTAAAAAGGTTCCCATTTTCACTACAGTAGCAAACTAAGGAGAGGAAAAACCATTATACAGCCTAAGCTCATAATTCAGTTGCTTCTATCTTACCATCTACAGATGATTACAAGTTCCAGTAAAAAGGACTCTTCTTCTGTTTACCTCATTTCACACATTATCATAATTTGTCACACAACTCTCAAATAAATTGAGAAACATGTTCAATAGCATAATTATTAAAAAGATATGAAGTACCACCAATTAAACCATTTTTAAATTTTGTATTAAGAGAGAAGGCCAACATGTACTAGTATGTCTAGTAGGCCAACAATACTGAACAGCCCTTAATCATAAGCAAGGAGAAATACTTGATTCCCAACAATTTGAAGCTGAAGCTACCATACTGGAAGAACAACTCTTTCATTCGAGTTGATGAGACTGGTAGTAGAGTAGGTTTGGTTATAAACAGAGAGAAAACTAAAGTGATGAAAATTGGTCAGGCAGGCTGTGATTCAGTTAATCTGAATGGTTGCAGTCTTGAGCAGGTGTCACAGTTTAATTATCTTGGGAGCTATGTAACAGATAATGGTGATGTGCGGCATGAGATTAACAGACGAATAGGGATTGCTGCCGGGACTTTTAAGAATCTATGGAGATTGTGGAGAAATAGGCGTATACACCTAAAGACTAAAATTAGACTGTATAATAGTTTAGTTCTTTCTAGGGTTAGTTATGGTAGGGAAACTTGGACACTTTTTAAACAAGATAACAGGAAACTAGATGCTTTTGATTCCAGATGCTTACGCAGTATCTTGGGCATTAGATGATTCAACTTTGTAACTAATGATGAGGTTAGGCAAAGGAGTTTGCAACCTCCTTTAAGCAGCATATTTTGCAGAGAGAGACTCCGTTGGTTTGGCCATGTTGCCCGTATGAATGATTATAGATTGGCGAATAGGGTTATGAACAGTGTGCCTAAAGGCCTCAGAAAGAAGGGGAGACCTAGGATGCGGTGGGCAGACAATGTCAAACAGGACCTTGTTAGAATTGGTGTGCAGTGGCCAGATGCAGTAGATGTAGCTCAGGATAGACTTGCTTGGAGAACTAAATTGCACGGTCTGGTTGGACCTCCGTAGCCCATGGCTGCTTGAGGATGATGATGATGACTCTATGAAAAAGAGCAGTTGCAACTACCGGTCAACTTTCCTCTGACGCTTTGAGGCTTAAAATGAGGAAATGAGATTATGAACACTGTTTTGAATTTTTAACACACTTCTCTCAGTTCAGCATTCTCCTGTAAGTTTCCTGTAATCGACTACAGTTGAATAAGAAGCACTAAGATTGGTAAGAGCAGAAGTGGAACCTTTCTCCCACGCTTTGAAACTAATTATACGATTCTTCACGAATGAAAGGATAATAATAATCCTCAGTTCATTGCAAATGCGAAGCACCCATAGTAACTATTCGCTGTGATCTTGGGTTATTTAAATTTGACCTTGCTTCCCAGTTATTCATTGCAATCTTATAGTCCAAGAAATGGCATCTGTTTGCCACTGGTATCAAGTATCAGTATGAAGTAGCTACTATGCATTCACATGAATATTTGTAGATTGCACCAAGGGACCAGATAAATATCTAAAGCTTTTAATAATGACTTCGCTTTCAGTTATAGAGGATGTACGACATATGATGAGGGATAGGAACCAGTTTATTGCAACGTTATAAAAAGGCATTTCAAGGAGCACCAATTTCGATTGCTAAAAACCGAGACATTTCAGTAAATATCCCGGGTTGGGTTGGGTTGTTTTACCTCTGAGCGGCACTTTTTTGCACACCATGGGCTAAATGGCCAGGTCACATGGACCCCGAAGGCTCAGAGAAGGTTGGGGGAGGGGACCCACTGGAACAGCTGTTGGGAGACAGATGGTAGCCTCCCGTCAAGGCCATCCAGCGTGTCCTTTAACGTGCACAGGGTATGGCTCTCCCACACATGGGGCCACGGCTTAACGTCCCATCCGACGGACGGCGGCTTTTCCAAGCCCATCGGTGTCCCCTACTGACCGTGGGCAGGGCGGGGAATTTTGCGGAGATAAATCTCAACGCTGACCCAGCTGGGACTCGAACCTGGGAACTACAGATTACGAGCCTGGCGCGCTACCGTAAATATCCCGGTTTCAACATCGTGAAACAAGAACATTTCAGTATATATATATATCCCTGTTTCTGGAAGCTCAAACAGGGACAGTTTAGTAAATATTCCGATTTCAGTTTATTGAAACTAGGATATTTCTTCTCGAAAATGTAACCTCAGAGAAAATTTAACTATAATAATGCAGTTCTACTGACAAACCGTAAGGCTTAGCGGAGTGTTCTATGTATATAACCTTAGTGTAAGTGTCACACTCAGATAACGCAATATTTTGCAAATAAATGTAGGAATCTTCCGTTAACTTTCCGGAACACTTGCACTGGTCCCTTTTAGGCGCTGTTTTTTCTGTATGCCCAGTCCATTACTAAATTAATGGCAGGAATAAAGGGGGAATTTAACTATAATAAGGCAGTTCTACTGACAAACCGTAAGGCTTAGCGGAGTGTTCTATGTATATAACCTTAGTGTAAGTGTTACACTCAGATTACGCAATATTTTGCAACTAAATGTAGGAATCTTCCGTTAACTTTCCGGAACACTTGCACTGGTCCCTTTTAGGCGCTGTTTTTTCTGTATGCCCAGTCCATTACTAAATTAATGGCAGGAATAAAGGGGGAACAGCAAAGTGCAGCACAAGATGAACACGTTTCAAAGAAGCAAGTTTAGTACAGCAACGTTCAACACAGAGAACTGAGTGAACCAGATGCTGGAGCTGTGTGATGATGTCGCACGCACTGGATGGCATTCCTTTTCCCCGGATGACCACGAAAATGTTGTCTACCGTCGTGCTGACCAAGAGAAAAACGAGATTCGTCACTAAACACCACGGTACTCCACTCTTGCTCGTTCCAATTCTCTCAAGCGACAACACTGAAGACGTGCTTGCATGCGGACAGATGTGAGGGGCAAACGCCGTGTCGGATGATAGATTCGCAATGAAAACTGTAAAAGCCTGTTGTTTACCATCCACCTGGTAGGCATTTGATGTGTCACTTGTTGCCAGTCCCTTTGTAGTTGCGTTGTGTCTCGAATCTGTCATGCAATGCCATACGTCGCAAATGGCAGTCCTGTCGCTCCGTGGTCATATCTCGTCTTCCTGATTCTTGTCAGCGTATCAGCATACGCTGTATGCTGATACGCTGACAAGAATCAGGAAGACGACACTGGATCTTTGGCGTATCAGCATACGCTGTATGCTGATACGCCAAAGATCTAGTGCCATATGCTGATACACCACTGGCGCCATATGTGTACCATGGTGCTGGGATTGCGGCCAACAAGGTGGCCACATCTCTGTACAACAAACCAGCTTCTCGAAGGCCGATGATTCTCCCACGCTCAAAGTCTGTTAACTGTTGGAAGGCTGTCGACGTCTGCGTGAGGGCATCTTTAGCAGTTTAGAACAATTTTCACAATGTTTTGTCAACCAGGGAGCTTTGCTTTTTATCTGTGTTTGACTGCTTCGCACCTGTAACGTTAGCTCGCGCCTGGCCAATCGTTTCGATCATCCTGCAAGCCTAATCATTTCCATGTATTTCCCATATACTACCGCCTCCCTAAATTTCGTCACAGTTGCATAACTTCTTATAAGTGTGGCATTTTCTATTTCCTGTAGTGTATATTAGCTTTGCCTTCAAATTTTTTGTTACAAATCTTAATCACTTTGGATGACCTAGGTCTATCAAATAATTTTTCGAAATGCTTATTCCATCTAAATTTTGTTTCAAAAATCATACTTAGAAACATTTTGCTTTTTGCAACTAGTTCAAGAACTGGATACAAGCCTGAACGGGTTTTGGATTAGATGAGCCAGCAGGTCCAAAGGTCACACTTTTTGTCAAAAAAAGGTCCAAAGACCATTCAAATGACATATGGTAGTAAGGGCAAAAGATCGTTTAATTTATTTAAATTTCATGCTTTTTTGAAGAAAAATTTTAGACCTGGAAAACGGAGGGAAAAATGTTATACTGCAGTAGAAATCGAATTTCTTGGACTTCCTCTTTTGCATTTTTTTGGGCTCGATTGTGTTTTTCCTCCCTTCTCCCTTCGATTTTTTTTTTAGATCCAGGCATGGTCCAGAATGTTATACTTTTTGCTATCAAGATAAATTCTATAACTCGGCAACTTCCGGTGATTATAAACAATGCTCCCTATGTTGATCATTTTAACATTTTTGCTCGGTCTCATCTTCGACCAGAATGGGTCATCGTTTTGACCCTTGATTAACTAATTCAACCAATGGTCGAAGCTCTTGTTACAGTGGCAGAGACTTGGTCGAGATTCTTTTGGTCTGTGGCTTTGGGTTGGGTTGTTTTACCTCTGAGCGGCACTTTTTTGCACACCATGGGCTAAATGGCCAGGTCACATGGACCCCGAAGGCTCAGAGAAGGTTGGCGGAGGGGACCCACTGGAACAGCTGTTGGGAGACAGATGGTAGCCTCCCGTCAAGGCCATCCAGCGTGTTCTTTAACATTGGGTTGTTTTACCTCTGAGCGGCACTTTTTTGCACACCATGGGCTAAATGGCCAGGTCACATGGACCCCGAAGGCTCAGAGAAGGTTGGGGGAGGAAACCCACTGGAACAGCTGTTGGGAGACAGATGGTAGCCTCCCGTCAAGGCCATCCAGCGTGTTCTTTAACATTGGGTTGTTTTACCTCTGAGCGGCACTTTTTTGCACACCATGGGCTAAATGGCCAGGTCACATGGACCCCGAAGGCTCAGAGAAGGTTGGGGGAGGGGACCCACTGGAACAGCTGTTGGGAGACAGATGGTAGCCTCCCGTCAAGGCCATCCAGAGTGTTCTTTAACGTGCACAGGGTATGGTTCTCCCGCACACGGGGCCACAGCTTAACGTCCCATCCGACGGACGGCGGCCTTTCCAAGCCCATCGGTGTCCCCTACTGACCGTGGGCAGGGCGGGGAATTTTGCGGAGATAAATCTCAACGCTGTCCCAGCTGATACTCGAACCTGGGAACTACAGATTACGAGCCTGGCGCGCTTCCGACTGAGCCACCCCCGCCCCACATGATGATGAATCTAAGTATAAGGATGCAAGTGTGACACCATATTATTTATTAAACATATTTTAATTGACTGCATAGCTTTTGATCTTGAAAACCATTTATTTTTTTACCTCTCTTCATTTAATGTCTGAGCCTTTTACACTCAGACACTTTTTAATTCATCATTCGTTTTGACAACCTGTTTTTGCGTTTTTAAAATTTCTTGGCTATTCTAGCCATATTTAATTTTTTTAATGTGTTGCTTTATATTCATTGGTTTTGGATTTTTACACTTGCTGATTCTTCGTTTTTTTAACATGGGTATTAACATAACTTTTCTTAAGTTTTTCCTTTATCAGATGCTTTTGACTTTGGTTAAGAGTTGATCTTGGTGTTGATGTGGTCTTTGGTGTCTTGGTGTGGGTGCCATTAGTCGGACATCTCTGTCAGAACTGGTCATCATAAGGGGATCTCTAACTGCCCAACGATATATTACCAACATTTTGCAGCCAGTGGGTTGGGTTGGGTTGTTTTACCTCTGAGCGGCACTTTTTGCACACAATGGGCTAAATGGCCAGGTCACATGGACCCCGAAGGCTCAGAGAAGGTTGGGGGAGGAGACCCACTGGAACAGCTGTTGGGAGACAGATGGTAGCCTCCCGTCAAGGCCATCCAGCGTGTTCTTTAACGTGAACAGGGTATGACTCTCCCGCACACGGGGCCACGGCTTAACGTCCCATCCGACGGACGGCGGCCTTTCCAAGCCCATCGGTGTCCCCTACTGACCGTGGGCAGGACGGGAGAATTTTGCGGAGATAAATCTCAACGCTGACCCAGCTGGGACTCGAACCTGGGAACTACAGATTACGAGCCTGACGCGCTACCGACTGAGCCACCCCCTCCCCTTGCAGCCAGTGACTGTCCCATTTGCTTAGCAGCACAGAACCTTTTACCAGCAAGATAACGCCCGTCCCCACACAGCCCGCATTAGCCTGCTGTATCTATACGAGCAAAACGTTCAGGTACTGCATGGCCAGCTCATCGGAGTTTTCACCTATTGAACACGTCTGGGACATAATGAGCCGACAGCTCCAACAACACCCAAGAGGTGCGCCAACCACTGTCGCTGAAAGAGAACAGCAACTTCGCTCTATTTGGCCTTCTATCCCTCAAGAAGACATTATAGGGTACTTTACCGGGTAGGTACAGTAGTATTTTTCCATATAATATAGTCAATCCCACATCTCAGTGTATGTTAAAGCTGCCTGTGTTTCAATTAAATGACATTACTCCTTCCAGGTGTTGCAATTTTTTTCCTGTAGTATATTATACATATTAGTCATAATGGACTGAATGGTCAGGTCACAAGATCCCCACGGACTCAGAGAAGATTGGAGACTCGAGTGGACAGGAGTCAAGTAGGAACTTCCCGGTAAGGCCATCTATTGTGTTCTTTAATAAACACAGACAGGAATAAATTATAAAGAAATATATTTCTAGTCTCATCTGCAAGTACATTTTCTTGCCCATGAGCAATTTCACTGTGCCGTTCTAGTCATTATGTTCAATAGAAACCTTTAATACTGAATATTAGGCTGACACTTTAGCAGTCATTATGCAAGCAAAAATTGAGTATTCCTTGGTATCGGCACAAAAAAAATGCTTTTTTGGTATCTTCAGACATCGAACATAGCGGCATCTGTTTCATATCAGTGTAATTACGAAAGCACTTCGCAACTTTGACATACTTAGAGAAAAAAATGGAAGACCGCTTTTGCTCAAGAGCATGTGTTTCGAAAACAAAATAACGTTGTCCAGTTAGAACCTCTGTAACCTTTGGTTGCTTAAGATTTCCTAAGCTTGTAGAGTACTTTCGTGAAAAGCAAATTAGAACAAAATAATAAATAAGCAGTTATTTTTCTCAGTAATCTACTTTTGAGTATGTAATCTTTGCTCTACCGAGCGAGAGATTCGTCATAATATAAATGACATGTAAATTAATTGCATAAATAGATGTCATACCTATCTAATCTTTTTTCCGGTTGCATTGAATTTCCTGTGAACAATTTAGTGGTTTGGTGGTGTTCTGTAAGTGATTTACTTTGGAGTGCGATTCACCATCATATTTAATAACCATAGGAAATTTAAGAGCATGTCCAGTTAGGCCCCGATCTAATGAAAATTAAAGTGGGGAGGGCGAAACAAGAAATCCGAGTGAAATGGGAGGAAAGGGGAGCAAGAACGAGCAGGAATGAACAGGAATGCCTTTCCGGTATATGTTTTCCCTTCCGTTTCAGTGGTCTTCAACGAATTTCTGAAGGGAAAAAAATACTCTATATATTTAATATTTTTTTCGCTCCTTTCTGTTTAATAGCATTTTCAAAAAAACGAGGCAAGCCCCTCTCAACCCATCCTAGATTAGGTCCTGTGGCCAACAAAAGAATCACGAAATCACAAGTACAGAAAATTTGCTCTTTTCAGTAGGGACGAATGAAACTTGGAAGCTGATCAAAATCGACTTTAACTAATACTATATATATATTTTTATATATATTATATGCATGTGGCCACTGTCTATGATTTACGTAGGTCCTTAACTACTAGAACGTTCTAAAGCACTAATCTCCAAAATGTTTTTCATCTATCACTTTTTCATCTATCAGCAAAAAACATTGAACGCACTCCTAATATGTATGAAGATATAAATAAATATATAAGTATATAAATTAAATATGGAAATAAACATAAAATTATAATTTAATGAGAACAGTGTGACTGAAGATATTTCATGATTTCTAAAAATCTTGGTTTCACATCTTGTGATACAACGATTCGAAGGTCCGGTCCTAAGTTCAGTTTATTTTGATATTTGATTTTAAAACTTGTTATAGCAGATCTATTAGATGTGGCCACTGCTACTACATCTAATAGATCTGTTAAGGGATGATCTAGCTAAGAGATGATCAAGTCTAAAGGACACATCTCACAGATTCGCAGATCCAAATGGGAAGAGTGCATCTTTGCTAAATCTGGGTACTCATTTTACAGTCCCATTCACCAATTATGCAGAGATTTCTGTTGAAATTCGGTTCGTAAAATTGTGTCTTCTCTGATTGACATCAGAATATTATTCTTGGATAGTGATATTCTTGGAGAGTATATTATAGAGTGATATTCTTGGATAGTGATATTCTTGGAGAGTATATTATAGAGTGATATTCTTGGAGAGTGATCAGAAGATGCTACATTTTTGCATTTTGTTTTTCAAATGGGTTCAAAATCCATTTAAATTCTTCACTAGGAAATTTTTTAGGTAGGTTTGAAACTTTTTTCCAATTTTTTTAAGTGTACAAATAAAAGAGTTCTTATTTGGCGACACATTTACATTGCTTTTGACAACAAAATCATATAACAATGGAAACATTTCCAAACATCCGTTTCCAAAATTCTCTCTATACGGCACGAGGTAACAGGCAACCATGCTCTCTCTCTACTCTCCCCACTATGTGCCCAGACATCTTTATGAAACTAAACAGAGTCATTATCAAAACAGATATATTAGCAAATACTTACTTTTCTATTTTCCTTCATATTGTTTGTCTGTAAATTAAACTCTTTTAAAAAAAAATGATAAATTACAATCGTAAATTTTCATCCTACCCCACTTTGGAGACCACTGATTTAAGTTCTTTTCGAATGCAAAAACTTTATATTTACAATTTTCTTTTTAAAAAATGAGTCTGGGATTAGCACAGTCGGGGCTCGTAATCTGATGTTCAGACATATCAGCAAAAATAAGTGATCATGTTTAGTTTCATAAAGATGTCTGAGCACACAATGGAAAGAGTAGAGAGAGCATGGTTGCCGGGTACCTCGTGCCATATAGAGAATTTTGAAAACTGATGTTTGAGTCCCAACTGGGCCAGCGATGTGAATTTTCTGTGCCAAACACTATTCTGCTCTCGGTATTAAAAACGGACACTAACGTGTGTGGAAATGCAGCCGTCCGTTAGATGGGACATTAGGCCGTATGCAGGAGTCATGCTCTATGCAAGTCAAAGAACATCCTGAACGACTTTGACGGAAGGTTTCCATCTGTCTCCTAACAATTGTCCAGTGGATTTCCTCCCTCAATCTCCTTTGAGCCTTTGAAGTCTTTCTGGCATTGCCATTTAGCCTATTTTATGCAAGAAAGTCTCTCTCAGACGTAAACGGACGTACAGTCGGTCAAAAAAGTATCCGAACACTAGGGTTGATTACAGAATTCAGAAAAAATATCTGCGAACGATTTTTTCAGAAATTAGTGATCTGGCAACCTTCGTGTCACGTGACACGAAGGTTTCCAGATCACTAATTTCTAAAAAAAACGTTGCCAGGTATTTTTTTCCGAATTTTGTAATCGACCATAGTGTTCGGATACTTTTTTGACCGACTGTACACCAATCCAAATTCCTTTATTGTTCTGTTGGATCGCAAATGCAGATATAAATACAAGGGCGAAACGTAATAAGTGTGTAGCACGTATTGAAAAACAGCATTCTACTATCCAAAAGAAGAAAACAAAATTTTCAATTTGTGATTAGACCGGCAAACATACTATCTCATCTACAGGTTAGAACACGTGACCATGCTGGGACTGGAACTCCAACAATCGTATCATCATCACGAACCAACGCGCTATCACTGCGCCACCAAGGCCCAAGGCAAAAAAAAATATATCCGGAAAAAGTTTATTCGAAAGTTATAGCATACAAATTATGTTTACAATGGTCGATTCATGTGGCATCTTTAAAGATGGATGCAGGCCTCGCCCATCGTGATAATGATCGTCGAACATGCTCAAAGATTTCTGGGGTGGTTTTAATTGTTTCATAGGCAATTTCAGTTATAGTTATAACATACTAGTTGTAAAACAACTAGTATGCTATAACGTTTCTGCACACAAGTTTATCTTACTTTTCGTTTTCTTCCTTTGTAACCAACAACGCATCCCTGAATTTACACTCTGTACATATAACTTAAATCAAATGACCATTAAATGTTTACATATTGAGTTGGGCCCTTGGTGCAATCTCCAAATACATATATGCTAGTCTGGATTTCTTACATATGACACTGACACAAAACAGATGTCACCTTCTTAACGTTTAGCAGAAGGCTAGGAGGAAAAGTTTTGAATTCCTTCTTACCACTTGCTGATTGCTTTTATTTTTACATTACGCAATTGTAACACATGCAACACAACTTTTACTTTCACTTCGATCGAGATTGGTCGGTGGGTGCAGCTAACAAGTAAGAGGCTGAGGGAGTGATTCACTCTTAAAAGCAAATTTCAAGTTTTTCTCTTTCGTAAAGCAAAACTCACTGTAACGAGTTGGGAGAAGTTGCAATCGACATATTTGCTCATTGAATAAGAAAATAATTTACGTTAAAATTGCTATCAACGAAATTTTTCCTGTTTTGAAATAATTGTAACGATGAATCAAAATAGTTTCATTCTATGCTTGGCGATCTTTTTCAATTTACTGATATTCGATCTTCAAGCAGAAGATTCGTGCATCCTGAGATATAACTCAGACGATAGCATTTTGAAATTAGTGGGATTTTTGGGTTGGGTTGGGTTGTTTTACCTCTGAGCGGCACTTTTTTGCACACCATGGGCTAAATGGCCAGGTCATATGGACCCCGAAGGCTCAGAGAAGGTTGGGGGAGGGGACCCACTGGAACAGCTGTTGGGAGACAGATGGTAGCCTCCCGTCAAGGCCATCCAGCGTGTTCTTTAACGTGCACAGGGTATGGCTCTCCCGCACACGGGGCCACGGCTTAACGTCCCATCCGACGGACGGCGGCCTTTCCAAGCCCATCGGTGTCCCCTACTGACCGTGGGCAGGGCGGGAAATTTTGCGGAGATAAATCTCAACGCTGACCCAGCTGGGACTCGAACCTGGGAACTACAGATTACGAGCCTGGAGCGCTACCGACTGAGCCACCCCCGCCCCAGTGGGATTTTTGGACTTTGCTGGAAGTCTTTTGCAGGAAGCAAAGACGGTCAGGTCTCAGTTTCATGGTGAGTCTTAATTAAGCTTCAAATCTTTCAAAATTTAATCTGTTGTGGTTGTTTTTTCCCAATATGCCACATCTATTTTTCAATTCTTCATCTGACTAAATAAAACTTTAATAATTAATTATTTGCAAATATTTATCATTTTATAATGTTAAGTTTTAATTTAATAAATAGCGTCAAATTAGTGCTTTTACAACATTTCCTCGTTGCAACCAGTGGTTACATCTATGCAGCAGAAATCAATCGATGCTTTCAGCACCTTTTGGTTTCTAGACCGTTACTTAAACCCTTATTTGACCTTGAATGTGACATCGGATATGAAAATTCCTGTTATTTTTAAGTTCTACAGCCTGGAATAGCCATATTCACCAATTTTAGCTCTCCGGCACCAATATGTCGAAATTTGATATTTCACCTTCAAGGACCTATTGTATCCCAATTTTCAAAATTTCATTTATCTACAACTCATTATCCCCAGGCATCAATTTTTCGCTCTCCAGCACCTGCAAATCCATATTTGACCTTTGACCTCAAACGACACATCCAAAATTTCACAACATGAGTGATCTCGAGTGAGATCTGCGACTCGAAATATCCCCAGGAACCGATTTTTAGCTCTCTAGCACCGGAAGACGAAAATTTGACCTTTGACCTCGAAGGAACTTCTGGTGCAGAACGAAGCATGCCTTCGTTCCGGAATACTTAAAAGCATCTAGTTGGGGAATGTTGGATTTATAAAAATTAGCCTACAGATTTGGAGGGTGAGTTGTCTAAGTTGGTAGAGTGCCAGGCACATAATCTGCAATTCCCTGGTTCGAATCCCATCTCGTTGTGATTTATCTCCGCTAAATGCTCTCGGTCAGAAAAGTGATACCGATGGACTTCTTGGAGCGGAGGTGGCTCAGTCGGTAGAGCGCCAGGCTCGTAATCTGTAGTTCCCAGGTTTGAGTCCCAGCTGGGTCAGCGTTGAGATTAATCTCCGCAAAACTCCCCGACCTGCCCATGATCAGTAGGGAAAAGCCTGATGTCACGTGACCCAGGGACATGACGTCAGAATCGGGGGGAGTGCATCAGCTTTCCGTCAGTGGAACTTATTTGTTTCTCTTCGCTGTGTGCGTTTTTTAAATAATTTAATTTCTTTAACTGAATTGAATCAAATGTAAAACAAATTATAATAAATGCGGATAAGCATTTCATTCTTGCAGGAAATATTTTGCACAGACATAAAAAAATCTCATTTCTCGATGTCAAAAATATTATCTAGATTAACTTAAACATTTTGTTATTAATTATGTTTAATTGTAAATTATATTTCTAAGAAAACGGAATACACTTGATTTTAAACTAAAATTTTATTTTTTTTTTATTTTGTCAAAAAATTTTGGAATGTAATATATCCGCAACATTACCATAAATAAATTATTTATTCTCAGGTTAGCAAAATATATTAATTCTACGTCAGATAAGGGTTAACAATCATAAATATCACACATACATTCTCTCACTAAAAGTATGCTTACATTCCACATAAAACTTTTAAATATCACATAGTTTAGAGGTTCTACATAGAACCGGCCAGGCCTAGCACCTAATGTCCGACCCCGCCTTCTCGTGGTGCAGACCGTTAGTACCTTTCAAAAGAGATACTCTCTTGTGGAAGTGAACGGAAGGGGAGGGCTGCCAGATTAGTGTGGCCTACTGATCTGGACAACTATGGCTACTTTTCTTTTTTTTTCTACCCTGCTGAGGAGTGGTCAACCACACAGGGTCCTAGTGCTGACCATATAAACCCACTGGACTGGACAGATATATGGCTCTAAGCTTGATTATGGATCCTGATTTTGCTGCACTGGTGGGCTTCTGTGGAGGGAAAATCTTCCGCTGTGTTTTCTGTTTGTTTGTGGGTTGACAGCCCCAAGTGAATAGATTCACAGGATATGTTTATCAGCTGGTGGATAATCCTGAGCAGAGGTCATCGCAGGCACCTGAACTCTTTGCTTCTATTGGCATCGTCAAATTCTACATTGGAGGAAGTCTCCCAGTGTAGATGGCTTCAGCCTTTAGTGGTGGGGGAACGGGTCTTTGCCCCATGTCTGCGATTAGGGGGCTGTTTGATATTGTCGGCATTCCCTCTCTCAATAAACATAGTTTCTTTAAACATCTCACTAACCATTTTCTCTCCATAGGTAGTTGGAATGTGAGGACTCTGCACAGAGCTTTTTCTCTTGATGTCCTCACACAAGAATTCTACCGTTATAATTTAGATATTCTCGGCTTGCAAGAGACCAGATGGACTGATAAAGGTCAGATTCTTAAAAATAATCTTAAATTTCTCTTTTCAGGGAGGGACGACAATAAGCATCACCAAGGCGTGGGTCTGCTTCTCAGCAGACACGCTAGCATTGCTCTTCTAGGATATGAGTGCATTAATGAAAGGTTTCTTACAGCAAAATTTCAGACAAGCGTTAAAGACTTGAATGTTATCTGCTGTTATGTCCCCACTGAGGATGCCGATGAGGATGAGAAGGATAGGTTTTATGAACAACTTCAGGATATTTTGAATTCTGTCAAGAAAGGAGATATTACCCTTGTTCTTGGTGACTTCAATGCCAAAGTTGGTACTGACTCTGACCTTTGGGGAGGAGTAATAGGCCCTTTTGGTATTGGTAGCTGCAATGGCAATGGGCAACGTCTCCTACAGGTAAGTAAACTCAATGGATTCAGAATAACTAACACTTATTACAAACACTGCGACATACATAAGTATATATGGGTTTCACCTGATGGGCTGCATAAGAATATGATTGATTACATATTAATTAACAGCAAATGGGCTAGTTCTGTTAGGAATACCAGGGCATATAGGGGAGCTGAAATTGGATCTGACCATTACCTTGTTAAAAGTGTGTTGCAACTTAAACTTAAAAAGTGTTGTGCTAGGGTTAAAAAATTTATTTTTAATACTGAAGCTCTGAAAGATCCAGTTATAGCCAAAGCTTACCATGATAGGTTACTTAGTCATTATGACAGTCATCGTTTGCTTACTACTGAAGTTGAGGAAGAATGGGATCATTTTAAACAGGCTTCTTTGGATACTAACAGTACTCTTTTAGGAAAAAAGGAGCAGAAGAGGCAAAATTATCTGAGTGATAAGGCACTGAGCTTATTTCGGAAAGAAAGAACTGCAGGAATGCCCTTAATCAATATCCTACTAGTCCTAATAGAAAGCATTACAGAGACCTTAATACACTTGTAAAGGATCAGTTAGCTGCTGATAAGAATCTTTGGCTTGATGGTTTGGCTGACAAAGCTGAGGAAGCAGTTAGACAGCACAACAGCAGAGAGCTGTACCAGATAATTAATGTTTTGTGTGGTAGAAAACGGACAGGCATACAAGGATTGAAGGATAAACAAGGTAAGGTTATAGAAGGGGAGGATTCTGTCATGGCTAGGTGGGCTGAGCATTTCAGTGATGTTCTAAACAATGTAGTTAGTTCTACTCCCATTGTTTGCAATGATGATAGATGCATTGGTGGCTTTAATGTTGGCCCTGTAACACAATCTGAAGTTATTTTGGCTGTTTCTAAACTTAAACTTCATAAATCCCCAGGGGTAGATGAAATTACTACAGAAATGCTCAGAGCTGGGAATGTTTGGTTACCATTTGGATGACTGAAATTCTGAATATATTTTATGATAAAGGCATGGTTCCTAAGGATTTTACCAGAGCTATTGTTATCCCTATTTTCAAAAAAGGTGATCGCAGTTGTATAGGGGTATCAGCCTACTGTATAGGGTATCAGATAACTATAGGGGTATCAGCCTACTCTCTGTTCCAGGTAAAGATCTTTCCATGATTGTGCTTAATAGAATTAAGAATCTGGTTCACAGTCAATTGCGTGATGAGCAATGTGGATTCAGAAGTGGTAGGGGATGTGTGGATCATATATTTTCACTTAGGCAGATTCTTGGGAAATGTTTAGAGTTTCAGAAACCTTTGGTTGCTAGCTTTGTTGATTTCAAAAAGGCTTTCGACTCTGTTGATCGTCATAATTTGTGGTTGATTGTGAGATCATATGGTATACCAGACAAGTTAGTTAACATTATGAAAGCTCTCTATAATAACACTGAGTCGTGTGTGAGAGTTGGTAAGACTTGTAGCAATTGGTTTAGCATTACTTCTGGTGTTCGACAAGGGTGCATTTTGTCTCCTTTTCTCTTTAGCTTGGTTATTGATTATGTTATGCGAAATTCACTTCAAGGGAAAGATTTTGGCCTTAAATGGGCTGGAGATACGAACGTTTCTGATTTAGATTATGCTGATGATTTAGCCCTTTTGGCAAATGATGTTGATGAGATGAACTCTTTCATTCGAGCTGTTGATGAGACTGGTAGTAGAGTAGATTTGGTTATAAACAGAGAGAAAACTAAAGTGATGAAAATAGTCAGGCAGGCTGTGATTCAGTTAATCTGAATGGTTGCAGTCTTGAGCAGGTGTCACAGTTTAATTATCTTGGGAGCTATGTAACAGATAATGGTGATGTGCGGCATGAGATTAACAGACGAATAGGGATTGCTGCCGGGACTTTTAAGAACCTATGGAGAGTGTGAAGAAATAGGCGTATACACCTAAAGTTGGTTGGTTGGTTGGGGTTTTTTGGCGCAATAGCAACTAAGGCTATATTGCGCCAAACAAACGATTAAAAGGGTAAAAGACATGAAACCCACAACCAAATTTAAAAGAGACACAAACAACACAGCATAGAAACGAGATATTTTCATTTAGGCAGATTCTTGGGAACAACAAACTTTTAATCAAAGAAAACAACAAGTGTAAAATCAACAATAACAAGGGGTGTATAGGACCCATGGAAAAAACAGGTAAAAATCCACTAAAAAAGAGAAAATTCATAAAGGAGTATAATATCCGGTAAAGCGTAAAAATTCGAAAAGAGTAGTTAAAAGTGAATCATCGGATAAAAGATGTCCGAGTGTAAGGGGCTCGGACGTAAAATCGTGAAAGGTAAAAAACAAACGTCGGTCAAGGTTAAAAGCTGGACAATAAATTAAAATATGTTTAACTGTTAAAATGGTGTCACAAAACTCGCACTTAGATACTGCGTCCGCCTTAAGAAGAAAAGAGTGGGTTAAAAACGAGTGACCTAAGCGGAGCCGAGCAAGGACAACTTCCTCCTTACGATTCCTGCGAAAACAAGACTGCCACGGTTTGACAATGGGCTTGATCTCGAAGAGCTTGTTAGCAACCTGTTCAGACCAAGATCTCTGCCACTGTGCCCGGAGCTCGATGGTGAAACGCTGCCGGAAATCCACATATGGAACCGGCAACGGAGAGTCAGACAGGGGCGTGGCTGACCTGGCAGCAGAATCTGCCAAATCGTTGCCCCTGATTCCGACATGACCGGGCACCCAACAGAAGAGAATCGTGGTGGTGGCTGCCAGACGATGGAGCTGCTGGCGGATCTTGGTGAGAACAGGGTGAGGCCGATGCCTCACCGAGATCAAAGCCTGTAGCGAGCTAAGCGAGTCGGTGTAAAGCACACACCGACGATGATGCTTAGCTGCTATATGGTCCAAGGCAATGCTGATAGCATGCAACTCAGCAGTGAAGATGGAACACTGCTGTGGAATCTGGTCTGCAATGATTACATCACAGCAGACCATGGCTGAACCCACAGAAGTGCCGGACTTCGAGCCATCTGTGAAGACGGGCAAGAAGTCCGGGTGCGCAGCACGATGGCTGGCAAAGCGTTGCCGGTACACACAGTCAGGTGTAAAGGCCTTCCCCGTCCTGCACAGGGAAAAATCGCAGGAAGGGGAAACAGCGAGCCAAGGTGGAAGTGGCTCAGCTGTCGACTGTGCGATGCTATCGAGACTGGTATTGATGTCTCGCAGGTAACCTCGGACACGCAAACCGAAAGGACGAATGGCAGTCGGCCGATTCTGGTATAACATTTCCCACCTGGGACTGAAAACGCAGTCCCAAGTGGGTTGGCCTGGCAGGGATTGCAATTTTGATGCATACTGCAGGGACAACTGCTGACGGCGAAGAGATAAAGATGGTTCATCGGTCTCAACGTAAAGACTCTGGACCGGTGAAGTGCGGAAGGCCCCCGTGCACACATGGAGGGCCTGATGATGGAGTGGGTCCAGCACCTTCACCACCGAATCCCGGGTGGAGTCATACACCTGGGATCCGTAGTCCAGTTTCGACCGGAGAAGTGCACGGTAAAGGCGGAGCAAAGAACATTGGTCCGCCCCCCAAGAGAGGGAGGAGAGGACCTTGATGATGTTCAATGCCCGCGTGCACTTGGACCTGAGATGTCGAATATGTATTGAAAAGGTCAATTTCCGGTCGAAGATGAGACCGAGAAACTTGGTCTCCGCCACAACTGGAATGATGTTACCCCCGAGCCGCAGCTCGGGGTCCAGATGAAGATTACACTTGCGACAAAAGTGCACACAAGCGGTCTTCTGTGGGGAGAACAGGAACCCATTGGCCGTCGCCCAAACCGAGAGATTGTTCAGGGCAGTTTGCAGTTGTCGTTCAATGACCCTCATGCTGGACGATGAGCAAAAGATGCTAAAGTCATCAACATAGAGGGCATTGCCTACAGTCGGAGGAAGTTGCCGTGTAATGGAATTGATCTTGACAGCGAAAAGCGTAACACTCAGGACGCAGCCTTGAGGCACCCCCTGTTCTTGGGGGAAAGGCCTGCGATAGAGTGTTGCCGACACGGACTCGAAAAACACGAGAAGATAAAAAGTTCGCGATGAAGATCGGCATGTGACCTCGCAAGCCGAAGCTGTGAAGGTCACGAAGAATGCCGAATCTCCATGCCGTGTCGTACGCTTTTTCGATGTCGAAGAAAACTGACACCAGGCGCTCTCGTCGTAAAAAAGAATTCCTGATCGCCGATTCGAGGCGGATCAGGTGGTCTAAAGTAGACCGGTGCCTGCGAAAGCCACACTGGGTGTTGGAAAGAAGGCCGTGATGTTCCAAATACCAGGCCAGCCTGGTATTTACCATCCTTTCCAACACCTTGCAGACGCAGCTCGTCAACGCAATTGGACGATAATTGGAAGGAATCTTGGGATCTTTGCCTGGCTTAGGGAAGGCCAAGACGATGGCCTCCTGCCAGGAGTCCGGAAACTGCTCCTCGATGAAAATACGGTTGAAGAGTGGGAGCAGTCGATCCTTACTCGATGGTGAGAGATGTTGGAGCATGGCATAATGGACATTGTCTGGCCCCACAGCAGATGCACGAGAAGTGTGCAGAGCACGGCGAAGCTCCTCCGCTGTGAATGGCCTGTTGTAAGACTCCAGGCCATTCGAATGGAAGGACAGCGGAGAGCGCTCGGCCCTGCTCTTCTGGGCCAGAAACTCGGGGGAGTAGGAGGACAGAGAAGAGATGGTGGAGAATGACTCCCCCAGAATGTCGGCAATTGCTCGAGGCTCAGCAATTGCCTGTCCATTCTGCTCCAGGATCGATAATGAGTGGGACGTGTATTTCCCACCCATCTTCCGGACCTTATCCCACACGACCTTAGAACTGGTCGTGCGGGTGATAGAAGATATATATTTCATCCAAGATTCCTTCTGGCTCTGGCGCCGGATGAAACGGGCTTTCGCCCTGGCGCGTTTGAATGCTTCGAGGTTGGGGGACGTCGGATATCTCCGAAACACCCCCCAAGCCTTGTTCTGAGCCTTACGAGCTGCGGTGCAGTCGGGATTCCACCACGGTTTTGGGAACCGTGGAAACCGAGTCGAGGTCTGAGGAATAGTAGAGGCAGCTGCATGGACGATGCAGTCCGTCAACTCCGCCACTGCAACATTGATGGGCTCCTGGCTGACAGAGTGCTCATCGAGCTCAGACAAGAGCTCGAAGCCACTCTAATCAGCCCGATCAAGCCTCCACCAGGAGACACGCGAAGGGCTGCAAGGCCCCCCACGAGAGATGGTACACACCACGGGGAGGTGATCGCTTCCGTAGGGATTGTCCTCAACCTCCCATGTAAAGAGTGGAAGGATCGAGGAGGAGCAGATGGTGAGGTCAATGGCAGTGAATGTGCGGGTTGGGGTGTGAAAGTAGGTACTGACACCGGTGTTCAACAGGGAGAGCGATGGATCCAGGAGACACTGCTCCAAGACCCGGTCTCTCCCGTTGGTGTCAGCACTGCCCCAGTGCGGACTGTGGCCGTTGAAGTCCCCCATGATGAGGAAGGGGGACGGCAGCTGCGAGACGAGGTCATCAAGGTCATCCCGGAAAACGATGCTTCCGGGTGGGAGATAGGCAGAACAGACAGTCAACGAAAATCCCACAAAGAGGCGGATGGCAACCGCCTCTAAATGTGTGGTGAGGGGAATGACCTGGAATGGAGAATGGTTGCTCACGAGGATGGCAACACCCCCGTGAGCTGGACCATCTACATCCCGGTCCCGGCGAACGAGAGAAAAGTGCCGGATAGTGGGATTGTTGGCTGTCTCCAAGAATGTCTCCTGAAGGTACACGCAAAGGGGTTGGTGTGCCCTCAGGAGGACCTTGATGTCGTCAATATTCCTCTGGAATCCACGACAGTTCCATTGAAGGAGTGTGGCCATCTCAGGTCTTAGAAGAAGTGGCTGACGACTTGCGATTTATTTTAACCGTCGCCAGCGACGGTTTTGGAAAATTAGGGCGGTCCGTGTCCATGTCCTCGGAGTCGTCCGAGCAACATGGATCAGAGACCGCCGAACGAGGAGGTAAAATTTTCTTTTTGGGCCCCGGCGGGGGCCCCTTGGGTTTCGTAGGTCTTGCTGTCTGTGGGCGGGGTGGAGGGGGCCTTCCGGAGGTGGATGTGGAAGGCACAGACACAGGAATAGAAACCGGTGTCGATGTCGAGATGGACACCGACGTCGGCTTCGCCTGTGTCAAGAGGTACTTGGCAGCAGGCGAGAATGATTCAGCAGGTGGAACGCTGATGTCTGTCTGCACCGCCACGGAAGCCAACTTAACGATGGGCTTTCCGACAACCGCACCGGCATAGGACACCTTGCCAGGTGGGGCAGGCGGTGCAGCAAGCTTTCTCACCTCTGGATAGCTGATGTTGTGGAGGGTCTTCAGGCGCTGTACCTCTTTCTCCTCCAGCCACTTCGGACAGTCGCGGGAGTACGCCGGATGTTCACCACGGCAGTTTACACAGCATGCCTTTTCTGCTGTGCAGTCAGGTTCAAGGTGATCCTGACTGCCACAACGAGCACAGGTGGGCTTGCCCCGGCATGCGGTGCGGGCATGGCCAAACCTCTGGCATTGAAAGCAACGCAGAGGATTGGGGATAAATGGCCGCACCTCGCAGTGTAAGTATCCTGCCTTGATGGAAGTAGGCAGGCGTGGTGTGTTGAAAGTTAGAATAAGTACCCGGCTGGGCTCTAACTTTCCATTACGGCGTGAAGAAACCCGGTGGACTGCGATCACTCCCTGGGCCGAAAGCTCTGAGAGGATTTCCTCCTCAGAAACCTTGAGGAGGCCCCACTCAGAGATCACACCCCAGGAGGAATTGAGCGTCTTGTGCGGAGTGACTTCGACAGCCACTCCACCAATCGCTGTAACCTTTAATAGAAGCTCCGAATGCTTGGAGCATGCAGTTTCCACCTGCAAGTCACCAGATCTTAGGCCCCTGACAGATTTCGGCTCTCCTGCAAGACCTTGCAAACCCTTGTTTATAAAAAAGGGGGACATGTCCCCAAGAACCTGGTCACCCGTAGAGTGGATGATCAGGAACTTCGGAGACGGAGACACACACGAAGACGAAGGCAAAGACAAAGAAGTTGGGGGTTCATGGCGAGCCCTCTTGGCGGCATTGACCGATGAATTTTGAGTTGTGGAACTCATGTTTGTTGTAGAAAATTCAGTGCCCGTTGTCCCCACCCACCATGGAGTCCAACAAGGAGACGCTCAGTTGGGCGCCAGGGCTGCCCGGGCACCATACCCACACAGCCAGTGAGCCAAGCCCTTACTACAAAACAAAAAGGAAAAGGAAAAGAGAAATGGTGGGAAACTCGTCGGAGTTCCCACAAAAGAAAAGAAGGAACAAAGCAATAAAGTGTGAGGCAAGAGCTGGCCTCACAAAAGAAAGAAAACTACAAAATTAGTAAATGTGTGGGGAAACTCGCAAACCGTTGTCCGGACGGTGGACAAGGTTACTCACCGATCTGCATAGTTGACCCTAGCAGGACCAGCCCACCAGCCGATTGATCCTGAGGGGGCTGCCCCAGGACCTCCCGTTTACCTGAAGCAGAGGCCAAAGCAGTGTATAGCAGCGGCCCCGGAAGTCGCTGCCCAGCCCCGCGACAGACAGGCTCCCCAATGGCAAAACGGCCAAAGGGGACCCCACCAGTCATGAGCTGGGGAGAGAAGACGGGGACCCCTGAGCAACTGCCAGGATCCACCTTTCCAGGGACATGGGTCTCCGCGCACGGCAAACACGCGGGCGAGCGTTTAGGACCCTGTGAAGGTAACCGAGCCAGCGGAACCTTCACAGGGTGGTCCCCTCACCATGGACAGGCTCTCGCATCGAGGGGTATACACCTAAAGACTGAAATTAGACTGTATAATAGTTTGGTTCTTTCTAGGGTTAGTTATGGTAGTGAAACCTGGACACTTTGTAACAAGATAACAGGAAACTAGATGCTTTTGATTCCAGATGCTTACGCAGTATCTTGGGCATTAGGTGGTTCAACTTTGTAACTAATGATGAGGTTAGGCAAAGGAGTTTGCAACCTCCTTTAAGCAGCATATTGTGCAGAGAGAGACTCCGTTGGTTTGGCCATGTTGCCCGTATGAATAATTATAGATTGGCGAATAGGGTTATGAATAGTGTGCCTAAAGGCCTCAGAAAGAAGGGGAGACCTAGGATGCGGTGGGCAGACAATGTCAAACAGGACCTTGTTAGAATTGGTGTACAGTGGCCGGATGCAGCAAATGTGCTTGGAGAATTAAACTGCGTGGTCTGGTTGGACCTCCGTAGCCCATGGCTGCTTGAGGATGATGATGATGATGATAATGATTTATCTATAAAACAGAATAAATAAATAGCACCTATACTAAAGACAAAGGAAGAGAGGAGCGTGATATCAATGGCGTGCATGCAACGCAGGCCGTACAAACGTATATACAAGCTTCGCTCTTCGACTGGCCTATGAGGCCGAAAATGATGGTTTTCAGCACAGAAAGTTTTCCATTTTAAGTCTCTTGTGCATCCTTATACTTCGTTGTTTTGATTTCTTGCCCTTAGGAGCCCGCCATATTTAAGGTGGTTTACTTTACTTATGTTTTACACTGATGCCAATTATGCACATGCTCAGATGGAGGAGGTTATGGATACATTTGTACCTGGTACTCCATAGACGATCTACGACTGGCCTCTACTCTGAGAGGCCTCTGATGGCACAACGCAAATCACGTGACATCAGGCTTTCACTTAAGACGGCGCAGAAGAACCATTCCCTGTTAAGATACGTTAAAGAACACGCTGTGTGGCCTTCCACTTGTTTCCTAGAAGTTTCCCAGTCACTGGAAGGGGTTCCACTAAACGTTTTTTGAGTTGGTGGAAGGAGTTGTGACCTGGCCCCTTTAGAACATTGTGTATAAAGAAAAGTGCTGCTCAAAGGTAAACCAACCCAACAATTCTGGGCCTTAAGAGCTTCAAGTACAGACGGCATTTCAACAACATATGCAAAAAGCTGCTGGACAATAACATGTGATCGTCACCCCTTCGGCATTGATGGTTTCTTAGCTGACTGAGTAAGGCTGAATTGTTTTACGTTTGAGCGGCACTTTTTTGCACACCACGGGCTAAATGGCGAGGTCACAATGACCCTGAAGGCTCAGAGAAGGTTGGGGGAGGGGACCCACTGGAACAGCTGTTAGGAGACAGATGGTAGCCTCCCATCAAGACCATTCAGCGTGTTATTTAACGTGCACAGGGTATGGCTCTCCCGCACACGGGGCCACGACTTAACGTCCCATCCGACGGACGGCTTCCTTTCCAAGCTCATTGGTGTCTCCTACTGACCGTGAGCAAGGCAGGGTATTTTGTGGAGATAAATCTCAACGCTAACCCAGCTGGGACTCGAACCTGGGAACTATAGATTACGAGCCTGGTGCGCTATCGACTGAGCCACCCCAGCCCCAACTGAGTAAGGTTGAAGTGGCAGAGAAGATCCTGCCAGAAGTTCAAAACTACTCCAGTCAGTCGGATTCACCTTGCATTGTAATACATACGAAGGCTCTGAAGCCCCTCCGAGAAAGACATTAAATATCACGCGGAGATTACTTCCTTAAGTGTGGTTTTCGTTTTAGAAGGATCCAGGAGCATCAGATAATAACTTTGAAAGTGCGATTACGAGAGTTGTTCTACGTGAATTTTTCATTTTCACTTAGAACTGTTTCGAGCTGCCTTCATCTTCCTAGTCTGACATTCTGGCGCCATGAGGAGGATTATCTCGGCGGAGAATTCCGTTTGAAGCACCGCATAGCAGGACGAAATCATTTACCAGCCTTCCTGCCAGTTTAATCCAAGAAACTTGTACAAAAGGAGGCGCCCTCTCATCCATGCAAAGCCTCAGTCAGAGTAGCATCTGGCGCCAAGTCTGAGACTCTGACACTGCAATACCAGATTCCCGGAAGGATCCCCTGAACCACTGCTCAACGGTTCCCACAAACGGACAGCCACGTGGTTTCAGGACAAGAACATCGCATCGATAACTGTCTATTTTCGTCCCTTACCACCACCATCCCCTAGCAGAGAGAATTGCGGGGACCAATCAAACTGTTTGGATAGTGGCCCTTTGTGTGTTCAAGAGAGAAAGGACACACATCAGCAATCTAGACTTGCAGAGAGAGGAGGCAGATAAGTCCTGGAGAGTGGATAGATAATAGTGGTGAACAGTGAGCACCAACTTCATAGTTTAGAGAGGTGATCACGATCAGTGCCGGACTGGGTCTAAAAATACTGGTTGCCAGAAGACAAAGGGGGCCCACTCAGAACTATAAGACTATTATTTTTAACATATTGTCTAATGTTTAAGGGGGCCCACGGGGCCCACTTGCCATCGGGCAAGCTGACACCCTGGCCAGTCCGCCACTGATCACGATAGTGAGTCGAGTTGAACGTTTCCAATAAAGAAAGTTTGCTCAGTTTCAGTGTAGGCAGGACAGAGGCAGAAGATGTACTGTGGAAATTATCGTAAGTTACTAACATCAAAAAATGTGTTTTAAAAATGGAATAACTCTGTAAATAAAATGTTTTGTATTTGTTAAAAAACCATACCTGCCCTTGGTTACTTCTTTTGTGCGGGAGGATAGAGGATATCTGTTCCCCAGTGTGATGTTGTTTCTTCGTTTGTTTGTCTATTGGGACCACTTAGGAATGTCCCCTCGGTTCGATCGCAATACGCGACGGGCGAAAGAGTTTTTCAGATCAAAAATCAAAGATTTTATCACAATTGTAGGGACTCAATACTGAGGCTCCTCCCCAATAAATTGGTTCAACTTCAGCCTTTACTTAAAAATAACAATTATTTATTGAACCTTCCAAACATGCTTGATAGACAAGGACATATGCTCAATTACATAGCATTACATCAACACCAGCTTTCTATGCCTGTTCAGCTGTGTTCACAGAGCCCAATGCCGTTATTACCAGTCGGCATTTCCCAGCTTTACCATTTCACGTCTTTTCGCTTTCGTCCTACGACTGGCTCTCCTCTTTCTCGTTGCCAAACCCTTTCTTCCTTTCTCTCTCCACTCCGGACCATCTGGGGCGTCCGCGAGCAGTGGGGTGACCTCCGTCCCCTCCGGGCACTGCTACTTCAATTACTTCTCCAGATGCTGGGACAGAGGGCCTCCCACGTAGCATATGCCTATTTTGGTGAAATCCAAAATAACATTCAAAACTCGAACAAAAAAAAAATATTTAAAATGGTCTCTAGCCTGACACCCAGTATGACATTGGATTAAGTGTTTTGAAGAAGGAACAACGTGATGTATAAAAAAAGATCACAGCTAAAATAAATACGGAGCGGGGGATTATATATATCAATTAAAATTCTAACCCCCGGTAAACAGAGTGAAGATATTTATGGCACCGGTGTTCAACAAGGAAAGCGAGGGATCCCCAAGCACGAGTACGTGACCTCCCCCCCCCCTCCCACTGGTGATTGAACTATTCGAATACGTCGCTTAAGTTCACCACGAGAAAAAGGGAGACAATACTTGCGAGAGGAAATCGTGAACGTCATCGTAGAAAATATCATTTCCAACTGGAAGATAGCTGGAACAGATTGTAAACAAGAATTCCACAAAGAGGCAAATGGCAAACTGCCTCTAAAATGATTTTGGGAAATATGGCTTGGAATCTTAGTATGACATGTCCTTGTATGAGAAGGCCTGTAAAAGATAGTTGTAAAACGATAGTTATAAAAAGATAGTTTTAAAAAATTAAAAACTGTAAAAATAGCTGTGAAGATAGTGTAAAAGAAAGGAGGAGTTTCTAGGGTTGGGTTGTTTTACCTCTGAGCGGCACTTTTTTGCACACCATGGGCTAAATGGCCAGGTCACATGGACCCCGAAGGCTCAGAGAAGGTTGGGGGAGGGGACCCACTGGAACAGCTGTTGGGAGACAGATGGTAGCCTCCCGTCAAGGCCATCCAGTGTGTTCTTTAACGTGCACAGGGTATGGCTCTCCCGTACACGGAGCCACGGCTTAACGTCCCATCCGACGGACGGCGGCCTTTCCAAGCCCATCGGTGTCCCTACTGACCGTGGGCAGGGCGGGGAATTTTGCGGAGATAAATCTCAACGCTGACCCAGCTGGGACTCGAACCTGGGAACTACAGGGAGTTTCTAGGATTCTTCTCTGTGTTGCAATGAAATAAATGAAATGGTTGACTTTTAAAATGTTACTCACTACCTAAACATAAACAGTAGTTAAGATAAAATCTCATTCTTACTTCATTTCATGTTTTGGTTAGATTCAAGCAGAAAAATCAACGACATAGATCAAAGCAGCATCACATGTCCAAAGTATCCAGTAGATTGCGAAGAGCTTCTTCAGTGTGATTATAACAAGAGTGGAACTTACAAAATATGGCCGAGGAATCGTTTAAGTACTGGTAGTCTAAATGTGTTCTGCGATATGACAACTGATGGTGGTGGATGGACGGTAAGTGCTGCATTCATATCGTTATCAGATAATGTGTAGTTTCAGTACTGGCACTTTAAATTCATTATGCACATATGAACGATTAATGAAGATGGGTTTAACGTCATTAACTTGGATTTTAATCAAGGAGTCGTTTGTTTGATGACAGTGTAAATATATATTGCAATATGACAATTGAGGTGAGCAGATAAAAAATATGTCATGCACATGGCTCCTGACTAAGGATTCGTTTCGTTCTTGGAATAGGGCAGTGGCGCACCCAGGGGGAGGGGGCAAGGGACCCTGGCACCTCCCAAAGAAGAAGGAAAAAAAAACACTAGAAAATTTTTCCAAAAATCTTTTTTCTAATTAAAATTCATTTTTTTTATATTTATGTTGTGTTGCGTCTTCTATTTCTATACTACTTATGAATTAGTGGTCACATAAGGTGAGAATACCCTATAGCTCTCGAGAATCACGGCCGCCGTGAACACAAGGCGAACGAATCGGGCGGACCGAGCGCTACTTCGTTTGCCCTAGCCAGGCCAGTGGGCCCCTCGCCCCCCCCCCCCCAAGATTAATTCCTGAGTGCGTCACTGGTATAGGGTATCCCATTAATGGCAGATAATCTCGCCATATATAGACCCGTCATCGAAAACTGCATACCAAATGTTGTAAGATAATTTGGCTTGATCAACATCCTTAATCTATTGCCTCTGAGAGGCACTTTTTTTGCACACAATGGGCTAAATGGCCAGGAAGACTCCAAGGATTCAGAGAGGGTTGAGGGAAGGGACCCAGTAGATAGCTGTTGGTAGACAGATGGTAGCCTTCTGTCAAGGCCATCCAGATTGTTCTTTAACAAACACAGGGTATGGCTCTCCAGTAAACAGGGCCGTGGCTATACGTCTCAACCAAGAGACCGCGGCCTTTCCAAGTATATCAGTGCCTCTACTGACCGATAGCAGGGGAGCAGGGCGGGGAATTTTGCGGAGATAATGTGCATGCAATGGACTAAATTACCAGGTCATAAAACCCTAAAGGCTCAGAGCCAATTTTTGCCAAGATTGGGTTGAGGAAGGTAATGCACTGAACAGCTGTTAGGAGACATATGGAATCCTCCCGTCAAGGACATTCAGCATGTTCTTTAACGTGCACTGGTATGAATCTCCTGCACATAAGACCTTGGCTAAACGTACTATCCATGAGACGGTGACAGACATCGTTGGTAGGAGACATGGCATCGGTGATCTTTCCGAGACCATCGATATGTCCTTTAACAACAAAAGTAGGGTGGGGATTTGCAGAGAGAAATCTCAACGTTGGCACGCCAGGCTCGTAATCTGTAGTTCCCAGGTTCGAGTCCCAGCTGGGTCAGCGTTGAGATTTATCTCCGCAAAATTTCCCCGCCCTGCACACGATCAGTAGGGGACACCGATGGGTTTGAAAAGGCAGCCGTCCGTCGGATGGGACGTTAAGCCGTGGCTCCGTGTGCGGGAGAGCCATACCCTGTGCACGTTAAAGAACACGCTGGATGGCCTTGACGGGAGGCTACCATCTGTCTCCCAACAGCTGTTCCAGTGGGTCCCCTCCCCCAACCTTCCCTGAGCCTTCGGGGTCCTTGTGGCCTGGCCATTTAGCCCATGGTGTGCAAAAAAGTGCCGCTCAGAGGTAAAACAACCCAACCAACCCAACTCAAGGTTGGCACACTTGGAACTTGAGCTTTGGGTACTGAAGTTTACGGGACTGGTTCGAGATATGCTATAAATTAACATGGGAGGAGATTACTTTCATACTGATCATATTCTCCCTCTCGTGAGAAGAAGAACTGAAGACGAGCAGATGGAACGACCAATGGCAGTGAAAATGAGGGTTGGGGAAGGAAAATACCGTATTCGCTCGATTATAAGACGAGGTAATTTTCAATGATAGCAACAGTAAAGTAGTGGTTGGCTTATATTCGAGCCTCTGAAATAAGTATCTGATTTTAAGGTGAGGTGTTTTTGTGTACCCAACACGTTTTCATTTGATTTTCAAGCTATATGTAATATAACATGAAATAATAAATAAATACCCCCTCACAGCTGCTTGCCAAAGAGGTCTGACAGGAGCCTGTCAGTTTATACGCCATAGTAGAAGGTTTGTGAGGATGGCAGGACCTCAACAGAAAAACAACCATGCCTTAACCGGAGCTCGAACCTAGGGCCCTTAGACCAATAGCCAAGCAGGCTAATCACTCGGCCATGGGGCGATCTAATATAACATATGTGGACAATTTATTACTGAAATGCAAATATTGTGAAAGTCATCAGAGTAGATATTTGTTTACAAATCCGTCCTTCTTCGGATAATTAACCGCATTTTTACAGTCACTCAAAAAAAATATCCGAACACTATGGTTGATTACAGAATTCAGAAATATATCTGGCAACGATTTTTTTAGAAATTAGTGATCTGGCAACCTTCGTGTCACGTGACACGAAGGTTGCCAGATCACTAATTGTGATTTAGAGTGATCTAAATCACACCAAGTGAGAGTTACCAAGTAATTGTGATTTAGAGTGATCTAAATCACAATTACTAATTGGTGTGATCTAAATCACACCAATTAGTGATCTAAATCACACCAAGTGTGATTTAGATCACTAATTTCTAAAAAAATCGTTGCCAGATATTTTTTCTGAATTCTGTAATCAACCATAGTGTTCGGATGTTTTTTTGAGTGACTGTACTCGACCTTTTTTTTCTTTTTTTGGAAATCCATTTGAAAAAAATGGAGTTTGCCTAATTTTTCGAGTCGAGGTGTTAGTACGATACAGACGTATTGCCACCGTTTTTCAACAAGTAGAGCGATGGATTCCAAAACCAGACTCAAGGACCGGGCTTTTTCCATTTGGCGAGAGAATTGTATCAAAGAGACAGAATCCGTTGAAGTCTCCAATGGAAGAAAGTGGCGCAACAGCTGCGAGACGAGATCAGCAAGGTTGATCTTGAAGATGGTATTTCCAGATATCAGGTAGACTGAACTGACATTCAACGAAATTCCCAAAAAGAGGCGAATAGCAGCCGCCTCTTAGGGGATGATGAGAGGCATGTTTTGGAATGGAGAATGGTAGCTCACTAGAATGGCATCTGTCAGCAATACCGTCTCTTTTCCTATTATAGCAAACTGCATAAAAATACCGAATAATGGACCTGTCGACTGCCTGAAAATACCGTAATTATGTCTCTCGTAGGCAGACACAGTGGACTGGTGCGTCAGTAGAACCATGATGTCGTCTAGATCAATGTTTCTAACATTATTGATTTCTTGCCGCAGCAAACTCTCAGTATATAATTCCGTGGCCCTCTAGCAACTGTTTACAATATTATAGTAATATTTTTCTCTACTATTTTTATTTCTTGGTAAGTAGCTAATAAATGGCTAAGTTTTGCAGTAATGGTGACGTCATTTCTGCCACCTCTCGATAAATTTAGTATGCTTTCTTTTTCTGAATAAATATGTTTTTTGTTTTTCCTGATATTTTATCGCCCTATTGAATTTAGCGCGCTTGGCTACTGATCCAAGGGACCTGGGTTCGAGCCACGGATTAAGGCATGGATGTGTGTGTCGTTTTTCTGCTGAGGTTCTGCCATCCTCTCAGATCCTTCTACTATGGCATACAAACTGACAGGCTCCTGTCAGACCTCTGTGGCAAGCAGCTGCTTGAGGGGGCATTTATTATTTTTTATTTATTGAATTTTCAAAATAAGTTCATTGTTCAATATAATGACTTAAGTTGAAAAATCCTGGTCTTGATTTCTGTAGAATCGATGACGTTTCTTTTCTGTAAGAGAGTGGCTATCTCAAATTTTTGTATATTTGACACACAAAGATTTACGATTCAAAATCACCTTCGGAGACGATTACTTTTTTAAATAAGGGTGACTTGTGTCCATGTCGTCAGAAGCATTCGACAGATACGGATCAGAGACCACCATGGGAAGAGAAAGGATATTCTATATCTACCCCAAACGTTAAAGCAGATACCGACTTCGGTTTCGCCTGCTCCAAGAGATATTTCCATTCAGACCGAAAAGACTCAAAAGATTGATTAGAGCAGGGGCTCTCGACGTGAGGTACGCGGTAAAAATTTTTGTGTTACGCCATGAGAGCTCAAAGGTCGCTAGATCTAGTAAGAAAGTTGCTAAGTTGGCATTATTGTACTATAACTGTAGTTTTATATACCTATATAATGGTTACGTCAGTTACATACACATTTCCAGAAGGTACGTAAAACATAAAAGGTTGAGAACCACTGGATTAGAGTCTTCGCCTCCACAGATGATTCCACAACTGTATTCCCTATGATAATATTCGCATAGGAAACCTTGCCAACGATTTCTAAGTAGCAAAGCTTTCTCGCATTTGGGTAAGAGATGTAATTTACAGTTTTGATTCATCGTCTCTCTTTTTGTTAAAAAAAAATGTAATGTTAAGCAGAGGGAGTGGAGTCCAATCAAGCGTTACGTACCACATACGCTTGATTGGACTCCACTCCCTCTTGACTTGAGGGGCGGGTGTGGCTCAGTCGGTAGCGCGCCAGGCTCATATTCTGTAGTTCCCAGGTTCGAGCCCCAGCTGGGTGGGCGTTGAGATTTATCTCCGCAAAATTCCCTGCCCACGGTCAGTAGGGGACACCGATGGGCTTGAAAAGGCCACCGTCCATCGGATGGGACGTTAAGCCGTGGCCCCGTGTGCGGGAGAGCCATACCCTGTGCACGTTAAAGAACACGCTGGATGGCCTTACGGGAGGCTACCATCTGTCTCCCAACAGCTGTTCCAGTGGGTCCCCTCCCCCAACCTTCTCTGAGCCTACGGGGTCCATGTGACCTGGCCATTTAGCCCATGGTGTGCAAAAAAGTGCCGCTCAGAGGTAAAACTACCCAACCTCTTGACTTGGAGTGGTAGGGTGACTAGACGTCCCTGGACGAAAAGCTGTGGCCTCGATGGAAAAATGTTCCAGGAAGTGTTATTGAAATTTATTTTTAGACATTAATTGAAATTTTAAATTAATTTTACAGCATGAACAGATCTTTTACTAATACAAAAGTAGTGTCAACAGTGTTATAAGAAATTTCAATTGGCACTATAGGTGACTGAAAAATTAAGGCTACAATTTTAAAATAAAAATCGTCAATTGCGAGCTGAGTGACCTGACGTCCATGGAAAACAGGAACGTCTAGTCACCCGAATTGACAGCTCGCAACTGAATTCAAATTGAATTTCCAAATGTCCCCCGATGTTTTGCAAATGTGGTCACCCTAGTGGGAGGAGTTCTGCTAAAACAGAGAAGTAATTTTTGGGCACTACACATTCGAATGAACGCGATGACATTTTTATATTATTAAATATTCATTATACTGTGCGAATTTGAAAATCAAATATACATATACTCAATCATTTAACACATTTTTCGTCTAAAGTACACTGCTCACAAAAATTAGGGGATATTTCAAAATGAATATGAAGCGATAAAAAAAAAGAAGCATTTGAATTGTTTTTATTAAACAAGAACATCAGAAAAGCAAACGACAAGTCAAAGAAAGTTGTTCGATTATGCAAATGAGATGCAAACTCAATTGTCGTGATTGAGTAAGCAAGTGACATATTGGTGGGGGTGAACAGAAGCATGTCAAACTGGACGAGAGTGTCACACATTGACTGTTCAGTAGGGTGTATGGTCACCCAAGACTGCCAAAACACACTGACAGCGATGGGGCATGGACAGGATCAGAATGTCCAGCAGTTCTTGTGGGATCCTCTGCCACTCTTGCTCCAGGGCAACTTCCAGCTCAAGAGGTGTTGTGGGAGGCATTGGACAGTTTGCCAGACGTCTTCCCAGTGCATCCCAAGCATGTTCAATGGGATTCAGGTCTGAAAAACGTGAAGGCCAGTCCATGCGTTCGATTCCTGTCTCCTGAAGCATGTTGTTGACAAAATGCGCACAGTGGGACCTTGCATTATCATCCATGAAAAGAAAGTTGTTTCCAACTACTCCGGCATAGGGTACCACTATAGGGTGCTGGACCTCATCTCGATATCTGACAGCAGTCAGCGATCCGTTTCTGATGACGTGGAGGTCGGTACGACCACCAATGCTGATGCCAGCCCACACCATGATTCCACCACCACCGAAGGAGTCCCTTTCTCGCATGAAACGTGGATTCTCCCGTGTTCCTCGTTCGCACCAGATCAGGACACGATGATTGTCAGGCTGCAGACTGAACCGTGACTCATCAGAGAAGAGGACAGTTGACCACTCATCATTGGTCCAATGACGATGCTCATCAGCCCACCTTCTACGGGTGCTACGGTGTTCAGCAGATAACGGAATGCATACCATTGGTCGCCGGGCATGTGGTCCAACACGATGGAGCCGATTTCGTATGGTCTGAGTGCATATCCGTCGTCTAGTGCCAGCAAGAAACTGTCCCCGCAGCCCTGTTGCATTGCTGCGCCTGTTCCTTCTTGCCAATAAGGTCAAGTAGCGGTCATCTCTTGCTGTTGTGACAGATGGGCGACCCTGACCTTGTCTTCTTCGTACTATGCCAGTCTCTTGAAAGCGATTCCACAGTCTGCTAATCACGCTTTGGGATGTTCCAAGTGCTGTTGCCGCTGTCGTCTGTGTTTGACCAGCTTCAAGACGTCCTATGGCTCTCCAGGCTTCGCATTCGGGCAAATCGTGTTGCAGGGGCATTGCAAGGGCTGGGAAATTACAAGATGTGCACTTTCAAGATCGTGCAGATACTCCAGTACTTTCAGCCTTTTATATAGTGCATTTTCACCAATGACATAAAAGTTGGTTTTGCATCTCATTTGCATAATCGAACAACTTTCTTTGACTCCTCGTTTGCTTTTTTGATGTTCTTGTTTAATAAAAAAAAATCAAATGCTTCTTTTTTTTTTATCGCTTCATATTCATTTTGAAATATCCCCTAATTTTTGTGAACAGTGTATTGAAATATTTTTTTTAATTGTTTTATTTCTAGGTGTTCCAAAGAAGAGGAAACTTCGGACGTCCAAAAGATTATTTTTATAATAACTGGGATGTTTACAAGAGAGGTTTTGGTGATTTACGACAAGATTTCTGCTTAGGTAATACATTTTTTAAATTGTGGATTGAAATGCTTTATTCATCAAAAATGTTCACGTTAATAACATTTGTTTAACACAACTTCAGGATCATTCCAGATCACATTAATAATTCATAATAACAGTAGAAATTATCATCAATATTTATTTTGTCATTCATTATTCCCTGATATATTTACTATTTCTTTCCACATTGCCGTGGGACACCGATGGGTTTGGAAAGGCTGCCGTCCGTCGGATAGGACGTTAAGCCGTGGTTCCGTGTGCGGGAGAGCCATACCCTGTGCACGTTAAAGAACACGCTGGATGGCCTTGACGGGAGGCTACCGTCTGTCTCCCAACAGCTGTTCCAGTGGGTCCCCTCCCCCAACCTTCTCTGAGCCTTCGGGGTCCATGTGACCTGGCCATTTAGCCCATGGTGTGCAAAAAAGTGCCGCTCAGAGGTAAAACAACCCAACCACATTACCGTAAAATGCCTTTGTGATTAGTAATATTGTTCGATTCCTATCCAATGGGGGAGGAAGGGAATTGGCTGAGTCCGTAGCGTGCCAGGCTCGTAATTTGCAGTTTCCAAGTTCGAGTCCCAACTGTGACTGAGACTGATATTGAGATTTATCTCGGCAAAATCCTCAACTTGCCGTCGGTCAAAAAGGAGACCGATGGGCTTGGAAAGGTTGCCGTCCATAGGATGCGACATTAAGCCGTTAATCCGTGTACAGAGGAACTATACTCTACGCACATTAAAGAACACGCTGGATCGCCTTGACGGAAGGCTACCATCTGTCTCCATACAGCTGTCCAATGTACCCCCTTTCCCCAGCCTTCTCTGAGCCCTTGGAGTCTTTGTGGCCTATCCATTTAGGCCATTGTTTGCAAAAAAGCGCCGCTTGGAACATAACCTAACCCTATCCAACATTTTTTCCTTTTTTCCATTTGAGAGTCCGTTAGGTCTCTGAATGTTGATATCTTTGTTTTTGTTTGGTTTTTTTTTTGCAATAGATTGTGTGCCTACTGTTGTGTTGTTTTACCTCTGAGCGGCACTTTTTTTGCACACCATGGACTAAATGGCCAGGTCACAAGGACCCCCATGGCGCAGAGAAGGTTGGGGGAGGGGACCCACTGGAACAGCTGTTGAGGGACAGATGGTAGCCTCTCGCCAAGGCCATCCAGCGTGTTCTTTAACGTGCACAGGGTGTCTCTCCCGCACACGGGGCCACGGCTTAACATCCCATCCGACAGACGGCGTCCTTTCCAAGCCCATCGGTATCCCCTACTGACCGTGGGCAGGGCGGGGATTGTGTGCCCTACTATGTAATATTTGTCCCAGATTTTAAAGTGAGCCATTGTCTTATTGTAGAACTTCTTTCAGAATATCCTATATCGCTTTTCGCTTTAACATTTGTCGGTTTGTCAGTTTATCTGTTTGTCGGTTTGTGAATTGTCAAAATAGTTGTTCCACCATATCTTTCGGACGCGATAGCGAAACTTAATGATTTAAGTGTCAAATGAAAACTTGTGAAACGGGGAGTGTCATAGACTGTACAAAATGATCTCCCATGCTTTCTTCCCCACTAAAAAAGGGAAAATATGAACACTATTCTTCCCCTACATCTCCAGAACGCGAATGACGAAAGTAACAAGCTATGTGTCAAATGAAAGTTTTTGACGTAGCGAATGTCATAGACTATGAAAAATTGACCCTCCCATGTTTTCTTCCCCCCTAAAAATGTGAAAAATCATTCTACTATATCTTCCAAACGCGACGGCCTACAGTTACGAGTTAGGTATGAAATGAAAGCTCATATAATGACCGTCGTAAACTATTTCAAATTTTACCCCTATTATTCTCCCCCTGATATGAGGTTGGGGGACGAATTTTCGCGAAGTTAGACCTTAATGAGTCATATCTCAAATGATACCACGTGACATCTCCAATATCATGGGCTACCTCAAAACACGATTACAAAAGGGAGATGGGGGCGGGGGTGGCTCAGTCGGTAGCGTGCCAGGCTCGTAATCTGTAGTTCCCAGGTTCGAGTCCCAGCTGGGTCAGCGTTGAGATTTATCTCCGCAAAATTCCCCGCCCTGCCCACGGTCAGTAGGGAACACCGATGGGCTTGGAAAGGCCGCCGTCCGTCGAATGGGACGTTAAGCCGTGGCCCCGTGTGCGGGAGAGCCATACCCTGTGCACGTTAAAGAACACGCTGGATGGCCTTGACGGGAGGCTACCATCTGTCTCCCAACAGCTGTTCCAGTGGGTCCCCTCCCCCAACCTTCTCTGAGCCTTCGGGGTCCATGTGACCTGGCCATTTAGCCCATGGTGTGCAAAAAAGTGCCACTCAGATGTAAAACAACAACAACAACAACAACAAAGGGGAGAAAAAATACAGTCGATGTTTATGAGTGATATATCAAATGAAAGGTTTTTGAAGGTATATGTTTTTAGTGACGAAGAAAAAATATAAATAAGTTAAAAAAAATTTTAAATACCTATCTTCCTAAAAAGTAGAAAATAACTCTAATCATATTGATAGTGTAATCAGTCACTGAGTTCGTATTCACTTCAAAGGAAGATAGGGCGCCGAATTACCAACTCAACAAAATTGCAGGCGCCCCATCTTCCTTTGAAGTGAATACGAACTCAGTGACTGATTGCATCATCGATACGCTTTAGGGTTATTTTTTTACTTTTTACGGCCCATACAGGAAGATAGATATAAATTAAAAAATGTAATATATTTTTTTTTTCTGGGTTAGGTGCAATTTGTCGT
The DNA here is from genome assembly GCA_038380435.1 of Ryuthela nishihirai. NCBI lineage: Eukaryota > Metazoa > Arthropoda > Arachnida > Araneae > Heptathelidae > Ryuthela > Ryuthela nishihirai. The sequence continues at coordinate 55,465,564 of JAWZYU010000027.1, forward strand.
CGCGGGGTCTTCTTGTCGTGTGATAAAGCGTAAATAGGTTGGAAATTAAATCCACCATAAGCATGCAAAAGATTTTTTAATGAGAAATAAGAAAACACGATTTTCGGAAATAGATAAAATAGTATCAACAATGATAGACAGACTATCTATTGTAAAACCCAAAGACTGAGAACTAAGTAAGAGAAAGGAATCCATTGGAGATTTATTAAAAGACAAATCGGGAACCTCATGTCGAGGCCATCCAGCGTGATCTTTAACTTGCATTGGTATGGCTCTCTCGTGTACACAGGGCTACGGCTTAATGTCCCATCTGACGGAAGGAGACCCTTTCTAAGCGAGGGCAGGGTGTAGGTTTAGCGGAGAGAAATCTCAACCTTCGAAAGGTGGAACTCCAACTTGAAAACTGCAGATTACGCGTCTGTCGCAATTTCCAACTTCAATATGTCTCCTTAATTTTTGAACATAGTATTTAAAGTCGTTGAAAAGAGGATAAAATTACTATTTTGAATTTGGTTTTCATTTCAGGCAATGATTTTCTGTTTGCTCTCACAAACCAAAGACTCTATTCCCTGAGAATAGATCTGAGAAGTGTAGAAGGTGAATCCAGATATGCTGTGTATGACAATTTTTGGATTGATAGCGAACAATACAACTATTACTTACACGTTAGAGGGTATACAGGAAATGCAGGTGAGTATCGGAGAAATATCCTTTACTCGTTTGATTTCAAAGCAATATAGTTTTGGTAACATTCTACTCAAGAATATTTAGATTAGTAAAAGAAATTATTTCAAATAAGAGAATCTCTGTATGAAATGGTCACAAATTGTGAACTTATTGAAGTTCACCTATATAAATACACATTTACATTTATAATATTTATATAAATACACATAATACATTTTTGCATGTTTAAGAAGCCCCAGTAGTTTTGTTTGTCGTTTATATATTGGCAGGTCGTGGATGCCAAGTTATTCCAGTGCCTTGTACCCCAGGGTTGGGTTGGGTTGTTTTACCTCTGAGCGGCACTTTTTTGTACACCATGGGCTAAATGGCCAGGTCACATGGACCCCGAAGGCTCAGAGAAGGTTGAGGGAGGGGACCCACTGGAAGAGCTGTTGGGAGACAGATGGTAGCCTCCCGTCAAGGCCATCCAGCGTGTTCTTTAACGTGCACAGGGTATGGCTCTCCCGCACACGGGGCCACGGCTTAACGTCCCATCCAACGGACGGCGGCCTTTGCCAAGCCCATCGGTGTCCCCTACTGACCGTGGGCAGGGCGGGGAATTTTGCGGAGATAAATCTCAACGCTGACCCAGCTGGGACTCGAACCTGGGAACTGCAGATTACGAGCCTGGCGCGCTACCGTCATGTTTAAGAAGTCCCAGTAGTTTTGTTTGTCGTTTATATATTGGCAGGTCGTGGATGCCAAGTTATTCCAGTGCCTTGTATCCCAGGGCATATCTTTCCTGAGTACAACAAAGATGTTTTCGTTTTCATCCGTGAAAGAACATACTGCATGCATAAAAAACATTTTTATTGCTTAATCTTTATTTGGTAAGAATTTTAATATCGCTCAGATTTTTCCCGTATTTTATTTTACACATTAATACGCTTCTAATTAAAACATATTTTATAAAGTTTCAGAGTATTAAAATAAAGAATTAAACATCTTTCAAAAGATTTTTTGGTTAATGACCAATAGTACAAAAATGTAAACTACATTACCATTTTTTCAACAAATGGAAATTACGAAGAATTATATGATTATTTTTCCGAAATAACAAAATATTTTTATTCTAGGATTGAAAATATAAAGGCTTTTACAAATCAGTACGGATTAAAGTCTATAACGATAATATTAATTTCTAAATTCCTGAATTAAATAACGTACTTAGGCTTTACTCTTTATTTTTAACTTAAAAATATATCTCCAATGTCCAAAATATAAAAAAAATTAAAAATTAAAAATGTTTGTAAAAATTTTAAACAGTATATTTTGAATCTTATTAGCATTTTTTTTTATATTAACAAGAGTTATATATTTGTTAGCCGTCCCATGGCCGAGTGGTTAGCGCGCTTGGCTACTGAACTAAGGGACCTAGGGTTCGAGCCCCGGGTAAGGCATGGATGTATATGTCGTTTATTCTGCTGAGGTCCTGTCATCCCCTCAGATCTTCTACTTTGGCATATAAACTGACAGGCTCCTGTCAGACCTCTGTGGCAAGTAGCTGCTTGAGGGGGTATTTATTTATTTATTATATATATTTGTTAAAATAAATCCAGTTTTTCATTTCATATATATATATTTACATTAATTATTACGTTAACTGTCATGTTATTCTTATTTTATTTATTTTAATATTTTTTGTAACTCCACGCATTCATCTTCAATATAATTGTTATATTTCCAAGACATAAAATTAGTGTTGAGAATTGGTAAGTGACTTGTTCTTGTGAATTTTTATTGATTAATGTAAGAGAAATAAAAAAAAAATACAAAAATTAGATTTAGTTTTCAAACTTTAAGCATTGATTTAGTTGTAGCAAAATTTACCAATACTCTAAATTTTGACTTTTATATCATTTCTGTAAAGTTTCTTTAGAAGTATTTTAGGTTCATCCTATTTTTCTGGATCATCTTGATTTCATCTAATTTCGACATTCATATCGGACATTCGCAACGAAATCGTATCAAATAGATGGAATATCTTGATTGATTAAGTCTCCCGTTTTTATGTTTTGTTTTATACGACGTTCCACAAACATCACAACGCTCAATGAGAGGAAATCCGAATATCAAGTACCACTTATATTTAATGCTATTCCAAAAGAATTACTAAATATAGATTCTTTTAGAAGACTTAAAATGGAATTAAAAAATTATTTGGTAGTTTCTAGTTAGCTGATTATTATGTGTTGTGTTTTGTGGATTTATTTGATGTACACCATTTTTGTGGCTGAATGACCTATGTTTAATATAATTTATTCATTTTCCTGCAGATAAGCTATTTAGCTTTGCGGGTCAAATGGTAAATGTATTTGTATTCTTTACTCTTATGAATAAAAATTATATTCTAAAAAAAACGTATACCGAATTTGATGGTCCTGGATCCTACCACTTTTTTTTAACTTTCATTCTAATATAAATGAAACATTATTACATTACAATATTATTGCAATGAAACATGTACATTATTACAATCTAAATAACCTAAGACGATAAACTCATCCCAGTTATTGCAATATTTAACCCTGGAACAAAGTTGGATTGGATTGTTTTACCTCTGAGCGGCACTTTTTTGCACACCATGGGCTAAATGGCCAGGCCACAAGGACCCCGAAGGCTCAGAGAAGGTTGGGGGAGGGGACCCACTGGAACAGCTGTTGGGAGACAGATGGTAGCCTCCCGTCAAGGCCATCCAGCGTGTTCTTTAACGTGCACAGGGTATGGCTCTCCCGCACACGGAGCCACGGCTTAACGTCCCATCCGACGGATGGCGGTCTTTCCAAGCCCATCGGTGTCCCCTACTGACCGAGGGCAAGGCGGGGAATTTTGCGGAGATAAATCTCAACGCTGACCCAGCTGGGACTCGAACCTGGGAACTGCAGATTACGAGCCTGGCGCGCTACCGACTGAGCCACCCCCGCCCCTGGAACAAAGTAATGATAGCATTTTTACCACATGAGACATATACACAATCCTAAACATATTCAATGATATTTCACTTTTCATTCATAGAAAAATATACATATAATATTTCTCGAGTTACAGTAGAGAATAATATAGGTGAAGTCACTTTTTTCCTTACATTGATTTTTCGTGATGTGTGCGTGTAGGCAGAAATGTGAAACACAGCAATTTGCTTAAATTTTTAGGACAGTAGTTCACAAATGTTTTTTAGTCGCGACTCAAAACTGAAATATCGATCCATCTCACTGCCCAAAAATTCCAATTCCCATTCTCTAACCTATGATGCGGCCGACACAAGTTAAGGCCGCATTCATAGGTTAGGAAACACCTGGTTTAGGAGGAGACCGTCAAACAAACTTTCTAAAATACATGGTATCCACATAAAACCATTACAACTTTCAATAAACCTAATTACCCAATGGAGTAATATAATTTGAAGCGGTTTTCTGCATATTATTAGTAACTCATAGAAAATATTAATGAAAATATCACCATATATTAATACTGTAAAATAAATATTTCAAAGAGTAATTCCAAATATTCCGTCATGAGAAAAAAATGTATTAAACAAAATCTTAATTTTTTTTTTATGCAGAAAAAGCAAGTAACTCATTTTTACAACCTCCACCGTATTTAATGTTTCATGATAGCATACTACTAATCCCTTTCAAAAGAGATATTCTCTTTTGGAAGGGAACAGAAGGGGAGTGCTGCCAGTTCAGTATGGCCTACTGATCTGGTCATCTATGGCCACTTTTTTTCTTTTTTTTCAACCCTGCTGAGGAGTGGTCAACTTCACATGGTCCTGGTGCTGACCATTTATACCTACTAGACTGGACTTGTTTATGGATTTGAGCTTGATTATGGATCCTGGACTTGCTGCACTGGTGGGCCTCTGTTGAGGGAGAGTCTGCTGCTGTGTTTTCTGTTTGCTTCTGGGTTGGCAGCTCTAAGTGAACAGAGGCATGGGTTACCTTATATCAGCTGGTGGATAATCCTAATCAGAGGCCATCGCAGGTACCTGAACCTTACTTAGCTGGTTGGGCATCGTCAAGCCTAAACTGGAGTAATGTGTCTCAGGCAGGCCATATGGCTCTTGAAAAAGTCCACTTGAAAAGGTGGTGCCTGAAGTTCCTATTAGCATCGGTGACTTCAGCCTTTAGCGGAGGAGGAACAGATCTTTGCCCCATGCCTGCGATCAGGGGGCTGTTTGATATTGTTGGCCCTACCAATCTCAATAAACCTATTTCTTTAAAAATCCTACTAATCATTTTCTCTCTGCAGGAACGTGGATCGTGAGGACATTACACAGAGATTATTCTCCTGATGTCCTCATGCAGGAATTCCAGCGCTATAACCTAGATATTCTAGGCTTGCAAGAGACCAGATGGACAGGTAAAGGTGAGATACTTAAAAATAACTTTAAATTTCTCTTTACAGGGAGGGAGGATGGAAAGCATCACCAAGGCGTGGGTCTGCTACTCAGCAGACATGCTAGTGATGCTCTTCTAGGATATGAGTGCATTAATGAAAGGTTTCTTACAGCAAAATTTCAGACAAGCATTAAAGACTTGAATGTTATCTGCTGTTATGCCCCCACTGAGGATTCTGATGAGGATGAGAAGGATAAGTTTTACGGACAACTTCAGGATATTTTGAATTCTGTCAAGAAAGGAGATATTACCCTTCTTCTTGGTGACTTCAATGCCAAAGTTGGTACCGACTCTGACCTTTGGGGAGGAGTAATAGGCCCTTTTGGTATTGGTAGCTGCAATGGCAATGGGCAACGTCTCCTACAGGTAAGTAAACTCAATGGTTTCAGAATAACTAACACATATTACAAACACCGCGACCTACATAAATACACATGGGTTTCACCTGATGGGCTGCATAGGAATATGATTGATTATATATTAATTAACAGCAAATGGGCTAGTTCTGTTAGAAATACCAGGGCATACAGGGGAGCTGAAATTGGATCTGACCATTACCTTGTTAAAAGTGTCTTGCAACTTAAACTTAAAAAGTGTTGTGCTAGGGTTAAAAAATTTACCTTTAATACTGAAGCTCTGAAACACCCAGTTATAGCTAAAGCTTACCATGATAGGTTACTTAGCCATTATGAGAGTCATGGTTTGCTTAATACTGATGTTAAGGAAGAATGGGGCCATTTTAAGCAGGCTTTTTTGGAAACTAACAGTACTCTTTTAGGGAAAAAGGAGCAGAGGAGACAGAATTATTTAAGTGATAAGGCACTTGAGCTTATTTCAGAAAGAAGGAACTGCAGGAATGTCCTTAATCAGTACCCTAATAGTCCTAATAGAAAGCATTACAAAGAACGTAATAAACGAGTAAAGGATCAGTTAGCTACTGATAAGAATCTTTGGCTTGATGGCCTGGCCGACAAAGCTGAGGAAGCAGTTAGGCAGCACAACAGCAGAGAGCTGTACCAGGTAGTTAATGTTTTGTGTGGTAGAAAACGAACAGGTATACAGGGATTAAAGGATAAACAAGGTAAGGTTATAGAAGGTGAGGATTCTGTCATGGCTAGGTGGGCTGAGCATTTCAGTGATGTTCTAAATAATGTGGTTAATTCTACTCCCATTGTTTGCAATGATGATAGATGCATTGTTGGCTTTAATGCTGGCCCTATAACACAATCTGTAGTTAGTTTGGCTATTTCTAAACTTAAACTTCATAATCCCCAGGGGTAGACGAAATTACTACGGAAATGCTTAGAGCTGGGAATGTTTCTGTTACCACTTGGATGACTGAAATTTTGAATATCTTTTATGATAAAGACATGGTTCCTAAAGAATTTACCAGACCTATTATTATCCCTATTTTCAAAAAAGGTGATCGCAGTTCTTGTGATAACTATAGGGGTATCAGCCTACTCTCTGTTCCAGGTAAAGTTCTTCCCATGATTGTGCTTAATAGAATTAAGAATCTGGTTGACAGGCAATTGCGTGATGAGCAATGTGGATTCAGAAGTGGTAGGGAATGTGTAGATCAGATATTTTCACTTAGGCAGCTTCTTGAGAAATGTTTAGTTTCAGAAACCTTTGGTTGCTAGCTTTGTTGATTTCAAAAAGGCTTTCGACTCTGTTGATCGTCATAATTTGTGGTTGATTGTGAGATTATATGGTATACCTGACAAGTTAGTTAACATAATGAAAGCTCTCTATAATAACACTGAGTCATGTGTGAGAGTTGGTAAGTCTTATAGCAATTGGTTTAGCATTACGTCTGGTGTTCGACAAGGGTTCATTTTGTCTCCTTTTCTCTTTAGTTTGGTTGTTGATTATGTTATGCGAAATTCACTTCAAGGGAAAGATTTTGGCCTTAAATGGGCTGGAGATACGAAAATTTCTGATTTAGATTATGCTGATGATTTAGCCCTTTTGGCAAATGATGTTGATGAGATGAACTCTTTCATTCGAGCTGTTGATGAGACTGGTAGTAGAGTAGGTTTGGTTATAAACAGAGAGAAAAAGTGATGAAAATTGGTCAGGAAGGTTGTGATTCAGTTAATCTGAATGGTTGCAGTCTTGAGCAGGTGTCACAGTTTAATTACCTTGGGAGCTACGTAACTGATACTGGTGATGTGCGGCATGAGATTAACAGACGAATAGGGATTGCTGCCGGGACTTTTAAGAATCTACGGAGATTGTGGAGAAATAGGCGTATACACCTAAAGACTAAAATTAGACTGTATAATAGTTTGGTTCTTTCTAGGGTTAGTTATGGTAGTGAAACTTGGACGATGTGTAAACAAGATAACAGGAAACTAGATGCTTTTGATTCTAGATGCTTACCCAGTATCTTGGGTATTAGGTGGTTTAACTTTGTAACTAATGATGAGGTTAGGCAAAGGAGTCTGCAACCTCCTTTAAGCAGCATATTGTGCAGAGAGAGACTCCGCTGGTTTGGCCATGTTGCCCGTATGGATAATTATAGATTGGCGAATAGGGTTATGAACAGTGTGCCTAGAGGCCTCAGAAGGAGGGGGAGACCTAGGATGACCGCATCCTAGGTCTCCCCCTCCTTCAAGGGCAGACAATGTCAAACAGGACCTTGTTAGAATTGGTGTACAGTGGCCGGATGCAGCAAATGTAGCTCAGGACAGATATGCTTAGAGAATTAAACTGCGCGGTCTGGTTGGACCTCCGTAGCCCATGGCTGCTTGAGGATGATGATGATGATGATGATAGCATTCTGTGAAAGGCTAATCTTTGTTAAGTCATTTTTATTATTTATTAAATATACTGGCCTTTCTAAGTATTTTTTATTTTTCTCGAAACTGGAAAATATTCTTAAGGCTGATTTTTATTAAGTCATTTTCATTGTTTATTAAATAAACTAGCCTTTCTAACGTATTATTTGTTTATTTTCGAAACTAAATAGAGAATATTTTTATGTGGATAAATTAATGTAATTTGATTATATAGGTAATTCATTCAGCCCCCATGACGGGAATGCCTTCAGTACCCATGATAGAGAAAATGACAAAGGCGGAGAGAACTGTGCTACCAAGTACAGAGGAGGTTGGTGGTATGCCGCATGCCACCAAACAAACTTGAACGGATTGTACTTAAATGGAAACCACAGTTCGTTTGCCGACGGAGTGGAATGGGTCGCCTGGAAAGGTTATCGTTATTCTTTTCCCTTCGTCGAAATGAAGATCAGATCCTTCCAGTTCTCTATCCAACGCCAAAACCAATCACGAGTAACCTCAGATGAATCACAAAGTGGCTGAGGCAGCTGTAGACGCAAGAAAATTTTGAAATTCGTAAATAGTGTGTGAATGAAAAGATGCGATATAAATAACGGACTTCGAACGTTTTGTTAAATATGTTGCTCATAGTTAATTTGATGATGCAAATTTATTGTTATTTAGTAAGGATGATTGATAATGCAGTAAATCAGTGTTTCCTAATTTTCGTGATTCATTGTCTCTCCGATATCATTTTTGAACCGACCTCGGATTCCTGGAGGTATTTTAGAAAAAGGAATCAGCATCTTTTATTGATGGGAGAGCACCAATTCGTTCAAGGAGGATTTGGCGAGCGCCAAACATTTTCCACAATCTGTATCCAAATAAAAGTAATATGTTGGAGATTAAATTTTTTGTAGTTCAACTATTTATTCAAGTGGCTGCTAACTGGATATCGTAGTATTCGAATTAAAAAGAATTATTTTATATAATTTTTAACACACAGTTAGAACTATGACGAAAGAATTTTAATAAATATTTTAATACCCATTTCCTCTCGTTGCCCAGAACCCCAAAAAGACACCACTGCAAACAATTTTGGTTTTCGCAAAAAACTTAGGTAATAGAAAGCTTTCCAGTGTTTTTACACACAATGAATTGTGCACCTTGAAAAGTAAATTAAAATGCAATCGATTATACGAACTTCTTTCTAGCTTTGGTTTTCAAGTCGAATGTAAAAAGACAAACACAATGAATCGTTTTACTAAAACTATTTTGATCGTATAATATGCTACTGACTATATGCTATTGACAAAGTAACGACTACACTGAATTTTGAAAATAACCACCAATGACACAAATCAGAAATAGGCCTTTTATTGAATTAAAAGGTTTCCGAAAAGTTCAATACAGCATCTAGGAAGCCAATTTTGTTAAACGAAGCAAGAGAGTAAATCTTGCTTCGGTAAATTTACTGAGAATCTCGAAACGACCGGGAAAATCCGTATAATGTACAACTGTTTTCGACGGAAACAGAAATTTGTATCTTTGAAAAGAAATTCTGCATTCTGCATTTTTCGACCCAATTTGAAACCGTTTGAAGATGAAATCTGAAGTGGTCATTTGATCTACCAACTATTTCCAGTAAGTTTGTAAGAATGGAGTTTGGCTATGAAGGTTTGGATCAGTTGTAATTGCTATGAAATAGTTATGGCTCTTTACAAAAGTCTCATTGTAGTTTTTCCCTTTTTAAATTTGATGGAAAGAAATTCGTCGATTTTTAATGCAGGTGTTAATAAGCTCAGTTGCGGGAAGAAGGTCCAGGAGGTCTCAAAGGAATGGTTGGAAATGGGAATTTTACATTTTATTTAATTTCAAAAATAAACCAATCGAGGAGACCTCAAAAATGAGTGTGCGAAGTGAATTCGAGGGTATGTGAAGAATTGTTGAAATGCGACGAGAATTGATGGGGTTATCAAGAGAATCATGGGAATCATCTGGGTGGGAAGAGTTGATGGGAGTGCGAATAGAATTGATGAGGGTGAGAACAGATTTCTTTGGGATGCGAAGAGAATTGATGGGTGTGCAAGAATAATTGATGGGGGTGCGAAGAGTTGATGGGAGTGAGAATAGAATTGATGGGGGGTGAGAATAGATTTCTTTGGAATGCGAAGAGAATTGATGGGTGTGCAAGAATAATTGATGGGGGTGCGAAGAGTTGATGGAAGTGAGAATAGAATTGATGGGGGTGAGAAGAGATTTGATGGGTGTGCAAGAATATTTGATGGGAGTGAAAATAGAATTGATGGGGGTGAGATTTCTTTGGGATGCGAAGAGAATTGATGGGCGTGCAAGAATAATTGATGGGAGTGAGAATAGAATTGATGGGGGGTGAGAAGAGATTTCTTTGGAATGCGAAGAGAATTGATGGGTATGCAAGAATAATTGATGGGGGTGCGAAGAGTTGATGGGAGTGAGAATAGAATTGATGGGGGTGAGAAGAGATTTGATGGGTGTGCAAGAATATTTGATGGGAGTGAAAATAGAATTGATGGGGGTGAGATTTCTTTGGGATGCGAAGAGAATTGATGGGCGTGCAAGAATAATTGATGGGAGTGAGAATAGAATTGATGGGGGGTGAGAAGAGATTTCTTTGGAATGCGAAGAGAATTGATGGGTATGCAAGAATAATTGATGGGGGTGCGAAGAGTTGATGGGAGTGAGAATAGAATTGATGGGGTGAGAAGAGATTTGATGGGTGTGCAAGAATAATTGATGGGAGTGAAAATAGAATTGATGGGGTGAGATTTCTTTGGGATGCGAAGAGAATTGATGGGTGTGCAAGAATAATTGATGGGGGTACGAAGAGTTGATGGGAGTGAGAATAGAATTGATGGGGGGTCAGAAACCTTTGGTTGCTAGCTTTGTTGATTTCAAAAAGGCTTTCGACTCTGTTGATCGTCATAATTTGTGGTTGATTGTGAGATCATATGGTATACCAGACAAGTTAGTTAACATAATGAAAGCTCTCTATAATAACACTGAGTCATGTGTGAGAGTTGGTAAGTCTTGTAGCAATTGGTTTAGCATTACTTCTGGTGTTCGACAAGGGTACATTTTGTCTCCTTTTCTCTTTAGTTTGGTTGTTGATTATGTTATGCGAAATTCACTTCAAGGGAAAGCTTTTGGCCTTAAATGAGCTGGAGATACGAAAATTTCTGATTTAGATTATGCTGATGATTTAGCCCTTTTGGCAAATGATGTTGATGAGATGAACTCTTTCATTCGAGCTGTTGATGAGACTGGCAATAGAGTAGGTTTGGTTATAAACAGAGAGAAAACTAAAGTGATGAAAATTGGTCAGGCAGGCTGTGATTCAGTTAATCTGAATGGTTGCAGTCTTGAGCAGGTGTTACAGTTTAATTACCTTGGGAGCTACGTAACAGATACTGGTGATGTGCGGCATGAGATTAACAGACGAATAGGTATTGCTGCCGAGACTTTTAAGAATCTATGGAGATTGTGGAGAAATAGGCGTATACACCTAAAGACTAAAATTAGACTGTATAATAGTTTGGTTCTTTCTAAGGTTAGTTATGGTAGTGAAACTTGGACGCTGTGTAAACAAGATAACAGGAAACTAGATGCTTTTGATTCTAGATGCTTACGCAGTATCTTGGGTATTAGGTGGTTTAACTTTGTAACTAATGATGAGGTTAGGCAAAGGAGTCTGCAACCTCCTTTAAGCAGCATATTGTGCAGAGAGAGACTCCGCTGGTTTGGCCATGTTGCCCGTATGGATAATTATAGATTGGCGAATAGGGTTATGAACAGTGTGCCTAGAGACCTCAGAAGGAGGGGGAGACCTAGGATGCGGTGGGCAGACAATGTCAAACAGGACCTTGTTAGAATTGGTGTACAGTGGCCGGATGCAGCAGATGTAGCTCAGGACAGATATGCTTGGAGAATTAAACTGCGCAGTCTGGTTGGACTTCCGTAGCCCATGGCTGCTTGATGATGATGATGATGATGATGATGATGGTGGTGGTGGTGGTGGTGATGATGATGATATTTCTTTGGAATGCGAAGAGAATTGATGGGTATGCAAGAATAATTGATGGGGGTGCGAAGAGTTGATGGGAGTGAGAATAGAAGTGATGGGGGTGAGAAGAGATTTGATGGGTGTGCAAGAATAATTGATGGGAGTGAAAATAGAATTGATGGGGGTGAGATTTCTTTGGGATGCGAAGAGAATTGATGGGTGTGCAAGAATAATTGATGGGGGTGCGAAGAGTTGATGGGAGTGAGAATAGAATTGATGGGGGTGAGAAGAGATTTGATGGGTGTGCAAGAATAATTGATGGGAGTGAGAATAGAATTGGTGGAGGTGATAAGAGATTTCTTTGGGATGCAAAGAGAATTGATGAGGATGCGAAAAGAGTTTATGGGTGTGGGAGAAGAATTGATGGGGGTGCGAGAATTCATGGGGGTGCGAGAATTCAAGAGGGTGCGAAGAGAGTTCATGGGGGTTCGAAGTGAATTGACGGGATGCAAGCTTCCACACATCGTAGTAAATGGCGCAGTGCCTGAAAAAAGGTTAAAAAAATTCAGTTTTAACACAAAATTGAACGACTGATACCAGCAACAAAGGTCATGATCACGATTTCCATTCATATGATAATATCGACTTTATGTGAAACTTTCTTAGATACCAGTGAGTTCAGCACAAACACCGTGTGACACCAGTGCTTCAAGTAAACATCTCTATTAAATTTCAATTTAATAAAATCATGAAAATCTTAATCCATAAAATATTTCTATATATTTCATCTCAATTAAACAATACACTCGGTTTATTTTTCAAATATTACATTAAATCAGGAATAAAGAAATCAATCCAGAAATCATAAATAAATCATACTGAAATACATCACAAAGCAAAACCAATTGCGTATTAGGAGAAGTTAAACTTTATTGAACGGAAAGGAGGGAAAAGAACGACTCGTAATGCTTTAAACTTCTCTATAGAATGGTTTGCCTTTGTTTCCAGTGTTTTTTGAACGAGCTGTTTTTTCTTATCCATGAAGTGTTTATAGTTAAAGAATCCGTGAGATTATCTAGTTCATGCTTCAGACGGACTTGCACCTCGTGATAGGCCCAGGGTATAGAAATTGAGAAGTGCAACACGCCTTCCTGGGGATTCCAAGCATGTTTTATGGGACTGAAGTAGGGGGGGATGTGCAGGCCACACCCCATAGCTGATAGAATTCAATTCATTTGCAACACATCCAGATATTGGTCCCTCAATCGAGCTCCATGAAAGCGAGCGTTATCGTCCTGCAAATTTAATTTATTCCCTTCTGTATTAGCATGAAAGTCGCATATAGGAGCTGCGGACCTCTAGCTGTACCTCTGAACAATCATTGCGGCATCAGGAACCATTCAGAGATCTGATGTTTGCCCAAACCATGACATTGCCCACTTCATATGCATATGAATCTCTCTGCAATATTTGATGGCATGTCCCTTTTTCCCTCCTAATCGGGGCGGGGGTGGCTCAGTCGGTAGCGCACCAGGCTCGTAATCTGTAGTTCCCAGGTTCGAGTCCCAGCTGGGTCGGCGTTGAGATTTATCTCCGCAAAATTCCCCCGCCCTGCCCACGGTCAGTAGGGGACACCGATGGGCTTGGAAAGGCCGCCGTCCGTCGGATGGGACGTTAAGCCGTGGCCCCGTGTGCGGGAGAGCCATACCCTGTGCACGTTAAAGAACACGCTGGATGGCCTTGACGGGAGGCTACCATCTGTCTCCCAACAGCTGTTCCAGTGGGTCCCCTCCCCCAACCTTCTCTGAGCCTTCGGGGTCCATGTGACCTGGTCATTTAGCCCATGGTGTGCAAAAAAGTGCCGCTCAGAGGTAAACCAACCCAATCCCTCCAGATCACTCTCCATCTTCAGTCACTCTGCTGAGGAAATCTGGACTTGTCAGTAAATTGATCCTAGGGGCAATCACAATCCCTTCTGGTCCGGTTCAGTCATTCATTGATGTGGCACGGAGTGCGTGGTACACAACAGAGTGATCGGCGAGCATTGACTTCCTGCCAATGGTGGAGGTCGAAATAAGGGATTCAATAGTCCTAAGGAGATGAGAATGCAGTTCAGCCAATATTTTGTGATTTTTCTCTTTGTAATGTAACTGAAAGCTGTCTGTACTCACTTGCTATTGCTGCTCTAGGACGTCTTCTCGAGACATTATTTTGCAGTCGAAACCGCTGCCAGGGCCTTGTTGAGTACATAAGAATCTCATACCGAATCATTCTTGTGATTATCCTCCTTCAATTCATCCAATCACCCTTCATCTTAAAACTTTCCGGTAAATGTCTATGTTATATTGTTTAGTAGAAAGTCACCTTTCAGCAAATAGAATGCTGACCAAACGTCGAATGACACAGCAATGATGTGAGCTCATTTATCAAGAAAAAGGCGATATGCATCTGCGCATGCACGGAGCAGTCATTTACATGTTGTGATCCTGTTCAACCACTTTACGTATCTACTAAGGAATATTTCAGTTACATTTTATCGACATTTTGAATTACATTGGTGCTCAAATATTAATCACGAATCAATAAAATGCACATATATCGAAACATATTGGGACAAATTAATCAGATTGCATAGGAAGATAAAAAAAAGATAATGTTGTGATAAGTCATGAAAATTTTGTCCAAAATGATTTATATACACCCTAAAACACAAATAAATGAAAGTAGGTGAAAATGTGAGCGGTGTTTCCGAATAGAAAATGTAGTCAATTGGTGAATAGACGATAGGTCAGACCTCCTATAGCAAATGGCCAGTGAATCAAATTTATGACGTCAGCTTAAGTAGTCCTACTATATAGACATTTCTATTATTCGTATTTATTATCAAATATCATAATACTAATTAATATAAAGATTAGCACAGGAGTCCACCAGTAATAATATTAGAATCAAAGATTTAAGAAGTGTCTATATGGTAGGACTACTTAAGCTGACGTCATCAAATGCAAGGTGCAAGTGCAAAACGCATGAACAGGACGTGATTCCATGTTTCTTTGGTCCAGGCTACATGATCGTGATATCACTTCAGTCTTCTCTGTGTATGAACCCTAAAGGGAAACATACAACGGAATGATGGGCATAGAGTCCGGCTGTTTGAAGCTTTAAGGTTTAAGACAGATACAGTCGCTCAAAAAAATATCCAAACACTATGGTTAATTACGGAATTCAAAAAAATATCTGGCAACGATTTTTTTAGAAATTAGTGATCTGCCAACTTTCGTGTCACGTGACAAGACCGTGTCTGTCTCAGCTCTGACCATGGAGACAGCTTGTAAATCTCATAGCAAGGCTTGGTGGGGGGGGGGGAGATACCAGAGGTACTTGACATCCTGCCATTTTCAAACATTTATGCGCTCCAGGATAAAGTTTGTTTGAATTATAGCCTAAGGGGTTTCTGTTATTTTTACGGAAGACTATTAGTGTGCAGCAATCGTCATCTGCACCCCAAGCTGAAGCTCAAGGATTCCATCCCTCCTTTTGTTGAAAAGACCAAATGTCTCGGTCTCACCTTCACCTGAAGAGTGACCTCTTCACTCCCCATTTGTCATTTCAGGTGCAAGTGCATGCGGCATTGAACATCATCAAGATCCTCTTCTCTCTCTCTCCTGGGGAGCAGACCAATGTTCTTTGCTCCACTTGTACTTATCTCGCAGGAAGTGGAGTAGTTTCATCACAACCCACCGGCTCCGCGCACTGTGCTTTCCCCTATGACGTCACTGACCACGCCCCTATGACTTAACTGGCCACGCCCCCTTTATTAATATTCATAATTAATAATTCATAATTAAAAACCCTTTTTACCCCCTTTTAATTCGTGGCGCCACGGGTTAAAAAGGGATTTTTTAATTATGAATTATGAATATTAATAAAGGCGGCTGGCCAGTTACGTCATAGGTTGGGTTGGATTGTTTTACCTCTGAGCGGCACTTTTTTGCACACCATGGGCTAAATGGCCAGGTCACATGGACCCCGAAAGCTCAGAGAAGGTTGGGGGAGGGGACCCACTGGAACAGCTGTTGGGAGACAGATGGTAGCCTCCCGTCAAGGCCATCCAGCGTGTTCTTTAACATGCACAGGGTATGGCTCTCCCACACACAGCGCCACAGCTTAACGTCCCATCCGACGGACAGTGGCCTTTCCAAGCCCATCGGTGTCCCCTACTGACCGTGGGCAGGGCGGGGAATTTTTCGGAGATAAATCTCAACGCTGACCCAGCTGGGACTCGAACCTGGGAACTACAGATTACGAGCCTGACGCGCTACCGACTGAGCCACCCCCGCCCTACGTCATAGGTTACGTCATAGGGGCGTGGTCAGTGACGTCATAGGGGGAAAGCACTGTGCGTGGAGATACGGTGGGTTGTGATGAAACTACTAAGTGGACAAAGGATCCTGAAATATACTTCAGCCTGTGATTCGATGGTGAGTGTTGAACCTTCTCCACTATCAAGCCCTTTGTGTGTGCATGAGCCCTCCTACCTTCTCCACTATCAAGCCCTTTGTGTGTGCATGAGCCCTCCTACCTTCTCCACTATCAAGCCCTTTGTGTGTGCATGAGCCCTCCTACCTTCTCCACTATCAAACCCTTTGTGTGTGCATGAGCCCTCCTACCTTCTCCACTATCAAGCCCTTTGTGTGTGCATGAGCCCTCCTACCTTCTCCACTATCAAGCCCTTTGTGTGTGCATGAGCCCTCCTACCTTCTCCACTATCAAGCCCTTTGTGTGTGCATGAGCCCTCCTACACTTCCAAGTACGGTCGTCACGTTAAAGCCGATGAACCAATTAGAGCAGCATGAATAGTGAAATAATAAATATCTTAATGAGAAAAAGCTACTTTTTTAAAAAAATATCAATTTCTCTTACAATTAGTTGTGTAAGGAGTAATTTTTTCTAACTAAATATAATTTAAATAAAAATAAATAAATAAGATATAGTAAAATCAAATGAAGATGATTTTGATGATATATAAATAGAATTGGATCTGGGAGGGGTAGGGGAACAAGGGGTGCCATAGAATGTTCCACCTACACCACTTTTTTTTTGGGGGGGGGGAGGGTAAGGTTAGTAAACATAACCGAGGAGAAAAAGTCTTGCATATATATATAATATCCTCTCAAGTAGCTGCTTGCCACAGAGGTCTGACAGGAGCCTGTCAGTTTATATGCCAAAGTAGAAGGTCCTCGCTGGCAGAAGAATATTGTAAAAATATTCATACTTAATTTGAAATGTGACAGCTGGACACAGGAAAGTAAAGGAAATATAAGGATTTTACCTAGTTTTCTAAAAAAAATAGTACAATGGTTACACCTCTTCTCGATGAACTGTTGGTGCTGCTTGAATGCCATTAACACTATCGATAAATGGTGGCAACCAATTACAGAGCAACCAATTACAAATGGTGGCAACCAATTACAGAGCAACCAATTACAAATGGTGGCAACCAATTACAGAGTCTGCCGACAGCAACCTCTAGCGGTTAGTGAGAAAGGTGTGAAATATACGCAATGCTATAAAGCAGACAAATAAGTAGTTTCCATGAGTGAATTTCTGCAGGCTGAATATGGAGAATGGAAACTTCCTCTGTGGGATATGATTAGCAAATGCAGTAACAGTCACGCGAGGTTTATTTACGCTCCTAGCTCGACTTGCCTGGCAAATTGGTACTTCTATTTATTATACAGTGCAATAATAAAAATAAAAAAATAAATACCCCCTCAACCAGCTGCTTGCCACAGAGGTCTGACAGGAGCCTGTCAGTTTATATGATAATAATAATACGCATATATGATAAATAATACGCTATATGATAATACGCTATATGATAAATAATAATACGCAAAGGTTTTTGAGGTAGAACGGACGAAAAATACAATCATCTTTACTTGAACGGAGTGGCATTTTGTTCCTTGTCCCTGTGAGTGTAAAATGAAAACGATCTGATTTTCATTTCCACGAAAGGAAGAGAATAATTGTACGCCTTCCATGTACTCCATTCAATTCCATCTGCAAGGGTGCTGTGGGTGCCATTCAAATAGAGGCCGTTCAAATTGGAAGAGAGACATTTTTTGTACCACCATGCTCCTTGGAATGTCTCGGCGCAATGACGTTTCTCGTCGATGTCGTTGTCTCTGTCTTTCGTTGAGAACTGATATCCTGAGTGTAGACTTAAAGAATCTCCTGCGAAGAAATATAACAACATGGATCAATGAGAAAACATGCAATGGAAATAGATACCCTATCTTATACATAACTAATATTACACATTGCCCTGACAAAACTATTAGAGTTTTGGATTGGATTGTTTTACCTCTGAGCGGCACTTTTTTGCACACCATGGGCTAAGATGGCCAGGCCACAAGGACCCCGAAGGCTCAGAGAAGGTTGGGGGAGGGGACCCACTGGAACAGTTGTTGGGAGACAGATGGTAGCCTCCCGTCAAGGCCATCCAGCGTGTTCTTTAACGTGCACAGGGTATGGCTCTCCCGCACACGGGGCCACGGCTTAACGTCCCATCCGACGGACGGTGGCATTTCTAAGCCCATCGGTGTCCCCTACTGACCGTGGGCAGGGCGGGGAATTTTACGGAGATAAATCTCAACGCTGACCCAGCTGGGACTCGAACCTGGGAACTACAGATTACGAGCCTGGCCCGCTACCGACTGAACCACCCCCGCCCCAACTATTAGAGAATTTTCATGATATATCAATTTGGAATCTAACTTCGAATGTCTGCAACTTTCAAAACATTCATTTAAAGGTAAAATGTAACTGAAGATAAATTAAAGATCGTAGTAAAATCTACTGAAATCTTGATTTTTTCACAATATTCGCTCAATATTTAAAAAGTTATAAAAGCTGGAATATGTAACAATAAGTTATCTTGCTTTATAAAAACAATTCATAATTGTCTAATATTGGAATTATTATCATGCAAACTTCTAAAATATATATTTATTTTATTAAATGGTTTTAAACAATATTTATTATATAAGTTTTAATTAATTTCTGAGGTAAATTCATATGACGCATTCCTCTTGTGAAATATTCTAGCTTACATAATTCTTTAAATACTGAATATGCATCGCTGAAAAACGAGATTTAAATAGATTTGATTATGTTATTTATCTTCAGGTACATTTTCCCATTAATATTATGAAGTTATAGAAATTCAAAGTTATATTTCCATTGATATAATATGGAAGTTCACTAATATTGTGGTAGGGCAGTGTATTTTTCGAATAGCATTAATCCTGCAGTAGTAGCTGAAAATGAAATAAAAGAGGTATTATTAGTCCAAAAAATTCAATTTAGAAAAGTAAGATCTCGCTGAT
This sequence comes from Ryuthela nishihirai, assembly GCA_038380435.1. Classification (NCBI taxonomy): domain Eukaryota; kingdom Metazoa; phylum Arthropoda; class Arachnida; order Araneae; family Heptathelidae; genus Ryuthela; species Ryuthela nishihirai. Next base: position 55,484,906 of record JAWZYU010000027.1, read on the forward strand.
AATTCAAAACAGGCTTCATTTCGTTAGGATGTCGCAAGACAAATTGTATTACAATGGCAAGAATATAAACATAGCGAAATAATACAAATATAACTTGTTACAGATGGCGATTTTATTAATATAGGAATGTAACCTATACCCATACTATTATCTATTTATTTTTGAAAATAAATATCAGTTAAAACCATTTTGTTTAGTTTTGTTTTGGGATGACAGTCTAATAATCTTTCTTGACGCTACACCACCATAATATATATTATACCTAAGTAGATAAAAAAAACTCAATCTCTATTGTGTAAAATAAAACTGGCTACATTTTCTTGATCCTGCAAAACTGAGTTTATCATCGGGTAAAACGAAACTGGTTGAATATTTTTGACAGTGTAAAACTATAACTGTATAAACTGAGTACCGCGTAAATCGAAGGATAGGTTATATTATTCCATCTTCCACAAGAGTTAAATCAACTCAGCAATGGATTAAAAATTAAACTTTTTGATCCACTAACTGTTTTTTTATGTAATTCGAAGAATTCGTCGGCCTAATAACATTACCTACCTTACAGGGAATTTTCTAGATTTTTATTTATCAATATGAACATACCCGCATCTCCCTTGTAGCCTTTGACATGAAGAGTATAGTTGTAATCTTCAGAATCGATCCAAAAATTCTCATAAACAGCATGGCGAGTATGATTCTCCAAATCTTTCATATCCACTCTTAAAGAATACAATCTCTGGTTGCTGATTGAGAATAAGAGGTCATTTCCTGTGAAAGAAATATAATTATCGTCTTTAAACTGTTGTATAAGAAGAAAGAAACATGAATTTCAAAGTAAAATTCATATTAGGAGAATGTTATTTACGCAAGAAAAATTATGATACATAACATTTTCAACAACTGAAGTCTGCTTCAGGAAATACTTTACATAAATCTTTTAAGGAGTCTCAATCTATCTTTAGGCAAATATCTATCTTTAAAGAACACTTTCAAAACTTGTAAGAAAATACAGTAGGTCAGAAAAAATTGTCAAAATAATTAAAACGACTGAAATCTACTTTATCGTGTATATATGAAGAGTTAAAAAAATTATGAAACTATTTTATCTTTATATCTTAATACGTTATATTACTCGTAAAACAATACCACATTTATGTGTATGCTTTATTTTTAGAATTGTTAAAGTATATTAATAATGACTGAAAATAAAAGCATTAAAAACATTGACTGAACTCACCTAGCCAGAAGTCTTGATTAACGTTACCAAATCCTACTTTGTAAGTGTTCCATCCATTGTAAAAGTAATCACTCGATCGACCAAAATCCCCTCTTCTTTGGAACACCTTAAAAAAGAATAAATCTTTTGCTGTGTTCAGCTCCATAAAAAAAATTAATGGTTAAAGAATAACTTCAGAGTATAAATTTTCTAGTTAGTAGTTTTCTAAACATCATAGATGTCTACTTCACTGGCGTTCTGCTATTTTGACACCTGTTGAATATTTTGTTTTCATACTCCTAGAAACATTTTTGTTTTTTCAAGGATCCTTAATTCCCTTTTCCTCAAGCTTTTTCTGTTTTGGCATATCTTTAATAACTTCATTAATGCTGAGTGTCGGTTTGCCGAAATCATGATTTTTAAATAACTTACATGCTAATTTATATGAGCTTTAAATGCTTAGAGGTTAACAAGTAAGTAAAGATGTATGTTACATTATTTTAATAAAGTAATGAAGAAGAAGAATTAAAAACAAATTACTCTCAAACAGCCATTTGTCATGGAATTCTAACAAAGAACCTGTCAGTATCATACTCCATAGAGAAAATCTGTTAGAAAGGCACTGTAAATCTGTAAGGAAGATAACACAAGAAAAGAAACATCCTTGCTTTATGCGGTACTCCAAACCGGATCCGGGCGGGGTGGCTTAGTCGGTAGCGTGTCAGGCTCGTAATCTGTACGACCCAGCTGGGTCAGCGTTGAGATTTCGAGTCCCAGCTGGGTCAGCGTTCAGATTTCGACTCCCAGCTGGGTCAGCGTTCAGATTTCGAGTCCCAGCTGGGTCAGCGTTCAGATTTATCTCCGCAAAATTCCCCGCCCTTCCCACGGTCAGTAGGTGACACCGATGGGCTTGGAAAGGCCGCCGTCCGTCGGATGGGACGTTAAGCCGTGGCCCCTGTGCACGTTAAAGAACACATTTGATGGCCTTGACGGGAGGCTACCATCTGTCTCCCAACAGCTGTTCCAGTGGGTCCCCTCCCCCAACTTTCTCTGAGCCTTCGGGGTTCATGTGACCTGGCCATTTAGCCCATTGTGTGCAAAAAAGTGCCGCTCAGAGGTAAAACAACCCAACCCAAACCGGATCCTTTTGATCAGTAGCCAAGCACACTAACCACTAAGTCACCAAGACGGCTCTGACCTCATTAACAGAACAAAATATGTTACTAACTACAGCTCTTAATAAATTTGGCTTGACACTCTAGTAAACAGACGTATACTGCATTTGGGACACTTCAGTGTTATGTAACTGGAAAGCCCCATTCAATCCCAACTTATCAAATAAGCTTTTAGATAAAAATGCACTTGGGATAAATTGAAAGTATCAACCAAATTTATCCAAAACGCAATTTTCAGCAATTTTGTTTAACGATTAAAGTGTCATGGAAGCTGAGACATTTAACTCTTTCCAATCACAGCCATCCGGTGGTCGAGTGTTTAGCCTGATTGGCTACTGTTGTGCACACCTCGCGGTTGCAAGCACTATTCAATTCAAATGAAGAAATATGCAAATTTAAACGGGTGGCGTTGTGTTTCCCACATTGCCCAATTACGGATTATTCTCTTAATTAGACAATGCGGGCCGCAAAAATCCCAGGCCTTCTCCTTAGGGGAAGACGTTTTTACGCAAGCCTTACCTACGCTAGTGACTGGGAAACTTCTGTTTATGTAGGGTTCTTTAGTGGAAGGACCATTATCCTTAATAAAAACTTCCTCGGGACCTAAATTAATTTCTGCTCTCTCTCACTTTCCTCGCTCTTTTCCACAATTCCTCTCGCTAAGTTAAGCACAAATCCCTCAGATTTTAATATGTCATAACCAAAAATGGCATCATATTTCTCGTTAATCTCCATATCAACCACATAAACAGGGTGCTTAAACTTGCACTTGCTAATTCAACCTCCATTTCATACTTTCCCAATTACGGATCATTCCCTTAATTAGACAATGCGGGCTGCAAAAATCCCAGGCCGTCTCCTTAGGGTTGGGTTGGGTATTTTTTTTTTGGTTGGGAATTTTGCGGAGATAAATCTCAACGCTGACCCAGCTGGGACTCGAACCTGGGATCTACAGATTACGAGTCTGGCGCGCTACCGACTGAGCCACCCCCACCCCTGATCAAAGGGACTTGGGTTCGAGTCCCAAGTAAGGCAAGGATGTATGGGCTGTTTTTCTGCTGAGGTACCGCCTCCCATTAAAATAATATAATTATTTTAAAGCCAAACAAAACCTAAATATTATTTGGAACAAAAAATATTTTTAAAACAATTTGTATAACTAAAAGCAGAAAAACACTATTATAAATGCAAGAGCGATTCATTAATGAATCTATGATATATAATATATTAATGAATCCATGAATGAATATTGAGTTCATGATATTAATGATGATTAATGAGAGAGATTAATAACGATTAACCGAGAAAATTCAAATGCTGGAAGGTGCACATTTTTAATTCCTAAAGATTGATTAAATAGTTGAAATTATAATCGATAGAAATTAATTTTTTTTGGCTGGTTTTTTAAAAATATGAGAAAAACTGAAATTGATATCTGACTCAATCCGAAACCGAACTCCGCTATAATTTCAATATCGTTTCATTAAACAACCACCCGATAAACAACAATTGGATCGCAAAACGGTTCATCCCATACGATACCAGATGTTCTACAAACATGTTTCATGTTGTGAAATCAAAAAAAAGAAATCATGCATAAACATTTCAATTTTATTGCACCAAAATTATATAAAATTCTTTACCAAATAGTATAAAAGAAGAAAAAAAGTGATTGTAATTTTAAGAAAAAAAACAAAATTTTTTTGGTAAATGCTGAAGATATTGAAGACGCTTTTAATGTAATTTCTTAGTTTTTTTTATCCATTGCCAAAGATTTTCGTTTACAGTAGAATTTTGTTTTTGTAATCTGTAAGAGTTGTTTTGTAATTCCTAGATTACACAGAAATACTTGTAAAATGTATGTTTGTGTCAGTTTTTTATTTTTAATCTTTTTTTTTTTAATTTTATTTTATATTATTTCCTTTTGCAGTTTCCATCCAAATTTGATGGCAAATTTTTGTGTGTAATGTTTCTGTAAATGAGTATGGAAATAAATATTATTAATATTATAAAAAAGATTCATTAAAATAGATGGGGAGTGTTATCCGAATCTAGCACAATATATTGAGTCCAAGATGTGGTTAATGCTCTTAAGAAAACTGGAAATGAAACAAATGCATCAAAAATAGAAATATTACAAAAAAATGTATATTTTTAATCATTGAATATGAACACTTACTGTCCAACCTCCACCATCTGTGGTCATATCACAATAAACATTCACACTTCCAGTAATCATCCGACTTCTGGGCCAAATCTCATACACACCGCTGACATTATGTCCGCTGTAAGCAATCTCTTCGCAATCCATTGGATACAACGGACAAGGCTGATCAACGTCATTTCTTTCCTTTACGACGAAATCTATTAAAAAAAGACAATCATTATTATTTGGCTGGAACTTAAATTATTACTTTAATAAAAATTTTCAAACGAAAATTACCTACACAATATAAATAAAAGTATCTTTCATTTTATAGAATTTCCCAAATATATTCACACTTAAATCGTGGACTGAATCTAGAACTCAAGAGATCATGTCCAGTTTGGAAGAATTTTAATAACTTTAGCAGAGGAGAGAAAAGACAGTGCCGAGTGGTTAGCACGCTTGGCTACTGATCTACGGGACCTGGGTTCGAGCCCCGGATAAGGCATGGATGTATGTGTCGTTTTTCTGCCGAGGTCCTGCCATACTCTCAGACCTTCTACTCTGGCATATAAACTGGCATGCTCCTGTCAGAACTCTGTGGCAAGCAGCTGCTTGAGGGGGTATTTATTTTTATTATATATATATGAATTCCTTGCTACATAACATGGAACTATACCAAATAAAGTGGCCGATGAGTGATATGAGAATATTTGATCTGCCAGTTTCTCTTCTTACTGTGGTCTTTCTTAATCTTGAGTTCCATGTGCCCCCGCCATTTAGTACATTGTAAAACAAAAAAAAGTTTTTCTTACTTTGGAGTAAAACAATTCAACCAAGATCATGGATACTTACTTCTGAACAGGGCCGGATCTAAGGATTCCCCCCCCCCCCATACACTACTATACATACTTTCAGAATACTGGAAAGGGTTGGGTTGTTTTACCTCTGAGCGGCACTTTTTTGCACACCTGCATGGTCTAAATGGCCAGGTCACATGGACCCCGAAGGCTCAGAGAAGGTTGGGGGAGGGGACCCACTGGCACAGTTGTTGGGAGACAGATGGTAGCACCATCCCGTCAAGGCCATCCAGCGTGTTCTTTAACGTGCAACAGGGTATGTAAAACACATAATAATTGTGTATTTTACATACCCTGTTGGGGACCATACAATTAACTACGGGACCTGGGTTCGAGCCCCGGATAAGGCATGGATGTATGTGTCGATTTACATACCCTGTTGGGTCCCATACAATTGTGTATAAATACACCTGTTTCTATAAATACACGGGGCCACGCGCTTAACGTCCCATCCAACGGACTTTCCAAGCCCATCGGTGTCCCCTACTGACCGTGGGCAGGGCGGGGAATTTTGCGGAAGATAAATCTCAACGCTGACCCAGCTGGGACTCGAACCTGGGAACTACAGATTACGAGCCTGGCGCGCTACCGACTGAGCCACCCCCGCCCCGATTCTGGAAAGCGTAATAGAGTTAAACTGCATTGAAAATCCAGTCTTTTACCTCGAATTTTTTTCTAGACTCGGGCCTGTTTTTTTTTGCACATACGCATAAGTGACATCCGCTCATCCTGTAAATCTAACAATGAATTAAAGGCCAGCGTCCCATTTTTGGGACACAACTTTTATGATAAATAAAATTATTCTACATAAGAATTGTTTTTTTTTCGGTGGTAGCATCTAACTCCTTAACCTATCAAACTATCTTATGATTTGGGGCGGGGGTGGCTCAGTCGGTAGCGCGCCAGGCTCGTAATCTGTAGTTCCCAGGTTCGAGTCCCAGCGTTGAGATTTTTCTCCGCAAAATTCCCCGCCCTGCCCACGGTCAGTAGGGGACACCGATGGGCTTGGAAAGGCCGCCGTCCGTCGGATGGGACGTTAAGCCGTGGCCCCATGTGCGGGAGAGCCATACCCTGTGCACGTTAAAGAACACGCTGGATGGCCTTGACGGGAGGCTACCATCTGTTTCCCAACAGCTATTCCAGTGGGTCCCCTCCCCCAACCTTCTCTGAGCCTTCGGGTCCATGTGACCTGGCCATTTAGCCCATGGTGTGCAAAAAAGTGCCGCTCAGAGGTAAAACAACCCAACTATCTTATGAAAATAATCGTACATAATTTATTTTTTGTGTCAGTGGGTGGCGCCTAAGTTCTGACATTTGTGAGAAGTCAACGCGTTGACACGTGAATGAATGCACTCAGTTGCTCACTGTCCGTAGAGGAGGGAGGTGACGTCATTTAGTAATGCCATCTAGTGACAAAAGTACTTCATAAAAGTAAAAACTGATCCGTGAAATGTAAAATATAAAAATTTTTACGAGAAATGGCTAATGTCCCGAAAGTAGGACGCCATTTTCCAGATAAGTAAAAATTAACGATTTAATGGTTGCATAGTGAATATGAGACGTTTAAGGGACATGAACAAGGATAATAAATTAAAAACCTTTACAATATAATTATGGCCTTTAATGGGTTAAGAAAGAAAAATTATTTTTGCCTATGGCAATGGAAAACTTTCAGCTAGGATGTTATCTCAATTTTTTTTTTTGCACATTTTATCTGGTATAATTCTTAAAAATAAGTAAATTGCCTTTGTCTTGTTAATGACAAAAAAAATACTTCATTGGGGGAGATGTAAATACAATAGAATAGCGTGAGTGGGAATTGGGGAGACCATGAGACTGCGCAATTGACGTTTCGGCAGTTTGAATGGGCGGGGGTGGCTCAGTCGGTAGCGCGCCAGGCTGTCTGTAGAATCTGTAGAATCTGTAGTTCCCAGATTCGAATCCCAGCTGGGTCAGCGTTGAGATTTATCTCCGCAAAATTCCCCGCCCTGCCCACGGTCAGTAGGGGACCGATGGGCTTGGAAAGGCCGCCGTCCGTCGGATGGGACGCTAAGCCGTGCCCCGTGTGCGGGAGAGCCATACCCTGTGCACGTTAAAGAACACGCTGGATGGCTTTGACGGGAGGCTACCATCTGTCTCCCAATAGCTGTTCCAATGGGTCCCCTCCCCCAACCTTCTCTGAGCCTTCGGGGTCCATGTGACCTGGCCATTTAGCCCATGGTGTGCAAAAAAGTGCCGCTCAGAGGTAAAACAACCCAAACAACCAGTTTGGATCAATATTAGGTCAATCAATTTATGCTCTATGCGAACAGTCGAAGCTTCAACTGCGCAGTCTCATAGTCTCCCCAACGCCATTTTGGCAAATTGTTTCTTGCAACTGAAAAACAAAAATCTTAACAGGTTGAGTCTTTTTAATATTCAGATGCTATTCTTCTTATAGCTTTCAGTGAATTGATTGTTACATCTCTGAGACACACTTGTGTAGACACAACATGCTGAATGGCCAGTTCACGAAGGCCTGAGACTTGTGGAGGGAAAAGGGATTCACTGGACAACTGTTGGAAGAAATATGGAAACGGTTTGTCAAGGCTATCCAGCGTGTTCTTTAACATGAACATGGTACGGCTTTCCTGGATACAGAGTCACGGCTTAACGTTCCATCCGACGGACGGCAGTATTTCCAATTCCATCATTTTCCCATTTTCCCCGAGGTGATGGTGATGATTAAAATAAAAATAAATACCCCCTCAAGCAGCTGCTTGCCACAGAGGTCTGACAGGAGCCTGTCAGTTTATATGCCATAGCAGAAAGTCTGTGAGAATGGCAGGACCTCAGCAGAAAAACGACACAAACGTCCATGCCTTACCCGGGGCTCGAACCCAGGTCCCTTAGATGAGTAGCCAAGCGCGCTAACCACTAAGATTAGCGAAGAGAAATTTCAACTCTGGAAAAGTTTCGGTTTTCCAAAAGTAAAACTAATATTCAAAGTGATCATTTGTTATCCATTGCTGCCAAAAGAAATAAATCTGATGTACCTTTCGCGAGGCCTCGAGCATTTTCGATAAACATCGCAGCAGAGTCGAGAAAGATTTTCATCTGGTTCGTGAAGCATGACGAGTGAGGAAGAGTCTCACAATGGGGAGTGTCTTCACAAAAGACTGCCGACAGAAGCATGAGGAATAGGCATCCTTTAATATCCATCGTCTTTAGTATTACCTGCAATAGTAAAACAAAAGAAATCATAACATATCCTATGCACAATGATATCTAGTAATACATAAGAGAACGCATTGACGCTAAACTAGAGTAATCACACACCAGAGGAGCGGCGCTTGGCTCAGTCTGTAATAGTCCGGGCCCGTAATCTTATTATCCCAGGTTCGAGACCCAACTGTAGCTATGTAGAGTCCCGTGTGCGTGACTCATACCCTACGCACGTTAAAAAACGCATTGGATGGCCTTGACGAGAGGCATCTGTCTCCTAAAAGCTGTCTAGTGGGTTCCCTTCTCCCAACCTTCTCTGTCCTTCTGGCTTGGGGGCGGGGGTGGCTCAGTCGGTAGTGCGCCAGGCTCGTAATCTGTAGTTCCCAGCTGGGTCAGCGTTGAGATTTATATATATTTATATATATTTATGTATATTTCTCACTCTGTTTTCACAGGTTTTTAAAAAAAAATTCTTGAAAATTGCATAAAAAAATTAATAATTGCCTCTATTTGAGTCCCAGCTGGTTCGAGTCCCAGCTGGGTCAGCGTTGAGATTTATCTCCGCAAAATTCCCCGCCCTGCCCACGGTCAGTAGGGGACACCGATGGGCTTGGAAAGGCCGCCATCCGTCGGATGGGACGTTAAGCCGTGACCCCGTGTGTGGGAGAGCCATACCCTGTGCACATTAAAGAACACGCTGGATGACCTTGACGGGAGTCTACCATCTGTCTCCCAACAGCTGTTCCAGTGGGTCCCCTCCCCCAACCTTCTCTGAGCCTTCGGGGTCCATGTGACCTGGCCATTTAACCCATGGTGTGCAAAAAAGTGCCGTTCAGAGGTAAAACAACCCAACCCTTCTGGCTTGGCCATTTAGACCATTGTGTGCAAACAGTTCCACTCGGAGGTAAAACAACCGACCCAATTCTGTAATTCCCAGGTTCAAGTCCCATCTGCATCAACATCGAGATTTATTTCGATGCTGACGCAGGATCGAAGATGAATCGATATTTATCTCGGCTAAATTCCCATCCTGCCCATGATGAAAAAGAGGGACATCGATGGGCTTGGAAAAACTACTGTCCTCGGATGGAACCTTAAGTCGTTGCCCCATGTGCAGGTGATGTGAACATGTTCTGTGAACGTTAAAGGTCACTCCCGATACCTTCACGGAAGGGTTTCATCTGTCTTCTAAAAGCATCTTCCAGCAACCTTCTCTAGACCATTGGAGTCCTTGTGACCTGGCCATTTAACTCATTGTGTGCAAACACCGTGCCGCTCAGAGGTAAAACAATGTTACACAAGTCCGAATCTCGGAAAAAATCGAGGGGGCGGGGTGGACAAGAAATTGGATTTCTAATGCGGTATATTTCTCACTCTGTTTTCACAGGTCTTTAAAAAAAATTCTTGAAAATTGCATAAAAAAATTAATAATTTTTGGCTCTATTACCCTCACTAGGATTCTGAAAGGGGAGGCGGGCATGGCCCCCTTTCCACTAGATCCGGCCCTGATATTACACAATATACAAACACATATACAGGGACTTTTGCGTCATAAAACCCAAACAACCAACTAATATATATAGAAACATTCCCGCTGTTTTAGAAGTATGGTACGCTTACCACTACACAAAGAATGTTTATAGTAATGTAGATATAAAAAAACAGGGGAGTGAATTTCAAACTATAGAAATAAAATATTTTTTTTAAATTTGAACTTCTAAATACTGGATATTGTGTATATGAAGGAATTTGATTTGGGTTGTTTTACCTCTGAGCGGCACTTTTTTGCACACCATGGGCTAAATGGCCAGGTCACATGGACCCCGAAGGCTCAGAGAAGGTTGGGGGAGGGGACCCACTGGAACAAGAAGGTTGGGGAGGGGACCCACTGGAACAGCTGTTGGGAGACAGATGGTACTCTCCCGTCAAGGCCATCCAACGTGTTCTTTAACGTGCACAGGGTATGTCTCTCCCGCACACGGTGCCACGGCTTAACGTCCCATCCGACGGACGGCGGCCTTTCCAAGCCCATCGGTGTCCCCTACTGACCGTGGGCAGGGCGGGGAATTTTGCGGAGATAAATCTCAACGTTGATCCAGCTGGGACTCGAACCTGAGAACTACAGATTACGAGCCTGGAGCGCTACCGACTGAGCCACCCCCGCCCCATGAAGGAAGTAAGTAGCCACAATATCAAGTATACTTGGTATACTTAGGAAATAGATATTTTTTTGAATAACAAATTACAAACACCTCTGAGAAAGTAGCCCATTTCAATGAAATTTGATTAAATATTCTGCTTTCTTAAGTGAACAGAGAGCAAATCTTGGAATTGAATGAGCGTCATTATTCACACAGCTAAAATCAGGACGACTTTCGAATTTCACCAATCACTTCGTTAACAAAATTAACTGTGGATGATCAAACTCTTACCTGTTGCCAATTTGGGTTTAGTCAGGTTGCTGAACCTCTATTAGCTGAACTTTTGTGCATACAGTGGACTAAATGAGATCATAATGATCCCAAAGGTTAGAGAGGTAAGTAGATCCACTAGATTGCTTTCAGAAGACATATGAAACCTTCTCATGAAAGTTATCAAGAATGTTCTTTAATGTGTAAAGGATATGACTCCCTTGCACAAGGGGCAACGACTTAAGATTCCGTTCAAGGAATTTTTTTCAAGGGAAGAGAATTTTTCAAAACTTTTCACCCATGGCTTTTCCAAACCCATGGGTCCCTTTCTTTCTAAGAACAAAATGGTGTTTAGCAGAGAAAATTCCAATACATGCACAGTTGGACTCAAATGCTGAAACAGAAGCCTAGCACACTATCGACCGAGACGACCCTTGAGATCAAGTTTGGAAAACCCTCTTCTGAAGATGCAATATTATCTAAGTCTTAGCCAGTCTAATAAATTAAACATTATATGCTGAATTTAAAAAAAAAAATACCCCCTCAAGCAGCTGCTTGCCACAGAGGTCTGACAGGAGCCTGTCAGTTTACATGCCACAGTAGAAGATCTGAGAGGATTGCAGGACCTCAGCAGAAAACAACACAAACATCCATGCCTTACCCGGGGCTCGAACCCAGGTCCCGTAGATCAGTAGCCAAGCGCGCTAACCACTCGGCCACGGGACGGCTATATATGCTGATTGAACATAAGAATTTTTTAAACACAGGTTTTAACTTAAAACGCATACCATTGAAGAAATCAGGGAATATACCCAGACAAAACAATGTCTAGACCAAATTCTTACTGTAATCAACAGTTAGGGACCATTATCAAAAAAGGCTTGGCCAATGTTTCGTGCTGTTGCTGCATTTTTGGCGTATAACAAATGCATCATTTCCCTTCAGAAAAGCCCTGTTGCCATCATGGGAACATATTAATTTTATTGAGCATTGCAGTGAAAATAATAAACCAATATTATTTTGTAACAAAATTAGGAAATCTCTGATAAAATATGCCAGTGCTTGCCAAATCATATTACAAAACGCAAGAAAAAAAGAGCTTGCAGAAGTTATCGGAATAAAAAACATAACAGAAATGGTATAATCTAATAGTCCGAAAACATTAATTATAACAGCAATAGAAACAATGGTCCGCACTCTGTGGCCAAAGACGCATCAGAGGATAGCAATAAACACTTTAACAATAAAATATCTCAAAATTTAAAAAATTGTTTGCTTCACTTTGCGTTAATAACTTTTCCTTTCAAAATGGAAATTCTGTTACGGAACATAAGATTTAATATTGTTTTCGGTATTAAAAATATTATGGTGGGTTTTAGGGCCACGAAAAAAATCTCTGAAATAATGGATCGCTGGCCAAAAGGAAGTTTTAGATCATTGGAATACACAACAAATGAAAAAAGAGTATTCGTTAATTGTTTTTATTTATTAGCTTAATCCTTCCGATTTAGACAAATTTTACGTTCAAAATTCAATTCCATTGAATCTCGTTTTTCTTTTTTTTTTTCTGGCATTCTGCGAGCAAATAGGAGATATTTGGTAAAATAATTCACTTTCCAAACAAAAATCATTTAAAATTCACAAATATTTTATAAAATAATAAAATCTATTAATAAAACATACCTTTACAATACTGAAAAATCAAATGTCCTGCTCTTTCCCGTAATAAAGTCAGAATCAGTTGAAGTTTCCTGATAATGTTTTTGATAGAACTGACCAATATTCCGGAAAGAGGTCGTCGAGTTCTTTTCAAGTGTTTCTTTACTATAGAATAGGGGTTCTCAACGTGGGGTACGCGTACCCCTTGGGGGTAAGCGGTAAAATGTTTTGGGGTACGCCGTGAGAGCTCAAAGGTCGCTAGATATATGTTATATATATGTTTTATTTTACTCCTATTGTTATACTATAACTATAGTTTTGAATATCTATACAAGGGATGCACCAGTTACATAAACATTTCCAGGGGTACGTGAAGCATAAAAGGTTGAGAACCACTGTATAGAAGAACCAATCAAACCACATCATGTTACTTCTCTGTGAACCCCCACCCCCGCCCGATGCTCCAGTAATGCTACAAGGTGACAGACTATCTTCTATACAAAGATGATTCGAGTTAAAACGCTATTCACTATATTCAAGTATGATTAATTTCAAAAGCTAAACGAAACAACATACTATTTATCACCTGTTACACTCTCATTCAATAAATACGGTAAATTTATACTATGTTTAAATTAAAAGAACGGACATGACAAAGCTCTACTTACTTGTAGGGTCCAAGAAGAAAGTCCTTACGAGGTTCTTTACACGTGAATCACTTTCAAAGGAGATTTAAAAATAGACTGCGTCAGCGAAGATGCTGAGTAAAAAAAAACAGCAGACCAGTTTTAAGTGTGAAACGTTTCGAAACTGTTAGAGAATCTGTTTCAGATGGAAACTTTGATTCTCAAGCAAACGAATGCTTCTCTCACAAATGATGAACTCTTAACATCAAGGAAACTTTCATGTGCTTTCAAGAGAATCAAGAGAGTGACTAAAAATATGCAGAAATGAAAACTAGTGCGACTCTTTTCTACTAAATTCAGGTACATTTCAGTTTGCTGGAGGAAAAATACGATACGCAATGGTTTTTTTTTTATGTTTTCTTTGCAACTGTAATAATGGAACGTATAGCCAACATGCATTGTGACTCAGTGGTAAAATTTTTCAAGACGTTGGGTTGTTTTACCTCTGAGCGGCACTTTTTTGCATACCATGTGCTAAATGGCCAGGTCACATGGACCCCGAAGGCTCAGAGAAGGTTGGGGGAGGGGACCCACTGGAACAGCTGTTGGGAGACAGATGGTAGCCTCCCGTCAAGGCCATCCAATGTGTTCTTTAACGTGCACAGGGTATGGCTCTCACGCACACAGTGCCACGGCTCCCATCCGACGGACGGCGGCCTTTCCAAGCCCATCGGTGTCCCCTACTGACCGTGGGCAGGGCGGGGAATTTTTCAAGACGCATTCTGAGAAATTGGTAACCATGGGCAAAGGAGATAAGAACTCCCCTCCACCCTTTGGAAAAACTCTCGAAATATATATGTTGAATAATACATGTGTACAAAAAATTAATTTTTTTCCCAACGAAATGTATTCTTGAATTTTGTCGTTTTCAGGATATCATTTATGAGTTAGTTGAAAAAATGCCGTGAATGGAATTCGAACCCACGCCTCCCAGTTAGTTATTTCTCTGCTCACTATTCACGAGTCGTTGCATTGAAGCCATGTGCACATGGTATCTCCTATAATATTCTACCATTGCATATCATTTACTTTTATTTCTTAATATAAAAAAATATTTGAACATATTTTCAGCAATAAGCATTTTTTTCGGGTTGGGTTGGGTTGTTTTACCTCTGAGCGGTACTTTTTTGCATATCACGGGCTAAATGGCCAGGTCACATGGACCCCGAAGGCTCAGAGAAGGTTGGGGGAGGGGACACACTGGAACAGCTGTTGGGAGACAGATGGTAGCCTCCCGTCAAGGCCATCCAGCGTGTTCTTTAACGTGCACAGGGTATGGCTCTCCTGCACACGGAGCCACGGCTTAACGTCCCATCCGACGGACGGCGGCCTTTCCAAGCCCATCGGTGTTCCTTACTGACCGTGGGCAGGGCGGGGAATTTTGCGTAGATAAATCTCAACGCTGACCCAGCTGGGCTTTTTTTTCGGCATCTTTAGCTTTATTATAATAATATGCATGATTATTGTGTGTTCACAAATGCGCTGATTAATGAATAGCTCGACCAAAATATTTATATTTTGAACCACAGATTTTTACTCCTACCCTGAACTATACCAACGCCCATCCCCCTTAAAAAATTCCTGCCGACGCCAATTCAAGGAACTACGAACGCACGCGACACTACTTGGAATTTTTAATCCTTATCCCAGTCTTGGTTATGGCAAGATTGATCTACTCTGTTTTTACAAAGTCGTTCTTATTTTAAAACAAATTGCTAAAAAGAAACTCAGGCTATAAATGAAATGTACTTAGAAATGGATTCCGATTCACAAAGTCATGAAAACTTTAGTACTAATTATGAAGGTAATGCCTATATAATTAGGATAAATACGTTTTCATTGCTAAAGTAATTGCAAATTATATTCTTCTAAATTCATATTGTAAAATGCTGATCCTGTATTTTAAAACACAGATTTATTTTTACAATTAAAATTTCGAAACGAATAAGATACGCTCGCTAACTTCTTTAGATACGTGAATTCAGTGAATGGCATGTGTTCTTCAAGGGTAGTTTTGTAAAATATCTTTTTAGGACATCCCTTTTTGTACTGCAGCCATTGCATTTGAAAGTCAATTGAGTACTTGAACTTCTGTAGTCACTTTCCGATTGGTAACATCATTTCCTGGATTTTTTTGTGCTTAGGAACTCACTCCTTGTCATTCGGACAACTTGAATTTTTTTTCTTCTTGGCACTGCTGGCAATATCAATCCAACAGCCAGAAACATAAAGCTACCGCTACTTTTTTTGCCTTGGACTCAATAATTGCGAAATCTGCATCATTTGGGAGATAGTGGTGGCCAGAAACTAAAAATTTATGATCGTTTCCACTGAAACAGCTGTCATTAACAAGTTGAGCTAAAAGTTGAAGGGGATGCTTTAAATATTTAATTGCACAGCAACCAAGTTATTATTAGGTTGGGTTGTTTTACCTCTGAGCGGCACTTTTTTGCACACCATGGGCTAAATGGCCAGGTCACATGGACCCCGAAGGCTAAGAGAAGGTTGGGGGAGGGGACCCACTGGAACAGCTGTTGGGAGACAGATGGTAGCCTCCCGTCAAGGCCATCCAGCGTGTTCTTTAACGTGCACAGGGTATGTCTCTCCCGCACACGGAGCCACGGCTTAACGTCCCATCCGACGGACGGCGGCCTTTCCAAGCCCATCGGTGTCCCCTACTGACCGTGGGCAGGGCGGGGAATTTTGCGGAGATAAATCTCAACGCTGACCCAGCTGGGACTCGAACCTGGGAACTACAGATTACGAGTCTGGCGCGCTACCGACTGAGCCATCTCCGCCCCCAAGTTATTATCTACGTCAGTCGTCCGTTTTAATTATAATGTGTTAGAGCCTAATAAAATAAACAAACAACACATGTAACATTTCCCAAAAACACGACTTCCTGATACTGGTTAGAACCACTTACTTGAAATCGTTACTGAAAAATTAACTGTTGCTTTCAGTAAACAAGTTCTGCCATCTCTTGTTCACAATAATAAATACGACTTACACTGCAACATATGAAAATTAACACGTATCGCTTATGCCACAAAAAAGGAAAAAAAAAAATCCCGACTTACACTTTGACTTCCGAACCTTCATATACGTACAGGGTGTTCTAAAAGATCTGGTCAAACTTTTGGAACGTGTTCTACGCTCCTAAACATTGGGCCAGAAACGCTTTCCTTCCGAGTTATAGAACATTTTGAGTGCAAGAAAGCACGTGGTTTTTTTTTGTTGGTTTTTTTATTATTATTACAGCACACTGCAAGTGACCACGATGTAGAGATTGAGAACAATTATGTAACTCTACATCAGAACAACTGTTCAAAATGGCCTCCCTGAGCAGCAATACATGCCTGTCTTCTCGCCGATTGTCATTGGAAAAGTTCGTGTTCCGAATTCTTTGACAACCATCCACAATCTGTTCAATCAATAACTGGGGTAGCGTAAACATCAACCTTAATGTCTCCCCATAAGGTGAAAAGCAGTGGATTCAAATCTGAGTGCAGATCGTCCAACGGACAGGATACGTAAAACTTAGATGACCCAGGAGAAGCGAGATTTTATACGATATTTCATACGTATATTATGCCGTCCAGACATGCAAATTTACCTAGCATCGGAAAAACTACCTTTTGATAGGCTTCATTACTTGCACTCTCAAAATATGCTAAAACTCGAAAGGGAAATGTTTTTGGCATCACAGGAACTCTCTTCATCGCTATATGCAATAGAACACGTTCGCAAAGTTTGACACGATTTTTTTTTTTGAAACATCCTATATATATAGATACAGGCGTGGCGAAAGAATTGATAAATGCAAAATGGCATGAAAAACGCATCCTATGTAGGTCGACCTACTGCAGCTGCTGAAATTGAACCAGAAAACATTTTCCACTGCTATTTAACAACTACAAATTTTATTCTTCGACTGTGATATCAAGTTTTGGCCGAAGTTGGAAGCAGAATTACGCCAACCTTTCACTGGATCTATGTTTACATCTACAGCTGAAGGAGAATCCCAACAGCAGCACCATTTCGTTGTAGCTGTAGTCCTCATACTTCACTAAGAGGTCCACATATGGAGACCTAAGTGAGTAACACCACTCAAGAAATCTGCCACAGAATCAGCGCTCTTCCTCCCCTTTACAGCTGACACGAAAACAGATGTCATCCCACCACCACCTGCAGATCCGACACCCTAAGATAATCAGACTCAGAATTATCTAATTGAAAAGGAACGCTAAATCTTCGTTTGATTATATAGTAAATGGCTTCTATCATAAAAGTTACAGATAAAAAGGGGTTTAATAAATTATAAGAAGTTTTGAAGTAAATGTTGTTTTTTTTATGACAGCGGTAATAATCCGGTAGGAAAAAAAACATTTTTTTATAAAAACTTTTGCTATTTTGCTTCATTACGGTGGGCGACGTTGGAAAAGTTCTTGACACGTCTGTATATTTGCATTCGTTGCTCCAAAGCTTTGAATTGTTTGAAAGCTTGTAATTACGTGTTAAAAACAAAGGCCGTATCAACATTTCTCTTTGCTGTGGGTGCGTAAAATTCTGTCTGCAAAATCTGTGCGTTGTTGCTATGGAGCCAACTAAAGACGGAGAGTTTACATTTTCGTAAGACTGCATCTTGGGGATGACGCAAAAAAAAATTCACGCCGATTTCAGAAATACATGGGGATCATGCCTATTCATATGCCACCGTTACGAGATGGATGTACATATTCAGAGGACGGCAGTTCCGAAGACCTCCCTCGTGCAGGAAGACGGAAGGAGGCTGTGAATGAGAACCATCGCTGTTGTTCGTGAGCTCATTAAGGAAAACACATATACTTAAGTTTAGATGACACTCTATCGATTGATAGTGTGGAAACAATTATTCATTATTTAAAGTTCCGAAAGATTTGTGCCAAATGAATACCACACGAACTGACAGAACAGCACAAAAAGGCTAGTCAGTCGTGCAAAGGAATGCTGACAATATTTGAACCTAGTGGCCCCAAACGGTTGGCATTGTCACAGGCGACGTGGTTTTATTATAACTCCCAGAAAGACCGACAGCTGTTTCAGTTGCAGAGGATGAACCGCATCCCCAAATCCTCCAACCAGACCTTTGCTCAAGGAAGATGATATTCGGATTTTTTTTGTTTCCTAGGAATGGTAGCGGTGGAGACCTCACCTGCAAAAATGACTATAAATGGCCAATACTACACCGTTTTGCCCAAAATGGTTGAGATGAAGGAGCAGCATCCAACAACAGGTCTGTCGAGAGTTCTCCTTCATGACACTGCCAATGCTCACAAAACTGGACAAGTTAGACCTCTCTAGAGCTGGGGGAAAAAAATTCAGCTACTCAGTCCTGCATATTTACCCGATGTTGCACCATGTGACTTTTGGTTGTTTCCAAAAACTGAAAACGAACTTGTTGCAAAGTTTTTTTCAAGGGTGCAAGATCTTGCAAAATTCATTCATTCAGAGTTGTGTATTCCCCAGCAGTACCTCCAAGCGTTCCAGAATTGGCTTAGACGTCTGCAACTTTGCATAATTCTGGAGATTTTTTCTGCAGATGCATCTCAAGAACATTTTGAACACCCTCGTAAATTCTATTTTCTCATAACCCTGAATGAACATCAGTTACTTTAAAGCCCATAAACGACCGAAATTTAAAATGAACGCGTCCAAATAGTGCTATTTCTTTAATACCTTCTACCCTTTTCTGAAATTTCCTGGGTGTTAAAGCAGTAGTTACCAATCTTTTTGGACTGAAACAAGCTTTATTTTCTAATGCCTTCATGGAAATCATACGATTTATACTGTATAAAACTAGTTGCAAAAATATTTACTGTGTATGCCAATTTACGAGTATTTTGATCCATGAATTTCAAAGGAAATTCGTAAGAACATCAATTGCATTTCTTAAATAAGGATACCACCACTAGTAAAATCCTTAGGAACCCCTTTGTTACAGAAAATATTAAACACTACAATTAGCCATCTGACAAAATCTTCTCTAAACATTTCATTAGTAATTTCATCTACCCCTGATCGACTTGTATAGCTTCAATTTGGAGATAGCCAAAGTACCATCAGATCGTGAAATAGGGCCCTTATTAAAAACAGTTATCATTGCAAACCGTGGGAGTAAAACTAATCCCACTGTTCAGAACATTTCAAAAATGCTCAGCCCATCTTGCCACGACAGAAACCTCATATTAAAAAACATTTCCATCTTTATCCTTGTGTGCCCTTGCTTTTTAATACACCAAATACTATTTGATACAACTCTGTGGTGTTCTATAGAAGTTTCTCTGCTTTATCAGCTAGGCTATCAAGCAAAAGTATTATCAGCATTCAAATTATCATTTACATATTTATTTAGCCCTCTTTAATGATGTCCATTTACGTCATTGCCGTCCCATGGCCGAGTGGTTAGTGCACTTGGCTATTGATTTGAGAGACCTGGGTTCGAATCCCAGGTAAGGCATGGGTGTTCGTTTTTCTGCTGGGGTCCCGCCATCCTTACAGACCTATGGTATATAAACTGACAGGCAACTGCTTTAGGGGGTATTTATTTTATTACTTCACTAGGGTATTCAAATGGCCTAAATGAAATTCAATCTACCATTTTCAGAAATAAGCTACATAGCCTTATTACTCAAATGAGTCTCCCATGCTCCATTTTACTTAAAATAGTAGTTGCTTTCAAGAATAACCTGTTCAAAATGATCCCATTCCAACAGTAAACAAACTATGATTGTTATAATAACTGCATAACTTATGGCAAGCATTGGCTGTATGAAGGTCCTTCAAAATTTCAGTGTTAAATATAATTCTTTCAACAGATAAATTATTTTGAGCTTCAGTTGCAAGACACTTTTAACAATGGTCAGACCCAATCTCAGATTCCTTATGCCCTAATGTTCCCAACAAATAACACCTTAATGTTAATTATTACATAATTGCATTCCTAGAACTCTTTAAATAAATTCAAAACATCGTGAAGTTTGCAAAATCTATCATATTCAAGTCCTCAGTGGAGATACAATTAAATTTCTTTAAATTTAGCTGTAAGAAATCGTTCATTAATGCATTTTAATCCCAAAAGAATATCACTGGCAGTCTTGAAAATAAGCACAGCTATGCCTGTAGATGTTTTCTTCTCATCCTGAAAAGATTATTTTGAAGTGTCTAACCTTTAACTGTCCTTCTGGTTTCTAGCAATCCTAAAATGTTTTGGTTATACTACTGGAATCCCTGTGTGAAGACATCCAGCAAACAGTCTTTGTTAAAATTCCTTATATTCCATGCTGATGTGGAAAGAAAGTTGTTTTAAAAAAAAACCAGATTTGAGAGTATTGCCAGTATCAAACAGACAAGGGGCAAAGAGCTGCTCTCACCATAAACTGTTTTACTTAATCAGCTATTAATGTTTATCTTACTCTTCTCCCACCATAAACTGTTTTACTTAATCAGCTATTAATGTTTATCTTACCCTTCATCATACTCATCATCCCTGTTGCTAGTTGCCTCCATCGTATCTGAATTCTTTCTTGAACTTTTAATATATTTGGACAGTGTGTGTTGAGAAACTGCATACAGCAGGAAATTATAATTCTTTAATTTTCAATCAAACACTTTATAGGAAAGGTATTAGTTTGGTGGAATCTGCATTTTAGCTCTTTATTTTATATTGCTATCTCTAAAAATTTCCCCCTTCAAATTATAAACGAATGATTCAAATGCAGACTGACAGCACCTGACATCAAACAATGTTATACCATAAAAACGATTTTTTTCATCTTTTTTTCATTAACTGATTTCAAAAAGATAGAAAAGGAATAAAAACTTTGTTGATCCATTTCAAACTGGCCATATGCTACATAAAAAAACTTCAGATAATCTTAATTCTATAAGGAAAGAAATTATTATTCTAGTGCTTGGGAACTTCAAAGTACATTTATATGGCAGTCTTTTGATGAGGCAATGAGATGTTTTCTAGAAGCAAATAAATGTAATGTTCAAGAATAACTATATATATAATTTAAATTCACTTTGGACATTACAGCTTGCATTAGTTTTGCTGTCTCTCATTTTCTATCAATATATGAAGTCAATGATAGTGAAAAACTTTTATTGTCTTGTTATTTTATGTGTGTAATATTAGCAATAAATTGGAGTCTTTCTTAACTTACAGATAATCATTTCTCAAGATCACTTACATTTTCAAGCATTTCCCCAATATCACAAAATTTTAAAGTATTTCATGCAGTCTTTAATTTCCTTTTACAAATATGTTTGAGTAGTGTTAAACTTTTGCATTTCAATATACAAGAATCAGTTATGCATGGGATGTGTAACAATTTGTAAAGGAACAAACTATTGTACATATGCACTGATCATCATCTAGCAGTTATGAATCTACACGAATTCTTGACATCCAAAAAATACATTTGTTAAAATATGTAGTTTGACAACATACAAAAGTAAAATGCTTGCATAAATATATATTTATTTTCTATCAAAATATTGCAGAGAAGAGACACATTAATCTGGTGATAAAAGGCAAATAAAAATTATTTTTACAGGGTAAACAAGAAATAAAATAGGAAATGTTTTTGTCAAATAGTTTCTTAATAATCACTAACTTGCATTTTATAAACTAAATTTCTTGACAAAATATGAATAAAATCATTTTCAGAAAACATTTTACTGCCTTTTATCATGAAATGTGTCCACCTTTAAAAATATGTTACACTCAAATATTACTCATGATTTCTGAGTTAAGATCTCACTGCATTGGAAATAGAGCAGCTTTGAGGTATCTGCAAGTTTGAAAAGGACCAAATGCAAAGCACCATACAACAATCTTGGCCAGTATGTAAGTTCAATTTACAACCTACTGGCTTACTTTATTTCCAACACAATACAAATATACAAAGTACTGCACAGATTAATAAAAACATACCAAACACCCACCCCATGACAATATCAGAAATGATCGTTTTTGTTGTCTTTCCTCACATACAATAATTATAGATTAGGATTTTGTAAAGATTTGCTATTCTGATAAAATAATAAATAAGGAACACGAGGTGGACTATAAGATAGAACTTGATTTTCTGACACAGTTGTAATAGAGCGATCATCACAACGATTCCAGCTTCTACTTCCATGATGATAAATGTCTGATATATAGTGGCCTTTAACAGCTTCTTCTCCATCATGATATACAACTGAAAGAAAACAAGTCAAATATATATATTTTGCTACACTAAAAATTAATGCTTTATGAACTCTCAAAATAATGTTGTATTAAATGCTTCATATATATATTTTAAGAATGCTAATAATTTCTGCTACATTGCAAACAATTCTATATTAAAACTTTATTTTTAATCATTTTTGATCACAAAATATAAAATTTATTTTAATCCTTAACTGTATCAGAGCAGTATGTTCTTGATTCATTGTTCACATTCAAGTTGTCAGTATGTTACACTTTGCAATTCTTTTCAAAAAAATACCATTTCCTTCATTTTTTTTAAATATGAAAGTATGTCTATTTCTTTCTGCATGCTAAAACTATATTAAACCTAAAAATATCCATTATTGCCTCTATTGATCAACGTTAGGTCACTTCCACACTTGTTTAGTGGAAATTCTTGCACTAATTGTTTACAGGTTCAATGAACTATTCGGAAATAAATTATAAATCAGTCAACAATGCTTGCAAATCAACTTCATTTTGTTTTGCCACTAAATATGTGAAATAGCAAATCTCACAGAGATATGAACATGAGTTGATATCTTTGGCTTATAACTTGGTGAATTATGCAAAATAAAAACTAACATACCTGCAAACAATGTGTATGAATCAGTTTTCCTCAACTTCCTTGTTTCTTGGGAAAATAACTCTAAATATTTAAGAAATATATATATTTTTAAACATATATATATTTACATGAAAACATTCAAAAACACATACTGGAAATCTGCAAACTACAGAAAATATTAAAAACAACATAGATTTTATGATTTTGCCAAGAGCAAATAAAAAACATTAATAACACTGAACAAACTAAACCTTTTCATTTCGTTTCTTCAATAAAGCATACTTGTCAACCTAAAAAGTTTGAAAACTGACAGTTTTACATACTTAGCAATGAAAACTTTACAAATAGTATTTTTATGGGTTTTTGAAGTAAAAAACAACTTTATGAACATTCCTTAATTTAACAAAGAATATTGATAGCAAATATATCAACAAAAAACTTGTGCATTGCAAAATACTTCTTTTTAGACTTCGTGATTCTTGGTCACCAAATGAACATTTATTTAAAGGAACACATCACACAAAATTACAAAAATGCACACTGCATGGCTATCACCAAAACATTTTTCCTTTCATCGCAGCTGAGATAGGCAGAAAAACACTGCAGGCACAATGCTGTCAAATAAATGATATAGGAAAAATCCTCATATGTGAAAAAATAACTTAAGAAAACCATCACTTTCAGGCTTCCAATTATCATATGATCAAAGAAAATTATTTTTTACAATAGCTGTAATATAGAAGGCCTCAACTGGGCACAATGATTAGGAGCTAGCTACTGTTGCAGCAGGCAAACTTAGCTCTAAGTGAGGCAGTAACTGAGTTAGCTCTAACTGAGGCAGTGGTCAGCAGCGACTTCAATCTTAGTAGGGCATGTCCTTGTATGAGAAGACCTGTACAACTAGTGGTTTCTAGGACCCTTCTCCATCCTTATGTTGCAAATCAAAGGTTAATGACTATATTAACCATTCAAGCACAAGTGTGAAACTACATTCCTGATATTAAACTTTTTCTTTTGAATTTATATTAGTTTATTGCTCAGAATTAAATGCTCTTGCACTTGGTATGTATAACATGACCTATATCTATGTGTTAGTTATTTGTAGATAAGATCTACAATTCAGTTGGTTTTCTGCTGCAGAAATGCCACAAAGGCATTCATTACTAGATACTATGCATTTTAATGGCTACTAGAAATAAAACTGGAATAATTTTTGGTACATTTAAATTGAATAAATTTGCAATGATCATTACTACTTTAATAGAAATTCGAAGCTTGCTATACTTGTGGTGTCATATTACCATATTTGCCACATTATATATTCGTAATTAGGTAGGTAGGTATAACTGTTGTCTTATTCATGTATTCACTGCAATGTAATTACCTATTTGCCACGTGTGGTAAGTGGAACTATATTGGACACCACTGCTAGAGACAATTATTGATTATGCATATAATATGAATAATATCCATTCCAAAAAAAAAACTGACAATTCATGAAAAATAGAAAAAAATTTGTCTGAACAACAGATACCTTTCTTGAGTTCCAGGTTAATTGGATATTCAGTCTTTTTCATCACTTTCTTACAACCACCATCTTTATTGTAAACAAATCGCTTTAAATGAAGAATTAAGATTGGAGGCAGCTTTTCAAGAGCAATGCGGCTGAATGCTTCCACCTGAAATCATTTGTAAGAAATGAAAACAATTACTACAAAATTAATATTTAATATTTTAAAACATTCTTATGCTTAATAACATATAGCTATAAATTATCAATTCCTGATAGTAGTCTTCAAAAAACTCATTTCCAGTGCTGTGATTCGAAGATCACATGCACACTGTTAAAAATTCATAACTACGAAATATGAATGGATTTCTAAGGAAGATAGCCTGTACTCTCTCTCTTCCTTAGAAAAGCATGCACACATTCTACAGGCAAATAGTTAATTTTGTAAGTATCAAGTGATTATTTCTCGACTGACCTGGTTTAAAATTTGTGGTAACAGGTATTGTGGAATTAATGCACTAAGTATTATTCAGATAAGAGTAACTAAGTATTATTCAGATAAGAGTGCAAACTAGTTGTAAATGCATATCTATAAATTTTATTGTAAGATAAGTTGAAATCTTGGTTATGTAATCATATATGATTACATAATCAAGATTTCAACTTATCTTACAATAAAATCATGAAATTGTTTCTCTGAAGAGTAATAGTACTTCTACTGTATTGCATTTGTGCTTAATTGACTTGTTACTGGCATTGTTAAATTTATGTATAAAACTTGTAGATGTGTTCCTTTGAGATTCTACTTGTTAAATTTCAAAACATTCTGGTGCCAGATAGTGAGATTTTATGCCAGTGACAAGGAAGCTAGATGAATTTTTAAAATTAGTCAGTGAAACTAAAAAGCCAAAATGAAAAAATAAGGTCTAAAATATATGTAAAGATAAGATTACTAGTAAAGTATACTTAAATTTCAATTGTCAACAGCAACACTACAGAAAATAAACACTTTTTAAGCAACTAGCACTGTGAAATTATATCACTATACTGCTGAACTATGTAGAACTAGTTAGAATCAGTTCTCAAAATTGCCACACACTTTCATTAGGAATTATTTAATAGAATTCATCAATATGGTGAATAAATCAACAAGTAATTTACTTTAAATTTTTTTTTTTTCTTTATGCTCTGGTTCAGCAGCAAAAACACAACTTTAGCACTTCTTTTCCTTGGAAGAGAAATGCCTTAGAACAATTGATGGATGCTAATGTTTAACAGTACAGATGCAACATTGATCTGATTACAGCCAGGTTTTACAGCTGGCTGTTGTATATTCAGCAGTTCTTGGTGCAGTTAATTTCACAATATCTCATTCAAAAACACTCAACTGCATTAGATTTTATCTGCTTGTAATAATAATAAAATACTTTCTTACATTATCCACATAAATGTTAGTCAAAGACTTGTCCTACATAACAAGGCATCTGTTAAAATAAACTGTTTCAATAGTCCCTTTAATCTTCTAACAAACATTTGCCATGCAAATTTTATGAGTAAAAGCTGTATTAAAAAACTGTACATATCTGTTAATTTTTACTTTCTCACACAATCTATGGGGTGTGATTGTCTTAACTGGCATAGTGGTTATTGAGCTAGCAACTGTTCCAGCAAGACAAACTGTGTTGTTAGCTCCAAGTGAAACAGTGACCAGCAGTAACTTCAGCCTTAGTAGGGCATGTCCTTGTATGAGAAGGCCAGTAAAAAGCTAGGAGTAGCTTCTAGGATTCATCTTTGCCCTATATATTCAAATGGAAATAAAAACCAAATGTCAACCTCAAGATTTAAGATTAGGGTTGGGTTGTTTTACCTCTCAACACTTTTTTGCACACCATGGGGCTAAATGGCCAGGTCACAAGAACCCCGAAGACTCGGAGAAGGTTGCGGGAGGGGACCCACTGGAACAGCTGTTGGGAAAAAGATGGCAGCCTCCCATCAAGGCCATCCAGCATGTTCTTTAACATGCACAGGTTATGGCTCTCCCGTACACGGGACCACAGCTTAACGTCCCATCCGACAGACAGCAACACTTCCAAGCCTTCAGTGTCCCCTACTGATCATGGGCAGGGAGGGGAATTTTGCAGAGATAAATCTCAACACTGACCCAGCTGGGGATTTAAGATTAGGAGAGCACTTCAAAGATCACTAATAAGGGAAAACTGATTGGTGGCAATAGTTATTTTGGAACAACTTTAAGTGTTGCTGTTAAGACTATGGAGATTCCAAAAATTCAAACCATTCCACACTGGTTTCGGCTCACCCCAACAGGTTCATATGTGGTCTATACCAGGGGTTAGGAACCTTTTTTGGGTCAAGAGCCAAAACAGTAAAAAAAAATAAAGCAAGCCAAATAATTTTGAGAGCCACAAATTATAATCTTTATTGGGTCAGGAGTCACAGCAGAAAAAAAGAAACGGCAGATTGTTTTACCATCCCCCAAACATTCATTGTGAGAAGCATAATGGGAAAGGTGCGGGATTTAGATGCATTCAACAAAGAGTAGATCGCAGGTCCCGACAGATGGGACACTTGATCTCCGAAATTGTCAACAAACTTAGATTTTCTCGTACAACAGTTACAAGAATGTTCCGGGAATATGAAATTTCCGGCAAAAAAAATAAGCACCAGGACAAACTGCAAAGAACAACCAGCCTTGAATGATTGTGGGCTTCAATGTCTGACCTGCATCATATGGACCAATAGGGGCCAGACATTATCTGAAATTCCCTCCCAAATCCCCTCCCATCTGAATGCAGGTTCCAGCCAAGAAGTCAGTGCATGGACCATGCAATGCTCACTTCATCGTCTCGGCTTCAGGAGCCGTCAACCTACGAGAGTCACACTACTAATGGCACAACACCAGGCTCAAAGCCTTGCCTGGGCTAAAAAACATTGAAACTGGACCATTGAAAATTGCCAACAGATATACTGGAGTGATGAATCTCGATTTAAATTTCATCATGCTGATGGGAGACTGAGGGTATGGCGCCAACCCCACGAAGCCATGGATCCTATGTCAGGTAGGAACAGTACAAGCTGGTGGTGGCTCAGTGATGGCCTGGGGTGTCTTCAGTTGGATATCTGTGGGACCTTCGGTACATGTACTGACGACTCTCAATGCATCCTGGTACATAGAACTCATGGCTGACAATTTATACCCATTTATGACCATCATGCTGGTTGGCTGGTTGTTTGGGGTTTTTTGGCGCAAGAGCAACAGGGCTACATTGCGCCAAACAAAAAGATATAAATTGATAAAAGTCATTGAACCCACAACCAAAGTTAAAAACACACAGAAACATAACCAGAACAAGAAAGATAAGTAAAAATGGCAAAAAAGTAACAACACGTGTAAAATCGACAATAAAATGGGTGTATAGGACCCAGTAAAAAACAGAAACAAGCGTAAAATCAAGGTAATGAAGTAAAAAGGTTCATAAACGCATAAAATATCCAGTAAAACGTAAAAAGTCAAAATCAGGAGTTAAAAACGATTCATCGGATAAAAGATGTCCGAGTGTAAGGGGCTCGGCGTAAAATCATGAGAGTTAAAAAACATTCGTTTTTCAAAGCTAAAACATCGACATTCAATTAAAATATGTTTGATCGTTAAAAAGGTGTCACAAAACTCGCACTTAGGTTCGTCATCCGCCCGTAAAAGAAACAAATGAGTAATAAACGAATGACCTAGCGGAGTCGAGCAAGTACAACTTCCTCCTTGCGATTCCTGCGGTAACAAGACTGCCATGGTTTGACGATAGGTTTGATCTCAAAGAGCTTGTTCGTAAGATGTTTAGACCAAAATCTCTGCCACTGTGCCCAGAGCTCGGTGGAAAAACGCTGCCGGAAATCCAGATAGGGAACCGGCAACGGAGAGTCAGACAGGGGCATGGCTGACCTGGCAGCAGAATCTGCCAAATCATTACCCCTGATTCCGACATGACCGGGCACCCAACAGAAGAGAATCGTGGTGGTGGCTGCCAGACGATGGAGCTGCTGGCGGATATTGGAGAGAACAGGGTGAGGCCGATGCCTCACCGAGATCAAAGCCTGTAGCGAGCTAAGCGAGTCGGTGTAAAGCACACACCGACGATGATGCTTAGTCGCCACGTGGTCCAAGGCGAGGCTGATAGCGTGCAACTCAGCAGTGAAGATGGAACACTGCAGTGGGATCTGGTCTGCAATAATTACTTCACAGCAGACCATGGCTGATCCCACTGAAGTGCCGGACTTCGAGCCATCTGTGAAAACAGGCAAGAAGTCCGGGTGCTCAGCACGATGGCTGACAAAGAGTTGCCGGTACACACAGTCGGGTGTAAAGGCCTTCCCCGTCCTGCACAGGGAAAAATCGCAGGAAGGGGAAACAGCGAGCCATGGTGGAAGTGGCTCAGCTGTCGACTGTGCAACGCTATCGAGACTGGTGTTGATGTCTCTGAGGTAGCCTCGGACTCGCAAACCAAAAGGACGAATGGCAGTTGGCCGATTATTCTAAAGCATTTCCCACTTCGGACTGAAAACGCAGTCCCAAGTGGGATGGCCAGG
The DNA here is from genome assembly GCA_038380435.1 of Ryuthela nishihirai. Lineage (NCBI taxonomy): Eukaryota > Metazoa > Arthropoda > Arachnida > Araneae > Heptathelidae > Ryuthela > Ryuthela nishihirai. The sequence continues at coordinate 55,514,220 of JAWZYU010000027.1, forward strand.
CAGGGATCGCAATTTAGAAGCATATTGTAGGGACATCTGCTGACGGCGAAGAGATAAAGAAGGTTCGTCGGTCTCAACATAAAGACTCTGGACCGGTGAAGTGCGGAAGGCTCCCGTGCAAACACGGAGGGCCTGATGATGGAGGGGGTCCAGCACCTTCACCACCGAATCCCGGGCCGAGTCATACACCTGGGATCCGTAGTCCAGTTTCGATCAGACAAGTGCACGGTACAGGCGGAGCAAAGAACATCGGTCCGCCCCCCAAGAAAGGGAGGAGAGGACCTTAACGACGTTCAATGCCCGCGTGCACTTGGACCTGAGATGACGTATGTGTGGTAAAAAGGTCAATTTCCGATCGAATATGAGACCGAGACTCTTGGTCTCCGCCACAACTGGAATGATGTTACCCCCGAGCCGCAGCTCGGGATCCAGATGAAGATTACGCTTGTGGCAAAAGTGCACACAAGCGGTCTTCTGTGGGGAGAACCGAAACCCGTTTGCTGTCGCCCAAACCGAAAGATTGTTCAGGGCAATTTGCAGTTGTCTTTCAATGACCCTCATGCTGGACGAAGAGCAAAAGATGCTGAAGTCATCAACATAGAGGGCATTGCCTACTGATGGAGGAAGTTGTCTAGTTATAGAATTAATCTTCACAGCGAAAAGCGTAACACTCAGAACGCAGCCTTGTGGCACCCCCTGTTCTTGGGGGTACGGCCGCGACAGAGTGTTACCGACACGGACACGAAAAGAGCGTGTCGATAAGAAGTTGGAGATGAAGATCGGCATGTGACCTCTCAAGCCGAAGCTGTGGAGGTCACGAAGAATGCCGAATCTCCAAGCCGTGTCGTACGCTTTTTCGATGTCGAAGAAAATTGACACCAGGTGCTCTCTTCTTAAAAATGAATTTCTGATAGCCGATTCGAGGCGTATCAGATGGTCAAGAGTTGACCATTGCCTGCGAAAGCCACACTGGGTGTTGGAAAGAAGGTTGTGATGTTCTAAATACCAGATGAGTCTGGCATTTACCATTCTTTCCAACACCTTGCACACGCAGCTCGTCAATGCGATGGGACGATAATTGGAAGGATTCTTGGGATCTTTGCCTGGTTTGGGGAAGGCCAAGACGATGGCCTCCCGCCAGGAGTCCGGAAACTGCTCCTCGAGAAAAATGCGATTGAAGAGATGGAGCAGCCGATCCTAACTCGATGGTGAAAGATGTTGGAGCATGGCATAATGGACATTGTCCGGCCCTACAGCAGAGGCACGAGAAGAGTGCAGAGCAAGGCGAAGCTCCTCCGCTGTGAATGGCCTGTTGTACGGCTCCAAGCCATTCGAGTGGAAAGACAGCGGAGAGCGCTCCGCCCTGCCCTTCTGGGCCAGAAACTCGGAGGAGTAAGAGGAAGACGAAGAGATGGAAGAGAATAACTCTATCAGAGTGTCGGCAATTGCTTTGGGATCAGCAATTTCCTGTCCATTCTGCTCCAGGATCGATAACGAGTGGGACGTGTAGTTCCCACTCATCTTCCGGACTTTATCCCACACGACCTTAGAAGTAGTCGTGCGGGTGATAGAAGATGTATACTTGATCCAAGATTCCTTCTAGCTCTGGCGTCGGACGAAACGAGCTTTCGCCCTGGCGTGTTTGAAATTTTCGAGCTTGGGGGTTGTCGGATATCTCCGAAACACCCCCCAAGCCTTGTTCTGAGCCTTATGAGCTGCGGTGCAATCTGGATTCCACCACGGTTTCGGAAAGCGAGGAAACCGTGTAGAAGTTTGAGGAATTGTTGATGCAGCTGCATCTACGATACAGTCCGTTATCTCCGCTACTGCCACATTGATTGGCTCCTGGCTGACAGAGTGGTCATCGAGCTCAGAGAGCAGCTCGAAACCACCCCAGTCAGCCAGATCGAGCCTCCACCGCGAGACGCGTGAAGGGCTGCAAGGCCCCCCCACGCGAGATGGTGCACACCACGGGGAGGTGATCGCTTCCATAAGGGTTGTCCTCGACCTCCCATGTAAAGAGTGGAAGGATCGAGGAGGAGCAGATGGTAAGGTCAATGGCAGTGAAAGTGCAGGTTGGGGAGTGAAAGTAAGTACTGACACCGGTGTTCAACAGGGAGAGAGAGAAGGATCCAGGAGCCACTGCTCCAGGACCCCACCCCTCCCGTTGGTGTCAGCACTGCCCCAAAGTGGACTGTGTCCGTTGAGGTCCCCCATAATGAGGAAGGGGGACGGCAGCTGCGAGACGAGATCATCAAGGTCTTCCTGGAAGACGATGCTCCCAGGTGGAAGATATACAGAGCAGACAGTCAGCGAGAACCCCCATGAAGAGACGGATGGCTACCGCCTCTAAGTAGGTGGTGAGGGGTACGACCTGGAATGGAGAATGGTTGCTCACGAGGATGGCGACACCCCCGCAAGCTGGACCATCTCCATCCCGGTCCCGGCGAACTAGTGAAAAGTGCCGGATCGTGGGATCTGTGACTGGCTGGAAGTATGTCTCCTGCAGGCACACACAGATGGGCTGGTGTGCCTGAAGGAGGGCCTTGATGTCGTCAAGATTCCTCTGGAATCCACGACAATTCCATTGTAGGAGTGTGGCCATCTCAGGACTTAGAAGAGTGGGCGGATGACGTGTTTCTATTCAACTTAACTGCCGCAGAGGACAGTTTAGTGAATAGGGAGCGGTCGGTATCCATGTCCTCGGAATCGTCCAAGGGGCATGGATCAGTGACCGCCCTTTGTGGTGCTGTTATTTTCTTTTTTGGCCCCGGTGGGGGCCCCTTCGGTTTGGAAGGTCTTGCTGTCTGAGGATGGGAGGGAGGAGGCCTTCCGGTGTAGGTGGAAGGCTGAGCTGCAGGAATGGAAACCGGGGTTGATGTCGAAGTCGACACCACCCTCGGTCTCGCCTGCGTGAGGAGGTACTTCGCAGCTGGCGAGAAAGACTCAGTAGGTGGTACACTGATGTCAGTCTGCACCGCAACCGAAGTCATTGGAACGATGGGCTTTCCAACGACTGCACTGGCGTAGGAAACCTTGCCAGGTGGTGCGGGCGGTGCAGCAAGCTTTCTCACCTCAGCATAAGAAATGTTGTTGACTACTTTCAAGCGTTGTACCTCCTTTTCCTCCTTCCACTTCGGACAGTCGCGGGAGTACGCCGGATGTTCGCCACTGCAGTTCACACAGCATGCCTTTTCTGCTGTGCAGTCAGATCGAGATGATCCTTACTGCCACAGCGAGCACAGGTGGGCTTGCCCCTGCATGCTGTGCGGGCATGACCATATATCTGACACTGAAAACAGCGCAGAAGGTTCGGTATATACGGCCGTACCTCACAACGTAAGTAACCTGCCTTGATGGAAGAAGGCAGGCGTGGCGTGTTGAATGTCACAATCAACACCTGGGTGGGTGTCAATTTCCTATCACGGCGTGTCGAAACCCGGTGGACCGCTGTTACTCCTTGAGGTGTGAGCTCCGAGAGGATTTCCTCCTCAGTGACTTTGAGGAGGCCCCACTCGGTGATCACACTCCGAGAGGAATTCAAAGTTTTATGGGGAGTGACTTCGACAGCCACCCCACCAATTTCTTCGACTTTCAGGAGTAGTTCGGAGTGTTTCAAACAAGCGGTCTCAACCTGCAAGTCACCAGATCGTAAGCGCTTAACGGATTTCAGCTCTCCCGCAAGACCTTTCAAACCTTTATTCACAAAAAATGGGGACATGTCCCCAAGTACCTGATCACCCGTGGAGTGGATGATCAGGAACTTTGGGAACGAAGACACAGACACAGAAGACGACGGCAGTGATAACGTAGACGAAGAAGACGGGGGTTCATGTCGAACCCTCTTGTTGGCAGTGATCGCATTTTCCTCATTAACTCGCATGTTTATTTTTGTGTGGTTCAGTGCCCGCTGTCCCCACCCTCCATGGAGCCCAACAAGGGGACACCCAGTCGGGCGCCAGGGCTACGCAGGCACTATACCCACACAGATAGTGAGCCAAGCCCTCACAAATAAATATAAGGAAAATAAAAAGAGAAATGTGCAGAACAAAACATTCTACACAAATCAAACGAAGCGTAAAATAATAAAAATTATGAATGGCCAAACTGGCCTCACAAAGAAAGGATAACTACAAAAGGAAAATAAGTTGTGAGGAAACTTGTAAACCTGTACCCGGACCGTGGGCAAGGTTACCTACCGCACTGCATGGTTGACCCTAGCAGGACCTGCCCACCAGCCGATTGCTCCTGGGGGGGCCACCCCAGGAGCTCCCGTTTACCGGAAGCAGAGGCCAAAGCAGTGTATAGCAGAGGCCCCGGAATCCGCTGCCCAGCCCCGCGACGGACAGGCTCCCCAACGCGGGAGAGCGTTTAAGACTCTGCGAAGGTAACTGAGCCAGCGGAACCTTCACAGGGTGGTCCCCCTCACCGCATACAAGCACTCACACCGAGGGGGACCATCATGCATCCCAATGGAGATGGTGTCTACAAGCAAGACAACTGTTCAGCTCACAGGTCCAGGTTGGCTACTGCATGGTTACAGGAGCATTCTGCTGACTTTGAAATAATGAATTGACCACCTAGAAACCCAGATTTAAATCCCATCAAAAATCTTTGGGATACTGTCGAGCAGAGTGTTCAGGCCCATGTCCCATCAGCGACGACCTAGAAAGAATTGTGGACAGCTCTGGAGGATGCATGGGTTGCCATACCTGTGGAATATTTACACAAGCTTGTGGAGTCCTTGTCTCGTCGTGTGGCGGCTGTTATCAGGCCCAGAGAGGGTTCAACACATTACTATGTTCGTATCCCTAATTCAATGGCACCTCAGTGTATATATGCAAAATGATCTAATATAAATACAGCCTTTTACAAAAAAATTAATAATTTTTATGAATAGCTATATATTTCACTGTTTCAGACCGCTTAATCCCTGATAATTCATATTTTATTTCTAGTCTTCTGAAAGGAAAACTTTGTTGTGATGCTTGACAAAAGACCACATTGTTATTAGCCCAAAATATACCATATTCCAATTAAAGCTATAAATAGCTCTATTTGTATTACAGAAATCTAAGAGGAATCATTATTACCTCATATACTAATCACAATTACATTATTATCATGCAAATATCAGTATAAATGCTTTTCAGAATATTAATAGCAGCATAAAACATTTCCAAAACAGCACTACAAGTAACTTACTTTTCTGAAATAACACTATTAGTATAAAACTTTTTGAAGACTTAATGAAACATTCATTTCCTCAATAGAAAGAACAGACACTATAATGATTTAAGACCCACCCCCTTGACTACACACAACTGGTCCTTTTATGGAATAAGAGTCCTATGTGTGTATCATATACACTGAGAGTTGGGTTGGGTTGTTTTACCTCTGAACGGCACTTTTTTGCACACCATGGGCTAAATGGCCAGGTCACATGGACCCCGAAGGCTCAGAGAAGGTTAGGGGAGGGGACCCACTGGAACAGCTGTTGGGAGACAGATGGTAGCCTCCCGTCAAGGCCATCCAGCGTGTTCTTTAACGTGCACAGGGTATGGCTCTCCCGCACACGGGGCCACGGCTTAACGTCCCATCCGACGGACGGTGGCCTTTCCAAGCCCATCGGTGTCCCCTACTGACCGTGGGCAGGGTGGGGAATTTTGCGGAGATAAATCTCAACACTGACCCAGCTGGGACTCGAACCTGGGAACTACAGATTACGAGTCTGGCACGCTACCGAATGAGCCACCCCCGCCCCTATACAGTGAGATGCCAGTTTATTAGGTACACCTACCTAGTAGGGCATTGAGCCTCCTTTGGCTTTCAGAAAGTCTGAATTCATTGGTACATGGAACTTACAAGATGCTGGATGGATTCCTGTAAGAATAGGAATGATTGTGCCATGCAGTTGCTGCGAATTGGATGGCAGCAGTTTTGGTGTGAACAGCTCCTCTCACCTCATCACAAAGATGCTCAATAGGGTTTAGATCTGAGGACTGTGCAGGCCAAAAAAGCAAGGAAAACTCATCAGCATGTTCCTGGAATCATTCAGTGGTGATATAGACCTTGTGAGCAAGTGCATTATCATGTGGAATGTGTCCATCCAAGTGAGGATAAACTGCATCCATGAAGGGATGAACTTGGTCAGCAACAATGTTCAAATACACTATGGCATTCAGATGCCCTTCAATGGGTATCAGGGGGGGGGGGCCTAATGTGTGCCAGGAAAACATTTTCCACACAATCATACCACCACTGGCCTGTACTGTTGATACCAGACAAGATGATGACTCCATGGCCTCATGTTGCTTGTGCAAAATTCTGATCCATCCATCAGCATGATTCAAAAAGGAACCTTTATTCATATGACCAGGCTACCTTTTTAGTCCTCAAAGGTCTAGTGTTGATGCTCCTGCACCCACTGGAGACATGCTTTCATATTCTTCACTGACATCATCAGCACTCGACATAGTCAGGAGTTGCTGTAGCCTATTTGCAACAAGGTCCGACACATGATGCATTTGGAGACGACCTTCTGTACATTAATGTTTAATTCTACTGTTATTTTGCTTGGTTGTGGCCTGTTTGCATGATTCTCACCAGCCACCTTTGATCCCTCTGATCTACAAGCTGTTTTCTTCCACAAGATTGCCAATTACTGGTAGTTTTTTGCTTTTCACACCATTCTTGGTAAACCCTTAAAATGGTTGGTGTGAAAAGCCCAGGAGGAAGGCCATTTAGGAGATGCTAGAACTGGCATGCCTAGCACCAACCATCATGCCACATTCAAAGTCCTTCAGGTTGTTCATTTTGTCCATTCTGATGCTCATCCAACTGAAAGAGCTGGTCTGCCTGATTTATACCACACACTATGGTCACATGACATATTACAAGTTGGAATGAACCATTTAAGTGATGAGGGGTGATGTATCTAATAAACTGGCATCTCAGTTTATGCATGTCCTTCAAAAATTTTGATTAAGGTAACAAAACACACATCTCCCTTCAAATGTTGCTGATCTTTGATTCGAGGCTATTACATGGTTTTATTACATTTAAAGTTGGGTTGTTTTACCTCTTAGTGGCACTGTTTTGCACACAATGGGCTAAATGACCAGGTCATAAGAACCCCAAAGGCTCAGAGGTTTGAGAGAGGGATTGGACAGCTGTTGGGAGATAGATGGTAGCTTCCCATCAAGGCCATCCAATGTATTCTTAAATGTGCACAGGGTATGGCTCTCTCTCATACACAGTGCCACAGCTTAACATCCTCTCTGATGGATGGAAGCCTTTCCAAGGCCATCAGCCCCTATTGACCAAGGGTAGAGCAAAGATAAATCTCAACACTTGCCCACGTGGGACTCAAACCTGCAGATTACAAGCCTGGTATCTACCAACTGAGCCACCCCCTACATTTAAAGTTATTTATTATATTATAAATATTACCTTTCATACATATTATTCATTAAAATCAACTTTAACACATGAAATGTATAGTATTGCATTTATTCTTGTTTTATTTTTTTCTTACCTCTTGCTTTGTTTTTGTACAAGTATATCCTTGTACTGGTTCTTTTACTGTCAATTGATTAAGGGCTTCCATTACAGTAGTCACCTTCTCTGACTGCAAAACATTTGAAACAAATATAAGTTGCTTTTATGTTATGGTGGAAATATAAATCTACACATAAACTACATTTAGACTGAAGAATAATAAAAAGCATGACTAGCCCATAGCCAATGCTACAGATATATATCAGATACTAACATTTCAATATAATCCATAATGCATCTTTATAAATAAGAATTAATGATTTTTATCTCTATGTATGTTCTCTGTTTGCAACAAAAATTAATATAAGTTTAAAAAGTAATTTCCAGCCCTTTTTCATTTTGAGTCCAACTAAATATTATTTTCTAATGCCCCATTTACTAATAATTCTATTCTAAATACTTCCTTCATGGAATAAAGCTAACTTTTTCTTGTATAAAACTTGTTAAAAACTAGATGGTGGTAGAAACCCCATAATCAGTTTAACAAACAAAATGTGCCCTTAAATTTCAAAAATGTTCCCTTTGGGAGCCATTGGTTTAGAAAATGAAGAAATGGCAAACAGAACACCCTCTTTTAAAATGGATTAGCCCATATGATGTTCATAAAATATGGCCAATTGTCCCATTTAGAGCAAATGCAATTTCTTTATATAGGGTTTGAATAATAATGATAAATAGCAGGGAAATTTCTATATACAAGAAATTTTCTGTTGATCAAATAAATTATCACTTCCGGTGTTTTTAGCAACTTTGTAAGGGTTGCAGCAATTGGTTGAGAATTGCCAGTTGAGTTAAAAAAATGTGCATTTTGTCTCCTTTCCTCTTTAGTTTGGTTATTGATTATGTTATGCAGCACTGAAAGGGGAAAATTGTGGCCTTAAATGATCTCGAGATTTGAAAATTTTTGATGCAGATTAAGCTGATGGTTTGTCCCTTTTGACAAATAATGTTAATAAAATTAAATCTTTCATTAGGGCTGTTGATGAGACTGGTAATAAAGTATGTTTGATGTTAAAGAAAGAAAGAGAAAACTAAAGTGATGAAAATTGGTCAGACAGGTTGTTTTTCCCTGCCTAACCACCAGTTAAAATTTAGTCATACACCTGAAGAATGTGGTAAAAAATTATTTATGGCAGAGCCAAGTAAGTACAACTTTCTCCTTGTGATTCCTATAAAACTACTATTATTGACAACAGGCACAACCTGAAAACAGTCTGCTGTTAGTCTATTCTGACAAAGATGTTTGCCACTGTGCCAGGGGCTTGGTGATAAAATACAGACAAAAGTATTCATACTGAACAAGCAGTGGAGTGTCAGAATGACTGTCATCATTTTCTTAATTACTGCATGGCCAGGTACTCAACAGAACTGAATAGTGATAGTAGTAGATGAGTTTCTGATGAATATTGGGCATAACAGAAGATTAGGCTCTTGCCAAAATCAAAGCTTTGAATGAGATAAACAAGCTGATATAGATGACACATCAACTATGACATTTAACATTAAAAAACAAACTATGTCTTTGGTGGAAGACTCATCTGTTCATTAACAGCTGTTCAGTAGATCTTCCCTTACCCAGCTCCGAATTCCTGAGGCCCTTGTAATTTAGTCATTAGTCCATTGTATGCACAAAAGTGCTACTCGGGAGTAAAACAACCCAATCTAGGTTGGTACAAAGGGGCCTTTCCAATCATCAAAAAGAGGAAAATTATTTTAAAAAAGCTGCAATTGACTGGGCTAGCAAAATGAGCAACATTATTATGAGAGATGTTAAGGTCTCACATATGACCTTGGAAAAAGCACAACAAAAGGACAAATAGCAATTGCAATGACTGTATATTGTTTTTCGTTGGGGTGAAAAAATGTAGTCCCCAATGGATCTGTCAGGATTGCAACTTCTGTGGGTATTATAGACAACTTTGATAACAAAAAGATAATGATTCACCTGTCCAACATAAAGACTCCAGAATTGTCAGGAATGCAAAACCTGGTGATGGATAAGTCCAGAACATTCACCATTAAATTTTAGATAGGAGAATATACCTAGGATTTGTACTCTAGTTTTGATCACACAAAAGCAGAGTATAATCAAAACAAAGATCTTACTCTTGGGTTAACTCCCCTTGAGCTGAAGGGAATCTTGATAATGTTCAAAATTAGTATGCACTTGGATTTGAAATCATGTCTATTTGATGAAGAGGTCAATTTCCACTCAGAGACAAGGCCATGAATTCTGGCTAGATATAATAAGAAGTTAATGAATCTAACAGCAAACAAAACAGTTGCTAAATAGAATATATTACTGTTGTGCATATTGAAGAATTTCAATTTTTAGAGTGTTACTATTTCTTGTGGCACAATTTATACAACCAGTTTCTTTTTTTAATTTATTTATATTAAACTGTAAACAGTCCAAAATGTACCATATCACAAGACAAATTTATGATAAACAAAGTATTTTGCATTAAAGTAGTTGCAAAACACTACTTTAATGCATATGAGAAAAGTTTTCCAAATAACTCATGATCTCATGTGCATTTGTGTTAGTAAATGAGAAATGTACAGAACTAACAAGTGCATACCAAATAGACTAAATGTAATAAAATGCAGTATTAATACTTCTTAATAGGAACACAGATTAGTATAAGAAATAGGTCAATAATCTCTAATTTTCAATAATTACACAATTAAGTTGAAGTTGGGTTGAGTTGTCTTACCTCAGAGCTGCATTTTTTTGCACAATGGGCTAAATGGCTAGGTGACAGGTTGGGGGAGGGGACCTACTGAACAGCTATTGGAAGACAATAGTACTCTCCCATTAAGGCCATCCTTGATGGGAGGCTCCACACTTGCACAGGGTATGACTCTCCCACACATGGAGCCACAGATTAACATCCCACCTGACAGACGGCTGCCTTTCCAAGCCCATCAGTGTCCCCTACTGACCATAAGGCAGGGCAGGAAATTTTGCAGAGATAAATCTCAATGCTGGACCAGCTGGGACTTGAACCCAGGAACTGCAGATTAATGAGCCTGGTGTGCTATTGACTGAGCCTCTGGTTAAGTTGAAGTAGTCAGTGGATAAGATAAAAAGCAGACTAAAATCTTTTTTTTTTCATACTGGTAATAGTATAATGGAATAATTATATTCATAAAAACACTGTTTGCCTAAATAATGTCCTAAAGGTTTTATACATTTCTACCTTGTTATTGCAATAAATCACTTTTATTCAATGGCAAAAGTTCAGAATTGCAAACGTATATAAATATTTTTACTAAGATGTGCACTAAGATATGAACTATTTGTAGGGCACTAGGCAGTCTTTCTACAATGTGCTGAAAAGCAGTTCGCTTACAATGTTTGTAGAATGTACACATAAATGTTGGAGAATATACAGATTAAAATACTTAGTGCGATAAATTACAATATCAAAATGAAAAAAAAAGTGATTTTATCTGTTTTTCAACATTTACCTGTATATCTAGTTGAAGTGTAAAGAATGGCTGAATAGAAGCAGATGTTCCACTTGCACTTGTAAGAAATGACTTGATCTGACCACCAAGAAGTTCAGATATAGGAGATTTAGGAACAGCTGCCTACCAATAAGAATAAAAATATCATAGCATGAAAATAAAGTATTTTATGCTAATATTATTTTACATTGAAACACAAAATAAGAATTAGAGCAAAGATGATGAATACACTGTCCACAAAAATATTAGTAAGTTTCCATGTTATGTTAATGGGAATCTAACTTCAAAAATCCAATAAAACTCTAGAATAATCATTTAATGGAAAAATGTGACTAAAGACAAATTAAAAATCATAATCAAATCTATTTAAATCCAGATTTTCAACAGTATTTGTTCAATATATAAAAAGTTATGATAGCAGGAATATTTAACTATAATCTTGTTTTATAAAAAAATCATAATTATCTAATATTAAAATAATCATTATGCAAACTTCTGAAATGTATATTTATTAAATGGTTGAAACAATACTTACTAATTAAGTTTTAATTAATTTCTGAGGTAAATTCTCATGACATATTACTGTTGTGAAATATTCTAGCTTCCAAAACTTTTTAAATACTGAATGAATGTTTTTGAAAATTCATATTTAAATAGATTTAATTATGATCCTTATCTTCAGTCAGATTTTCCCATTTAATGCATATTTAGAAGTTATGAAGTTTCAAATCAGATTCCCACTGATATAACACGGATATTTTCTAATATTTTGGTAAGGTAGTGTATGTGATATATATGACACACTTGGCATGCCAAGAAAGTTTACTATCTAATAAAAAGTACTAAGCAAACATTTTATTAATGTAGGTCAGTGGTTCTCAACCTTTTATGCTTCACGTACCCCCTAGAAATGTGTATGTAACTGACATACCCCTTGTATAGATAGATAAAACTATAGTTATAGTATAACAATGGGAATAAAATAAAGCATATATATATATACACATTAAATTTTGCATTCATAAATTACATATATTGATAAACACAAAAAAGACAATTTAATAAATCTTATAAAATTATAAGTATTTTACTGGTTAATCAGTGAAATGGTTGTGCTTGTTTATGCTTGCACAGTTCATCAATGGTTGGGTTATCTTGCTAAGGTAGAGTCGCAAGTCATCTTCAACATCCAGCCTGTTCCTATATTTATTTTTTAAAGCAGTTAAAGATTAAAAACCAGTAGCAGTTTTGCCAACTTAGCAACTTTGTTACTAGATCTAGCAACTTTTGAGCTCTCACGGCATACCCAAAAAAATTTTACTGTATACCCCACATTGAGAACCCCCTAATGTAGGCAACAATGAAATGGAGCTTGTATAACTCCAATTTTGCCCCATTTGAAAACAAAAAAATTGTACGTCTGAGAAATCCTACTACTGAGCAAATAGAAAAACAGTGATTAATAGGTGAATTAGTTGCTAATGTAGAAAATAAAATTTTAATGATTTGGAAAAATATGCCTGATTCATCACTTCTTTTAAAAAAGTTTTGATTTCTCAATTAGGTATGTTTTTCATTTGCTAACTTTTATAAAAGGTCTCTTTTCTACAATAAATTTAAGAATATCTAATAGCAGAAATCAAATGACAGAGATTAGTAGGTTGTAGGTATTTCTGCCCCATGCCAAAAGAGATATGATGACATGTAAATGCAAGTTTCACACATGCATATCACTTGATCTTGATAACTGCTCTCAAATCATTACATCATTTGATATTTTCTAGGAATTTTTTTATTTTGTTGAAAGGTAAATTTCTGTTATGTGACAGAATATAGATATTTGCCAGAAAGTTTAAGCTGAAGGGTGCTTGGACAAAATGAAGGAAGACAATCGCAAATAGGTTGAATGATGGCACAAGGTGAGACGTTCCGAGAGACAAATTTTTCCAGAATATCATCAAGGAGGATAGGTATCTCTGACTTACTGTTCAAAGACAAACATATAACATTGGTTCAACCACATTCACTTCCTGGCATTACTGGAACCTTCCTTTCAACCTATACCACGAGGCTTCACAAAGGTAGTCTTTATGCTCACTGACCAGTATATTGCATGTGCAGAAGGGAGCAACTGGGCTAGACATCATCAGATTGAACTGAAGATTAATAGTGCTCAATGATGGGGGTTTTACTGATTAATTAGTCTCAGCAGAGTGACTCATAACAGATACAGATCTGAAGGAATACACACTACTGCCATCATCAAGAGAAAGAGATAGACCATATGGAGTAAGCAGTGTCTTAGTCTGATTATGCATCTCACTGATAGTCACACAGATCTCAACATAGCTCTTATCTGCCTGATGATGACTCAGGGGTACAGAGAAGAGGTCCTCAACCCTTAAGTGCAACCTTGTACAGATGTAAGGGATAATTTCCTTTTGAAGGACAATAATGCCTGTCCCCATAGAGTTGGACCGGTCAACCAATACCTGGAGGAGAACACCATCAGCAATATGGAGTAACTAGCACATCATTCCAACCTCAATCCCATAGAACAAGTCATCCAACTTGCAACTCATAAAACAAATAATCTATATACTGAATCTGGCTCATTTCTTCCAATTTTTTTGCTATAAACTTTTAGGTGCATAGCTAAACCTTTTTTTCTACTTCACAGTAATCACAAAAAAAGTATTTTTTTTAAAGATATTTTCTTAATCCCTTAAAAATTTCTTTTTCAATTTATTTTGTGGTTAGAAATGTATGTTTTCATTTTATAGCAGAAAATTTTTCCTGCAACTCTTTAAGAATATAATTTTTCCTAGTGGCTCTTCACTAAGCCACTAGGAAACTCTGTTCTCACATCTGTTCTCACATCTTTGCCACTAGTTTCTTCTCTTCACTACGTTTGGGTTGGAGACGCCTGCCATAAAACATTCTTGGGGAGCCATATAACATCTAGGAAGCTGCGTTGCATCCCTTGATTTCCCTCCTCAGACTCAGCCAAGCTGCAATATAACCTCAAATAGCACCTCTTACCAACTGCACTTTTGGATAACCTCAACCACAATATGATGTGTGCAAGAGATGATCACATGCTTTTTTAATTCTGAAATTACATCCCTATTTGTTCAGATCAATTGTATCAATTTGCTCAGACCTAAATACACATAAAAGCAAAGGTATTGACACAAGCTGAATATTATAAACATCCCTGTAAAATGCCTTTCTTTTGTGGCCTCTTTTAGAGGATCAGAAATGTGAAAATCTAATAGGGAAGATGCCAGGACTATAGGGAGAATGTTCTAGGCATTCCCCAGCTACACCTGTTCAATATTGTTATCATTACTTGGCCAGTATGGGAGTTGGTATCATCATGCAACAAAACCATTTTACTCAAAAGTTAAGAGTGCTTTGGTTTAATCATTATATCTAGCTAATGGCTGAATGATCTTCATGCCCTCATATAGGGAAACAGGTGTACATAGATACTCATCAACAGCACATTCATGGAAAAGCTATCAGTTTGACTGTGATGGATACTGTGTAGATTTCAGACAAAACCCCATATGGAAATATTCATAGTTGAATAATGTGCAGTATATTGACATTTTAATTTGACTATCAGGTCTGCTTTTTTTGTTTTTGAGTTTGTGGACCATGGTGACACAATCAACTTGTAACAATATTGTGAAAATATGGATATTTAAAGGCAAGCAATAAAGCCAAGCACTCATAACATTTGAATAAAATGATTGTTTTGTTACGTGACAACACCCACTCCCATACTGTCCAAGTAACAATAACAATGCTGAACAAGTATGGTTGGGAATGATCTCCCGTTAGTCTTAACATCACCCCTGTTAGATTTTAACATCTTGGTCCTCTAAAGAATGCCACAAAAAGGAATTTGAAGTTGTAATAAGAAGTGCAGTGCATTGTCAGACTTCCTGATGCAGCAGCCAAAGTCACTCTAAGAAATAGGATATTATGTTGCTGATTTCATGTTCAGACAAATGTTTCAGTATGCAGAATGAATTTGAACAAATCAATAAATGACTTCATTTCTATCTTCTCCAATTTTCATTTGAATAACCCTTATAAATGAAACTATTTCACTCTATATTTTCATACAGTTTTTTTTTCATTTTTCATGTAGGTATTTAATTTTTTTAACTAAGTAATATGCATTATACATAAGTTTTTTTAATATGTCAATACAATATAATGTAAGCCATTATAATATGAGTACATGTATCGTCCAGAAACCAGCAATTCTTTTTAAACTTTATGTTGTATATTTTGTTTTACACTTTATTTTTTGTCCTTGCAAAACAAAAGTTCAATGTACAAAAGCTCTGATTTTGTTAATATAAAATAGGAACTACAACTCACCATTTATTCTTAAGCCACACATCTAAGTTTTAATTTCTAGTATTGTTCATCTTGCTTATATTATTACTTTAATAAGAAATAAGGTTTTTTTTTAGTTTCATAAAATTTTATTCCTTGTACACATTGCCTTTAACTATTACAGCTGAATGCAATTAAATTTAAGTAAAACTGGCAAAAAATAATAAATTAAGATAATGATAAATTAAAAGACCAATTAAAGTGCATACCGATCTAGTAACCATGCCCTTTTGCTTTATACCTATTACTTGCCAATCTTCTTCGCCTCCAGAGTCTTCAAAATGACCATTTGATGCTACTAACTCACCTGTGGAGGAAACCAATACAATTAACATACACACTTAAATGAGAACTATAAACACTAACATCAACATTTTGAATATGATCATTCATGTATTTATAATCATATAAAAATGTTTGCTAAGACTTAAAAGATAATAAAGGTCAAAAACACTGACTAAGAAACAATTTGGAAAGAGCAATCTTTTCTAATTTTAATGGAAAACAGTGCATTCAAACATATTTAGTTTAGCTATCAAATAAAATATGTATACAAAATTCTCAGGCAGCCATGAGATATGAAGATCCAACCCAAACAACAAAGGTCTCTCCCTTTTTCTGACCTTTTAGGAACACTGTAACCAACTGCATACAGGCAACATGGCCAAACCAATGGAGCCTATCTCTGCATAAGATGCGGCTCAAAAGTGGTTGCTGACTCCTCATCTGGGGTGGAGAATGGCTCACCCAGTTGAGTGCACAAAACTGCTGCTAAGAGGAAAAACAACCCAATTCCTTATTCTAACTTCATCATTATTAATATAATCAACCTATCTAATGTCTAAGACATTGAACAATGCTTTAGAATCAAAGGCATCAAATTTTTTATCTTCTTACAAAGAGTCTAAGTTACACTACCATAGTAAAGTTTAGAAAGGACCAAACTATTATACAGCCTAATTATAATCTTCAGTGAATATGCCTTTTTTTTCTTGCAATTTCCACAGATTATTAAATTCCTAGCTGCAATGTTTATTTTTCTGCTGATCTCATGTCGCACTTCACTGGTATCTATTACACAACTCCCTAGATATTTAAACTGAAAAATTTACTCAAGAGATTCAGTTCTTTTGAACCATCATTCTAAAGAACTGAAGAACAATCTGCCTGAATAACTTTAATTTCTCGAATTCACTTGATTCCCATTAGTTCTTTATCAAAAAGTCTTGTCAACAGTTTAATAAAATTTGCCAAAAAGGCCAAATTATGAGCATAATCCAAATAAGAAATTTTCTAATATCTAGACCATAAGGTCTCTATCTTTCTACTTGATGTCAATTCTGCATAACATAATCAAACTAAAAAAGGAAACAAAATACAACTTTGTCAAATTTTATAAGTAATGCTAAAACAATATCTACAACCTTTATCAACTCTCATACACAACTTAGTGTTATTCTGAAAGCCATCACTATGTTATTAGGTGAGCTTTATACTCTCAGGATCAACCACAAATTATTATAATCAATGATAAAATGCCTTTTTGAAATCTATGAAGTTAGCAGTCATATATTTCTGAAGAATCTACTTAAGGGGAAATATTTCACCTGTGCATCATCTACCACTTCTAAACTCACACTATTTATCTCAGAATTTTTCATCAAACAAATGTTTAGCCCTTCCAGTGTCCTGCCTGAAAAACTGGTTTACTTCCAGAGACCAAGGTATTATCTCCCTATGCTCAAACAAAAATATTTAATTTTAGAACTTTTTTGTCAAATAACTAATGAAAGGAATTATGACATGCTATATGACAAATTAATCATTGTTTAATTCTTGATTTTCTGAAAATAAAATATTTAACAAAAGATGACTAGTTTATTTTAATGACTTTTTTTAAAACATTTAATAAAAAATGCATCTGGCAATGCAAATAAAAATTTACTTAAAAAAAAAACTAAAAGAAATAATTATAATACATATGAATAGAAAGGCTATTTCTGAATAACAAAACAATAAATTTTTAATTCAAACAAGAAAATTACTTTTTTTATAATTTTTTTTTTTTGCAGTACCATACTTTGAGAAAAGTCGAGGCCTTTCACTAACTGTGCTGAGTCACATCAACAGCCCCCATGATAAGAGGAAGGGGAACAGTAGCTGCAAGACAAGGACATCAACGTCTTCCCAGAAGATAACACTCCTGGTTGGCAAACAGAGCAGACAATCAGTGAAAATCCCACAAAAAAGCAGATGACTACTGCCTCAAGAGTGGTGGAGAAGAGAACAACCTGGAATGGAGAATGGTGCCCACGAGGATGACGACACCCCAATGAGCTGGTCCATTTCAGTCCCAGCAAACAAGGGAGGAGTGCCAGATCGTGTGAAAGCAACTGTCTCCAGGTATGTCTCCTGCAGGCACAAGCAGATGGGCTTATATGCTCAAAGGAGAATCTTGATGTCATCAATATTCTTCTGGAATCCATGACAATTTCATTGTAGGTGTGTGGTAATCTCAGGTTTTAGGAGAATGGGCAGATAACTATTTCCTATTTAATTTCACCATCACAGAGAATGGTAATATTTTTTGTTTTAGTATTTTTTTTAATAAAAAAAGGACAGTCTATGTCCACGTATTTAGAATCATCCAAAGGGCACAGATCAGAGACTGGTGAACAAGGTGGTGTGATTGTCTTCTTCTTTGGCCCTGAAATGGGGGGGGGGCACTTCAGTTTCGAAGGTCGAGCTGTCTGAGGACAGGAAGCTCTCTTCAACAACAGGAAACCTTCCAGTAGTGAAAGCAGAAGGCACAGAAGCAAGAAGTGAAACTAGAGTCAATGTTGAGACTGATACCTACCATGGTTTTTTGCCAGCTCCAATGGTACCTAGTGGCTGGTGAGAAAACCTAAGATAGCAGAACACTGATGTCAGTTTGCATCACCACAGATTCTGTTGGAATAATAGGCTCCTCAGCAGCCACACTGGCACAGGAGAGTTTGCCAAGTGAAAGCAGCAGTACAACTATCTTTCTCACTTCTGGGTATGAGATGATCTGTACCATTTTCATACTCTGGACCTCTTTATTCTCCTTCCATTTCGGACAGTCATGGGAATGTGCAGAATGAGCACCACTGCAATTTACACAGCTTGCTGTCTCAGCTGTATGGTCCAGATTAAAGTGATCCTGAGTGCTGCAGTGAGCATAGGTAGGTTTACCCCAGCAAGCCTTGTGGGCATGACTATCTCTGACACTGTAAACAGTGCAGAGGTTTGAGAATATATGGTCATACCTCACAATGTAAATAACCTGCCTTGATGGAGGTGGGCAAGCATAGTGAGTTGAAAGTCAGAATTAGTACCCTGGTGGGTTTTTAATTGACTAATTTATCATCCTGGTAAACCAAACTAATTTACTATCCTAGTAAAACCAAAACCCAGTAGACTGCTGTCACACCTTGGGCTGATAACTCTGAGAGGATCTCCTCCTCAGAGACTTTGAGGAGGTCCCACTCAGATATCACACCATATGAGGAATTCAGCATTTTGTGAGGCATCACAGAGATGGCCACCTCACCTATCGCTGTTACCTTCAGTAGGAGCTCTGAGTGTTTAAAGCACACAGTATCCATCAACAAGTTACCAGATCTTAGGTGCTTTATTGATTTCAGTGGTACTGCAAGACCTTCCAAATCCTTATTGATAAAAAACAAGGACTGCCCCAAAGTACCTGATCACCCATGGAATGGATAATCAGGAATTGTGGTGATGAAGAAACAGACACAGATGCTGACAAAGACAATGAAGAAGATGGGAGCTCGTGTTGAGCTAAAATTGAAAAGTAAAGTGAACTGTCCACACACAAAAAAAAAAACTACAAAAGGAAAAAAATGTGTGGAGAAATCCTTATACCTGTACACAGGCATGGGTAAGGCACCATATGGTATAGTTAGTTCTAAGAAGTCCACCCCACCAGCCAATTGACTCTGATGGACCACCGCAGCACCTCCCTTTTACCTGAAGCAGGGCAAAAGCAGTAGGTAGCAGCAGCCCTCAAAGGCATTGCCCAGCCACGAGACGAACAGGCTCCCTAGTGGCAGAAAACAAGTCAAAGGGACACCACTAGTTGTGAGTTCAGGAGAGGAGAAGAGAATACCTGAATAACTACCAGAATGCTCCTTTCCAGGGACATACAGGTCACTGCACACAGCAAACATGCAGAAAAGTGTTTAGGACATGTGAAGGTGTGTGATAACTTTAACTGCAGAGCCTTCACAGGGTGGTCCCCTCACCGCATACAGGAGCTCACACTGATGGGTTTTACCAAATTATTTATATCCTAATTTAATAAAATATGCATGAGATGATAAAAAAATATTATATTTCAAGACTAAATAATGCATTTTTAAAAAATATGTTTGGCCTAGTGGTTAGCACGCTTGGCTACTGATTTAAGGGACATGGGTTCGAGCCCCAGGTAAGGCATGGATGTGTGTGTTGTTTTTCTGCTGAGGTCCTGCCATCCTCACAGACCTTCTACTATGGCATATAAACTGATAGACTCCTGTCAGACCTCTGTGGCAAGCAGCTGCTTGAGGGGGTATTTATTATTTTTATTTTTTTTATAAGAGTTTGGTTCTTTCTAGAGTTAGTTATGGTAGCAAAATGTGGACCCCCTTTTTGACAAACGGGAAACTTGATGTTTTTGATTCTAGTGCTTATACAGTATCTTGGGCACTAGGTGGTTTGACTTGTAAAATAATGATGAGGTTAGAAGGAGTCATCAACCTCCTTTGAGCAGCATTTTGTGCAGAGAGAGACTACATTGGTTTGGCCATGTTGCTCATATGCATAACTATAGATTAGTGAATAGGGTTATGAACAGTATGCCTAAAGACTGCAGAAACAGGGGGAGACCTAGGATGTGGTGGGCAGACAATGTTAAACAGGACCTTATTAGAAATGAGCTACAGTGGCCAGGTGCAGCATATATAGCTCAGAGTAGACATGTTTGGAGAACTAAACTACACAATCTGGTTAAACCTCCATAACTCATGACTGCTTGAGGATAAGGAGAATATAATAAGAAACTTTTCAAACAAAAATTTTTATTTTAAAAAAACAGATTTTTTTTTTTACATCTTTGGACTCTCATTGTAGATTCTGTTAATGTATATAAACAACCTGAACATGAGAAGGGTTAATTCTGTTAGATGCAATAATGGACAGAACTTTGCCTGGACAAACAGCTTTTTGGCTGGAACAGAAAATAGACTTACACACCCCTAAAACTATTACATAAACAGTGATTACCTGTTATAACAATAGGAATTATAATAGCTCTAGTAACATCCTTAGGAACACACTAAAATCAGCAATGTTGCAATCCTTAATTGATAATGTACTAAAAAAAATCCAAAACAACCAACCTACCATATTATTTAGAAAACCTCTAAAATTGCTCAGCCCACCATAACAGAATCCTCATTTTCAATAACCTTACCATTTATCCCTCAATCCCTGTATGCAGTCGATTTCTTGTCATACAAAACATTCACTATCTGGTACAACTCTCTATTGTCAAACTGTCTAGCTTTTTCTTTTGCTTATCAGTATGCTATCTGTTAAGACCAGTAGAGTCTTGATTCAACTCTGACCACACTTCCTTCTTTCAGAAATAAGCAGCACAGCCTTATCACTCAGTTGCCACCTATGCCCTATTTGACCAAAAAACAGTATTGTTCATTTCATAAATAGCTTTTTAAAATGGTTCCATTCATCCTCAACATCAGTAGTAAGCAAACCATGACATCATAACAACCAAATAACCTTTCATGGTAAGCTTTGGCTGTCTGGGGGTTTTTCTGGTGTAGGGAGCCCCTCATTGGAGGCATCTTACAACACCTTGAACCTAGGGGTCTTTCAGAGCTTCAGTGTTAAAAGTAATTCTTTAAACCTAAGCACAATATCGTTTAAGCTTCAGTTGCAATACACCTTTAACAAGGAAATAGTCAACCCCAATTTCGACTCCTCTACAGAACCTGGTGTTTCTAACAGAGTTAGCCCATTTGCTGTTAATTGATACATAATCTATATATATTACTATACAAATCATAAAGTAAAATCTGCATTTACTTATAAATATCTCACGAAGAAAGATTAAAATTAAAATCAGATGAGGCAAATAAGTATTATCTATTTTTTGGTTTTTAAATGCTTCAATTTTTAAAAGTTTTAATTATGAACTTACTGTTAGGATTTCTACTTTTCTCATATTTTTTAATAACAAGCACCATTTCTTCATGCATGCCATTTAAAATGCAGCTCAAAAATTCTTCTGCATCTTCCTGCTGACCCTTGAAAAAGCATAAAATATACCTTTAGTATTATGCATAACTAATTAAAATTGCAATAAATCTAGGATATACTTTGGACTTAAATTTGGTAAGAATCAATTTACTAATAGAAGTATCTAAATATATACTTTGTATCATATAAAGATATGAAAAACTTTGAATTTTGATAACTCAAAATGAACATAAAAACATTAAATTTTCTGGATGTAAATGAACCAATATCAAATTATTTTCAAGCTTTTCAGTTTTGCTGTTTGCAGTTTTATGGTGCAACTAGATATTTTGCACCAGAGTATAAAACAAAAGGATAAAGGAGATAAAAACCCTTAAAACTCAAAACTAGAGCTAAACAAAAGCCAAGGAAATGTCAAACAGTATAGCAATAAAACAATGAACCTGTAGAAATCTAAAATGGGTGTAAAAAGCACCCATTTTAGTTAATATGTGTTTAATGGTTAAAATCATGCAACAAAATTCACATACAGGTTGGAAGAATAATGTGTTAAAAAACAATGACTTGTGCAAAGCTGAGAAAAAACAACTTTCTCCTTGTTTTCCTGTGAAAAGATGACTGCCATGGTTTAACAATAAGCTTTATTTGAAAAAAAAAATGGTATATATCTGTTCTGACCAACACCAATACTACTCTATCCAGAGCTCAATAGAAAAACACTAGTGGAAGTCCAAGTATGGAACTGGCAGTGGAGAGCCAGACAGAGTCATGGCTGACTTGCAACAGTTTGGTTTGATTGCTTAGGGTTTTATGGCACAAGAGCAACAGAGGCTATGATGCACCAAAAGAGGGAATAGTAGCCAATTGCTGCTCTTCTAGGCTAGTCTATAAAGGACATAAAGGCTATTTTGTTATGGTAAAGGTATTATCATACAAAGAGGATGAAACAACTTAAATAGAAAAGACAGGAAAAGAGCAAAAAATGCAAACCAATGTGTACAAAACTATGGTAAAAAGATTCAACAAGTGTAAAACAGAAAAATAATAATGGGTGTGTAGGGACCCACAGAATAAATACAAGTAAAAAGATCAAATGGTAAAAAACATTAAAAAAACATGTAAAATAACCAGTAAAATGTAAAATTTAAAAACTGGTATTAAAAATGAATCATTACATAAATGATGTCCGAATATAAGCGACTGAGATGTAAAATTGTGATGGCTAAAATTAAAAATGACGTTCAAGATTAAAAGTGGGTTGGTTGGTTGTTTTATGGCACATCAGCTACTAAGGCTACCAAAACCAAAGTTAAAAGTCAAGACAGTAAAAGGTAAAGGACAAAAACTAACAGATGTAAAGGATAGAAAAAAAAACAATTATACAGATGCAAGGAGATAAAATTAACCCAGATCTAAAAGATCCCGGGTGGACAGAATATAAATAATAAAGCCATAAAATTACAATCTCTTAAAATAACCTGTATAGCATAAAATGTTAAAGAGAGGGAGGTAAAAAGGAGTAATCAGATAAAAGATGGCTGAGTGTAAAGGGCTCAGACAGAAAATTGTGGAAGTTAAAAACATTGTTCAAGGTTAAAAGCTGGACAGATAATTAAAATATGTTTGATCATTAAAATGGTGTTACCAAACGCATTGTCTGCCCATAAAAGTAAGAATGTGTACGAAACAAATGACCTAAGCAGAGCCAAGCAAGTACAACTTCCTCGAGATTCCTGCGAAAACATGACTGCCATTGTTTGAGAACAGGCTTGATCTAGAAAAGTTTATTACCAACCTGTTCAAACTAAGATCACTGCTACTGTGCTCAGAGCTTGGTGGAAAAACACTACCAGAAGTTCATGTATGGAACCAGCAGTGGAGAGTCCGACAGAGGTGTGGCTGACTTGGCAGTGGTGTCTGCCAAGTCATTGCCCCTGATCCCGACATGATTGGGCACCCAACAGAAGAGGATAGTGGTGGTGGCTGCCAGATGATGCAGCTGCTGGCAGATCTTGGAGAGAACAGCATGAAGCTGATGCTTCACCAAAAAGACTGTAGCGAGCTAAGCGAGTAGGTGTAAAAGGCACACTGTTGGTGAAGCTTAACCACTATGTGGTCCAAGGCAAGATTGATAGCACAGAACTCTGCAATCAAGATGGAACACTACTGTGAGATCTGGTCTGCAAAGATACTAATTATATATTATTATATTACACTACAAATTTTAGAAATAGCATAAGGAGGAAAAGTCTTCACCAGAAAGAATTAATCTCACTGAAAAATCATTAGCAATGCATATGCCATTGGATGTAAATAACAAAATTATTACCTAATATATGACAATACTGAATATTTTTAACCCAGTTTCAACCTTAATTTGAAAAAAAAAATGAACAATAATTATATTATACATTACTCAACACTATTTTGCATCTCACATTTTTAGAAGCATTGTCATAGATCATATAAAAAATATGTTCAGGGTACCATAAACTTGCTGAAGATCACTTTATTTCACTATTCTAAATAATAAACACTTAAATTAAAAAAAATATTAATACTTTCATTAACTTACTTTTACACATTCAGATTTTAAGACACTCAGCATTTGGTAAATGTGACATGGTTCAAAGGGTTGACCAGGTTGCATATCTTCTTTAACTGCAGAAACTTGCACGAACTCATGAACCAGTTTTACCCTATTTTTATATGAAAAAAGAAGAGGTTAAAATTTAAAACAAATTAATTTCATAAATTCTAAATAATTAATATATTTCATTTTTACTGTAATTATGCAAATTACATTTTACTGAAATATGAAATTTATGATACATGCTAATTTGTACATGATATATACAGGGTGTCTCAAAAATATAGGTACAAACTTTTAGGGGAGGTAGATAACATCTAAAGGAATGAGAATTGCATAGGAACCCATAACCGGAAACGTCATGGGGAAAGTGGTAGCAGAGGTACAAGATCTGAAAGGACACGAGACAGTGATTAATGGGAAAACATTTATTGGACATAATTATTACAAATGGCGTACTAGATGATACATTTCATAATGTTAAAGCAGATGCTCGAAGTTTCCACCATGAGACGCAATGCATGCATGACACCAACGGAGCATTGATTACTGGACACGGTCGAACACACCTGGAGTTTCTTTGATAGTAGCAGCAGTGCAGACGAGCCTTGCCACGAGATCCATGTCAGACTCCACAGGCGATTCATACACGGTAGCTTTGAGGGCCCCCCACAGAAAGAAATCAATGCTCGTTAAATCAAGTGAGCATGCGGCCAGGCAACTAGTTAAGCACGCCCAATCTATCGTTGCCCAAAAGACATGTTCAAATGTGCATGAACACATCTTCCATAATGGGGAGGCGCCCCATCATGTTGAAACCACATGTTGCGTCTCACATTTGCTGGAACATGGGCAAGTAAGCCTGATAGAACCTGTTCCAGAAAGATCAGATACTTCACAGAGGTCATGCGGGATGGTAAAAGGTATGGCCCGACTAAGCAGTCACCGACCAAACCTGCCCACACATTTACTGCGAAATGATGTTGTGCCACATGGGTGCGCACATCGTGGGGGTTCTCGTGAGCCCACAAATGTGCATTGTGCTGATTGAATACGCCATCCTGAGTGAAACTGGCCTCATCAGTAAACGAAACATAAGCTAGGAAATTCACATCTTGGGCACTTTCTTGGAGATACCACTGCACAAAACTCACACGTGCAGGATGATCTGCAGGGAGAAGTAACTGAACCCTTTGGAGATGAAAGGGGTGTAAGGACTCGCCGTGCAAAACACGCTGTACACTGCAACAAGACATTCCTAAGGCAGAGGCAACAGCACGTGTGATGGTACTAGGATTAGTCTCCACGGCATCCAACACACTTTCTTCCATGGCGGGAGTACGCGTCGATCGTGGCCTGCCCTCACTTCTGCTACCTCTTAATGACCCATAATCGCACAAATTTTGATGCGCACGCACAAACAAACGGTGGCCCAGTACATGTCTGTGTGGGCAGCATTCTTGATGCATTCATTGAGCGGCTCATCCGTTGCCCTCAGCTATTCCATACACTAAGTGCATGTCTGCCAGCTCCCTGTTCGAATACCTTTGAATGCTCTTCGTAAGCCGACTACCGCTCAAATGAGGAAATCCGAAATTTCCCCTCTAATGCACTGATGAACAGCACCGCCTATTGACTTACAGTGATGTTTCCGGTTATGGGTTCCTATGCAATTCTCATTCCTTTTGATGTTATCTACCTCCCCTAAGAGTTTGCACCTATATTTTTGAGACACCCTGTATATATAAAAAAAATATGAAATTCTCAAAATTATTTCTATGATGCTGAGCATTATGTGCTGGTTATTAATACATTGATTAATGATTTACCTATCTTAATGTATATTTTACATGATCAACATAACACTGGAAAGTAGAAAAAGCTGCTAACTTACATGCTGTCAATCACTGGTGTGGACGATTTTGTACGTTCAAGAGCAGGATTCAGTGGTAGATTTCTCAGAAGACTATAAAATGGAGGACATGCTAACAAAGCCTGTAAAGTCTGAATAAATGTTAAAGAAAACATTTATATGAACATAATTCATTGCGCAAAAACTTCAGAGGAAGAAGTCACTAAACTGATTTTTTAAACCAACCTACACACTAATATTTCTGAAGAATGTTTGTTAGATAATTATAATGATTTGTAGAATAATTGTCAGATAAGGACATACAGTGCTTATTTCTCCTGAGGACTCTAAGCAAATTAGAAAATGGCATTTCATTTAGAATATTCATTGTTGAACAGAATTTTCATTGACTATATAACAGAAGAGGATAGCAGTACCAAAATAAAAAATTGAATAAAATTAATAAAGATAATATTTCCAAAAAATTTATGAAAGAAAGAAATTTTGAAATTGTAGGGATGCCTATGCCTTTTTTTTTTATTAATTTTTCATTACATACAGGTTATTTTCCTAGTATAGTAAAAAATTCAACTGTTATTCTTATTTATAAAGGAGGTATACATTACAACATGGCAATTATAGACAATTATTATCTTTATTATCAATATTTTCAAAAATCTTTAAAAAATTATTAAAAATAAAATTTAAAGTTTTTAAACAAAAATAACTTTTTTCCAAAAATCAGTTTTGTTTTAGAAAAGGTTGGGTTGTTTTACCTCTGAGCGGCACTTTTTTGCAAACCATGGGCTAAATTGTTAGGTCACAAGGACCCCCAAAGCTCAGAGAATGTTGGGGGAGGAAACACACTGGAACAGCTGTTGGTAAACAGATGGTAGCCTTCCATCAAGTGTGTCCTTTAATGCACCCAGGGTATGGCTCTCTCCTGCACATGGGGCCATGATTTAACATCCCATCTGACAGACAGCGGCCTTTCCAAATCCATCAGTGTCCCCTACTGATCGTGAGCAAGGTGGGCAGTTTTGCAAAGATAAATCTCAACACTGACCCAGTTGGGACTCGAACCTGGGAACTGCAGATTACAGGCCTGGAGCACTACCAACCGAGCCACCCCACCTCTTTTAGAAAAGGTATAGGAACTGAAGATGTTATACTAAGATTAGCATCATTAGTTTATAGTGCTATTAATGACAACCACTGTCGTAAAATTTTTAGATATAAAAAAAAAACATCTGATTCAGTATCACATAATTTACCATCTAAACTAGAAAATGCTGCAACTAGAGATAATGTTAAAATGGTTACAAACTTATTTAAAACTCAAAAGTAAAAACAGGAGATTATTACAGTAAAGAAATTAAAATATGGTATACCACAAGGTTCAGTATTAGGTTCCCTTTGATTTAATGATTTTATTAATGATCTTTGCAATTTGAATATAAAAGGAGATTGGTTGATTGGTTATTTTGGGTTTAATGGCACATTAGCATCTAAGGCTATAATGCGCCAAACATGTGTCCAAATAAAAGACAAAAGTCGTGGTACCCTCAACCAATTTTTTAAAATAAATCACAAAGGCAACAAGTAAAATGTAACACAATAAAATGAAATGTTGAGGACAACAAAAAACAAATGTGTAAATATGTTCAATATAAAAATAACCCAGGTGTAAGCGACCTGGATTAAACATGTAGAATAATAAATAGGAGAGTAAAACTATAAGCGAGTAAAATAACCAGTATATCGTAAAAATTGAAATGTAGAGGTAAAACAACAATGGTCTGATAAAAGATGTCTGAGTGCAAGGGGTTCGGACGTAAAATTATGAAAGTTAAAAAACATACTTCTTTCAAAGTTAAAACATTGACATTCAATTAAAATATGTTTGATTGTTAAAATGGTGTCACAAAACTCGCACTTAGGTTCATCATCCGCCTAAAGAAGAAACGAATGAGTAAGAAATGAATGACCTGAGCAGAGCAGAGCTAGTACAACTTCAAGAGCTTGTTCGTAAGCTGTTCTTACCAAGATCTCTGCCACTGTGTCTGGAGCTTGATCGTAAAACACGGAAATCCAGATATGGAACCGGCAACAGAGAGTCGGACAGGGATGTAGCTGACCTGACAGCCACATCTGCCAAATCATTGCCCCTGATTCCGACGGGACCGGGCACACAACAGAAGTGGATGGTGATTGTGGCTGCCAGACGATGTAGTTGCTGGCAGATCATAGAAAGAACTGGGTGAGGCTCACCGAGATCAAAGCCTGTAGCGAATAAAGCGAGTCGGTGTAAAGCACACACCGACGATGATGCGTAGCTGCCACGTGGTCCAAGGCCACGTGGCGTGCATCTCTGCAGTGAAGATGGAACACTGCAGTGGGATCTGGTCTGCAATGATTACATCACAGCAGACCATGGCCGATCCCACCAATGTGCCAGACTTCGAGCCATCTGTGAAGACAGGCAAGAAGTCCGGGTACTCAGCACGATGGCTGGCAAAGAGTTGCTGGTACACACAATGCAGGACAGGGAATGCCAAGTAAAGGCCT
The DNA here is from genome assembly GCA_038380435.1 of Ryuthela nishihirai. Lineage (NCBI taxonomy): Eukaryota > Metazoa > Arthropoda > Arachnida > Araneae > Heptathelidae > Ryuthela > Ryuthela nishihirai. Next base: position 55,542,986 of record JAWZYU010000027.1, read on the forward strand.
TCCCCGTCCTGCATAGGAAAAAATCACAGGTAGGGGAAACAGCGAGCCAAGATGAAATTTGCTCAGCTGTCGACTGTGCAATGCTATCGAGACTGGTGTTGATGTCTCTGAGGTAACCTCGGACTCACAAACCAAATGGACGAATGGCAGTCGGCATATTATGTTAAGTATTTCCCACTTTGGACTGAAATCGCAGTCCCAAGTGGGATGGCCAGGCAGGGATTGCAATTTAGATGCATATTGTAGGGACAACTGCTGATGGCGAAGAGATAAAGACAGTTCATCAGTCTCAACATAAAGACTCTGGACCAGAGGTGCAGAAGGCTCCCGTGCAAACACCGAGGGTCTGATGATGGAGGGGCTCTAGCACCTCACCACCGAATCCCAGGTGGAGTCATACACCTGGGATCCGTAGTCCAGTTACGATCAGACAAGTGCACAGGTACAGGCGGAGTAGAGAACATCGGTCAGCTCCCCAGGAGAGGACCTTGACGTTCAATGCCCACGTGCACTTGGACCGAAGATGACGTATGTGTGATAAAAAGGTAAATTTCCGATCGAATACAAGACCGAGAAACTTGGTCTCCGCCACAACTGAAATGATGTTACCCCCAAGCCATAGCTCGGGATCCAGGTGAAGATTACGCTTGTGGCAAAAGTGCACACAAGAGGTTTTCTGTGGGGAGAACCGAAACCCATTTGCCATGGACCAAACCGAAAGATTGTTCAGGGTAATTTGTAGTTGTCTTTCAATGACCCTCATGCTGGCGAAGAGAAAAAGATGCTAAAGTCATCAACATAGAGGGCATTGCCTACTGATGGAGGAAGTTGTCTAGTAAAAGAATTAATCTTGACAGCAAAAAATGTAACACTCAGAACGCAGCCTTGTGGCACCCTCTGTTCTTGGGAATATGGTTGCGACAGAGTGTTGCCGATAGACACAAAAAGAACATGCCGATAAGAAATTGGAGATAAAGATTGACGTGACCTCTCAAGCCAAAGCTATGAAGGTCACGAAGAATGCCGAATCTCCAAGCCGTGTCATATGCTTTTTCGATGTCGAAGAAAATTGACACCAGGTGCTCTCTATGCAAAAAAGAATCTCTGATAGCTGATTCGAGGCATATCAGATGGTCAAGAGTTGACCATTGCCTGCAAAAGCTACACTAGATGTTGGAAAGAAGGTTGTGGTGTTCTAAATACCAAATGAATCTGACATTTATCATTCTTTCCAACACCTTGCCCATGCAGCTCGTCAATGCAATGGGACGATAAATTGGAAGGGATCTTGGAATCCTTTCCTGGCCTCGGGAAGGCCAAGATGATGGTCTCCCACCAGGAGTCTGGAAACTGCTCCTCGAGAAAAATGCAATTGAACAGATGGAGCAGCTGATCCTTACTCGATGGTGAGAAATGTTGGAGCATGGCATAGTGGACATTGTCTGGCACAACAGCAGATGCACGAGAGAAGTGCAGAGCAAGGTGAAGCTCCTACGCTGTGAATGGCCTGTTGCAAGATTCCTGGCCATTCGAATGGAAGGACAGCGGAGAGCATTCCGCCCTGCCCTTCTGGGCCAGAAACTCGGTGCAGTAAGAGGAAGATGAAGAGATGGAGGAGAATGACTCCCCCAGAGTGTCAGCAATTGCTTTGGGATCAGCAATTGCCTGTCCATTGTGCTCCAGGATCGATAACGAATGGGACGAGTAGTTCCCACCCATCTTCCGGACTTTATCCCACACAAACTTAGAACTGGTCATGCGGGTGATAGAAGATGTATATTTCATCCAAGATTCCTTCTGGCTCTGGTGCCAGATGAAACAAGCTTTCGCCCTGGCCCGTTTGAACGTTTCAAGGTTGGGGGGGGGGGGCATCAAATATCTCTGAAACACCCCCCAAGCCTTATTCTGAGCCTTATGAGCTGTGGTGCAATCTGGATTCCACCACAGTTTCTGAAAACAATGACACCATGTTGAAGTTTGAGGAATTCTGGATGCAGCTGCATCTATGATACAATCCATTATCTCTACTACTACCACATTGATTGGCTCCTGGCTGACAGAGTGGACATCGAGTTCAGAGAGGAGCTTGAAGCCACTCCAGTCAACCCGATTAAGCCTCCACCATGAGACGCATGAAGGGCTGCAAGGATCCCCACAGGAGATAATTCACACCATGGGGAGGTGATTGCTTCCATAGGGGTTGTTCGCGACCTCCCGTATAAAGAGTGGAAGGATCGTGGAGGAGTAGATGGTGCAGTCAATAGCAGTGAATGTGCAGGTTGGGGAGTGAAAGTACATACTGACACTGGTGCTCAACATGGAGAGAGAAGGATCAAGGAGCTATTGCTCCAGGACCCCAGTCCTCCTATTGGTGTCAGCACTGCCCCAAAGTGAACTGTGTCTGTTGAAGTACCCCATGATGAGGAAGGGGGATGGCAGCTGCAAGATGAGGTCATCAAGGTCTTCTTGGAAGATGATGCTTCCAGGTGGAAGATATACAGAGCAGACAGTCAGCGAGAACCCCACAAAGAGACGGATAGCTACCTATAAGTTGGTGGCGAGGGATACGACCTGGAATGGAGAACAATTGCTCATGAGGATGGCGACACCCCCACGAACTGGACCATCTCCATCCCGGTCCCAGCGAACTAGTGTAAAGTGCGGGATCGTGGAATCTGTGACTGGCTGCAAGTATGTCTCCTGGAGGCACACACAGATGAGCTGGTGTGCCTGAAGGAGTGCCTTGATGTCGTCAATATTCCTCTGGAATCCACAACAATTCCATTGTAGGAGTGTGGCCATCTCAGGACTTGGAAGAGTGGGCAGACGACGAATTCCTATTCAGCTTAACTGCTGCAGAGGACGGTTTAGTGAATATGGAGTGGTCAGTATCCATGTCCTCGGAATTGTCCGAGGGACATGGATCGGTGACTGCTCTTTGTGGAGGTGTGATGATTTTCTTTTTGGGCCCTGGTGGGGGCTCCTTTGGTTTTGAAGGTCTAGCTATCTGAGGAAAGGATGGAGGAGGCTTTCCAGTGGAGGTGGAAGGCTGTGTTACAGGAATGGAAACCAGGGTAGATGTCGAAGTCAACACCACCCTCGGTTTCACCTGCGTCAGGAGGTACTTTGCTGCAGATGAGAAAGACTCAGTAGGTGGTACACCGATGTCAGTCTGCACCGCAACCGAAGTCATTGGAACGATGGTCTTCCCAATGACTGCACTGGCATAGGATACCTTGCAAGGCAGGGCGGGCGGTGCAGCGAGCCTTCTCGCCTCAACATAAGAGATATTTACAGCTTTCAATTGTTGAACCTCCTTTTCCTTCTTCCACTTCGGACAGTCACGGGAGTATGCCAGATGTTTGCCACTACAGTTCACACAGCTTGCCTTTTCTGCTGTGCAGTCAGGATTGAGATGATCCTTGCTGCCACAGCGAGCACAGGTGGGCTTGCCCTGGCAAGTTGTGCAGGCATGACCATATATCTGACACTGAAAACAGCGCAGAGGGTTTGGTATATACGGCCGTACCTCACAATGCAAATAACCTGCCTTCATGGAAGAAGGCAGGCATGGCCTGTGAAATATCACAATCAGTACCGTGGAGGGTACCAATTTACCATCACAGCATGTCAAAACTAGGTGGACCGCTGTTACTCCTTGAGGTGTGAGCTCTGAGAGGATTTCCTCCTCGGTGACTTTGAGGAGGCCCCATTCAGTGCTCACACCCCGAGAGGAACTCAAAGTTTTTTGGGGAATGACTTCAACAGCCACCCCACCATTTTTTTTGACATTCAGAAGCAGTTCCGAGTGTTTTGAACAAGCGGTCTCAACCTACAAGTTGCCAGATCATAAGCACTTGACAGATTTCGGCTCTCCCACAAGACCTTTCAAACCTTTATTAACGAAAAATGGGGACATGTCCCTAGTACCTGATCACCCATGGAGTGGATGATCAGGAATCTTGGGAACAAAGATACAGACAAAGACGACGATGGTGTAGATGACAACGACAACGAAGATGGGGGCTCATGTCAAGCCCTCTTAGCGGCATTGATTGATTCAATTTCTTCATCAACTCTCATGGTTTTTTTTTTGTGTGTGGTTCAGTGCCGGCTGTCCTCATCCTCCATGAAGCCCAACAAGGGGATGCCCAGTTGGGCACCAGGGCTACGCGGGCACTATACCCACACAGACAGTGAGCCGAGCTATCACAAATAAATAAAAGGAAAATGAAAAGAAAAATTGCGAAAAAAAAAACCTTTCTTCACAAAAGGAACTAAGTGAAAAATAGCAAAATTATGAACTGCCAAACGGGCCTCACAAAGAAAGAATAACTACAAAAGGAAAAAAGGTTGAGGAAACACAAACCTGTACCCAGACCATGGGCAAGGTTACTCACCGCTCTGCATAGTTGACCCTAGCAGGACCTGCCCAGCAGCCAATTGCTCCTGTGGGGGCCACCCCAGGAGCTCCTGTTTACCAGAAGCAGAGACCAAAGCAGTGTATAGAAGATTCCCCTGAATCCACTGCCCAGCCCCGTGACTAACAGTATAAAAGGAGAAATAATTACATTTGCTGATGATAATGCATTGGTATACATACATATCTAAAAATAAAGACATTTTAATAACTAATATTAATAAAGATTTAAAGACAATTAGACAGTGGTTAATAAAAAATAGATTATTCTTAAATGTAGGTAAAAAACATATATTTATACTTTAGATTGAAATATACCATTCCAGATATATCTGAAAATAAATTATTCTATCAATCAATTAAATATACGAGTTCTGAATGTTTACGCAAACCAATTGAAGGTGTTGATAATTATGCATATTTAGGATTGCATATTGATAGTCATTTAACTTGGAAAAACCATACTGAATACTTAATAAAAAAGATTAATGCAATTATGCCTGATTTATATTAAAAATTTCATAAACATCACACTTTTAAAATTAATAGATAATGCATGGATTAACCCGTATTTGAAACATGGATATCGTGGAGAGGATCGTATTAGTCACATTAAGTGTTAGATCTTATTATAATGATTTACATATTCTTCAACTATGAAAATTGTATGTTTATAGCATTCTATTATATTAGAAAACATTACACAGAAAATAATGTTGAAATTTTTAATCATAATAGGAGATCAACTGATTACACTAATCTAATTGTTCCATACCCTAAGAAAAGTATTAAACAAACACATTATATATATATTTAGCACCAAAAATTTTTAATCAAATTGTGGGGAATAATAAAAAATGAAATTATAATATGCAAAATTTCAAAGTTAATAAAAATATGGATTGATATTATTGATATTGAAATGATCCTTAGGGAAAATGATTATTGTATATTTGCTGTTATATATATATATGTGATGAATATTGGTACTATTTATGAATCGATTGTCATTATAAATTGTAAAATTTAATTCTCACTTACAAATAAATTCTAATAATATTACTATTTTTCATAAAATTGCAATTCCACTGGCAAGTGTGATATTCTTGTGGGTGGTTGATATTCCAAACATTACTTGCAATAACAAATAAATGTTTAAGAATATCATATACTTTATAATTAAATGTATAATTAGCAAATATAAAAACTGTATTTCAAAATTTGTACAGCGGCATAAGTTAAAATTATTTGTTGTGTATGAACTCAAATAGCAAGAAATGTAAACTGTATGAAATGCAAAATGGAATAATGAATTGAACAGAATTTCACGCAAGCAACATGAGGTTGAACATGATTTTTGTTTGAAAGAAATGAAAATTTATAATCTTGCACTAAGGAATAGAAAATATTTTTTATCACCACTAGAATTGAAAAGTAAAAATGGTAAACTGTACTTGAACCACAAAGGGTAAAAAAGTAATGAAACTTAGTTACCAGTGGCTATGAAAGAAAATGTTCCGATTATTCACTTGTTTATATGACAAAGCAAAAACATATTTAATACACAATAACAAATATTTTACTTCTAAATTCATCTATATTATAGGATACAGCATTGATATAGCACCAGTTGCGGCGATTAATAAGTCCTCTTGGTTGCAGTAATATAGCTGAATAATCCAGCTGAAGTTTTTGGAGGTGCTCTGAAATTATAAGACATTTTAATTATCATTAACTCATACTTTCATAAGGATAAAGGTATAAGTGTATTGGCATCTTGAAAATATTTGGGTTGGGTTGCTTTACCTTTGAGTGGCACTCTTTTGCACACAATGGGTTAAATGGCCAGGTCACAAGGACCCTGAGGGCTCAGAGAAGGTTGGGGGAGGAGATCCACTGGACAGCTGTTACAAGACAGATGGTAGCCTCTGGTCAAGGCCATCCAGTGTGCTCCTTAATATGCACAAGGTACGGCTCTCCCTCATACAGGTCACGGTTTCATGTCCCACCCAAAGGACAGCTGCCTTTCCAGTCTAATCTGTGTCCACTACTGACGGAGGGCAAAAAGTTTTGCAGAGATGAATCTCAAAGCTGGCCCAGGTGGGACTCAAACATGGAAATTGCAGATTACAAGTCTGGTGGGTTACCGACTGAGGGGAAAAAAATCCCAAGAAGGTACAAAAAGAAGCATAGCAAAGAAAGGAAAGTTTGTTTGTTTTATGAGAATTAAACCTTGCCTCAAGGCATCTTGCTGTCCAAGGGTTCTTTGAAGGCATCCCATCTTCCCTATGCTTAGAAAAGAGCTATGTTGATCAGTATGACCTGAGTTCCACTGGCTGGACAAGTGTCACATGAGATGGCAGTCTGCAGTGTCTGATTGGTCTGGACTATCTCAAAAAGACTTGAGATGTGCAAAAAAAAAAATACCAAAAATAGGAAGAGCACATTTTTTTTTTCTCTAACAACTCTTGAAAATTAAAAAAAAAGATAGAAGGCAAGTAGAAATCAACCAAAAAATGCTTTTTTATTTTTTACCAAAATGCAAGAAACATGAAAAAAGAATTTACATGTAATTAAAATAACATGGAAAACTAAGTGAATTGTTTTGGACAAAAGTACACTGCTATTCATAATTTAAGTTGAAAAAAAACTAAAAAAACTAAAAACAATCTCAATAAATCCTTTTTAGAATTTAATGAAGTTTCAGAGAATATTTAAAATCACATATATTAATATTTACATTTGCAATAAAGAATATGTATCGGAATACTTGTACAATTATAAAAATAAATTTCCAATCAAAGGAAATATAGGAAAATTTTTTCAATTATGAAAAATTATAGATCACCACAAATATTGAAGCTAACATTATTTAGCATAGAGTATGATTACCCTAAATGTAATACAGCTTGCACAACAAGTAATCATGCTTTTAATAAGGTTATACAACAATGCATTCAATTGGTTCCCTGGATATCTTCACTCTCAAGGTATTCCACCACTATCACAGTTATATGTGGACAAGCATTATCATTCATAAAAATAGATTCTGACCCAACAGGGGCTCTAAAAAGTCTCACATAAAGCTCTGAGATCTTGTTTCTGTATCTTTGGGCAGTTAGAGCCCCCTCCTGAGAAGAATTAGAGGTCAGTACAGTCACTGATAGTGATACTTCCCAAGACCAACATACCATCCCCCACTCAAAGCAGTCCCTTCCCATAACATTCAGGGTGTTATAACATGCCCCACTCTCTCTCCAGATACAATGGCACCGAGAATTACTTCTTACAATATCATGATTCATCCAAAAAGAGAACTTGTCCCTACTAATCACTGGTTCAATTGATATCTGCCTGCTCCATTCCAGTCATGCCTTCCAATGAGCTGAGATTAGTGATATGTACACTACAGATCTTCTTGCATATAACCCTCTTTGATGCAGCCATCAGGACAGTTATTCTAGATATTGTCCCTCCTGTGGCAGCTGACAGCTTGGATGCAAGTTGGCATGCTGGCATCATTCTATTGTGCCTTGCAATTAAGGACAGGAAATTATTATCTTGAACTTTTATTGCTCTGGGCCACCCTGGCTCATTCTTCTAGAGCAAGAGTTGGGAACCTTTTCTCGGTCAAGAGCCAAATCAGCAAAAAAACGTAAACAAATAAATTTTGAGAGCTGAAATTATATTCTTCATTGAGTCAAAAGCCATAACAGGAAAAAAGAAACCACAGATTAATTTATTAATAAAAATAAAAACATAGCTTATAAATTTTAAAACAGGTGTATTCAACTGTGTACAATAAAATTATTGAAAATTATTATTAAAAAATCTATCATTTATCAGTGTGACTTTTTAGTTTGAGTCTTCTAGCATCTTAATCAAATTTAGAGTGTATTTAGAGCATCTGAATGACATCAGTGCTTTCAAACTATTGTCTGCCAACCTGCTCTAGTGCTTGCTTTTAATGAAAATCGTTAAAAAAATTTCAGAGTTGAATGTTAAACCAAAGGATGTCAAGAGCCGTTTTTTAGAGCACTCAGAGCCGCTGGCTCCGAGTGCTCTAAAAAACGGCTCTTGACATCCTTTGGTAGGAATTTACACTATTTGACACATTCATGAATCTGGCAAACTCTCTATATGACTGTTGTGCTTCCATCCATCAAATAGCTCTCCTCTTCTGACTATCTTCCTAATGGTTCCTCCTTTGCATTTTAGCAAAATTGTAATCCGAAATGCTTAATAAAACGGCTTTTAATCCAAAATGAGAAGTGCCCATTGTTGAAGCTGCTTTCATCACCAGTTTAATTTGCATATTGCAGTCCATATATAACCAATTTCTTTTAACTGATCCTTTACACATTTAGTAAGCTCTCTGTAATACTACAGAGGGCATTCAAAAAGTTCTTCATGACTGTAGACTTGCAGTCATTCCTCCGAAGTTAACGAGCTACGAAGTTAGAAAGCTTGTCTAAACTTATCATTATGTTTTAAAAACAAAGACAGTATCACCATTTCTCTTTCACTGGTGGCAAGTAAAGTTTAGTCTGCAAAATCTGTGTATTTTTGCTATGGAGTCTCCTAAAAATGGGGAAAGATTTCACATTTTCACAAGGATGCAATTGGGGACAATGCAAAAATAAAATTCAAGTTGATTTATCACAAGTATGTGAGGATCATTCCTGTTGATATGGGCATTGTTACAGAATGTATGCACAGCTTTGAAGATCTCCCTTGTGCAGGAAGACTCAAGGAGGCTGTGAATGAGAGAACCAGCACTGCTGTTCGTGAGCTCTTTAAGAAAAACCCACACATCGCACTTAATAGGTTTAGATGTCATAGTATCAATTGGCAGTGTGGAAACAATTATTCATCAACATTTAAAGTTTCTAAAGATCTATGCCAAATGGGTACCCCAAAAAATGACAGAACAGCAAAAAAGGGCTAGAATTGACTTGTGTATGGAGATGCTTGCAATATTGAACCTAGTGGACCCAAACAGTTAACAGACATTATCACAGTGATGAGACATGGTTTTATTACTACACAACTATCAGAAAGATCAAGAACTATGTTTGGATTTCAGAAGATGAACTGCATCCCCAAATCTTCCGATAAGACTTTCACTCCAGAAGATGTACACAATTTTTTTCAATTCCCTAGGAATGGTAGTCATGGAGACCTTGCCTGAAAAAATTACTATAAATGGCGAATAGTATACCAACATTGTTTTGACCAAAACGGTTAAGGAGATGAAGAAGCAGCATCCAATAACAAGCATGTCAAGGGTTCTTTCTTTATGACGATGCCAGTGGGCTTACAAAACCTGGCAAGTTACAGCCTACCTGGAGCAGGAAAAAAATCAAACAGCTATTCAAGCATATTCCTGCATATTCAATCAATCTTGCAACATGTAATTTTTCGTTTTTCCCAAAAATTAAAAAAGAACTTACTAGAAAGCCTTCTTCAATGATGCAAAATGGGTTCATTCAGAGTTGCAGAGTATTCCCCAACAGGAGTACCACCAAGTGTTCAGAATTGGCATATACATCATTGCATAGATGTTGGAGGGGAGTACTTTGGTTGGTTGTTTTACCTCTGAGCATCACTTTTTCTGCACACAATGGGCCAGGTCACAAGGATTCCAAAGGCTCAGAGAAGGTTGGGGGAGGAGACCCACTGGAACAGCTGTTGGGAGATAGATGGTAGCCTCCTGTCAAGGCCATCCAGCGTGTTCTTTAACATGCACAGGGTATGGCTCTCCCATATATGGGGTCATGGCTTAATATCCCATCCAACGGATGGTGGCCTTTCCAAGCCCATCGGTGTTCCCTACTGACCGTGGGGAGGGCAGGGAGTTTTGCGGAGATAAATCTCAATACTGACCCAGCTGGGACTTGAACCTGGGAACTGCAGATTACAAGCCTGATGTGCTACTGACTGAGCCACTCCTGCCCCAAAATAAATCTTAGTAGCAAAACAGGGAGTACTTTGAAGGACAGTACAAGTTTTGTTGAGGTAAGTGCAATGGTTTTTGTTCTGTAGATGCATGTCAAAAACTTTCTGAACACCCCTCAGCACTAGTAGGGTGTTGTTTCAGTTTATCCCTATAATTCTACCTTTTCTCTCAAGTTTTCAACTTTTCCTTTAAAGTTTACCTAATAAAATCACACAGAACCAAAGCACACTGCAATAGCATAGCTTAAAGTATTTAACACTCTACATCACTGTAATGTGTCATGATTAAATTCACTTTATTAAAATGTGATGTATTTTAAAAATATGACATGCATACCAGTGTGATAACTTCACTTTTGAAACATGATCTTGCCATATCTACATGAAATCCACAAGACATCACTTATTCTGTGATGAATATGGCTTACAATCTGAGTACTTATATCAATTAGAAGTGATGATCCATGTCCTCATGTTGTTGATGTCAATGGGTATAACAGATCATACTATCTTACTTATCAACAGGTTATAGTGATACTGATTAATTTGTATAACATCTCTGGACTTTATGGAACTCTACAATTTTGTAATTTTGCCCCACTAGTGAAAAGTAAGGCCTATTAATATCAATTTGAGACTTACAAACTCTACATATGCTATATGTACACAGTTGTTATAAAATATGCTAAATACATTAATCACTCACAGTGACCATTGTACAAAAGGTGTTTGCTAGTCCAGAGAAAGAATTGTTTGTGGTGTGATCTTACTGCATGCCAGTAACAATGTACTTTTGAAGATGCTTAACAATCAAATATTTTTCCAGAATACAGCATGGCTTTTTGATGGCCCCACAAGTAAAAATCAAAAAGTGTAGAGATTATGGTGGCCATTCCATTGATCTCTATTCTACTAATCTGTTTTTGAGAGAACTGTTCATCCAGCCATGCCATTCTCTAACTGTATTGCTGTAATGAGTCAGCATTCCATTTTGTAGGAACCATTCAAGTTACTTGTCCCATTCATTGAGAATAAACTTGCAAACCTCTGGCAACATATCAAGTTATTCTCTTCTGTCATTGTTCTGTGAAGAAAAACAATGACCAATTATTCAGTCCTCCCAGAAACCATAACACAGTAATCGTGCTTTTTACATGGGCTAAGCTACATAGGGTGGTTATAAGACCAGGTGTAATATGTATTTTTCTGATTAACTTCACCCAGCTGTTAGCACACTTGGCTACTGATCTAAGGGACCTGGGTTCAAGCCCCGGGTAAGGCATGGATGCTCATGTTCTCTCTCTGCTGAGGTCCCGCCATCCTCTCAGACCTTCTACTAAGGCGTATAATCTGACAGGCTTCTGTCAGACTTCTTTGGAAAGCAGCTGCTTGAGGGGGTATTTTATTGTTTTTAACATATAAAAAGTAGCCTCATCACTGAAAAACATGGTTCTGAAACTAAGATTTCCTTTCTGAGCCAGTGCCTATTCACAGAACTCCATGCATGAGTAAAGATCATTATCACTCAGTGCCTGAAACATTTTCAGCTTATAAGGACACCGATTTACTTTAAAATGCAGTAAATACTGCATTTTGATCAGTTACTGCAGCCAAGCAGTGCAGCGATTTCTTTAGGCCAAGTGCAAACCTTTGAAACATATGAAAATCAGCTGCATGGATCATCTAATGCTGTTTCCATCTCCTTGAACTTTCACAAGTAAATTGCTTATACAGGAATCAATAATTAGGGATCATTCTGAATGATGCATGTTGAACATTTGTTGAACATGACCTCCAAAGAGAAGAATTACACACATTCACATTTACTCAGTAACATAACTCACAACTGCAACAAAGCTCAATTTCCAAATAATTACTTATTGTTTATAGTTCCAGACTTATGAAGCAAACCTGTACATTGGTACCATTTTATGTTGCAATGTGATCATACATGGACTGTTGCTTCTGGTAAATATTTTTTTGTGAAAAACTAATTGCTAGTTACAAACATGGGATGATTAGTAGCCTAATATGGTTATGCTTTTGATTTTTTACAGCAGGTTAGAGTATTAAATGTTTTAACTTATCTATTTAAAATCTTTAGTTCTTTACCTTTCTTTTTCTTTTTTTTTCTGCAATTACAAATTTAAAACTAAAAGTTATTTTTTAAGTCTCAATAACTGCTACCAGGTGTCTGAAATAGTCCCCATAGAAACATCAAAGCGAATTGGATAATTTGAAATAAATGCAAATATTTTCATTTATTCAGATGCTTTCTAGGACAAGGGTAAAAATAACTTTCAAAATTCAATTTTATCAAGACTATATATATATAGAGCCACCCCGTGGCTGAGTGGTTAGCACGCTTGGCTACTGATCTACAGGACCTGGGTTCGAGCTCTGGATAAGGCATGGATGTATGTGTCGCTTTTCTGCTGAGTCCTGCCATCCTCTGACCTTCTACTATGGCATATAAACTGGCAGGCTCCTGTCAGACCTCTGTGGCAAGCAGCTGCTTGAGGGGGTATTTATTTTATTATTTATATATATATAACATTCACTATCCTCCAATTATATTGAAAACCTAACTCACTTTTGTCAAAATGAAAAAAATTCTCCTTGGGCATGCCATGAAGCTCTAATATGAACCTGTCAGTTTAATATGCCACAGACCAATGAAGATTAAAAAAAAATACCCCCTCAAGCAGCTGCTTACCACAGAGGTCTGACAGGAGCCTGCCAGTTTACATGCCATAGTAGGTCTGTGAGGATGGCAGGCCCTCAGCAGAAAAAAACCACACACAACCATGCCTTACCCGAGGTTCGAACCCAGGTCCCTTAGATCAGTAGGCAAGAGTGCTAACCATATGCCATAAAGCTCTAATATGAACCTGTCAGTTTAATATGTCACAGACCAATGATAAGATCTCAATAAAAAGACAATAAACATTCTTGCTTTATCAGAGATTTAAATCCGAGTTCTTTCCCTCTGCAGCCAAGCACACTGAACTATATTTTAAAAGGTGATTTTTTTTACACTAGAACATTCAAGATTACAGTGATATTATAAGCCTGTCCCATCACTAATGTCATTGTCCATGATTTCTCAAAATTAAATTGTTTGTCAACCGTACAATAGCAATTGAAGATTAAGCATTAATTTTGAAAGAATAAATCATCATTTATTACATTGGTGGATGATCTACTAGAGTTTTATAAAATATTTAATACAAAAAGTAGCACTACACATATACAAATAAGGAAAACTCAAAATATCTACTACTTACTGCCTAACATTAAACACAAATGCTCTTCTTCTATAGATGTTGCTGATAATTCTGTCTCTTTCTCTTCTTTGGATTCATTTGACTGTTTCACAGTCTTATCTGAAATTCCTGCTGTTATTTGTACACAAGGATGAGTTCTAGCATTATTTTTACTTTTAAGAACATCAGCCCAAGTACGTGGCACAACAGCTGGTGCAATTTGTGAAGTCTGCACTTCATTTCTTTGTTCATTTATATGACTGTTATGCTGGGAAAAGTTAGATGATACATTTTGTTCCCCTTTGAAAGGGGGAAGTTTAGTGCATTCACTGGAATGGCACTGACTCTTTGAAAGGGGTTCAATGCATACTGATCTATCAGTAAATGCAGAACTTTGAACATATGTTTCAGGTGCACTGAAACTTTGTTTGACATAACAGTTTTCTGAAGACAAGGAAGAATTAATTGAAACATTACAATTGGGAACAGCCTGCTGTGACAAGTCATGCACAGTTTCAGTACACAGTTCAGGTAAATTGCTGTTATGTAAACTATGAAAATCTCCAGCTTCCCCTAAAAGTTTTGTAGTTGATATGTGGTGAGAGTATCTAGCATCAGTTGCAGGCAATACTGTTTCCTGATATTCTGTTGATTTCACTAAAAATTTATCATTCATACCATCATATTGAGAAATTCTTAAGCTACTTTCAGTTGCTTGAATTTGAGCCTTGGTACCTACATGTGCAGAAATATTTAAAACTTCAATACCTTCAATTACATTTTCATTTAAATTGCCGGTCCTATTTATTTGTGATATGTCTGAACTAATACTTTTATCAGGTGCATTTAGAGAAGAATCATTTGCTTTGAGTAGATGGGGCACAATATTCTGACATGAATTATCTGAAATTGGTGCATGTGAAGGGGGATAAAACGATACACTGGTCTGTCCTGTTACAGCCACAGGGTAATCATAGCAAATCAAATTGGTTCCATGTGCTCCTGATGGTGCTAATCCTCCAAACGTATACTGCTGAGATGTCAAATCTCCTTCCACAACAGGCTGCAATCCATAAGTATGATCTTTCAAATAATTACTGTCCCCTAGAAGATAAACAAATAGCTGTTTAGAAAAATTGTTCTAATAGTAACTAAGTACTCTGCCAAAAATGAAGCAAAAAATGCTACAAATACTTGCTATTACAACTAAAAAAACTTATAGTTTTGAAAATTTTAAAATATCAAAAATAAACTCAAATCAGTATTATTAGTAGCCCTTAAACCATTCAAACCAGTAGATAACCAAGTTGCAAGCTTACAGGAGCAGTAGAGAGAGAATCCCTCTACTCCTCCTGTAACAACAAAAAGCAAGTGAAAAACAACTTTCACTAGAGCAAAATATCAAACATACGTGCAAAAGTAATTTTTTCATTACAATTTTTGTGGAGTTGTGTGAAATAAGTACCGGCTAAAGGGTTACAGCAGTGGGATCTGCAGACCCCTAGGTTGGTTTTTATGTCTGAGTGACATTTTTTTTTCAGACAATGGCTAAATTGGCCAGGTCACAAGGACCATAAGAAATTGGAGAATGTTGGAGGCAAATCCACTGGAAAACTGTTAGAAGACATCTGTCTTCTATCAATGCATCCAGCATGTTCTGTAACATGCACAGCATAATATGGCTCTCATGCACATAGGACCATGGCTTAACATCCCATCTGACAGATGGGAGCCTTTCTCATCAAAGGTAAGGAAGGGTTTAGTGGAAATAAATCTCAATGCTGGCATAGTTGAGACTCAAACCTGAGAACTGCAGAGTACAAACCTGAGAACTGCAGAGTACAAGCCTGACTTATTATTGACTAAGCCAACCCTCACTCTAGGGACCCCTTGAGGTCTATGAGCTGAGTAGATTAGGCTCACAAGATAATTTTCCCCCTCATCTTAATTTATTGTCATTATTTCTGCAAATTTTTTTGGCAATAATTTTTTGCTTGTTGGTTGGGATTTTACAACACAAGGGTAACTAAGGCCATGCTTTGCCAAAAAAGTAGTACAAAGATAATGATATAAAAGTCATGAAACTTACAACCAAGGTTAAAATCAAAGGATAAAAGCAATAAAAGAAATGTGTAAAAGAGTTTAACAACAATGATGAGCATAAAAAACCTATATAAAAATAGAAATGTATATGAAAAAAAAAAAGGAATAGATGTACAGGACCCATATAATGAAAATACATCTAAATTTCAAATAGAAGGTAAAACATTATATATATATATACTTAGATTACCAGTTGTTGTTGGGTTGTTTTACCTCTGAGCGGCACTTTTTTGCACACCATGGGCTAAATGGCCAGGTCACATGGACCCCGAAGGCTCAGAGAAGGTTGGGGGAGGGGACCCACTGGAACAGCTGTTGGGAGACAGATGGTAGCCTCCCGTCAAGGCCATCCAGCGTGTTCTTTAACGTGCACAGGGTATGGCTCTCCCGCACACGGGGCCATGGCTTAACGTCCCATCCGACGGACGGCGGCCTTTCCAAGCCCATCGGTGTCCCCTACTGACCGTGGGCAGGGCGGGGAATTTTGCAGAGATAAATCTCAACGCTGACCCAGCTGGGACTCGAACCTGGGAACTACAGATTACGAGCCTGGCGCGCTACCGACTGAGCCACCCCCGCCCCTAGATTACCAGTAACGCATTAAAAAACAAATAGCAGATTGAATAAAAGATGTCCAAGTGTAAGGAGTTATGATGGCAAATAGAGAGAGCCATCATAATTTCTAGGAGGATAATTTCTAAAATACAACATTCACAAATAAATGCAGGACACTTGATTAAAATATGTTAGATGGTTAAAATGGTGCCACAAAACTCATACATCAGTTTGTTGTCCACCCATAAATGAAAAAAATGACCTATGTCAAAGTAAGTACAACTTCCTCCTAGAAATTTTGTGAAAAACAATTACTGCCATGGTTTGACAATAGACTTGTTCTCTAAGAGCTTGCTCATAATCGGTTTCCAACCAAGATCCCTGCCACTGTGTCCACAGCTAAATGGAAAAACACTGCCGGAAGTCCAAATACAGAACTGGCAGCACAGCCAGACAGGAGGATGGCAGACTTTACAAAAGCATCTGCCAAGTCATTGTCCTTGATTAAGGATGGTTGTGGCTGCCAGATGATGGAGCTGCAGGCAGATCCTGGATAGAAAACCAAGACCTCACCAAGATCAAAGCCTAGAGAGTCAGTGTAAAGCACACACTAACAACAATGCTTAGACACTATGTGGTCCAAGGCAAGACTGGTAGTGTTCAACTCTGCAGTGGTATAATTTTTTGGTATTTATCTAATAAATTTTTACAATTTTAATATCTTTTGATTCATGAATATTTTAACTTTAAATGTTTACTAATTAGTTTATTTTATTAAACAAATAAAAGCTTTTCGTTAATATAAATTACCAATGAAAATAGAAATCAATGCAAACCTTTGGCAGAAGTAAGAACATCATCATCAGAATTATTGTCCCATGGAAACTAAAGAACAAAAAGAACTCGCTACAGTTCATATATGGTAAAATAGCTATGTAATGTGATATGTATTTAGAAAGCAGTAAAATGCATATTACTATTTTACCCTTTTATATACTTTCCCACATTTGTCAATCACACAATTAATGTATTAAAGAAATTCATCTATAATCATTAAACACAATTCTGCAAGATAACTTTTGTGATTAAGCACATCATATTAAAGTTATTTTCATAAACCCTGCAACCATATATATAAAAACTGATAAACCTGCATTTGTGTAAAAAGTTAGTAATGCTACTCTTATTGTTACTATATTTCCTACTATTAACCTTTAAAATATCAGGTTAATTTTGAAACATTTTCAATACAAAAATTAAAAGAATGTAGAACCTTGTTCTGAAATCAGTAACTAACAGAACTTGGTTATGTTTTACTACAGCAGTGGTTTCCCCACACACACACCCCCAGGTGGGGTGGGAGATAGTATCTTTGGAAACTATAGTGTCTTCTGGCACATAAATGATGGACAAATCTTGCAAATGAGGCATATTTTTATTGCTTTCACATTAATTTAATATTCTATAATTAATTAAATTTAAATCAAACTACTATTCCATTGCTGAAAAAAAAAGTTGAAAAATGCACTGCTACAGGACATTTACTAGCATGAATAATATAACACAGTAGTATCTCCATAGAGTGACAGGTGGAAGTCATACTTGAGAGATTAATAGTGCAAGAAACTCCCCAAATAAGGGACATCAATCAACTTTAATTACTAATTATGGTCATTTGATATGATCAAGATGATTTTGACTAAAATTTTTTCAGTAATATTTTAAACATATTCCAACCAGAAACATTAATAAATTGGTGGCATACCTCTACATAAGGATTAATATTTGAAGGGTTCAACAAAAGCTTCATGTCTTCAACTTGACTTTCATTAAGGCCCACAAAGTCTATAAAATTCTGTTTAAAATACAAATTATATATATATTTTAGTATTTTAAAACAAATATAAAAAGATTAATATTTAAACACAAATAATGAGTCAAATTCAATTTCTATTGCTTACTACTACACTTTTCAAAATTTCAATTACTTTTAACAGACAATACATATTATAAATATCAGACTTATAGATGAATCAAAGCATAATATTTATCAACTGCAAGTTCACATGGAAGGTATTCAGTGTACACCTATCCCTCGATTTACTCAGTTCACACAATTCTCTTCGACTCAGTTCACACAATTTTGGCTTTGCACGGTCAAAAAATGCAACCAGTTTCGATTTACACGGTACTGACTGAGATTTCCTTTCTATGTACATCTCAGTCAGTACCGTGTAAATCGAAACTGGTTGCATTTTTTGACCGTACAAAGCCAAAATTGTGTGAACTGAGTACCATGTAAATCGAGGGATAGGTTATAGTGAAAATAACGGACAGAAGTCCTATCACAATAAAAAGATGTGCCTTTATTCTTTAGAAGAGTTATATTAAGTCACACTGAACATTATGAATCTATGGAAATCATATATTGGCACTGTTTCACATGAAGTCATTAAAGATGATATCAGAAAACAATATGATTACAACTACAAATATTTTATTGGAAAATGCATGCTGGTTCTGAAGAAAGAACAATACTCAAAAACGTTTCCCTATAAAGTAGAATCTCAATCTAAATGGACTATATTGGGGAATTATAATTTGTTAGATCTAATGAAATAAAAATCAAAACTTTTATTTGAAAAACATTTGTATAAAAAAAATTAAAAACTCATTCAAAATATTACACTGCAATACAGTACAATACTTATAAGTTACTCTGAATCCTCTCCATTATTTGCAATGGATGTTTAAAAGATATAGCAATGCTATGAAATTTACACAAGGACAAAACATAATAATGATTGATGGTCCTGAATATAACATTCTATATTAAACAGACAATCTGTTACATTCAAAGTAGGCTTAAAGAAGTTATTTTCAATTGGCTGGATTTCAGCTACCACTGGCATCTTTGGTCATCAAATGGTCATAATAATTTCCAGTCAAAAAAAATTTTTTTTTCAATAAAAATTGTTTATAGAAGTTATTTTTTACTTTCTTGATATTCAAAAAGTCTGCTATAAATAAAAATAAATACCCCCTCAAGCAACTGCTTGCCACAGAGGTCTGAACAGGAGCCTGTCAGTTTATATGCCACAGTTGAAGGTCTGAGAGGATGGTGGGACCTCAGCAGAAAAAAAAGACATGAACATCCATGCCTTATCCGGGGCTTGCACTCAGGTCCCTTAGATTAGCAGCCAAGCACACTAAAATCATAGTTATTTGCAATAATGTAACTTCATTTACAGTGATAAAATGCATTCTTGCTGATAATCCCATGAAAAAGAACAAATTCAGTATATCATACCAATATTTCTCAACTTTTTCATTTCACATACTCCCTAATCCAGTACTTTTACAACCTTTTTAGGTTGCATACAACTTTCATAATGAATCTACAATATTGATCAATACTGAATCTACAATCCCTTGATACTAACATAGAATATTCCACATTCCTCTAATGATGGAAAATTACCCTACATTATTGAAAAGGTGATCCAATTTTTTGTAATATGCCATATGTATCATCTTCCCATTACCAGATTTTTTGCATGTATACCTGACTGTCGGCTGTCCAAGCCTGATAATGTTCTGTCATACCAACATCTAAGTGTGAGCAGCATAAGGAAGAAGACCTTAAGTAACTACAGCAGTCAGGAACAAACTTCATTAAATATTATATTTATGGGAGCTTCTAAGAAAGGTTTGTTTTTTCTAACCAAACACACAAGAGAAAAAACCCACCCAATGACTTTTGTGAAGAAATCATGAATATACTTAACCTGTCCTATGCTAATGAAGATGCAAAGGTTGATGTTTCCTAGTTGTTATGAGTTACAAATATCATTACATTCTACTCCACATTCAATGATTTGACATAGTAGATGACTACCAACATTTTCATATCAAATATATCAGTCAAATCAATTGAGGTGAAAACCATAACACCATGAAAGACCAATCAGAACATTCTCATATTTTGCAGGTTCAATGTAGCTTTATTGTAATAATAAATGATTACAATGTGGAGGCAATTGGAGAGTTACATACCAACTTGTTTAACCGTTCCACAACCCATGTCTTGTATACAAGTTAATAGAATCCAAAATGAGAGATCAACGATGCATATATCATTTTTAATACAACACACAAAGCTTAATTTTTTTTAATTTGCCATTGGAATTTTTTTTACACACATCTTATAAAAATGCATTATTCAACTTGAAAAATTATATTTTCTTTTTTCCATTTGATGCATATTTTATTCAACTATGTTATAAATAATTTGTTAAAACCATCTGTCACTTCTTAGAAGCAATATACAGCATTGCCAATTTGTCTGTTAATGTTACTCTATGTTGAAACAATCCTGATTTAAGCTCGCAAGTTTGATTTGAACTATTATCAACAAATTTTGCCTAAAAGTTTCAAAAATCTCTAGAAAATCAACCAAAAACTGCCTATTTTTAGAAAAGAATGATTTTGGAAGTAGTTGCAAAGTATGTACCTTTATTTATTTTTTTTTTTTTTTTCATTTTATGCTCTTTTCTGCCTAAAAACCATTTATTTTTATCATTCATCCCAGCATTCAACGTACTCTCTCTGGCTACCGAAACCAAAACTAAAAATAGCCTTCAACAACAATAGTTAAAACATCTGAAAAAAATTATCACTGAAGTGGCGGGAATTGAACCTGCAACTCTCCAGATTCATGCCAGAGCACGATAATTTTTTTCAGATGTTTTAACTATTGTTGAAGTCTATTTCTACAGGTAATCTGTGAATTTATTATGGATGGATTTTTAAAAATAGCCTGTTTGTGCAACACTGGTGGTAAATACATCACTGCTCAGCTAAGCAGATGTTAATAATTAGTAGCAAATGTTTGCTGTCTATACTGTGCATATAGAGTCAACAAATCTGACTAACCTTTAAAATAAGTTGGTATTTTTACTTTTATAATTAAAATTGTATTTTTATTTCTATAGATCTATTATGATTTTATATCCATAGATTTAGTAGAATTTGTATCAATTTTTTGGAGTTATGCTACATCACTAACTATGAAAATGGCCAACTTACAACTTGTTTTTTTACTTCTATTGATTTTTATTCCCGCAAATCTTTCAGAGTCAAGCTGCATTACTGATTATGACAATGGCTGGCATATTAATTATTCATTATCGATCTTTCAGAGGCATGATACATTGCTGGCTAGGACAATAGGCTTAAAACTTTTTTTTGTTTTCCAGTCAAAAAAGATTGTTTCCTGAAAAATGAATGGGGTCTTGGATACAGAATCAAAAGGTCTTGGCATGGAAATTGATCCTAGGCTGGAAGGTCAGCCTAAGTGTTATAATTTCCCCACACACACACCTCCCTCCAGTTATGTTGAATGTGTTTACCCCCCCCCCCCCTGGAAGTTTTTTAAAAGTTATTAATTTTTGAGTTATATTGAATAGTTTATCCCCCCACCCCCTCAATATCTTGGCTGTGCCACTCTGAGGATAAGCATATTTTAGCCTTGTTGTGCTAGCTTTTTGGCACTTTGCCAAGATCCCCAAAATTTCAAACCCAAAGGGAAAATGCATCATTTTTAGTAAAAAAAAAAAACCAAGAAAGTGTTCCCTCATTTCATAACAAGTTCAGAAAATACTGTTAATCCATGTGTAAAGTCCAAGTCACCTTATAAACACTGGTCATGTTTTAAAATATACCACACTGAAAAGAAACATTAAAAGAAGTAAAAATCATATTTCAGGAACAAATATCATTTCGATTGATATATAATTTAACTATTTTTATTCATCAGGTTTTCCAAAATGAAGCCTTAATTGTATAGTTTTATTTTTTTACTATATCACAATAAGTCTTATTAAAATCAATATCTTCATAAATTTGTTAAAATTTCTTATTTTTATAAAATTTGGAATTACATTCTGGTATGAAACAAGGATGGGCTGGTATTGCCACAACCTCTGTTTGACTATATCCCATACATTTTTGATTGGTGATAAGTAGGGGATCTAGTGGACCACAGAAAGATTTGCACATTTTTTTGCCTCAGATATTCAACAGTGGCAGCTGCTGCATGAGTGGGGTCTTGCATTATCCTGCTAATATAATGGGGCAGTCTGTACAGAAGAGCTATTGGCTGTAAAATATCCTTGATGTAAGGAGCACTAGTAATGGTAGTGTGGATATGTGCTAACGAAATATGCTTTCAGAATTGAATGCACCCACCACCAAAGCCCACACATTGGTGTTGTATCCACTCCTCTCAGTGCTTCTCACCTATCTGTCCGCAGACAAGGATCTGCCATCAGATTCAAACAAATGGAAGTGGTATTCATCAGAAAAGATGATGTACCATTCATCACACCACTGCCATCACTCAACACACTACTGCAGTCTGTCTGCTTTGTGTTGGGGTGTCAGAAGCAGTCTTAGCAATGGCCATGGGCATGCAGCCCAAATTGCAATAAAAAACATCAAACTATTAATGCTAACATTGGTAGATGTGCTATTAACCTCCACTGGTGGGCAAAGCCATAGATGGGGCAGAGCACTCTATTATAGCCAGCCTCCGAAGATGGCAATCTCCCCATGGTTTGTCTGTGGATGAGGTCCAGAACCCTTTCCGATGTGTTCATTGTCCATCTTCAAATCATTCTCTGCATATTCGATACACAAAAGATACGCTACATTCCATATGAACCACAACTTCTCAATAAGATTGCCTTCTCTCATGCTAACAATACACCCTCTATTGAACTCACTCAGGAACTCTGCATGACATATCTTAACAACACAAGAACTGATAAGCTAAACATGGCTACCATTCCTTTAATGCCCCAAAACAGCCAACATTTTGAAATGGACTCATCCAAATAGTGTTATTCCTTTGTCTTTAATACTGTCTACCCATTTCTCAAATTTCCTGGGCATTAAAGGGTTAAATACCTGTGGGAAGAGTCCAGTCACAACTTTTCCAGAATGTTCTCATTAGCTGTAGTCAACAGGATTGCCCCATACAAGTCACAGACTCTATTCCCTCTTGGCCTTCTGATTTTCGTGAACAGCAATGTATTTTCAACTATAAAAACTACAAACTTTTTGAGCCACCTATGAAGACAGGCATGAAATCAGCACTTTGAATCAACATCAAAGTGCTGATTTATTATTTCAACTACTTTTGGACAAAATAATGCAGCAATTTCAACTCACTAAGGTCTCCCTTTAATCAATATGGATTTCATTAAACAGTTCTTATGTAGATTATCATTTTATACAACATGGTGTATAAAATTTTTGATTGGACGATTGGACTATTGAAGACAACTGATGCAAACTACAATTCGCAGACATACAATACTTGTTTTCAATTAGTGGCATATGTATTTTAAAAGCATTTTTGCATATTTTTTATAGGCTTATTTGCATTTTTAAAGTCTTTGAAACAAAATAAAAACCTTTTAAAAGTAATTTCATACATCTGTAAATCGTACTTTAAAATGCTAAATAAATGTAAAAACGAGAGAAAAATGCTGCATAATGCAAAAGTCTGAAACTAAAATGAGAAAAACATTATTTGCATAAAAAAGTATCCCTATAATAGCTTTAGAAATACCAAACATAAGCATCCCAAATTCATCAGAGGAAATATATTTATTCTTCTAATTTTTTATTACTCCTTCACACTAAGGAATCTAAATGGGTTGATCATAAAAGGCAGTCTGCTAAAGTGCAAGTTCACCTGGCAGGTGAATGGTCACAATTAAGGTGGCATTTATCATCATTGAATTGTGGTGGTTTGGGGTTTAATAGCACAAGAGCAACAAAGGCAACGTTGTGCCAAATGAGAATGAGGTAATTAAAATGATAAAAGTCACAGAACTCACAAAGCTAAAAGCAGCACACAAAAAGAGAGAATGAAAAAGGACACAACAAGAAAAAAATGTGTATAAAGAACGAATTTAAAACAGAAGTAACACAAGCACAAAAGAGAAAAATCCCCATAGGTGTATAGAACCCATGTAAAAGCATAAATAAGTGTAAATTTAAAAAAAGAAGTAAAAATATTATAAACAAGAAAATACCTAGTATAATGTAAAATGTCAAAAACAGGGGTTAAAATGAGTCATTATATAAAAGACATCCAAGTATAATGGAATCGGATGGTAAGTGACAAGAATTAAAATAAATATGTCACAAAACTCGCACTTAGTTCATCATCTGTTGGTAGAAGATATGAATGTGTAATAAGTTAATGACCTAAAGGGAGCTGAACAAGTACAACTTCCTCATTGTGATTTCTGCAAAAACATGATCATCACGGTTTAACAAAATATACTTAATCTTGAAAAGTTTGTTAGTAATCTGTTCAACTTCAATCTTTCAGTGTAATTCATTATAATATGCCATAGAGAAGATCTGTGAGGAAAATGATACACTCAACAAAATGGCAACATAGATAAGAAAAAAGAAATTTCAACAAAGAAAGAAAACATCCATTCCTTTCTCACTAAATACTTGTGTGGGATTTGAACTCAATTCCCTTTGCTCTGCAGCCAAACATGTTGACTATTTGGCCACTCTGTTCCAGCAAATATACTTAGTCTCTTGTGTTTAGCTCTGAGTGAGGTAGTGGTCCTTTTAAGTTAAACTTTACTTCAGATTTGGAGGAGCATATTGTTGTATTAGAAGTCACATACAAACTAGGACTAATTTCTGTAATCCTTCTCTGTACATATGTGGCAAATAAAATTTTTTTTAACATTTTGTATTTTAAGCCTTGTATTATTTTCAAATATAGTTATTATAATCAAGTATATTTCCATCTTGTCTAAGTATAGTATTGAGCACCATTTAACTAATTAAATAAATAAAAATAAATAAAATAAATACCCTCTCAAGCAGCTGCTTGCCACAGAGGTCTGACAGGAGCCTGTCAGTTTGTATGCCACAGCAGAAGGTCTGAGAGGATGGCAGGCCCTCAGCAGAAAAATGACACAAACAGCCATCCTTACCCGGGGCTCGAACCCAGGTCCCTTATATCAATAGCCAAGCAAGCTAACCACTCGGCCATGGGACAGCTGCACAAGTCAATGGAAAAACACTGCCGGAAGTTCAAGTATGGAACCGGCAGTGGATAGCCAGGCAAAGGCAAAACTGACTTGGCAGTGGCATCTGCCATTGCCTCTGATCCACACATGACCAGGCACCCAACATAAGAGAATAGTGGTTGTGGCTGCCAGACAATGAAGTTGTTAGTGGATCTCAAAAAAGGCCATCAAGAACAAAGTCTGTAGTGAGCTAAGCAAGTTGGTGAAAAGCATACACTGATGATGATGCTTAGTAGCTATGTGGTCCAAGGCAAGACTGATAGTGTGCAACTCTGAAGTGAAGATGGAACACTGCAGTGGAATCTGGTGTCCAACAATAACATCACATGGCTGATCTCGTGTTGGATTTTGAGCCACCTATGAAGACAGGCATGAAGTCTCTTTGCTTGGCACAGCAGCTGGCAAAGAGTTTCTGGTACACAGTTGGGTGTAAACCTTTCCCCATACTGCAAAATGAAAAGTCGCAGGAAGGAGAAACATCAAGCCATGGTGGAAGTGGCTCTGAGGTAGCCTCGAACATGCAAACCAAACAGATGAATGGCAATCAGGCAATTGCAGAAAAACATTTCACACTGAGGACTAAAAATGCAGTCCCAAGTGGGATGGTCCAGCAGGGATTGCAACTTAGATGTGTTCTATATGGACACCGCTGATGGTAAATAAAGATGGTTCATCAGTCTCAATGTAAAGACTAGACTGGTGATGTGGGAAGACTCTGTGCAAACATGAAGGACCTGATGGTGGAGAGGGTCCAGCACCTTCACTACTTAATCCTGGGCAGAGTCATACACCAGGGATACATAGTCCAGCAAAGAACTCTCAACAAAAGTGAGGAGATTACCTGAGGATGTTCAGTGTCCACATTCATGGGAGGGTGAACAGATGGTAAATTTGTGTCATCTTGGTTTGGGATTTTATGGCACAAGGGCAATGTGTGTCATCTTGGTTATCACTAACAAAGAATAAAGGCATGATAACTATAATAAAAGAATTGCTAACCATTAAGTTAGCTGAGATACTACTAAAGCAAGTGAAAGTCATAGGTGGAAAACCTGGGCCTGCACTCAATCATACACAGTACAGCAAGAAAGTAATGAGACTGAAATAAAAATATGCAGTATAATAAGTATCATTCCAGAGAAACTGCTATAGGCACACTGAAGTGTTATCTTGACAGTTTCATTACTGTAATCAGTAGGAAGTACTTTGTACCTCGTGTATTACTGCACTGTCAGAAACCCATCAGTGAAACATCTCAACATCAAGTTTTGTGTAAAACTAGCAAAAAGCCACACTGAAAAAAATTAAATGTTGCAAACAGCTTATTGTGATGAGACTATGTCCAGAGCACAAACATTTCAATGGTTTAAGCACTTTCAAGAGGACAGATAGAATGCAGAAGATGACCCTCACAGTAGATGACTAAAAACAATCTCCAACAAGTGCAGCTACTAAACAAGAATTCCTATTTATCAATAGCATGCTTAACAACACAAGAATTCTTGTGATGTGTCAGTTTGCTTGAGATTCATTATGAGATCATTTAAGAGATTTAATCAACTAATAGCATGAATAAATAAACAGGAAATCTTTCATTTTAAAATAAGATTTAATTATCAAAATAAATTTAATAAATATCATAAAGATTTCAGTTGTTTTTTTTTTACAATGATCAGTTTAGCAGCATGGCACATCCTTGATTTTTGTTTATCCTGAGCAAAGAGCACTTGAAAAACATGTTAGTGGGTGCTCAGGTTTCAGAGCCATGAATTGGAGTAACTACAACCATGAAGTGGTTTGCTATTGCTCACTGTTCTACATTTCTTGATGCAGTTTTAAAATACATCATTCAAAAGCATGTGACTTGGTGATATTTCACTTTACATTTTACTTAAACTTCGTATGAGATTGTTTTTTGCCCTTATATCCACTAAGTGAAAATCACTATTCTACCTAATGAGATATCTATTAAAATGATCTTTATTCACAATCCCTTCAACCAATTTTAATGACATTTTACTTAATATAAATTTACATTAATTTTCATTGCTTCCAATAGTATTAAAAACATCAGCAGGGCCGAGAAAATCCACTCACTCAGAGAAAGTGAATTTTCTGCCATGACTTGTTACTTTCAAAGGAATCTGATTCAAAACCCAAATAAGGCATGGATGCTTCTGTGTGTCTTCACAAATCTGCTCTATGGCATATTAAAATAGCAAGCTCTGTCAGATCTCTGTGGCAAGCAACTGATGAGTAACATATATATATATCTTTTAAGTGCACATATAAGGAAAAAGATTTTTTCGTCTCCTCCCCAACTCAGATATACACCTTTGCTCTAGGGCTTGTAGCAAAAATTACTGGCTGGTCACAATTTTCAAAATTTTTCAACCCCTTAAAACTAGTAACTTTCTGACCAAATGAGGGGAAAAGGATAGTTAGAAGAGTACTATTTTGAAAACCAAAAGTAAAACAGTTCTAACCAGGATATTAGGAGAATGAGTCAAAAATCAGAATAGTTGATGGTATCAGTAAAACATTCATCCTGACACCTTAAACATTGGTGGAATCCACTATGACTTGATTAAATAATGCTTAGTATTATTTAATTAGTATGGCCGAGTGGTTAGCGCACTTGGCTACTAATCTAAGGGACCTGGGTTCGAGCCCCGTGTAAGGCATGGCTGTGTGTCGTTTTTCTGCTGAGGGCCTGCCATCCGCTCAGACCTTCTACTATGGCATATAAACTGACAGGCTCCTGTCAGACCTCTGTGGCAAGCAGCTGCTTGAGGGGGTATTTATTTTATTTATTTTTATTTATTTAATTAGTTAAATGGTGCTCAATACTATACTTAGACAAGATGGAAATATACTTTATTATAATAACTATATTTGAAAATAATACAAGGCTTAAAATACAAAATGTTAAAAAAAAAATTATTTGCCACATATGTACAGAGAAGGATTACAGAAATTACTCCTAGTTTGTATGTGACTTCTAATACAACAATATGCTCCTCCAAATCTAAAGTAAGGTTTAACTTAAAAGGACCACTACCTCACTCAGAGCTAAACACAAGAGACTAGGTATATTTGCTGGAACAGAGTGGCCAAATAGTCAACATGTTTGACTGCAGAGCAAAGGGAATTGAGTTCAAATCCCACACAAGTATTTAGTCAGAAAGGAATGGATGTTTTCTTTCTTTGTTGAAATTTCTTTTTTCTTATCTATGTTGCCATTTTGTTGAGTGTATCATTTTCCTCACAGATCTTCTCTATGGCATATTATAAAGAATTACACTGAAAGTCTATTATCAGAATTCTGTGGCATGTGAGTTGTGTGAAGCATAATTTTTTAGTGTATTCATTCTTCACTTCTGCTCAGCCCATGCTGGGGAATGAACATGTATCCCTGGGTGTTCCTACCATATGAGCTTTCATAAGATGTATGCAAGAAAAATTTGGGAAAAGATTATGTATTTTTGCAAGAAATAGAATTTCTTCACTTAAAACTAATGTTTGGCCATTTACTTTTTTACATCATCACAGTATTCCAAACTAGCTTCAAAAAGCATATCTATAGTGCACAATTGTTTCAAAACAGGTTGTGACCCAAAGAAGTTTTAAAATTACAGAATTATGGGGGTATGTAACAGCAAATTGGTTGAGTTGAGATGTTTTACCTCTGAGCAGCACTTTTTTGCACACAGTGTGCTAAAAGACCAGGTCACAAGGACCCCAAAGGCTCAGAGAAGGTTGGGGGAGGGGACCCACTGAAAGAGCTGTTGGGAGACAGATGGTAGCCTCCCATCAAGACCATCTAGTGTGTTCTTTAATGTCACAGGGTATGGCTCTCCCATACATGGGGCCACTGTTTAATTTCCCATCCAATTGATGTCCCCTACTGACCATGGGTAGTGAGTTTTGTGGAGATAAATCTCAACACTGGCCCAGCTGGGACTCAAATCTGGGAACTGCAGATTATGAGCCTGGTGTGCTACTGACTGAGCCAGCCACACCTCGAAATGATTGAGTACTACTGCCCTAAACTTATTAGTGGCATGAATCCCTTTTCGAATTTACAGTCAGCTCTTGAAATCAAGCACTGAAATTTGAAAGATCTGAAAATTTTACAAGCTATGCTCCATTCAACAACAAGATACTTTTATCAATAGGATAAGTCAGTAGAGGTTGTGACATACCTGAGTAGGATGAGGGGGAATTATAACTCCCTCTTCCCTTGAGAGGCTGAATATATTTCCTACAAGTCTCTTAAAATTAGACATTTAGCATGTCAACTCCCCTTACCCTCATTAGTCTAAAATATGTCAAAACCCCAATCCACATTGGAAGTTTTCTAGTACACAACTATCAGAAGCATTATATTTGAGAAATTAATCACTTTCCCTCTAAACAAAACAGTGACATGAGCACAAAAGTCAGCATTGGGAAATTAGGCATCAGCAGAAATTCTGCAGCTTTGGGAAGAGAGGAGGTTATATTAGGAGGAGAGGTTATATTAGGTATCAACAGTAAGCATACTATGTATGTACTTTTCTGTGATTTACTTTCATTGTTATGTAGTCAGATTTTTTCTGTGAACTTACTTTCATTGTTATGTAGGGGCATGACAAACATCTTCTTAGCTATAACATCACACAAGCATGCAGTTAGAACTTTAGAAGCATGAATAAAGGGAATCAGAGAAACTTTTATTTACTTATATTTCTCGCGTTTGAATTTGTTTCTCACAAAGTGCTGAATATCATCCATCCCCATCTGCAACCAAGACACTGGAATAACCCTTCACGTATGTGGAAAGAAGCTGTCAACAGTCCTAACATCACCACATAGTGTCACTTCACTAAAAAAGGAGTGCTATCTTTGCTCCAAAAAGATTTTGAGCTTTCTCCTAAAAACTTTTAGCATGCAAATAGTTTGAAGGATAAACTTAAAATGTTATTGATTTAATTATTATTTATTTTTTTTAATTTATTTACTTAACAGAAATTTTTAATTTATTTTAATTAATTTCTGAACACTGTCTTTTTTAATTGCATATTACTATACCTACTGCACTAACTATATTTTCAATACTACTCAAAAATTTGAATTTTTTTAAAGTCCGAATGACTTTATTCAAAACTACTGCGATTTTTGAGAGTTCAATGTATTGTTATTACACTAGTTATGCATTGCTTTGATAGAATCATATCTGATAATTGTAAAAGTTCTACATTAATGTCTACTCATCCACAAAATATTAATGGTATACTTCAACATCAAACATTCCAAAAACAAGCCTCAAAACACCAATTGTCTAGGCTTTATCACAACTGAAAGATTTGTGTAAAATATATAGAAGTAATATGTATCATATCTACAATATATAAAATTCTTAAAAAAATGAAATCCAAAATCCATATAAATTGAGCAAAAATGGACTATAGTTATCATGATCTAATACCTAACACCTATAGCAGGGTTATTTTTTTAACACCTACAGTTGGGTTGGTTTTTTTTACCTATGAGCAGCAACATTTTGCACATAATGAATGAGCTAAATGGCCAGGTCACAAAGATACCAAGGGCTCAGAGAAGGTTGAAGAAAAGGATGTACTAGACAGGCGTTAGGAGATAAATAGAAGACTGCCATCAGTGCAGGCACAGTTGGGGCATAAACCTTGGGAAATGCAGATTCCCAAGGTTTATGCCCCAACTGTTCCTGCACAGGTGGCTAGCCTGGCACATTACTGATAGAGCCAAAACCAACCCTATAACAGAGTCAGTTGTGTTGTTTCTTCCCTAGAATGTTAATCTCTCAAAACTGGTACGAAACTGGCAGGGATGAGTAAAGATAAAATAATACTGTTGTACAACTGAAGGTAAATATATTAGAAGCCTTGCCCTGTTACAAAATTGAGCTTGTACAAGTTATGGAAGAAAGCATACACTATGTGATTTCAGCATATTGGTACAAATTCTCTTCCATGTTTTCTTGGCTGTTCACAAACATTATTGTTTTCAAATTACCTTAATACAATAAATTACTTCTCAAACAACTGCTTTCCATGAAAATCTTTTCCAGTTATTCTCTATGTTACCAAATTTAAAGGAAATCCAGGCATTTTGAAAATTTTATTTTAAGGACTTAACTTTTAACTGTTTATTAGGGTGACCTAATTTTAAAAAACAATCTGGGGACTTCTGAAAATACAATCTGAAGGATTCTTTTGATGACATTATTATGTTAAAAAGTAACAATCATTTTCAATTTGGATCATATTTTACATATATTGCATATAATAATAACCTTAATATCTAGTGGCACAAAATAAAACTTAAAAACATAGTTATTATCTAAAATCACTGTTTCTGTATTTTCCATACAAATGAATTTTATGTAAAATATTTTCATTTTTGGTAAGTTTTGTGCTAAAGATTTCATCCTCCTCCTCAAGCAGACATGGGCTATGTAGAATCACGAGACAAAAATTTGTTTTCACTTGCAGCAAAGCTTTCATGGCGTCCACTTTTACATGTGATTTCTCATCCATCCATTAAAAAGTCAAAGGTAACTCTGTGATTGTCATTTATTGTTAAAAAATTATTAAAGTTTGGTACAGATTCACCTTGCACACACTACAATGAAACCAAACATTTGACTGACAGGCAATGAAGTTTCTCTAACTACTTCAGAGTGCTCTCAGCAGTGATATTGCTGTCAGAGTACTGAGTTTTGATAAGCATCTCAAATACATTTAACCACACTTAAACTAAAACCACTACCTGTCATTGAACAGATCACAAATTTGTTTTTAACAAAAAAAAAGGAAAGAAGGTATTCCCTTTACATAAAGGACAGATCAGCTGACCAAAAGTCAATAAACTTAATTTATGGAAACAAAATAGATCTACAGAAATTTAAAAGGTTTAATTATAAGAGTATTAATATTAACTGGATGCATAGTGACAATATCCAATGTGTGGGAAGAATAAACAATCCACTATGTAGCCGCTTGACTACACATGTCAGCAATCAACTAGATCATGGTGTAGTTTATGCTGAAGGCAGTCTTCAACAAACTCTGGCTAGGAAAGCTCTCGTTTTAGTTATAGTTCCGATATGAGGAGAAGGAACAATACATAGAATGCTAGGATAATGACAAAAATAATTCTAGCAATACTAAAATTGATATAAGGCAGAAAAGACTGAAAATGCAAAAAAAAAAAACACAGAGGTGTGTATTTCATAATTACTTCCTTCCATTTTTAAACAGCAGTTTTTTGTTAATTTTTAGGAGATCTCAAAACTTTAAGAAAATAATTGTTGATAATAGTTCAAATACAACTTGTGAGCTTAAATCAGGGGGATGCTCCAGAATAGAGTAACATTAACAAATAAATCGGCAGTACAATATAGCACTTCTAAGAAATGGCAATCAGATGACTTTAACAAATTATTTATATTGTAGTTTAATAAAATATGCATCAAATGAAAAAAGAAAATATTATTTCTCAAGCTTGAATTACATATGTAAGAAATTTTCCAAATAGAAATTTCTATTTTTTTTTTTATATTTTTTTTGTTGTACTAAAAATGAACATAGACATATTGGGCCTCTCATTTTGGATTCTGTCAACATCTATATTCATCAAACCTGGAAGGTTAAGACAAAGCACAGGAGCAGTACGGATATTCATTCTCCACTGCATGTAACACTATCCTCAATCAATCCACAGCTTGATAAGCTGGCAAATAAGAAGCAGGTTCACCTTTCACATTAATGAAGATTAAGTGTTTAACATGCTTATTGAATACATATTAGTAACAATTTTTGCACCCTTTTTCTTAACTGAATGCAATATCTTGTTTTAATACTTTCAATAACAAACATATACTTTTTCAATTCATAGTTTTTAATACCCCTCAAATTGGCAACCCTACACAGTCCCTGGCATACTGAAAAAAAATTACCAGTTTACATCAGACAAATTGAGAAACACTGACCTTGAGCACTATCAAAGAATAGGGAGTATCTTAAATTATCATTCTCCCACTTAAGTAATTCTTCACTTCAAAAAATTCTTCACCTCAAGAGTGAAGTAGTAAACTGTTCAGTAAAGAGTGCAGCAGTCAGTAGCATATACAAGGGAGAAGAGGGTTATAATCACCCATTCCATTTGAGGGCCTGAATAACATATTTTCTACAGAAGTGCTCAAACATCAGAGTCAACATCACCCTCCCCCACTCATATAATTTGACTCAAACAAGTAAAAAAAAATTAAAACTTTCTGGGTACACCACTGACAGCAAGCATACACTGACCATTGATCACCAAATAAAGAAGCAAATGTTTTTATCTTTTAATTAACCTAGGAGTTTTCATTAAGTATTTAATACTTCATC
Source organism: Ryuthela nishihirai (assembly GCA_038380435.1). Taxonomy (NCBI): domain Eukaryota; kingdom Metazoa; phylum Arthropoda; class Arachnida; order Araneae; family Heptathelidae; genus Ryuthela; species Ryuthela nishihirai. Next base: position 55,576,833 of record JAWZYU010000027.1, read on the forward strand.
TTTTTAGAAATCAATGCTCACAAAAGTGTACATACTATTTAAGCACAAATCAATATTACACTAACCCATGAGGAACTGAGTCTGCTCTTATGTCATGGTGCCTAACTAAATCTTAATATTAAAAGTTTTCAGTATAAAATTTCATATCATGAAATATGGAAAAAGTCTGAAATAAATATTCATGCAGTATTCAAACTCATAAAAAAGAAATGCCCATTAATATAATCCTGCCACTGGATGGCAAATCTATATTCCTCAAAAATCCTGATAATATGCGTAATAAAAACATTTTCCTGTTTTTACAAATTCATTAATAAATTTAAACTGCTGTTCACGTCCCCCCCCCACACACACACACAAATGTGATGCATGGGGCAGCTGATCTCTCTGCCCTTCCTTAAAGACGACTATGGTCCTAACTGCAAATTACTCATTAGTGCTGAGAAGTTTAACTTTTTCATTTTAAATGCGATATATTAAAATACTTAACCTTCTGTACTACTGTTAAACCAGAATTATTCATTATCTATATTCCTTTCAATTATAATCATTATCCATTTGTTTAGAAAAAGTACGAAACATTTCGAGTTTAGTTCTACTGAAAGCCATGTTCAGGAATCCATGCCATTTGGCTCAATCATTAAATCTAGTCACTTTTGTAAAAAATTACACAACAATGATACATTAAACATATTATTATTTATATCAATTTTACAGGTATATTTAGATGTGACAACAGCTAATGAAATCAATATTTTCTGTATTCTCAATACTGCTAAACTTAGCACGTGAAACCTTTCCCTAACACTAGTTTTTGCACAAGGAAGTTTTGCGGTAAAGAATTCGAACATCTCATTATATATAGCAGCTTATGTAGTAACAAAGTATAAATAACTTTTTTAATTAAACGTTTTGAAATATATATCATATAATAGTTCTTACCAAATCTTCCACTTCCATTTTTGAAACAAACAGACATTACTTCAGTCTTCCACACACTTCATCAGCCAAAATCCGTCATGTTGCACATAGTGACGGTTAAGGTTAAATCGATTATTTTAGAATTAAACGAAAGTTTTATTTCCTTAAATAAATAAATAAATACCCCCTCAAGCAGCTGCTTGCCACAGAGGTCTGACAGGAGCCTGTCAGTTTATATGCCACAGTAGAAGATCTGAGAGGATGGCAGGACCTCAGCAGAAAACAACACGAACATCCATGCCTTACCCGGGGCTACAATTATTAAATCAAGGATTTAAAATTTCTGCACACATTCGGGCCAGACTCATCGAGACCTAGGTACTGTGAACTAGATTGTTCCTTACACCAATAAAAAATTCAAAATCAGGGGTGTGAAACTCCTATAGGCTAAGTTAACCGAAACCATAAAGGCGGTAGGCCAAGTTTTTTTATGATAAAGATGTAAGATGGTTTTTAGAAGTCATGAAAACTGAATACAGTCAGGTCAATATCATTGGTCTGCATTGGTCAGGACTGAGTCAGTGGTGCATCTGAAGGCCACAGTTTGGACCAGATGCTAGGGGGCCTGCTCGGCCCCCTTACAAAGTGGTCCAAGGGAATGAAGAAGGAAGGAGAATGTTATATGAAGGCCCCAGACCATACAGGCGCAAAAGTATGAGGCCATTGATGACGGGAGCCACCCCACATCCAACTCTTTGAGAGGTAGGGAGGGGGTGGAAGGAGATACTCGTTTTGCAATATTTTACAACTTACGATTGGAAAGCAAATCTATCATGAAGATTAAATAAACTAAAATGCAGAAAGAAATCAATAGAAATTTTATTAGGCAAAAGAGTCTGCAACCTCCTTTAAGCAGCATATTGTGCAGAGAGAGACTCCGCTGGTTTGGCCATGTTGCCCGTATGGATAATTATAGATTGGCGAATAGGGTTATGAACAGTGTGCCTAGAGGCCTCAGAAGGAGGGGGAGGCCTAGGATGCGGTGGGCAGACAATGTCAAACAGGACCTTGTTAGAATTGGTGTGCAGTGGCCGGATGCAGCAGATGTAGCTCAGGACAGATATGCTTGGAGAATTAAACTGCGTGGTCTGGTTGGACCTCCGTAGCCCATGGCTGCTTGATGATGATGATGATGATGATGATGATGATGATGATGATGATGATGATGATGATGATGATGATGATGATGATGATGATGATGATGATGATATAAACTTGCACAAACTGTAAAACAATGAAAAAATTCTAAAAAATAATAATTTTCCGTTCTTTGTACTATATTTAACAAAACTGTATTTGATATCAACCTAAGTAAACACACAAGATATGTACGCAGGAAATAGATTTTACTGAGTTTTACTGATTGTGAAATATTTTGCCATGGATGTCGAGGACCTAGGTGCTTCATGTTCCTGTGCGTAATGCACCAATAAATACAGTAGGCCCTCGACAATCGCAGATTTGGAGTTTGATCATTCGATTTTTTATGGTAAAATTTCAGACTTTAATTCATCAATCGCAGATCATCAAAACCAACGTTACACTGACATGGATTGCTGACGACAGTTTGTTGGCAAAGAACTAGTGAAAATTCAATAGTCTTGCCAAAGCAGTTTACACCGGAATCCCTCTACTTCATGAAATAAAAAAAAAAAAATCGCGCTGACTAATGCGACGGCAATTACTAGAGAGGAGTATGATACCAGAGATATAGTTAAGGTATATATATATATAATACACTTTTAGTATATAAAAACTAAACAATGCGGGTAGAAATGGCTAATTTATGATATTTTTATTAGGTGTTTCCCCCTAGGTTAATTCTAAATCATGGAGGCAGGAAGAGGGGGGAGGCGCCGTATCACTTGAAAGCTGTAGCCGAGCGTCGCCATGTTGCTCCTACTCGTAAGCGTGCTCTCACTGCTAACAAACGACAGAATGTGTTTAAAAAATGGGTACGTACGTAGCATATAGCTGTCTCAATAAGCCTGCGGAAACGATCAAAGTGATAACATTTCATAGGTAATAAGCAATGCTAAAGTTTGCTTTGTAAATTGAAAACTTTTTTGTTATTTCAACTATTTATGACAATAGCGTAGTTAGGACTTGCGGAAGGGGGTTGCAAAAATTTCCCAGTGTTCTAAATGTAAACCGATTAAATAAAGGTTTATTATAAATTCAAAGAAAGAAATAATAAATCAAGAAATGGGAGAGAACATAATACGCACATTTTTCATTTCTTATACTTTTGATGTATCCTACCGAAAGGCTACAGAATTTCCCTGTTATGCCAGTTAGAACCTAATTTGGAATAACTTCTAAAATATGCATTTGTGAAAAAATATGAAGATAAATTAAAGATCATAATGAAATCTATTTAAATATTGATTTTCAACAATATTCGTTTAATATTTAAATAGTTGAGAAAGCTGGAATATTTAAAAAATAATCTTCTATGTTATGCCAGTGAGAATCTAACTTGGAAGCGCTATATAACTTCTAAAATAATATTCGTTTAGTATTTAAATAGTATATAATAGTATAATAGTATAATAGTAGTGGTCTGTAAATGGTAGCTAGGTAGTCACTGGAAGGAGAGCTATGCACCAATCCCCTGTGATGATGCATAGAACCGGCCAGGCCTAGCACCTAATGTCCGACCCCGCCTTCTCGTGGTGCGGACCGTTAGTAACTTTCAAAAGAGATACTCTCTTGTGGAAGCGAACGGAAGGGGAGGGCTGCCAGATTAGTGTGGCCTACTGATCTGGACAACTATGGCTACTTTTCTTTTTTTTTCTACCCTGCTGAGGAGTGGTCAACCACACAGGGTCCTGGTGCTGACCATATAAACCTACTGGACTGGACAGATATATGGCTCTGAGCTTGATTATGGATCCTGATTTTGCTGCACTGGTGGGCTTCTTGGAGGGAAAATCTTCCGCTGTGTTTTCTGTTTGTTTGTGGGTTGACAGCCCCAAGTGAATAGATTCACAGGATATGTTTATCAGCTGGTGGATAATCCTGAGCAGAAGTCATCGCAGGCACCTGAACTCTTTGCTTCTATTGGCATCGTCAAATTCTACGTTGGAGGAAATCTTCCAGTGTTGATGGCTTCAGCCTTTAGTAGTGGGGGAACGGGTCTTTGCCCCATGTCTGCGATTAGGGGGCTGTTTGATATTGTCGGCATTCCCTCTCTCAATAAACATAGTTTCTTTAAACATCCCACTAACCATTTTCTCTCCATAGGTAGTTGGAATGTGAGGACTCTGCACAGAACTTTTTCTCTTGATGTCCTCACATAAGAATTCCACCATTAAAATTTAGATATTCTTGGCTTGCAAGAGACCAGATGGACAGATAAAGGTCAGATTCTTAAAAATAATCTTAAATTTCTCTTTTCAGGGAGGGACGACAATAAGCATGACCAAGGCGTGGGTCTGCTTCTCAGCAGACACGCTAGTGATGCTCTTCTAGGATATGAGTGCATTAATGAGAGGTTTCTTAGAGCAAAATTTTAGACAAGCGTTAAAGACTTGAATGTTATCTGCTGTTATGCCCCCACTGAGGATGCCGATGAGGATCAGAAGGATAGGTTTTATGAACAACTTCAGGATATTTTGAATTCTGTCAAGAAAGGAGATATTACCCTTGTTCTTGGTGACTTCAATGCCAAAGTTGGTACTGACTCTGACCTCTGGGGAGGAGTAATAGGCCCTTTTGGTATTGGTAGCTGCAATGGCAATGGGCAACGTCTCCTACAGGAAAGTAAACTCAATGGATTCAGAATAACTAACACATATTACAAACACCGTGACATACATAAGTACACGTGGGTTTCACCTGATGGGCTGCATAAGAATATGATTGATTACATATTAATTAACAGCAAATGGACTAGTTCTGTTAGGAATACCAGGGCATATAGGGGAGCTGAAATTGGATCTGACCATTACCTTGTTAAAAGTGTGTTGCAACTTAAACTTAAAAAGTGTTGTGCTAGGGTTAAAAATTTTACTTTTAATACTGAAGCTCTGAAAGATCCAGTTATAGCCAAAGCTTACCGTGATAGGTTACTTAGTCATTATGACAGTCATGGTTTGCTTACTACTGAAGTTGAGGAAGAATGGGATCATTTTAAACAGGCTTTTTTGGACACTAACAGTACTCTTTTAGGAAAAAAGGAGCAGAAGAGGCAGAATTATTTAAGTGATAAGGCACTCGAGCTTATTTCGGAAAGAAAGAACTGCAGGAATGCCCTTAATCAATACCCTACTAGTCTTAATAGAAAGCATTACAGAGAACTTAATAAACGTGTAAAAGATCAGTTAGCTGCTGATAAGAATCTTTGGCTTGATGGTTTGGCTGACAAAGCCGAGGAAGCAGTTAGACAGCACAACAGCAGAGAGCTGTACCAGATAGTTAATATTTTATGTGGTAGAAAACAGACAGGCATGCAAGGATTGAAGGATAAACAAGGTAAGGTTATAGAAGGGGAGGATTCTGTCATGGCTAGGTGGGCTGAGCATTTCAGTGATGTTCTAAACAATGTAGTTGGTTCTGCTCCCATTGTTTGCAGTGATGATGGATGTATTGGTGTCTTTAATGTTGGCCCTATAACACAATCTGAAGTTATTTTGGCTGTTTCTAAACTTAAACTACATAAATCCCCAGGGGTAGATGAAATTACTACCGAAATGCTTAGAGCTGGGAATGTTTCGGTTACCACTTGGATGACTGAAATTATGAATATCTTTTATGATAAAGGCATGGTTCCTAAGGATTTTACCAGAGCTATTGTTATCCCTATTTTCAAAAAAGGTGATCGCAGTTCTTGTGATAACTATAGGGGTATCAGCCTACTCTCTGTTCCAGGTAAAGTTCTTTCCATGATTGTGCTTAATAGAATTAAGAATCTGGTTGACAGTCAATTGCGTGATGAGCAATGTGGATTCAGAAATGGTAGGGGATGTGTGGATCAGATATTTTCACTTAGGCAGATTCTTGAGAAATGTTTAGAGTTTCAGAAACCTTTGGTTGCTAGCTTTGTTGATTTCAAAAAGGCTTTCGACTCTGTTGATCGTCATAATTTGTGGTTGATTGTGAAATCATATGGTATACCAGACAAGTTAGTTAACATAATGAAAGCTCTCTATAATAACACTGAGTCGTGTGTGAGAGTTGGTAAGGCTTGTAGCAATTGGTTTAGCATTACTTCTGGTGTTCGACAAGGGTGCATTTTGTCTCCTTTTCTCTTTAGCTTGGTTATTGATTATGTTATGCAAAATTCACTTCAAGGGAAAGATTTTGGCCTTAAATGGGCTGGAGATACGAAAATTTCTGATTTAGATTATGCTGATGATTTAGCCCTTTTGGCAAATGATGTTGATGAGATGAACTCTTTCATTCGAGCCGTTGATGAGACTGGTAGTAGAGTAGGTTTGGTTATAAACAGAGAGAAAACTAAAGTGATGAAAATTAATCAGGCAGACTGTGATTCAGTTAATCTTAATGGTTGCAGTCTTGAGCAGGTGTCACAGTTTAATTATCTTGGGAGCTATGTAACAGATAATGGTGATGTGCGGCATGAGATTAACAGACGAATAGGGATTGCTGCCGGGACTTTTAAGAATCTATGGAGAGTGTGGAGAAATAGGCGTATACACCTAAAGACTAAAATTAGACTGTATAATAGTTTGGTTCTTTCTAGGGTTAGTTATGGTAGTGAAACTTGGACACTTTGTAAACAAGATAACAGGAAACTAGATGCCTTTGATTCCAGATGGGCATTAGGTGGTTCAACTTTGTAACTAATGATGAGGTTTGGCAAAGGAGTTTGCAACCTCCTTTAAGCAGCATATTGTGCAGAGAGAGACTCCGTTGTTTTGGCCATGTTGCCCGTATGAATAATTATAGATTGACGAATAGGGTTATGAACAGTGTCCCTAACGGCCTCAGAAAGAAGGGGAGACCTAGGATGCGGTGGGCAGACAATGTCAAACAGGACCTTGTTAGAATTGGTGTGCAGTGCCAGATGCAGTAGATGTAGCTCAGGATAGACTTGCTTGGAGAACTAAATTGCACGGTCTGGTTGGACCTCCGTAGCCCATGGCTGCTTGAGGAGGAGGAGGAGGATGATGATGATTTAAATAGTTGTGAAAGCTGGAATATTTAACAATAATTTTCCATGTTATGCCAGTGCTAAATCTAATTTGGAAGATCTATAACTTCTAAAATATGCATTTAATGGAAAAATGGGACTGAAGATAAATTAAAGATCGTAATTAAATCTATTTAAATATCCACTTTCAACATTAGAAACTGTTGAATAAATGATGATGCAACTTTGAAATATTATGCGAGGGGAGGGGGATTTCATATATTCTATATCAGGCACCCCATGTTTTTTCATTGGTGTATTTGTTATAATAAATAAATTAATACCTCTCAAGCAGCTGCTTGCCACAGAGGTCTGAGAGGAGCCTGTAGTTTATATGCCATAGTAGAAGGTCTGTGAGGATGGCAGGACCTCAGCAGAAAAACAACACAAACGTCCATGCCTTACCTGGGCTCGACAAGTTTTAAATTAGTTTTACATAATTAAGCTTATATAACAGATAAAGTGTCATTTAATATATTCCAATAATTTGTATTTTAAACATTCTCCTGGGGAGAATTTCCTTCTCAAAGTTCCACCGAATCAGAACCGGAAAAGAATCGAGATTAAGTGGGTGGGGGGCAAAAAAATAAAGAAAAACTTAATCGACCTAAAAAAATAAAGGAGGGGGGGGGGGTAGTAAGAGCTAATTTCCAATGCAGTGTAACATTTTTCCCTCCGTTTTATAGGTCTTTAAAAAATTATGCATAAGTTTATTCTTCAATAGCATGAAATGTAAATAAGTTTAATAACTTTTTGTCCTATTACTCTTACTACATTGGGTATAATTCTACAATCAATTCCTATTTTATGAACAAGATTCTGCATAGCTTTCATTTGGTGCATAATTTGTTGACGAATCTTAAATGGGCTTAAATAACTGTGTTTAAAAATAAAAGTGACTGCAAAACGGAAGCCGAAAACGTAGTTTTTTGATAACTATAAAAAAAACTGTTGATCTTCCAAAAAAAATCGATTTTATTTAGCAATAAATGTAGAAATAATATACTAATTTCATAAAAGGGGCTAAATCACCTTTAAATGGTGAATAGGAATCTCTTTCGTACATGAAACAATTGCGATTTTATTGAGCAGTACTAACATAAAATATTCGGATGTATTGTAATTGATGTGCAACGCGCGGCTTTCTCAGTAGGAACAACATGGCTACCGCCGTTCTCGGCGGCTACACTGCGACCTATGCTAAGAGATAGTAAGGGCTCCTCCCCCTCTTCCTACCTCCATGCTCTAAGTAGCACAGACACACAACCATTTTGGTGGCGAACTGGGCTCACGGATTTAAACTTTTGGTCCAAGTTCCCAGCAGAAAAATTGTTGTGCTCGTGCACCATCAAGTTCCCCTTTATTATATCTGTATTTGGAACGTATTTACAGAGATTTCAACATATCTTAAACGCTATTGATGTCGTCGTCGTCGTCATCATCATCATCAGCAGCAGCAGCATCAAGCAGCAATGGGCTACGGTGGTCCAACCAGACCATGCAATTTAGTTCTCCAAGCAAGTCTGTCCTAAGATACATAAATTCTATATTTTTTATGGGAATGGAGCTTCGACCATAGATGAGATAAACTAGATAATGGCAACACTTTGTCGAAGCTCACATATTAATGTCTGATACAGGGTAATCTTAAGTACAGGCTGAAGACAAATGACGTTTCTCAACCGTGACTTCACTACCGTTGGCGGATGTTTCGAACCAGACCATGTTTAATCTGCAGTTAGAAGCTCTTGATTGTCATATATGCTCATTATTCTGAGTACAGTGGACCCCAGATATAACGCGCATGTCGGGCGGGAAACAACACCCGCGTTATAAGGTGAACCGCGTTATACACCTGTATAAACATGTTTGAACTTATCGCGAACATCACCCGCGCTATAACCGAGTGCGCGGTATAGCGAGCAGCGCTATAACGAAGGTCCACTGTATTAATTTTGCTTGACTGGATTTATCTTTTAAAGAAGGCTATTATTTACATTTTAATCATCGCCCCTCTCTCTCGTATTATTTTTTTTTTCTAAATCCGCCAGGCTTGGGTTGGGTTGTTTTATCTCTGAGCGATACTTGCGCATAGTGGGCGAAATGGTCAGGTCACAAGGACCCTGAGGGCTCAGAGAAGGTTAGGAATAGGAGACCCAATGGACAGGTATTAGGATGTGCCTAGCATCAAGGCCATCCAGTGTGTTCTTTAGCATGCACAGAGGGCTCTCCCACATCAGGAACCATCACTTTACAATCCATCTGATGGACAACACTCTTTCCAAGCCTATCACTGTCCCTAGTGAACGAGGGCAGAGTAGGGTTTTGCGGAGATAAATCTGAACTCTGACCCAGGTGGGACTCGAACCAGGAAGCATATTCCTTTCCATATCCATTGGCATATTCTCCACGAAATAGTGCAAAAGAATGTCTCTGCGGTTATTTAGAACTAAGTCCTGGTCGATTTCTTGAATTTCTAGTATTTTATACAATATTTGGAAAATACAACTGTCTGCTTAGAGGTTCAAACCGATTTTCTTAAAATCGTTTTTCTTGTAGAACGGTACATAAGATAGGAGCACCACCATGCAAAGTTTGATATTGCATTCAAGGTTTAACCAAGAAACATTTTCTAAGCTACTGCATTGTTTCTGATAATAGTGATAATAATGCGACTGAAATATTAATAATACTTTATCCAGAATTTTGGCACCGCTCAAAAATGGCGCCCTGGGGTTTTCGCCTCGCAGCCTCACCTATCCGACCAGCCCTGTCCTTACAGTTTGCTAGAAATTTCAGCTTTTCAATTTTCTGCTTAGGGTGTGTCAGTTTTGTAATTAGGATGTGTCAGTGTTTTTACTTAAACAACTAACGCACGATAGTAGATAATTTTTTAGATTTTAAATCAAGATGAAAATTTATCTTCACCAAGTTACATTTATTCCACTGCAATAATGGAAACTTTCGTATTTATTTTTACTGTCTAAATCTGGCAATAAAAATAAATGCGAAGGTTTGCATTGTTGCAGTGAAATGAATTAAAAATTGCTTCTAAAAGTGAAATAAATCATAATTATATTTATGTATAATATAAGTTTATAATCTTGGAAAATTTTCCAGGCAGTTAAATAACATTATTACAGCTATTACTGTGTTGTCTCTGGTTTATATTACGCAGAACATTTTAAATTCCAATTTATACATACATTATGATGCATCCGATTATCTAGTGCAGTGGTTCTGAACCTTTTATGCTTCACGTACCCCCTGGAAATGTGTATGTAACTGGCGTACCCTTTATATAGATAGATAAAACTATAGTTATAGTATAATAATGCAACTTAGCGACTTTGTTATTAGATCTAGCGACCTTTGAGCTCTCACGGTGTACCCCAAAAATTTTTTACCGCGTACCCCACGTTGAGAACCCCTGGTCTAGTGGTTTAGGTGCTTAGCTTTTGGTAGAAAAAGACCTGGTGCGAATCCTGGAAGTCATGGATGCATAGGTGCCGATTCCATAGGGCGATGGGGTAATTTCTCACGTGACCCCACGGAGTCAGCACGGTGACAAAGTATCTTTTCGTCCCTGTGTCATTTTATAATTTAAAAACACAAACTGTATTTTGCATCTCTTAATCGCGCAAACAAATTTCAAAACGGCATGCGTATAATAGCGAATTATGAAAGATAATTTATATGTCAAGGTAGGTTTTTTGTTTCAGTTGAGGTTGGCAACGCTAAAGATAGGTCGAAGCTGCGGTCTGTGCTGTGATAACACTGAGATAGTGTCAGAGGTTTGCTTGACTTGTTCGCGTGTGTTCAATTAACACAGTGCAAACGCCATACATTTGCGAAAAGCAGATGTATTTCTAAATCAACTGGAAAAAAAAACTGACACTTTTATTACTTTGAAAATTATAGGCAGCATTTTAAAACGTTTAAAACAAGGGTTCCCAACTTGGGGTACGCGAAGCTTGTCAAAGGGGTAAGATAAATATTTGGTAAATAACTACAGTATATTACGCTATTGCAATTTCCAAAAGTAGTAGTGTTAGTGAAAAAGGTTATAATCTAGTTGTGGATTGGAGAGAGAAAGGTGAGGAGGAGGAGGAGGAGGGTGGGAAGTGAGTTGGGTTGTTTTACCTCTGAGCGGCACTTTTTTGCACACCATGGGCTAAATGGCCAGGTCACATGAACCCCGAAGGCTCAGAGAAGGTTGGGGGAGGGGACCCACTGGAACAGCTGTTGGGAGACAGATGGTAGCCTCCCGTCAAGGCCATCCAGCGTGTTCTTTAACGTGCACAAGGTATGGCTCTCCCGCACACGGGGCCACGGCTAAACGACCCATCCGACGGGCGGCGGCCTTTCCTGGTGGGAAGTGTTGTTGGGTTGTTGGGTTGTTTTACCTCTGAGTGGCACTTTTTTGCACACCATGGGCTAAATGGCCAGGTTACATGGACCCCGAAGGCTCAGAGAAGGTTGAGGGAGGGGACCCACTGGAACAGCTGTTGGGAGACAGGTGGTAGCCTCCCGTCAAGGCCATCCAGCGTGTTCTTTAACGTGCACAGGGTATTGGTCTCCCGCACACGGGGCCACGGCTTAACGTCCCATCCGACGGACGGCGGCCTATTCCAAGCCCATCGGTGTCCCCTACTGACCGTGGACAGGGCGAGGAATTTTGCGGAGATAAATCTCAACGCTGACCCAGCTGGGACTCGAACCTGGGAACTACAGATTACGAGCCTGGCGCACTACCGACTGAGCCACCCCCGCTACGGTGGGAAGTGAAGGGAGCACAGTGATTGTATTATTGGCACTATTAAGTAAGGCATAGTTTCACATATATTTGTCACCCTGAGCTCAGGTAACCATTGCTGATCACAAATTGTAACCATTCTAAAAAATGTTACATTCGGAATAAAGTTTCTTTATGAAAAAATAATTAACCTGCTTATTCAATTTCTTATTCTGAATATTCATGGTAAACTCTAGAATTTATTTCTTTTCGTATTAAATGGTGGGTATGGAAAGGTTCACTAAAAGCCAAGGGGGTATGGGAATCGAAAAAGGTTGGGAACGCCTGGTTTAGAAGGGGCAAATACTGCCATTCAGAGAAAATGCCTATATTTGAAGACATATATAAACATTATTAATAACTTGTGAGATACAATTTTCAATATGAGAATAAGATTTAGTTATATATTTTGTCCGGTTTTTTGTCTTTACAGTTCTCACACAAACTGTCATTTTTCTATCAGTTTTCGTTGAAATTCATAAATATTGAGATATAACAAGTGACGCAATCAAATGAGAAAAAAGTAAAGGGGGTCGGGTTGGAAACAAAAGACGGGATTTCCATTGCAACGTAACATTTTCCCCTCCGTTTCGGAGGTTTTCAAAAAACACTTTCTTGAAAAATTCACGAAATTACAAGTTTAATACTTATTTGTCTCTGTTACATTTCATATCATTCTCAAAGAGAGCATGGATGTGAACATGCCCTATGCATGCATGGAACTGAGAGACTCTTCTGGTTCTCTCCATGGTTGCTTGAGAAAGAATCTTTTGAAATCCTCGCTGGCAGAAGAATACTGTAAAAATATTCATATTTAATTTGGAATGTGAGAGCTGGACACAGGAAAGTAAAGGAAATATAAGGATTTTACCTAGTTTTCTAAAACAAAACAGTACAATGATAAAAAAAAATAGTACAATGTAATAGTACAGTAAAAAAAAATAGTACAATGAATGACTTATACTCTTCTCGGTGAACTCTTGGTGCTGCTTGAATCCCATTAACACTATCGATAAATGGTGGCAACCAATTACAGAGCGAACAGTCTGCCTACAGCAACCTCTAGCGGTTTAGTGAGAAAGGTGTGAAATATACGCAATGCTATGAAGCAGAGAAATAAGTAGTTTCCATGAGTGAATTTCTGCAGGCTGAATATGGAGAATGGAAACTTCCGCTGTGGGATATGATTAGCAAATGCAGTAACAGTCACGCGAGGTTTATTTACGCTCCTAGCTCGACTAGCCTGGCAAATTGGTACTTCTGTTTATTATATAGTGCAATAATAAAAATAAAAAAATAAATACCCCCTCAAGCAGCTGCTTGCCACAGAGGTCTGACAGGAGCCTGTCAGTTTATATGCCATAGTAGAAGGTCTGTGAGGATGGCAGGACCCCAGCAGAAAAACGACACAAACGTCCATGCCTTATCCGGGGCTCGAACCCAGGTCCCTTAGATCAAGGGCCAAGCGTGCTAACCACTCGGCCACGGGACGGCAATACAGTGCAATATAACATGAAAATTCAAATAATATTATACAAATGTAAAATTTATGTTAGAATAAACTTATTAAGTTCTAAAAATACTTTTACTTTGATGTCAAAAGTTTTTTATATTTATTTTATCTTTTTTTAATGTTTATTTAGAATTTTGAAGGAAGACTTCCCTTGCTTCCATGGATGCTTCGCCACTGGCTTAAAAAGATTATTTCAGTTAAAAGTTTGTATATATACAGTCGCTCAAAAAATATCCGAATACTATGGTTGATTACAGAATTCAGAAAAAATATCTGGAAAACGATTTTTTTTAGAAATTAGTGATCTTGCAACGTGTACGTACACGAAGTTTGCCAGATCTTCGAATCCTGGAAGTCTAACTTCTAAAACTATCGTTGCCAGATAGCTTTTCTGAATTCTGTAATCAACCACAGTGTTCGGATATTTTTTTGAGCGACTGTACACTGTCTGTTACCAAAAGTAATCAGACACTTCTATGATATTTATGTTGTTTAAAAGAAAAGCCACATTCAAAGCTCCCTTTCTAAAATAAACTTTTTTTACGAAAATATATCACTGGAGATGAATTTAAAATTTCATCTAGTTCTATCAAAACATCAACTTTCAACAATATTCGCTTAACAATTAAAGAGTTATTGAAATTGGTACATTTAATAGTAGATACAAACTCGCCTTATACACTTTTCATCAAAATTGCTTTCATTTTACAATCAAAATTATAATAGGTTTAATAATAAATGTGTTATAACAGTTATTATTTGTATTTTAACTCTTGAGGCAAATTCTTACAACACGAACACGAACACGAAATTCAAACATTTCAGCTTCCATATCCCTTTAAATTAATCAATTATCGATATTTAGAAAGAATTGAGATCTTCAATTTATCTCCAATGAGAGTTTTCCGCAAAATACTTATTTTTCCAAGTTATGAACTTCGAAATGTGGGTTTTCATTCACATAACGTTTAACCGATTAAAAACCGATAATAAACTGATTACTTTTGATAATACAGTATATGCTAACCTGTTGTTTTCGATTTTCGGGAGTTTCTTACGTGAGATCTGCAACTGCTTACAAATGAGATCTGAGCACAATATTTTTCTTTATTATAATTTCGTTTTTTTTAGAACATTCAAATTCTGCTTTCTGCTGCTAAGAACTGCTATTGGATTAATGTACATGAAGCAGCATGACTTTGTAGTTTTTCAACAACGCCTTAGATTAATACAGATAATAAGACATCAATTATGTTGTATTCTAGCAGCTGGAATGTTGGAACTAGTGTTAAAATAAATACAAAATGAGTCAGGAAGAATGAGAATAAGTTATAAACATTTTCTGGGAGGAAAATAAAGCCCTTCACACTTAAATGACGGGTGATTAATACTTTAGGGTATTCATTTATGCATCAAAAATTAAGAGTTTTTGAATTATTAAGGTATTTAATTTTTTGGGTATCATATGCCTTCTATTAGGATCGAAAATCAACATTTTGGTGTACTTTATTTCAATCTGTGATTTTTTTTTTAAGTTATACTTCGAGCAAAGACTTATTTTGGAATATTTGAAGCAAGACTTGCAAAATTTGTCAATATTAAACGCACCGATTGGCTTGGAAAGACCGCCGCCCGTCGGATGGGATGTTAGGCCGTTCGAGACCCAGCTGGGACTCGAACCTGCGGACCTGTTTTGGGCTTCATTCACGTGACCCACTTGAAAATTATCGTCTTCATAAAACTACCCTCCAGGCCAGTGCCCGAGTTTTTTTACATCTAGACTTACTAAAGTACAACTCCCAACTCATATAAAAATGTTTGCTCACTCCAAATGTTAAACATGGAGAAAGCTAACTGCTCTCCCACACTTTTTATTCCGTGCAAGAAGCGGTGGAAGGCACGGGACTCATAATTAATAAGATTTACAGAATTACTGTATTTTTCCCGAATATACTGCACACTCCAGTTTTGAATGATTGAATTAAAGACAGAAATTATTCTGCATAAATTATCGACATATTATTTGCTTTTAGAAAATTGGCATTAATTTCTCTTTTATATTTCAGATTTACATAAGACCACATTTCAATAGGTTTATCATTTAGTTTGTCTGTAGGAAAGTTTTTCCATGGTGTTCCATTCAGGGGCGATTCTACGGAGGAAAGGGGAAGGAAGAATGACCCCCCCCCCCCCCTTAGAACTTCATTAATCTTGTCGAAAAATAGCATATTTTCCCACTCTGCCCCCCCGTCAGTAGGAGACACCGGTGGTTTGGAAAGGCTTCCCTTATTTTTTTGTTTGTAAAAAAATTGTTTAATGTTATTAACGACTAATACGTTAATAACAATTAAACAATTGCAAAAACAATTAATAACAATCATTTATAAGATTTAAATATAATATGTTGCACATATTTTGGAATAATTTTTTTTAAAAAAAGAGCACTAAATAGAAGGAAAAACGCCCCCCTCCCTCCCCTCTTTCTCTTAATGTTTTAGATCTGGATTTGTTACCACTTACTGACTGAAAAGAGTGCACTGTTTTAACTCCTAGCAATACTTTTTTTTTTTACACACAGTGGGCTAAGTGACAAGTCACTAGGACCCCAATGACTGAGAGAATGTTAGGGGAAGCCTTTCCAAACCTTCGGTGTCTCCTACTCACGGAGGGCAGAGTGGGAAGATTTGCAGAAATAAATTTCAATTCTGGCCCAGAGTGAGGTTCGACCTTGGGAACTGCCAATTACGAGCCTGGCGCACTACCGACTGAGCCACCCCTATCCCCCAAAGCAGATAAAAGTTGTTTATTTTGTGGTCTCTTTGAGTTTGGCCCATCGGAATTTTTTATCATACAATTTCGTTGTCAATAATCAAAGGAAAATCAGTGGACAATTTCCATTTCAAAGCAATTATTTAAACTGGCATTGTTACTGTAAAATATTCCAATTTCAGCAGCTCTCTAAATACCCGACGAATATTGTTGAAAATAGAGATTTAAATAGATTTGAGTGAGATCTTTAAATTATCTTCAGTCATATTTTTTCATAAAAAGCTTATTTAAGAAATTACTCAGTTCTGTATTGAGTTACTGTTGGCATAACATAGAACTGTACCTAATAGAGTGGACTTTGGATGTATATTGAAAAAAGATACTGTAAGAATTTACAGATGACCAAGGATCTGTGGAACAAGTTTAAGAACCGCTGGTTAAATGATCCCGTCACGACCTCTCAAATATTCAGAAGTGGATAGGGGAAGGGAATACACTAGAACAGGGGTTCTCAACGTGGGGTACGCCGTGAGAGCTCAAAAATCGCTAGATCTAATAACAAAGTCAGTGTTTTATTTTATTCCCATTGTCAGTGGCGGGATGGCCAGGGGTGTCAGCTTGCCCGATGGCAAGTGGGCCCTGTGAGTCCCTGATGAAGTGGGCCCCCTTTAACATTAGACAATATGTTAAAAATGATAGCCTTATAGTTATGGGTGGGTCCCCTTTGTCTCCTGGCAAACAATATTTTTAGACCCAGTCCGCCACTGCCCATTGTTATACTATAACTATAGTTTTATCTATCTATACAAAGGGTACGCCAGTTATATACACATTTCCAGGGAGTATGTGAAGCATAAAAGTTTGAGAACCACTAATATATATGTTTTATTTTATTCCCATTGTTATACTATAACTATAGTTTTATCTATCTATACAAGGGGTAGGTCAGTTACAGACACATTTCCAGGGGGTACGTGAAGCATAAAAGGTTGAGAACCACTAATATATATGTTTTATTTTATTCCCATTGTTATACTATAACTATAGTTTTATCTATCTATACAAGGGGTACGCCAGTTACATACACATTTCCAGGAGGTACGTGAAGCATAAAAGGTTGAGAACCACTGATATATATGTTTTATTTTATTCCCATTGTTATACTATAACTATAGTTTTATCTATCTATACAAGGGGTACGCCAGTTACATACACATTTCCATGGGGTACGTGAAGCATTAAAGGTTGAGAACCACTGATATATATGTTTTATTTTATTCCCATTGTTATACTATAACTATAGTTTTATCTATCTATACAAGGGGTACGCCAGTTACATACACATTTCCAGGGGGTACGTGAAGCATTAAAGGTTGAGAACCACTGATATATATGTTTTATTTTATTCCCATTGTTATACTATAACTATAGTTTTATCTATCTATAGGGGTACGCCAGTTACATACACATTTCCATGGGGTACGTGAAGCATTAAAGGTTGAGAACCACTGATATATATGTTTTATTTTATTCCCATTGTTATACTATAACTATAGTTTTATCTATCTATACAAGGGGTACGCCAGTTACATACACATTTCCAGGGGGTACGTGAAGTATTAAAGGTTGAGAACCACTGATATATATGTTTTATTTTATTCCCATTGTTATACTATAACTATAGTTTTATCTATCTATACAAGGGGTACGCCAGTTACATACACATTTCCAGGGGGTACGTGAAGCATTAAAGGTTGAGAACCACTGATATATATGTTTTATTTTATTCCCATTGTTATACTGTAACTATAGTTTTATCTATCTATACAAGGGGTACGCCAGTTACATACACATTTCCATGGGGTACGTGAAGCATTAAAGGTTGAGAACCACTGATATATATGTTTTATTTTATTCCCATTGTTATACTATAACTATAGTTTTATCTATCTATACAAGGGGTACGCCAGTTACATACACATTTCCAGGGGGTACGTGAAGCATTAAAGGTTGAGAACCACTGATATATATGTTTTATTTTATTCCCATTGTTATACTGTAACTATAGTTTTATCTATCTATACAAGGGGTACGCCAGTTACATACACATTTCCAGGGGGTACGTGAAGCATAAAAGGTTGAGAACCACTGATATATATGTTTTATTTTATTCCCATTGTTATACTGTAACTATAGTTTTATCTACCTATACAAGGGGTACGCCAGTTACATACACATTTCCAGGGGGTACGTGAAGTATTAAAGGTTGAGAACCACTGATATATATGTTTTATTTTATTACCATTGTTATACTATAACTATAGTTTTATCTATCTATACAAGGGGTACGCCAGTTACATACACATTTCCAGGGGGTACGTGAAGCATTAAAGGTTGAGAACCACTGATATATATGTTTTATTTTATTCCCATTGTTATACTATAACTATAGTTTTATCTATCTATACAAGTGGTACTCCAGTTACATACACATTTCCAGGGGGTAAGTGAAGCATAAAAGGTTGAGAACCGCTGCTCTAGACAACTGTTAGGAGAAAGATAGATAGCACAAGAGATTTATCATCGAACGGAAGGTAGTGCGAAGAGGCCCCTGCACTTACTCAATGTCCAGGTCCCGATTCGCCCTAGAAACGATCCTGTGGCAGAGTCCTATTTAAGGATGACGGACGCTGCCCCGAAACCTGCCCAGATTTCACTTCCAACGAAGTTTCGTTTTGACTTGTAGTTCAAAATCGAGCCCTATTTGTGAAAATCACAGCAGAAATCACTTCATCATTAAGCTTTGATGGAATTCAGCTTCTAAATTAAGGCGATGTGTTTGCGGCCTCGTATTATTGCGCCATCATCCGGAAACTTCAAAGTGTGTCAGGTTACCGGATTCAGCCCTTTACCTGCGGCAGCAGTGTTCTAGTGACGGCGAGCCACGGCGGCAAGCGGATAGCATCCTCTAGCGTACCTGGCGACCGACTACAACCGTGAGTTGACTGATTTTATTTTGTTTGTTCTCAACGATCCTGACTGTTAAGACATCGAGTGGGGGAGACAGCATTATTTCTTTCCAGTTTACGGAGAGTAATATGACTCTTCATTCAGGTTTTAGCTATGTTCATCACAAGCACGCAACATTCAGTTTCATTGTGGTCGTGAATATTATGGATTACTTTTAGTAACAAGTGTGTGGCGGCTTTGGGTTGGGTTGTTTTACCTCTGAGCGGCACTTTTTTTGCACACCATGGGCTAAATGGCCATGTCAAATGGACCCCGAAGGCTCAGAGAAGGTTGGGGGAGGGGACCCACTGGAACAGCTGTTGGGAGACAGATGGTAGCCTCCCGTCAAGGCCATCCAGCGTGTTCTTTAACGTTGGGTTGTTTTACCTCTGAGCGGCACTTTTTTGCACACCATGGGCTAAATGGCAAGGTCACATGGACCCCGAAGGCTCAGAGAAGGTTGGGGGAGGAATAGTTGTTGGGAAACAGATGGTAGCCTCCCGTCAAGGCCATCCAGCGTGTTCTTTAACTTGCACAGAGTATGGCTCTCCCGCACACGGGACCACGGCTTAACGTCCCATCCGACGGACGGCGGCCTTTCCAAGCCCATCGGTGTCCCCTACTGACCGTGGACAGGGCGGGGAATTTTGCGGAGATAAATCTCAACGCTGACCCAGCTGGGATTCGAGCCTGGGAACTACAGATTACGAGCCTGACGTGCTACCGACTGAGCCACCCCCGCCCCTTGTGGTCGTGAATATTATGGATTACTTTTAGTAACAAGTGTGTGGCGACAGTTAACCTTCAGCATTATAGGAAAAATAGAGCAAAAAATACAAGTCGCAGTAGCAATTAATTGGCTTTAACTTAATCGATTGTCGCTTGAAATAAACTTTGCAGAAAAATACGAATTTGATTTCCGTAAGGAGAGTTCAGCTTGGACTCAAGGTCGCGTTTCTATGCCACTGCTCAAATACGATCGAGAGCAAATAGCAAAGCAACTAATAATTTTCACCTTGTGTATACAAGAGAGGGTTGATTCGGTCGGTAGCGCGCAGAGTTCGTAACCTGATGTCCCGAGTTCGAGTCCCCCACTGTGCCTGAGTTTGAGATTTTCTCTGCTAATCCCCACTCTGCCCTCGGTGAGGAAAGGGCATCGGTCGTCGGTCGTCAAAAAAAACTTATGCACGTTTTTTTTTTTAAATATTGTAAATGCGTCTTTTCGTATGCAAGTAAATGCATACAAACGCTACTTCAGATATTTTTAAATATGCAGACTACACCTATCCCTCGATTTACACGGTACTCAGTTCACACAATTTTGGCTTTGCACGGTCAAAAAATGCAACCAGTTTCGATTTACACGGTACTGACTGAGACGAACGTAGAAAGGAAATCTCAGTCAGTACCGTGTAAATCGAAACTGGTTGCATTTTTTGACCGTGCAAAGCCAAAATTGTGTGAACTGAGTACCGTGTAAATCGAGGGATAGGTGTATACGTATTAAGAGTCACTGATTGAGTTAAATTTGAAGAATTATTTTTTTCTCAAGAATCCTCAATAAACTTTCTGAAAACGAATTAAACTCTGTGTTGAAGAATCGAGCAGCAGAAATTCAAACCTAACGACTAGCGAAAGCTATTTCAAAATTTCTATTCGAATTATTAAAAAATCGGGAAACTGAATCGCAAAAAAAATGTTAGAAGCTATAAAAATAAGCAAGAAACAACCGAGAAATAATAACATTGTGTCTCAAATAAACTTTCCTTTTTTTTTGAAAAATTCCCTAAAGCATAGTATAGAAGTTTTAAAAATGAAGGAAAGAAATGAAATAACAAAAACAACCAACGACCTTCTTCAAAATAATTGGATGACGAAATGGAAAAAAGAACAATCAAGTTCATTTCATCTTCACATACAATTTGCAATACAGAAAAATACGAGTGAACCCAAAAGCCACATGGTTTGTCTGAGACACTGAAGGAAATTGATACTAAAATTAATAAAAGAAATTAAGAGAATTCTTTAACGCTTTCAGTTCCGAATTAATTTGCCCTGGAATAACATTGCTTTCATTATTATTTGGGCTCAAATGTGAAAAGTAAAAAGAAATAAATAATATACAAAATGAAATTAAAAGGGAAATAAAAAAAATTCGTTTATTAATTGTAAAATATTACATGTTCTCCATACAGAAAAAAAAATTCGAAAATGTATTGCATTTAACAGTTCCATATTGTTTGAAAATAGTTTTTCAGTTAATATTTCCCGATGGACAGAGAGTTCAAGTCTACATCAATAGATGAAAAAACACCCACCAATCTCTCTGAAAAAAAATATATATATGAAAGCATGGATATAATTTTTCAAATTTAATGTTAAATATGTTCAAGATTTTAGAAAATTAAAAAATTATTTAGCCTACATCAACATAAGTGAAAGGTTTTTTTTCTATTCAAATACGTTCTGTGACACAGCCAAAATCTAAGTGATACTAAGATTAATGCTATTATATACTTAAAATGCGCTTTTTGAAATGAAAATGGACATTGCATTTGAGTAATAAATACTTAAAAACATTAATTCGAATATGTTTTATGCTATCATTGATATGATATTTTAATTTTTTTTATTTTCTCCAATAAACTTTTCGTATTCAAAACGAATCCGTGATGAAATCTAAATTTAATTTGAAAAAGCTCAGATAGCTCGAATCATCCGAGCTTAAAATGAAAATAGGCTTAATAGCTCTTGCTCATAAAATCAGCCGAGCTTTGCCATCGCTAGAAAGAATGTTAAGCTGTGGCCCCATATGCAAGAGAGACATACCCTATGAACGTTAAAAATATACTCACTCTCCCTCGACGAGAGGCTTGGGTTGTTTTACCTATGAGCGGCACTTTTTTGCACACCAATGGCTAAATGGCCAGGTCACATGGACCCCGAAGGCTCAGAGAAGGTTGGGGGAGGGGACCCATTGGAACAGCTGTTGGGAGACAGATGGTAGCCTCCCGTCAAGGCCATCCAGCGTGTTCTCTAACGTGCACAGGGTATGGCTCTCTCCCGCACACGGGGCCACGGCTTAACGTCGCATGCGACGGACGGCGGCCTTTCCAAGGCCCATCGGTGTCCCCTACTGACCGTGGGCAGGGCGGGGAATTTTGCGGAGATAAATCTCAACGCTGACCCAGCTGGGACTCGAACCTGGGAACTACAGATTACGAGCCTGGCGCGCTACCGGACTGAGCCACCCCCGCCCCTCGACGAGAGGCATTAATCTGTTTCCTAATAGCTGTCCAGTGGTCCTTTTCTCCTACCCATCTCTGAGTCCTTCGGATCCATGTGACTGGCTATTTAGTTCATTGTGTGTACAAAATTGGAGCTCAAAAATAACTCAACCTCTCTCTGTATATAGTGGCATTTCTCTTAAGCTCTTTTCTTAACCTGTGGTCAGCAGAATTGTTTTCAGCAATGCTTTTTTTTTTAGGAATAAAAAGTGGGCATACTGTGCTCTTCCAACAATTTTACTGTTAACCTTATTTTTTTGGTTTGATCGTTAAGCAGCCTGTACTCTTCCAACAATTCTATTCCAAGAATCGATGGAGGTAGGAGGAGGTGGGGGGGGAGAGAAAATGGCCCAAACGCATGAAAAAAATGTTAACCGTATATTTTAATACAATTTGGCAATACAAACCAGAAAGTTAGAACAAAAGTACAAATTATTATTATAAAAAGTTAACAAAATTATCGTCATTGAAGTATTACAGCAAACTCCAAATTTGAGTTTTGTCTTCAGAGGTTCAACATCTCGATTTCGCTCTTCGCTTTTGGTGTCGACACGGAAACTCTCGTCCAGTCTAAAATCGGATAAGAAAAATATCACCAACTGTACATTAAAAAACTGTAACTTTCAAACAAAAGAAAAAATTTAATTTTATACAGGGATGAAAAATGGTGGGAATACGGCATATAACAGTTTATTCCGAGAAAGAGAGCCCTGGTTTTCAGTTTTGCGTTTAATGATATTAAAAAAGTATATAACAAAATATAAAATAATTATTTATTAAAATTTAAATAAACCTTTTATTCCATAAATTTTTATTTTATTATTTTTTTATTGGATAAGGTATCTCAAATCCTAATTTCAATTTCATAATGCCGATATTATTAATTCGGTGGACAGATGGACAGACAAATGACAAAGTGGAAACATTAGCTTCTTTAAAAAGACAGGAAACAAATTAATATCGTGGCTTTTGCTCTCCTCCCAGATATCTGCCTGAGGCAAATACCTTGGCACCATACCCTTGGCCTGCCGTTGCTTCATTCAGCAGGTTTGTGATGGATATGTAATGGGTGGTAAAGTTTGTATTACTTTTGGCCCCTGAAAATGGCAGTTATTGAAATTGTCTCAAAAACCTCTATCGCTAACAGCTGTACAATGTCAGCATTCTTCAGATGTAATATGAACAATTAGTTTTACACGTCGTATAAGTTCTCGCACTTTGACTTTGTACGTCCACCATAGTCTAACGATAACGCTTTAGATTGGTTTTACCTCTGAGCGCACTTTTTTGCATACAATGGACTAAATGGCCAGGTCACAAGGACTCAGAGGTGGAGACCCACTGGATAACTATTATGAGACATAAGGTAGCCTCCCACTAAAGCCATACAGCGTGATCTTTAACTTGCACAGGGTATAATTCTTCTGCATTCTGCCCATGGCTTTATGTCCGTTCTGATGGACGGTGGCCTCCCCAAATTCATTGGTGTCCCCTTTGGCATCGGGGGCTGAGAGGGGGTTAGCAGAGATAAATCTCAATTAAAACTCAAACCTGGAACTTTGGATTTTGAGCCTGAGAGCCACCGAAATCTAATCTGATTACACCATCAACTGGTACTAGGCACGTACCCAGTTTTGTTTATTTAATTTCGGGGGAGGGAGGCTGAGAATAAGACTTGGGTGTACCAATTGCTAAAATATTCCATCGGACGGGAAAGGTTAAAATGATATTCTTTATGGAATAAAATTTTACAATTATTTCACAAATCCATTTTTAGTATCGGGCACATACTATGGGACTAAAGTAAAATTTTTATATAATTTGTGATTTTTCGGGAGGGGGGCTGACCCCCCCCCCCCCCTCTCCCTGGTACACCTCTGACTTCGGCCCCAGTAATGCTTTGGGACATGTTGACATGAGGGGAAAGTGTCCACCTTTTCTGATTCACTGTGCACATCACATAACTTAGCGAAAAATGACATCTCTTTATTATTGACCAGTGCGAAATATCATCTTCAGAGATCTCTCCCATACTCCTTGTCCTGTGCAGTAGGCCTCCACGTTTCTTATACTCTCCCAGCCACGCGTGGGCGCTATACCGCACATGTGTTAGGGCAGATCTATGCAAATGAATGCATAAACTCCACTAATTGCCTGGTCACTTCTTGCATAATGGATTGGGTTGTTTTACCTCTGAGCGGCACTTTTTTGCACACCATGGGCTAAATGGCCAGGTCACATGGATCCCAAAGGCTCAGAGAAGGTTGGGGGAGGGGACCCACTGGAACAGCTGTTGGGAGACAGATGGTAGCCTCCCGTCAAGGCCATCCAGCGTGTTCTTTAAAGTGCACAGGGTATGGCTCTCTCGCACACGGGACCACGGTTTAACGTCCCATCCGACGGACGGCGGCCTTTACCAAGCGCATCGGTGTCCCCTACTGACCGTGGCAGGGCGGGGAATTTTTGCGGAGATAAATCTCAACGCTGACCCAGCTGGGACTCGAACCTGGGAACTACAGATTACGAGCCTGGCGCGCTACCGACTGAGTCACCCCCTCCCTCTTGCATAATGTGATTACCAAATATCCCTTAACAGATCAGTATATCTGAAATACGCAAGCAATAAAACACACAAAAAAATCAGTAAATCAAAGTAATATCAAAAACAAACACAGTTCATCAATAGCTGATAAAGAATACAAATAACAACCATTTTTTTTAGATTATAATTCATCTTGCAATAGTGATCGACATATTACGCTTCCCTGATGTCGAAAAATGTTTCGTAAATGTAGAATCAGCTGTTGGAAGCACGTGAAAACAATGCCATCGAAAATGAAGACAGAAATTTTATTGTCAATCTACTCTCAATCTTGGCATCGATACTTGAATCTTAGCATTTTTTGCTTCATTACATCAAACTTATAACATAAAGAAAATAGACCTTTTATACTCACAAATAGATAATATATCAGCAGCTGACACTAATCACTGTCATTTCCATGTTATTAGGATGCATCGGAGTACAAAGTATCGACTAACTTTCTTGAACCCTTTGATTAACATACTGAATTCTTTTTTATTTTGATACATTTTAACCTCGCGTGATTCCCTTAGGGCTATGAAAGAGTTTGCAGGAAGTATTGCTTAAAACTAAATGAAGACATGAACTGAATGCCGCCCCAACAAGAGATATTTCTTTTGTGCGAATGGAATGCCAAATATTGCCAGAGTTGTCGAAGTAATTCATTGTTAGAGCGTGTTGCCGGGAGAGGCCACAGGAAGCAGTGTTGAATGTACTTTTTCACCCGATTGGAGGCAAAGCCGTGTTAAACTCGAGGTGTAACTAGGGAGACTATGAGACTGCGCAGTTGACTCTTTTGCGGTTCCAGTAAATCACAGATCGGTTGACAAATCATTGATAGATCATTGGCTGATAATGTGTCGAATCATCTACTGCGCAGTCTCATAGTCTCCCTAGTTTCCCTTACGCTACGACACTGAGGCAAAGTAATATTTGTAGGGGCATGAAAGGTTAATAATATTTTACTATAGGAAATATCCAATGATAATAAAAATCTGAAACCTCAGGACTCCAGAGAAGATGGGGAAGGTGCCCAGACTGTTTCATGGGTTCACTGCTACCCAATTCCCCCTTACTGAAATATTCTGGGATTCAATTTCGTTACGCAGGAAGCTGAGAGAATTTGCCTCTCATTGTCCCTCTTATGCTCTCCATCCAACAACGTTCACCATATATTTGTTAGCGTTGAAAGTGCAGCTTCAATATCTCGACGTCTTCTGATAAATCAACTTTACTTATACACATACTCTCAGCTTTTTCTATCTAATTTGAATTTCCGCCCCATTATGTATCGTCTTAAAATCTCACCTCTCTCGCCTATTTCCCCCCCCCCCCCATTCTCCTCTGATAAACCATTATTCTCTGAGTTGGGTTGGGTTGTTTTACCTCTGAGCGTCACTTTTTTGCACACCATGGGCTAAATGGCCAGGCCACAAGGACCCCGAAGGCTCAGAGAAGGTTGGGGGAGGGGACCCACTGGAACAGCTGTTGGGAGACAGATGGTAGCCTCCCGTCAAGGCCATCCAGCGTGTTCTTTAACGTGCACAGGGTATGTCTCTCCCGCACACGGGGCCACGGCTTAACGTCCCATCCGACGGACGGCGGCCTTTCCAAGCCCATCGGTGTCCCCTACTGACCGTGGGCAGGGCGGGGAATTTTGCGGAGATAAATCTCAACGCTGACCCAGCTGGGACTCGAACCTGGGTACTACAGATTACGAGCCTGGCGCGCTACCGATTGAGCCACCCCCGCCCCATTATTCTCTGAATAGCTTTTCCATTTCAATATTTTCCCCCACCTCTATATTCTGCTTATTCCTCCAAACTAAAAGTTTAGCAGCAATGTTTCTCCTGATATGTTTTCTTACCTATACTGAAATTTGCATTAATTTATATAACAATTCAGAGCCGGATCTAGGGAGGGGGAAATGGGCCATCCACTCCCCCCTTTCAAAATGCAAGTAAGGGTAATAGAGGCAAAAAATTATTAAACTTATTTATAATTTATTATAAATAATTTTATATATTTATTATATTATTAATAAAATTTTAAATAAATAAAATTTTTAATATATATATATATATATATTAATTTTTAAACATTTTTTTATTTATTAATTTAAAAAATATGAAACGGAGGGTGAAATGTTATACTGCATTGGAAATCAATTCTCTCGGTGCCTTCTTTTGCATATTTTCACCTCGATTATGTTTCTTGCCCCCCCCGCCCCCCCTCGAATTTTTTCTAGATTTTGTAAAACATCAATGAGGACTTCTTTTTGGTAAGCATTTATTTCTGCCAATGTTTACTAGAAATCTTTGAAGTTCCCCGTTAGAAAAAGAAATCGAATGCTTAAACTGGAAAATAAAGTTTCAGGAATCTCTATCCCAATCCATGGCAAATGAATTTGAAGGATTCCATCAGGAAGCTCACAGGAAATTAATTTGATCAAGAATGAATGAAATTAAAGAACAGAAGGATGAATCTTTAAAGTTTCAAGGAATTTGGAGGAAAAAAAAGAAAGTGGGACATATAAGAAGAGCAAAGATTTTAGAGAATGTTTTTTGCTATAAAATAAGAATAAGGAAAAAAAAACAGGGTGAATAGCTGTCCTTTTCCTAAAGATAAATAAATATTTCTGCTCGCAATTAACCACTAATGACAGTTATCAATGATGATACAGAACGATATCCGATGAAATGCGATGAAGTATCCTAGCGAAATGATGTTATTGTGTCTAGCTGCCTCTCGTTAACAATCTAACACACATGACACCGATGGGCTTGGAAAGGCCGCCGTCCGTCGGATGGGACGTTAAGCCGTGGCCCCGTGTGCTGGAGAGACATACCCTGTGCACGTTAAAGAACACGCTGGATGGCCTTGACGGGAGGCTACCATCTGTCTCCCAACAGCTGTTCCAGTGGGTCCCCTCCCCCAACCTTCTCTGAGCCTTTGGGGTCCATGTGACCTGTCCATTTAGCCCATGGTGTGCAAAAAAGTGCCGCTCAGAGGTAAAAACAACCCAACAACCCAATCTAACACACAAACAGCAGATGGCATGATGAAATACGGAGCTGCCCTTCACAGATCTGCATCTTCAGCAGGTGGCATTTGAGAGCAACACGCTCCTCTGCTATCGAAGCCGATGGCATCAGCACCTTTTTTTTTAGCCGCTAAACCGAAAGCGATGGACGCAGCATTTCGAGTCGCTGCCAGAGTCTCCCTCCTCAGGTGCCATCTACCTTGACCGTGGAGTCATCGAACACCTTGGTGCACGGACCTCAGCGCTCTCTTTGCGCACGCAACCAAACCGGATTCTCGTTTGCAGTAGGAATGATTCGTTTTTTCTATGCCTAGCTGTGCAAGGGATATCTGAGGGAAGAACTGCTGCAAGGACTGCTACGGTAAAGTGCTGCATGTTTCTAACTTTTCCTCTATTTTTAGAGACGTTCGTTAAAGATCGTTGCCTTTGTCTAACATATGTTCGGGGAGGGGAGAACAACTCAATTTTTCTTCCCCTGTTTCCCTGTTACAATCTTCAGCAAAGGAACAGAAGGAATGCATTGAATATTGCATTCGGGCAATGGTCACATAACGTAGCAATGAGGAGGAAGCCAAAGCTCAACGGAAATTTGAAAAAGTTTGTTCGTTGCTGTGTTTCTCGAATGTTTCATATGAAACAGACAAAACATATCTTATTTATGGTTTAACGAGTTTGTGTATAAATGGAATGTCGTTGACCTTGTAGTGAGGTCTACCATTATCGTGCTTTAACAAGTTATTCGTGGAACTTTTAAAATTTCACGAAATGCTTCTAAGAAATGCGTTTGGCTTTTTTTTTTTTTCGGGGGGTGGGGGATGGATTTAGCTGCAAGTACATCTTTTCGGTTTTGAGGGAAAAATCGGATTTTGTTCCAATTGGTAAATGTTTCTGTTTTGCGATTTAGATTAGAAGACGTTATTTTCTGAATTGAAATGCCGACTTTGGACGGTTAAGGCACAGTTGATATTTACCTTTCGACTGAAAATTGATCTTTTTGACGAAGTTGTAAAAGCATCTCGTGCAGTTTGCTAAGAAATAAAATATTAGCATAGAAATCTGAATATGAGAACTGACTCTCTGATGATCGCAGTTTTGCTACTGTGCATTGAAAATGATATATGAGTAGTAGGAGATGAATTTATATATTACAGAGGCTGAAATTGCTATTTTTCATTTACATATTTATATATATATTGATGTACTGTCATCCTCTCAGACCTTCTACTATGGCATATAAACTGACAGGCTCCTGTCAGACCTCTGTGGCAAGCAGCTGCTTGAGGGGGTATTTATTTATTTATTTATTATTTACTCAGGACTGCAGGATATATATGTTTCGTAAATATCCACTTGCGAGTTAAATACTAACTCTTGTGGAACTCGACTATATACTAGCTATGTATTTAAATATTGTGAAAATAAAATTGAATTGAAATTAAGGAAGACGAACACCACACGACATGGACACTGACCTATGTGACAGCCGGCGATGTGGTGACAAAGCACATCAAACTATTCTCACCCACAACATACCCAGGATTGGGTTGTTTTACCTCTGAGCGGCACTTTTTTGCACACCATGAGCTAAATGGCCAGGTCACATGGACCCCGAAGGCTCAGAGAAGGTTGGGGGAGGGGACCCACTGGAACAGTTGTTGGGAGATAGATGGTAGCCTCCCGTCAAGGCCATCCAGCGTGTTCTTTAACGTGCACAGGGTATGGCTCTCCCGCACACGGGGCCACGGCTTAACGTCCCATCCGACGGACGGCGGCCTTTCCAAGCCCATCGGTGTCCCCTACTGACCGTGGGAGGGCGGGAAACTTTTGCGGAGATAAATCTCAACGCTGACCCAGCTGGGACTCGAACCTGGGAACTACAGATTACGAGCCTGGCACGCTACCGACTGAGCCACCCCCGCCCCGCACATACCCAGGGAGTACACAACATACTCCGAAATCTCTTCGTCTTATGCATGCTCTCGAACTTGTCTACCTGCTTCGAAATCCAAAACAGGTGTCGTTGTATAATTTTATCCTCAAGTTATATGTTCGAAAATATATATAAAATACAAACAACTACAAAAATTTTATTCGTATAGGACATCACTTTAATCTTTACTGTTGTCCGGTGGAGTATTTCAGTAATTAGGAAACCCCACTCAAGTCTGCCGAAATTAAATTCAGGGTAAGTTATTGATTCTCATCTACTTTAAAAATTACTCGTTAAATAGAAACTGTAAAAGGGATAACAGAACTTCGATTCAGCTTTTGTCTCTCCTTTGCTCTTTGTAAGATTTCTCTCGAATGCATCTGAAAGGGTATTTGCTTAGCCTTCTTTGGATATCGGATATTATCAGGTAATGTTTCCTGAAGATCGAGAACCAAGAACGCACACAGAAAACTTTTCTTTGGTGAAGGGGAGTTGGTATGTATTACTTCTAAGCGTCACTTCTTTACACACATGATTTGGTTTGGTTGTATGGTGTTTTATGGTACACACATGGAGTAAATGGTGAGGTTACAAAGACCCAAGGGTTGGGTTGTTTTACCTCTGAGCGGCACTTTTTTGCACACCATGGGCTAAATGGCCAGGTCACATGGACCCCGAAGGCTCAGAGAAGGTTAGGGGAGGGGACTTACTGGAACAACTGTTGGGAGACAAATGGTAGTCTCCCGTCAAGGCCATCCAGCGTGTTCTTTAACGTGCACAGGGTATGTCTCTCCCGCACACGGGGCCACGGCTTAACGTCCCATCCAACGGACGGCGGCCTTTCCAAGCCCATCGGTGTCCCCTACTGACCGTGGCAACGCAAGACGGGGAATTTTGCGGAGATAAATCTCAACGCTGACCCAGCTGGAAGACCCAAGGGTTCAGACTCGGTATGAGAAAGGGGATCCAATAGATAGGAAATAGATCGAAGCATCCTGTTAAGGCCATTCAGGGTGTTCTTTAATAGGCATAGCGATTGCTTTCCTGCACACGTCCCATGACCTCCTCCGATCGATGGGAGGGGGGTGGCTCAGTCGGTAGCGCGCCAGGCTCGTAATATGTAGTTCCCAGGTTCGAGTCCCAGCTGGGTCAGCGTTGAGATTTATCTCCGCAAAAATTCCCCGCCCTGCCCACGGTCAGTAGGGGACACCGATGGGCTTGGAAAGGCCGCCGTCCGTCGGATGGGACGTTGATCCGTGTCCACGTGTGGGGAGAGACATACCCTGTGCACGTTAAAGAACACGCTGGATGGCCTTGACGGGAGGCTACCATCTGTCTCCCAACAGCTGTTCCAGTGGGTCCCTTCCCCCAACCTTCTCTGAGACTACGAGGTCCATGTGATCTGGCCATTTAGCCCATGGTGTGCAAAAAAGTGCCGCTCAGAGGTAAAACAACAACAACAACCTCCGATCGATAGCGGCTATCCATTGAGTCCATCGTCCTCAATGGATCCTTTACAGCCCATCGATGTCCCTTTCTCACAGAGGGCGAAGCAGGAACTAGCGGAGAAGCTCAGTGGGGACTTGAACCTGGAGGGAATGAGCCTGGTTCGCTACCCACTGAGATCAACCTTTGCCTCAGGAAGGAAAGATGAGAAGGATAACAACGAATGGAGAAGTGCAAGGTAATGGAATATATGGAGAAGTGCATAAAATGGAAATATATTGAAGCACAGATGGCTCAGTTGGTAACGTGTTAGGCTTTTATTCTGCAATTCCTAAGCTCGAGTCTCAACTAGATCACCTTTCAGATTTATCTCTGCTAATCCCCACCCACCTAGTGGAGAAAGATGATACCGATGGGCTTGGAAATGCCGCCGTCCGTCGGGTGAGACGTTAAGCCGTGGTTCTGTGTGCAGGAGAACCATTCCTTGTGCACGTTAAAAAACACGCTTGATGGCCTTACGTGACCCCCTTCTTAAACTTTCTCCGAGCTCTTGGGGGTCTTCTTGACCTGGCCACAGGGTCACTATGTCAAGTTTAAGAAGCCCCAAAAATTCGAAAGTCGAAATTTATATATATATTATTTTGACTATTGTACTTGAAAAATAAACATGTAACTGGTGTAGTGAAATATTTATTATATAATTTCTAATTCTGTTTATAACTACTAATACAAATTCACAACTTATACACTATGGAACATGTAATGCATTCTTTTTGAGACCCCTTGGCAGAGTGGTTAGCGCGCTTGGCTGCTGATCTAAGGGATCTGGGTTCGAGCCCCGGATGTATGTGTCGTTTTTCTGCTGAGGTCCTGCCATCCTCTCAGATCTTCTACTATGGCATATAAACTGACAGGCTCCTGTCAGACCTCTGTGGCAAGCAGCTGCTTGAGGGGGTATTTATTTATTTCATTATATCGTGAGCTTATGCGTGTTGCTTATGCGTAAGTATGGCCCTGCCTGGCCATTTAAGCCTTGTGTAGAAAAAAGTGCCGCGTAGAGAGAGAAAAAACTCAACTATCCTAAATATAATAAGGGATAAATTGTTCGCATTATTATCATCTTTCTCACAAGTTTGTATAGAGGGCATTAAGATCTGCTTTTGTTTTAATTTTTAAAGCATATTTCACTGGCCAATCATACCTGATTGGGGCGGGGGTGGCTCAGTCGGTAGCGCGCCAGGCTCGTAATCTGTAGTTTCCAGGTTCGAGTCCCAGCTGGGTCAGCGTTGAGAGTTATCTCCGCAAAATTCCCTGCCCACGGTCAGTAGGGGACACCGATGGGCTTGGAAAGGCCGCCGTCCGTCGGATGGGACGTTAAGCCGTGGCCACTTGTGTAGGAGAGCCATACCCTATGCACGTTAAAGAACACGCTGGATGGCCTTGACGGGAGGCTACCATCTGTCTCATAACAGTTGTTCCAGTGGGTCCCCTCCCCCAACCTTCTCTGAGCCTACGGGGTCCATGTGACCTGGCCATTTAGCCCATGGTGTGCAAAAAAGTTCCGCTCAGAGGTAAAACAACCCAATCATACCTGCTTTAAACAAATCACATGTCAACATGTCGCAATGAAATATTTTTTAACGAAAAGCGCCCTGTTGATCAGTGCCACCACGAGAATCCGAAATATTACAGGATCAAATTCAGAGACGACAGCTCGAGAGAGGTACTGGTTTTCGACCCTCCCTTGCCCTTGACGACCCGGTAAAATAAAATTTCACACCCTCTGCCGTTATCTTAGAGATTGCTGCAGATGGTTGGTTGGTTGGTTGTTTAGGGTTTAATGGCGCATTAGCAACTGAGGCTATAATGCGCCAAACGAATGTCCAAGATGTAAAAAGATAAAAGTCATGGAACCCTCAACCAATTTTTAAAAATAAACTAGAAATTTAACGAGATAAATGTAGAATAATAAAATAACAAGCAGTGAGTAACAATAAACAAATGTAGAAATATTTTGTAAAAATAAAAGTAACCAGGTGTAAACAATCAATAGAGTAAAATTATAGACGAGTAAAATAACCTGTAAATTGTAAAAATTGAAAGACAGCGTTAAAACAACAATGATCAGCTAACAAATGTCCGAGTGTAAGAGGCTCGGACGTAAAATCATGAAAATTAAAAAACAAACGCCGTTCAAAGTTAAAACATGGACACGATATTAAAATGTGTTTGATGGTTAAAATGGTGTCACAAAACTCACACTTAGGTACGTCGTCCGCCCGTAAGAGAAACGAATGTGTAATAAACGAATGACCTAAGCGGAGCCGAGCAAGTACAACTTCCTCCTTGCGATTCCTGCGGTAACAAGACTGCCATGGTTTGATGATAGGTTTGATCTCAAAGAGCTTGTTCGTAAGCTGTTCCGACCAAGATCTCTGCCACCGTGCCCGGAGCTCGATGGTAAAACGCTGCCGGAAATCCAGATATGGAACCGGCAACGGAGAGTCGGACAGGGGCGTGGCTGACTTGGCAGCAGCATCTGCCAAGTCATTGCCCCTGATACCGACGTGACCGGGCACCCAACAGAAATGGATGGTGGTGGTGGCTGCCAGACGATGTAGCTGCTGGCGGATCTTAGTAAGAACAGGGTGAGGCCGATGCCTCACCGAGATCAAAGCCTGTAGCGAGCTAAGCGAGTCGGTGTAAAGCACACACCGACGATGATGCTTAGTCGCCACGTGGTCCAAGGCGAGGCTGATAGCGTGCAACTCTGCAGTGAAGATGGAACACTGCAGTGGGATCTGGTCTGCAATGATTACATCACAGCAGACCATGGCTGATCCCACCGAAGTGCCGGACTTCGAGCCATCTGTAAAGACAGGCAAGAAGTCCGGGTGCTCAGCACGATGGCTGGCAAAGAGTTGCCGGTACACACAGTCGGGTGTAAAGGCCTTCCCCGTCCTGCACAAGGAAAAATCACAGGAAGGGGAAACAGCGAGCCATGGTGGAAGTGGCTCAGCTGTCGACTGTGCAACGCTATCGAGACTGGTGTTGATGTCTCTGAGGTAGCCTCGGACTCGCAAACCAAAAGGACGAATGGCAGTCGGCCGATTAGTGTAAAGCATTTCCCACTTCGGACTGAAAACGCAGTCCCAAGTGGGATGGCCAGGCAGGGATCGCAATTTAGAAGCATATTGTAGGGACAACTGCTGACGGCGAACAGATAAAGATGGTTCGTCGGTCTCAACGTAAAGACTCTGGACCGGTGAGGTGCGGAAAGCTCCCGTGCAAACACGGAGGGCCTGATGATGGAGGGGGTCCAGCACCTTCACCACCGAATCCCGGGCCGAGTCGTACACCTGGGATCCGTAGTCCAGTTTCGATCGGACAAGTGCACGGTACAGGCGGAGCAAAGAACATCGGTCCGCCCCCCAAGAGAGGGAGGAGAGGACCTTGACGATGTTCAATGCCCGCGTGCACTTGGACCTGAGATGACGTATGTGAGGTAAAAAGGTCAATTTCCGATCGAATATGAGACCGAGAAACTTGGTCTCCGCCACAACTGGAATGATGTTACCCCCGAGCCGCAGCTCGGGATCCAGATGAAGATTACGCTTGTGGCAAAAGTGCACACAAGCGGTCTTCTGTGGGGAGAACCGAAACCCATTTGCCGTCGCCCAAACCGAAAGATTGTTCAGGGCAATTTGCAGTTGTCTTTCAATGACCCTCATGCTGGACGAAGAGCAAAAGATGCTAAAGTCGTCAACATAGAGGGCATTGCCTACTGATGGAGGAAGTTGTCTAGTTATAGAATTAATCTTGACAGCGAAAAGCGTAACACTCAGAACGCAGCCTTGTGGCACCCCCTGTTCTTGGGGGTACGGCCGCGACAGAGTGTTACCGACACGGACACGAAAAGAGCGTGTCGATAAGAAGTTGGAGATGAAGATCGGCATGTGACCTCTCAAGCCGAAGCTGTGGAGGTCACGAAGAATGCCGAATCTCCAAGCCGTGTCGTACGCTTTTTCGATGTCGAAGAAAATTGACACCAGGTGCTCTCTACGTAAAAATGAATTTCTGATAGCCGATTCGAGGCGTATCAGATGGTCAAGAGTTGACCGTTGCCTGCGAAAGCCACACTGGGTGTTGGAAAGAAGGTTGTGATGTTCTAAATACCAGATGAGTCTGGCATTTACCATTCTTTCCAACACCTTGCACACGCAGCTCGTCAATGCGATTGGACGATAATTGGAAGGAATCTTGGGATCTTTGCCTGGCTTGGGGAAGGCCAAGACGATGGCCTCCCGCCAGGAGTCCGGAAACTGCTCCTCGAGAAAAATGCGATTGAAGAGATGGAGCAGCCGATCCTTACTGGATGGTGAAAGATGTTGGAGCATGGCATAATGGACATTGTCCGGCCCTACAGCAGAGGCACGAGAAGAGTGCAGAGCAAGGCGAAGCTCCTCCGCTGTGAATGGCCTGTTGTAAGGCTCCAGGCCACTCGAGTGGAAAGACAGCGGAGAGCGTTCCGCCCTGCCCTTCTGGGCCAGAAACTCGGGGGAGTAAGAAGAAGAAGAAGAGATGGAGGAGAACGACTCCCCCAGAGTATCGGCAATTGCTTTGGGATCAGCAATTGCCTGTCCATTGTGCTCCAGGATCGATAACAAGTGGGACGTGTAGTTCCCACTCATCTTCCGGACTTTATCCCACACGACCTTAGAACTAGTCGTGCGGGTGATAGAAGATGTATACTTGATCCAAGATTCCTTCTGGCTCTGGCGTCGGACGAAACGAGCTTTCGCCCTGGCGCGTTTGAAATTTTCGAGGTTGGGGGTTGTCGGATATCTCCGAAACACCCCCCAAGCCTTGTTCTGAGCCTTACGAGCTGCGGTGCAATCTGGATTCCACCACGGTTTCGGAAAGCGAGGAAACCGTGTAGAAGTTTGAGGAATTGTTGATGCAGCTGCATCTACGATACAGTCCGTTATCTCCGCTACTGCCACATTGATTGGCTCCTGGCTGACGGAGTGGTCGTCGAGCTCAGAGAGCAGCTCGAAACCACCCCAGTCAGCCCGATCCAGCCTCCACCGTGAAACGCGTGAAGGGCTGCAAGGCCCCCCACGGGAGATGGTGCACACCACGGGGAGGTGATCGCTTCCGTAAGGGTTGTCCTCGACCTCCCATGTAAAGAGTGGAAGGATCGAGGAGGAGCAGATGGTAAGGTCAATGGCAGTGAAAGTGCGGGTTGGGGAGTGAAAGTAAGTACTGACACCGGTGTTCAACAGGGAGAGAGAAGGATCCAGGAGCCACTGCTCCAGGACCCCACCCCTCCCGTTGGTGTCAGCACTGCCCCAAAGTGGACTGTGTCCGTTGAGGTCCCCCATAATGAGGAAGGGGGACGGCAGCTGCGAGACGAGATCATCAAGGTCTTCCTGGAAGACGATGCTCCCAGGGGGAAGATATACAGAGCAGACAGTCAGCGAGAACCCCACGAAGAGACGGATGGCTACCGCCTCTAAGTTGGTGGTGAGGTTTACGACCTGGAATGGAGAATGGTTGCTCACGAGGATGGCGACACCCCCGCGAGCTGGACCATCTCCATCCCGGTCCCGGCGAACCAGTGAAAAGTGCCGGATCGTGGGATCTGTGACCGGCTGCAAGTATGTCTCCTGCAGGCACACACAGATGGGCTGGTGTGCCTGAAGGAGGGCCTTGATGTCGTCTAGATTCCTCTGGAATCCACGACAATTCCATTGTAGGAGTGTGGCCATCTCAGGACTTAGAAGAGTGGGCGGACGACAAATTTCTATTCAGTTTAACCGCCGCGGAGGACGGCTTACTGAATAGGGGGCGGTCGGTATCCATGTCCTCGGAATCGTCCGAGGGGCATGGATCGGTGACCGCCCTTTGAGGAGGAGTGATGATTTTCTTTTTAGGCCCCGGTGGAGGCCCCTTCGGTTTTGAAGGTCTTGCTGTCTGAGGACGGGAAGGAGGAGGCCTTCCGGTGGAGGTGGAAGGCTGACCTGCAGGAATGGAAACCGGGGTTGATGTCGAAGTCGACACCACCCTCGGTCTCGCCTGCGTAAGGAGGTATTTCGCAGCTGGCGAGAAAGACTCAGTAGGTGGTACACTGATGTCTGTCTGCACCGCAACCGAAGTCATTGGAACGATGGGCTTTCCAATGACTGCACTGGCATAGGAAACCTTGCCAGGTGGGGCTGGCGGTGCAGCAAGCTTTCTCGCTTCAACATACGAGATGTTATTCACGACTTTGAGGCGTTGTACCTCCTTTTCCTCTTTCCACTTCGGACAGTCGCGGGAGTACGCCGGATGTTCGCCACTGCAGTTCACACAGCATGCCTTTTCAGCTGTGCAGTCAGGATCGAGATGATCCTTACTGCCACAGCGAGCACAGGTGGGCTTGCCCCTGCATGCTGTGCGGGCATGACCGTATATCTGACACTGAAAACAGCGCAGAGGGTTCGGTATATACGGCCGTACCTCACAATGTAAATAACCTGCCTTGATGGAAGAAGGCAGGCGTGGCGTGTTGAATGTAACAATCAGCACCCTGGTGGGTGTCAATTTCCCATCACGGCGTGTCGAAACCCGGTGGACCGCTGTTACTCCTTGAGGTGTGAGCTCCGAGAGGATTTCCTCCTCAGTGACTTTGAGGAGGCCCCACTCGGTGATCACACCCCGAGAGGAATTCAAAGTTTTATGGGGAGTGACTTCGACAGCCACCCCACCAATTTCTTTGACTTTCAGGAGCAGTTCCGAGTGTTTGGAACAAGCGGTCTCAACTTGTAAGTCGCCAGATCGTAAGCGCTTTACGGATTTCGGTTCTCCCGCAAGACCTTTCAAACCTTTATTCACAAAAAAAGGGGACATGTCCCCAAGCACCTGATCACCCGTGGAGTGGATGATCAGGAACTTTGGGAACGAAGACACAGACAAAGAAGACGACGGCAGAGATAACTTAGACAACGAGGAAGATGGGGGCTCATGTCGAGCCCTCTTGTTGGCGGCGATCGTATTAATTTCTTCACTCTCTCTCATGATTTTTGTTGTGTGGTTCAGTGCCCGCTGTCCCCACCCTCCACGGAGCCCAACAAGGGGACGCCCAGTCGGGCGCCAGGGCTACGCAGGCACTATACCCACACAGACAGTGAGCCAAGCCCTCACAAATAAATATAAGGAAAATAAAAAGAGAAATGTGCAGAACAAAACATTCTACACAAATCAAACAAAGCGTAAAATAATAAAAATTGTGAATGGCCAAACTGGCCTCACAAAGAAAGGATAACTACAAAAGGAAAAGAAGTTGTGAGGAAACTTGTAAACCTGTACCCGGACCGTGGGCAAGGTTACTCACCGCTCTGCACGGTTGACCCTAGCAGGACCTGCCCACCAGCCGATTGCTCCTGGGGGGGCCACCCCAGGAGCTCCCGTTTACCGGAAGCAGAGGCCAAAGCAGTGTATAGCAGAGGCCCCGGAATCCGCTGCCCAGCCCCGCGACGGACAGGCTCCCCAATGGCAAGACGGCCAATGGGGACCACGCCAGTCATGAGCTGAGGAGAGAAGACGGGGACCTCCGAGCAACTACCAGGATCCTCCTTTCCCGGGACACGGGTCTCCGCGCACGGCAAACACGCGGGCGAGCGTTTAGGACCCTGCGAAGGTAACCGAGCCAGCGGGAACCTTCACAGGGTGGTCCCCCTCACCACGTACAGGCGCTCACACCGAGGGGGATTGCTGCAGAGTGGCGAGGGGGAGCAGAAGAAAAAACTTCAAAGAAAAAAAATATTTGATTTCCGTGAATGTTTTTTTTTCCTGGAAGGTTGCGAGGGAGAGATTGCTTAGAGTGTAGCGCATCAGATTCCTAATTTGATGTTCCCAGGTTCGAGTCCCCCCTGTGCCTCAGTTGAGATTGTCGGTTGACTTCCCCTGTGCCCTAGAACAGGGTTTTTCAAACTAGGCTCCGATAGGGCTGGGATGGCTCAGTCGGTAGCACGCCAGGATCGTAATTTGTAGTTCTCAGGTTCGACTCCCAGCTGGGTCAGCGTTGAGATTTATCTCCGCAAAATTCCCCGCCCTGCCCACGGTCAGCAGGGGACACCGATGGGCTTGAAAAGGCCGCCGTCCGTCGGATAGGAAGTTAAGCCATGGTCCCGTGTGCGGGAGAGCCATACCCTGTGCACGTTAAAGAACACGCTGGATGGCCTTGATGGGAGGCTACCATCTGTCTCCCAACAGCTGTTCCAGTGGGTCCCCTCCCCCAACCTTCTCTGAGCCTTCGGGGTCCTTGTGACCTGGCCATTTAGCCCATTGTGTGCAAAAAAGTGCCGCTTAGAGGTAAAACAACCCTCTTAATTCTGAATTAAGCTGCGAGCCGCCGGAGCATGCTTCCAATGAGCTTATCCTACTGAACTTACGGAAAAGGATCTAGACGTCTTGTCTAGAGCCTAACCTTTGGGTTACCACTTGGGTAATGTGCTAACCTCTGAGTCACTGAGAAGCCTCTGTATATGGAGAGTGATTTCAGTTTGAAATATTTATCTTGTTTCTTGTTTTTATCTCTTCATCATCTTGATGAGTGCTTCTGTTCGTCACTGAAAACGAATCATCTTTTCATTTCAGGATCCAGAAAGAATGGCCGAGCTAAAAAAGATCGCCGCCCTCTCCGAAGACCCTCCATCGAATGGCCACGTGAACACGGTGTTCTATCAGCTCCACTCCGCTGAGGAGCCAGATGCGATAGAGATTAAGTCGGAAAAGAAGCAGACAGAGAAAGAACTGGAAACTGAGCAGGAACCCGCCAGCGGCGCTTGCAGTAAACAGCCGAGACTGAAACTGATCAAAAACGTGCTTGTGGTCAGTTTCGGCTTTCTCCTCCTTTTCACCGCTTTCCAGTCTTTGTCGAACCTCCAGAGCAGCGTGAACAGCGACAGCGGTCTCGGCACCACTTCTCTGAGCGTCATCTACGCCGCTCTTGTGATATCTTGCATGTTCGTACCGACGTACATGATCCGCAAACTGGGGCTCAAGTACACCCTTATCGTGTCCATGCTGCTCTACAGCACTTACTTCCTGGCCAACTTCTGGGCAGAGTGGTACACCCTCATTCCTACCTCTGTGCTCCTGGGTTTCGGAGGAGCACCTCTGTGGACATCGAAGTGTGCATATCTGACCGAGAGCGCC
The DNA here is from genome assembly GCA_038380435.1 of Ryuthela nishihirai. Classification (NCBI taxonomy): domain Eukaryota; kingdom Metazoa; phylum Arthropoda; class Arachnida; order Araneae; family Heptathelidae; genus Ryuthela; species Ryuthela nishihirai. The sequence goes on from JAWZYU010000027.1 coordinate 55,617,548, forward strand.
GGTCGCTACGCAGCTCTAACAGAGAGTTCCACTGAGACTTGGGTGGTACGCTTCTTTGGACTCTTCTTCATGGTGTTTCAGTCAGGCCAAATCTGGGGCAATCTCATCTCGTACTATGTGTTAGCTCCAGGAGGTGTAACAGAGAATAATATGACTAGTGGCGCGAAGTGTGGAGCAGATTTCTGCGCCGCGGAAGTGATCGCAGTGAACAACAGTAATCTCGAGAGGCCAGCAGATGAAAAAGTGACTTTGCTATGCGTTATTTACTTGGCTTGCTCTTTGGCAGCAGCTGCGTTCATTTTTTTGTTTCTGGATCCTTTGGAAAGGAACAACGCAGACGAGAAGGAAAACCAGAGGCCACCTTACAAACTGTTGGTGGAGACATTCAGGCACATGAAGCGTACAGAGCAGATTCTGTTGATTCCTCTGACAATTTTTAGTGGCTTGGAGCAAGCCTTTATCATTGGGGATTTCACACAGGTAGGTGGCACAAGTTAAACCCAATTCGTTTTATTCCCTTTCGTTAAAAAGATGGTGGTCAATTGGCTTGATTTTAAGGAAAAAAAACAGGGTCGTTGACTACCACATATTTTTAAATATTTTGTCTTTCATTGTGTGTAAGCGTTAATTATGTGTGTAGTGTTAATAGCAACTGAGTTGGGTTTGGCTATTTTACCTCTGAGCTGCACGTTTTTGCACATAGTGGGCTAAATGGACAGGACACAAATACCCCGAGGGATCAGAGAAGGTTGTGAGGAGGGATATGCAGAAATAACACTGTGTAGCTGTTGGGAGACAGATGGTAGCCTCCCGTCAAGAACGCACCAGGCTCGTAATCTGTAATTCCCAGGTTCGAGTCCCAGCTGGGTCAGCGTTGAGATTTATCTCCGCAAAATTCCCCGCCCTGCCCACGGTCAGTAGGGGACACCGATGGGCTTAGAAAGGCCTCCGTCAGTCGGATGGGACGTTAAGCCGTGGCTCCGTGTGTGGGAGAGCCATACCCTGTGCACGTTAAAGAACACGCTGGATGGCCTTGACGGGAGACTACCATCTGTCTCCCAACAGCTGTTCCAGTGGGTCCTCTCCCCCAACCTTCTCTGAGCCTTCGGGGTCCATGTGACTTGGCCATTTAGCCCATGGTGTGCAAAAAAGTGCCGCTCAGAGGTAAAACAACCCAACCCAACCTCCCGTCAAGTCTATCCAGTGTGTTCTTTAGAGTGCATAGGGTATGGCTCTCCCGCACATGGGGCCAAGGCTTAACATCAATCTGACGGACGGTGGCCTTTCCAAGCTCATTGGTGTCCCCATCTGACCGAGGGCAGAGCGAGATTTTGGGGGAATAAATCTCAATGCTGGCCCAGGCGGGACTCGAACCTGGGAACTGCAGATTACGAGCCTGGCTGGGAATTGGGAGACTATGAGACTGCGCAGTTGAAACTTCGACAGTTCTCATAAGCCATTGTCTGGATTAAAATTCATTAACCTATGATCGATGAGAACTGTCGAAGTGTGATCTGCGCAGTCTCATATTCCAACGAGAATCATTTCTCTACATGAAATATTTGGGGCGGGGGTGGCTCAGTCGTTAGCGCGCCAGGCTCGCAATCTGTAGTTCCCAGGTTCGAGTCCCAGTTGGGTCAGCGTTGAGATTTATCTCCGCAAAATTCCCCGCCCTGCCCACGGTCAGTAGAGGACACCGATGGGCTTCGAAAGGCTGCCGTCCGTCGGATGGGACGTCAAGCCGTGGCCCGTGTGCGGGAGAGCCATACCCTGTGCACGTTAAAGAACACGCTGGATGCCCTTGACGAGAGGCTACCATCTGTCTCCCAACAGCTGTTCCAGTGGGTCCCCTCCCCCAACCTTCTCTGAGCCTTCGGGGTCCATGTGACCTGGCCATTTAGCCCATGGTGTGCAAAAAAGAGCCGCTCAGAGGTAAAACAACCCAACATGAAATATTAACCCGTTTCCAATCGAGAATTTAGTACGGATCGGAAACTTAAGCAGGTGAGGGCAAAGTTGTATTACCTATATGTAACACTTATTTGTGCACCCAGTGGGTTAAATGACCAGGTCACAGGGACCCCAGGGGCTCAGAGACCAAGAGACCCACCGGACATCTGTTAGGACAACGATTCTCATCCGCTGTGCCGCGATCATTTGTGAAGTTTATCGCAACTAACGTCTCAACCTGTTTGCTACAGGTATATTATTTTAATTATTTATCTTTCCATTTTTTCCCCACAATTTGTTTCTAATAATAATTAAAGAATCAGAGTTTGTGAATGATTTACTTTTTTTTTTAAATTAAAGTGGATTTAAGGTGATCTCTATAATAAAGCCACTCTCAAAAGCTTCATTTGCATATTAGTTCCTTTGATGCATCGGTTACGTGAAAATCTGATTCCGCCTGCGAGAGTGTGTTACGCATGTGAACGTCATTCGTCACTTGTGTCGCGGCGCAAAAAAAAGGTTTAGTGTTGGGTTTGGCTTGTTTTACCTCTGAACGGCACTTTTTTGCACACCATGGGCTAAATGGCCAGGCCACAAGGACCCCGAAGGCTCAGAGAAGGTTGGGGTAGGGGACCCACTGGAACAGCTGTTGGGAGACAGATGGTAGCCTCCCGTCAAGGCCATCCAGCGTGTTCTTTAACGTTGGGTTGTTTTACCTCTGAGCGGCACTTTTTTGCACACCATGGGCTAAATGGCCAGGCCACAAGGACCCCGAAGGCTCAGAGAAGGTTGGGGTAGGGGACCCACTGGAACAGCTGTTGGGAGACAGATGGTAGCCTCCCGTCAAGGCCATCCAGCGTGTTCTTTAACGTTGGGTTGTTTTACCTCTGAGCGGCACTTTTTTGCACACCATGGGCTAAATGGCCAGGCCACAAGGACCCCGAAGGCTCAGAGAAGGTTGGGGTAGGGGACCCACTGGAACAGCTGTTGGGAGACAGATGGTAGCCTCCCGTCAAGGCCATCCAGCGTGTTCTTTAACGTTGGGTTGTTTTACCTCTGAGCGGCACTTTTTTGCACACCATGGGCTAAATGGCCAGGCCACAAGGACCCCGAAGGTTCAGAGAAGGTTGGGGTAGGGGACCCACTGGAACAGCTGTTGGGAGACAGATGGTAGCCTCCCGTCAAGGCCATCCAGCGTGTTCTTTAACGTTGGGTTGTTTTACCTCTGAGCGGCACTTTTTTGCACACCATGGGCTAAATGGCCAGGGTACAAGGACCCCGAAGGCTCAGAGAAGGTTGGAGTAGGGGACCCACTGGAACAGCTGTTGGGAGACAGATGGTATCCTCCCGTCAAGGCCATCCAGCGTGTTCTATAACGTGCACAGGGTATGGCTCTCCCGCACACGGGGCCACGGCTTAACGTCCCATTCGACGGACGGCGGCCTTTTCAAGCCCATCGGTGTCCCCTACTGACCGTGGGCAGGGCGGGGAAATTTTGCGGAGATAAACCTCAACGAAAGATTTAGGAGACAGATGGAAGCCTTTGGTGAAAGTCACCCAGAGTGTTCCTTAGAGGACATGAAGTGTTAACATTCTTCAGTCTCTCGACTGGACCTCTTTGTAAAGCAGGATAAAGGATCTTGCTGTCATCAGGTCCACACGCAAATTTTCAGGAGAGGGTGCTGTAGGTGACAGTGAGTTTGGGGCCAAACACAGTGAAGTGCCAGGAACCCTACAGTGGCGAAGGCAGATGGCCGCAGGCCGCCTTAAAAAAAGTGCAAAATGTGGAGGAAAAGCGACATTCAGTGGCCAGGCGTGGTAAATAATGGGAATTGGACATTGGAGGTACTGTAGTGTCGATAAAAATTTTTTTATATCTAAGTGTGGTGTGCAGAAGTGGTCAAAGTTGGAGAAAAAAGTAGCCTAAACTTAAAAAGCTCCCCTCTTGGGGGGGGAGGAGGGTGAACAAAAAGGGGAGGGGCAGGAAGGGGGATGGAATAATTAAAAAAGGGGGTTGCTATGTAGAAATCCCTTGAGGGGGGAACAAGAAAATAATTTTTTCTTCTTAAATCCCCCCCACCCTTCAAGAGAAATCATTCAAGGTGGGTGAAAATTGGTAGGGGCAAGGTAGTGGGGTAGGGTATCTTCAAATTGAAAATCTAAGAGATGGAAGGAAAATTGTGGTGGTTTATTAGAGGACAGGAGGATACGATTTAATGTCTCATCCGACAAATGGCGAGCTTTCCAACCCATCTGCGTTCTCTTTCCTATCATGGGCAGTGGTCGCAGAGAAAAATCTCAACTTGAGGACAGTTAGGACTCGAACCGGGGAACATCAGATTACAAGTCTGGCACCCGCAGGTGACGGACGTGTAATAGATTATGTATAAAATAAAAGAACAATATAATCAATTATTTATGCATTTTAATATTCTGAACTTTAAATATTCGATGTACCTAAATGTGGAAAGAAAAATATGAACATCATTATTCAGGGGGGGGGGGGGCTTAGGATGCTAAAGCACTCCTCTTAAAATCTTTGAAAGCTCTAAATTAGAAAATGATAAAACTCTTTCCAGGCGCGGTTCAAGGGTTTGGGAAAAACGCCTTGTTAACTAAAATTAAGTAAAAAGGGTTGGGTTGTTTTACCTCTGAGCGGCACTTTTTTGCACACCATGAGCTAAATGGCCAGGTCACATGGACCCCGAAGGCTCAAAGAAGGTTAGGGGAGGGGACCTACTGGAACAGATGTTGGGAGACAGATGGTAGCCTCCCGTCAAGGCCATCCAGCGTGTTCTTTAACGCGCACAGGGTATGGCTCTCCCACACACGGGTCCACGGCTTAACGTCCCATCCGACGGACGGCTGCATTTCCAAGCCCATCGGTGTCCCCTACTGACCGTGGGCAGGGCGGGGAATTTTGCGGAGATAAATCTCAACGCTGACGCAGCTGGGACTCGAACCTGGGAACTACAGATTACGAGCCTGGCGCGCTACCGACTGAGCCACCCCCGCCCCTAAGTAAAAAGACACCAAAGCAATTGCAGATTGTCAGGATATGAGAAATGGACACGGCCTTCCTCTTACTTTCAATTCGCAACCGCTAAAGAATAAACATGAAGTAAGATACTAATTCGCAAGGGATGAAATTGTAAGATTTTAGTTTTCTGAGCCACCAACACAGAAAAAGTTTTTTTTAACAAGGCAAACCACCTTTTGTGGTTAAAAGATTTGAACAAGTTTCTTCTACACAAACTGTTTCGAATGCATATATACAAAATAATATCCTCCCCTAGACAATGCAATTATATATATATAATTAATCGCATAAATATATATCTGAACATTTTCAATAGACTAAGAATTTTCTTACCTCCTATATCGAAATAATTTTACCTAAAATATGCTCCAGTGCTTCACTGATAATTTCATTTCAAACGAAGTAATTGAAACATTTTTTAACGAAAACGGAACTGTTTTTTGTTTGTTTTAAAAGATAAATGAAAAATACATTTTTTATATAGGCTCTAATAAAATATTACCATTTACATTTCCCTAATCATCCATTTATTCCAATTTCCACTGTTAGAGAGTGACTGAAAGCATTTATGGTATTTCTTATTTCGCAAAACTTTTCAGCAAAGATTATAGCATCGTGTTTTGTTTTTTCATTTAAAGTGAAGATGGGACCTTTTTTATCTCCAGTATGGGATAGAATGAAAAGAAACAATATTCTGTCACTGACTGAAAATTTAAAGTTCGTTGTATTACAGTCGCTGAAAAAAGTATCCGAACACTATGGTTGATTACAGAATTCAGAAAAAATATCCGGCAACGATGTTTTTAGAAATTAGTGATCTGGCAACCTTCGTGTCACGTGACACGAAGGAAGGATTTTTTTTCGGAATTCTGTAATCAACCATAGTGTTCGGATACTTTTTTGAGCGACTGTACCAGTTTTTTCTCAACGACAAAGCAGAAAGCAATGATTTCGTAAATAGAGAAAAATATTTAAAAGTAATGATCATCATCACCACGATTAAATTGGCATGGCAAACTTTATTCAAGTGAGGAATAATATGAAATATCATTTATTATTATATATTATATGTTATATCAAAGCATCTAATAATTTAATATTAGTTAATAATTAATATATTTCTAAATAATTATAGAATATAATAGAAGGTTATTATTAAAATAACTGTTAATATACCAAAAAAATATTACTTTAATTACCTGTCTGCAAAATCGCAGTTATCAGCAAAAAGGCAAAAATTTTCATCATTTAATTTCAGTTTTATAAATTTGATAAATGAAGATTCATTGCAAACAAATTGTTCTCATGATCCCACACGTAAATATAACCAATAAATATACGTTCTCATGACTGTAGTCCGAAGTATTCCAACATTTATCGCTGTTGGATATGAACGATAACTTTTAAAGGAGTCTACAAGTTGATGAAATCTGCACTTCAAACTGTTAAATCTGTTGGTGTTGCATCTCTTGCAGCTGAGTTATGATAAATACAAAAAGCGAGAAGCTATCCCTACATTGTGCAGATTTTTTCCGTGAAAGACTCTTTGCTTCATCCCAACATATAAGAGTTATATCGACTGAAACATTAGCTAGGTATAGAGTTGATAAGCTTACCACTAAATCAGTTAAGCGTATCAGTTTGAAACCTGAGAGTCTATCTGGGTTTCGAGATGATGACTCTTTCAAAGGAAGTGTAAAGGGCAAAAGATTAGGATGATTTTTTTTTTCATTAATATCTTAATATTTCTCATGTTTGAAATGGTTTTAATGAATTAACGGTTTCCATATTCGCAAAACAGGAATACGAAGGTGAACTGAAATCGGTATCTTGCTCGTCAATAATGAATCATGATATTATACAGATATGAAATAATATTGCATGTTTTATTATCAGAATACTGTTGGCAACACTGTTTGGGTTGGGTTGTTTTACCTCTGAGCGGCACTTTTTTGCACACCATGAGCTAAATGGCCAGGTCACATGGACCCCGAAGGCTCAGAGAAGGTTGGGGGAGGGGACCCACTGGAACAGCTGTTGGGACACAGGTGGTAGCCTCCCGTCAAGGCCATCCAGTGTGTTCTTTAACGTGCACAGGGTATGGCTCTCCCGCACACGGGGCCACGGCTTAACGTCCCATCCGACGGACGGTGGCCTTTCCAAGCCCATCGGTGTCCCCTACTGACCGTGGGCAGGGCGGGGAAAAATCTCAACGCTGACCCAGCTGGGACTCGAACCTGGGAACTACAGATTACGAGCCTGGCGCGCTACTGACTGAGCCACCCCCGCCCAACACTGTTTGGTAGGTGAGAGAAGGGTTGTAATCTTCAAGTTCGCAGGTTTTTCGTTTATTTAATAAATATAATGTTTAGTTATATCATCTCTGAGAGTCTCTTTTTTGGACACAAGGGGTTAAATGACCGCGTCACAAGGACCCTAAAGGCTCAGAGAACGTTGTGGAGGAGGGAAGGGGACTCACTGGAAAGCTGTTGGGAAATAGATGGTCGCCTCCCATCAAGGCCATTCAGCGTGTTCTTTGACGTGCAAGAGGGTATGGCTCTCCTGCATACGGAGCCGCGGCTTAACGTCACATCTGAAGAACGACGGCATTTCCAAGCCGATCAGCGTTTCCTTTCTCGCCAAGGGCAGGTTGAGTGTTAGAAAGGATAAATCTCAATGCAGGAGCAGTTAGGACTCGAACTTGGGAACTGCAGATTACGAGACTGATGCGCTACCAACTGAGCACCCCTCTTCTTTCAACTAGGTAAAATATAACGAAATAAATACGTTAGTTTCAATACCTTTCACCATATACAAAGATTAAGTAATACGAACACAGAAGTGTAGAGCATTCCCCCCTCCTCCCCTCTAAAAGATGTTTTTTTTAAGAAAGATTCGTCTTGTTGACCAAGTTTCCAAATATTTATTTTGAAAGAGAGATTTATAATTGAAAATAAACCAAATGTCATCTGCAACTCAAAAGGATAATTTCACCATTTCAGTGTTAAATCATCTCTGGACCAATTGGAAAAAGAAATTTTATCACCGCATATTTATTTACGTTCAGAATGGTTGCGAACCCAAAAAAACAAGAATCTCTTTATCACTAAAATACTTGGCGGGGGGTGGCTCAGTCGGTAGCGCGCCAGGCTCATAATCTGTAGTTCCCAGGTTCGAGTCCCAGCTAGGTCAGCGTTGATATTTATCTCCGCAAAATTCCCGCCCTGCCCACGGTCAGTAGGGGACACCGATGGGCTTGGAAAGGCCTCCGTCCGTCGGATGGGACGTTAAACCGTGGCCCCGTGTGCGGAAGAGCCATACCCTGTGCACGTTAAAGAACACGCTGGATGGCCTTGGCGGGAGGCTACCATTTGTCTCCCAACAGCTGTTCCAGTGGGTCCCCTCCCCCAACCTTCTCTGAGCCTTCGGGGTTTATGTGACCTGGCCATTTAGCCCATGGTGTGCAAAAAAGTGCCGCTCAGAGGTAAAACAACCCAACCCACTAAAATACAGTGAAAACAAACCTTGATATTGATTAATTCATTTTTACATAAATATCTTTCTTTCAAATGCGTTCGTAAGGTTGATAAGATATTTTAACAAACATCCCAATTTTCGTTTCCTCTGCAGGCCTTCGTCAGTTGCTCCTGGGGGATCCACAACGTCGGCTACGTGATGATCTGCTTTGGGCTGGCAGACGCTTTGGGCTCTGTGTCATTTGGTCCTCTCATCAAACATGTTGGCAGAGCGTCGATCTTCATCGGCGGAGCAGGGGTCAACGTCGCCATGATTATTCTCATGTACTGCTGGGAACCCACTCCCAACACGCCCGTTCTCTTCTTCCTCATCTCCGGATTATGGGGATTGGGAGACGCTGTGTGGCAGACGCAGATCAACTGTAAGTAACACCTACGCCTAAATTATTCCTTTTTGAGTATTTATCAACTATCGAGATTCTTCACTGAGAGCTCTGAAGCATCCAACTCTCTAATTGTTTAGCCGATATATCTGTTACCGCTAAAGTGCAGAAATCAGTTATTCTACAGATTATCTAGGTATTGTGCAGATTAACTAGGGTGATCCGTTAACGTGCGGAAAATTGTTTCATTTCTCAAATTTTCTAGGTAATCTGAAAATTACCTGGATAATCTGCACATTACCTACTAGGCACTCGTTAAAGTGAAAATAAGATCTTTGCTGGAACAACAGGAACGTTTCTGTACGCTTAAATTAACATAATGTTATTTATCTAGTGTCCGAGAGTAGAGTTGAAACCAGGGTCATCCCTCTGTCAACATGAATCAGTCGTCCGAATTATAAAAAACGCCCCCAAAATGAGCAGGCCAAGTGAGAACGAATCATTTTAGTGATTCGTTATCAAGAATGAATCACTTTACCGATTCGTTCTCACTTGGCCTCCGCTCATCCGGGGCGTTTTTCATAATGCGGACGAGTGAATCACGTGACACGAAGATTCATATTCAAGAGATTCACCACTATGAGAGAAACAAACTTTTGAACTTTAACGATACGGAAGCCGTTAATGTGCACATTACCTAGGTAAAATGCGGAAAACTCTTGATTCCGCACGTTAACGGAGCAAATCAGTTAATCTGCAGATTAGCTAGGTAATGTGCCCATTAACGGCTTTCGAGCTTTAGCGGTAACATATATACTGACCTATCTAAATATTAAGATAATTTCCATGTTATATAAATGAAAATCTAACTTCGAAGCTCTATAATTTCTAAAATATGCATTTAATAGAAAAATGTGATTGAATATAAATTGAAGATCATAATCGAATCTATTTAAATCAGTTTTCAACAATATTAGTTCAGTATTTAAAGAGTTAAAGAAGCTGGAAACTTGAATTATCTTTTTTATAAGAATCATTCCAAATTGTTTTTTAAAATGTATATTTATTTCAATAAATGGTTTGGAACAATGCTTATTATTTAAGTTTCAATTAATCTCCGAGGTAAATTCTTATCACGCAGTACTGTTGTGAAATATTCGTTTCCATTTCTCTTTAAGCACTGAAAGAATATTGTTGAAAATCGAGATTTAAATAGATTTGATTATGATCTTTAATTCATCTTCAGTCACATGTTTCCATTAAATGCATATTTTAAAAGTTATAGAGCTTCAAAGTTAGATTCCCATTTGACATAATACAGAAATTTTCTAATATTTTGGAAGAGCACTGTATATCCCTTTGTAAGCTTTCCTAAATGTATTAGTGAAACTTGTTAACAGTAGTGTCATCGTAATTTATTAACAACCAGAGTTTTTCAACCGTAATTTTTATTTCACTATTGCTTTTATTACGCATCGATACGAATCGGTTTTAGGGCAATCATCTTTTTAGGGTTGTTGTTGGGTTGTTTTACCTCTGAGCGGCACTTTTTTGCACACCATGGGCTAAATGGCCAGGTCACATGAACCCCGAAGGCTCAGAGAAGGTTGGGGCAGGGGACCCACTGGAACAGCTGTTGGGAGACAGATGGTAGCCTCCCGTCAAGGCCATCCAGCGTGTTCTTTAACGTGCACAGAGTATGGCTCTAAGTCACACACGGTGCCACGGCTTAACGCCCCATCCGACGGACGGCGGCCTTTCCAAGCCCATCGGTGTCCCCTACTGACCGTGGGCAGGGCGGGGAATTTTGCGGAGATAAATCTCAACGCTGACCCAGCTGGGACTCGAACCTGAGAACTACAGATTACGAGCCTGGCGCGCTACCGACTGAGCCACCCCCGCCCCCATCTTTTTAGGAGTCAGTGAAACATGAAAACGATTCTCTTCGTGTTCTTATATTTGCTCCATTATCATTGAGTTTTTTTTATCACAAAGTTATTTTTCTATTTTTCTAGCAACTGATTCGGCGATTACTAATAATTTTAAGGATCAGTTCCACCGAATCGGTGAGAACCAATTGGATGACACTGCTCCTAAGAATCGAAAGGTTTAAATTGCACCGACTGACTCTTATTGTAAATCGTTATTGCTACGATTAAGTTTTCCCTAAAAGTGAATCGATATGCAATGTTAACGAATCAATAAAAATAGTTAACCTCTGGTAAAGATTATCCCTTAGAATCCTATTAACCCATATAAACATTTTCCGTCAAAGTAATTGTTTTAACTTGTTTTAATTAGTTTCCTTATGAATGAAATTTTTAGGATTAAGGTAAAACCGAAAAGTTACAACAAATCCACCAACACTGGAGAAAGAAACATCTTCCAAGACTGTTTAGTTTTTAGGTTGTTTAACCCATGGAGGAAGTCCACGGCCATCTTAACGCACGGGCACACTGGTTCCCACGATTCTAAATTTGGCAAAAGTTTGTATTGATTAATACTCGCTTTACAGCAAGTTTTTTTATGTTTAAACATTGATTTTGTTAAAAATACCAATAAATCTAAAGGCTCAATTTTATTGACCGTTTGCATTTTTATTCCCATAGGTGGGTGGTTGGGGGGCTCCAGTGCATTGCTTTGCCCAGGGGCCTTACAATACTGTTAAGACGGCACTGCCACTGGTTGAGCGCTGTTTGGTTACAAAGGCATTGCTCGCATCATAAACCATGGTTAATATCGTGAGTTGTGTGCTGGTCCCCATTTAGAATTATCATCAAAAGCAAAGCAACTCATGTTGTATCTACTTCTGGTCCCCGTTTTGAATTCTCATCAAAAGCAAAGCAACTCATGTTGTATCTACTTCTGGTCCCCGTTTTGAATTCTCATCAAAAGCAAAGCAACTCATGTTGTATCTACTTCTGGTCCCCGTTTTGAATTCTCATCAAAAGCAAAGCAACTCATGTTGTATCTACTTCTGGTCCCCGTTTTGAATTCTCATCAAAAGCAAAGCAACTCATGTTGTATCTACTTCTGGTCCCCGTTTTGAATTATCATCAAAAGCAAAGCAACTCATGTTGTATCTACTTCTGGTCCCCGTTTTGAATTCTCATCAAAAGCAAAGCAACTCATGTTGTATCTACTTCTGGTCCCCGTTTTGAATTCTCATCAAAAGCAAAGCAACTCATGTTGTATCTACTTCTGGTCCCCGTTTTGAATTATCATCAAAAGCAAAGCAACTCATGTTGTATCTACTTCTGGTCCCCGTTTTGAATTATCATCAAAAGCAAAGCAACTCATGTTGTATCTACTTCTGGTCCCCGTTTTGAATTATCATCAAAAGCAAAGCAACTCATGTTGTATTTACTTCTGGTCCCCGTTTTGAATTCTCATCAAAAGCAAAGCAACTCATGTTGTATCTACTTCTGGTCCCCGTTTTGAATTCTCATCAAAAGCAAAGCAACTCATGTTGTATCTACTTCTGGTCCCCGTTTTGAATTATCATCAAAAGCAAAGCAACTCATGTTGTATCTACTTCTGGTCCCCGTTTTGAATTCTCATCAAAAGCAAAGCAACTCATGTTGTATCTACTTCTGGTCCCCGTTTTGAATTATCATCAAAAGCAAAGCAACTCATGTTGTATCTACTTCTGGTCCCCTTTTTGAATTATCATCAAAAGCAAAGCAACTCATGTTGTATCTACTTCTGGTCCCCGTTTTGAATTATCATCAAAAGCAAAGCAACTCATGTTGTATCTACTTCTGGTCCCCGTTTTGAATTCTCATCAAAAGCAAAGCAACTCATGTTGTATCTACTTCTGGTCCCCGTTTTGAATTCTCATCAAAAGCAAAGCAACTCATGTTGTATCTACTTCTGGTCCCCGTTTTGAATTATCATCAAAAGCAAAGCAACTCATGTTGTATCTACTTCTGGTCCCCGTTTTGAATTATCATCAAAAGCAAAGCAACTCATGTTGTATCTACTTCTGGTCCCCGTTTTGAATTATCATCAAAAGCAAAGCAACTCATGTTGTATCTACTTCTGGTCCCCGTTTTGAATTCTCATCAAAAGCAAAGCAACTCATGTTGTATCTACTTCTGGTCCCCGTTTTGAATTATCATCAAAAGCAAAGCAACTCATGTTGTATCTACTTCTGGTCCCCGTTTTGAATTATCATCAAAAGCAAAGCAACTCATGTTGTATCTACTTCTGGTCCCCGTTTTGAATTATCATCAAAAGCAAAGCAACTCATGTTGTATCTACTTCTGGTCCCCGTTTTGAATTCTCATCAAAAGCAAAGCAACTCATGTTGTATCTACTTCTGGTCCCCGTTTTGAATTCTCATCAAAAGCAAAGCAACTCATGTTGTATCTACTTCTGGTCCCCGTTTTGAATTATCATCAAAAGCAAAGCAACTCATGTTGTATCTACTTCTGGTCCCCGTTTTGAATTCTCATCAAAAGCAAAGCAACTCATGTTGTATCTACTTCTGGTCCCCGTTTTGAATTCTCATCAAAAGCAAAGCAACTCATGTTGTATCTACTTCTGGTCCCCGTTTTGAATTCTCATCAAAAGCAAAGCAACTCATGTTGTATCTACTTCTGGTCCCCGTTTTGAATTCTCATCAAAAGCAAAGCAACTCATGTTGTATCTACTTCTGGTCCCCGTTTTGAATTATCATCAAAAGCAAAGCAACTCATGTTGTATCTACTTCTGGTCCCCGTTTTGAATTATCATCAAAAGCAAAGCAACTCATGTTGTATCTACTTCTGGTCCCCGTTTTGAATTATCATCAAAAGCAAAGCAACTCATGTTGTATCTACTTCTGGTCCCCGTTTTGAATTCTCATCAAAAGCAAAGCAACTCATGTTGTATCTACTTCTGGTCCCCGTTTTGAATTATCATCAAAAGCAAAGCAACTCATGTTGTATCTACTTCTGGTCCCCGTTTTGAATTATCATCAAAAGCAAAGCAACTCATGTTGTATCTACTTCTGGTCCCCGTTTAGAATTATCATCAAAAGCAAAGCAACTCATGTTGTATCTACTTCTGGTCCCCGTTTTGAATTATCATCAAAAGCAAAGCAACTCATGTTGTATCTACTTCTGGTCCCCGTTTTGAATTCTCATCAAAAGCAAAGCAACTCATGTTGTATCTACTTCTGGTCCCCGTTTTGAATTATCATCAAAAGCAAAGCAACTCATGTTGTATCTACTTCTGGTCCCCGTTTTGAATTATCATCAAAAGCAAAGCAACTCATGTTGTATCTACTTCTGGTCCCCGTTTTGAATTATCATCAAAAGCAAAGCAACTCATGTTGTATCTACTTCTGGTCCCCGTTTTGAATTATCATCAAAAGCAAAGCAACTCATGTTGTATCTACTTCTGGTCCCCGTTTTGAATTATCATCAAAAGCAAAGCAACTCATGTTGTATCTACTTCTGGTCCCCGTTTTGAATTATCATCAAAAGCAAAGCAACTCATGTTGTATCTACTTCTGGTCCCCGTTTTGAATTATCATCAAAAGCAAAGCAACTCATGTTGTATCTACTTCTGGTCCCCGTTTTGAATTATCATCAAAAGCAAAGCAACCCATGTTGTATCTACTTCTGGTCCCCGTTTTGAATTATCATCAAAAGCAAAGCAACCCATGTTGTATCTACTTCTGGTCCCCGTTTTGAATTATCATCAAAAGCAAAGCAACCCATGTTGTATCTACTTCTGGTCCCCGTTTTGAATTCTCATCAAAAGCAAAGCAACTCATGTTGTATCTACTTCTGGTCCCCGTTTTGAATTATCATCAAAAGCAAAGCAACTCATGTTGTATCTACTTCTGGTCCCCGTTTTGAATTCTCATCAAAAGCAAAGCAACTCATGTTGTATCTACTTCTGGTCCCCGTTTTGAATTATCATCAAAAGCAAAGCAACTCATGTTGTATCTACTTCTGGTCCCCGTTTTGAATTCTCATCAAAAGCAAAGCAACTCATGTTGTATCTACTTCTGGTCCCCGTTTTGAATTCTCATCAAAAGCAAAGCAACTCATGTTGTATCTACTTCTGGTCCCCGTTTTGAATTATCATCAAAAGCAAAGCAACTCATGTTGTATCTACTTCTGGTCCCCGTTTTGAATTATCATCAAAAGCAAAGCAACCCATGTTGTATCTACTTCTGGTCCCCGACCTATTTTACCCCCAATGACCGCCCCATGAAGTCTAACTCTTTCTGTGAACCCCTGTAAAGTCTAGATTATTCTACGGAGCCTCTTCCCATCATTACCTGATGCATTTTATATTGCCTGATGATTTTTTTAAACCTATATTTCTCATCTGTATTACATCCATTAGCGAAAATATTTTCAATACGGTACTTAAATATCATTCTTAACAAACTTCAATTGAAATCTTCACTAAATGGTTCAGAGAATCATCATTTCAAGGTTGCTGCTTTAGACCATACACGACACCGGCACCGGTTTTAAATTCCCCGGGGGGGGGGGAGGAGCTCACATACAATAACAGGATACCAGACGTATTAAGTCTGCTAGATATATAATAGAAATTTTTCAGGGGGGGCGAGCCCCTCAGCCCTCCCATACATAGCGCCAATGACCAACACAGTCCGTTCGGATTAAGATGAGTCATACATTGTCTACTAGTGCAAATTGCGATTTAGAGTTCCTATTTAATCCACGAATAATGCTGAAATAGAATTCTACTTTCGCCGTTTAAGCACGACTGAAGAGTCCCAGCTGGGTCAGCGTTGAGATTTATCTCCGCAAAACTTCGCGCCCTGCCCACGGTCAGTAGGGGACACCGATGGGCTTGGAAAGGCCGCCGTCCGTCGGATGGGACGTAAAGCCGTGGCCCCGTGTGCGGGAGAGCCATACTCTGTGCACGTTAAAGAACACGCTGGATGGCCTTGACGGGAGGCTACCATCTGTCTCCCAACAGCTGTTCCAGTGGGTCCCCTCCCCCAACCTTCTCTGAGCTTTCGGGGTCCTTGTGACCTGGCCATTTAACCCATTGTGTGTAAAAAAAAGTGCTGCTCCGAGGTAAAAAACAACCAACCAGCCTAAGCATTAAAAATATTAGTGCATTTTTTATTAGTTTCGTTATTGAATATCAGCTCTCTGTGAAAGCACGTCAGTGTGAAAAATAAAGATCTGGATGATATTTATTTTATAATATATATACGCTGAGTGATCATTGAATTATGGCCAACCCATGTTATATCAATCGGACGCTAACTTCGAGGTTCTATCAATTTTAAAACAATAGTTTTATGGGAAAATGAAATGTGACAAAGCCAAATCAAAGATTTCCATCTATTCTGTCTGAATATCGATTTTCAAGAATATTCCTTCGGTATTTAAAAAGTTATGGAAGTTAGAAATTTTGACAACAGCAGTGCTAGACAGAAAGAATTTACCAATGAAGTTAACTGAAGCAAGAAATATTTCAAATCGTTTCACAAACAATTGCATATTTTAAAAATATGTGTAGAAGATTCTTTCATTATTCGTTTAATTGTTTGATAGGTTGGGTTGTTTTACCTCTGAGTGGCACTTTTTTACACACCATGGGCTAAATGGCCAGGTCACATGGACCCCGAAGACTCAGAGAAGGTTGGGGGAGGGGACCCACTGGAACAGCTGTTGGGAGACAGATGGTATCCTCCCGTCAAGGCCATCCAGCGTGTTCTTTAACGTTGGGTTGTTTTACCTCTGAGTGGCACTTTTTTGCACACCATGGGCTAAATGGCCAGGTCACATGGACCCCGAAGACTCAGAGAAGGTTGGGGGAGGGGACCCACTGGAACAGCTGTTGGGAGACAGATGGTAGCCTCCCGTCAAGGCCATCCAGTGTGTTCTTTAACCTGCACAGGGTATGGCTCTCCCGCACACGGAGCCACGGCTTCAGGTCCCATCCGACGGACGGAGGCCTTTCCAAGCCCATCGATGTCCCCTACTGAACCCCATCGGTCTCCATACTTGACCGTGGGCAAGGCGGGGAATTTTGCGGAGATAAATCTCAACGCTGACTCAGCTGGGACTCGAACCTGGGAACTACAGATTACGAGCCTGGCGCGCTACAGACTGAGCCACCCCCGCCCCTAATTGTTTGATAGATTTCTTAGAATACTCTGCTGCTCTGAAATGTTCACACCTGTTTAAATATTGAAAGAATAATGTTGAAAATCGATATTTAGGTAGATTCGATTAAGATCTTTAAATTCTCCTAAGACACATTTTCTGATAAAAGTCTTAAAAGTTATTTAACTTCGAAATTAACTTCCCATTGACGAAATATGGAATGATCATCATTACTCAGTGTATATTAACTGTTTTATACAATTATTTGAGAATGGTTTTAGTACTGTCGTACTTAGTGCAATATTTTTCTCTCCATCATAGCTCTGTACGGAGTACTGTTCCCTTCAGCAGAGGAGCCAGCATTTGCCAACTACCGTCTCTGGGAATCCCTCGGATTCATCGTAGCTTTCGCTTACAGCAGCAGCCTCTGCATTACCATCAAGCTTGCTATCTTGTTGGCTGTTCTAGGAGTTGGAATGGCGGGATATCTCACCATCGAATTGCTGCTCAGATGTCGGCCTCGAGACTCCGACATTAAGTGACGTTAATGTTTTTTATCGCTTGATCGACCTCGAAATCCACAGCTGCCTTAGGAGAGAGAAAGTGTTCGTTGGAAGACAAAAGCTATATTATTGAATCTACTGATTCGTAACTGATCCACGAACTCAACTGCCATTGACATTGAATATGATCAAACTCATCGAATTCACGCTTCTCTTCACTTTTAGACTGTGATGGAGTGTGCGTGTGCGTGACTTGGATAGAAATAAAAGTTTTGTTACGTTTTCTGGAATTTTGTTGCTGTAATCTCTTTTTGCTTTCTTTTCCGGTTTAAGACAATATTGTTAGTAATCTGCAGTTCCCAAGTTCGAAACCCAGCTGGATCAGCGTTGAGATTTATCTCCACAAAACTCCCCGCCCTGCCCACGGTCAGTAGGGGACACCGATGGGCTTGGAAAGGCCGCCGTCCGTCGGATGGGACGTTAAGTCGTGGCCCCGTTGTGCGGGAGAGTCATACCCTGAGCACGTTAAAGAACACGCTGGATGGCCTTGACGGGAGGCTACCATCTGTCTCCCAACAGCTGTTCCAGTGGGTCCCCTCCCCCAACCTTCTCTGAGCCTTCGGGTCCATGTGACCTGGCCATTTAGCCCATGGTGTGCAAAAAAGTGCCGCTCAGAGGTAAAACAACCCAACGTTAAAGAACACGCTGGATGGCCTTGACGGGAGGCTACCATCTGTCTCCCAACAGCTGTTCCAGTGGGTCCCCTCCCCCAACCTTCTCTGAGCCTTCGGGTCCATGTGACCTGGCCATTTAGCCCATGGTGTGCAAAAAAGTGCCGCTCAGAGGTTGTTGGGTTGGGTTGTTTTACCTCTGAGCGGCACTTTTTTGCACACCATGGGCTAAATGGCCAGGCCACATGGACCCCGAAGGCTCAGAGAAGGTTGGGGGAGGGGACTCACTGGAACAGCTGTTGGGACACAGATGGTAGCCCCCCGTCAAGGCCATCCAGCGTGTTCTTTAACGTGCACAGGGTATGTCTCTCCCTCACACGGGGCCACGGCTTAACGTCCCATCCGACGGACGACACCCTTTCCAAGCCCATAGGTGTCCCCTACTGACCGTGGGCAGGGCGGGGAATTTTGCGGAGATAAATCTCAACGCTGACCCAGCTGGGACTCGAACCTGGGAACTACAGATAACGAGCCTGGCCCGCTACCGACTGAGCCACCCCCGCCCCCCGCTCAGAGGTAAAACAACCCAACGAGCATAGAAAGCAACCGAATGAGCAACTCCCTCTGCAGGTTATGATACAATTTCTGCAAAGAGTGAGTACAAGAAGTAATAGACCCTGTATAATATGAACGACAATGTTTCCCAAGGTCAGCAGAAATGTGCCTGACAAATCTTTTCACTGCTGCTGAGATTACAGGTACAAGCATTGAAGAATTGTTAATAAATTATGAATTTTTACATCTATTTAATGACCACAAAGGAACAGGTTGTTTTATTTATGCGCAGCACATTTGTGCATATAATGAATTAAATGATCAGGTCACAAGGACCCATTTGAAAAGCTGTTAGGCCTCTCGCCAATGTCATCCTGTGTGTTCTTTAAAGTGCGCAGTGTGCGTCTCTCGTGGACACTGAGTCGTTGCTTAAAGTTCCATCTGACAGATGACGGCCTTTTCAAACCCAAACGATTTCCCTTTCGTGACCAAGGACAGAGTGAAGGTTAGCGGAAATAAATCTCAACGATCAAAGAACAGTTAAGACTCGAACCTGAGAGCATCAGAACACAAAAAGGAGAATATTATCTATTATGAAGAAAACTTTTGCTGAGTGTTCTCTAGCAATGATTTCCTTCAGAATGAGTGCTGCAAGATTTACTGATTAATTTCGAATCATCTAAACTAATGGTTCCCAACCTATGGTCCTTGAACCCCTAGGGGTCCATGAGTTATTTCCAATATTTCAGAAACCTATAAAGGAAATGGTAATTTATCGCGATTATAAAAACGGCTTTAAGTTTTATTAATATTTCGCTGGAATTATGTTATTATGGCAACACTGATAATCTAATGCTGATCGCAAGATGAAATTGACTGTTGATGACATAATTATTTCCAGAGCATCGAATTTCTACACTTAAATGTTTAGATTCAAATTGCGAGGTAGTGAAAAGTAACCGACATATTCGAAAAAAAGTAACCGACTGAGAATAAATGAGCAGCAAATAAAGAATTACAGATATAATCTGTTCTTTGAACTCTCAGAAAGTCCTCGTTGCAAGGATCTATATATCAGTTCAAATGATCAGGCAATGTCAGCAATGTGTCAGGCAACGATAGAAAGTCTTCAGAAAAAGTGAAACTTCGTGGGTGATTCGCAACCAGAATGAGACATCGTAGGAGGTTTGTGGCCTGTAAAGATTGAGAACCACTATTCTAATTGATCCAAGCCCATCGGTGTCCCCTACTGACCGTGGGCAGGGCGGGAGTTTTGCGGAGATAAATCTCAACGCTGACCCAGCTGGGACTCAAACCTGGGAACTTCAGATTACGAGCCTGGCGCGCTACCGATTGAGCCACCCCCGCCTCTCATGCTTAGGCAGTATGAATGTATATCACAACTGTGCTTCTCTGAAGCAATTATAATTTAAAAAAACACGGACTCTTTTTAAAGGGTATTGTGCAATGTTGTCTGCTAACTGCACGTTTTACACACATTGATCTAAATCATCAGATCGCAAGAACCGCAAGGGCTGAGAATTGAATAGGGGGAGGGCTATTAGAAGACAGATGAGAAGCCCTTCTCTCAAAATTATCCAATTTGTTCTTTAAAGTGCACAGAATATGGTTCTCCTGAACAAATCAATGTTGGGTTGTTTTACCTTTGAACAGCACTTTTTTTTTGCACTCAATGGGCTAAATGGCCAGTACACAAGGATCCCAAGGGCTCAGAGAAGGTTGGGGAACAGGGACCTATTGAAAAGCTATTAGGAGACAAATGGTAGTCTCCCTTCAAGGCCATCTAGCGTGTTCCTTAACGTGCAGAGAATATGGTTCTTTTGCTCACGAGGACACAACGTCCGATCCACGATTTAAGACGGCGAACTTTCCAAGACCATCGGTGACCTCTTTCTGACCGAGGGCAGGGTGAGGGTTTAGGTAGAAACAAACTGTCATCACTATGATTTGAACCTTATCCACACTTGTTTGAAATATTCTGAGCATTTTGTTTCCGCGAATTTTCCACATTTGGACAAATACGGACCTCTTCAGTCGTGGGTTGTTGGGTTGTTTTACCTCTGAGCGGCACTTTTTTGCACACAATGGGCTAAATGGCCAGATCACATGGACCCGAAGGCTCAGAGAAGGTTGGGGGAGGGGACCCACTGGAACAGCTGTTGGGAGACAGATGGTAGCCTCCCGTCAAGGCCATTCAGCGTGTTCTTTAACGTGCACAGGATATGACTCTCACGCACACGGGGCCACGGCTTAACGTCCCATCCGACGGACGGCGGCCTTTCCAAGCCCATCGGTGTCCCCTACTGACCGTGGGCAGGGCGGCCACATATGAGATTGCTTTTTTTTCCCTTCCGAGTGGAGATGGAGTTGACACAGTCGGTAGCGTGCCAAGCTCGCAATCTGCAGTTCCCGGGTTCGAGTACAGTCGCTCAAAAAAGTATCCGAACACTGTGGTTGATTACAGGATTCAGAAAAAATATCTGGCAACGACTTTTTATAGAAATTAGTGATCTGACAACCTTCGTGTCACGTGACACGAAGGTTGCCAGATCACTAATTTCTAAAAAAATCGTTGCCAGATATTTTTTCTTAATCTTGTAATCAACCATGGTGTTCGGATACTTTATTGAGCGACTGTACCACCTGTGTCAGCGTCGAGATTTATCTCCGCGAAACCCCACCTTTCATTCGGTGATAAAAAGGGTCACCGATGGGTTTGGGAAGGCCGCCGTCTCTCGGATGTGATGTTGCGGCTCCGTGTGCAGCAGAATCATCCTTGCGGATGTTAAAGAACACGCTGGATGGCCTTGTCGGATGGTTCTGTCTTCTAAGAGCTGTCCAGTGGATTCCCTTCCGCTATGCCACTCTGAGCCTTTGGGA
The DNA here is from genome assembly GCA_038380435.1 of Ryuthela nishihirai. NCBI lineage: Eukaryota > Metazoa > Arthropoda > Arachnida > Araneae > Heptathelidae > Ryuthela > Ryuthela nishihirai. The sequence goes on from JAWZYU010000027.1 coordinate 55,639,120, forward strand.
CTTGGCTATTTAATTCGTTATATACAAAAAAGTACAGTCGCTCAAATAAATATCCGAACATTATCTGTTGATTACAGAATTCAGAAAAAATATCTGGCATGATTTTTTTTTAGAAATCAGTGATCTGGCAACCTTCGTGTCACGTGACATAAAGGTTGCCAGATTACTAATTTCTAAAATAATCGTTGCCAGATATTTATTTCTGAATTCTGTAATCAATCATAGTGTTCGGATACTTTTTTGAGCGACTGTAGGTGGTCATATTATTTTGATACTAGATCGTGTGGGCTCACTCACGGAAATATTGAGCGTGTGCAGTTACCGTTCACAGCAAACTGGAGCGTGTGTAGTAACTGCACACGCTCCAGTTTGTTGTGAACGGTAACTGGAGCGTGTACAGTTGCTGTACACGCTCTGTAATCACGTGACACGAAGGTTGCCAGATCACTAATTTCTAAAAAAAAATCGCTGCCAGATATTTTTTCTGAATTCTGTAATCAACAGATAGTGTTCGGATATTTAGTTGAGCGACTGTACCTCTCACAAGAGGAAATATATAGAAGAGATTACAGAAATAACGATCCGGCGAGAGAACGTGCTCTTTCAAAGTCATTGCTCTGAGCATTAAATGGGCCAAATAATATGCAAGCGCATGAATCTTGTAGGTTATGCTAACGGCCACTTCACTAGCAAATCTTTGAGAATCTAAGATAAAACAATGTGTTTTGTCAGAAGAGGACAAACTCACTCTGTAAGCAAGAATGTAACTTTTGACGTTTCCCTTTTGAAACGAGGAATGGGACGAGTAAACATTTCGAAACCCTTAAAAGTTCAAAAGGTCATTCTGGGTGTTCTTTTTTAAATAGTCTGTTGTCGGACATGGTTGTTGTCTTCACGAGTGTTGACCTAGTGACGACAAGAATCACGACGTTAGGTGAAACGTGATCTGACGACAAATCGCTTCAACCAGTGAAAAAAAAAGTGTGATGCCGAAACAGTTGGTTTGCTCGAGACGCACGTAATAAATCGGTCGGGAATTTGCAAAATAATAATAATAACAATTTTGAATTTTTTTGTGGGAGAGAAAAAAGGTTAAATGAGGTAAATAAATCAGTTAAAATCTGATCAAAGGTTAAGACGTAACTTCTTTTTATCATGAGATTCACAATTCCTGTCTTAACCGCCCCCCCCCCCCCCTCTCCCCCCGGGTGTGGGTGGGTGGGTAATAGGGTCAGTTGCTCCCCGGAGAAATTTATCGAAAATTTTATTTAGGTTGAATAATACAGGTCAACACGGATATGGAAAAAAAATAATTGGATTGGATTGTTTTACATCTGAGCGGCACTTTTTTGCACACCATGGGCTAAATGGCCAGGCCACAAGGACCCCGAAGGCTCAGAGAAGTTTGGGGGAGGGTACCCACTGGAACAGCTGTTGGGAGACAGATGGTAGCCTCCCGTCAAGGCCATCCAGCGTGTTCTTTAACTTTGGGTTGTTTTACCTCTGAGCGGCACTTTTTTGCACACCATGGGCTAAATGGCCAGGCCACAAGGACCCCGAAGGCTCAGAGAAGGTTGGGGTAGGGGACCCACTGGAACAGCTGTTGGGAGACAGATGGTAGCCTCCCGTCAAGGCCATCCAGCGTGTTCTTTAAAGTGCACAGGGTATGGCTCTTCGGCACACGGGCCACGGCTTAACGTCCCATCCGACAGACGGTGGCCTTTTCAAGCCTATCGGTGTCCCCTACTGACCGTAGGCAGGGCGGGGAAATTTTTGCGGAGATAAAAAAAAATATACATAAAGAGGTGGGGACCAAGTGACGAAATCGAACCGAAAAAAAAAGTAAAAGGGCATATTTCCATTGAAGCATGACTTTTTCCACTCTGTTATAAAGGTCTTGATAATTTCTCGAAAAATGAGTGAAATATGCACTTTTAATAATTTTTTGACTCCATTACCTTTATCAGCATTCTCAATGGGGGGGGGGGGATTTTCCCCTTCCCTGCATTCGGCCCATTCAGTTGCATCGAAAATTAACATTTTTTTCTTCTTCAAAGAAATGTCATCTAGAAATTTTCGTTTTCTTTTGTTTTCGGAAGCACATCATTTATTTTTATTTATTAATAGGAGAAAATAATTTTTCTATGTGCTTTCAATAATGTTTCCCTATATTTTGTTTTATGGCATCGTCAGTTGTATATGATGTATGCATGATTGCTGTATTCGAACTTGCAGTCATTAATGAACGATATATCTAATATTTCTAACTAAATATTTCTATCTTGAAACGTTTATTTTTTGTCCCCCACCCCATGAAAATGTTTTGTGTCGTCCCTGACAAGTTTTGCCAAACCGTGTCCTCCCCCAAACCTGTCTGTTGTTCCCAGGTTCGAGTCCCACCTGGGTCAGCGTTGAGATTTATCTCCACAAAATTCCCCGCCCTGCCCAAGGTCAGTAGGGGACACCGATGGACTTGGAAAGGCGACCGTTCGTCGTATGGGAGTTAAACCGTGACCCCGTGTATGCGAGAGCCATACTCTGTGCACGTTAAAGAACACGCTGGATGGCCTTGGCGGGAGGCTACCATCTGTTTCCTAATAGCTGTTCCAGTGGGTCCCCTTCCCCATCCTTCTCTGAACCTTCGGGGTACTTGTGACCTAGCCATTTAGCCCATGATGTGAAAAAAAGTGCCGCTCAGAGATAAAACAAACCCAACCCAACCTGTAGCATTCCTTCTGACGCCCATGGTTTTGGGGGTGGCTCAGTCGGTAGCGCGCCAGGCTCGTAATCTGTAGTTCCCAGGTTCGAGTCCCAGCTGGGTCAGCGTTGAGATTTATCTCCGCAAAATTCCCCGCCCTGTCCACGGTCAGTAGGGGACACCGATGGGCTTGGAATAGGCCGCCGTCCGTCGGATGGGACGTTAAGTCGTGGCCCCGTGTGTAGGAGAGCCATACCCTGTGCACGTTAAAGAACACGCTGGATGGCCTTGACGGGAGGCTACCATCTGTCTCCCAACAGCTGTTTCAGTGGGTCCCCTCCCCCAACCTTCTCTGAGCCTTCGGGGTCCATGTGACCTGGCTATTTAGCCCATGGTGTGCAAAAAAGTGCCACTCAGAGGTAAAACAACCCAACCCAACCCATGGTCTTGTGACATCAATATTTTTACACTTCAAATATTCCTTCCTAGCTATTCCAAATGTATTACAATTGCTTTACTACAGTTCACTGATTCTACTTAGAATAAATATTGTGACTGAACTAACTCTTCCTATTTCCTGGTGAACATCGGATAAAGTGAGATTACTTTTGCAATATTTAGGCAGTTTCAAACAGGGGAGCAGCTTATCAATAAAAGCTTACTTAAAAATCCCTCACACACACGAAATGTTCACCAGATTTTGTCTACGCCACAGACTCGTATGTAATAATAAATAATATATCGGTTGTTTTTTTTTGTACAGTCGCTCAGAAAAATATCCGAACGCTATGGTTGATTGCAGAATTCAGAAAAAATATCTGGCAACGATTTTTTTTTAGAAATCAGTGATCTCGCAACTTTCGTGTCAAATATCTGGAGCGTGTACAGCAACTGTACACGCTCCAGTTACCGTTCACAGCAAACTGGAGCGTGTGCAGTTACTACACACGCTGCGTTTGCTGTGAACGGTAACTGCACACGCTCAATATTTCCCTGAGTGAGCCCACAAGATCTAGTATCAAAATAATATGACCACCTACAGTCGCTCAAAAAAGTATCCGAACACTATGGTTGATTACAGAATTCGGAAAAAATATCTGGCAACGATTATTTTAGAAATTAGTAATCTGGCAACCTTTATGTCACGTGACACGAAGGTTGCCAGATCACTAATTTCTAAAAAAAAAATCGTTGGCGTCGTGAACGACCTTGTTAACATTTCTGTATCATTTCCCCTTTTAATCTCCCCCTGCGCATCCAGTGTACCTGTCCACTGTTGTGCTAGCAACGCGGCTGCCACGACCCGCCGACCGCACCCACAGCGATGACGAGCCGAAGGAAGGCGTCCGCCACGAAGCCCCGTTACGTGCCCGATGCGACCTACGACGAGTCTCTGCCCTTCGGAGGAAAGGTGGTGCTGGCACGACGCAAGAAAAGAGAGAATTGGCTGATCCTTTGCCTCGAGGTAAGAGTTGATCTTAAAATTCGAATGATTAAGTGCTACATGTGGTCGATCATGCTGTATGATGTTCAGACTTGGACAATGAAATATACAGCCATCAAGAAGACTGAAGCATTCGAGATGTGGATTTACAGAAGGATGTTGAAGATCCGTGGGCAACAAAGATGATAAATGAAAAAATCCTGGAGAAAGTAGGAAGAAACCGTGGATTGCTGAGCAACATCAAGAGAAGGAAGACTACATATCTCGGTCTTCTAGTAAGAAACTATAAATATTTAATCCCACGTTTAATTATTAAAGGAAGAACGGAAGGGAAATGAAGACCTGGAAGTTGGATTGGGTTGTTTTACCTCTGATCGGCACTTTTTTGCACACCATGGGCTAAATGGCCAGGTCACATGGACCCCGAAGGCATAGAGAAGGTTGGGGGAGGGGACCCACTGGAACAGCTGTTGGGAGACAGATGGTAGCCTCCCGTCAAGGCCATCCAGGGTGTTCTTTAACGTTGGGTTGTTTTACCTCTGATCGGCACTTTTTTGCACACCATGGGCTAAATGGCTAGGTCACATGGACCCCGAAGGCTTAGAGAAGGTTGGGGGAGGGGACCCACTGGAACAGCTGTTGGGAGACAGATGGTAGCCTCCCGTCAAGGCCATCCAGCGTGTTCTTTAACGTTGGGTTGTTTTACCTCTGATCGGCACTTTTTTGCACACCATGGGCTAAATGGCCAGGTCACATGGACCCCGAAGGCTCAGAGAAGGTTGGGGGAGGGGACCCACTGGAACAGCTGTTGGGAGACAGATGGTAGCCTCCCGTCAAGGCCATCCAGCGTGTTCTTTAACGTGCACAGGGTATGGCTCTCCCACACACGGGGCCACGGCTTAACGTCCCATCCGACGGACGGCGGCCTATTCCAAGCCCATCGGTGTCCCCTACTGACCGTGGGCAGGGCGGGGAATTTTGCGGAGATAAATCTCAACGCTGACCCAGCTGGGACTCGAACCTGGGAACTGCAGATTACGAGCCTGGCGCGCTACCGACTGAGCCACCCCCGCCCCAAAAAGACCTGGAAGAAGAAGAATCTCCTGGTTAGATAACATCAGGAAGTGGACTGGAATGAACATTCAACATTTCTTTAGAGTGGCAACTGATCATTGGAAGATTTCCTAAAGTGGTCGCTGACCTCCGTTAGGAGATTACATTTTAAGAAGAAGAAGAAGACATAAAAGTTTGTCTGATGCATTTTAGTACAAAATCAATTTACGTTCATTCCATCACTTTCATATTTATCTCCGCTAACTTCTTACCCTGCCTTCCGTGAGAACCGGTGGGCTTTGAAAAGGCCGCAGTCAGTCGTATGGGACGTTAAGCTGTGGTCCCGTGTGCATGAGAGCCACACTCTGTGGATGTTAAAAGAATCGAATGAATAGCCTTGAGAAGAGGCTCCCATCCATTCATCTAATAGCTGTCCATTGGATCTCCTTCCCCAGCCTCCTCTGAGCCTTTCGGTTCTCTGGTCATTTAGTGAATTGTGTGCAAAAATGTGCCGCTCAGAGGTAACCTAACCTATAACTTCTGGTATATAAAGCTTCGAATGCTGAAGCTCTGAATCCTTCGGTGTAACAAAGATTTGGGGAAGGCTCCCTCAGGGACATGTTGGTTGGTTGGTTATTTTACCTCTGAGCGGCACTTTTTTTTTGCACACAATGGGCTAAATGGCCATGTCACAAGGACCCCGAAGGCTCAGAGAAGTTTGGGGGAGGGGACCCACTGGAACAGCTGTTGGGAGACAGATGGTAGCCTCCCATCAAGGCCATCCAGCGTGTTCTTTAACATGCACAGGGTATGGCTCTCCCGCACACGGGGCCACGGCTTAACGTCCCATCCGACGGACGGCGGCCTTTCCAAGCCCATCGGTGTCCCCTACTGACCTTGGGTAGGGCGGGGAGTTTTGCGGAGATAAATCTCAACGCTGACCCAGCTGGGACTCGAACCTGAGAACTACAGATTACGAGCCTAACCGATTGAGCCCCCCCCCCCCCCCCGCCCCCTCAGGGACACGAAACGGTCACTCAGCTGTTAAAAGCTCCTCTATTAGTGCTCGCGAGTACGACTATAATGCAAAATTTCGTGAACAATTATAAACAGCGCTATATTTGGGCCTATATTTTAAAAACATTCTTACAACCAGTACAAATAATCATATTTTATATTGTGCATTAAAACAGTATAAAATTAAAAAATACTAAAATCATTTTAATTAAAAGATTTCAGTATCCCAGTTAGTAACCAAGAATGAACAGTTAAACTGCAAAAATCCTGCGTGTCCCGCTTTTGCATCAAATAAAATAGTAGTGGCCGAGTGGTTAGCGCGCTTGGCCACTGCTCTAAGGGATCTGGGTTCGAGCCCCGGGTCAAGGCATGGATGTTCGTATTGTTTTCTGCTGAGGTCCTGCCATCCTCTCAGATCTTCTATTGTGGCATAAAAACTGACAGGTTCCTGTCAGACCTCTGTGGCAAGCAGCTGCTTGAGGGGGTATTTATTTTTTTTTTAAATAAATAGCCAGGTCACAAGGATACCAAGGGCGGCTCAGAAAAGATTAAGGAAGGGGATGCACTGGAACTGCTGTTACGAGACAGATGGAAGCCTTCCGTCAAGGCTATCGAGCATGCTGTTTAATATGCTCAGGGCAAGGTTCTCCTGCGCAAGGACCCACAGCTTAACATTCCATCCGACGGACGGCTGCCTTTCTAAAACTAGTCTTTAATTTGGCCATTTCCGAACCTTCATCATTTGAACTTTTCCAGGAAGTTAGATGATAAATCTTCGTGATGAGAACGTCATTGGTGCCGAAATATGTTAAAGAGTCTTTGAACTTAAATGCAATGAACGCTCAACTCATCCGTGTGTGAATCATACAATTTACTATTCTATCTCTAAAATCATACAATTCTAGGCGTGCAGCAATGAACTTCAATGCCTCACATACAGGGGTACCCAAGCAAGGGAATTCGAGGAGTGAACAGACAGAATTGTGACAGACACGTACAGTCACTCAAAAAAGTCACTAATTTCTAAAAAAAATAGTTGCCAGATATTTTTTCTGAATTCTGTAATCAACCATAGTGTTCGGATACTTTTTTTAATATATATAATGCGTATGAATATATAATGCAAAAAATATGGAGCGTGTGCAGTTACCGTTCACAGCAAACGGAGCGGTTGCGGTTTATGTTCACAGCACATTGGATCGTGTGAGCTCACAAAAACCTGGATCGTGTGGGCCCACTCACAGAAATATTGAGCGTGTGCAGTTACCGTTCACAGCAAACTGGAGCGGTTGCGGTTAATGTTCACAGCACATTGGATCGTGTGAGCTCACAAAAACCGCGATCGTGTGGGTCACTCACAGAAATATTGAGCGTGTGCAGTTACCGTTCACAGCAAACTGGAGCGTGTGCATTAACTGCACACGCTCCAGTTTGCTGTGAACGGTAACTGGAGCGTGTACAGTTGCTGTACACGCTCCAGATATTTTTTCTGAATTCTGTAATCAACCGTAGTGTTCGGATACTTTTTTGAGCGACTGTACCCATAGGAAGAATCCCAATGTCTATCAACCAAGTGAAGACAGACCATTTTGTTTACATTCCACACCTATTTGTTTACATTTTGAAATAAACTGTTTTTTTTTTCTAAATTTAAGTTAGATTATTTTGCTTCTGAAAGTAACCGAAGAAATATTAGTTTATTAACCCTTTATTAACCCCAGTTGAGGTAAAACAAAATTACGCAAATTTCGCTAGCGCCGATCTAATTGATCCTGACATTCTAAATCGAATTTGGAAATATGGGAATAGCATCTTCTGTGATCCCCTTCCGCTGAAATATCACCAACCGAGTCCCCCCCCCCGCCTCCCCTCTCCCAGTAACATTGTATAGGAAAAGTGGACTAAAAAAATAATATCAGGTGGCACTAGTAACCTTGGGTAAAAAGAGTCATTGTGGCTCCTTATTGATTTCAATTTGGTGATCTTTAAGAATCTTAGCAATTCGATCATTTCTGATTTGAATTTTGCGTCATCTTATCTAGGATGCTGCAATCAAAGCTATCGCTATTAAATTGGTTATTCTTAACAATATGGTCCCCGCCCTGCCCACGGTCAGTAGGGGACACCGATGGGCTTGGAAAGGCCGCCGTCCGTCGGATGGGACGTTAAGCCGTGGCCCGTGTGCGGGAGAGACATACCCTGTGCACGTTAAAGAACACACTGGATGGCCTTGACGGGAGGCTACCATCTGTCTCCCAACAGCTGTTCCAGTGGGTCCCCCCCCCAACCTTCTCTGAGCCTTCGGGGTCCATGTGACCTGGCCATTTAGCCCATGGTGTGCAAAAAAGTGCCGCTCAGAGGTAAAACAACAACAACAACCCTTAACAATATGGTAACCACGTGATTGAATTGCATTATAATGATACAAGAGCATCTTGAAGCGTGTGGCATTGGGCAATTTCCGTCTTGCTCTCCCCCAAAGTCTAAATGAGATAAAAAGCCGAAACCATTATTTTTTAAACGATGTTTTTTCCTTTCACAAAAGTCAACAACACCAAATAGGAGCAATAACTGGAAAAGAAGAGCAGGTTGGGTTGTTTTACCTCTGAGCGGCACTTTTTTGCACACCATGGGTTAAATGGCAAGGTCACAAGGACCCCGAAGGCTCAGAGAAGGTTGGGGGAGGGGGACCCACTGGAACAGCTGTTGGGAGACAGATGGTAGCCTCCCGTCAAGGCCATCCAGCGTGTTCTTTAACGTGCACAGGGTATGGCTCTCCCGCACACGGGCCACGGCTTAACGTCCCATCCGACGGACGGCGGCATTTCCAAGCCCATCGGTGTTCCCTACTGACCGTGGGCAGGGCGGGGAATTTTGCGGAGATAAATCTCAACGCTGACCCAGCTGGGACTCGAACCTGGGAACTACAGATTACGAGCCTGGCGCGCTACCGACTGAGCCACCCCAAAGAAGAGCAGAGGAAAACTGAATTTTCTCGACAGTCGAGATTTGCCCAGTGATCATAGGCGGAGTTAAAGAGAGAGCCAAAAGTAGCGAACATTCCACGACTCAGCGAACATCCAGTGAAGAGCGGCTGCTCTTGTTTGCCAGTTGCTATAGCAACCGCGAAACTGCGTCGATAGTTTTGGTCACATCATGCAAGGTGTCGAAAAAAATGCGGCTTCGTTTGGCTGTTTTGAAAGGCATGCGCCGGAAATCAAGTGAAATTGCTGCCATAAGAGCCAAACGACAGATGATCAGTAAACGCCACAAATGTTATTTGGCCTTCAGTTGTTGAAAGTTGTATTCACTGAGACGGGCAGATAATCAAGTACTGTTTAATATACGTCCTGTACTGTCAGAAACCAGAATTTCATTCACCTTCAGTGAAGCTTGCATGTAGAGTTCCGCTTAGAGCGGTTTTATATTAGCGCTATGGACAGGGCCGGATCTAGCGTAAGGAGTCTCCCTCTCCCAAAGGGTCTCCCCTTTCCCTTGAGAATGCTAGTAAGCGTAATGGAAGCCAAAAATTATTAAGCTTGTGCATAATTCACACATTTTTCAAGAGTTTTTTTTTTTAACTTTTAAAACGAAGGTGAACATGTCATACTGCAATGGGAATTCAATCTCTTGCTGCTGTCTCCCCTCTTTTTATTTTTTTTCTTCTTGATCCGGGCCTCTCTATAGATAATTTGTTAAAAAAAGAAACAACCTTATAGACATAACGCAACTGGGGACGAAAATTGGGGACCAAAAAACTCAAAGGATTCACAGGAAGTAGCAAAAGCTTTAAAATCAAATTTTACAATAGTGATCAGAAGTCATGGGAGTTCCTTGCCATCACGTGTAACTGTATAACCTGACAATGTTCTTGCTTAGAAAAAAAGAAGCAAGCTGCATAAATTTACAAACATAAGGCATAATTATTTTTTTCTAGAAAATTAAGCATGTGATCGTTCAGAGCAGACACCAAATAAATGATTGGTGTATTAAAACACATAGTGTAAACGCAAATATAACTTAAATATTTATCAAAATGCAAGTCTTTGTTCAAAAGAGGAAGAGGTTAATAAAATTCAATATTTAGGAAGTTATTTTGGGAAAATTTTTAAATGAAAATCGTAAATAAAATATAATTGTGATAAACTTAAACATGCATCTTATAAAGTGTTGAAGTTGAATATGTACTCTAATTCCATTTGACATCACAACAGTGATATGCAAAGTTCTCTGTGAATCAATCATTAGGCATGGTATCAGTATATAGATATATATATATACACATAGAAATCTGTTTTAAATAGAATTAAAGGAATGCAAAAGTATTTTAACTTTCAACTTTCAACTTCCAACTTCAAATTTATTTGACAAATAAGTAATATTATTTAATTCAGTAAACATGAAATTGATGACGATCAATTCGCAACAGTTTTTGTCACCTGAATATTTTACTGATTACATTAATAAAACTATCACTATAAATTACTTTAAAATGGGGCGGTAGTAGCTCAGTCGGTAGCCGGGGTGGCTCAGTCAGCGCCAGGCTCGTAATCTGTAGTTCCCAGGTTCGAGTCCCAGCTGGGTCAACGTTGAGATTTATCTCCGCAAAACTCCCCGCCGTGCCCACGGTCAGTAGGGGACACCGATGGGCTTGGACATGGCCGCCGTCCGTCGGATGGGACGTTAAACCGTGGCTCCGTGTGTGGGAGAGTCATACCCTGAGCACGTTAAAGAACACGCTGGATGGCCTTGACGGGAGGCTACCATCTGTGTCCCAACAGCTGTTCCAGTGGGTCCCCTCCCCCAACCTTCTCTGAGCCTTCGGGGTTCATGTGACCTGGCCATTTAGCCCATGGTGTGCAAAAAAGTGCTGCTCAGAGGTTAAACAACCCAACTTTAAAATGACGATAAGAATAAGATTTTACATGTAATCAATATAAGTAGAAAGTATGAAGATTATTTAGCCGAACCAAGCTGTCACAATAATTAAGGTAAAACATGGACATCGTATCAAATAACCAAAGTTTTAATTCACTAACGAGAAATCTTTTATCCTCAAATGGTTATAAAGAAATTAAAAGTTTTGAAAAAATTATTCGGTTACTTGACAATAATGTAATCTGTATCATGTATTGTTCTATATAACTGAACTAATATTGTGAAATGATGAAATTGTATAATAGGTGATAATTTTGTTCATTACATAGCTTACAGCGTAGTGTTTATATTTGAGTTCATAAACAGTGACCGTATATATTTATTTTTCATTTATATGCCTCTTATTCTCTAGTAACCTGTTCTACGTTTCACAGGAATCCTGCTGACCAGCAGTAAAACATAGAGATGCATTTTATGTACTGTAAATATTCGAATAGTAGCCCGGGGCTACAATTTCTTTCTCGTATCCGCTATATAGTTTGAGCCCAGGCTATTATAACAAAGTATTAAATTAAAACCAGGGGGGTTTTCCATTAAATTTATGAACATTTAATTACACAAAAAATGTAATTACATGTTCATTTTTACGTAAAAATTTAAAAAATATTTTCGTATCATATCAAACACTTTTCCAAAATAACTATAGAATTCCGTTTTCACGAAAAGGGAACTTGGAAAGCTGGCAAAACTTACGTCAACGTGCTCTAGAAGCAAAACATTCATTGTGCCAGCCTGGTTGAGTTACTTTCAATTAAAAAACTATTTCGAAATGCTTTCTCAAAACCGATCTTAATTTTGAAACCTTCCTGCAAAGGCCAGACACTTTTTCTATCAGAATACAAAAGTTTTATTGAGTTATATCGAAGAACGAAGATTTATATAGCAAAGACACACTCACAGAGATTTCAGTTCCTTATATAAGAGATAATGCCGCCTCAATAGGAATGAATTCTCGGAAATTTGAGAGTTGGTGGGGGATGCGAGACAAATTGACCCTGCGGAACAGTTGCCTCAGATTCCAGAACTTCGGCATCCTTGTCTGAGACCCTGTCTCTATTTACAAATTCTGTGCTACAGTATTACTCGGCTACAGTCCAATCAAGAGTTACTATTTAGAATCCGGCATTTAATATGTCCTATCGTCATCCTCATCATCCTCAAGCAGCCATGGGCTACGGAGGTCCAGCAGACTGTGCAATTTAGTCCTTTAAGCATATCGTACGCATAAGCTAATATTATTATATAGTTAATTAGTTGCTTTCAACCCTAGGATCGCGTTGGGTCGGGTTGTTTCACCTCTGAGCGGCACTTTTTTGCACACCGTGGGCTAAATGGCCAAGTCACAAGGACTCCGAAGGCTCAGAGAAGGTTGGGGGAGGGGACCCACTGGAACAGCTGTTGGGAGATAGATGGTAGCCTCCCGTCAAGGCCATCTAGCGTGTTTTTTAACGTGCACAGGGTATGGCTCTCCCGCACACGGAGCCACGGCTTAACGTCCCATCCGACGGACGGCGGCCTTTCCAAGCCCATCGTTGTCCACTACTGACCGTGGGCAAGGCGGGGAATTTTGCGGAGATAAATCTCAACGCTGACCCAGCTGGGACTCGAACCTGGGAACTACAGATTACGAGCCTGGCGCGCTACCGACTGAGCCACCCCCGCCCAGGATCGCGTTGGAATTGCTTTAAAAATATTCGATAATTGTCACATGGCGAAACATCTAGTTGCATAAGAGATTAAATAGTGGAAGTCCTTTTATTATTATGAGAAAAAAAATTGGCTATAAAGAGGTTACACAAGTTTTGTTACACAAGTTTTCACAGCAGTTGCAAAGTGTTGTTCTCAAAACTTCGCATGAACAGGACGACAAAACATTATTTCAGTTTGGTCAGCGTCGTTTTATAGTGACTGAAACTAAATGGGAATAATAATTGTCCATGTTGACGATAAAACGGATCTATTACTAAATATCTGTTAATATTCAAAGCTAAAGAAAAAACTACAAAAACATATCTTTTCTAGCGAATGTGGAAAGCTCTTTTCAGAAAGAATGAAGTTCATCAACTCGAGACTTAAGCACCCTCTAACGGTTGAAATGCGACTAATAGAGTGATTCGGGAAACGCTGACGTAATATTCAATTAAAACATATCCAACTAAAAAAGGATGTTTTTCATTTATCGCTTAAAGCACAAAAGCTGCATTTCCCCATCACCTTGGTGTAGAGCAGGGGTGGGCAAATAGCGGCCCGCGGGCCACATTCAGCCCGCTAAGAGTTTTTTGTGGCCCGCCAAGACAGTCAGAAAAAATCCGCCTTGAACCGAGATTTCCTTCCCGTGCGCGACCGAAGATTCGTCTCGTATTTTCCACTAGGACGGCCACGTCAATACGCATGCGCAGTGTAGATACGAGAACAATTGCCCACCCATGGTGTAGAGCAATGTTTCCCAAAGTGGGCGATACCGCCCCCTGGGAGGCGCTGAAACGATCCAGGGGGTCGGTAGTAGCCTCGGGTGCAATTGGGGGGCGGTGGAAGGGAAGATAAGAAAATTTTGAAAAACGGTTCATTCATGTTTCATCTGTTGTGTAACATAGAGTTAAAGTCGTAGTGATTACTTTATTTTCCAAATAAACACATAAAATTATCCTTCGTTATCTTAATTTTCTGTGTGTAATGCGAATGTTACTATGATTGATTTTAATAAATAATTTTATAATTTCAAACTTCACGGTGTCTTATTTACAACAACATTTTTTCTTTACTATGTTGTAGGACGTAGGTAGAAATATAGAAACATAAAAGAACGCAAATTTGTCACTGCATCTTTCTGTTTGTTCGCTTAAAGGTGGTGGATTTCCAGGGGGACTCTGGGTAATTTTTTTTCTGAAAAGGGGGCGGTAGGACAAATTAGTTTGGGAACGTCTGGTGTAGAGGGATCGCTTAAATCGGTGCTGTCCCTCGATTCCGACTTTCTACCACCAAAATCTGAAGTCTTTGACATGAATAGCTCTTTTACAATATTTGTTTAAATCTTGCGATTTCCAAATTTAGGACCTGCTAACGGTGGAATTTAAAACTATTAGGAGATTCTGAAAATGCGAGTCCTAATATTTCATTGATATTTCTCTAATCTGAAAAGAACTGTTCATTTATCTCTAATAACATAAAAAGAAGTTTAATATCTGCAGACACACGACAAGTCGAAAACTTTAGCACATTTTTTTGAAAATGAGTCAATAAAATACCACTGTAACCTTCGTGCATAAAGTATTTTTAATGAAACTTCGTTTCGAAACCGAATGGTTCACAAGTTTGTCGGATACACAAGGAAACAGGAAGTGCACCCGTTGCTTACGCCATCCGGATATCTGAATGACATATAAAAGGTTTTTACTCCATTGGGAATTTTCAGGAAAGATAACAGAGCAAACTTCGTGATCAATCTATTCTTTTTTTTTTATATCAACATCAGGAATTAAAAAAAAAAACACCAGCAGCAGAAGGGAGCAGAAATTATAAATTTTACTTTGCTCTGACAAAAAGGAATTTACGTATGTTTAAGTTGTTGTTTTAACCTCTGACCAGCACCTCTAGGCAAAGAATAAGATAAGTGGCAAGGTCACAATCATAGGCGTCAGCAGGAATTCTTTCTGGGGGGGTTGGGTTGTTTTACCTCTGAGCGGCACTTTTTGCACACCATGGGCTAAATGGCCAGGTCACATGGACCCCGAAGGCTCAGAGAAGGTTGAGGGAGGGGACCCACTGGAACAGCTGTTGGGAGACAGATGGTAGCCTCCCGTCAAGGCCATCCAGCGTGTTCTTTAACGTTGGGTTGTTTTACCTCTGAGCGGCACTTTTTTGCACACCATGGGCTAAATGGCCAGGTCACATGGACCCCGAAGGCTCAGAGAAGGTTGTGGGAGGGGACCCACTGGAACAGCTGTTGGGAGATAGATGGTAGCCTCCCGTCAAGGTCATCCAGCGTGTTCTTTAACGTGCACAGGGTATGGCTCTCCCGCACACGGGGCCACGGCTTAACGTCCCATCCGACGGACGGCGGCCTTTCCAAGCCCATCGGTGTCCCCTACTGACCGTGGGCAGGGCGGGAAATTTTGCGGAGATAAATCTCAACGCTGACCCAGCTGGGACTCGAACCTGGGAACTGCAGATTACGAGCCTGGCGCGCTACCGACTGAGCCACCCCCGCCCCTACTACTGTTGAAGGGAATTACTTACAGAATATCTAAAAAAAAAATAAAAGGCAGTTTTATAGACTTATTCAGAGGGTGAGGGTGACTGCACTTGTTTCGCAAGGTTCCCAAGAGATTAAAATTGGATAGGGGAAGAGAACCCTACGGTGCATCTGAGGAGACAGATGGTAACCTGTCATCAACACCATCAAACGGATTATTTAACCTACGCAGAGTATGACTTTTCCTGAACACGGAATCAAGGCTCAACATTCCATCCGACTGACGGAGGAAATTCTCAATACAGACACAGTTAAGGCTCGAACCTGGGAACTGCAAATTAGGAGGCTTGCGAGCCTCCTAATTGCTCAGCGAATTAAATCGATTCATAATGTCATTAACAGCACAAAATCTTTTTTCTTAAAAAAGTCATATCCATTCCTACATGCTAAACTGTGATGCATAAATGGGCATATTAGGATGAGATTGGGGGCATTCTAACTTTTTGTTTGCAGGTGAATTTTCGATCTGGTAAATAAAGTAAAAGTACTTCCCTGGCTTGAAAATTTTTGAGGGAGCATGTGGTTCTTGCGGTTTCAAATATGTTGATGTTATCAATCTCATATTGCTTTGAATATTTCAGATTAATTCCGCTTTCTACCTGTGCAGCTTACATTTCCTGATTTCTTAACTATTTCTCCTTTACATCCTATAGGTAGCAAGCATCTTGTTTGTAACATGGCTGCTCTACTATTCCTATTACTATTTCGACAATCTTCACTTCCAAGTGACCCACGCTTACGCTCATCTTGGTTATTCCCACGCGCAGCACGCTATTGGCCACAAGTACCTCAACGGTAAGTGCACTCTAAAATCCTCTTTTTTGCTTACTTAACAACTTCAGTCACGCGTTCATTTCACCAATACTTAGACCCAAAAAGTTTTTCAACATAAATCTAGTAAAAATAAATAATATTAAAAAAAACATTAAATTTTTCGATATTGATTCAATTCAAACGTCATAAAGTCATCATTAACATCGATATCCAATTTAGAGAAAAAATTGTTCCTGATCTAATACAGCGGGGAATTGGTACAATGGATAAGGCACCATGTTGTAATCTGATGTTCCCAGGTTCAAGTCCCAATTGCATTGAGAATTTTATTTGGGGGGATGCATTGAAAATTTTCTCCGCTACCCCCGTTCTGCCTTTGGAGAAAAAGGCTTGGAAAGGCCGTCCAACGAATCGGACGTAAAGCCATGGCTCCGTGTGCAGGAGAGTCTTACCCTGTGCAGATTAAAGAACCCGCTAGATGGCCTTGAAAGGAGGATTCCATCTATCTCCAAACAGCTGTCCTCCTTTTTTCAACCTTCTCTGAGCCCTTCACACTGTATGCAGAGTTGGGTTGTTTTACCTCTGAGCGACACTTTTTTGCACACCATGGGCTAAATGGCCAGGTCACATGGACCCCGAAGGCTCAGAGAAGGTTGGGGGAACCCACTGGAACAGCTGTTGGGAGACAGATGGTAGCCTCCCGTCAAGGTCATCCAGCGTGTTCTTTAACGTGCACAGGGTATGGCTGTCCCGCACACGGGGCCACGGCTTAACGTCCCATCCGAGGGACGGCCGCCTTTCCAAGCCCATCGGTGTCCCCTACTGACCGTGGGCAGGGCGGGGAATTTTGCGGAGATAAATCTCAACGCTGACCCAGCTGGGACTCGAATTTGGGAACTACAGATTACGAGCCTGGCGCGCTACCGACTGAGCCACCCCCGCCCCACACTGTATGCAGAAAAGCGTTACTCAAAAGCAATAACAACCCAATCTAACTTTGATCCAACCATAACTGAGCTTTTTATTCAAACTGATATCGTCGAAAAATGTTTATCAACTCGTTCGCTTCATTATAACGAGCATAACTTTCATGAATTACAATAACAGCTTTTCAAGTTTTTCGTCAGTTTTGTGAAATAATTTTTCCGGAAGAGCGGAACTGATATTAAATATTCATGCTTACATAACTGTTTCAGCACTGAAAATTAATATTGGATAGATTTCTTACAGATTTTTAGCTTTCTTCTAGTGATAATATATGTCTTTTCTTACTCTGGATGTTTCGTCCCTTCGAATTCCTTTTCCCGTTAGCATCTAGATGGGCAGAGCTCAGTCTGCTCAGCCAGACTCTGTGGCATGATAAAGCGATCAGAGAGAGATAGTTGAGTGTCGCTATCGCTCGTTGCCCTCTCATTTGACCAGCTTTCTTATCTGTGCTAAAAGACAAATAATCTAGTCTTATCAGCAGCGATGTTACCAGCAGCTTCAATATGAAAATGCAGTAGACACTAGGGGCGGGGGTGGCTCAGTCGGTAGCGCGCCAGGCTCGTAATCTGTAGTTCCCAGGTTCGAGTCCCAGCTGGGTGAGCGTTGAGATTTATCTCCGCAAAATTTCCCGCCCTGCCCATGGTCAGTAGGGGACACCGATGGGCTTGGAAAGGCAGCCGTCCGTCGGATGGGACGTTAAGCCGTGGCCCCGTGTGCAGGAGAGCTATACCCTGTGCACGTTAAAGAACACGCTGGATGGTCTTGACGGGAGGCTACCATCTGTCTCCCAATAGCCGTTCCAATGGGTCCCCACTCCCAACCTTCTCTGAGCTTTCGGGGTCCTTGTGACCTGGCCATTTAGCGCACGGTGTGCAAAAAAGTGCCGCTCAGAGGTAAAACAACCCAACCCAACGCAGTAGACACTTACAGGAACATACGGGAATTGAAAAAAAATTAATTTCTATGTAGAAATAAACCTAATAATGGCAGCCCCCCCCCCCCCTCCCCACAGATCCAGCCCTGATTGCGTTAAAAAGCAAAGAACGTATGTATAAATAGCATGCAAAATGACATGAGATAATATTCCATTCAAGTGTAAAAGACCAGGGTCAAATATATAGAATAAAAAACAACAATGACGAAAATTACCGTCTATTAAAACACCCAGATTATGGTAAAAATTGATAAACAAGAGACAAAAATAACTGATTAAGTAAAAGATGTGCGACTGTAAGATGCTCCGACTTAAAATGTCTGCCTCTGAATTATCCTGTAACCGTTTCATTTTATATTCCTCCAAGGCTTTTAATAAAAAAAAACCCCTCAAACAGCTGCTTGCCACAGAACTCTTACAGGAGGCTGTTAGTTTATACGCCATAGTAGGTCTGAGAGGATATTGATCTCTATGTTGCGATCTTGTGCAACCACGGCAATTCCCGGTTCCGCCTGACAGCACTACCTGGTTAAAGAAAAGCCATGACTATCTAGAGCCGGGGGCAAGGAATACGCCCTATAGGCGCACCTCAACCCCGGCCTCACATGGCAGCAGTCCTATAGAAGGAAAGCTAACCACCGGAAGAAACCTAAATTTAATCTATTCCCCGGTTTGCAAATGTGCAAGGATATAAAGATCCAAGCTCGATCGGCACCCGGGGTGGAGACTCTTAGTAGGACCCAGACTTTTTGGACGGCTCGTGCCTACTAGGCAGGAGGGACCTTTCGACCGAGCCGTCGAACTGACCACCCAAGGTCCCTGAGGTGAGGTCTCCGACGCCGTCACCACCCGACCGGCAATCAAGCCGGCCAGCAGCGTCTTCGACCTCGGTTGGCCTTGGCCATGTCCAACCGGTACCCTAATCCGGCTGGCACAGCCTTCAGCCGGGTTGCTGGGCCCTAGGCCCCCCCACCACGACAAGGTGGTCCCCTATTGGGGGGGGGGGGGGTCTGAGAGGATAGCGGGACCTCAGCAGAGAGACAACACGAGCATCCATGCCTTACCCGGGGCTCGAACCCAGGTCCCTTAGATCAGTAGCTAAGCGCGCTAACCACTCGGCCTACCTATGGCATAATTTTTCTTAGGTCTTGTACACTATTGTGTACTAATTATTCACCTGTGAGTTAAGTCTGTGAGTTGGTCTGTAAATGGTAGCTAGGTAGTCACTGGAAGGAGAGCTATGCACCAATCCCCTGTGATGATGCATAGAACTGGCCAGGCCTAGCACCTAATGTCCGACCCCGCCTTCTCGTGGTGCGGACCGTTAGTAACTTTCAAAAGAGATACTCTCTTGTGGAAGTGAACGGAAGGGGAGGGCTGCCAGATTAGTGTGGCCTACTGATCTGGACAACTATGGCTACTTTTCTTTTTTTCTACCCTGCTGAGGAGTGGTCAACCACACAGGGTCCTGATGCTGACCATATAAACCTACTGGACTGGACAGATATATGGCTCTGAGCTTGATTATGGATCCTGATTTTGCTGCACTGGTGGGCTTCTGTGGAGGGAAAATCTTCCGCTGTGTTTTCTGTTTGTTTGTGGGTTGACAGCCCCAAGTGAATAGATTCACAGGATATGTTTATCAGCTGGTGGATAATCCTGAGCAGAAGTCATCGCAGGCACCTGAACTCTTTGCTTCTATTGGCATCGTCAAATTCTACATTGGAGGAAGTCTTCCAGTGTAGATGGCTTCAGCCTTTAGTAGTGGGGGAACGGGTCTTTGCCCCATGTCTGCGATTAGGGGGCTGTTTGATATTGTCGGCATTCCCTCTCTCAATAAACATAGTTTCTTTAAACATCCCACTAACCATTTTCTCTCCATAGGTAGTTGGAATGTGAGGACTCTGCACAGAGCTTTTTCTCTTGATGTCCTCACACAAGAATTTCACCGTTATAATTTAGATATTCTCGGCTTGCAAGAGACCAGATGGACAGATAAAGGTCAGATTCTTAAAAATAATCTTAAATTTCTCTTTTCAGGGAGGGACGACAATAAGCATCACCAAGGCGTGGGTCTGCTTCTCAGCAGACACGCTAGCGATGCTCTTCTAGGATACGAGTGCATTAATGAAAGGTTTCTTACAGCAAAATTTCAGACAAGCATTAAAGACTTGAATGTTATCTGCTGTTATGCCCCCACTGAGGATGCCGATGAGGATGAGAAGGATAGGTTTTATGAACAACTTCAGGATATTTTGAATTCTGTCAAGAAAGGAGATATTACCCTTGTTCTTGGTGACTTCAATGCTAAAGTTGGTACTGACTCTGACCTTTGGGGAGGAGTAATAGGCCCTTTTGGTATTGGTAGCTGCAATGGCAATGGGCATCGTCTCCTACAGGTAAGTAAACTCAATGGATTCAGAATAACTAACACTTATTACAAACACCGCAACATACATAAGTACACATGGGTTTCACCTGATGGGCTGCATAAGAATATGATTGATTACATATTAATTAACAGCAAATGGGCTAGTTCTGTTAGGAATACCAGGGCATATAGGGGAGCTGAAATTGGATCTGACCATTACCTTGTTAAAAGTGTGTTGCAACTTAAACTTAAAAAGTGTTGTGCTAGGGTTAAAAAATTTACTTTTAATACTGAAGCTCTGAAAGATCCAGTTATAGCCAAAGCTTACCATGATAGGTTACTTAGTCATTATGACAGTCATGGTTTGCTTACTACTGAAGTTGAGGAAGAATGGGGCCATTTTAAACAGGCTTTTTTGGAAACTAACAGTACTCTTTTAGGGAAAAAGGAGCAGAGGAGGCAAAATTATCTGAGTGATAAGGCACTTGAGCTTATTTCGGAAAGAAAGAACTGCAGGAATGCCCTTAATCAATACCCTACTAGTCCTAATAGAAAGCATTACAGAGACCTTAATAAACTTGTAAAGGATCAGTTAGCTGCTGATAAGAATCTTTGGCTTGATGGTTTGGCTGACAAAGCCGAGGAAGCAGTTAGACAGCACAATAGCAGAGAGCTGTACCAGATAGTTAATGTTTTGTGTGGTAGAAAACTGACAGGCATACAAGGATTGAAGGATAAACAAGGTAAGGTTATAGAAGGGGAGAATTCTGTCATTTCTAGGTGGGCTGAGCATTTCAGTGATGTTCTAAACAATGTAGTTAGTTCTACTCCCATTGTTTGCAATGATGATAGATGCATTGGTGGCTTTAATGTTGGCCCTATAACACAATCTGAAGTTATTTTGGCTGTTTCTAAACTTAAACTTCATAAATCCCCAGGGGTAGATGAAATTACTACGGAAATGCTTAGAGCTGGGAATGTTTCGGTTACCACTTGGATGACTGAAATTCTGAATATCTTTTATGATAAAGGCATGGTTCCTAAGGATTTTACCAGAGCTATTGTTATCCCTATTTTCAAAAAAGGTGATCGCAGTTCTTGTGATAACTATAGGGGTATCAGCCTACTCTCTGTTCCAGGTAAAGTTCTTTCCATGATTGTGCTTAATAGAATTAAGAATCTGGTTGACAGGCAATTGCGTGATGAGCAATGTGGATTCAGAAGTGGTAGGGGATGTGTGGATCAGATATTTTCACTTAGGCAGATTCTTGAGAAATGTTTAGAGTTTCAGAAACCTTTGGTTGCTAGCTTTGTTGATTTCAAAAAGGCTTTCGACTCTGTTGATCGTCATAATTTGTGGTTGATTGTGAGATCATATGGTATACCAGACAAGTTAGTTAACATTATGAAAGCTCTCTATAATAACACTGAGTCGTGTGTGAGAGTTGGTAAGGCTTGTAGCAATTGGTTTAGCATTACTTCTGGTGTTCGACAAGGGTGCATTTTGTCTCCTTTTCTCTTTAGCTTGGTTATTGATTATGTTATGCGAAATTCACTTCAAGGGAAAGATTTTGGCCTTAAATGGGCTGGAGATACGAAAATTTCTGATTTAGATTATGCTGATGATTTAGCCCTTTTGGCAAATGATGTTGATGAGATGAACTCTTTCATTCGAGCTGTTGATGAGACTGGTAGTAGAGTAGGTTTGGTTATAAACAGAGAGAAAACTAAAGTGATGAAAATTGGTCAGGCAGGCTGTGATTCAGTTAATCTGAATGGTTGCAGTCTTGAGCAGGTGTCACAGTTTAATTATCTTGGGAGCTATGTAACAGATAATGGGATGTGCGGCATGAGATTAACAGACGAATAGGGATTGCTGCCGGGACTTTTAAGAACCTATGGAGAGTGTGGAGAAATAGGCGTATACACCTAAAGACTAAAATTAGACTGTATAATAGTTTGGTTCTTTCTAGGGTTAGTTATGGTAGTGAAACTTGGACACTGTAAACATGATAACAGGAAACTAGATGCTTTTGATTCCAGATGCTTACGCAGTATCTTGGGCATTAGGTGGTTCAACTTTGTAACTAATGATGAGATTAGGCAAAGGAGTTTGCAACCTCCTTTAAGCAGCATATTGTGCAGAGAGAGACTCCGTTGGTTTGGCCATGTTGCCCGTATGAATAATTATAGATTGGCGAATAGGGTTATGAACAGTGTGCCTAAAGGCCTCAGAAAGAAGGGGAGACCTAGGATGCGGTGGGCAGACAATGTCAAACAGGACCTTGTTAGAATTGGTGTGCAGTGGCCAGATGCAGTAGATGTAGCTCAGGATAGACTTGCTTGGAGAACTAAATTGCACGGTCTGGTTGGACCTCCGTAGCCCATGGCTGCTTGAGGATGATGATGATGATGAGTTAACCTTAGGGCTTTTCCCACCTATGGTATTCGTTCTAGGTCTTCTTACCATGCTTTCCGGCATCGGATGTTTTTCTCTCCAATTATGCATCCATTACCTACTTCTTAAAACACGTCGAACCTTCAATTCGTAAAAAGAATCTTAACCGGACCCCAATCTAGGTAAAAAAAAATAAGGGGCAGGAGGGGGGAAAGCTCCGCAATGTAGCCGAAAATAATGGTATGGGGGGAAGAGATTAATTTCAATTGCAGTGCAACATTTTTCCCTTCGTTTTAGAGGAATGAAGAATTTTGAAATTTTAGATTTTAGAGGAATGAAGAAATTTGAAATGAAAAATTCTTGAAGAATGCATGAAATATGCAGAAGTTGAATAATTTTCGGCTATTATTACCCTTACTGGCATTCTCAAAGACAGGGGGGGGGATACCTCCTCCCTGGATTCTGTCCTGATCTTAACTAATAGCCCTAATTAGAATTGTGGTTAGAGAGCTTGGCTACTGTTAACCTAATAATTACAGAAAGGTTAACTAGCACTGCTTTCATCCCCTGTAAAGCTAACTTCACACTATACCTCACGCATGTTAACTGTTTTTACATTAATTTCTATGGAAGCTGAACTTCTCCCTGCACATTCTTTGTCCAGGATATGGCATGATTGGATTGTTTTACCTCTGAGCGGCACTTTTTTGCACACCATGGGCTAAATGGCCAGGTCACAAGGACCCCGAAGGCTCAGAAAAGGTTGGGGCAGGGGACCCACTGGAACAGCTGTTGGGAGACAGATGGTAGCCTCCCGTCAAGGCCATCCAGCGTGTTCTTTAACGTGCACAGGGTATGGCTCTCCCGCACACGGGGCCACGGCTTAACGTCCCATCCGACGGACGGCGGCTTTTTCAAGCCCATCGGTGTCCCCTACTGACCGTGGGCAGGGCGGGGAAATTTTGCGGAGATAAATCTCAACGCTAACCCAGCTGGGACTCGAACCTGGGAACTACAGATTACGAGCCTGGCGCGTTACCGACTGAGCCACCCCCGCCCCAGGATATGGCATGGATTTTTATTTTCTTGTGCTGGTGTCTTGCCTTCCTCAGCAGGCCATACCTTTCTGAGTTAATTCTAACGAGGGAATGGTCAGAGACTCTGACTAGTGATCGAGTTGTATCCTTATACGGGAAATCCTGTGAAATCTCATTTTTATACATTACATATTCCTCGCGAAAAAGCTGGAGAAGAAAATGCCCATTTTACTGTATCTTGTTAAAAACTAAACTTATTAATTAATCTTATTAAGAAATGTAAACATAAGCAAAGTCATTGATCAGGTAAATTGACATACGCCAAAACCACTTCATGTAGCAAACACATTCTGTAGAAAATCTAAAATGATAGTTTCCATTTATATTAGGGGCGGGGGTGGCTCAGTCGGTAGCGCGCCAGGCTCGTAATCTGTAGTTCCCAGGTTCGAGTCCCAGCTGGGTCAGCGTTGATTTATCTCCGCAAAATTCCCCGCCCTGCCCACGGTCAGTAGGGGACACAGATGGGCTTGGAAAGGCCGCCGTCCGTCGGATGGGACGTTAAGCCGTGGCCCCGTGTGCGGGACAGCCATACGCTGTGCAGGTTAAAGAACACGCTGGATGGCCTTAACGGGAGGCTACTATCTGTCTCCCAACAGCTGTTCCAGTGGGTCCCCTCCCCCAACCTTTTCTGAGCCTTCGTGGTCCATGTGACCTGGCCATTTAGCCCATGGTGTGCAAAAAAGTGCCGCTCAGAGGTAAAACAACCCAAGCCATTTATATTAATTTAAATAAAAAAACATATTAGCAGTGTAAAACGTTTCTATTAGAGTATATGGAAGAAGTTAAATGCAGAATACATTAATATTGATCTTTGTTCCTTTTCCAGGAATTGGAATCAGCAAGAACCATTCTGCTGCATTTATTTGGTTTAGGTAAGTACCGAAAGGAAAGGTAATACTTTGGTTTCTATAATAAAAAGTAAATTATCCCTCAAAGAGCGACTTGCCAAAAAAGAAGTCTGACAGGAGTTTGACAAGTTTTTTAAATGCGAATTTTTATACATAATTCGTTTGCCCTTTATTGTTTCTCTGCGGTATCAAATGCACATTACCAAAATAAACACCGTTTGAGGTCGCCACTTACACCGTGTTGAAGCTAAACTCTTTTCGTCGTATGCTCTTTGTACATCTGAATCTTAAGGTATCTTTGATCAGTAGTCAAGCGGTCTTGCTACTCGATCACACGTGGAAAGGTTTCGTTTCAAGTAACTGACCTTCGTAACTTCGTTATTGACAGTGGGCACCAGGGTCATCTGATACAATTCCGAAGTATTATTTCAGTATTTAAAGAGTGTGGAAGTTACCAGCTGTCTAATAAGGGGGATGGTTTTACGGTTACAATTAATGTCACGAAAGAGTTGATATTTTAGTACAAATATTTGCGATATCAAAACAGTTTTAAAATATCTGCAATTTCACCTTTTTTTCTCATATTTTCATGAAATCCAAACTGATTATCATATACTAATTTTTTTCTAGGATAGGCATGTAACATTTTAATCATTTATGAGACAGCTGAGTTTTTCACTCAGCGATCCATAGTTACAAATTTCAAGTTGTTTCTACTTTAAAAATTTTGAATCACTAGAGATTTCTTTAAAAAAAGGGGTGACCGAGAAAAAGGTAATGGTAAATGAGAAAAAAAAATCATAATTTTGGTTAACACTGGATATTATTAACTCGCCAATAATTTTTTAAACAAAAACACAATCTTGTCTTTCCCACGAAGTTTACTCTTAATCTATTACCGATTCGTATTATTTCATTATCTGCAGTTGGCAGCATAATCGTCAAATATACGTTGTAATCATCTTCACCTTGAATTATATCGTTCCGTGATAAAATGTGTAAAACTGAACAATTATTAACGTATTTACAACAGTGATCTCATAAACAAACGCCTAAATGTCTCGCTCTTTCAAAATCTGTTTCTGGTTTGGTGTTAGATATATTTTGCTTATAATATGATCTAAATCAGCGGCTCATTGCAAAAAGAAATTGCTGATCATAATAAAAGAAATTGCAAAAATGTTTTTGACATTTTTGCGTGCGTAGCTAAATGTTTTTACCAATTCATAGTAGTCTTTAAATACATATATTTTTGTTTTTCAATCGAGATATTTTCTTGAGTCCTAAAAATTATAGTTTTCCCCCCAATTCCAAATGTACAGTCGCTCAAAAAAGTATCCGAACACTACGGTTGATTACAGAATTCAGAAAAAATATCTGGCAACGCTTTTTTTAGAACCTTCGTGTCACGTGACACGAAGGTTGCCAGATCACTAATTTCTAATAAAAAGAAATTTTTTCTGAATTCTGTAATCAACCGTAGTGTTCGGATACTTTTTTGAGCGACTGTATGTTTTCAAGTAGAGAATTTTCCTGCGCTTCTCTAAGAATTTTATTTTTTTCTAGTGGCTCTTTGCTAATTTTGGATTGTTAACTCTGGTTTAAAGAGAAAAACACTTACATATCAAGAGCATAACCCCGGAGTAGCTTGAGGACTCCCTATCCACCCAAATTGATGGAAATGCCGTAAATCGAGATTTTTGAATCAAATATTTTTAGGCTTCATTTAAAGCTAATATTATTTAAGGGCAATAAAGTATTGATTGTGTCTCAGAAAAGTGTAAAGACGCCACTTAATCCCCATTTTATGGAGTTGAAACGAAAACGTTTTTCATGTATTTTAATCAATATAAAACATAAGCTATGAAGTTTTTACCATGAATACATGGTGAAAACAAAATGACACCATGAAGACATGGTGAAAACAAAATCTAGTTACGTTTTGCATCTGAGCACCTCTCTGCCTCCCTCTGAACAAAACAAAATTTTTATGTTTTCAGTTGTTGTTTTTTTATGTAGCTATCATTGTATGTAATGTCATAATTCACTTTCAGTATTGCTCAAACTAAGTTTGCTCTCTTCTGGCTTTAGAAAAGCAGCAGATCAAGGCCATCCTCACTCAGCATATAATCTGGCAGTTGGTCACATGCAAGGCTACGATACGGATGTTAAAAAAGGGTAAGTCACAATAGGAGACACAACATTGCTGTTCAGTAATTAATTTCATATGTTCTGGTCTCTATTTTTGCCTCCATATTAGTTTTTTCATATTAACTTTATTTTCTGGTGTGAGTTTTCAAAACAGTAACTACTACTACACTGATATCCAGAAGCTAAGCATAATTCACAAACTGTTAAATACACTGGTTTCCATAAATTAAGGAAAATCCCTATGTTAATAGAAAGCTAACATCAAAGTTCTACAACTTTCTAAAATAATTTTTTTTTGTTTTGAAAAATTGATTGTAGATAAAGATCTCAATCAAATAAATCAATATCTAGATTTTCAACAATATTCGTTCAGTATTTAATGAGTTATGGAAGTTTGAATATTTTACAACAGAAATGCCAGTCTTAAGAAACGTATAAAACTGAAGAATAGTGAAAGAATTTTTATACAAAGTTCTAAAATACAAACTTATTTTATTAGACACTTTGATCCAATAGTTATTATTAAATTTTAATTAACTTCTGAAGTCAATTTTTGTGGCTCACATTGTTATCGCTAAATATTCAAACTTCCATAACTCATTAAATACTGAACGAATATTGTTGAAAATCGAGATATAGATTTATTTGATTGAGATCAATGAAATTTGATCATCAATGAAATAGGATATGAACATAATCGTAGGTCTTCCAAAAATCACCTAACAAGAGAAAATTTACATGACTCAAAAAGCATATTGCGATGCTATAAAAACTAGCGTCCCATGGCCGAGTGGTTAGCGCGCTTGGCTACTGATCTAAGGAACCTGGGTTCGAGCTCCGGGTAAGGCATGGATATATTTGTGTCGTTTTTCTGCTGAGGTCCTGCCATCCTCTCAGACCTTCTACTTTGGCATATAAACTGACAGGCTCCTGTCAGACCTCTGTGGCAAGCAGCTGCTTGAGGGGGTATTTATTTTTTTTATTTATAAAAACTAGCTCTGATTCTGCACCATTTATCTCCTGTTCAACAAGCGTTGTTTATGTTGGTAGAGCGTTTCATAGCAATTGTACGCAACAGAGACCTCACACGAATGCTCTTACATCGGACAGAGCAATCGGCATGTTAGAATCCGTCCGATCCCAGACTGTTGTGGTTATAATAAGTCCTTTCAAGACTTTGGAGAATGTTTTTCATAGACGGAAGATGTTAGCCATAGACGAGTGCAACATCACAAGAATGACAAGTGCAGGATGACCCGCTATTTTCCGCTAACAGCCCGACGCCATAAGACTACGCCAGCTAGGTAACTCCGGTGATTTCTGCAGACATTGAGAGGGCAGTTAGGTGGGGTTTTACCTCTGAGCGGCACTTTTTTGCACACCATGGGCTAAATGGCCAGGTCACATGGACCCCGAAGGCTCAGAGAAGGTTGGGGGAGGGGACCCACTGGAACAGCTATTGGGAGACAGATGGTAGCCTCCCGTCAAGGCCATCCAGCGTGTTCTTTAACGTGCACAGGGTATGGCTCTCCCGCACACGGGGCCACGGCTTAACGTTCCATCCGACGGACGGCGGCCTTTCCAAGCCCATCGGTGTCGCCTACTGACCGTGGGCAGGGCGGGGAATTTTTGCGGAGATAAATCTCAACGCTGACCCAGCTGGGACTCGAACCTGGGAACTACAGATTACGAGCCTGGCGCGCTACCGACTGAGCCACCCCCGCCCCAAAGAGGGCAGTTTCGAGACAAACTATTTACAGAGAGGCTTCACCAGAGAGGGCTCTATGCCAGACGACCAACGTCCTGTGTTCCCCCTCAATTCCTCCCATTGGAGAGCCCGACTCACTTGGTGCTGACCAAATCGTGACTAGATGTGTTTTGAATACCCCATGACCTTTTGATAAACACTCTGATCGCTATATAGAGAACAGATTACACAAGCATTTATGGGGAATTATATATTAATATTTTTAGAAATCTATATCGTTCATCCAATTATAAAACAAGCATTATTCACAGCAGTAATACCAAATTTACTTTAGCAGGATAATTCAGAATGAAACTTATCTTCAATAATTATAGAAAATTCCACCTAAACCAGCAGTGCTCAAGCTATACGTGCTAGTTTCTCGAGGGGATTGCAAATCACTTGCAGTTTAAACTAGAACACATATTGCCTCTGGCGAATATAAGAATCTCGTTTTCAAAGAGAATGAAGTTTTTCATGCACCGACTTTTTCACCATTTAAAAGTTTTAATTCGAACTAATGGACGATGAGAAAATGCGAATGGCAATATTTTACGAATACTTGATACAACGAAAATGGTATTTCTTTTTATTCCTTAAAATAAAAAGTTGCTTTCCTCACACGCCTCTGAGATAATGGAACTTATTGTTGTTGTCAATGGAATATCTTTTGATACACTACCACCAAAATTTTAAATTTCTGCTACAAACAGATCATTTGCGACATTCATTAAAAGTTTCGCATTTTCCTTATTGCCTCTAACAACGTAAATTTAAACAATCTACGGATCTGAAAAATGTGAATCACATTTCACTAGTATCAATCCAACTGAAAAGGAATTTCGAATTATCTTTTCAAACAAAAAAAAAGCTACATTTTCCCACCCGACTCATTACTGTTATGCAAACCTCACAATATTCGTATACCATCAACACACTTTCAAATTTGTAGCATAAACACATTACACTAAGATGACAGTTTATTAGGTACACTTACCTCGTAGCGTGTTGTGCCTCCTTTGGCTTTTAGAATAGCCCGAATTTGTCAGGGCACAGAATGTTCAAGATACTGGATGCGATGTGCAGGAACATTGTGCAGGAAATGATTGTCTCACAGTTGCTACAAATTGGATGGCTGCACAGTCTCACTGCGAACATCCCTTACCGCCTCATCCCAAAGATGCTCGAGAGGATTTAGATCTGGGGATCATGCAGGCCAAAGAAGTAAGCAAAACTCATCGGCATGTTCCTGAAACCATTCGGTGAAGATACGTTCCTTGTGAGCAGGTGCATTATCAAGCTGAAAGTGTCCATCCGAGTGAGTAACTATGAAGGGATGAACTTGATCAGCAACGATGTTCAAATACGCTGTGGCATTCAGATGTACTTCAATGGGTATCAAGGAGCCTAATGTGTGCCAGGAAAACATTCCCACACCATTACACCGCCGTGTACTGTTGACACCAGACAAGATGACTCCATGGTCTCATGTTGCTTGCGCTAAAATCTGATCCATCAGCACGATGCAAATGGAACCTAGATTCATCCAACCAGGCTGCCTTTTTCCACTCAATGGTCCAGGGTCGATACTCCTGCACCCATTAGAGATGTGCTTTCATGTTCTTCGCTGACAACATCGCCACTAGACGTGGTCGGCAGATGTCGTAGCCCATTTGCAACAAAGTCCGATACAGGATGCGTTTGAAGATGGCGTTCTGCACACCAATGTTTAATTCTACTGTGATTTTCCTGGTTGTGCCCCATCTGTTTGCTTTCACGATTGTCGCCAATCTCCTTTGACCCTTCTGATTCACAAGCTGTCTTCGTCCACAGGATCGCCGATCACTGCTAGTTTTTGCTTTTAGTACCATTCTCGGTAAATCCTAGAAACAGTTGTGCATGAAAAGCCCAGAGGACATACGTTTGAAAGATGCTAGAACCGGGATGCCTAGCACCACCACGTTCATCCAGATATAACTGATGCTTAAAGAGCTGGACTGCCTGATTTTGAATTGAATTCAATTTAAATTGAATAAGTTTATTTCACCCAAACATACATATATTGGTACATAAAACAAATTCACAGGTGAAAAAAGAGAACATAATGTCGTAGCTTTTGAAAAAATGTTTCTTGAAATACACTTAAATTTAAAACATTACAGGTGGCCATAATTTAAACATTTATGTGAACACGTGAATTTTTGTGGTCTGACTCTGTCATTGACTTGATAATAAGTATAGTTTATATTTATATTTAAAAGTTCTATGTTGTTCC
This sequence comes from Ryuthela nishihirai, assembly GCA_038380435.1. Taxonomy (NCBI): domain Eukaryota; kingdom Metazoa; phylum Arthropoda; class Arachnida; order Araneae; family Heptathelidae; genus Ryuthela; species Ryuthela nishihirai. The sequence goes on from JAWZYU010000027.1 coordinate 55,670,104, forward strand.
ATTGCAGAAGTATCCTCTGGAATCTCGCCATTCCAAATCTTGATGTCAATGTAACGTATTGATCTCTTATAGATTTTTTAGAAAAAGGCAACAGGATCTTGTTCTTGAGTATGATAACTGAAAGTTATAAAAGTTCGGAATACTCTATCATATTATTCTTCACTCTGTACACAAAATTCCCCATAACATACTTGTAAATGTTATATATATTTTATATTTAGTATTCCATTTTCTGCCATCGTGTTTGCACTGGATTTCTGCAATTTAATCTTAGAATAAGTCTCAGAATTCCCTTTTGCAGGCAAAATAAACTATTCAAATTGACTGAACTAGTATTTCCCATAACACTGATTCCATATATTAAATGTGGGTACACTAAAACATAATATAAATTTATCAAAGTTTTGTGATTTAAATATTTTTTATCCTTCCAATCGATTCAATATTTTTTTTGAAATAGTAGTTCTTAGCTGGTTAATATGATAATTCCAATTTGAATTAGCATCTAGCCAGAGTTCAAGAAATTTTATATATTCACATATTTCAATCTTTTGATCATTCACCAAAATATTTATTTCTTTATAATTCATTTTTTTATTCTTGTTCTTAAAGACCATACATTTTGTTTTAGAAATATTTATAGCGAGTTTATTGCATATGATCTATTTAAGTACATTTCCATTTATATTTGTTTCTTCCACTAGAATTCTTATATCAGTATAAAAAGATATAACATTTATATCATCGTGAATACACAATTAATCCTTTTTGTGATCGAATATCATTTATATACAAAATAATAAACTTCCCAACACAGAACCCTGTGGTACTCTTAGATTTGTTCAGATATAGTCCTATTAACTTGTTCACTTGTTGATTTTTGAAACAGGTAGCTTTTAACCCAATTATTTATTTTCCCTCCTAGACCATAGTTTCATGATCTACACAATCGAATGTTTTAGACAAATCTAAATATACAGCCAACTCGCTGATGTTCAAGAATATTAACAATATAATCATAAGTATCTATAATAGCACCTTGTGTAGATTTGCCATGTTGAAAACCATATTGTTCTGGTATAATTGGCTTTCTGTTTGATATAAATTTATATATGCATTTATTTCTCGAAAATCTTGGCGAAAACTGAGAGTAAAGAAATCGGTCTGTAATTCTTTATATCTTTCAGGTTTTTCCTCTTGCGAAAAAGTATTATTTTTGCTAGTTTCATTTCATTTGGAAAATTTTTTTTCTGAAGTGACAAGTTGAAAATATATGTGAGGGGTATCTAAATTTCATTTTTAACATTTTCAATTATATTTATTGAGATATCATCAGGCCCACAATCAGTATTAGGTTTCATTATACTTATAACATGATATATATCATTAACATGATATATATCATTGTCAGAAAATGGTTCAATATATAAACTATCTGTAAAACTGTATCCATAATATTTATATTGTACTTGATTTTTTGTATTGAAATCAGCTGCTAGATCTTCTGCAATACTTTTAAAACACTGGTTGAAAGCTGCAGCTTTTTGCGCATCATCTGTTAGTACATTTTCAGCCATCTCAATATCTCCAATTCTAAGATTTTCGTTTTTATTCCGAGACAATAGGTTATTTATCAGCCTCCATTTCTGTTTCAGCAAGGTACCACCATATACATATATTAAATTTAGTTTCATACTATTTTTGTTCAGCTTCTCTTATTAAAAGAGACATAATTTCTGCAAATTCTGTGCCTTTCCTTGTCCATTTCATCACTGGAATTCTTATTATTTCAGCAAGTCTGTTTCTTTTTCTAATCTGATTTTTTATATAATTATTTATCCAAGGAGCATAACCAGGATGTTGTGATCTTTTCTTTCGAATTCTAGGAAAGCATACATTATATATATCCATAAAGAGTGTAAGAAAGTGATCCTATGCCTGATTTACATCCGTAATCTGTAGGAAATCCTGTCAATATTGTTAATTTTTTCCTCAAATGTAAAACACACTTATGTGTCATTTTCCTGTAAATATATCATTTTCTAAATATTTCCTTGAATCTCCAATAAAGTAAATTACGGGGAATGGTCAGTTAAATAAAATTGTAATATTTTACTTTTACAAGACATTTGTAATTGCCTAATCAAGCAGTGTGCCATTCACATTTGTTAATCTAGTTGGTTTATCATTTGATGTAATCATGTAAAATTACGAATTAATTAACTGTGTAAAATCCAAAACATTCCCATCTGTACAATTGAGTAGATCTAAATTGTAGTCTCCTACAATTAAATTTAAAAATAATAAATACCCCTCAAGCAGCTGCTTGCCAGAGGTCTGACAGGAGCCTGTCAGTTTATATGCCACAGTAGGTCTAATTTATGAAACTCGAATTAATTTTCTGTAATTTATCAAAATTTTTCACAGACAGGTGGACAAACAGGCGACAAAGTGAAAGCATTATTTTCTTGTTTTGAAAACGCGATAAAAAGGAACATAAAAATTTAAGAGGAACGAAATTAATTTTCACAAATGTTTCTGAACTACTGTCGACCAGCGTTACCTTTAAATTCATATTAATATTAAAACTCATTTAATGATAAGTATAGTTTATATTTAAAATAAATTGAAAGTGATATTAGTAGCCAAATATATTGATTAAGATTAGACATACTAACGAGTGTAGGATTTGATAAATTCCGTCAATGGTAAGTGAGGGGGGGGTGGGGGTTATGACTGGAACAGTTTAATAGCCACTGCATCTAACCACATGCCAGCAATTCTTTATGTAAACTTTTCTACTTATTGGTAAAAACTTAGAACAACTGGTCTCAACGTTGAAGCAGCCGATTTTTATTAACTATCTTCCTATTGCTTTTCGCTGATCATTTGTCAGTTTGTGGATTTGCCAAAAGAGTTGTTCCCCCATATCTTTCGAACGCAATGGACAAACTTAGTGATTTAGGTGTCAAATGAAAGCTTATAACACAGGGAGTGTCGTAGGCTTTAAAAAAATTTGACTTTTTTTAATCCTAAGAAGGGAAATAAGAAAACGATCGTTCTTTTACATCTCTAGAAAGCTAGTGCCGAAAGTAACAAACTACGCGTCAAAAACGCGGGGAATATCATAGACTATACAAAATTAACCCTCCATGCTTTCTTCCCCTCTACAACTGGGCGGAAATGTGAAAACGATTGTTCCACTATATCTTCCGAACACCAGGGCCGAAAGTAACAAGCGATGCGTCAAACGAATGCTTGTGACGTGAGGGATGTTTTAAAGCATTTCCACCCCTTCCTTCTTTTCCCTCTAAAAAGAGAAAATATTAAAACGATTTTTCCGCTACATCTTCAGAAAGCAACGGTCGAAAATAACAAGCCATGTCTCAAATGAAAACTTATGACACGGAGAATGTTATAGGTTAAAAAAATCCACCTCTCTTTATAATGAAAGATCTTTAATGATCTTTAATATGAAAATATTGTTCCGCTATATCTTCCGGACGCGAACCAAAAATTACGAGTTAGGTATGAAATGAAAGCTCATCGTCGCACTGTTTCGACTTTTGCTTCCCCCCCCCCCCAACCATTCTCTCCCTCCCACAAAAAAGGGGTGGATTTTCGAGGGACCTTAACGAGTTATATCTTGAATTAAAGCTTGTGACGTCTGCATTTCTCGTTAGAAAAAATATATTCAATAAATGTTATGCTACCACACAATTTTCACCTTCGTGTTTCAAACAAAGCAACTAAAATATTCTCAATAATCTCTTATACTTAAAACGTAAACTGGGGAACGTGTACATATTCTCTTACATTCAAGATAAAATATTATCCTTTAGTTTTGAGCACTTGTAATTAGGGGCTACTGCCTTAGAAAAAACACTTTTTAAATAAACTTTTTACGAGAAAGGTGTATGAAAAAGGTTCGTATCTATTTTAATATTATGCTAGAAGTTCCTGATTTTCTTTAGAGATGTCAATAGCAGTATGTTTTGCTTATTAATATAATTTATATTTAATATTAATATTCTAAAAAACATTCCTGATAAGAATACATTTTTCTAAAAATAGACCATATTTGTATGGGGCGGGGGTGGCTCAGTCGGTAGCGCGCCAGGCTCGTAATCTGTAGTTCCCAGGTTCGAGTCCCAGCTGGGTCAGCGTTGAGATTTATCGCCGCAAAATTCCCCGTCCTGCCCACGGTCAGTAGGGAACACCTATGGGCTTGGAAAGGCCGCCGTCCGTCGGATGGGACGTTAAGCCGTGGCCCCGTGTGCGGGAGAGCCATACCCTGTGCACGTTAAAGAACACGCTGGATGGCCTTGACGGGAGGCTACTATCTGTCTCCCAACAGCTGTTCCAGTGGGTCCCCTCCCCCAACCTTCTCTGAGCCTTCGGGGTCCATGTGACCTGGCCATTTAGCCCATGGTGTGCAAAAAATTGCCGCTCAGAGGTAAAACAACCCAACCCATATTTGTACTACATTCGCATGAAAAATGTCCATTCCAATGGAAATAAAGAAAAACATCGTAAACATGAACATTTTAAAAGGACTTTGCTAAATTGTGTTTGAAAAAAACTGTCTATATTTAGTTTTTATACACTTCTTACATTCTTGTTGCAGCGAGGCTCATACGCTCATCAAGTATGCTGCCAATAATGGAGTGCCTGAAGCCGACGACATCCTCCACCGCGTCTGCTCCAAAGGACATTGTGAACATTGAAGGCGAACGAAGCATTTCTGTCCATATATGAAAAGAATGCGGCGCATTCATAGATCCCTGAGCCAAGTTTCTGTACTTCACAGAAGCATCACTTTCCTATATATAACCACTTGGATTTTTGGGATTTGGAAAAGATGAATCAAAAATTATGAAGAATATCATTCTGATGATTCGAATTGAAGAGGATTAATTTCACCTTTATGCAAAACAATAACTGTTACTTAAATAACTCTATATTCAATCAACCTGATAGCATTTACAAGAAAAATTATACTACACCTAATTTCAAAAGTTGAAATTATGCAAAGTTTTTAACATAATTGCTTTATATGTTCAAATATATGGGGAAGAAATCTTCAATGTATAAAAATAATCACTTCCCTGCATATGCGATCAAATTTGTGTAACTGTGTATAAAACAATTAGTTCAGTATTCTGTAACACTGTATGACATACAAATACATCTGTGTTTTGTGAAATAGTTGCAAAAATATTTTGTTCCATTCGCGATTGAACATCAATATTTAATTACTGGATAACAGCGATCATTTACATCAATGTCACTTATTTAAGTCTGAATTTGATATTCAAATGGCAAAAAATATTTATTAATCCAGGAACTACGGACTGCAACCTGGAACAAAACTGCACAAAGCTAAAGTCTTAAACCCTGATAAACGTTTAACGCTTATGAACGCCTGATAAACGTTTCACGTTAATTGAAAGTTTCGACAAATATAAATTTAAGCGTTACGCGCCAAAATACTTCTGAATTCACTGTTGTTGTTTAGTTCATATCGCATGACGTTTGTCACAACTAAATTAAAAAGGCATCATTTTAAAGTTAACAATTCAGACTACAATTCTGATTCACGATTTTGAATCGCATTATAAAAAAAATTGTGCCCCTAAGAAAGACCCCGAGTACCATAAATCCACCTCTGGAACTGAGCGTCAATAATGCTTTACACAATTGGCTCACTTTAGCGAGTTTTACACTTTACCACTGCTTTGGTTGATTCACGGCAGCATCATGTCGTTGGGTTGTTTTATCTCTGAGCGGCACTTTTTTGCACACCATGGGATAAATGGCCAGGTCACAAGGACCCCGAAGGCTCAGAGAAGGTTGGGAAGGGAACAGCTGTTTGAGAGACAGGCTGGCACACTAACGACTTGAGCCATCCCCGCCCCTTAGCTGATGAGCAGACTGCTTTGAACTTAATGGCATTAATGAAGAGAATGAACACCGCTGCTACACTATATCACAGTTTCGTTTTCTTCATGTAGATTCGTAAATATTGTTATAGCGCGCTAGTCCTTAAAAAATATAAAGATGTTTTTAAATGCTGAGTGTTACGATTCACCAATTACTGTTTATTTAAATGCCATTAATTTCCATATGCATTATATAGGAATCTCATGTCGAAACCATTGACAGATGTGACTGTAGAGATCGCTTGGGAAAAAAAGGGGCCGATTAAGATTGGGTTGGGTTGTTTTACCTCTGAGCGGCACTTTTTTGCACACCATGGGCTAAATGGCCAGGTCACATGGACCCCGAAGGCTCAGAGAAGGTTGGGGGAGGGGACCCACTGGAACAGCTGTTGGGAGACAGATGGTAGCCTCCCGTCAAGGCCATCCAGCGTGTTCTTTAACGTGCACAGGGTATGGCTCTCCCGCACACGGGGCCACGGCTTAACGTCCCATCCGACGGACGGCGGCCTTTCCAAGCCCATCGGTGTCCCCTACTGACCGTGGGCAGGGCGGGGAATTTTGCGGAGATAAATCTCGACGCTGACCCAGCTGGGACTCGAACCTGGGAACTACATAGGCCGATTAAGAATTTTTGGGCCCCCAACCAATCTCAAAATGAGAACCCCCTCCCCCCCCCGTTTCAGTGCCAAGTTAGATGGGGAGAAATTTAGTACATCAGCAATTATAGGCAACAATAAAAATGGTTTTGCTTCGAGGGAAAAGATTATTGGAGAGGTTTACTAAATGTAACATTTTTCTCACTTTTTAAAAAAATTTATATCTACAATTTCACTCAAGAATTACAAAAACAAAGTCAATGTTATTACATGATTAAAATATAAACTTCTAATAATATAAGAAGTTACCGATACTGTCGCACGAATTACACAATTTTATATCTTATAGAGAAAAGTAATTCATCTTTGGAGTGTCTAAGTTTTCATGTCACTCTCTCCTTTTATTGGGATCTTTCTAAAAATTTTTTTTATATATTTCCCTCCTTAAAATTGAGGTCCACCTTATGAGGGTATTGTTAATTATGAAGCTGCTTCAAAACCAATAATTCCAAAACCCTACATTGCATTGAATGATTGCAGATCAACTAGGTTAGTCCTTCATCTATTGGGGCAGGGTGGCTCAGTCGGTAGCGCGCCAGGCTCGTAATCTGTAGTTCCCAGGTTCGAGTCCCAGCTGGGTCAGCGTTGAGATTTATCTCCGCAAAATTTCCCCGCCCTGCCCACGGTCAGTAGGGGACACCGATGGGCTTGGAAAGGCCGCCGTCCGTCGGATGGGACGTTAAGCCATGGCCCCGTGTGCGGGAGAGCCATACCCTGTGCACGCTAAAGAACACGCTGGATGGCCTTGACGGGAGGCTACCATCTGTCTCCCAACAGCTGTTCCAGTGGGTCCCCTCCCCCAACCTTCTCTGAGTCTTCGGGGTCCATGTGACCTGGCCATTTAGCCCATGGTGTGCAAAAAAGTGCCGCTCAGAGGTAAAACAACAACAACAACAACCTTCATCTATTCAAGCTTTACACCTAGTGCTACTCATGGTGAAAAGACCGTTGACATAGCAGGCTTTTGATATATTGTAAAACTTGCATACAGAAATGCATGCACTAAACCATTTATATCAACTGGACGACCAATCTGTGCTTAAATCGGTCTACCTGCACACTAATGCAGTGATTCTCAAGCTAATTTTGCACACGACACACTAAAAATTTTAGTTGGCTAACTATGGAACTCGCGCATGCGCAGTTTGCCTTCAATAGCCATTCCTGTGTTGTTTGTAAACGCAGATGTAGTCTGTTCAAGATCTCACGTAGTCTGTTCAAGATCACAAAATATCCATAACACGTACGCCGTACGTGTTATGGATATTTTGTGTTAATTTTGGTTTAAAAAATTAGGATATCATATACAAGTTTTTCATTAAAGAAAAAAAGTTAAATGAAGAATAAGTGGCAGAAAGCAGCAACGAAATAGTTTATAAATTTCCTTTTATCTGCAATATCATTTGAAATTTCGCGGCCACACCCTTTGAGAACCACTGCACTAATGAGCTTGATGGTCCACAAGTGGCCTTTTAGGCAGGAGTATTTCTCACCAATGAACAATAAGCTCTCTGATGCAGTCTGCCCATCAGCTCAGCTTCTCTTTTATTCGGATTTCTCAAAAATTTTTAATATTTCCCTCCTAAAAAGTGAGGCCCTTTTTGAGGACGTGGCCCCCTGATTTGAAATGTGGCAATGTTACTATTAGTATTTAAAGTATATAAATATTTAATGTCCGGTTTGTGCAGAATCTGCATTAGCAAATAAAGACATAGGATTCGCACATTATTGAATCCTTAAACAATGGCCTCAAAAATCAATCCGTAAATGCAGGCCTATTTCTCTGGCCAATACCTATAACAGGTGTACCGGTAAATTTCGCACTAACTGGTATGTTAATTTCAACCCTCTATTGTTTCCTATTTCAGGAAAAAAAAGCCTATGCGTCTTCTACAAATTGCTGCTCATAGATGGTCCTGCCCCCTCCGCATACTTTCTTGCAATACAATGCAACAGTGAATTTTTCGAATCATTGTCGACGAGTAGAGGTTTACGAGAATAAGACTTTGCTGTTGGATAACACAGTAGCTTGTGCCAATGTAAAAGTGGGGGTGGGGTTCCAGGAACAATATGAGAGGGGGGGGATCAACCCTCCCGCCACTAAATATGACTTTTGTTTTAGCTTGCCAAGTTTTTGGGATGAGTAATTTTTTTCAGGGAGGAAAATTTTTGGGGCTCCAAACCCTTAAAATGGTCTGTTACAATTAGAGGAAACAGTATGCAGAGTTTTGCGGGTCCAGCTCTTATCATTTAGGAGCAGTTACTATTACCTTTTAAAGGGGTGGGAGCTGGGGAGGGGGAAAATTTTGGGCGTCTGAACCACCACTGGCGCTAGGTTTTTAAAATCTTAGGAGGGTGGGGGGGGGAGAGCTCACATACAATAACAGGAAACTAGACATTTACTTTTGTCTTTTAGATATACAAAAGAAATTTTTCAGGGAGGGCCTGTATTCGGCACCAATGGTCCAGTTACGATTAATGGAAGTAGTATACAGAGTTTGGCGGTTCTACTGATTATCATTTAGAAGCAATTCCTATCAATTTTTAAAGTATTTGGGTATTTTTGGGGGAGAAAGGAAATTTTTGAAGCTTCAAATCCTTATGTTGATCTAAGTTAAGATTAGAGGAAACAGTATACTGAGTTTGCTGGTTCTTCATTTACCATTTTGAAGCAATTCGTATTACTTTTTTAAAGGAAGGTCGGGGTCCTGAAAAATAGAGAAATAGAAAAAATAGGCAGGCAGACCCTCTCAGATAAATAGCAGATTCTTGTCCAATATTTAGAAATGCTTTGAAGTCATTCCCAAGTATAAAGCTATGAAATATTGGTTATTGAAACAAAATTAGGACTATAATTTATTGTTTAAAATAGATTAATATGTACATCAATGATAAGAATTTTTAAAAAAATTAGTGAAAAAGAGACTCTCAAAAAAAAACAACCTAGGGCACATAGGTGTTTAAACATTAATAAACGTATCACGAGTGTGAGACCCATTGCGACCAACAAAGGGTTTAATGCTGTGAAATGTCTATCTAGTTACAGCGCCATGAATCCACGTGCTTTTATCTCCCAGTACATATTTTTGGCGATCTCACTGCGTTGCATAGATGCTCTCTATACATCAAAGAACATGTAAGGAGAATGAGGCTTCTCATATCCGGAGCTGAGTCGCTACTGAGCTCCAGTTGGGTTGTTTTACCTCTGAGCGGCAATTTTTTGCACACCATGGGCTAAATGGCCAGGTCACATGGACCCCGAAGGCTCAGAGAAGGTTGGGGGAGGGGACCCACTGGAACAGCTGTTGGGAGACAGATGGTAGCCTCCCGTCAAGGCCATCCAGCGTGTTCTTTAACGTGCTCAGGGTATGACTCTCCCGCACACGGGGCCACGACTTAACGTCCCATCCGACGGACGGCGGCCTTTCCAAGCCCATCGGTGTCCCCTACTGACCGTGGGCAGGGCGGAGAATTTTGCGGAGATAAATCTCAACGCTGACTCAACTGGGACTCGAACCTGGGAACTACAGATTACGAGCCTGGCGCGCTACCGACTGAGCCACCCCCGCCCCTCGCAATCTAAGCGTTTCTGATTGGTTTGCATCGTAAGTAATGGTAGTGTCCAGTAAAGAGTTCTTTCAAGGCAGTTTCAATCCAAGCATATTTTATCAGTAGTTAAATTCAAGCTATTTTTATATTTTTTCGCTTTAGTTCATTAGTTATTAGCTTTTTTAAGAAGTAAATCTAATGCACAGTGATATTTCACTGCATTAAGCTCTCTTTTGTGCAAAATGATTAGTAAAAAAAGATGATTCGCCCACAGCAGATATCAGAGGAATGCACCCAATTGAAGAATCCTAGAAAGCTAGTCCTAGCTTTTACAGGCCTTATCCTTCGAGGACATACCCTACTAAGATCGAATTCAGATTTAAATGACTCAGATTCTGAGAGAACTTGTAGCTCACCAGTCAAGTAGTGGTTTGGTTAATTAGGTTAAATTCAAAATATAATTTTAGTTCCATTCATACCAGAATGCAACTGCAATGAGTGAAAAAGAAAATATCGTGTGATTAAAAACATTAGCTATTAGTTTGTTAATCTTTATGAAACAAGCAGTGGCCCTGGAACCCCTAAAAGAAAACACTAGAAAATTTTCCAAAAATTTTTTCCCAATTAAAATTCATATTTATGTTGTGTCGCGTCTTCTATTTCTATACTACTTATGAATTAGCGGTCACATAAGGTGGGAATACCCTATAGCTCACGTCCCTGACAGGATAGTTTAAAAGTTTGGGGCGGGGGTGGCTCAGTCGGTAGCGCGCCAGGCTCGTAATCTGCAGTTCCCAGGTTCGAGTCCCAGCTGGGTCAGCGTTGAGATTTATCTCCGCAAAATTCCCCGCCCTGCCCACGGTCAGTGGGGGACACCGATGGGCTTGGAAAGGCCGCCGTCCGTCGGATGGGACGTTAAGCCGTGGCCCCGTGTGCGGGAGAGCCATACCCTGTGCACGTTAAAGACCACGCTGGATGGCCTTGACGGGAGGCTACCATCTGTCTCCCAACAGCTGTTCCAGTGGGTCCCCTCCCCCAACCTTCTCTGAGTCTTCGGGGTCTATGTGACCTGGCCATTTAGCCCATGGTGTGCAAAAAAAGTGCCGCTCAGAGGTAAAACAACCCAACAACAACAACCCTATAGCTCTCGGGAATCACGGCCGCGCTCACAAACGGAATTCACTTTCTAGAATTTCACGTCGTAACAAAATCAGCTTTCTGCAAACAATCTTTCATATCTTTTTTTTTTCAGAAAAGTAAAAGAGAATCTATCTCCTTTCATCTCTTTAATATAAATATTTCTCTTTTTTTCTCCTTTTGCGAACTCAGCTAAGTTGAACCCTGTGCACACAAACTTCAGCGAGAAAGAAACGTAGTGCTCGGGCGGACCGAGCTATACTTTGTTTGCACGAGCCGGGCCATCGGGCCCCTCGGCTCCCCCCTATGATTAAATCCTGAGTGCGCCACTGGAAACAAGTGTCAATTTAGCATAGACTGACATTTTAAAATTTATTTAGTTCTGAGTATCGGAACCTTATCTGCTAATAAGACTGTAGTACTCAGCACTTCTTTGCCTGAAAATAGTTTCTTTTTTTTACATATTTTGGGGAAAAAAAATTGCCTCTGTATAAAATATCAACTTCTAACAAAACTTTTTTTTTTTCTTTTCAAAAAAAAACCTGCACGAAAAAAGTCCAGGGTCATATCAAGTTTACAGAAGATGGGAATAATTAGGAATGTTACTAGAATTATGATTCAATCTTGAGTATTTATTGACGTAAACAGGTTATATATCAATATTAAGAAGCATTCATTATTATACTACTAGCCAAAATATTGCATCAATAGTAAGAAGACTACAGAGCCCAATCCAGTTTTAAGTATTAATCCTAAATTTCTTTACGGAGCCACAATGTATAAAAAAAAATACATCATATATTGTGCTAAAGAAAGGTCCCATCATTGTGTGACACAGAGTATTATAGGAGCCAGTCCCTGGTGTTTTATGCAGCTATCACTTAAAAAGAGCATATTTGCTTGCAGATAAATGAAACTCTATCGTTTTTAAGTGAAAAAATGTGCATGTAATTTGACAATATGAAACTGAAAGTTGTTGAATCTAGCGTTTTGTTGATTTTAATGTGCACTTTGATAATTCATTAACTTGTCCAGAGCAGTAGCGGATCGGTAGCTAAAATTAGTGGGGGTGCTGCTCCAGAAAATTTTTAGCCTTTGTTTTAAAATTGTGTAAAACTACCTTCAACCAGCACACCAGGGTCGGCACTGCGGGAACGACAGTGCTCTCTCTCCCTTGCAGCCTCGCGTGTAGCATGCGCACAACAGTCAAACACCTCGCCGCTAGTACTGTGAAGCGCACAGTTCCATACAAAGATTTTTGTATTTTTTTCATAAACTGGGGGATGGCTACTGACATTAAGCTTAAGGATTATATATTGTACAAGTATAAAGAAAGAATTAAAGAAAAAAAGGACTCATTATATTAAATGTTATCGATAATATCAAGTTGAAAGTTCAAGCTGCAGTTCCACAGTGCCTATACGCGAGCCGCCACTGGTCCAGAGCATCTAACATCTAAAAGAAAGTGCAGTTTATCATTTTTAAGTTCGACATCACTCAATGCTGAATCAATTTGGCATGAAATCATCTTGACAAGTAGAAAACGTGCACTATTATGTCAGTGTGAAATTTGGTTTAGTATTAAATCATGATTAAAGACACAAAAGAGCCTCTATGACACCATGCACAGCAACCAAAACATTAGAACAGAAATTAGAAAGCTCATTAGTAAGTTACAAAGTTGACTCAGAAAACTAGCTTTAAGCCAGCTTACTTGGCTACTGTTCACACATTATATGTCAGGAGACAATGGTGCAAATTATCTCTTTGTTCTTGCAACTCAGAAAACTTTAATAAACCCTGATAGATGAACAATTATATACAACCATTATGCACAAATGGCAGTGTTTCTGAACATTTCAAATAATTCCTGATATTATCCATATGAGCTTTTGCATGTTTTCACTTAGTCCATTTAAAATCAAACAAGACTACAATTGTTTGCTAATAATTAAGTACCTAGCACCTATGATCAATAGTTTGTTATTTAAAACTTTAGGACACTAACCTAAAGAAAAAAAAATATTTTAAAGACCTTTAGAAATTAACATTTAACTAAAGTAATTCATTACAGTATCTTATTGCATCATGAAATCTTGCATACTCAAGTATTATGGGTTGTTTTCAGACTTAGTTACTTAAATATTACATACTACGTTGAACAAATGAATGAATTCATCAGAATTTCATTTTTTAATTACTGCATTAAACTATATCTGGAATTAAAGATATAAGCAAATAAAATCTGTAGACTTTCAAATTTTTTTTTTGAAAATATATTGTATATCATTTGCAACCTAAGCTATTTCCTAAAAATGGATTATATTTCAAGAAATATTTACTGTAAAATGCAAATGCCTTATGGTCAAAAAGTATTTTTGTGGCCTAAATATAAATATTTTATATCCACAGAAACAAAAATGAATGATAAAATCAGTTGAAGTAGTTTTCCATTGAGTAATAAGGAATAACAATAGTTTTTATATTAAAAAATTTTAAAACATACCTACATATATAAAATAAATTATTTACAGCTCAATAAAAAATAAAAAAATGTTTCCAACAGCATTTTTCTTATATAATTAGTTCTAAATTCTTCATACACTTTTTTCCAATATTGAACAAAAATGTATTATGTCAGTAATAGATCAATGTTAAAAATGCCATTTTTCACTTTATGAAAATTATAATTGCTATTTCAAATCCTTTGAATTTTATACACTACATATGAAATCATATATTGTACAAGATAACATCTTAGCGATTTAAAAAAAAATGTTTTTGCTTATGGTGTTATTTGTAATTTATTTCTGAGAGTTAAAGCAGAGACATTCAAACATGAACTAAAATGGTGGTATACAAAACTTGAAACACAAAGCTTAAATTTCAGATTTAGTTTTAAAAAATTCATTTACTACCTAAAACAAGTTATTTCATTAATAATTAGGTTCATTAATGCATGATTATTATAATAAAATGCAATTTCAAAAGATGATTAGGATCAATTTTTTTTAATACAAATCTGCTAAGGTTTGCCACAACGACCCCTCCTCTTGCTACAATTATATTTTAAAATTAAATTGCATAAACCAGCTAAACACTTTCAGTTATGAGTCACAAAATGCATATTCCCACATATCACCTCCAACTCACAGTTACATTGTTATATCTGAAATACAATGCATTTATAACTAAAACAAATTGCATTTATTTGATATTATAATGTTAAATCCTAGCACGTCTATGCTGAATGTGACTTAAACGTTTAGAGGTTATAAGATCATGAAGCTACATGGTCATCACTAACTTATTTCATGTGTCGACAATGGCACATTCCTCCATGAAGTAGGGAGTCCCAAGGATTTACTACTCTCAGGACTTATGAAAATTGTTGTCACAGACCATATTTAATGAACTTTCCTAAATGAATGAGTCCAGAGATCAGCTTTATGGGTTCATTACATAGAAATGTGCTTTGATAATAATATAAGAGGTCATTATTCGAGTCCCTAGGATAACATATGTGGACCATAAATTATGACAATGTCGTTTCGAAAGACCTTAATATTTAAAGGCTTAAGAGAAGTGTTAAGCAAAATTGATGAAGCTATGGAGATGTTTTGTCATGTTACAAAGCAGTTCTACAAATTAAAATGCAAGCTGGAGCACATACAACTTTAGACTCATTATTTACAAAACGCAAATCTTCAAGGAGGAAGCTGAACCTTAGAAGGTAGTAGTAGTAGTATTTTTATTTCAAAGTCCTTCTAATTTTCACCTGACATCTCTAGAAGGGGATGAGATGGCAGTAGAATGATGCCCCCCAGCCCCACCACACACACAATGATGACTGGTCCTGCTTCTCCCCACAAAATTCTAATAAAAGGTAAATATATTGTGTATGTACCAAACATACCTTGGATGTACAACGTTTTAAATAAGATACTGAAACCATGACACACAAGTACCAATACTGTCCACAAATACTAAATGGCAGTTATTGAAACAAAATGGTTAACTAATAATACAGTTGTCCCATACTATATAAAAATAAAACGTATAGTCAATAATGGAAAAAGAACACCAGTGCCGTCTTAACAGTATTGTAAGACCCCTGGGCAAAGCAATGCACTGGGGCCCCTACCCACCCACCTAAGGGAATAAAAATGTAAACGGTAATAAAATTAAGCCTATTTTAATTAAATTAAATTATTATATATTATATTATATATATATTATAAAATTAGCCTATTTTATTTATTAAATTAAGCCTAGATTTATTGGTACTTTTAACAAAATCAATGTTTAAACATAAAAAAAACATGCTGTAAAGTGGGGATTAATCAATACAAACTTTTGCGAAATTTAGAAACGTGGGGTCCCTGGGCAACTGCCCAGTGTGCCCATGCCTTAAGACGGCCCTGACCCGTGAGGTATTCAATGATAAAAGCGCAGTACCATTCCTAATGCAAACAGTATGGTGGATACACCCTGATATTTGAACATGTTGCTATTGAAAGTAGTCCTCACAAAATTCCAATTACGAATTACAGATGATTAATTAATTACACATAGTAACAATGAGTTTTCCATTTTCCTCATTTTAGCAGCACAATGGGCTAAATGGCCAGGTCATAAGAAGGTTGAGGAAAAAGATACACTTGACAGCTGTTAGGAGACAAATGAAAGCTCCTGTCAAGATCATCCAGTATGTTTTTTAGCGTGCATAGGGTATGGCTCACCTGCCCACAGGGCCATAACATAACATCCCATCTAAAGGACAGCAGCCTTTCCATGTCCACTAGTGTTCCATTTGTGATCAAGGTGGAGGTTTAGCAGAGATAAATCTCAACACTGGCACAAGTGGGACTGAAAATGGAAACTGCATACTATGAGTCTGGTGCACTACTGACTGATTCAATCCCTGCCCAGTAACAATGACTAATGTATTAATGACATGCTTGAATTAACATTACCATGGATAATCTTACTGGATAATAAAATATAAATATAGCAGATCATAACATGAATCTACGGTGTAATAAAATGAAAGTATAGCATTTTTGTTCAAAAATATTACTTTACATTTTTTCTTGATGTACCTTTTGTTATGCACCAAATGGTGTACTATTTATGGAAATAAGAATCACACACAGTTTCACACAAAAAATATTTATAGTGACTTCCACTCTTATTCTTTGGTAATGGTTATAATTTCAATTAAATGTTTCAACATTTCTATAACTTCTATGTTTAATTTTAGTATTGCTACATCTTGTTCCTCGTATTTTAGCATAATAAAGGTGTATATAACTAAAATTACATTTAATGCTCTCCATCTATTGAGTGCTTTCTATGCAAACACTGTAGCATAATATTAAGATCTGAGCATGTGCAAACTGAATGGTGCCTTTCCTGCAACCAGCTAGATACAAGTCTACAATGATAGTGACAATGTATGCAAGCTGGACATTGGTGAACTAAGGCAACAGCCTGTACTTATTGATACTTATGATATAATGTAGTACACTGTTTAACATCTTACAGGTTTACATGTAGTGTTAAACAGTGATTATACCTGTACTATGTATTTATGTTGCAATAAGTATGTACAGCTTGAATTCTATTATTAGAGGGCATTAAAGTTGGAAAATGAAAAAACTATATCATTCTCTTTGAAAACAAGCATTCCATATTTACCAGAGGCAAATGGTCTGCATAGTTATTCCATAGCAATAATAAACAAATTTTAGCCTTCTTAGTCAATGGATGCCTAAACAGATTCAAGATTGTCTTGGATTCACTTGTACAATGAAGGATGCTTTTTAGCACTTTTGTATTTAGAAAAAGACAATAACTTTTAACTGATATAATCTTTTAACCTAAATGTATAAATTAAATTCAGTGAAAAAAAAATAACTGCATATTATAAAAAGGGTTGCCAGATTTTCATAAGGCATGATAATACATTTCTCTTCAAATTATCATATTTAAAAGAGAATTATTGTATTTTGTCCTGAAAATTATACATCCCCTATAATGGGTATATTTTGAGTTCAAATTATCATATACTTTTTGATCTTGCAATTTTTCTGAATACTTTGCAACGGAGCAACTGATTATCAATACAATAACAATTAACAGACAAGATTACATTAAAAGAAAAACATATCTAAGCAAAAAAGTTTGATAACAGAAAACAAAAATCGTGTCTTATTAAATTGCCCAAAATCTGAAATATAGAAATAAGTCTTCCAAAAAACAAAGAAAAAAAAATAATATCAAAGAATTTTCTACCTCCAATATATCATTCTAAAACAAAAATTGAAGAACATTTATTACCATTAACTTTTCAAAGGAAGAGACATTTTATAACAGAGTGTAGAAGTCTGTAAATAGTAGCTAGGCATAAACTGGAAGGAGAGTTGTGTACCAATCCCCAGTGATGCAGTTAGCAGAGGAAGCAGTTAGACAGCACAACAGCAGGGGATTGTACCAGATTGTTAATGTTTTGGGTCGGAAGAAACAGGTACACAGAGCTTGAGGGAGTGGTAAGGTGGTTGAAGATGAGGATTTTGTGATGGCTAGGTGGGCTGAGCATTTCAGAGATGTTCTAAACAATGTAGTTAGTTCTACTCCCATTGTTTATAATGAGAATAGATGCATTTACTGGCTTTAATGATGGCCCTATATCACATTCTGAAGTCACTTGGCTATCTCCATATTAAAACTGCACAAATCTCCTGGGATGAAATCGCCACTGAAATGTTAAGAGCTGGGAACACTTGTGTTGTCACATGGCTGACTGAAATTTTGAATATTTTTTATGATAAGGGTGTTGTTCCTAAGGATTTTACTAGAGCTATTATTATCCCTATTTTTAAAAAAAGTGATCATAATTCTTGTGATAATTATAGGAGAATTAGTTTACTTTCTGTTCCAGGTAAAGTTCATTGCATGATTATACTTAACAAAATTAAGAATTTGGTTGATGGACAACTGCATGATGAACAGTGTGGATTCAGAAGTGGTAAGGGATGCCGTCCCATGGCTGAGTGGTTAGTGCGCTTGGCTACTGATCTAAGGGACCTGGGTTCAAGCCCCGGGTAAGGCATGGATGTATGTGTCGTTTTTCTGCTGAGGTCCTGCCATCCTCTCAGACCTTCTACTATGGCATATAAACTGACAGGCTCCTGTCAGACCTCTGTGTCAAGCAGCTGCTTGAGGGGGTATTTTTATTTATAATGTGAATGGGTCCGTCCCACGGCTGAGTGGTTAGCGCGCTTCGCTACTGATCTAAGGGACCTGGGTTCTAACCCCGGGTAAGGCATGGATGTATGTGTCGTTTTTCTGCTGAGGTCCTGCCATCCTCTCAGACCTTCTACTATGGCATATAAACTGACAGGCTCCTGTCAGACCTCTGTGGCAAGCAACTGCTTGAGGGAGTATTTATTTATTTATTTTTTTTGTTACAGCAAGGCATTGCCTTGAGGCTGAAGCCCCAAGGGGTCTCAATTTCTGTTTCCTATATAATAAAATGTAATTATTATATTTATTTAAATATCATTGGGGCGGGGGTGGCTCAGTCGGTAGCGCGCCAGTCTCGTAATCTGTAGTTCCCAGGTTCGAGCGAGTCCCAGCTGGGTCAGCGTTGAGATTTATCTCCGCAAAATTCCCCGCCCTACCCACGGTCAGTAGGGGACACCGATGGGCTTGGAAAGGACGTCGGATGGGACGTTAAGCCGTGGCCCCGTGTGCGGGAGAGCCATACCCTGTGCACGTTAAAGAACACGCTGGATGGCCTTGATGGGAGGCTACCATCTGTCTCCCAACAGCTGTTCCAGTGGGTTCCCTCCCCCAACCTTCTCTGAGCCTTCGGGGTCCATGTGACCTGGCCATTTAGCCCATGCTGTGCAAAAAGGTGCCGCTCAGAGGTAAAACAACCCAACCCAACCTTAAATATCATTAATACAAAATTCATTTTTCTTTGTGTATAGTATGTAAAAAAAACTTTACTTTTGTGTATATGCATTTTTATTTAATTCTTCTATGGAGGCTTTGCTTTTATCAAGGCTGTAAAATAGAATATTGTTATTTCTCCTGTCAGATCTCGAGGAAGAGTTCAATGTTTTCAATATACTTGATGGCATGCTAAAAGGCTATATGTTGCAGCTTGTTGGTTGTTTGGGTACTCCAGGAAACTAAGATCATCTAAGACTAATATGTTCTTGCATCTGCCTGGATAAAAATGCTCACTCTTTCTGGTTGGAACATCTGTCCTTGGGCCATACACATCTGTGTGGATTCTGGGCTCTCTTTCTCCTGACCCATTTTGGCTCTTGTTTAACTCAGAAAATTTTGCAGCCAAATAAAGCTACAAAAGATCTCATTTATGTTATAGTAATTATTAATGTATGGTATACTATTCTCCTATTGTATTGGAAACCTTCTGTGGAACACTCTTATTTACATCATTTTCCCCACAGTTAAGGATCTTCTTGGCTATCAGGCACAGATGGCTGGCAGATGCTGTTGGGGCATCGTCCACTGTGTTTGCTGTTATCCAATGACACCAGCACAGCTTCATGACAGTTCAACATTATGATTAGTTAACATTTTTATATATGGTAGACACAAGAAAGTGGGTAAATTCTACTCCCATTAAGAAAATTTTTCTTAATATGGAGTATTAGTTTATCTACTTTCTTGAGTCTACCACTAATGTGAAGATTGTTGTTAACTGATCATTAATGCTGAATTGTCAAGGAGTTGTGCCATTAGCCATCAGATAATGAGCACAGCCCCAACAACATCCACCAGCTGAGATCTCTAACTGTGCTGGCAACACTGTAAGAGTGTACAACAACGGGTTTCCAATACAATGAAAGGATAGTGTACCATATATATATTAAAAGGACTCCATATATATTTATGGAACCCCATGATTTAATTCTTAATATTATAGCAGTTTATTTCCTTTTTTCTTGAAAAACTAGATCAGTTTTGAACAAGTTTTTATTGACTCATGTAGTGCAAGCTAAGTGGATAGTTCGGCTTTTACATTTTTTAATGCGGTCACATATAAAATATTTACCAATTACAAAATTATCATACAACTAATAGTTTTTGTGATGTTATTCTATGACTCTAAATTGATCAAAATTATAGTAATCGTGGCAACCCTGATTATGCTTTGAAATATAATTTCCAGCAGGTTCAATAGTTGTTCTTGGTAAAAGAAAATAATGGAATGCCATCTCAGAACATTCTATTACAAATTGAACTCTGACTGCATGCCCTGCTTTATTTTGCATAATATATCACTGATATCAGCTTAATGTAAGAAAATTTAATTATACATATCAATAAATATGAGATCTGCAACATCAATTTTACATCTACCCCTTAGAATGGTAGCTAATTTTAAATGATTACCAAGTTTCCATGCAGAGTTTGTCTGACTACACAAAAACATGCTACCTCATAAATTTACTTCCAAGTTGTAGGCAAATAGTATTGCATTTTTTCACATGGATACATTAATTCAGTCTTATGACACTAGCAGAATTCTTCAGTCATTCAGGCATTTAACATTCACCCAATCCAATCAGTTCAAGATGGTGACTGAATTCATGTCTCACAAAACAATTTAACAGAGTGAACCAGCATATCTTACCAAAATTTTGAATAACATAAGACCCATCCAATTGCATCTAATGATAGGTACCAACAATTTTTTTGAGGGGGGGGGGGGACCTATGAGTCCAAAAAAAATAGCAATGAATTAAGGTGTAGTGCAGCTCAGAGTATGTAAAATTTTCATGAAAATGTTTACAAATTAGGCTTTGCAAGAAATTTGCATGCTATGCAACCTTATATGTATAACATATATAGAGTTTGTAGAGATCAGTTGTTTCTGTAAATAGTTTCAGGAGGATAAACAACTGTGAAAAACAGCTAATTGTGTTCCTTTGACTTATTCAATGCAATCCACAAAAAATAACTATGAGACTGGCAATGAGTTAAGGTATATTACAGCTCAGTGTGGAAACTCTTATGAAAACATTTACAAATTACAGCTACTGTAAGTTATCAGAGATGATACAGGAAAAAAAAATTCACATTTGTTTCATACACTGAATTTCAAATGATGAAAACCTCTCAGATGTGTTTAGTGACAACCACTTTCACACATTCATGATTTATTACATTACCAGTGTATGGAGCACTGGAAATCCCTGCACGATTGCTCAATGTGTGCACAACCATGTGTTTTGCACAGTGTCACATGCAGTTTCTTTGAGGGAAAATTGCAACCTAAATTGTCTATATTGACAGTCAGTGACACTGTTGATTTTCAACAAAGCTCCACCACATTTTCTCATGTCTGCAATCTGTTTCCAACATGGAGATATCTGGACAATTGACCTTGGAAGTTGAAAAGATTGTGCATTATGCCCTCTCATCTGCTCATTTGTATGACTGAAAAATCTGGTCCATCAAGGTATAGTATACACTGACTGAGATATGGAAAGTGTGAGTAGGATCTGAATATTGATTCATTAAGCTCATATTATCTATAAACTGAAACAAAAATGAGTTAGTTTCCATTGACATTGTTTTTGTATCAGAAGTAGTTCAATAAAAATTCTGAAACTGTATACTTTTTTATAACCCTAAAACAATATTCCAAAGAAAATCTGGATATTGGAAGTGCATTTAATGAATGTGAATTAATGGGTTACCAAGTTTAATATAATTCACTACTATCAAAAAAAAAAAAAACTAAATGACTATCACTTATTTAGTAAAACATTATTGGTAGGGTGTAGCTTTACAGTTAATTACATTCCTTTTTAGAATTTGTCTATTTATCAATTTGATTTGAATGCAAACTGATTGGAAACTTTTTCATTATTATGATATGTTATGAATTATATATCTGGACATCGAGAAATATTTTTGTGTTTACACTGAGAATAGCTAACAATAATATATTTTATTTTTGCTTTACACATGCATTTACCTAAGAAACAGAATATTTCATCTCATATATCAGAGAAAACTAAAGAATTGTCCTTTAGGTTGAATATTTTATTTTTATCATGCAATTACAAACCCAGAAAACGGATTTATTTTGCCGTTTATACAGTTCTCCATTGTACATGTGATTGAATTTGCATTTTAATCACCAATACAAAATAATAATTCATAATTTTCCTAAAAGAAAACTACACAGAAAAAATATTACAAGTATTATATACACAATGATACATATCAAAATATTTCTCAATCTGCCTTTCTTCTAAATCCAACTGAAGTCAACTACCTGAATAAAATATATAAAAAAATATTTTACCAGCTAACCTAACCTTCATTAAACACAATGATAGAACTTATCTGGTGAATGTCATAAGCATAGTCTAAAAACAACTACCTCTTGTATACTATTGGTGGTGTGAAATGTGCAAATGCAACACAATGTTGAATCAAACAGTTAGTTACCTCAGTACCCGTTTGAGGAGTCCTACTGTACTTATTTAGTAATCAGCCAAAAATTCATATCAAATTGTACAAGCAAAAGGATTAGGTTTAATTAGAACAGCTTTTTAAGTGGATGAAATTTTTTCACAAATATCCTTAATGGGCAACATGTCCTTAATATTGGAATAAGCATTATACTATATATCCATCTTGCATTGGGACAGATGGCAAAAGATTTGCTCAAACTTCTCAGTGGGAACACAGTCTAAAATTCTGCATGCAGTAACATTAACTACTTCATGGTTAAACGGTCTTAAAGTATTGCCCTATTCCTTTTAAATGCCACTGCAAAACAATATATGCAGAGTCTGTGTAGTTCTAGCTCTTTTATATTCTATTAAGACTGCAGTAAATCTTGTGAATAATGAATATCCCTAATTATTTCACAAATTCCCTAACTAGCATTAAATATAAAGACATTCTGAAACAAAAAAAAATTTTTTTATTCCATTAGCTACATCACTATCAGTGAAATATATGTAATCACTTATCACCTAAAGGTCTGGATTTTTGTTTGCATTAAGCTGTCAGAAGTATCAATAAGGATGGACCAAAAAATGACAGCTTTTGGCTTCTTTGCAGGCAAAGCAAAAATTGAAAAGGAGAATAATAAAAGTGTAAAATGGCATTCCTTGGAAGAACTTCATGACAATAGATAAGCCACCTAACTACAGAACAATGAAGTAAAATCATACTGCTGCATGAAGAACTGAATAATGAGAGAAAAATGCAGCGTTTTGGGTTCATTTTGGGAAAAGGTGGGCACCATGTACAAAAACAATTCTAAAGTTATGAAGTTTTTAAAATACGAAAAAATGGTTGAATTGAAACAACCACTAACTAGCAGTAATGTACTGAAAATGTTGAAGCCCCTCTTGTTGTGATAAGTAGCCCTGGGATATTAGCATGAAAAGCCAGTATTGCATATTTCAAGGATATCAAGTTGCCAAATGCTGAAGATCGACCTATACACCAATTCCCTGCCTAAACTTTTAAAATATTCCTGGAAGGCGAAATTGTGTTAGGCAGATATACGAATTTATTATAAGTAAAATTGTAAACAAATGGAATGTATTACAGAATCATAACCTAGTTGACATATTTTTAATATTATTTCTTTATTATGACTACTTGTTAACGCTTTATGTTTATTATTATGTGTATTTCATAAATTAACTTATATTTATAGAAGAGAAACATTGTTAAATGCAGTTTTATTTTAGTACATGGTACCTGTATATCAATAGTTCTCAACCTGGGGTGCAGGAAAAGGTCCAGGGTGTGTTAGAAAAACATTTGGAAATCAGTTTTTTAAATTTTATTTTCAAAAATAAACTACGCAAGGAGACTTGAAAATGGGGGGGGGGGGGGTCAAAGCTTCCACACATCACTTCAAGAAGCAGTGCAGGATTCTAAAAAGGTCAAGTAATGAAAATGGAAAATGAGAAATTGATTGTTGTAAAAGATACTGTTGTGCAATGATGGTAAATACAAAAGTTTCTAAACTACATGTGACAAGTTATGATCTTTAACCAACCAGAATGAAGTTTCATATGTGTCATTGGTTGGTTGGGGTTTTATGAAAAAATGGCAACTAGGGACATGATGTGCCACATTGTCATTGTCAATTAAAATGTTCTCTACTGTTTACAAATATATATTACTGTTGTTTAAGCACATTAATTTGCATAAGAAAATGTGAAACATCTTTTCAAACTGCTGAATTTTTGAACAAGAATAGGTCAGATGAGTGAGACAAGGAAATCATCCATGGCATCTTCTTATATGGCAAATGCTAAAACACAAACATAGAGTAGCAGTTAGTAGTTGAGAAAACCTGTTTAACTAAAGGTCAAGTGTGTTAACTGAAAACAAGCCCATTTTAAAAATCATGTTAGTTCAGGACTGGGTGTATTTATTTCCTTACAAACTTTGGATTGTCCAGGCTTTATAAAATAATAATATGTTATTAAAATAACAATTAATAAACAGTGCCCTCTTTAAATTGCAGTCATATATTTATAAAGGTACCAGCATTGTGTATGACATGATTTATATATTAGGTACATGTTCACTTGAATTTTGTTATGAATAAAACTTACCATAAATTTTGGAGATAGCACAGAAGTGCAGAAATTAACCACTGTCTGGCCTCTTTTAGACCATAGATTCATTCCATTTCCTTTGAAGGAATAGTGAATGGTAGAATGATATCTGAGCATGTTGAGGAACTTGTTTGTGGAGGAAAGAGTTTACACATGAATACATAGTGGTTCATACAGGATGGGATGACACCTCAAAGTGCTAGGTTTATCTTAACCCGTTGCACTCATATTAAAAAACCATGTTACTCTCGGCCAGTTAAGTATATGTAATGAAAGAATGTTGTGCTAGTTGACTCCCAGTAATTAGTGAAAGGAGTTTTTATGAGACATTTTGTGATCCTGCAATTTCACGCAAATTTTTTGAAGTGCTCATATATGCAAATTCATGGCCATTTTGTAGCTCTAATTTATACTTGAAAATTTTTCCCTTACAAAATGTAATTAATTACTGTGTAAAATATACTGGCAGCTCAACTCATACGATCAGTTTCAACATTTTTAACTAAAGATACAGTCAGTTTCTAAGATTTTAACTAATGAATAGTGTAATTATCTTATTACATTTTTCACTGAAAGCCATTTTTCAGTAACAGACAAAATGCATGCAAGAACATTAATGCACCTAACATTAAATAACTTAAAAAAAAGACTACATACAAGCACATAGTTATTATTACTATAAGATTATTACTTAAGTCAGTAAGAAAAAAGTTCAAACCCAAGTAAACATTTTTACAATATAGTTTGAAAAGAACTGGTGTAAATAATTGTTACCCTATATCTTCCAAATACAAAAGCTGTGCAAAGCAAGTTATATATCAAATGAAAACTTGTGGATATAGGCACTTCAAAGGGAAAAGATAATGCTAAGTAATGGTGTTAGCGGGAGAAAAAAACATTACTTTTGAGTGAATGCAACTATTGTGTCCAGAAATAAACATAAAATGATAAGTTTTCATTATGGCAAGACTGACACCATTTAAAACAGGAGTCTTAATTAATAATACTTTGTAACTGACTTATCAAATAATATTATTACTGTGAAAAATATTAATTTTAGCAGTATAGTTTAAAAAAATAAAAAAATTAATAAATACCCCCTCAAGCAGCTGCTTGCCACAGAGGTCTGACAGGAGCCTGTCAGTTTATATGCCATAGTAGAAGATCTTAGAGGATGGCAGGACCTCAGCAGCAAACATCCATGCCTTACCCGGGGCTCGAACCCAGGTCCCTTAGATCAGTAACCAAATGCGCTAACCACTCAGCCACGGGACAGCAGTTTAAAAAAGCAGTTACAAAAACATACAAAATATTGGTTATCATTGTTTCACAGAAACACATTTCCCCCCTTTTTTATGGAGGAAGTTGGGACTTTTTTTATAGCCCATAACACTACAGATTCAGTAGTTTGACTATATAATAATGAGATTGGATAAAGGAGTCATCAGCCATCTTAAACAGTATCTGAAACTGCATTAGTTTGGCTATGTTGCCCATGTAAAAAACTAAAGATCAACAAATAAGAATTAAAAATGGCATGCCTAAAGGTCTCAAAAAAAGGGGGGGGGGGAATTGATTAAAAAAAGGAATCATCAATCAAGAATGCATTGGGTGAACAATGCCAAAAAAGATCTTGCTAGAACTGGTTTGTAGAGGCCAAATGTGACAGCTGAATTTTATTAGTTAGCTCATGACAGCTCATAGCTCATGACAGATGTGCAATGAAAACTAAATTAGTCTCAAAACTCTGTAGCCCATGACTGCTTGAGGAATATATACCAAATAATGGACTTCCCATATCACAAGTTTTCATTTGGTGCATGACTCGTTATAATTGGCCACCAATTTTGAAAAGATATGGTGGAACCAACTCTTTTGACAAATTCACAAACCCAGACCTGGATCAAGGAAAATAAGGGGGAGGTAAATAACTCAATCAAGCCAAAGTGAACTGGAACACTATTATGGTAAAAAAAAATTTCTCACAGCTTTAAGGATATTTAAGAAGTTTCTTGAAAGATACATGTAATATATATCTGTTTTTCCACCTCTCAGTTACTAGCATTCTCATTTTCATTTCTTTTTTTTTGGGGGGGGGGCTTCTTATATTCCCCATATACCCCAGCCTCCCACAAATGACAACAAATGCCAAGCAAAAAGAAATAGGAAGATAGCTGAAGTGAGTGCACACTCTAGAAAGTTGAGTTTATTCTGATATATGAGATGAAATTATTTCTTTTAATGATACAGTATGCATAAGAGAATACTTATTATAATTACTTATTCGCAGTCCACATAAATTTATGAACTCACTGTGAGACTTGGATTTTAACAAACATCAATTTTCATTATGATCTAAAGAGATATAACATTGTTCCCTTATAAAAATGCAACCAATTACTGTGTAAGAAATACTAGCAATTTGACTTCATGGCCAATTGCTGGCTTTAACTGATGATAATTTAACAATTTAATCAAGGGACATTTAACTTTTTTTTACTGAGAGGCCATTTTACAATAATAGAGGCAAAATGCAAGGCAGAGGATTAATGCACCAAGCCAATTAAATGATTTAAAAATGACTGCATACAACAAGCACATAGTTATTATTACTATAAGATTTAACTGTAATTTTACTTAGTATATTAAAGTATATTAAGTAAACTAAATCAAGCCTAAACAACCACCAGAGCTGACAACCTTACATAATCAAAATTACAATTTTAAGAATGGAAATTCAGAGCAATTACAAGCACTTATAATGACTAACTAATAAATTTCACTATTTGGCACAATTTATATAACATATTGATTATTAATTAATGCATGATGAATACATATTGATTATTGGTTATTAATTATTAGTGATAATATAAAAAAGTATGCAAGATGAAGATTTTGATCATGGTTACTGCTTCCTGTGCTGCAATACTTAGTAGAAATTGCTGGTCAAAGCACTTTTGTACAAAATTTCAAGCAAATGCTATTATTTCTGTAGCGTGAATTTATGCAAAACTTAATTCAATTTTTATCAATCTTTTCCAGATTTTAGTGGCCTGAAAATGAAGCATTTCTGCAGCACAAAGTTAAAATATATTTTTAATGGAAACTGGTAATTTTTTCATATTTTTAATCAAATGTTGAAAATGAAATGTAAATTTACACATTTTTAACCTGCTGCACAGCTCGAAAAAAGTTATAAAAGTTCCAAAATAATCTACTAGTGTAGCATCACATTCACTGCTCGAGTCACTGAAAGTAACATGAAGAAGCAATACATTAGTTTATGTCTTTCCTCTTTATTGTACTATGTGTAGGTTAATTGGTCAGTTTGATTTCTACAAATTTTATCAACCTTTGACATATTACTCTTTATTACTATCGGAAGTTGTTGTATTTAACAATAAATATTCAGCAGAAAACATTTTCGTCGACATACGGGATTTGAACCCGCATCTCTCCAGAAATATGCCAGAGTATTCTTCCAGTTGAACTAATGCCAGCTCGCCTTTTTTTCTGCTAATTTTGACTTAACTCCATCACGGAGTTTTTCGGGCCAACCATTGGCGCCATCTATGATCTCCAGTGGCAATTATTACCTTAATATTGCACAGAATGAGATGGAAATAAATGTCTCATCACGCTATTTAGCGTTATTAATGATTTAAACATAGATGCTGTGATTATCATCTATGTTTAAATCATTAATAACGCTAAATAGCGTGATGAGACTTATTTATTTCCATCTCATTCTGTGCAATATTAAGGTAAT
The DNA here is from genome assembly GCA_038380435.1 of Ryuthela nishihirai. Classification (NCBI taxonomy): domain Eukaryota; kingdom Metazoa; phylum Arthropoda; class Arachnida; order Araneae; family Heptathelidae; genus Ryuthela; species Ryuthela nishihirai. The sequence goes on from JAWZYU010000027.1 coordinate 55,698,809, forward strand.
AATTGCCACCGGAGATCATAGATGGCACCAATGGCTGGCCCGAAAAACTTCGTGATAGAGTTAAGTCTTAAAATTAGCGGAAAAAAGATGAGCTGGTATTAGTTCAACTGGAAGAATACTCTGGCATGTTTCTGGAGAGATGCGGGTTCAAATCCTGTAGATCGGCGAAAATGTTTTCCGTTGAATATTTATTGATCTATCAATGCAAAATGAGCAACAGGTAACGCTGTGATTATCATCTATAATTTAAAAGTGTTATTTAACAACTGTGGCACATCATTTTCGGTCAATATTTTAGAAGACTTTTCATCTTTAAAATGGTTTTTTCCTACTTTGCTGCTTTTAGAATTACTTTTTATCCCTCCTCACACACATATATATATTGTGATTAAAACGAATAACAACTATTCTGAAACTACCAGAAATAAAACTATAAGTCGAAAATTGCTGTCCTCAAAATGTAGCTGTCTCAGATGACATCAATTACGGATTATGCTGGAAAACTCAATTTTTAAAAGATATGACTTACCTTAGTGATGTTTTTAACAAAATAAACTAATTTCACGACTAGCATTAATGCTCACCAAAGACACTAAAACATCCACAAGAATAGATTGCAGTGCCATCTCGGGCACTCTAACCAAAAGTGCCATCCTTTGCACTGGGCAAAATTTCTTTATCCATTTGATGCCTGAAAAAACACTCCCATTTAGGGATCAAACTGACAACCTAAACGGCAACAAAGAGTGTTGGCCATTTTAACTGCTATGCCAACTTTTTCTTAAAAGTAGCAGCTTTTAAGTAAAGGATGTTCAAAAAAATGTACTCATCTTTAGAAAATGGATTATCAATGAATGCCTATTGATTGTACAAATTATTAGCAATCAATTTAAATTTCCATAACACCCAAATGGCCGAGAATCTTATTTCCTCACAGGTTATAAACCTTGATCTGTTACAGATGAAATTGAAATAGGTCTTCACATTTAAAAGATTAAACTTAAGCGATGTGATTGCAACTTTATAACACTCATTAACTGATTATGAATTAAATTTCCTATCTGATAATAAGGAGCATAAATTTGTTTATCTACATTTTTGAAGTGCTGAAAGTCTCATTTTTTGGCATTAACAAAATTTATTTCAGTCAATCATTCAATAATTAATAATAGATTTACAGATATATTGCAATGGATTGCTTTACCTCTGAGCTGCAATTTTGTGCACATAATAGGCTAAATGGCCAAGTCACTGGGGCTTCAAAGGCTAAGAAAGTTGGGGGAAGAGGACCCACTAGGTAGCTGTTAGGAGTCAGATGGTAGCCTCCCATCAAGGCCATCTTGCAAGTTCTTTAACATGAACAGTGTATGGCTCTCCCACACGTACACGGCTTGACATTCCATCCGATGGACAGCAGCCTTTCCAAGCCCATCGGTATCACCAAGGGCAAGCTGATGATTAACAGAGAAAAATATCAAACACTGGCCTAGGTGGGCCTCTAATCTGAGAACGGCAGATTACCTGGCATACTACAACTGAGCCACCCAATATGTTGAAAAATTAACATTAGAATACAGAAGGAATAGTAGCAGATGCCATTGCTCCCTTTTCTCCATCAATTTTCTTGAGAAAGTTCTTGCAGCCAGTAGCAGCTTGGCATGTGGCACAGGCACAAAAAGCATGTATACCATTAATGGTATGCATACATTCTGATATTAACAAAAACAGCAGAACTATTGTACATACTTGCATATAAGCACATTCATGTGTAATCCAAACTTGAAATTTTAAGTTTTGAAACTGAGAGATGCCAACCCACATAACAATAAACATGCATGAGAACCATTATCATTGCAATACAAATCATGACTCACAGATCAGGAAGCTTTCTAAACTGTGACCTCCTTTCCCCTGAAGCTTCGTCTTGGGGGCTCTAAGCAATCTGATTTGCAATTAGCTGGAGCAGGGAGGTTGGGGGATAGGTTCAAGTTGTATACACCCATTTAGTTACAAATTGTGGCCTTCAACATGGTAAAAGAATTTAGGCGCAACTTTTGCCTAGTGCTTTGTCTGGTATCGGGCAGCTAAAAGTCCTATATGATCTAAGAATTTGTGTGAAGTTGACTACCCTGAGCAAGTAAAGATTAAAAATTCTGTAATGGGACTTTTAAAGCTTTAATGCAATAAAAGAGCTAAAATGAAAACAGATCTTCTCTTTTATTATCATATCTTTTTGCAAAAAGCAGAAAAATTTGGGAACAGATTTTCTGAAAGGGAAAGAGTGAAAAAAAATCAAAAATTCAGAGTTTCAATGACCAATTCAGATTTTAAACCAAAATTCAGAGCAGTTGGCAGCTCTGAACCACTCTTGCAATATATCTACATTCACTCAGTAGGCTTTAAAAGTCCTTTATTTAATACTATTCTTTATTTCCAATTTAACATGCCCATTATCCATATTTGGACTACAGGATATCCCCATGAAGTCTCAATTCTGAAAAATACAGAGTGTGGAGTGCCATCTCTAATGCTAAATTTTTCACACAAATCTTTCTTAATGACACAGTGAGTGAATGAACTGTAATTTGAAACTCGTGCAAGATGAACTATTTCTTGTATTTCAAGGTATGGGAATAAAACAAAAAGAAACATTTTTCCAACAAGTTGGAGCAAGACCAATTAATTGATCTTATTGATTACGCTATGTCAAACTAATATCTTGGTTATTTTAGATATGGCAATCGTGCTCTTTTCATCCTTGCAATTGCTTTTTATGAGTATATCTGAAGAAAATGTGCACAGGAATAACTTGCATTTGAACAAAAAATTAAAGGAACTAAAACTGTTGAAGAGGAGTACTCAGAAATCATTATCTGCAGTTATAAAAAACTTCAGGAAATGTCTGCAAATAATGGACGATAATGATAAAAGAATTCATATTGAAAATGTGTACATATTGAATACTGCTTTGAAGGCATATCAATATTACATATGCATTTTTTCTTCTTCTGAGGACCTAATGAATGATCAAAGGTCTTAGCCATCAATGAATGATCAAATTTGATTGTTGATTTAGCCATCAAGTTGATTTAGCATCATCATTTTGATTTAGCCAATCAATTTAGCCAAGATTGTTGATTTAGCCATCAACAGTCTTTAGGCAATGCTTAATAATTATCTCAACAATATAGCAATTGTTATTACAATTAATAACAATAGTCATTTTAAATGTGATCAATAAAATGCATTTCAAGAACTAAATTTTTTGGGGGAATACAATTCTCATTAACTTGATTTTTTGTTATTTTCCAATGAAGTCCCATATAATGTGAATTTTCTAACTTGAAAGGGCAACATATCCACTTCATAGTAACTCAAGATATTTTGCCACAAAAATCAACAAAAAGTTTAATACTTTTGAATATATTTTTCTAAGGCTAAGTAATGGATTTGGCCTGTAGCCCTCTTCACTCCTTTCTTTATCCTGCATATGCACATTTCAGATCTTATCATATCATGTGATGCATTAAATTTAAATTGAGCCTTTGTCAATCAATGAAAAAGTAGACATGATTATAGACTTAAACTGAAAAGAAAAGCAGAGGATTGGCAAGCAGTTTGAAATCCTGAGCAGGCTACTATCAAACATCTTAAACTGGCAAAAAAGGTAGAAATAAACCACAGAAACATTATTTAAAACTAATTGTCAGCTGCATTGACTGAATTATAGGTAGCTTTAGTTGTTTTCAGTGTTAGTTATGTATCTTTTGTCAACAATTCAATGGGATATACAAGCTCATATTTAAAATTTTAAACTATTTTCTCAACTCTTACCACACAGCTTACACTCAAACAAGTGCACAAGTTGTGTAGTTCTAACATTTCTTCCTTATTGATTGTGAAGCAAATAAAAAAAGTTCTAACAAAGGTCTCATAAACTGTTCTTATAATTTTAGATTTGTGTCAGAACATTTATAATATCAAAGAATTTTGATTGCATGATAAAACAAAGGTTATTATATTTCACAAATCTTAATAACATTACAATTTAAAAAAAAATAGTAATATTAAAAAAAATTATTCCTAATCTCATGAGGAAAAAAGGATAACAGAGGAAGGACTAACATAAAGGCTTTTGCAGTAAAATTAGCCTAAGACAAATTGCAGTAAAGTTCATCAGCAAAAATTCTAGTTTATAAAGATATTATCATGTCTTTTCAAAATATTGTATATTTTTTTCCTATTGAACGTGTATGTTCAACATAACTGTCACACAAAATGAAACTTAATAAGGAAAATGCTGAGATCAGCAAAAGAGAGTGCTTTTCAAACTGTGGGTTAGGGGTAGCAAAATATTTGAAAACAAGACAAAACTAAATATACACTTAAGCATGATTTTCCATACAGATCTAAAATATTTTGTCATATAAAACATCATGAGAAAGCCCGTGTGGAAGGGAAGACTCAGGAGAAATACAGTACAAAAATCTTTAAATCACCGACTTATTCAGAATTTGAACAAGTTTCTTGACAAATCATTAGACATCCTTAACATAATGACAATAATTTGCAAATATCACAAATATGTTTTTTATTGTTACACTGTACACTATTCTTTAGATTATGAATTTATTTTTCAATACGAAAAGCCCACCCATCAGAGGATACTTGGGAGGATGGGGGTTTTCTAAAATGCTGGCAAACTCAGGAGGATGGATGTTTCATAAATATTAGTAAAATTAAGGGTAAGATCATATGAATACTAACAATCAGAGAGTTGTGTAAATATTGTCAAACTAATCAAGCTCAAAGGACAATACATGCTTGCTTTATACACCAAAAGCTTGGAGACCACTGGCTTAATAAATAGAATTCTAGGGTAAATGACTAAAGACAAAATATTTTGATTCAATACCAGAAATTAAAGAAAACAACATCGTATCTCCTCATATATTTTACTAATTTAATTAGCTGTATTTATGTGAGATTTCATAAACTTACATATGAAAATTAAAAGTCAGCTTAAATTAATCTTAACTGCAAGAATTTAACTCTCTTTATTGGATGTGGTTTCCAAAATTTGTAGCATCATTTTCAATACAAATTTTGGTACATGTACTTTTTGAACATACAAAATAATACCAAAATTATTTGGACATCCTCATGTCATCAATGGAAAGCTGCATTCACAGCTCTATAACTTCTAAACTAAGCTTTTAATATGAAAACTAAATATACATAAAATTCAAGAACATAAATTAAATATATCAAAATGTGATTAACAACAATATTTGTATAGTACCTAAACTTAGGCTTTTAACAGATGATCATCCTTAAAATATATCTTCAAAGAGGAAAAAAACTTAATTATTATGCAAACTTTTAATATACTTATTTCTTAAAAGGTTTGATAAAAATCTTTATACTTTAATTTCTGGGATAAATTATGAATGGTAAGGGTCTGTTAAATATTGCAATTTCCATAATTCCTTTACATAATGAATGTGAGATACAGATATATTTAATATTTTTCTATAAGTTTAGTCTCTGTTTTTATAGCTTATTTTGAAAGATATGAAATTCTATGTATTGTATCCCACTAACATAACATGAGGTGTTCAAATTATTTCAGTACAATACACAATATTATTACTTAGTTTTACTTATAGTTCAGTGCAGCAAGAAACATATCTTATTACTTTCTTATGCAACCAGTGAGTCTAAAAATTTGTTTAAAAACTTAAAAAAATTGCAAAGATACTTTTTATCTGCATAATATAAATTTCACATGAGAAACAAAACTTTTCATATTCAAGTTTCCCTTTAAACAAATATCATATATATGTTATGAAAGCTCTTAAGGGTATTAAAATATTTTACTTCCTTAAAAGTATAACAAGAATGCTACAATTTGCATTTCAGCTCACATGATGCAGCAAATTTTATTTCACAACTTTGTAATTGAAGGTTTGTATCAGAATAATTAAAAATTATTTTTAAAAACCTATACTGCCATCTACTTATACAGAATTAAATCAAGTCAATCAATTAATGAAATATGTACTTTAATAGTGTATGAAATGGCAATATGATTATATGTTTTATGACTTTCTTTTTGTTAATTTACAAATGACAATACATAATATAAACTGAAAACTGGTGCTTATCAGACAAAAATAAAATAAAAATAATTTAAAGATGTCCTGAAGCAACACTGTACAACTCTCATAAAAATGCATATTCAAATGTTAATGATACCTGGCTTGCATATATGTGATGTAAAAATAGTGAACACAAACTAAAAAAAAAAAACAAATATTCAAAGAATGTTACAAAAGTACATTTCACATAGGAGAGCCTTACCCAAAAAGAGAGTAGTAATAATTTTTTCATACTATGAACTTATGAATAGCCTTATTGTGTTTTATTACATATATAAAAGCTATAATTGATGGTTGCTATATATATGAAAATGTCATAAAAATTACCCTCGTGTGATTTTTTTTTTTGATACCACTTCCTTTCAAATTCTTAAAAGTGACATTAGGATGAAATTGTACAGTCAGGGAGTTTCATTTTTACATAAATGATACACAGAATTTTCAAGTAACAAGCTACTGCAATGAAAGACTTTGTACACCTTGTGAAAATGACAGGTATATTTCCAACTATGAAAAACATACACAAATGTAATATACAACACCTTTGTCTCAACTAAATTTTGCTCGTTTTCTAGCAATAGCGTCCTCAACAGCTTTCAATTGTTTTAAAAGTTCTTCCCTTCGGGAACTGGTTGATCTTTTGGGTGGAGCACTAACTCCTGCCTTGCCTGCAAGAGAAGAGGGAGATAAAGGTCTCTTGATACCACCACCAGAGCCAGCTTTTCCCAGTCCTCTAATTGTTTCTTCTGTAAAATTAGGTAAAACATTTTAATTTCTAACATTTAATACCAGATGAATATAACAGCAATAAAATTTACTATAAAAATAAATACATTTTAAATGCATTACTGAGGAATGTCTTTGAAATCATTTACACAGTAACAAACATAAAATACAAAATACTAAAAATTCGTTTCTTACTTTAGTTTTAAGTAGATTTTATGGGTAGTAAGGAAATTTATGCAATGAAAAGGGTAAAACTTGATAAAGTTATCCAATTTCAATGCAAATTTTTGTGATCTTGCCTGTATTTTGATATATTGTTAATTCTTTTCCACACTTGGGTAAATTTAAAATTGAAATTTCCTGTCTATTACCATATTCAAATTTAAGAGTTCGTTTGAGTTGTTTTATTTGTGAGCAGCACTTTTTTGCACACAATGGGTTAAATGCCCAAATCATAAGGACTCTGATGGCTCAGAGAAGTTTGAAGGAAGGGGACCCACTAGACAGCTGTTAAAGACAGATGGTAACCTCCCATCAAGGCCATCCACCATGCTTTTTAATGTGCATAGGGTATGGCACTCATGCACAAGGTGCCATGACCTAAATGTCTCATCCAATGGGTGGTGGCCTTTCCAAGCCCATTGGTCTCCTACTGACCAAAGGCAGGTGGGAAGTCTGGAACCTGGGAACTGCAGATTACATCAACTGAGCCATCTTTGACCCTCAAATTTATAATTAATCTTTTAATATATAAACACTGGCAGAATTTTAAAAAAGAACACCTAGAAGGAATTTCTTTAGGAATGTCATATTATAATATGTTAATAGTTCAGAGTAGCAGAAACAGTGATCCAAGATTGAGTCATTGGGTGAAATAATGACGCCACTGAGGACAACAACATGCAAATGTACACGGCACGTATTTAAGGACTAGGGCATGAAGAAAGAAGTTATTCATCTTGTGTTGTGTTATTCAGTGCTCTTTGAAGAAGCTACCATGCCTGGACGACACAGGCACGCAACATTTGTTCAGCTAGCAGAGTTTGAGCGAGGTCGTATAGTGGGTCTTTGGGTTGGTCTTTTCGTCAAATTGCATACCGTGTTGGACAAGAGGTATCAGCAGTGGTACGATGGTGACATCGATGATCAGAATAGCATTCGCACAATCGCAGACAAGGCTCTGGGCAACACAGAGTTATGGATGCACAAGAGGATCAGCATATCAGGAGGGTGGCAGTAACAGAGCGGACGGCTATGGCACCACAAATCGATCCTCTGTCATACTAAGGGTGTCTACAAGAACAATATGCAATCGTCTTTTGGAAGCAGGACTGTGGGCACGTGTGCCACTGGCATAGTTACCACTGTCACCTCATCCCTGTCGAGCACATTTGCAGTGGTGTCTAGAGGGAAGAATGGCAGTCTTTGATCTTCAGTGATGAAAGCCGATTCTGCTTAGGAGTGTCTTGATGGTCGTTTACGCATTTAAAGGAAACAAGGTGAGTGGCTTCTTCCATTGTACATCTGCCAGTGACACACAGGGCCCACGCTGGGCATCATGGTGTGAGGAGTGATTAGCTATCACTCTAGTATGTGTCTAGTGTTTGTACAGGGTATACTGAATAGCAATACATACGTCAATGACATCGTACAGCTGGTCATCCTGCCATATTTGAGTGTAATCCCAAATGCGATATTCCAGCAGGATAAAGTCCACCCACACTCCACCCAGGCAACTCAACATGCTCTTCAGGCAGTGCACCAACTCTCTTGGCCAGCACGCTCTCCGGACTTGTCTTCAATTGAACATGTCTAGGACTAGATCAGATAAAGACTCTTCCGCGGACTGCAGCAGGTAATGACCATTGCTGAATTACACGTCCAAGTTGAAAGCACATGGAATGGTATCCCCCAGTGTGATATCCAGCATTTGTATGACCGATTGCATGCCAGATTGGAAGCTTGTATTGTAACTCTAGGAGGTTCAACACCTTATTAAAATGTTCCTTCTGTAAAATGTAATACTCATTAAAAGGTAAAATAAACATTGAATTACTTCACATGTGTGATCACTGTCCTTTCTCAACAAGTTGTTTCTACTAAATAAATCTCATAGATTACACTTCAATTGTTAATGATGTTTTTTTTTTCAATTTCTGCCAGTGTATATATATATATATCAAAATCTCTTGGTTCAAAAAGTATAAGTACTCTAGTTATATAGGAATGTAGCATCAGTAAACTAAACTCGTGCAGAAATTATACATTGGTTTTTCTTTCTTAGAAAAGCATATGTTAATTAAAAATCAAAAATAGTATTACTTATGTGATATATGATAAACATTAAATCAGCAATAAAACTGCTTCAGCGGTACAAATATGCAAATAAATAATCAGTAAAAAAAGGCACTCTCTAACAAGTCTGTGCATTATTTATTGTTTGTCTACAAATTGGGTGTATTCTTTATTTGCCCAAGAAATGCAAGTTACTTATATTGCCCTTTCATTAAAAGTATCTCAAAGACATCATTTAGATGACTTGCTAGGGTGGCATGCTATTGAAAGAATGGAGGCTGGGCAACTCAAGTCAATGCAGCCAGATGGCTGAATGCATCTCAAATATTGGTTTCTAGGCTCCATTTTGACATTTCAGGAAACAGGTAATGTTGCTGGAAGAGCAATACAAGGTCATCCAAGAGTTGCAACATCTCACTACGAACAGCATCTGGCTTTAACTGCAAGAAGTGTTATAGAACACTGAGAGCTCCCCAACTTGCTTTGTTCACAAGAATTTCAAAATGGACGATTTTAGACTACAGGAGAGATAAGCAGTTGCATGTGTTCCCTTAAACTCCCTCCCACAGAAGAACTTGTCATAATTGGCCTCAGCAACAGGTGCACGATATCCAGGAACAGTGGGCAACTGTGTTCACAGATGAGTAAGATTCATCTGAAGAGAATGTGGTACATGGTATCATCTCTCCAACATCAAGGAAAGGGACCAATATGGAGGTGGTGGTTTGATGGTTTGGGCATCAATGACTGTGCTAAATTGCCACACATTTGATAAGATTCCTGACTGCTCAGAGGTATTAGGATAAGATCTTTGAACATTATGTTTGCCCTACAAGTGCATTGCAGATGCAGTGGACTTGGGTTCATTTTAATGGATGATAATGTCCATGCACATAGGAGCTCATCAGGTCAACCAATATCTTGAATATGGAGATATTAGAACAGATGGAGTGGCCTGCATGATTCCCTGACCTCAGTCCTATTGAGTATGTTTGGGATACTTTAGGAAGATGAAAAGGCAGTCTCAGTATTATTTCCAAAAGCCTCCATCATCTTTGGACAGTTCTTTTGTACCAGTAGACTTCCTGTCTTAAGAACTGATTGGAGATTCAAGTCCTGCATTGCATTGCTTTCATGCATGATCACACCCCTTAATAACATGTGTTTTCATTCCCCTTCTTGGACATACTTTCTTATCTTCATGCAAACATAGCACATATAGTCAAGACAAGGAGTTTTCTTTCATTGTGGAATCTGCTAATAAGTAAAGTAGTTTCTTAAGCCTATTTCATGGATTCTGGTGGTATACACATACTTCATCTGATTGGAAATACTAATCTCAATCTTATTTTTATTACCGTAATAATACATCCTTCCACTCTATCATCCAAAATTCTGCTCCAACAGATTTCAATTTGAGCAAGGTTCTATTGTAGTTGTTAAAATAATAATACAAAAACATCTAATGAATAAAACTTGTCCTCAAAATATAACAGTGAAGAAATCAGACATTTTAGAACATAAAAGGCATAGCAGAAAAGTAATGCTTCAACAAAAGAGCACACATCATTAAAAGGGATTTGAACCTAGATCCCTAGGCATGCATGCCAAATACAATAATTATGGATGTCATGATCTATAATTTGCTGAGAACCTGTCTCTCCCCATTGAACTTTTTAAAAATAATGAAGTTCAAAATATTAATCAATTTTATTTTAAGAAATATTTTTGTGAAATATGATACATGAACATTCTATTTTTACCTTTTTCACTTTGTTTAGTTTTACCACTATCAAGGTCTCTTTTTGGTATACTGGATACTTTAGGTGATAATGCCTAGAAAACAATAATAATTGTTTATAGAATAATAAAATATTGCCAATTAGGTTTTACTATGCATTCAATCATTGATAAAGAAAATCTTAAATATACAACATACTTACACTTCTTTATAGAAGAATAATTTTCTACTAATATACTAGGGAGGGGGGTTGGGGGTACTTTTATACATTCATAAAAGAGAAGAAAAAAAACACTGTTTTAGATTTTTTTAGCTTGATAAAATAGTCAAAATAGTTAAAATAGTTAATAAATAGTTAATTGTTATTATGGAGAATTCTTCAATGTTGCACTGAAATCTGTAATTTTTGTTATATTACTATGAATTCTGTTAGAAACTTCAATAAGGCAATAATATGGGGTTCCCATTGGTGTACTTATTCATTTATGTGTAGTGATATGTCTCAATGATAGACATTAGTTGTCACAAACTATTTTTTGAAGCATACATATGATTGATTTATCATTGGTATATTTGATGTGGTATTCAAATAATTATTTCTCTTAGTTACTTACTATCATCAGTATATGGTATTCAGTGTTATCATTTTCCTTAACAAGCTGCATAGGTTATATTCCTTGTGATTATGAAAAACTCCTAGATGCTGCACTGAATTCTGTAACTATTATTTTATATGCTATGTAACTGTTATTGTTATGGTATAACTTTAAAAACACAATAATATAGTGCTTATATATTCTTTTATGGAAATTTTCTTGCTCTACCAGTCAGTATCAATGATCAACAAAAAGTATTCCAAACTAATTTTTTAAAGCACACATTATAATTTAGTTAAAATTGGTATATTTGATGTATATTTCAATAGTGAACTGCAGTATAAGATAGCATTTCTAACATTTTTCTTAATGATAAGTTGTATGGGTTATATTTTTTGTGATTATGAAAATCTCCGGATGTTGCACTGAATTCTGTAACTTTTTTTATATGCCAATATATTATGGTATAAGCTTCAGTAAGACAAAAATATAGTGCTCATATGCATCAATATATAGCATTCTTAATGTTAAGCTGTATCAGTTATATTTTTTTGATTATGTAATACTCTTGGATGTTGCAGTGAATTTTGTAATTTTTGCTTTATAGTATAAGCTTCAGGTAACATGATATACTGCTCATTCATTCTACTTCTTGAAATTTCATTGCTCTACTAGTATGTGCCAATGATAGACATTGGAAGCTATATGGGTTATATTTCTTGTTATTATAGAACACTCTTCAATGTTGCATCAAAATCTGTAAATTTTTTTTTACATTCTTTGTATTCTGTTATAAACTTCAGTAAGGCAATAACATAGTGCTCAAATGTATTATTATTAAATTTCACTTATCTACTGGTACGTCTCAGTGATAGACATTGGTTGTCACAAACTATTTTCTGAAGCATACCATATGATTGAGTTATATTTTGCATATTTGATGTGGACTTCAAATATTTCTCTTGTTGGAATATGTATAGTCACTGTTAGCAATTTAATTTTTTTTATTCATTTAACATTATTTGAAATGATCATCTTGCAGATTCATACTGACTTCATATCTGACATATTCTCGTATGTCGGAGAAAAATTTTTTGTCACAAAATATTTATTCATAGGGTGTAGCAGTTGCAACCACGTGATCCTGAACAGTGCACAGACTTCGCTTTGCGATTTCTGACAAGGATGCAGCTCGACAACATGTGGCCTTCAAAAGTCTTATGGACCAATGACGAGCATTTTTCCTTACATGAAGCAGTGAATACGCACAACTGCCAAATATGGGGACCTACACATCCGCATGCTGCACATGATGTGACCCTACACTCCAACTATGTAACTGTATGATGCAGTTTACCGCAAACTTTATAATCGGACCATTTCTGCATAACCACCACCACGGTACAATTGGACCGTGCATTGATCGGTGAATGGACCAGATTATGCCATGTTCCACTGAAAGATTATTCCAACTTTGCAAGAAAGAAATTGCTTAGACTCCATAACCTTCATGCAGGATGGGGCACCATCCCATACTGCACATAAGGCAACGCAATTGTTGCGTACAACATTTGGTGACCTAGTGTCCAATAACTTGTAGAATCTATGCCAAATTGCATATGTGCTGTAATTCAGGCTAAAGGAGGTCCAACTCAGCATTGAATAAAGTTTTCTAATTCAGTTGCTGGTGTGTATACATACCTCTTGTAATCAACTGCCAGATTATGAAGTTATGGTGAAACAAAACTGATATCAGTCAACAAATGAAAAGTGAAATGCAATTGGAAGATCTGTAACATAATAGTAGGGAACATAAAGTGCATAACTGATCTGTCTTGCTATGCAGTAAAATATCTCTCTGGCCTCCATGCCCAATGCCAATATCACAGTTACAAAATCTGCAAAAAGCAAAAGTTTCCCCTTTATGCAATAATTGCACACATTCCAATTCCTGGGAATATTTTGCCAAATATTTCTAATTGTGCGAACATTTAGCACCACTGGGTTGTTTTACCTCGCAACGTCACTTTTTGCACATAATCGGCTAAATGGCCAGGTCACAAGGATCCCGATGGCTCAGAGAAGGTTGGGGGGAGGGGACCCACTGGAACAGCTGTTGGGAGAGATGGTAGTCTCCCATCAAGGTCAACATATTCTTTAAAGTGTGTAGAGTATGGCTCTCCTGCACACAGAGCCATGACTTAATGTCACATCCGACAGACGGCAGTCTTTCCAAGCCACTCGGTGTTCCCTACTGACCTAGAGCAGGGTAGGCAATTTTGTGGAGATAAATCTCAATGCTGACACAGCTGAGACCTAAACCTGGGAACTGCAGATTATGAGTCTGGCATGCTACTGACTTAGCCACCCATGCCTCTACTTAGGAGGTATAGTAAAAATTTTAACACAGAACTAGTAATGAAACTGTTTACATTCAACAGCAAATGACAAAATCCAGAGGTAAGAACAGACAGCAGACAATACTGCAACAATACTGAAACAAAAGAGAGGAGCTTTAATTAGCCAATCAAAAGGTCAGAACAGTTGCCTGCTGTCAACTTCCATCAATTTTGGTGAAAGAAGTTTAAATCCCTTATCAGCCCATTAGCCCAACCCAGATAACAATAGATATGAATAAGACCCATTCATACTGTAATGTCAAATCTTGGCCCACAGATTAAGGAAGATCTCTAATCTGCATTTCTCCTTCACTCTGAAGTATCTGACTCTAAGCAATCCAATTAGTGTTTAGTTGGCAAGAGCAGGAGAATTGGGTATAGGATCAATAAACACCAATTTAGAAATAATCTGCATATGATGTACACAGTAGGATGACATCACATTGCATAGCGTTCAGAACAGCAGCAATAAGCATCTAATGCACATCCATGGCATTCTTCCATCACAAGTGCATACTGCAATACTCAGGTTCAGTATTCTCCAAAATCGAAATGCATGTACAAAGAAGCAGCTGCACTGAAGATTAACAGACTTTATTCCTGCCAATTATATGACCTTTAAGTAGGCAAGTTTTAAGTTCACTGACCATCTATGATGAGACGGTAATTTGCATATATCCATAGACCCATACAGTTTTTCATTCATGCTGGTTGGCTGGTTGGGGTTTTATGGTGCAAGAGTAACAGAACTATGTTGTGCCAAACAAGGTTAAATAAACAGATAAAGCAGGAATTAAAAACAAGTCATCAGATAAAAGATGCCCAAGTATAAGGGCTCAGATGTAAAATTGTGAACGCTAAAATAAAAATGACATTCGAGGTTAAAAGCAATACAATCAAGTAAAATATGTTTAACAGTTAAAATGGTGTCCCAAAATTCGCACTTAGGTTCATCGTCCACCCGAAGAAGAAATGAATGCGCAATAAATGAATGACCTAAGCACAGCCGAGCATGTACATCTTCCTCCTTGTGTTTTCTGCAAAAGCATGACTGTCACACTTGGACAATAAACTTGATCTCAAAGAGCTTGTTCTCAATCCATTACAACCAAGATTATTGCCACTGCGCTTGGTAGAAAAACACTGCCAAAAGTCCAGGTAGGAAACTGGCAGTGGAGAGCAGGACAGGAGCATGGCAGATTTGGCAGCAGCATCTGCTAAGTCACTGCCCCTGATGCCAACCTGACCAGGCACCCAACAAGAGAATGGTGGTTGTGGCTGCCAGATAATGGAGCTACTGGCAGATCTTGGAAAGAACTGGGTGAGGTTGTGAACTCGCTGAGATCAAACCTCACCCAGTTCCTCCTTAGCAGCCTCTAGTGAGTTGTGTGTGAAGAACATAACAATGACGCTTAGTCATTATGTGGTCCAAGACAAGGGTAATAGTGTGCAACTCCACAGTGAAAATGGTACACTGCAGTGGGATCTGGTCTGCAATGATAGTGTTGATCATGGTCATTCCCATATGCATGCCCAACTTCAAGCCATATGTGAAAGCAAGAAGTTTGGGTGTGCAATACAGTTTTGCTGGTACAATACACTAAAGCAAATGCATTATGATGCCACATTTCACCCAATTCATCAGTATTGTTATTTATGTGTAAAAGCTCTCAAGGGAGTTTTTTTTTTGTTCAACACTGTTCTTAATTTCATCAAAATGTCCTCAAACATGCTGCTACTGATGATGTGGTGCTCAAAATAAAGAAATCTAGAAGGGCACTATAGTGAAATTAGAAGTGTTGACACAGATTGAAAAAAGTGAAAAGCAGAAGGGCATATGCTTCACCATGCACTTGGTGCCTTCAACAGTGTATACAATACTTTTGCAGAGAGAAAAAAATCAAATGAGAATTGAAGCATATGCTAGAGGAATAGAATCAAGTGACAAAGGGCAGAGATCATATCATGGAGAAACTCTGAGGCCAATGAATTGAGAGCAATAATGAAAATAATATTTCTTTAAACTTTCCCATTACCCAAGAGAAGATAGTTGCATTGCTGAAAGCCCTCAAAAAGTTTGCATATTTGTACCCCAAGATTTTGACCTTCAATCATATCATGGGTGGTTCGAGAGAAAAAAGCTAGTGCCAATGCAAGTGCAGCAAGCATTTTCCAGCAGAAGTAATTAAAAATCATAGAAGAGGGAGAATATTCACCTGAGCAGGTATTCAACTTAGTTCACACTAGCCTATTCTAGAGGAGAATTGTACTTTTATTTCCAGATACAGAAGAAAAAAGACACCAGACTTTAAAGTGTCAAAGAAACAATCACTCTTCTTTTTTGATGCATTCTTCTGGTGTAGGGAGTCCCTCATAGGAGGCTAATTTCACCATGAACTTACAACACATTGAACCTTGATGCAATCTTGAAAGCAATGTAAACTGAAGCCTCTACTCATTTACCATTCACTCAATACTAAAACACTTCAGAGCCTCAACAAAAAACATAAGAATGGGATCTGGAAAAATTTGTTGCCCAAATATGTACATGACTTTGTTGGAGAGCAAAAGGAATTTAAGAAAATATTGTAAAGTTGGCATCAATCTGGGCTTCAGTGAAATTGACAAAGGCAATATTCAGGATCTTCTAATGTTGCATGGAAAACAGCTGACAAAAGAGGTGTTTAAAAAAGCTAGATGACGAAGATGCAGCAGATCCATCAATGAAAGGTTTAAACTTTAGTGTTCCACACAAACTGAATGATGTCATTACATGCTATCATGAAACTTTATGAAAGGAAGAAAAAAGTTTCTGTATGAACAAGTATTTTGTTATCCATTATCTATAGAACCTAAACCTTCCACTTCAAAAGACAGTGAAGAAGTTATGTAATCTGATAACAATCAATGGAAACCTCCCTTTAATCATAATTACCATCACCCACCTCAAAATGATTATGCAACCAACCATTTATTACCATACTTCTCTGTCAAATATTGGCATTCTTTGGGAGGAGTGGGGTTAGTTGCAATTACATTTTATTAAACATTTATTTTTAGCTAGTAATCTCTCCCTCCCAAAATAATTTATGTCACTTTGGTATTAAAAAATGAGAAATTGGGAACTAAAATTAAATAAGATTTAACATTTTAGACCTCGATTTAAAAATTTTCACATAACAAGCTGTTTTCATAAATTGAGAGATGTATGTATGTAATAAATATACACTGAGATGCCAGTTTATTAGGTACACCATCCCTCGTCGCATAAATTGTTCATTCCAACACATGTCACGTGACCACAGTGTGCAGTAAAAATCAGGTAGATCAACTCTTTGAGCATTAGAATGGGTAAAACAAGCGACCCGAGCACTTTGAACATTGCATGATAGCTGTTCCTAGGCATGCCAATTCTAGCATCTCCCAAAAGGCTATCCTCCTGGGCTTTTCATACACAACCATTTTAAGGGTTACCTAGAATGTTGAAAAAGCAAAAACTACTAGTGATCGGTGATCCTGTGGATGAAAACAGCTTGTGGATTGGAGGGGTCATATGAGCCTGGTGAGAATCATGCAAGCAGATAGGCCACAACCATGAATATCACAGCAGAATCAAACAGTGTGCAAAAGGTCATCTCCAAACACATCATGTATTGAATTTTGTTGCAAATGTGCTACAACAGCCGCCGATCACCTTGAGTTCCGATGTTATAAGCGAAGAATACGAAAGCAGGTCTCCAGGTGGTGCAGGAGCATCAACACTGGACCATTGAGGACTAGAAAAAGTAGCTTGGTTGGACAAATCAAGGTTCCTTTTGCATCATGCTGATTAAAGGGCCAGAATTTGGTGCAAGCAACATTATGCCATGGAGTCACATTGTCTGATGCCAACAGTACAGGCAGGTGGCGGCGGCGGGAAGTGGTGTAATGATGTGGGGAATGTTTTCCTGGTAGACACTAGGAGGCTAGCTCCATGAAACATATCGAAGGGCATCTGAATGCCAAGCATATTTGAACATCATTGCTGACCAAGTTCATCCCTTCATGGCTAGTTTATCCTCATTCGGATGGATACATTAAGCATGATACTTACCTTCTGAGTAGGTACGCATCATCACCGAAAAGTTCCAAAAACATGCCAAATTTTCTTTGCTTCAATGGCCTGCACAGTCCCCTGAACTAAACCCCATTGAGCATTTTTGGGATGAGGCAGAAAGGGGTTGTTCGCAGACTGCGTCGCTGTGCAATTTGCAGGATCTATGTGGTGCAATATCTCTGCATGGTACATTCCTGCACAACACATTCATTGTCTTGTAAGTTCCATATCCCAATGAATTCAGACTGTTCTGAAGGCCAAAAGAGGCACAACATGCTACTAGGTACGTGTACCTAATGAACTGGCATGTGTATGTGCTAATTTAACATTCATCATCCTCCATTTACAAAAACAATTCCTGCATGGAGAACAGTTTAAGCAAAAATTAGTAAATTGGGGCATAAAATACCATTAATTCTTAAATAATTTCTACTGACTGGTGCAAAACAGCAAAACATGGTCAATCAGTTTTCTTTTTTTAAATACAAAAGTGACATGAAAATTCAATAAAAAAAAACTTTCTATACAAGCTAAAAGTTTTCAATAAAGAATTATCAACAAATTGTAACTAAAAAGCTCTGTCTGAAGCATAGGTGTGGTGGTGGTTTGGCAGTCATTCCAAGATGTGTGATGGTACAAAAACATTCCATTGGCTCATTCACTTTTTTGCTGACCACTGAAGTTTGAGATTCTTTTGAAGTGGCAAGTTGAAGTTCTGCAGATGGAGGAACGTTTTACAAAAAAGCTCTTTGTACAGAACACTTTTCTTCCTTTTGTAAAGTTTGTGACAGCATGCAATGGCATTGTCCAGTTTATGTTTGCAGCCAGTACTTCTGCTCAATTGGAATCATTTTTATCTGTTATATCAATCAAAGTATTCAACATAAAAAATACAGAAGACAGAACTTTAAGGTCTCTCATCAGTGGATCTGCTGCACTGTCATCTTTACAATCACCTTCTTTTAACATTTCCTCATCTAGCACAATTGACTCCTCCTTTGTCAGCCGTTTTCTGTATGACATTAGAAGACATATTAAAGACACATATTAAGACAGAGTTTAAACAGTTAAATGAGTGCCACTTTGACAGCTTCATCAAATCCTGTGGAGATTGCCAGCCTCATAATTTTTTCTTCAACTCCTTTTAATTGTTCTCTAAATTCAGAAAAGTCAAACATATTTTGGGCAACAGATTTTTTTCAAAGCCCATTCGTTTTTTTTAATGATTTTGTCGAGGTTGCAGCAATGTTCTTGGTAGCCATTTTTATATTGTAATACCCGCACAACTGCTTAATAGAAAGTTTGTTTACAATTTCTGAATCTCAGATGATATTCTGTGGCCAATTGAAGATAATAAACCCCCAAAAGTGGATATCACACCCTGGTCCAACAGGAAAGGACCTAATTCGCCCATTCATGAAGTGAATAACATCACAACCACAGCTTTCAGTGATCCATCCATGTAGCTGTGGACTCACCAACAGCAAGCATAATTCTCGTGGCAGTTACCATCCTATACTCACTGGCTGGACTATTATTTTGCATCACTAAATTCTACTAAACAGCTTAGAAGTGATTAACTTCTAATTTAATTCAGCTGCTTTAATTTGTAATATATACACATTACGTAAGCTAATGTAACTTTGTTTGGTCATATTATTCACTACATAATAAATATCACTTACCAGTAATCATGAATCACTGCTACTGAGCACTGAAATTTTAACTGTAATGGCTGCTAAGTTTCTACTAATCAACTCCGAGGTAGAAATGTAATCAGTGATATGATCTATCTACATATTGTCAATTGTTAATTATTAAGAGCAGCTTCAGAATTAGTACAAACCATGCCTTACCCTGCAAGCAGCAAGGGATATTATTGACACTAGCATGGTGAATAATGGAAATTTCTGGGCTCATCCACTGATATCTCTGAAAGTGAGGGACAGCGAGTTTTCAGTGTATTACTTCACTAAATGCATATTGAATAAAAATAATAAAACAGGAAAGATGCTTTGAAAAACAAATGTTTATGTAAATTATAATATTTATTATTCATTCTAATTCAGAGTTTAAACAGTTTAGTACAAAAGTATATTACAGAAATGTTGGTAGAGTATGGCCTCTAATAATGAGCTGGCACAATGTATACCTTCAGAGAGATTGAAATTAATAAATTTCAGGTTTTATTAAGTTTGGACAAGTGCAAAACCATGGACCACTTTGAAGGCAGGAGTTAAAACCAAAAACATATATATTATGCTTGTACAAGGGAGTCATGAAACTTAAGGTAGATTCCTGTGTGTGTGTATATATATATATAATTATATTCCCCTTTTTTATTATTAGAAAAACATATAAATACAATGCAACTAATTCTCTAAAGATAATAAAATAGAGATATTAAATAAATATATATATATACATGCCCAACATTTTTATTACTATTTTTTAACTAAATAATGATAGAAGTTTCTGTAACTGATGTTTAGAGTCTCTTCGAGTATATTATTACCTCATATTAAATTGGCCTATTAATTTTCTTTATTTGCAAATTCCTATTCTATATTTATTCTAATGTGCTTATGCCATAACTTACCTTGTTTAATAAAGTCAATTTAATTTGTTGCTTATGCCCACTATGTTTCATAGGTTCTTTAATGAATTTTTCTGCTACAGGTAGTATACAATGGACTGGCTTGATTGGCTCTTCTAAGAGCTTTTTTTCCCGAGAAGGAAAACTAGATGGATTGGGAATTTTATCTATAATTTCCTCCTTATCCCTTTCCCTCATTTTCTCATATTCTTTTAGCCTCTCAACTTCATCAAGTAATCTAGATGTAGTTTTTGCTTCAGTTTTCTGTACAATTTTTGTTTCATCTAGAAGAAAAAATTTATTAACAACAGTATCAAAAACTTAATTTTACAACTTTTTCATAAATGTACTAAAGTTATTAATTACTAAGGGAATAAAAATTATTGCAATTACTAAGGGAATAAAAATTATTGCAAGTTTAATCATGGAATATCATGTTAATGTTTTTCTTGTATGAAAATTTGAATCTTTTATCCTTGGTATCTTACAGTTTATATTAGTGGACTTCGAATATTTGTGGAACAGACAATGGAACACAAGATATATTCAGAAATTTATGGAATTTGGTATTTTCAGTACTCATCATGATGGATGTTTCTATAGACAGTTATAACCATATACAACTTTAATAATATAAAGCAACTTTTTTCAATGTTAAAAATATAACTAATATTAAGCTAAATTACCATCTCCAAAGGGAAGACTTATACAGCATTTCTAGAAAAAACATTGTTAGAATTTTAAATTAAAATAATAAGAAAACAGATGATGATGATTCTGCTAGATAAGGCTGATTAAGTATTTTAAGATTCTAAATAATATTAACCTAATTCCATTGCTTGCAAAGGTAAAAAGGTATTTCAGGTCATAATAATGATTCTACAACATCATTAGAAAGCTTTGGTGATCTTAAAATTAAAGCATCACAAGTCATCAAGCATAGATATTAGTTGTTTGGGGTTTCTATGGTGCATGGGCAACTAAGGCTACGCTGTGACAAACAAGATAGAAGAAATTACATAAAAATACAAAGTACTACTGACAATTCTATTGACACAATTCTGAACAACAACAAAAAAAAATCTATATGATAAAAGAAGCTGTTTCTCTGTCCATCTGTCTGTCTGTGGCAGCCATAACTCATTGGAAAATCAATGTATATGCTCCAATTTTTCAGAGTGTGTTTCTGGTTGTGGTCCGGATTGCAGTGCCAAATTTCAGGTTGAAAGTCCAAAATGGGGGCTTGCTAGAACCAAAAATATTTACCATGCTATTCCTATGGGAACGAAGTAATCGTGACAACCCTGGTGCACCACAGTACAAAGACTGCATATCACCATATGGGAGAAGTCACTGAAACCACTATCGACTAAAAAGGTACCTGTCAATTTAAGCTTGCCTTACATTGTACCTGCCTACAGCGGGAGAAGACCTTATGTGAAGAGAAAAGCACTGCTTGGGATTTTATAGCCTGCCTGAAGATATAATCATTGAGGTGCAGTGAGAGTGGGATCTTTTGAATTTTTGAGTGGTGCCTAGGAAATGACCAACACTCACTGAATTTTGTCCAGAAACTTGCCAACATATAAAATAAAAGATCTTGTCTTTTGAATTTTGAGCCAGAAAAATAAACAGAAGTCCTAACTTTTAGAGGCCTCTGCAGCAGAGGCTCCTAGGCACTTCCATCGATAGGTCACACCTAATTGGGGTTCCAATCCTTTCGGCAATACCTTCAACTTCGTCCTCTCCATAGAGCCGGGCGACCACAGCCCACTCACCATCTCGGCCTTAACCGTGCCGAGGACACTTCGGGGACACCTGGCCAGTAAACCAGAAAACCCAGCCAGCAGCCCTCCCACAACCCTGACAATGCCTTTAGCCTACCGGGGCTTGCATCACTGCAGCACCCGGACCCCACTTCGCAGAGGAACCCAAGTTCCTCCACTACAAAAGCTATATTTGCCAAATCTAATTCCGTGGGACTCTTAGTTTGGCTCTTCCATCGATAACTCCGCTAGCCAGGGTAGCCATGCCCAGCCACGAGCCTCCAACTTCTACCTCTCCATTGTGAATGGGCCGAAGCCTCCCAGTGAACATCCGTCCACCTCGATATCACAGAGACCGCATCGAAGAGCCCAGGGACAAGTGTATGAAGAGGTGCACAGCTAACAAGAATCGCTGTCAAAATTAATTTCTGCCATTTATTGCTCCCTAACTGTGAAAGTAAAGAGTTAAAATAGCATTGAAATCTGCTGCCATTGCCAGATTCCCCACAAAATTACCCCAAAGGCATTATTGTGGCATTCCATTGCAACTAGGGACCTGATTTCCTAACCAAACATGGGGTCAGGCAGGGGGAACCCGCCTACAAAATTTGGAACTTTTTGGTGAAGAACATCGGGAATTACAGAATGCCAAAATCTGATGAAATAAATATCTCAATCATTTGTCATGGACTCTAAGAGTGTGCGCCAAGTCAGCAATGACCTTTGCAACACCGGGAAATTCTCCGTGTTCAAACTGTGATAAAATGTTGGGGGGGGGGGGATACTCACAAAACTAACCTTTAGTGCAGGAAACAACAGAATATGCAGACTAAAAGTGATACACGAGCTGTCACAATTTGTGTAGAAACAAAGCCACGGGTCGAGTGGAAACCTGATTTTTAAACCAATCACTAGGCCACATGGGGAACGTTGAAAAAGAAATTTGGACCTTGTGACGAATATCACGGGAGCCATAGGGTGGCAAAATCTGTGGTAATGGAAATAAAATCTTGATAGCTTATGCAGATATTAAGCCACAGGCTACGAGGAGTGCTCGCTGATGTCAACAATGATCTGGGAAACTTTCTTTCTTTCTTCCTGTTGAAAATCTGTGCTAAAGTGTCAGGGGGGAGGGTCTTATAAAATTTACCTTTAATGCAGAGAAAATAAGAATATACAAGTTAAAAGTGGCACCCAGGCAGTGCCGGGTACATTCAGCTAGTATTGAATATTTTCCAACATACAGATATTTTAATCTCAAGAAAGGTGATTTAATTGTTCTTATTGTAATGGTCAAGTGGTTAGTGCACTTGGCTACTGATCTAAGGGACCTGTGTTCAAGCCCCAGGTAAGGCATGGATGTTGTTTTTATGCTCAGGTCCCACTATCCTCACAGAGCTTCTACTATGACAAACTGACAGGCTCCTGTCAGACCTCTGTGGCAAGCAACTGCTTCAGAGGGTATTTATTTTTCATTTATTTATAATTACAGAGGTATCTGTCTAATTACAGCCTTAGTTAAAATTCTTTGCATAATCGTTTTTAAGAGAATTAAACATTTAGTTGATGGACAACATCAGCCCATTTAAGGCCAAAATCTTTACCTTGAAGTGAAGTCGCAAAACATAATCAATAAGCAATCTAAAGAGGAGAGGAGACAAAATGCATCCTTGTCGAACACCAGAAGAAATGCCAAGCCAATTGCTATAAGACTTACCAACTCTCACACACGATTCAGTGTTATTATACAGAACTTTCACTATGTTAATTAATTTACCTAGTATACCATAATAGCCGTCCCGTGGCCGAGTGGTTAGCACACTTGGCTACTGATCTAAGGGACCTGGGTTCGAGCCCCGGATTAGGCATGGATGTGTGTGTCGTTTTTCTGCTGAGGTTCTGCCATCCTCTCAGATCTCCTACTGTGGCATATAAACTGACAGGCTCCTGTCAGACCTCTGTGGCAAGCAGCTGCTTGAGGGGGTATTTATTTTATTTAGTATACCATATGATTTCACAATCAACCACAAATTATGACAATCAACAGAGTTGAAAGCCTTTTTGAAATCGAAAAAGCTAGCAACCAAAGGTTTCTGAAACTCTAAACATTTCTCAAGAATCTGCTTCAGTGAAAATATCTGATCTACATATCCCCTACCAGTTCTGAATCCAGACTGCTCATCATGCAGTTGTACATCAACCAGATTCTTAATTCTATTAAGCACAATCATGCAAAGAACTATACCTGGAACAGAAAGTAGGCTGATACCCCTATAGTTATCACATGAACTGCAATCACCTTTTTTTAAAAATAGCTCTTGTAAAATCCTTAGGAACAATGCCTTCATATTCAAACTTTCAGTCAGTCATGTGGTAACAGAAACATTCCCAACTCTAAGCATTTCAGTAGTAATTTCATCTATCCCTGGTGATTTGTGTAGTTTAAGTTTAGAAATAGCTAAAATAACTTCACACTGTGATATAAGACCAACATTAGAGGCAGTAATGCATCTATCTTCATCACATGCAATGGGAGTAGAACTAATCACATTGTTTAGAACATCTCTGAATGCTTAGCCCACCTAGCCATGACAGAATCCTCCCCTTCTATAACATTACCTTGTTTATCCTTCAATCCCTGTATACCTGTCAGTTTTCTACCACACAAAACATTAACTATCTGGTACAGCTCTCTGCTGTTGTGCTGTCTAACTGCTTCCTCGGCTTTGTCAGCCAAATCATCAAATCAAAGATTCTTATCGTAGCTAACTGATCCTTTCTATATTCATTAAGCTCCCTATAATGCTTTCTATTAGGACTAGTAGGGTATTGATTAAGGACATTCCTGCAGTTCTTTCTGAAATAAGCTCAAGTGCCTTATCACTCAAATAATTCTGCCTCCTCTGCTCCTTTTTTCCTAAAAGAGTACTGTTAGTTTCCAAAAAAGCCTGTTTAAAATGGTCCCATTCTTCCTCAACTTCAGTAGTAAGCAAACCATGACTGTCATAATGACTAAGTAACCTATCATGGTAAGCTTTAGCTAGAACTGGGTCTTTCAGAGCTTCACTGTTAAAGGTAGCTTTTTTTAACCTTAGCACTCTAAAATTTGATAGTATATTTTTTTTTTTCATTAGCATCTTTTATGCTTGTTAATGTTGATAAGTGTTGTTTGATATTTGGTACCATGACTGCAACAGAAGATCCCGCAGTTCCTGTAAATTAGGTGGTTGGGGTGATGCTGCTCATACCAGTTTCTCCAACTCAAACCACAAATGCTTCATAAGATTCATGTCTGGCAAATTTAGGGGTCATGGCAATAAATGGAATTCCTCATCATGTTCTAGGAACCATTCCTGAACCTTCATTGCAGTGTGACATGGGGCATTGTCTTGTTGAAAGATGTCATCTCCACCAGGGAATATAGTTGCCTTAAAGGGGTGTACTTGGTCAGCCACGATGTTCAGGTAGGTGACAGCTGTCAGAATTTACTCTACAGGGATAATTTGTCCAAATGTTCTCCAGACCATCACACTCCCTCCAGTTGCCTGGTCCACAGTGCATCCAGGTGAGAAGGCTTCCGTGGGTAAATGTCGTACATGAGCTCATTTGTCCACAAGGTGTAACAGAAAATGGGATTCATCTGACCATGCGACCCTTTCCAGTCTTCTATGGTCCAATGTCAATGATTACGTGCCCACTGCAAATGTTGACAATGGTGAACAGCTGTGAGCATAGGCACATGAATGGGTCTGTGGCTGTGGAGACCCATATTCAAGAGCTTACGATGAACTGTGTGTTTGGACACATTGGGCCCTTTACCACAATTGAAATCATGGGTAATGTCAGTCACAGTAGCCCTCCTGTTGCTGCAGACGAGATAGCCTGCACTGACCTCTGGCATTAATGAGGTGTGGCCAGCCCATGCTTTGTTGATGGCTCTAATTGTCACCTGTTCCAGATCATCTTTGATAGGTACTAAACTACTGCATAGTGTGAGCAGTCTACCAGTGTTGCTGGAGAGGGGTGGTTTTAATGTATTGGCTGATTGGTGTATAATCTGCACTCATTATTTTTGTCAAAAGGAACAAAAAGTTATTATTTTTGCATCTGTAGGAGAGTAAAAAAAATCAAAGCTACTACTTTTACATCAAGTATCCATTAATTAAAAAAAAAACAAAACTAGACATGATATCTATAAAATCAAAATAATGCCTTCAATTTCTTATTCATTATATATGTTTTGTTCTGAATTTTTATTCAGATTATATATGCAACTTTATGGTGACAACTATCCAGGGGGTCACTCTGGGGTAAATCCTCTGTTAGTAAAGTAGGGCATATAATATATAAGTTTTAGGTACTTCACGTAACAATGGCAGTTCCCCCCCACCTCTCATCCAAAGGTGTGCCTATTATTAAAAATACCTTAAAGCAAATAAACATAATGTGTTTACTTTTCAACACTGATGTGTAACTTGTATATGCAGCTGTTTTTACTCTGAGTGTTCTTTTGTGGAAAACATGGAAGTTCAGAGTTCATAATTATGGCAGGATATAATGACAAAAAATAAGTACAAATTTCTACATTTTTTTAACACAATCTTTTTATACTATTATGGTAAAGTACAATGATTTACTATTAGCCTATGAAGAAATCTTAGTTTATACTACTAACATATGTAAATACTGCAGATTTTCTCAAAAAACAAATTATGGGTATAAACAGGTACTCTAAAATTATTTGTTGCTACAAAATGCAATCAGGTGAATAAATGGAACAAAACATGATTTTTAAAAACTAAAACATGAAAAATAGGGAGTGCTTTTGTAATTTTTCTGTATTTAAGCAATTAGCTACAGCTTGAGCTAAAATCTTATACTTTATTAAAATTATGTCAAGGTCAAACAAATAGTTTGAATATAAACTAACTTTTTGTGCATTATCTCTATACTACAATTATTAGAGCATTTGCAAACATATAAAATAATGAGAAAGAAACTATACTTTTTCTTAAAACTGAAGTATGCATACTACGTTCATGGGGAGAGTCAGAACCACTTGAAGAATGTGTAACACTACTAGAAGCTGATGAAACACTACTCATGCTCAGGCTTCGAGAATATGACCGTGACCTTGATGCGGAAGGAGACCTGGACACTGAATGTGATCTAGAAGAACTTGACCTAAAAATAACATGTGAAAGGATATTTTAAACTGTCTACAGTATATCTAATAAAAACATAAATGGCTATTTAAAACTCAAGTGTATCTCTATTAACTCAGAAAGTTACTTCCTGAATTAGTTCTTAATTGTTGGTGCAACAAGTAGATAGTTTGGTTGTTTGGGGTTTTAGGGCACATCAGCAATTAAGGGTATTATGTGCTAAGCAAGATACAAAAAAGAGCAGTTAAGAGAAATGGAACCCAAAATCAAAAATAAAAACAATAAAAAGCATAAACACAACAAATCAAAGGAAACAATGGGTGAAAAGAACCATGTAAACACAAGAAACAGCATATAAAAAGATGTAAAATATGTAAAAAGCAAAAAATAATTTTACAATAGGAAAAAAAAAAGGCTAAATGATAAATATGATTAAAATCACATTATACATACACCAGCCACTGAATCAGAAACCTTTATTCAATATTGAGTTGGACCTATTTTAGCCTAAATGAAAATTGTGACAACAAAAAGTGGAACACTGAGGACACAGCCTAGAGAGAAGCCTTCTCTAATTCATTTTTTGTTTTTAAGTTCATTTTGATTCATTTTGATTTTTAAGTTCATTTTTTGGAGGAAAGCTGTGACACTGTCATTGACAAGGAAAGTATGAGAAGAAAATTTGTCATGCATTTCAAGCATGTAACCTCGCATGACAAAGGCATGGAGGTCACAAAGAATGCCAAATAACCCCACCCTGCACATTCCATATGAAAATACTCCATAAAAATCAAGTGAAATATTATGATATAAAAATATATAAAAGAACATAATTTTTTTCCTATATAAGGAAAATAATTTCCTAATATAAGAAAATTTCCTTATATAAATTTCTAATTTATAAGGAAAATAAATTCAAAATTTGAAGTTTTAAAATTCATAATTAATGCCCCATATGGGTTCCCATCAAAAAACATCTGTGAATTGCAAAATGCACAGATGCTCTTACTGAAGTCTGCAGTTTAAAAAGAAATTCATCATATAAACAATGCAAAATATGTGTGTGTCATTGATATAACTCCAACAGAGCTGAAATTCTGCGTGAAACTCAGCATATATAATTAGGAAGACCTGAGGAGGAGCCCCATTATATCACCTCTGTGGGGTGATATAGTGGGGCTCCTCCTCAAGTGCCTGATTGTGAAGCGTGGCCCTGACAAAATTAACATCATTTAACGTCCAAGTTGTTGGGGCCAGTAGGCCATTAGATGTCTGACATCAAGAGAAAGTGGCATACTATGCAACTAATGAAGTTCTGTGCATCAGGTCAGGGATTAATATCATGGGACACCAAGTGCCAACTCTGCAACAATATCCTTTTGTAGAGTCCCCAGTCACATCAAGATCTCAAAAGCTTAGGCTTGACCAGGGAAGATTTTACAATCTTAGTTCTCAGAGCCATCTACAGAACAGTGGCAGTGTGGAGAATTAATCAGCATATGATGATGAGACTTCAACCGTCTGATGAAAGAGCACGTATAGGGTGATCGGGTCAGTTCATTCTATATGCGCCCCCAGTACTCTCATCACTGAGGGGCTCTTCCACAGCACTGGGTGTAACATATCCAGTTGCTGCAAAGTTTGTACCATCTTAAGGGAGAATTCAACCCTTCTATTGTATAACTTTTATTTATATATGTGTTTATGTTATATGTATTAAGTTTTGCATTTCTTGGATGAAAGGTATTTTTTTCCCCATCTAGGTTAGTTTTCCCAAATTTCTCATAGAGAAAAGAACCTTACAGTTCTTTTCTTTATTGTTAAAAATGAGAACAAGCATATCCTTCATTTATTGTTAATAAAAAAAACAAGAATTAGTTTTTCATTGTAGAAAATTTTTCTAAAAACCCCTGGTGATGTCACTGCATGAGGGCAGTTTTTGGAGTCCTGTAATTCTACAGATGCTTGATTGATTGATCTCAGATTTGGTGTATTACTTCCCTCTGTGTTGGGTTAAGATTTCAGGTTTCTAGTTACCATGGCTCAGGATTAAACCTGTTGTAAGTGTCCAAAATCTCTGAGTGCACTGTCATCACCTTGGCTACAAGGGCCATTTAAAAAGTTCTTGACATACATCTGCAGAACAAAAACCATTGCACTTACTTCAATAAAACTTTTACTGTCCTTCAAAGTACTCCCCCTCAAGCATCCATGCAAAGTTGCAGACATCTATGCCAATTCTGGAACATTTGGCGATACTCTGGTTGGGGAACACTTCGTAACTCCGAATAATGCATTTTGCAAGGTCTTGCACCCTTAAAAAAAGCTTTCCAGCAAGTTCCTTTCTAAATTTCAGAAATTAAAAAATTGTGCAGTGCAAGATCAGGTGAATATGCATGATGGGGTAGCTGTTTGAAATTTTCCTGCTCCAGATAGGATGCAACTTGCCGGGTTTGGTGAGCACTGAAATTACGATGAAGAACCCTTGATACATCTGTTGTTGGACGCTGCTCATTCATCTCCCCCTTAACTATTTTGGGTAAAACAATGTTGGTGGTGTATTGGCCATTTATAATAATTTTTTCGGGTAAAGTGTCCTTGGCTACCACTCAATGCGAATTGAAAAAAATTGTGAAAATTCTCTTCCTTGAGCAAGAAGTCATATTGGATTATTTGGGGACATAGTCAATCTTCCACAACCCAAACATAGTTGTCAATCTTTCTGGGTTGGGTTATTTTACCTCTGAGTGGCACTTTTTTGCACACCATGGGCTAAATGGCCAGGTCACATGGACCCCAAAGGCTCAGAGAAGGTTGGGGAAGGGGACCCACTGAAATAGCTGTTGGGAGACAGAGGTAGCCTCCCATCAAGGCCATCCAGCGTGTTCTTCAACATGCACAGGGTATGAATCTCTCGCACACGGTCCACAGCTTAACATCCCATCCGATGGACGGTGGCCTTTCCAAGTCTATCGGTGTCCCCTACTGACCATGGGGGGGGGGGGAATTTTGCAGAGATAAATTTCAATACTGACCCAGCTGGGACTCGAATTTGGGAACTACAGATTACGAGCCTGGCACACTACTGACTGGGTTGCGTTGTTTTACCTCTGAGCGACACTTTTTTGCACACCATGGGCTAAATGGCCAGGTCACATGGACCCCGAAGGCTCAGAGAAGGTTGGGGGAGAGGACCCACTGGAACAGCTGTTGGGAGACAGATGGTAGCCTCCTGTCAAGGCCATCCAGCATGTTCTTTAACGTGCACAGGGTATGGCTCTCCCGTACACGGGGCCACGGCTTAACGTCCCATCCGACGGACGACGGCCTTTCCAAGCCCATCGGTGTTCCCTATTGACCGTGGGCAGGGCGGGGAATTTTGCAGAGATAAATCTCAATGCTGACCCAGCTGGGACTCGAACCTGGGAACTACAGATTACGAGCCTGGCGCGCTACCGACTGAGCCACCCCCGCCCCACTCACTACTGACTGAATCTTTCTGGGAGTTGTATAGTAATAAAGCAATGTCACATCACCTGTAACAATGTCAACTATTTGGGGCTACTAGGTTCAAACATTACCATCAACTCCTTGCACAATTCAACTCGAGCCCTTTTTTGCTGTTCTGTCAAAGTGTGTACCCATTTGGTACAAACTGTTCAGAACTTTTAATATTGATGAATAATTGTTTCTAAATTGCTAATCAATGCACTAACATCTAAACTTATTACCTGAATGGTGATGTGTGGATTTTCCTAAATGAGTTCATGATCATTCTCTCATTCATGGCCTCCTTCAGTCTTCCTGCATGAGGGTGGTCTTCAAAGCTCTGCCATCCTTCTCTGAATTTGCACATCCATCCCATAACAGTGCTATAAAACAGGCATGGGACTTGTGATAAATTGGGATTCATTTTTTTTTTGTATCATCCCCAAGCTGCATCCTTGTGAAAATGTAAAATCTTTTTCGGTCTTTAGTAGGCCCCATAGCAACAATGCATAGATTCCGCAGACCAAACTGTATGCACAACCAACAAAGAGAGAGAGAGATGATACGGCCTTTTTTTTACATGTAATGACAGGTTTAAATGAGCTTTCAAACAAGTCACTTGTTAACTTTGGAGGAAGGTGTGCAAATCTACACCCACACATGCCAAGACCTTTTTTAATGTTCTCTGTACCTTGAAAGTTATGGAGTAGTGTGTTATCTATAGGTAAAGCAGAAAAGTTATCAATGGACAACGTTTCATGCCAACCGTTTGGTGGAATGTAGGTGATATATAATAACAGCCATGTTCGCTTAGGGGTACACCAATGTAGATGTTTCTTCTTCTATGCTTATGCTGATATTAACTTATGCACTAGCTTAAATATGCAAATTATTGAGAACTTTCACTGACAGTTTTTGGCATTATGCAAATCCCAGATACTTGAATGATTGACCCTAAATTCAGTAAGCTGGTTTCCCCTGTATGGTCCCACATTGAGATGGGATTAACCTCTTTGTGAATGGCAGGGACCTGGCAAAGGTTGGGGGGTGATTGCATTGCCTCGGCTACATTGTGATTTTGATAGGGAAAGTTATCAAATGGTGAGGTGAAATAAGCTCCCAATCATTTTGACTCTTTAAGTGTTTCAGATTAATGAGCATAAATAATGCAGATAAGGGCATCATTTGTTACAATAGCAACAATGTAGTCATTAAGTGCGTTAAATAATCATGATTGGTTGGTTGTTTTACCTCTGAGTGGCACTTTTTTGCATACAATGGGCTAAATGGGCAGGTCACAAGGAGCCTTCAGGGTCCTTATAACTGGCCATTTAGCCCATTGTATGGCCTGTGACCAGTAGCCTCGTGCTCTTCAACATATGGGGTCAGGCTTAACGTCCTATCTGATGGATGGTTGTCTTTCCAAACCCATCGGTGTCCCCTACTGATCGAGGGCGGGCAGGGAGTTTTGTGGAGATAAACCTCAACACTGACTGGGACTCGAACCTGGGAACTGTAGATTACGAGCTTGGTGTGCTACAGGCTGAACCACCACCACCCCTAAATAATTACAAAGGCAAAATATAGTTACTATATTTTGAATTATTAAGATTAAGTATATTTATTTCAAAACCTGGGCAACACTGGGTAAATCTGCTAGTTATATATAAATATGCATTTATATATGCATCCATGCATTTTATCCACAATATCAGGGGTTTTTTCATGTGCTACACAGTGTATGAATAAAAGTGATAAGAAACTTGCAGTTTTTATTTTAGTTTGGAAAAGCATGTGTAACATTTTCTTTTTGATGGCGTACAAGAAAACATGGGAAAATTTTCAGTGCAACTTGAAATACATTTAGATTGAAAGCTTGCTTGCTGGGATTCTGTAACTATAGAATTAATATTTCTATGTCATGCATTCTATTAGTTCATTTGACACCTTTTCCATGAAATTCTAGTTATTAAATCTGACTGTTGATGGGAACAAACTACTTCAGATATTGCAAGCTTTCAGACATATAAGCCAATCATTCCAAAAACATATAAATTAAAAAATTTAAAAAATACCTATCTTCTTATAAGGCCCTAAAAAGTAGAAAACAAACCTAAAGTATATCGATGGTGCAATCAATCACTGAGTTTGCATTCACTTCAAAGGCAGATAGGGTGCTGGCAATCTTGTCGAGTAGGTAAATTGGGCCCTATCTTCCTTCGAAGCGAATATGAACTCAGTGGCTGACTGCACCATCAATATGCATAGGTTTATTTTCTACTTTTTAAGGCCCTTATCAGAAGATAGGTATTTTTTTTGCTGTCACTAAAATTACCTACCTTCAAAAACTTTGATATATGATTCATAAACTTCAAGCACATTTATCCCCCCTTTTGGAGTCATGTTTGAGATAGCCCATGACATTGGAGAGAGAGAGGTTACAAGTTTAATTTCAGATACGACTCATTAAAGTCGAACCCCACGAAAATCCACCTCCCACATTTTAGCAGGGGGAATAGAGGGGGGGAAATTCAGTCTTGGGAAATATTATTCCCATTAGTCATTTTTCACTACATGCAATAATGCTAGGTTAACACAATGAGTATGGTTTAAATTCAAAATTTAATCTACATTTTCACTGCATTAGAATGCAAAAGCACAAATAACCCTTAAAACACATAGATATGTCATAAGACCACTAATAGAGACTATTCCTTACACTGAGCTAAAGGCAGGTATCATTTAAGTTGCTAGAGATTCACTGTAAAGTTGCTGAGGTTGAAGTGTACTTACAGTGATGTAAGACAAATCAGCAGCAAAAATTCAGTCCAATTACCTGCAGAAATCAGTCATATTGATTTCTTTCTACACTTTTGCCACTTGCAGTGGAAAACACACAAAAGGTTCAAATTGGACATTTTTCACAATTTGCATACCATCATTTATGAATGTGCTTCATTTGGATGTACCTAAGATAAGTAGAGTAACTACAAAAAAATTAAAATGCTACAATGCAGAGAAAAGCTATGATTATCCAAAAACTTAAATTTATTCATTTTATAGTATGAATTTTGGGTAATCTTTATTTGTAGTTGTGAGGAAAAAGTGGCTTAAGTCAATTTTTTTTTTTAATTTTAATGTTCAAAAATAACCCATTTATTTACTACAAATTGGTAAAACAGCCAGTCGTATTGGTTGTTCTTTCAGCTGAATTTATAATATGCAAAAGTTGCACTATATGTGAAAAAAATCTGAATTAGTAAAATTTTTGAATGTTAGTTCTTTTCTGACTTAAGCAACTTTTCTTCTCAATTACAGATATAGAATAGTTATAAACACTGAACAACAAATTTTGACCTTTGGTGTGTTTCGGAAGTGCAAACAGCCATTTCTTACGTAAATCATGGTGCTGAATATGAAAATGACAACAAAAATGTTTGATTGGCTATGGTTTTCAAGATACAGCCACTTCTTACCTGTATTATGTCATTCGCTGAAGGTTGCATATTGATCTACAGCAACCACCATCTCTTCGCTTGCCACTTACATATCAAATCTTGAAAATCTCACATCACATTCCAGCAGTAATCCATTGACATTGATGGGCTCTTCCTCACTATCTCTTTTCCATTATAGCAATTTCTTGATGAAAAAGTTCCCCATATTCATCACTCACAATGCCACAGTTCTCCAGAAAGAAATCTAAAGGAGAACTTAAAAAATGTACCTTCAGAGACACACTATATCCAGTGTGTAATATGAGGACATCAATTCTTCCACAATGTCCTTGTAATTTTCTGCCATTTTTATTCCATAAGAAGCCCATCGCCACCTGTCAGAAGGCTTGCAATGCCTCTGTTCACCAGTGATGATACAATCAAATACCTCATCATATAGCAGTGAGTGAATATCTGGATAGTAAAAACACCCTATTTTATCTTTGCATCACTGAGTCTTGGAAATTTCTGTTGAACATACAGAAAGGCAGTTTGCATCTGATCCATGCCTTGACAAATTCTTCTTTAGGCCCAATTTTATATGTCAAGGTGACAACAAAATCTTCGTGAATTATACCAAGGATGTTGCTGTATATTCTTCTTCCCTGGCTCCAGTGATTACCGAGGACAAATCCTCAAGTAATGAGATACTTTGTCTCTGCTATTCCATTCACAAAGGATGCAACAGAACTTTGTATATCCAAGCTTTAGTCCAAGCAAAATAGCAATGACTTTTGAGTCCACACAAATATGCCACTTATATTTGTCCTAATTTATGTATTGAAGTAACTGTTTCATATTGTCATAAGTTTCCTTCATATTAACACCATGGCCAACTGGAACAGAAGGCAATATGTTCCCATTGTGGAAAAGAATGGCTTTCATACTTAATTTCGAGGAATCTATAAATAACTTCCATTCTTCTGGAGTATGTGTCATGTGGAGGGATATGAATAAACTGTCAACATCTTTGCAAACAATCAAGTTACCTACCATGGTAAAAAACACCAGATCTTTGTGGCAGCTATGATATGCACTTACTTTCACATTTCTATCAAGGAGATTCCACTACTGCAGTCTGGATCCTAGGAGTTCCACCTTGCTCTATGACAGCTCCAGATCTCTAACAAGATAATTCAACTCATCCAGACATCCAATTGTGTTCTACCTTTACTGTAGTCAGGCATGTATATTTTTTTTTACTATAATACGAAATTTGTGTATACTTTGATCATTTATGCAATTTTAAGGAAAAAATTCTAAAACAGTGACTTTTGTCCAGCTGAGTACATTCATAAGAAAATGGTAACATTTTGTGCATTTTTTGGATAGCATAGTTGTAGTACAGCATACACTGCCCTCTTAATGCTCTTGTAAAAAGAAACTTACCGGCACTCTGTCTAATGGCATTTCCCTTTAACAATGCTAAAAATCCAACAATATGATTTTGAATCCTTGTTAATAATGTGATCCTAATTTAGGGACAGCACCAATGTGCCTCCACAGAATATGAGTTTTGTTGTCCATTGAAGGGATGTGGAATTTCATATTTGTCACCACTTTGCAAGCAAATGTACTCACATTGAAGATAATAATTTAAAGTATTTTCCATAATTAGCTGATCTCTTTTAATACTCTTTAATGAATAACAATATTTTTTTTAATCAGATCTGTTAGGGACCAACTTACATGCATTTCAGATGTTATATGTTCAATGTCGGAAATCTGAATCTTTACGAATGCCATATAACATTAGTTCTGTGGGAAAATCATCCCTGATTTAAGACCGATGTCCAGGAACACATCCTTTGTGCAAAACAAACTCAACCAATATTACTTTTTCATCTGAGGATCAATAGTCTAAATGTTATGCAAAACTGACATGGGAAATATGTATCTGTTTTACTTTAAGGTGAACCCCAGGCCCTTTCCTTCAAAATTACTGTGTGACACACAGTTCTTTCCTATTGTGTTTTGGTAAAACTATTATGAAATATTTACTAAAGATGAGTGACTTGAAAAATATCAGAAAAATAAAATGTAAGAATTTTAAATCAATAAAATAGTACATGGCCATTTATCATTCAACTTGTGCATTTAAGAGTTAAAGGATTCAATAACTAACATCTTCTCAGTCATTGCAAATAGCTATTTAAATATTTTGGGCTGCATATCAATAACAAATTAAGTATTTTTTTTCCCCTTTTAATAGACATCTAATTTGAATGTGAAATAAAATGCAATGCATGATTCTAACATTTTGCACGTTTTATTGCACATTAGTTGAATAAACTTACAAAAGTTGTCCCATGACACTGAATGCCAAACACTAGTGTAACTTATTTGCATATATGGATGGTTTTCTGATGGAGAAGTTAACCATTATCACTGAAAGAATTAAGTAGCATAAAGCAAACTTGGATAATATATATTCCTATTTTATGAAATTTTATTATATATAATTTTATTAATAAATTTTATTATTAAATTTATTATTATTGAGATGCTAATTTTATTTTAATTTTGACAGTGTATATTAATATAATCTGGTATTATATTTACTATCTATAATAAATATATCATAGTACCTGCTGCGAGATATTGAGTGACTTGAGTGGCTTCTACTGTAACTGTGACTTCGAGATCTTCTATCAATACAAAACAATATACTTAAAATCACTATGTATATGATAAACCATGTTGTACATTGTCATATTTGAAACTTTAATCCCAAACAGAAAAGCTTAAAGTTTATACATTTACAGTATTTTTCATATGCTATTAACTTTAAATAGGCTGGAAGCAGATTTTCTGTTTGCATTAAAATTGGTACATACACCAGAAATTGGAAAACTGCTCAATTTTAAAAATGAAATTGTCCTTTCTGCATTTTTTTCTTAAATTCAGTCAGAAATTTAACAAATCAAATTCGAAAACAATTACCTTTTCATCTATCTGTCTACAAAGTGTCTGAAATGATGCAAAAAAAAATCCAACGAGACAATTGGTGCTACCATGAACCACCATCATCATGGTCTTACATGGTACCCAAGTTTTTATTCTTTCTGCTCAAGTTTTAAAATTAAATTATTGATAAAGAATTTCCTTTTGATTGATCTTTAATCATTTTAGCAGGATTTTCAAAATAATTACTGGAAAAAAGCTTTGATTTGAGGAAATTCAAATATTTCAAAAGGTATGTACTTTGGTTTTTGCTTTAAAGTTTATTAGACTTATGTTTTTAAAACTGTTTAGCTAGTAACATTTTATTTCTTGCTTATTAAAGATAGGGTTTCTAAAATATATTTACAATGCTGATGGATCAAAAGCAAGTTAGTTTTGTTTTCACTTCCTTGTTTGCAAGTGAGTCATGTTGTCTATGAATATCTGCAGAATAAACTTTACCTGATATTTATTGCTTTAAATGAAGTTTTAATTATTATCAGTTGAGTGTTAGTATTGTTAATTATACTAACACTTAACCTTCAGTTAATTAATATTATCAGTTCCTAAATAATGCTCTAATCTTTTCAATTTATTCCTCAACTTGATCAGTCAGAAAGTAACAAATGTTTGAAATCCTAAAAACTTATCACTAATGGAGTAGAAACTTTGAAATTACTGCTCTTGTGTCCTATTATAGCCATTACCCCCATTAGCTGTTGACTCCAATATATGTTAACAAATGTTAAATTAACATGTTTACATTAGATTTACTCATGCATATTTTCATCAGAAATGAAGTTTACTGAAGGTACATTTTTTTTTATCAGATTTTCAGTTATTGCTATGAAAGTGAATCCACACTTTATTTTTCTATTTTAGTATATTTTGTGGTTTAAAACTATTTCAATGTTTCTAAATTATTTTTATCATTATTAGGTAAGTCCTATGAAGGAATAAGAAGCAAAAATCAATTTATTTTTTAACACATAACTGGCACATA
The DNA here is from genome assembly GCA_038380435.1 of Ryuthela nishihirai. Classification (NCBI taxonomy): domain Eukaryota; kingdom Metazoa; phylum Arthropoda; class Arachnida; order Araneae; family Heptathelidae; genus Ryuthela; species Ryuthela nishihirai. The sequence continues at coordinate 55,737,282 of JAWZYU010000027.1, forward strand.
ATAATAATGAACTTTTTGTTTTGATTTGAACTTTTACTGTGTATACAAAAGTGCAGCCTAATCAATACTTTTTTGCTTATGATGGGTAAGTATTGATTTTTTTCCCTTTTTTATTTATTATTATTTTAATTTTTTTTAAAAAATTGAAATTAAATTGTGTTCATGAAATTTTTTAGTATATATTTTAGATGAAGTTGAACCAAAAAATAAAAATATCATCCAGAATAGTTGGTTGAATCTGACACTGAATCAGACGAATTTTAAAGGTTCTTCTATTCAGAAGTATGATGTTGATTCCAAGTAGAGCATAATATTAGTGATGACATTTTTTTCACTTTGATACTTCTAGAATTTTTTTTATTGTTTCTGAAATATATACTGCAATTAGAGAGAATAATTAATTGAAGCTTCACTGAACACAAAACCATTTAGTATATGTGACCTCCTTGGAAAAAAATCAAATTATCAATTGAACTCTCTTTTTTAAAGATTTTTTAAGTTGAGAGCAATTTTGTAACTAACATTAAAATATATCAATTTTTAAATGAAATTTTGCCACTGTTGAGAATTTAATATTTCCATAGCAGCAACTAATGCAAATTGATCCAGAATGGTTCAATCTTAATTTCATTGGTAAATAAACTTTACATGCTCCAAAATAATTTAATTTTTTCACAGTTCTTTATTCTTTTTAATTATATATTTTTCAGTTTTTATTTTAATTATCTTATTTTGAAAGCAAAATATAAATTTTTGTGAAACTCTACTATAGTCTTAAGAGTTTGCCAGTAACCAAAATCCAAGAATATATATTAGATGTTGTTGGTATGACTAAAAAATTTTGAAGAAACTAAACAAATGAAAGATTTATGCAATAACAGAAAAATAAATTATTTCTATTTTCTTTTCTTTATGGGTTGTACCCTCTCAGGTAACTGCTTGCCACAGAGGTCTGACAGGAGCCTATCAGTTTATACACTACAGTAGGTCTGTGAGGATGGTTGGACCTCAGCAGAAACACAACACAAACATCCATGCCTTACCCAGGTTTTGAACCCAGATCCTGTTGATCTGCAGCCAAGTGCACTAACCATTTGGCCATGGGACAGCTTTTATTGGTTACTTTACCAGAAAAAAAACACTAAAATTCACTTTTTTTATTGGATAAAGTTGGCAAAAAAAAAAAAGCCTGAACCTTTCTCAAAAAACTGAAGAACTGAGGAAAAAATTAGAAAACACAATAATTTTCTTATTATTCAGAAAGAAATTTCCTTTCTACTCTTATAATTATTTTGGTTTCAGTGTATAGCATGACATATAATTGTTCATTAGTTACTAAATGGGAATAAGGGAATTAGTTCATTGGTTACTAATAGGGCCATGAAGTTTTAGTCTTTCTGCTGAAAACACCAAAATTAATCTGACACCAAGCAACTGTTAAAATCTAAGAAAATTAAGGATTAATGGATATTTCTAACTTAAGGATTTAATCTACAATAACACTAAAAAAGTAAATGTTAAAATTTTATATTATTGTAAGTTTAAATCTTTAAGTTTGTATTACTGTACTGTAAATCTCCAACTTTTGAAACATCTGTCAATTTCAATTAAAAAATATGCAAAATATCCACAGATTTCTTAATGTAGTCAATATAAACATGTAAAAAAAAATCCCCTTAAGCAGATACTTGCCACAGAGGTCAGACAGGAGCCTGCCAGTATAATACACCAAAGAGGTCTGTAAGGAAAGAGTCTTCAGCAAAAGACAACAAGAAAAAAAAAAAACCATCAGAAACATCCATGCCTTATCTGGGGCCCAAATCCAGGTCTTTTTATCTTCAGACAAGCACACTAACCACTTGGCCATGCAACTACTTTCAACTTCCAAAACCAGAAATTTTCCATTTGAATTTTCCTCAGTAAAGGAACTCCAAAAGAAAGTTAAAGTTAACTGCAACTGACATATTTTATGCAATGTTATTATACAATGATGTACAAACTGCAAAAGATTAGATTTTAATATATAAAACAATACACATAAAAACCAAATTTTGACAAAGAGAAAGGATATAAAAAGAAAAGTTGGTTGGCTGGTTGGGGTTTTATAGCACATTAGAACTTAAGCCAAACACCAAACTAAGGGAAATAAAAAGGTAAAGAGACATCAAAACCTACAACCAAAATTAAAAGCAACAAAGAGAATGAAAGTAATAAAAAATAGAAAGGACACAACAAGAAAGAAAAGTGTATAACAAATAATATGTATGAAAAACCAGGGTAAAAAAAGTAAACAATTGTAACTCTGAAAAAAGTAACAATGAGTGTATAGGACCCATAGAATGAAAACAAATCTAAATATCAAAAAAGATGAAAACATTAAATACAAATAAAATAACCAGTAAAATGTAAAAAAACAAAGACAGAAGTTAAAAATGAAAAGTCTGAGTGTAAGGGTCTATGTAAAACCATGAAAATCAAAATAAAAACGTCACATCAGGTTTAAAAGTGGGGCATTCAATTCAAATGTGTTTGATGGTTAAAATGATGTCACAAAACTCACACTTAAGTTCATCATCTGCAGTTCATCATCTGTAGGTAGAAGAAAAGAATGTTGAACAAACAAATGACCTAAACAGAGCCGAGCAAGTACAACTTCCTCCTTGAGATTCATGCAAAAACACGACTGCCACAGTTTGAAATAGACTTGATCTCAAAAAGTTTCTTACCAATCTATAAAGACCAAGATCTCTGCCACTGTGCCTGGAGCTCAGTGGAAAAAACACTGCCCAAAAGTCCAGATATGGAACCAGCAGCACAGAATCAAATAGTGGCATGTCTGACCTGGAAGCAGCTTCTGCTAAATTATTGCCCCTGATCCTAACATGACCAGGCACCTAACAGAAGAGGATGGTATTTGTGGCTGCCAGACAATGGAGCTGATGGCAGATCTTGGAAAGAACAGGGTGAGGTTGATGTCTCACCGAGATCGAGACCTGTAGTGAGCTAAGCAAGTTGGTGTAAAGCACAAGCTGATGATGATGCTTGGCAACTTTGGTGGTTCAAGGTGAGGCTGATAGGATGTAACTCTGCAGTATAGATGGAACACTGCTGTGAAATCTGGTCTGCAATGATTACATCACAGTAGACCAAGGCCATGCCCACAGAGTGCCAGACTTTAAGCCATCTATGAAGATGGGCAAGAAGCTGGATGCTCAGCAGTGGCTGGCAAAGAGTTGTGGTACACACGGTCAGGTGTAAAGGCCTTCCCCTTCCTGCAAAGAGAAAAATAGCAGGAAGGGGAAACAGTGAGCCATAGTGGAAGTGGCTCAGCTGTAGACTGGGAAATGCTATCAAGACTAATGTTGATGTCTCTGAGGTAGACTTTAAACATGCAAATCGAAAGGACAAATGGCAGTCGGGTGATTAGTGTAAAGCATTTCTCGCTTAAGACTGAAAACACAATCCCAAATGGGATGGTCCAGCATGGATTGCAACTTTGATGCATACTGCAGGAACAACTAACAGCAAATAGATAAAGATGGTTCATCAATCTCAATGTAAAGACTCTGGACCAGTGAAAAGTGGAAAACCTCCATGTAAACATGGAGGGGTCCACCATCTTCACCACTGAATCCCAGGTGGAACAGTACACCTGGGATCTGTAGTTTCGACCAGACAAGTGCACGGTACGAGCAGAGCAAAGAACATTGGTCTGCTCCCCATGAGAGGACTTGAGAATGTTCAATGCCTGCATGCACTTGGACTGTAGATGACGAATGTTAATAAAAAGATAAATTTCCAGTTGTAGATGAGACTGAGAAACTTGGTCTCTGCCATAACTGGAATGGTGATACCCTGAGTTGCAGCTCGGGGTCCAGATGAAGATTAACTACTGCAAAAGTGTGCAAGAGGTCTTCTGTGGGGAGAACCAAAACCCATTAGCCTTGCCAAAAACTTTGAGCAACGAACAATTGTTCAGGGCAGTTTGCAATTGTCATTCAATGACCCTCATGCTGGACGATGAGCAAAAGATGCTAAAATCATCCACATAAAAGGCATTACCTACAGTCGGAGGAAGTTACCTAGTAATGGAATTTATTTCTAGAGTGAAAAGTAACATTCAGGACAAAGCCTTGTGGTACCCACTGATTTTGGGAGAAAGGCCACAATAGTGTTGCCAACATGGAAGATTGCATGTAACCTCTCAAACCAAAGGCATGGAGGTCACAAAGAATGTAGAATCTCCATGCCATGTCAGACACTTTTTCGATGTTGTAGAATACTGACACCAGGTACTCTTTATATAAAAAAGAATTCCTGATCGCCAGATCAGGTGGTCTAAGGTAAACTGTTGCCTGCGAAATACACAGGATTTTCCAAAGGGTGTTGGAAAGAAGGCCATGGTGTTCCAAATACCAGACCATTCTAGCATTTACCATTCTTTCCAACACCTTGCATATGCAGCTCTTCAATGCAATGGGGCGATAATTAGAAGGAATCTTGGGATCCTTGCTTGGCTTGGAGATGGCCAAAGCAATAGTCTCCTGACAGCAGTCCAGAAATTGCTTCTTCAGAAAAATGCAGTGAAAAAGTCTGAGCAGTCGATCCCTACTCGATGGTGAGAGATGTTGGAACAGGGTGTAATGGACATCATCTGGTCCAACAACAGGTGCATGGGAAGAGTGCAGGACAAGGTAAAGTGTCTCTCCACTGTGAATGGCTTGTTTTAAGGCTACAGGCCATTCGAGTGAAAAGACACAGAGAGCATTCAGCCTTGCTCTTCAGAGCCAGAAACTTGGGAGAGTAGGAAGTGGAAGAAGATAGAGGAAAAAGACTTCCCCAAAGTATTGACAGTTGCCTGTCCTTTGTGCTCCAGGATTGATGATGGGATGTGTAGTTTCCACCCATCTTCTGGACGATCCCATACGACCTTAGAACTGGTCATGCAAGTGATAGAAGTTGTATATTTTGCCCAAGATTCATTCTGGCTCTCATGGGAAAATGAAAGTAAAAAGGAAAGTAAAAAAGGCATTCGTACTTTATATATAATGAAAAAGAGTGGACACTTGTCCAGGTTACAAAAATACCCTTTTTCAGGTGGGTTGCACTATTCAACTATGCATTCTAATCTACACAAAGTTGTTTCCTTCTCCCTTAGAATATATTTGCTAAACATATATACATCTGAAATATCTACCTGATTCCCTAAGGTATATTTGGCAATTCATCTACTTCTTCATATGTCAATCAATATTGCAATGAATTCCAGGTTTTATGCATTAATTTACTTTCCATTTCCAGGTAAGACAAGTTCCACTGGTTAACACTGATTTAACTGGCAGTGCAAATAAAACATTCTGCATAAGAGAGATTTCTATTTCATAAGGATTTTGTCTTAGAGATATCTCATATACTTTTAGCATTATCCACGAAGTTTAAAGATCCATCATTGTTCACCTTCTATTGTTCGATATCAAACCACACACAACTACATTCATACACATATGGTAAGATAATTGTATGGATTACCATTTTAAAGAACATCCATTTAGGACTAAAACATTATTTGCTTGACCAGTTCCCACTATTTAAACATCTATACTGATTATTAAAATCTTATATTCTGGATTTTTAGAGTTAGATTTTGCAGCTACTTAATTTATAATTATGCATTTAATAAAAGGCATAATTTAGAAAAATAATAAATTCTACCATTTAATAACAATGAGAAAGAAAAAACTAACAACTGTTATTCTTAAACATTAATATACCTTAGTGGTATCTGTCTTCTTTTTAATGGGATTCCTCTGTTTGACACCTTCTGTGGTGGTGATACATTTTTCCTACGTGTTATTTTCCTACTCTGTGTAGGCCTATTTGGAGATACACTGTAGAAGAAAAAAAAAACAATTATTATCTGAAACAAATTTAAAAAATTGTCATAATTTGCTGTTCTTTCAACAAAGAAAAATCAAAAATTGAGAATACACATTGAAGCAAAAGAGTAGCCGAGATTTTTGAAGGAACAGTTTTTGAAAAAATTCTTGATATTTTGGTCAACATAAATTGTTGAACTAATTATTCTTTTAAAAAAAATTTCCCCATGAGAGATAAGTAAAATATATAATGTTAAATACCTTTCCTCTCCTGAAATAGAATACTATATACTAACAAATTCAGCAAAAAAGTAGTAATGACTGTACATCCTACATAATCATCTTCATTTTATAATGTTCCAGATTTCTATTTTATGGAAAGCATATTGTATTGTTCAAAATGCTGGAACAAAAATATGTAATACTAATGTAAATGACGAGGAACCTGAACATCTAATGTACAGTCTCAATTTCAAGACAAAAATAAGGCTGCCACAATTTGACAACAGAATGATTTCAAATAATTTGCTGCTTGTCTGTTTCAACAAGTATGCTGCCACTACATATAAAGTTTTCTTGTAAAATACTACAGGAAGTATAAACAGAACCAGCAATGTAAAGCCACATAGAGATGTGACCGATTACCCGAAAAAATGAGTGATAAAGATGGAACATTTTTAGAAACTTTAGCTAATAGTTTAAGATTTTAAGCAATTCTGATGAAAGTGAAATTGATGAAGTACACCTATCCCTCGATTTACACGGTACTCAGTTCACACAATTTTGGCTTTGCATGGTCAAAAAATGCAACCAGTTTCGATTTACACGGTACTGACTGAGACGTATATAGAAAGGAAATCTCAGTCAGTACCGTGTAAATCGAAACTGGTTGCATTTTTTGACCGTGCAAAGCCAAAATTGTGTGAACTGAGTACCGTGTAAATCGAGGGATAGGTGTACATGAAAATGACAGGCTCCCAATGCCAACTATTAGTAAAATGCCACATTTAATGCAAATTCCTTCATCCAGTAATTCTGAAGATATTGTTATCGAGATTGGTCTGATTATAAATGCTCCCAGAAAGAATGAAATTTTGAGCTCTCTCCAAGAGTGAAAATATTTTCAATAATTGTGGAAGTGTTGAAGGTGATTTATTCCAAACTACTACTTTAGAGTCAAATAAATATTATGTGCAAAATTCCCACAAATATAAAAATGTTTCAACAAACCTGCAATAGAATTGAAAAAGTGGTTGATGTTGATAATAATCATGGGCATGTTAAAGAAAACACAAGTTTTACTGGTTCACTTCACTAACCCATTATAAAAATGTCAATTTTTTTTTAAAATGATTAGCAGAAAGAAATATAATTCATCCAAAATTTGGTCATTTTCACATTTTACAGATAATGAGAAGATCGCCAATAACTCAGACCAAATTTTTAAGTTCAAATTATGGAATTTTATGTGAATGGCAATCAAATACAGTAAGTAAGTGTTTATCACCAAATTTGAGAATGGCAAGATTTTTCAGCATTACAAAATGCACAAACTTTTTTCCTACCTTTGTAGTCTTTTTTACATTTCATCCAACTCTGAGTTGTCAATGAATGAGCAATGACAATGTTTCAGACATTTGTTTCTGAACCCAGTCACTTGTTTTTGGAGCATATTTTGCTTTTAGTTATCAAATTTTTTTTTTTTCGTTTGTTTGTTTTTACCCGTACTGTTTTTCTTGGTGACATATCACTTGTTTATTCTTTTTGTTGATTACCTTATTCACACTCCTACACTAACAGCATATTTTGATATTTTGGGTCACACATATAACAGTTTTTTTTTACCCTTTCCATGTAGTTATCAATCAGAAATTAATAAGGTGTACCTGGATGGCAGATAATATTTGGCCAATATTTGATGCAATATTGGAAATTGCTACTTTCATGTCATCTTCCTGATTAATTCTGCATGTGACAAGAACTGTTTTGCTTTTAGCTATTAATTTTGAGAAACCAGTCTAATATAAAGTACTTTATTTCCTCAATGGCTATTGATATTTATTATTTGGGCTGTTTTACCTTATGAGCTATTTTGCACACAATGGGATAAATGGCCAGGTCACAAGGGCACCAAGGGGTTAAAAAAGGTTGAGAAAGGACTCACTGTACAGTTTTAAAGAAACAGCTGGAAGCCTCCCGTCAAGGCCATCCAGTGTTTTCTTAAATGTGTACAGGGAATGGCCCTTCTACATACAGGGATGTCCCATTTGATGGATGGCAGCCTTTCCACTGACCAAGGCCAGGGTGGAGGTTTAACAGAGATAAATCTCAGTGTTGATCCAGGTGGAACTCAAATCTGGGAACTATAGATTGTAAACCTGGATGCTACCAACTGAGTCAACTCTCAACCCATATATATATACACACAATCGTATCAGAATAATATGCCCCCTACCATACATATACTATGGTAGGTGGTTATATTATTCTGATACAACCGTGTATCTGATCTAAGGGACGTGGGTTCGAGCCCCGGATTCAAGGCATGGATGTTCGTGTTGCTTTCTGCTGAGGTCCTGCCATCCTCTCAGATCTTCTACTTTGGCATATAAACTGACAGGCTTCTGTCAGACCTATGTGGCAAGCAGCTGCTTGAGGGGGTATTTATTTATTATTATATACATCAAGGACAGCTCTAGGAAATTATATGTCAATTAAGGGGGGGGGGGATCTGACTTAAGACATGTTGGGAACCACTAGTGTATATGAATTCTGCAGCAATTCCTCTTTATAACATAGATGTCTACAAATTAAATTACTACACAACTAAATAAAATCTCTAGAGAAAATTACTTATTTGGTTTTTATAAATCAGCCCTTAGGCAAAAAATCTAATTTAAATTTTCCATGACCTCCAGAATTTTTTGAGTGACCCTTTATATCACATTATGGGTCACTCGAATTTAATAGCCATAGTTTGTTATTATTAGATTTGTGATTCAACTTTTAAGCCATATGACATAAAAGATCCCTACAGTAATGCTAGTTGATGTTTTAATCTAACTGAAAAAAATTTTCAACATGATTTATCTTATCTCCATTTTCCTCACATTTGAAATAATTAATTTTGGAAGTGCTAAGCTAAATGAATTAAACACTATAATTTCTTAATATAATCTAATGAAAACAAAGCTAATTGTTTGGGGTTTTATGGTGCAAGAGCAACAAAGACTATATTGTGCCAAACAAGGTTAAATAAAAGAATAAAAGATATCAAACCCACAACCAGAGGTTACTTAAAGTGTGTAAAGGGTTCATTTTAAAATTAATAATTTTAGGTTTTTAGGTTTAAGTAACCATGGCCAACCAGGCTTACTTAAAGTTTAAAGTAACACAAAATTGTGAAGGATGAGGCAAGAATAAAATAAAAAAAAAGTATAAATATTATAAATAGTTAAAAAATTCAGTAAAACCGATGTCACTGAGTGTAAGAGGCTTGGGCTGTATGTGATAAGAACTAAAACAAACGTAACATTCACAGTTAAAAGCTGGATATGCAATTAAAATATGTTCCATGATTAAAATGGTGTCTCAAAACTCACACTTAGGTTTGTTGTTCTGCTGGTAGAAGATATGAATGGGTAACAAATGAATGACCTAAGCAGAGCTGAGCAATTATAGCTTCCTCCTTACAATTCCTGTGAAACCATGCTATCATGGCTTAACAAAATTGGTTTGATGTCGAAAGGTTTGTTAGTAATCTGTTCCAATCTAGATTGTTGCCACTGTGCCCAGAGCTCAATGGAAAAACACTGCTGGAAGTTAAAGTAGGAAACCAGTAGTGGAAAGCTGGACAGAGGAGTGGCAGACTTAACAGTGGCATCTGCCAAGTCATTTCTTCTGATCCTGAAATAACCATGCCCTAACAGAGAGGATGGTGGTTTTGGCTATCAGAGAAAACAGCTAGTGGATCTCAGAAAGAAAGGGTGAGATCACAGCCTCACTAAAATCAAAACCTGTAGTGAGATAAGCAAGTCAATGTAAAGCACACTCCAACAGCAATGCTTAGCTATTATATGGCCCAAGGTGAGACTGATAGCATGAAACTCTGCAGTGAAGATGGAACACTGTGGTGGGATCTGGTCTGCAACAATATCATCAGAGCAGACCATGGATGATCCCACAGACATGCTGGAGCCATCTGTGAAGACAAGCATGAAGTTCAGGTGCCCAGCACAGTGGTTGGCAATGAATTACCAGTATATGCAGTTGGGTGTAAAGGCCTTCTCCATCTACAAAGGATAAAATTATAGGAAGGGGAAACAGCGAGACACAGTGGAAGTTGCTTGGCTGTTTACTGGGCAATACTATCAAGACTATGTTAAGGTCTCTGAGGTAGCCTTAGACACAAACCAAATGGATGAATGGCAGTCAGGTGATTATGATAAAGGATTTCCAACTGGTGACTGGGAATGCAATTTAGAAGTGTACTGTAGAGACAACAGCTGATGCTGAATATATAAAGATGGTCTGTCGGTCTCAATATAAAACCTCTAGACAGGTGAAATGTGGAAGGTCCCCATGAAAACACAGAGGGCCTGATGGTGAAAGGAGTCCAACACCTTATCACCAAATCCCAGGCAGAATTGTACACCTGGAATCCATAATTCAGTTTAGACTGGTTGTTTGTTTGTTTGGAGTTTAATGGTGCATCGGCAACTAAGGCCATGTGCCTGACAAGATAAATAGTAAAAAACAGATAAAAAAAAAAATCATGAAAACCCACAACCAAAGATAAAAGCAACATGTAAAGGTGATAAAATAAAGCACAAAAGTCAATAAAAATAGAGAATGTAAGATCAACAAGTATAAAACAGGGAAAATAACAAAAGATGTAGAAGACCCATGTAAAAAATAACGAGCATAAAAGATTACAACTGGTTAAAATAGCCACAATAATGTAAAAATTCAAAGACAGGAGTTAAAAGTGATTCATCCGATAAAAAATGTCAGAGTGTAAGAGGCTCAGATATAAAATCATGAAACGTAAAAAAATAAATGTCTCTCAATGTTAAAAACAGGACAATGGATTAAAATATGTTTAATAGTTAAAATGGTGTCACAAAACTCACACTTAGATTCGTCATTCTGCCTGAAGAAGAAATGAATGAGCGATAAACGAATGACTTAAGCAGAGCTGAGCAAGTGAGCAAGTACAACTTCCTCCTTGTAATTCCTGCGGTAACATGACTGCCATGGTTTTATGAGAGGTTTGATCTCCAAGAGTTTGTTCATAAGCTATTCTGACCAAGATCTCGATGGTAGAATGCTGCCGGAAATCCAGATATGGAACCAGCAACAGAGAGCCAGACAGGGTGTGGCCAACTTGGCAGCAGCATCTGCCAAGCTATTGCCCCTGATACTGATGTGACCGGGCACCCAACAGAAATGGGTGGTGGTTGTGGCTGCCAGATGATGTAGCTGCTGGCAGATCAGCCTCACCAAGATCAAAACCTGTAGTGCACTAAGCAAGTCAGTGTAAAGCACACACTGATGATGCTTAGCTGCCATGTGGTCCAAGGTGAGGCTGATAGCATGTAACTCTGCTGTGAAGACGGAACACTGCATTGGGATCTGGTCTGCAATGATTACATCCTAGCAGTTGGGTTGTTTTACCTCTGAGCAGCACTTTTATACACACCATGGGCTAAATGACCAGATCACAAGGACCCCAGAGGCTCAGAGAAGGTTGGGGGAGGGGACCCACTGGAAACAGCTGTTGGGAGACAGATGGTAGCCTCCAGTCAAGGCCATCCGGTGTGTTCTTTAACATGCACAGGGAATGGCTCTCCCACACGAGGCCATGGCTTAACGTCCCATCCGATAGACTCCCATCCATGGAGTCAGTAGGGGACACTGATGGCCTTTCCAAGCCCATCAGTGTCCCCTACTGACCATGGGCAGAGCGGGGAGTTTTGCGGAGATGTCTCAATGCTGACCCAGCTGGGAACTGCAGATTATAAGCCTGGCATGCTACCAACTGAGCCACCCTTGCCCCAAATCACAGCAGACCATGGCCGATCCCATTAATGTGCCGGACTTCGAGCCATCTGTGAAGACAGGCAAGAAGTCCGGGTTCTCAGCACGATGATTGGCAAAGAGTTGCCGGTACACCACTGGGTATAAAGGACTTCCCACATCATGCACAGGGAAAAATCACAGGAAGGGGAAACAGTGAGCCATGGTGGGAGTGACTCGACTGTGCGACTGTCTTAGGTAGCCTCAGACTCGCAAACCAAAAGGACGAATGGCAGTCAGCCATACCTCACAGTGAAGGTATCCTGTCTTGATGGCAATAGGTAGGTATGGCGTGCAAACAAGCAAGTCACCAGATCTTAGGTGCTTGATGGATTGCAGTGCTCCTGCAAGACCTTCCAAACTTTAGTTAATGAAAAATTGGGACATGTCCCCAATAACCTGATCATCCATAAAATGAATGATCAGGAACCAAAGAAGTAGAAAAGATGAAGTGGAAAAAAGTAGAAAAAGAGGACAGATCATCAAAACTTCTTTGTGGCACAAGCTGTATCTGCTGAATTTTGTCATTTTGTGGTTGATGGATTTGTGGTTCAGTGCTCAGACCCACCATGGAGTCCAAAGAGGGGGAACACTTGATTAGGCACCACAGCTGCATGGGCACTATAACCCACACAGTCAGTGACTGAGCACTCACAAATAAGAGGAGAAATAAAATTAAAGTGTGAGGAACTAAACTGTCCACACATAATAAAAATAAGAGAAGTGTGAGGATTTGGGTTTGATTGTTTCACTTCTGGGAGTCACTTTTTGCACACAATGGACTAAATGGCCAGGTCACAAGGATTCGGAGAAGGTTGGAGGAAGGGGTCCACTGGACAGTTGTTAGGAGACAATGGTCAAGGCTATTCAATGTGTTCTTTAATATGCACAGAGTACAGTTCTCCTGCACACAGGATGATGGCCTCAACATCCATCTGCCAGATGGCAGCCTTTCCAAGCCCATCGGTGTTCGCTACTGACTGAAGGCAGGTGGGGGTTTTGTGGAAATAAATCTCAATGCTGCCCCAGCTGGGAATCAAACCTGGGAACTGCAGATTACGAGCCTGGCAAAGTGTGAAGAAATTGCAAATCTGTATCACGACGTGAGCACTGTACTGCATAGTTGAAACCTGAAATTCACTGTACTGCAGTTGGCCCACCAGATGATTGATTTGGGGATGTCACCCACGACCTCCCAATTACCTGAAGTAGAGGCCAAAGTAGTGTGTAACAGTGCCTCTCAAAAGCGTTGCCCAGCCCATGATGAACAGGCTCCCAAATGGTAAGACAGACCATAGCAGACACCACCAGTCATGAGCTGAGGAGAGCAGATGAGGACCTGGGAGCAACTACCAGTATCCTCCTTTCCAAGGACATCATGCATGGCAAACATAAGAGAGTGTTCAAGACCCTGTGAAGATACCCAAACCAGCAGAACCTTCACAAGGTGATTTCCTCACCACATACAGGAACTCACACCAAGGGGTGAGTGAAAACAAAGCACTCACCTTCCAGAGCTGTAATAAGAGCTTCTTGAAGAGCTACGTGAGTAACTATATGAAGAATGAGATGACCTGAAAAGAAATAGACATTTTATGTTATTGTTATAACCCATTAACACAGAAATCTTTCTTAAGATTGCAAATATGAGTCACTTTAATACTTTCTAATAAAAGAAGCAAATCAAAAAGCAACAAAACAATTAAAAGTAATTTTTAGTAATATGAGAAACATAGAAATCAATTTCTTTACATGAAATACTTTTTGAAGATTAATTTTAGTAAGAGTAATTTTAATTACATTTTAAGACGTTCAAATTTATATATTACACATGAAGTAACACATCGATAAAAGCTGAAAACTATGACTTGTAATTCAAAATTAACATATTAACTTAAGACAAAATATTTAATATATTCACTTGTCTCTTTCAATGATGATGATGTGTGCACACACCATATTTACTCAAACATTTCCCTTCAGGAGTAGGGGTGTCTCATAATCTGTTGGTTGGTTGGTTGTTTGGGGTTTTTTGGCGCAAGAGCAACAGGGCTATATTGCGCCAAACAAAAAGATATAAATTGATAAAAGTCATTGAACCCACAACCAAAGTTAAAAACACACAGAAACATAACCAGAACAAGAAAGATAAGTAAAAATGGCAAAAAGTAACAACACGTGTAAAATCGACAATAAAATGGGTGTATAGGACCCAGTAAAAAACAGAAACAAGTGTAAAGTCAAAGTAACAAAGTAAAAAGGTTCATAAACGCATAAAATATCCAGTAAAACGTAAAAAGTCAAAAACAGGAGTTAAAAACGATTCATCGGATAAAAGATGTCCGAGTGTAAGGGGCTCGGACGTAAAATCATGAGAGTTAAAAAGCATTCGTCTTTCAAAGTTAAAACATCGACATTCAATTAAAATATGTTTGATAGTTAAAAAGGTGTCACAAAACTCACACTTAGGTTCGTCGTCCGCCCGTAAAAGAAACGAATGAGTAATAAACGAATGACCTAAGCGGAGCCGAGCAAGTACAACTTCCTCCTTGCGATTCCTGCGGTAACAAGACTGCCATGGTTTGACGATAGGTTTGATCTCAAAGAGCTTGTTCATAAGCTGTTCCGACCAAGATCTCTGCCACTGTGCCCGGAGCTCGGTGGAAAAACACTGCCGGAAATCCAGATAGGGAACCGGCAATGGAGAGTCAGACAGGGGCGTGGCTGACCTGGCAGCAGAATCTGCCAAATCATTACCCCTGATTCCGACGTGACCGGGCACCCAACAGAAGAGAATCGTGGTGGTGGCTGCCAGACGATGGAGCTGCTGGCGAATCTTGGAGAGAACAGGGTGAGGCCGATGCCTCACCGAGATCAAAGCCTGTAGCGAGCTAAGCGAGTCGGTGTAAAGCACACACCGATGATGATGCTTAGTCGCTACGTGGTCCAAGGCGAGGCTGATAGCGTGCAACTCTGCAGTGAAGATGGAACACTGCAGTGGTATCTGGTCTGCAATGATTACATCACAGCAGACCATGGCTGATCCCACTGAAGTGCCGGACTTCAAGCCATCTGTGAAGACAGGCAAGAAGTCCGGGTGCTCAGCACGATGGCTGGCAAAGAGTTGCCGGTACACACAGTCGGGTGTAAAGGCCTTCCCTGTCCTGCACAGGGAAAAATCGCAGGAAGGGGAAACAGCGAGCCATGGTGGAAGTGGCTCAGCTGTCGACTGTGCAACGCTATCGAGACTGGTGTTGATGTCTCTGAGGTAGCCTCGGATTCGCAAACCAAAAGGACGAATGGCAGTCGGCCGATTATTGTAAAGCATTTCCCACTTCGGACTGAAAACGCAGTCCCAAGTGGGATGGCCAGGCAGGGATCGCAATTTAGAAGCATATTGTAGGGACAACTGCTGATGGCGAAGAGATAAAGAAGGTTCGTCGGTCTCAACGTAAAGACTCTGGACCGGTGAAGTGCAGAAGGCTCCCGTGCAAACATGGAGGGCCTGATGATGGAGGGGGTCCAGCACCTTCACCACCGAATCCCAGGCCGAGTCGTACACCTGGGATCCGTAGTCCAGTTTCGATCAGACAAGTGCACGGTACAGGCGGAGCAAAGAACATCGGTCCGCTCCCCAAGAAAGGGAGGAGAGGACCTTAACGACGTTCAATGCCCGCGTGCACTTGGACCTGAGATGACGTATGTGTGGTAAAAAGGTCAATTTCAGATCGAATATGAGACCGAGAAACTTGGTCTCCGCCACAACTGGAATGATGTTACCCCCGAGCCACAGCTCGGGATCCAGATGAAGATTACGCTTGTGGCAAAAGTGCACACAAGCGGTCTTCTGTGGGGAGAACAGAAACCCGTTTGCCGTCGCCCAAACCGAAAGATTGTTTAGGGCAATTTGCAGTTGTCTTTCAATGACCCTCATGCTGGACGATGAGCAAAAGATGCTAAAGTCATCATCATAGAGGGCATTGCCTACTGATGCTCATAATCTGCAGTTCCCAGGTTCAAGCCCCACCTGGGCCAGTGTTGAGATTTATCTGAACAAACCATCACCCTGCACTTGGTCAGTAGGGGACATCGACAGGTCTGGAAAGGCATTGTCTGTCAGATGGGATGTAAAGCTGTGGGCCCATATATGGGAGAGCCATACCCTGGATGGACTCTACCTCATACCAATACACTTGATAGCCTGATGCAACAGATCCATACCCTGCATACCAACATGCTGGATGGCCTTGACAAGAGGCTACCATCTGTCTCCTAACAGCTGTCTAGTGGGTCCCTGCCTCCCAACCTTCTCTTAGCTCTTGTGACCTGACCATTTAGCCCATTGTATGCAAAAAAATGCTGCTCAGAGATAAAACAACCCAACCCATTTCTCTTCACATAATTTTTCCCATAGGAGGCATAGAACTTGACATATAAAACTAGAAAATATTTATGAAACCTTTAAAGCAAAATGAAATATTTAATGCCCTGACGATGTTCTCAAAATGATCCTGTCTGAGATGGCAATGTGAATTCAAGTTGAATACAAGTTTAAGTCACATTACACTTGGTATGAAATTAGAATTAATTTAAGCAATTAATGTCCAAAAATCTTGTTACAAATTACCACATGAAATTTGTAATTTACTGTAGTTTGTGAATTATATTTCTCATTCTTCTTCAATGCTTCACTGCCAGGTATTTCACACAACAGAACAATTGATGTCACAAGCTTAAATACACCAATGCAGAAGTTAGATGATTGAAACACTTAATTTTTTTGCTTACATTTTCCCACGTCTTGAACAAATTATGGTAAACAATTACCAGTTATTTTTCACAGAATTCTACTCTAAGTTTTCATTTTTACTTGCCTCCAGTTTTACACTAAAAAAATTATATATTTTTCTCTTTACATATTTTAAAGTACTAAACAACAAAAAAGGTAGGAAATTAAGAAAGTAAATATATATTTAATAAAACTAATGTTATTAAACATGCACCAAATCTTATCTAGAGGCTATAGATAATTTTATGCTTCATACCACAAGACTTTGAATCCCATTCAAGTTAATAAATTTGATAAGCAATACAGATTTAACACAAATTATTTAATCTTAATTGGAAACATGTTCTGTGCATATGAAAGATAAAAAAATAAATACCCCCTCAAGCAGCTGCTTGCCACAGAGGTCTGACAGGAGCCTGTCAGTTTATATGCCAAAGTAGAAGATCTGAGAGGATGGCAGGGCCTCAGCAGAAAAACGACACACACATCCATGCCTTATCCGGGACTTGAACCCAGGTCCCTTAGATCAGTAGCCAAGCGTGCTAACCACTCAGCCATGGGACGGGCCAAATAAAAAAAATATATATATAAAAAAATCCTGGAAAATAGTGCTATGCAGCAGAATCAGGAACCTGAGTTTCCCAGGACTTTAGAATAATATGGAATCTTCTCAAAACTTGAGTTTCCAGATTTTTGAAGATCCCTTTATACTATTTTTATATATGGCCTAACTGGCATGTTTCTTATACTACGTGTAGTCTATATAGGATGGGTGTTTTACCTCTGAATGGAACTTCTATACACACAATGGGCTAAATGGCTAGGTCACAAAGACCAGCTGGACAGTTGTTAAGAGACATGAAAGTATCCTGTCAAGGCTATACAACATGTTCTTTAATGTGTACAAGCTATGGCCCTTCTGTACATGGGGCCATGGCTTAACATCCCACCTGATAGTTTTCAAGCCCATCAATGTCCCCATTCTCACCAAAGGCGGGGGTTGGGTTGTTTTACCTCTGAGCAGCACTTTTTTGCACACCATGGGCTAAATGGCCAGGTCACATGGACCCCGAAGGCTCAGAGAAGGTTGGGGGAGGGGACCCACTGGAACAGCTGTTGGGAGACAGATGGTAGCCTCCCGTCAAGGCCATCCAGCGTGTTCTTTAACGTGCACAGGGTATGGCTCTCCCGCACACGGGGCCACGGCTTAACATCCCATCCGACGGACGGCGGCCTTTCCAAGCCCATCGGTGTCCCCTACTGACCGTAGGCAGGGCGGGGAATTTTGCGGAGATAAATCTCAACGCTGACCCAGCTGGGACTCGAACCTGGGAACTACAGATTACGAGCCTGGCACGCTACCGACTGAGCCACCCCCGCCCCACCAAAGGCGGGGGAGAAATAAATCTTGATGCTAGTGAAGTTGGGGGACTCAAACCTGGGAACATCAGATTACAAGCCAGGCATACTACTGACCAAATCAACCCTTGCCTCCAACTAGTTAGGTCACAATTGACTACATTTAGTAAAGCAATATCTAAATATTACCTTAAAAGTTTCAAATATGAGCACAAACGATTACTTAAAACATCTTTCTCCTATACTTGTAACATTCTAATCCAGAACAATTTAAAAAGATTGCTACAAGAGTTTTAAAATAATACATAAAAACAATCTTACCTATCTGTATATGAATGTGATGACACTGAAGAGTAGGATCCACGAGATCTGCCTCTTGATCTGCTTCTTCTACCTTTTGGAGTTTTGGACCTAAACAATGTTACAGAATACAGAAGTAGGCTAGTAATTATAGTAAATATTTGGTTATATAATGAACACTAAAATGGCCGCATTATATTCATTGCCCAGAATGGAAATAGGGCCTACAGCATAAGTTACTATGACATCATTGTTAATAGTATTAAAATATCAGTTATATGATATTGCATAGGAAAATGTTTTCATCCAGAGAACATAATAAAGAAATACATTTATTAAAAATTGCCTATCTACTAAAATTTACATAGCTGTACAATTGATGCATATAGCTTTTCTTTCAATACTAGCTGCATACTTGTCACACACTTCCTTTCAGCAAACATTGCACTTATCATTTCATTGATTTTCATGGTCTTTCAAGATCTGACACTGATACCTTTCATGACTAGTTAATGGTTTACTTAGAAGAATGAAGGCAATAGTGAAGAGTCCATGGAAGCAATACTACTCTCAAATTTCAGATGGGTAATAAGAGGAAGATATATGAAGTATCTGCATAAAATATAAAATTGACAAAAAAGCAACAGTAGTTTTGTAACTTTAATAACTTTATTTTAACATACTGTACTTTAAATATTAGTGTTTCTAGCATCCTTGGAAGCAGTGTAGAGAAAGATTATTTTGACTTGCCTGAGGTTACTACTTCTCTGTAACATATAATTGTGGAAGGTGACAAAGCACATATTAAAGAAGTATTCTGGCTAGGGTTCTAGATAGATGTCGATTGTCTTTACTCTTGTGTGTCTGGCAGGCATTTTAAATACCCTTGATAATATTCAGCTTTCATTCCCTTCAAATTATACATGAATTTCCTTTGATATACTATTTCATTGGAAATTTTATTCACACCCAGGGCCAGATCTAAAGGGGGGGGGGGAGGCTCTAACCCTTACTAGCACCCCACAGAATGCTAGTAAGGATAATAGAGGCAAAAAAATTCTTAAACTATTTATCTTTCATGCATTTTTCAAGAAATTTTTTAAAGACTTATCAAATGGAGCAGGAAACATTATACTGCATTGGAAATCGAATCTCTTGGCCCCACTATTACATATGTTTCAGCACAACTGTGTGTCTCGGCCTCCCCCTTGAATTTTTTCTAAATCTGGGCATATTCCTACCTATTCAAGCTCCAACTAAATACACTAACACACAATGCTGTCCAAAAGATATCCTTCACTGAAATGATTTGTAACTTGTTTGACTGTGGTTTACTGCTCATTGTTGCTGTAACAATTAGTATGTTTTAATATTACTATACATATAATAAAAAAAATAATAATAAATACCCCCTCAAGCAGCTGCTTGCCACAGAGGTCTGACAGGAGCCTGTCAGTTTATATGCCACAGTAGGAGATCTGAGAGGATGGCAGGACCTCAGCAGAAAAACGACACACACATCCATGCCTAAACTCGAAATATAGAAAACTGAAATAACTGCCAATGGGATGTTAGGTTGTTTTATCTCTGAGTAACACTTTTTTTTTGCAGACAATGGGCTAAATGGCCAGGTCACAACCCATTATAACTATCCATAAGCAATAAGTGGTGAATAAAAACAACTGCCTATGATAAAGCTAGATTAAACAATTTCCAAACCAATTTTCTTTGTTTCTTTTGCTAACATAAATGGATAAAAATTCATAAATTTTACTTACTCTTCTAAACCATTTATGGTTTGTTATTTCCAATGTGTATAAAAATGAAATGTTTTTGCTAGTTAATCTATTTATAACATCTTCAATGTTAATTTGTCCACTATCATAGATATATGTCTATCATCTTACTATTTTTTATTGGCTAATTTCTCTTCCACTTTCCTCAAAAAGTTTTTAACATGAATAATAAATAAATAAATAATACCCCCTCAAGCAGTTGCTTGCCACAGAGGTCTGACAGGAGCCTGTCAGTTTATATGCCATAGTAGAAGGTCTGAGAGGATGGCAGGACCTCAGCAGAAAAACGATACATACATCCATGCCTTACCCGGGGCTCGAACCCAGGTCCCTTAGATCAGTAGCCAAGCGCGCTAACCACTCGGCCATGGGACAACTGCCATTAAAAAAAAAAGAACATGATCACCACTCATGCTTTCGTGTGTGTAGAATGCAGCATTTTCTTAAATTTACACAAAGGATGGAGATAACCTAGTTCTCTTGGACTTGTCCTGGTTTCTCATACAACATGTAAACACATACACAGGGACAAGCCCACTGGTTTAATCATCAGGTACACTAACCAGGCCAGGTATGGACTTTATAAGAATAAAACATCATCATCATCCTCAAGCAGCCATGGGCTACAGAGGTCAAACCAGACCATGCAATTTAGTTCTCCAAGAAAGTCTGTCCTGAGCTACATCTGCTGCATCTGGCCACTGCACACCAATTCTAATAAGGTCCTGTTTGACATTGTCTGCCCACTGCATCCTAGGTCTCCCCTTCTTTCTGAAGCCTTTAGGTACACTGTTCATAACCCTATTTGCCAATCTATAATTATAAATACAGGCAACATGGCCAAACCAGCGGAGTCTCTCTCTGCACAATATACTGCTTAAAGGAGGTTGCAAACTCCTTTGCCTAACCTCATCATTAGTTACAAATTTGAACCACCTAATACCCAAGATACTGCATAAGCATCTAGAATCAAAAGCATCTAGTTTCCTGTTATCTTGCTTACAAAGTGTCCAAGTTTCACTACCATAACTAACCCTAGAAAGAATCAAACTATTACACAGTCTAATTTTAGTCTTTAGGTGCATACACCTATTTCTCCACACTCTACATAGATTCTTAAAAATCCTGGCAGCAATCCCTATTCGTCTGTTAATCTCATGCCACACATCACCAGTATCTGTTACATAGCTCCCAAGATAATTAAATTGTGACACCTGCTCAAGACTGCAACCATTCAGATTAACTGAATCACAGCCTGCCTGACCAATTTTCATCACTTTAGTTTTCTCTCTGTTTATCACCAAAACCTACTCTACCAGTCTCGTCAACAGCTCTAATGAAAGAGTCATCTCATCTTCATTTTCCAAAAGGGCTAAATCATCAGCATAATCTAAATCAGAAGTTTTCGTATCTCCTGCCTATTTATGGCCAAAATCTTTCCCTTGAAGTGAATTTCGCATAACATAATCAATAACCAAGCTAAAGAGAAAAGGGGACAAAATGCACCCTTGTCGAACACCAGAAGTAATGCTAAACCAATTGCTACAAGCCTTACCAACTCTCACACACAACTCAGTGTTATTATAGACAGCTTTCATTATGTTAACTAACTTGTCTGGTATACCATATGATCTCACAATCAACCACAAATTATGACGATCAACAGAGTCGAAAACCTTTTGAAATCAACAAAGCTAGCAACTAAAGGTTTCTGAAACTCTAAACATTTCTCAAGAATCTGCCTAAGTGAAAATATCTGATCTACACATCCCCTACCACTTCTGAATCCACATTGCTCATCACGCAATTGCCTGTCAACCAGATTCTTAATTCCATTAAGCATATTGGTCTATAAATAGAATAAAACACATATAATAAAATTAGTACTACTTAATATATAAGTATGCTCCTCACATATAATTATTTTGCAATAATACTTAAATACCTTCTCCAAGGATCTCTCCATTCATCTGCTCGTGATCTAGTCTGAATTTCTGAAAGTCTATCATCACGCCACCTTTCTTTTCCTTTTAAGCGTCTTGTTGGCCTGTATTTAAAAAAAAAAATCTAAATTAAAAATAAAATAAAATGCTGAAAGATGATGATAGTACTGTATAAATGAATATGGTATGTGAATTATAGGTCAATCCCAAACTTTTAGGTCAGATGCTAAGAAATAAAGTTTTCTTTACCCAAAAATATTAGTCAATGCTATATAGTCTCCTTTTAGGTGGCATTTGAAATCAAACTTAACTCATAAATATTTTCTTGTTTTTAACAATTTCACCAATTCTACCAGAAAAAAACTTTTAGGTCAGATGCTAAGAAATAAAGTTTTTTTTACCCAAAAATATTAGTCAATGCTATATAGTCTCCTTTTAGGTGGCATTTGAAATCAAACTTAACTCATAAATATTTTCTTATTTTTACCAATTTCACCAATTCTATTCAAGAAATTATACAGCAATTACATTTAGATATTTCATGTGAGCTTAACAGCAATTAAAAAGAAAATGTGCTCATATAATTAGTTTTAAACATATAATATGGGTATGTAACATTTTAATCAACCCTTAAAGTACAGGTTTATAAAACTGAACTTAATCTTGTGGCTATTTTAATTTTGAAGAACTTTCAGAAAATAAAATAATTTTATTCTGTAACAACTAACAGAAATAAGTAGTTATAAATAAAAAAAAAAGCATTTAATTCTCAGAAATAACAAAAATCAAAAGAAATTAAATGTAAATGAAATTTTTTACTATTTATTTCTAAGGCAAATTTGACTATTTTTTTAACTCCAGCAAAACTATTTAAATTTCACATGTTTACAAACTATTCCATTATTTCAAAACAAATATTTCATAAATTTCTGTTATTAATTCATTTATTGGTTTCGAAAATTTTAAGTTAACATTAATGTATTATATAAATTAAGAATAAAATTATTCTATAAATACTGTATAGTAACATATAACATGTAGTTGCTGTACTAGTCACATAATATCAGGAAAAACAATCAGCTCATTGACAACTAATGGAGTTATTGTTAGTTGTATATCACTATGGTGAAGTTCTGATTAATTAGTCATACCTGCATAGGCATGGTTACTACATTCCTCTTCGGACAGCCTCTTGAGATGTACAACAAGGAAAAGTTCGGAGTGTGTGCTGTTCCTCCGAGCAGCTGATGCTTCTCATTTGTTAAAGACCAAGAGTTCTTTCATGCTGTAGTGTTATTAATAAACATTCTGCTGCATTGGTGGTGGTTGCTGTGGTATTAGTCACTGCGTGTCCAAGGAGTCTAAAATTTTTGCTCCTATTAGTGTGCTGAGATGGTTGATTATATAAGATATTTGTGACTAACCACTGCTTTGCCTTTCATGCCATCTGCTTCGGCTTATTGTCAAGCAAACCCTGTCAGTGGTAAAGATTTATTGGGAATGCAATGCACTTGATCAGTGGATGCACAAGTGGGATGCATAGGATCGCCAATATCGAGATGAGGACCAAGTGTGCCTCTGAGTTTTGTTGAGGAAAGACAGAAGGAAGCTATAACACATAAGTTGCAAATCTTAACAAAAATGTGTTGCTGTGAAAGAATGTAGAGTAGGAAAATTAGTCATAGAGGCAGTGCTGCACTCACACCATCCATTGTACCACTTGATATTACTGCTAACCAACATTTATAGCAATTGCCATTATGGTGTCTGACTAAAGTTGTCTTGATCATGTCAAATATTTAATATTTGGGCATATTAAATATTATATCTCCTATTAGGCCATATCAAATATTTGCAACAAAATATTTGCCTATGATTTAATTTAACAGATATAGAAAAATACATGATCCCTACACTACAAAGTTGGTAATAGCAATAAAAATACTTTCAATCACATGTGCCCCCTGCAAATAAGCATTTTCCTGCTCCCAAAACTGCTAATGCCAACAACCATTAGTCAAGAAACCATTCCTATAATGAAACACTTCTAAACTCAAACTTTTATTGATATTTTCACACTGTTTTCTTTCTTCAAAAACTGCTTTATCTATGCTAAATATTATTCTCTATTTCTTTACAAAAATTATCATCACATAAATAGTTTATACATACTTTTCCCTTTCTTCTGACATTCTAGTATTTCTTGTCCTATCCTTTTCTCTACGATCCTATAAATAATAATATAGCTATCAGCATCATTGGGTCAGAAAATAATTTAAAAATACACACACATATATATATACAAAAATATATGTTAATTCTATTGCAAAAACAACCTTAATGCTTAAGTAAATAGTTATAGTAAACCCTCACTAATACATATGTGAAATGACCAAAAATTTTACTTATAATATCCAAACTCCAGAACAAACTATATCTTTTAAGTTCTTTGAAGAAACATAATTCTCTTGTGCACACCATCTTATTTTAATAACATGTTCTCTTATGCACAATATTTACATAAACACTAAAGATATCTTACTATATCCATAAATACTATAATTTCATTTAGCAATGAAAGAGGGAACAAAATTTGTTCCCTTTTTCATTGAATATTTTTTTTATTACATACTATTCACCAAAGTACAACTTTATCATATTCTCTTAATATTTCCCAGTCAGTATTACTGCACTGGATAACAGTAACACAAAGATCATTCACAGTATCACTAAAAAGGTCTCTTTAAACTGCCAGTAATATTAACAAAAATAAGATAAAACATATGAATCTATTGAATTTGAAAAGAAAAATAGACACACTGGAAGACAACAGACAAAAAGCAAATGGCCCCTTCACGATTTAAAAAAAAATTACCATTAAAATTTCATATTATTTTTTTTATTTTTATTCTTGCATTTTGGAATTTGTGTGGTGGGTGGATTGGAATATTTCCCAGACAGAGAATACCTGCTCAAGAGTGCAACCATTCTAAATAACTAAAGCATAACCTGCCTGACCAATTTTCATCACTTAAGTTTTCTCTGTTTATCACCAAACCTATTCTATTAGCAGTATTATCAACAGCTCTAATGAAAGAGTTCATTTCATCATCATTATTTGCCAAAAGAGCTAAATCATAGGAATAATACAATATGATAAAATTTTGCTTGCACATAAAATTACAATTTCATATATGACCTGCAATGCACTGAGACTGCTTTTACAGACACTTTACTGATCACTAATATTAACTGTATCAGTTTTATCATGTAAAGGATACAAGAAAAAATTATGAAATTCTAATATTTCAATTTCAGCAGCTGGTACTCCTCACAAAAATTAACATGTTTGCTGATGCACATGCAAATCTAATGGCTTTTGTTCTGGACACTGCATGAGACACGTGAATCATTCGGTCTCAGAAGCTTTACCTGTGTGAACTGGTCAACACCAGTTGTATTCCTTCGCATTTCATTGGCCCCTGGATTGAGGTTAAAGTTATCGTGTGTGAAGTTGGTTTTGAACCCACTGATTATCTAAGTATATCACGTGTGATAAATGGATACATCTCTGAGACTTTCACAGCCAAAACTGCCACAATATGCTGCAGAAAAAGCATACAAAAAAGATGAAACTGCTGCTTTATTGGAATAATATGTCTATTCTGGGGGCAACTTCAACAATTCTACTGATAGTACTAACACCATTGAATATGACAGTGAAAATTATTCTCCTACCAGTACAATTAGTTCTTCACCTGCTAGATTCTTAAACCCTTCTGCATCTCCTATGATAAAAAAAAAATTAGTGTCTGGTCGTAAAACTGAAATTGACGAATAAATTAAAGTCTTTTTTCAATATGTTTGTATTAACTTCTCATAAGAAAAGTAGCATATATGCTGAGGAAGTATTTCTTTCTGGAGTTCAGAAGCAGTCAAAGGTAAATGATTGCAAAGGTAGCCAAAATTAAAATCTTTTTGTATCTTCTATCTTCACTTCAAGTCTCTCTTTTGTATCTTCTATCTTCACTTCATCTCATCTTCAAGAATACCCAAAAATTAACCCACTCTTCAAAATGGAGTGTCTCTCTTAAATGAGTAGGAATCACTTTCTGGTCATTTTACAATGCCTACATTTTGCCACAAATCAAAACTTCAGGATTCCTGCTGATTGTTTGGTGAAGTTAAAAGCCTCTATTAGACCTGTTCAACAATACCATTGGATTGTATATAATACCCCCCCCCCCCCCAAAAAAAAAAATACTTTCACTTGATGAAAAATTATTTTTGTGGCAAAAATTGGCTTTAGGTAGTGCATCAAAGGCAAGAACACTAATATGGTATAAAATTATGCATGATGACAGAACCAGCAGTATGATATTAAATATCGTCTACACGCACAACTGGATGATCTAGGTGGCAAGAGACATGCTGCAAATATTGTTCTTAATTTAATGAAAGGAAAGCTAAATGCTGGACATTCAATTTACATGGATAACTTTCGCAACAGTTATGATCTAGTATTACATTTGCCGTATGCTACTACTTACTGCAATGGAACACTACTTAGTGTTCATAAGAATAACCCCACACATTGTCAAATTAAAACTATCAAAGGGCAAACAAAAATATGACAGCAATGGTCATAATATGACATGCAAATGCATATGCAGTTGTGACACATTGTGTGGACAAAAGTTATGCTCTGCTTATGTAGATAGTATTTGAAGATGTCATCATTGATAAAACCGACAAGAGAGATCAAACAGTGAAAAAAAGGAATACAACATTACAATGAATATATATCGGGGGGTTGATTGTCGATATATAAAATTCTGTTGTGCCATCCTTTCGAGAAGAAAACAATTCAGTGGTACAAGGAAACAGGGATATATATTTTCTAAATGATGTTCAATGCATATAACCTACATTGCATATACTTTGAAGGGGGGGGGGGGAACATCGATTTTGTTTCCCAACAGAATTGCAATTATTTGGTATCTATTGTCTTCAAACACTGCTCGAACAATAAAACTGCCAAAAAATATACTCCAATATCACTAGCCATAAAAAAGACCAACCAACAAACTGTAAATCTAGTCAATCTAGTTTCAATGCTTTGAGAAAGCATTGAAAAATGTGTTACGATATAAATCAGAAAAAATTCCGTTCACTATTGTCCCCATTGCCCTAGAACTCCTAGACTTTGGAACCATATTTTGAGCAATTTCAATAATACTTTTGTGTTTGTTCATGTTTTCTTAACCTAAAATTAGTGTTTATCAACAATGGGAGCTATATATGTATGTACTTTATGTAAGAGTGGCTGTTAATCACATTTAATTCGACATCCAAAAGTTCCAGGTTGGGTTGTTTTTACCTCTGAGCAGCACTTTTTTTGCACACAATGGGCTAAATGGCCAGTCACAAGGACCCGAAGGCTCATGGTGAGGGGACCCACTGGAACAGCTGTTGGGAGACAGATGGTAGCCTCCCATCAAGGCCATACAGCATGTTGTTTAATGTGCAGAGGGTATGGCTCTCCCGCACATGGGGCCACAGCTTAACATCCCATCCGACAGACGGCAGCCTTCACAAGCCCATCAGTGTCCCCTACTGACCATGGGCAGGGTGGGGAATTTTGCGGAGATAAATCTCAACAACAATGGCCCAGCTGGGACTTGAACCTGGGAACTCAAAAGCTCCAGAGGTTAGTCATAAAATTAATTAAAGTAGCAGAAAAAGTGTTAATTTTCACATACACACAGAACAACTCTTTTGTGGTGCACTAGAATAGGAATTAGCAATGTTCAGTCGCTGAACTGCATCCAACTTTTTACATGGTTTTATTAGATCTATGAGTTCTAAACATCAGTTCCAAATAATCATAGACTGAATGCAGAAGCCAGTCCATGATTCATGCAAGAAAGAAAAACAATAATCTATAATCAAGGAGAAAAAAAATATATTAAGGTCGACAAGTATAAAAAAGTGACAGAAGTTAAGAGTATATTACTTGTTTTACCTGATAAGCCTTTGTTTTCGATAGCATTAAATTTTTAACTGGCTCAGTGTTCTTCATTATATCATCCTCTTCCAGTGTATTTGTTTTTTTAATGAAGCTCAGTTGTCTACTATCATTTTACACTCAGCTTAAATTGTGTAAACAAAATCTTCAACTGACAATTAATGGAAGTAGCAGAGCAGTGGTAAATGAATTGGAATGTTTGACACAATACAAAATGGGTGCACAAGGAAATCGATAAAATATCTGCTACAAATCATACTTTAAAAAGTCTAAGTTTTATTGGTCTTTACAGCTTTTAAAAACCCTTAAAGCCTATACAAATATGCAATTATACATACACTGCATGTCATTGAAATTGTTCCACTCAGAAGGTGTGAGGGGATAGGGGTGAAATGTAGCCCACACATAGCAATACATATTGGCATACCATGATTTCATTTGCAGCCACTTACAGCAGTTAGATGAAATAATGCAGTGTAATGTGACTGCCTCAGTAGATGGTTGCACCACCGTAAACGACAATACAGACAACAACATGGTGTGGTAGAGTCATACAGTCAACAGATACATTTCTGAAGAATGTTGTTGTTTCCTAGGAAAATGTATGGTAATGATAACAATGTTCCCACACCAAGCAGCGCTGGCTTGCTCCCATAATTCATCGGATTCCACACTGATCGATGAGAGGATTGCACACGCCATCCAATGTGGTCCCACATATTTTCTATTGGGAATAAATCTGGAGATCGTGCTTGGCCTTGGCAATACTTGAACATGTTGCAAACATTGTCTGGAGACCCTAGCAGTGTGTATACAAGCATTGTCATGTTGGAAAATGGGCTGCTGAATGCCTCTCAAAAACGGTAACAAAATGGGCTGAAGAATCACACTAACGTATCATGCAGTTGTCAGTTCCCGTGATGCAGACAAGAGGTGACCTGCTGTCATATCCAATAACACCCCATACCATTATGCTTGGCTGATGGGTGGTGTGCTAGTCGCGAACAAAAGCTGGATCCGTCCTCTCACTAGGTTGTCACCATACACGGACCCATCGATCGTCAGCACCCAGACAGAAATGGGATTCATCACTAAACACAATAGTATTCCATTCGTGACTCCAGTTCACATGACTTCAGCACCAAACCAGACGAGCGCTGCAATGGTTTGCAATCAATGGCAGTTGACATAACGGTTGCCTAGAGTGCAGGTGTGCTTCATGAAACCTTCGGTTTACAGTTTGGGTCGTTATGGGGACGTCCATGGCTGCTGACACAGCCTGTTGAATATCGTTCTATGGTGACAAACGAGCATGTCGAACAATATGCCTATCAAACCGTGTTGTCTATTGGATGGCACCACTCCCTCTGCGATGCACGCTAGAACCTTCATTTCGCCATTGTTGCCAACAGCATCCAACGTTCGTGCTTCCGATGAACATGGGCAGCAACATGTGTAGTCCACCCAACTTCACATAGGCCTATAATTCTTCCTCTCTCAAAAGCATCCAAATGGCGATAAACCTGCCAATGGCATGTACCAGGCATGTTCTGCCTTCGCTGAACAATTTCCTAGCAGAACCATCTAATCTCAAACGTTCGCGCAACTTCCACCTGCATAAACACAATACCATCCCAGTTCTTTCTTGCACCTTTTATCTTTTGAGCTACATACATTATTGGCTCCAGATTATCATCATTTGCATATCTCAACTGTGCACACCCACCTTTCTATTTGTATGTTTGTACAACATGTCCTTATGGGTGGGACACTTTCAATGTCGAGCAGTGTATATTATAATGTAAAATATCCTACTAGGAAAATGTATGGTAATGATAACAATGGTAATCATTATAAAGAAAATAAGTTTGAGTCAAGGAATGAAGCAGATCATGAACAACTGAAATTGTTACTGATACTAATCTCTTCAAGAAGCTGAATGAAGAATCTTTGCATATTGCAGCTACTGTTTATCTTTTTTTTTTTTCATTCTAAAAAACAAATTTTTTGTTTGCTACATAAAAAATTAAATTGATCAAATCACCAGATAATTTCCTTCAATAAACAAGAGAAATGTTCTCTTATGGATTACACATTATTAATGAGTACACATAAAAATAGAATAAACTGCTGATTAAAATTCATTATCAAAGAGAAAATATCATATGTATGTTGCAACATAAAATCCCTTTGAAATTAATTTTCATCGTGTATATTTAAAATATAGAAAGTTAAAGTGAATTTTGAATTACTCACTTTGTTATGTAAATCCTGCCTTGTCCAACGTATTTCAAAATTTTCATAACGACCACCTCGCCAATGTTCCCTTGCCTCCCGCTCACCATTGTCATAACCATCATTTGCATCATCATAACGACTATTTAGAGTTTTACATAAAGAACAGAAAATAATTACATGAAACACATTAGTTTTCAAGCAATAGTAATGTAGTAAACATAAACTTGCATAATACCTATACATGCTTAACTGAAAAAAGAAAAACATTTGTATCTATCCTAATTTAATATCTTTCACATACTGAATATGTTCATAGGAAATTAATGAAAAAACCTGCATTAGCAAGAAAAATTTGTGGTATTTAAGTAAAAAACTTGGTATACCAAGTGTGTATAGGTATAAGATGCAAATGATCTCATGTGAATATAAAACAGAGATGAGGTGAAACTTAACATATTAATTCAGCAAAATTCAGATCATTGGTTGGCAAACAGCCATGGTTATAACATCTCTTACCCTATAGCCAAGGATGTACTGAGCTTCCTCACCCCCCAAAAAACCTGTTATCTTGTACGAACTCTCAAACTTCTCTATACCTGCTTCGAAATCTGAAACAGGTGCCTTTGTATAATTTTACTTTAGCCCTATTTTATATTACCAACACTAGAAATAGATTTAAAAAAAACTATAAAATTTTATTCCATATAGAATATTATTTAAACCTTTTCAGATTATTTTAGTAATTGGGAAATTCTTCTCAAGTTTCATTCTTTCTTCTCCTCCCCCCCCCCCAAAATAAAAACAACTAAATCCTGGTATGCACCTGCCTGCAGAATACTTGGCATTGAGACTGGTAGGTTTGATGTTGTTTGCAGTTTGGTAATAAAATAATGTCTTGTATAAATATATTCAAAGATGAACTCCACATTGCAGAAAAGGCCCTTGGCTATAGGGTAAGAGTTACTAATGCCTAATGTCATAGTATATGATGTAGAGAAATTCACAGGTTTGGGATCAAAATAGCACAGCAACCTTGGGACCAGGCTGTCATTATTTAAATTTCTAATTTTCCTTGTAACTGTGAAAAAAATTTCTTTTGGTCATAAGACTCTGATGGCCAGGTCAATTTTGAAATGTTTCCAGAAGAAAAGAGGAGCAACTTAAAATCTTATAATGAAATAAGTCATGTCATAAACCAAAATAAGGAAAATTTGAAAATTTAAAAATATAAAATATTTGAGAAAAACAGCAAGCATATTAATTTTAGTGGTACTTATTTAAAACAATATAGTAAAAATGAGTAATTTCATTGGATTTGAACCTCATTCTGAAATAACTAATGAACAGAATATGGCATGTTATACCTTAACCAAAAAAAAAAAAGCATTTAATTCCACATTATATAAAGATTTACTTGAAATAAGTTAATTATATAGTTTAACATTTTTTTTCCTGTACAGTACTGCTGGAAGTTTCACCCATATCATTATATTGTGCACTATCACTGTTGGTATCAACATTTACTACTGACTCATTATACGGGCTATTTTTGAGGAAATTTCAAAAAGGTTAAGAAAACGCTTAATGGCAGGAGTTCAATGTACATTCTCCATGAAAGTTTAGTTTGGAAACATTAAAAGGAAGAAAACAACCTAAATGCTCAGATGTGATAAATAATAATAACCTACCACAGAAGTGTTAAGGTTTCTTTTTTTTCTCATTTTTGGAAAATTTATTGGATGTAAGGTTAAAAATGGTCAATTTCTATGAGGAAAAAATAAACTCTTAGAACATACCTTGGGACCTATAGTTCCCGACAGATATCAGACTGCATCTGGCTCTGGGAACTACAGTGCCTTTCGGCACTTTAATTAAGTGTTAATCAATGTTTAGTAATTAAATATAAGCACATTTAGCCTTTGATTTTTTAAGGTCTTCTCTTTCATTAAGGAATCACTCTTAACATTTACAATGATTTTATTCAAGAATTTTCAGTTTCTACGAATTTTTCTTGTGTATTTTGCTCCAAATAACATTAAGATTTCAATTTTGTAATCAAATAATTTCAATTATTTTAATTTTGTTATCAAATAATTTCAATTATTTTAGAATGTGCAATAGCCTAATATACAGAGAATTAAAAAATTTTAAACATCTTTTATGTCATATATATTTTATGATGTATCACAGAAATTTTTTCCTTAGATTCGGATTAGTAATTTCAGGCTCAAACTCAAAGATTTAAGCATAAGGTCATCTCTAAGGTGCTGCCATTTAAAATCAGGGTTGGCACATCACTGATCAGCCAAATGTCACCTGGCATGTTTCTCTGCCGTATAAAATTGGAAAGCTTTCTGAAATTATGCCAAAAGTGGCAAATAATCAAAATATAGTCACAAATAAGATAGAATTTAATAATAAAACAATTTGAAGTAAATTAAAAAATTGACGTGATATCTCATAGGCAACTAATACAAAAATTTAATATTTTTATCACAGAGGTTTTCAATGCAAAATCTTAAGTTTTGTTGATAACACTCTGATTCTACATTCTTAAGTAAATGTCTGCTAAAATTGGTCATTGTTTCATTACACTATTTAATTTCATAACAAAAGGTTCCGTAACTAGATAATGCATAAAAAGGACTCAAATTTAAAAAAAACAATAATTTTTTTTAATATCCACAATCAAGAGCCATTGAAATTCACCCCCCCCCCCCCATGGTGTACCAATGAAAAGCCAAATTTAAATCTTGATAACTTCTACTAAAATAAGCATTTTGTAAAACAATATCACTGAAAATAAGCTAAAAGATCTAAATCAATCACTGAACTCAATATATTATCTAATTACATTTCTAACTAATAATCATGCCTTTAATGTGTGAACACTGAAGGCTTATCAATTTTGTTAAAGAATAATTGTAAGGGGTTTCTTTCATCAATGTTAACACCAAGCTAATCTCAATCAATAGAAGAAACTTCAACCATATGTTAAGCAAATGTGAACAATTTACCAAGATATTTCCTGGATTCAAATGTAGGCTCTTCTAGTTATGTGTAGGATGTTTTATCAGTTGAAATTAATCTTTAAATCTGATTAAGCAGCCGTTAAGAAATTAAGAAACCAGCATTCACACTTGTTAGGTTTATTATATTTACTTAAGAGAATACCATTTGTGCTATTTAGATAAATGGAGAACTGGATGGCTGGTTGAGATTTAATGCATAAGATCTTGTATAAATTAGGCTGTAATGAGCCAGATGAGATAAAAGGGGAAATGATATGTCAGTCAAGCACACAAAGTTAATGTAGCAAAAGCTTCAAAAACAAAGGGACAAACAGACAATAAAAACATCTAACCGAAAGGCCACTGACAGAATATTATTGAAAGGATTTATACATAGCATCCACTGTCCAGCGGTACCCACAGCAGTGTACTGGTTATGGAGTCACCCTCAACTAGTCACCAGCTAAGAGATGAAATAATGTGCTATAATAATATGTAGCTAACTTCCCCCTACTTCTCCCAAAAAATGGCTTTAAAAAGAAGCGGCAATCTACTTCTAATGTCTATTCACTGTATCCCTTCTTCAATTATCTCTTGAACATTGAGGTACTTGTGAACCAGCTAACTGTGCATCTAAACTTAGTGGAAAAAAGAACAAAGGAAGATCCAGAAAAAGATGGGAAGATGATGTGGATGAAGTAGTGAAGATGCCTCCAAGAAACACTGCATAAAAAGTGGAAACAAACATATCTGGATGCAGACAACCCGGGAAAGTAAAAAGGTTATATACTCTCCATGACTGACTCAATTTATTGCTTTCCATTTTTATGCTTACCAAATAAGAAACTAATATTTCATACGTTTTTAATATTTTTATCCATTTATATGTCAACTAATTTTAACTATTTTTTATCTTAAATATTACAAATGCATACCACAATACAATAATTTTCAAATATGCTTACCTATATGACTGTGATTCACTCTGTCTTCTATATGGGCTTTTCCCAATATATTCATTTTCTTTATCATATTCCGATATTATTCTGTCATTTTCATCAATGCTCAAATTTAATCTTTTTTCTTCGAAATCAGGTTCCTGTTCTTTCCTTCTGCTTGCCTTTTTCATTAACTGCAATACATCATATATAAATGCTGAATCATGAATATGTTTTTCAATATCACCATTAACATTTTAGATGCTGTCATATTTTCAGACAAATGTTACTCTGTCTAGTTGAACAGTAAACCAAATTCAAATACAGTACTCTCTTGTTATATCTGAGTATCAAGGGATATAGCAACCCATTACTACAGGGTCTTTCTATATAAACAAATTTATCAGGCAGTGGTGGCCCATATATTAACCTGACTTTGAGTAACAGGAAATAAAATCTCAGACAAGATAAACATATGGTATATTGCTAGATTATATGAAAAAATTATAGATGAATAATTTGGTGATATGTATTACACAGTTAATAATGTTAAACTGAAGTTTCTTCAAAAATTTTGAAGAATTTTATTTTCTGAGTTGACAAAATTTGAGTTTTTTTCCCCCTAAGTTTGCATGATTTTACTTTTGAATTGGAAAATGTGCAAATTGTTTTCTCTCTCAAAGCATACAATTTTTGCTACAGCCCTGTTTTGATACAAATATTTAAGTTCTCCAAAAGTAACTTCACAATAATAACACTTAAGGAACTGGACAAAAATAAGGATATATATATATATGGAATTTAGAGGATGTATGTGACATTTTACTTTATTTCTATATACTTTTAATTATAATCAATTGTACACTTTACATTCGCTATTGTTACGTTATTTCTTATTGTTGGCCAATGTCGGTTTTAAGAAATGGCAATTAGATGGCTTTAACAAGTGATTTATATTGTAGTTAAATAAAATATACATCAAATGAAAAAAACAAAATATTATTTTTCAAGACTGAATTATATATTTTCATAAAATATATATATCAAAAAATTTTACAACAGCAATTTTTAATTTAAAAAAAATCTATTTTTTGTTGTTGTTGTACTACAAACATATACACCTGTCCTCGGACTTTCATTACTGATTCTGAGAATATATATAGACGATGTGGACACTGGAAGGGTTAAATAAACTTAATCAAATTTTTAAGAGGATTCCAGATGGCCAAGTAGTTGTATGAGAGTAAAGTGATAGAGTTCCACATAAGATATGGTTTTTTTTTTATGCTATCATTCTGCTGAGGTCTTGCCTTTCTCACACATACAATTCTTTACAGCCCCTATCAGATCTTTGTAGCATGCAGCTGCTTGAGGGGAATTTTCTTAAATTTCCAAGCAAGTACCATGACAAATGTATATAATGTCTTAATGCAGGATATTAACACTTACTTCTTTTGCATGCCGCAAACCTCTTTCCCATGCTGACTCTGCTGGAGGTGGCTCTACAGAAACAGGGTGAATATGTGGAGGAGGTGGTGGAGGAAGAAAATCTGGACCACTACGCTGTAACACAAAATACTGGTTAAGTAAAAATGCCGAAATATTACTTGCAACAAATAAAAATTAAAAAACAAACAGAAAGCAACCATTACATTTGAAACACTAACAATACAATTACTTTTCTTTTTCATAAGCCTTATAAAAACTGCACTGCTCACCACTAAGTTATCCCACCCTAAAAAAATGTAGACATTTAAAAATCTGTATATAAGGAAGGTGTTCAAAAAATTCTTAACATGTGTCTGTAGATTTGCACTCATCCCTCCTAAGTTAACGAGTTGTGACTTGTTTGCAAGTTTGTCTAAACTTGTCATTACATGTTAAAAACAAAGGTTGTATCATCTCTCTCTTCACTGGCAGCGCATAAAGTTTGATCTGCAAAATCTGTGCATTATTATTATGGAGCCTACTAAAGACGAAGAAAGATTTTACATTTTCACAAGGATGCAGCTTGGGAAAGAGGTAAAAAAAAAATCATGCTGAATTATCACATGGAGATCATGCCTGTTTATATGGAACTGTTACAAGGTGGATGCACAAATTCAGAGAAGAATAATAGAGCTTCAAAGACCTCCCTCATGCAGGAAAACCAAAGGAGGATGTGAACAAGGGAACCATCACTGCTGTTTGTGAACTATTCAAGGAAGACCCACACAACACCATTCAGGTAATAAGTTTAGATGTCAGTGTATCAATTGGCACTGTGGAAACAATTATTCATCAGCATTTAAAGTTCTAAAAGATCTGGGCCAAATGGGTATCCTCCAAGCTGACAGAACAGCAAAAAAAAAAGAGCTCGAGTCAACTTGTGCAAGGAGATGCTGGCAATATTTGAACCATGTGGCCCCAAATAGTTAACAGACATTGTCACAGGTGATGAGACATGGTTTTATTACTATACGATCTCAGAAAGATTGAAAACTATGGGTTTCAGATGAACCTCATCCCTAAATCATCTGATAAGGCTTTTGCTCATGGAAGAGGACATTAACATTTTTTTTTTTCAATTCCCAAGGAGTGGTAGCCATGGACATCTTACAGCAACAAATGACTATAAAGGGCCAATACTACACCAACATTGTTTTGCCCAAAATGGTTAATGAGATGAAGGAGCAGCATCCAACAACAGGCGTGTCAAAGGTTGTTCTTCATGACAGTGCCAGTACTCACAATACCCAGCAAGTTACAGCCTATATAGAGCAGGAAAAAATCTCAAACAGCTTTCTCATCCGGCATCAACCCCAATCCCACCAAATACTGTAATTTTTGTTTGTTTCCTAAAAATTAAAAAAAAAAAACTTGCTGGGAAGCCTTTTTCAAAAGTGAAAGAACTTGCAAAATGTGTTCATTGGGAGTTGCAGAGTATTCACCAACAGGAGTACCACCCAGAATTGCCATAGACATCTGCAACTTTGCATGGATACTGGAGGGGAATACTTTGAAGGACAGTAAAGATTTTGTTAAGGTAAGTGCAATGGTTTTTGTTCTGCAGATGCATGTCAAGAACTTTTTGAATGCCCCTCATACCAATATCTCACACACATATGCAACTGATCAACTCAATAAAATTTGATCCAAATTGTGGGAGGGCCACACTTTTGAGCAAAGATATTTTGAGTTAAGATTATTCTTTGTTAACCTTTGAAAAAATTTAATGACTGCTACTGACTTTGTTAAACATTCGTGCTTTCATCTCTTTAGATACTGAATGAATATTGGTGACAATCAAGATTTAATATATCTGATAGAGATCTTTATCTACAGGTTAGCCTCAATTCCATATATTTTTAATATAAAAAATAAATAAATACCCCCTCAAGCAGCTGCTTGCCACAGAGGTCTGACAGGAGCCTGTCAGTTTATATGCCATAGTAGAAGGTCTGAGAGGATGGCAGGACTTCAGTAGAAAAACAACACAAACATTCATGCCTTACCGGGGTTCAAACCCAGGTCCCTTAGATCATTAGCCAAGTGTGCTAATCAACCAAATATTTTTATGCAAACATGCAATCCCAAGGTAAAATTGAGCATCTTCAGCATTTTTTAACTTTTCCTCCATTAGAAGGCACTATTAAAAGTTATTGGGAAATTCGAAAAATTTAAATCATAATAATTCATCAATACCTATCTCACCCTATGAGAATATTTTTATTTCTAAAAACTAAAAAATTTAATGTATGCAGATGAAAGGATGGACAAACAGGCAGACAGAGAGATGACAAACATTAGCTTATTTCTTTGAAAACGAGATAAAAAGATGCTGGGCTCTGAATTTGACTCCCCCTGTTGACATACTACATAGGTTTGTTCCTAATCAAGTGGCGACTAGTGTTTTTTTTTTAAGAGGGGGAAAATAGCTCTCTCCCTGTACAGATGATTATGAAGAGAAGGTAACTTGTTAATACCCTCTAAAATCATTTGAATATTGCAGCTACTATTTCTTAAAGAAAATGCTGCAGAATTTTTTTAAACCAGAGCCTTTCATGACAGCACCAGTAGTAGCAACAGCAACAAAATATTGAGAAACTATTTGTTATAAAGGAACTTAAACAGTCTTTGCATTCATAAAACAAAAAATCCAAAATCAGCATTAAACTTTCAGCACTATTCAAAGCAAGAGAACTACACTCTCAAACAAAACTGGGGAATTTATAAAATTCCTCAATTTAAATAAGTGGTAAAGTCCAATTGGATTTCTCACAAACATAAACATCAGAAGAGTCATTTCTGTTGAAGGTTTCATGCAACTGGTGATCCTACCCATTGTTGACAAGACGTGAATGGTGATATACAGTGAAAGGCCTAGACCATGGTTGTCTAAAGTGCGGCCCACGGGCCGCGGCCCAAAAGCCTTTAAAATGCGGCCCAAATGCAAATTATGAAAATATTTAAATTTACACATTTTTATTAAAAAAATAAATGTTTGCAATATTTTTCATATATAATCGATTCGTTGACATTTATTTTGAAATAAAAATTTAAATAAAAACATCTTAGTATGCCATGAGAATTTACGTTTCGAATTATGTGTGTATCCACTCAACGGCGAATTTTTGAAGAATTACAATATTTGTATGCAGTATATTGCATTGTATTTTGATTTCCTAATCCTTTTCGCCAAGGGAGCCCTTCACAGAAAAAGGGGCCATCGAACGTTCGCGAAAGTTCGCCAAATCGATCCGACCCATTGGCTTTCCTCTCGCTGAATTTTCAGCGAGTTTTTGATATCCCACTAGTTTTATATTGCCCTTTTTTATTTTATAATAGAAAACATAAGAAAATAAATGAAGTTTTATTATTCATATTCATTAACTATATTTTATATTTTATGTGCGGCCCAAAACACTTCATCTTCACTTAGTGTGGCCCAGGGAAGTCAAATATTCACTCAATGTGGCCCAGGGAAGTTAAAAGTTTGGACATGCCTGGCCTAGACATTATTGGGTTAAGTAAGCTCATACCAAGATCCTTTTAATCAGATTCTATTTTTGTGCTGGAGTTTAAGAAAATATTTTCTTTTCATCACAAAAGGTTGTAAAAACACTTGTAAGAAAGCAATGTTAAATTCAGTTCTAAGACCTTCTCACTAAGTAGTCATGAAGTTAAGCTCTAATCCAGTATGGTAGATTTAGGTTCGAATCCCAAGAAAAGCATATTTTTGCCTATGAATGTGAGTAATATTTTCTTTTTTGTTACTGAGATTAGCTGGTCAGTAAGTTGGCATTTCTGGTCAGCAGAATTTTTTTTTCCTCTGTAATTTTAGGTAAATTACAAAATTAAACAGCTGATTACATTATATAGCTTCTTTATACTATCACAAAATATGCCAGCCACACTGCTCTAGCAAATTTTCTTTAAAACAAGATCTATCGTTATAAAAAGGTTAAAAAGCAGGTTTATTGTATGAAGAATTTTTATTCTGAAGAACTTTTTAGATATATATATATGCGTTGAATTTTGCAAAAAAATTGTTTTTGAAGTTTTGTTATATAATTCTATATTGCTAAGCTTAATTTGCAAACACAGCTACCATTAAGTGAATATAATCTAGCTGAATTTAATATTAATCTAAGAATAAATCACAGTAGTTTATTCATAATGTATAAATTCAATTAAAATTAAAGATTAAAAAACTGAAGGTAAAATGAATATAATAATATTCTTTTAACACATCGACATGTTCACTGCAGCCCTGATATATACACTTGGAAGCCAATGAGATTAGGAGCAGCCTTGCAAACTAATAACTTGAACCTTAATCTGTGTGCCAGTGGGGCAGGGGAACACAGCTAGTGCTCAGTGGTTCAGACAGGGGGGGGGGGGCTGTCAATACTTGATGATGCACATATGCATCATGCAGCACCTAGGGGTATAATCAGCATGATGCCCATATGCTTCAAGGCAGCAATAAACATGCAAAAATACAAGAATTCTTTTAATTTTTATGCTAGTGTTCATAATTAAATGTACACATCTTATTTCTTCACATTCGTTTTATTTACACAATCAAGTTTCTGATCCTAAAAAATTTAAAAACATGTCAGCTAGAAGAATGTTAAGCATCAACTATAGAACATAACAAATGACTACTAATGGAATAGTAAAATCAAATTAACTAAGTTATTTCAGAAAATATAAATATCCTTACAGGCCCTCCTCGTTGCCCCATATGTGCAGGTCCTGACATTATAACTGGAGGAGGTCCTATTCCCATGCCATTGTTACCTGGTCCAAAGGGTGCAGGAGGTCTTGTAGGTTCAAACATGTTATAATGGCCTCTTTCATTAACACTGAGATGAAGGAAACGACACAGTGTTCCCCAAGTACATTGACCCCTGTTAAAAAAACGACACACTTGCCGAGTTGGAGGTTTAGCAGTTGGTGCAGCATCTTTCACTTCTCCTTCCTCTAAATCATCTTGCTAGAAATTTTTCAAAAAAATTTTAAATGTCTTATATTGCACATAAAAATATACAGTACAAAAGTAATTTTGTATAAAATATGCATCAACATCATAAATGCAGCAACATGTTATTTATATATGAAATTTTGATGAAAAATGGTTTTAAATTTAGCATTTTTATTAGTATTAAATTATAGCAGAAATTACTTTGAAAGTCACACATTAAATTCTAGAAGCAAAAACTTCAAGTTCTCACTCCCAATCAAAATGACTGACCTCAGTAGGAATGGTAAAGCCAATGAAAGAGTCATACCTTAAGCAAATAAACAAAAAACTGGATGGTCGTAATTAGAGATGAGTTCAGGCTTGGGGCTTTGTTGAACCATGCCCAGCCAGACTCATGCTCCAAACAGACTTCAAGCTCAGGCTCAGAATAATTTAGATTTCAAATATTTCTTGCACTTTTTAAGAAAATAACCAAATGTATTTCTTGATTATAATTTTAATCTTTTAATCAGTCTTTAGTAATTAAAAACAAGCCCCATGTGGCTTTTGATTATTTTTTACATAATCTCTATCTTTAATAAGTGAATGGCTCTTTGTGTTTATAATGGTGCTATTGATGAACTTTCAGTTTTTACTAATATTTCTAATATTTTTATTTTGTCATAAAATGATTATAATTAACAATAAAGAGCAAAAAAAATTATTAGTGACATACATTATTCTATATATATATCTTATGATGCATAAGAGAAATGTTTTCCCCAAATCAGGCTCTAGAACAATTTTTGAAATGGTTTTGGCTTGGAAAATTGAGTCTGAACTCATCTCCAGTTCTGATGGTAAGGTTTCATCTACCCCTAACAATTATCTAGTGATTCTGTGCCTGCAAACCTACCTCGAGTGTTTGTGACCTGAATATTTAGTGACATTACACAGAAAAAGATGCTGTTCGGGATAGCTTACATATGCATAACTTGCTCAAATAATTCCTCTATGGATTGTTGGTAAGTTCATCTACACAGTCGAACCAGAATAATATGACCACCTACCATAGTATATGTATGGTAGGCGATCATACTATTCTGATATGATTGTGTATATTAAAATGCCACAAGATTAAGTGCTAAAAACAGGTCAATGTTCACCATTTTCTGTTATGACCAGTTGTGTTGTGAATGCATTTTAGGTTTTTTATCTAATAAGAAAAATCTAAATCCGAGTTCTTTATCCATTATATGCACTAAAAACAAGTTATAATTAACATGTATACATATAAGACATGCAAAAAATTTTATTTGGCTATTAAAACTGTCTTCCTCTGTCAGCTTAAATTAGATCTATAAGTGAGGACCTAACACAAATCATTCAACACTTCTGGGGTCAGAGTACTGAGCTGTTCACTTCTGGTAGATCATCACTCAAAAAAAGGTTAGCACTCCCTAGAAGGCCTTTTATGCCTTCAGGTAATAATATGTCTACATGATCTGGAAATTAAAGGTCACACAGCAATCAGTTCAGGGAAGACAAACAACTTAAATCAGTATATGGCAACAACATTATTGCTTCTTATATTGATGTTTTTTGTTGTTAGACTACAATGAAGACGTTTCAAGAAAAGCTGAAAGTCATCAGTGGTGTTTTAAATTAAAACTTTAAAAACATGTTTACTTCTTTCTCTGTTGATTTAATACACATCAGGTAGATTTATACATGATAAATTTATTTTTAGTGTATTTTACTAATTATTCTGTGAAAGGGGGCTCATGCACTGATCATTCCAATTTGAGTGCCATACATAAAAGAGCAACAAAGACAAGAATAGAAACACAATTCGATTGTACACTGGAACTCTTTCTAATTATGAGCAAACAATGCTTTCACTTCTGAACAGTGAATAAGGTATGATAATTTTATGGTTGTCAAAAAAAGATTTTTACCTTGAAAGTGTAAATATGTTAGATTAATTTTTTTTTCATATTTCATTAAGGCACTTGAAAGTCATGAGACAGTTATAGTATTTCAGCATTTAAAGCAATTAATAAAATTATTTAATCACACACAGATCATTTAGCAAATTGTAATCCTCGAGTCAGTGGCTGGAAT
Organism: Ryuthela nishihirai; assembly: GCA_038380435.1. Classification (NCBI taxonomy): domain Eukaryota; kingdom Metazoa; phylum Arthropoda; class Arachnida; order Araneae; family Heptathelidae; genus Ryuthela; species Ryuthela nishihirai. Next base: position 55,780,210 of record JAWZYU010000027.1, read on the forward strand.
AGAAATAATTTAGTCCTGGAAATTTTTGCTAAAAAAATCCCAAATGAAGAAGCCCAAAATGTGAGAAACAGAGATTAAGAGACATCATGTTGTTCAAGATCAAACCTGAATAGATTTTCAGCCCTTCAAGACTTTTAGTTTGAAATAACATATCAGAACTACCAGAAAAGTTCCAGTTCTGGATAAAGGTGTAAAACACAAGTGTAAGGAACATTTTCCAAATAGAGTATGCCCCTACAACAAATTTTGGACAAACTTTAATGAGTTTTACCATGAGAGCTCTTCTCTGGCCCATTTCCACCATTGCTTCAAGTTAGCAATAAATATTTAATGTTCTTTTTAAAGATGATCTTGATTCTGAAGGTGAGGGATATTCAGAATAGCCATTTCCCACTCCAACTGTATCATGTTAGAAGTTATGAGAATATATGAAACTGGTTCGAGTTTTAAAATAAACTTTTCTGCCCTTTAATCTCGATTTACTTTATCTCAAAAGGTTTCAGAAGTTCAGTTGCTTTAAAAAAAAACTTACCCATTTTAAGGGTGTATATTGCCAACTGCATTATGATACCAAATAACCTCATCTTTTAAAAATGATTTTATATTCTAATTGATTAATAACATTCTTTATGCTCTTTTCATGACATAAAATATTTTGATTCACTTCAAAATAGTTATTAGTAATTGGCATTATTTAAACAATAAAAATATACTTTACTTACATCAGAAACTTCTCCATCATCTTCACCTTCTTCAACGGATCTTGTCTGAAAATAATGGAAAAAAATACAGTCAGTTTATTGCATAATCTATTTTAGATTCAAATACTGCAGTTGTTCTAACTAGTCTTTTAACCATTAAAGCAACAGAAGTTTCATTACAAAAATCATTGATTTGAAATGCATTCCTAATTGCAGTCATTAATTTTTTTAAATCATTAAAAATAGTAATCTGAAATGCATTATTAGTCAACAAAGTTTTGTGGAACTTTAAAAGTCAACAGGTAACTCTATGAATATTATTTATTAATCAAATCCTTAAAAATGCTAATAGCATGAAGTGACTTATTTATTTACATCTTACTCAGTGCAACGTTAAAAAAAATAGGTTGTTATTCCTGATCATAGATGGTGCCAAGAACAGGTGCAGCAATCACATGAGACTGATGGCATATTAGTGGAAAAAAGATGGAGTTGACATTAGTTTAGTGGTCTTAGAATGCTCTGGCATGTTTCTGGAGAAGCGTGAGTTCGAATCCACATGTTGGTGAAACTTTTTTCCACAAAACCATTTACTGATTTATTGACTTGAAAGTCAACAGATAACTCTGAGGATAGTATTTATTGATTAAATTACTTACATCAGAAACTTTGCCTTGACATTTTATTAACCTTTGACTTTAAACCATTTTTCTTTCCTATTCTGTAATTACTTTTATTCATTACATAGGCATTGCTGTTTCATGAAGCAATATTCTCTTTAATTGTAATCAGCTGTAAAACTGAAACCAATTCTAGGATGTTACAATGGATGACTTGATCTGCAGAGAAAAGAAGCTTCAGATACACAAAAATGATAACCATCTTCAATGTGAAAAGTAAACCAGAGCTTCATGTTTATTGGATTTATTTGTTTCAGTAAAAAGTTCTGAACTTTTTTTATGTTAAATAGGTGCACTTGCTCATTTAATACTACTTTTTTTTACTAATCTCATCTTTTTATACATGACTTTGAGAATAATGCTATATCTTAGCCAAATATTCCAATTTAGTTTTACTACTTGTTGCAGTGGAATATCTTTTTCTGTAACCTGATTTTGAGACATTTCTTGGTTTTTCCAATCAAACATATGCTGATCTTTATTGCCTTCAGAGGTTAAAGTATCAGGAATGGAAGGGGATTTTCTTGACTCACAAATCAGTCCTCCTCCTCCTCATACCACAATTTCTTACCAAAAAGCCAAAAGACCCAAAAAGTGCAGGATGCAATCTCACAATGGTGAAAGCAGAGGGGGGATTAATGACAAGGGGGTATTAATCCCCCCTCTGTCAAGCCACCACATTAAGGAGATTGACTCTCTTGGAAAAAATTGTATTTCACTGATAACATTACTTTGTCAGTCTAAATTACTAAAAACATTAAACTACCCAGTTTGCTTCCCAAAGAAGTTTTAGCTGTGCTACTCCAAATATCTTAATATTTTTAGGCACAGTACACCTAACTTGCAGGCACTTACCCCAGAATGCAAAATGTGACAGCCACAGAGAAAATGGTTTCCATTGCAAAAACATGTTATTAAATAAAAATTTTAATCACAATGTACACTGTTAAAATCAAATACCCTTAATGCTCTAAAGCATATTCTACATTACATCGTTGTATTCAACAACATGTAAGAGCTATTAGTTCATTGCTATAATTACATAGGATGTTCCACTAGGGAAGATCTAAGTGCTATAGTCTGATTAAAGTGGCAATATTTCCCCCAAGTTGCACCACCCTCAAAATATGGCAGTGATAAAACACTCATTTGATGTCTTCATTGTAATAAGCTACCACTAGAGAAAACAATTTATCATCAGAATCATTGTTGCCATCAGTTGCAACAGGAAAGTCTTTATAGCACTTATAACTTTTTCTGAGTAACTGGTAACAAGTTCTTGAATAATAAAATTTATTTTGGTCCGACCACATCCATACTTCCTCACTTTTGGCAATTTGGAAACATTGAGACAGATAGCTTCCTAGCATGGTCAGCAGCTGATAATGGGATGTTGTGCTCCAACAAAAATGTTGTAAATAAGACCTTGGCATTGATTTGCTGATGAAATTTGAATATTCTTGACATTTAATGGTTCACATATCAGGGAAATACCACTCTTACATTGATCACTTTATCATCCACTCTTACATCAAAGTATTCTCAAAGATCTTCAGTAAGAGTAATAAAACTTGTCTGAAAATGGCTCTAACATGGGCCCCAGCAGTGAGTGGTAAAGGAGACACAAGATGCAGTTTCTTTTACTAAGGAATTTACAAAAGTGAAACAAAAAATAGCTTAAAATCATATCTTGCTTTATGAGACAGCAATATTTGCTTCTCCAAGAGGAGGAAACAGACAATACTGACCCTATTTTCTTCTTCAAAGGCTTTTACACCAGAGTAAAAGTTTTGTGTCAACAATAACAAGTCAGCTCTTAAAATATCGCATGTTTGTGGTATGCATAAATCAATTTATTTTTAAGGTGCATTTTTATTAACCAAATTTATACTAGCACATAATGTTTCTTTAGCATTATACCATGCAATATTGTGATTTGTAATAAAGTGTATATATCAGATAAAAATTAGAATATTTATGTCATATATGTAGTACATTAAGGAAACATTTTTATCATTGGAACACACATTCCATGTAATATACATAAATTAATCTGTTAGTCAATACCATTGTTTATTGCAACCTTCAGAAATGCATCCACAACTAATAACAACTACTGTAAATCATTATATACTAAAAATCAAAAGAATACTTACATCAGAAATTTCACCATCTTCACCTTCTTCAAGTGATCTATTCTGAATGCAAATAAAATTAAATATATTACTTTATGATTAAACTATGCTACTTTAATTTTCATTACATAAAAATTCCACTGAAATTATATAATACTAGCACAGTGCAGAAATAGTCAACAGAATTATTGCATTGCAATTCTTTAAAAGTGTGACATACTAGTTACAGAGTTGCCAACCTTGCATGATGAAAACAAAGAGTTAGAAAAATGAAAATTCAGAGCAATTATCAGCACTTAGGTAAACTAATCAATTTCAGCATTTGCCACAATGTAATACACTGAAGTACTTTGAATTAGGTATAGGAAATGTTATCCAAATTCAGTTCTGCAAGTCCCGCATTTGCGCTTATGCGTGGCTAAAACTCTGGTCATATATAGCTGTCAGCTTTGGCTTCCCCAAGTATTCATCATGAGAAGCATAATGGGAATGTTGCGGGATTTAGATGCATTTGACAGAGAGAAGATCATAGGTGCCTGACAGATGGGACATTCGATCTCCGAAATTGTCGACGAACTTGGATTTTCTCATATGACAGTTTCAAAAGTGTTCTGGGAATATGAAAATTCCAGCAAAAAAACAAGCACCAGGACAAACTGTAAAGGACAACCAGTTTGAATGATCCTAGGCTTCGCTGTCTGACTTACATCATATGTGCCGATAGGGCCAGACATTATCTGAAATCACCTCCCATCTGAACACGTGTTCCAGCTGGGACGTCTCGGCTTAGAGACCTGCCGACCTACAAGAGTTCCACTTCTAATGCCACAAACACCAGGCTCAACACCTTGCTTGGGCTAAAGAACATCGAAACTGGACCATCAAAAATTGGCAACAGATAGCCTGGTGTGATGAATCCCGATTTAAACTTCATCACACCAATGGGAGACTGAAGGTATGGTGCCAACTCCATGAAGCCATGGATCCTGCATGTCAGGTTGGAACAGTACAAGCTGGTGGTAGCTCAGTAATGGCATGGTGTCTTCAGTTGGACATCTGTGGGACCTTTGTTACGTGTACTGACGACTCTCAATGCATCCCAGTACATAGAACTCGTGGCTGACCATTTACACCCATTTATAGCCATCATGCATTTCAATGGAGATGGTATCTACCAGCAAGACAACTGTTTATATAAATACGATGTCTATCTTTTAATATACGTCTTTTTAACGCGAGGTATTGTCATAACAAATCTTTAATCATTTGATTAACATTGATTTAAATTAATGACCTTACTACTTTGGAAAGGCAGTCGAATTCGTTTTTTTTCGTAAATTGGATGAGAAAACGATTTGTTTATTAAAACGTGGAATCGAAAAAGTTTCGGGTCAATTGAGTACTCATCACTCAAATAACGCAAGGTTGGCTACTGCAGCATTCTGCTGACTTTAAAATAATGAATTGGCCACCTAGAAGCCAAGATTTAAATACCATCGAAAAATCTTTGTGATACCATCAAGCAGTGTGTTCAAGCCCGTGTCCCATCAGTAACAACCTTGAGAAAATTGTAGACAGCTCTGGAGGATGCATGGGTCGCCACACCTGTGGAACATTTATGCAAGCTTGTGGAGTCCTTGCCTCGTCATGTGGCAACCATTATCAGGGCCAGGGGGGATCAACATGTTACTAGGTTGCTATCCCTAATTCAATGGCACTTCAGTGTATATCAACTATTAGTCAATCCATGATGAATATATAAATATATTGATTATCGGTTATTAATTATTGACAATCAAGTTAAATTCCAATATAAAAAAGTATGCAAGGTGAAGTTCTTGGTCATGGCTGCCATAGATTACCGCTTCCTGTGCGGTATGCCAAGAGTTGGCATTGGCAATCAAAGCACTTTCATAAATGAACGTGGTTGATCAGCATTTCTTGCTATTCCTACCATACTGTGAATTTATGCAATAGTTACATTAATCAATTATTAATCAATATATGATGCCTATTGATTGATTGTACATTACCATTGTCAAAAAATTATGTCAAGTCACATCAAATGAAAGAAAGCTAATCATACTATTGTAATGAATTATTAAAGCAATTATTGTATAACCTGCAGACAAGCTTTTAGCATTGCAGGTCACCAGTAAAGATACAATTTACTTGTTCTATGATCAAAAATAATAAAGGAAAAAAAATAGGACAAATGAATTTAGGTAGACCTTGGCTACTGATCAAAGGAACCTTTGGTTCGAGCCCCAGGTAAGGCATGGATGTTTGTGTTGTCTTTCTGCTGAGGTTCCATGATCCTTACAGACCTTCTACTACGGCGTATTAAACCAACAGGCTCCTGTCAGACCTCTGTGGCAAGCAGCTGTTTGAGGATTTATATATATTGCCACAGTGTTCTGTCTAGAAATAGTCATGTGAAGTCCTATAGACACTAACTGTATTAGTATAGGGAGCACACAATCAAGTACAAATTAGGAAATGGGGATGAGATGCACCTTTAGTGCAGTAAAAAAGTTCAAATGAAAACATTTCTTCTCTTACCATTCTCAATTTAAAAAAAAGAAAATACTGTAAAATTTGGAAAAGTTTTCTGAAAAAGGGCAAAACTGAAAAAACAGAAAATTGAAATTTTCAATGATTAATTCAGATTTTTGGATTTTAAACCAAAATTCAGATAAAATCCAAAATAAGTGGAGCAGTTGGCAAATCTGCAATTGACAAGCTTGCTTTCCACTTTGAAGTATACTTTACAAAAAAAGAAAGTTTTCAAATATATTATTCACTGAAGAAACTGTGTTAATCCGCTGATGACAAAACCTGTTACTAAAAGAGACTATGAATGCATCAAAGAAAAATTAGATAATGTTACAGCTTTGTATTTGCTAGGTGCTAAGTCCTAAAAAAAAGGGAGAATCTTTGTACGAATACCAATTTGAAAGATGTTTGCTTCAGTGACTACAATATCTTTTAAAAAAGGGTTGGGTACGAGTCTTCATTTCATATTCAACATTGAATTATACTCTTGAATATGTTGTGATATTAGTTATTCAGCTAGTGGATAAAGTGTAAGCTTCATCAGAGTATTCCTTAAAAGGAATGATAAAGTATCATTACTGTTTAAAAATAGCAACTAAAAAACAAGATAACATCTAAAAGAGATACACTTAGAATAGGGAGAAATGCATTTTATTTCATTCATTGCGAAAATGCGATTCAATTTACAGAAAATTAACTTTTTTTCAAAGCAGATTTTTAAGATAAATTATAAAGTTCAAGATAATGTTAGCTCTTGATGAAATTAGCCTACAATGCAGAGCTCCCTAACCCCAATCTAAACAGAAGGGTAAATAAGTAGAGGCAGTGGAAGAAGATACCTCTGTATTATTCCACTATGGTTGTAATAGTTTCCTTTACCATGCTTCAAAATCAAATTCCAATATGCCAATAGGAAAATGTAAGTTAATGCTGAAAAAACAACAAGGGAGAGTAGAGCATTAGATTTTGCAGAAAAGGCCAGTTCTCTCAAGCACTCAATGAGAAGCTGCATGTATGTTCGTTCACTAAGGTTCTTGTTCTGGTAATTACCTAAGAGGAAAAGTGATAGCGTAGTGGGGGATTCTGATGACATTAAGTTTCTGAAAGAAAACTATATGATCATTGTGTAGTGGGAGCAATTTAACAGGTTATGGGATACAGTTTTGGGTATGTTGAAAGTAATGCAGTTGGAGTTGTTGACTCTATCAAGAGTGTGAAGAGTGGAACGGCCCTATACTCTCGAGACAATCGGAGACTCTCTCGGAGACAATGAAAAAGGGCTTCCTCAGCTCTAAGGAGACTACCAAAGTCAACAGGGGAACTAAAGGAGGAAAGATCGGGGTCTTTCTGCCACTGAGCTAAACAGTATTGCTTCACGAGCTGTGTTACAAAGATCCTGCAATCACTGAAAGAGGAAAATCAGATATAATCTCTAGGGCTGGAGCACTTCTTTTGTAGTCACATCTGCTAGCTCACTGCCAAGTATTCCCATGCCTGAGGGGATCCAGTGGAAGTGGATCACAATGCTGCAAGGTTTGGAGAACATTTGGATGATGTTCTTTATAAGGAAAGGGTTGCATGTCCTGGAGTCCCTCTTCTGGAGAGCTTGTAAGGCTGACTTGAAATCATAAAGGATGACCAAGTTGTCACTGCCAAAGCTGTTTATGTAACTCACAACTTCCAGGATATCATGGAGCTCAGCACTAGTGGAGGAAGTGAGGTGAGGAAGTCTGAAACCTCTAGTGATGTGTGTGTGTGTCAAAGATAATGAATCCAAAGATAAATTTTCCTTATGCAGCAGAGGGTCTCTCCAGGTCATGAGATCTCTGTGCATACCTGGGTACACCCATTGTAGTGACAGTGAGAAAGGAGGTGGTAATATTTCTGATAGCTAAGGGATCAGAGTCACTCTTTCACCCTAGGGAGAGGATGGAGGTATTGATCTTATGCTTGCTGTACCTACAGGGTGGGAGGTCTGGAAAGAGACTATTGTCCATTGCAGAGCTAGCAGGAAGAATTAGTCACCACATTTTGAAAGTTTAACAGTTCTAAATAATTAAACTGAAAGGAGTTGTAAAAGTCTACTTTAATAAAGGCTTACATTGACCAACTGCTCACTACTAGATGATGACTGATTTTCTGTTTGGTGAAAAAATATTTATTTGTGCAGGTCTCTTTAATTAAATTTACAGTCAAATATCTGTTGATAACAGCTGAGGTGATATTCAATTGTTTAGTATCAATTTCAGTCTATGAAATGCTGAAAAGGTTTGGTAAGAACACTCACTGCAATTTGCACACTGATGCACTGATGATGGCTATAACTTTTAAGTGATGACTGATAATGCACAGACTAATAAAATAGCTGAAGAGGTGAAATTCCTGTGATAATGAATTTCAATCATATGTTTGAAACACACTTTTTAGCACACAAATATACACTAGCCAAAATTAAAAGCTTAGATCTAGTTTTTTTTACATTCAGAGGCTAAGTCCAAAGCAGCCATGATCCAAATTTGAAAATGTTTGCTGCAACTGAAGAGATATGTACAAACAGATTTTTTTTTTTAACCAGGGAAAATCAGTTATCAGCTGGTAGTGAGCAGTATTCACAGTTCTGCAGTTCCAACTTGAGAGATCTCCTTCCTCACAGATCTTCCTATACATGGCATTGTATGACAATCTCCTGTCAGACCTTTGTGGCAAGCAGCTGCTTAGGAGGAAATTTTTTTAAACCTTGGTTAAATCTTGTAACAAAATTCATTATACTATCTTCAGCATCTCAGCCAGATCTAAAATCTGACATATTAAGAGGAAACATACCTTTGGTTTCTAGATATCAACTAAAACAATAACAAATTACGCTAAAAATTTTCCAAAGCACAAACTAAGAACAAAAGGTGTGAAAGATGATTCACTGGACATAATTATGTTATGATCAACCAATGCTTGGTATTTAGTTTCAACAGTGATGATTTTATGCTAAAACTAATTTCAACAATATTCCACCCACTCACATAAAATCCTTGTACAGCCTAGAGATTCAACAGATTATACAGTTTAGTTCTCCAAACATGCTTATTATGGATCACTGCTTATGCATTTGGCCGATTATGATGTAGTTTGATAGTGCTACCTACCTTCACAAAAAGTAAACTTAAATTCCAGCAATAAATAAATACTAAATGAGTAATATTTCCTAATAAATTTGCCTCCAAGTTTAACTACAATCATTTGTAAAACCTCATTAATCTCTTTTCAACTAGTTAAAACTAGCTTTAACAATAATATATGCATTATCACTCTAAAAATATACCCACGTATAAAAACAAAGTAAAAAAAAAGCAGATATAATTATGTTACACTTTTTATACCTCAAGTTTATCATCATTTGATGCTTTATCAGGAGTTACTTTGCCATCATCATCATCAGGGAAAAATCTCTTTTCTTTGACTTCCTCTTTTTCCTTATCCTGCAATTGTCATATTAACAAAAACATGTATTCAATATATTTCCGCAAGATATATATGTATAATTTTTAACACTGCTAAGTTGGATGACATAACAAATACATTTTAATGAAAAGTTGTTACAAAAATTACATTTCCTAAATAGTGGCATACAAGAATTTTTGGGAAGGGTTGAGGTATGAAGAATTTTAATTTAAATTGATGAACTAATGATTTCTTAGAAAAATAGAAATTTTCCCAAGGAGATTAATCCCCCCCCCCCCAAAAAAAAAAAAAAAAACCATGACCTAACCACTTTCTCATGCATGTAATTTTATTTAGATTTTGTCATTTAGTATTTGCTGTTATTCTAAGAAATTTTATAAGAAAAGTGATATTCTTGCACTCCTTTTCACCAATTATTAATTTCACACATCTTAAAGCAAGGCCAGAATAAACAAATAGTATTTCATACATCTGCTGCTAGAGGGGCCAAAAAAGAGTCAGTTTGGTTATTTTAGATTTTATGGTGTCTGAGCAACTATAGTGTGCCAGACAAGATAAAAAGATAAGCCACAATTAAAAGACAGAAGTCATGTATAAAATAAAAAAATGTTAAAAAACAAAATGAACCAAAGGTATAAAAACTCCAAGTTAAAAACAAGTAAAGTAGAAACAAAAGGCATCAATAACAATGTAAATTGCAATCATATGTCATAGATACCTTAGTGAAAGCAAAAAGTGCTTTTGTTGATTACTTTACCACTGAGTATCATGTTTTGATGACAAAGGGCTAATTGATCAGGCTACAGGAACACCAGTTATATAATAGTAGGAAATCCACTCAATAGTTAACCTTCCTCAGGCTATCCAGTGCCTTACCTTATGTGCAATGGATCTCCTGCACACTGATAGGTTTACGGACAACTTTCAAGATATTTTGAATTCTGTCAAGAAAGGAGATATTTCCCTTGTTCTATGTGACTTCAATGTCAAAGTTGGTACTGACTCTGAGCTTTGGGGAGGAGTGATAGGACTTTTGGTATTGGTAGCTGCAATGGCAATGGGCTATGTCTCCTACAGGTAAGTAAACTCGATGGTTTCAGAATAACTAACACTTATTACAAACACCGCGACATACATAAGTACACATGGGTTTCACCCAATGGGCTGCATAAGAATATGATTGATTATATGTTAATTAACAGCAAATGGGCTAGTTCTGTTAGGAATACCAGGCATATAGGAGAGTTGAAATTGGACCTGACCATTATTTGTTAAAAGTGCCTTGCAACTTCAACTTAAAAAGTGTTGTGCTAAGGTTAAAAAATTTACCTTTAATACTGAAGCTTTGAAAGACCCAGTTATAGCTAAAGCTTGCCAGGATAGGTTACTTAGTCATTATGACAGTCATGGTTTGCATACTACTGAAGTTGAGGAAGAATGGGGACATTTTAAATAGGCTTTTTTTTTTTGGAAACTAACAGTACTCTTTTAGGAAAAAAGGAGCAGAATTATTTGAGTGATAAGGTACTTGAGCTTATTTCAGAAAGAAAGAACTGCAGGAATGTTCTTACACAATACCCTACTAGTCCTAATAGAAAGCATTACAGAGAGCTTAATAAATGTGTAAAGCAGTGGTTCTCAACCTTTTATGCTTCACGTACCCCCTTGCAAATGTGTATGTAACTAGAGTACCCCTTGTATAGGTAGATAAAACTATAGTTATAGTATAACAATGGTTATTTTTACTTTGTTACTATATCTAGTAACTTTTGAGCTCTCACAGCATACCCTATGTTGAGAACCCCTAGTGTAAAGAATCAGTTAGGTGCTGATAAGAATCTTTGGCTTGACTAACAAAGCAGAGGAAGCAGTTAGACAGCACAACAGCAGAGACCTGTACGGATAGTTAATGTTTTGTGTGGTAGAAAACAGGCAGGTATACATGGATTGAAGGATAAACAAGGTAAGGTTATAGAAGGTGAGGATTCTGTCATGGCTAGGTGGGCTGAGCATTTCAGTGATGTTCTAAACAATGTGGTTAGTTCTATTCCCATTGTTTGCAATGATGATAGATGCATTGGTGGCTTTAATGTTGGCCCTATAACACAATCTATTTTGGTTATTTCAAAACTTAAACTTCATAAATCCCCAGGGGTAGATGAAATTATTACGGAAATGCTTAGAGCTGGAATGAACCACTTGGATGACTGAAATTTTGAATATCTTTTATGATAAAGGCATGGTTCCTAAAGATTTTACCAGAGCTATTGCTATCCCTATTTTCCAAAAAGGTGATCACAGTTCTTGTGATAACTATTAGGGGTATCAGCTACTCTCTGTTCCAGGGAAAGTTCTTTGCATGATTGTGCTTAACATAATTACGAATCTGGTTGACAGGCAATTGTGTGATGAGCAATATGAATTCAGAAGTGGTAGGGGATGTGTAGATATTTTCACACAGGTAGATTCTTCAGAAATGTTTATCAGAAACCTTTGATTACTAGTTTGTTGATTTGAAAACGGCTTGGACTCTGTTGTTCATCATAATTTGTGGTTGATTGTTAGATCATATGGAATACCTGATAAGTTAGTTAGTGTAATGAGAGATCTCTATAATAATACTGAGTTGTGTGTGAGAGTTGGTATGTCTTGCAGCGTTTGGTTTAGCAATACTAGTGCAGTTAGACCAGGGTGCATTTTGTCTCCTTTTCTCTTTAGTTTGGTTATTGATTATGTTATGCGAAATTCTTTGCAAGGGAAAGATTTTGGCCTTAAATGGTCTGGAGATAAGAAAATTTCTGACTTAGATTATGCTGATGATATAACCCTTTTGGTAAATGATGTTGATGAGATGAACTCTTTCATTAGGACTGTTGATGAAACTAGGTAGTAGAGTAGGTTTGGCTATAAACAGAGAGAACAGTAAAGTGATGAAAATTGGTCAGGCAGGCTGTGATTCAGTTCATCTGAATGGTTGCAATCTTGAACAGGTGTCACAGTTTAATTATCTTGGGAGCTATGTAACAGATACTGGTGAGGTGCAGCATGAGATTAACAGACGGATAGGGATTGCTGCTGGGACTTTTAAGAATCTATGGAGAGTGTGGAGAAATAGGCGTATACACCTAAAGACTAAAATTTGACTGTATAATAGTTTGGTTCTTTCTAGGGTTAGTTATGGCAGTGAAACTTGGACACTTTGTAAACATGATAACAGGAAACTAGATGCTTTTGATTCTAGATGTTTATGCAGTATCTTGGGCATTAGGTAGTTTAACTTTGTAACTAATGATGAGGTTAGACAAAGGAGTCGATAACGTCCTTTAAGCAGCATATTGTGCTGAGAGAGATTCTGTTGGTTTGGCCATGTTGCCCATATGAATAATTATAGATTGGCAAATAGGGTTATGAACAGTGTGCCTAAAGGCCTCAGAAAGAGAGGGAGACCTAGGATGCGGTGGGCAGACAATGTCAAACCGGACCTTGTTAGAATTGGCTTGCAGTGGCAGATGCAGCAGATGTAGCTCAGGACAGATATACTTGGAGAACTAAATTGCACGGTCTGTTTGGACCTCCTTAGCCCATGGCTGCTTGAGGATGATGATGATGACAGAAAATGCCTTTCCAAACCCATTAGTGTCTCTAAAGAATGGCAAGAATCAGTGAATAAAATAATCAAATGTTATTTCTTTTAGATTTTATATGACTAACAAAAGGCAAATTAAAAAGAAATTCCAAAAGATCATTCAATTAATGTCCATATCTGTGCAGATATGGATTTATATATGTAAGCAACACATCCATCAATGTTTAGCCTTCAATCTAGATTTTAATTTTTTTTTTTGGCTGCGGACATTTGTTATTTGGAATTTAAGGGATGGAAAGAAATTTTATAGAGGATTCAACATTCTGTTGAAAAACTATTTATATATTACTTGTAAGGAAATACTTTCCATCTATATGGCATGTGTCTGCCGCAAGTGGCAAAAATTGCCTGAACACTCCCTACATAGGAAGTAGGTTGAAATGGTTCATATCATCAATTAGAGAAGATCTTGATCGGCAGCCGGTATGTTATCAGGAAGTCATGGATTCATATCCCACCCGACTCAAGACAATTTTTCCTCTAAAATTTAAATGACTTCAAAGTGATAATTTATAGGTTAATACCAAGTATGTTAAGTTTATTTATTATTTATCAACTATTTATGGACTCTAACCCAGCGTCTAATGTCAGATGAAGACTCATGAGATACTTTTCCTGATAATATCCTCCTCCTCAAATATCCTCTGCATATCTCTCATCACCAGTTACTATATATCCCATTCTACTACACTTTACTCTGATACTTTACAGACCATAAATGTACAGCTTTTCAAGCCATGCCCTATTATAGGAAGATAATTTTTCAGGTTAATAAGACTTTTAATTTTTACTTTATTAAAAAGCTGGTATTTTCCTCATATTTCACACAAGTATTTGAAACTCTAAGTAATTAGGTTTCTGCAGCTTATGCTTTCATTTTGAAGAGCAATGCAAAAAGCTTTTAAGTAAAAAAAACTACAATAATATTTACATTACCATGTCTTTTTCTTCACTTATACTTTCTTTACTGGTTTGGCACTCATCATATATATCATCCTTAGAAAGTTCATCTTTTTCATGAACTTCCTCTTCAAAATCAAGTTCACCTTCTAAAGATGCTTCTAAAGATTTTGTCTCTGATGTACTTTTCTTTGGAAATTCATATTTTTTACACCTTTCACTAGAACTAACAGCACAGAATTCTAAGCCTGCAAAAAAAAGAGCAACTACAGTATGCCAATTTACTTATTAACAAATATCTGTCATTTTCATGTTAAATTTTTACAATTTTTTCAAAGACATTTCACAGTGCGAAATGATGAAATTTACATAATCAACATAGCCAATTTTTTTAAATGAACTTAAAAACTATTATTTTCACTTTGTTCATCTGTCTATTTGACATTCGACTTTTTTGCTTTTAGAGGTTTGCAATTTTTTTTTTTTTTTTGATAGGGGGGGGGGGGTATGTTATATGGTACTAATGAAATTTTAGGATTTGCAATTCAAATCTTCCAATAATTTTAAATTTAATCATTATAAAGGGTATTCCAGTGTGGTCTAGTGGTTAGGATACCAGCTCTCACCCTGGAGGCCCGGGTTTGATTCCCAGCATCAGAAGTTTTTTTCTGGTATGTAAATGAAGCTAGGCATAAACTGGAAGGAGAGCTGTTTATCAATCCCTAGTGATGATGCAAACTACTGGCCAGGCCTAGCATCTAATGTCTGCCCTGCCTTCTCATGGTGCAAGTCATTAGTACCTTTCAAAAGAGATAGTCTCTTTTGGAGGGAATGGAAGGGGAGGAATGGCAGATCAGTGTAGCCTATTGATCTGTCATCTATGGCCACTTTTTTTTTTTCTGTCCTACTGAGCAGTGGTAAAATTCACAGGGTCCTGGATTTGATCATTTAAACCCATTGGATTGGAATGGTTTATGGCTTTGAACTTATGGATACTGGACTTGCCGCACTGGTGGACATCTGTTGAGAGAAAAATCTGTCGCTGTGTTTTCTGTTTGCCTGTTGAATGCCAGCCCTAAGTGAACAGAGGCACAGGATACATTATATCAGCTGGTGGATAATCCTAATCAGAGGCCATCGGAGGTACCTGCACCCTTACTTTAGCTAGTTGGGCATCGCCAATCCTACACTGGAGTCATGTGTCTCAGGCAGGTCAGTTTTTATCTAGATTCTGATTATTGAAAAGGTGGTGCCTGAAGTTCCTATCAGCATGGGTGGCTTCAGTCTTTAGAGGCATGGGACAAAGACCCATACCTGCGATTAGAGGGTTGTTTGATATTGTTGGCTTTACCTCTCTCAATAATTCTGATTTCTTTAAAAAACCTACTTATCATTTTCTCTCTACAGGTACGTGGAACATGAGGACATTGCCTTTCTTGAGAACTTTCTTTTGATGACCTCATGCAGAAATTTCAGCATTATAACCTTGATTTTCTAAGCTTGCAAGAGAACATATGGACTAGTAAAGGCGAGATATTTAAAAAAAAAACTCTAAAATTTTTGTTTTGAGGTAGAGAGGATTGGAAACATCATCAAGGTATAGATTTGCTTCTCAGCAGACATGTCAGTGATGCTCTAGGATATGAATGCATTAATGAAAGATTTATTACAGCTAAATTTAAAACAAAAGTTAAAGACTTGAATGTCATCTGTTGTTACGTTCCCACAGAAGACTCTGATGAGAATGGGAAAGATAGGTTTTACAGACAACTTCGGGATATTTTGAATTCTGTCAAGATATTTCTCTTGTGCTAAATGACTTCAATTCCAAAGTTGGTACTCACTCTGAACTTTGGGCAGGGGCTTTATGTCCCTTTGGCATTGGTAGTTCCAATAGCAATGGGGAATGTCTCCTACAGGAAAGTAAACTTAATAGTTTTGAAAAAAGAACACATAATACAAACATTGGGACATTTATAAGTACACCTGGGTTTCATTGATGGGTTGAACAAGAATGTGATAATTATATTTTAATTAACAGCAAATGAGCTAGTTCGGTTAGGAATATCAGATAATACAGGGGAGCTGAAATTGAATTTGACCATTATCTGGTCAAAAGTGTCTTGCAACTGAAGCTTAAGAAATGTTATGGTGAGGTTAAGAGAATTACTTTTACTGAAGGTTTGAAAGATGCATGTAGCCAAAACATACTAGGTTAAGCTAATCAGTCATTATGACAATTGTGGTTTGCTTATTGCTGAAGTTGAGAAAGAATGGGTTCAGTTTAAACAGGCTTTTCTTAAAACTAACAGTACTCTTTTGGGTAAAAAGGAAGAGGAAACAAAATTATTTGAGTGATAATGCTATGGAACTTATGTATGAAAGAAGGAAGTGCGGGATTAATATGAATCAACATCCTACTAGGTCCTAATAGGCAGCATTACAATGAGTTTAATAAACAAGTAAAGGAACAGTTAACAGCTGATAAGAATCTTTGGCTTGACAGCACAACAGCAGGGGGTTGTACCAAATAGTTAATTTTTTGTGTGGGAAGCAACAGACAGGTACACGGGGTTGTTGGGTTGTTTTACCTCTGAGCGGCACTTTTTTGCACACCATGGGCTAAATGGCCAGGTCACATGGACCCCGAAGGCTCTGAGAAGGTTGGGGGAGGGGACCCACTGGAACAGCTGTTGGGAAACAGATGGTAGCCTCCTGTCAAGGCCATCCAGCGTGTTCTTTAATGTGCACAGGATATGGTTCTCCCGCACACGGGCCATGGCTTAACGTCCCATCCAACGGACGGTGGCCTTTCCAAGCCCATCAGTGTCCCCTACTGACCGTGGGCAGGGCAGGGAATTTTGCAGAGATAAATCTCAACGCTGACCCAGCTGGGACTCGAACCTGGGAACTACAGATTACGAGCCTGGCATGCTACCAACTGAGCCACCCCTGCCCCACGTACACAGGGATTGAGGGATAACCATGGTAAGGTGGTTGAAGGTGAGGATCTTGTGATAATTCCCCAACTGGAGTACCTTCTATCATTTCTTTATTTCCATTGGCATAGGCATCTGGAACTTTGCATAGATGTTGGAGAGGAGTAATTTGAAGGACAGTAAAAGTTTTGTTGAGGCAAGTGTACTGATTGTTGTTCTACAGATGCATATCAAGAACTTTTTGAATGCCCCTCATAACATTTGACATTGTTATTCTTCTTCACTAATAAAGTAGCACAGGAAAACGTCCTGTAGACAAGAAACACTTGAAATATTTATATGAAAAAAATTGGCTGACCTGAGTGGGATTTGAATCCACGTCTTCCAGAAGCATGCCGATGTCATAACTGCTAGACCACCAGAAGCTAACCATTTCTTTACCAAAGTTACATAAGCATTCTCGCAATTTTATTGATTTGCCAGTGGTACCATCTATATGAAGAATCTGGTAGTCAAGCTGCCACATATGATGGTAGTAATATTTGTCACTCAAGCTCAGAGCATTATATAAATGATTCAGTAATAAAGTATCACAGGAAAATACCTGTAGAAAAGAACACTTGAAATGATTATTTCAAAAAAAAATATTGGTTGTCCTGAGTGGAATTCAATACCACATCTCCCAGAAACATGCCAGTTATCATAACCACTGGACCACCAAAAGCTAACCATTTCTTCAACTAAATGACAGACTGAATGGACAAATTATTATATACACATACCTAGTAACCCATTGCTCCACCTTTAGCCCTCACAACAGCAGCCAGACATTTTGGTAAGGACTCAATAAGGTGTTGAAAACAAGGAGGTGGTATAGCTGCCCATGAACCGAGGATCACCTATTGTAGAGCATCCACAGTTGCTGGTGAGGGTTGGTGGGCTCAAACAGATCTTTCCAATTCTTCCCACAAATTCCCAATGACGTTGAGGTCCTGCAATCAAGGGGACCATTCGAGTGTGGTAAACTCACTTGAATGCTCCTGGAGCCAAATGGTCGCCACTCAGGACCAATCGGGGGAAGTATGATATATGGCACTGTCCAGTTTAAAATTGGTGTCATCGTACAGAAAGAGAATTATTAAAAATGGATGTAAATGGTCAGCGAGGATGTTAACATACCTTGTGCCAGTGACAGAGGTCTCATTGGGTACAAGGGG
Source organism: Ryuthela nishihirai (assembly GCA_038380435.1). NCBI lineage: Eukaryota > Metazoa > Arthropoda > Arachnida > Araneae > Heptathelidae > Ryuthela > Ryuthela nishihirai. Next base: position 55,798,440 of record JAWZYU010000027.1, read on the forward strand.
CCCCAAGAAAGCCCATGTAAACACACCCCAAACAGTTACACCACATCCAACTGCCAGTATGAACCCAACTTGGCAAGCTGGGTCCATCACTTCATGTGGTGCATGCCACACATGCACCTTCCCATCAGCGTGATAGAGTTGAAACTGTAATTCATCAGACTAGATGATGCCTTTCCAGTCCTCCGCATTTCAGTTGTGATAGGTCTTTGCAAACTGCAGCCTAATCTTTCGACACCTTGCAGTCAACAAGGGGATGAGATGTTGACGTCAAGTGCAATAGCCTATTTTTTTCATGGTACAACAGATAGTCTTTGTGCATAAGCTTGTGGGCCCACCCTCACTCAATTCCAATGTTATCTACTACACAACAGCTGTGTGATTCCTTGTAACCATGCAGGACAGACTGTGCTCACCTCAAGATTCAACTGCATGTATCTCCTATTGGTTGAAAGTTTTGGGGTATTTCACAGTCCTGGTATACACATGCAACATTCTGAAGTGAAAATCCCAGCAGTTGTGGTAATTGAACAAGAGGCCTTCCTCCCACCTACTATCTGGCCATGGTCAAACTCACTTATGTTGCTGCCTTTACCTATGATTACTTTTCCATGACTGGTTTCCAATGCGTAGAGACCTGCTTTATTTAGAGGCATTGCCAGTTTGTGTCCCACGTGACTGGATATGATACTTCTGCTTTGCATATTGTTATCGGGGTGTATATAATAATTTGTTCATTCAGTTTATAAACATTTCCACAATTTTGTTGATTCACCACTGGCACCATCTATTATCATGAATCTGGCAGCCAAACTGCCACATATGATGGTAGAATATTTGTCACTCACACTCAGCATTATATAATGATTCAGTAATAAAGTATAACAGGAAAATGACCAGTAGAGAAGAAACATTTGAAATAATTATATGAAAAAAAAAAAAATTGGTTGTTCTGAGTGGGATTCGAACTCACATCTCTCACCAGGTGGCATAACTGCTAGACAACCAGAAGCTAACCATTTCTTCAACAAAGTGTATATATTTCTTGTCTACAGGGCATTTTCCTCCAATACTTTATTATTGAATCATTTATATAATGCTGTGAGCATGAATGACAAATATTACTACCATCATTATGGTAGCAATTGATGGATGGCTGCCATAACATATGGCTATCAGATTTATGATAATAGATGCTGCCATTGGCCAATCAACAAAATAGCAAGAATGCTTATGTCACTTTGTTGAAGAAATGGTTAGCTTCTGATGGTCTAGCTGTTATGATATTTGATATGCTTCTCTGTGTCGTGGGTTCAAATCCTGTTCAAGACAACGAATTTTTTTTTACTAATTATTTTAAGCTATTCTTGTTGTTGTTATTGCTACAAATTTGTAAATAATGCAATTATTCCTGCAAATTTATGTGAAGTATTGTGTTTGTGTAAAGTTTTGCCTTCAGTGTGTTCTCATGCTAAAATTTATTTTTTTATTGTGGCCCACAGGTTTAGAAAGTATCTCTTTAGCAGCCTGTTGACAAGCAAAGGTTTTGCACCAATGCTTGCTAATAAAACAAATGCTTAATCAGATATCTGAACTGATATACTAGGTGTGTGCAAAGTTCTTCCATATTTTGAAAGAATACAAAGCTCTTTGCTATAACATTGCTTTACATTTTCAAACTTAATAAAACTAGGAACAACAACTCAAAATTGAAACAAAAATAAATGTAAAAAAGACAACTGATGATATTAACTCACTAAAAGGTTAACTGATGATAATGCACTACTCTGTCAGTTAAGCTAAGATTAATGTACAAAAACTCAAAAGTATTATAGAATGACCATTTAAAACATACTATTTCAACTTCAAATTATTCTGGGTGATAAAGAAGCAAAAGAACCATCAGTTTATTTACAAAGGCAATAGAACTTATATCTGATAGGAGAGAATGTAGGGAAGACTGGATCAACAACCACTGGTTTTAACCAACAACTTTATAGAAACTCAATAGATGCCTAAAAAATGTTTGAAAGATTATAAGAATTTTTGGTTCGATAGCCTGGTTAACATAGAAAAAGGCTGGACAGCACAACAGCTGTATTCGATATTTTGCATTCTGTGCAAGGAAAAAAAACAGAATACTAGTACGATTCAAGAATAAAAACTGCAAGGAAACATACAAAATTAAGATTTAACAGATTCAATACCAAATTAAATATCGCAAAAAATTGTAATAATTGCAAAAAAAAAAAGGATGCTAAATCTTTTAAGTTTTAAAACTAAATAGCAAAAGAATAAGTCATATCTATTTTTGACTCATTAACTTATGAAAGCATAAAAAAAAACATTGCAACTAAGAAATTTTTATAATTATGTTTAAAATTAATTTTTTTGTGTTCCGTTTAAACTAGGGTATCTAGTTTGATGGCACTGGGTCAGCTGTACAACCCAAGGCCTGCCACTTCTTTTTGTGTGGTCCCTGAGGTGGGGCTATACAAAATCAACTTGAGGCTTCTGCAATGTTAGAAAGAAACCCACTGAATAGCTGCCAACAAGATGGGCAGCATCCATGAATACCATCCATCATGCTATGCACAATATATGGGTCTCCTTGCTTGCATGTATAGCTTTAGCCTAAATCTTCTAGGTACATCAGTGCTGTAGGGCATTTGTCAGCAATGCTAGCACAACAAATGAAACTTTAACTTTTTTTAAAAAAATTAAAATTCCTGTTTGAAATTATTTTTATATCTCATAAAAGTATAGATAACTCATCATCATCATCTTCAAACAGCCATGGGCTATGGAAGTCCAACCAGACCGTGCAATTTAGTTCTCCAAGCACATCTGTCCTGAGCTACATTTGCTGCATTTGGCCACTGCAAACCAATTCTAACAAGGTCCTGTTTGACATTGTCTGCCCACTGCATCCTAGGTCTCCCCCTTTTTCTGAGGCCTTTAGGCACACTGTTCATAACCCTATTCACCAATCTATAATTATTCATACGAGCAACATGGCCAAACCAACGGAGTCTCTCTCAGCACAATATGCTGCTTAAAGGAGGATACTGACTCCTTTGTCTAACCTCATCATTAGTTACAAACCTGAACCAACTAATGCCCAAGATACTGCATAAGCATCTAGTCAATGCATCTAAGTTTCACTACCATAACTAACCCTAGAAAGAACTAAACTATTATACAGTCTAATTTTAGTCTTTAGATGTATACACCTATTTCTCCACACTCTCCATAGATTCTTAAAAGTCCCAACAGCAATCCCTATTCATCTGTTAATCTCATGCCACACATCACCAGTATCTGTTACATAGCTCCCAAGAATATTAAACGGTGACACCTGCTCGAGACTGCAACCATTCAGATTAACTGAATCACAGCCTGCCTGACCAATTTTCATCACTTTAGTTTTCTCTCTGTTTATAACCAAACCTACTCTACTACCAGTCTCATCAACAGCTCAAATGAAAGAGTTCATCTCATCAACATCATTTGCCAAAAGGGCTAAATCATTAGCATAATCTAAATCAGAAATTTTCGTATCTCCAGCCCATTTAAGGCCAAAATCTTTCCCTTGAAGTGAATTTCGCATAACATAATCAATAACAAAACTAAAGAGAAAAGGAGACAAAATGCACCCTTGTCGAACACCATAAGTAATGCTAAACCAATCACTACAAGACTTACCAACTCTCACACACGACTCAGTGTTATTATAGAGAGCTTTCATTATGTTAACTACCTTGTCTGGTATACCATATGATCTCACAATCAAACACAAATTATGACAGTCAACAGAGTCGAAAGCCTTTTTGAAATCAACAAAGCTAGCAACCAAAGGTTTCTGAAACTATAAACATTTCTCAAGAATCTGCCTAAGTGAAAATATCTGATCTACACATCCCCTACCACTTCTGAATCCACATTGCTCATCACGCAATTGCCTGTCAACCAGATTCTTAATTCTATTAAGCACAATCATGGAAAGAACTTTACCTGGAACAGAGAGTAGGCTGATACCCCTATAGTTATCACAAGAACTGTGATCACCTTTTTTAAAAATAGGGATAACAATAGCTCTGATAAAATCCTTAGGAACCATGCCTTTATCATAAAAGATATTCAAAATTTCCGTCATCCAAATGGTTCATTCCAGCTCTAAGCATTTCCATAGTAATTTCATCTACCCCTGGGGATTTATGAAGTTTAAGTTTTGAAATAACCAAAATAACTTCAGATTGTGTTATAGGGCCAACATTAAAGCCACCAATGCATCTATCATCATTAAAAACAGTGGGAGTAGAACTAACCACATTGTTTAGAACATCACTTAAATGCTCAGCCCACCTAGCCATGACAGAATCCTCACCTTCTATAACCTTACCTTGTTTATCCTTCAATCCATGTATACCTGCCTGTTTTCTACCACACAAAACATTAACTATCCGTACAGGTCTCTGCTGTTGTGCTGTCTAACTGCTTCCTTGGCTTTGTCAGCCAAGCCATCAAATCAAAGATTCTTATCAGTAGCTAACTGATCCTTTCTATATTCATTAAGCTCCCTATAATGCTTTCTATTAGGACTAGTAGGGTATTGATTAAGAACATTCCTGCAGTTCTTTCTGAAATAAGATCAAGTGCCCTATCAGTCAAATAATTCTGCCTCCCCTGCTCCTTTTTTCCTAAAATAGTACTGTTAGTTTCCAAAAAAACCTGTTTAAAACAGTCCCATTCTTCCTCAACTTCAGTAGTAAATAAACCATAACTGTCTTAATGACAAAATAACCTATCATGGTAAGCTTTAGCTATAACTGGGTCTTTTAAAGCTTCAGAATTAAAGGTAAATTTTTTAATCTTAGCACTTCTTAAGTTTAAGTTGCAAGACACTTTTAACAAATAATGGTCAGATACAATTTCAGCTCCCCTATATGACCTCGTATTCCTAACAGAACTAGCTCATTTGCTGTTAATTAATATATAATCAATAATATTCTTATGCAGCCCATCTGGTGAAACCCTTGTATACTTATGAATGTCGCGATGTTTGTATGTTTATGTTGTATGTTGTTGTTAGTTATTCTGAAACCATTATGTTTACTGTAAGTTGTTCTGAAACCATTATGTTACCTGTAGGAGACGTTGCCCATTGCAGCTACCAATACCTAAAGGGCCTATCACACCTCCCTAAAGGTCAGAGTCAATACCAACTTTGGCATTAAAGTCACCTAGGAACAAGGGTAATATCTCCTTTCTTGACAGAATTCAAAATATCCTGAAATTGTCCATAAAACCTATCCTTCTCGACCTCATCGGCATCCTCAGTGGGGGCATAACAACAGATCTTTAATGCTTGTCAGAAACCTTTCATTAACACACTCATATCCTAGAAGAGCATCACTAGCATGTCTACTGAGAAGCAGACCCACACCTTGGTGATACTTATTATTGTTTCTCCCTGAAAAGAGAAATTTAAGATTTTTAAGAATCCGACCTTTATCTCTCCATCTGGTCTCTTGCAAGCCGAGAATGTCTAAATTATAAAGGTGGAATTCTTGTGTAATGACATCAAGAGAATAAGCTCTGTGCAGAGTCCTTACATTTCAACTACCTATTACAAATAAAAGGCCAGATTAACGAGTAGCATACTCTTTACATTTAACCTGTAAAAGTGTTGGATTCTAAAAAATAAAAACAGCTGTAGTATATATATGTATATAGTGATCTCAAACTAAGAATTTTATAATCACAAATAACTTTAGTCATATAGACTTTATTATGAAATGTCATAACTTTCAAAATTTACATTGTACTTTAGTAACACATTCAATAATATTCATGTAAGTATTCCCCCCCCCCCCCCCAGCTAATCAAACCATACTTTAAAAGAGATTGTATCCAAGCAAATAAAGAGTAAAAATCTACCAGAGATAATTTTTCTTAAATGGTACAATCTGACTAAGTAACATCGTACTTTATTTACTAACATATTAACATGTGATTTCCCATTTCACATTGCTGTTATTAAAACTATCAAATTTTTTGTAGTATTAATTTGTTTGATTTCAGGGCATTTGCAAAAAAATTTGTTGACACAATGCGTACTATGAAATTATAATTTATTTAAAAAAGTTGTCGGGGTGAGTGAAAAATATATTTAGCATGTTTTATCAGAATTAATTTTTAATCCATTTTTGTTAAATCAAGTTGCAATAACATTTAAATCATTAGAAATATCAAGAAATAAATCATGTTGATTTTCTTTTCTTTAAACAAGACCTGTATCATCAGCAATATAAAATTGATTTTCCTTTTAAATTTTGATAATAAAAAATAATTTATGTCAATTAAAAATAAAATAGGTCCTAAAATAGATCCTTGTGGAACTCCTTTATTAATCTGTATTTTATTACTTTCAACATTATTAATAGAAACCATTTGATACCATTTAGATAAATAAGATTTAAACAATCTCTATAAATTTCCCCTAATTCCTAAAATATACAATTTCTTTAATAAAATATCATGTCTAACTGTATCAAAAGTTTAGATATGTCAAGAAATAGGGCTAGTGTTTTTTCAGAATTATTTATCCTTTGATAAATACTGGTAGTCAACTGTAAAACAGCATTGTTCAGTACCTAAATCTTTCTTAAAACCAAACTGAAACTTGTATAAAAAGGAAATTTTTCTTAAATAATTCTTAAGTCTTATTTTCATGATGATTTCAATAACTTTAGAAATGGTGGAAAGAATGGAAATTCATCTACAATTATTCAAACAATTTTTCTATCCAATTTTGCAAATAGGTTTTACAATAGCAATTTTTAAGTCTGAGAAGAAAATCTTTTTGAAAGCTGCTATTTATTAACTCAACCAAAAGTTTTGAATGATATTTTACTACTATTTGAATTATTTTTTAATTTATATCATCATATCCTGCTGCTTTATTATTTTTAAGACTACCAATAATATGACTAATTTCTTCTGTTGTCTCTGTCATAAACATTGAGATTTGTTGAATTAATTCTGTAAGATATGAGTTATGTAAGATATGAGTTATCTGAGTTACTAGAATATAAATTTAAATTATTTACATTTATAAAAGGTTCTTTAAAATTTTCTACCAGTTTCCTAAAATTACTAACATTGGGCAATATAATTTTATTATTCATTTTATTATTTAAAATACCATTAATAATTTGCCACTGTTTTCTATTATTCCCATTACAGTTATTAAATTCATTTACATAAAATTTAGTTTTTGTTCCTTTTATAGTTGCAAGGGTCAAGTTTCTCATTCTCTGATATTCATTTTTATAAATCAATATTAAAGGATATTTCCTATGCAGTTTATATGCTTTTTATCTTTCCTTAATTAATGACAAAATTTTCCACGTTTATTCAAGGAACTGGAATCCTCTATATTTTTTCTTAGTAGTACTTTGTCGAATACATGACTTAATTTGATCTACTAAATGTCATACATTGTATTTATTTGAAAATTCTCATCATATAGAAAATTCAAATTTTTAATTAAATCTTCAAATATTCTGTAATTTGTATAATAGCAAATTTCCTTACTGATTTTTTGTTCTGAAGCAACTCTATTCTTAATAACTTTTAATAAAATGAGGTAATGATCAGTAATATCATTCTGGTAAACAGTCAAATTGAAATTTAAAGTATTATCAGCTGATCTAATAAATATGTGATCCAAACTGTAAGAAGTATTGGTCACTCTTGCATACAAATTTATGTATGAAAGAAATTCAATTGAAGCAAGCAAATTTAAATAATCATTTACATCATTATTAGAGTAATATCAATATTTATGTCACCTTTATAATTTGCTTTTTCATTTTACTCTATCATTTCTGTTTTAAACCTATTCATACATTTCAAGAATTATTTTTATCCATTATTACAGTATTCAATGCATCATTTCGTGAGACAAACCAAAACCAAGTAAACTAAGTCACTGTAGAATTCAAGGTGCAGAACTCACTAATTACTTACATGTACAAGCCAAGTCAAATATTCCGTGGTTATTATAGTGGGTTACTTGCAGCTTCGGTATGACTGCATTGCATATCGGATATCATCTCCAATTGTTCATTAGTATTTTATTTATACCATTGTAATTAAACCTTAATTTTCATTTTTGTAGATTTATTTTGACTTTATTTCCATAGATTTATGTGTCATTATCGATCTTTCAGAGTTGTGCTACATTGCAAGTTATGACAATGGTGGCTTACAACTTTTTGTTGTACTACAAATTGATTTTTTTTAACATCACACTAGGTTATATGTTTTGTTTTTATTATCCCTTCATTTTCTAGTCAAAAAACTGATCTTTCATTTCCTGAAAACTAATGAGGTTGTTTTACCTCTTAGCAGCACTTTTTTTTTGCACACAATGGGCTAAATGGCCAGGTCACAAGGACCCTGAAGGTTCAGAGAAGGTTGGGGGAGGAGACCAACTGGAACAGCTGTTGGGAGACAGATGGTAACCTCCTGTCAAGGCCATCCAGTGTGTTCTTTAACATGCACAGGGTATGGCTCTCCCACACATGGGGTCACAACTTAATATCCCATTCCACAGACAGTGGCCTTTCCAAGACCATCGGTGTCCACTACTGACAATGGGGGGGGGGGGGCTCAGTCAGTATTCTTCAGGCTCGTAATCAAATGTAGAACTAATCACATTATGTTACAGCCAGGCTCATAATCTGCAGTTTCCATGTTCGAGTCCTAGCTGGGCCAGCATTGAGATTTATCTCCATAAAAATATGAGACAAATCTCAATGCTGGCGCAGCTGGGAATCGAACCTGGGAACTGAAAATTACATGAAAATTACATGCTACTGATTGAGCCATCCCTACCCCAAAATTAATGAGGTCTTGGATATATAACAAAAAGGAATTCCTTGGCAGAGAAATCTGCCCTCCTATGATGAGGAGAACAATATTAAAATATGATGAAAACTCCTTCCCCCTTCTGTCACTACACTGTGGTCATTTTACCCCCTCCCTAAAAATAAAAACAAATTAAACAATTATGTTTTTCAGTTTATATTGAATGGTTTTAAAACAGTCCCCCTCCCCCAAATATCTTGGCTAGCAACTCTGAGGATATTGATTTGTTTTAGCCTTGATGCACTAACATTTCAACACTTAGCCAAAATCCATAAAATTCAACACCCAAATAAAAAAATGCACAATGTTCAGTAAAGAAAAACAGCTAGGTGTTCCTCCATTTCATAAATGGGACAGAAAATCTCATGAATGTGAGCAATCCAAGTCACCTTGTGTGACACTGGCCAATGTTTTAAATTATACCATACTGAAAAATAATAAATACCTCCTCAAATAGCTGCGTGCCAGAGTTCTGACAGGAGCCTTTCAGTTTAATATACCATAGAGAAGGTTTGTGAGGAAGGCAAGACCTCAGCAGAAGGACATTACAAACATCCATGCCTTACTCAAAGCTCGAACTCAGGTCCCTTTGATCAGTAGTCAAGCACGCTAAACACTTGGCCACAAGATGGCTCATATTGTGAAGAATGTTTTTAAAAATCATGTTTCAGGTAAATATTATTCAGGAAGAAATTTCCATTTGATTAATATATATATTATTTAACTAATTTCATTCATCGGGTTTTCCAAAATTAGGTCTTTAATTGCATAGTCAGATTTTTTTTTCACTATATCACTAAAAAAAAGTCATTAAAAATAATGTTTGTAAATTTGTTTAATTTTTTTTATATTCATAAAATTTGAAATTAAATTCTTTTTAATTTGGTATATAACATAACCTATTTCTGTTGATTGGTTATTTTTAAAAACAAATTCTAAAGTTGATTTTGTTTTATCTGCCTCAGTACAGTTAAGCAAGATGCCTGGACTTTTTTCAAATTACAGAGGAAAAAAAATTAGAAAATTAGAGTAGTTTTCTTGTTTTAGATTAAATTAATTTCCTCTTATTCATAAATAAATAGCATTTCTACTGATATGCATAATTATTTTTGTTTGCTAATTTTTTAAATAAATTTTTATTTGATTGACAGATTTTTTTTATTACAACTCTGAAAAAAAAAAGACCTACTAATATTTAAACTTGTCTTTTTGTTAAATATATTATTTTTCTAAAACTCCAGAATTATGTGCTGATTAATTTGGCATAAAACATGTCATAATTCCCTTCATTAGTTATTTGGCAAAACATTGTAAATGCATTTTTTGGGGACTGATCACAGTGAAAATATAGCTTGCTTTGTGGTTACAATCGGGCTTGGCAATGGAAGGGCTAGGGTGTTTAACCTCTGAGAGAGACTTTTTTGCACACAAAGGGACTAAATGGCCAGGTCACAAGGACCCCGAGTCAAAGGCTCAGAGATGGTTGAGGAGAGGTGACCACCTGGACAGCTGTTAGTAGACAGATGGTAGCCTCCTGTCAAGGCCATCCAGCATATTCTTTAACTTGCACAGGATATGGCTCTCTTACCTGAGGCCACAGCTTAATGTCCCATCTGACAGATGGCAACCTTTTCAAGGCCATTGGTGTCCCCTACTGACAATGGGCTGGACGGAGAGTTTTGGGGAGATAAATCTTAACGTTGAACCAGCTGGAACTTGAACCTTGGAACTGCAGATTACGAGCCTAGTGCACTACCGACTGAGCCACCCCAGCCCCCAATGGAAGGATTAATACCCATTTAAGTGAACAAACCAGAGAAGAAGAGGTCTCAATTCAACCAAGAAGAAGAGGTTTCAATTGAAAATTATACGTGGGCCAAATCAGGTACTTTTGAATATTGGGTGGTCTACATTTTATTTGAAGCAATAATAACTGAAACACTTATAGTATGCCACAGTTCATTACCCTGATTATGATAGAACATGCTGCTTGCAAGTTGCAAAAAAAGTAAGATTTTATGGACCATGTGCTTGAGACCTTGCAAAAGACTTCCCAAATCTATCAGTGCATATCTAACATTTAGAGTACAGAATCTAATTGTTGGCAGAGTTAGTCAGACACCTATATATAATAATGGTAATCTAATTTGCCATCGGCCGTCCCATGGCCGAGTGGTTAGCGCGCTTGGCTACTGATCTAAGGGACCTGGGTTCGAGCCCCGGTATTAGGCATGGATGTGTGTGTCGTTTTTCTGCTGAGGTCCTGCCATCCTCTCAGATCTTCTACTATGGCATATAAACAGACAGGCTCCTGTCAGACCTCTGTGGCAAGCAGCTGCTTGAGGGGGTATTTATTTATTTTTTTTATTAATTTGCCATCCTCAAGAATATATCCTCATAGTTATAATCTTAAATTTCATTACACAGAAAGTTTTTACCAAGAATGCAGTTTTAAGAAACTATCATGAATCAGTTAACAATAATTTTTCCTATATCTAAAAAAAAATTTAAATAACCTCAAACAAAATTCAGAAAAGGAATTAAATTGAGATTTAACCTTTGCCACAACACATTTTTTACTTTACTATAGCCTACAGCAGGCCAGTTATAAAAGATGAGGTATAATTTATATTGACTAAGCAGGGGATAAAACTCAGTGTGCTGTTACAATAAAACGTTTGGAAACATTTTGCATTATTGCCTTCAGTGACAAGTAAAATGCACCTAAAGTGCTGCCACATAAGCAGCTTAAAAACAAACTCAAGGCAAATTATCAGGAGCTAATATTTGCTTTAGAGTTAAAAATGGCAGCATACATCCATTTTGTGTTCCATGAGGCTGCATAATCTATATTATCATAAATTAAGTAAAAGGTAAGCTGCTGGATACATGACAACAGAGGTGATAGAGCCACATTTTGCATCTGTGCAGTAAGAAACCAGTGGCCTTTGCTTCTGGGAAAACCTCTGACAGCTCTAAATGTCATATTCAAGTTCTGACAGATTTTGAGCAAGCAGGTCAGATAAACCTAGGCTTTATAGCCCTTTTGTGGCAAATTGCAGTTTTAGCAATTTAGTTGACTGGTTCAAGTGAAGATGAGAAGCTAACAATTTTGCCAGTCTCCAGTAGAGAAGTGAGGTTTAGCTGGCATCTGATCATGGAACCAGGCTACCTTGGAAAAAAAGATGGCAAAATAGGCTTTTGCCCTGGCACGTTTGAATGCTTCAAGGTTGGAGGATGTCGGATATCTGGACCCCCCCCCCCCCCCAAGCCTTGTTCTGAGCCTTATGAGCTGTGATGTAGTCAGGATTCCACCACAGTTTTGGGAACCATGGAAACCGAGGAGTCAAGGTTACTCACTGCTCTGCATAGTTGACCCTAGCAGGACCAGCCCACCAGCCAATTGATCCTCAGGGGGCCAACCCCAGGACCTACCATTTATCTGAGGCAGAGGCCAAAGCAGTGGCCTCCGAATTTTCTGCCCAGCCCATGACAGATAGGCTCCCCAATGGCAGGATGGCCAAAGGGGACCACACCAGTCATGAGCTGAGGAGAGGAGACGGGGACCTTGGAGCAACTGCCAGAATCCTCCTTTCCTGGGACACGAGACTCTGCACACGGCAAACATGCGGGCGAGCATTCAGGACCCTGTGAAGGTACCTGAGTCAGCAGAACCTTCACAGCATGGTCCCCTGACCATGGACAGGAGCTCGCACTGAGGGGTTTATTCAATGCAACATAGATGGCACCAAGCCCAGGTGAAGATCTCATGGGAGATTGCCGTATTAGTGGAAAAAAAGATGGGGTCGACATTAGTGGTCATAGAACATTCTGGCATGTATCTCGGGAGATGAGAGTTCAAATCCCACACATCGGCAAAATGTTTTTCTACAAAATTATTGATTTATTGACTTTAAAGTCAACAGTAACTCTGTGGATATTATTTATTGATAAAATTTATATTTATTATTTTAAACTGAATTACTCAACATAAATTATCATTTTAAAAGTTATTTATTTTGGTTATATTTCATTCACTGATCAAAGAGACTGGGATCAAGTCCTGGGTAAGGCATGGATGTTTGTGTTATTTTTCTGCTGAGGTCCTGCCATCCTCACAGACCTACTATGGTGTATAAACTGACAGACTCCTGTCAGACCCTTGTGGCAAGCAGCTGCTTGAGGGTGGCTTTTTTTCTATTTATATATATATTATTATATATATTATATACATTAATTTAGTTTACAATAATCTGTAAAAAAAAGTGATATGGTTATAAAATAAACTATAAAAAAAGGCTGAAAAAAATCTTGGGATCAAATGATGACTTAAGTTATAAGACCAAAAAGTAAGAAATGATTGAGTTGACTGAGCTTTGCATTGCTAATGTTATTTTAAAATATATTATTAGCATTCTTTTGTAGAACATATGTTCAACAAATTTTGTTTGTGTCGTTTTTCTGCTGAGGGCCTGTCATCCTCTCAGACCTTCTACTATGGCATATAAACTGACAGGCTCCTGTCAGACCTCTGTGGAAATCTGCTGCTTGAGGGGGTATTTATTTTTTTTTTAAGTATTCTACATTGGCAAAATAAAAAGTTGACAACCCAGTTCAAACACTTCTTGTCTAGAAAGTTTACACTTGTTGATCCTACTAGTCAAATGAAGATATTTGCTAAATAACAAGATCTTTGACTATTGATGCATTGGCTGAATCAGCCAATCATGTCACAGGCCACTACAGAATGGTGGCCTGGCTCCTGCACTCCAGTACTATTTTATTTCAGTACACATGCATTTGTTTCATCACTGTAATAGAAAAAATGCTAAAATTCCGGAAGATTGCCGTAATGTTAAAATTGCATTGACAATACAAAAGCAGGCATTGTAGCCTTGATTCGAAGTGAATGTTGTGATTGTTCACATAACATAGCAAATAATGATTAAAAACAAATATAAAAATAATGTGTTGATTTAGATATGACAAATAATGAATACTTAATCTGAAATTCATTATTATTTTTTGTGATTATTTTTGTTGGGGTGCCCCAATGGCCTAATGGATGAGCCACTCCTGGTAATTGGATTAAAATATATATGTAGAGTAATTAAGGCTTTGTGCTACACTTCCTATACTTAAAATGTAACTTGGTTTATTACAGATGGCATTTTTTAAAACATAATATATAAATACCTCTATCAGAAGTATCAAAATATTCTCTATTAGTGCTATCTCCATCATCATCTTCATCTTCATCCTTAGTGTCATCAAGTGGCATGATAGGTGATGATTCGTGCTCATTCTCAACAGGTGAATCTTGCTCATTTTCCATGACTGACTATTATAAATAAAAAAATTACATGCTTAAAATAGTGGTATAAAATTTTAATGTGGCTACATTGTATTCTTCAACATTAATACAAAATATAGTATAAATTGACACATTTAAGCTATTTGGAAAAGAAATATTTTTAACCCTTCCAGGGTCCATGTCTATTATATATGTTGAGAGAATCTGAAATAAAGGGCCAAAGACAACTATATCCATTTTTTGAAACTTCAATAATATATAAGAAAATTTTCAAACTATAATTTCTAAGTCATATTTGAAATGTTGCCATTGCTTGAATGTTGCTTGAACTTTTTCCATTTGATGAATATTTTATTAAGCAAAAGAATATAATGAAAAATTATTAGTGAAAAAATAGCTTAGCCTCTGGATGTAAACCAGTTTTTCAAACTGGACCTCGGAAGGGTTAAAAAGATCAGCAAAATGATTTTATTAGGATTAGTAAACATTAACACTGGTTAGTTGATTAGGGTTTTATGGCACAAGGGCAACTAAGGCCATGCTGCACCAAACAAGATATGCAGTAAAGGAATAAACAAAAAAAATCATTCTAACCCACAACCACATTAAAAAAAAACTCAAAGAGAGAACATAACAGAACAATAAACATTGTAAAATAAAAACAATTGGTGTAAAAATCTTGTACAAAAAATATTAATTGTATAATACATATATCAATAATAAATATAGTGGATCCATGTAAAAAGCAACAAGAAACATGTAAAAAGCAAAACTACATAGGTAAAACATGAAATACAGTTAAAACAGCCAGTGAAACACAAAAAGTGAATGACAGGTGGTAAAAACAAGTGATCAGATAAAAGATGTCCAAGTATAAGGGGCTAAGACAGCATATGATGAGAGCTAAGATAAAAAAAAAAGCCTTCATCTTTCACAGTTCAAAGTGATGCAACCAAATGAAATATGTTTAACAGTTAACACGGTATCTAAAACTCACACCTATGTTTACCATCCACCCGAAGAAGAAAAGAATGTGAAATAAAAAATTACCTATGCAGAGCCAAGCAAGTACAATTTTTTCCTTGATTCCTGCAAAATGACTGCAATGGTTTGACAACAGGCCTGATCTCAAAGAGCTTGTTCATGCCAAAATTTTGTCACTGTGCCCAGAGCTCGAAGAAAACTTTGTACAGAACAGGCAATGAAGGCTGGACAAGGCTGGCATGGCAGCTAATGTCATTGCCCCTGATGCCAACATGACTGGGCACCCAACAGAAAAAAATGGTACATATAACTGCAAGATAATGGAGCTGCTGGCAGATCTTGAAGAAAACAGGGTGAGAGCAAGGTCTCATTGAGATCAAAGCATGTAGCAAGCTAAATGCATTGATGTAAAGCACACACTAACAATGATGCTTAGCCACTATTGTGGTTCGAGGCAAGACTGATAGCATGGAACTCTGCTGTGAAGAGGGTTTATTATGGTGGGATCTGGCTCATTGGGATTACATCACAGCAGACAATAGCTGATTCCACCAAATCCTCAGATTTTGACCCATATGTAAAGAGATGCAAGAAATCTGAGTACACATCGTGATGATTGGCAAAGAGTTGGTACATATAGTCAGGTTTGAAAGCCTTCCATGTCCTGCAAAGGGAAAAACTGCAGGAAGGGGAAACAGTAGCCATGGTGGAAGTGGTCAATCTGTCGACTGAGCAATGCTATTGAGACTGTTGTTAATGTCTCTGAGGTAGCCTTAGACACGCAAACTGAAAAGATGAATGGTTTACAATTTTGGATGAAAAATGAAATCCCCCAAGTCTCACAGCAAGGATTACAATTTCAAGGAATATTGTAGGA
Organism: Ryuthela nishihirai; assembly: GCA_038380435.1. Taxonomy (NCBI): domain Eukaryota; kingdom Metazoa; phylum Arthropoda; class Arachnida; order Araneae; family Heptathelidae; genus Ryuthela; species Ryuthela nishihirai. Next base: position 55,814,549 of record JAWZYU010000027.1, read on the forward strand.
ACAATTGCTGATGGCAAATAGATAAAGATGGTTCATCAACCTCATTATAAATACTCTGGACCATGAGGTGCAGACCCCATGCACACATGGAAGGACTGATGGTGGAGAGGATCCAACACCTTCACCACAGAATCATATGCCTGGGATTTGCATTCCAGTTTCAACAGGCTAAGTGTATGGTACAAAAGGGGTAAAGAACATAGGCCCACTTCCCAGGAGAGAGAAATGAGCAGACCTTGATGATATTCAATGCCCATGTGCCCTTGGACATGAGATGATGTAAGTATGGTAAAAGTCAGTTTACAGTCGAAGATGATATTGAGAAACTTAGATTTGCCACAATAGGAATGATGGAATTCCTGAGCTGCAGCTCAGAGTTTGTGGCATAAGTGCATACAAGAGTGTATTTTTGTGGAGATAAACATTAACAAACTGAAGTACTGCTTAGCAGTTACTCCCTTTGCTTTTTGTAAAAACCTTTCATTACAAATATTTTTCCATTTTGAAAGAAAAAGTTTCTAAAATAACGAAGTTCTCTGTTGTTGACCAATAAAATTTCGAAGTTTATCCTTCAAACCATTTGCACATTAGAAAGTTTTCAGGAGCAAACTCAGAAGCTTTTCTGAACAAGGATAATACTCCATCTTCACTGAAGTGATATTATGTGGTGTCATTAAGGCTATTTGGAACTTCTTTCCACATATCGTGAAGGGTGTTCAGTGTCTCAGTTACAGATGGGGATGGACAGGTCATTATCTTGACAGCCTCATGAATGATTGTTCATTAGTAAGGCCTACCTGGCCTAGTGGTTAGGGTACCTGACTACTATTCCAGCAGGCATATCCTTGTGTAAGTGTTTGCATGTTGTATTCCTTGTCTAAGTGTTTGTATAGTGTACGAGAAACCAACACAAGCTGAAAATTTACAGGTTATCTCCGTTCTTTAAAAAAAAGAGGTGCACTTGTTAGTAGTCTATGGCAGTTGCATGTTGAACTGGCAGTGGCAGTCATTGGTTAGATTTGGTTGACATCTGTCTGATGCTCTGTGAACCTCTCCTGTCAAGAACATATGGTTTTTCCAATATAATAAATAATGGAATTATCCAGCAACCTCTCTGTAGGAAGAATCTGTATACACCTAATTTGTCATTGTCCCTTTTTATAATTTTCTTAAGATTTGGAGCTGGGTTTAATATTGATTTGTTGGGCACTGAGTAGTTTGCAGACTGATTCTCACAGTACAGTAACATGGCATAGCTATAGCAAAGGTTACTGGCTCTATGCCAGTAATTAAGAGGATAGTTGAATTTGTTCTGTTATTATTTCTATACTTACTAACTGACTTTCCTATTGTTTTTGAATAGGAACCATGGTGTACAGCAATGTACTGAATGAATGTTCTGAATTTCCATTTTAAGTAAAAACTTGTTTGATGATACGGTTAAGGCCCGATAGATCAGAGAACAGAAGGTTGTAATTTTTTACACCAATCAGATGCATGAGTCCATACATATGATGGAAGATATGTAGATAAGCTTTCTGCATATTAATGTTGTCAAGGCTATTGTATTATCTTTCTGGGGAAAAAAATCCAAATAGGTGATGGAATTTTTTTTGTCCTCCTTCATGAAATGTATCATAGGATAGATACTGTTGACTCTATTAATGATGCAGTTTAATTGTTCATCATTGCCATTCTGAATTAAAAATATATCATCAACACAGCGACACCAGAAGACAGGTAAAATTGTGGCAGAGTTGAATCATTTTGTTTCGAGATCTTGAAGGACAATCTCGGACAGGAAAAAGGGCAAATGCATGCAAATAGAATAGATACAAAGAAACTTCCCCCAATGATAATTTAAGCAAAGTAAAATATAGCAAAACACACACAGATAATCCTTAAGCAGTAAAATACTGCAAATTTCAGGCTTCTTTCTCTTTAAAAAAAAACTTTCACTAACTTAATTAGTGAGTTTTTCGTCAATGCACTTTCACATTATTTTAAAAAGTTAGAATTGTTCCATACTCTATTGGGCTACTTTGTGGAGATATACATGGTTTTTCAGAAACTTGACTAATTTATATTTTTATTACTCAAGAACCTTGGTCATCATACATTTTACTATTTTCATTTGAATGGCCTTTATATTTTGAGATATACACATTTCGCTGATCTGTGTTTAACTTTCGTTGAGCAATGTAAATGCTCTGAATTTCCATTTTAAGTAAAAACTTGAGACTGCTACAATCTGAAGCTACTTTAGCTATCTTTAAATTAAAACAACACACTAGATAAAATGTTTAGAGCTGTTTGTTTTCACATGGCTGACTAAAATTTGGAATATTTCCTATGGTAGAAAATTGTTTCCAAGGATTTCACTAAAGGTATGTTCCCTACTTTAAAAAATTGTGACTGCAATTCTTTCAATAATTACAAGGGTATCAATCTACTTTTAGTTCCATGTAAAGTTCTGTGCCTTATTATGATTAACAAAATTAAACATTTGATTGATGGGCAAACTGAGATGAACACTGGGTTTCAGAAGTTGCATAAACCAAATTTTTCCACCAAGTTCTTCAAATATGTTTAGTTTTAAAAATATCTGATTATTTGCTTAGCAAATTTAACAAAAGATTTCCATTCTATCATTAATTGTGAGAAAAAAGTTAAGTAATATGGTGATGGATTTCCACAATAACATAAAGTAGTGTTAGAATTGATACAGTTTGCTGTGATTGGTTTTAACACTATTATTGGAATTCAACAAGGTTCCATTTTGTCAACTTTTCAGTATGGTTTTTAATTATGTTATCAAGAATTCATTACAAAGGCTGAGGATTTAACCCGTAAAGCATCAGGTTTCTCACAATGCATGCAATAATGGCCATGGTAATTTTTAACTTTTTTTTTTTTCAGGAGAAAAACAACTGAACTTCAACACTTTATCCTACAGTAATTAATAGATATATGTAACCATGTTTCACATTAAATCAAAGAGCATTTCATTCTGAATAATAATATAAATTCAAATTAAAATGATGATTGCTTAAGCCTAATTTCAAAAAACAGTTAACCTTCTCTGGGCATTTTAAAGGTTTAATTGTCTGTGACAGAGGCTATTTTGCCCACAGTTGGAAAAGCTGTTGGTCCTGCCAGTTATCACTATTATTTGGGCCACAAAGTGAATGGAAATTTGAAATTTGGGCTCTGAGCTGTACACAGGTTGGGTTGTTTTACCTCTGAGCGGCACTTTTTTGCATACCATGGGCTAAATGGCCAGGTCACATGGACCCCGAAGGCTCAGAGAAGGTTGGGGGAGGGGATCCACTGGAACAGCTGTTAATGTGTTTATGCATGTTATATGTAAATATGATAAATCATACTTAATCAAATTTACTGGATATTATGCATAATCGCCAGTCTAGGATTAACATGGCCATCTTTACTAATTCATTCTCACTGGGCTTAAAAATTTTTAGGGCTTTTTTTATAATTCGGATGACAGATCCCTGTTTTAGACTTTACATTTTAGGGGTGGAAAGTGTCTTTTTCACCTTTTCTGTCTTTTTTGGTTTCTCAGAGGTCAGATTGCATTCCTCATGATTTTTACCCTATAACTCAGGGAATATATCAAACTTACCAAATTCATTTGGGAATTATACATAATTGCCGATAAAAGTGAGAAATTTAGTGAAATTTATCAAACTTACCAAGATGATTGGTGATTATGCATAATCTATCAATTAATATTCACATAATTATTCACTTTTACCGTAGCATATACACTAAACATGAATTATGATCATTTTCTAGAATATGCAAAAAAATTACATTTCATCTATGTTATCAATAAATGTACACTTAAAGGAATTCATGTTGCATACATCAATCTTTATGTGTGTGTGTGTGTGCTTAGCAGATGTTACCAATGTGCCTTACCACTTGAGGCAATAGTGTGATTAAGCAAGCTTGCATCTCAAGCTACTGTTCAGTTGCTGCCAATACCTCTTAAGCAAGTTTTAACACTAACCAGTTTTTTCCAAAATGTAATGAGTGAACCGGGGGAGATACTATTAGTTGGTTAAATGGAGGCAGGTTTTTTCAGAAAAGTTTTATAACAAAATTTATCACAATTCTCAAAGTATTAGAGATCAATTGTTTCACTTCTGCATTGCTTAGAAACAACCATGCGCCTAAAAGATTGCTCCACTCATTTAAAACTTTTTCAGTCATTGCATCTCTTGAACTGGTTGATGTTCCCCCTGTCACAAACAGCAGCTTCCATTTTTGACATTTGGCAACACTGTCACATGTGTATTACGTTGTTTCATCTACCAACCAGGTCACAAAAATTGGTGGCACACAATAATACCAAAAGGGGGCATGATGAATCCTTGCTAAGTGAGGGGATGACAATACATAAAATTTGGAAACCAATGCACTAACCAGTGCCTTAAGGCTGATGTCAGCATATGAGGGTCCAAAGTACTGATAAGTGAGCTTACTTAGTTCTTCATTCATAATGGACTTAAGGAGCATTAACTGTGTAAACACTATATTTCTTTTGTTGTACTTCTAATGTTAAATATAGTTAATGCCAGCAAGCTGCTGCAAGTTGCAAAGGAAATTTATATATTTCAATGCAAAGTGTCATTTTCTGTAAAAAAAAAACAATTGTTCAAGAAGTGGCAGAAGGCTATTCGAAGTGCTGACTAAACATGCCAAGGTAAGCTGTCTTTAATTTTTTTTATAACATATTTGCTAGATTAATTATTATTTTCCAAGGCTTAAGAAAGCGATTAAATAATTTTTATTGAATTTTTTTTTCATTAATGTAGGCAAACATTTCAAAATACTGTCAAAATTACAGAAATATTACCAAAATATTACAGAATTTCCATGTGAATGGGATTCTAACTTCAAAGCTCTATAACTTCTAACATATACATTTAATGGAAACCTGTAACTAAAGATAAGTCAAATCTGTTTTCAACATTTCTTCAGTATTGAGTTGTGGAAGCTGGAATAATCACTTAACAAATTTCTCCACATTGGTTTCAACGAATGTATATAATCAATCCCAGATCTAGAAGGGGGAAAGGAATCGAGGGAGAGGGACAAGAAACGCAATTGAGCCAGAAAAATGTAAAATGGGGGCCAAGAGACTGGATTTTCAATGCAATATATAACATTTCACCCTCTGCTTTACAGGTCTTTAAAAATTTTTCTTGAAAAAAAAATTGTCTTGAGCCAGGTGAGACACAAGCCCATGACTTCCTCTTACTGAAAGCAAAATTTATTATACACACTATACCTATCCACAAACCTGCCCTACTCTGCCACATTATTGTGATGATTATTATGATGAGTAAACATGGCGACCTGAGCGAATTCAATGGTATGCAGATAGACTGTAACAGGAAGATGGGATGCTCCTTATCAGCAACTGTAGAACATCTGGTATTTTCCACATGTGAGCATCACATGTGTACCAGGACTAAAAACTAGCAAAACCTGCAACTGATGGAGGAGGCATGTTTTGGAGTGTGTTTATATGAGCCATGATTATTACTACAAAACATTATTACTAAATGATTAAATGAAATGGCGAGGGATTCTACATCAAATATTTACATATAATTATTACAGGTAAACTAGAAAATTATTATGCCTATATAATGCAAAAAGAATTTCTCATCCATTCCTTAAAATGAAAAAGTTGCATTTACTCACCCTCTACAGTTAAAGAAAATAATCAGTCAGTGAATGTAAAATAGAATTATTTATTTATTACTATTGTATTAAAATATCATTAAACATTTTATAACTAAGATTTTAAAAATAATTTTGAAAAATTGACTCAAATTTTAACCAATAGTAATTTAATTACAACACATAAATACAAACTTCTATTCTTTTAGTAATACTGGTTGGAGCGTGTCTTTCTTGATGAGCAATGACCACATTCTACATCTGAGTTTCAAATTTCTAACATAAATATATCATTTGCAATATCAGTTCAAGTTTTATATTTTCTACATTTAGCACCCACTAATCCAAGGGGCTTGGGTTCAAGCCCCAGGTAAGGCATGGATGTATGTGTCATTTTTTCTGCTGAGGTCCTGCCATCCTAATACACCTTTTACTATGGCATATAAACTGGCAGGTTCCTATCAGACCTCTGTGGCAAGCAGCTGCTTGAGGGGGAATTTATTATTATTTTATTAACAACGTTAGCCGATGGTGTAGTGGTTAGCAAAATTGGCATGTTTCCATGAGATGTGGGTTTGAATCCCACTCATGGCAAAACCCATTTTTTTCAGCTTATTATTTCACGAGTTTCCATGTTTCCTGTGATTATTTACTACTGAATTATTGATTTAACACCATGAGCATGAATGACAAATATTGAATTCCATCACTGTGTGACAACATAGTTGTCCAAGTTCCCATGAGATGGCACCCTGTATGAAACAAATAAAAATGCAGGAAAGTTTGTCACACCAGCTGATGGAGAAATATTAGCCAATGATGGTGTAGTGGTTAGCATAACTGGCATGTTTCCATGAAACATGGAAGGAATTCAAACCCACAACGTAGGACACGTGGGTTTGAATCCCACTGATGGCAAAATCATTTTTTTTTCAGCTTATTATTTCATGAATGCAGTCTTTTGGAGGATTTGAAAAATTGATTCATATTTTGTTAGTGCTTATTTCACACAATTTTTCATTTATCTCTTAAAATGAAAAGTTACCTTTTCCCACTCACTCCTCTTCCTGCCTCTATTTTTCCACACCAATAATTCTACAACATACAAAATTTCCATAAAACAAAAACAGCTAAACACTTTCAAAAATTCCCAATAAGTCATATTCATAATGCAAAAATGTAATCAATAAATCACTATAATACACAAATATTTATACTTAACTAATAAAAACTGCCATCCCATGGCTGAGTGGTTAGCACACTTGGCTACTGATCTAAGGGACCTGGGTTTGAGCCTCGGGTAAGGCATGGATGCTCTTGTTTTTCTGCTGAGGACTAGCCATCCTTATAGACCTGCTACTATGGCATGTAAACTTACGGACTCCTGTCAGACCCTTCTGTGGCAAGCAGCTGCTTGAGGGTTTTTTTTAAATAATAACCACTCAATTTTTCATCTCAAACTACTATAACAAGATACACATGCTCATTAAAACCACCATGCTCATTGCCACATGCAAAAACTTTGAACATTCTTCTGCCAAACATTTATCTACCAATTTATTTTATAATGTTTACCCACGTCTTCAAGTATGGGTATTTCCTCTGCATGGCAGTATTTGCTCTTTTAAATTTTTAAAATGCTGTTTATAATTTTCAACGTAATAAATGCGTCATCTTTTTATAGTTGTTTCAGAAATTCATTTGCTTTTAATGGGCGCCTGCACCTCAATGCTTTCACAGCACAGACTGCAACTTCCATCGCTATTCAGCGTTGCAAACTCAACTTAAAAAAAAAACGTAGTTTGGCGTAAAAATATCGTCTTTCACAGTTCATCATTGTACACGTGCTGAGTTGGATTTTTTTTTGCACTATATAAGATGTGCCGTCCCATGGCCGAGTGGTTAGCGCGCTTGGCTACTGATCTAAGGGACCTGGGTTCGAGCCCCGGTTAAGGCATGGATGTATGTGTTGTTTTTCTGCTGAGGTCCTGCCAACCTCAGATCTTCTACTATGGCACATAAACTGACAGGCTCCTGTCAGACCTCTGTGGCAAGCAGCTGCTTGAGGAGGTATTTTTTTTTTATTATATTAGAATCCTTTGAAAATCCCCACCCCACACACTCAGAGACTCATCCTTGTTCTTCCTTACCTGTGGCCATTCCCAAATATTATCCAAGCAAGAATAATTATTCAATAAATAATTACTTATTGAATTAACGTCACATTCATGTCAAATTCCACGTTCATGTGGCCATTCCCAAATATTATCCAAGCAAGAATAATTATTCACTAAATAATTACTTATTGAATTAACGTCACATTCATGTCAAATTCCACAACTTCACGTTACACACCTTACCTTAGGCCATAGGCAAAACTAAAGTATTATGGGGTGCAGGGGACCCAGGAGTGTCAGGGACTCACTGCAGTGATGAAGGGTCGGATAACTATCGAAAAACTGATACATAAAAATTGAAGAAACATGACCATAAGGGAAAAATAAAATAAACTATTTAATGAAACATTAGAGGATGCCCAGATACTCCCTGTAGTTTTACCTATGCCTTAGTTCACCAACAACCCACAGTTACTCTGTTACATTTTGAATCATATTTCATGAGCCATACCATCTCTTGGCTGAGGTCTATGAACAATCAACTTCAGAAACTCTATCAATACATAAATCTGCTCTATATTTTTTATGGCTTCTTTGAATTTTTACTGATGTGTGAATTTGTATTTGTCATCCCAACAGTTATGTTTTTACAAAGATATTGCTGCTTCCAATTCTTCTCAGATTTTGTATATAGTTAATAATTACATATAGTGTAACAGCTCATACCTAGAACAATTGCAGTTTTCAGTGTTAAAAAAATTCTCAAAATCTTAGGAGCCAGGTGTTATGCAAATCATATGCAAAGAAAATATGGGTCATTAATACGAAATTATCGATAGCTAAAGAATTTTAATTCAGATGAAAACGCCTTGTAACCGAGATCAATAATCCCACCATGTTTAACATACTTAATTAGTTTTCATGAACAGAAAGTTTCCACATTACCATATATTCTACAAAATCAATAATCAAACATAATATTACGAACTGAAATATGAATAATATTCTATATAATTTTTAAAAGAAACAAATCATATACTTACAATGACCAATTAAGCCTATAAGCCCTTATGCTCACAGAATTCTTATAGAAATGCAAGCACGTTTAGAAGTTGGAAGTTAAGACTTTCAATGTCCCCATAGCGATAAGACACTATGCGTTTTCTGTTTATACTTCGTATCTCTTTCTGCTCAGCTTTAGTCACAAGCGTTACAAACTTTATTCGAATACATATAATGAAAGAATTAGTCAAAAATTTTCAGCAGAACACTAACAAAATACTAAGGCGCCTTGAAACGGTTCACGGTAGAACAATACGTATAATTTAGGAGCTGGATATAGTGACCAGTGAAATTAAAGATACTAATAATGAAATAGAGATGGTCTACGAGATGTTTTTAAATGGCAGTTTATGAATATTATGTAGTTGCTTAGCTATTCCAATAGTAAGAAAAATATAAATATGAAATAGTTTTGTTGGTTTTTCTCAAAATTCTAGTGGACGGTATTTAAGTAAGGTAATTTAGCATTTGAAACTATTGAGGAAACCTTATAGACCATGGAGGTTATAAACTCTTCAAGAGGAGTTGTTTTCCTTTACTTATTGAGGTAATGTGCGATTTTTTATCAAAAATTTCTAAGGCTTACTATATAATACGGACGAAGTGGTGGGAGTAATGGACCAAAACGATGAGTAAGCATAAGGAAAAGGTCACCACATATTTCGTCAGAGTTCCTTCTCCTTCTCCCTAACCGGTGTATCTCAGAGCGCGTTCATGTGTCGTAAGCCTTTCCATAATAACTGACGCTCCTGCACACACAGCTCTCTCTCTCTCCATTCAAGACTTTTTGGCCCAAAAGTATATTGCTGTAGTATCGCACTCTTCACATTCACCTCACTGACCGATGTGACTTTCGTCTCTCCCAAATTTCAAAACGAAGCTGAAAGGACGAAGACTTGATTATATTCCAACCTCCAACATAATGCCAAAGCTGAATTCAAATGGCCCACAGTTGAAAGTTTCCAGCACTGCTTCCAAAAGTGATTTGTGTTGTTATTCGGCTGTTTTACCTCTGAGCAGCATATTTTTTACACACAGTGAACAAAATGCCAGAATCTAAAAGATTTACAGTGGACTAAATGGCCAGAATCCAGGGCAGATCTAAAAGATGTCTTTTGAGAAATTGGATTTCGCTACTTTATTAGACCTTTTGGCCGAAAAACAGCCTATTCCTTTTCTAAATTATTTTCCTTTTGGACACAAAAGCGATTTAATAAATTAAAATTACACCCATCCTCGATTTACATGGTAGATATGTTCCATACACTGTAGATAGATTAGAAAGCTCTAATACTAGAAAGAAGTTACTGTCATTAGCAGGTAATACTATTGACTAGAGATAAGTTTTCGTAGAAGTCCAAACATTATCTAACAATAGTCTCAATATACTGATAATATCCCATTTTATGCTCTACTGAATTGTATTTCTTCTACTAAATGTCTGCTGTTTTAGAGCCTTTATACTACTGCTTCTAGGGTTAAAATCGTTTTCAGCAATATCAGATTGGGTAATCTTTCATATAAATATCAAAAGTTCAAACAATATAGATATATCCATAGGGTTCCAGACATCTCCCACCAATTAAATAAAAAATCCTGTTATCTTATAATAAATCTCAAACTTGTCTACCTGCTTTGAAATCCAAAACAGTTGTCTTTTGCATAGTTTTATTTTAGCCCGTTTTATGTCCAAGATTAATAATAGATGAAAAAAAAAACCTCAACTAATATTATTCCATATAGAATATCATTTCAATATTTCGTGTTCAGTGGAATATTTTAGTAATTCAGAAACCCTACTCAAGTGTTATTCTTAGACCCCTCACCCAAACTAAATCCTGGGTTACGTACATAGTTATATTTATCTATGAGTACACATAATGTTCTGTTACATTAGCACTATTATGTTACATATTACATAGTTGTATATTTACCTATGATCCTTTAATGTTTTTGTTAAACCGTTAGGGCGTAATTTTTCAATTTTCATTTTTTTGTTCAATTTTTTTTCAAAATTGAATTTTTTTAATTTCGAATTTTTTTTTCAATTTGAACTTACAGCCATTGGCGGTAAGTTCAAAAAAAAATTTAAACAGCCAATGCTCTATGACCCAATGAGAGAACACAAGATTTTTTTTGACAAATCGATAAGAGGACATTTTTTTTTTACTGAGAGACGATCACAACAAATATGACAGAATTAATTACAACGCCATACCATGGACTCGAACTCAGTAATCACAGTGTCACCACGAGCCAACGGAATACTACCGAGCCACCAACGCAGCAATGCGAATTTTTCTTACATTTATACACATCGTAATGAAACGAAGTGAATCTTACTTACTGAATCCTAACATGGAGCAAAGCTTTAGTGCTTCCTTTAATGAATAACTTTGTTTCGCTGCTTACATGCTTCTAGAGCCAACAGGAATAGATACAAAATGGCGAACCTTCTTCATCAGAGTCCATCAGGACAAGGTGTCTGCACTTAATCACAAAAAAAAAACGCTTTTCGTAGGTATTGTAAATGTGAATTTTTTTCAATAAAAAAAATATTGTTCAACAGATGTAAGCTTATGTTTTACTGCTACAGTATTCGTATTTGTGATTTCGCATAATTTCGAATTGTGTAAGATAGGTAGGCGATATCCAGAGATGTTTACGGGATCTTAAATCACTAAATATTCCAAAAATATCTCTAAAGATTTCCGGCATAATATCTTCGCGGTATTATATTTATAGACGTCTAATGGATGTCACAGATATCTGTCAAATATTCTTCACATTATATGGATATCCATAAATTGTTGGTGTTTTGTGGGTAAGATATCATCGTATAAATCGAAACCGTTCCAATCCAAACCAACAACATATGGAAAAAACGGGGGAATGGTTCCGAAAAAAAAATTCTTGTTATGAGTAAAACCTGCATTGAAAGTTTTATATATACATATTTATCTCAAATCTATATCTGATTATCAATCTCACATCACATTTTGTTTTCAAGAGAGGAAACTTGTGTGGGGCTTTATATTTACCTCTATCCTGTCAGATACATTGTTCAAGATACAAGAAAGAGAACTTCGTGTACTTCATATTTTAGTTTATTATGATGTTCTGCAGCAGCATAGCACAAGTCGGGAACCTTTTATGGGTCAAGAGCCAAAACAGACGAAATTAAGGTAAACCAGCAAATTTTGAAGCCACAAATTATAATCTTTTTTGGATCAAGAGCCATAACCAGAAAAAATAAATCTCAGATTATTTAATTCATCATATATCATCATCAAGCAGCCATGGGCTAGGAAGGTCCAACCAGACCGTGCAATTTAGTTCTCCAAGCAAGTCTGTCCTGAGATACATCTGCTGCATCTGGATACTACACACCTATTCTAATAAGGTCCTGTTTCACATTGTCTGCCCACATCATCCTAGGTCTCACCCTCTTTCTGAGACCTTTAGGCACACTGTTCATAACCCTATTCGCCAATCTATAATTATTCATACGGGCAACATGGCCAAACCAACGGAGTCTCTCTCTGCACAATATGCTGCTTAAAGGAGGTTGCAAACTCCTTTGCCTAACCTCATCATTAGTTACAAAGTTGAACCACCTAATGCCCAAGATACTGCATAAGCATCTAGAATCAAAAGCATCTAGTTTCCTGTTATCTTCTTCACAAAGTGTCCAGGTTTCTCTACCATAACTAACCCTAGAAAGAACCAAACTATTATACGGTCTAATTTTAGTCTTTAGGTGTATACGCCTATTTCTCCACACTCTCCATAGATTCTTAAAAATCCCAACAGCAATCCCTATCCATCTGTTAATCTCATACAGCACATCACCATTATCTGTTACATAACTCCAAAGATAATTAAACTGTGATACCTGTTCAAGATTGCAACCATTCAGATTAACTGAATCACAGCCTGCATGACCAATTTTCATCAATTTATTTTTCTCTCTGTTTATAACCAAACCAACTCTACTACCAGTTTCATCAACAGCTCGATTGAAAGAGTTCATCTCATCAACATCATTTGCCAAATGGCTAATGATGGGCTAAATCATCAGCATAATAAGGCAGTAATAAGGGCTAAATCATCAGCATAATCTAAATCAGAAATTTTCGTATCTCCAGCCCATTTAAGGCCAAAATCTTTCCCTTGAAGTGAATTTCGCATCACATAATCAATAACCAAACTAAAGAGAAAAGGAGACAGAATGCACCCTTGTCGAACACCAGAAGTAATGTTAAACCAATTGCTACAAGACTTACCAACTCTCACACACGACTCAGTATTATTATAGACAGCTTTCATTATGTTAACTAACTTGTCTGGTATATACCATATGATCTCACAATCAACCACAAATTATGACGATCAACAGAGTCAAAATCCTTTTTGAAATCAACAAAGCTAGCAACCAAAGGTTTCTGAAACTCTAAACATTTCTCAAGAATCTGCCTAAGTGAAAATATCTGATCCACACATCCCCTACCACTTTAGAATACACATTGCTCATCACGCAATTGCATGTCAACCAGATTCTTAATTCTATTAAGCATAATCATGGAAAGAACTTTACCTGGAACAGAGAGTATGCTGATACCCCTATAGTTATCACAAGAACTGCGATCACCTTTTTTGAAAATAGGGATAACAATAGCTCTGGTAAAATCCTTACGCCATGCCTTTATCATAAAAGATATTCACTATTTCTGTCATCCTTGTGGTAACCGAAATATTCCCAGCTCTAAGCAGGGAAGAATTTTAGAAACCTGTGGATACTAGCTTTGTTTACTTCAAAAAGGCTTTTGACTCTGTTGATCGTCATAATTTGTGGTTGATTGTGAGATCATATACCAGGCAAGTTAGTTAACATAATGAAAGCTCTCTATAACAACACTGAGTCGTGTGTGAGAGTTGGTAAGGCTTGTAGTAATTGGTTCAGCATTGCTTCTGGTGTTCGACAAGGATGCATTTTGTCTCCTTTTCTCTTTGGTTATTGATTATGTTATGCGAAATTCTCTGCAAAGATTTTGGACTTAAATGGTCTGGAGATACGAAAATTTCTGATTTAGATTATGCTGATGATTTAGCCCTTTTGGCAAATGATGTTGACGAGATGAACTCTTTCATTCCAGCTGTTGATGAGACTGGTAGCAGAGTAGTTTTGGTTATAAACAGAAAACTGAAGTGATGAAAATTGGTCAGGCAGACTGTGATTCAGTTGATCTGAATTGTTGCAGTCTTCAGCAGGTGTCGCAGTTTAATTACCTTGGGAGCTATGTAACAGATACTGGTGATGTGCGGCATGAGATTAACAGAGGAATAGGGATTGCTGCCGGGATTCTTAAGAATCCATGGAGTGTGTAGAGAAATAGGCATGTACATCTAAAGTCCTCTCTATGGTAGTGAAACTTGGATGCTTTGTAAACAAGATAACAGGAAACTAGATACTTTGATTCTGGATACTTTCGCAATATATTGGTCATTAGGTGGTTCAACTTTGCAATGATGAGCTTAGGCAAAGGCAACCTCCTTTAAGCAGCATATTGTGCAGAGAGAGACTCCGTTGGTTTGGCCATGTTGCTTGTATGGGTTGGGTTGTTTTACCTCTGAGCGGCACTTTTTTGCACACCATGGGCTAAATGGCCAGGTCACATTGACTCCGAAGGCTCAGAGAAGGTTGGGGGAGGGGACCCACTGGAACAGCTGTTGGGAGACAGATGGTAGCCTCCCGTCAAGGCCATCCAGCGTGTTCTTAACGTGTACAGGGTATGCTCTCCCGCACACGGGGCCACGGCTTAACGTCCCATCCGACGGACGGCGGCCTTTCCAAGCCCATTGGTATCCCCTACTGACCGTGGGCAGGGCGTGCTTGTATGTATAACTATAGATTGGTGAATAGGGTTATGAACTGTGTGCCTAAAGGCCTCAGAAAGAGAGGGAGATCTAGGATGCGGTGGGCAAACAATGTCAAACAGGACCTTGATAGAATTATTGTACAGTGGCCACATGCAGCAGAAGCCAGATATGCTTGGAGAACTGAATTGCACAATCTGGTTTGATCTCCGTAGGCCATGGCTGCTTTAGGATACGATTTCCTGATGAGTTATGGCTGCCACAGACATACACCTTTTTGTTATATAGATTACATCTATTATTGTTTGATACATCGATATCAGTTCACTTTCTTCTAGTTGTAACTCCTCGCTTATGCCTAAACCTCTTACTCGTTGCTCTGGCTGCAGCAAATTGCTGTTAGTTCATCGAACATCGTTTAAAATTTAAGAAAATTCTGAAGTTATTCTCAGGATTGGGAGGAATTTCATTTTCTTCGATGAAAAATATTCCGAAATTTATTAAATATTCGACGAATCCTCGTTTAATGGTTGGTTGTTTGGGGTTTTGTGGCGCATTGGCACTCGTTTAATGGAATTCAGAGTTTACACCAAGCTCTTCCGATATTTGCTTCACCGTGGATTCACCAAGATAGTAATCTTGAAATGTCTTTTTTCCCTCTTTAAATTTTATCGATGTGTTGAATGGTGGCATTTAAAACCGTACTCTCAGACTGCAGATATTTGTCGTCAATCAACGATGATACTGCTTACCACACCAAGAGATACTGAAAGTGATGAAGTCGATGGCTTTCAGCATCTCTTGGAGTGCTTGCAACAGACACTTTTCGTCGATCTGTGTGGTAAGCAATACCATCGTTGACTGATGGCAAATATTTGCAGTCTGAGAGTACGAATTTAAATGCCACCGTTTAACACTTTGAGTAAAAGAAAAAAAAATCGTGATGTTTTGTCAATAGGTAATCTGTGAATTTATTTTTAATTCTTGTTAAGGTATCTTAATAAAAAATATAATGCAGGAGATTTTTACTTTCTCACCGAAACGATTTTTTAATAAACATTCGAAGATTCCAACGCAAATACGTTTCAGGTATTCCTGAAACAATACCAGATTTCCGTCGTTCTCGACAAAAATCTCATGAAATCTGATAACTTTTGTTTTATCTCTGAGCGGCACTTTCTGCACACCATGGGCTAAATGGCCAGGTCATATGGACCCCGAAGGCTCAGAGAAGGTTCGGGGAGGGGACCCACTGGAACAGTTGTTGGGAGACAGATGGTAGCCTCCCGTCAAGGCCATCCAGCGTGTTCTTCAATGTGCACAGGGTATGGCTTTCTCGCATATGGGCCACGGCTTAACAGTCCCATCCGAGGGACGGCAGCCTTTCCAAGCCCATCGGTGTCCCCTACTGACAGTGGGCAGGGCGGGGAATTTTGTGGAGATAAATCTCAACGCTGACCCAGCTGGGGCTCGAACCTAGGAACCACAGTTTACGAGCCTGGCGCGCTACCGACTGAGCCACCCCCACCCCCAAATAAAAGAGCAAAGTGCCCTGCTTATTTAGACGATTATGGGTATTAAAAGTTACATTTTACAAATCCCCAAGAATTCTATGCTTTATGTGGATGATGGTTAAGACTAGATACGTTTTCTTAGACATAAAAACAGATTTAACAGCAATTTTTTCAGACAACTTTAATTTAAAACTCATGTGAACAAACCTATTAAAATTATTAAAAAATTTGAATAAATTTCCTTATTGGAAAAGCTAATTACACAGTTAAATTTAAGTAAGCAATCACAGTATATACTAACTAGAACACTGTCACAATACGGCTCTATATGCAGAAAGGTTTTCAACTAGGCTATGTGTATTCGAGTACTGAAGAAACTCACTGAAGGTCAGTGAAATATGTAGCGCACTGAGTACCAAAACCAGCCACTCTAAACTGTTCAATGAATCCAGCAATAAAAGCTTAAGTCTTTTTGTAAGAGCATCACACCAAGCGATTCGGTGTACCAATTAAGAAATGAAGTCTTCTGAGAATGTTTTCAGAGCTGTCATGTCCTAGATAATCCATACGTCCCTGTTCCCATGCCATCATCCCTTCATAGTCTCCCACCTCAGAGCCGGGGATCGGATTACTCTCCTCTCCATCTTCGGCAACAATCTCTGCTTCTGCATTAGCAGCGAGTTCGTGCAAATCTTCAGCAGTTGCTTTGTCTCCAACTGCTTGTGTTGAAGTGTTGTCCGTTTCCTCCACTTCTAAAGTTTCAGCAGGAGACTCCAAAAAGACTGACGAGTCTTCGCCTTCATCTGAAGTAATCCCTTCTGTCGGAGTAAGTCCTTTAAAATCGACTTCCCCTATGGATGGTTGCTGTAGCTGTTTATCTTCCTGGTAAGAAGAATATTGAGCTTCTGCATCTCTTGCCCAATTTCCTAGATGAAGAGTTCCTTTCGGACTCGGGTAGGAACGCACTGACGGTGGAGTCAACAAGAATTCAACATCTGGTTCTACTGGCGATGGGAAGAACCGAAGCAGTTCAGACGCACTGTAACAAGTATTCGAAGAGACAAAGCCTTGAATATCCTGCAAAATACAAAACAAAACTCTTAAAATAATGCTTGAAATTTTTGTGTTTGATAGGTAACATCTTAGTTTGTGATAGGATATCCAGAGAATAAACACTGAAAATTTAAACATTTTTTTTCCGCTTAATCTTACCAAAGCAACTATGAACACCTGCAGTCGTTTTCTAATTATGGTACAACCAGTGCCTTACCAGTAAATCCCCATACCAATCCAGGAGACGGACAATTCAGCTTTCCACAGTTACTAATTATCGAAGTACACGAGTAATGTTTATCTTTTGAAATGTCCATTTATCCTTTTTTGCTTATTCCTAGTTTATACAGGGTTTCTTATAACAGAGGGAAATGCTTAACTCAGACAAAATTGAGGTTTTCTGACTACTCTTCCAGTTAGAGCCAACAAATAAGAGTTGGGTTGTTTATGTTACCTCTAAGCGCAATTTTTGTGCATACAATGGGCTAAATGGCTAGCTCACAAGGACCCCAAGGGTTCAGAGAAGAACCTACTGGATAGCTATTGGAAGACAGATGGTAGCATCCCATCATTGCCATCCAGCACGTTCTTTAACGTGCTCAGAGTATGGCTCTCCTGCACGTGGGGCAATGCTTCACATCCCATCTGACGGGCAACCTTTCTAAGCCATCAGTGTCCCCTTTCTGATCGAAGGATTTAGAGAAGAAAAATCTCAATACTGGCACAATCAGGACTCGGAACTGGAGATTTCAGACGCACTACCGACGGAGCCAATACCAGCTCTCCCCCCACCCACACATAATCAAAGGTAAGCCTACTGCAATAGTAGTTAACTCCATTACTCCTACAATTAAGGCTAAATCCAGAGACTACTATAAACTGAAAAATGCTAATATTTTTTTACTAGTTTAAATATAATGATAAAAATACTCGTACAGTTAAAAAATTATATAGCATAGGCTCAGACATTTCTTAGCTGTGATGTGGATATCTGAAAGATAGTCAAAAGCGATGCATTCGCTATGTTGCTGATAATTATGTTTTGCTGATAATTATGTTGTGCTGAGAGGTCAAATTTATTGCAGACTTTTTCCCAATTGAAGCCAAATGGGAGGGGGAAGTAGAAAAAAATTATAAATACCTTTCAAGCAGCTGCTTACCTCAGAGGTATATATATTTCAATTAATATTTTCCTTTTAAGAGAATTAAAAGTACGATAAAATCAAATCGCTTTAAAGCTACTTTTCAAAAAGTAAGTTTTTAATTCCAATTTGGGCAAATGCCAAACTTTCACTTCCCCTACACAGATTTTTATTAAAAAATTAGATAATTAATATTAACACCTACTGACAAATTATGTGGTGCTAAATGTAAACATAAAAATCCCAATGTTATTTTGAAATCTTCTAAATGGAAAAAGGTAAAAATTTTTAGTAAAGAGAGCATATATTATTGAATGTCGAAATTCTCAACTGAAATAGATAGTAGTAAATGCAATGTAATATAAATATATTAAGATTTGCAGATTAAGGAAGAAAGATGGTATTATGATTTATGCCAATGTATTATTCTCTCCTGCAGAAAAGCTGTTAGCTTTGCGGGACATCTGTAAACAAGGAATGATTTATTTGAATTTGTCTCAATAAATAAATGATTAAAAAAATGATAATGAATATTCCGATTGTTAATTACGGATGCTTACGATATTCTAAATACCTAGCAATTAGAGTTTTTAAACCTTATTTTGAGAACTGGGACTGTCTAGTTGCTTTCAAAATTAGGAAACATGGGGTTGGGTTGTTTTACCTCTGAGCGGCACTTTTTTGCACACCATGGGCTAAATGGCCAGGTCACATGGACCCCGAAGGCTCAGAGAAGGTTGAGGGAGGGGACTCACTGGAACAGCTGTTGGGAGAAAGATGGTAGCCTCCCGTCAAGGCCATCCAGCGTGTTCTTTAACGTGCACAGGGTATGGCTCTCCCGCACACGGAGCCACGGCTTAACGTTCCATCGGACGAACGGCGGCCTTTCAAGCCCATCGGTGTCCCCTGCTGGCCGTGGGCAGGGCGGGGAATAGGAAACATGGGGAAAGGATCATTTATGAGCTCTCCGCCGAGTGGCTAGCTCGCTAAGTTACTGATCAAAGGAATCTGGGTTCCAGCTCCTGGTAAGGCATGGATGTTTGTGTTGTTTTTCTGCCAAGGTTCCGCCATCCACGGAGACCTTTTTCTTTGGCGTATTAAACTGACAGGCTCCTGTCAGGCCTCTGTGACAAGCAGCTGCTTGATTTTTTTTTATACTTTCCATCCATGTTTCTCTCCATCCCCCCCCCCCCTCCATGTCATAGGTAAGGTGTCCACACGCCCAGTTTTTAGAGAACTGTCCGTATGTCGAGGAACGCACTTACGGGAGGACCAGGGGTATGGGTGCCAAAACTAAATAACAGTGACGGATCCAGACCCAACATTCGGGGATGAATTTCAAAATGTGTTAAATAATTTGAGTTTTAATTCATATATTTCTCCTGAAGTGTTGGACGGAAAGGGACAATTTAAATTATTTCGCTGGGGTGGTGGGGGGGGGGGGGAAGATCGCCTCAAAACAAAATGTGAAATTCTCCTGTAAAGTTTGCAACACTACTCAAACAGTGAACGAAAGGGATAGGTCACAAGGACCCCAAGGACTCAGATCAGGTCGGGGAAGAGGATACACTGGGCAGCTGTTAGGAGACAGCAGCTCCCCGTTAAAGCCATCTAGCGGTTCTTTAACGAACACAGGGTATGATTTTCCTGAACACGAGGCCGTGGCTTAGCGTTCTATGTGATAGACGGCGGCCTTTCGAAGGTTATTTGTGTCACCTTTCTCATCGAGAGCAGAAGAGAGGTTAGCAGAGATAAATCTCAATGCAAGCACAGTTGGTACTCGAACCTGGGGAAAAAAAAAATCAGACTACAAGACTTGTACACTACAGACTGAGCCAATCCTTGTTCCAAAAGTCTGGGTTTACTTTTGAGCACAATAGGCTAAATGGCCAGGTCACAAGGACCAGGAGGGCTCAGAGAAAGTTAGAAGGAATGGGACTCACTGGGCAGCTCTCATGAGACAGATGGCAGCCTCCTGTCAAGGTCCAGCATGTTGTCCAGCGTGCATAGGGTACGACTTTTTCAATACACGGGCCACAGCTTAACGTCCCATCCGATGGACGGCGGCCCATAGATGTCCTCTACTGAAGGACAGAAGAGTGATGGTTTTGTGGAGATAAATTTCGTCAGGGTGGTACTCGAACCTGGGAACTGTTGATTACGAACCTGATGCGCTACCGACTGAGCCACCTCTGCCCCCCAAAAGGTTGAAGTAGTTCTTTATTGTTTGCGTTGACTGGTCTGATTTAGACTTGGCGGTAAAGATCTACCTCTAAATTAGAAACTGATCATCTCCTGCAGTTGGAAAGACCGGATAATAAATTTCCATCGAACATGACGGCAGACTTCCTGTCGTTCCATACACTGCAGTTCTGGCTCTATTGAAATTAAATTTAAAATGTTTAAGCAAAATTTCTTACCGAAGGGAAGACAGCTACAATTCGGGCTCTGAAGACATTGATCCAAACTTTGACGAAGCCAATGAATGTTGGATGAACGTTGGATGAAGGAGCTATCTGGCCAGATTCACTGTGGAATTTCACATGCCAAGGCTTGAAGGAACCCTGGAACTGGATTATCTTCACATTTCCTCCAAACCTGGTGGATAAATTAATCGGTATTAAAGAAATTCAGTATCGATGTATGTATATGTTACCGCTAAAGCTCGAAAGCAGTTAATGTGCACATTACCTAGCTAATCTGCAGATTAACTGATTTGCTCCGTTAACGTGCGGAATCAAGAGTTTTCCGCATTTTACCTAGGTAATGTGCACATTAACGGCTTCCGTATCGTTAAAGTTCAAAAGTTTGTTTCTCTCATAGTGGTGAATCTCTTGAATATGAATCTTCGTGTCACGTGATTCACTCGTCCGCATTATAAAAAACGCCCCGGATGAGCGGAGGCCAAGTGAGAACGAATCGGTAAAGTGATTCATTCTTGATAACGAATCACTAAAACGATTCGTTCTCACTTGGCCTGCTCATTTTGGGGGCGTTTTTTATAATTCGGACGACTGATTCATGTTGACAGAGGGATGACCCTGGTTTCAACTCTACTCTCGGACACTAGATAAATAACATTATGTTAATTTAAGCGTACAGAAACGTTCCTGTTCTTCCAGCAAAGATCTTATTTTCACTTTAACGAGTGCCTAGTAGGTAATGTGCAGATTATCCAGGTAATTTGCAGATTACCTAGGTAATTTGAGAAATGAAACAATTTTCCGCACGTTAACGGATCACCCTAGTTAATCTGCACAATACCTAGATAATCTGTAGAATAACTGATTTCTGCACTTTAGCGGTAACATATATAATGACTAACAGTTTTTATATAAATTATATAGAATTTTAATTACAATAATTAATATTAAGCAGTAAAGAAACTGATATAAATATTAGTTCCTATACTGCTTCTTAATCAGTAGTCACTCCAATTTCTTAGCTATAATTTTTTCTGTTGTACTATTTCTCAAATACAGAATTCATAAATCTGGCGCTTTTTAAAATTTTTGTAACCAATTCCGCTATGTAACGGTTAATGAATCAAATTCACGAAATCTAGGGCCAATTTGAAGGCATCTAAATCAAGACACATCCAATTGTCAGTTGACCAATTTAATGTTCGTACAAGTTACGAAGTTAACTCGTAAGCAGATACGAAGTTAACTCGTCGATTTTGAATAAGATTCTATTTTGAATTAAAATAGTGTTATTTCTGCACACGGCACCCTGCTTCGGCGGAAAACTTTCTATTGGGTTACGAGGGTTTTTTCCCTGCGAGTTTTTTGCATACAATGGGCTAAATGGCCAGATCCTAAGTCCCTCTAAGGCTCGGAGATAGTTGGGGGAAAGGCATCCATTTGACAGCTGTTACTAGACACATGATAGCCTCCCGTCAAGGCTATCCATCATGTTCTTTAATGTGCACAGAGTATGGCTCTCTCGCACACGGACCACGGCTTAACTTCCCACGCGACGGACGGCATCCCACAGATGTCATCTGACCGAGAGCAGGGTGGGTGGTTTGCGGAGATAAATCTGAACGCTGGCCCAGGTGGGACTCGAACCTGGAAACTACAGATTACGAACCTGGTGTACTACCGACTGAGCCAACTCCTGCCCTTGTACTTTTCAGGTTTTAATATACTTTTTGGAGTGCGTCCGAATGAATTTTGTTTTTGAAAGTTGTTCATGAAATCCCAGTTCTCCCCCTCTCCAAATAAAAATGCTTTCCAGGGCCTTCACGGACCATCCCAGTTCCAAACTCCATTTCTTTTGCCATTCATATCTTTACAAAATCGCTTCCTTTTTATTCCCTCTCTCGCATGATCTTCGTTCCCAATCGATATATTGAATTTCCTTAGCTCATATTTTAATCATCTACTCGTTTTCCCACTGCAGGTCAACTGCACTGGCGGGAAAGGACGTGGCTAATCTTCTCATCCTTTGTTGCTCTCATATCGATTATTCAGTCTTTTCACATTTCATTTGGTGATGTAACTCCCAACAAAAAGTGATCCTGATAAGGCCAAGGATTGGACAATTATTTTCAAACCTTTCCTAGGATTCTTCAAAACTCAATAGCGCCTAATAAATCATTCTCTCTCATGAGGAACATTTCTATTCTACATCGTTGGGACCGGATCGCAGTCAGTCCTATAGAAAAGGGGAGGGAATTGGTTCAATCGGTAGCTCTCCCGGTTCGCAATCTGCAGTTCCCAGGTTCGACTCCCAAATTTGCCAACGTTTCGATTTATCTCCACTAAACTTCACCAATGGGCTTGGAAATGCCGCTGTCCCTCTGATCAGAGGTTAAGCCTTTGCTGCTTGTACAATAGAGCCATTTACTCAGTATAATTATTTAAGTGTAATAGCCATGTAAAAAATACTTCGGATAGCCATTACGGGAAGCTATCACCTTTCTCCTGAAAGCTGTGGATCGCTCTTCTCTCTCATCCCCTAAGGTCCTTGTGGCCTCGCTACACTGACTAGCAACACTGCTATTAAATGTTTCAGATTCCAGAACTCTTTAAACGGTGAACAAACATTGCTCAAAAATGAGATTTTGAGAAGAAATTAATGATTTTTGAATTTACTTCTTATGATTATGGCTACAAAAAGTTTATTTCGAAATTGGGAGCTTTGAATAGGTTCGAATCACGGAACACGCAAATGTCCAGATGCTTTGATAATTCGTTGTAATTTATTGATTCCCAGGGCAAAAAAAGCGACAAATAAAAATGTATTTGAAAATCACTAATTTGGCTTTCAAATCTTACTGTACACTGAATACTATTTAAAATATTTATGTTAAATTTTTACGGTATTTGGTAACGAAGCTGTATTATTTATGATCGAAATCCCCACATTCATTTCAGTTACCTTATTTCCATTTTTCATTCACCGTCCCGTGGTCAGCGCGCTTGGCTACTGATCTAAGGGACCTGGGTTCGATAAGGCATGGACGTTTGTGTTGTTTTTCTGCTGAGGTCCTGACATCCTCTCAGACCTACCATGGCATATAAACTGATAGGCTCCTCTCAGACCTCAGTGGCAAGGAGCTGCTGAGGGGAAATTATTATTTTTATTAAAAGACAATTCTATATACGTGTGCACTAAGGCTTCTTGTGCCTGGGGACGCGTGAGGTCTAAATCTGGATAATTATGATTTTAATAATAATTAACTGAATATAACACAATATTCAGCAAATTTTAAATTTTTTTTTCTTAGATGTTCCTTTTACTTAGTATTGAGTCTGTTACGTACATCTATTTGTTTTATAGACTTTTTTTGGCATAAATTCAAACATTTGCAAAATGGTGGTAGTTCTACTAAAAAGTCTACGAAAAGGCTTTTTAAAATAAGCAAACGAAACTTCTCCACTAATGTCAAGATTATTTAAAAATTATCTGAATGCGGAAAAAAAACTAAACAAATTTTACAATCGAAAGCTGCAAACGAAATCAAACACCGTAAATTATTCCCAAACACTTAAATTGTAGAAGATATTATATTGCCTGTGATGCTATTATGCCTAGAAAGATATATAGAAGATATTATATTGCCTATATGCTATTGTGAATTTAACGCGATTCAATAGCAGAAATTCGTGATCACCTGAGTTGGGTTGTTTTACCTCTGAGCGGCACTTTTTTGCGCACCATGGGCTAAATGGCCAGGTCACATGGACCCCGAAGGCTCAGAGAAGGTTGGGGAAGGGGACCCACTGGAACAGCTGTTGGGAAACAGATGGTAGCCTCCCATCAAGGCCATCCAGCGTGTTCTTTAACGTGCACAGGGTATGGCTCTCCCGCACACGGGGCCACGGCTTAACGTCCCATCCGACGGACGGCGGCCTTTCCAAGCCCATCGGTGTCCCCTACTGAGCGTGGGCAGGGCGGAGAATTTTGCGGGTGCCTGATGCCTCAATCTTGATCGACGATATCCTCTAAACGTTTAAAAGCATTTTGGAAATTGTAATACTTAGCAATGGAATCATACTTCATCGGATTTTGGCCAAAAAGCGATAAAAACTGAATCTGTACGTAAAATTACAAAAGACATTTCTTTATTTAGTAAACAATATTTGGTAAAATTTTGGTAAATTTTATGGCTGATAACATTGCTTAATATTCCAGATTCCTTCGAAATTTAATGAACTATTACAGTTTTTTTTCAATTTGAATTCAGTACCATTCCTACTAACTTTGAATGTGGCATTACACAGTGGTGGTCCCAGGAGCCACTTTTTCTTTTCTTTTTTTGGGAGTAGGGGACACTATAAAAACAAAACTAACTGAAATTTTGCAATGTTTCTAACTCTATTAGCCTTTTATGAGAGGGCGCTGCCAACTGCTGCACGAGACAGAAAATACTCATGTCATATCAATATAGAAGGAACATTAACAGAACATTTAAAGTCGATAATTTTTCTATCATTTATGCATAGTTCAGCAGCTAAAATAGCAACCACCGAAACTGATTATCTCCTAACAGTTTTGTGCGGTATACATTCATACAAAATAATCATTTGTTAAAGGTACCGATCAGGCTAACCTAGTTTCAATTCTGACAATATTAGTTTATTACAATAAATCTTGCTGATATTGCCAGCATTTCAATAATAAGCCTCAATATGAACATGCAGAGTATTGACAAAATAGCTTTAGCTTGTAAACACATTACTTTATTCGCTACACGAAAGCAAATAACAAGAAAATGAAGATAAATACATTAGATACTTATGCGAAAAAAATTATTGCCGACGGTGGGGGATTCGAACTTACGACTCTCTAGATACATGCCAGGGGGCTCTACCGCTAAACCAAACAACCGCCGATAATTTGTTTCCAAAATGTCACCTTTATATCTTTCGCTGAATGTGGCAGACCTTACGCCATCTATTATCTGGAAAGACAACTTATTTCCAATTGCTGCTAATGAATCAGACATTAATGAGGAAGTCACTCGCGCTTAAGCTTAATAATGGGGAAAAAAAATCAATATAATATACGGGTTACCTGTAGATACTGAATTCAATAATACTTATGCGGAAAAAAATTTATTACCGAAGCAACAATTGGAAAATAATTTGCTTTTCCTGATTATAGATGGCGCCAGGTCCGCCACATTCATCAAAAAGTCGCATTGTGGAAACATTAATAATCATCAGACCGGTGATTCTCTATGCTTCACCCATATGGACGAATACTACACCCACCAATATTTGTAAGATTCAAGTCTTACAGAACAAGATTACGAGAACTGCGGTCGATGCCCCCTGGTTTGTCACTAACAGACAACTCCATAAAGACCTGGGCATCGACCATATATATATATACACATATAAAACGCACCTCAAAAAGATTTTTTGAGGCTGTAAGCAATAATCCCAATAAGATTATTTCTTCTGATTCTTTACGATCCTATTGTTTTGAACAAGTACAAGAGGCCTAAAACGGTAGCGTTCTCTGAGGAGACCTACCCGTTTTAGGTTTCTTATACATTTTACTGCTGTTTTTAGCTTTTCTTATGTTTGCCCTTAGGGGCCCACCTAAGGGTGGTTACTTATATATTTTTCTTACTCATGCCAAATAGGCATATCTTTATGATGGAGATGGTTAGGGGTAAAATTATTACCCGGTACATCGAATATGATTATACGATCTAAAAATTATCAACCGATGGTTTGCCTAGTGGTCGAGAGCTCTGGTGTGTATCTAGAGTGTTCGAGAGCTCTGGGTGTGTATCTAGAGTGTTCGAGAGCTCTGGTGTGTATCTAGAGTGGTCGAGAGCTCTGGTGTGTATCTAGAGTGGTGGGTTCGAATCCTGCACCGTCACAATATTTTTTCCCACATAAGTATTGAATTCTATACCTACAGGTAGTTTGTATTTACTATGTATTGACACATATTAGTTTGTTTTTCATTTGTTTACAGTTGTATTCACGGGAAATCCGGAAGAACGGATTGCATTAATGCAAAGAAAGCACAATGTGGATTTTGGTTCAAGAAAATCGCCTAAACCTAACCGATTTCTTTCTGTGGGTGTTAAAAGATGCAATTTATCATCGATCATTACTACAATCCATCAATTAACGGAATGACAAGATCAGGACTTTTCAGAAGGAAGAAGTCAGGAGGTTCATTTGGACTGGGCCTCAAAAGTTCAAAAGTGACCTCTAATTTAGACAGTTGGTAATTTTTTGTATTAGAGACAACCGTAAATGGTGTGATTTACAATAAAATACATAATATCTAACTGACGAACCCCGTATAAGGCATGAATACGTCTTTTGTGGTGTTTTTTACTGTAGTTTTGCCTTCCTCATAGACCTTCTCTATGGGGTATTTATACATCAAGTTCTTGTTGGACTGCTGCAAACAGTTGCTTTAAGGATAATTTTTTATTTGGATTTTGTCAAATTAAAAACGTTTATAAATAATAAAATTTTTATATTTCTAGGGACTCTTGCCTCAAAAGCTGAAAGTTACTCAAGGTAGCTCTGGACCAGTGAGAAGATCAGGGCAAGATTACTATCGCCCAAATAACTCTTGATAGTCTCCTTAGATGTTACAACGAAATTAAATTTCATCGCAATGTCTACATTAAAATCTCCAGCGCCCAACACAGAGCCTCTAAAGTTAATGCATTTCTCTTCACTTTCATTTGTTTCCGTTTCCTGTGACAAAGCAATTATAAATGTGAGGTTATACAGAGAAATCTAAAAGTAACGTTTACAATACATTTGATTTTAATTTGCATTAATATATAGATGCATCTAATGGGTACTTACTGTTTGAAAGCAGGGGAGTAAGTGTAACTGACATTCGCCATCAAATTGTAGATAAAAGACAACTTTTTGTGAATGTCATGGGACCACGTGTTGAAGAATGTGTTCAGAAGACCCTGGTCACCACCTTCAAAAGAAATAAATATTTTACTCATTAAGTTTATATTTCCAATCTGTGATCAAATCAGCAAAGTAGCTAACTTACCTGAGGCTTATAAACCTCAGAATTCAGCAGTTTCAATGCCACCTCAAACTAACACGATACCACTGAGGAGAATTTTGTCTCATTTTTCTTTAATTTAATATTAAATTATTGAGAGTATTAAGTTAATTCTTATAACAATTTTTCAGGTTATTTTTCCATTTATTTTGCATACAGAACCATTAGGCAATACTCCAGGCATCTGTCTGCCATGCAGGTGGACACGCTTCATTTTAATTGTTATTATCTTCAGTGCCGTCCCGTGGCCGAGTGGTTAGCGCGCTTGGCTAATGATCTAAGGGACCTGGGTTCGAGTCCCGGGTAAGGCATGGATGTGTGTGTCGTTTTTCTGCTGAGGTCCTGCCATCCTCTCAGATCTTCTACTGTGGCATATAAACTGATCAGGCTCCTGTCAGACCTCTGTGGCAAGCAGCTGTTTGAGGGGTATTTATTTTTTTTATTTATTATCTTCAGACAAATCTCCTGTAAAAGAGTCCCAAGTGGGTATATTTTCAAATTTAATTTCAGAATATGTTCGTTACAGAAGAGTTAGTTTATAAAAGAAAAACGGAATTTTGAAGACAACTTATAAAACTATTTACTTCCCTACTTTCGCCGCTTCGATGGAATCTGCATTTTAATATTGTTAGATTTTTGGTTGCATTTTTTGACAACAGTGTTGAATTCGTAATACAGTAAAATAACATCAATTGCATAAAAATTTAAGTATTATTCACTTAACACACCAATGTGTTAACCAACTGTGACTAAATAATCCTAACATTCATTAAATACTAATTAATAAACCAATATAACACTCTCAATATAACGCCTCCAGATACAAGTTTTTAATTCTAATATTGGTGGATTTAAATTTGACCTCGAGGAACCTTCTGGATCCGAAATTTCGTAACGTTCCGACATCTAAACCCTTAACAATCGCAGACACTAATTTTCATGTTTCTCGCATTCGTAGATCAAGGTTTGAACTCTATTTGACCTTAAAGGGCAAGTCTGAGGTCAAATTTCGGATTTTTTTTCTCCGAGATCTACGATCCGAATTACCCCTAGGTGTAATTTTTCAGAGCTCTACCATTTCTGCATCATAGTTAGAATTATCATAATCCCTGTCAGTCACTCACAATCATCCGTGTATATTAGATGCAAAGTTTTTATTTAACGCAATAACAAGTTTAGTAGCACAACATATAAAGTAAAACTCGTGAAGCCTATTATAAAGGCAGCTTCATGCTGTCTTTATAAGTCTGTCAGCCCTTATTGTCAATGGAGACATTGCCTTCAATGCTGATGGTCACGCCTTTGATCAAATACAGAGCTCATAGAATTCGCTGCTAAGTATCAAAGAGAGTTGACTTCTTTGAAAAATCAGCGAAGTATCTTAAAGCAGATCCGGTCATCTTAAATCTTCAGTACTTTTCCAGGTCATCATGTTCATTGTGATCAGAAAAAATTTTTCAGTCAAAGAAAAATCGGTACTAATGCTCGAAAGTAAAGAACCAAACACAAAAATTTAATGTATTTAAAAACGATGTAATCGATTTTGATGAAATTTAATCGATTTATGTATTGTGATATGATTCTGCAATGCACAAAGGCAGGATAAATTCAATTATGAAAGTAATGAGTTATGATAAGCAACCCAAAAAAAAATTGGCAATGAAAACGTACTCTGAGGTAGAGCTCAATCTCTTCAGACAGTAATATATACTTGACACACCGTCAATTAGTGCTAGAAGATTGGATTGGATTGTTTTACCTCTGAACGGCACTTTTTTGCACACCATGGGCTAAATGGCCAGGTCACATGGACCCCGAAGGCTCAGAGAAGGTTGGGGGAGGGGACCACTGGAACAGCTGTTGGGAGACAGATGGTAGCCTCCCGTCAAGGCCATCCAGCGTGTTCTTTAACGTGCACAGGGTATGGCTCTCCCGCACACGGGGCCACGGCTTAACATCCCATCCGACGGACGGCGGCCTTTCCAAGCCCATCGGTGTCCCCCTACTGACCGTGGGCAAGGCGGGGAATTTTGCGGAGATAAATCTCAACGCTGACCCAGCTGGGACTCGAACCTGGGAACTACAGATTACGAGCCTGGCGCGCTACCGACTGAGCCACCCCCGCCCCAGTGCTAGAAGCATTTCCCATTCACTTTAAAGGCAGACTCCAGCTCATTGAGATATCTGGGAGGAAGACTGGCAATATCTCCCTAGAAAATCCCAGCTGTTCTTTGGGGAATAGGGAGAGATTTTGCTGGTATTTTCATATGATTATTTCCATAACATAAACTCAATGTGAATAAGAATTACTTCCCATCAAAAGAAATTGTGGACAGGAAATTATAAAGATCTCATTTCTGTATCTGATACCTCTGAGGCAGTCGAGTAGAATCCGTTTCCAGCTTCTCTCAGGATGAACGTAAATCATTAGTCACTGAAGATGCAACTCATCTGGGAATTGGACATTACAAAATTGTTCCTAGGCCAAGTCGAGATGTCAATATCAATTCAAACAGGCTCTTTGTACATCAAAGGAACGCCAATAACAAGTTATTTCTGATTTTGAAAAAAAAAACCTCTGGAGAAGCCTTCTGTAGGCAGTGTACCATCCTACAACTCTTCTTCAGATGCAGCAAACTCTGAAACAAATTGGCATGCTGTGGAGTCTGATGGCTTTCCGAAGTTATGGCCACAAAATGATCAACTTGTGTTGGTTTTGAACGAGTTTTAAGAGGCGTTATGGGTTCTTCGGAATAGGTTCCACGTCTGCTTTGTAAACACACTCACATTCAGCCACCTGGTCACCTCTTTGGGGTGGGGGTGGCTCAGTCGGTAGCGCGCCAGACTCGTAATCTGTAGTTCCCAGGTTCGAGTCCCAGCTGGGTCATCGTTGAGATTTATCTCCGCAAAACTCCCAGCCCTGCCCATGGTCAGTAGGGGACACCGCTGGGCTTGGAATAGACCACCGTCCATCAGATGAGACGTTAAGCCGTGACCCGGTGTGTGTGAGAGAGCCCTACCCTGTGCACGTTAAAGAACCCACTGGATAGCCTTGACGGGAGGCTACCATCTGTCTCCCAACAGCTGTTCCAGTGGGTTCCCTTCCCCAAACTTCTCTGAGCCTTCGGGGTCCATGTGACCTGGCCATTTAGCCCATGGTGTGCAAAAAAGTGCCACTCAGAGGTAAAACAACCCCACTTCTACCTCCTTACCGATGCTCTACAACTCAAAGAATCATCCGAACTATTTGTTTGCGACTTTGTTAGAACTATCACAATCTCGGATTTGACATTTTAAGTACTGAACACGAAATATAAAGTTCTTAAGACTTGAGGCGATATTTAATGTTTGAATTGTTTTATGTGTGAAAACAATACTTTGCCAACAAAATAGTTTCTTAAAAAGCAAGGGTCTTCAACAAACGATCCATGTCATATTTAAAATACTTTTATATTACAAAACCAAAAAAGTCAATTAAATTCACAAGGTTTATAACATGGGAATGTGCAACACTTAGCACTCTTGTAAATTTTTGTAATCCTAATATTGTGTTCATATATTATTTATTTGGAACTTAATAATTCTTGTATTAAAATAAAAATACACTTCTTTTAAGATTATTTGATCAAGACATTTCAATAAAATTTTAGATATCGTATGCAACATCATTCACATTATTCGTTCACATTTTATATACAGATATTAAGCTAGATGGCTCTCAAAAAACTTCAATCGTTAAAGTGACTTGCGATAAAGTTATTTGCTTGTATTCATTGGTTTGGAAGAAAGAAGTCACCCGTCTTCTGGTGACAGCCATTACTTTATTTTTTTCCATCTGAAGATTCTTATAATTTCTCTTTAATGGACATCTTTAGAATCGCCCAATAAGTACGTCACGATGTTTGAAACTTCGGAAGTAAGGCCAGCAGGTCAGTCAACGGCTTCTCCCTAAGAAGAGCCACTGATCATCAAACTACTAAAAAGTAGAGCTAGTCCTTACTACATGGTGTTTAAAAAGTAGGTTTACAACTTCGAGAGGATGTATACATTCATTGATAAATGGTAGAAATAAATCAAATACATAGAAATACAGGGAAGCATGTTTTGTCAGATGTATCAGAGTGACAGTTGGATGAGACTTCCAAATGTAACAAGCCAAATATTCCACCTATAAAGAATATTTTCTTCCCCAGGTGTAATGTGGCATATCTATTGCGACTTCTGCAAATGTAATTCGTAGATTAGTTATTCTCAACATGGGGTACGCGGTAAAATTTTTTGGGGTAGGCCGTGAGAGCTCAAAAGCCGCTAGATATATATATAACATACGTTTTATTTTATTCCCATTGTTACACTATAACCATAGTTTTATCTATCTATACAACGGGTACGCCAGTTACATACACATTTCCAGGGGGTACGTGAAGCATAAAAGGTTGAGAACCACTGATATATATGTTTTATTTTATTCCCATTGTTATACTATAACTATAGTTTTATCTATCTATACCAGGGGTACGCCAGTTACATACACATTTCCAGGGGGTACATGAAGCATAAAAAGTTGAGAACCACTGCAGTAGATAATCGGCATTTGTAGATAAATGTGGAAAGTATGCTTTATCCTTAACAAATCCCAGTACGAAAAAGTCTATTGGAGTTAAATCGTTAACCTCGATCTCCGATTTGACTTAGCTAGACTTTATAGGGATTTTTTTTAAAGACAAAGCTTACTTTCCACCAGACCATTGCTTTTATATACAAACGCCGATTATCTACGGGCAAGAATTGCATTCGCAGAAGTAAAAAAAACAGATACGCTACATCGAACCTGGGAGAAAAAAAAATTAATTATCGGTGGAATATCCGCCTCGTTACATCTGTCATATCAAACTGTCACTCTGATACATCTGACAAAACATGTTTGCCTACATTTCTATGTATGTGATTTGTATCTACCAGTTAATAAATATATACATCATCTCAAAGCCGGACTTTGACCTTTTGAGGCCCTAAGCTAAGGCATATATAAGAGGCCCTAAAATTCGAAACTTGAAATATATATATAATTATTTTGATTGGGTAAACATTGAAAAATAAACACTAAATTGATGTGCTGAAAACGTTTTTCTAGCATTGGTAAGCAAAGATGAACAGAGTTTGCACCATAGATTAAATATTAAAAACTTTTTCGTAATGCAGTAAAACTTTTCTCTGAGTCTCCTCATATGGTGAGGCCCTCCTAAGCTGTAGCTTAGTTAGTTTATGCTTAGGCCCGGCCCTGCAATCCTCTCAAATGTAAACCTACTTTTGAAACACCCAGTACATAAAAAGCACATGGTTTCTAAGTTCCATGCCAATCTTATAAAAAAAAAAAATAAATAAATATATCCTCAAGCAGCTGCTTGCCACAGAGGTCTGACAGGAGCCTGTCAGTTTATATGCCATAGTAGAAGGTCTGAGAGGATGGCAGGACCTCAGCAGAGAAACGACACAAACAGCCATGCCTTAACCCGGGGCTCGAACCCAGGTCCCTTAGATCAGTAGCCAAGCGCGCTAACCACTCGGCCATGGCTTATGCATGTAAGATTATTTTTGAAAGGTGACCCTCGTGTCAAACTAATATGGGGGAGGGACCCTACTTTAATACAGACTAACAGAATTTAGGTAGCTTCTTGTACTACGCCATCCCGTGGCCGAGTGGTTAGCACGCTTGGCTATTGATCTAAGGGACCTGGGTTCGAGCCCCGGGTAAGGCATGGATGTATGTATCGTTTTTCTGCTGAGGTCCTGCCATCCTCTCAGACCTTTTACTGTGGCTGCCATCCTCTCAGACCTTCTACTCTGGCATATAAACTGACAGGCTCCTGTCAGACCTCTGTGGCAAGCAGCTGCTTGAGGGGGTGTTTATTTTTTTTTTTCTTGTACTACTGAAATAAACGGAAAAGTGTTTCGAAAGAGGTGTTTGCCACTCACCGTCATAGCTGCCTCGATTCTCGGCGAATTCTACCAATTGCCAAAAGGTATGGACGGAAGGAGAAAAGACGAACACGCCGCTGTTGAAACAATCGGGCCAGCCGATATCTGGCACTGCGGATAACTCTTCGTGGCAGAACAACTCGTCACAATTCCTCACCACCTAAAGAAACAAAAAAAAAGTATTTGTCTTGATGAATAGCTCTGAAGACATGCACACAAAACAGTACCGTCAAGATCTTAATCTTAACATCTTGAATCGTAATCTTAACAATCTTTAATTTCTTATACTTAGCATCTGATGGATATTTGAAAGATGAAATGTTTCAACTAATCGTACCTGTTGAACACATTCACACACAAAACACATACGCCCGTTTTATAATATAGTACATCAACAGAAGGTTAGAATAACAATTGTTCTTCAGAGAGATTGTTTGAATTGGATTGTTTTACCTCTGAACGGCACTTTTGCACACACTGGACTAAATGGCCAGGCCACAAGGACTCCTAGGGCTCAAAGGTTAGGTGGAGGGGACCCACTGGACAGCTGTTAGGAGACAGATGGTAGTCTCGTCTCAAGGCCATCCAGTGTATTCTTTAACGTGCACAAGTATGGCTCTCTTGCACAAGTGGCCACAGCTTAACGTCTCTGCGAAGGACGGCAGCCTTTCCAAGCCCATTGTTGTCCCCTATTGACTGTGGGGCAGGGCGGAGAGGGTTGGGTTGTTTTACCTCTGAGAGGCACTTTTTTGCACACCATGGACTAAATGGCCAGGTCACATGGACCCCGAAGGCTCAGAGAAGGTTGGGGGAGGGGAACCCACTGGAACAAACTGTTGGGAGACAGATGGTAGCCTCCCGTCAAGGCCATCCAGCGTGTTCTTTAACGTGCACAGGGTATGGCTCTCCCGCACACGGGGCCACGGCTTAACGTCCCATCCAACGGACGGCGACCTTTCCAAGCCCATCGGTGTCCCCTACTGACCGTGGGCAGGGCGGGGAATTTTGCGGAGATAAATCTCAACGCTGACCCAGCTGGGACTCGAACCTGGGAACTACAGATTACGAGCCTGGCGCGCTACCGACTGAGCCACCCCCGCTCCAGGGCGGAGAGAGAGAGGGGTTATGGCAGATAAATCTCAACGCAGACAGATGACGTGCTGCCGGCTGAGTCAGCTTCTACCATCCCGAGTGTTCTTTGGAGTTAACAAGGCATGGTTCTCCCCAATAAGGAGCCATCTCTTAGTGTTCCAAAAGGCGACGGCGGTTTTGCCAAGTCCATCGATGTTCCTTTTCTCACCAAAGCAGAATGGGGATTACAGGAGATATATCTCAACACTAGCACAGTTCGGACTCGAACGTGGGAATATCAATACGAGCCTAGCACACTATCGACTGAGCCATTACCTATGTCAAGATATAGCAGAATTTAGAATAGTCATATGGAAGGATTAAAATAGCTCAAATATTTCGTAAGCAGTCGACATTTTAAGTTCCTATTCGGATTCAAAAGGTATGAAGTCATTCTATAATTCACATGATGAAGCAACTCAGAAGGCACAGCCGCCCTCCTTCGGATGGGGCATTAAGCCATTGCCCAATGTGTGGGAAAGCAATAATCTGTGAATGTTAGAGATCACACTGGATGGACTTGATCATCTACCTCCTAACAATGGTCCAGTGTGTCCCTTCTCCGAATCTTCTGAGATCTCAGGGTTCTTGTGACCTGGCCATTTAGTCTATCGTGCGAACCCACTTTAGACGGCATAAATGACATTCCTCACATAGCAGGGCGCGGGGGTGGCTCAGTCGGTAGCGCGCCAGGCTCGTAATCTATAGTTCCCAGGTTCGAGTCCCAGCTGGGTCAGCGTTGGGATTTATCTCCGCAAAATTTCCCCACCCTGCCCATGGTCAGTAGGGGACATCGATGGGCTTGAAAAGGCCGCCGTCCGTCGGGTGGGACGTTAAGCCGTGGCACCGTGTGCGGGAGAGCCATACCCTGTGCACGTTAAAAAACACGCTGGATGGCCTTGACGGGAGGCTACCATCTGTCTCCCAACAGCTGTTCCAGTGGGTCCCCTCCCCCAACCTTCTCTGAGCCTTCGGGGTCCTTGTGGCCTGGCCATTTAGCCCATGGTGTGCAAAAAAGTGCCGCCAAAAAAATCCAATCCTCACAGAGCAACCAAATCAATACATTTTACCACATTGAGCTCTGAAAATAGAAATCCATAAAATGACTTACCAAAGTGTCAGGATTAAGATACACGCATTTGGAAAACTGCGCTAACCGCCACACGTGTAGTTTGCCAAAGGACACGCCCAGCTCAGGTTGATCAAGCAGAGCTAATTTTGTAGTTCCAAGGGAGTCGAGAGATCTCACAGGCTGCACAACATGGAATATGGCAGACAGCAGTGGTCTGTTGAAGAGAAAACAAAGGTAAATTCATACACGAATACTTTCCTTTTGTCATTTTGAAATACAGGTGTCTAGACAAAGTTCACTACTCTAAATGCAAACCAGTTTGGTGACAACGCGATCATAAACTGCTTTGCCACAATCAGTCTTCCCTGTTTCTTGACAATAGCTCTACTGAGGAATTCCTTATAAAATTGGGGCGGGGGCGGCTCA
This sequence comes from Ryuthela nishihirai, assembly GCA_038380435.1. Taxonomy (NCBI): domain Eukaryota; kingdom Metazoa; phylum Arthropoda; class Arachnida; order Araneae; family Heptathelidae; genus Ryuthela; species Ryuthela nishihirai. The sequence goes on from JAWZYU010000027.1 coordinate 55,851,153, forward strand.
GTCGGTAGCGCGCCAGGCTCGTAATCTGTAGTTCCCAGGTTCGAGTCCCAGCTGGGTCAGCGTTGAGATTTATCTCCGCAAAATTCCCCGCCCTGCCCACGGTCAGTAGGGGACACCGATGGGCTTGGAAAGGCCGCCGTCCGTTGGATGGGACGTTACGCCGTGGGCCCGTGTGCGGGAGAGAGAGACCCTGTGCACGTTAAAGAACACGCTGGATGGCCTTGACGGGAGGCTACCATCTGTCTCCCAACAGCTGTTCCAGTGGGTCCCCTCTCCCAACCTTCTCTGAGCCTTAGGGGTCCATGTGACCTGGCCATTTAGCCCATGGTGTGCAAAAAAGTGCCGCTCAGAGGTAAAACAACCCAACAACCTTATAAAATTATTGCAGTCTAGAGCCTGCCACTCCACCAGGCATATCTGCCAATGAATTTGGAAAGTACACGAAGGAATGAAAAAAGATGTTTCCTCAGAGCCCATTTAAAACATAATCTGGACGCATTTGGTGATTTTGCTAGTATACTTTAAGACAGTGGTTCTCAAACTTTTATGCTTCACGTACCCCCTGGAAATGTGTATGTAACTGGCATACCCCATGTATAGATAGATAAAATTATAGTTATAGTATAACAATGGTTATTTTTACTTTGTTACTAGATCTAGCGACTTTTGAGTTCTCGCGGCGTATTCCAAAAAATTTTACCGCGTACCCCACGTTGAGAACCCCTACTTAAGGGAACAGCACAGAGAATATTTTCATTCTCAAACTCCTGGGCATATACGACTGTTGAATGCTTAAGCATGACTTGAAGCCACTTCCTGTTAGAATTAAACCATGCTCATCTTCGTTCAGAAAAAATTTTGAATCTCTGCATGAGAACAAAGTGTCTACAAAAATTTAATAGCAAGCAGAGCTGGCACGAGCGTTTTAAACCATTCTCCTAGTCACCAACTTCTCCCAGTCACTAGCGATCAGGAAGGATCGATTTGAAACATTTTTGCGACACGTTATGATTCCGATCACCTTCTGGCAGGTAGAAATCAGTTCCAGATTTGTTCTGGTTGGGTTGTTTTACCTCTGAGCGGCACTTTTTTGCACACCATGGGCTAAATGGCCAGGTCACATGGACCCCGAAGGCTCAGAGAAGGTTGGGAAGGGGATCCACTGGAACGGCTGTTGTGAGATAGATGGTAGCCTCCCGTCAAGGACATCCAGCGTGTTCTTTAACGTGCACAAGGTATGGCTCTCACGCACACGGGGCCACGGCTTAACGTCCCATCCGACGGACGGCGGCCTTTCCAAGCCCATCGGTGTCCCCTACTGACCGTGGGCAGGGCGGATAAATTTTGCGGAGATAAATCTCAACGCTGACCCAGCTGGGACTCGAACCTGGGAACTACAGATTACGAGCCTGGCGCGCTACCGACTGAGCCACCCCCGCCCCATTTGTTCTGCAATTGCCCATTTCGACACAAGATTCATCAAATGTCTGACGCTTCTGTTAATCGTTTAGGGCTGCACCCAGAATATATTTTAGAGCCCCATCCCGTATTGGGTTATTTTACATTCTGAGCGGCACTTTTTTTTCATACAGTGGGCTAAATGAATGGTGAACATTTTGTCTAGACACCTGAATTTCAAAGTGACAAAAGAAAAGGTCACAAGAACCCTTAGAGCTCAGAGAAGTTTGGGGAAGGGGACAGCTCTTAGAAGACAGATAATAGCTTCTTCTCAAGGCGATCCAGGATGTCCTTTAACGTGCAAGGATCCTTCCACACCCAGACCACAGCTTAACGTCCCATTCGATGGACGTTGGCTTTTTCAAGCCCATCGGTGTCCCCTACTGACCAAGAGCAGGACGGGGAGTTTTGCGGAAATAAGTCTCAATACTGACCCAGCTGGGACTCGAACCTGGGAACTGCAGATTACAAGTCTGGGACGATTGAGTCCCTAGCCCGTGTGTACTCTTGTGAATGAACAGCGTTCAGTGTGTTCTATCATCATTGTGGAGAATGAATAGAGATGTGGACAGGTGACGTCAAATAGATTTCTCTTCAACATTGAGTTGGGTTGTTTTACCTCTGAGCGGCACTTTTTTGCACACCATGGGCTAAATGGCCAGGTCACATGGACCCCGAATGCTCAGAGAAGGTTGGGGGAGGGGACCCACTGGAACAGCTGTTGGGAGACAGATGGTAGCCTTCCGTCAAGGCCATCCAGCGTGTTCTTTAACGTGCACAGGGTATGTCTCTTCCGCACACGGGCCACGGCTTAACGTCCCATCCCACGGACGGCGGCCTTTCCAAGCCCATCAGTGTCCCCTACTGACCGTGGGCAGGAAATTTGCGGAGATAAATCTCAACGCTGACCCAGCTGGGACTCGAACCTGGGAACTACAGATTACGAGCCTGGCGCGCTACAGACGAACCACCCCCGCCCCTCTTCAACATTGAGAGAGCAACTCTGTTAAGATTCTCCGAATAGAATTCTAAAACACGAAAATCTTTGTTCGATTCAGGTGAATCTACGTTCCAGATTTGGAAATTAACAATCCTATTTACACCGTAATTTAAGCCCGTACTGAAATGTCTCGATTTTCCAGCCAATTGCGAAGATTGAAAAGTTAACGTTGTTAAAATATTGGCATAATCTGATGACGACGAGTGGAGTAATCACCATGGAAACAAAAACCTTGACCAATAGGATTGGTAGGTTGCGATCCAAAGAAAAAATAATCTTAAGAAGCTAATTCCTGTTTGAAAAGATCATAAACGTATATAAATATACGAATCCAACATTCACATAACTATAATAAAATCTATCATATTTAAAAACTTAGCAGTGTTAAGAAGCGCAAGTTAGATGGAATTATTCTACTTAAACTAGCCATTAACCATATTTCACTTCAAGGGCAAGATGTTAATTTCAGTGCTACTCTAATTTTTAGCTTTTTTTAAAAAAAGAAACCGAGCTATTGTTTTCATGTTATCGTCTGCCTGTCCGTCTACAGATTCAGGCTCGACTTCCAACTGTGTCAGCCAGCGTCGAGGTTTATCTCCTCTTTTCCACAGAGGGATGATTAGAGAACATTCAGGGATTTAGAAATCTATCGAATGGCAAGCTATGACTCCAGTGTGCAGGAGAGCCATACGTTGTGCATTGTGCATGCTAAAGAACCCCCCCCCCCCACTCAGCAGCTGCTTGCTACAGAGGTCTGACAGGAGACTGTCAGTTTATACGCCATAGTAGATAGTCTGAGAGGATGGCGGGACTTCAGCAGAAAAACAATACAGACTCCGGGCTCAAACCCAGGTCCATTCCATTGGATGGCTTTTGGGTGTTTTACTATTGAACGGCTATTTTTTCCACACAATGGGCTAATTGGCCAGGTCACAAGGACCCCAAAGGCTCAGAGAAGATTGGGGAGGGGACCCACTGGACAGTTGTTAGGAGACAGATGGTAGCTTCCCGTCAAGGCCATCCAATGTGTTCTTTAACGTGCACAGCGTATGGTTCTCCCGCACACGGGCCACGGCTTAACGTCCCACCCGATGGACGGCGACCTTTCCAAGACCATCTTTGTCCCCTACTGACTGTGGGCAGGGCGGGGAGTTTTGCGGAGATAAGTCTCAACGCTGACCCAGCTGGGACTCGAACCTGGGAACTGCAGAGGGGGGGGGGGGGGAGATATCCTTTTGCATAGTTTTCCAGGGCGAGCAAAAATGCCCATTTCATATGAAAAAATTTTTTGTCAACCGAATTTTTGTACAAAAAAAATGTATTTTGCAGTTTCGAAGATTTGAAATGAATATCGTATTTTGACTTAATGGTAAATGAGGAAAAAATCTATATGTTAAAATATATCAGATATAAAAAATGTTGATTTCCTCCCACCCTCAGATGCACATTTTTTTCCAGAGGGCTAAATTTTTGTTGCGCTTGCGTTAACAGGCACTGGCTGTGCTCTCTAATGCTCGACTCTCAGTGTCAATGCAGGAAAGGGGGAACAGATTCCAATGATTAGCATGCTTGGTTACTGATCAGAGGGACCTGGGTTCGAACCCCTGGTAAAGCATGGATGTTTTTGTTGTTTCCTGCTGAGGTCTCGCCTTAGACGTACTATGGCTTATAAAGTGACAGACTTCTGTCGGACCTTTCTGTGGCAAGCAGCTGCTGAGAGCTTTATTCTTTTTTGTAAAGATATTGACAGTCGACATTTAAAAATTTAAATTCTTTGATGAAAAGATGTCATGTCTGGCTTTTCTAAGATTTTATCACTTATCAGAAGTCAATGAACTCACCGGAACTGCTTGAGCCAGCACTTCCGCAACACGATAAGAGTTAAATGAAAACAGTTTTCATGAAGAGCGGATTTTCTTAAGCAAATGCAAAGTTGTGAGTCTAATGTTCATTAACTAAATATCACCACTCTTTTCTCTATGCCTGCAATTGATCTTGAAACTTGACCTATGGCCATGAGCCCCTACCTCTTCAAGAATGTCAATAAACGGAATTGGCAAAAAATATTAAGCATATGCTAAACGTATTTTTAAAGTAATTTCTTAAAAAAATCACTAAAATAGAGGGAATTTTTTTATGGCGAAAATGCGTTCCGATTTGATTCAGACTATCCAGTCACTTGGAGACCTATTTCTTCTAGGTATGCATTTGAATATTAGCTTATGCTTCGAAACTTTGCTTAGGTGTAGTTGGGTTGGGTTGTTTTACCTCTGAGCGGCACTTTTTTGCACACCATGGGCTAAATGGCCAGGTCACATGGACCCCAAAGGCTCAGAGAAAGTTGGGTCCCCTCCCCCACTGGAACAGCTGTTGGGAGACAGGTGGTAACCTCCCGTCAAGGCCATTCAGAGTGTTCTTTAACGTGCACAGGGTATGGCTCTCCCGCACACGGGGGCGGCTTAACGTCCCATCCGACGGACGGCGGCCTTTCCAAGCCCATCGGTGTCCCCTACTGACCGTGGGTAAGGCGGGGAATTTTGCGGAGATAAATCTCAACGCTGACCCAGCTGGGATTCGAACCTGGGAACTACAGATTACGAGCCTGGCGCGCTACCAACTGAGCCACCCTCGCCCAACGTGCCCAGAGTACGGCTCTTCTGAACACCCAAACAGCGTAATGTTCGATCCGACGGACGGAGACTTTCCAAGCCCGTCGGTGTCCTTTCTCGCCGAGTGCCGGAGATAAATCTCAACACTGCCTCAGGTAGGAGTTGAACCCGAGAGCTTCAGATTACGAATCTGACGCGCTTCCACCTGCAAAACCACCACCACTAAAGACTGATTAAAAGATTAAAATTTTAACTGAAAGAAATTAATTTTGTTCTAATTTTCTTCACGATTGAAAGAAAAAATTTTAAATTTATAATAAATAGTTGAGCCCGATGCGAAGTCGTCTGTGCTATTTTGAGTCCGCGTTCTAAATCAGATAGAAGTATTCTCCAATTTATAAAAAAAAAATAAATTCCCCCCTCAAGCAGCTGCTTGCCACAGAGGTCTGACAGGAGCCTGTCAGTTTATATGCCACAGTAGAAGGTCTGTGAGGATAGTGATCACTAAAACTTGAATACTTTTCGAGCCTGTCACAATGAAGAAAAAAAAAATCCCTCATTTGAATAATTTTGGGTTGTTTTACCTCTGAGCGGCACTTTTTTGCACACCATGGGCTAAATGGCCAGGTCACATGGACCCCGAAGGCTCAGAGAAGGTTGGGGGAGGGGACCCACTGGAATAGCTGTTGGGAGACAGATGGTAGCCTCCCGTCAAGGCCATCCAGCGTGTTCTTTAACGTGCACAGGGTATGGCTCTCCCGCACACGGGGCCACGGCTTAACGTCCCATCCGACGGACGGCGGCCTTTCCAAGCCCATCGGTGTCCCCTACTGACCGTGGGCAGGGCGGGGAATTTTGCGGAGATAAATCTCAACGCTGACCCAGCTGGGACTCGAACCTGGGAACTACAGATTACGAGCCTGGCGCGCTACCGACTGAGCCACCCCCGCCCCGTCATTTGAATAAAGAAACAACGATGGGAAGCAAAAACTCTTTAGCAAAGTTCTCACGTGCCGGCATTGTATCATGTCTGCATTCCACAGCTGACGGTTTGAGCACGTTTCGGCAGATGCGGAGATGAAATGGAAGAGGGATTTCGGTGTCCGCGATCACATGCGAGCCAAAGCAGCGGAGGCAAACGAGCTTGCCAACGTCAGCAGCGATTGTTGCCAGATTAGTTCCATTTGCCGTCTCTGCAGCCGAGGATCAGTGACCTCGGCCTTTATGCCAACGAAGTAATTAAGAATAAGATAACATTCAACTCGCTAACCATAGAAATAAAATTAATGACACTAAAAGTTACTGATGGAGATACCACGTTTACTCTCTTTGGAGTTCTCAGAAGATAAAGTATTTTTTCCTAACAATTGAATCAAACTTTTTCATTTGCAACACATAGCACAGAAGAATCCTAGAAACTACTCCTAGCTTTTGCAAGACTTCTCATACAAGGGCACGTCTTAGGAAGACTGAAGTCATTGCTGACCACTTCCTCAGAGTAACACAGGCACAAAATTTGTCTGCTGGAACAGTTGTGTTGTTTAACCTCTCATCATACAATCATACATTTCATACAATAATACGAATCATACATTTTCAGTGGAAGAACAGAAAGTTTGTTCAAAAGTTGGCCAAGGTTAGGTTGGGCTGTTTTACCTCTGAGTGGCATTTTTTTGCACACAATGGGCTAAACGGCCAGATCAGAAGGACCCCGAAGGTTCAGAGAAGGTTGGGGGAGGGGACCCACTGGAACAGTTGTTGGGAGATAGATGGTAGCCTCCCGTCAAGGCCATCCAGCGTGTTCTTTAACGTGCACAGGGTATGGCTCTCCCCACACACGGGAACACGGCTTAACGTCCCATCCAACGGACGGTGGTCTTTCCAATACCATCGGTGTCACCTACTGACCGTGGGCAGGGCGAAGAGTTTTTCGGAGATAAGTCAACGCTGACCCAGCTGAGACTCGAACCTGGGAACTGCAGATTACGAGCCTGGCGCTCTACCGACTGAGCCACCCCCGCCCCTCTGCTGGAACAGTAGCAAGCTTTCTAATCACTCTGTCAGTTAGAACTTTCGAAATGAAAACTTCATCTACTGTATTAAAACAAAAATATTGTTCTCGATAATATTAAAGACTCAACACCTTTTTTTTTTCTTTTATTTTGGGGGGGGGGGGGGGGGTAGTATTCGTTCGAAATGTGATTGATTCAGTTAGTAGAGCGACGAGTTCGCAATCTAATGTTGAGAGTCCCATCTGTGGCTGCGTTGAGATTTATCCTAGTCTGCCTTCGGTGAGAAAGGGAACGTCGAGAGGCCTTGAAAAAGTCTCCTTCGGATGATGCGCTAAGCGACGTTGCAGGGTTGTTTTACCTCCGAAAGGCATTTTTGTGTGTACAATGGACTCTACGACCAGGTCACAAAAATCCTAAAGGCTCAGAGAAGATTGGGAAAAAGGGATCAATTGCATAACAGTTAGAAGACAAAAAAAATTATCGAAATCAGTAATGAGGGAAAGGAAATCTCCCATTACGGCTATCTTTAAAGGATCTCGTACAGAAGGGATCACGGCTTTAGGTCTCATCCGAAGGACGGTGGCCTTTTCATATTCATCTGTGTCCCCTTTTCTTCACCGAGGGAATTATCAACGCAGGCACCGTTGGAACTCGAACCTGGAACCCATGTGCAGTACGACCATAACCTGTGAATACTAAAGCACACGCTGGATAACTTTCAAATGAAGATTCCATCTCTCTCCTGACAGCTGTCCAGCGGAAATCTCTCCTCAGCTTCTCTGAGCCTTTAGGGTCTTTGTAACCTGGTCATTATTTGCAACAAAAAGTGTCGCTAAGGTCATGTGTCTGATCATAACAAGAGATAATTTGCAGTGACAAATGTCTCTCGCATTTGTCACCGCAAAAAAAAAAATTCGCAGAAAAAATTGTAATCAGTAATGTAGGTGAGCGAAAAAAAGAGCGCGAAATTGATGCTTCGAATTGCCTTCTCATATCACGATGCCATTGCCTTATCATATCACGATGCCATTGCCTTATCATATCACGATGCCATTGCCTTCTCGTAAGTCAGTTCAATCAAAACTAACGATTTATGAGAACTCCCAAAGTATGTGCTGCATCGACTCCCCAATTGACACTTATTGATAGTAATTCTTACAAAAAAACGTATCATTCTGAAATTAAGATTCTACTAAACATTTGATCCCTTTGAAGTGATCGATTCGCACAATGGCAAAAGCAATGTAAACTTAAGACTTTTTTTTTTAAATTGCGTGCAAAAGACCACGAAACAGAGATCCATGGTCTTTTGCACGCAATTTTCCAATGAGGAGGAAAGAAGTGATTGGGATGCTTTCCCTCTGATCGGCACTTTTTTTGCACACAATGGGCTAAAATGGCCAGATGGACTCCAAGGACACAGAAGGTTAGGGATCGACTGGACAGCTGTTAGACCTCCCGTCAAAGCCATCCACAACACGTTCTTCAACATACAAAAGATATGGCGCTCCTGCATAAGGGTTCACGGCTTAACGTCTCATCCAATGGACGGTGGCCTTTTCTTGACCATTCTAACTTCCCCTTTCTGGCTGTGGTTAGGGTTTAGTGGAGATCAATCTCAACGCTGCTCCATGTAGAGCGGAATTGATTACCATTAAACGAATTCCCAAAGGATGACATTCCTTGTGTATGCAAAATATAAAGAGAATAATAGTATAGCTGGCTGAGTGGTTAGCGTCCTTGACTACTTACCAAAAGGACCTGGGTTCAAACCCCGTAATAAAATATTATTGTTTCTTGCCCTTCTGATGAGGTCTCGCCTCAGATCTTCTTTATGGCGCATTATATTGAAATGATTCCTTTCAGATCTTTGTGGTAAGCAGTTTCTAAAGGGATAAATATTTTTATGAATTCCTAAGGAGAGGGAGGGTTGGAAGAAAGGAGACATCCTTTTTTCACACCAGAGACAGACCATACCTGGATCTCATTACTTTTTGAAGAGCAGTGGAGTTCTACACTATTCTACTTCCTTTTTACCCTCGTAGGAGGTGGCTTAATGCATTTCGATTTACACGCAACTTTGGCTTTGTGATGGCGGTGCATGGTAGTGAAGTACCTACGACTCAAAAAAAAATCTCTCAAAATCCTACTAATGGAAATAGGCGAGTGAAACTTACTTTTAGATTTCTCTGAGAAACTGAGAATAGGTAACATACAAAAGAATGTACGATAGCTAAAAAACCCTCGAATCCACTGAATTTAAGACTTTTTTTATGTACCTCGAATTAGTGACTACGTTGGGTTGTTTTACCTCTGAGCGGCACTTTTTTGCACACCATGGGCTAAATGGCCAGGTCACATGGACCCCGAAGGCTCAGAGAAGGTTGGGGGAGGGGACCCACTGGAACAACTGTTGGGAGACAGATGGTAGTCTCCCGTCAAGGCTATCCAGCGTGTTCTTTAACGTGCACAGGGTATGGCTCTCCCGCACACGAGGCCACGGCTTAACGTCCCATCCGACGGACGGCGGCCTTTGCCAAGCCCATCGGTGTCCCCTACTGACCGTGGGAAGGGCGGAGAATTTTGCGGAGATAAATCTCAACGCTGACCCAGCTGGGACTCGAACCTGAGAACTACAGATTACGAGCCTGGCGCGCTACCGACTGAGCCACCCCCGCCCCTAGTGACTACGACTTAAAATTCCTGATCACAGGAAATCTCGTTTTCCAATCTTATAATACTGATATGCAGTACTGTGCGAATTAGTTGGGACAAGCGAAGGAACGCCTACTCCCTTCCGCTGCAGAGTCTAAACTGCTGAAAGTCTAAACTTACGCGTGTTCCTGCAATGGGCACGCGCAAGTTTAGACTTGCAGCAGAGCGATATCTGCAAGTCTAGAATTGTCTGTCGTGTTACTCTGCTATTATTTAAACTTCCACTTTAAACGGAATTGATATTTCATAGGCTGAGAACGTTATCATGTAAGCAGTTCACAATTTTCATTGGAAACTTTTTTTATTAAATACATCATGGACATCACACACCTCGTAAATGAGCTAAAATAATCGCTTTAGGCGAAAACTCTTCACTTACTGCTAGGCAGATAGCAAAAGCAGTTGGCGTCGGGAAATCCAGCGTTTCACGGATCATGAAGCTGCATAAGGAGACAGGATCCGTGGACACGTCTCGTAAAGAACATTGTGGAAGAAAAAAAAACACCCCTAGAGATGATAGTCTAATTCGAAGAATTAATATCATAGACCCGAAGTAGACCAATGGAGACATCAAAAGGGAGATTGCGTCTCATGGGGTTAATATAGATGCTTCCACCGTACGTCGTCGCCTTCTGGAGTGTGGCTGCCGGGCTCGACGCCCCTCCTAAAAGCAGCTTTTGACACCCGCTATGAAGCAAAAAAGGCTATCCTGGGCATAGAAACATCGAGACTGGGGAGAATTGGGAAAAAGTGATATTTTCCGACGAAACCCACTTTGAGGTGCATGGCTACAGGTCAAATTTCGTCCGCCGCTCGCCTGGAGAACCTCTTCGATCCGGCCACATCCAGCAATCCCCCAAATACCCACCCAAGGTCATGTTTTGGGGATGTTTCCCAGCTTCCGGGCCACAGACGCTTCACCACATTGAAGAAATGATGGACAGCAAAAAGTACATAGGCGTTCTGGAGGCGAAAATGGTCCCAACACTGCAGAAGCTGTTTCCTAACGGCGATGGGGTATTTCAACAGGATCTGGCTCCATGCGACAATTCTAAGCTTGCTAAGAGCTTCTTTACCCAGCAACATTTGAAGGTATTGGAGTGGCCAGCAAATTCACCCGATCTAAAACCCATCGAAAATTTGTGGGCCATTATTAAAGCGCGCATAACTAAGATGGATTGCACGACGAAAACCAAAATGATAGAAAGTGTCATGAAAGTGTGGTACCACGACCCTGAAGTGAAGGAGATGTGTGGAAAGTTAGTGGCATCAATGGTTGAGAGGGTGGAAGAAGTAATTAAAGCTAAGGGGGGTCACATTCACTATTAACTACACTATTAAACAAATAAATATTTTAGTTGTGTCTTTGTTACTGCATTTTCCTATTGTCCCAACTAATATGCACAGTACTGTATAGTGTGTAAATAACTTGGACTTCGTCTCGAAGAAGATTCTGTTGACCACCCGGGAAAACGGGAGGGGGCGGGTCTATCTTTTGCGCATGCTCAATACATTTTCTCGAATTCACTCTTTTACGCTACATTACAGAAGTACTAAAACAATTTCGTACTGTGTGAATGGAGATACACGTTAGGAAAAATACTTCAGTTAGCGAATACTTAGCTACTTGTTTTTCAGTATTGTTACAGAAACGAAATCTTTTTGACCTACCTGAAAGAAGCACTCACTCCATCGGTGACGAGCACTGCCAAAGTGCGCGAAGTGCCGCACAAGAGAAGCGAAGCGCCCAGCACGAGACATCCCAGAGCCTCTGCGTTGCTCGAAGCCATTGTCACGTAAGCTTCACTGGTGATGCGAGGTCCAGCGGGATCTGGGACGTCCTGCAGATCCGACATGCTCTCCCATCCCGCCAGGCCACGAGCAGAATCGTACACTTCTCGCTCTGGGCCAGAGATGGTGGTGGCATCGCTCTGGAGAGGCTCGTGGGACAAGTAAGGCGACGGGGGAGGAAAATCCGACCTCCCAGTCACTGCTGCGCTGTGCGTCCCAATAACCTCTGCTGGCTGTGGAACTGGCCACCTGTCCGGCAATGCTGCGAACACGCCTTGCTTAGGTTGGTGTGCACTTGGTAGATAGGAATGAATTTGTCTATCATATGAAGGCTGAGAAATTTCTCCGCTATATTGACCTATTTGACTTTGTTGAACTAGTTGTTCAAAAGTCTGCTCTTTTTTCTGCTCACTGACATTATTCTTAGACAGAGGATGATTTACATATTCATCGTCTTTGAATTTGTAAAGAAAATCCAATTGTTTGGATGCACTATCAACCTCTGGAACGGACCCAGTTTTGGGTTTATGAGATCCTACGTCAGTTCTTTGTTTCATAGTATCCGCACTTACTATTGGAAGTCGACTCGCTTCTTCTGTTTGCGAAGAGTGAGGAACTTTTACTCTGTCCCTTAACTCTTGAGACGATAATTCACTCTCAGACACGTTCTCTCTTAGTCTTGAAGGATCGGTAGTGGTGGGGGTTGAGTCGTCAAATTCACCGATTTCTAAATGAGACGGTTGGCTCTTCCTTTCTCTGTATTTCTGTTCTTCTGATGGGGCTGTCGATGCGGTGCGTTGTTCACCGACAGTTGCATCTGCAGTTCTGGAAGATGGGAAATGCTCACACACAACTGAATGCGTTTGCTTCCTTGGTGGCATCAGACGCTCTTTGACGCACTGCAAACACGGACTGGATGGGTCCACCTTGTGAGAAATGTCCAAGGCTAACCCTTCTAAAAACTCTTGAACGACAGAAATATAAGATAGCATGGTTTGAGAACAAGCATCGCACAATGCAGGCTTATCTCCCAATGCTGATGGTGCTGTGGGATGTTGCTGATGAAACGCATGCTTGGTGCAGGCAGAATACGACGCGTTCACCTTATTGTCTACTAAATTAAGGTTGGGCTTGTCTTCTGCAATGTCTTCCAACGAAGTGGAATATGACACTACTCCTGAAGTTCCAGACTTATCCGTAGTGGAATCTGTACTCGCGGCTTCTGATGCTGAAATCGTTGGAAATTCCCTCTTATGCTTTGCATTTTTTCTTTTGACTGCTTTGAACTGGTTGGCGTCTGATTGCTCTGCAGGCGGTAGAGGGCTGTTTGAAGGAGCAATTGTACCATCCACAGCTTCTTTTTCTATACTGGTCTCATCCTGGGAAGAGTCCTTTACAGCGTGAACAGACTGCTCAACGTCTTCGAGTAAATCGTTTACTTCGCTACTCGTGTTTTCCACTTGAACTGTGAAAACTTCATCTGCGTCCCGATCTATATCAGCTGAAACGAAATCTGTCACCTTAACTGTTTTCGAATTTTGATCTTTTGCGGGTTCGGTGGCAATATCGGCTGCAGTTGAAGGTTCATCTGATGAAAGAGGCAGTTTGGCTCTCTCTTTTTTCTTCGATCTGTTTCTCGATTTCTTTGATTTTTTGTTTTCCATGACCAGTGATTTTTCTGAAAAAGAACAAAAATCTTTACTCTTATCCACGATGGGATCTTTTCTTTTAACACAGCAATCGTTTAAAAATAAATTTTCAAATATTTTATACCATAGAGCTTGTATCCAACTGCTGTAAAAAAACAAACTGCTTTGACCACCTTGCCGCTTCAATTCGGGAACAAAATAAGTACTTTTTTAATCATTTATTTATTCAAATGAATTAAAAATCATTTCTGTTTACAGATGTCCCGCAAAGCTAACATCTCCAGAAGAGAATAATACGTTGACATAATACACCTTTCTGTCTTAATCTGCTAATCTTATGCATTTTCATTGTGTTGCATTATATACTATTTCAGTTGAAAAGTTAAACTGTAAATAATTTGCTCTCTTTACTAAAAATTTTACATTTTTTTCCATTTCGAATATTTCATATCAATGGGATTCTTATATTCACCTTCAGCACTACATAATTGGTTAGTGTTAATTTTAATTTTCTAATTCATTTTTAAAATATAATTAGTGCTTTAATTCCCTAAAAGATCTTACGGCTAGCAGTTCCCTTGGGAAGAGATTGAAAATGTACGGAATTTTGTAGCCAATTGTGCACTTTCCATAATTATGTGTAAAATTCGGTAGTTGAAAATAATTAGTTTCTTTAAATTGTGTTTTTATTATGCTGGACTTTAATTTTGTATGTTGTCAAAAATAATTACGTATAACTATGTTATATTAATATAGGCTCTGATAAGGTAAAATATCCAAGTAAATAAATCAGTCTTGGGCTGTAATAGATGTGTACAGTCTTTAAATTGGTATAATATCTTTAACTATTGAGGATTTAATATGTTCTGTTATTCTAACATTTTTTAAGCTGGTTGTCCTTGTATCGTTATGATAAAATTTAAGACGGGCTCACAGACAGCTTTATAAAGCGTAATACATGTGTTGGTATCCATAATATATTGCAGTTTAACTTAAAAGCCTTAATGCGCCTCAGTTTTTCTCAACACGAACGTTCCATCAAAGGGTTCGTATTGAGATGTAATCCTACATATTTCAGTGCAGCTGCAGTTTTCTAGCTCAGAAATGTTTTTTTTTTTGTAAACTTTAATTTGTGTTTTAATTAGTAAGTTATTGTTAATTTTGAAACCACGTGAAAAGTCATCCATTTGGGTTTATTGCTATTTAGATAAAGTTTATTACAGTTTAACCGTCGTTTAATAATATTTAATATATTTTTAACCTCATCTTCTTCCAATTTCTCGATATTAACTTAATATGTTTTTATATACCGATGATATAGTTTAAGTTCCAAATTTTTTAAGTCGTTTATGTAAATCAAAAATAAAAGCGGGCCTAAAATAGATCCTTGAGGAACACCATATTTAACTTGACACTCTTCACTGTAGGTGTTAATTTTAGTTACTGTAAATCTTTTTGATAAGTAGCTTAGAAACCAGTGTAATGCAATGCCTCTAATTCCATAATTTTGTAATTTCTGTAAAAGAATATCATGACCGAAAACGTTAAGTATTTCTTTAAGTGTAGAAACACTGCAACTGCCCTGTCACTTCGATTTAGTGTCATGTAGACTAAATCAGTAAATTTCGGAACTTTCCAAAAAGATACTCCAGTTTAGACTAGACGTAACTAGTTAACCAGTTTAGACTGAGACCGAGTTGTCGGGTTGTTTTACCTCTGATCGGCACTTTTTTGCACACCATGGGCTAAATGGCCAGGTCACATGGACCCCGAAGGCTCAGAGAAGGTTGGGGGAGGGAACCCACTGGAACAGCTGTTGGGAGACAGATGGTAGCCTCCCGTCAAGGCCATTCAGCGTGTTCTTTAACGTGCACAGAGTATGGCTCTCCCGTACACGGGGCCACGGTTTAACGTCCCATCCGACGGACGGTGGCCTTTCCAAGCCCATCGGTGTCCCCTACTGACCGTGGGCAGGGCGGGGAATTTTTGCGGAGATAAATCTCAACGCTGACCCAGCTGGGACTCGAACCTGGGAACTACAGATTACGAGCCTGGCGCGCTACCGACTGAGCCACCCCCGCCCCTAACTGAGACCGAAATATACGATATAAGAGATTTGATTTTCGTGACATTTGCTGTTGTTTCACCCCTGATCAGCACTTCTCTGCACACAAATAGGAATAAAGGGCGTTACCGGAGGTAAATCTTAACACTGGCACAGTCGGGAGTCGAACCGCAGATTCCGAGCTTGGAACGCTATCGTCTGAGCCAAGTCATCCCCCCCCCATCATCATCACCCGCGAATTGGTAGTTTCCTTTTTCATGGAACTGCCACCAAAATAATATTTGTTTTTTATATGCATGGTCAAACCTCTGAAGAGTTTGGCGAGCGTTGTGGAGCACTAAGTGACCAATTTAAACAGGTTTCCCTCAATTGAGACCAAAAATAAAAACCACACTAGAATATATTAGGTCTCGTCGAGTGTAGATATGAATCTTGAGAAAACTGGATTGCCCTTATAACGAGGGTTAAAAGAATAGTGAACTTTTCCCATCTTAACACTGGGTGGGATCTTAATGTGAGGCTGAACACCACGAAAGGAAATGCGGCGTTTCGTGTTTGGCTGAACACATTTTTTCAGTTGGATCGAATGATTCAGTTGAACGTTTAAGGCCTAGCCTTTACATTTCAATTTGTTTTAGTCATGTGATGATAAACAGTGAAGTATTCGAAATGTTGACGAAATGTTCAACGATAATTTATTTTTATTTGCAGAACAGTTGGATTTTAAAACTCAACGAAAGTGTATTAACTATGTTATTCGACCATTTATTTTTATAACATCGAATACAGAAATAGATAGGACCATCAGTGGGTTGAAAGATTTCCTGTTCCACCAATCAGGGAGCATATTTATTATTTGCACTTTATCGTCTGTCTAGCGACATTTTGTTTTATTTTTAGAGACAAACGAAAAACATTTTTGGGGTTGGAGGGGTGTTGATGAAATATTAGGATTCACATTTTATGAATTTCCCAAAATGTTTTAATAATTCTTTCTAACAATGAAAAAAAAATTAAATGATAAAAATTTAAACGATTAACTTAAACTATATATTAAATATTGCAAACGATAATTTATTCTCGAAATTTTGATGGTGTCGTTGGGTTGGGTTATTTTACCTCTGAGCGGCACTTTTTTGCACACCATGGGCTAAATGGCCAGGTCACATGGACCACGAAGGCTCAGAGAAGGTTGGGGGAGGGAACCCACTGGAACAGCTGTTGGGAGACAGATGGTCGCCTCCCGTCAAGGCCATTCAGCGTGTTCTGTAACGTTGGGTTGTTTTACCTCTGAGCGGCACTTTTTTTGCACACCATGGGCTAAATGGCCAGGTCACATGGACTCCGAAGGTTCAGAGAAGGTTGGGGGAGGGGACCCACTGGAACAGCTGTTGGGAGACAGATGGTCGCCTCCCGTCAAGGCCATTCAGCGTGTTCTGTAACGTTGGGTTGTTTTACCTCTGAGCGGCACTTTTTTTGCACACCATGGGCTAAATGGCCAGGTCACATGGACTCCGAAGGTTCAGAGAAGGTTGGGGGAGGGGACCCACTGGAACAGCTGTTGGGAGACAGATGGTAGCCTCCCGTCAAGGCCATTCAGCGTGTTCTGTAACGTTGGGTTGTTTTACCTCTGAGCGGCACTTTTTTTGCACACCATGGGCTAAATGGCCAGGTCACATGGACTCCGAAGGTTCAGAGAAGGTTGGGGGAGGGGACCCACTGGAACAGCTGTTGGGAGACAGATGGTCGCCTCCCGTCAAGGCCATTCAGCGTGTTCTGTAACGTTGGGTTGTTTTACCTCTGAGCGGCACTTTTTTTGCACACCATGGGCTAAATGGCCAGGTCACATGGACTCCGAAGGTTCAGAGAAGGTTGGGGGAGGGGACCCACTGGAACAGCTGTTGGGAGACAGATGGTAGCCTCCCGTCAAGGCCATTCAGCGTGTTCTGTAACGTTGGGTTGTTTTACCTCTGAGCGGCACTTTTTTTGCACACCATGGGCTAAATGGCCAGGTCACATGGACTCCGAAGGTTCAGAGAAGGTTGGGGGAGGGGACCCACTGGAACAGCTGTTGGGAGACAGATGGTCGCCTCCCGTCAAGGCCATTCAGCGTGTTCTGTAACGTTGGGTTGTTTTACCTCTGAGCGGCACTTTTTTTGCACACCATGGGCTAAATGGCCAGGTCACATGGACTCCGAAGGTTCAGAGAAGGTTGGGGGAGGGGACCCACTGGAACAGCTGTTGGGAGACAGATGGTCGCCTCCCGTCAAGGCCATTCAGCGTGTTCTGTAACGTTGGGTTGTTTTACCTCTGAGCGGCACTTTTTTTGCACACCATGGGCTAAATGGCCAGGTCACATGGACTCCGAAGGTTCAGAGAAGGTTGGGGGAGGGGACCCACTGGAACAGCTGTTGGGAGACAGATGGTAGCCTCCCGTCAAGGCCATCCAGCGTGTTCTTTAACGTTGGGTTGTTTTACCTCTGAGCTGCACTTTTTTTGCACACCATGTGCTAAATGGCCAGGTCACATGGACCCCGAAGGCTCAGAGAAGGTTGGGGGAGGGAACCCACTGGAACAGCTGTTGGGAGACAGATGGTAGCCGCCCATCAAGGCCATCCAGCGTGTTCTTTAACGTGCACAGGGTATGGCTCTCCCGCACACGGGGCCACGGCTTAACGTCCCATCCGACGGACGGCGGCCTTTCCTAGCCCATCAGTGGGCTAGGAAAGGCCGCCGTCCTGCCCACGGTCCGTCGTCCTGCCCACGGTCAGTAGGGCCCCTACTGACCGTGGGCAGGGCGGGGAATTTTGCGGAGATAAATCTCAACGCTGACCCAGCTGGGACTCGAACCTGGGAAGTACAGATTACGAGCCTGGCGCGCTACCGACTGAGCCACCCCCTGGTGATGTCGTGTGATGGGTCAATGAAGCTTCCGTTGACAGAAAGGATTTCATCTCTTATCGCCAGATTGTGATATGGAAGGGACAATTTTTTAAGACGTGAATGAGAAATTCTTTGAGTTGAAGTGGAACCAATATCATATTATTATTCACATTTTTGAAATCCTCCACAAGGTTTTCATTCCCATTGTAAGAGGGCGCTAAATGTGAAAAATGCAAGACTTGAAAAATATATTGCTAATGATCTGTTTGTGCTAAAAATTTTTAGATTTTTGTGATTAAATGGTCAAAGGGTTTACGTCGACTGATTTACCTCCAGGAGTGTAAAAAAACGCAATTTTTTCGGTTTTAGAGATAAAACAGAAAAAGAATTTTTTGTTTAAGTACTAATCAGAGCAGGATCTAGAGTGAGGGGGAAGAAGGCGTTACTCTCACCCCCTTTGAGAATGCCAGTAAGGGTAAATGGGGGGGAAATTATTAACCCTATATGCTTTTTATGAAATTTTTTTCATGGCCTCTAAAATGGAGGGAGAAACGTGTTTTATAGCAACGGTATTCCAGTCTCTTGCCTCTTCCATCTTTTATTTCTCCCCCGGCTTGATTGAGTCGTTTGCCCCCTCCCCCCCCGCCATGTTTTTTCTAGATACGGGTCTGATACCAAGAATATATTAAAAATAAATTACCCCTCAAGCAGCTGCTTACCACAAAGGTCTTACAGGAGCCTGTTAGTACAAAACGCCACAGAGAAGATCTGTGAAATATGCATATCTCGTCAGAATACCACAGAAAAAGAAACATACCTTTTCCTGGGTTCGAATCCAGGTCCCTTTGATCAGTTGTTAAAGCACGCTAAGACACGGCCATTGGGATGGTAAGAAATACTAACGCAATGAGATCGACTCTATTATTCGAATCATCCATTAGTTCGTGTTACCACTGAAATATGTATAAATGTCGCAAACGAACTACACTTTGAAACGATCTCCTATTCGCCAGAAGAGATATGTAATTATCTTTGCTTTTTAAATATGTTAAGCTCACAATGTCAAGAGTTTGTATAAAATTTTGTTTTACTTATTTTCTACTAGCTGAAATATTCTCGCTACATGGCTCTCCCATGTAAGATGCAATCTGTATATTCGGATTTTCACTGCATTAAATGTAGGGGGCGAGAGTGGCTCAGTCTGTAGCGCGCCAGGCTCGTAATCTGCATTTCCCAGGTTCGAGTCCCAGCTGGGTCAGTATTGAGATTTATCTCCGCAAAATTCCCCGCCCTGCCCATAGTCAGTAGGGGACACCGATGGGCTTGCAAAGGCCATCGTCCGTCGGATGGGACGTTAAGCCGTGGACCCGTGTGCTAGAGAGCCATACCATATGCATGTTAAAGAACACGTTGGATGCTGGCCTTTACGGGATGCTACCATCTGTCTCCCAACAGCTGTTCCAGTGGGTCCCCTCCCCCAACCTTCTCTGAGCCTTCGGGGTCCATGTGACTTGGCCATTTAGCCCATGATGTGCAAAAAAAGTGCCGCTCAGAGGTAAAACAACCCAACGTTAAAGAACACGCTGAATGGCCTTCATGGGAGGCTACCATCTATCTCCCAACAGCCATTCCAGTGGGTCCCCCTCCCCCAACCTTCGGGGTCCATGTGACCTGGCCATTTAGCCCAAAGTGTGCAAAAAATTGCCGCTCGGAGGTAACCCAACAACTGCACTAAATGTTAGTTTCGTGTCTCAATGGAATTTTACACCGCTGTTACACCGCTGTTTGAGGGTTGTACCGCGGATTTTTCATCCGCTGTACAACCCTCAAACCCTTAGCACAGATCCAATGTGTATTATATGGTGGTGTTGTAATAAGCAGAAACGATTAAATGGAATGTTATTAACTCGTAAAGATGAAATCATACCTATTCTCACTCACGGGCGTCTGCAGAGGGGGGGGGGGGGGGACAGGGTCCACTCTAGTGCGCAAAACTTCTGCAACAGCCAATCAAAAGCGTTCGCATGATTTACAGTGAAAAAAGAACACGTCACAAAAATAAGGATAACATTATGAATATGAGTTATCTAGACAGATGTTATATAAATTTTATTATTTAAAAAAAATCCTCAGTAATAAAATGTTAATAATGTTATACAAATCTTGGGTCCAGTCTGCTATACAGTATGGTATTACAAGTTGGGGAGGAACATACATTTCATCATTAAGGAGTCTAATCTCAATGCAAAATAAATTTATATTCCAAATTTTACCAAATAAATATAAACCTGTTACCATTTTTTGTAAGTATACCATTTCAGCTGTATTTCCACTGAGACATTTATTTGTTTATAGAACATTAAATTACTTCTTTAGAAACAACAATGCATTCATTCATTATACAAATTATTCTATGCGAGATGATGGGAAAAGGTTTCTGTTGCCACTTGCAAATAAAGAAATTATGCACAAACAACTTTGATTATTTGGCCCCTAAAATTTTTAATTCTTTACCGATTATAATTCGGAATGAAACTAATTTTATGCATTTCAGATCTCTCACTGCTAATTATCTAATGACCATTACAAATGCAGACAGCCTGTTTTCAGTGTTAAAGTAAAAAAAAAAAATTCGTTTTTATAAATTCTGTGGTGTTTTTGTATATATATATTTTTTTTCTTTATGTAAAGTTGAGTGTCAGTGTTGCCAAAATAATGTATTTAAATAATTTGTAAATTAACCTACATGAGCTTAGATGCTCTTGGGTTAATAAGATTATTACAAATATATGTTGTTTGTAACATTATTATAATGAAACTGAACTGAACTGAAAACAAGCTGAAAATCTCAAAGGAAGGAGAGCAGATGAGTCAAGTGAGCTCCAAAGTGACCTCGCACTTGGGGCCGGTGACGTCATAGGGGGAAAGCTCTGTGCAAAGGGGAATCCGTATAGTGGCACTAAACTACTCACGATTGCTCAATGGTTAAAAACGATAACCATTATCTAAAAGGGAAAAGATGTTGCAACAAACTCTGCGGAAGGAAATGCAAGTGCATTGATTCTAAAGAAACGGTGGAAAGGTTAAGATTCCTATGTGAAAAAAAAACTATACCGTACATTCATTTGCGGATCAAGAAATCTGCTCAAATCGAACTTTGCTGATACACCAAAAGGAAATTCTTTGCTGCTAAATTGAGAAGAAACTAACAATATGAAACTAGCTGAAAACTGCAAAAGTAATAGGTGGGAAGGGGGGGAGGGGGCTCAGTCGGTAGCGCGCCAGGCTCGTAATCTGTAGTTCCCAGGTTCGAGTCTCAGCGTGGAGATTTGCCTCCGTAAAACTCGGTCAGTAGGGGACTCCGATAGGCTTCGAAACCCTGCCGTCCGTAGGATGGAACGTTAAGCCGTGGTCCGAATGCGGGAGAGCCATACCCTGTGCACGTTAAAGAACACGCTTGATGGCCTTGAAGCGGTAGATGGAGGCTACTATCTGTCTCCTAACAGCTGTCCATTGTATGCAAAAAAAGTGCTGCTCAGAAGTAAAACAATCCAACCCAAAAGAAATAGAATAAGAATCCAGGTCCAGTGGTGTAACTAAGATGGGAATTGAGGGATTTAAACTCCTTCCCCCACTCACACTTTGGGAAAGTTTTTGAAACATTTCTTTCATTTTCGTTGAAAGTCATTTGTCATTTCTTCTCTACATTTCATTTTCGTCGTGGATTCGGAAATTTTTCAAATCCACCTGCCCTTTCAAAAAATGTTAACTGCGCTTCTGCCCAAGTGCATTTGGTTCCTCTGCCAAGCAGACAAAATGCTGCCTAAAATTTCTCCCAAATTTAAATTTTGTTGTTTTACCTCTGAGATCACTATTTGGCCAGGTCATGATTTGGCCAAAGTTGATTGCATATGAGATATGGGATTCACTGGACAGCTATTAGTAGACAGAAGTATGTTGTCAAAACCATCCAGTGTGTATAGGTCATGACTGTCTTGTACATTCAGATACGGCTTCAACTCCCATCCGACGTTCGGCTCAATTTCAAAAAGAGTACTCGTTTTGGAAAAGGGTGGGGTTTTTCAGTCAGCAGCGCACTAGTCTCATAAGCAGCAGTTCCCAGCTTAGAGTCCCGCCTGTGCCATCGTTGAGATTTATCTCCGCTAACCCCCCCCCCCCTCCCCCAACTGCCCTAGGCGATAAAGCGGACACAGATGGGCTTGGAAAAACTCCGTCCTTCCAATGGAACATTAAGCCCCATCGTTAAGTTGGTGCACATTCAATAGCATACTATATGTCCTTGATGGGAAGCTTGCATCCGTCGCCTAACAGTTGTCCATTGAATCCCATTTCCCAACATTCCTTGTATTAGCCCGTTGAGTGACAAAAATGTGCAGCTCAGAGTTAAGATGGTGACTGAGTACATGAAGTGAAATTTTAGCTCTGGAGAAAGTTTTGGAATGTAATGGACCATGTTCGGTTGGGTTGTTTTACTTCTGAGCAGCACTTTTTCGCACACCATGGGCTAAATGGCCAGGTCACATAAACCCCGAAGGCTCAGAGAAGGTTGGGGGAGGGGACCCACTGGAACAGCTGTTGGGAGACAGATGGTAGCCTCCCGTCAAGGCCATCCAGCGTGTTCTTTAACGTGCACAGGGTATGGCTCTCTCGCACACGGGTCCACGGCTTAACGTTCCATCCGACGGACGGTGGTCTTTCCAAGCCCATCGGTGTCCCCTACTGACCGTGGGCAGGGCAGGGAATTTTGCGGAGATAAATCTCAACGCTGACCCAGCTGGGACTCGAACCTGGGAACTACAAATTACGAGTCTGGCGGGCTACCCAGGGCCGTTTTATCCATTAGGCTGACTAGGCACAGTGCCTAAGGCCTAAGAACCATTTAAGACCTACAATATTTCACTTGAAAAAATACGTAAACAAAAAAAGTCCCGAAATAAAAAAAAACATCGATTTTTGTGAATATTTTCAAAATTCATAAAAAAATTTTGTGCGTGCAAACGATGAAATTAGCATAAAAATGAGTAAAAAAATCCGACACAAAGGCCTCTAGAAATAAAAGTGCCTAGGGCCTACGAAGGTCTTAAAACGGCCCTTGCGCTACCGATTGAGCCACCCCCGCCCCATAATGGACCACGTAGTATTGGATTGTTTTACCTCTGAGCGGCACTTTTTTTCACAACATGGGCTAAATGGCCAGGTCACAAGGACCCCGAAGGCTCGGAGAAGGTTGGGGGAGGGAACCCACTGGAACAGCTGTTGGGAGACAGATGGTAGCCTCCCGTCAAGACCATCCAGCGTGTTCTTTAACGTGCACAGGGTATGGCTCTCCCGCACACAGAACCACCGCTTAACGTCCCATCCGACGGACGGCGGCCTTTTCAAGCCCATCGGTGTCCCCCTACTGACCGTGGGAAGGGCGGGGAATTTTTGCAGAGATAAATCTCAATGCTGACCCAGCTGGGACTCGAACCTGGGACTACAGATTACGAGCCTGGCGCGCTACCGACTGAGCCACCCCGCCCAGACTACGTAGTAGATATATACATTACTACTGCACTGGTATAAGAGAGGCTAACTACAGAAAGATGTTAGAAGGGAGAAAAAGTAACTTTGTTTATATTGTAAGGATAAAGTAGACTTAGCGTGGAACCCAATGCACTAGCCTGCATTCGAGCTGATGAAGAAGCAGGTCGTGTTACCGTTAACGCGGCGGGACTATCCTTGAACCGCCACTTCCGGGCAATGTGGTCCGTGGCTCTGAGCGTGACCGCGGCATCAGGCATTCTTATCTCCCGACGACGCTGGCTCAGTACAGGAATCGGTCAAGTGTCATTTTGTGAATGGGACTCGTACGAGTGCAAAAGACGGTAATGAAATCATTGAATTGCTTAGATTTGAACTATCCAACTTTCAAAAAGGAAATGATTGACTTAATGAATAATGATATTCAGAAGTTGAATAACACCGTTCAAGACTGTTAAAAGCGCAGAATTTAATTCCAAAAAACTAGACGATTTTATCAAAATAATGGCACACACAACTAGAGACTTAAAAGAGGTTAAGGAGAGAAATCTGAAATTAGAGACTGAAAATAAACAAATCAAAAAAGATGTAATGGAATTACATCATCAAATGAGAGATCTACAGCAAAGGTGTAGAGCAGAAAATATTGAGACAAGCGGACTTGAATTTTTCCGACGAAAATATAAATGAGACTGACACCA
The DNA here is from genome assembly GCA_038380435.1 of Ryuthela nishihirai. NCBI lineage: Eukaryota > Metazoa > Arthropoda > Arachnida > Araneae > Heptathelidae > Ryuthela > Ryuthela nishihirai. The sequence continues at coordinate 55,875,580 of JAWZYU010000027.1, forward strand.
AGGTTGGTTTAGCGCTCAGAATGCCAAAAGAAGAGTTGGGTTGGGTTGTTTTACCTCTGAGCGGCACTCTTTTGCACACCATGGGCTAAATGGTCAGGTCACATGGACCCCGAAGGCTCAGAGAAGGTTGGGGGAGGGGACCCACTGGAACAGCTGTTGGGAGACAGATGGTAGCCTCCCGTCAAGGCCATCCAGCGTGTTCTTTAACGTGCACAGGGTATGGCTCTCTCCCACACACGGAGCCACGGCTTAACATCCCATCCGACGGACGGCGGCCTTTCCAAGCCCATCGGTGTCCCCTACTGACCGTGGGCAGGGCGGGGAATTTTGGCGGAGATAAATCTCAACGCTGACCCAGCTGGTACTCGAACCTGTGAACTACAGATTACGAGCCTAGCGCGCTACCGACTGAGCCACCCCCGCCAAAAGAAGAAATAAAATACAGAGTTGCACATCGAGTCCCAACAAGAAATTCGACGAAACCGAAATCAATTATTGTGAAGATGAATAGCAAAGAAGGGATAAATGGATAACTAAATGTCGATCGCTGAAAGGTCTGAGGAACAAGGACTTGGGGATAGCTGGAAATCATAATGACATATATATTGGCGAGCACCCTCATTCATGAATTAAAGTCATTGCTCTTTGAAATTTAGAAGATTAAAAGAGAAAAAAATTATATGTGCTCTGTGTGAAGGAGGGAAAAGTTATACTTAAGAAAGGACGGGAACTCGAAAGTAATAAATATAAAATCAGTAGCCGTCCCGTGGCAGAGTGGTTAGCGCGCTTGGCTGCAAATCTACGGGACCTGGGTTCGAGCCCCGGGTAAGGCATGGATGTATGTGTCGTTTTTCTGCTGAGGTCCTGCCATCCTCTCAGATCTCCTACTGTGGCATATAAACTGACAGGCTCCTGTCAGACCTCTGTGGCAAGCAGCTGCTTGAGGGGGTATTTATTTATTTTATTTTAGAAGACTTGAAACTGTTGTAATATGGAAGTTGTGGTCGATAAATTAGTATTGATGAAATTGGACGAAATCAGCTAGTAACAAAGAACGATAAAATTTGTAATATAACTCGTATGAATATTAGATCCATTACAAAAAAACTTTGATTATTTTTGTAGAATCATTAATGGACCTTTCATCAGATATAATTGTATTGTCAGAGATATGGATCAAAGAACACGAACTAATACTTTATAATATTGAAGGTTTTAACAAATTTTACCAGTGTGGATGTGTCAATAGATCAGCTGGGGTATTAGCTTTTGTTAATTCCAAGTTAAGAGCTACTCAAGTAGATTTTAATTGTAATAATGCAGATGTAGTGTCCCAAAAGTTAAGATTAGTAATGTTGACTATAACATTATTTCAGTGTATAGATTCCCTAGCGTAGATAAGAAATATTTTATTGACGAATTTTCCTCTCAGTTATTACGAAATAACTATAAAAAATGTCATATTGATCGGAGACTTTAATGCTGATTTATTAAATAAAAATATTAATTCTAGTTACTGTGATATGTTAGTAACGTTAGGATTTATCCAGTGTATTACACAACCAACTAGCTTTTTGGGTAATACATGTGTTGATCATATTGCTGTAAGATTATCTGCTATTAAGAAAGTTACATCGATAATTATTAAAACGACCGTGATGGATCATTATTTGGTAATGCTGCAACTAAAAAGAAACGTAATAGAAAAAGATACCGAGGAAGATAGAAAATATTGTTGCGGATCACAAAAATGGATAGCCACTGAGCGTGAGTATTAAAAGCTATATTTCAAAACCAAATTCAATACAAGGTAAATTGTTACAAAGGAAATATGGATGAAGTATCTTATTAACAAATCAACTATTAACATGCACAAGTCATCAATCTTCCTGCGTAGAGCACACAATATCAGCTCTGTGTATTTTACTAAATACTACCTTTTACTTGATTTACCAGGTCACCCGAAGATCTTCACTCGTAAACCAATTCTCGTCCTGTGCTAATAACTTTTCACACAATAGCCGAACAAAAAGACAGTCCGTGTAGACATTCGAAGTTAGCCATAAAAGTTCCCACTTTTATACTTCCGCGTATACACAACACATCAAGTTACTTCTTGATACTTAACGATAAAAGATCCCACTTTTATCCTTCCGCGTATACACAACACATCAAGTTACTTCTTGATACTTACGCGCACTGTCTCAGAACAGCTCACCGTCCATTTTCGAACTCACCGACCGTTACAACACAACAACCGTTACAATACAAAACGACCGTTAACGCTCCACTCTTCTTCTCCAAATTCTCCCAACGTTCTTATTCGTTGGCTGAAACTTTTTGCTTTCGGTTGCCAGATTCCTTCTATCGTAACACTGCCCCCTTCCTAGGTCTTGTTCGTCCCGAACAATTCTGGATTCCAAAGTTTCTTCAGTTCTTCGATGAAACGGGGCCAAACGATCCACGTGAACCACCTTACACTTTGTAGCTGGACGTCGACGAATGCGATATACCACGTCTGTGTCAAAATGAAAGCGAATCTCATTATGACGTAGATATCTTTTCTGACTGAAGCCTCGTCCACAAACATAATACGTGTAAGGCCTATAGCCCTTGTGAACACGTTTATGTCTCTGCAGGGAGAAGAATCGACTAAGAGTTTTCGTGCAAAACCTGTAAAAAGTTTTCTTCTTTGTCGGAAGTTTTCTTCTTTAGATTTTTACTTCTATCAACAGTAACAAGGAATGAAAGTCATTAGTGACATAAAATCTAGGGAGAATTTTCATCCTGCAATCTGACCCTTTTGTCAGTTGACTTTCACTTAATTCAGAGCTGTCGTGATGAACCTTCAGCCATATTTCACCTGATTCGATTTGATCCCCAAGGTGCTTCACAAATATATCAGCTCCATAATTCTTTTTAGCGCTTCGGTCCATCTCCTCCTTCCATACTCTTGCTAGAACTGCAGCTTCTAATCCGACAACCTTACCTGTTTCTCCTGTATAAGTGAAATCAGTGATGTGTCGGGCTGCTAGCAATATTTTTTCTGTTTTACCTTCACATAGCCAGCTTGCAACATCTTCAGATACTCCTTGTTCTATTAACATGTTACGAAACTTGTTCAAAGCATTGCCGTTATGCAGAACCTTACGGACACGTGATGCTTCATCTACCCTATTATCCACAATGTTCACAAAACGCAGAAGTTCTCCTAACTCTTCGACGAGCTCTTGCAGTTCTAAGGATCCGTTACCAAGGAAACACTGAACAGCTTCCATCACTTCCAGAGAGTTGTCAACAGAGTTTTCAAGAGGTGAATCCATGTTGCTGATAACAGCTGAACAACTCAAACTCTTCATTCCACGAGCTTGTGATGCTGCAACCACTTTCTTAACTAAATCAACAGCGTCTTCTGTACTGATGAGATCAATAGCTCCTTTTCCGAATTCAACATCATAAACCAAAGCGCACACTCCTTCAGCCAGCTTTTTGGACACAATTGAGCATCTCATTAGAGGAACGCTATCTACGGTAGCCGTCAGATCCTTGCAGCGGTAAATCTCCTTATCTGTTGGCACCAGCTCCACTGTCTGTCCTACGATGCAGCATCCGACGTCTTCCATCATCTGCTCGATTTTATCTTTAGTGCAGTCGACTGTGAAGCCAGGGATGGATTCCAATTTGTCCAGAGTATATCCCTTCAATTGGAGAGCACGACCGGAGATCATAGGGACCTTGAGACCTAAAGCAGCAAGTGCAGGAGCCAAGACAAGACTCACTTTGTTTCCGACACCTCCTCTGCTGTTTTCATCTACCATCCGATGGCGCCACTCGGGTCTCCAGCAAAACACATGACCCGAGGAGGTCATATTTGCTGTTTCTTCCGAATTCACTTTCTTGGAGCTCTCATTGTAATTAGCCAGGGAAACATCAGTCATGATTGCCAAATTGTTCATTCTGGAGATCAGCGACGAGTTTTGTAACATGATATTGTCCACTTTAGAGCTCTTGTAGTCGTGATAAAACTTTTCTATATCCTTATAATCTAAATGGTTATAATGTCCAAATCTGCACATTGACTGTTCAGAAAAGAAATTCAGCATGGTTTCGTTGAGATTGTCTGAGGGCTTTACTTCTCTCTGATCGTAACTCTGAGGCTTAGTTTCATCCAGAAAGTTAGTCTTTGAAGTACTGTCTCTGCCTGAAGCTCTTTTACTAGCATCACCTGTTATGCTTCTAAGCCATCCTTCGGAATTCCTCTTCCTTAAATCCCCACTTTCTATAAACGATTCGAGTGTGGCTATATGCTTCGGAAAAATCTCTCCGACTTCCCCGGTAACGACGAAGGGCACTTTGTATCTATGATGAATGGACGCCTCTTCTTTACTCGGACCACTCTGCGAAACGTAAACTCTGTTTCGTTCCCCCTCATTACCACTCGTTACTCTGCCTTTGCGATAATTGTCCATGACACATTTTGCTGACGGCGAGGAATAGAATACCTTTCGTGTGGATCTCTCTTCAGATCGTGCCAGACTTGTATACCTAGGTATTTTGAAGTGCAAAGCGTACTGTATAGTCTCACAGCTCTCTGATCTGTGTGATTGTTCTTCACAGTTCCTAGACATGTCACCAGCGACATAGACACTCTGCCATGCATTACCAGTAGTTGCGTGGTCAAAGGCATTTTCTGCGCTATCTCTACGATTCTTGATTTCCAGTAGCAGATCCACATTTTTATATGCGTTGCCTTTCTCTTTTTCTTTTCCATGTTTACAATCTAACTTAACACTATCAAGATCATCTTTTTCACTGACAAATTCAACATTTAAACTATTGCATTGTCTATTGAGTTCGGTTTTATGATCCTTGAAGTGATCAATAAACTTACCAACTTGAGAAGCCACTTCAGCTCTCATCTCAGTATTTTGTGCGGCCATTTCGGCTTTCAAGTCATCTTTTTGAGAAACTATCTCAGTTCTCAACTCATTATATTGTGCGGCCATATCGGCTTTCATATCAGTCATCAGCTTTATTAACTCATCCATACTTCTAGTGAAAGGCATTCAATTAAATTAATCCCGCTTCTGACACCAAATGTTGCGGATCACAAAAATGGATAGCCACTGAGCGTGAGTATTAAAAGCTATATTTCAAAACCAAATTCAATACAAGGTAAATTGTTACAAAGGAAATATGGATGAAGTATCTTATTAACAAATCAACTATTAACATGCACAAGTCATCAATCTTCCTGCGTAGAGCACACAATATCAGCTCTGTGTATTTTACTAAATACTACCTTTTACTTGATTTACCAGGTCACCCGAAGATCTTCACTCGTAAACCAATTCTCGTCCTGTGCTAATAACTTTTCACACAATAGCCGAACAAAAAGACAGTCCGTGTAGACATTCGAAGTTAGCCATAAAAGTTCCCACTTTTATACTTCCGCGTATACACAACACATCAAGTTACTTCTTGATACTTAACGATAAAAGATCCCACTTTTATCCTTCCGCGTATACACAACACATCAAGTTACTTCTTGATACTTACGCGCACTGTCTCAGAACAGCTCACCGTCCATTTTCGAACTCACCGACCGTTACAACACAACAACCGTTACAATACAAAACGACCGTTAACGCTCCACTCTTCTTCTCCAAATTCTCCCAACGTTCTTATTCGTTGGCTGAAACTTTTTGCTTTCGGTTGCCAGATTCCTTCTGTCGTAACAATATTGTTGCGGATTACAAAAATGGATAGCCACTGAGCGTGAGTATTAAAAGCTATATTTCAAAACCAAATTCAATACAAGGTAAATTGTTACAAAGGAAATATGGATGAAGTATCTTATTAACAAATCAACTATTAACATGCACAAGTCATCAATCTTCCTGCGTGAGCACACAACATCAGCTCTGTGTATTTTACTAAATACTACCTTTTACTTGATTTACCAGGTCACCCGAAGATCTTCACTCGTAAACCAATTCTCGTCCTGTGCTAATAACTTTTCACACACTAGCCGAACAAAAAGACAGTCCGTGTAGACATTCGAAGTTAGCCATAAAAGTTCCCACTTTTATACTTCCACGTATACACAACACATCAAGTTACTTCTTGATACTTAACGATAAAAGATCCCACTTTTATCCTTCCGCGTATACACAACACATCAAGTTACTTCTTGATACTTACGCACACTGTCTCAGAACAGCTCACCGTCCATTTTCGAACTCTTCGACCGTTACAACACAACGACCGTTAACGCTCCACTCTTCTTCTCCAAATTCTCCCAAAGTTCTTATTCGTTGGCTGAAACTTTTTGCTTTCGGTTGCCAGATTCCTTCTGTCGTAACAATATGTTACTAATTTTAAAGAACTTGAATTAAAATTAAAGAATAAAAAGTTGGATACAGATGTTATTAACGATGATCAAAGATATTGCGACTCCCTTTTTGATGTGACATCAGCAGTATCATCAGCTACAGATGACGGGGCGCTGGTAGCTCAGTCGGTAGCACGTCAGGCTCGTAATCTGTAGTTTTCAGGTTCGAGTCCCAGCTGGGTCAGCGTTGAGATTTATCTCCGCAAAATTCCCCGCCCTGCCCACGGTCAGTAGGGGACACCGATGGGCTTGGAAAGGCCGCCGTCCGTCGGATGGGACGTTAAGCCGTGGCCCCGTATGCGGGAGAGTCATACCCTGTGCACGTTAAAGAATACGCTGGATGGCCTTGCCGGGAGGCTACCATCTGTCTCCCAACAGCTGTTCCAGTGGGTCCCCTCCCCCAACCTTCTCTGAGCCTTCGGGGTCCATATGACCTGGCCATTTAGTCCATGGTGTACAAAAAAGTGCCGCTCAGAGGTAAAACAACCCAATCCCTATCCGTTAAAATGCTAGAAAACCACTTCCTTGTCCGAGAATCATTAGCATCACGAGCACGTCAATAAATCTAAAGCGCATACAAATATGAACAACTTCTTTAGACCTTTCGAAAACAACCAGTTCAGAACAGAAGATCAGTAATTATCATCCAGCGCCACAAAAGTTGGAGAAGAAACTCCCACAACACTCGTTGCGTCCATTCATTTGGGCATTAACAACTTATCTCTATTCCCGTCGTTTTCATCAACAGAGCGGCTACACCACCACCACCCAGCGGTTGATCTTTGACCAAGACACGCGCAGTGCACTCAGCTGACCAGAATTCACAACCTTGGCAGCTGGCGAAGCGGGCCAAGGCTGCGGCATCACACAACAGACTTTATCTCTTGCACTACATGGAATAAGAGATAAACGCATTCAAATACGGAATATAGCATATCACCTACCGCTCCTACTTAATCGAGCCACTGCATGAAAATTTTTATCAGAATTCCTATTAACGAAGCTGAAACACATTTAAAAAACAAATCCGATTGGCTTTGCATCTCTGAAATACACAGTGACTTCTTAATATGGATGACTTACGTGTCACACACAAGTGGTAATAATTGCGAAATCTCTATGCAGCCACGATAGCCGGAAAAACTAAAGTATCCCATCAATCATAAGATCAGCTCTCCCTCCTGGGGGTGGGGCAGAAAATAGTTTTCAAGCTGAACACGAGGGGCAGGTATTCTCCAAACTAGAGATAGTGTCAATACTAACATTTTTCTAAAAAATATATCTTGGGATCATATTTGCCCTAATCGCAACCAGAAACATTTTTATTAGAGGATAGTTTTCAAAAATTCCCTCTAGCACCATCATGCATTCCTTACAAATGCCTTCCCTCTGTAATCGGGTTCTGTTGCTTTACCTCTGAGCAGCACTAAACGACCAGATCAAAAGGGTTCAGAGAAGGTTGGAGGAAAGGGGAACTGTAATCGGGTTGTGTTGCTTTACCTCTGAGCAGCACTAAATGACCAGGTCAAAAGGGTTCAGAAAAGGTTGGAGGAAAGGGGAACTAATCGGGTTGTGTTGCTTTACCTCTGAGCAGCAATAAATGACCAGGTCAAAAGGGTACAGAAAAGGTTGGAGGAAAGGGGAACTAATCGGGTTGTGTTGCTTTACCTCTGAGCAGCAATAAATGACCAGGTCAAAAGGGTTCAGAAAAGGTTGGAGGAAATGGGAACTAATCGGGTTGTGTTGCTTTACCTCTGACCAGCATTAAATGACCAGGACAAAAGGGTTCAGAAAAGGTTGGAGGAAAGGGGAACTAATCGGGTTGTGTTGCTTTACCTCTGAGCAGCACTAAATGACCAGGTCAAAAGGGTTCAGAGAAGGTTGGAGGAAAGGGGAACTGTAATCGGGTTTTGTTGCTTTACCTCTGAGCAGCACTAAATGACCAGGTCAAAGGGGTTCAGAGAAGGTTGGAGGAAAGGGGAACTGTAATCGGGTTGTGTTGCTTTACCTCTGAGCAGCACGAAATGACCAGGTCAAAAGGGTTCAGAGAAGGTTGGAGGAAAGGGGAACAAATCGGGTTGTATTGCTTTACCTTTGAGCAGCACTAAATGACCAGGTCAAAAGGGTTCAGAAAAGGTTGGAGGAAAGGAGAACTAATCGGGTTGTGTTGCTTTACCTCTGAGCAGCACTAAATGACCAGGTCAAAAGGGTTCAGAAAAGGTTGGAGGAAAGGGGAACTAATCGGGTTGTGTTACTTTACTTCTGAGCAGCACTAAATGACCAGGTCAAAAGGGTTCAGAGAAGGTTGGAGGAAAGGGGAACTGTAATCGGGTTGTGTTCCTTTACCTCTGAGCAGTACTAAATGACCAGGTCAAAAGGGTTCAGAGAAGGTTGGAGGAAAGGGGAACTGTAATCGGGTTGTGTTGCTTTACCTTTGAGCAGCACTAAATGACCAGGTCAAAAGGGTTCAGAAAAGGTTGGAGGAAAGGGGAACTAATCGGGTTGTGTTGCTTTACCTCTGAGCAGCACTAAATGACCAGGTCAAAAGGGTTCAGAGAAGGTTGGAGGAAAGGGGAACTGTAATGGGGTTGTGTTGCTTTACCTCTGAGCAGCACTAAGACCAGGTCAAAAGGGTTCAGAGAAGGTTGGAGGAAAGGGAACTGTAATCGGGTTGTGTTGCTTTACCTCTGAGCAGCACTAAATGACCAGGTCAAAAGGGTTCAGAGAAGGTTGGAGGAAAGGGGAACTAATCGGGTTGTGTTGCTTTACCTGAGCAGCACTAAATGACCAGGTCAAAAGGGTTCAGAGAAGGTTGGAGGAAAGGGGAACTGTAATCGGGTTGTGTTGCTTTACCTCTGAGCAGCACTAAATGACCAGGTCAAAAGGGTTCAGAGAAGGTTGGAGGAAAGGGGAACTAATCGGGTTGTGTTGCTTTACCTCTGAGCAGCACTAAATGACCAGGTCAAAAGGGTTCAGAGAAGGTTGGAGGAAAGGGGAACTGTAATCGGGTTGTGTAGCTTTACCTCTGAGCAGCAATAAATGACCAGGTCAAAAGGGTTCAGAAAAGGTTGGAGAAAATGGGAACTAATCGGGTTGTGTTGCTTTACCTCTGAGCAGCACTAAATGACCAGGTCAAAAGGGTTCAGAAAAGGTTGGAGGAAAGGGGAACTAATCGGGTTGTGTTGCTTTACCTCTGAGCAGCACTAAATGACCAGGTCAAAAGGGTTCAGAGAAGGTTGGAGGAAATGGGAACTGTAATCGGGTTGTGTTGCTTTACCTCTGAGCAGCACTAAATGACCAGGTCAAAAGGGTTCAGAAAAGGTTGGAGGAAAGGGGAACTGTAATCGGGTTGTGTAGCTTTACCTCTGAGCAGCACTAAATGACCAGGTCAAAAGGGTTCAGAGAAGGTTGGAGGAAAGGGGAACTAATCGGGTTGTGTTGCTTTACCTCTGACCAGCATTAAATGACCAGGACAAAAGGGTTCAGAAAAGGTTGGAGAAAAGGGGAACTAATCGGGTTGTGTTGCTTTACCTCTGAGCAGCACTAAATGACCAGGTCAAAAGGGTTCAGAAAAGGTTGGAGGAAAGGGGAACTAATCGGGTTGTGTTGCTTTACCTCTGACCAGCATTAAATGACCAGGACAAAAGGGTTCAGAAAAGGTTGGAGAAAAGGGGAACTAATCGGGTTGTGTTGCTTTACCTCTGAGCAGCACTAAATGACCAGGTCAAAAGGGTTCAGAAAAGGTTGGAGGAAATGGGAACTAATCGGGTTGTGTTGCTTTACCTCTGACCAGCATTAAATGACCAGGACAAAAGGGTTCAGAAAAGGTTGGAGGAAAGGGGAACTAATCGGGTTGTGTTGCTTTACCTCTGAGCAGCACTAAATGACCAGGTCAAAAGGGTTCAGAGAAGGTTGGAGGAAAGGGGAACTGTAATCGGGTTGTGTTGCTTTACCTCTGAGCAGCACTAAATGACCAGGTCAAAAGGGTTCAGAAAAGGTTGGAGGAAAGGGGAACTAATCGGGTTGTGTTGCTTTACCTCTGAGCAGCACTAAATGACCAGGTCAAAAGGGTTCAGAAAAGGTTGGAGGAAAGGGGAACTAATCGGGTTGTGTTGCTTTACCTCTGAGCAGCACTAAATGACCAGGTCAAAAGGGTTCAGAAAAGGTTGGAGGAAAGGGGAACTGTAATCGGGTTGTGTTGCTTTACCTCTGAGCAGCACTAAATGACCAGGTCAAAAGGGCTCAGAGAAGGTTGGAGGAAAGGGGAACACTCTACAGCTGTTAGGAGGCAGACAGTAAGCCTTTCGTCAGCCATCCGGCGTATTCTTTAACATGCACATGGAATGGCACTGGGATCACTGGAGGTCATTGCTGAACCAGTTCACGAAAATGGTATTCCAATGCCATTTACCACAGTGGGCAATCCTCATGAGTTGTGTCCCAGTTCCTGTCTACTATATGATTTGGTGTTCTCTAACCCAACAATATACTACAATCCTGACATCTAACCTATATGAACAGTCCTACTTTCAATTCAATTCGAAAGTTGGTGGCATGCATGATGTTGTACCTAAAGCATGTCATTCTTTCCACAGTGAAGAACATACTGCAAAGCACTTCCAACTTATTATGCTTAGCCAACATACTATGAAGCAGTCCAATAACCATTATGTTTTGCCAATGTTTTTCACCCATATAATCAGTCTTCCATGTGACCATTCAATGCAGAATTGTAATCATTTGCATATCTCGGCCAATACAATGCTTGATGCGATTTCTGTGACTCTCTATCCTCGTTTATGGAGTTGGACTGGGTTGTTTTATCTCTGAGCAGCACTTTTGTGCACAGAGTGGGCTAAATAGCCAGGTCATAAGGATCCCAACCGTTCAGAGAAGAAGGGAACGAGGATCCACTGGACAACTGTTAGGTGAGGAGACAGATGTAAGCCTCACATCAAGGCCATCTGCCATGTTCTTTAACATTAACAGAGTACGGCTCTCCTGCACATACAGCCATTACTTAACATTACATCTGTCTGCCTTTTCAAGCCCATCAGTGTCACCTTTCTCTTCAAAGGCAGGGTAGGGTTTGGTCAGTGCTGGCACAGTTGGAACTCAAACCTGGGAACTACAGATTACAAGCCTGGCACATTACTGACTAAGCTACCATCTTCACGGAGTTGTAAATCCCATAGTGTACATGTACTGGACAGAAAAATGGAAACAGTTCCTTGACCTGGGAACTACAGATTACGAGCCTGGCGCGCTACCGACTGAGCCACCCCCGTCCCGCCTACTTTGGGAATTGAATTGTTAGTATGTGTGGAATGGGCCGTCCCATGGCCGAGTGGTTAGTGCGCTTGGCTACTGATCTACGGGACCTGGGTTCGAGCCCCGGGTAAGGCATGGATGTTCGTGTTGTTTTTCTGCTGAGGTCCTGCCATCCTCTCAGACCTTCTACTCTCTCATATAAACTGACAGGCTCCTGTCAGACCTTTGTGGCAAGCAGCTGCTTGAGGGGGTATTTATTTTATTTTTATTTATGTGTGGAAAGTTGTGAACGAAGTTATCGAAGGTCATACAATTGATGACAAACTTTTGACAAGATTTAATGGTGACTGAAGAGGAGTGGAAAGTTGTGAGTGAAGTTATCGATGGGAAGAGTTAATACCTTTCGCGGAAAATTTTGGCGTGGGTTTAATAGTAATAATTTTCGATAAAAAAATCTTTATTATTTCGTGTCATTTATTCTGAATGAATGTTATAGAGATCATCCAATTTTATTTCTCCACAGTGGCAGAGTGGTTAACGTGCTTGGCTACTGATCAAAGGGGCCTGGGTTGGAGCCCCAGATAAGGAATGGACAGTGGTGGACTGGCCAGGGGGTCAGCTTGTCCGATGGCAAGTGGGCCCCTTTGTCTCCTGGCAACCAACATTTTTAGACCCAGTCCGCCACTGGGCATGGATATTAAGTGTTGTTGTTCTGCTGAGGTCTCGCCTTCCTCACAGGTCTTCTAAGGCATATTGAACTGACAGGTTCCTGTGACCTCTGGGTTGGGTTGTTTTACCTCTGAGCGGCACTTTTTTGCACACCATGGGCTAAATGGCCAGGTCACAAGGATTCCGAAGGCTCAGAGAAGGTTGGGGGAGGGGACCCACTGGAACAGCTGTTGGGAAACAGATGGTATCCTCCCGTCAAGGCCATCCAGCGTGTTCTTTAACGTGCACAGGGTATGAGCTCTCCCGCACACGGAGCCACGGCTTAACGTCCCATCCGACGGACGGCGGCCTTTCCAAGCCCATCGGTGTCCCCTACTGACCGTGGGCAGGGCGGAGAATTTTGCGGAGATAAATCTCAACGCTGACCCAGCTGGGACTCGAACCTGGGAACTACAGATTACGAGCCTGGCGCGCTACCAACTGAGCCACCCCCCCGCCCACCTAGGGGATGCCAATACAATAGGATGGATACGAGGTGGGCTGGTCAATTTAGCTCTAACCCTGTTGGGGTAACAGATCGGGAGTGAACCCTCGAAAAATCTCCGAAATTTCTGGAAGTGCACAATCAAATCAGTTATTTTTACCATATTTCACAATCTTACCATCATGATAACAGAAGGGGTAGATGAAGGATTACTATCTTTTTCTCTTAACAGTCTTCGGATAAGCTTGCTTACTAGCTGAAGATGGAAATTCCCATATGTCGTAATAAGGGCTTTGCAAATCATATGCCATTCAACCTCATATGCCATTTCAAGAATGTAGCTCTGAATCATTTCCGGTATTAGAGCTAAAGAATATAGAAATCGTTTCTCTGTAGGTGTCATTTGCAAGGTTAAAATCAAATCCAAAATTCGTGGATAAGCGAAATACACTCTTTGACCACTCTCCAAATTTTAAGGTGCGCAGTTGCTTACCCATCCCCTTAGCATTCCACTGTCTAACAAGATTATTGCAGAAGTTGGTTTTTCGGTCTTTCCGACCACAATGAGCGAAATAGTGACTTGGAAGTTCAAGGGCGGCCCAAGGACTTGTGCAGACAAGATTCGAGAGCTCTCATTTCGAACCTCCAAAAATGAGTGGCTATTTCGCTTTAAAACAATATATCCCATGGCCAAGTGGTTAGCGCGCTTGGCTACTGATCTAAGGGACCTGGGTTCGAGCCCCGGGTAAGGCATGGATGTATGTGTCGTTTTTCTGCTGAGGTCCTGCCATCCTCACAGACCTTCTACTTTGGCATATAAACTGACAGGCTCCTGTCAGACCTCTGTGGCAAGCAGCTGCTTGAGGGGGTATTTATTTTTTATTATTTTAAGTAGCGTGTACAAAATGCATTATGAAATGGTGTATTGTAAAGAAGACGTTTACTACGCACATGCACAAAAAAATATATAAACGTAGCGTCTCGCATTAAAATTGATAATTATTTTTATCAATAAAAATATCATCGTAAAAGTTAAAATGCAGAAAGTTTAACGCGAATTTATTTTCTGTGCTATTCATGTACAATATATATAATAACATGAATATATATATAATATATTCATGTTATATATGAAACGAAGAGGAAGTTTCATTCCTGAAATATGAGCGACTTATTAAGGCCAGACTAAGCAATTCTGGGATCCGTGGCGCTTAAAAGTTTTTGCCCCACCCTTATGGGTTTTAGCTCTGAGCGGACTTTTTCCCACACAATAATCTAAATGTCTAGGTCACAAAGATCTTAGAGGGCTCAGAGAAGATTGGGGGAAGGAACCCACTCGAACAGTTGTTAGGAAACAGATGGCAGCCTTCCGTCAAGGCCAGCGTGTTCTTTAACGTGCTCAGGGTACTCTCCCGCACACGTGATCACGGCTTAACGTACCATCCGACGGGCGGCCTTTTCAAGCTCATTGGTGTCCTCTACTGACCGAGAGCGGGACGGAGAGTTTTGCGGAGATAAATCTCAACGACGGCCCAAGGTGGGGCTCTCCATCCTCATATTATCAGAAATGAAAATAAAGGGGCAGCAAATAAAAATTTATCCACTGAAGTGTAAAATGTTGCAGAAGTTCAAAAATACGTTAATTTTATTTCAAATAGTGCTTATTATTAGTAGCGAAAAGGGCCCTTTTTTCTTGGGGCCTGAGCCTCGTTGGTCCATTTTTTTTATCCAAGCCTGGTAATGATGGATCACAAGATGGCACACCTGTGGAATGAGGGAATAATATGTCGAAGAGCATATTTTTTGCATTGTCGGGGATTTAAAAAATATTAACACTAATCTGCCTCTTAATTACTCACTAATAAGCAATGAATACTTAATAACTCGCTGCTTGTTTATATATTTTAAAACAACAGATTTCATAGAGAAAATCTTGCATTTAAAAATCAGATTCCATTATTGGAAACCACATTTTAAAATTTAAAGTTCACACAACAGCTGCTTACTTAAAAAAATTTATGAATATTCGGCGTTACAAAAGTCTTCTGATCTTATTTCTGAAAACAATGGAGGAGACGATGCCCTCACATTAATGATTGGATTGTTTTACCTCTGAGCGGCATTTTTTGCACACCATGGGCTAAATGGCCAGGTCACATGGACCCCGAAGGCTCAGAGAAGGTTGGAGAGGGAACCCACTGGAACAGCTGTTGGGAGACAGATGGTAGCCTCCCGTCAAGGCCATCCAGCGTGTTCTTTAACGTGCACAGGGTATGACTCTCCCGCACACGTGGCCACGGCTTAACGTCCCATCCGACAGACGGCGGCCTTTTCAAGCCATCGGTGTCTCCTACTGACCGTGGGCAGGGCGGGGAAATTTTGCGGAGATAAATCTCAACGCTGACCCAGCTGGGACTCGAACCTGGGAACTACAGATTACGAGCCTGGCGCGCTACCGACTGAGCCACCCGCGCCCCTCACGTTAATGAGAAACATGCTCGATGTACTCCTCATTTAAACAATTCCACGTCTTCTCCGACATTTCGGAATTTGTAAAAGATGCAGTGGTCAATTGTAGACTGTATTTTGTCACCAGCGCACTTTCGTTTTTACCACTTGCACACAAATTAACAAGTGTGGATGAAGATAACGAAGCAGCTTTTGGTTGCCATTTTGCTCTACACACAACTAGAATGAAGAATTTCTTTGTGAGCCTCTAATTAACATGCACAGTTTTTAGAAATAAGTTTAAAAAGAGTTTTAGTGTCTATTAAGATTAAAAATTCTATCCCATTAAAAAAAATACAAGTAAAAACACAAGACAATAAAACATGGCGATTCTTGGCATTCAATGAAATACATCAAATAATAATGAACTCTTATTTCTTTTTCAACACGAGATTTCTCTGTGTAGAACTTATTTCCAAAAATTACTCGATAGTCAATTATAATCAACACTTTTCTTCCGTGCTCTTGTTTATTTACATTTGATGTATTCTGAAAAATGCACAGTAGTTAAAAACCAATCTCTGAATTTTAAAATTCGAGTCTGAAAAGAAAACAAAGCATCAAACAGCGCGTTGCTTTCAACGGGATGCCATCTCACCCTTAAGGTTCCTCATTCCAAAACTCTGACATTTAAATAACCTTTTTGAACGCACTCCAAATGTTGTTGACACGTTCTAAATTATTTTCTCAGGTACACGAAGGGTTATTCTCTTGTGACCATTCCCTTCCCCGCCCCTTTCTTCCTCCTCCTAGACAAGGCTACGGAATCGATTCTTGAACCGCTCATAAGTCAAACCCCGAAGCACTCACCTGCTTGTCCTGAAAGAAATTGCCCTCTCCTGCACTTCACCACGCCGCGCTCATCTTGCGAACTGTGTCGACTGTGCCGGCCTCAGCCACGAGTTCCTCAGGCTCTCCTTCTGACGTCACACCCCGCTTGCAGCCACAAGCTTGCCGGAGAAAAGAAAAATTGGGTGTTTCATCCAAGGTCGGCGGCTATCTGCCCGGCGACAGAGATAATGAACTCTCGAACAGCATCGACACGGTCTGTCCGACGGCTTAAGGTGAAGCTCACTAGCCACACTAATGCTGATTGGTTCATTTATTAGAGAAACGAGTAACTTTGATAATTTGAATCTGATTCGCGAAGTAATATTGAATGTGATATGGAAGTTTCTTCTGGTGGGTTATGTGTGTTACCAATTTAATTATCTGTGGCATATTGATAGCATAGGCAGCCTTCTCATTTATACATATTTATTATCATTTATATTATAATTTATCCGATTATAGCTCATAAAATCGCTCAATAACAGCTCTGTAAAAGCATAATTTGTGGTTCCGAAAAAGCAGATTTTCCGCTCTACACATGCAAGAAAACAAGAAAGATAAAATATTCCATGTTTCCTTTTAAAAAATAAATTCGACGGTACTGCTTTCCCTCCATTATCCACTGAAGTTAAAGAAGAGGTCATAGGAGATAGAAATAGAATGGTAGTCATCAAATTATTCAATTGTTTTTTTTTAGCAGAGACAGCATGAAGGCGTTGCGGTTGCATCCAGCCCAGAGGCCCCACTTTTGAAGTGGAACTGATGTCGAACTATTATGCCAACGCAGTGCTGTACAGCAAGCACTGGGTGTGATATTTAATGACGCTAAATTGTTAGTCATCGATTTAGGAAGTTCGAAATGGCTGCGTCAATCCATAAGCAGCACCAACAATGATTATGATTAACAACCAGTGTGCATTTCTTCCACTTCCTAAAACATAACACATTTTCGGAACAACGACAGTTGTTAGAAACTGAATTTTTGAATAATTTATTTGGTTGCCTACCATATAATATCAACCTTGTTTATTTTTAAGCGTTGGGTTGTTTTTCCTCTAAGTGGCACTTTGGTGCACACAATGGACTAAATGGCCAGGTTACAAGGACCTCAAACGCTCAGATAAGGTAACGGAATGGGACCCCACTGACAGCTTAGTAGATTGATGATAGCCTTCTGTCAAGGCCGTCCAATGAGTTCTTTAAAGTGTACAAGTGTCAATCATGCATAAGCAACCACGGCTTTAACGTTCCACCCGATGGACAGCTTTTACAAGCTATGTCCCCTCTCTCACCGAAGGCAGACTGAGGGACTCAAACCTATAAACATTAGATGACAAACCTGGCGCTACCAACTGAGACAACTCAACCCCCTTTGCCTTCGAGAATTATGTATTTATATTTATACATTGAAGCATACGATATGTTTGTTTCGAAAGTATGGTGTTCCCACAGTAAAAAGTTCTGGAAAAATTATCTCCATTTTGGATTTTAATGGATAATACTGTATAATCACTTTATCAAAACTTTTAGTCAGACTTGTAATTTCGAAGAAATTTCTCGAATTCTGCAAATTACATGCCTTTAGTCACAATATCCACAGGGATAGGTGGGTTGTTTTACCTCTGAGCGGTACTTTTTTACACACAATGTGGGCTAAATGGCCAGGTCACAAGGATCCCGAAGGCTCTGAGAATATTGGAGGAAGGGGACCCACTGGAACAGCTGTTAGAAGACAGATGGTAGCCTCCAGTCAAGGCCATCCAATGTGTCTTTAACGTGCACGGGATATGGCTCTCCCGCATAGGTGGCCACGGCTTAACGTTCTTCACGACGGACGGCGGCCTTTCTAAGCCCATCGCTGTCCTCTACTGACCGTAGGCAGGCGGGGAGTATTGCGGAGATAAATCTCAACGCTGGCCCAGCTGGGACTCGAACCTGGAAACTACAGACTGAGCTACCCCCGCCTCAATATCCACAGGTTAAACACACTATAGATGAGTTAGGACTCAAATTTTCTAGCCCGGGCCAGAAATATTTCGATAATTTCTGATACCGCCTAAAACGTATATAAAGATTTGCATTGCCGCTACACCATTTTTTTTTTATTTTTTCGTATTTCAGACTATCATAAACTTTAAAATAATATAATTATTTAATGACAAAATTAAAATCTTATTTGCGACGAAAATACTAGAAATAATTTGTAGAAACGCAAAATTCTTGAATAACATCATTATAAACTCGAAGAGTGATTCATTAACAAAAGAGCAAAAACACAAAAAAGTATATTTTTTAATTTTTAACAATGATTTCTGCTCTTTAAGAATTAATGGTAAGATAACAGTTTTGCAGATACAATTACATTTACAGCAGAAACTCTAGTTTACCTACAAAGTATAATAAATAATGATTTAACAGATATTGTAACATGGTTTGCAATAAATATTACTTTAAATTTATTTAAAACCAGAATATGTATTGTAACTCTAAAAAATAAGTTAGATGATAATTTCATGATAAAACTCCATGAAACTGATCGTAACATTAATCATGGCTGTTCTTGTGCCTATTAATAGAATGGAAGATATTAAGCATTTGGGAATAACGATTGAACAAAATCTGAGTTGAAGACCACGTGTTCAAAAGCTATTTAAAAAGCTTATAGCAATCCATGATAAAGTTTACTACTTACAAAACTTTCGAATCAACAAAAGTTGTTATTTATTGTTCTTTCATTCATTCTGCATTGTACTGCGAATTATTATGCTCTCAGAACTTAATGGTCAACCCTGAAACCACTGATTGTCCTACAAAATGGAATTATTAAAAAATTAATTGATGATAGAATATATCAAAATTTCTGCCCTTGAGTCAGTTGTTTGGTTATAGTGCACTGACGATTTACATTTATAGCCACAATTAGTTCTTCGATTTAAAAACAAATAATTTTAGTTTTTGTTTGTATGACAGAAAATTTGTGGTTCCATTGTAAAGAAGGAAATATTATAGAAACCCAGATGGTGAATGTGCCAGTTTCAGGGCTTCTACAGTGTTGGCAGAGGCTTCTGTCACTTTCCTTAAAACAAAAGTAGTATGGCTGGTAAGTTCATCCGAGAGATCAGAAAGGGAATTCGATTCGGCTGTATCAACTACGAGTGAAATTTTTTTGTGTACACAATGGGCTAAATTGTCATGGCACAAGAACCTCAAGGAAGAACCACTGGAAAGCTGTTAGGAGAAAGATGGAAGCCTCCCGTCAAGGCCTTTCATCACGTTTTTAACGTGCACAGAATATGGCTCTCACAGGGTAATTAAAAAAGGTTGAGATCCTAGTTAACTCTTGAACAGTACCAGGACATTGTACGGCACTAATCTCTTGTTTTAATATTTTTATTCAATTTTTGGATAAATTTTTTGTAGCCTGTTAAATATTCTAGCTTTCAAAACTCTTTGAACACCGAACAAATATTGTTCAAAATCGAGATTTAGATAGATTTTATTGAGATCTTTAGGCATATTCTTCACTAAAAATCCTATTGAAGAAATTATTGAATTCTGAATGTGATTTTATATTGGGATAACAAGGAACTTTTTCCATTTTTCTGTCCAGTACATGTATATGCACACTATGGGATTTACAACTCCGTGAAGATGGTAGCTTAGTCAGTAATGTGCCAGGCTTGTAATCTGTAGTTCCCAGGTTTGAGTTCCAAATGTGCCAGCACTGACCAAACCCTACCCTGCCTTTGAAGAGAAAGGTGACACTGATGGGCTTGAAAAGGCAGACAGATGTAATGTTATGTAATGGCTCTGTGGCAGATGGCCTTGATGCGAGGCTTACATCTGTCTCCTCACCTAACAGTTGTCCAGTGGATCCTCGTTCCCTTCTTCTCTGAACGGTGTTAGACGAGTGGTTGGCGGCCGAGTGGTTAGCGTGCTTGGCTACTGATCTAAGGGACCTGGGTTCGAGCCCCGGGTAAGGCATGGCTGTTTGTGTCGTTTTTCTGCTGAGGTCATGCCATCCTCTCAGACCTTCTACTATGGCATATAAACCGACAGGCTCCTGTCAGATCTCTGTGGCAAGCAGCTGCTTGAGGGGGTATTTATTATTTTATTTATAAACTTCACCCTCGTTCGCACATTGCTGGCATTATCAGTTCATCATATATCTTGTTTAGCCTGACATGAATGTCAGGCATGCTGCAGTCCTCCTTCATCTGGAACTCGATAACAGCTTTGTTTTAGCTACATATACATGGTTCATCTACATTGATCTGTTGAAAAGATAATACGAAAGACACAATGTGAAATTTATGTTTTCCAAAGTTTGGGTTGTTTTACCTCTGAACAGCACTTTTTTGCACACAATAGGCTAAATGGCTAGGTCACAAGGACCCTGAAGGCCCAGAGAAAGTTGGGGGAGGGGACCCACTGGAACAGCTGTTTTCCAAAGTACATAAACACAATTATTGTTATACATATTATAGCCCTTGATGCATTACTTTCGGTACGATCCTCATATATACATCGAAGAGCCAAAACATTATGACCACTGCCTAATATGATGTTGGCCCCTCTAGGTGCCACCAAAACAACTCTTACCTGGCGAGGTACGGATGCTACATGATATCTAAAGGGGTCTTGTGGTATCTGGTACCAACATGTCACCAGCAGATCCTTTAACTCTTGTAAGTTACGTGGGTGAGCCAGTGCAGATCAGATATGCTGTTCCAACACAAATTACAGATGCTCAATTGGATTGATGTCTGGGGAATTTAGAGGCCAGGGCAATACCTGGAAGTCTTCCTCATGTTCCGCGAACCATTCTTGAACAATCCGGGCAGTGTAGCATGGCGCATTATCCTGCTGAAAGAAGGAACTACTAGAGGGGAATACTGTTGCCATGAAAGGATATCTGGTCTGCAATAATGTTTGGGTAGGTGGTAGACGTCATAGTTTCCTGCACCTTAATGAATAGACCCAAGGTTTCCCCCCTTAGGAAACATTGCCCAAAGCATTACACTTCCACCACTGACTTGTTTTCATCCCACAGTGCATCCTGGTACCAACACTCCCCAGTAAACGATGGGCATGTACCTGGTCATCCATGGTGCAACAGGAAAGAGATTCATCAGACCAGATGACCTTCTAATCATTCAAGATCCAGTTCTGATGCTCGTGTGCCCACTGTAAGTGCTTTCGACAGTGACCCAAAGTTAGATGGGCAATCCGAGGGTCTGCAGCTACGAGCCCCATTTTCAGTAGGGTTCGATGTATTGTGTGTTGCGACACATTACTCCAGTCACCAGCATTCAAATTATGGGCGAGTTGTGCCATAGTATCCTTTCTGTTGGCTCATACCATACGGGACAGCCTTCGCTTACCTCTAATATCGATTAGCATAGTCGGCCCACAGCTTGGCAGCACTTCATGATTTTTTCCCTCCTCAGACCATTTTTTAAAGGTACTAATCATGGCAGATTGTGAGCACCTCACAAGCCTTGCTGTCTTGGAAATGCTCTGACCCAGTTGTCTGGCCATTATATTTTGGCTTCTGTCAAACTCAATTAAGTCCACTGCCTTTCCCACCCGAAGAACAAGAAGAACACTGATTAACAGAGCTCAGTATCAAGTGCTATTTATACTATTTCATGACCTTCACAAGTGCCGTCATTTACCTGCAGTTGCTTCAATTTACATAAAGGTGCACTGGTCATAATATTTTGGCTCTATGGTGTGTATATATATATAACATACTGTTATATAATGTTAGTTTGGTGGGCCATATTCTTACTTGCAGGTCACATGTTGAACAAACCTGCTTTAATGGAAGACTTAAATATCCGATTCTTCTAAAATTCACGCTTTATGTATAGTGCTGCTGGCTCTGAATTAGTGGCAATGAAAAAATACAACTGACAGGCTGGAATGCATTGCAAAAAGTACCTCTATGAACTAATATCTGTCTTTAACAGAATATCACAATAAAAATTTCATTATTTTAATAGTGATGGCATACCTCCATAATGAAAGTATGGATCTCGTACTGAAGCAGTATGTAGGTTTTATGTTATACATACATAAATCATAATCCTCTGTATACTCTTATTTTAGAGTTGGTTCCCGTGGCCGAGTGGTTAGCACGCTTGGCTACTGATCTAAGGGACCTGGGTTCGAGCCCCGGATTTAGGCATGGATGTATGTGTCGTTTTTCTGCTGAGGTCCTGCCATCCTCTCGGACCTTCTACTCTGGCATATAAACTGACAGGCTCCTGTCAGACCTCTGTGGCAAGCAGCTGCTTGAGGGGGTATTTATTTTTTATTTTTAGGGCATATTATGTGTTTCTGGATATATTATGTTGTTCTTCCTAACACTCATGCAAATGAATCATTAAACAGCTAATTTGATTACATTCATATTGAAAATTATTTAGAATTACAAATTTTTGTTTAGATTCATTCATTACAGTTCATTTCTTCAGAATAAGTATAATCATTGGGTTGGTGCAAAAATAATAGAAGTTTTTAAACCTCAACTTAAACAAATCATAACTCACAATACTTTATTAATCAAAATAAAAACCATCAGAATCTACAGGTTTTTGCCAATTAGAAACAAGTTATACAAATCCAGAGTTCATAAATTATTTGAAGGCGTTTTCTGATGCCTCATGGTTGTTGCAGACTTTTTTTCTTAGAGAAAGTTGTCCAAATGCTTAAATAAATAGTAATCTGTAGGACACAGGTTAAGTTAATATGGTGGATGGGGGCAGGGTTTTGTAGCCCAATTTGTTCATATGGAGCATTCATTTTGGAGCATCATATGTCCAATGTGCAGCTGAGCACTGTCATGGAAAAAGAGTAAAACTATTTCGATTTACCAATGCCGGATGTTTATTGCATAACTTCTACTGCATTTCATCCAGTTCATGACAATACTTCTATGCAGTGATGGTTTAACCTAGATTCAAGAAGCTGTAGTGAATGATGTCGGACACAGACCACCTTCTTTTGGTGCAACTTAGGTTTGGGGAAGTGTTTTGGCACTTCGTTATGATCAAGCCATTCTGACGATCATTGACGGTTGTCATATAGGATCCACTTTTTGTCATGTCACAGTCTGATCGAGAAATGGATAATTTTTGTTGTGCAAAAGCAGCACAGAACACACTTCATAATGATGCTTTTTTATTTAATTCAAATCATGCAAAATCCATTTATCAACAATTGTGTGATCAACATTTACCTCTTCCTCAATCTCTCGCATGCTTCACATGGGTCTGCTTCAACAACTATCTTCAATTAGTTGTTGTCATGGCAGGAGGATATCCTTGATCTTCATTTCATTCTTTACTTGGTCGCTGTCAATGGCAGGAGGGTGTCCTCAACCTTCCTCATCTTCATCTCATTCTTTAATTCATCGCTGTCAATGGCAGGTGGGTGTCCTCAACCTTCCTCGTCTTCATCTCATTCTTTAATTCATCGCTGTCAATGGCAGGAGGGCGTCCTCAACCTTCCTCATCTTCATCTCATTCTTTAATTCATTGCTGTCAATGGCAGGAGGGCGTCTTCAACCTTCCTCGTCTTCATCTTATTCTTTAATTGGTCGCTGTCAATGGCAAGGAGGGTGTCCTCATCCTTCCTCATCTTCATCTCATTCTTTAATTCATCGCTGTCAATGGCAGGAGGGCATCCTCAGCCTTCCTCATCTTCATCTCATTCTTTAATTGGTTGCTGTCAATGGCAGGAGGATGTCCTTGACCTTCCCCATCTTCAAGGCTCTGAATTCTCCACTACAAATCTTTTCTAACCAATGCCACACTGTAAATTCAGAAGTGCTTCCCTTATCCCATGATTCAACAGTATTATGAATTGTTAGGCCACGTTATGGCTTGAATTCGTGCAACAAAATTATATGCAATTCCTTTTTCCCAACATAACTTTGAGACAACTGAAAATAACAAAAATCAATTAATAGATTCTGAAAAAAATTCATCGCCGCCACGGCGGAAATCGAACCCACATCTCTCCAGATTCATGCCAGAGCGCGCTACCATTGCACCACGCGTCGGACAACGAATATTTTCAGAATATGACCTTTTAAGTTTTTTTTTTCTTGAGACGTGACTGAGACAGCGCCATCTATACTCAAGGAGATGCAACATTTTACAGTCATTGCATTTGATTATCAGATGTTAATGAGAAGGTCGCTAACGCTACCGCGTTAAATATATAATTGAAATCCAAAGTGAATGCACAGTATTCCCTGTTAAGAAACAATAATTAATAGATTCTGAAAAAAATTCATCGCCGCCACGGCGGGATGAATTCATCCCCGCCACGGCGGGATTCTGAAAAAAATTCATCCCGCCGTGGCGGCGATGAATTTTTTTCAGAATCTATTAATTATTGTTTCTTAACAGGGAATACTGTGCATTCACTTTGGATTTCAACAAAAATCAAACTTCCTAAAACAATGTTAGCACAGATAAAGCAAAAATAAGCTTTAAAATGATATATACTATGAACCAAAAATGCATTTTTTTTATTTCACAATTAACAATAAGGAAGAGAAAAAAATAAAATTGCCCATTATTTTTGCACCAACCTAATACAAAAAATGCAAATTGTATTTCATAAATATAATATACTATACAGGCTACACCTAGAAAAAAATAAACGGGCTGCAATATTGAGACAGAATGGTGTTTCATTATAAAAATTTTCCTTTCGATTTAGTGCTCTTTAAATTTTTTTCTCTTTTTTAAAGATATGGTAATATATATAGATGTTTAATACTTTTGCCTCTTTTCCAGAAATCAGCATCATGTGTGTGGGGGGAAGGGGGCCACGATTTCTTGTCCCCCCAGATCTAAACCTGACATATTATAAATTCTTACTTCTGATAACACAATATAATAAGCCTATGTAATCTCAATTACTTGCAAAACTCTCATTGGAAATACAGTCAGTCTAGCTTAGGCAGCAAAGTACTTAAAAGACATAGAATGATCCATCAACTATTTACATTCTAAGAAGGCATCTCCTTCACACTTGTGCCATTCCAGAACACCATCAACTCTTTTATTTGTTCTTCACCATCAAACTTTTTTACGTGTTCCTTCAGTTCATGCATTAAATGCAGAAGAATCCAACAAGAGCATGCTTTCCCAAACTGCAACTCCTCTCTAACCATGTTACTTACTGAACCAACATTAGTATTCAGTGCCATGATAATATCTACAATGGTAATGCAATGATTTTCTCACATGAGCTCCTCCACTACAAAAAGTACTCGTTCATTGTTTGTGGTGTCACAACACATTGAACTTGACCAAGTCATGGAGTATCTTTCTCAAATTTATACCTCCCCTTGCAGACTTGCTATTGACTCATGTATTGTCCATCATGCTGAGACAATTTTCTACAATAAATTTCAGCTGGTTTTATTTCTTCAGCATTCAAGAATCAAATTATGGATCACATCTCTATCTCATTGTAAGATTGTAAGAGTGCTACCATCTTTAAGATTGTTATGAATACTGACAGCAGAGAGAAACAGATGTGCATTCAATATTGCCAAAAAACAATCGATAATATGGCACAAGATTACCATTATTTTTTGCATATTAGGCATTTTATGATAGTTTTGCAGTTTCCATTTAAATGACTGTTTCAGATTATTTGCAAATATACGAGTTAGTCTAGTGAAATTTAGACTGTATATGAAGCTATTTATTTCAACTTAGGACAATACAAATTACTTAAAAATCTTAAGTATATTTTTATAATATCAGCAACTTATATTATTTTGCTACATTTTAGACAGTAATGTCAGTATTTTACTCTTGAAAGTAAAACTCGTAGGGTTTTGTGAATGTTTCTTCTTTATTTAATTTTTGCATATTAATATTATAGGTTGAACATTAAAAGCAATAAAGAATGCAATCAAACTGTATCGCAAGATGCATATTATCGATTTTAGCTTGATAAATGCTTGAGAACAAGCTAAATTTATAACTTTAACAAATGCAATCACAAAAAGATGCTATATGTATGTAACTCATACCTATGATAAAATCAGAAATTCTCAAATTGGAGGGCATGAAATTTTGAGGGGATGCAAAAGAAATGTAAAAGTCATCTAGAGAATGATTTATATTAAGACATAAATATATAACAATGAGCAGAATAACAGATAAGGATGAGACAAGTTGCTATTGTATTTGTCATTGTACAATACACTGTCATTCCATTTTTCCTTAAAAATTTTTGCAGCATAGCTGAGATCTACCTATGAAATAAAGTGTACTGTGTCATTGGGTTGTCTAAAGAGCTGCTCTCTTAACTGTCCAAGACCATTGTGTTTTACATCTCAATAAACACTAACAGTTTGCTTAGATAGAATCCTTTATGTACACAATTATATTACACCAAAAGCAATAAATATATACAGTAATAATACTTTAAATTAAGCTTTAAATATAACCAATAAAATGATGAGTAGTACTGTAGTTGCTGCCAATATCATGACACACATCATCTTACGATTCTTCTTTTGATATGTCTGGGCTTTTTGCAGTTGTTGTAAACCCTGGTGGACCTGAGTTTGTACTTGTTCAAGGTTATAATCTATTCTGTCTAAAATTGTTCCCTGAAATAAACAGCTAATATAGTAAACTGACTAACAAGGTTATACATTCTTTTCATTCTTGTATTGTGAAAACTATTTGTTAAAACCTATTGTAGACACTTAATTTACTAAGCATTTTTATATAATGTATCAACTGCAAGAGAAAAAAAATCCTCAACTACATTTGTCACTCCAGAAGCTTTAAATCAGAATTTTCATTTTCCATTGCATTTATACATTATTATATTATGCATAAATTCCCATTCAACATTATTTGTAGCAACTAGAAATATCAGTCTTCAGGTAACATATTTAAAGCTGGCCAGAAATTTTTTTGTCTAAATCAGAAGTCTTGAACTGGCTCATAAAGTTGTTCTGTGTAGTTTGATAGCCTAAATTCTATAAGGTACAAAAATATGTGTAAAAACCTTTCACAGTTGTGACAGCACCTAGTCATATGCAGAAAAAAAAATCATGGGTACCAAGTGGATATTTTGTATGCATCTGAAAAGAATGTGCAGCACAGGAAGGCCTTAACTGGCATAGTAGTTAGTGGGGCATGTCCTTATATAAGATGGCCTCTATAAACTAGGAGTAGTTTCTAAGTCTTCTCTGTCCTATATGTTGCAAATAAAAAAAGGGAAGTGGCACAAAAACTGCAATAATGCAAAAGACATGTGGAGGTCACTGCACAGGTAGCATTGTGTGAGAGGTGACAAAGACATTTTATCTGTTCAGCAAAAGGACAGAATTTACTTTGACCATGAATCATAAATTCAAGAAAGGCTTCAAAGTTCGTAAAGACATGTCGACATTGCCTACTCTGACATTATCTCAAGCATTAAAAGTAGATTATAAAAGGGATAAAGACACAAATACCAGGCAAAATGTATGTAATTAAGGGAGACCACTGGTGAGTTTGGATAAATAATTCCGAAATTTTCAAATTGAGATGTTTGAGATTTGTACAACCTTTATCCTTTACCGTGTAAAGCAATTTCTAAAAGTCATGAATTTTTCTTTAAAATAGAAGACCTTGAAAATACCATGAACTCACTTAAGGTACATAAAAAGTGGTATTTCTGTGCAATATTTTTATTACTACACTGCTCATCATTTGATGGTGGAGAAATTGAAATTTCTCCACCTAAAAGAATGGACAGGTTAACCTGAAAAATCGCATGCAGAGTTGTTATGCATATGGACATAAAGGATTTGCATTAAAACAAGTTGATGCAGTAGAACATCCTGTAACATGTCCATTACCAAGCTGATGTATGACTCTGAGTTGGGTTGTTTTACCTCTGAGCAGCACTGTTTTGCACACAATAGGCTAAATGGTCAGGTCACAAGGATTCCAAGAGCTCAGAGAAGGTTGGGGGAGAGAACCCACTGAAACAGCTGTTGGGAGACAGATGGTAGCCTCCCATCAAAGCCATCCAGCATGTTTTTTAACATGCACATGCACAGAGTATGGCTCTCCCACGTACAGGGCCATATATGAATCTGAAGTGACTATAAAGATGGGTAAGCATCAGCAGGCAAACAAAACGGTGAACGAATGACCTTATATGAGTTTGCAATACCTTTAACATGCATAAGGCAATGTTATGTACAGCTGATGGAATTTGAAAAGGGTAGGTCATCGAGTTATCAGAAAGTTGAATGGTCAACACACCAAATCACCATTTGTGTGGATCATGATGCCCAAAGAGTCGGACACTACTAGTAATGGGTACAGGAAGGTGACTGGACATGTCACCAAGGCTTTGGTGGTACCAGAAGAATATCTGAATGCAAGGATTGAAAAGTCTGCTGATTAATGGCAGGAGACACATCTACTACAAGTCATCAGCTTTCTACCATTATAATGTTATCCCTGTCTGCATGTGTCAGGGAACATGATTAGAATACAGCTTCAAGAACTGGGGCTGCATTCATGCTGTCTTTTGGCTCATCTACTTTTGGCATCATCCCATCATCATCTACATCTGCAGTGGTGCAGGGAAAGAGCTACTTGTGGACAAGACTGGTATTGTTTTGTCTTTAATGACAAATCACATTTCTACTTGAGATTTGGTGATGGCCATATGCACATCTGAAGACACATGAAAGACAGAGGTAATCCAGACTGCATCAAGGAGTATCATACTGGGACAACACCTGGGATCATGGGGGGTTGGCTCAATTAGTAGCACACCAGGCTCATAATCTGGAGTTCCAAGGTATGAATCATAACTGTGCTAGTGTTGAGATTTATCTCTACAAACCTCTAACCTGCCCTCAGTCAGAAAGGGGACACCAATGGGCTTGGAAAGGCCTTCACATGGTTATCAAGCTGCAGCCCATGTGCAGGACAGCCATACCCTGTGCATGTCAAAAAATACACTGGATGGTCTTGACAAGAGGCTACCATCTGTTTCCTAACAGCTGTCCATTAGGTCCCCTTCCCCCAATCTTTTATGAGTCCTTGTGACCTGTCCATTTATCTCATTGAGTACAAAAAATGTCACTGAGTGATAAAACAACCTAACCCATGGGATGGGGAGCCATCAGTTACAATAGCAATTCATATCTTGCCATTATTTGGCATGCTGATGGCAAGACATTATAAAAACTACCTAGCCCATGTTATGGGAAGCCATCAGTTACAATAGCCATTCATACCTGGTCATTATTGAGAGCATGCTGACATCCTAAAAATTAACAAAAAGACTTCTAGTTTTAAAAACGGAAGATTTTGAAAGTAATTACAAAATACATAATGCCATTTTTTTTTCCGTTTCACACTCTTTTCTGTCATAAACCTATTTCAGTATTCCCAAAGTTATTTTTATCATTTTCAACAGCATTCAATGCATCTTTTCTGCTCTTACAATCGAAACTGGAAGTAAACACATCCTTCTTAAAAAATTTGGATGCTGCTGCATTTAATTACGTATGGCTTACTGAGGCAAACAAGGAGCAGATGATTGACACATGCTATCTCCATTCCATGTGCTATAAGTGGCTCCCATATTGTTTAGTGTTGGTGCAGCATATTGGATACCCTTTGTAAAGTTAGTATTTACATTTTCATATTTAAACCTTAGTTTTCATTTCAGTAGATTTATTTTCATAAATTAATGATCTTTTGGCCGATTGATAAGTATTGATTTTTCATAGTTATGCTACATCGGATGGTTGGCCTACAACTTGTTGTTGTGGATATTTTAACATCACATTAGGCTATACATTAATTTTTATTTTATTATTTATTACTTTTCCAATAAAACTTTGATCTGGTATCATTTTCTGAAAATAAATGAGGTCTTGGATATGGAAGCATATTCATTTCTGCAGATTTATTTCCGTAAGCTAGCGATCTTTCAGTCGGCTGATTTATCGATCTTTCCGAATTATGCTATATCAGAGGCTAGCTTAAAAGTTGCTGCAGATATTTAACATCCCATTAGGTTACATGCAATTTTTCTTTAATTATTACTTTTTTTTTAGTAAAAAAAACTTTGAGCTCGTACCATTTTCTGAAAATGTCTTGGATACGGAGTCATGTGAGAAGGCAATTTCGGGAAGGTTTCCTCTCTGCTAAATTCACTGTGAACATTTCACTCCCCCCCCCCTAGAAAAATATATATATATATATTTTAATTATGGGTTTTTATGTTTATATTGAATGATTTTATAGGCAACCCCCTCCCCCCTCCTCAGTTCATTGGCTGTGCCACACAGACGATATAAAGCTTTTTTTTTTTACTTTGGTGCACAAAACTTTCTGCACTAAGCCTAGATCAACCAAACTTCAACACCCAAAGAAAAAATTCGTAATGTTTAGTAAAGAAAAGCAGCCAAGGTTTTTTTTCTATTTCATAACCAGCTGAAAAAATCCCGTGAATGTGAGAAGTCAAAGTCACTTTGTATAACACTGGCCTGTTTAAAATATACAATACTGAAATGAATCATTAAAAGAAATAAAAATCATATTTCAGGTTGAATATTATATTATTCAGGAGGAAATTTCCTTTCGATTAATATATAATTTAACTATTTTTATTCATCAGGTTTTCCAAAATGAAGACTTTCTATTCATGTGCATTATAATCATTTTTGTCTATTGGTTTTTTTTAAATAAATATTTATTTATGTTGCCAGATGCATTTTTCTACTACATGACTAAAAAAAATCCTATTAAAATAAAATGTCTTTTTTTGTTAAATATTTTATTTTCAGAAAATCCAGAATTAAATGCTGATTAATTTGGCATATAACATGCCACAATTCCTTTCATTAGTCATTTGGCAAAAAAAGTTCTAAACTTAATTTTTTTTGACTGAGCGTAGGGAGAAAACACTGTAAGGGTGGCTGGATGGCCTTGACAGGAGGCTTCTATCTGTCTCCTACAGTTGTCCAGTAGGTCCCTCCCCCAAACCTTCTCTGAGCCCTTGGGGCCCTTGTGACCTGGCCATTTAGTCCACTGTGTACAAAAATCCCACTCAGAGGTAAAACAGCTCAATCCATTGACATATAAAGAAAACTTCAGTTTTTATTTTTATGAAGTCATAGTTATTGAGTCAAATTGTATTAGAAACTCACCTGATCAGATATAAAGCATGCCAGATCTTTGAAAATATTATTCAGCTCTGCCATAGATCGAACAATATTTTTAATCTCTCTTTCCCTTTGTTCAACCATAAAAGTGTTGTTTTCAATCATCATCTGCTGCTCAGCTGAATTATTTAAAAAACTCTGAAAATAATTACACTATTTAAAATTCGGGTGCTAACAAGTCAATATTAACAGAATACATTTCAACAAACAACTTATTTTGATTCCTTAAATTGTAGTAAAATACCATATTAGCATTTAAAACTTTTAACACTAATACAAATTTCTCTGCCTGTACCTAACTCAGCCGTTCTGTAGCTAAGTGGTTAGCGCGTTTGACTACTAATCTAAGGGACTGGGTTTGAGCCCTGGGTAAGGCATGGATGTATATGTTGTTTTCCTGCTGAGGTCCTGCCATCCTCTCAGATCTTCTGCTGTGGCATATAAACTGACAGGCTCCTGTCAGACCTCTGTGGCAAGCAACTGTTTCAGGGGGTATTTTTTTTTTTATTTTATGCCTAACTACCAGTTTCTTACCCCTTTATATTAAACAAATAAATACTTTTTTTTTAAACAGTTTAATGCTGGTTTTAACTTTTTTTTTTAATAGATAGATTCAACAAATAATTTCCATGGTTATGTTTATTTCTTCAATTTATACAAATACCATCAATGCTTCCAGCAAAAAATTTACAGTTAAGAATTTATCTGAACTGCTGCTATTATAGAAATTGTCTACAAAGTTTTGAAAAATTTCTTAGTTGATACAAATGGTTTTTACAATTGGTGAAAACAATCATTTATCAAATAAACACAATTCTGCCTTTGCACTTGACTACCCTTTACAGTTTAAATTTTTTTTCTTAACTATTTCTAGAATTATTTTACCATTTATTAAAGATTTAATTTCAGATAGTGATATTTTTTAATTTTTAACCATATCTGAACCAAGTTGAAACATCTATTGTGCCTTCCACTGGAAGGGAAGGAAGGAAGGAAGGGAAGGAAGGAAGGAAGGAAGTAAGGAAGGAAGGAAGGAAGGAAGGAAGGAAGGAAGGAAGGAAGGAAGGAAGGAAGGAAGGAAGGAAGGAAGGAAGGAAGGAAGGAAGGAAGGAAGGAAGGAAGGGAAGGGAAGGAAGGAAGGAAGGGAGGAAGGAAGGAAGGGAGGAAGGAAGGGAGGGAGGGAGGGAGGGAAGGAAGGAAGGAGGGAAGGGAGGAGGGAGGGAGGGAAGGAAGGAAGGAAGGGAGGAGGGAGGGAGGGAAGGAAGGAAGGAAGGAAGGAAGGAAGGAAGGAAGGAAGGAAGGAAGAGATCTTGGGAAGATGGCAAAATTTAGGTGAGATGTAAAAATTGGGATTTTTTCTCTGTACAATTATGGCGAGCTGGCAAAATCGGGACAACTTGGCAAAATCTAGGGCAGTTGGCAAAATTCAAAGCCACTTGGTAAAATGCAGACAAGTTGTGAAAATTGGTATTGTTTTGTGCAATTAAGGGCAGTTGGCAAAATTAGAGTTGACTTAAATTCAGGGGAGATGCAAAAATTGGGATTCTTTTTTCTGATATATTATTGCAAGTTGGTAAAATTCAAAGCCACTTGTTAAAATGCAGGTGAGTTGTGACATTTGGAATTGGTTTTGTGAAATTTAAAAGAGTTGACAAAATCCAGACAAATGGGAGTTGACCAAATCTTATTTTCTTAGTTGGTAAAATTTTATTTCCAAGTTGGAAAAATTCCCCCCCCCCCCAACACCAGTCCTTCACTACGCCACTGGATGGAACGTTAAGCCATGGCCCTGCATGTGGAAGAATGTGTGAACATACCTTGTGCACATTAAAGAACATGCTAGTTAGCCTTGACAGGCTACCATCAGTCTCCTAACATCTGTCCAGTGAATCCCCTCACCCCTAACCTTCTCTGAGTCTTCAGGGTCCTTGTGGCCTGGCTATTTAGCCCATTGTGTGCAAAATATGCTGCTCAGAGGTAAAACAACCCAACCCTTATAGATCATACCCAAAAGTGTACAGTATGAAAAATTAAATGAAATAGTTAAGCAATAGTAAATACAAAACAAATTATTTTATTACAATAGGGTTGGTTTTACAAATGAGCAACACTTTTTGCACACAATAGTCTAAATGGTCAGGTTACAAGGACCTCAAAGTTTCAAAAAAGGTTGGGGAAAGAAATCCACTTAACAGTTGTTAGGAGGCAGGCAGATGAAAACTTCCCATCAAGAATATCTAGTCTGCTCTTCAGTATGCATAGGCCTAGCTTTATTGCACACCACAGGGTCATGGTTTAAGTCCTATTTGATAGAAAGGTACTTTTCGCACACTAATATCCTCTTTCTTACAAAGGGAAGATATAATATATATAGTATATATATAGCAGATAAAATTTCCATAAGGAACTCAAACAAGGGAATATAAAATGACTCTGGCACACTACTAATTGAACCAACCTTCACTTCTTGCATTAGAATTGTGTAATCTTCTACTTTGGCATATAAACTGACAGGCTCCTGTCAGACCTCTGTGGCAAGCAGCTGCTTGAGGGGGTATTTATTTATTTTTATTATTATTTAATCAATTAGGAACTACACAAAGATAATGAAGTTTGTTATTTTTAAAATTCAGAGTCTTTTTACAGTAGACATTCAAACTGATGGACGATTCAAAATTTCATTAGTTCGTACTAATGACACACACACACATGCAATACATACATATAAAATCCTCATGCAGCCATGGGCTACAGAGGTCCAACCAGACTGTATAATTTTCTGCTCCAGATATGTCTGTTCTGAGTTACTGCTGCTGTATTTGGCCACTCTAAGCCAATTCTAGCAAGGTCCTGTTTGGCATTGTCTGCCCATCACTTTCTAGGTCTCCCCCCTTTTTCTGAAACCCTTAGGCACACTATTCACAATCCTGTTTGTGCAGCTATGCATATGGGCAACATAGCCAAACCAATGCAGTCTCTCTCTGCACAATATGCTGCTTAAAGGAGGTTGCAGACTCCTTTGCCTAACCTCATCATTACTTACAAAGTCAAACCACCCAATGCCCAAGATACTGCATAAGCATCTAGAATAAAAGGCATCAAGTTTCTTGTTATCCTGCTTAAAAAGGGTCCATGTTTCGCTATCATAACTAACCTTAGAAAGAACCAAACTATTATACAACCTAATTTTAGTCTTTAGGTGTACACACCTATTTTTCCACACTCTTTATAGATTCTTAAAAGTTCCTGCGGCAATCCATATTCTTCTATTTATCTCATGCCGCAAATCAGCAGTATCTGTTACATAGCTCCCAAGATAATTAAACTGAGACATTTTCTCAAGAGTTCAACCATTCAAAGCAACTGAAAGACTATCTGCCTGACCAATTTTCATCACTTTAGTTTTCTCTCTGTTTATCACCAACCCTACTCTATTACCATTCTTATGAACAGCCCTAATGGAAGAATTCATCTCATCAACCTCATTAGCCAACAGGGTCAAATCATCTGTCTAATCTAAACCAGAAATCATGAAATCCCTAGACCATTTAAGGCCAAAATATTTCCCTTGCAAAGAATTTCACATAGCATAATCAATAACCAAACAAAACACAAAAGGAGACAAAATGCACTCTTATCTAACTCCACTAACAATGCTAAACCAATCGCTGAAAAATGTACCAACTCTCACATACGACTCAGTGTTATTATAGAGAGCTTTCATTACACTAACTAACTTACATATCCAACCAAAAAAGGAATTAGAACTAAATAATAATTAAAAAATAACAGTGGAAATTAAAGCTATGGGAAGATTCAGAAAACATGAAATTTAATATTTCATACCATATGAATATGGTTGAGTGGTTACTATGCTTGGCTTCTTATCAAAGGGATCCAGTTCTGAGTCCTGAATAAGCACTGACATTTCTCCTTTCTTGTGTTGTCTTTCTGCTGATTTTGCATCCTCACAAATCACCTCTATGGCATATTTACTGACAGGCTCTTATTTGATTTCTGTGGCAAACAGCTGCCTAATTTATTTATTATTATTTATTTAATATTTCATTAATACCTATGCAACCCAAAAAGGAATTTTATCTCTAAAAAAAGTTGAATGTCTACATACAGACAGTTCTAACATAAAAACAAGATCTCCTTTTTGGAAAACAAGCTATAAAACAGTGAAAAAAAAATTCCTAAAGTTAAAATGAAAAATACAGAAAAATTTTGACTTAATTGGAAAACCATGTGTAAAAAAAACCTACTTCTTATTTCCTTTGCTTTTTTCTCTAATTTTTAACTACATAGAATTAATGCTGGTATTTTGGTATATAACATCCCCTATTTCTGTTCATTAATTACTCATGGATAATATTTCAAAAGTGCATTTTTTTAGCTGAAAATGTAATGCTTTAGTAGAAATTAGTTTGATCACCATAGTTAATTCAGCTTTTACAAGTCTGGCACTTTAATTCTTTGGGAAGCTTAAACATGTTCTTGTCATAATTATATGGTCCAGTCATATCTTACCAGACATGATAGCACTTCCACAAAACCCCGGCTTTTATAGACCTCTCATGGCAATTAGCAAACTAAGACAGGAATAGCAATATAAAGGGTTAATTAGCAGTAAATATATATTAAAAACTTGATATTTAAAGGAAAGCTCAAATAACTAACTATAGTTCTAAAAAACAAATATTAAATTAAAAATATTACCTGATTAAAACTATCGTCTTGCAATGAATCAAATGTTGACATACCATCATTTTGTAGCATATATGGAGAATCAAAGAATTGTTGAGATTTTTCTTCTCGTGATCTCAATTCTAAAATTCCAAAGACATAAAATGGTCATAGATTTTACTACAAATTTATTGATAAATCAGACTTATCATAATGAAAATATATTCTTTATACTTTTTCATAACATTAAATTTTATGATCTATTAACAGACCTATTTATATTAAGAGAGCTTTTTTGGCAAAGCTTAAGTGAAATTTCATTCAATAATCTCTCAGATTCAAATGTGCAATTTGCTTCATAATTCATTAATTGCTCTACCTTTTGTACAAAAACAATGGCTGTATGGACAACTTAGATAATGTTATAAGTTGTAGATCTGTGTCACAGAACTACTTATTGAATTATTGATATCAGCATGAACATATAATAATAACCAAGTGGGAACCAAATTACATCTCTGAAAGCAGCTATTATCAATAATATCCTAGACATCTATGGATGATGTTAATAACAACTCTATTTTGTAACATTCATATGCATCCTCTGTATGATGTATAGTATCTCAATATTAATCACATTTACTATTCAATCAATTCTCCAGCAAATCTGTTCCAACAGCTATATTCAATTTACATAGCATTGTAGATATAAAAATCTTCAAGCAACTGAAATCTACTTTATCTGAAGCAGGCCCATTCAACCTGCAACTCATTGCAAAAGAACTTGTAGCTCATAAAACAAATAATCAATATACTGAATCTGGCTCATTTCTTCCAATTTGATGACCAAACATTTCTAGGTGCATAACTAAATGATTTTGCCAATTCATATTATTCATTAAAAATGGCTATTTTTGTTTCTTATGATGATGATGATATATATTTTAATTTCTTTGCATATTAGAAATATATGCTTTCATTTTTAAATAAAGAATTTTTCTTGCAACTCTTTAAGAACATATTGTTTTCCTGGTGGCTTTTTACAAAGTTTATGTTGGACTCTTGTGTTTGTGATGAATTGCTCTAGAATTGTGAATAACATTTTCTTTTAATATTTTTATATTGAGGTTTTTACATTAATATCAAACAGAGCTAACTTTGAAAAGTCCTCAATGGCTGCAACTACTGCAAAGAATTGCTTCTATGCAATGGCTGAAATCACTGCAAAAAATTGCTTCTATGCAATGGTTGCAGTCATTGAGACTGTTAAAATTTAAACTGTTTGATATTAATGTAAAATCATCATCATAAAAAATTTAAAATACTTATTCACTATTTCTATCTGTATAAACCAATTTGGAAGTGAAGAGATGTGCAAATTATGTTTTTTGTGTTGGGGAGCCTTGGTTCCTTTATGTGGGCAAAAACAATTCTTCAATCATTGGCTGCTGTATACTTTACCATTCTTCCCAAGATATTGCAACGAATTAAATTTATTCTTCTATTCACACCCAAAAGGCAGAGGTATTTATACTATTTATTATTTATGGACCAAGACTTATTCTGCTGATGAGATAAATGTTTTTCACCTTCAATATACGTTAAATAATGAAGATGCTCCTCACATCTTCATTACTTTATATGCTAATCTATCATCTTGAATGAGGAAAAAAAACTGTCAAACCAATGCAACTTTTACAAATACAAAATTCCATTCCCATGCAGTTAGTAATGATTTGCTGAACACCACTATTTAAAGAGTCAAATATCCAAGATGCTACATAAAAATGTAAGATCAGAGTAATCAACCATATACCTTTCCAGCTGCATTAAACTGATATTTTAGCATTTAGAAAAAGCCAGAAAAGCTCAAACTATTGGATTAACATTCATTACAAAGTGATGCAGCAAATTAATAGCATAAGAAACATTACTGTATCTAGTATTTGTAATATTTGAGTCTCAGAAAAAATAAACAGTAATCCTTTACAAGAGTTAGCACTCACTTGTGGAAGAAATAAAAATATACATAATTACATTTTCACATTAATAATAAAAATATTAGCAATTTACATAATACTAATAAAAATTAATACCAGTTCCTGGATTTTAAAACAAATTTTCTAACATTTTATTAAAAGAAATGTTCAAAAGTAACAAAACCTTATAACAGTCTTAAAATTTTATGCTTAGTCCATAAAACATCACATATATTAAAAAATAAACTTACTTCTTAAATGGCTGGACTGTGAAGAATAAAATAATGTTGATAATTCTTGAAGAGAACTGACTAGAGATGCAAGAACGTTTTGACTAACTTGATAATCTTGGGAAACTGTACCCCAACTTCTTTCACGTATTTGGTGAATGATCTTTTGACAATGATGAAACATCTGCATAAAAAGACAATTTACTCTAAGTGATGAGTTAGCAAAAAGTACTCAATTATGATGGTGTGGGGTATGATCCCATGACCTCCTGATAATATGTCAAGTGCCACTGAGCTATCCATCTACCATCACTCAATCTAGAGCTAAGAAGGATTGTAAAGAAATTTTCACAGTCACATGAGAAAAAATGTCAAACAAGTGTAACTTCTACAAATCCAAATTCAATTCTGAGGACGTTATCAATGATTGGACAGATCCAATATCCAGAGAACAAAATGCTATTTTAATAGCCTCAAAAGCAATTCAATGTAATTAGTGAGAAAATCAATTATAGTAAGTCACAAACTTGTAGAATTTAAAACTGTTAGCCAAAAGATCAAGTTTCAACGAGTTTTTATGTGATTTGAAATATTTTTTATTTTTTCACAGCTCTAAGTGTTTTAATTTATATATTTTCCAATTTTTATTTGAAATATCTTGCTCTTAAAGCAAAATAAAATTTTTGTTGGCACTACTTCCCTAATGTTAGAGTTCACTGATCAACAAAAATCCAAGCATATGTATCACGTTGTTTGCATGACTAAAAAAATTAGAAAAAGTTAAATAAATGAAAAGTTTTAGTAGTAATAGAATAAATTTAAATATAAATTTTAACATAAATCATTTATATTAAAATACTGAAATATTTTAGAAAAGATGGCAAGATTAATGTTTCTAAAATTCTACTGAAGTTAAAATGGAAAAAATACAATAAAACTTTGGAAGTTTTTAATAAATGCTTATAAAATTTCACTTACACTTTTCTTTTTCTTTAAAATTTTTGCCATTTTATTAATTACAATTAAATGCTCTTTCTTTGGCGTTTTTGGTTGGTTGGTTGTTTGGGGTTTAATGGCGCATTGGCAGCAGAGGCCATAATGCACCAAACAAGATGAATAAAAGGGTAAAAGAAGCAGAAACCCACAACCAAAGTTAAAATTCAAGACAATAAAGGATAAAACAAATAAATAGGTGTAAAGACAGAAATACAAAGATATAAATGGTAAAATCAATCCAGGTGTAAAACACCCAGGTTGTATAGGATGTAAAAACCAAATCCATAAAATTACAATCTGTTAAAATAACCTGTAAAGCATAAAAAGGCAAATACAGATGGTAAAAAAGAGTTATCAGATAAAAGATGGCCGAGTGTAAGAAACTCGGCCGTAAAATCGTGAAAGGTAAAAATAAACGTCTGTCTAAGTCTGTAATGGTCTGTAAATGGTAGCTAGGTAGTCACTGGAAGGAGATCTATGCACCAATCCCCTGTGATGATGCATAGAACTGGCCAGGCCTA
Organism: Ryuthela nishihirai; assembly: GCA_038380435.1. Taxonomy (NCBI): domain Eukaryota; kingdom Metazoa; phylum Arthropoda; class Arachnida; order Araneae; family Heptathelidae; genus Ryuthela; species Ryuthela nishihirai. The sequence goes on from JAWZYU010000027.1 coordinate 55,915,390, forward strand.
GCACCTAATGTCCGACCCCGCCTTCTCGTGGTGCAGACCGTTAGTACCTTTCAAAGAGATACTCTCTTGTGGAAGTGAACGGAAGGGGAGGGCTGCCAGATTAGTGTGGCCTACTGATCTGGACAACTATGGCTACTTTTCTGTTTTTTTCTACCCTGCTGAGGAGTGGTCAACCCCACAGGGTCCTGGTGCTGACCATATAAAAAAACTGGACTGGACAGATATATGGCTCTGAGCTTGATTATGGATCCTGATTTAGCTGCACTGGTGGGCTTCTGTGGAGGGAAAATCTTCCGCTGTGTTTTCTGTTTGTTTGTGGGTTGACAGCCCCAAGTGAATAGATTCACAGGATATGTTTATCAGCTTGTGGATAATCCTGAGCAGAAGTCATCGCAGGCACCTGAACTCTTTGCTTCTATTGGCATCGGCAAATTCTACATTGGAGGAAGTCTTCCAGTGTAGATGGCTTCAGCCTTTAGTGGTGGGGGAACGGGTCTTTGCCCCATGTCTGCGATTAGGGGGCTGTTTGATATTGTCGGCATTCCCTCTCTCAATAGACATAGTTTCTTTAAACATCCCACTAACCATTTTCTCTCCATAGGTAGTTGGAATGTGAGGACTCTGCACAGAGCTTTTTCTCTTGATGTCCTCACACAAGAATTCCACCGTTATAATTTAGATATTCTCGGCTTGCAAGAGACCAGATGGACAGATAAAGGTCAGATTCTTAAAAATAATCTTAAATTTCTCTTTTCAGGGAGGGACGACAATAAGCATCACCAAGGCGTGGGTCTGCTTCTCAACAGACACGCTAGCGATGCTCTTCTAGGATATGAGTGCATTAATGAAAGGTTTCTTACAGCAAAATTTCAAACAAGCGCTAAAGACTTGAATGTTATCTGCTGTTATGCCCCCACTGAGGATGCCGATGAGGATCAGAAGGATAGGTTTTATGAACAACTTCAGGATATTTTGAATTCTGTCAAGAAAGGAGATATTACCCTTGTTCTTGGTGACTTCAATGCCAAAGTTGGTACTGACTCTGACCTTTGGGCAGGAGTAATAGGCCCTTTTGGTATTGGTAGCTGCAATGGGCAACGTCTCCTACAGGTAAGTAAACTCAATGGTTTCAGAATAACTAACACATATTACAAACACCGCGACATACACAAATACACATGGGTTTCACCTGATGGGCTGCATAGGAATATGATTGATTATATATTAATTAACAGCAAATGGGCTAGTTCTGTTAGGAATACCAGGTCATATAGGGGAGCTGAAATTGGATCTGACCATTACCTTGTTAAAAGTGTCTTCCAACTTAACTTAAAAAGTATTGTGCTAGGGTTAAAAAATTTACTTTTAATACTGAAGCTCTGAAAGATCCAGTTATAGCCAAAGCTTACCATGATAGGTTACTTAGTCATTATGACAGTCATGGTATGCTTACTACTGAAGTTGAGGAAGAATGGGATCATTTTAAACAGGCTTTTTTGGACACTAACAGTACACTTTTAGGAAAAAAGGAGCAGAAGAGACAGAATTATCTGAGTGATAAGGCCCTTGAGCTTATTTCAGAAAGAAAGAACTGCAGGAATGTCCTTAATCAATACCCTACTAGTACTAATAGAAAGCATTACAGAGAGCTTAATAAACGTGTAAAAGATCAGTTAGCTGCTGATAAGAATCTTTGGCTTGATGGTATGGCTGACAAAGCCGAGGAAGTAGTTAGACAGCACAACAGCAGAGAGCTGTACCAGATAGTTAATGTTTTGTGTGGTAGAAAACGGACAGGTATACAGGGATTGAAGGATAAACAAGGTAAGGTTGTAGAAGGTGAGGATTCTGTCATGGCTAGGTGGGCTGAGCATTTCAGTGATATTCTGAACAATGCGGTTAGTTCTATTCCCATTGTTTGCAATGATGATAGATGCATTGGTGGCTTTAATGTTGGCCCTATAACACAATCTGAAGTTATTTTGGCTGTTTCTAAACTTAAACTTCATAAATCCCCAGGGGTAGATGAAATTACTACCGAAATGCTTAGAGCTGGAAATGTTTCGGTTAACACTTGGATGACTGAAATTCTGAATATCTTTTATGATAAAGGCATGGTTCCTAAGGATTTTACCAGAGCTATTGTTATCCCTATTTTCAAAAAAGGTGATCACAGTTCTTGTGATAACTATAGGGGTATTAGCCTACTCTCTATTCCAGGTAAAGTTCTTTCCATGATTGTGCTTAATAGAATTAAGAATCTGGTTGACAGTCAATTGCGTGATGAGCATTGTGGATTCAGAAGTGGTAGGGGATGTGTGGATCAGATATTTTCACTTAGGCAGATTCTTGAGAAATGTTTAGAGTTTCAGAAACCTTTGGTTGCTAGCTTTGTTGATTTCAAAAAGGCTTTCGACTCTGTTGATCATCATAATTTGTGGTTGATTGTGAAATCATATGGTATACCAGACAAGTTAGTTAACATAATGAAAGTTCTCTATAATAACACTGAGTCGTGTGTGAGAGTTGGTAAGGCTTGTAGCAATTGGTTTAGCATTACTTCTGGTGTTCGACAAGGGTGCATTTTGTCTCCTTTTCTCTTTAGTTTGGTTATTGATTATGTTATGCGAAATTCACTTCAAGGGAAAGATTTTGGCCTTAAATGGGCTGGAGATACGAAAATTTCTGATTTAGATTATGCTGATGATTTAGCCCTTTTGGCAAATGATGTTGATGAGATGAACTTTCATTCGAGCTGTTGATGAGACTGGTAGTAGAGTAGGTTTGGTTATAAACAGAGCGAAAACTAAAGTGATGAAAATTGGTCAGGCAGGCTGTGATTCAGTTAATCTGAATGGTTGCAGTCTTGAGCAGGTGTCACAGTTTAATTATCTTGGGAGCTATGTAACAGATAATGGTGATGTGCGGAATGAGATTAACAGACGAATAGGGATTGGCGGCGGCGGTGGTGGTGGTGGTAAAAGCAAGGCAATTGATTAAAATATGTTTAATAGTTAAAATGGTGTCATAAAACTTGCACTTAGGTTCAGCGTTCACCTTAAGAAGAAACAAATGACCTAAGCAGAGCCGAGCAAATACAACTTCCTCCTTGTGATTCCTGTGAAAATTAGACTGCCACAGTTTGACAATGGGCTTGATCTCGGAAAGCTTGTTAGCAAACTGTTCAGACCAAGATCTCTGCCACTGTGCCTGGAGCTTGATGGTAAAATGCTGCCGAAAATCCAGATATGGAACCGGCAATGGAGAGCCGGACAGGGGCATGGCCGACTTGGCAGCAGCATATGCCAAGTCATTGCCCCCTGATACCGACGTCACTGGGCAACCAACAGAAATGGATGGTGGTTATGGCTGCTGGCAGATCTTAGACAAAACCGGGAGAAGCCGATGCCTCACCGAGATCAGCCAAGTGGTCCAAGGCGAGACTGATAGCATGCAACTATGCAGTTAAGATGGAACATTGCACTGGGATCTGGTTTGCAATGATTACATCATAGCAGACCATGGCTGATCCCACTGATGTGCCGGACTTCAAGCAATCTGTGAAGACAGGCAAGAAGTCCAGGTACCCAGCACAATGGTTGGCAAAGAGTTGCTGATACACACAGTCAGGTGTAAAGGCCTTCCCCATCCTGCACAGGGAAAAATCATAGGAAGGGGAAACAGTGAGCCAAGGTGGAAGTGGCTCGGCTGTTGACTGTACAATGCTATTGAGACTGGTGTTGATGTCTCTGATGTAGTGCGGACTTGCAAACCAAAAGGACGAATGGTTGTTGCCCAATTTGAGTATAGCATTTCCCACTTTGGACTGAAAACACAATCCCAAGTGGGATGGCCAGGCAGGAATCGCAATTTAGATGCATATTGTAGGGACAACTGCTGATGCCAAAGAGATAAAGACGGTTCATCAGTCTCAACATAAAGACTCTGGACCAGTGAGGTGCAGAAGGCTCCTGTGCAAACACGGAGAGCCTGGTGATGGAGGGGGTCCAGCTGAATGGAGGGGGTCCACTGAATCCAGGCAGAGTCATACATCTGGGATCCGTAGTCCAGTTTCGATCAGACAAGTGCACAGTAGAGGTGGAAAAAAGAACATCGGTTTACCCCCCAAGAAAGGGAGAAGAGGACCTTGACAATGTTCAATGCCTGCGTGCACTTGGACCTGAGATGACATATGTGTGGTAAAAAGGTCAATTTCTGATCAAATATGAGACCGAGAAATTTGGTCTCTGCCACAACTGGAATGATGTTACCACCGAACCGGAGCTTGGAATCCAAGTGAAGATTACACTTGCGGCAAAAATGCACACAAGCGGTCTTCTGTGGGGAGAACCGAAACGCATTTGCAGTCGCCCAAACAGAAAGATTGTTCAGGGCAATTTGCAGTTGTCTTTCAATGACCCTCATGCTGGAAGAAGAGCAAAAGATGCTTAAGTCATCAACATAGAGGGCATTGCCTACTGATGAAGTTGTCTAGTAATAGAATTAATCTTGACAACGAAAAGCCTAACACTCAGAACGCAGCCTTGTGGCACCCCCTGTTCTTGAGGGTATGGCCGAGACAGAGTGTTGCCGACATGGACATGAAAAGAACGTGCTGATAAGAAGTTGGAGATGAAGATCGGCATGTGACCTCTCAAGCTGAAGCTGTGGAGGTCATGAAGAATGACGAATATCCAAACCGTGTTGTACGCTTTTTTGATGTCGAAGAAAATTGACACCAGGTGTTCTCTATGTAAAAATGAATTTCTGATAGCCAATTCGAGGTGTATCAGATGGTCAAGAGTTGACCGTTGCCTGCGAAAGCCACACTGGGTGTTGGAAAAAAGGTTGTAGTGTTCTAAATACCAGATGAGTGGCATTTACCATTCTTTCCAACACCTTGCACACACAGCTCATCAACGCAATGGGATGATAATTCGAAGGAATCTTGGAATCCTTTCCTGGCTTTGGGTAGTCCAAGATGATGGCCTCCCATCAGGAGTCTGGAAACTGCTCCTCGAGAAAAATTCAATTGAAGAGATGGAGCAGCCGATCCTTACTCGATGGTGAGAGATGTTGGAGCATGGCATAATGGACATTGTCAACTCGAGGGAGTAAGAGGAAGATGAAGAGATGGAGGAGAATGACTCCCCCAGAGTGTCAGCAATTGCCTGTCCATTATGCTCCAGGATCAATAACAAGTGGGAAGTGTAGTTCCCACCCAGCTTCCGGACTTTGTCCCACATGACCTTAAAACTGGTCGCGCAGGTGATAGAAGACGTATATTTGATCCAAGAAACCTTCTGGCTCTGGACGAAACGAGCTTTTGCCCTGGCATGTTTGAATGTTTCAAGGTTGGGGGATGTCGAATATCTCCAAAACAGCCCCCAAGCCTTGTTCTGAACTTTACGAGCTGTGGTGCAATCTGGATTCCACCATGGTTTCGGAAAACGAGGAAACCATGTCGAAGTTTGAGGAATTGTTGAAGCAGCTGCATCTACGATACAGTCTGTTATCTCTGCTGCTGCCACATTAATGGGCTCCTGGCTGACAGAGTGGTCATCGACCTCAGAGAGCAGCTCGAAACCACTCCAGTCAGCCCTGATCAAGCCTCCACCATGAGACGTGTAAAGGGCTGCAAGGCACCCCACAGGAGATAGTACACAGCACGGGGAGATGATCACTTCCATAAGGGTTGTCCTCGACTTCCCATGCAAAGAGTGGAAGGATCAAGGAGGAGCAGATGGTGAGGTCAATGGTAGTGAATGTGTGGGTTGGGGAGTGAAAGTAAGTACTGACACCAGTGTTCAGCAGGGAGAGAGAAGGATCCAGGAGCCACTGCTCCAGGACCTCACCCCTCCCATGGTGTCAGCACTACCCCAAAGTGGACTGTATCCATTGAAGTCCCCCATTATGAGGAAGGGGGATGGCAGCTGCGAGACGAGGTCATCAAGGTCTTCTTGGAATAGGCTCCCAGGTGAAAGAATACAGAGCAGACAGTCAGTGAGAACCGCATGAAGAGGTGGATGGCTACCGCCTCTAAGTTGGTGGTGAGGGGTATGACCTGGAATGGAGAATGGTTGCTCACAAGAATGGCGACAACCCCATGAGCTGGACCTTCTCCATACCGGTCCTGGTGAACTAGTGAAAAGTGCCAGATCGTGGGATCTGTGACTGGCTGCAAGTATGTCTCCTGCAGGCACACATAGATGGGTTGGTGTGCCTGAAGGAGGGCCTTGATGTTGTCAATATTCCTCTGGAATCCACGACAATTCCATTGCAGGAGTGTGGCCATCTCAGGACTTAGAAGAGTGGGTGGATATCGAATTCCTATCCAACTTAACTGCCACAGAGGATGGTTTACTGAATAGGGGGCGGTCAGTATCCATGTCCTCGGAATCGTCTGAGGGACGCAGATTGGTGACCGCCCTTTGTGGAGGAGTGATAGTTTTCTTTTTTGGCCCTTCGGTTTGGAAGGTCTTGCTGTCTGAGGGCGGGAAGGAGGAGGCTTTCCGGTGTAAGGCTGCATTGCAGGTATGGAAACTGGGGTTGATGTCAAAGTCGACACCACCCTCAGTTTCACCTGCGTCAGGAGGTGCTTAGCTGTGGGCGAGAAAGACTCAGTAGCTGGTACACTGATATCAGTCTGCACCACCACCAAAGTCATTGGAACGATGGACTTTCCAATGACTGCAATGGCATAGGATACCTTGCCAGGTGGGGGGCAGGCAGTGCAGCAAGCTTTCTTTCCTCATCATATAAGATGTTATTTGTGATCTTTAGGCATTGTACCACCTTTTCCTCCTTCCACTTGGGACAGTCATGAGAATATGCCAGATATTTGCCACTAAGTTGACACAGCTTGCCTTTTCTGCTGTGCAGTGAGGATCGAGATAATCCTTACTGCCACAGCGAACACAGGTTGGTTTGCCCCGGCAAGCTGTGCGGGGATGACTGTACATCTGCCACTGAAAACCGCGCAGAGGGTTCGGTATTTACGGCCATATCTCACAATGTAAATAACCTGCCTTGATGGAAGAAGGCAGGAGTGGCGTGTTGAAGGTTATAATCAGCATCCGGGTGGGTACCAATTTACCATCATGGCGCATCAAAACCCGGTGGACCGCTGTTACTCCCTGGGGAGTGAGCTCTGAGAGGATTTCCTCCTCGGTGACGTTGAGGAGGCCCCACTCAGTGATCATACCCCGAGAGGAATTCAAAGTTTTGCGGGGAGTGACCTCGACAACCACCCCACCAATCTCTCTGGTTTTCAGGTGCAGTTCCAAGTGTTTGGAACAAGCGGTCTCAACCTGCCAGTCGTAAGTGCTTGACGGATTTTGGCTCTCCCACAAGACCTTTCAATCCTTTATTTACAAAAAATGAGGACATGTCCCCAAGTACCTGATCACCTGTGGAGTGGATGATCAGGAATCTCGGGAATGAAGACACAGACAGAGAAGACAACTGTGTAGATGACAAAGACAATAAAGATGGGTCTCGTGTCGAGCCCTCTTAGCGGCATTGATCAATTCATTTTCATCTTCAATCATTTCATTTTCATCTTAGTTGTTTTTGTGTGGTTAAGTGCCCGCTGTCCCCACTCTTAATGGAGCCCAACAAGGGGACGCCCAGTCGGGCACCAGGGCTACGCAGGCACAATACTCACAGACAGTGAGCCAAGCCCTCACAAAAAAATAAAAGGAAAATGAAAAGAGAAATGTGCAGAAATAAACTTTCTACACAAAAGAAACTAAGAGGAAAATAACAAAATTGTGAATGACCAAACTGGCCTCACAAAGAAAGAATAACTACAAAAGGAAAATAAGTTTTGAGGAAACTCGCAAACCTGTACCTGGAACGTGGGCAAGGTTACTTACCACTCTGCAGGGTTGACCCTAGCAGGACCTGCCCACCAGCTGATTGCTCCTGGGGCAGCCACTCCAGGAGCTCCCATTTACCAGAAGCAGAGCCCAAAGCAGTATATAGCAGAGGCCCTGGGAATCCATTGGCCAGCCTGCGACAACAGGCTCCCCAATAGCAAGGCGGCCAAAGAGGACTCTGCCATTCATGAGCTGAGAAGATGGGGACCCCCGAGCAACTACCAGGATTCTCCTTTCCTGGAACATGAGTCTCCGCACACGGCAAACACATGGGCGAGCATTCAGGACCCTGAGAAAGTAACAGAGCCAGTGGAACCTGCAAGACATGTCTCGAGAAGAAAATTGCACAGTCTGGTTCTGCAGCCCATGGCTGCATGAGAATTTTGAATGTATGTATGTTGCTAATCAAATATTGAAAATAACATTTAAATCTATGATATATATATTTTTACCTGTTGATTCTGCTTGAAAAAATTATGATAAATTTTAAAAATAAATCTATTTGAGTCTGCAGTGAACGTATGCACGTGTTCAGTCACCGTAAATAGCATCAAGTAGTGACAATTTAGGTTATGCCTTTATTCTGTTGTACTGTATGTAGATTATTGATTGATTGTAAATTCCCCTTATTTTGGGCTATTTACAGCTATTCTAGTTGTAATGCTTTCTAAACTTTTAACGTAAAGCTATTGATTTTATTACGAGCAGAAATTGCATCATCAGGGAACTATGCACATTAGCTTTCAATTAATATATTAGCAGATTTTTTATTTTAAAAATATTCTTAATTACTTTAATGCTTCTAAAATTATTTTTTATTGATTCTCAAATGGATTATAAACAATAATTAATTATAAATGATCGAAAACAAAACTGCTAATGATGTATAATGGCAGGAATCAGAACAACATTACGATTACTCAAAGCACGATTTTTTTAAAAGTGGGACTTTATTTATCAATACTTTTAATTACATTTCAACCAAATAAACTAATTAAAGTCAGGAAATTGCAATTTTTGAACCAAAATTTCTGCTGTAATTTTAGAATTAAACTTTTCTATAACAATTATACAGCTTCATAATAAAGTGACTCATTTTCAGATTCAGTGCTTTAGTTAAACTTGAAATGCTTTAAACCATTTTATTTAATTTTTTCCATAGTTCTTTATCACTTTTAAAGCTTCTTTTAAAGATTTTCTTTTATCTTGCTTTTAAAGCAAAATGATGCTTTTGAGCTTAGAGTGGGTTAGAATTTGCTGATTGTCAAAATTCTAAAAATATGAATGACTAAAAATTTAAAAAAACTAAATAAATAAAGGATTTAAGCATTAATAGAAATATTATGAACTGTTATATTAGAATAATAAAATAATAGAGAAAAAACGGGGAAAATATATATATATTTGAAATTTTACTAAAGATAAAGTGGAAAAAACATGATAAAATTTTGCAATATTTCAAAAAATTCTTAAATAACTTAACCTACCAATTTTTTTCTCAAATTTTTGCCACGTTATTAAGCACAATTAAATGCTTTTTCTTTTGGTATACAACATGATATATTTCTGTCCATTTTACTTCAGGATGATGTTCTAAAGGTGTTTATTTTCTGAAAACACTTTGAAATAAATTCAGCCACACAGTGGGTCCAGTTTCAGAAACCTGACACTGTAAGGGTAAAGAGTTAAAAATTAAATTGAAGTACACCAATGTGAAATTACTTGCTGAATTCACATTCACTTCAAAAGAAGATAGGGTGCTGATTTACTTACTCAACAAAAATTGCTGCCACCCAATCTGCCATTGAAGTGGATACAAATTCAGCAAGTGATTTCACTAATAGTATGCTTTAATTTTATTTTCTATTTCTTAAGGGAAAAAATATTTTTTATTTACATTTTCTTCCCTATATCACCATGCAAAAGTCTTATTAAAATTGATATTTTTAATTTTATTTAAATATTTTAAAATAGTTGTTTAATTTGTAAACATGCCTTGTTTCATCTCATTAGTTATTTTGCAAGAAAATTCTAAAGTTCACATTTTTTTGAGTGAGCACAGTTTAAAAAAAGCCTGGCCACTCTGTACAATTCAGCTTTTCAGGGCTGGTACTGTAAGGGTTAATATCCAATGTAATTAATTTCCTTCAGCTCAAAACATAGTGAAATATATTTATATAATTACACCTAAGCTTTAGTACTTTTTATCCACAGACAATTATGTGTCCATTTCTAAAAGTTGTGTTATCAGATATGCCATGGGGAATAATTCAATAATGAACCATTCATTACATGGGGCAATGGTTTGTTTAGCATAAATACCAACTAAAGTAGTATCTGATATTACCACAAATAACTACTTACAAATGTTTATTTCAAAGAACATACATCTACTTTTTAATGAAAGGGAGAATGAGTGACAATAACACTAAACTTATCACTCACCCTTGTAATTTCCTGTGTTGTATTTTCAATTTCCTTTTCCTCTTGCACAGCATCATCCATTGAGGGACGATTCAGATGCTTATCATGTAGTGCACTTAATTCTTGTACTGAATGAAAATAAACAATATTATTTATTTTCACTTTGCTACTCTTTATTATTTAGAAATAGGAAATATGAATATATTTTATCATGCTTGTGTCCAACAATAAGAATCACGGACTGAGGATTTTTTTTAACAAAGGCATCAATATCTGTTGATCTTTTGGACTCAGCTACATGAATTTTGGCAGCTACAAATTAATTGGCATCTGCATATTCTCAGGTTAGCTGACTTTGAATGTTCCTATTATATGGACATTCAAAACTTTTCCCCTTTAAATAAATCATTTCACTATGGCAGCATAAAACAATTACAGGAAGTCCAAAAGACCATAGCATGCTAGATAACATCAATCATTTTTCACCAGTTTTGCTTTACCTTTTCCCATTGCATTCAGATACATTTTAGCAGATGAATATTTAAAGTATATTTTGGTTGAATATGGATTTAAAAATAATAAGTATTTCATATGCACAAGAAAAAAATAAAATAATGGCAAAAAATAAAAATGTTAATTTCTAAACACCTTTTTGCTTATACTTTTACTGAACTAAAAAGGAGGTAATATTATATTTGTATTTTCTTTCAAAAATATATTATAAAAATATGAAAAATAAAGTAAAAAGTTCAAAAATAATTGTTTAGGGCAAAATAAGTCTTAGCTGGTATTGTTAAGACTTATTTTGCTTATTTGCATAGGGAGTCTTAGTAGGTCTTAGTAGGGTATGTCCTTGTATGAGAAGCCCTGTAAAGCTAGGATTCTCCTACAAAATACTTCTAGGATTCTTCTCTGTACTATGTGTTGCAAATGATTGAAATGAATGAATGAAAATCTTTTACAAGGTGTTAGTTTTCAGTCAGAAGTCATTAAAAAAACCAAACATGTCAGGCAATATGGCCAGAATTGGTATGCTTAATCAAGGGGCATTCAAATGGAATGAAAAATCTCTATACCCTTTAATGAAAGGACAAGGATGTTTAAATGACTGATAAAAGGAAAAATGATAAGGGAGAACAAATACAGAGTGTTTCAAAAAGGACGCAACCCTAAATATAAGAGAGTAGAACTTACGCACATGTACATTTTATGCCATAATATTAGTCAGTTGGCATTACTGTACTCAGGGTTAACAACCTTTAGCAGTTGAAGTGACCTTGTCACACACTAGTCTCACTCAAGCATTCATTCCTTTGCATTGCGTCAGCTATGTCATTTTCCAAAAATGAATGTGTATTTATTGTTGAGACTAATTGTGCGTACAAATCTTACAAACGTGTGAGAGAGAAGTTTGAGTTGAAGTTTCCTCAGTCCTTTGAAGTTTCCTCAGTCTGAAGTTTCCTCAGTCAGTTCCCAACAAGGCGACAATATCTCGTTTGATTGATAAATTTTGTGACACTGGGTCTGTACAGGATCAAATATATTAATGACTCAGCCATCAATGATTTTTTTCTTTTCTGTTATATGTTAACATTGTTCCCTTCAACACATATATATGATCTACTTAAAAGTTCACCAAAGCAATGAAAACTGTTTCAGAAAGAAGAAAATTTACACTGAATTTTATCTTGTTGAGCAGCTGTTAGAATCAGTCACCATATTGAAGTAGGTACAAATTTCATGTAGAACATGGTCATGTGCCCCTAAATTAAAGAATCTGGAACATTTTCCAAAATATATTCTGACCATAGAGAAGAAAAGTTACACTCCAATCTGAGAGTATGCATTAGTTTATGAGAAAAAAATATCAATGCTGGAATGTGAGCAGCATCTTGCATATCTTACATGGTTCTAGAAGTAATGCTCAAAGAATCCTACCATACTAATGTTTGTTGCAAGTCTCCTCAACACAATCAAAATAAGTTTGGTAAATATTTTTTATAAAAATAAATGTTTTGCAATAATAAAGAAAACTAGTATTAGTTTTCCTCTACTATACTGCCATTTCAAGAATGCTCTAACTACAGTTATCCAAATTTCCAAGTCCATCAAGCATGGATCCCCAATCCCAAATTTTTAAGAATGCAAATGAAACAGTCAAGAAAAATCTGTATATAATGAACATATGGACATAATATATAGAATCAGAATGGCTTTCCTGTTCAATGATTTGGGAACAAAACACCGGAACATCATTCCATTTCAATGAGTTGGATGCACAAGTATGGAACAGCATTCTAGTTCCATGATGGAAACACGAGGGCCACAACAGTGTATCGATTTAATTTCAGCAATGCTTTTCGCAATTGCTTCCACTATTAAAAAAAGCATGACTTTTTTAATAGCACTAGCATCCAAAATCCATGATTGATTGGGAAAAATGTGCCTTTTTAAAACAAAGGTGCAAAGAAATATATGAGATGGACAACAACTTGGATTTAAGACTCATTCCTTGAACAAACATTTCTGCATAAAATCAAACTGTGAACTGAAAATGTATATAAATAATAGGTATGCTTCATGCGTAAGTCTTTTTTGACCCCCTATCCATCTCTAGATTTATATTCACCCCTTGCATAATCCCATCAACCACTTTGGGAAACCCTGCTCTAAACAAACCAGAAGGAAATTTAAATGAAATGAAAAAAAAAAAAAAACAGTGAATTATACCAAGTGATCATTTATAACATTCTGCATTTGAAATAGGGCAATGTTCTACGAAAAAAAAGTCTCGCAACAAATATTTATATAAATTATTTAGGTAAAATGAATTAAACAGTGTTTTTTAAATGCTTAATAGCAAATGTACCTACAAAGCTAACAGTAAAAAAAAAAGGAAAAATCTGTTTTGGCAAATAGTGAAGAAAAATATAATATACTTACATTTTTGCCTTATTCGGCTCATTTCATACTGAACCTATAGGAAAAGTGTTTTGAGCATATGTGTGAAATATTGAATATAATTTCTACATCTGAAAACAAAGCTGAAACTAAAGAAAACTAAAATAATGACATTACCATAAAAGCAGCATATACTTGATTTTACAATGCTTAGAAACTGCTTTTTTTTTTTATTTTAAAAAAATTTATTATTTACAGGCATTATATTCGAAGACACATACACCAATTCCATATCACGTGAATGGAACGCCACATTCAAAACTTCTTAACTTTGAAAATAACCCTTTCACAGGAAAATATCACAGTCAAATCTTTCTAAATCACAATTTGCAAAAGTATGTGTTTAACATTTAAAGAGTTACAGAAACAGACTTTTAAGAACAGTGTTTCTAGTCAAGAATTTACTTTAGAAGCTAATTAAAATGCATATAATACTATTAAAACAAATCATTTACTAAAATAAATATAATTTCGAAGTTTCTGCAATTTTCTAAGAAAACTGTTCCAAGAAAAGTGCAAATGCATGCTGCTAATTGTTCCAGCTTCAATAACTCTAATAAATGCTATTAAAAATCAAGTTTTGGAAAGATCTGAATGAGATTTTAAATTTACTTCCAGTGACATTTTTTGTAAAAAAAAACTTATTTTCAAGGTTTTGAAGCTATTTACATTGCTATCCATTCAGATAACATGACTAGTTTTGGTTATTTGGGGTTTTATGGTGTATCAGCAATTAAGGCATCAAACAAGATAGAAAAAGAAGGTAAAATATGATTACCCCCAAACATGGCTGGTGGCTTTTGATAATACATGTTAAATTACAAAGAATAAACAAAAATATGAAAATTCCAGTTGAAAAATACTGAGAATCTATATATGTTCCAACAAACAGGCAAATTAGAATTACTTTTTTTTTCAAACTGATTTTATGTAAGTGCAGAATAAAATTGAAATATCTATTTTTCAGATAACTTAGGGTTTTCTATTCATATTGAATACACTTCAGATTGTGGTAACTGATAGCTGAACTGCAGGATAGTTAAACTATATATATAAAATTTTCCAATAAAGGTGCAAAACTTGTTTCATTTTCCTACCTATTTTTTTTATATGGTTCTAAAACATTTAAAGAATCTATTTGTGTATGGAAATTTCAATTTAAAAACACCCAATTAATCAAGAACAGAAAATGTCTTATCAAAGCTCATGAACTAGTGAAGTCAGACCTTTATGTCATAAAAACAGGCAGATAGAAAATAAAAATCATTTTGCATGAAATTATTGTTTGCTAGAATTTCAGTTTTTTAAGAACATATCCTCATAATTTATTTTCCTGATAAAAATTTCTCACATATAAATAATTGCAATATTGCTTTTGGGTTGTTTTACCTCTGAACGGCACTTTTTTTGCACACCATGGGCTAAATGGCCAGGTCACATGGACCCCGAAGGCTCAGAGAAGGTTGGGGGAGAGGACCCACTGGAACAGCAGTCTTTAACGTACACAGGGAATGGCTCTACCTCACATGGAGCCACGGCTTAACATCCCATCTGATGGCCTTTCCAAGCCCATTGTTGTCCCATACTGACTGTGGGCAGGGCGGGGAAATTTGCGGAGATAAATCTCAATGCCGACCCAGTTGGGACTTGAACCTGGGAACTACAGATTATGAGCCTGGCGCACTACCGACTGAGATACCCCCACCCTTGCAATATTGCAGTAACATAGTCATTACATGACATATTTTAACTGAAAAAATTTCTTTTCTCAACACACAATGTAAATTTGAATATTCACTCATATTATATACTGCAGTGTAAAACCCAATATGCTTTTGATTCCATTGCTTCTAAATAAAATTTTATGATTTTTCAGCATGTTTACTACCTTTGAAAATACAGTATATTTTCCTACTACTCACATGGAAAATAATCAGTTTGGAGGGATCTTTATTCTATGCATAATTTTTACATATGTGGGAAAATTTTTCACCGTGTGAATAGTAATGCTACAATTTTCAGTTTCTGAAAATGGATGAATATGGACATGAATATGTAAGAAATCAAGATCTTTTAGACCTGTGTGCAAGTACATATAAAAAGAGCAAGATTGATGATGCTTCAGAATATGCAAATATACTTTTTTTAATCTGTTTAAATGTATCAATATTAGGCTACATCTGGCCCTGCCTCTGAGCATTTTAATAACTGAGAGATGAAAAAATAGAAAATATGCATTACACACACTTTGAAATAAAATTTTCAGATCACTGAAACGTAGGAGCAAAATATATACCAGGAAGATATTTTGAACATGTCACATAAATTATGTTAAAATATTGTATGGCTGTTTTACTATAATATTTTCAGAATGAATATTAATTCTATACAAAAAAAATGATTATTTGAAGAAAAAAACTGTAAAAGGGATATTAAATTGCTGATAATACAAAAGCATATTTTTTTTTGTTTTATGAATAATGAATAAATTAGCTTAATGCTCTACACATTTTTTCTAGGAAAATTTGTATGTGTGGCAAGTTAAAATGGTGGGTTCAATTTCACCCATTGTAAGTATTAATGTTATGAGATTAGATACAATACATTAATGGATTAAAGTAGACAAATTATCATCACTAGTCAAATCAGAATTTTATGTCCTAAAAACAGGCATATTGAAAATAAAAATCATTTTGAATGATTTAGTCCAATATGTTTTAATATGGGCTACAGTTTGGAACCAAGTTTTTGACATGCATTTTCTTTTTTATTTGATGAAAATAGTTTTAGAAAGTTAATCCCCTAAATTTAGCAAAATTCATATTAAAGCACAAGAATGAAAATGAGAAATCCTTCAATGACAAGCAATCTGACAGTGGTTCCAACTACAAGTTAAATCAGTGATTGATCAATCATCATTACATCCATAGACTGTGTAAGAAATAATGAAAGGGATAAGAAATATTACTACCTACCTAAATTTTGATACATTACACGAACATTTGTTTGATATGAATCTAGTAAAATGTTTACTTACTTCTTCAATTCCTTCAATCCTGAAAAAAAAGAGAAAACTTACAAAAGTTTTATAAAACATTTAAAATGAAACTTACAAAGAAATAGATTCACTAAACATAAAATGTGCATAAAGCTTACTATGACATAAATTCAATAAAAGGTTAATATTTTGTAAGTTGATACTGACTAAAAACTAATACGCATGCTAAAAATGAATCTCAGTAAATTCTAAACACTGAAAAAAATTATTCTTTTCAGTAGCTTTGAAATAAACGTATTTTTCTCCTGAACTGCCATATTCCAGAGAGGATAAACTGAAACCCAACGACACTTATACTATACCCTGAAAACACAGAAACAAAACCAAAAGTGAAATATTAGAATGAAGCTATGCAGCATATAACAATGGCTAGCCATATAGCACCACTAACAAATTTGTAACTGCTATCAAAATATATTATGATTGGTCTGTAAATAGTAGCTAGACATACAGTGGAAGGTGAGCTGTGTACCAATCCCCTGTGGTGATGCATAGAACTGGCTAAGCCTTGTACCTAAAGTCCAACCACTCATAGTGCAAGCAATTAGAACTTTTCAAAAGAGATATTCTCTTCTAGAGAGGAATGGAAGGGGAGGGCTGCCAGATCCGTGTGGCTTACTAATCTGGTTATTTATGACCACATTTTTCCCCATACTGTCGAGGAGTGGTCAACTTCGCAGGGCCCTGATGGATTTAATACCCACTGGACTGAGCTTTGAGCTTGATTATGGATCATGGGCTTACTGTATTGGTGGGCTTCTGTTGAGGGAAAATCTACCACTGTGTTTTCTGTTTGCTTATGGGTTGATAGCCCCAAGTGAACAGATGCACAGAATTCGTTATATCAGATTGTGAATAATCCTGATCAGAGGTCATTGCAGGTACCTAAATCCTTACTTCTACAGGCATCCCCAACCTACTCTGGAGTAATCTGCCTCAGACAGGTCAGTTTCTATTTTGATTCTGTTCTTGAAAAGATCAATTTGAAAGATGATGCCTGAAATTCCTACCAGCAATGATGGCTTATGCCCTTAGTGAAGGGGAAATGGGTCTTTGCCAATGATCAGAGGGTTGTTTGATACTGTTGTTCCACCCTCTTGCAATAAACCTAGTTTCCTTAAAAACCCTACTAATCATTTTCTTTCTACATGTACATGGAATGTGATGATGCTGCTTAAAGATTATTCTCTTGACATACTCACACAATAATTCCAGTGTTACAACTTACACATTCTACATTTGCATGAGACTAGCTAGAGAGATGATGATCATATACTTAAAAATAATTTTAAATTTCTCTTTTCAGGAAAGGAGAATGGAAGCATCTTCAAGACATAAGTTTGCTTCTCGACAAACATGCCAGTGACGTTCTTCTAGGATGTGATTGCATTAATGGCAGATTTCTTACAGCTAAATTTAAGACTAAGATTAAATAATGTTATCTGTTGTTATGCCCCCACAGAGGACTCTGATGAGAACAAGAAAGATAGGTTTTATAGACAACTTCAGAATATGTTGAATCCTGTCAGGAAAGGTGATATTCTTGCCTAGGTGACTATAAGGCTAAAATTTGTACTAACTATGAACTTTGGGCAGGGGTAATAGATCCTTTTGATATTGTTAGTTACAATGACAATGGGGAACATTTGCTGCAGATAAGTAAACTTGATGGTTTGAGAATAACTAACACTACAAACACCAGGACATTTATAAATATATGTGGGTTTCACCTGATGCATTGCATAAGAATATGATCAATTATATATTAATTAACAGCAAATGAGCTAGTTCAGTAGGAATACCAGATCATACAGGAGAGCCAAAATTGGTTCTGTCAAATCCTTGTCATTTCCTTGCCAAAAGAGTCTTGTAACTGAAGCCTAAGAAATGTGCTAAGGTTAAAAGAATTACCTTTAAACATAAGCTCTGAAAGACCCAGGTATAAATACAGCATATGATGATAGGCTACTTGGTCATTATGACAATTGTAATTGCCTACCACAGAAATTGAGAAAGAATGGGATTAATTTAAACTGGCCTTTCTTAAAACTAACAGTACTCATCTGGGTAAAAGAGAGCAAACAAAGACATTCAAGTGATAAAGCACTGAAGCTTATTTCTGAAAGCAGGAATTGCAGGAACAATTTGAATTAACATCCTACTCTTACTAACAACAATACATGTGCTTAATGAACATGTAAAGGATCAGTTAAAAGCTAATAAGAATCTTTGGCTTAATAACTTGGCTGACAATGTAGAAGCAGCAGCTAGACAGCACAACAGTAGATAGTTGTACTAAATAGTTAATCTTTTGTATGAGAAGAAACAGGCTGGTATACAGCAATTGAGGGATAAATGTAGTATGGTTATTGAAGGTGAGGATTCTGTCACAACTAAGTGGGCTCAGCATTTCAGAGATGTTCTAAATAATGTGGTTAGTTCTTTTCCCATTGTTCATAATGATGATAGATACATTACTAGCTTCAATGCTGGACCTATATCCCATTCTGAAGTTATTTTGGCTATATCTATACCAAAACTACCTAAATCCCCAGGGATAGATGAAATTACTACTGAAAGCTTAGAGCTGGGAATGTTTCTGTTATCACATTGCTTCCTGAAATTTAAATATTTTTTTAGATAAAGGTGTTGTTCCTAAGGATTTTACCAAAGCTATTATTATCTCTATTTTTAGGAAAGGTGATCACAGAGATTGTGATAATTATAGGGGAATCAGTTTACTTACATTTCTAGATAAAGTTCTTTTCATTATTGTGCTTAACAGAATTAAGAATATGGTTGATGAACAACTATGTGAGGAACAGCGTGGATTCAGAAGTGGCAGGTGATGTATCATCATCATCATCATCATCCTCAAGCAGCCATGGCCTATGGAGGTCCAACCAGATGGTGCAATTTAGTTCTCCAAGCAAGTTTATCCTGAGCTACATCTACTGCATCTGGCCACTGCACACTAATTCTAACAAGGTCCTGTTTGACATTGTCTGCCCACCGCATCCTAGGTCTCCCCTTCTTTCTGAGGCCTTTAGGCACATTGTTCATAACCCTATTCGCCAATCTATAATTATTCATACGGGCAACATGGCCAAACCAACGAAGTCTCTCTCTGCACAATATGCTGCTTAAAGGAGGTTGCAAACTCCTTTGCCTAACCTCATCATTAGTTACAAAGTTGAACCACCTAATGCCCAAGATACTGCGTAAGCATCTGGAATCAAAAGCATCTAGTTTCCTGTTATCTTGTTTACAAAGTGTCCAAGTTTCACTACCATAATTAACCCTAGAAAGAACCAAACTATTATACAGCCTAATTTTAGTCTTTAGGTGTATACGCCTATTTCTCCACACTCTCCATAGATTCTTAAAAGTCCCGGCAGCAATCCCTATTTGTCTGTTAATCTCATGCCGCACATCACCATTATCTGTTACATAGCTCCCAAGATAATTAAACTGTGACACCTGCTCAAGACTGCAACCATTCAGATTAACTGAATCACAGCCTGCCTGACCAATTTTCATCACTTTAGTTTTCTCTCTGTTTATAACCAAACCTACTCTACTACCAGTCTCATCAACAGCTCGAATGAAAGAGTTCATCTCATCAAAATCATTTGCCAAAAGGGCTAAATCATCAGCATAATCTAAATCAGAAATTTTCGTATCTCCAGCCCATTTAAGGCCAAAATCTTTCCCTTGAAGTGAATTTCACATAACATAATCAATAATCAAACTAAAGAGAAAAGGAGACAAAATGCACCCTTGTCGAACACCAGAAGTAATGCTAAACCAATTGCTACAAGCCTTACCAACTCTCACACACGACTCAGTGTTATTATAGAGAGCTTTCATTATGTTAACTAACTTGTCTGGTACCATATGATTTCACAATCAACCACAAATTATGACGATCAACAGAGTCGAAAGCCTTTTTGAAATCAACAAAGCTAGCAACCAAAGGTTTCTGAAACTCTAAACATTTCTCAAGAATCTGCCTAAGTGAAAATATCTGATCCACACATCCCCTACCACTTCTGAATCCACAATGCTCATCACGCAATTGACTGTCAACCAGATTCTTAATTCTATAAGCACAATCATGGAAAGAACTTTACCGGAACAGAGAGTAGGCTAATACCTCTATAGTTATCACAAGAACTGCGATCACCTTTTTTGAAAATAGGGATAACAATAGCTCTGGTAAAATCCTTAGGAACCATGCCTTTATCATAAAAGATATTCAGAATTTTAGTCATCCAAGTGGTAACCGAAACATTCCCAGCTCTAAGCATTTCAGTAGTAATTTCATCTACCCATGGGGATTTATGTAGTTTAAGTTTAAAAATAGCCAAAATAACTTCAGATTGTGTTATAGGGCCAACATTAAAGCCACCAATGCATCTATCATCATTGCAAACAATGGGAGTAGAACTAACTACATTGTTTAGAACATCACTGAAATGCTCAGCCCACCTAGCCATGACAGAATCCTCCCCTTCTATAACCTTACCTTGTTTATCCTTCATTCCTTGTATACCTGTCCGTTTTCTACCACACAAAATATTAACTATCTGGTACAGCTCTCTGCTGTTGTGCTGTCTAACAGCTTCCTCGGCTTTGTCAGCCAGACCATCAAGCCAAAGATTCTTATCAGCAGCTAACTGATCCTTTACAAGTTTATTAAGTTCTCTGTAATGCTTTCTATTAGTACTAGTAGGGTATTGATTAAGGACATTCCTGCAGTTCTTTCTTTCTGAAATAAGCTCAAGTGCCTTATCACTCAGATAATTCTGTCTCTTCTGCTCCTTTTTTCCTAAAAGCGTACTGTTAGTGTCCAAAAAAGCCTGTTTAAAATGATCCCATTCTTCCTCAACTTCAGTAGTAAGCATACCATGACTGTCATAATGACTAAGTAACCTATCATGGTAAGCTTTGGCTATAACTGGGTCTTTCAGAGCTTCGGTATTAAAAGCAAATTTTTTAACCCTAGCACAATACTTTTTAAGTTAAGTTGGAAGACACTTTTAACAAGGTAATGGTCAGATCCAATTTCAGCTCCCCTATATGTCCTGGTATTTCTAACAGAACTAGCCCATTTGCTGTTAATTAATATATAATCAATCATATTCCTATGCAGCCCATCAGGTGAAACCCATGTGTACTTATGTATGTTGCGGTGTTTGTAATATGTGTTAGTTATTCTGAAACCATTGAGTTTACTTACCTGTAGGAGACGTTGCCCATTGCCATTGCAGCTACCAATACCAAAAGGGCCAATCACCCCTCCCCAAAGGTCAGAGTCAGTACCAACTTTGGCATTGAAGTCACCAAGAACAAGGGTAATATCTCCTTTCTTGACAGAATTCAAAATATCCTGAAGTTGTTCATAAAACCTATCCTTCTCATCCTCGTCGGCATCCTCAGTGGGGGCATAACAGCAGATAACATTCAGGTCTTTAACGCTTGTCTGAAATTTTGCTGTAAGAAACCTTTCATTAATGCACTCATATCCTAGAAGAGCATGACTAGCGTGTCTGCTGAGAAGCAGACCCACGCCTTGGTGATGCTTATTGTTGTCCCTCCTGAAAAGAGAAATTTAAGATTATTTTTAAGAATCTGACCTTTATCTGTCCATCTGGTCTCTTGCAAGCCAAGAATATCTAAATTATAATGGTGGAATTCTTGTGTGAGGACATCAAGAGAAAAAGCTCTGTGCAGAGTCCTCACATTCCAACTACCTATGGAGAGAAAATGGTTAGTGGGATGTTTAAAGAAACTATGTTTATTGAGAGAGGGAATGCCGACAATATCAAACAGCCCCCTAATCGCAGACATGGGGCAAAGACCCGTTCCCCCACCACTAAAGGCTGAAGCCATCTACACTGGAAGACTTCCTCCAATGTAGAATTTGCCGATGCCAATAGAAGCAAAGAGTTCAGGTGCCTGCGATGACTTCTGCTCAGGATTATCCACCAGCTGATAAACATATCCTGTGAATCTATTCACTTGGGGCTGTCAACCCACAAACAAACAGAAAACACAGCGGAAGATTTTCCCTCCACAGAAGCCCACCAGTGCAGCTAAATCAGGAGCCATATATCTGTCCAGTCCAGTTGGTTTATATGGTCAGCACCAGGACCCTGTGGGGTTGACCACTCCTCAGCAGGGTAGAAAAAAACAGAAAAGTAGCCATAGTTGTCCAGATCAGTAGGCCACACTAATCTGGCAGCCCTCCCCTTCCGTTCACTTCCACAAGAGAGTATCTCTTTTGAAAGGTACTAACGGTCTGCACCACGAGAAGGCGGGGTCGGACATTAGGTGCTAGGCCTGGCCGGTTCTATGCATCATCACATGGGATTGGTGCATAGCTCTCCTTCCAGTGACTACCTAGCACAGTAGATTCTTAAGAAAAGTTTATCAGAAACCTGTGATTACTAGCTTCATAGATTTCAAAAAGGCTTTTGACTCTGTTGATCACCATAATTTGTTGTTAACTGTGAGATAATATGGCATACCTAATAGGTTAGGTAGAAAATAAAAAAAAAACATAAATGATGGCTCTAATAGCACTGTCATGTGTGAGAGTTGGTATGACTTGTAGCAATTAGTTTAGCATTGCTAGTGGAGGTCAACAAGGTGCATTTTGTACCCTTTTCTCTTTAATTTGGTTATTGATTATGTCAAGAGGAATTCACTGCAAGGGAAATTTTTAACCTTAAATGGTCTTGAAATCTGAAATT
Source organism: Ryuthela nishihirai (assembly GCA_038380435.1). Classification (NCBI taxonomy): domain Eukaryota; kingdom Metazoa; phylum Arthropoda; class Arachnida; order Araneae; family Heptathelidae; genus Ryuthela; species Ryuthela nishihirai. The sequence goes on from JAWZYU010000027.1 coordinate 55,938,471, forward strand.
TTTTTTATTTAGATTATACTGATAGCCCTTTTGACAAGTGATGATGATGAGATGAATTCTTTCATTAAAGCTGTCGATTAGACTGGTAATAGAGTAGATTTGGTGATAGAGAGAAAACTAAAGTGATGAAAATTGGTCAGAATGGTTGTGCTTCAGTCATTTTGAATGGTTCTACTCTTGAACAAGTGTCTCAGTTTAATTATTTTGGGAGCTGTATAAGATATACTAGTGATGCATGGCATAAGATAAACAGAAGGATAAGGATTGCTGCAGGGAATTTTAAAAATCTCTGCAGAGTATGGAAAAATGGATGTATACACTTAAAGACTAAAATTAGGCTGTATAGTAGTTTGGTTCTTTCTATGGTTAGTTATGATAATGAAATTTGGGACCCTTTGTAAGCTTTGATGCCTTTGATTCTAGATTCTTATGCAGTATCTTTGGTATTAGATAGTTTATAAGCAATAATGAGATTAGGTAAAGAAGTCTGCAATGACCTCTAAGCAGCATATAGTGTGAAGAGATATTGCATTGTTTGACCATGTTACCCTTATGCATTACTACAGATTAATGAATACGGTTATGAAGTGTACCTAGGGGCCATAGAAAAAGGGGGAAACCCAGGATGCGGTGGGCAGACAATGTCAAACAGAGATGGGTTATTTTACCTCTGAGCAACACTTTTTTCACACAATGGGCTAAATGGGCAGAGATCCCAAGAGCTCAGAGAAGGTTGGGGGAGGGGATCCACTGGACAGCAGTTAGGAGACAGATGGTAGCCTCCTGTCAAGGCCATCCAGTATCAACTAATAAATCAGCACTCCAGCGTCGATTTAAATTTTAGAGGAAAAATTGTCTTGAGCCGGGTGGGATATGAACCCACAACCTCCTGATAACATGTCAGGTGCTCTGGACCACTGAGCTACGGGCTGCTGATCAAGATCTCCTCTAATTAGTGCTATAAACATTCCTTTTATGTTTCATATAGGTGCAATTCAGGCAATTTTAGCCACAAACAGCATTTATATTTGCCAATAGATGGAAGCATGTATTACGAGTATGCAGATAATAAACAATGAAATAAGCTCGACGTATTCCATATCAACTAATAAATCAGCACTCCAGCGTAAATTTAAATTTTAGAGGAAAAATTGCCATCCAGTGTGTACTTTAACATACACAGGATACGACTCTCCTGCACATAGGGCCATGCCTTAACATCCCATCCAATGGAAGGAAGCTCCGTCAGTGCCTCCTACTGACCATGGGAATGGTGAGGAGTTTTGCAGGGATAAATCTCAATGCTGGCCCAGCTAGGACTCAAACCTGGGAACTTCAGATTATGAGCATGGCAATGCTACAACACCCTGCCCTAATGTTAAATAGGAGCTTGTTAGAATTGGCCATTTGAATTGAACTGCACTGCACCGGTCTGTTTTGAATTATTCAATTTCAGAAATTTTCAATTTTTGAAAATGAAAACTTCTTACTTACAGAAAAAAAAACTATGAAGACAAAACTCAGATTTTAGACTGTTATATAATATAATACTAATTCTGGCATATATGTCAGAATGCACAATAATATCTCCAACTTCTGAAAGGAGAATCAACTGAGATATGGTTCATCAGATGCATATTAGATGTTTCTTGTCAAAGACACACCATAAATGAGCTTGCTTCAGAACAAATTGCAAACAGAAAATTGCTAATAAATATCACAGAGAGACAATTATTTGGAGAAGTTTATTAAACATATTCTAAGAAAAGAAATAGAAAATTTAGTTTAGTCAGAAAGATCATGGGAAACAGAAACTGGGGAATACAAAGACTACCTTACATAAAGAGTATCAAAATGGATGAATATATTGATAATAGACATTCTTTGTGCTTCAAAGAAAAGAAAGCTATGGACAACCATGATCATCTTTGAGAATATAGTACCTAAAGAAAAAGTTGCATGCCTACACTTTAATATTAAAAAAACTTATATTATCTCCTGAATATTCTGAAATGAAAATAAATCAGAAAAATATACAAGATAATATAGTAAGTAGAATATAACAAATTGTCATGAATTTGATTCATATTGAATAAAATATGAAATCTCTATTATAACATAAGCATAACTATTAAGGATAACAGGAATGACAAAATTGCAAGTTATGATTATCATCATCATCATCATCATCATCCTCAAGCAGCCATGGGCTACGGAGGTCCAACCAGACCGTGCAATTTAGTTCTCCAAGCAAGTCTATCCTGAGCTACATCTACTGCATCTGGCCACTGCACACCAATTCTAACAAGGTCCTGTTTGACATTGTCTGCCCACCGCATCCTAGGTCTCCCCTTCTTTCTGAGGCCTTTAGGCACACTGTTCATAACCCTATTCGCCAATCTATAATTATTCATACGGGCAACATGGCCAAACCAACGGAGTCTCTCTCTGCACAATATGCTGCTTAAAGGAGGTTGCAAACTCCTTTTCCTAATCTCATCATTAGTTACAAAGTTGAACCACCTAATGCCCAAGATACTGCGTAAGCATCTGGAATCAAAAGCATCTAGTTTCCTGTTATCTTGTTTACAAAGTGTCCAAGTTTCACTACCATAACTAACCCTAGAAAGAACCAAACTATTATACAGTCTAATTTTAGTCTTTAGGTGTATACGCCTATTTCTCCACACTCTCCATAGATTCTTAAAAGTCCCAGCAGCAATCCCTATTCGTCTGTTAATCTCATGCCGCACATCACCATTATCTGTTACATAGCTCCCAAGATAATTAAACTGTGACACCTGCTCAAGACTGCAACCATTCAGATTAACTGAATCACAGCCTGCCTGACCAATTTTCATCACTTTAGTTTTCTCTCTGTTTATAACCAAACCTACTCTACTACCAGTCTCATCAACAGCTCGAATGAAAGAGTTCATCTCATCAACATCATTTGCCAAAAGGGCTAAATCATCAGCATAATCTAAATCAGAAATTTTCGTATCTCCAGCCCATTTAAGGCCAAAATCTTTCCCTTGAAGTGAATTTCGCATAACATAATCAATAACCAAGCTAAAGAGAAAAGGAGACAAAATGCACCCTTGTCGAACACCAGAAGTAATGCTAAACCAATTGCTACAAGCCTTACCAACTCTCACACACGACTCAGTGTTATTATAGAGAGCTTTCATAATGTTAACTAACTTGTCTGGTATACCATATGATCTCACAATCAACCACAAATTATGACGATCAACAGAGTCGAAAGCCTTTTTGAAATCAACAAAGCTAGCAACCAAAGGTTTCTGAAACTCTAAACATTTCTCAAGAATCTGCCTAAGTGAAAATATCTGATCTACACATCCCCTACCACTTCTGAATCCACATTGCTCATCACGCAATTGCCTGTCAACCAGATTCTTAATTCTATTAAGCACAATCATGGAAAGAACTTTACCTGGAACAGAGAGTAGGCTGATACCCCTATAGTTATCACAAGAACTGCGATCACCTTTTTTGAAAATAGGGATAACAATAGCTCTGGTAAAATCCTTAGGAACCATGCCTTTATCATAAAAGAGATTCAGAATTTCAGTCATCCAAGTGGTAACCGAAACATTCCCAGCTCTAAGCATTTCCGTAGTAATTTCATCTACCCCTGAGGATTTATGAAGTTTAAGTTTAGAAACAGCCAAACTAACTTCAGATTGTGTTATAGGGCCAACATTAAAGCCACCAATGCATCTATCATCATTGCAAACAATGGGAGTAGAACTAACTACATTGTTTAGAACATCACTGAAATGCTCAGCCCACCTAGCCATGACAGAATCCTCCCCTTCTATAACCTTACCTTGTTTATCCTTCAATCCTTGTATGCCAGTCCGTTTTCTACCACACAAAACATTAACTATCTGGTACAGCTCTCTGCTGTTGTGCTGTCTAACTGCTTCCTCGGCTTTGTCAGCCAAACCATCAAGCCAAAAATTTTTATCAGCAGCTAACTGATCCTTTACAAGTTTATTAAGGTCTCTGTAATGCTTTCTATTAGGACTAGTAGGGTATTGATTAAGGGCATTCCTGCAGTTCTTTCTTTCCGAAATAAGCTCAAGTGCCTTATCACTCAGATAATTTTGCCTCTTCTGCTCCTTTTTTCCTAAAAGCGTACTGTTAGTGTCCAAAAAAGCCTGTTTAAAATGATCCCATTCTTCCTCAACTTCAGTAGTAAGCAAACCATGACTGTCATAATGACTAAGTAACCTATCATGGTAAGCTTTGGCTATAACTGGATCTTTCAGAGCTTCAGTATTAAAAGTAAATTTTTTAACCCTAGCACAACACTTTTTAAGTTTAAGTTGCAACACACTTTTAACAAGGTAATGGTCAGATCCAATTTCAGCTCCCCTATATGCCCTGGTATTCCTAACAGAACTAGTCCATTTGCTGTTAATTAATATGTAATCAATCATATTCTTATGCAGCCCATCAGGTGAAACCCATGTGTACTTATGTATGTCGCGGTGTTTGTAATAAGTGTTAGTTATTCTGAATCCATTGAGTTTACTTACCTGTAGGAGACGTTGCCCATTGCTATTGCAGCTACCAATACCAAAAGGGCCTATTACTCCTCCCCAAAGGTCAGAGTCAGTACCAACTTTGGCATTGAAGTCACCAAGAACAAGGGTAATATCTCCTTTCTTGACAGAATTCAAAATATCCTGAAGTTGTTCATAAAACCTATCCTTCTCATCCTCATCGGCATCCTCAGTGGGGGCATAACAGCAGATAACATTCAAGTCTTTAACGCTTGTCTGAAATTTTGCTGTAAGAAACCTTTCATTAATGCACTCATATCCTAGAAGAGCATCACTAGCGTGTCTGCTGAGAAGCAGACCCACGCCTTGGTGATGCTTTTTGTCGTCCCTCCCTGAAAAGAGAAATTTAAGATTATTTTTAAGAATCTGACCTTTATCTGTCCATCTGGTCTCTTGCAAGCCGAGAATATCTAAATTATAACGGTGGAATTCTTGTGTGAGGACATCAAGAGAAAAAGCTCTGTGCAGAGTCCTCACATTCCAACTACCTATGGAGAGAAAATGGTTAGTGGGATGTTTAAAGAAACTATGTTTATTGAGAGAGGGAATGCCGACAATATCAAACAGCCCCCTAATCGCAGACATGGGGCAAAGACCTGTTCCCCCACTACTAAAGGCTGAAGCCATCTACACTGGAAGACTTCCTCCAATGTAGAATTTGACGATGCCAATAGAAGCAAAGAGTTCAGGTGCCTGCGATGACTTCTGCTCAGGATTATCCACCAGCTGATAAACATATCCTGTGGATCTATTCACTTGGGGCTGTCAACCCACAAACAAAAAGAAAACACAGCGGAAGATTTTCCCTCCACAGAAGCCCACCAGTGCAGCAAAATCAGGATCCATAATCAAGCTCAGAGCCATATATCTGTCCAGTCCAGTAGGTTTATATGGTCAGCACCAGGACCCTGTGTGGTTGACCACTCCTCAGCAGGGTAGAAAAAAAAGAAAAGTAGCCATAGTTGTCCAGATCAGTAGGCCACACTAATCTGGCAGCCCTCCCCTTCCGTTCACTTCCACAAGAGAGTATCTCTTTTGAAAGTTACTAACGGTCCGCACCACGAGAAGGCGGGGTCGGACATTAGGTGCTAGGCCTGGCCGGTTCTATGCATCATCACAGGGGATTGGTGCATAGCTCTCCTTCCAGTGACTACCTAGCTACCTATAGAAATTCTAATTACTGACTATAAGAAACCAGGTTAGTGCAAAATTAGCAAAAAAGATTTGCAGAAGTTAATGTAAATATGATTTATGTGATGGCATCAAATTACACACCAATGTCATATCAGTCTTTTGAAATCTTTTAGTAATTGCTTAAATTGTTAACATGGTTTCTTGCATTCAGTCTAAAATGGAATGATTAAATTACAAAACCTAAAAAAGATAACTAAACACTCCTCTTACCACGATGGTGGCAAATCACTATTCCTGGAAAAATTATGACCACTTTCCAATTCCCGAGATGAAACTAGAGCTACCTTGTCATCTAGGATCTAGAAACAAAGTAACATCATGCAAATTATATATTGCTTAATAAAAGCATATTATACTTCAACAATTGATTTCCTTAATCCTTCAAGCATAATGTTTGCACCAGTAACTACCTCATTTTGCAAAGACATCAGAAATTATAAAAGAATAATCTACATTTATTTGTGCTCCTTCATCCATCTCCTTGGATGAATGGGGCGGGGGTGGCTCAGTCGGTAGCGCGTCAGACTCGTAATCTGTAGTTCCCAGGTTCGAGTCCCAGCTGGGTCAGCGTTGAGATTTATCTCCGCAAAATTCCCTGCCCTGCCCACAGTCAGTAGGGGACATGGATGGGCTTGGAAAGGGTGTCGTCCGTCGGATGGGACATTAAGCTGTGGCCCCGTGTGTGGGAGAGCCATACCCTGTGCACGTTAAAGAACACGCTGGATGGCCTTGACGGGAGGCTACCATCTGTCTCCCAACAGCTGTTCCAGTGGGTCCCCTCCCCCAACCTTCTCTGAGCCTTCAGGGTCCATGTGACCTGGCCATTTAGCCCATTGTGTGCAAAAAAGTGCCACTCAGAGGTAAACCAACCCAACCCTTGGATGAAGACTAAGACTGCACAAATACAATCTTATACAATCTCCTGTGTCTTAGCAAAATGAGACAGATGGTACTAGTAGGCCCACTATGCTAAATATCCGACATTTAGATCTTTACACTGAATTTGCACTATACAGCATTTCAGATTTTGAACAAACATCACATCATTGTTGGTGAGCATCATTACCTCAAAAGAAAAAAACTTAAATTTTTCAAAAATAGAAATTTCCATCTTACAAGTATACAAATAAGTACTCTTATCACTAATAAAGTTATAAACACAGCAGGAGGTTCAAGGGTTCGTAAAGGTTCAATATAATGCTATAGGTAAAAGTATGTATATACGGCAGCCATTGGTGAATGGCTGCCATATATATGTAATAATAAATGTTAGAGTGTCCAAAGGATTTGTTGCAGAGGGATGTAAGAAGCACTTACTTAGAGTTGACTTCAATGTGTCAGCGTTGTGGTCAAGTCAGCTTCCGGTTCTCCTCTTCCTTTGATGGCTGTCATATACACGGGAGGCACACAACCAGTTTTGCTGCTTCTTTGGCAGTAGCCTTTTCAAGTGTAAGGCCAAAGTTTGGGGCACGTGGAACAGGTTAACAGTCTGAAGGCGGTGCATGTGCACTGGTGTATTTCCAACCCAGATATTTCGGAGATGGGTCCCTAGGCTGGTTCATTATGGCTGTAGTATGGGGTAATATGGGTTTCTCCATGTGATTATCAAGAAGTTTCTAGGCTGATGGGATGGCGTAAATTTCTTCATTGATACTATGTCTTCTATTCTCATATCTTGCAAGCTGTTCAGTGTAATCGAGTTGGTATTGTGTTGGTGGAGCACAAATAATTTTAGCTTTATTAAATTTTGGTATTGCATTACCACGGTAGACAGCTTGGCCAGTGCTGTGTTTTGTTTCCGGTTGTGTTTATCTCTTTTGTGTTCTTTTAGCCTTTTCCTGAAGAAAGGACTTTCAGTTTTTCTGTAATAATCGCACGTTTTAATTTCTTCATTCACTTGCATTTCGACTGGAATTTGATATATGCCACCTGAGGTTGGGATAAAATCTCCATCATTTTTAATCATTTTCATAATGGATTTGTCTGCTTTTATTGGGACTTTATAGTTGTATGTCTTCATAATAGCTTGCAATGTTCATACAAGCCACTGTACGTTAGGAAACAGCTTGTTGTGAATTTGGGTTTGTTATTTTGAGCTGCTTGGGGTTGGGACGATACTTTCTATTGGAAGGTGGCTTCTTTTTCTAATTTTTTGATAAATTCAGGATTGTAACCTGTTTCTTTGGCTAAAGAGTGGATGTGTGCATGTTATTTTTCGAAGTACATTTTATTCGAGGAATATTTTTTATTTCTGATGAATGCTGCATTGATGGAGGATTTTTTGTCTCTGAGGTTGATAAGAGAGTACCAGGATCAAGATTGTAGGTGCAGACGGTTTTCGATAGACTTCAAAGTCAAGGGAATGGTCTGCTAGATGAATTTTAAAGTCTAGAAATGGGAGAGTTTTATCGATTTCTTGTTCCAGTATGAAATTTATAGTTGGAAAGACTGCATTTAGTTTTCTTTGGAGGTTCTCGAGATTTTTGTAGGTTTATAAATAATTAGGATATCGTCAATGTATCGTCCCCAAAATTTAATTTCTAGTCCTAATGGTTGAATAATTTTATCTTCTATTGACCTTATAGCGATATCTGCAAGCAAACAAGAAAGAGGCGACCCCATTGGTATGCCAAATGTTTGTTTATATATCTTTAAGTTGATTTGAAAGTGATTGTTTTGAATGACAAAGTTCAGTGTCTCCAAGGATTGCATTGATTTGAAAGTGATTGTTTCAAATGACAAAGTTCAGTGTCCCCAAGATTGCGTTGATTTGCGGGTTGGTGGCTATACCATATATTGGTGATGGTCTTCTTGATGATTTTGATTACTTCTGGGACTGGGATATTCGGAAATAAGGCAATGATATCAAATGATGCCATCTTTAATCCAGGAGTGATATGAAACTCTTTTAATTTATTGATCAATCAAATTTATCCTAACAGATAAATCAAATCAATTAGTCACCATCAATGATACAGACTTTAAAAAAATAAACTTGAAACTGTGATTCAAGATATTAATTGTGTTTTGATCAAAAAAGATCCCACTGATGCTACCCTTGCTAAATTGGCAAATATTAAAAATTATGAAACTCTGCCACCCAACATCCAGAAAGCTTGCATACCACCACTATACCCAGGTTTACATCAGCTCTTTGTCAAAATCAAAATTCATAAAGAAGGAGCACCCTTTTGACCATTGGTCTCAAAATGTAGAGCACCAACGTACCAACTTAAAAAAGGCATTACACAGCACCTGAAAGAATTTTTCCCCCCAACAATATACATGCTCACTTCACCTCTCAATTGTATTAATATATTAAAAGCATATCACTCCCGGATTAAAGATGGCTTCATTTGATATCATTGCCTTATTTGCAAACATCCCAGTCCCAGAAGTACTCAAAATCATCAAGAAGACCATCACCAATAATGGTATAACCACCAATCCGCAAATCAACACAATCCTGGGGACACTAAACATTGTCATCCAAAACAATCACTTTCACATCAACTCAAAGATATATAAGCAAACATTTGGCATACGCAATATCCATAACTGCAGAATGTCTGGGATTTCCAGTGTGACCATTGCACATGTGTACCAGGACTACATACCAGTGTGTACTGTGTACCAGTCTGCAAGACTTGTAGATGTCAAAATCTATGAAATTTTCAGCCACCAGGAAAAATATTCAAAGTGAGTGCTGCCTCTCCCTAATTGTAACGTTGTAATGGAGGGTCACAGTGCAGATGATAATGTCAGCATTCAATGACAAATCAGCTATGAAGGTTTCTGCAAAGACCATTCAACATACAATGGCATGATTGGGCCTAGGGAAGCTGATGTCCACATCAAGTACCATTGTTAGCAGCATGTCATCAGGCTGTGAAGCTGCAGTGATCAAAGAAACATCATCAATTGACTGTGGAAGACTGGAAATGGTAGCTTAGTCCAAAATATCAAGATTCCAACTACAACAAGTTGACAGGAGGTTGCATGTGTGGCATAGATCACATGAGGTAATGGACCCCAACTATCAAGACAGGGTGTTACAGGCCAGTGGAGGCAGTGTAATATTCAGAGGTATGTTTACATGGGCCACCTAGGGGCCCCTTGTACCTACTGAGATAACCACACAAGGCTCTGTTGACCTACTCGTCAACCATCTACACTCATTCATGGCTATCCATTTCTCACAGCAGGATACCTTCTTTCAACAAGACAACACTCTGTCTTCTCACTCCCATTTGGTGGACTGGTTGGAGAAGCATCACAGTGAGTTCACAACCCTCAAATGACTCTCTCTCTCTGGCTTTGAACCCTATGAGCATATGTGGGATGAATCAGAACAATGCATTCTAGCCCAAAACCCACCACTGGTAACTCAGTGCTTTACAGATGGCTGTCCTGGAATTATGGGTTAAATATAACCCAAATATTTTTCAAAACCTGGTAGAGTCCATGCCACGACGTTACTTCTGTTATGAGGGCAAAAGGTGGACCCATACATTATTAGGTAGGTGTGTATAATAAATTGTCCTTTTAGCATATATGCCAAAAAATTTCATTTCCTGATGCTCAAAGTTTATAGATGAAATTTATTACAATATGATGGCACAAATCAATCTCAAAAACTAGTTAAAACAACCCACTAAATACCCACATTTGGTTGTAGATGTTGGTACTGAAACTATTAAGACAGTTCTTGGAATGTACTGTATTCAGTAAAGCAAAGATGCAGCTGTCTCTTTCCACTAACCTTGTACAACAATTTTTTTTTTTAAATAAAATTTTCAAAAGTCAGTTTTTCAGAAATTATTTGCACAAAAAGCAGCTTTTCAAAAATCAATTGTTTGTATGAAAAAATTTTCATATGATAAATTATTTTGAATAAATTTTTCAAAAACATACAAGTTGTTTTAAAAAAGAAGGAACCTTTTATGTACTGCATATTTTTTATGATTTTAAACACCCTTTTACTTCTTTATCATATTACACTACTATCTCCCTATTGCTTTTCAACCTCAAAGTAAAACTTCCATTACTTCCTCTCAAAGAGAACATTTAATGTTGAACTGTTGTCATTTAATGTTGAACCTCAGGGCAGCACTTTTGCACACACAATGGGCTAAATGGCCAGGTCACAAGGAGTGTCAACATTGGGGAAGAGGCCTCTGGATAGTTGTTAGGAGACCGATGGAAGCCTTCCATCAAGGACATTCAGCATGTTCTTTAATGTGTACAGGTATGGTTCTTATGCACACAGGCCAAGGCTTAATGTCCCATTTGACAAACAGCAGCCTTTCCAAGCCCACTGATGTTCCTTTTCTGACCAAGGGCAGGGGGGGAGGGGGGGAGCAGAACTAAATAAATCTCAATGCTGCACTCAAACCTGGGATTTGCAGATTATGAGCCTGTATTCTATCAAGAGAGCCACCAATGCTCCACAATTTAATGTGGATGAAATCCCCCCCCACAAAAAAAAAATAATAATAATAATGCCTGTTTAAAAAATGGCCAGGCTAAAGCACAAAAATGCAAATTAAAAATTCGTCATCTCACATTTCCCATTAATATAATTAATGACAGCAGACATGTATTTTACTAAAAACTATAAATCATCACCAATATGCTATACTTACATAAGAGGCAAAGTTTATATCTTTATGTTAAATATATCAAAATAAATCTAAATGGAATGATTTTTTTTTTTTTTTTTTTTTTTTTTTTTTGCAGAATTCAGGGTTTCCCCACCTCTGCAAAAAAACAACCTATTATTCATTTTAGATTTGATAAAATCATCAACTAGAGATCATGCAAAACATACCAAAAGAGAATCCAGTAAAGTGTCAAATACTGTGAAAATGCATTACATCATAATCATATGATTATCTCATATTACTTTATCACTTTAGGAATGTTCAATCATACTTCAGAATGATATTTAGTGAACTAAATTGTTGTAAACTATAAACAAACCAATGCTGAGAAGTATAAACCAAAAAACTCAATTGTCAAAGGGTTAAAGGTGACTCCCTATCAAAATATGGAATGTTCACAATTATGGTTCCCAACTGAAACTTAGCCACTCATTTACCATAACATCAAATGCAATTAAAAACAAATCAGATTTCATGTCATGTAAAGACAAAGATGCAAAGTTTGAAATAAAAAAAAGGTTATGGAAATGTGCAAAAAAAATATGAGTGTAAAATATTCACCAGCCACTGCTAGGAGTATTATATGTATGGTATATTGATTCATGTTTTGATGGAATACTTGTATTCCATCAAAAATACTAGTATTCCATCAAAACAAGGCAGTTTTGCTCCATAAACAGCAGTTCTCCCACTATTTGAATATTAAATATTATTTTAAATTCAGATTTATATCTTTGAGTCAGCTTCTGCTTTTTTCTTTGCAACGTTTATCACAAAATTTCTGAAAGCTTTTAATTTGGCTTTCCATTGACACATGATTATTGATATAGAACCACAAATATAAAAATAATATTGATAAAAAATATTAATGCCACGTAATGAAAATATTTCAATTACATTCTTACCTGGTCAGAGAAAATATGTTTGTTTTGCAGTGAATTATTCCTCATCAACATGAAAACATCTGTGAGATTCCTTGATGTCACACTGATAGTTGCTGCCATTGTGCAATCTTTATGCCGAGTTCCACCTTATGCTGCACTATATGTATATAAATTTATCTATGCTTACGACAGATCAAATCTCGAAAAAGGTAATTTACGGCTTAAAGTAGTAGATCGAGAGTGAATCTCGAAGATACAACTAAAGACTACGAAGAACATATAGCTGTCAAGTATACGTGTTACATCGGCTAATGACAAAGCCGAATGAAAGGACTTTTCAAATATTTTTGATTGACAAATTTCAAATTACTATATTAGACAACAACAATATTTAAATGTACCTTAATTATGTTAAATAAATTAATATGGTTCGTTTAATTTTACACATCAATGGTTCCAAAAGCTTAACTTCACTACTTATAGCAGCTGACATAAAACGATTTTGATTAATCGGGTGTGTTTAAAGAAAGATCACTGACAATAAAACCAGGTGATCCGGTAAAAAACCACACCACAACTTTAACGATCGACATAGGGTTTAAAGAAGGACATAGGGGTAATAGGGACATAGGGGTAATCATGGATATCCATGAATACCAAAAGTATTCCATCATAAACAAGTATTCCATCAAAACATGAATCAATATACCATACATATAATACTCCTAGCAGTGGCTGGTGAATATTTTACACTCATATTTTTTTTTACCCTATGTCCTTCCCTTAGGACATAGGGGATAAGATCGACATAAGTCCTTTACATGACATGTATAGGATATGTAATTCCTTTAGGACATAGGGGTAAGCAATAGTTGCCTCCTAAAGCAAGCGACTTGCAGTCGCTTGTTTTCTCTTTCTAAATAATTATAGTCTTTTAGGAAAAAACTTTATTTTGTGACTGCCAAAAGAAACTCTTTTTCTTACTGCATTTTGAATGTGAGAACGTTGCAATTTTGCATCTATTGTCGTAGATATCGAAAAGGCTAAATATCTGTACCTCGTGTAATCATTAATTACACTTGATGAATTTTATAAGTTACTATCAGGAAAGCAATCGTTCTTAGTTTAACGTCGATATCAAAAATAGAGAAAAAATTGTCTTGAATCAGGTAGGAATGACATATTAACCACATGTCAGCTACTCTGATCACTGAGCTACCTGCCGCCCATCATCAGCCTGCCTTCGAAAGACGGAGTGGATACTTCAGGTAAGAAAGCTCATAACATCAGTTAGAGATCTTGAGCGGCCATCGGTAGCTCAGTGGTTAGAGCACCTGACATGTCATCAAATGTCATGGGTTCGTATCCCACTTGGCTCGACAATTTTTCCTCTTAATCTGATATCGACTTTAAGCAGGCCCCCCCCCCCCCACATCCTGAAGCGGACCCCCAGGCCAGGATCTTTGGCGAGCCCCTCTACCTACCACTAAGGTTAAGGGCAATGTGTTACTCTACAGGATTTAGGGTAAAATAAGGCAGTTTAAATGATGACACAAAAGTAATTTTTATATTTATTAAAAAAAATTAAAAGGATTTACATAATAAAAACTTACAATAATATCAAAAATTATCTCAAAGTATATTTTCTAGCTTTGGTCGTCGCAAATTTTTCAATAACTTCAGTAAAATCAACTTGCTTAGCTAAATCATTTTCGATGTACAAAATTGCTAGATGATTAAGTCGCTCTTGACTAGTTGTGCTTCTTTGCCATGTTTTCAATGAATTTGCCAGTCTGCTGAACGATCTTTCAGCTGAAGAAACAGTAACTAGTACTGTACAAAACAGTTTAATGGCGAGGCAGATATTGGCAAATATAGGGTATATACCTTGGTATATACCAAGGTATATATATACATATATATATATATATACCAAAGTATATACCAATGTATATACCTTGCAGTTTTCTGTTCATCTCACTTAACTGGCCGACCCGCTACGCCGGTCCCCCCTAATTCCGGGGCCCCCAGGCTAGAGACCTCCCCCTTGTGGGGGCCATGACTTTAAGCTAAGAGTGAATACTTCTCAGCTAGTTGAACAAAAACGCCGAAACATTTGTTGAATTTAAAAGTTACTCTGAATCTCCGATATATGTTATTCTAAAAAAATGCTTAAACTTGGAGTCTAGATTTAGAATATGTACGTTGGGAACTGAGAATAGAAGTGAAAAGTTTATATATTTTTTCTGCGCCTTTCTTATTTTTTTTTTCTCTTTTTTATTGTGTAATTTTTAGAAAGAAAAATCAACTTCCAGCTTATTATTGCATTTTCAATAAAGCTGAAATCCAGAAATACAAGGAAATTGATAAGTATTCAGATATATTAATATTTGTTTCACATTAAAAACCCTAAATCATTTGTTATTTGCGAAAAACATAGAGAGAAACAAAAAGTACTGGAACATTGTATTTTCATAGCCAGAAACGTTACTTGATTACCCCTTTAGATTACTTCAGTGGAGGGAGCACCTGTGCATAATTTTCCACGCATAGCTATGCTTTGAAGCGTACCGGTAAGAAATAAAATCTACTTTCACCACTGACTCTAATATAGCAAATTATGTGCAAGTGAGCTACATGAGGATTGTAGGTTTATAAGTGTAGAAAATGGCCTGGATTTATCAAAACAAGTTCCATCGAAGCATGATTTAAAAATAGATGAATGTGATGTAGACAGTTTGCACTACTCAAATGAGAATGAAGTTAGAAGCGATTAAGTGCAGATCACCGTTTATTGAATTCACAAATGCTTCGGGTATTTTTTTTCCCACGCACAGTTCGTCCTAATTGATTACTTGACATCAACGTGTAGTACTAATTTCATCATGAAATACAATAATGGAGGTCAGCAATGGCCTTCAACCTTTCAAGCCTGTCTTTAATTATATGATAGCTCTGCAAAAGCAAATTCTAAGTACTTCTAACCCAAGTAATTTTCTAACGCTTATAATCCTCTAATCCTCATGTAGTTCACTATCCATATGCACTTGCCCCTAATTCGCTATATTACAGCCAGTGGTGAAAGCAGATCTTATTTCTTACCGGTACGTTTCAAAGCACAGCTAAGCATAGAAAATTACGCACAAGAACAGATGACATGTGACTGTGGCGTTCGAAAAAGAGGACCAGCTGTCCCGTGAGCCTTTCTCGTTGGCCACGACGTAGTGTTGTGGCGGCATTTTTTATCTTAACTTTTGTAGTAGATATACATACACAATCGTATCAAAATAATATGACTACCCACAGAATCACAGTGTACCCGCCCAGGCGCATCACAGAGTGCATATGACAAGGTCGACCACACGGGGATATAAACGGCTGGCCAGGACAGATGAGCCATAGTGTATAACGTGAGCACAATGGGCAGAAGTATTGATTTGATGGACGCTCAAAAAGGAATGATCATCGGCTACCATGCCAAGGGTGGAAGCATCTCGGAAACAGCAAACTTCGTGGGCTGTTTGCGAGGTGCTGTAGTAAGGGTTACCATGACTACCTGTCCATCCTCATTGACCACATGCATCCCATCATGTTGGACGTTTACCCTGGTGGTGTCTACCAACAGGACAATGTGCCCTACCATGTCACTAAGGTGGAGCGTGACTGGTTCAAGGAACGCGACAGCGATGTCTCCGTTCTCCCTTGGCCGGTGAAATTGCCCGACCTCAATCCCATAGAGTACTTGTGGGACCATTTGGATCGACCGGTTTGGTGTGCAGACCCACAACCACAGAGAGCTTCCAGACTTGTGGGCTTATTGACTTGTCCCCTGAGAAGCTCTGGGTTGCAGCCCCAATGGAGGGGCTCTGCTGAGGGTCTGTGAACCAGGTTTGGGGAACCCGGTCCAGTGGGCTCATCGATGCAGCCTCGGTGAAATTGTGGGTCAGAAGACTGCGGCTGGGGGCCTGCAGTCCTTGGAACTATGGAGAGGAAGAAGTTGAAGTCTCGCGACTGGGATCCTTGGTCTATGGGCTTATCGATGGAAAAGCCAGACAGAGTCTCCAGCTCGGGAGCAGAGTCAACTTGGTTCTATATACCATTTTTGTGGCTAACCAGGGAACAGATTAAATTTAAGTTTTGACCGATGGATGAACCTTTCTTCTATATATAACCTTTCTTCTATAGGATTGTTCGCCATAGGTTGTCATGGATGAGCTGTGTCCTTGTGGCACTGTCTTGCCCTGAGGTAGTTAGTGGAGATTGGGCAATCTCCCCATAGTTGGTGTGCAGCCATATGTTGCATTACAACTGGGAATTGCCTTTAACTAATGTTTAATGTTTATCTCCGGAACCTCCGTGCTCTGCTGGAGTCCGAATGGGCACGTGTGCTTCTAGCAACCTTCCAGGGCCTCATTGCATCCATGCCGTCTCACAGCTGTCATCTGGGCAAAGGGTGGTTATTCCCATTATTAGGTAGGTTGTCATATTATTCTGATACGACTGTGTATATTACGTTTTCGAGGTGTATACAACGTGAAATGGAAATGTTATTTATTAGAGTGTTTAACGTCCTCAGGTGCGATTGTTGATAGTTTGCGTACATCATTTTTGTGTGAGCCACTTTGTAATAGTTCTTTGTTAGGCCTAACCACCACGACTCGAATCGGATGAACTGTGTGCATGGTTGCAACAGCAACTATCGCTCCGGCTATGGAAAATACTCTTTTGTGCGAAGTGATGTTTTGTGAAAATCATTTCGATCAGAATTTCGTCGTCGCTTTCAAGAACTCCCAAGGTAAATGAAATTTTGAAGAATTTAATAGTAAGTGATTTGGTTTTACAGTTTAAATCTCAAGTGATATCTGAATGATAAAATTATTTGGCTTATAGTTGACATTCGCCGATATTTCAGTGGTAAAATGATTTGGTTTATAGCTGATATTTTACTGATATTTTAGTGCTAAAATTATTTGATTTACAGTTGACCTTTCGCTGATATTTAAGTGGTAATTTAGTTTAAAATTTACATTCGCCGAGATTTTAGTACTAAATTGATTTGGTTTATAGCTGAAATTAAGCTGATATTTAAGTGGTAAAATCGTTCGGTTTATAGTTCACATTTCGCTGATGTTCAAGTGATAAATTGATTCGGTTTTAAAGTTCACATTTCGCTGACATGTTAGTGATAAAATTATTTGGTTTATAGTTCACATTTCGCTAATATTTAATTGGTAAAAATGACTTAAATTTGATATTCGCCGATATTTTAGTGCAAAATTGATTTAGATTAGAGTTGACATACCACCGATATTTCAGTTGGATTGGGTTGTTTTACCTCTGAGCGGCACTTTTTTGCACACCATGGGCTAAATAGCCAGGTCACATGGACCCCGAAGGCTCAGAGAAGGTTGGGGGAGGGGACCCACTGGAACAGCTGTTGGGAGAGATGGTAGCCTCCCGTCAAGGCCATCCAGCATGTTCTTTAACGTGCACAGGGTATGGCTCTCCCGCACACGGGGCACGGCTTAACATCCCATCCGACGGACACGGACGGCGGCCTTTCCAAGCCCATCGGTGTCCCCTACTGACCGTGGGCAGGGCGGGGAATTTTGCGGAGATAAATCTCAACGCTGACCCAGCTGGGACTCGAACCTGGGAACTACAGATTACGAGCCTGGCGCGCTACCGACTGAGCCACCTCCGCCGCCCCCCCCCCCCCCCCCCCCCGATATTTCAGTGGTAAAGTAATTAGTCTTTATAGTCATTGCATTTTGAATGTAAAATGATTTCGTTCAAACTGGCATTTCATTAATACCTGGGGTGAGAATGTATACGCCATTAAATGTGATTGAAATATTATGAATAGTTGGGTTTATTTAGCTTAATTTGATGTGTTACTAAAAACTTTAATTTACATGAGGGGGGTTTTCTGCTGAGATTCTGCCATCTACTATCGCATATAAACTGACAGGCTCCTGTCAGACTTCTGTGGCAAACAGCTGCTTCAGGAGGAATTTTTGTGTTATTTTTATAAGCAGCCTAATTATGACAAGGCAAAGATGTCAATTACTGACACGTTTTATATCACAGTGACACAAAACGTTTTAGGTTGTGTGGGATTTCCCATTCATATTAAATAGGATCTCATGAATATATATATACATTACAACAATTCAACTTTTAATAAAACCTTTAAGGCTATTTTAGGTCATTTGCATAATTAAAATTTAAAGCTGTAGAAAAGGATTCTCCATATATGCTGAGAATGATCAATCAATATATAATGGTTGTTGACTTTTACTTCAGTAATCCTATTTAATTGCTAAATTTATTTTTGAATTTTAAAAGCTGATCATTTTTATCATACGCTTTGTTACTCTGTGAATAAAAATATAATTTTACTCATATATAAAATCCTAATCCATTTCAAAATAATTACACCGTTCTATTTTAATATATGCATAATGTGATAGGTAAATACAGCAGAGCTAAGTAGATCATTACTGAATTCCAAAGTTAAGGGTTAACATTGCAGTACAGATCTAAGGAAATATTCCCACATTTCTTTAGGGCAATGATAAATATCACAAAAATTACAGTAGAGGTGCACAGTGCGATAATTAAAGTAATTTAATTCTCTATGACACTGTTAAATGTTTTTAAGCAGTTCAACACATGGACTATGCTATCAAGCATCAATAATTATTATAGAGATTTACGTACCATGCCGTAGAGGATTGTAAGTAACATTGGAAGAATTTTTTTTTTTTTAAGCACCCAATGCTATCAAAAAGTATAAATAATTATGTCATTCGCCAATGCGGGTAGACCATTGGCAGCAGTCATTATCTTAATCTCCACTGAGACGTCACTTGCCGGCAAGAACGTCAAATTTTAAATTTCTAGGGACCTGGGTTCGAGCCCCGGGTAAGGCATGGATGTACGTGTCGTTTTTCTGCTGAGGTCCTGCCATCCTCTCAGATCTCCTACTGTGGCATATAAACTGACAGGCTCCTGTCAGACCTCTGTGGCAAGCAGCTGCACCAAAAGCATTCCAAGAAGCTCCGGTTACTTCCAATCCTCTACGGCATGGTACGTAAATCTCTCTATAATAATAATTGATACTTGATAGCATAGTCCATGTGTTGAAGTGCTTAAAAACATTTAACAGTGTCATAGAGAATTAAATTACTTTACTTTAATAATAAATATGCTAATGGAAACGTATTCTCCTTATAAGACGACTATTGCACTCTAAAAAATGTTACTGATGCAGTCTAAATTATATCAAATTTTGTATTGTACAAAAATTTGTTTAAGCAGATTTGAAAAGGATGTAATATTACTTGAACAATTTAGGATGATACATACTCTTTAACGTTTCATGAAAATAATGAAATCACATATTTTCAAGTATTGCAACATGTGGTAATTAGATAATTGAGGAAAATTTTTTTGACATGATTTTAGTAAAAGACCACATTTAGTGATTTAATAAAAGACCAGAATGGGAAGAAATATTTTTCCCATTAATTATAATTTTCTTTTTTTTTTATCCTGGATTTGATATAAAAAATGCTGGAGAACGTTTTGTACGAAACAGAATACAAATGCTTAATGAATTTTTTTTGTTGTAGATTACTAAAGTGGTAGTGATTTTTCGTGAATAAAATATGCAAGGCTTGAGTATTCAATAATTAATCATTCTTGAAAAAATAATTAAATTTTTGATGCAACTAAAAAAATGATAAATGGCATATTGCTTTTGGCATATCGGTAAAATAACCTTACGCTTGTAACATTAGATTGGCTTTAAGCATTAAAAATATATGGGGGGAAAATGCTAATATAAAATATTATTTAGTTATGATTAGTCCATGGGTTGTTTGGAAAATTATATGCAATAATTAAGTTCAACACTATTGTAAATTTCCAAAAAAATTGCAATCGCAGTGTTTCTTCCCGAAACCGAACAATTTTGCGTGGAACTAAAGAAATCTGACAGAGAAAGACAAGTCTTTGTTTCCAACCACAGCCCACTTATGAAGGAAACATCTGCATCTTTTATAAACTGAAAACATAAAATCTCCTGCTCTGAAAGCTGAGATGTAAAAAAAATATCTGCAAATTTTTGCAGAATACTGTACCACTAAATAACACGCCTCTGATAAAAAGTATCGTATTAAATGTGTTGCTCTCAGTTTACAGAAGTTATTCTCAGTTACTTTGTTTTTGGACCATTCTGTATAATAATGGACTTGGGGCATTCTTACAAAAACCCTGTTACACTAGTCTCATTTTTTGTTCTTCAAAAATATCCCACTGGAATCCATGGATTTTGGTACAAATAGTACTCGAGCAGGATGTAACTGCTCTGGTAACTGCTGACACTGCGACTGCCAGGATACGATTCGAGCCAGAGATATAGGACAGAACAAATGACCACGCCATATGTTGTGATTGTCCCTCGGTAAAATACTAATGTTCACTTATCGACGTAAAAAAAACTATATTCTCACACTGGGACAAAATGCAAACCTTGGCTATAAGTCCCAGCATCCAAATCTGAAAAACAGTAACCGCTCCCTTTCCACTTAGGTAATTCCAATTTTTATGTACCATTATGATTTAGGCGTTAATTGAGAAGCATGTAAAACTGAGAGTGAGACGTTTGTAGTAATAGAATTTCATACAGAGGTTTCGTGTGTGGATGAATGACAAGCTAATGGATGCAAAGAAAATAAAAGTATTTATTCAGCCCACTGATTAGTACAAAAGAGGGTCAAAGGAAGCTACAAATGGAAGAACAGCTACCCTCTAAATGTACTACGAAAAAAAAAGATAAAATTTACATCTTATACACTGAGGAACCTTCAATTATTCTTTATTGAACAAATCTTTATCATTAAAATCTGCCCATTAATGGCTAAAAAACTCAAACTCGAATCATTTCTAAGTTAAATAACATACGAAATCCACAATTCTGTGTTAAAGTATATAAAACACAGAGCACACAAATAGCAAACTAATTTCCTAATAACATAATTGTATGTATGAAAATACATTCACATTTGGTTAAATAAGAATAAATACTAAAAAAAAAAAATCAATTTTTTGAGTATATCTAAAATACTTGTTGAAATAGTACTACAGGATGAAAGAAGATAACATTCCTTTTCTTTCCATAAAACATAGGCCCATATTATTACATATTCCAAGATCGTCATGAAAATCACCTATTTTACACAATTATGCATAGGACACTGAAACGTGATTTACATAGAGACACACACTCGTATTTACAGTTAATAGTTAAGCATTAGTAAGCAGAATGTGTAGATAAAGTTAAATTTGCCACATCTCAGATAACTGCAAGCACCTTCCATGGGTCATTTAATAGATGGACAACTGATCCAAGGTATATAAATATAACAATTCATGTATAAAAATTATAATGAATTTCCAATATCACAACTTTGGAAATCTAACATTTATCTTTGGCTGCATACTCCGAGAATAAAGTGTGAAAATTTTGACAATGTTCCACCAAACTGAAGTCTGTAGCATTAGATACATTAACAGAATTAGAGCCAATTAATTCTTTCATCCATGACAAATTTAAACATTTCTTAATTCTTTAAAACCTATCAAGACTTTTAAAGTCTGCCAGTTGAAAATGTCTATTATATCGCTTCCCAGACTATGTCCCAAATCAAAGATCAAGATATTATTTTTCAAAGTAGGTGAATAGTGAGTTATTGGGATTTCTAACTCCCATTGATAATAAAAATTCTATATAAAAAATTATAAAACTTTTTCACCTACATTTAAAACTTATTTTAATAATAAGTCCTTATTTTCAGTTTTACTAGTATACAAAATTTCACGCCATTAAGGGCTAAACATATGATAGAATATGTGTGGTTAAGCAAGGCTATTTTTATCAATTACATCCTCATTAACCTTATTGCATTTCACTCATGCATCTAAAAGCAATTTTTAAATTAAACTGTACATAAAATCAGAGAGCCGAAATGGTTCGAAACATATTTCCTCTTAATTTTCCTAGTTCTAAACACTCTTTTTTAAAGTAGCAAGTTATTGTTAAGAAATTGTGAATAAGTGGCATGAACTATCACAAACTGGGCCGCATCTGTGTAGGGCGGAGGGCAATGCCTTCTATTCATTTAAGAATGGTGTAACTGGAACAAAGGCAAAAACAAATTACACACACATATATATTACACAATTTTTTCGAGAAATGTTTAAACAACCACTAAAACAGAGGGGGGGGGGGATTATATTGGAACAGCATTGTGGCTCAATCTTGGCTGTTCCTTAATTTTTTTCTAGATCCGGGTGTGATTACAATGATCAAATACCACCCTGCACAAGAATGGGTTAATTTCTTTGGGTTTGTTGTCTTGAGTGAAAATTGTGCTTTAAACGCACAATGTGGTAAACGGAAAGGCTACATGTAATCCGAAGAGCAAAAAATGGGCATTGAAGAAGTTGATTTGTTTTGCCTCTGAGCAATCCTCTTTTCGCACAAAATAAGCCAAACGATCAGGTCACAATGCCCCAAGGGCTAAGAACTGGAGAGGGAAAACTTATTTTGAGGCTTGCTTAGTTCATTGTCTTCTGATTAATTTGCATTTAATCAGATTAATATGAATAACAACCTCTAACTTTCCAGAAAACAGAGGTAACAAGATTCTTTTAATCTTTTAATAATTTTATTGACAAGTTTCTATTAATTCATTACTATTGACAAGATTCTATTACTTCATTTATAGTTCTCTTATTTACTAAATTCATTTTGTTAAAAATTGGTATAATGAGACAGTCAAGTAAAATTGAACGTTAAGATATTAGAGCAGGCCTGTCCAAACCCTCAACTCATATAACGATAATCAATATACTGAATCAGGCTAATTCCTTCCAATTTTTGACCAACATTTTTAGATGCATTACTAAACGATTTTGCCAATTAATATTACTCATTAAAAATATTTTTGAAATCAAGATATTTTCTTAAAAATACATTTTTTTCCCAACTCATTAGAAATGTACGTTTTCATTTTAGAGTAGAGAATTCTTCGTGTGGCTATTTAAGAATAGTTTATTTCCTAGTGGCTCTTCTCGAAGTTTGGATTGGACAGGACTCTATTAGAGTATATACCATCCACTAAGCAATGACCTTGCAAGTGCCTATATTTCCAAAGTTCTGATATTTCGAACACACTTTAATTTTTTCCACTTACAGAATGCTAAATACTAATAAATAAGTTAAGTGATTAAATGTCATATATTAGTATAAAATTATTGTTCCTTACATAGCTTACATAGAAAAAGGTTTCAATGTACTGCAATAAAAATTAAAATGACAGTTCCTTTTGAATAAAAAATGCAGTATATATATATATAAATTGTCTGTTTGAATAAAGCATTTTTTTTCAACAGTTATCAAAAGAATTTTTTTTAACATCTTAAGAGAAATTTAGATTGCAAAGGTAACAAATGTATTAAACAGTTACAAGGCAAATTACACTGGCAACAAATTTCTAAACTTAGAAAATCCCTTTTATACAATCAGTAAATATTAAATCATATCCATCTGTATTTTCGGTAAAATTCGCTCTAAGTGGCACGCCATTCCTTTACACATTGTGTGTAATATCTGTAACAGAGTAATGATTATTGAAGCAATGTTGTTCATTTTAGTCCAAAACTATTTTTATTAATAAGTTTGATCATAGTCCTCATTTAAGTTTTCTGCTTGTTCACGTCAATTTCATTCCATTTGGTAATACTGAAATACAGTGATGCAGTATATATTACAGAAATTTGTTAAAGAAGCTGTGAAATGTCCTATACTTCATAAAAAAAGGCTGCATATAAATATGCTATTTTAATTATAAAGTTTTTTTTATTATGAATCAAAACGAAATAATTAAAGTGACACAAATTGATTGTCACATTTTTGAAATGAGCTACAAAAAATGTAATCAGTTTAATGTTAAACTTTATATTTTTAGGAATTCTAAATATCAATTTCTTTCACAAAACCAAAAACTTAATTTATAACCTTTAAAAAAGAAATCAACAGTATTATCTGCTAATATCGCTTCAAAAATAATTCCGTGAAACAGAACTCAAAATCACACAGAGCTTGGCAGAAAAAAGATCAAATCCCAGTGAATGGAAGAATACATTTTGTGGGATTGTGAAAATTTTATAAAGATTTAATTTACAAATGTAATAATCAGCTATTAAGGAAAAACTTCCATTTTTATTAATTTGGGTGATTAAGATAGTTGTTAAGAACAAAAGGCCACTATTTTTTCAAGCTGCCCAATAAATATCTAATTTGTAAAAATAATCATGTTGAAATAACTAGTTCAACTTTACGTTGAAAACTTAATGAAAGTAAAAACTTTTAATATTGAATATTTTTGAATTTCATGATACCTAGTGATGCAGTGCTATCATAATTCTGAGTAAACATTAAATACGGTGGTTTAGAACAGATAATGTGAATGTTTAGAACAGTGAATAACTTTTATTCAACAATGGGACAAATGATTCATTACATCATGTTCAACTTCAAAACAGTTTCATCATTATTATTATATCCCAAGTAACTTAAGAGCAATAACATTTTCAAGAGGAAGTTGGGTGGGTGGGGGTGGAGGGTCAAAACCCACCTTGGAGAAATTTGATTTCTTATGAAATCATTAGTTCATCAATTGAAACTTCATTACCAAAACAATTTGCACATTTTCCTAAGTTTTCATGAACGTAAAAAAATGGCAGTGAGCCACCTACTCGTGCAGTTGAGTTTTTCTTTGTGTGTGATATTTCCAATGTGATGGGTTTATCACTTTTGCTTTTGAATATCTAATGTCTGTAAGGAACAATATACATAGTGAGCTGAAATTTATAATTTTGTTTTTACTTTTAATATCATAAAATTCACTGAAGCTCTTTCTTATATAATAGATTTTTGGTGTAAAATATAATGAGTAGAATGTCAGATTTTGGGATTCACCAGATTTGGAATGAGAGCTATCAGCTTTGTGAACGATATAGAAGCGATGGTCATAATCAACACGAAAAGAACATTTTTTTTTTAGTAATATACTATACTCTACAAGATTACTGTCATCATCATCAGCAGCCATGGGCTACGGAGGTCCGACTAGACCGTGCAATTTAATTTTCCAAGCATATCTGTCCTGAGCAACACATCTGATCCATCTTGCCACTGCACATCAATTCTAAACAAGGTCAAATATGATATCCAAAATTATCTCAGACCTTACATGCATTAAATTACCACATAAAGGATGTAAGAACTTTAAAATTCTCATACAAATATACTAATTAGCATACATCAGGAAACAATAAGGAAAGCAGACTGTCACACACGAAGGATTAAAGTTGTTTTATGGCAGACAGGAATGTAGACTAAACTTGTTTCCATGATTGCCAACTTTGTTGCTTATCTTCGGCACTCTTAATAACTTTAGGAAAATATCTCTTGATCCTATTAATTAAAATACCTTAGAGCCATGCATTTGTGGACTAAATTCATTTTTACTTAATTCTGGACTAAATTTATTCTGAAAATGAGTTCCTCAATTTCCAAAAGCTGAGACTAAACACACACACACAAAAAAAAAAAAACAGATATGCCTCATTGGAGACTCCAACTCTGCTCCCTTAGATAATGAGACATTTCCCTACCAGGACAATTACTTCCCTATCCCCACCTCGAAAAAAATACTTTCACGATAATGCTTATCAGCAACTACTAACATTAACATCTCATTTAATATATTTTTAAATCTTATGCCATTAAAGTCTTTTACTTATGAAATTTGTTGCCTCAAGATGATTGAACAACCTACTACATCACCACACTTGAGTTAAATCTTACAATATCATTAATAATAAATGTTTCATTCTCAAAAACATCATTTCCCAATTTATAATGTAATCATAAACAGACTTCATTGAAAAATAGTTATTTCATGGAATATGAGTAATTATCTATCTGTTAAACAAGTATAGTATAGCAGTGGTATGCTAAAGGGGGATTATAACCCCCACCATCTAAGGGCTTGAATACTGTATATTTTCTAAGATAATCTCTGAAAATCAGACACTCAAGCATTCCCCCTCTCACACACCTCACCATTAGAATCGGAAAAATTAACCTTCCTCACCCCCAATGGAATTTTCTTGGTACACCACTGCAGTATTGCAATTCTTTTTAAGAATGTAAAGTAGATCATAATTTCTAATAAATATCATATTATACATGCTCCTCAGACGCCACTGATATAGTAGGCAATTTCAATCATGTAAGGAAGAAGCAGGATGCTTTGTACAAATTATGAAATCAATAAATATCAAGCATCTCAATGGTGAATTATACAACATCTAACCCATGGCATTCAAATTTATTCCTGTGGGGAATGTACAATAGAAATGTCACAATACCAGATTGACCGGAATGACATTACATCTTGCAAATTTACTTTTGCTAACTACTTATTTAACTGAAATTTTAAAAAAGTCACATTTTGGTCACAATGCTTGAGAAAACTTGTGTTACCAGAAGTTATGCTTCAGGTCCTTTAATATTCAAGACATTTTAACTTGTTCCACACTTGATTAAATCTTAACTTTTTAACATTACATGTTACTTTAAACTGTTGGCCATTAAGAAAGAATCTGATACCCAAGTAGAGCAATTTGGTGGAAAAGTGAGAGGTAAGTGCATCAATATCAAAAGATAAATCATCGTCCTAAAATCATTCATAATAGTTTATAACTTGGGTTTTTAAAATATCTTTGTGATCTGGATGGTATAGTTTTAATATATGATGGTATGCATGACAGAACTTTCATTACATGGATAAATTATGTAGAAAAAAATTTATTAATTTAAAAATAACTTTAATCTTTTTGTTAAACATATGGTAGGAGATAATTATGAAGCCTTTTAGTAAATGTTTTACCATGATGAGAGTTTTAACAAACTCAGTATGCAGTTATTTAAGTTTTGATAGTTCTCATTTCTGTGTTTATACTTAAAAAGAAGATGTAAATAAAATTCTGTAAAAAGATTACCTAGAATTTAAATGCTATGATACTATTCACAGAGTAGTTTAGTATTTAGAGTTTGAAATACTATTTTACAACCAATTGCTGTGCTTTTGGATCTCAGACATTTTGAATTAATCTTCTAATTACTAAAGTGCACTATACAAAATTTTTAAAATTACAATAAAATATTTCTTTTTTGGTGTACACACAGGCCACTGAATTAGAAACATTTATGCAGATGTGCGTAAATGTCACTTGCTCAGCATATATGTAAAATATGTGATCACATGCATCACCACACGATCTAAGGCAACTATTTAAGACTGCTGCTCCTCAGTAATCGTCAGTAGTGTTGATCACAAAGGGAAAAACAAAGGCTCTTTTGGGGTTCAATAAAGGGCTTATTGTGGGTGCCCGTCTGGCTGGAGCGAAGATTTTAAAAACAGTAGAGCCAACTGGTTTCTCAAAAGGGGAGATACCTTGGTTTTTTAATCAGTGGAAAAATAACCCAGATTGCTTGTCTAAGAGGCGTAAGTGTGGTGCGATGACAATCTGTCAGGAACGAGATCGTTATCATTTGAGAAGGCTTGTATGGAGAAACAGGACTTTTTGTGTGCAGCAATTAACTGAAGCATTCAATTAAGGCTGTTCCCAAACCATATCTCAGTGAACTATGTATAGGGAATTGAAAAGGATCAATATTAGCAGTCGCATGCCTACACAGAAACCACTGATTTCTGCGAAGAACCAGAAAGTTCGTCTACAGTGGTGTCAGCAACACTGGAAAAAAGTCATGTGGTCCAACGAGTTGTGGTACACCTTGTTCTGTACCAAAGTTAGGCAGAGTTTGGCAGGAGCCCCTTGAAGCAATGGACCCAGCTTGCCTTGTAAACACAACTCAAGATTCTGGAAGCAGTGTCATGGTGTGGGGTACATTCTGTTGGTATGGAGCAGGTCTCCTGATATTGCTGGAAGGTCAGGTGTCCTCCAAAGATTATCTGAACATTGTTGTCGATCAAGTCCATCCTGCAATGTTGACTTTTTATCCAGCAGGTGATGGCTGTTTCATGGACGACACTGCTATTGTCCATTGCACAAGATGAATTCAGCAGTGGTTCAGCGAGCATAACAGTGATTCCACCATCTTCCCTGGCCACCACAAAACCCGGATCTGAACCCCATTGAGAATGTATGGGACATGTTAGAAAAACAGATCCAGGAGCAAAGTCTTCTTCTGTCAAATCTGAGCCAGTTAAAGGACTGTCTGGTGAACGACACTCCAACACCTTGTGAAGTCTATGCCAAACCATATACGTGCTGTAATTCAGGCTAAAGGAGGTCCAAACTCGGTATTGAATAAAGGTTTCTAAATTCAATGGCCAGTGCGTCAAATATGTCAATGAACAAGGCTATATTTTGCCCTTTGCAGTCCAGTGTGTTGACATATTTGTTATACTGGTCAATGGAATTATTCCTTTCAAATAATTTGTTTATGCAAAACATTCAGTGATATTTCACTTGTTACGATGAAAATCCTAGTATATCTTAAATAGCATTTCAATCAACTCGATATTCCTTTAAAGTAGAAATGATGTTCAAACAGAAATAAAAAATAGAATGTCAATGTCCAGCATGATGTAGGATCATGAAGGATTATTGTTATCAACAGTCAATCTCTTCAAATGCAAGTTCATTAACTTGACTTTGTGAAAAATTTACTATCAAGGCAGTTTTAATTTTCTGTAAGGACCTCGGGATATTGGGAAGGCTTTTTTGTCTAATTGCAAAATAATTGATTTATTCCAAGGGAAAAATTTGTCAATACTAGGTTAAAAAAACTATATATACAACTTGCTATTAATACCATGAAATTTTTTAATCTATTTTCTCAGAATTAATCTTGTCTTATTCTTTTTAATGTCTGATGAACAAAAGCATTGTGTAACTCCTTGTTCTCCAAATAAAAAAAATAATCACTATATTTGGCACCAAAATAATTCAATATTTTGCCACAAAATTGAAAAAAACAAACAAACCAGCAATTAATAAACTTAATACAAAATAATGCATTTGATTTAATTACATGTTGTAACAATTAGATTCGAAAATTAACAATTAGATTCGAAAATTTCATTCTTTCATACACAGTTGTATCAGAATAATATGACCACCTACCATAGTATATATATGTATGGTAGATGGTCATATTATTCTGATACGACTGTGTATGGATTATACATTGGAAAATTTCTAAATTGGTGTAGTCTGAGTTAGTTTTTTTTCAAATTGTGTTTGAGAGGACAAAAATCATTACAGCTGCAATTATTTATCAACATTAGGCAATATTTCAATATATTAAAAAAAGTATCATGTATTAAAAAAGTATGCACATATGAATATAATACAGCTATATAAAACATTTTACTCACAAAAATTAGGAATAAAAATGTAATTCATTCAAATAAAATTCTGTAAATTTATAAAATTAAAAAGAATAAATATTAAACCAAAATGCAGCTTAACTATGTTAATGAGTTTATAAAAGATTTGACTCCTTACTTTAAGAAATATCACTCATTCATAGAATTCTGCTACTGTGTGCAGTATTAGTTTTCCACAATTATATCAAAGACGAGTGACATAAATTCATGAAAATACTATATTATTTCTGGTTTCAAAGAATATTCTATTTAATAAGTTAAATGTGATTAGTCATATTACACTTTAATCCTCTAGAGAATATTCATTTCATGGTTTGCAAACCAATAAGATCAGGAATATACTTCTTTATTCTGGTGGCATATTACAGAAATACAAAGCTTTCAGGAGGTATAATAAAATTTCAGTCTATTTCGTGCAAGCATAAATTTGTCCAAATAAAAATAGCAATCCAGAAAAACATCATAATCCTATAGTACAAGTTTTTCAACTATGCTTCCTCCTGAAATATTGATATTAGTTATTTGCAATGGTGTATTATTTCTGGATAAAACTTTGAAATTCAAAAATTATGAACATTGCTTTTAGACCAAAATCCAGCAAAATAAGATTAAATTTTTCATTTTTCTTTTCACCTTTTACTGTTGTATTTTAACTATGGGAAACATTATTTAAAGGTTTTAGCCTATTTAGAATTACACAAATTTAAACTTGAAAAAAGCAAAAATCATGTTTACACCTCAATTTTATCATAAAGAGTTATAAATTTTAAAAACTTCAAAATTTCTCTGTTTTTTGTTATTTTTTTTATTTAAAAAAATATAAAACTTTCCATGCTAGTTTGCTGTAGAACTGGCTTGTTTTGGATTAAAGAATTATGAACTTAAAAAAAAAATACTTCTGCATTTTGTTTTACTGCACAGTGAAAAGAAAATGCAGAAGTTTTTTGACAGTTTAAAATTTTCTTACTCCATTTTATGATATTAGCCTGAAAATGTACTTTTGCTCCCTCTAACTACATTTATTGCAAAATGAAAAGATAATGTATCTTGAAAAGTATATAAGGAAATGAAATGTGGTGTATGTGTAAATTTTGAAATGTGGAAGAAAATCCTGCACATTTAACTGACACCCCCCATGCAAATTAGATTTACCAAAAAAGAACACATAGCTATGGTGAATACTCATTTCCTTTCCAGCTAGCCTGGTATTAACTCGGGGAGCATTTTGATTTCACCTTGTCAAAAAAAGATGATTGTATGTGGTAGAGAGCAGGCCCAGATCTCATGTTCAGCTTAAAAACAAAAAAAAAATTGGACCACTGACCTATTTAACCATTGACTTCACCTTAACTGTAGCTAGAACAGGGCACTTAAACGTTAAGCAAATAAAAAAAAATCATATTTTTCAATCTAACCCTTTTATAGTCTGAAGGTGTTTTTTTTTAGTCATTTTTGGGTTCTGGTTTGTTTTACCCAGAAGAAAATGAACCACAAAAATTAAATAATACTAGTGTCTAAGATACTGAGGTTTATGGATGATCAACCTTTTCAGTTATTCCAAGTGACTTCAGGGGTTAAGTGCATAAATGGTTTATAATAAAAATATGTATATATTTCTGTTGATTTAATGTATGGCTACCACATAATAAAAAATTTAACAGCACAGTAACAACTTATTAAAAATCTTGTGAAATATCATGGAATGACCCATTTACAATTTACATTACTGTGGTAACTAGTAATTTTTACTACTAGTAATGGTAACACAATTTTTCAGTTCAATTGTATTCTTGGGTTTTGACCAAACATTCAGGTTGTAATCCTGCTGTAAATAATGCTTTTAAAATTTGAGAACATACTATATAAGGGTATAGACAAAATTAATGTATTTATATTCTCTTACAGCTCTTAATACAGAGCCTTAACATTGGATTAGGTACTGTTGCCATAATGTTTAACGAGGAAACAACCTATGTGCATTGAAGTAGCATTTTTAAGATGATTTCTTCTTGTGACAAGCTGGATTAACAGAAAATGACTTTACTATTGTTAAAATTGCCATGTAACTGGGAGACATAGGCTTGAGTTCCACTCATCAGCAAAATCCATTTCCCACAAATGTAACACTAGTTGCATTTTTACAAGAATCTAGTGTCTGAGTATAATTACAAAATATATGAGAAATTGATTTTGCTAAGACTCACATACTAGAATTTTTGCTTTAATATGCTGGAACTATTTGTGAACAATATAAAAAAAGTTTGTGTAATGTATATTGCAACTATATTTTATGGCCAATGACACTCTAAATTTATAAATATTTGGGAAAAAAATTAACAATGGGCAGAATTATATGTTGTTTATATGTCCAATCTTACTTTTGAGCATTTATTTCATTCTGATACAATGAAGGGGGATTTTTAATATCTACTAATACTAAAATTCATACTTCATAAAAATTTACATCCAAATAGATTTCAAACATTAGATCTCGCACAATTTGGACCCACTCCTCAAATAGATGCACTATATTTCAGCAAAGCTTCAATTTAAATACATATGTGTAAACTCTTAGTAGTATTTTAAGTAATATATGCATGTTTTATATGATTATTAGCAGGTATTGAGATTTAACTAATTAATTTTCACTCCACTCATTCAAGGTACTTATATCTTGAATGGGTATAGCAGATATTAATATTTATATCTCATGAATTTAACTTATTAATACTGTTCTACTCAAAATTGGTGGCTCAATGTTTCTATTATACAAGTATCAAAATTTCAGTTTCTTTTGAACAGAAAATACAATATATATATATTATGAAACAGAATGACAAGTTATTTACATGCTATTCTATACTCAACAATAGTGATCCTTACTACCAACAATGAAGTATCCCGACAAAAATTACATTGCTGCCATATGCCATTTACAAATTACATAAAATAACTATTAAACTATTCAGATATGTAATATGTTTTAGAAGGAAATGTTTCAGAACTATAGAAAAGTGAAAAACAACCCAAAAGCAGCATTATTCTAACTCTGTATCTAAAAGAACAATTAAAATGCTCTTTATACAAACATGAGATAATGGCAGTGTAAAAGTTGCCTTTGTACTTTTACATATTATACAACTTACACAAACTCTAAAGTCTGTAAAAAATTTACTCCAATAAACTATATTAAATACTATTGTCCTTGAGCTGTGAAATATTACCATGTTTATATTAATTCAATGGATATAAATCAAGATGTGGCCTAACATTGAACAGTATGAAAACATAAATGATGTCAGTAGTTTATATATTTTTTTCGTTTCATGGACACGATAACAATATTGTGCATATGAAAATATTATTTTTTTGTGGGTTATGTGCTGTACAGCATCCAAAAAAGAAACATTTAATCAAAGAGCCAGCCTGTGTGTTGGAGACACTTGATCTTCTGTTGACAGGTAGCACTCAGCCATTGAGATGGCAGCATACGCCATTCCCGTTCCAGTTGCACTGCTAATTTTTCCCAAAGGTGGCATCTCACCATAGTTTTTGTAGCCTCCATCACCTGAAAAAGAAATAAAGCTTGGCTAAGAAAACTAAATTCTTACAAATTTGGAACATTACTATGCAGAGGTTGTTGGTGTAGTCATTAGCAGAGTAATTGAGTCAGAAGGGAATGGATGTTGATCCCTTTTACCAAAAGTTTGTTTGCAAGCTTTAGCTGTGAAGAATTCCAGTGGAGAATGTTACATTAAAAAAGTTGATAGTTGACCAGAGTAACCATACAATTTTATTTTAAAACAAATTTTAATATTTGTTTAGGAACTCAACTTTTATGTAAAGCTGAGCTATTTTTTATGGATAAACAATGATCAAGTAGCAGAGAGCAACTGTCATTTAAAAAAAGTTATTTTAATCTGATCATTCATATAAATAAATTCAGCATTAACAGTGTGAAATTTAATTATAATGGATCCTGAATAATCATCTCATTGACAGATTCAAGTAACCAATTATTGCAATAATTAAAAATTATATTTTTGAGTTGGGTAAGATTGTTTTACCTCAGAGCAGCATTTTTTTGAACAAAATGGGCTAAATGGCCAGATCATAAGGGTTGGGTTGTTTTACTCTGAGAGGCACTTTTTTGCACATCATGGGCTAAATGGTCAGGTCACAAGGACTCCAAAGATTTAGAGAAGGTTGGGGAAGGGGACCCACTAGAACAGCTGTTGGGAGACAGATGGTAGCCTTTCGTCAAGGCCATCCAGCATGTTCTTTAATGTGCACAGGGTACGACTCTTCCACACATGAGGCCACAGCTTAACGTTCCATCTGATGGATGACAGCCTTTCCAAGCCCATTGGTGTCCCCTACTGACAATGGGCAGGGTGGTGAGTTTTATGGAGATAAATTTCAATGCTGACCCAACTGAAATTTGAACCTGGAAACTGCAGATTATGAGTCTCACACGCTATCGACTGAGTCGCCCCTCTTTTTTGGAGTTGTGTTTGAGGTAACCCACAACACTAGAGACATCACAGGATTGAATTTGCAATTTAACTCATTAAGGTCAACACCCACGAAAATTTATCTCCCCTTTATGAGGGGTAAAATTCAAAATAGGTTACAACAGTCATTACATGCTTTCCTTCGACACGTAACTTGCGTTCGGAAGATATAGTAGAACAAGCATTTAATTTTTCCAATTTTTTTGGGGGAAGAAAACATGGGGGTATATTTTAATTACCCACAACAGTCCCCACATCACAAGCTTTCATTTGATATACAACATGTTACTTTCAGCACTCGCATTCTGGAGATATAATGGAACAATCATTTTCACATTTCCCCAATTTTGGAGATGAAGCAAACACGAGGGTCAGTGTTTTTTAGAGCCTATGATACTCCTCAAGTCAGGAAGTTTTCAGATGGCACATCATCATCCTCAAGCAGCCATGGGTTACAGAGGTCCAACCAGACTATGCAATTTAGTTCTCCAAGCAAGTCTGTCCTGAGCTACATCTGCTGCATCTGGCCACTGCACACCAATTCTAACAGGTCTTGTTTGACATTGTCTGCCCATTGCTTCCTAGGTCTCCTACTCTTTCTGAGGCCTCTAGGCACACTGTTCATAACCCTATTCACCAATCTATAATTATCCATATGAGCAACATGGCCAAAACAACGGAGTCTCTCTCTGCACAATATGCTGCTTTTAAAGGAGGTTGCAAACTACTTGCCTAACCTCATCATTAGTTACAAAGTTGAACCACCTAATGCCCAAGATACTGCGTAAGCATCTGGAATCAAAAGCATCTAGTTTCCTGTTATCTTGTTTTACAAAGTATCCAAGTTTCACTATCATAACTAACCCTAGAAAGAACCAAACTATTATAGTCTAATTTTAGTCTTTACGTGTATACGCCTATTTCTCCACACTCTCCACAGATTCTTAAAAGTCCCGGCAGCAATCCCTATTCGTCTGTTAATCTCATGCTGCACATCACCATTATCTGTTACATAGCTCCCAATAAAATTAAACTGTGACACCTGCTCAAGACTGCAACCATTCAGATGAACTGAATCACAACCTGCCTGACCAATTTTCATCACTTTAGTTTTCTCTGTTTATAACCAAACCTACTCTACTACCAGTTTCATCAACAGCTCGAATGAAAGAGTTCATCTCATCAACATCATTTGCCAAAAGGGCTAAATCATCAGCATAATCTAAATAAGAAATTTTCGTATCTCCAGCCCATTTAAGGCCAAAATCTTTCCCTTGAAGCGAATTTCGCATAACATAATCAATAACCAAACTAAAGAGAAAAGGAGATAAAATGAACCCTTGTCGAACACCAGAAGTAATGCTAAACCAATCGCTACAAGCCTTACCAACTCTCACACACGACTCAGTGTTATTATAGAGAGCCTTCATTATGTTAACCAACTTGCCTGGTATACCATATGATCTCACAATCAACCAAAAATTATGACGATCAACAGAGTCGAAAGCCTTTTTGAAATCAACAAAGCTAGCAACCAAAGGTTTCTGAAACTCTAAACATTTCTCAAGAATCTGCCTAAGTGAAAATATCTGATTCATACATCCCCTACCACTTCTGAATCCACATTGCTCATCACGCAATTGCATGTCAACCAGATTCTTAATTCTATTAAGCACAATCATGCAAAGAACTTTACCTGGAACAGAGAGTAAGCTGATACCCCTATAGTTATCACAAGAACTGCGATCACCTTTTTTGAAAATAGGGATAATAATAGCTCTGGTAAAATCCTTAGGAACGATGCCTTTATCATAAAAGATATTCAAAATTTCAGTCATCCAAGTGGTAACTGAAATATTTCCGTAGTGATTTCATCGACCCCTGGGGATTTATGAAGTTTAAGTTTGGAAATAACTAAAATAACTTCAGATTGTGTTATACGGCGAACATTAAAACCAGAATACAACTATCATCATTAGAAACAATGGGAGTAGAACTAACCACATTGTTTAGAACAACACTGAAATACTCAGCCCACCTAGCCATGACAGAATCCTCAGCTTCTATAACCTTACCTTGTTTATCCTTCAATCCCTGTATACCTGTCCATTTTCTACCACTCAAAACATTAACTATCTGGTACAGCTCTCTGCTGTTGTGCTGTCTAACTGCTTCCTCGGCTTTGTTAGCCAAGTCATCAAGCCAAATATTCTTGTTATTTTTTATATTTGTATTCTGCAGATATATGGAACAATCGTTTTCAAGATTCCCCTTTTTTAAGGCGAAGAATGCATGAGGGGATTTATTTTTACAGCTTATGGCACTTCCCGCATCACAAGCGTCCATTCGATGCATAGATTGTTACTTTCCGCACACATTCTGGAGATATATGGGAAAATCATTTTCATATTTTGCCCCTTTTTTAGAGGGGGGGGGGGAAGAAAGCACAGGGGCCAATTTTTTATAGCCTATGGCACTCCACATGTTTCAAGTTTTCATTTGACACATAAATCATTAAGTTTCTCCAACACATTCAAAAGTTATGGTGGAACAACTGTTTCGACAAACACACAAACCAACAAATGTCAAGCGAAAATATAAATTTAAAAAATATGTATCTTCCTACATGCACCCTAAAAAATAGAAAAGAAACTAAAGCATATCAATGGTGCATTCAGTCCTGAATTTGTATTCACATCAAAGGAATATAGGATGCTGCTTTACCTACACAAGATTGACAGTGCCCTATCTTCCTTTAAAGTGAATACGAACTCAGTGATTGCACCATCAATATGCTTTATGTTTATTTTCTACTTTTTTGGGCCCACATACAAAGATATGTATTTTTTAGTTTTTTAAAGATTTTTTTTTTTGTCATTAAAAACATCTACCTTCAAAAACTTCCATTTGACATATGACTCATAGGCATCAACCACATTTTTCTTCTTTTTTGGAGTCATGTTACAGGTAGCCCATCGACATTGTAGATATCACAAGCTTTGAGATGACTCATTAAAGTCTAACCCAGCAAAAAGCCGCTCCTACTTTTAACATGGGGGTGTAGTGGGGGCAAAATTCTAAATGGTTTATGATGGTCATTATATGAACGTTCATTCGACACCTAACTCATAATTGTAGGCCCTCACATTCAGAAAATACAGTAGAACAACTTTCACACATCACATTTTTTAGGGGGAAAGAAAGCATGGGGGGGTAATTTTTTATAGTCTATGACATTCAGTGTGTCAGAAGCTTTCATTTAATGCATAGTTTGTTACTTTCCATACTTGCGTTTGCAGATATAGAGGAACAATAGTTTTCTTATTTCCCTTCAGGAGGGAAGAAAGCATGGGGTCAATTTTTTTTATGGCTTATGACACTCCCAGCATCATAAGCTTTCATTTAACTTGTTATATGAAAGCAATAATAAATATATTAATAATAAATATATTAATTTATAGTTTGCTACCTTCCACACTCGTGTTCTGCAGATATAGTGGAACAATTGAAAGCATGGAGGGATAGTATTTTTATGGCTTATGACACTCCCAGTGTCACAAGCTTTCATTTGATGCATAGCTTGTTACTTTCTACCTTCGCATTCAGGAAATATAGGGGAACAACCATTTTCATATTTATCCCTTTTTTAGGAGGGAAAATATAGGGGATAAATTTTTATGGCCTAGGGCACTCTCCATGTCAGATGCTTTCGTTTAATGAATAGCTATTACTTTCCACACTTGTGTTCTGCAGACATAGCAGAACAATTTTCATATTTTCCCTTTTTTAGGGGGAAGGAAGCATGGGGGGTGGTTTTTTATATAGCTTACGACACTCCCAGCATCACAAGCTTTCATTTGATGCATAGCGTGTTACTTTCTGCATTCAGGAGATATAGGGGAACAATGGTTTTCATATTTGCACCCTTTTTAAAGGGAAACCATGGGAGGTAAAGTTTTATAGCCTATGAAACTCCCCGTATCAGATGCTTTCACTTACTGCATAGCTTGTTACTTTCCACATTTGCATTCGGCAGATATAATGAAACAATCATTTTCATATTTCTCCTTTTTTTTTGGGGGGGGGGGGATGAAAACATGGAGGGTTTTTTTTATAGCTTATGACACCCCCAGCACCACAAGCTTTCATTTGACACATAGCTTGCTGCTTTCTGCTTATTTGCTACATTCAGGTGATATAAAGGAACAATCGTTTTCATATTTATCCCCTTTTTTAGGGGGAAAACATGGGGGGGGGTAAATTTTTATGGCCTATGACACTCCCCATGTCAGATGTTTTCATTTAATGCATAGCTTGTTACTTTCCACACTTGCATTCCACAGATATGGCAGAACAACCGTTTTCATATTTCCCCTTGGGTGTGGGGGGGGGGGGGGGTAAGAAATCATGGTTTTTTTTTTTTATAGCTTACGATACTCCCAACATCACAAGCTTTCATTTGACACATAGCTTGTTACTTTCTGCATTTGCATTCAGGAGATATAGGGGAACAATCGTTTTATATTTACCCCCTTTTTTAGGAGGGGGAACATGGGGGGGGGTCAATTTTTATGGCCTATGACACTCCCCATGCAAGATGCTTTCAGTTAATGCATTGCTTGTTACTTTCCACACTTGCGTTCCACAGATATGGCAGAACAATCGTTTTCATATTTCCCCTTGGGGGGGGGAAAGAAAGCATGGGGGGTCTTTTTTTATATAGCTTATGACACTCCCATCATCAAAAGCTTTCATTTGACACGTAGCTTGTTACTTTCTGCATTTGCATTCAGGAGATATAGAGGAACAATAGTTTTATATTTACCCCCTTTTTGGGGGGGGGTGATATATCCAGCACCAGCTTTGATTTGACACATAGCTTGCTACTTTCCACATTCGTGTCCAGAAGATATTGGCAAGTAATAGTTTTCATATTTACCCTCTTTTTTAGGGTGGGAAAATATGGAGGTGGGTCAATTTCTATAGCCTATGACATTCCCAGGTCAGCTTTCATTGATATATAGCTTGCTACTTTCGGAATTCGCGTTACGGAGATATACCAGAAGAATATCATATTTCCCTTTTTTAGGAAGGAAGCATGGGGATTGATTTTTTTATAGCCTATGACACTCCCGCATTACAAGCTTTCATTTGACGTTGATCGTGTTCCAAAGATTTCACAAACCAACTAACAAATGTCAAGCGAAAAGCAATAAAAAGATCGGTAATAAAATTTTCATAACAGCAATGTGTGACAGATAAAAACGTTTACGAAAACCACAAACCCTCCCTTATTAAAAAAACCTTCCCTCAATTAAAGGGTGGAAATGCATAAACGATTGCTGAGTGTAACTCCCCTCCCCCTCCAAGAAAAAAAAGGGAGGAAGGAAATTTTCATAAGGGTCGATCCTAAAGAGAGATGTCAAATGAAAGCCTGCGACATGGAAAGTATCACCTACTAGATCTTTAAAATTTAAGTTGAGCAACGATGGATAAATCGGCTAGTATTAATTAGTAACAATTCGATTCTTTGCGTTAGTGGCTTTAGCCAGCAAATAAACATCGATGTATTAATCGGCTTCGAAAT
This sequence comes from Ryuthela nishihirai, assembly GCA_038380435.1. Taxonomy (NCBI): domain Eukaryota; kingdom Metazoa; phylum Arthropoda; class Arachnida; order Araneae; family Heptathelidae; genus Ryuthela; species Ryuthela nishihirai. Next base: position 55,978,466 of record JAWZYU010000027.1, read on the forward strand.
TTTTTGAATGAAACATCATTGTACTTTAACTGTTACTATTCAATACTCTGATCCAATTCAAACGCATTTTTAACTGCCTAACAACTCGTTGCAAGACACTGAAATTGGAGTGGCTGTGACTCTAAGGTCATCTAAAAAAGTTTAACACAGCCAGATATGTTTGCTTAATATACGTTAGCAATATAAATGTTTTGGTTTTACCCGTCAGAGAGCCCTTAGCTTTCGTGTAACTCAAGCAGTACATCATACGATTGCAACTGATAGCTTTGCGTAGAACCATATTTTATTTTTTGAACTTTTAATGATTCATTTAAGCGACGCTGTTGCCGTTAGTGCAGAACTGCGTCAGTGGTGCGGAGGCGAAAGCCAACAACTGCTGCCAGGCCCATCATAAGACAAAAATAGTCGGTGGGTGTCTTCGCAGCGGCAAAAGTTCGGCATGGCTGGGATATTGTCGTTATCGCTCTTTCTTTCTTTCCTGGTTAGTTTATTCACTACTATTGTCACTGGACAAAATGCTTTTATTACCTACGGCAATGGAGTAAGTATCTCTTAAGATGTTCTTCTGTACGACAGAGTATTGTATTTTATTAAGAAAAAATTTTTTTCAGCTATTGGCGAAACGTTTAAATAAATTTGCGAAGTTGTGTTTCAAGAACAATTTTGTTAAGATTAAATATTTGTTCTGTAGTTAACTTGGTACAAAATGTGATAACTACATTCAATCTTCCTATACACGAAACTCGGATGACATCTAGAAGTTTCTACTTCACCATAATAAGCTCCTGAAGTTTCTTTATTCGTTTAATAAAAGCACCACAGAGGAACAATAAGTCAGGTTATAATACAATGGCGGCTTGCATATGAAAACTTTATACACATGCATCAGAAAATATCTAAACCTATTTTACTTGAGATTGTTATTGTTGCCTTCAGAGTTTTACGGAAATTCCAGCATATTTAATTTGTAGACAAAACAGCATATTTAAATTGCCTCCTAAGTTTTGCTTTGCGGATGACGCTTCAGATGTTTACGCATTACAAAGGTCATGTTCAGCGAAAGTAAACAAGAATGGGAAAGTATCTAGGGATTACAAATTTTGAAGAAAACAGAATCGAAACTTTTAGAGTGGTGAATAGAGCAACTGCATCTGGGCCGCTGTGAGAGAGTACCGCATCTGAAGGGAAAATATATTATAAGGAAAAAAAAATATAAATAAGGAATTATCCATGAACTGTTTTACAGCATAGAGTGCATTTTATATTTTTTACTATATCATCGGCGTTACCATGAGCAAGTACGGCGGCTGACAGCAAAAGATAAGCAGCGTGGTATGCAAAGAATACCCTGTTCAAGTTATTAAATATGTTAATAATCACAATAAAATACCTATCTCAAATTAATGTAACTTTTATTTATTAATGATTAATTATTCATCACCTTCCATTAACAGAAGTTTTTATTGTCTATCTGAAATTTACTTCTTTTTCATTTGGAATTCCTTAGTATCCTGTAGCCTTCTGCATATCGGTATTTTGTTCTTAGTTCTTTAAATCTCCCCTTGAGCAGCTTACCTCCTCCTCAAAGCATCTGAACATTGCAATCAGTTTATAGGTAGAGCGCTGCGCGGATGTGGATATCCGCGTTTAAAAACTCTCGGCGGATAATGTCTCGTATTTGATAAAATATGCAGAAACATGAGCAAACATTATTACATTATTGATGGCTGAAATGAGTGAAAACTCTACTTGGGACGATGATAAAAAAAACCTGATTTGAAAATACCATGATGATATTCACTCTAAAAAAAGAAAAAAGTCCATTGGGATAAAGTCAACGTAGTTCTATATGAAAGAAACAATCATTTTCTGGCAAAGCAGAATATAAATTCAAAAAATTACTGGGGTGTTACGCAGAAAACGGGAATTAAAGATCAAAATAATTGATAGATTAAAGTCGAAATAAAATTTCAGTCGGGGAGATCACGAAGCTTCAGAGAAGAGTTAAAATAAATAAATAATAAATACCCCCTCAAGCAGCTGCTTGCCACAGAGGTCTGACAGGAGCCTATCAGTTTATATGCCATAGTAGAAGGTCTGTGAGGATGGCAGGACCTCAGCAGAAAAACAACACACAAAACCATGCCTTACCCGGGGCTCGAACCCAGATCCCTTAGATCAGTAGCCAAGCGTGCTAACCACTCGGCCACGGGACAGCTAGAGAAGTTACTGGGTAATAAAAAGGCGTGTCTTCTCATAATCGTCGATAACTGCATTTAAAACAGCAAATTTAATTCAGAAGAATTTACAAAATTAGAATTAAGTAAATTTGTCTAATATTTAATGAGACATATTTTTACGAACTAAAGGTTTTTTTTTATCATACTTTTGAAAACTAATTATTAGTTATTAATAAACCATTAGACTGATTTCTTTTACTTGTAAACATACATCAGACCTGAAGCATTTGCAAAATCTCGACAGTTATTACGTAGGCAATGTACGCGGATATTGATAAAGTTTTGCGGTGAGACCTTGCAGATGCGGATAGGACTTTTGCTATCTGCAATATCTGGTTATAGGAAATGACATAGTATTAAATTGCTAAGAGAGTTTAAATGACATGCTCGTTTTCCTACGCTATTATCAATTTCAGTATTACCAGATTACAATGCTCGACTGGGCTTAGTTCAGCTGTACAAAGCAGATGAGACTGAACTTTTCCGGAGATGTTTACATGAGACCACAAAGATTTGGTGTATTAGCTCTCTTCCAGTTACTACCTAGCTATCATTTAATTAAATTAAAATGAAAGGTTCTTTTACTTCGCAATAACATTCTCATTCGTGAGTACGTTAACTATTCTTTGTACTATTAACGGATTTACTATTTTCACTTCGTTTAAAAGGAAAACCAAGTTAATGTTTTCCTTTTGTTCTCTGTCCATCTTCCAACTTTTTTTGGTCTTAGAGAAAAATTCATTCTTTTTGAGTTGGTTAGGTATTGATGAAATATTAGGATTCGCATTTTCCAGTCTCCCAAAAGCTAAATTGCACCCTCTAACAGTGGAAAAAGCTGAGATGGCAAATTTAAACAAATATTGCAAGCGATGTATTAATGCTAGAAATTTGAAATTGTGGTGATGAAATGTGAAGGTCACGAAATTGGTATTCGCAACAATTATTTTCCCCTTACCCCCACATGTGGGCGGGGAAAATGAAACTTTTTAGACGGGTAGCTGTTTTTAAAAGGCCTTCTTTTGGGTTGCATTATGTATTGATGAAATATTATATTCGCAATTTCCGAATCCCCCCCAAATTTTAATTGCGCTCTCTAACGGTGGAAATTTTTAAAAATGAAGAAGTATATATTGTCCTTAAACATTTTCATATCTGATTAGAATTTAAAAAAAAACTGGACTATCAGATGATTCAGAAAATGCATAGTGTAATATTTAATTAATACATAAAACTCCCAACAACCCCATACAAACTTTTAAATTATTTATTTGAACAAAAAACTGCATTTTACCATATCATATGGGCATAGGAGCAAATCGCTGTTATCACTGTAAACCCCTTGACTATCACATTCTACCACTAAAAAATTTAAATATTCACAAGAATAATATATCACTTACAATATTAAAGTTTTTTATTTCTGAACTTCAGGGCCCTCAAACTGTGGAAAATCAAAAGTACTGAAAGATTTGAAAAGTGATAACCTAATATTTCATCAGTACCTATCCAACTCAAAAATAATTTTTTCATTTATCTCTAAAAACAAAAAAAGTTATATGTCTATGGACAGAGACAGACAACAAAGTGGAATGGCTCTTTTTTTTATTAAGAGCTAAAAACTGATACAGGAAAATGTAGTTAAAATATTAGTGTAGTCAGTGAATTCAAGATTTGCCATATGAAATCATAAATCAAAAGGTGACCAAGAACAGGGTGAAAAAAAAACAAGAATTACAAACAGTAAAAACAAAATCAAAGGTAAAAAGAATTAACATGGTCAGATGATGAAGAAATTAATCTGTCTACAGTGCTTCAGGTCTTTCTACATTTCCTATATGAACACACTGTATGAACAAGTTTTAGTAGCAGTAATAGTGCACCACTCCTACTGCAAAGACCATTACCCAACTGCATTGTAAAAGTGTGGTGAACTCTCTTGACCTAATCTGATATTCTACTTCATCTCAGAGATGCTCAATAGGGTTAAGGTACTCTGTGCGAGCCAATCCACTTCAACCACTTTATTCTGCTCAAATTGTATAAATACAAGCTGTGCATTGTGGTACGGAACAATGTCATGCTGGAGGCTGCAAGAGTCGTAGTTTTGGCAGTGCACAATTACTTAGAATTTCTAAATAGACAGCAACGAAAATTCCAAGACAATGATGAACAGACCTCATCTCAATCATGAAACACAATCCCACATTGTGACACTGCCTCTTCTAAACTTCATCATTGACACTAGCTATGATTGTACTTCTCAATTATCTCTGTCACTCAATTTTTTGTAGTCTACCAGGATGTGTAGGTTTATCTGCATCACCAGGACACTACCATCAGTTCACAACATCACTAATGGTTGACTTTTGGAATATTTACACAGAGAGCTATGGACTGAATAGAAAAGCTGTTAATACAGCATAATTTAAATTTAAGAATATCTTCACATCTAATGCACGATTCATATTGCTTCCCAATTAAGACACTACTGAATGGCAAGAAAAAAAAATCATTTACAATATAGATCTTGCATAAAAAAAAATCGATAAATTACAAATAAAAAACATTATATGACATTCACATACAATCATGTATAGGAAGTTTACACATTTAAGTATATTTATGCATATTTATCAATATTTCTACTACAATTTACAGACATTTCATCATCATCATCCTCAAGCAGCCATGGGCTACAGATGTCCAACCAGATTGTGCAATTTAGTTCTCCAAATGCATCTGTCCTACATCTGCTGCAACTGGCCACTGTAGATAAATGCTTTTTTCAAACTTCCTGAGTTTGTGACAACTTATACTGACTGTTAATACACTACTAATGACATATGCATACCTACACACATTTTTACCTGCTCTGAAGCTGACAAACAATTACATGTAACACACCAATTGAAATTGGAAGGGGTGCACAACATTTTTCATACATAATATAATTTCAAAATAAATTTTTCTATTAAAATTTATGTAACAATCTACATAATTTTTATGAAATTTCTTTTCATGTGGTAAAAGGCAACATCTGAAAGAAGTTTACCTATCTGTCCAAGTCCACGATCTGCTTGCAACATAGTTCACAAACGTTTCTGGTTGTCTCTAATGGTGAAAAGACTATGCAAATGCTCTGACCGTTCTGAATGTCCTACAACCTGGACTGATCAGAACAAGTACACCATTAGGCTGAACAGCAGAGCTCAATTAAAGGTAAGTAAAAAAAGATTGGTACTTGATTATGGCGAAGTAAAACATCTAAAAGACTGTCCTATTATATACAATATACAATGTGCTTATGAAAAGGCACTGCAAAAATTATATTTCTTTACCAAACTACGTAACATACATCATTGTGTCAGTGTCTATTAACTGAACAGGATTAGTAGAATAAACATCAAGTGAAAACATTTTTAATATGTACAGCATTGACATCGAAACACATCTGTACTTCACATGTCAAAATTCTGCATGATACTAGTCACAATTTGATCCCTAATGACAGATTGTTTGTCTATCCTAGTATTTCTTGACAAAATGAAAAAGTTTTTAAAAGACTCTGTGTATAAAAAAAACTTACAAAAAATCAAAATGGAACAAACTATCTCTAAAAGTAATATTAGAGTACTTGGTTCTAGAAATCCTACAATTTTGCAATTCCTATTTACAATTTTTTGTTGATATCAGTTCAAATTCAGTTCTAGCATGTCAGAGCATAATGTAAACTATTGAATGTAGATCATTTCTTTTTTATTTTGTAATATTTTTTGTTATAATCTAAAACAAGGGTGCCCAACACATGTTGGGTGCAAGTCACTTGTGGCTTGCACAAGACTTGCACAACAATTTAAAGTTGCTTGTGAAGACTATTTAAATTTCATCGTTTCTAAGATCTATTTCTAGAGTGCTAATTTTTGCAATGAGAATATTGTGTTAAGCTAATGTGTTATTTATGAAAACCTAATAAATAATTCTTGTATTAAAATATAATACACTTTCTCTAAAGTTATTTGATAAAAACATTTCATAATATTTTTATCATTATATATAATTTCACTGATGCTGATTATATAAATACAGGTATTAAACTAGGCAGTTCATAAAATATCTTCAATCATTGAAGTAGCTCACATTAAGTTACTTGAAAGCCACCACTGATTCAAAAATTTTTTTGGCACTTAGATGAGACAGTTTTTGAGTTGACTCTTCAACTCAGAATTAAAATCAGTAATTTGAGTGAATAAGTATATGAAACATATGATGAATCAACATGAGTCCTGTAGATTCCTGATGGAAAAAATGGTTAAAAATGCTAAGGTTTTAACTAGCAATAAAAAATTTCTGAATGAAACCTTCAATGTAATTTTCCAAAATTTGCAAAACTAAATCAAAGTATATTTACATACCCTATTTACTTTAAATTTAAATCTAATTTTTATTTAAATTTAAGAATATATGCACATCTGATGTTCTTTCTTCTGATGTGACTTCATATTGTTACCAATTAAGATGCTGCTGAATGGTAAGAAAAAAAAATCATTTTACAAATAAGGCTTGCACAAAAAATCAATAAATCACAGATAAAAAACATTGTATGGCATCCCCATACAATCATGTACAGGGAGTTAACACAAATTTAATAAAAACTCTATAATAATGTATATGACATATAAATATAATAGAGCAGAAGTAAGTCAGTATAATCCAACAGTAATGGCATATTTGGGATAACAAGAATTTACAATATGGATGCCAAAATGTCATGTAAGACTTATTTGTTTATATTTTAGGTACAGAGATATCTCCTTAACATAGAATGAACATTTCTATATCTCTACAGAATTAGAATGAAGTTCTTTACAAGAGATGATAACAATACACGAGGTTTGTAGGTAAAGGTAAACACCATGCAAGGCGAGTTGTTACGTGTTAAATGATTTTTGCAGTTCAATGGTTAATTTCAGGTGCACAGATAACACTAACTTTGATATTACGAAGCCTGAGTGCACAGAGCTGTTCAAAGTTGGTGGTCTACTTTACTTGACCAAATTACCTTATCTTACAGAGGTCTGCTTACCTGGCCTATTACTGATTTCCTGACTTGTGCTACCAATTTTACAAGACTAGACTAAAAGATAGTTATTGAAGTTTATTCAGGAATTTAGTAATATATTAGAATATTTTCTTTTTTTTTACTGAAATTAATGCTTATTGTTAAAAAAGATTTTATGCATTACCATTTTGCTGCAGGATGTATTTGCTCTGCTATGGTGCTAGATGCATTTCATGGTCCAGTAGCTTGATCACATCTTTGGTAGGCAAGTGAAGAAAGGATACTATTGACTTATGTAGGGCTGACGCTATGTTAATTTACATATGTTTTGGAGGTGGTTTCCAGAGGGAGCTGATAGTTTTGGAATAATAGTTTCCACGGCAACGACAAGGGATGTGTTACAGAGGATATGCTAATTTAGGTTAATTATTAAATTTTTCATGTCAGATAGTTGTAACTTAGTAGGAGGGGAAATATAAACTCTCCACAATGGAACTGGGTAGTTTATCATCAATAATAGTCTGACCTAAGGCAGTATTTCTTTTCTTTAAATAAGTGCTATGTTCTTTTAGTCTAAGGGAAAAAGGTCAGTGTGTTTGCCTACAAATCTGGTGAGTGGGGAGATTTGGGGGGTTCTACGTCAATTCATCGCAGTCAATTCATTGCAATGTCAGTTCATCACAACATCAATTCACTGCAGTGTTAGACATATGAATTTATTGATTTTCTACATCTTTACACAAATAAATTCTATAAAGACAATAATTTAGACTCTGAAAGGCTAAACATGCGTCAGAAGAATTTACCTCAAAAATTAATTAAAATTTAAATAACAAGTATTGTTTCAAAGTGGCTTCAAGAGCAGTACAAGTTTTTCAGTTTGCAGGATTTTGTTAAGCTGATTGACTGTTACAGCAAGTGTCTCAATAAGTCTGGTGAATATGTAGAAAAATATGCATATATATGTGGGAACATTTTCTGAACATTATCTTCAGTGTAATTGCTTACCTTCCACAGAAATCAAATAGGAAACTTACTTTCTTATTTAACTTCATACTTTCTGCATTGAAAAATAAATTCATGGTTAAGTGGTATGTATATATTTATTAAAATAGTTCATGAAATTCTAAACATCAGATATGACATACTCTTTCAATACACATTTAGTACTCTGTATGCCAAAGAAAAATTCCTTTACCTACTAATTTTATGTGCTAGCCAGTATTTGCATAAATACTATTTAGCAAAAAGTTTTAAATAAAATTCATATCATTGTTTGCAAATGATTTTAAATTTTCCTGTTGTTAAATTTTTGTCCTAGTTCTGCGGGCAAGTTGGAGATTTGACGAACTGTTCCTCAACAGATATTGCTTTGGTGACAGAGAGCCAAAATAACACTGGATCACTTATGCATTCAGCAGAAGTTAACTGTTACTGCCCAAATATGCATTACTTTGACAGGCTCTATTTCAATGTATCTGATATTCCAGATGGAAACCCTATTCGCAAAGAATTTTATAAATGCTTACCAGTAGGTACAGGTGGTACTTTTTTTCCATTTGATTGCATGTATTCATTATTTCACTGACTTGTACAATTAATAAATTATTTTTCAAAACTTTCTGCTGAAGGAATATGAAATTTGATAGTATATACAATTTCGAAATGAGACAGGTATACCTCACATGAAAAGCAACCAAGATGAAACACAGTTGCTTTTCCTGTGAATTCACTTTTTTCCTGTGAATGAGACAGGTATATTTCACATGAAAAGCAACCAAGATGAAACACAATTGCTTTTCCTGTGTGTTCACAGGAAATGAAACACAGTTGCTTTTCCTGTGAACACTTAATTCTTAAATGGGGATACATGCCTAAAACCAGAGTTGTTGATCTAACATGTTATCTTTGTCCATAGAAGAAGCAGCTGTTGAAAATTCAACAGCCATCCCTTCTAGGGTTAACAAAATGCTACTTGCATTTTTAATACACTAGGTCAGAAAAAAGCATTGAAATGATAGATTTCTTATGTATAAATCAGTGGTGCTCAATGGGAACATTGTGGCTCTAAGAATACCACTGTTTTAAGGACTACTGTAAGAGACACTCATGAAGATACAAAAAATGTATATTAAAACAAAATGTCAATTATCTGTACTGTGCACAAGAATTAAGGATAACTCATAAAAAGTCAGTCAGTCAATTATTCCACAGAGTGTGGCTTGTCATAGGCCAGAGCCTGGGAGATCTGCAATAAAAGATACTTCACTTGCAATTATAATGCAGCCACTAGTGGCTGATCTAAAATCATAGGATTTAACATCCACAATAGAGGATAATTGCTCAGCAGCCGGTACCTCAACAGTCAGAGCATCTAACATGTCATCAGGAGGCAATTGGTTCAGATTCCATCTAGCTCAAGACAATTATTCTCTAAGCCCACATTGACCGACAGCAAGCATAAGTGTTCAAAAAGTAGTTGTTATGAAGTGTTGTAATTATCTAATGTTACTAATGTAACAGATAATATATATTAGATGCATATACTACAGATACCTAAGAACTGTGTATGAGAATTGAGGATGACTAAAAAAAAAAGCCAGTCAATCATATACATCAATATTATATATCTAATTTCCCAAAATTTTTTTAAAACAGCTCATAGGTTAAAATATTTGAAAAAAAAACAATTTTAGTATAAACACCCAAAAAAATTCACTATTGTCATAAACAGCAGAGATGTTTGCTTTTTATTCTTTGATAGCATTTATTTAGGAAATTATACACATTATTTAAAGTAAAACTACCCAATCAAATTTTCAATTGGGTCACATTTTCTTTTTGTGTTTTAAATTCATATCTGTTTGGGCACCAGAGATTAAGACGCAGGTAAAAAAAAACTATACAATTACATTTATATAGTATGTTTCATATATTTAAACTTTTTTTTTATTTGTTGTCGATATCTGTTTTACAAAAACAAATATATTTCTCATTTGGTGTTCTTCATACATCCTCCACTGGTTCTAATTTTTTTAATGAGCTTGATGAGGTCTATGGGTTGCCATTTGAGAAGCCATGGTTTAAAGGAACAAAATCATTTCATTCATAGCTCTCACTATGAAATAAAATTAGATATATTTTATTAGTATTCCCTACACACAAAATAAAATTATACATCTATTTCTCTCTATTTCAAGATGATTAATTCAAAATATGGTTAAATGAAAACTTCTGCTTTAGGGTACTTTGGATTGTTTGCCTTTGAGCAGTATATTTTTGCCCACAACAGGCAAAATGGAGAGTTTTGTAAAAGTATGCCTTATTAAAAATAGACAAAAATTTACCTAAATCTAATTTTGCAAATTCTCCTGAGTTAATTTTGCATTCTTAAGTGCAAATATCGATAAATATGGGAAGATACTCCATTTTATTACCCAGTAATTCCCCTCTACACATCCCTATGCAAACTTCATGATCTCTACTATTGAAATTTTCACATATTTCATTCCAGTTTTCTACATAACTCTCCAGTAATTGTTTGAATTTATATTCTGATTTCCCAGAAAAAATACTTTTCTACATGATTAGGTTTTTAATTTGTGGTTGATGTTAACACCAAATACAAACATGGAAGGTAGTCAGTTAACATTTCTCTCTTTATTGGGAAGAGTGATTCCAACACCAGATTGCAGAGGGGATTAGGGTTAGAGCACTTCATGAACAATCATTTTATAGAAAACACCAGAAATGTATCTAGTCTGTGATGGTTCTATTACTTGCTCCACTGATGCAGTGACTTTCTTATTTTGGATGATGCTGAAATCGTATTTTATAAACATTTTTTTTTCTTAATGTTTTTAAAATAATAGATACATGGTGAACACATTAAAGAAATTTTTAAGAATTTTTAACTTAAAGTACAGTCTGGAATAGCTATACCTAAAATATATGGGAGAAGCTACATGAATATTCAACATTCCATTAATTAATGCATGTGAACTGCAACACTTGCCGTCTAGTTTTTTTATTTCTGAAGCTGTTGACTGTTATCAATGATTGCTACAACACAAGAGTGAATAGTACAACATTAAACAACATCTACTGGCAAGTGCTTTAACATCCCAGACTCTTCAACTGAAAATTGCAAGTATGTCAGCCACAAACCATTTTAAATTTATGCACACCAATTAAAGACAAGCACTCACAAGAATGGAACATGATCTTTTGCATCTTAGTTCTGGAAAAGAAGTTTCAATGGTTCTTATTTACATTATCATCCATCACTATCTGCATTGGACTGTTATGAAGCACCAAAGCCAGAAAAAATTCCAGACTTGTACATAAATTTTAAAATGATCTTGCATATAGCAAAATTGTAGCTATTAAATAATTTTATCACTACACAATTAAAAAGACCTTCTTGCTCAGAAAATAATTAAAATAACAATATAATTCTCTGTCATTGAGCAATAAAATTGTTCAATGACAAAGATGTTATCACACACCACACTTTCAAAACATTCCCCTCCCCCCCCCCCAAATTGATGAAAACTTCAAAAATCCTTACACAAAATTCAAATATCGCATTTATATTATGAACAACTTGTTATAACAGTTGTGAGTTAACTTTTTGAAGTAAATTTTCAAAACTAGCAAAAGTTTTACTTAAATGTTTCAGCTTCCATAACTCTTTAAATATTAGCTTAATATTATAGAAAATAAGAGATTTAGAGAGCTCTGACTGAAATCTTCAATTCATGTCTAGTGACTTTTTTTTTTGCAAAAAGCTTATTTTCAAAGTTAGGTAGATTTGAAAGTGGCTATTTGTTCACTTAACATGAAAGTGTCCAAACACCTTTTGCAATATAGTGTATTTCAAAGAGTAACCTCAAATGTCTTACTAGACATCTCATCAAAACTGTTTATATTTTATGAAATATCTCAAATTTTTAACTAAACCAAGTACTGAAATTTACTTTCATGCTTAACATATGGGGTGATCAGAACAAGACAATTCATATTTATGCAGTGAAATTTTGAAATTAACTGTAATTCTGACAGAAGTTGTTTCTAAACAGTGGTAACACAGTTAAAACAGAAAACTGCTTAATTGTTGTCAAATGTAATAAAATTTTTATAGTGTTTATTTTTTAAATGAAAACCTTAAACTGAAAATGGCATATTCTGTGCAACAAAATGCTTTTGTTGCTGAAAAATATTTAAAAAAACATAATTTAAGGACTGTATGGGAATTTCAAAGGAAATTCCTGAGACTCACAGTACCCAGTAAGTTGATGGTTCACTGAATAATGAGCAAGTTTCATAAGTCAGTTCTGCAAAGCTTACAAAACAATGAGAGTTATGCAGAAAGTTTCCCCATTTGAAAGGTTACTAAGTAAATTTATTCATCAGTTACTCCATACTGACTAGCACACTGCTTTTTGCCATTGGTTTGAAAGGACTATGCCAGCTTAGATATTGAACTTTTTTTTTACTGATGAAACATGGCTTCATTTATCAGGATACATGAATTCACAAACCAATCAACACTAGTCAGCTGAGAAACTTGATGCACTTCACCAAATTTCTTTCATGATAAAAAAAAAATTGGTGTTTGGTATGCAATTTAGGTCACGTACATGATTGGATCATTCTTTTCCTCAAAGAAACCATCAATTTCCAGCATTTACATCAACCTGATCCTGAAATTTTTTTCAGCAGCTGGATTAGCTGATACTATGTTATTTTCAACAAGATGGGGCAATTGCTCACATAGCTAATGAGGCAATTAGCTATTTGCATGAATATTTTGATGATAGATTGATCACTAAAGGATTGTGGGCACTCAGATTACCTGTTTGACAAGTCCTTGTAATTTTTAGTTATGGGAATTCTTGAAACTGTTTACAAAATCATCCTTGGACCACTGAAATCTTAAAAATCAACATCATTAATACTGTTATGAATTAAATGGATGGAAACTGAGCACGAGTTAAAAAAAATAGTATTTAAAAATTACAATTCTAAAATAATGCAATTTATTACAAAAGTATTAATTAAAACATTTATATAAACTCACCTAATATAAATCTATATCAGCATGAAAATAAATCTTCAAAAGAACTTAACACCTTGTTACTATTCTTACTATCTACACAAAAAGCATAATATAAGGCTTGTACATCAGCAGATAAGTGGCACAATCATATTTGTGAACAAACCTGCAATCTATCGAGAATAACCTTATCAATTCCTAAACAACTAAATATAATGATGGACTCTTCCTACAGAAAAGTTGAGATCAGTTCTGTTTGTTCGACTAACATATCACCTCCTCAGTCACATTTTTAAATACCCTGAGCATCCTTCTTTTTCTTGCAGTCCATTAACATGATCAACACTAATAAACTTATTTAATCTCCCACGAACACACCAAATAAAAACATTTCTTCTTTTAACTATACTACACAGACTAAAACAAACTACGTCTTTCTTCACACTCCAATTCCTCTTAATTACAACTTATTCCCTATTTTTAAGTTAGGTTCATTTGAAGAAGTTGGTAACGTAATTCTCACACTGTAGTTCAAGCGAGCATTAATACGATACATCACATCACAAGTTCATTGCAGCATGTTCATCTGTCATAACAATACTATTAAAAAAATTCCCTTAGAATTTTGAAAAAAATATCAGCTAAAAAAGCAAAAAGTATTCAGACATGTTTGGTTGCAGGTGGACAATATTTTCAACACATCTTGTAATGAATTATGCTGTAATTTGATAATTAGGTAAACTAAAAACTTTATTTCCTTCATAAATTGTGTAAGTCAGCTTAAGTTTTCTCTGTCTTATCTGGTCACCCTGTGTTTCATAAGTATAATATTACAGAAGAGTGAAAATAACTGAAGTAATATATTTTTCATTTACAGTTCCAATCATGCACAGCATGGGAATTTTGTGGTCATATAACTGCCAACCTCTATGAAACATATCATGCTTGTAGATGCCCTCACAAACACATATGTGTTATGGCTAACAGACAAACTATTCATATTCTTGAGCCTCTTTATGAAGGACCAGCTTACAGAGGACTCTGCATACCATACAATCCATAAATATTATGTACTGCATTCAAAAATAAACCAAAATGGGAATGCATATTACTAAAATATTTCATTCTGAAAAACTAACTAACCAACGAAATGTTGATTATGTAAAAAATGTTTTCAATGAACTACTGAGATTTGTAACTAAATAAATGATAATATTTTATGTTTATAAAATTTGCATACATTTTAATGTTCTTGAAAATAGGTTATTACACCTAAGGTCCTGAAATTGATAAAAATATGTTCCATGTTTCTAGTTGAAATTAAGGCTTATTTGATAACTAGTAATGATATGGAGGCAAATGCAGTACAGTATGCTCTGCTACAGATAAAGATTTATGGTATGTTATAATCAGGTTCAGATGTAGAAAAAAATAAATAAAAAGGGGGGGGGGGGAGAAAATTGCATTTGCAATATAACATTTTCCCTCCATTTTATAGGTCTTTAAAAATGCAAGAAAAATATACATAAATTTAATAATTTTTTAGCCTCCATTACATCTTTACTAACATTCTCAAAGGGTGGGAACAAGGCTCCCTTTGATCCTTCTAGATCCTGTCTTGTTCATAATCTTCTTTTACAACTTTAATTTTAAGTTATATGTTAAACATGTCATCACTGTGCCCAACCAATGATTTTTTTTTGCTGTACAATTTTGCTTTCATATTACTATGTTTTGTTAATTAGAAGCAGCTTTGTGCTTGTGAATGAAAATTTTAAATGGTTCTAATTTGGCAATAAGCATAGAATTCAAGTATAGGTAAATTAAAGCTTTATTCAAATTTGACAGTTCATGTGTGCAGAAAAATCAATATTTTTTTCTTTGGAACTGTCAAAGTAAATTGATTATATTTTTGCAATTGTATAACCAACTTTTGTTACATATCATGTGTATAAAATACCTGACTTGAATGGAACTTTAAGAAAATTCACTTATAACCTTTCTTTTATTGGCATTCCTTTACTACAAAATGTTTAAAGTATTTTTTCCCCTTATAAGAGACTTCCCTGACTGCATTGCTGAAAGTGGATGCACTACCAGATCTCACATTGTCTTCTTCAAAACTAGGTTGATTCTATTTTGTATTTGATGTTCAAATTCATAAATCTCCTGATTATCAGTATCAAGTGTTAATAAAAAGTTGGTCATTTAGTTATAAAAAAAAATTAAATTTATTTTTTCCTGACCATTGTTTCATTTAAATACAGAAAACTCTATGTTCTTTATTTTTATGCATAAAAGTACATTTAATGAGTAATGACAAGGTTTTCAGCCAAGAGCCATTCATTTACAATTGTTTATACAGAATCTCAACTTAGGTGAAATGGATACAGATCAGAAGTTTTCAAATATGGCCACCAGACAATTTTAGTGTGGCCACTAAGGCTTAGGATGGGGCAACAGCAAACTAAATGAATGAATTTTGACTAGGGGCAAGAGCAAAACAAGACTTTTGATTCATAGCCTCCGTTTTTCATGATAATAATGAAATTTTAGATGAGTACTCTTTGTAATAATAATAATAAGTTTTATTAGCAATCCTTGTTATGAAAATATCAACAGTTCACTCAATATTTATTTGGGCTGTGTAAATTAATTATAATGACTCAAATAAAACAACAAATTCATTGAAAACTGCTTTCTGAATAACAAGATAAAAAAATGGCACAAAACTTTGCACCAACAGTGTATTACTTAAAACAATTTAAGTCATGTAAGACACTGGGAAAAAACATCATGATCTACAATTGCACACCATCTCAAAATTAAAGAAATTGCATTTAGTAATTTCATTCTTAATGCTATTAAATATTCCATTTCAATTTTAAATTATTCTTTTAAATCAGAAACAAAAGATTTAAATACAATTAAACTTTCAATTTCTATAGTTGTGCCGTTATTGCACTGGAATGTGCATAAAAGTGCTTTTCAACTTTTAACAGGTGGGACCACAACTGAAAATCAGTGTCCTATCAGTTATTCTCAGAAAAATACATATTTATTTGGGTGGTAATGCAGAGTTAGGCCACAATAAACTTTCAAGTTCATACTTAATTTTTTTTTCTAATATTGTATATATTGTGCAAGAATAATTTGCATTTACTTGAAAAAACAAATTAATAATATTCAAGACATTAATATTGAACATTTTTAAAACCTAAATTGTTAGTAGTCCACAAATTAGCATAATAATTTATTTTTAATGTTAATTTGATGTAATCCAGTGAGTTTAGAAGTAATGGTGGTGGAACAGGTCTTTGCCCATGCCTGCAATTAAGGAGGCTGTTTGATATTGTTGATCCTATTTCTGTTAATAAACCTAGCTTATTTAAAAATGCTACTATTTTTCTTCCATAGGACTTAGACTGTGAGAACTCTATATATAGAGATTATTCTCTTGACGTCTTACACAGGAATTCTATTATTGTAACCTAGGCATTCTGGGTTTGCCAGAGACCATTTGAACAAGTCAGATCATCATCATCATCCTCAAGCAGCCATGGGCTGCGATACTTAAAACAAATTTTTAATTTTTCCTTTCAGGATGAGAGTATAAAAAAACATCTGCAGGGTGTAGGTTTGTTTCTCAGCAGAAATCCCAGTGATGCTCTTCTAGGACATCACTACATTAAAGATTTATTAAAGCTAAATTTCAAAAAAGGATTACAAATTTGAATGCTATTTGTTATGTTCCTATTGGGGACTGATAGGAACAAGAAACATACAGGTCTTAGAAACAATTTCAGAATATTTTAAATTTTGTCAATAAAGGATATTACTCTTGTGCTTGATGACATGAATGCCATATTTAATACTGACTGTCCTTTGGGCAGGAGATATCCTTTCAGTACTAATAGTTATAATAGCTATGGGGAAATCTACGACAGGTAAGCAAGCTTTATGCTTTGAGAATAACTAACACTTACTACAAATATTGGGGCGGGGGTGGCTCAGTCGGTAGCGCGCCAGGCTCGTAATCTGTAGTTCCCAGGTTCGAGTCCCAGCTGGGTCAGCGTTGAGATTTATCTCCGCAAAAATTCCCTGCCCACGGTCAGTAGGGGACACCGATGGGCTTGGAAAGGTCGCCGTCCATCGGATGGGACGTTAAGCCGTGGCCCCATGTGCGGGAGAGCAATACCCTGTGCACGTTAAAGAACACACTGGATGGCCTTGACGGGAGGCTACCATCTGTCTCCCAACAGCTGTTCCAGTGGGTCCCCTCCCCCAACCTTCTCTGAGCCTTCGGGGTCCATGTGACCTGGCCATTTAGCCCATGGTGTGCAAAAAAGTGCCACTCAGAGGTAAAACAACCCAACTACAAATATCAGACTGTTTGTAAATACATGTTTCACCTGATAAGTTGCAAACAAATATGATCAATTATATATTAATTAAAAACACTTTTCTTTCATAAAAATTAAACACTAGGCTGTTTGGTTATGCACTAGTTCCTATAAAGGACAGTTATTACTAACTGTTGCAAATGAATGACACATTACAAAAAAAAAATAGGAATCTTGTAGTAGAAACACATAAATTCTCATAAACAAACATCTTGAAAACTCTAGAACAAATGCAGAGTTAGGAGAAATTTGGTTTTGACCCAACTGGATTTTATCCCAAGTCAGTTAAAAGCTTAATTTTTCTGGTAAATCTTTACTCAAAATAATTTTTAGCATTTCAGAAAACTTTACATTTGAAAATGATCCTCAAACCTGAAACCTCCTGACTATATGTTAGGTATTCTTAACACAAGCTATTTGGCACAAACTCTAGTAATAAATAGGCACTTTTTGATGTCGATTTCAATTTTAGAGGAAAAATTGTCCGAGCCGGGTGGGATACGAACCCACGACCTCTTGATAACATATCAGGGCACCTGACATGTTATCCCCAGAGCACCTGACATGTTATCAGGAGGTCGTGGGTTCGTATCCCACCCAGCTCAGACAATTTTTCCTTTAAAATTGTAATCAACATCAAAAAGTGCCTATTTATTACTAGATGTTGAATCGTCGAGTTTATCTGAGTTTATCTCAATATTTATTTGGCACAAACAATTCCTCAGCTTAATTTTCCAATATCCCAAATGTAGCCAACATGGGTTGTGTTTATGACAAGTGTGAAGTCACTATAAATGAATATCTTAGAATTTCACATTGAAAGCACCATTCACCATACTAATACATGCCAGCATTCACTGATTTCAATTTTGTAGCATAATAACAATAAAAATTACAAACCTGCAATGGCTGTGAAACTAGCATTTGCATGCGTGGTATAACTTCTTCCATTAGCTGTGTTGGCCAAAGAACTTCTGAAACAAGTCCATGACTAAGTGCCTGTTGAGCAGTTAATCTTCGTCCCTGAAGAAGGATTTCCAAAGCCTGAAATAAAATACATAATATTTAAAGTATATGAATTTTTGCTTTGATTTAATTTTAAATAATGTTTATTCTTACCTAGAAAGTGTTCTGCTGAAACTTATTTTTCTATTTACACAAAAATATTTTTGGGTGTTGCAATTTTTGAAAAAAAAGGAAAACAATTCTCTGCTGAGTTTAAGACGTCAATACTTCAAAAGTGGCATTATAAAGTTGAAGTGTGAAAGAAACATAACCCGAGTTCATCAACAATATATATTTTTTGATGCAGAGGGCACAAATCAAATCTGCTTTTAATAAAAACATAGATATGTCGAATGATGAAAATGCATCAGAATGGCTAGTCACCAAAAAAAGATATAGCTGTTTTTCAGCTACTTCTTCAAAGAAATGAAAATCAAACTGTAGAGGCAAAACCACACTACTTGTTTCTTGAACTATGTATGCATTAAATCAGAAAAAAAAAAAACTTTTTCTGATTTATAAATGAACAAATTATTAAGACAATAATTAAATGCATTTCATTCTGAAACATTTGCATTATACAGAAAATACCCAGTAGAGTCAATTCCAAGAAATGGACATTATAACTTCATTACAGGATTATTTAATAGATTTCATCAATGTAATGAACAAATCAACAGGTATTTATTTTAAAATTTTCTTTACTGTCAGATTACATAAAAAAGTAGAAAAAAAATAGTTTTAAATTCAGATATCTTTCAAAAAAAAAAAAATCATTTTGGAACCTTAGGATTGACCTTGGCCTTTGTTTTCACTTCAATTAAGAGCATTTGAGAAAGGAAGAGTCAGTGAATGCTAATGGTTGATAACAGTTGCAACGTTGATCTCACTACAAACAGTGCCTTAATGTAATTGTGCAATCAGAAATTGTTCTTGGTGCAATTTGTATTACAATACTTTATTCAAAAGCACTAGACTGGGAAATTCATGATATAGTAAACTGTTTGTATTATTATATATTTTTATACACAGAAGTGAAAAATCAAAAACCTGTCATATCTAATTAGTGTCAGTTAAAGCAAACTTTCTTACACAGTCCCTTCAATCTCACTATAACAAACTTTTACTGTATGGTTTTATTGTATGGTGAGAATAACTTTGTCTATAATCTAAACCATGAAGTTCATAAAGGGAATAACAAGGATGCAATGATAAAAAACATCTGATGATGTTCATGAAATTGCTTCAAACATGAAGTGCCACTAGTGATTTGCAAAGTTCAGGTGTGGTGACTAGGCATAATTGATATTAGCCAAATGAATAGATTCACAGGATACATTTTATAAGCTGGTGGATAATCCTGATCAGAGGCCATCACAGGTACCTGAACTCTTGCTTCTACAGGCAATGCCAAACCTACATTGGAGAAAACTTTCCAGTGTAAATGGCTGCAACCTTTAGTAGTGGGGGAAACAGGTCTTTGCTTCATGCCTGCGATTCGAGGCTGTTTGATACTGTCAGCACTTCCTCTCTCAATAAACATAGTTTCCTTAAACATCCCACTAACCATTTTCTCTCCATAGGTAGTTGGAATGTGAGGACTCCGCACAGAGATTATTCTCTCAATGTCCTCACACAAGAATTCCACCATTGTAATTTAGATATTCTTGGCTTGCAAGAGACCAAATGGACAGATAAATGTAGACTCTTAAAAATAATCTTAAATTTCTCTTTTGAGGGAGGGAAGATAACAAGCATTGCCAAGGCATAGGTCTGCTTCTCAGCAGACACGCTAGTGATGCTCTTCTAGGATATGAATGCATTAATGAAAGGCTTCTTACAGCAAAATTTCAGATGAGCATTAAAGACTTGAATGTTACCTGCTGTTATGCCCCCACTGAGGATGCCGATGAAGATGAGAAGGATAGGTTTTACAGACAACTTCAGGATATTTTGAATTCTGTCAAGAAAGGAGATATTACCCTTGTTCTAGGTGACTTCAATGCCAAAGTTGGTACTGACTCTGACATTTGGGGAAGGGTGATAGGCTCTTTTGGTATTGGTAGCTGCAATGGCACCTACAGGTAAGTAAACTCAATGGTTTCAGAATAACTAACAATTATTACAAACACCGCAACATACATAAGTACATATGGGTTTTACCTGATGGGCTGCTTAAGAATATGATTGATTATATATTAATTAACAGTAAATGGGCTAGTTCTGTTATGAATACCAGGGCATATAGGGAAGCTGAAATTGGATCTGACCATTACCTTGTTCAAATAAATGTCTTGCAAACTTAAACTTAAAAAGTGCTGTGCTAAGGTTAAAAATTTTACTTTTAATACTGAAGCTCTGAAAGACACAGTTATAGCTAAAGCTTACCATGATAGGTTACTTTGTCATTATGACAGTCATGGTATGCTTACTACTGAAGTTGAGGAAGAATGGGAACATTTTAAACAGGTTTTTCTTAAAATTAACAATACTCTTTTGGGTAAAAAGAGCAGAGGAGGCAAAGTTATTTGAGTGATAAGGAACTGGAGCTTATTTTGAAAGAAAAAAACCTCAGAAATGTTTCTTAATCAATACCTACTAGTCCTAACAGAAAGCATTACAAAGAGCTTAATAAACGTGTAAAGGATCAGTTGCAGCTGATAAGAATCTTTAATTAGATGATTTGTCAAGCTGACAAAGCTAAGAAAGCAGCTACACAGTGTAACAGCAGAGAGCTGTACCATATAGTTAATGTTTCATGTGGGAAAAAAAAAGACAGTATACAAGGATTGAAGGATAAACGAGATAGGGTTATTGAAGGTGAGAATTCTGCCATGGCTAGGTGGGCCGAAGCATTTCGGAGATGTTCTAAACAATGTGGTTAGCTCTACTACCATTGTTTGCAATGATGATAAATGCATTACTGCCTTTAATGCTGGCCCTATATCACAGTCTGAAATTATTTTGGCTATTCTAAACTACATAGATCCCAGGGGGTAGATGAAATTACTATGGAAATGCTTAGAGCTGGGAATGTTTCAGTTACCACATGAATGACTGAAATTTTAAATATTTTTTATGATAAAGGCATTGTTCCTAAGGATTTTATGAGAGCAATTATTTCCCTATTTCTAAAAAAGGTGAACACAGTTCTTGTGATAACTATAGTGGAAAACAGCCTACTTTCTGTTCCAAGTTCTTTGAATTATTGTGCTTAATAGAATTAAGAATCTGGTTGAGAGATAATTGTGTGATGAGCAGTGTGGATTCAGAAGTGGTAGGGGATGTATAGATCAGATTTTTTCACTTAGACAGATTCTTGAGAAATGTTAAGAGTTTCAGAAACCTGTGGTTATTAGCTTTATAGATTTTAAAAAGGCTTTTGACTCTGTTGATTAACATAATTTGTGGTTGATTGTTAGATCATATGGAATACTTGACAAGTTAGTTAGTGTAATGAAAGCTCCCTATAATAACATTGAGTCATGTGTGAGAGTTGATAAGGCTTTAGCAATTGGTTTAGCATTGCTAGCGGAGTTAGACAAGGGTGCATTTTGTCTCCTTTCCTCTTTAGTATGGTTATTGATTATGTTATGTGAACTGCAAGAGAAAGATTTTGGGCTTAAATGGTTGAGATCTGAAAATTTCTGACTTAGATTATATGATGATTTGGCCCTTTTGCCAAATGATGTTGATGAGATGAACTCTTTCATTAGAGCTGTTTATGAGACTGGTAGTAAAGTAGGTGGTGATAAACATAGAGAAAACTAAAGTGATGAAAATGGTCAGGCAGGGTGTTGTTCAGTTAATCTGAATAGTTGCAGCTGAACTCTTAAGCAGGTGTCTCGGTCAATTATCTTGGGAGCTGCATAATAGATACTGGTGACATGCAGCATGAGATTAAAAGACAAATAGGGGTTGCTGCTGGAACTTTTAAGAATCTATGCACAGTGTGGAGAAATAGGTGTATACAGTTAAAGACTTAAATTAGACTTATATTTTGATTCTTTCTAAAGTTAGTTATGGTAGTGAAATTTGGACCCTTTGTAAACAAGATAACAGGAAACTTGATGCTTTTTATTCTAGATGCTTAAGCAGTATCTTGAACATTAGATGGTTCAACTTTTTAATGATGAGATTAGGCAAAGGAGTTGACAACCTCCTTTGAGGAGCATATTCTGCAGAGAGCACTCTGTTGGTTTGGTCATGTCGCCCATATACATAACTATAGATTAGTGAATAGGGTTATGAATAGTGCCTAAGGGCCTCTGAAAGAAGGGGAGACTTAGGATGTGTTGGGCAGATAATGTCAAAAAAGACCTTGTTAGAATTGGTCTACAGTGGCAAGAAGCAACAGATGTAGCTCAGGGGGTGTTTGGAGAATTAAATTACATAAATCTGGTTGGACTTCCATAGCCCATTGCTGCTTGATAATTATGATGATTGTTATATATACTATGTTTTTCCCATTATTTAAACTCTTATTGAATAACACAAATTGAAAGCTCCTGCAACCATCAAAAGTAATATTAAAATCTTGCTACTTAACAATCAACACAAGCCTTGATATTCAGCAAAAGTTTATAAAAATTGATGATCAATTTCATACATTAGAAAATAAAAATTACCAGTCTGGAAGAACTTACTAACAAATCCAAAATCAATTAAATGAACATGAGAAAGAGTTTAAAAATGTAAAAAAACCAAAGAGATCATTCAGAATAACTTAAAAATAACTTTTTTAAATATACTATAATTACATCTCTCCTCACCATAAACCATAAATAAACAACTAAACACCAGCTGGTTAAAATGATATGTTAATAGAAACTTACCACTGTAGCTCCTACAACTTGAGGTAGTGTTAAAGTTACTCCACCCTCAGGTAAATATCCAAGCCTTGCTGAGGGAATGCAGAAAGTAGCTTTATCACTTGCCAAAACAATATCACAAAAAGTGAGCAATGATACACCCAGTCCTACAGTAGTTCCATTAACTGCAGCTACTACAGGCTTAGGAAATGTTCCAAGTGTTAATATTAAATCCCTATGAAATAGCAAAACACACATAATTGTTGGTAACATTAATTTGGTGGTTGAAACTTAATATAAAAATATGTAAAATAATTTAAATGAATGCTACAAAATAGTTCAAGATCTGACAAAATATGCAATTCTTTAATAAATGCATCCAATAGAAGAAAAAGTGAATGATAGAAACAATTTAAAACCTATAAATTGAAATGTGATATTTTTTTCAGCGTGTATAGCCCCTTCTACACATGAAACAGGATGCTAATTTTATATTCTTATGTCTACTAGTCTTTTTCATGCAACACCTATATATAACAATAATTAAACTTCCAATCACTACATCTAAAAGCTTATCTTAAAAGTTCTATATTTGTACATGTTGTAAAAGTATCAATTATCTATGAACATGTATTACTCAATGATCAGTCCAAATAATGTATGCACTGAAAGTACAACATTACAAGTAAGAGATTGCATTTCAACAATACCATCCAGTTGCAGTGTGGTGAGCATGCTTGGCTACTATTTAAAGGGATCCAGGTTCTAGTCCCGGAGAAGGTATTGCTGGTTTCTTTCTTGTGTTGTCCTGCTACTGAGGTCTTGCCATTCTCACAAATCTTCTCCTGGGAGTACTAAACTGACAGGCTCCTGTCAGACCTCTGTGCCAAGAATCTGATTGAGGGGTAATTTATTCTATTTATTTCACAAATAGCATTGATCTTCAGTTAAATGAAGACAAATGACATGTTCTTTCCAGACTTCACTAGTGTTCATTTTTTATATTGATATTAAAGTCAGCTGAACAATCATTTACATGCAGCAAGATGACACCAACTATTCTGGAATTTACATATAAAGTCATCAACAGAAAAAGTTCAATAAAGGATCACCCTCAGATGCATTTTGCTGAAACCAGGTACAGTAACAATACTTATGCTCCTAAATATCTCTAAGCTATGTGCATATAAACTGAAACCCACATCTTCTTGGTTTCAATACACAGATTTCATTAGTTTAATAATTTTAGTTGCAGTTTCAATGGCATTATCATGATTAACACATATACAAATAGCAGCTCGTGTGGTTATTCAATCTTTAAAAAAACAACAACAGATCTAACTGGAAGGGAAAGAATTTCACAATTGGTCCTGTCATACTTTGAGAGATAGATTTCAAGTATAAAACGTTAATATAACAGTGAATCCAGTCATTCCCAACTGTTGAGACTACATATGACTGTATATGTGCACAGGAGAAACTACAGAACAGTATTAATCAGATGAATTTATTGATACATGTTCAGGTTATACCTTATATTAACTGCTCAAAATGTCCACCACAACTTTACACAATCTTGTTCATTTCAAACAAGAGTTTACTGCCTACTGAATCATTTCAGGTGTACTCATATGTACACAGCAGCATCTAAACTGAATGGACAAATTATTATAAACACCTACCTATAACCTGTTTCTCCATCTTTTACCCTCACAACAGCAGCCAGATGTCTCAGTAAGGACTTAATGAGGTGTTGAAAACACAGAGATGGTATTGCTGCTCATGAAGTGAGGATCGCCTGTCATAGAGCATCCACAGTTGCTGGTGGGGGTTGGCAGGCTCGAACAGATCTTTCCAATTTGTCCCACAAATTCTCAATGGGGTTGAGGTCCGGCGATCAAGGGGACCATTCGAGTGTGGTAAACTCACTTGAATGCTCCTGGAGCCAATTGGTTGCCACTTGGGAAGTATGCAGTATGGCATTGTTCTGTTGAAAGATGCCATAATGGTGAAGAAATAAAATTGTTATGAACAAGTGTAGATGGTTAGCGAGGATGTTCACATATCTTGTGCCAGTGAAAGAGGTGTCAATGGGTACAAAAAGCCCCAAGGAAGCCCATGTAAACACACCCCAAACTGTTACACCACCTCCACCTACCTGTATGACCCCAACTTGGTAAGCTGGGTCCATCACTTCACATGGTTTACACTACACATGCACCCTTCCATCGGCATGATAAAAGTTGAAACTGTAATTCGTCACACCAGATGATGTTTCCAGTCCTCCACACTCCAGTTACAATAGGCTTTTGAAAACTGCAGCCTAATCTTTTGGTGCCTTTTGCAGTCAACAAGGAGACACAATGTGGATGTCGACTGCCACAGCCTATTTTTTCCATGGTACAATGGATAGTCTTTGTGCATAAGCTTGTGGACATCCCCTCATTCAATTCCAATATTATCTGCTCCACAGTAGCTATGTGATTCCTTGTAATGATGCAGGACACTCTGCACTCACCTCAAGAGTCAATTGCACATTTATGTCCACACTTCTCCCACTGATTGGAAGTTTTTCCGTATTTCATGTAGTCTTGGTATACATGTGCAGTGGTCTGACATGAAAATCACAACAATTCAGCAATTGCAGTGATTGAACAACCAGTCTTTCTCACACCTACTATCTTGCCATGGTCAAACTCACCTATGTCACTGCCTTTACCCATGATTACTTCTCTGTGACTGGTTTCCAATGTGTAAGAGACCTGCTCTATTTATAGGCATTGCCAGTTTCAGTGTCCCACGTGACTGAATGTGATACTTCTGCTTTGCACATTGTTATTGGGGTGAATATAATAATTTGTCCATTCAGTGTATAAGGAATCCAAGAGTTCCTTTCCTTCTATACTTTGGTCTTGTACACCATTTCTTTCATAAGAATCTAAATCAAGAAATCAAGTTGTATCAGGCTGAGATCTCAGTTGCCGAGATATTGGACCAGCAAAATCAATCCACTGAATCCTATAAGACTGATTCAAGAAATCTGTAACTTGATGAACAAAATATGAAGGAACCACATCATGCAGAAAGAACATCCTATACCTTGTCTCCAAAGACATGTTCCTTAACCCTTTAAAACCCTTGAATAATTTTATCTATCTTCCAACTGCTTTTTACTTGTCATTTTTTGGTTTGTGTTTGTCAAAACAGTTGCTCCACCATGTCTTTCAAATGTTATAGACAAACTTAATGATTTACATGTCAAATGAAAGCTGGTGATGTGCTAGTGCCACAGGTTATAAAAAATTTACCCCACTGAAATCTTCCCCACTAAAAAGGGGAAATGTGAAATGATTGTTTTACTCTATCTTTGGGACATAGGGGCCAAAAGTAGCGGGTTATGTATCAAAAGAAAGCTTATGGCATGGGGAGTGTCCCAAGTTATAAAAATCCCCTCCATGCCTTCTTCTTCCCCCAAAATGGGGAAAATATGTGAAGAATTGTTTAATTATATCTTTTAAATGCAAGAGCCAAATGTAACAAGTTGTATGTCAAATGGAAGTTTGTGACGTGTTGTGGGCAATAAAAATAAACCCCCTTTGCTTTTTTCACCCCAAAAAATGGGAAATTGGAAAGTTATTCTTTTACTATATCAAGTACCTGGTTAAGAGTAGGTATCATCTGTAAGTTCACATGAGGACCTTTGTAACCATTTCTAATTATGACCCCCCCCCCACACACACACACACACACACTATTCTCTCCTCCATTAAAAAAATGGGATGAAGATTCCACATTAGTCTACCTTAGCAAGTTATATTCCAAATTAATGCTTGTGGCATCTCCAGTGTCATGGGCTACCTTAAACATGACTTCAAAAAAGGGGGGAGTAAAAATGTGTTTGATGTTTGAGTCATATACCAAACGAAAGTTTCTAAAGATAGGTGTTTTTAGTAACAAAAAAAAAAAATATTTATCTTCCTATATGGGCCTTAAAAAGTAGAAATTAAACCTAAAGCATATTGATTATGCAATCAGTCATCGAATCTGCATTCTCTTCAAAGGAAGATAGGGCATTGATTTACCTACTCAACAAGATTGTCAGCACCCTATCTTCCTTTGAAGAGAACACAAATTCAGTGTAACTGATTGCATAATTGATATGCTTTAGTTTTATTTTCTACCTTTTAGGGACATAAAGGAAAATAGGTATTTTTAAAATTTATATTTATTTCCCAGTTTTTTTTGTTCTATGATTCATCTTTTTTTTTATATATAATTTTGCTTTTAAGGCAAAATAATTTTTCCATCCATTAACTTGCTAAGCCTATGTTTTAGAAAACTGATCAAGATTTGATTAAAACAAGTTTTAAATATTCACTTTCATAATCTTCTCCATTATACAAGACTGTTTCATTGGTTTCAAATATAAAAACACCAACCTTATAGTTACAGCCATCTCTTCAGCAGCCTGCTTCTTGTTGGATCCTAATAAATGACCAAGATCAATCCCTGAACAAAAGAAACTGCCACTGCTGTTTATTAGGACAGCCCGACAATTAGAGTCCTTCCTTGCAGACAGTAAAGCTTCTCGTAACTCCTTCATTGCCTGATAATCAGCATATAAAGAAAACACACATAGTTTAGTTCAATATAAAGAAAAAAAGTTCACATCAAATCACACAGATATATAAAATTAGTTTTTAAGCATATAAAAGGAATTAAACTTTTCTTTTTAATGTGCACTAACATTTTTTTTATTCTAAGTCATTTCTGAAAAAACCTATCAATGTAGAATATTTGCAAGTAAAGTGAGACTGAGCAGAAAGATGATATACCTTATAAAGCAAACATCCATGACATATCTGAGGTTAAACCCAAAATCCTTACTGTGCAGCCAATCACACTAACTATCCAGAAAAGCATAATAATTTTTACCCATTCTTTACACAAAACAATCATTAATTAGAAACTATTTGGAATGCAAAATTATAAAATTTAATTGCAAGTAATATAGGAACAGGGAACAAGCAATATATACATATATATGGAACAGTCCTGGTAAAAAAAAAATATGCTAAAGTTGAAACATGCAGCAAATTTTGAAACTTCTATAAAAAATTATTGGGGGGATTAGCAGAGAAAATTTCAATCCAACACAGTCAGGGCTTGAATTGGATAACATCAGATTACAACCCTGATTTACTACCAACTGAACCAACCCTCACCTTGCAAGAATTAAGTGAATGAAATTCAAATAATATGTAATCTAATTTTACTCACAGTTTGCAAACCAAGTTAGTTTCTAATGGATGATCAAATTCGTGTCGCATAATTTTTATTGGAGGACCAACTGTAAAATGGGCACATAAAATGGGATATATATATATATAATGAAATAAAATAATAATTAAAATATAAAATAATAAACTATATAATTTATCAAAAGAGGATGTAAACATGTTCTAGTACTATTAAAAATTTCAAACCATAAAGATATTAAAAAAAATTCAAATGATTATAAAAATGTACTTCTTAAGCAGCTTGCTTGCCATGAAGCTTTCATAAGGATTTTGGCAGTGCCATACATTATAGAGAAGATCTGTGAGAAGAATGAGGCCTCAGAAGACAACACATGCAGCACAGTAACAAATATACATGTTTTATCTGGAACTTGAACCCAGTCTATTTATGTCAGAGCCTAGCATGCTATTTGGTCATTGGATAGCAACTAGGATATTATAAAATCCTGCAAAACATATTATGTCAGGAACTGGAATTAAAAGAAACCAATTAGGTTGGGTTGCTTTACTTCTGAGTGGCACTATTTTGCATGCAATGTGCAAAATGATAAGGTCATAAGGACTCAGAAAAAGTTACGGGAAGGGGACCCACTGGACAGCTGTTTAGAGACAGAT
This sequence comes from Ryuthela nishihirai, assembly GCA_038380435.1. Lineage (NCBI taxonomy): Eukaryota > Metazoa > Arthropoda > Arachnida > Araneae > Heptathelidae > Ryuthela > Ryuthela nishihirai. The sequence goes on from JAWZYU010000027.1 coordinate 56,007,957, forward strand.
GGAAACCTCCTGTCAAAGCCATCCAGCATGCTCTTTAACATACACATGGGATAATTGTTTGATATCCCATTCAGCAGAGGGGCGGGGGTGGCTCAGTCGGTAGCGTGCCAGGCTCGTAATCTGTAGTTCCCAGGTTCGAGTCCCAGCTGGGTCAGTGTTGAGATTTATCTCCGCAAAACTCCCCACCCTGCCCACGGTCAGTAGGGGACACCGATGGGCTTGGAAAGGCCGCCGTCCGTCGGATGGGACGTTAAGCCGTGGCCCCGTGTACGGGAGACGCATACCCTGTGCATGTTAAAGAACACGCTGGATGGCCTTGACAGGAGGCTACCATCTGTCTCCCAACAGCTGTTCCAGCGGGTCCCTTCCCCCAACCTTCTCTGAGCCTTTGGGGTCCTTGTGACCTGGCCATTTAGCCCATGGTGTGCAAAAAAGTGCCATTCAGAGGTAAAACAACCCAAATCCCATTCAGCAGATGCAGCCTTTCTAAGTCTATCCATGTCTCCTTTCTAATTGAGAGCAGGGATTTAGAGAAATGAATATCAATGCTGGTACAGTCAGGAATGAACCTGGTAACTCCAGATTATGAGCCAGGTGTGCTGCTCACTGAGCCAACTCCCACTCAACTGATCACAGAAAAGATGCCAAGCATAAATAGCATGGATGGTATAATATTTTTTAAATATATACTTATTATTTTAAATGTATACATATTTACTATTAAAATGTGAACATTAAATAAATGTAATTTTCTTTTAACAAACTGAGGTCTGAAGAAAATTGATGAAAATTGGAATTTTCTGTTTTGGCACAAGTCTGCTCACTATGGAAAAATTTTAAATTTAGATTTCTGAGACTTGTGTCAAAAAATTCACAAGTAAAATAGTCACCTTCTCAAATCTTAATAGAAATTATTGTGTTAAAAATCGTGACCATGTTGAGGTACAATATGACTACTTTCTCTGGAAGGAATTCTGTGGAAATAAATTTTCCATAAATTTTCTACAGAGGTCGGGTTGAGCCTCTGTAGCCCATGGCTGCTTGAAGATGATGGTATTTGATTGATTGGTGATTGGGAGTGTTACAGGATGAGTCTGTCTGTAACAACTTACATATTATATATTTATATATGCAAATTATATTAATTAATATATATATTATAATTAAATATATTAGCAAAATATAGTAAACACAAAAATTTATTAAAATGTTAACAGCATGGTAGTTAAATGCTGAATAAATCACTTTCAACTCATTTCATACCTCAACAGTTAGGCAGTTCTGTTTGTTTATATTTGGAACCAAAACCATTTGTATATAGTTTTGGTGTTTCTTCACAACAATTTCTTTGTAGCGAAAGGCACATTCACTTTGCCTTACACTAGACCTAATGGATTCTTCATCATATCTTCGTCTTTTTGAAGGTTTTATGCTGCTCACTGCATCTATAATAGAATCCTGAACTTCTCGCAAAACTGACTCAACATGCCTTTGATCCAGGCCTGAAAAAACTGAAAAGATTATTATTATTTGTATCATATAATAAGAAACAAAGTTGTTTTGAATACTCTGTGATAGCATAATGAGTGAAGAACAAACATAAAACCCTTTAGTGCAAGGGGAACCCATTGTAGGTAGGAACCTGATTTTTTAAACCAACGCAGGGGAATCCACATACAAAATTTGGGATTTTTCAGTCATCAAGTATCTCAGAAATTCCTAAAAACTTTCAGCATGCAAATAGTCTGAAGGATAAACTTAAAAATTTCATTGCTTAATAACAGAGAATTTTAAGTCATTTTAATCTGAAAAGCTTCATATTCTAATGAATTAGATTTTTACCAGCAGACACTTCTTTTGCTGTACAATGGGCTGTATCAGGGTTGTCCAACCCTTTTTTTTTATAATGGGTCACATGTTGTTTATCTTGGTATATCCATAAAAGAAGTGTGTGCGTGTGTGTATCTGTGGCAGCCATGACTTATCGGGAAACTGTGGTATACACTTCAAAATTTCACACACTATTTCTGATTTGTTGTCTCAGCTGTAATGACAAATTTCAAATCAAAATTCCAAAAGGGGGTCTTGTTGCAAGTAAAACTAGTTGCCATGCTATTCCTGAGAAATTGATGTTGCTGTCAAATCTACTGTTACCACCTATTGCTCCTAATAATAAACATAAGAGTCATAACATGTAAATCTGCTCCCAGTGTCAGATCCCTACATTCCTAAATGCATTATTATATTAAGGCATCCTGTTACAGGTAGGAACCTGATTTTTTAACCCAACATAGGGGAACCCACATACAAAATTTGTGATCTTTCAGTCATCGATTATCTCAAGAATTATAGGGTGCCAAAATCTGTCGAAACAGAAATAAAAATCTCAATAGTTTCCATTGAAACAAAGTCACGGGCTATGAGAGCATGAGCTGATGTCAGCAATTCTGTGTTAGATATATAACAAATTTCATTGTGTTAGATTTATAAATCTGTTTTCCAGGGTCCAGCCTGAAAAACAAGATTTACATCCAGAGGCCAAACTATTTTTTTACTCAATAAAATACTCATCAAATTGAAAAAAAAATTATTATTCAAGTTCCAATTATGTATTTTTATAAGATATATATATGAAAATTTTCAAACTGTCATTTCTATTTCATGTGTTGTACTAAAAATAGTAGTAGCTGTCTTCGCCTCTCAATTCAGATTCTGTCAATGTGTATAATTGACTTGGACCCTGGAAAGATTATACTGAGCTTTGTGCTATCCTTGAGATGGGTGGGGGAGGGAGTGGTACTCATAAAACTAACCTTTAGTGCAGTGAAAATCAATATTTACAGGTTAAAAGTGGAACCAGAACAGTACTGGGGGGAATGTTCAGCTAGCATATAATATACTGTTATTGATGTTATTGCCAGTTTCTGGCAAGAGATGATGCTAGAAATGGATGACTCTAAAAAAGAAAAGAAAATATCCATCATCTGGGCTACTTGCCAGTCAGTATGCTGTAGGTTGGACAAGACTGAGCTATAAGTTCAGGTTGCAGTGTTCCCTCAAAAACTAGTCTCCCTCACGATGAGTGCACTGCACGTGATGCAAACACATCTTGAGCACTTTTACAATTACTCCTTTTATATTTCATTTGAGAAAGACCCAGCTATCAGGAATACCACTTCTATGGGATTCTCTCCATGTGATAGTCTTTGCCAACTGAAGTCATGTAAGCTTTGATGTATAAACCCTTCAAAGGTCATGTCAATTATACACATAGATAGAATCCGAAATGAGAGGTGGAAGGCAGCTATATCCATTTTTAGTACATGAACCATCAATTTTATAAACCTTTCAAAGGTCACATCAATTATACACATAGACAGAATCCAAAATGAGAAGTGGAAGGCAGCTATATCCATTTCTGGTACAAGAACCATCAAATTTTTTAAAACAGAAATTGCAGTTTAAAGGTTTCCTTATATATCTTATAAAAATACATAATTCAAACTTGAAAAATATACTTACCTTTTCCATTTAATGAATTTTTATTAAGTGAAAAAATATAGTGACAAAAATAGCTTGGCCTCTGGATGTAAACCAATTTTTCAGATTGGACCCTGGAAGAGTTAACATTTGCAAGGAGCGAGTCATCGAAGGCACCACCCATACTACTAATTATTCAAGCACTGGTTTGTGAATCTAAGTTCCTGGGACTGGTATAGCCATCTGTCGCCAAGCTAGGCACTACAGCACAACTGCTTACTTTTAACTATGGCTCTGTATAGCACCACTATATAGAACAGGGTATTAATAATCTTTAGCAACTAACTAATGTAAATCTAACTAATCCATCCAAATTTCAAACATTCTATCAACTCTAGGTCATCCAATATTCACAGTATTTTACCAGCCCCTCTTGAATTTTCATATGTTAGTGCTGTCGGTAGTCATCCTATTTCCATTGCTGACAATCAGCAGTCTAATCAAACCAGTACTAGCAACAGCAAATCTAGTCACTCATCTTACTCTAGTAGTTAGCAGGAATCAGCCCAGAGATTATTGCTAAAACTCATTCGACCAGCTTAAAAACGTTTTATTGAGGGTTCCTAAATTAACTAAAATATAAATAGTGAGCATTCCCAAGAAAAAGTGAATTTTAGTTAACAGATTTAGACCTATTATTACTTCAAATAACATTGTGAAAAACATGTTTGACAACACAGATATTGCTTTTGAATGTGTAAAATTAAGAACAAAAAATATCGATCTCTATTCTATGCCTCCTCTGTCATAACCTGTGAAAATCAAAATCTGGATTATTTCTTAAATCCAAATTTATGGCTGAAAGGAATTTTTATCATTGAGTTTGAAGGAATACCATGGCACGTTATTATGGAACTTACATCACCATCAAATCAAACACCTGTTGGTTTCAAATAATTGAGTATTTTTATGAATCTGCACAGCATATGCAAGAAAATTCAATTTTTACATCATTTTATCTATGATCACAATTTGAATATACTTGGTTTTTTAAAATACTAGGTTTATTGAGAGAGTTAGGGCCAACAATATCAAACAGCCCCCTGATTGCAAGCATGGGGCAAAGACCTGTCCCTCCTCCGCTAAAAGCAGAAGTCACCAATGCTGGTAGGAACGTCAGGTACTAACCCTTTCAAGAGACATATGGCCTGCCTGAGACACATTACTCCAGTTTACGATTGACGATACCCAAATAGCTAAGTGAGGGTTCAGGTACCTGAGATGGCCTCTGATCAGGATTATCCACCAGCTGATATAAGGTACCTGTGCCTCTGTTCACTTAGGGCTGGCAACCCACAAGCAAACAGAAAACACAGTGGAAGATTCTCTCTCAACAGAGATCCACCAATGCAGCAAGTCCAGGATCCATAATCAAGCTCAAATCCATAAACCAATCCAGTCTAGTGGGTATAAATGGTCAGCACCAAAAGTCCCTGTGAAGTTGACCACTCCTCAGTAAGGTTGAAAAAAAGAAAAAGTGGCCATAGATGGCCAGATCAGTAGGCTACACTGAACTGAGCTGGCAGGGGGACACCGATGGGCTTGGAAAGGCCGCCGTCCGTCGGATGGGACGTTAAGCTGTGGCCCCGTGTGCGGGAGAGCCATACCCTGTGCATGTTAAAGAACACGCTGGATGGCCTTGACGGGAGTCTACCATCTGTCTCCCAACAGCTGTTCTAGTGGTTCCCCTCCCCCAACCTTCTCTGAGCCTTCGGGGTATATGTCTTTTGAAAGGTACTAATGGCCTGAACCATGAGAAGGTGGGGGTCAGACACACATTAGGTGCTAGACTTGCCAATTCTGTGTATCATCACTGGGGATTAGTACACAGTTCTCTTTCCAGTTTATGCCTAGCTACCATTTACAGATCTAATTTTCACAACTGGAAAAAAATTTTCAATATACTCTTTGACTGGAAATTCAGTTTTATAATTGGACAAGTATTTCAAAATATTCTTTATTTCAAATATAAATATTAATACATGTGATATTAACTATCCTCTGCAACTTGCATTAAATTCTAAAAAGGATTTCTTGAGATACAGTGGGGCCCCAACATCCAATGGTAATTCATTCCACAAAATCCATTTTATGTTGAAAACATTGCAAGCTGAAACCAAAAATACATTGATTTCCTCCAATTCTTTCCAAACCCTTGACAGGGTCCCCAACAACACATAAAATAGGCATTTCTTACATGTTACACCTGATTTTTACCTTAAAAATTATCACTAACTTTAACGCTCTTTAGAATGTCCTTTTAACTATTTTAGAAATGGCTGATTGAGAGAAACCATATTCAAGCATTCATTTTTACTCTTTCATCATGTTTTTTAATTATCTCCTACCTCACTTTAATGCAAATTTTGTTCATAACTTGCAATTTAGGAGCCATGGTTATTAAATTCAATTTATTTAATTAAAAAGGCACATTATTACAGAACCTACATCGCCATCCAATCAAACACCTGTTGGTTTCAAATAATTTTGAATACTGTAGAGCTATTTTTTCAAATCTGCACAACATATGCAACAAAATTTAATCTTAACACAATTTTATCTATGCTCACAACTTGGATATATTGTGTATCTCAGAAACATGGCTTGATGATGCCTACTTTGGCAGTTGAATGTGCCCTAAAAGTTTTCCCCTATTTTATATGGATAGATTGAATGATAAAGGTGGTGGAGCATATATATTCATAAAAAATTCATATCACTGCACTGTAATACCAATGCCTACTCGTTTCAGTGAGTACAAAATTATTGATGTTAACATTTATTCATCTCACAGTTGCTTAGGTCGAATACTCACAGCCTACATCCCCCAGTCTAATTCTAGCAACCATTCTAATATTCTTCTTCAATTGTATAGAATATGTTACTAGTTGTTTTAAAATAAAACATCCTGTACTAATTTAATGTTAAAAGCCCAACATACTACCAAATGAACATTCATAACCCTGCATAAAATGGTAGAACTGCACTGAAAGGTAAAACTGCCATTAATATTATTTCTCTTCTGTAATATTCTTATTTGAATTATGCACAAAATAATTGTTTAAAACAGTAAATTTTTTAAAATTTCTTACAAAAAATTTGCATACATAATATGAATTAAGAAAATAAAATATACAAAATATTATGTGACAACAGTGCGATAAAAAGGGCTTTTATGCAGTTGTTTTACCTCTGAGCAGCACTTTTTTTTCACAAAATGGGCAAGTCACAAGATCTCTACAGCTCAGAAAAGGGTTGGGTTGTTTTACCTGTGTGGCACTTTTTTGCACACAATGGGACATATGGCCAGGTCATAAGGACCCTGAGGTTGGGAGACAGAACCCACTGGACAGCTGTTAGGAGACAGGTGGTAGCTTACCATAAATAATTATTTATGGGAGGCTATATAATATAAAGGCCATCCAGCATGTTCTAACATATACAGGATATGACCAACAGATGGCAGCCTTTCCAAGCTTATAGGTGTCCCCTACTGACTAAGGGCAGGGAGAGGAGTTTTGCAAAGATAGATCTCAACACTGGCCCACCTTCAGAGATAGCTGGGGAAGTGGACCACTGGATAGTTGCTAGTTTTTATGCAATATTTACAATTTATAAATAAAAAAAATACCCCTTCAAGCAGCTGCTTGCCACAGAGGTCCACAGGAGCCTGTCAGTTTATATGCCATAGTAGGTCCAAGAGGATGATGGGATTTCAGCAGAAATACATCACAATTTATGGCACTTATTAATAAAGACAAATATATTACCTTTGAACATAGTTTGTTGGATACTCTTCTTCCGGAATGTTTCATACTCTTTCTTCAGAGTATTCTGCAAATAACTATCTGTTGTCCATAAATCCATATTTTCCAAAGGTTCAAGAGTAACCCTCAGTTCTGGACCCTTCTGCAAGGCTGCAACAACTGTGTCAATTTTTTCATCATCATCATCAACAAAGCTATTGATGCTAAATTTATTCAGTTCATAAAAAATATCATTAGTTATTTTCTGTGAATTTAATTGGGTAGTTTTGTGTTTTCTTTTAGGATGGTTCACTACTCTATTGTCATTTTTTAACAACTTCTTACAAAGGCTGAAACTGTGAGTTATATTTTTATTTATTTTAGTTGCTCTGTTACAGTGAAATATACTTTGTACTGACTGAGATTGTCTTAAACTACATTGTCTTCGCTTATTACCAAGATTCTGGACTCTAAATTCTGGAATGTGAGAATTTTTTATCTTACTGTTATTTGTGGAACAGTTACCATTTTTCGCATACTTCTTTAGCACACTCTCTGCACCTGTCTTTTTCATGTGCTTTATCATTGGACTCCACTGTTTATGAAGATTAATTTTTGGTCTGGTTCGTAGCTTTCTTTGTAAGTAGTTTGCTGATTGGACACACTGTTTTTCTTTCATCTGATGCAAACTTTTAAGCTTACACTGTCTCTGGTATGCAGCTGATCTTGGAACATGCTTAGCATGTTGAGTCACTTTAGATGTGCCACAATTTAACCTAATACTTGGAGTTTTAGAAACAGAAAATCTTTCACAATACCTCTTTTCAGTCTCATCAAGTAAGCTAGTAAAGCTTGCATCTTGTGCCCAAGATATTTCTTTTAGATTATCATACAAAAGAGCTAATTCATTTTTGCGTGGCTGTTTATTGTGGTATAAGTAATTTTTTGGTGAAAATATCCTTGTAGCAGCAAGTTTTTCTTTATCATTAGACTCTGCTTGTGGATGTAAAGCATCCTTGAATGGCATATTTTTGATAGCTAACTTGGTTTCCAAATTTGTATTATTCTGAGCAGCAGTCTGTATTTCTTTTGGAGATAACCAATGGGGCATTGTGGAAGCATTTTCACTAATAATACTGGGGCTTTCTGAAATAACACCTGAAATTACTGATTTCTCATTTTTTTCAAAAGATAACAAATCCGATTTATCATCAAGATGTGGTTTAATGTCTTCTGAATTGACAAACAAATTACCATTAGCAGACTGTAAATGTTCCTTTTTTATATAATATTCAAGTTTTGAATTATCTTCATGCAATTTATCAGTGTAACTGGGATTGCAACCTAATGGTATTTTCTGTGGAACACTTTCTGAAGTATCTTTGGAAACATGCCACTTCATCCATGTTTTTGATGTACCTTCTTCGGAATTACAGTCAGAATTAATACCTATTTTACTGTCTAAATTATTCTCTGATGCAGGATCACAAATGAAATGGTATCTATTGAAAGAACTAGCTGTATCAACAGAGTCAAGAATGCCAAAACAATTTTGTTGATATGAGTATATTTTATCAGTATTCATTTTGAGAGGGCTATTATGTTTTGCAAGTTTTGTAGCTGGAGTAACAGAATTCTGAATATCTGTTTTACAAGTAATAAGCTTATCCTTTGCTATATTGCTCGTTCTAAGTTGTGCAACTTTACACTTTCTGGCTTGAATGTTGACTGGTTGTCCTATATTAGGATCACTTCTGAAACTAACTTCTGGTGTATCAGAAGACACTTTGAAATCTTTTGTTTCACTTATAGATCCTACTTCTTCAGTTTTAAGACTGGATGACAAATCATTAGATTGTAATTCACAGCTATTTTGCATAATTAACTGCACATTACTTGGTTCTTTTTCTTTCAAATGAGCACCTGCAATTACTAAAGGATATTTTTCTTTATTTCGATTATTTTCATTAACTAAATCAATATTTACTGGATTCATTTCTTCTCTAGGAAATTCACTCACTACTACTTCAATTTCATCATCTACACGAACAACTTTAGGTATATTCTGGGAGCTCTTTTGAGCTAAGCGTTTTGCTTTCATCATTTAAGCAAGTTTCCAGAGGGCCACAAAACTGTTCCAGTTACATTCAAACTTCTGTCAAGTCATGAATCCACTCAATTTCCTAAAAAAAAATATATATAAAAAATATTATAATATTGCAAATGACAAGTGAAACAAATTAGATATAAAAATTATTTAAATACTGGATAAAGTTATACCAAGAAGATTATAAGAATTTGCTTTTATACAATGTTTATGCATCCCCACAAACCATTCAGTGAGGAACAATATATACAGGGTTTTTCATAAAGACATGACTGATTTCAAATATTTCTAATGCTCCTATAGATATAGTAATAATGGATGCACCTTCCAAAACTCAATTAAGTGGTGGTATGGTTACCTTTGCAAGGAGAGTGGGCTAAGCCAGCTACAAAGCAATGACAGAAATGTGGAATGAATTAGAGAAGCTTATCACATGCTGTGCCAGTCAACAACTACAGATGACACCCATAATTTTAAATTATATGGGTACAGAGGCAGATCTAGAAACCAGAATGGCATTCCAGCTTTGCACATGAAAACCCACAGACTGCAGTTACTTCAAGCTCTAAGTGATGATGACACAGGAACTCGTTCAACTTTTGATGTGAATTTTCTTGGTATGTTATCAGATGATAAAAATCTCATGTCTATGGTGGTTTTTAGTGACAAGCAACTTTTCATGTGTTGGGCAAGGTAAAAACACATAATTGTCACATATGAACACTACAGAACCAAATAGTTTCTGTTCAGCTGTAACAAGATTTCATGAAGATGGTGTTTTGTGCATTATTGAAGCATAAAGTGCATGAGTCATTCTTTGTTGCTGAGAGCATCATAATAGGTGCTATCTCCACATGATAGAGAACTAGTTGTGGCCACAACTGACTGAGGGCATTCTGCAAGACTTGAGACACTTTCAACGATATGGTGTGCCACCCCACTATAATTGGAAAGTGCAACAGTTGCTTGATGACCAGCTCCCAGGATTTTAGAATGGGTGAGTGGATTAATCCTTTGCCCTTTGAAGTCACATGACCTTAATCCACTATTGGGGTTATGTAAAAGAACTCGTTTACATTCTGCCACCACCAAAAACAGTTAACGATCTGAAGGGATGCATTTCCGAAACAATACATTAGTAAATGCTGATATGTTACATAGAACCTAGCAGGTTGTTGCTGTATTATGTCTGAGCAGCACATTTTCATACAATGGGCTCAATGGCCAGGTCACAGTACCATTAGACTCCAAGGGCAGAAAAAGTTGAGGGAAGGGGACCCACAAGACAGCTGTTAGGAGACTGAAACCTTTTGTCAAGATCATCCAGCTTGTTCTTGAACATGGTGTGGCTCTCCTTACACAGAGAGTGAATGGCTTTATGTTCCACCTAATGGATGATGGTCTTTTCAGGCCAATTGGTGCTCCTTTTCTGATGGAGGGCAGGGGTTTAGCAGAGATATATCTCAACACTGGCACAGGTGGGGTTCAAACCTGGGCACTGCACATTAAGAACCTGGCATGCTACCAACTGAAACAACTCCTATCCTGAATCAGGCATGAGTTTAAATGCATGCTGGATGTTTCCAATGTTACTGGAGGTGCACACATGGAAAACTTGTAACTTGCAACACTTGGAATACAAACTTGACATTTGTCCATCAAATATGTTTTGTAGTTTTGATATTTATATATTATTTTCAGATAAAATTCAGATAGAAATCATTCAATTACATTCAGAGTACTTAAAATCAGTCAGGATTCATTAAACATCCAGCCTATATGTGTAACTAGCAGATTTACTCGCAATTGCTCGAGATATTCTCTAAAGTATATAGTAGATGGTATTCCCCATGTCACAAGCTTTCATTGGCATAAAACTCATTACAATCATTATCTGCCCCAGTAAAATTTATCCCCCTCTTTTAGGGGAGGTCTGAAACTCTCTAAAGTATATAGTAGATGGCACTCCCCACACCAGAAGCTTTCATTTGGCATTAAATTTATTATAATTGCTGTATCCCCCCTACTCCCCCCATTGTAAATTTTTTTATCTTTTTCTTCTATGGGAGGTCTGAAACTCTCTAAAGTATGTAGTGGACAGCACTCCTGACTTTGCAAGCTTCATTTGGCATAAAACTCATTACAACCAAAATGTCTCCCCTCCCCCTTTGATATAATTTTCTCCTCTCTTTAAGGGAAATCTTAAGAGTTGTAGTAGATGGCACTCTCTATGTCATTTTGAATAATTGCTAATGTAATCTATTAGACACTGGTGTTTAACTGTTAATGTTGTCTATGCGGATTTCGAGAAATTCAAACCCATCCCAATTTTGGTTGACTGCAGTGGGTTTGCATACAGCCTATATTCTCCCACTGGATCCTCTAGCTCTTCTGGGGACTGAATTCATAAGTGGGCAGACACTCAAACAAACATCCTTCTTTATATATAAAATGAGGAAAGTTGATTAAACTATTAGGAAATTTTTACTTATGCTACATTATGTGATGAATATGTAAATCAGTGGTAAAACAGCTTCAGAGGCTCCCAATATGTAAATCAACTGTCAGTTCAAAAGACATTCTCTAAAAGGACTGCACACTGTTTATTATTTGCCCAGAAAATACATTATTTAGTGCTTGGTCATAAATTGCAAATTTGAGATTGTCATTTCATCAAAAACCTCTCAAATGTATCATTTAGATGGCTTGGGTGTGCTATTGGAAGAAAGGAGCTGGCCAGTCTCAAGCCAATCTAGAGCTTGAAGATCATTTGAGACACATTCAGCTGTGCCTCAAATGGTCTCCAAGCTCTGGAGGCAATTTCAGAATACCTCTGTCATCAGATGACCAGTATGAAGTCACACAAGAGTCACCTTGAAAATGATAAATGTCAGGCTTTATACCAGACATCAAAGCACCAATAGCTCCCTTACTTGTTTCATTCACAGATAGGGCTGCAACTGGCATTGTAGTTAGTGAACTAGCTACTGTTTCAGCAGGCAAACTTTGTGTGTTGTGTTAGCTGTAACTGAGGCAGTGGTCAGCAGTGACTTCAGTCTTAGTGGGATAAGTCCTTGAATGAGAATGCCTGTACATACTAGTAGGTTCTATAAGTTGCCAATGAAAAGAGAACTTCAAAGTTGATGGTTCTCAAAAGGTTCAGGAGAGGAAGCTCTATGCAAGATACCAATGGTTTATGTCCTCTTAACTCCCTCTCACCAAAGAGCCTGTGTGAATTGGTCTCAGCTACATATGCATAAAACCCAGTGATAATGAACAACCATTTTTTCATACGTGAGCCAAGATTCAGCTTACAAATTGATTCTCAAGAACATTCGTCTGGAGGAAGTGCAGAACATGGTACATCTCTTTAACAACAGATAAAGGGACCAATGTGGAGGTGGTGGCTTGATGGTCTTGGTGAGAAATGAACCCTGAGCTATCTGCAGATGCAATGATAATGCCCTAGTGCATAAAGCTCATATCATAAACCAATATTTTGAATGTGACAGTACTGAACATATGGAGTTACCTGCAATTCCCCAGACTTTAATTCTACAGAGCATGTCTGGGATGTCACGGGGAGACAGATTGTGTCTCAGCCCTCCTTCCATGATCTTAGGCTAGCCTTTTTGCACCAGTGATACCCATAATTCAGAACTTTACTGCCTTGAAAACTAATTGGTGACATTGGTGCCAGTAAGAGGTTGCAAGTTTGATATACTATACTTAATAAAAAAAATTAATAATATCTCAAGCAGCTGTTGCCACAGAGTTCTGACAGGAGCCTGTCAGTTTCTATGCCACAGTAGGTCTGTGAGGACGGCAGGACCTCAGCAAAAAGACAACACAAACATACATGCCTTACCTGGGGCTCAAATCCAGGTCCCTTTGATCAGTAGCCAAGAATACTAACTATGACCTATATATAAATTTTTCTTCAAAAATAAAGAGCCCTGCTTGAGCAATAAATTTTTTTATTAATAACTTTTGCACTTGACTGCATATATAGTTTCTCAGGTATTAGCTACAAAATTTATTACATGATATGTACCTAGGCAGTGTTTAAATATTAGTATAAAAATTTTGTATCAAATTAATCTACATTGGGAGATGTTAGAAACATGAATGGTGAGGTTAGGAGAAATTATGAAAAAAATTCAATAGGTTGAAAATTTCTCCCTACTGACCCACTTAAGTGTGAAATGTGACAGTTGAGGTTTTCCCCACAAGACATGCTTATCCACCATAGTAAAAATCAATATTAGACCAATAGCAAAACAAAAAGGAACAGTAAAATACTTCCAGACATGGAGTGAAGCCTGGGATCTGCAAAATGTCAAAGTTCTGTGTCAAAGTCGGGGCTTTTCTTACCAACCAATGAAGAGTAAGGAGCTTGGAGAAGTTGGGGCAACCGATACAATTCACCAACATACTTTTGCACATGGCTGTCAGAGCCTGAGACATAGAATAAAGGATCCTAAACCAAAATAATAGGAACAAGAGCCCAAACAAAAGTGGTTTCATTAGTGAGCAGCAAGCAACATATATCTGTACATTTTCAGACAAAGTGACTTTGTAAAAAATGGATTTTGTGTAAAGTAGTAACATGCCAGTGACTTAGCTTTATCCCAGCAAATAACATCTAAAGATTATGGAAAGAGCAAATACTAAGCCTTACAATTAACAACAGATTGTTAAGTTTGCACATTTGTTTGAAGGGGTCTGGGTTGAACACATTTCCACACAACAGTCATAAATCCCTCACAACAAAATACCATTGCATAAAATCAATGACCATGGAGATTTATAATAACTGCATAGTTTTCAAAGAACCATATTATGTCAACATTTAGAGATTTACATATTTTCATCAAAAAATTATTTTTTAATGTATGATACATGCTTCTGAACTGTTTTTTAATACTGATTAAGGATCTGCTAATAGAAATTCTCACTCAGGCAAAAAGAAACTCACAATTCAATTATAGTACATTCTTTAATAACTCACTTGGTTCAATAGACTTTAAGTGTCAGAAACTGATTAATGAGTTTTCTACAAATGAACTACAAATGAACTTGTAACATGTTTTTTATGATTACCTATCTTTTTTCCCCTTTTAATTCTTATATTTTTGGTTCAGAATTAAATGCTTTTTGTTTTAATATGAAACCACTTTATTCATTAATTGTTTTATAATGAGGCTAAGAAATTGAGTTGCATTTTTAGAGAAAAAAAAAACCAAACACTGTAAGGATTTAGAATGTTTTGCAGAGGATTTTCATTTACATGATACCTTTGGTTCATCTCTAATGTGATCCAGCAGTAATCACGAAGCATATTACAGATCCACTTTCATTGATATTGGCTTTCCAACATTAAGCCATCTTGGTAGAACCATTCTTGTCACTTACTGCCCCAAGGTTCTTGGGGAAGAAATCCAAATGTGAATTGAGATAGTGAATCTTCAGACATTTTACAGCCCATTTCTTTGCAAAATTTCAAGAGTTGTTCCACCACTTCCTTGTAATTTTCTGATTTATGATCACATAAATATATTAAAAACAAAGCACTGTGCATCAAAATGTTTATCCAAAATAAGATTTAGAGACAAAAATTGAGTATATTTGAAGAAACGTGTCAGCTGTACAGCACCTTGATAGTTTCTAACGTTTTTATAAATTCAATATGCCTAGTTTCATAGCAACGAAAAAATATGCCAGTATGTCAATTACAACTGTGAAATAAAACCTAGATACTTTAGAGTATGTAACTGTCTACAGTATTCCCATAGTATCATTATCACTTATTAATCAGTTTCTGACTAGGATAATAGGGTGGCAGAATGCTTTATCATTTTGGGCCCAGTGTTTCTAGGAGCCCACTCAAAAACAAAAAGATAGAAATTATTGCAATTGTGACAATTTCTATCTTTTTGACCCTGTGCACTATAAGTAAAAAAAATAAATACACCCTCAAGCAGTTGCTTGCCACAGAGGTTGAACAGGAGCCTGTCAATTTACATGCCAAAGTAGATCTGAGAGGATGGCAGGACCTCAGCAGAAAAACGACAAACAGCAATGCCTTAACCCGGGGCTCGAACCCAGATCCCTTACATCAGTAGCCAAGAGCGCTAACCACTCAGCCATGGGACGGCTGTGCACTATGGCAAACTTGAATGAAATCAATGATCATTTTGTGGAAGTGAAAGATGAAATATATTTAAAGTTTTTTTCTTATTATATCAATAAATTTCATATTTAAGTAATTGCCACTTTTGAGTCAATTCAAATTTTAGAGGAAAAATTGTCTTGAGCTGGGTGGGATATGAACCCATGACCTCCTGATAACATCAGGTGCTCTGGACCACTGAGCTACCAGCTGCCAATCAAGATCTCCTCTAATTGATGATATGTACATTTTTACCTACAGTACATATTCTATTATGTAGGTGCTGTTCAGGTAATCTAGCCACAAGTGGCAGATAAATGCCATATAGATGGAAAGTATATATTACAAGTATACAGTTGATTAAACATTGAATAAACTCTACTTTTTGGTATACACTTATTATCACTTTTAAGTCTATTCAAATTTTAGAGGAAAAATTGTCTGTATTGCTTGTATCCCACCTGGCTCAAGACAATTTTTCCTCTAAAATTTGAATCAACTCAAAAGTGGTAATTACTTACTGTATACCAAAAAAATTGAGTTTATTCAATATTTAATCAACTGTATACTTGTAAGATATACTTTCCATCTATATGGCATTTATCTGCCACTTGTGGCTAGATTGCCTGACAGCACCTAAATGTGACATAATGGAATATGTACTTTAAGTAGAAAAGGTTCATATCATCAATTAGAGGAGATCTTGATCGGCGGCCAGTATCTCAGTGGTCCAGAGCACCTGACATGTTATCAGGAGGTCGTGGGTTTGTATCCCACCTGGCTCAAGACAATTTTTCCTCTAAAAATTGAATCGATTCAAAAGTGGTAATGACTTAGTGTATACCAAAAAAGTTGAGTTTATTCATTATTTAATTTCATATTTATATTTTGTACTAGTTATTTTATATGTATATTTTAATAAATCACTATACTACATTTATAGCTATACTTTTCTTTTTAACAAAAAAAGTTTTAGGGTCCAAATCAACCACAGTAGTGGAGGTAGGGGGCACATAAGTTTAGCCACAGGCATTTCTGTTCCTAGTTATGCCACTGAACTAACTCCTGCATAAAGTTAAAAATGAAAAGTATGGCTGATTCATTATTTTGTATTTACTACTATAATCAGTTATTCGTTTGCTTCAAGGAAAAAGTTTCAGCATTTATCACACCTGTAAATACTGTATAACAATATCAAAAAATATGAAAAACTACTCGAAAATGTTTCTGCTGTAGTAAGTTGTATAAAATATTATCAATGGCTCTATTCAACTCTGTGAATGGGGAAGTTTCATAACAATAAACTGGTGTTTTGAAATAAATATGGAAAAAAATACCGGCCTACTTAAGTTAACTTGAATATATACTTATACACAAGTTTGCCTATCAATGACGATTAATTATATGAAATTTACTGAATGAATACAAATGTATACAAGGATGAAATATAAAAATGTTGTACAGTATTAAACTACGGGTCCCAATGTCACTTTTTCTAGCGCAGGTAACACAAAATACAGATACTTAAATCTGTCAATTACGGGAATAGCTAACAAAATATCACCAAACACAACGGCTGGATCTAGTACACTAATTAGGTTGCTAAATGTGTCGTTTAGTAATTCACTTAGAGGATGCAAAGAATTACTTTATTATTTGTTTCTTTTATTGTAAGTCAGCAAAAAATACTTACTTTATATACACAACAATATGAAACTACACAAACATTTCACCAACATCAATCGCAAAAAAAAACAGTGTGCCACATAGGCTACTGCCAGATCAAGTAACAGCTAAACAAAGAAAGTTAACTTTTCTCTTCGGAACGCAGACATAGCCTAACAGTTAAGAAGGTGAATATCAGCCTGAATAAATATTTTTTGCTTAATAGCAAACGTTATGAAAATCAATTTACTTCCGCATTTCAAAATTTTTAGTAATTGAATTTTTTTAGATTTAAAGCGTTGTTTTATAAGATTTCATTTTTTAATATACATTAGTGACCTGTAAATGGTAGCTAGGTAGTCACTGGAAGGAGAGCTATGCACCAATCCCCTGTGATGAGGCATAGAATCGGCCAGACCTAGCACCTAATGTCCGAACCCGCCTTCATAGGTCATAGGTCATCAATTCATTTGCGAAGTTCCAGGCAAAAGTTTGCCCAGCACCTTCTCCATCGAAAGGTTGACTAATTGGCTTCAGATATAAATCAAATGGTGAGTAAACCACAAAAGTGGGCCTCGAGAGGTAGAAAAGAACTGATTGCAAAAGCAGGATATGAGAGACAAGAGAGCTAAAGTGTATAAAGCTATAGTGGAGATCTAAAATGATGGCTTTCTGAAGAGAAAGCCATCATTTTAGGTCTCCTGAAAGTGTTAAGTTTTCATGATCATAATCAAACAGTTTTGATATAATATCGCTTGGTTTTTTCAAGACTGCATCATAAAAGTTTTTAGAGATAAACTTGATATAATTAAAAATATGACCAATACCCAAATCTTTGTGCAATTGCTTGTTGGTAATAAACCATGGAGCATTAACTGCAGATCTTAATATTTTGTTTTGTAAAGTCTGAATCTTTTTAATGTTCGTAGCTGAAGTATTCGCCCATATTGGGGATGCGTAAAGTATTATAAAACGGATGACCGTATTGTATAACATAAGTTTGTGGTCGATCAATATCACTGAATTTCTTCCTATAAGAGGACCCATTGACATCGTACAGCGTTAACTTTGGAAATTATGTCCTACACATGATGATTCCACTTGAGCGTTTTGTGCAATGTAACTCCGAGATATTTTATGGTACCTTGCCATTTGATATCTTGGCCTAAGAAATGTAGTGGAGTAGGATTTTTAATCCGTTTGCTGCTGAATATTATCGCATTGCTTTGCTCTGTATTTATTTTGATCTTCCACCGATGATATAATTCATCAAACTCATCAAGGGATTTTTGCAAACGTCGAATAGCAAATTCCAATCCAAGTGATGGCGAGATAAGGGCAATATCGTCAGCGTATTGCGCAACTTGAACTTGGTCAAATGATGGCAGGTCATAAAGAGATAACGAGGATAGAGTAGGACCTAGCAGAGAGCCTTGTGGGACTCCTGCAGCCATAACTCTCTTCGTAGATATAGAGAACTTGACACAAACTTGGAAGGTTCGATTTGTTAAATAGGATTGCAGGAGAGATGTAAGGACTGTGGGCACTCCCATTTTGTTGAGCTTATAAATCAAGCCGTCAGTCCAGACGCGGTCAAATGCTTTGGCCATGTCTAGAAAGACGGCTGCTATTGTTTCTTTTTTATTGAGAGCTTCAGAGATTTTTTCCACAACTCTAAGGATCTGATGCTCAGTCGAACGATGGCGCCGAAAACCAAATTGAGTTTCAGGAAGGACTTGATGTTGAGTAAGGAAATCGTCCAACCGGTTTAATATTATTTTTTCATAGAGTTTGCCAATGGAAGAAAGCAGACTGATCGGACGGTAGCTTGATGGAAATGTAGGGTTTTTCCCAGGTTTCTTGATCAATCTGACTGATGCATTTTTCCATCATCAGGGAAAGTATGGGTTCGAAGTAAAAAATTGAAAATGGAGTACAGGTGCGTTATCGCTTTCATTGGTAAATTTTTAAGCATCCTATTAGTAATTTGGTCAGGACCAGATGCCTTTTTCACCTTAAGTTTTGAGGTTACTTGTAAAATTTCCTGTGGAGAGGTAAATAATAGTTTGGTTCGTGTCAGTTGAGCGAAATGTAAAAGGGAGTCCTGAATTTCCATACATGTTTTCTCATCTGATAGATCAACGTTTTCCTGGAATTGTAGTTCTAAAGCGTCTGCAAAAGAATTAGCTTTGTCATCATTACTGAAGCAAAGTCCAGTTGCTCCTTGAATGGGGGGGGGGGGATATGTAGAATATGGTTTGTTAAGAGATTTAACCATTGTCCAGATGGATTTTTCTCTTGTGCTATGCGAAGTAATCTTCTTGTTCCAAAGTTGACTACGATAATCTTGTAATCGTTTCTTAACTTCTTTCTTGAGGGAATAATATAACTTTTTACCCAGGTTGTTCCTTCCTCTGCCAGGAATGTCGAACCTTATTCTTGTCATTGATAAGATATTGTAGATGTGAAGGTAGGACAAAAACAGTTATTATCTGGAATTAATTTTGTGCTGGCTTCTTTTTTAGAGTCAAGTAATAAGTCAGTAAATTGAGTAAATGAGTAATCAATGGTTCGGAGGGAAAGATCACTACAAGAACCTGATACTCTTTTATGTACAATGGATTTAAACAGATCCCAATTAGTAAAATATTTTTTATCAGAGTCACAGGATACTGACTGAAATAG
The DNA here is from genome assembly GCA_038380435.1 of Ryuthela nishihirai. Classification (NCBI taxonomy): domain Eukaryota; kingdom Metazoa; phylum Arthropoda; class Arachnida; order Araneae; family Heptathelidae; genus Ryuthela; species Ryuthela nishihirai. The sequence continues at coordinate 56,027,872 of JAWZYU010000027.1, forward strand.
AATAAGACAGACTGGGAAATGGTCTGAATTTAAAGATTTATGTACATTTAGTTCATAAGTAGGGAAGAAGTTGCCAAATATGGCAAGGTCCAGAACATCAGGCTTTTGTAAGGTGTTATATGGATAGAATGTTGGTTCCGATGGAGGCTCCACTATGAGATCTTGTTCAGTGGCGTAGTTAAGGAGCAATCTACCATTTTTATTATTGATTCGTGAATTCCATGCCACATTCTTGGAATTTAAGTCTCCTGCAACAATCGTTGGAATATGACTGTCAAAAATTTTGTTAAAGTCCTCTAAGACAAGATCCGAATTCGGTGGCTTATAAACAGAGAACACATTAAGAGTACCAAAGTTCTCATTAGAGATTGCAATAGCAGTAGTTTCCAAAGTAGTAAAATCCGATTTTTGGTGAGACATGATGTTTTATTGACTGGTTCACAATTATAGCAGTTACACCTCCGCTATTGTGCAAACGATCAGTTCTATATACATCGAAATTAGGAAATTTCAAAATGTCAGATGCACGCAGATGAGTTTCTCCTAAGAGAACTATATCCGCCTGAGAATCATACAAAAAGTGACGAAACTCTGGTAGGTCCGAGAGAATACCATTGCAGTTCAAGAAGAAAATTTGAATATAATTTTTCTTAAGGGTTGGCTCCATGGCAAGATAGCAATGAAAACAAATAATTGAAGGCTTTTAGGCCTACCGTGATTTTGCCCATAAGGCCCTGTGCATTTTGGTAGTCATTGATAAGTGTTTTTACTGTAAGTAGGACTCCAGAAATATTAAAGTTTTTAAAAATCAGGAAAAGCTCCTGAAGATCATTAAAAATTGTTGCATCATATTGTTCACTGCCACAGGATGTTTGTGTGGAAGGCAATGAGGTAGATTTCTTTGTGGGTGTCAATTTTTCTTTATTAAGTGGTGGTGAAACAGGTCTGCTGGTGTGTACTGGTTCAGATATAATTGTTGCCTTACTTCTGGCAGTAGGAGATTTTTCTTTTTTAGGGTAGTAGGAATAGCCCTTATAATTAGCAGTATGGCCCATGCCACAATTAGCACACCTAGGTAGACAGTCTGCTTTTTGTCTGATATAATTTGGAGTGAGGTGTTCGCCAGCACATTTTATGCATCTTGGAAGGTTACAACAACCGCTTTGGGGGTGTCCATACCGCTGGCACCGGTGGCACTGGGTTGGGCTCTTTTTTGCTCTATAGTTTTCAATTTTTATCTTTAAGTGAAATAGATCAGAAATGTTAAAAACTTTCTTATTTGCATCATTTTTAGGAAATTTAATGGGGAAAACTGCGATTAAAGTTTTATCTTTACCTCGCCGAAGCTGTGATATATTTATCACATTAAAACCTAGTCCGGCTAGTTCGTCATGAATTTCTTTAGTGCTTACATCTAGTAGGAGATTTTTTAGCACAACTTTCAGATTTTTGTCATTTGAAAGTTGATAACTGTGAAATTGCAACTTATTCAAGTGAAAAAAATTTTACAAACGCACGAAAATCATCTGTGTATCGTGTTTGTATTCGAATGGAGTCACTTGAGCTTTTTGCAGTGAAACTTTCAACTGCAAGCTTAGTTAATTCTTTATGCGGACCCGCTTTCTCGTGGTGCAGACCGTTATTACCTTTCAAAAGAGACAATCTCTTGTGGAAGTGAACGGATGGGAACGGCTGCCAGATTAGTGTGGCCTACTGATCTAGACAACTATGGCTACTTTTCTTTTTTTTTTTCTACCCTGCTGAGGAGTGGTCAACCACACAAGGTCCTGGTGCTGACCATATAAACCCACTGGACTGGACAGATATATGGCTCTGAGCTTGATTATGGATCCTGATTTTGCTGCACTGGTGGGCTTCTGTGGAGGGAAAATCTTCCGCTGTGTTTTCTGTTTGTTTGTGGGTTGACAGCCCCAAGTGAATAGATTCACAAGATATGTTTATCAGCTGGTGGATAATCCTGAGCAGAGGTCATCGCAGGCACCTGAACTCTCTGCTTCTACTGGCATCGTCAAATTCTACATTGGAGGAAGTCTTCCAGTGTAGATGGCTTCAGCTTTTTGTGGTGGGGGAATGGATCTTTGCCCCATGTCTGTGATTAGGTAGCTGTTTGATATTGTCGGCATTCCCTCTCTCAATAGAGATAGTTTCTTTAAACATCCCACTAGCCATTTTCTCTCCATAGGTAGTTGGAATGTGAGGACTCTGCAAAGAGCTTTTTCTCGTGATGTCCTCACACAAGAATCCCACCATTATAATTTAGATATTCTCGGCTTGCAAGAGACCAGTTGGTCAGATAAAGGTCAGATTCTTAAAAATAATCTTAAATTTCTCTTTTCAGGGAGAGAAGACAACAAGCATCACCAAGGTGTGGGTCTGCTTCTCAGCAGACACACTAGTGATGCTCTTCTAGGATATGAGTGCATTAATGAAAGGTTTCTTACAGCAAAATTTCAGACACCTGTTAAAGACTTGAATGTCATCTGCTGTTATGCCCCCACTGAGGATGCCAATGAGGATGAAACGGATAGGTTTCATGGGCAACTTCAGGATATTTTGAATTCTGTCAAGAAAGGAGTATTACCCTTGTTCTAGGTGACTTCAATGCCAAAGTTGGTACTGACTCTGACCTTTTTGGAGGAGTAATAGGCTCTTTTGGTATTGGTAGCTGCAATGGCAATGGGCAACGTCTCCTACAGGTAAGTAAACTCAGTGGATTCAGAATAACTAACACATATTACAAACACCGTGACATACATAAGTACACATGGGTTTCATCCGATGGGCTGCATAAGAATATGATTGATTATAGATTAATTAACAGCAAATGGGCTAGTTCTGTTAGAATACCAAGTCATATAGGGGAGCTGAAATTGGATCTGACCATTACCTTGTTAAAAGTGTCTTGCAACTTAAACTTAAAAAGTGTTGTGGTAGGGTTAAAAAATTTACTTTTAATACTGAAGCTCTGAAAGACCCAGTTATAGCCAAAGCTTACCATGATAGGTTACTTAGTCATTATGACAGTCATGCTATGCTTACTACTGAAGTTGAGGAAGAATGGGATCATTTTAAACAGGCTTTTTTGGACACTAACAGTACTCTTTTAGGAAAACAGGAGCAGAGGAGGCAGAATTATCTGCGTGATAAGGCACTTGAGCTTATTTCGGAAAGAAAGAACTGCACGAATGTCCTTAATCAATACCCTACTAGTCCTAATAGAAGGCATTACAGAGAACTTAATAAACGTGTAAAGAGTCAGATAGCTACCGATAAGAATCTTTGGTTTGATGGCTTGGCTGACAAAGCCAAGGAAGCAGTTAGACAGCATAACAGCAGAGAGCTGTACCAGATAGTTAATGTTTTATGTGGTAGAAAACGTACAGGTATACAGGGATTGAAAGATAAACAAGGAAAAGTTATAGAAGGTGAGGATTCTGTCATGGCTAGGTGGGCTGAGCATTTCAGTGATGTTCTAAACAATGTGGTTAGCTCTACTCCTATTGTTTGCAATGATGATAAATGCATTGGTGGCTTTAATGTTGGCCCTATAACACAATCTGAAGTTATTTTGGCTATTTCTAAACTTAAACTTCATAAATCCCCAGGGGTAGACGAAATTACTACGGAAATGCTTAGAGCTGGGAATGTTTCGGTTACCACTTGGATGACTGAAATTTTGAATATCTTTTATGATAAAGGCATGGTTCCTAAGGATTTTACCAGAGCTATTGTTATCCCTATTTTCAAAAAAGGTGATTGCAGTTCTTGTGATAACTATAGGGGTATCAGCCTACTCTCTGTTCCAGGTAAAGTTCTTTCCATGATTGTGTTTAATAGAATTAAGAATCTGGTTGACAGTCAATTGCGTGATGAGCAATGTGGATTCAGAAGTGGTAGGGGATGTGTGGATCAGATATTTTCATTTAGGCAGATTCTTGAGAAATCTTTAGAGTTTCAGAAACCTTTGTTTGCTAGCTTTGTTGATTTCAAAAAGGTTTTCGACTCTGTTGATCGTTATAATTTGTGGTTGATTGTGAGATCATATGGTATACCAGACAAGTTGGTTAACCTAATGAAAGCTCTCTATAATAACACTGAGTCGTGTGTGAGAGTTGGTAAGGCTTGTAGCAATTGGTTTAGCATTACTTCTGGTGTTCGACAAGGGTGTATTTTGTCTCCTTTTCTCTTCAGTTTGGTTATTGATTATGTTATGCGAAATTCACTTCAAGGGAAAGATTTTGGCCTTAAATGGGCTGGAGATACGAAAATTTCTGATTTATATTATGTTGATGATTTAGCCCTTTTGGCAAATGATGTTGACGATGAATTCTTTCATTCGAGCTGTTGATGAGACTGGTAGTAGAGTAGGTTTGGTTATAAACAAGAGAAAACTAGAATGATGAAAATTGGTCAGACAGGTTGTGATTCAGTTCATCTGAATGGTTGCAGTCTTGAGCAGGTGTCACAGTTTAATTACCTTGGGAGCTATGTAACAGATAATGGTGATGTGCGGCATGAGATTAACAGAGGAATATGGATTGCTGCCGGGACTTTTAAGAATCTATGGAGATTGTGGAGAAATAGGCGTATACACCTAAAGACAAAAATTAGACTGTGTAATAGTTTGGTTCTTTTTAGGGTTAGTTATGGTAGTGAAACTTGGACGCTGTGTAAACAAGATAACAGGAAACTTGATGCTTTTGATTCTAGATGCTTACGTAGTATCTTGGGTATTAGGTGGTTTTACTTTGTAACTAATGATGAGGTTAGGCAAAGGAGTCTGCAACCTCCTTTAAGCAGCATATTGTGCAGAGAGAGACTCCGCTGGTTTGGCCATGTTGCCCGTATGGATAATTATAGGTTGGTGAATAGGGTTATGAACAGTGTGCCTAGAGGCGTCAGAAGGAGGGGAAGACCTAGGATGCGGTGGGCAATGTGAAACAGGACCTTGTTAGAATTGGTGTGCAGTGGCCGGATGCAGCAGATGTAGCTCAGGACAGAATGCTTGGAGAATTAAACTGCGCGGTCTGGTTGGACCTCTGTAGTCCATGGCTGCTTGAGGATGATGATGATGATGTAACTGAGATACAACTCAGTATAAACTCTTAAATAAGCTTTTCATGAGAAATGTGAATGAAAATAATTTAAAGATTTCAATAAAATCTATTTTAATCTCAATTTTTCACAATATTGTTTATAACTATTGTTATATATTATTTATAACTATTTATAGAGTTACGGAAAATTTGCGCATAATTATGTTAATTTTCGCGAATTTTGAATTATTTTTTGCAGAACAAACTAACTTGCTGAATATTTAAACTTCCATAACTCTTTAAACCCTGAAAGAATAGTGTTGAAAATCAAGATTGAAATAGACTTCAGATCTTTAAATTATCTTCGGTTACATTGTTTCACAAAAAGCTTATTTAAGAAGTTGCTGAGTTCTGTATATGAGTTGTCGATGAAACATGGAACACACTTAATAAAGTAGCCCTTTGAGTGCATTTTGATATTACGGATTTTATTATTATAACATATGTACTTCATATCGAATTAGTGAGGAATTTATGTTAGATAATTCTGAGCAATTATTTCGACCTTGCTCTTAAAATTAAATTCGATATAATCAAAACACCAGATCTCAAATTTATTACAATTTATCTTATTTCCAACTGTTAATAATTACAACGAAAATCTGACGAAAAATTAAATTTTTGCCACCTGAAGTATATATTTAAACGTTTTCCTTTCCAAAAGACCTTTAGTTTAATGTAAGTGTAGAGAGTTCAATTTACTGAAAAACGTTTCCCTAGAGTTATCCAATGAAACAAATTTGCTTTTTTTTCCTCCTTTCACTTGAATTCAGAAGTTGTTTTTCCGGTGAATCAAATTGTATCTATTGAAATTTCACTGTTTTCGGTTTCGATCTTAATCTTGCTTGCAAAATAAAGATTATCCCCATGGCTTTACTTAGTTTTCTAATAACAGTTTGCAACTGCTTCTCTAATCGTTTACTGTTTATCAATGAGTTATTAGTTAGTGTGACTTTGACGCAATGACAATAAGTGTTTATTCTCTTGATCAGTGGGGCGGGGGTGGCTCAGTCGGTAGCGCGCCAGGCTCGTAATCTGAGTTACCAGGTTCGAGTCCCAGCTGCGTCAGCGTTGAGATTTATCTCCGCAAAATTCCCCGCCCTGCCCACGGTCAGTAGGGGACACTGATGGGCTTGGAAAGGCCGCCGTCCGTTGGATGGAACGTTAAGCCGCGGCCCGTGTGCGGGAGAGTCATACTCTGTGCACGTTAAAGAACACGCTGGATGGCCTTGACGGGAAGCTACCATCTGTCTCCCAACAGCTATTCCAGTGGGTCCCCTCCCCCAACCTTCTCTGAGCCTTCGGGGTCCTTGTGACCGGGCCATTTAGCCCATGGTGTGCAAAAAAGTGCCGCTCAGAGGTAAAACAACCCAACTCTTGATCAGCGCACTATAAGACGAGGTATTTAAATTATCAATTGTCAGCGATAATGCTACTCTTTAGTGAGCACATGGTCGTAGTTATGAGAATCATCGATTTATCTCTCCAACACTTTTTTGCCCCCCCCCCCCCCCCCCGACAACAATCGTTTGGTCTGAGTAGAAGAGGTCGTCGTAACGAAGACTGAATGTTCTTGTGGCGGGTTTATATTTTGGAATTTTTATTTTTATATTATGAAGACAGGCACCTGGCAGACATCTGAGGCAAACAGCTGTTTGAGGGATAATTTACGTTATTTTTTATTACAGTGGAAGAATCATTGCAAGATATACCTCTGAATTTTCTTTAGCTTTGACCTTCAGTATTAAGAGTTGCCAATGTGAAACCACTAATATAAATGTGATAAAATAAATTATACTCGTATAGCAATATTACTTGTACAGAACATCCTTTTCATTTAGTCCATTATGCGCACAAGCGTTTCATTCAGAAGTAAAAAAAAACAACTTATTTGCATTTTCTCAAGTTAACAGGGAGTTAATAACACTGCCTACTCGAGTTACAAAAAGATTTCTTGAGGATGGTCTACAAATAGAAAAACACCACGTTAAATTATTTGCTTTCTAATTTCCTCTAACTTGAATTTAATTCATGATGATAGCCATGAATACAAATATTAATTGTATTTTTTTAACGCTATGTAAACTGTAGCATCAACCCGTTTGACAAGCATTATTATAAGACTGTTTTCCATTTTACTAAACCGATTCTAGTTTCTAAATGCAATGGAGCCTCATGAATCCGGCTCTTTTTGAAAAGTGCACATTTAAAACTTGTTTTAAATCTATTTCGCTATGGAACGGTGAAAGCACCGCTTCACATCAAAACTCACGAATTCTAGAACCAGTTTACTGGCAGCCAATCAACACGCATTCAATTGTCAGCTGATCAGTAGATGTTGGTTCACATTATAACACAGAGTAAGAGAGAGAGAGGGGTAGGAGAACCTTGGAAAAACCGGAATTCTCTGAAATCCAACTCTGCTAGATTTCAAGGAGCCAGATTTATGAGGTTCTACTGTATATCACGGATGATGTTCTAATGCGTGAACATATTCATCAACTGAGAAAATATTTTAGAAGAGTGAAGTGTAGTTTTTTTTTAAGATACTCTGGGATCGAAACTCAGTTTACGGAATTTTAAAAATGAATTCAAGATAAATCCGCACTAAGATTATAAAATGCCGAATAGCACAGTATAATGCTATCACTTAGCCTTGTTTCAATTAATGGTTATTTTCTTTTTTAAAAACCTTTTACGAGGCTCAGAAGATTTTTGAACTTTGATCGGGGGGGGGGGGGGATGGCTCAGTCGGTACCGCGCCAGGTTCGAGTTCCATCTGGGCCAGTATTGAGATTTATCTCCTAGAAACTCCCCGCCCTTGGTCAGTAGGGGACACCGATGGGCTTGGTTCGACTTACGATTCATTTATCCCTGCGCAGAAGGTAGGCACAACAAATTCATTACATTATTGGTCTTCTTGTTTTATGTGATACGGATTTTCCTTCCTCTCTGATGATTTAGACCTGTGTTGGTGTGGAATACGCTGTGTGCACATCCCTCTTTGTAAGTCGAGTTCAGTTTTTTTTTATCCAAGTGGTTATGACCGCGATCCTATAAAACTCATGAACATGCATTTATTGTTTTGATTCTCATAGTAAAGGTTTAATGACATCATCATAGCTATTAAGCTTTAAAAAATTAATATAAATTAATATTTTTCACGTACAGTGTTACGACAAATCATTTAATATTAACAGTGCTCTGTGGGAGTTTTTATTTTATATAAAACTTTTTCATGAATAGCAAAATTTTATTATTGAAATAAAAGTCACTTCGCACTTGTCCATAGTGGTGCAACTTATCTTTATTAACCTAGCTCGTTCTGGTTTTTCAATTAACTTTTAAACATTTTCACAAAAGACATATCCACTGGCATAAAAGTCAGATTCCGAATCGCTGGACCAGGTAGTTGTCATTATTACCATCATTTAATTAACAAACGTCCAATTAGAGTTGTGCATCTGGCATTTCATTATCAAGCGGTTTCAGCACATTTAAATGTTGCTCCTGCCTTTGAGTAGCGACGATATTCACTTGCCGCACTTTCCTTCAGGTTTGTCAATATTAACCCTTTCAGGACTATAAGGTTTCTAAGAGTAAATATTAGTATGTAACTGTTTATTTTAGTTTGTTTAGACGTAAAATAAATAAAAATCATAAGAAAAATGCATAACAATGTGTAGTTTTTTTAGAATTTTATGGGAAATATTTTTCCCAATGGACTATAAAGGTAACACAAATTATAGTTAGGCTTATTATGTAATGTCTTTTATTTATTGGTTTATTAGAACAAAATGTTAACTAAAATAATACAAAATTATGAAATAAAATTACTATACAAAATGATGTGCTAATTATGATATTCTGCGAAGCAATTTCTTTTGGTAGTGAGGCAAAGATGGACATTGCACATAGTACATATATTATGCGTCCTGACAGTTCTGTGTTTGTTTTCTAAACATTCCCGTTTACGTAATTGCGCTAGGCATACGTTCTATTTTGACATTCTGTATAAAAAATGCAGATAAGGTTATAATTAAATACGACAATCACCAATTTTAAAATGGGAAAAATGTTTCCCTTAGTCGTGAAAGGGTTAATGCGATCCCTGAATCTCCTAGCATGTGTTGTTGACAGTCGAATCCTAAATTAACACCCACCAAATATCCTCGAGAATTTCATCCATTATAAACGTATAACACAGTAATATTCTTAAACTGTGGTCCGTGGATCCCTGAGGGTTTTCTAGGGAGTTCGCTACTCACCTGTACTTCAACAATATCTAAACCTCTAGTGCAGTGGTTCCCAATAGAAGCCCACTTTCCCCTAGGGGATAGAAGGTTAGAAATTTGTGAACCTTATTACTGCCATCAAAATTTCAACTAGTTCATACAAGAAAAAATATTCTGATTTCAATGAAGGAGGCATTAGCTTGGCTACTGATCGAAGGGACCTAGGTTCGAGCCCCCGGATAATTCATGGAAGTTTCTGTTTTCTTTCTGCTGGGGTCCCGCTATTCTCACAGACCAACTATGGTGTATAAACTGACATATTCCTGTCAGAATCTGTGCAAGCAGCTGCTTGAGGAAGACATATAAATGTAAAAGGTGTTAGAAAACGATTCTTGGTAAGAGAGAGGAGTTGAGTTCAAAAAGGTGAGGAACCAATGGCTCAGAGGTTCCTAAATAGTATCGGTCCACAGGGAAATAAAGTCTGAGTCGCTGGCATAATAAATTTTTCAAATTTGCACCGCAAATCACAAAATTCAAATTTTTAGCTGCCATTTTCAACTAAAGAGAAAATGTGATGAAGTCTAAAATACAATGTCCTTTAGAAGTAGCTTTCTAAACTTCAGTAGAAACATTTGGAGAAGTTTCATTCAGTTAAGTAGCGAGAGAGCTAATAAGGAGATTTTCCTGTGCTACGAAACACTTATCTGGGTATTAACACTGGTGGTCTGAAAACAGAACTTCGTCTAAAACACAAAATATTTGGGGATCTAATGTAACTATATACTCGGAATAGTCGGCGTACTCGCCACAACTTCGGCATCGTAATTGAGAAACACCTGAAAATCACAGGAATGAATCATATGTCCAGGTTCATCAATAGCCAGAAGGTGTTAGTCAGTGTCCTCATCGAGAAGACTTTTCAATATTCCCTCACACATCATCAACGCACGAGGAACATGGAAACAACCTGGAAGGAGAAAAAAACTTCAGATTTCGAATCATTAACCTGCTTATGAAAAGTATCCTATTTTCACGGAAATACATTTGGACTTCACAAGTCGCGGAACACACAATTCTCACTATTTTGTTTTAATTTTTTTCTGAAACGTAATTGGTGATAGCACTTGGTTTTTCTTTGAGAGCATTATGAAAATAGGCAACACGGAAGCCCTCTACTTTAAACGAAGACTTTGTACATTTCACAAGCCTCTTGCAAATAAAATAGATAAAAAAAATTTTCAGGAATCGTAAAACTCTTCCCAAAAATAGAGTTCTAAATCAATGCTGTAGCTACTGAAAAATTCACTGGAATGATGATGCTTTAGCTGAAAAACCGTCAGATATCCAGGTCAACACTGTGAAGGCCACAAGGAAAATTCCTGGACACAACCTTATTTAACTTTCTGCGGCTGCTTAGTCGCTTATTCGGTAGAACGCCAACATGGCAAACTAGTGTTCTCAGATTAAACCGTTGATCAGCTTGTCGAATTTTCTTACCTGTCTCGATGAAAACGAAAAGAATCAAGCTAATACAAAAAGCCTCTGTCTATTACAAGTGTGGGCAAACTAAGGACCGAAGACCGAGCGCGGCCTGCTACCTTTTTTGCCCTCATGACAAATACATTAAATTTTTAAGAAAGAAAAACAGTTTTTTTTTTTGGTTGTTTATACATATGCTATTGCATATTGCTTTGGCGGCCAACTTTCCCATTTCAATCTTCTTTGGCGGCCAACTTTTCCATTTCAATCTTCTTTGGCGGCCAGCTTTTTCATTTCAATTTTTCTTTGTCGGCCAGCCCTTTCATTTCTGTTTCCTCTGTGACCCTTCAGTTAAAAAGTTTGCCCAGGCCTGGTCTATTAAAATATTTAGTGTTGTGCAGGAAATCCGCTTCATGTGCATTAAAAAACATACCGAATGGCCTTCATCTGTCCTTTACAGTTGTTTAATTACTCTCTTCCTTTTATCTTGTCCTTAGACTGAATTTTTGCGGTCTCGCAATTTAGCCGCAAACCAAAATATTAAACCAAGGAGGCTTTTGAAATCTCTGAATCTATAACACAGAAAAACAAACAACGGCACGCAAGCTTTGCATTGAAAGTTGATGAATGTTTGAATCAAAAGATTCGAACATTCGAAGGGAGGTTCACACGGATTGTTCAGAATGTTTTTTCTCAGTTCTTAATTATTGTTTACGCCGATAATTATGGAAATTATAATTAGTTTCGCAAATATTTGCCACCGATTGGTTTCCTGAACATTTTTTTAAATTCTAGTTTAATTACCCAAAAAATTCGAAACTTGATAAGACCGATGAATAAAGAACTACTCTGAAAAATGGAGTATTCCATGATTTAAATTTTCTTAATTTTAAGACAGATGTTTTTACAGACAGATGTTTTTAAGACAGATGAATTTAAGACATCCTGTTTCAAAGGTACACTAGCATATAATTCACTTTTATGCACCCTAAAAAACACACCCTTTCCGAAAATAATTTCATGCAACTTAAATTTTGCTATTTCCGAAATTTTTAATTTATAAAAATACAATTCTATATCAGTGCTTGTTAAAACTAAATTTATTGAATAAACAACGTAAGCTAAACAAAGTTTTCCTACAATTGTTTTATAAACTATAAGCTGGAACAGAAATCATTCATTTCTGTTACATAAGTACTCATCGAGAATATTTTTTTTTGGAAAATCTCAGTTACTTGAAGACAACCCTGAAAACATTCCAGAGCTCGGTATTCTTAGCTACTAAGATCGTCAGCACATCCCCAATGCTCGGTACTAGGTTTGAAATCATTGACCTAACCGAGTTACCGATTGTTCTTCGGTTGCCTATTTCTGGCAGGTGCCCTACATCCAAGTGAACGAGCTACCTCATGGAACGTAACGGACTGCGCTGCGTGCGAGATTTGAATCTGAAGCGTTGAGGTTGTATCCACGGTGACGGGAAAACGCCCTCTACCCTTTCAGCTGTTGGTGGGCGTTAAGTTGAAATGCCTAGGAGCATGTTTCAGAGGGAACAAGCAACTTTCTTGGCAAAGTCAGACTTTACTTTTTTTTTAACTGCTCTTAGTAAGACTGTACAAATAGACCGCTCAATTTATGTAATTACAATGATCTATTCAATCAACTGATAGAATATTATCCAATTATTTGCAAAGTAGGAAATATTTTTTACCTTACAATTTTATACGAATAATACTCGAAGATAAAAAGTACAGTTGAAGGAATTCCAGTATTTTCGGACTAGCAACAAATAATGCAAAATTTTGCTGAAAGATCTCTTATTGCTTTCAGATGGATATAAATAAAAAATAAATACCCCCCTCAAGCAGCTGCTTGCCACAGAGGTCGAAAGAAAGGAGCCTGTCAGTTTATATGCCAGAGTAGAAGGTCTGAGAGGATGGCAGGACCTCAGCAGAAAAACGACACACACACATCCATGCCTTACCCGGGGCTCGAACCCAGGTCCCTTAGATCAGTAGCCAAGCGCGCTAACCACTCGGCCACGGGAACGCTTTCAGATGGATAGCGTGATGTTATGACTACGGCGATCAATTGAAAGACCGAGATCAATTTAGCGACCGAGATCAATTGAAAGCGTTCTGAATAACAGCAGCTTTAGAGTTTTACTTCTGAGTGGCACCTCTCTGCTCACAATGGGTTGTTGTTGGGTTGTTTTACCTCTGAGCGGCACTTTTTTGCACACCATGGGCTAAATGGCCAGGTCACATGGACCCCGAAGGCTCAGAGAAGGTTGGGGGAGGGGACCCACTGGAACAGCTGTTGGGAGACAGATGGTAGCCTCCCTTCAAGGCCATCCAGCGTGTTCTTTAACGTTGGTTTGTTTTACCTCTGAGCGGCACTTTTTTGCACACCATGGGCTAAATGGCCAGGTCACATGGACCCCGAAGGCTCAGAGAAGGTTGAGGAAGGGGACCCACTGGAACAGCTATTGGGAGACAGATGGTAGCCTCCCGTCAAGGCCATTCCTGCGTGTTCTTTAACGTGCACAGGGTATAGCTCTCCCGCACATGGGGCCACGGCTTAACGTCCCATCCGACGGACGGCGGCCTTTCCAAGCCCATCGGTGTCCCCTACTGACCGTGGGCAGGGCGGGGAATTTTTCGGAGATAAATCTCAACGCTGACCCAGCTGGGACTCGAACCTGGGAACTACAGATTACGAGCCTGGCGCGCTACCGACTGAGCCACCCCCGCCCCAAACTAAATGACCAAGTCTTAAGCTAATTATTATTAAGGAACCCAAGTGCTCAGAGCTGAGTAGGGGAAGAATATTCACTGGATACTTATTAGAAGACAGATGGAAACTTCCTAACAACGGCATCCAGCGTGTTCTTTAGTGTAGACAGGATATGAGGACCCATTTACACACGGATCTACGGCTTAATCCAATCCAATGGACGGTGACCTTTCCAGTCCATCGGAGTTTCCTTTCTCACCAAGTTTAGAATCAATTGGTGGAGAAAAATATCAGCTCCGAAAAAATGGAAGCAGGATCCTGGGAACATCAAATTTGAAGTTTGATGAAGTCTGCTGAACTTCTTTCGCTCTACTCCAAGCTAAGGTTTAAGCAAAAAACTCCGGATAATGCCGCTTGCAAAAACATTTTTGTCTTTGTTTTCGAATGCCTTATTCTTTTCCCGTCTACAGGTGAAGGAAAATGAAAAACAGAGTATCGCCGATTTACGTCTATCCGCGCTTTCGTTGCGAAGGAATTAAGGAAAAATCCTATATACGTCGAACACTGTCCGCACTTACGCCGTTCAGATGTAAATTGAAACCATTTTTTTTCTATTAATAAGCACTCCACATCGGGATACTTTCCGTTTCTTCTCCCCCATGCTCGACTGTAGCTCGTTACCAAAAAGGGAAATCACGTGGGTAAATCCGTTTCCATTTCTTTGACCTTCTCTCAACATCCTCACTGACTAGACCAAACCGGTGCGGGGGTTGGCTCAATCGGTAGCGCACTTGGTTCGTAACCTTCAGTTTCCAGATTCGAAATGCATTTGTGCAAGCGTTGAGATCTCTATCCACTAAATCCCACCCTACCTCGGTGAAAAAGAGGACACCGATGGACTTGGAAAGGCCGTCGTCTGTCAGTTGGGACATAAAGCATTGACCCTTTGTGAAAGAGAGCCATACCCTGTGCACATTAAAGAGCATGCTGCATGACCTTGACGGAAGGCTTCCATCTGTCTCCTAACAACTGTCCAGTGGTTAGAGAAGTCAACCTTCTTTGAACTCTCGAGGTCCTTGCGACGTGGCCCTTTAGCCCATTACGTGCGAAAAGTTCCGCTTAAAGGTAAAACAATCCAGGCCGCCAATCCCCACTTATCATCTTCTCAGAGATAAAATAAAACTTTAAAGATGCATTGAAATGTTTTCGAATTGTTCCCTTTCTCTCTCTAAAATGAGTGACAGGTTAAGAAACAAGTCTTAAAATGCCACACTTTAAAAATATTGACTATAAAAATGTGTGTGTGATGTTGGTATTGCAATGAGCGAAGCAATCCCCAACGAACGAATCAAAGGCGAGCCGCAGCCAATTCTATTGTATCTAAAGGAGATAAAATATCTATTATGCGTCGCGTGGGCAAAGTTAACGACTACACAGATCGCATTCCTCTATATCCATCCATTATTATGGAGGAAAGGAAAGGGGCGGGGGGGTGGCTCAGTCGGTAGCGCGTCAGGCTCGTAACCTGTAGTTCCCAGGTTCGAGTCCCAGCTGGGTCAGCTTTGAGATTTATCTCCGCAAAATTCCCCGCCCTGCCCACGGTCAGTAGGGGACACCGATGGGCTTGGAAAGACCGCTGTCCGTCGGATGGGACGTTAAGCCGTGGCTCCGTGTGCGGGAGAGCCATACCCTATGCATGTTAAAGAACACGCTGGATGGCCTTGACGGGAGGCTACCATCTGTCTCCCAACAGCTGTTCCAGTGGGCCCCCTCCCCCAACCTTCTCTGAGCCTTCGGGGTCCATGTGACCTGGCCATTTAGCCCATGGTGTGCAAAAAAGTGCCGCTCAGAGGTAAAACAACCCAACCCAAATCTGTTGCTGTTTTTTGGAACTACTGACTCTGTTGTTAAATATTTTAATTTCCAAACGACCTTCCTCTTTACACTATTTCTTTTTTTTTTAATACTAAACTAATATATTGTTGAACGTAGAGATTTAGAGAGTTTGATTAAGATCTTTATGCTATGTTCTACACAGTTTTGGATAAACAAATTCAAAATTACGGAGCTTTCACGTTAGATGTACTTTTCTTATCTTGTTTTTTTTAAAAAAAGGCATATTTTAAACTTTGTCTGTAGTTGTATTTTTCCTTCTGCAGATATTCAACTGCTTTGTTTCTCTGGATGAATTAAATTTCTTTTTGAGTTGGATAAGTAAAATAAAAAAAATAAATACCCCCTCAAGCAGCTGCTTGCCACAGAGGTCTGACAGGAGCCTGTCAGTTTATGTGCCACAGTAGGAGGTCTGGAGGTCCACAGAGGATGGCAGGACCTCAGCAGAGAAACGACACAGCATCCATGCCTTACCCCGGGGCTCGAACCCAGGTCCCTTTGATCAAATAGCCAAGCGCACTAACCACTCGGCCATGGGACGGCTAAACTAATGAAATATTATGATACTCATTTTCGGAATCATTCAGTAGTTTTAACTTCTGCTGTTAAATGACACTAAATTTGGAAAATGGCAAACTTTAAAAGACTACCATTAAAGATCAATTCATGCTAAAATTTGTGTGGTAGAATGCAGTGGTCAAAAGGTTTACATCGAAAACAGCGATTTGTTCCGTTATGCTCAGGGAGGTAGCGAGATATAAATTTTTACTTTAAGAGGCAGATGAAAAAATTCATTTTGCGAAGGATAGGTAGTAATGAAATATTACTACAGTGGACCCCCGATATAACGCGCATGTCGGGCGGGAAACAACACCCGCGTTATAAGATGAACCGCGTTATACCGAGCGGCGCGGTGGCGACACAATAAATTTCACACTGTAAGCTTTTCTTTTACTCATCATGCATACAATAATTAAACACTATTCAAAATACATGCAGGAACTCAATACATACACAATTACTCAATACGCAGTAACAATAAAATGCGATACTCACTAACGCCGCACGGACCTGTATAAACATGTTTGAACTTATCGCGAACATCGCCCGCGCTATAACCGAGTGCGCGGTATAGCGAGCAGCACTATAACGAAGGTCCACTGTATTTGCATATTCTTAATCATCCATTAGTCCAAATTTACACCGTTAGAAGGCGCAAAATTCTGAAAATGACAGACTCCATTATCTTTGAAAACGAGAATTTCATATTCACCAGATGCAGTTTATTAATATTCAAATGTCGGATGCTTTTGTATTAGTCAATAACTCAACGTTAGGCTGGTTGGTTGGGTTGTTTTACCTCTGAGCGGCACTTTTTTGCACACCATGGGCTAAATGGCCAGGTCACATGGACCCCGAAGGCTCAGAGAAGGTTGGGGGAGGGGACCCACTGGAACAGCTGTTGGGAGACAGATGGTAGCCTCCCGTCAAGGCCATCCAGCGTGTTCTTTAACGTGCAAAGGGTATGGCTCTCCCGCACACGAGGCCACGGCTTAACGTCCCATCCGACGGATGGCGGCCTTTCCAAGTCCATCGGTGTCTCCTACTGACCGTGGGCAGGGCGGGGAATTTTGCGTAGATAAATCTCAACGCTGACCCAGCTGGGACTCGAACCTGGGAACTACAGATTACGAGCCTGGCGCGCTACCGACTGAGTCATCCTGCCCCCGTTAGGCTGGTAGACCTGAACTAGTCAAATGTTGGATTATTAACCCGCCTGGCCAGTTAGACACAAGCATAACAAAAAAATGTGCCTACATTTTCAGTCACCTTGTATTACCATACAATGTGGTATACAGGATGGATTCAGCATTACTAACCTTTATATGGTCCTCCTTTGAAATCTTGATTGACATGTTTATATCTATCAAGGTATCCGAACCATTCTCCATACTTTGAATCTGATAACTGAAAAATCAAATGAAAAAATATATTTATTGTTCCGATCACTATGTTTCCTTTCACAAATAAGAAATACGTAACTTTATAAACAAGTTTAGTGGAAACTGTTTCTACGATTTCATCGACAAAATTTTAACCCGAAAATACACATAAATTAAAATTGATTCCTGTACATTCGAAAAAGCAGACATAGCATTTTGTGAAATTCAAATATCATTTTAGAAATATTTTTCATCTACGGTAATTCCTTGATTTTAGAAACTTCTCTTTGATGCAATCGACTCTTTTAGGGCAAGCATTTTTCTTTCCGAAGCCCTGTTTCACTACATCGAATTTTCCGAATTTATAAATACAGCACATGCAATTCTAGATGTTTTTACATAGTATCTTGGGCAATTGGTAGTTTTGGCCTTGTAAGTAATGATGAGGTTAGGTGAAGGAGTCTGCAACCTCCTTTGAGCAGCATCTTGTGCAGAGAGAGACTGCTCTGGTTTGGCCATGTTGCATTAACTACAGTTTTGTATACCCTGTGCACGTTAAAGAACACGCTGGATGGCCTTGACGGGAGACTACCATCTGTCTCCCAACAGCTGTTCCAATGGGTCCCCTCCCACAACCTTCTCTGAGCCTTCGGGGTCCATGTGACCTGGCCATTTAGCCCATGGTGTGCAAAAAAGTGCCGCTCAGAGGTAAAACAACCCAACCCTTTGATACATGCAACATAACATTATTTATTTACCTCCTTGTGCCCACATTCATTCTTACAGGCGCAGCTGCTCAGGAATCAGAAAAAGCCTGAATCTGGCACCACAAATTCGCAAATGGCATAAATAAGTTGGTAGGTTGCTTATTAACATGACTCGTGCATTATAACGCAAACGATGCAATGCGGTAGAGACGGGGGACACAAAGATAGAACGCAAGTAAAATAGTTATCTGACCTTTCTTTTCTCCACCAGTTTAATTTGCTTGCATTGACTTCAGGAATTTATTTCATTTCAGTTGCTAGCATACTATACGGACGGACGGACGACAATAAGTTTTGCTCCTCACCGCCGCCAAACTCAAAGTCAGTAAGAAGTTACTGATAACAGGTCGGTTTCTCACGTCCATCAGATTCGAAGAGTTAGGTTGGGTTGTTTTACCTCTGAGCGGCACTTTTTTGCACACCATTGGCTAAATGGCCAGGTCACATGGACCGCGAAGGCTCAGAGAATGTTGGGGGAGGGGACTCACTGGAACATTTGTTGGGAGACAGATGGTTAGCCTCCCGTCAAGGCCATCCAGCGTGTTCTTTAACGTGCACAGGGTATGGCTCTCCCGCACACGGGGCCACGGCTTAACGTCCCATCCGACGGACGGCGGCCTTTCCAAGCCCATCGGTGTCCCCGACTGACCGTAGGCAGGGCGGGGAATTTTTAGCTTCGAAGAGACATCAGTACCAAGTCCCAGTCACTCTCCTTCTCCTCAAACAAACCACGCTCTTCGTTGAAAAGTCCGTTCTCTTGAGTCATTGACGAGGGCGGAGAGTCCAACGAGACACCTGACGGGATCATTGTGCTTTTCCATTGGTAGCAGTCATCTCATGATGTACCAATATCATTAGCATGATGCACGTGACAAGTATGACGAAATGAGACAGGGTTGAGCCTAAGAAAGTTGCCGGCTTTCCTCTCCTTGGGCAGGTCTTATGTCTTCATGGCAAGAGGTCAGCATGACGATATAAAAAGTTGGGAAGTGGAAGAACGTGGCGGTACAGTCCTGAAATGCCTCCAAGTGGAGTCTGCAGGACAAATGTCAGATCCATCGGTCAGACGTCGGATGTGGCGTTATGCTCTTCCTCTCTGTACAAGAAAGTCATGGCCTTTACATGTTAAAGAACAAGCTAGATGACCTAGAACAGGGGTTCTCAACGTGGGATACGCGGTAAAATTTTTGGCGGTACGCCGTGAGAGTTCAAAAGTGGCTAGATCTAGTAACAAAATTTTATTCCCATTGTTATACTATAACAATAGTTTTATCTATCTATCGAAGGGGTTCGCCAGTTACATACACTTTCCCAAGGGGTACGTGAAGCATAAAAGATTGAGAACCACTGGTCTAGACGAAACATTTCCATCTGTGCAGTAGATCTACTTCTCGTACCCAAATCTGAGTTTTAGGGAACTAGGTGTGTGCAAAAAGGGCTGCTGAAAGGTAAAACGGTCGAGACTTTTGAAACCTAAAGAGCAAAGGACACAACTCAAATGCCAAATGATCGACTTCAAGGCCGGATCAAGCAATCCTTTGGCCCAGGACACTTAAATATTCCTCCCCTCCCTTATGTTATCAGAAATGAAACGTAAATAAGTGAGTAAATAAATAAAAGCACCCATCACTTACAACCTCCTTTTTGGTATAATATTGTTGTTACCAATTTAAAACTTTGCAGAAGTTCGAAAATAGCATAATTTTAAATAAAATTGACATAAGTGTTAGTAACGAAAGAGGTCCCTTCGTTCACTCCTCCTTTAATCCTTCCCTGCTCATCATCATCATCATCATCATCATCATCCTCAAGCAGCCATGGGCTACGGAGGTCCAACCAGACCGTGCAATTTAGTTCTCCAAGCAAGTCTATCCTGAGCTACATCTACTGCATCTGGCCACTGCACACCAATTCTAACAAGGTCCTGTTTGACATTGTCTGCCCACCGCATCCTAGGTCTCCCCTTCTTTCTGAGGCCTTTTTATTCATAACCCTATTCGACAATCTATAATTATTCATACGGGCAACATGGCCAAACCAACGGGGTCTCTCTCTGCACAATATGCTGCTTAAAGGAGGTTGCAAACTCCTTTGCCTAACCTCATCATTAGTTACAAAGTTGAACCACCTAATACCCAAGATACTGCGTAAGCATCTGGAATCAAAAGCATCTAGTTTCCTATTATCTTGTTTACAAAGTGTCCAAGTTTCACTACCATAACTAACCCTAGAAAGAACCAAACTATTATACAGTCTAATTTTAGTCTTTAGGTGTATCGCTCTTCATAATTACTGAATCAAAAACCACTTACATGAGTGAAGCAAAAATCGGAGACTACGTCGAACATGTCTCTCCAGCGCTTGTCTCCGGTGCCCTGATAAGCCATCAGGGCCGCGACCAACGCTTCAGTATGAGGCCACCAGAGCTTCATACTCCATTCGAGCTGAACGGGAGAGGAGCCTCGACTGTCCAGAAAATAAAATAGTCCGCCATATTCCTTGTCCCATCCGCGACGGAACGAAGGCCAGATAAACTTTTCAGTTGCCTTTTCCAAGAGAACTGGGTCTTCAGTCTTAAGCGCTTCTTGTAATAGGAACCATCCAGCTTCGATGGCATGCCCTGAAAGGAAAAGTGACAATGACCATTGGATTAACCGTTTCGTTAGAAAAGAAAACTCTCTCAATGTAGTAATTTAGAAAGATTGAAAATATGAAACCATTATTTGTTGGAATTATAATATACTGTACGTGGATGCTTGTTAGAAACAGAGGTTTCGCAAGAGTTTCTACACGCCTTGGTTGAGATTCTCTCTGATAACGTGTTGGGTTGGGTTGTTTTACCTCTGAGCGGCACTTTTTTGCACACCATGGGCTAAATGGCCAGGTCACATGGACCCCGAAGGCTCAGAAAAGGTTGGGGGAGGGGACCCACTGGAACAGCTGTTTGGAGACAGATGGTAGCCTCCCGTCAAGGCCATCCAAGTCAAGGTCATCCCGTCAAGGCCACGTGTTCTTTAACGTGCACAGGGTATGGCTCTCCCGCACACGGGGCCACGGCTTAACGTTCCATCCGACGGACGGCGGCCTTTCCAAGCCCATCGGTGTCCCCTACTGACCGTGGGCAGGGCGGGGAATTTTGCGGAGATAAATCTCAACGCTGACCCAGCTGGGACTCGAACCTCTGGGAACTACAGATTACGAGCCTGGCGCGCTACCGACTGCGCCACCCCCGCCCCTCCTAGCTCTAGATTGTTTGATTGTGTGGTACAGTCGTAAATACATTACAACATTTTGGGTAAGCGGATATGCATCACATGTACGACTATGCTCGGGGACAAGCATTAGAAGCAAGACTATTCAAACAAAAGTTACAAAATAACTTCGAAATGAAGCATTTCCGGGCATATGGGTATGGGAATTTTTTTTTCTTTCTGCTTTTGTAGAATACGTCCCTGAATTTGTGCTTTAGACTTGTGTTACCCTGTATAGAAACTGGTTCTCAAAGTCCTTCTTCAGGGCGATAACTCAGACCAAACGATGCCATCTGTGTAGAAGTGACAGATGAGATTGGAAAGTGGATGGGCAAGCTTTTTAATCTGTAGACTTTCAACTTTTTTGTTTTTAAAATAAATTAAATAAATTAAATCCCCCTCAAGCAGCTGCTTGCCACAGAGGTCTGACAGGAGCCTGTCAGTTTATATGCAATAGTAGAAGATCTGTGAGGATGGCAGGACCTCAGAAGTTAAACGACACACACATCCATGCCTTACCCGGGGCTCGAACCCAGAGCCCCTTAGATCAGTAGCCAAGCGTGCTAACCACTCGGCCACGGGGTAGTAAAAAATTAAAAATTATATTTGGATTGGATAGATATTAACAAAATGTTAAGATTCGAATATTCTGAATTCCCCCCCCCCCCCCAAAAAAAAAAAAAATAGGTCCCTCTAGCTTATTCCACTTTTATAACCCTCTCTTAAAAACAAATTTCGATTCTCAGTACAGTGTACAAAAATTGAAAATGGGAAAACCTTAAGCGAACATTACAATCTATTTTTTCTAAAAATCTGAAATTTTTATGGTGAGGTATTTGCATTGACAACAGCGATTTTTTTCGTTAAACTCAGGGGGACTTAAACACAACTTTTGCGTTTTAAGAGATAAATGAAAAATGCCTCTTGTGTTATACAATTACTAATAAGATACAATATTACTATGTGTTTGCATTTTTCCCAGTTTTTTAGTTCAAATTTTCACTGTTAGAGGGAGCAAAATTCGAAAAATGAAAATCTTCATTCTCTTTGGAAACGAGCATTCCATATTCGCTACAGATAATGCATATTTTTCTAGTTTAATGGCATCCTTAAAGACTGCAGACTTCTCTTAATGTGTATTTAATATTAAAAATGGTTACTTCAAAACAAATTTCGTTTCAAGAAGTTTGCTAGCCATGGAGGTCAGTAAGGAGCCTATTAATATGTTATTTCATTGAGAAAACGAGGCCTCCCAAAACGGACAATATGCATCAGATAGAAAACATTCATGCCTTATCAGGGACACGAACCTAGGTTTCGTTAATTCCCCCATCAATACACTAACACTCTTCCACTGGTAAATGATCCTAGCGCCTTGAAAGTTAAAAAAAAATTAAATCACCCCTCAAGCTGCTGCCTACCACAGAGGTCAGACAGGAGCATATCAGTTTAACACGAGATCTGCAAAGAATGCGAGGCCTCAGCAGAACACAAGAAATAAACATCTTACACGGAGTTCAACCACAAGTCCTTTTGATTAGTAGCCAAACACGCTTCATTTGGGGGGGGCGGGGGTGGCTCAGTCGGTAGCGCGCCAGGCTCGTAATCTGTACTTCCCAGGTTCGAGTCCCAGCTGGGTCAGCGTTGAGATTTATCTCCGCAAAATTCCCCGCCCTGCCCACGGTCAGTAGGGGACACCGATGGGCTTGGAAAGGCCGCCGTCCGTCGGATGGGACGTTAAGCCGTGGCCCCGTGTGCGGGAGAGCCATACCCTGTGCACGTTAAAGAACACGCTGGATGGCCTTGACGGGAGGCTACCATCTGTCTCCCAACAGCTGTTCCAGTGGGTCCCCTCCCCCAACCTTCTCTGAGCCTTCGGGGTCCATGTGACCTGGCCATTTAGACCATGGTGTGCAAAAAAGTGCCGCTCAGAGGTAAAACAACCCAACCCAACAGCTTCATTTGGTAGTTAAATGTAAAATTTTCCCAGCTTCGAGTAGTAAATAATTTATGTCTTCATAAATGAGGAATCATTAGCAATGACCCTGAAAAAACTGAGAAGAATTACCATAAAGTAAAACTGCAAGAGATGAAATTACATTCTCACACTTTACAGTAGCAACCCAGATGTTCAATGTCTGCTAATGTCTACCTCTGAGTTAGTCAATTTTCGAAACGCAAAGCGGATTTAATCTGCGACTCACCTGGATTGAGTAAGCTGCCTTGAACTCCAGGCAACAGATTCCCGTCTAAGGAGATGTTTTCCAGCACAGCATCAATGTCATCCTGGAAAGCAGGAAATACTTAATGAATACAACACCAGGCTCAGAAGAGGTATGCGAGTTAGATCTGTTATACACAAACTTTTACCACTTTTTAAAACCTTGTTGAAATACTAAAACATACAAACAATACATAGCATATTAATTACATCAGTTGAACAAGACATAAAAAATGAAAGAGCAAAAACTAATCAAAATATTTATCAATTTCCAATTAATAAGCAAAAAGCTGATTTTGATATAACATAATATACAGGGTGTCCCTGAATTCATAGCCCAAATGTGAGGGGATGGTAGTAAACACCGAACCCACCAATATTCGACATAGAGTATGCGACCGCAAACGCAGTGAGGAGTCGGAAATGAACAGACACAGAGGTTTCCAGAGTGACATTTATTGGAGATCATTACAAGGAATGCTCAAACGTCCGCCCACCAACGTTGATACAGGCGGCACAACGGCGGAATAGTGATCGGCGTACCTGCTCGTAAACACCGGGCTTGTCGCACACATCGGCAGCTGCGACGGACAGTCGGGCTACCAGATCCTCTGCAAACTGCACGGGCGTCTCGTACACAACACTCTTCAATTGTCCCCACAGAAAGAAATCGATACGAAAAAGATTGGGTGATATGGGGGACCACGGGATGGGACCACCGTGCCCAATCCATCGGTTCCCAAATGTGGATGAAGATGAACGTCCATGCTGAAATGGGCGGGTGCCCCATCGTGCTGGAACCACATACGGGCGCGTATTGCGACTGGATCATCCTGAAGCAATTTCGGCAAAACCTGTTGCAGAAAAATACGGTACGTTCGCCCATCGAGGCGGTCTGGCAGTAGGTAGGGTCCAATTAAGTAGTCATGTACGATCCCCGCCCAGACATTGACGGCGAACCGTTGCAGGAACCACTGGACGAAATCCATGAGCAGGGGATAATCAACAGCTGTCAATGCTTGCACTCGCTGCAAATGATAGGGGTGTAGCCCTTCTTCATGCAGTACTCGCCAGACACTGCTCCGATGCATACCCAGGCTCCGGGCGGCGGACCATGCACAAGATGTCCTCGCTCATAGGTGGCGTTCTGACCGTCCGGCATTATGTCGACTGACGTGGAAGGTGCCTGCCTCAGACAGCTGGTGGGGCAGTAGTGCAAACATTTTATGATCGGGCACACGGCGCATAGGATATCACTCAAGGCTCTACCATTGCCCTCGGCTACGCAGTGCATCAGGTGCATATCGGCTTTCTCTGCGTTCGCAAACTGCTCCATCTCGTGTCCGGTCGACGCTTAGAATGCTGGGGTTTGGCCGATCCAGCGCTTTTAAGCCGTGCCACCTCGTCTGCGCCCCCTACCGGCACCGGGCTGCGTTTGCGGCCGCATATTCTATGACGAATATTGGTGGGTTCGTTGTGTACTACCATCCCCTCACGTTTGGGCCATGAATTCAGGGACACCCTGTATACGAATAAAGTCCTATATTGCTCAACTTCGAGAATATTTTTAATTTATCCTTAAGCAATCGCTTGTAACAGAAGCTTGAAAAAAAAAGCCTATCAGGATAATGCACCAGCGAAGGTCTTTGAGGTCAGAAGAAAGACAACAAGAAAATGAAGCATCCATACTTTATATCAGGGGTGCTCAACCTTTTGGAAGTCGCGGGCCAATTTTAAAATTTGATTCATGTCGCTCTATTACATATATATTTTTAAAATGTTTTTTGGAAACTTCGTCGTGTTCAGGGGTCACAATTAAGGGTCCAACGGGACACAAGTGGTCCGCGGGCCACGGTTTGAGCACCCCTGCTTTATATGATACCTTATCACTTTGATTAGTTGATAACAATTAAGATAAGATTAACCATTCGGTCACCAGGACGACGCCAGGTTATGTAAATATATACAGGGTGATTCAAAACTTATCGTTCAAATTTCGTGGGGAGGTAGGGAATACGTCAGGAAACCGATTTCACATAGGAAAGTATGTCCGCAAATGTACGCATGCGTATGTAGAGGGTGCTGTGTGTACCCAACCAGTGTACAGCTCACCCGGCCACTCCCGCTGTCATCAGCGATCGCTTGGCCACCCAGGTCACCTGATTTATCGCCCATGGATTTCTTTTCGTGGGGGGCCATGAAATACCATGTGTACGAGACCCCCCGTCGACAGTGAAATGGATCTTGTTGCACGAATAGTGGCCGCCGCAGGCATTGTCCGTGATATGCCAGGCGTTTTTGAAAATGTTCGGCGGTCAATGCAACGGCGCTGTGAATCCTGTGTCCGTGTAAATGGTCGCAATTTTGAGCACCTACTGTGAACCTGTACTTTACCTTGTTGGAATAAAAGTCATTTTCGTTACCACTGTTTCCTTGTGTTCACTTTACTTGTCCATTTTGTTCATGTAGATGACGTTTGCGTACATACTTTCCTATGTGAAATCGGTTTCCTGACGTATTCCCTACCTCCCCACGAAATTTGAACGGTAAGTTTTGAATCACCCTGTATATATGTTTTATTTAGAAAATGTCTTAAAATAAGAGTAAGGAAACGGAATAAAAAAGTGGTATAAGTGGAATGGATAAGGTTTTTGATTAGTCACTTATTTTATTTAGAAGTATTAGTATTATTTTAGCACGATAAATAAATTTTGTGGTCCGCAGAAATTTTTCTGAGGGGGAGAAGAATCTTTGACATATCGCCATTGCTACTTTTTTTAGATAATGGGCACGACTTCCTAGATTAAGTTTAATCATATCTAATCACGAGCCAAAATAAGATAATTTACATATTTCCCATAAAAATTTTCTTTTATTCAAATGCAACTTTATTAATAAAAAATTCATCGTATAAATCCTCATAATATAAGCCAGAAAAACAAGTAATCCTCCAGTTTTCGTATAACTTAAAAAAAAGAATAATTCCAGATTTTCCAGGGGCCTTTTGCGGAAATCATGATATTATGAAACCGAAACATATGGACAGTAGCTCAAAAAAGTATCCGAACACTACGGTTGATTACAAAATTCAGAAAAAATATCTGGCAACGATTTTTTTAGAAATTAGTGATCTGGCAACCTTCGTGACACGAAGGTTGCTAGATCACTAATTTCTAAAAAAATAGTTGCCAGATATTTTTTCTGAATTTTGTAATCAACCGTAGTGTTCGGATACTTTTTTGAGCTACTGTACACTAACTTTAGCTGCTAAACATTTTTCATTTATTGATACATCATCCAATGAATTCAAAATTTAGAAATAATAAAATAAAACTTTTCTTAAATTTTTTTTTAATTTGTTATTTTTGCTATAAAATTACAAACCCAAAGCTCTCGAGATAAAACTTTATTTTTTAACTGGAATCAAACCCATATTTTTCTGCATAAAGAGTTGAGTAATATAGGAATAACTTCTTTAAAGACACTATGTTGTATTTACTAATAAAACAACACTGCTAGTGAAATAATTGATTGCATTCTCTCAAAAGCAAAATTTATACTGTAAGAAGCAATGATGAAAAAAAAAGCTCATACTCTTGCATGTGGTAAAATCCTCTGAATGCACCAAAATCGAAGTTCATCACGATCTTCAGCATCTATCAGATGGAGTGTGTTGATCTGATCCAGAAGAGAAAAGATTATCATGGGAATGCTGAGAGTGTTCACGGTCGGATCGCCACTAAGACGAGGTCTCCCTAAAGAGGTGTCATCATCACGTACCCAGGAAATGATTTGGGAAAAACAACTCATCGCTTCATTCTGAAAAGGAAAATAATAAAAGGGAACACTTCTATGACGTACAAGACTCAGAGTTATGCACATTTCCATAGCAAAGCACAAAAGTGTATTTAAGATGTAAAAGAAAGAAAGAAATTATCTCTTATGATAATATTTTGGTTATATTTTTCAAATTGAAACTATCCCTCTCTTCACATGTTTTCCCTTTAATAAGGTTTATGTTTTGGGAATTACCTCGCTTGCATAATCATCAATTTTACTTAATATATAAAAATTTATTTTTTAGAAATGCATATTTTTATATATACATAGTGTATATAAAAACTTTTTTTAACTTTGAACAGTGTATGTATTTTAGTTTCACGATTTTACGTCCGAGCCTCTTACACTCTGATATCTTTTATGTATCATTGTTTTTCCCCTGATTTTTACGCCCTTTTTTACCTTTTTAACTTTTTTTTTTGCTTCTCATTTTTACATGGGTCTTCCACACCCATTGGGGGCGGGGGTGGCTCATTCGGTAGCGCGCCAGGCTCGTAATCTGTAGTTCCCAGGTTCGAGTCCCAGCTGGGTCAGCGTTGAGATTTATCTCCGCAAAATTCCCCGCCTTGCCCACGGTCAGTAGGGGACACCAATAGGCTTGGAAAGGCCGCCGTCCGTCGGATGGGACGCTAAGCCGTGGCCCTGTGTGCGGGAGAGCCATACCCTGTGCACGTTAAAGAACACGCTGGATGGCCTTGACGGGAGGCTACCATCTGTCTCTCAACAGCTGTTCCAGTGGGTCCCCTCCCCCAACCTTCCCTGAGCCTTCGGGGTCCATATGACCTGGCCATTTAGCCCATGGTGTGCAAAAAAGTGCCACTCAGAGGTAAAACAACCCAACCCAACTCTTACACTCTGACTTTTGAGCGTCCCTGATTTTTACGCTCTATTTTTACCTTTTTAACTTTTGCTTCTCATTTTTACATCGGTCTTCCACACCCATTGTGATTTTCATTTGTGTATCTATTTCTTATCATCTTTTTATACATATATATATATTGTTACGACGAATGAACGTGCTGCAATGAATTTATGATGAACGTGTCATGATTAGTGCTCATCGAATTATCCACCTCCACCTAATGTTTTCACAATGGAGAGTTAATTTCGAAATTCTATAACTTTTAAAATAATCGTTTTATGAGAAAATGTGACCTAATAACTTAAAAATCTCAATCAAATCTATCTAAATCTCGATTTTCAACAATAATTCTTTCAAAATTTAAACAGGTAAGATTTAAACATTTAAGAGTAGCAATGTGTTCTAAGAAATTTATCAAAAAATTAAACTCACATCGAAAAGGAATTATCTACACACACGTGGGTTGGGTTGTTTTACCTCTGAGCGGCACTTTTTTGCACACCATGGGCTAAATGGCCAGGTCACATGGACCCCGAAGGCTCAGAGAAGGTTGGGGGAGGGGACCCATTGGGATAGCTGTTGGGAGACAGATGGTAGCCTCCCGTCAAGGCCATCCAGCTTGTTCTTTAACGTGCACAGGGTATGGCTCTCCCGCACACGGGGCCACGGCTTAACGTCCCATCCGACGGACGGCGGTCTTTCCAAGCCCATCGGTGTCCCCTACTGACCGTGGGCAGGGCGGGGAATTTTGCGGAGATAAATCTCAACGCTGACCCAGCTGGGACTCGAACCTGGGAACTTCAGATTACGAGCCTGGCGCGCTACCGACTGAGCCACCCCCGCCCCATGTGTTCAAGGAGAGTCACTATCCTCTGAACAGAGGACCATTGCCAACTCTAATGTCAATTCCGCCACAAAACCTGAGTTTCTCAACAACCAGAACGCAATCATCGGAAAATGTGATATATTCAAATTTCAAGAATATATTGTTGAAAATTTCCTACATATTAATATCTTAAAACACTTTTTTTCAATATTACCAATTGATCACAAAAGTAAACACTTTATTTAACGCCATCCAAGTGTTTGGTGCTTAGTAAAATTCTGCCTTGATTCATAGGAAATACTGAGGGTGGAGATGGGGGAAGTTCAGAGGATACTAGAATGACCAGAGGGGGTTCAGGAATATAGTCGTGTAATTTCTCTGGCAGAAGGAATGAGTTCACGACCTTTAAGGCAACTAGGACCCTGTTATGGGCGTCCAAAGAAATTCCTCCATGGTCCCAGGAGGAGGAAATGAGGGACGGTGTTCTAGAATCTTTGAAAGAGTGCCATTGCTATTTGTTTAATTAATGGTCGGAGCTTAGAATACTTTTAAACATACACCGAAGATCCAAAACATTATGACCACCTGCCTAATATGATGTTGGTCCTCCACGTGCCGCCAAAACAGCTCTTACCTGGCGAGGTATGGACGCTACAAGATTTCTAAATGTGTCTTGTGGTATCTGGTACCAACACATTACCAGCAGGTCCTTTAACTCTTGTAAGTTACGTGGTTGAGCTACCACAGATCGGATATGTTGTTCCAACACAAACCACAGATGCTCGATTGGATTGATGTCTGGGGAATTTGTAGACCAGGGCAATACCTGGAAGTCTTCCTCAAGTTCCGCGAACCATTCTCGAACAATCTGAGCAGTGTTGCATAGCGCATTATCCTGAATACTAGTAGGTTATACCATTGCCATGAAAGGATGTACCTGGTCTGCAGTGATGTTTAGGTAGGTGGCAGACATTCTAGTTTTCTGCACATGAATGACTGGACGCAGGATTTCCCAGCAGGACATTGCCCAAAGCATTACACTTCTTCCACCAGCTTGTTTTTGTCCCACAGTGCATCCTGGTGCAAACACTTCCCCAGGTAAACGATGGACACGTACCCCACTGTCCACATGGTGCAACAGGAAACGAGATTCATCGGACCAGACGACCTTCTTCCAATCATTCAAGGTCCAGTTTTGATGCTCGTGTGCCTCTTTTAGGCGCTTTCGACGGTGAACCGAGGTTAGCATGGGCACTCGGAGCAGCCTGCAGCCACAGTATCCCTTCTGTTGGCTCATACTATAAGGGATAGCCTTCGCTCACCTCTAGCATCAATGAGCCGTGGTCGGCCCACACCTTTCCGGTGGTTCGTGGTTTTTCCCTCCTCGGACCACTTTTCGAAGGTAATAACCGCGGCTGACCGTGAGCAGCCCACAAGCCTTGCTGTCTCAGAAATGCTCTGACCCAGTCGTCTGGCCATTACAATTTGGCAACTGCTTTGTCAAACTCACTTAAGTCCGTTGCCTTTTCCATCTGAAGAACAAGAATAACACTGATTAACAGAGCTCAGTAAAGTATCAGGTGTTAGTTATACCGTTTGATGACCTTCACACGCGCCGTCGTTTACCTATAGTTGCTTCGATTTGCATAAACACGCGCTGGTTATAATGTTTTGGCTCTTCGGTGTATTTAGTGTCGTTTTTATTAACTGCATTTATTACACAAAAAATAATTTTAGGCCACATTTTCATTTGTTAGGCTATTTTTTAAATTAATAAAATACCCCCTCAAGCAACTGCTTGCTACAGAGGTCTGACAGGAGCCTGTCAGAATGTAAAAAAAATCATTTCCAGATTTCCAGCCCCTTGTCCCCACCCCCAGCGGAGCTTATGGCCTCTACACTCTATTGTTTAAAAAGTTTATTATCCGTGATCAGCGGGAGGGGACATAGTTGCTTCACCCCCTCCCCCTCTTAATAATGTTAACAACCGGAACAAAATGAAAAAAAAAAACCATTGAACTTATACATTAGACAAGTTCTGCAAAACAATTTTTTACGACTAGTAAAACAGAAAAACAGAGGGGAAAATTATATATCAGAACGACGATCCAGTTCGTTCCAGTTCGTTCTAGCTCGATCTAGTACTCCCCCCCCACCCGACCTTTCCCCACGTTTTATTTCCTTTCTAGATCCGTACCTTTTGTTCATGTTTCAACATTCACCTGTTGCCTTAAAAGCCATCAAGATGACGTACACTCGCTCAAAAAAGTATCCGAACGCTATGGTTGATTACAAAATTCAGAAAAAATATCTGGCAACGATTTTTTTTAGAAATTAGTGATCTGGCAACCTTCGTGTCACGACACGAAGGTTGCCAGATCACTAATTTCTAAAAAAATCGTTGCCAGATCGTGTCACGACACGAAGGTTGCCAGATCACTAATTTCTAAAAAAAATCGTTGCCAGATATTTTTCCTGAATTTTGTAATCAACCATAGCGTTCGGATACTTTTTTGAGCGACTGTAGGTGGTCATATTATTTTGATACTAGATCGTGTGGGCTCACTCACGGAAATATTGAGCGTGTGCAGTTACCATTCACAGCAAACTGGAGCGTGTGCAGTTACTGCACACGCTCCAGTTTGCTGTGAACGGTAACTGAAGCGTGTACAGTTGCTGTACACGCTCCAGATATTTTTCCTGAATTCTGTAATCACGTGACACGAAGGTTGCCAGATCACTAATTTCTAAAAAAAAACGTTGCCAGATATTTTTTCTGAATTCTGTAATCAGCTATAGTGTTCGGATACTTTTTTGAGCGACTGTAGGTGGTCATATTATTTTGATACCAGATCGTGTGGGCTCACTCACGGAAATATTGAGCGTGTGCAGTTACCGTTCACAGCAAACTGGAGCGTGTACAGTTGCTGTACACGCTATTTTTCCTGAATTCTGTAATCACGTGACACGAAGGTTGCCAGATCACTAATTTCTAAAAAAATCGTTGCCAGATATTTTTCCTGAATTTTGTAATCAACCATAGCGTTCGGATACTTTTTTGAGCGACTGTAGGTGGTCATATTATTTTGATACTAGATCGTGTGGGCTCACTCACGGAAATATTGGGCGTGTGCAGTTACCATTCACAGCAAACTGGAGCGTGTGCAGTTACTGCACACGCTCCAGTTTGCTGTGAACGGTAACTGAAGCGTGTACAGTTGCTGTACACGCTCCAGATATTTTTCCTGAATTCTGTAAACACGTGACACGAAGGTTGCCAGATCACTAATTTCTAAAAAAATCGTTGCCAGATCGTGTCACGACACGAAGGTTGCCAGATCACTAATTTCTAAAAAAAATCGTTGCCAGATATTTTTCCTGAATTTTGTAATCAACCATAGCGTTCGGATACTTTTTTGAGCGACTGTAGGTGGTCATATTATTTTGATACTAGATCGTGTGGGCTCACTCACGGAAATATTGAGCGTGTGCAGTTACCATTCACAGCAAACTGGAGCGTGTGCAGTTACTGCACACGCTCCAGTTTGCTGTGAACGGTAACTGAAGCGTGTACAGTTGCTGTACACGCTCCAGATATTTTTCCTGAATTCTGTAATCACGTGACACGAAGGTTGCCAGATCACTAATTTCTAAAAAAAAACGTTGCCAGATATTTTTTCTGAATTCTGTAATCAGCTATAGTGTTCGGATACTTTTTTGAGCGACTGTAGGTGGTCATATTATTTTGATACCAGATCGTGTGGGCTCACTCACGGAAATATTGAGCGTGTGCAGTTACCGTTCACAGCAAACTGGAGCGTGTACAGTTGCTGTACACGCTATTTTTCCTGAATTCTGTAATCACGTGACACGAAGGTTGCCAGATCACTAATTTCTAAAAAAATCGTTGCCAGATATTTTTTCTGAATTTTGTAAACAACATAGCGTTCGGATACTTTTTTGAGCGAGTGTAGGTGGTCATATTATTTTGATACTAGATCGTGTGGGCTCATTCACGGAAACATTGAGCGTGTGCAGTTACCGTTCACAGCAAACTGGAGCGGTCGCGGTTAATGTTCACACCACAATGGATCATGTGAGCTCACAAAAACCTGGATCGTGTGGGCCCACTCACAGAAATATTGAGCGTGTGCAGTTACCGTTTACAGCAAACTGGAGAGGTTGCGGTTAATGTTCACAGCACATTGGATCGTGTGAGCTCACAAAAACCTGGATCGTGTGGGCCCACTCACAGATATATTGAGCGTGTGCAGTTACCGTTCACAGCAAACTGGAGCGTGTACAGTAACTGCACACGTTCCAGTTTGCTGTGAACGGTAACTGGAGCGTGTACAGTTGCTGTACACGCTCCAGATATTTTTTCTGAATTTTGTAATCAACCATAGCGTTCGGATACTTTTTTGAG
The DNA here is from genome assembly GCA_038380435.1 of Ryuthela nishihirai. Lineage (NCBI taxonomy): Eukaryota > Metazoa > Arthropoda > Arachnida > Araneae > Heptathelidae > Ryuthela > Ryuthela nishihirai. The sequence goes on from JAWZYU010000027.1 coordinate 56,061,468, forward strand.
CGACTGTACATATAACACGTGGGAAATGAACCCCTGGCAACCTACTTTATACCGTTCGTCCGGTTCGGCTCGGTAGAGCTCAAGCAATCCAAGCGTGAAGAAGCATTCAGTGAAGATTTGTCTCTGCAGTTTCATTGGTTGACCGCTGCGCGAGAGCAGGAAATAGCATCGTCCGGAATTCCGATCTCGTACGTGATTTATCAAGAAATCGGCACCTCGAACAGCTGCAGCCAGAATTTCTGGCTTTTTGTAGCGCTCCACTTCATTATAGAGGCGACTGTACATCCACACCTGCGAAGACACAAAAATGGGTTATCAGTGGCGCTGTTGGGACTTCCCACTTTCTAAAAGAAATAATTTTCTCTGAAAGAAGACGTTCATGTGTTAAAGTAAAAAAAGGAAACTTTTTAATTGTGAAAAGCGAAGAGAGACTAAGTTATGCTTCCAACTTCAGCATACGTGAATATTCGTGCATTTGTAGAGAAATAATCAGGATAAAAGATGAAATTTTGGCAACCGATGTGAGGAAGTTGGATGACATTCTCCTCCCCCCTCCTGGGGCGGGGGTGGCTCAGTCGGTAGCGCGCCAGGCTCGTAATCTGTAGTTCCCAGGTTCGAGTCCCAGCAGGTGTTGAGATTTATCTCCGCAAAATTCCCCGCCCTGCCCGCGGTCAGTAGGGGACACCGATGGGCTTGGAAAGGCCGCCGTCCGTCGGATGGGACGTTAAGCCGTGGAAGCGTGTGCGGGTGAGCCATACCCTGTGCACGTTAAAGAACACGCTGGATGGCCTTGACGGGAGGCTACCATCTGTCTCCCAACAGCTGTTCCAGTGGGTCCCCTCCCCCAACCTTCTCTGAGCCTTCGGGGTCCATGTGACCTGGCCATTTAGCCCATGGTGTGCAAAAAAGTGCCGCTCAGAGGTAAAACAACCCAACCTAACCCTCCCCCCCCCCATCCACACTTCCCCTCTCTTTTTGGGAAACCGACCGGAACATAAATATATCAAGACAAAGGTAAAGGAAATAATTCTCCAAAATAAGTGCATATCATTAAAATAAGAAATGCCCCCCCCCCTCTCCGATTCAGTTTAATTCTAACAAGAAAAAATTTTAATTTTAATTAATCAGTTAAGTTTTAAATTAATTTTCATTATAAATTTTAAATTTTATAAACACTTATTATTGATATTTTTGTTTATTGATGCGCCAATCTGAGTTCAAAAAAGGGGCAAGGGTGATTCAGTTGGAAGCCCCCCACACTCGTAATCTGCAGTCCCCCGGTTCGAGACCCACCTTGGCCAGGGCTGAGATTTATCTCCGCAAGACTTCACGCCTTACCCTCGGACAGTAGGGACAACCAATGGGCTTCGAAAAGCCGCTATCCGTTGGATAAGACGTTAAGCCGTGGCCTCGTGTGTGTTAGAGAGCCATAGTCAGTGCACGTTAAAAAACACGATGGATGGCCTTGACGGGAGGTTACCATCTGTCTCCTAACAGCTATCCAGTGGATTACCTCCTCCCAACCATGTCTGAGGACTCGGGGTCCTTGTGACCTGGCCATTTAGCCCATTTCGTACAAAAAAGTGCAGCTCAGAGGTAAAACAACCCAACCCTGAGTTCATAGATACATACATACCTACAAAATCCTCACGCAGCTATGGGCTACGGAGACCCTACCAGACTGTGTAATTTTCAGCTTACTGGAAAATAGCTACACACCTAAAATTACTTCTCCTGTTTCGGTAATCCCAGTGATAATGCCCTGGAGTTTTTCTCTTCCCCGGTGCGCTTCCTCGAATTCAAATGATATAACATTTAAACCTCTCGGACGTTTTTGACCATCGTACTTAGTTCTTTTAGGAGTTTTAGTTTCCAGAATGATCTTTCAGCAGTAGCAACTGTTACGACTATGTTCAGAAAAAGTATCACAACTGTACACATATCTGAGGAACTGGCCGAAAATGCAACATTTTCAATAATCAACAGATTTTTGAATTCTTTTACTGTGGTTAATTTTGCAATATTACTTTTAACACAATATCTCAAATAATTTTTAATCGAATGCTAAAAAAAAATACAAAAACTAAACATTTTGTAAATATTCCTGAAAAGTAACTAATACAAAATAATAATAATAATAATAATAATAATAATAATAATAATAATAATTTTATTTTCATTTTATCATGCAGTATAAAGACCCGTGGCCGAGTAGTTAGCGCGCTTGGCTACTGATCTTAGGGACCTGGGTTCGAGCCCCGGGTAAGGCATGGTTGTATGTGTCGTTTTTTCTGCTGAGATCCTGCCATCCTCACAGACCTTCTACTATGGCATATAAACTGACAGGCTCCTGTCAGACCTCTGTGGCAAGCAGCTGCTTGAGGGGGTATTTATTATTTTTTATTTTATTTATAAAGATGCTATGCTAATTAATATAAAGCAATTCACGTAAAGCAGAAATGGGACACACAGTTAAAAAATTCCATATAGAATTTGACAAGACTGAGCACTGTGGTGCGCTGAGGTGATGAACGATTAATCATTCTGTAGTAGAGGACGATCAATTAGTCCCTTGATTAGATTCACCATTGCTTAGATGAAATAACAGGTTCGCGCACTGTTACACCCGTACCGACGTATGCCTCAGACTTACTGCGCCAAGTGATGTACAGAGATATGTCCAACAATTCACGCACGGGAGTTGTATAGGGACGACACAGTTTATTCACATTTACATACAATCACGTGCTGAGAATGAGCTCGACTCTGTAGGCCTTTGCTGCTGCAAGCAATTATGCAATCTCACTTTGCAGATTCTCTCTTTACCGACCTCCAACTCGGCGAAAGGATATCCAACCCTTGCCTATAACGTGGTTCACATAGAACTCACCTCAGTTCCACAGAACTGTACTTTATTCACCAAGAAACGAACCTTGATTCTCACATGGAATCGAACCCTCTCCATGAGATATGGCGTATTATACTGACAGACTCCTGTGAGACATATGCAGCAATCATTAGCTTAGAAAGGACGTTTTTTGTCGGATGTATCTTAAACTATGACCCCGTGTGCAGGAGAACCACGCCCTGTGCACATTAAAGAACACGCTGGATGACCTTGACGGGTGGCTTCCATATGTTTTCTAACAGTTTTACAATGAATCCCCTTCTACTACCCTGGGGCGGGGGTGGCTCAGTCGGTAGCGCGCCAGGCTCGTAATCTGTAGTTCCCAGGTTCGAGTCCCAGCTGGGTCAGCGTTGAGATTTAACTCCACAAAATTCCCCGCCCGCCCACGGTCAATAGGGGACACCGATGGGCTTGGAAAGGCCGCCGCCCGTCGGATGGGACGTTAAGCCGTGGCCCCGTGTACGGGAGAGCCATACCCTGTGCACGTTAAAGAACACGCTGGATGGCCTTGACGGGAGGTTACCATCTGTCTCCATTAGCTGTTCCAGTGGGTCCCCTCCCCCAACCTTCTCTGAGCCTTCGGGGTCCTTGTGACCTGGCCATTTAGCCTATGGTGTGCAAAAAAGTGCCGCTCAGAGGTAAAACAACCCAACCCAACCCTTCTACTACCCAACTCTGAGGCCCTTGAGTACTTATGACTTGGCCATTAGCTCAGTATGTGCATAAAAATGCTACTCAGGGATAAAAACAACCCAACTCAATGAGAAAAACAGACATTCATTAGCATTTATGCTTCACGGTCTCCAGATATGAGCAAACTTGGGAGGCGGGTGGCAAACACTTCCATTGCTTTAATATAAGAGGGAGCTATACACCGAATTTGGTGGTTTTTTATCTTACCTTTTCAGGAGAGTTATATATAATCTTTTTCAAATGCATCAGTATTATATACTGTATAAATAGAAGGTAATAATTCAGGGCATAAATTTCAGAATCCACAGGAGAAACTGAAAGGAGTAGTTTTAAAATGTAAACTTGGTATCTGGTTTCTAATTGCGTTATTTAATCAGTGGTATTGATCTAAGGGACCTGGGTTCGAGCCCCGGATTTAGGCATGGATGTATGTGTCGTTTTTCTGCTGAGGTCTTGCCATCCTCTCAGATCTCCTACTGTGGCATATAAACTGACAGGCTCCTGTCAGACCTCTGTGGCAAGCAGCTGCTTGAGGGGGTATTTATTTATTTTTATTTTATTGATTAACGTCGACTTTTAAAAACGGGACTTTTACTGAAATATCCCGGTTTTCAGCTATCGAAATATTATCACGCTATGTAATGGGGGCAAAAAATTGCATTTGATGTTATTTTATGCAAAAGAATAAAAAATAATAGAATGAAAATAAATACCCCCTCAAGCAGCTGCTTGCCACAGAGGTCTGACAGGAGCCTGTCAGTTTATATGCCACAGTAGAAGATCTGAGAGGATGGCAGGACCTCAGCAGAAAACAACACGAACATCCATGCCTTACCCGGGGCTCGAACCCAAGACTATCAATTTATTTTTTTTTTAATTCGTAAACAGTTCTTCTTTTGAAAGATCACAAAACTTTCGTAAATAAATTAAACTGTTATTTAACCGCCATTGTAAAATAATAATAGATCTTCAAATCTTAGCTTTTTATCGTTTCATAACTATTTTTTTTTTCGGAGAATTTCTTTTCGAATTTTTTCTCCCGCCTCTCCTCAATTGAAGCGCAGATGCACAAAGCAGCAGCAGACACGTACCTGACGTCCTTGTAGCCAACCGTACTTGAGGTCATCGTACCTGAAGCCATCTCTCCCCAGGCAATTGAAGAAGCCCCTACAAGCGAAACAACAGATGAATTAGATTGGAAAAAATGCGCTGCTGTAGTTTAATAAGTATATTTAAGTTTCATCTTCTGTTTTGTTTGATTAATGGGTCATCCAAACCATTGAATTTGATGGGGAAAGAAAAGATTCTAAGTTCTGTTATCATTATAATTATTTTCCGAAAACTTTCATTATAGGGCTATTCCTCCGCATAAGCCTCAAGTCTTCTGTTCTTGAATTGCTAATAATAAAATGAAAACTAGAGATTATACAATTATGCTTATTTTCCTCAGTACGTGTTTTGTTTTGTCTCTGAGCAGCTTTTTTTTTTTGGCACACAATGGGTCACAAGAGCTTCGAGAGCTCAAAGAAGATTGGAGAAGGTTAACTAAACAGCTGTTAGGATTTGGGTTGTTTTACCTCTGAGCGGCACTTTTTTGCACACCATGGGCTAAATGGCCAGGTCACAAGGACACCGAAGGCTCAGAGAAGGTTGGGGGAGGGGACCCACTGGAACAGCTATTGGGAGACAGATGGTAGCCTCCCGTCAAGGCCATCCAGCGTGTTCTTTAACGTGCACAGGGTATGGCTCTCCCGCACACGGGGCCACGGCTTAATGTCCCATCCGACGGACGACGGCTTTTCCAAGCCCATCGGTGTCCCCTATTGACCGTGGGCAGGGCGGAGAATTTTTGCAGAGATAAATCTCAACGCTGACCCAGCTGGGACTCGAACCTGGGAACTACAGATTGCGAGCCTGGCGCGCTACCGACTGAGCCACCCCCGCCCCCATTTTAAATTGATGTCCGAAACTGAAGCATAATCACTATCTCACTAAAGACTGAAATTATTAGCATTTTGTGTGTCAATGAAATAGAATATACTCAAGGTCGTTAGACTCTGAATAATCACATGACCAGATAATATTTTAATACGTGACACGAAGAGCAAATCCGGGATGCTCTAAAAGCAGTCTCTGATTCAGCGTCGCCCTTTAGAGCAAGCGTTGTGTTCGTGTTGGTAGAACGTTTCGCAACAACAAGATGACACAGACATATCATATGGATGCTTTTATAGGTGGTAGCCATCCTCTCAGACCTTCTACTATGGCATATAAACTGACAGGCTCCTGTCAGACTTCTGTGGCAAGCAGCTGCTTGAGGGGGTATTTATTTATTTTTATTTTAGAGCAATCGATATGTTAGAGACCGACAGGTCCTAGACCATGGACTGTAAATGTTCCCCAATTAGTTGCTTTCAAGATTTGGGAGACGGTTCCAACATAGAGTAGACCATAGAAGCCATGAGTGACAACAGCACAGGATATCCGCTATCTTGCCTAACAGCACGATGTCATTGAACGATGTCATCCAAGCAACTCTTTCTGAAGCCATTTGGAGGACAACTGCAGTTTCGAGGCAAACTTTCGGGGGATCGGGTAGAATATTTTATACAATAAGTAAGGTTCTGGCCCACGGCACTTTTAAAAACCTTCACCCACCCACGGCTGAGAAAGGTTTACAGGCGTAGTTGCATAACGCCTGTAAGCAGGCGTTGTTGACAGACATGTATATTAAGTCGCACTTGTAAGATATTTGCTGTGTTACGTTGGGAACTCCCATTGAACTGTCATTCTGATATATCTGATACAACTTAATGTATTTTTCTGCAATTATATGTATTTAATTTGTTCAACCATTTGTTAATAAATTTATATTTCCTCTCAAAGTTGAAAACCGGGGCGGGGGTGGCTCAGTCGGTAGCGCGCCAGGCTCGTAATCTGTAGTTCCCAGGTTCGAGTCCCAGCTGGGTCAGCGTTGAGATTTATCTCCGCAAAATTCACCGCCCTGCCCACGGTCAGTAGGGGACACCGATGGGCTTGGAAAGACCGCCGTCCGTAGGATGGGACGTTAAGCCGTGGCCCCGTGTGTGGGAGAGCCATACCCTGTGCACGTTAAAGAACACGCTGGATGGCCTTGACGGGAGGCTACCATCTATCTCCCAACAGCTATTCCAGTGGGTCCCCTCCCCCAACCTTCTCTGAGTCTTCGGGGTCCATGTGACCTGGCCATTTAGCCCATGGTGTGCAAAAAAGTGCCGCTCAGAGGTAAAACAACCCAACCCAAAGTTGTAAACCTATATTTGAAACACCATATATTTATACAAGTTTCGGATTATATAGTTTAAAAGTTATATGCACGTTCTCTTAGTGAAGGCATTACTCTGTACCCTAGTTTTTGTTGGTGTAACGAACATGTTAATTTGGTTATGCAATGCAAAAAGTGGCAATATCCACGGTCACAATGTATAGCACAAATGAGATGATGAATGTTCAATTCTACTTCAAAGTACAGTCGCTCAAAAAATATCCGAACACTATGGTTGATTACGGAATTCAGAAAAAATATCTGGCAGCGATTTTTTTTAGAAATTAGTAAATCCCCAGCATCCCCAGCATGTAATTGTATGTGAATGTAAATAAACTATGTCGTTCATCCACTACTATCGTGATTGAATTGTTGATCCTACACGTCACTTAGGGCAGCAAGTCCAAGGCATATGTCGGCACTGGCTTAAAAACCCGCGAACCTGTGATTTCACCTAGGTAATGATGAATGCAATTAGGGGACTAATCGATCTCCTCTATTAAGGTTGGATTCGTTTATGCCCTCGCCCCCCCCCCCCCACACACACACACATACACAACACGACAACAACATTTAAAATTCAAATTATCTTCGAAACAGGCACAAAATGTGTCTCTTACTTCTCAAGCAGTTGCTTATCACAGAGGTGCGTCATAAGCCTTTAAGTGTAGCCGTAGGAGAGATCTCTAAACGAGACCTGAGCAGAAAGATACCACCAGAAACGAGACCTGAGCAGAAAGATACCACCAGAAACGAGACTTGAGCAGAAAGATACCACCAGAAACGAGACTTGAGCAGAAAGATACCACCAGAAACGAGACCTGAGCAGAAAGATACCACCAGAAACGAGACCTGAGCAGAAAGATAACACCAGAAACGAGACCTGAGCAGAAAGATACCACCAGAAACGAGACCTGAGCAGAAAGATACCACCAGAAACGAGACTTGAGCAGAAAGATACCACCAGAAACGAGACCTGAGCAGAAAGATACCACCAGAAACGAGACCTGAGCAGAAAGATAACACCAGAAACGAGACCTGAGCAGAAAGATACCACCAGAAACGAGACTTGAGCAGAAAGATACCACCAGAAACGAGACCTGAGCAGAAAGATACCACCAGAAAGAGACCTGAGCAGAAAGATACCACCAGAAACGAGACCTGAGCAGAAAGATACCACCAGAAACGAGACCTGAGCAGAAAGATAACACCAGAAACGAGACCTGAGCAGAAAGATACCACCAGAAACGAGACCTGAGCAGAAAGATACCACCAGAAACGAGACCTGAGCAGAAAGATAACACCAGAAACGAGACCTGAGCAGAAAGATACCACCAGAAACGAGACCTGAGCAGAAAGATAACACCAGAAACGAGACCTGAGCAGAAAGATACCACCAGAAACGAGACCTGAGCAGAAAGATACCCAGAAACGAGACCTGAGCAGAAAGATACCACCAGAAACGAGACCTGAGCAGAAAGATAACACCAGAAACGAGACCTGAGCAGAAAGATAACACCAGAAACGAGACCTGAGCAGAAAGATACCACCAGAAACGAGACTTGAGCAGAAAGATACCACCAGAAACGAGACCTTAGCAGAAAGATACCACCAGAAACGAGACCTGAGCAGAAAGATAACACCAGAAACGAGACCTGAGCAGAAAGATACCACCAGAAACGAGACCTGAGCAGAAAGATAACACCAGAAACGAGACCTGAGCAGAAAGATAACACCAGAAACGAGACCTGAGCAGAAAGATACCACTAGAAACGAGACCTGAGCAGAAAGATACCACCAGAAACGAGACCTGAGCAGAAAGAAACCACCAGAAACGAGACCTGAGCAGAAAGATACCACCAGAAACGAGACTTGAGCAGAAAGATACCACCAGAAACGAGACCTTAGCAGAAAGATACCACCAGAAACGAGACCTGAGCAGAAAGATAACACCAGAAACGAGACCTGAGCAGAAAGATAACACCAGAAACGAGACCTGAGCAGAAAGATACCACCAGAAACGAGACCTGAGCAGAAAGATACCACCAGAAACGAGACTTGAGCAGAAAGATACCACCAGAAACGAGACCTTAGCAGAAAGATACCACCAGAAACGAGACCTGAGCAGAAAGATAACACCAGAAACGAGACCTGAGCAGAAAGATACCACCAGAAACGAGACCTGAGCAGAAAGATAACACCAGAAACGAGACCTGAGCAGAAAGATACCACTAGAAACGAGACCTGAGCAGAAAGATACCACCAGAAACGAGACCTGAGCAGAAAGATAACACCAGAAACGAGACCTGAGCAGAAAGATAACACCAGAAACGAGACCTGAGCAGAAAGATACCACCAGAAACGAGACCTGAGCAGAAAGATACCACCAGAAACGAGACTTGAGCAGAAAGATACCACCAGAAACGAGACCTTAGCAGAAAGATACCACCAGAAACGAGACCTGAGCAGAAAGATAACACCAGAAACGAGACCTGAGCAGAAAGATACCACCAGAAACGAGACCTGAGCAGAAAGATACCACCAGAAACGAGACCTGAGCAGAAAGATACCACCAGAAACGAGACCTGAGCAGAAAGAAACCACCAGAAACGAGACCTGAGCAGAAAGATACCACCAGAAACGAGACCTGAGCAGAAAGATACCACCAGAAACGAAACACCCACGCCGTATCCGATGCTCTTCAGTTAAAAATCATCTTTTACTAAATCGCGCCTTTTACTGTTGTATCTAATATCAAAAAATTGCCAAGTGTCTAAATTTGAACACCAAGTGAATAAAATATTCGAACCAATTGTCAATTTGAAAGTTTAAATATTCCTTTCTGAAAGGCTATGTATGTACCAAACAATTCTAAACATTTATTGTAAAATATTTAATATAATTATAAAATTCCGCATTAATTAAGCATGCTGGCAAAATGTTGAATGCGACGTTTGCCATTGCATGTTAGCCCTTGTTGTCATGCAAACCATTAAACTGATTGCGAGCCATATGTTGCTTGCGAGCTAGGCGCTTTTGACCTCCGCTCTAAGAGTTATTCGACTTTTCGAGGCTCTTCTGAGAGTTCACTTTTTACTGTTCGAATATATGGGTATTAACAAAGAAAAAAAGAAATTTAAAGCAATTCACATCGCCTTGCTAGAGATGTATTTGCATTTTAATTCCAAAGTATTTGGGTTGGGTTGTTTTACCTCTGAGCGGCACTTTTTTGCACACCATGGGCTAAATGGCCAGGTCACATGGACCCCGAAGGCTCAGAGAAGGTTGGGGGAGGGGACCCACTGGAACAGCTGTTGGGAGACAGATGGTAGCCTCCCGTCAAGGCCATCCAGCGTGTTCTTTAACGTGCACAGGGTATGGCTCTCCCACACACGGGGCCACGGCTTAACATCCCATCCGACGGACGGCGGCCTTTTCAAGCTCATCGGTGTCCCCTACTGACCGTGGGCAGGGCGGGGATGAATTTGCGGAGATGAATCTCAACGCTGACCCAGCTGGGACTCGAACCTGGGAACTACAGATTACGAGCCTGGCGCGCTACCGACTGAGTCACCCCCGCCCCAATAATTCCAAAGTACATCGCATTGAATCGAAATCGTGGGCTCAGTGTGGGCCTATGTGGTCTGTCAGTTCATGTCTACAAAATCGAAAATCAAGTACAAAATGGATTAACACTGTGATATAGGCAAATTTAATCGAAAATTTGGCAGCATATTACATGCGTTTAAACCTGTTCCACTTTTCTGATAATGGTGACCATTCCGACAGCGTAAATGACTCCGAAAGAGTGATCACTTTCTTCATTATTTCGGAATCAGTGATTGCTTGAACTTACCCGTATTTGTCGTCATGAGAATATTTCAGCCAGAAGTCCATTACAGTATCCAATTCTCGCGATACTCTGCGCAGGTGGAGCTTCAGCCAATGTCTCTTGGAATCCTGAAAATAGAGCGAAAATTTATTGATTTTTTAATTTCATATAAACTATATTCCAAAGCTAGAACAACTTTTAACTAGAAAGTGGCGGATATAGAATGATCATTTTTTACAAACAGGAAAGAAATTCAGTCCCTTTTTCCTAGAGGAATGGGTCAAGTTATAGCTCTCCGTGTTGTCTCCTTAACCATCATTCTCTCTATTACCTAAATTTCAAGTGTTTATCATTTTATATAGACTGTTTGCAATATTTTTTCCAACTTTAGCGCTCTCTAATGTCGGTAATTCAAACAAATGGAAATTTCTGAATATGCGAATCGCAACACTTTTTTAATATCTATCCAACCAAAGCAGAATCTTAAATGAATTTTACAAAATTAAAGATATCAATACGTACGCAGCTACAGACGGTCTGCCGGCAGTTGAAGTGGTGGCCATGGTCTACTCAACCAGGTGTTCTGTTGCAATCCTTGACAGTTAAAACCATGTCCAAAGTAATTTTATGAACAACAGAACGATCAACATTGAGCCATAAATTCTTATGGGTGGAATGAGGTTTCGAAAATCAGCTGAAATAAATGACTGAAAATTGCAACCGAATGTTACTGAATGATTGCTATCGATTGGCAAAGAGAAACAGCAAATAAACAGAAAGCAAATTCACAAACCACTGGGGGGCTCAGTCGGTAGCGTGCCAGGCTCGTAATCTGTAGTTCCCAGGTTCGAGTCCCAGCTGGGTCAGCGTTGAGATTTATCTCCGCAAAATTCCCCGCCCTGCCCACGGTCAGTAGAGGACACCGATGGGCTTGGAAAGACCACCGTCCGTCTTATGGGACGTTAAGCCGTGGCGCCGTGTGCGAGAGAGACATACCCTGTGCACGTTAAAGAACACGTGGCCTTGACGGGATGACCTTGACTTGGATGGCCTTGACGGGAGGCTACCATCTGTCTCCAAACAGCTGTTCCAGTGGGTCCCCTCCCCCAACCTTCTCTGAGCCTTCGGGGTCCATGTGACCTGGCCATTTAGCCCATGGTGTGCAAAAAAGTGCCGCTCAGAGGTAAAACAACCCAACATTCTATATTTGATGGTCAAAGCATTCAGTTATTGAAGAAGGTGATGGCTTCAAATTATCAGCGAACGTAAACTTAAAGGTTATAAATCATAAAAGGAAATTAGCATAATAATTTAATTAAAGAAAGTAAAAATGAAATTAAATAAATTAGTAAATTTTTCATTTGCAAAGCAGAAAACAGAAAGAGCTGCTAGAAACTGCCCCTACCCTTGTACCGACCTTCTCCTCCTAAGGACATGTCCCATAAAACCGAAGTCAGAGCCTCAATTAGAACCAACAACGACTGAAACATCAGTGAAAAAGCAAAAGCAAACAGAATTAGTTTTAGTAAGAATAAATGAACCAGAATAAAATTATGAATGAATTAAATCATTGCGAGCATCCGTAAGAACCTAAACATTCGACTGGGGGGCGGGGGGTTATAATCATAAAAGGAGAGTAATATTTTAATTGAAAAAGGTAAAAATAAAAAGTTGATTCAAGTTATTTTTAGTAAATCCTAGAGAAGACTGTCGGTCAAACTATTTCTATGTGAAGACATAAGTGATTGTAATTCCGAAAATGTAACAAAAGCAGCCAAGCCCAGATCCAGTGAAAAAAAAGGGAGCGAGGGTTGGAAGGGGCGGGGCTAAAAGAGTAGTTTTCCAATTAAATATGACATTCCCCCTCAGTTTTACAAGTGTTTAAATTTTTTCTTGAAATATGCATGGAATTTAAATAAGTTCAATACTTTTTTTGCCTCTCTTACCCTTACTAAGTCCTTGCCCCCTCCTCCCCAGATCCGACCCTGAAAGCAGCAGTCGCTTCTAGATTCAGATTTAGAACAAAACAAAAATGAGTCCATCAAAAATAACTTGGTCAAATAAACCGTTTTTTTTTTTCTATATCTATTCGATAAGTATGTATTCATATCACGTTCTAAAAATGAAAGCGTCTTTTACTAAAAAGAAATTTTTCCAGAATATCTTCGCCGGCCACAAGAACGAATACGAGGCCTGTATTGGGTTCGAGGGTCACCAGCTGGCTATCATTGCTCTGTAAAATTGTGATCGGGAAACAGAGCTAGCAACTCCATAGAGATGATGATATTCAACTTCAAATATGGTCAACTAGTTTGGCTCTATCAAGTCAGGTATTTTTATCCTATCAGATGATACTGTCACCTATTGCACCTGAATAAACTCTCACGTCCTGGAAGTCATCTCTATAACTCTGAACAATCATGGGGACCTCTAAAAGCACAAAGAACTCGGTGGATTTAAATAATAATAATACTCCCTCAAGCAGCTGCTTGCCACAGAGGTCTGACAGGAGCCTGTCAGTGTATATGCCATAGTAGAAGGTCTGAGAGGATGGCAGGACCTCAGCAAAAAACAACACGAACCTCCATGCCTTACCCGGGGCTCGAACCCAGGTCCCTTAGATCAGTAGCCAAGCGTGCTAACCACTCGACCATGTAAAAAAACCTGTAAAAGCTAGGAGTAGCTTATAGGATTCTTCTCTGTGCTATATGTCGCAAATAAAAAATAATATATATCCTAATATTTCATCAATCAATACAATAGAGGAGATCTTGATCTACAGCCTGTTGCTCAGTGTTCAGAGCACTTGACATATCATCAGAAGGTCCCGGATTGGTCCCATCCGGTTCAAAAAAATTTTCCTCTATATCCATGTCAAGAGAATATTTATACAGCCTAAGAGTGGTTCAATAGTTTGTAAATTAGCAAATTAGTGAAGTGCTGTGGAGAAAAAGTAATTTCCCGCTGTTTGTAACTGCACCAAAAAAGTAAGTTTATTTTCTATATTATGTACGTTGTGTTGTTTCACCTCTGAGCGGCACTGTTTTTGCACACCATGGGCTAAATCGCCAGGTCACATGGACCCCGAAGGCTCAGAGAAGGTTGGGGGAGGGGACCCACTGGAACAGCTGTTGGGAGACAGATGGTAGCCTCCCGTCAAGGCCATCCAGCGTGTTCTTTAACGTGCACAGGGTATGGCTCTCCCCACACACGGGACCACGGCTTAACGTCCCATCCAACGGACGGTGGCCTTTCCGAGCCCATCGGTGTCCCCTACTGACCGCGGGCAGGGCGGGGAATTTTGCGGAGATAAATCTCAACGCTGACCCAGCTGGGACTCGAACCTGGGAACTACAGATTACGAGTCTGGCGCGCTACCGACTGAGCCACCCCCGCCCCAATTATTATGTACGTATTCAGTGCATGGTTGCTATACCGAATGCTTAAAAATAAGAATTCTTTGTTATGTAATATAACCATAAACAAGAGTAAACACATATTTCACATTTGTAGAATTTTAAACATTGTACGCCATCATTTACAATCAAATCAAAAAGTCAATCGGTATTATCTCTTTGATTTCCTGTCATTGCAACAACATTACCATGCACATCACAAAATAGAAACATCCCACACAAATCAGACCCATTTGCGGGGTTTATAACGAGATAATTTACACCTATAGAATGATCTTTAATATTTAAAGTATAAATTTCCGTTTAGTGTCTCTATTTGGTCCTTTCTTTTTTTAGAAACACCTGTAAAATATCCATTTTCTAAGTTCTCTAACAAATTCATTTAAGTTTCTTAACTCTTTTACATAATTTGGAATCAAATTAAATAATCTTGGGGATTGTAAATGTATGCTTAGTAATAACCTTTGTTGCAAAAAGCTCTTCCAATAATATGCTTTTAGATAACCTAGTATTAACTGCAAAGGCTTTTATGTTTTGTTCATTCCAAGTTTTCTTTACATGTTTGATTACATTAAAATATATAGTTTTGTCAGTTGGAGGATGTCCAACACTTGATAATCCTGAATTATGCATAGTCTTCTGCTCTTTCTTGGCATAGACATAATTACGAGATTTTGAACTCCCTCTAACGGTTGGGTTGGGTTGTTTTTACCTCTGAACGGCACTTTTCTTTTTTCCTCTGAGCGGCACTTTTTTGCACACCATGGGCTAAATGGCCAGGTCACATGGACCCCGAAGGCTCAGAGAAGGTTGGGGGAGGGGACCCACTGGAACAGCTGTTGGGAGACAGTTGGTAGCCTCCCGTCAAGGCCATCCAGCGTGTTCTTTAACGTGCACAGGGTATGGTTCTCTTCCGCACACGGGGCCACGGCTTAACGTCCCATCCGACGGACGGTGGTCTTTCCAAGCCCATCGGTGTCCCCTACTGACCGTGGGCAGGGCGGGGAATTTTGCGGAGATAAATCTCAACGCTGACCCAGCTGGGACTCGAACCTGGGAACTACAGATTATGAGCCTGGCGCGCTACAGACTGAGCCCCCCCCCCCCCCTCTAACGGTTTAACATATTTATCATAAGCTCCTCCCTATGACAAAATACCGTAGATCAGATCAGATTTTATTCAAGCGTTATAAATAATTTTTAATAATTATAACTGTGCAATGTTTCTGGTATAATACAGAAACTTTGCAGATCAAAAACTTGATAAATCGCTTTAATAATTGATTATAAAGAGCTGAAATTTATATCCACTAATCCCCTGAAAAGGTGATATCCTTTCAATTTATTCGAATCGAATATTTCGTGCAGCAATCTGAAGGACACTGTTGAGTTTATCTATATTTGTTGACCACTTTTGCAAAGAGTTCGATTTGAAATAGACCCAATCTGTCCGATAAAGATAAACGGAAACCCTTGGCCACAAAACAAGCGATTACAAGGAGAGGAGGAAGTTCTGTCATAACATCCGGTAAGTTGCACAGAAAATGAAACTAAAGAGGGAAATATGACAAAGTTATTGAGAGCTTTATCAGAAAATTATTTCGTAATGGATTACTTTGAAACAGGTGCTAATATTTCGAAATTAATTAGCTGGAATTCAGTGAACAACATGGAGATTTTCTCCCCTAACTTTCTTGGTGATGAAATTTTTTTTGATGATTCCTTTGTAAGCAGTGATGACGTTAGACGTAGTAATCAACCACCATTGAGCAGCATCTTATAGAGGGAGAGACTGTTGGTTTCGCCATATTTCCCACATTCAGAGCTACAGATTAGTGAATAGTGCTATGAACAGTGTACCTAAAAGTCGCAGAAGAAGAGGGAGACATAGAATGCAATGCATCTCAAACAAGACCTCGTTACAATTGGCGTGCAGTGGCCAAATGCAAGAGCATTAGCTCTTGATAGACGTGTATGGAGAACTAAATTGCACAGTATGGTTGCATCTCAGTGGCCCATGGCTACTTGGGGTTGGGTTGGGTTGTTTTACCTGTGAGCGGCACTTTTTTGCACACCATGGGCTAAATGGCCAGGTCACATGGACCCGGAAGACTCAGAGAAGGTTGGGGAAGGGGACCCACTTTAACAGCTGTTGGGAGACAGATGGTAGCCTCCCGTCAAGGCCATCCAGCGTGTTCTTTAACGTTGTGTTGTTTTACCTCTGAGCGGCACTTTTTTGCACACCATGGGCTAAATGGCCAGGTCACATGGACCCCGAAAGCTCAGAGAAGGTTGGGGGAGGGAACCCACTGGAACAGCTGTTGGGAGACAGATGGTAGCCTCCCGTCAAGGCCAACCAGCGTGTTCTTTAACGTTGGGTTGTTTTACCTCTGAGCGGCACTTTTTTGCACACCATGGGCTAAATGACCAGGTCACAAGGACCCCGAAGGCTCAGAGAAGGTTGGGGGGAGGGGACCCACTGGAACAGCTGTTGGAAGACAGATGGTAGCCTCCCGTCAAGGCCATCCAACGTGTTCTTTAACGTGCACAGGGTATGGCTCTCCCATACACGGGGCCACGGCTTAACATCCCATCCGACGGACGGCGGCCTTTCCAAGCCCATCGGTGTCCCCTACTGACCGTGGGCAGGGTGGGGAAATTTGCGGAGATAAATCTCAACGCTGACCCAGCTGGAGGCTACTTGGGGATTATGTATATGAGTATGCATGTATTACACGTATTTTTCAATTTATTTTCAAAAACCACTAAAACGGAGTGAAACAACGGAGTGGAAAATACATGCATAAAATATTAATCGCTAAATTTTTTTTTAATGTGTCGCTGGTTTCATTCTGAGGAATTTGAAACATTCTTCACCCCTTTTTTTCTTGAATCTATCCTTTTTTTCCGTGTGCGGGAGAGCCATACCCTGTGCACGTTAAAGAACACGCTGGATGGTCTTGACGGGAGGCTACCATCTGTCTCCCAACAGCTTGTTCCAGTGGGTCCCCTCCCCCAAACTTCTTTGAGCCTTCGGGGTCCATGTGACCTGGCCATTTAGCCCATGGTGTGAAAAAAAGTGCCGCTCAGAGGTAAAACAACCCAACCCAACTTGGGAAATATTGTAGTAAATTAGGCTTTGGTATTTTTCATTATATCCCATGTTTAAACATAAATTTAGAGACACAATTTTCATTACAGAAATTAGTAGAAGACCATATCACTTGAAGTTTGGTGTTACAAAATAATATTAAAAGGTTTACATAATTTCACATAAAAAACTAAAGTATAGAAAGACCAGAGTGATAGCGTTAAAAGATCGAAATGGCCCCTAATGAACCTTGAACGCTGAATATATCTTATAATGAAATGCCCAAAATCGAGGACTAGAAAATGTAAACCCAACCACCTACAAACCTTTCACTTACCAGATTTGGTAGGGGCGGGGGTGGTTCAGTCGGTAGCGTGCCAGGCTCGTAATCTGTAGTTCCCAGGTTCGAGTCCCAGCTGGGTCAGAGTTGAGATTTATCTCCGCAAAATTCCCCGCTCTGCCCACGGTCAGTAGGGGACACCAATGGACTTGAAAGGCCGCCGTCCGTCGGATGGGACGTTAAGCCGTGGCCCCGTGTGCGGGAGAGCCATACCCTGTGCACGTTAAAGAACACGCTGATGGTCTTGACGGGAGGCTACCATCTGTCTCCCAACAGCTTGTTCCAGTGGGTCCCTTCCCCCAACCTTCTCTGAGCCTTCGGGTCCATGTGACCTGGCCATTTAGCCCATGGTGTGCAAAAAAGTGCCGCTCAGAGGTAAAACAACCCAACTTACCAGATTTGGCGCGACCTTTAACTTTTACCAAGGAAACATAATAATTATTCCCAGGGCCAGACCTAAGGGCCGGATCATGCCCGTCCCGCTTCTGCACTCCTTGAGAATGCAGTTAAGGGTAACGATGGCAAAAATTATTAAATTTGTGCTCATTTCGAAAATATTTAACGGAAATTTCTTAAAACCCGTAAAACTGAATGGAAAATGTTACACTGCAACGGAAATCCAGTCTTTTGTAATTAACCTTGCTTTTTCCCCGACTCGATTACATCACTTTTTATATCCAAATATTTATGACTTTTGACGAAAAATTATTTTTTAAAAAATGACCCTTCGTTTTCATGAGAACTGTGACGAGGAAAAATCAGACAACATATTTAACTAAATCTTTCTCTCGCGTTCGAAATTGTTATCTCACAATTTATTAATAATGTTTACCCACGTCTTCAAGTATGGGTATTTCCTCTGCGTGGCAGTATTTGATCTTTTAAATTTTTAAAATGCTGTTTATAATTTTCAACGTAATAAATGCGTCATCTTTTTATAGTTGTTTCAGAAATTCATTTGCTTTTAATGGGCGCCTGCACCTCAATGCTTTCACAGCACAGACTGCAGCTGCCATTGCTATTCAGCGTTGCAAACTCAACTTAAAAAAAAAACGCACTTTGGCGTAAAAATATCGTCTTTCACAGTTCATTATTGTACAGTCGCTCAAAAAAGTATCCGAACACTGTGGTTGATTACAGAATTCAGAAAAAATATCTGGCAACGATTTTTTTAGAAATTAGTGATCTGGCAACCTTGACACGAAGGTTGCCAGATCACTAATTTGTAAAAAAATCGTTGCCAGATATTTTTTCTGAATTCTGTAATCAACCACAGTGTTCGGATACTTTTTTTGAGCGACTATACACGTGCTGAGTTGGATTTTTTTTTTTGCACTATAAGATGCAAAATATAATTTGTGTTTTTTAAATTATAAAATGATATGGGGGCGAAAAGATACTTTTGCCCCCGTCACCCCCTGGATTCGGCGCCTATGACCACAGGGATAAATAAATAATAAATAAAAATAAATACCCCCTCAAGCAGCTGTTTGCCACAGATGTCTGACAGCAGCCTGCCAGTTTATATGCCATAGTAGAAGGTCTGTGAGGATGGCAGGACCTCAGCAGAAAAACAACACACACAACCATGCCTTACCCGGGGCTCGAATCCAGATCCCTTAGATCAGTAGCTAAGTGGGCTAACCACTCGGCCATATCTTATAGAAAAGCTCCATCGATATATTATCCCTCTAAAACTTCTAAATTGATATTCAACGTAGTTGATCGTTTGCCACTGGAAGTAAACACAAGGAGGTACTGTTCCCGATGGAAAAATAAATAATAAATATTCCCTCAAGTAGCTGCTTGCCACAGAGGTCTGACAGACGCCTGTCAGTTATGCGCCACAAGATGGCGGAACCTCAGAAGAAAAACAGGAATCCGAACAAAACGATTTTTACTATGGGGAAAATTTACTCTTCTTAAAATTTGTTTTCCACTGTACCATTCATAAGTATTGTCACTATTTCATTATTGTTCCATATTTTGCATTTATTGTATTCGTCCCAATAAACAGTTCAGGAAAACATTAGTAGATATACACTGGTTTCCATAAATTAAGGAAAATCCCTATATTAAGTCAATGGGAAGCTAACGTCAAAGCTCTATAACTTCTAAAATAAGTTCTTTTGTTTTGAAAAATGTGATTGCAGATAAAGATCTCAATCAAATATATCAATTTCGATTTTCAGCAATATTCGTTCAGTATTTAATGTGTTATGGAAGTTTGTATTTAGCGATAACAATGCCAGCCACAAAAATTGACTTCAGAAGTTAATTTAAACTTAGTAATAAGTATTGGATCAGTGTTTAATAAAATAAGTTTTCATTTTAAAACTTTGGTAAGAATTCTTTCACTATTCTTCAGTTTTGTATGTTTCTTAAGACTGGCATTGCTGTTGTTAAATATTCAAACTTCTATAACTCATTAAATACTGAACGAATATTATTGAAAATCGATATATTGATTTATTTGATTGAGATCTTTATTTGCAATCACATTTTTCAAAACAAAAAAAAAATTATTTTAGAAGTTATAGAGCTTTGACGTTAGATTCCCATTGACTTAACATAGGGATTTTCCTTAATTTATAGAAACCAGTGCATATATATATGTGTGTGTTTTCTATTACAAAGAGAGTGCTACTTAGACAAATAAGTCCCATTGAAAAATACCATTGGGACACGTATATCTTTTACTTTTCTCCCATCACCACCATCCACAACCCTTGCGAAAATAGAAACTATTTTGATGTTCAGGATCAATAGTAAATCCTTTAACATAAATATATGGCCCAGTTTAAAGAAACGAAAGGAAACAAAATTGGTAAAAAAGGTTAAAACTTCCAGGTATCCACTGTACACCTCGGGACTTTTCCAGGATTAAACTACTGTTTTATCCTCCTTGAGAGGCCAAAAAAAAAGAATGAAAACACTTTAAAAAGCCACGTGTCTTAATGCACTACTTAAGAATACAATCTTCTTTCCGCTAATATTTATGCCACGTGTCTTAATGCACTACTTAAGAATACAATCTTCTTTCCGCTAATATTTATGCCACGTGTCTTAATGCACTACTTAAGAATACAATCTTCTTTCCGCTAATATTTATGCCACGTGTCTTAATGCACTACTTAAGAATACAATCTTCTTTCCGCTAATATTTATGCCACGTGTCTTAATGCACTACTTAAGAATACAATCTTCTTTCCGCTAATATTTATGCCACGTGTCTTAATGCACTACTTAAGAATACAATCTTCTTTCCGCTAATATTTATGCCACGTGTCTTAATGCACTACTTAAGAATACAATCTTCTTTCCGCTAATATTTATGCCACGTGTCTTAATGCACTACTTAAGAATACAATCTTCTTTCCGCTAATATTTATGCCACGTGTCTTAATGCACTACTTAAGAATACAATCTTCTTTCCGCTAATATTTATGCCACGTGTCTTAATGCACTACTTAAGAATACAATCTTCTTTCCGCTAATATTTATCTCTACCTCAGAATTTCGCGACCGAAAGAAATCTTACCTTGCACTCCATTGCTTAAGATTCGAGAATTCATACGAAGTCGAATCGCTTCTTCTGTTCTTCGATTGCCGATAAGAACTGCTTATTGAAACTCAGCACGAGGTGCTTGCGATGCACTTCGGGGCTTCATCCGATAAGCGTCGACTGGTTTTTTTTTCATCCGATGATTGCGATGTGTGAGTAACCCAAGGCAGTGCTACGTGGAAAGCTTCGTTTCCACTTTTAATAGGGCGCTCATTTCTTTTCATTACTTTGGCCTAAGAAGCCATTTCAAACTTTCCTGAAATAGTGAAATCCTTTTTCTGTTTTTATGCCACGGAATCTTTTCTAAATGAATTTTGAAATGCATTTGAATTGAAAACTTAACAGGTTTTTGAAACTAACTTAATTTTGAATTGAAAACTTAACAGGAGTCCCGTTTCTTAACAGCTTCCAAAACTTTACTTCCAAAAGGCTTAGAAAAGAGGATCCACTGAACAGCCTTTTGGAAGGCACGTACCCAGGATTAAGTTTGTTTTATATTTTATATATATATTTTTTTTATTTGTGGGGGGGGGGGGAATATGGCTTCGAGGAGGGCGGCGAGATTTTAGCTTCGGGGCGGGCGGGGGAGGGGAGCTCTTATATCAAGACTTGAGTAGGTTTTCCCAATTACTAAAATATCTACCGGACAGGAGGGTTAAAACGATATTCTGTGTAGAATAAAGTTTTATAGTTGTTTTTAAATCTGCTTTTAATTTTGGACATATAATATGGAACTAAAATAAAATTGTACAAAGACAACTGTTTTTGGATTTTTTAAAGCAGGTAGACAAGATTGAGATTTCGTATTAGATGACCAGATTTTCGGTGGGGGGTCCGGATTTCCCTCCCCCGGGTACGTCCTTGCCTTTTGGGATTCAGGTGACTTGGTCATTTAAACTAGGGGTTCTCAACGTGGGATACGCGGTAAAAAAATTTTGGGTACGCCGTGAGAGCTCAAAAGTCGCTAGATATATGTTATATATATATATGTTTTATTTTATTACATTGTTATACTCTAACTACAATTTTATCTATCTAAACAAGGGATACGCCAGTTAAATACACATTTCCAGGGAATACGTGAAGAATAAAAGGTTGAGAACCACTGATTTAGACCATTGTGTGGCAAAAAAAGCCGCTAAGAGGAAAACCAAACGAAACAATTTATCCATTAATTACAGCTAACGAACATTTACTTTAACACATCGAGATTTGTTATTACTCTCGAAAATGAACATTAACAACCAGCTTCAGCTCGGGCATTTCCTTTCGGAAGATTAGTCTTCCTTGACCTCAAGCCATTGGGTATTACCTAGACCAGAGAAACTGAAACTGAAACTAGGGAAAGAAAAGGTTGTGGATCTCAGAAATTGGGTGAAAAATATTAATATGAAACAAGAAACATAAATGCATTTGTTTTCGCAAAAGAAACATGAAAAGAAAGTTAAGTGTGTGAAATATGATGAAATGTACTATAGAAATTAAGTGTTGATTTCCAACCTCTGACCTAGAGAAAGTCCCGAAAATGAAAAATTTTGACTATCTTGAAATTGTAATTTAGTAGAATTAAAACCAGTGTATACAGGGCGATTCACAATAAAAACTCTAACTTCGCTATAAAAAAAGGTTTTCATAATATTTTCACCAATTAATGGTAAATTTTCATTTCTTTTAGAGTGTGATTTTTGATACATTAAGTGTTATTTAAAAGTTAGAAAAGTTTGTGGTCTAACTCAGGTAAAACTTAAAGTGACCAAGTTTTACCACAAATGCGAAAATCCTACAGAAGTTCAGTGTCAGTGCAAGTTAAATTTTACTCTCCTACACTCACCTCTGGGCACCGGGAGCAGCAGTTGGCTCAGTCAGTATGGTGTCAAATTCATAGTCTGATATTTCCAGGAACGATTCCCAAGTATACAAGCATTGCAATTTAGGTGCAAAAGAGTATACAGATGGGCTTGGAAAGCCTGCCTTCATTGGATGGGACGTTAAGCCATCATCTATTGTGCAGGAGAGTCACACCCTATGTACATTTAATGAACCACTGGATGACTTTGATAGGAGACTTCAATGTCTCCTAACAGCTGCCCAATGGGTCCACTTCCCCCAACATTCTCTGAAATCTTGTGACCTGTCTATTTAGCACACTCTATGAACAAAATTCTCAGCTCAGAGTTGAAACATCCAAACTAATAACTGAGCAGAAGTGCCCCTTCAGAGTACATCTGAAAAAATCATAGAAGTCAACAAGGGGCGGGGGTGGCTCAGTCGGTAGCTCGCCAGGCTCGTAATCTGTAGTTCCCAGGTTCGAGTCCCAGCTGGGTCAGCGTTGAGATTTATCTCCGCAAAATTCCCCCGCCCTGCCCACGGTCAGTAGGGGACACCGATGGGCTTGGAAAGGCCGCCGTCCGTCGGATGGACGTTAAGCCGTGGCCCCGTGTGCGGAAGAGAACCATACCCTGTGCACGTTAAAGAACACGCTGGATGGCCTTGACGGGAGGCTACCAACTGTATCCCAACAGCTGTTCCAGTGGGTCCCCTCCCTCAACCTTCTCTGAGCCTTCGGGGTCCATGTGACCTGGCCATTTAGCCCATGGTGTGCAAAAAAGTGCCGCTCAGAGGTAAAACAACCCAACCCATAGAAGTCAACTTGGAGATGAAAGAATTAGGAGTATCCAAGGCTGAACTGTTTTGAATAAAACTCAGTACTGCTAGAGTCTTTTACTTCATCTATAATATGAACCATATCCCTTTGGATAACTTTAAATTTACCTGAGTTACATTACAAGGGACATTCAAAAAGTTTTTGGCATGCATCTATAGAACAAAACCCATTGCACTTACCTCAACAAAACATTTATTGTCCCTCAAAGAACTCCCCTCCAGCAGCTATGCAAAGTTGCAAACTTCTGTGCCTTCTGGAATGCTTGGTGACATTCCTGTTGGGGAACAGTCCATAACTCTGATTAAACGCATCTTGCAAGGCTTCCCAGAAAGTTTCTTTTTAATCTTTGGAAACAACCAAAAATCGCATGGTGCAAGATCGGGTAAATATGCAGAATGGGGTAGCTCTTTGATATTTTCCTACTCCACATAGGTCGTAATTTGCCTGGTTTTGTGAACATTGTCGTGAAAAAGGAGAACCCTTGACATGTCTGTTGCTCCTTCATATCCTTAACCATTTTGGACAAAGCAAAGTTGGCGTAGCATTGGCCATTTGTAGTCAGTTTTTCAGGTAAGATGTCCACGGCTACCACTACTTGTCTAATTGAAAAAAATTCTGAACATCCTCTTCCTTGTGCAAAAGTCTTGTTGGGGGATTTAGGGACGTGGTTCATTTTCTGCAACCCAAACATAGTTGCCAATCTTTCTGGGAATTGTATAGTAATAAAACATGTCTTATCACCTGTGACAATGTCTGTTAACCATTGGGAGACACTGCATTCAAACATTACCAGCATCTCCTTACAAGAGTCGACTTCAGGCCTCTTTTGCTGTACTGTCAGTTTGCGGAGACCCATTTGGCACAGATCTTTCCGAACTTTAAATGTTGATAAATAATTGTTTCCACACTGCGAATCGATACACTGGCATCTAAACTTATTACCTGAACGGTGATGTGTGGATTTTCCTTAATGAGTTCACGAACAGCACCAGTGGTTCTTTCGTTCACAGCTTCTTTCGGTCTTTCTGTACGAGGGAGGTCTTCGAAACTCTGCATTCTACTCTGAATTTACGCATCCATCCCGTAATAGTGCCATATGACAGGCATGATTCCCATATACTTGTGACAAATCGGCATGATTTTTTTTTTCTCCTCATACCCAAGCTGCATCCTTGGGAAATGTAAAATATCCTCTCCCCTTTTAGTAGGCTCCGTAGCAATAGCGCACAGATTTCAAAGACCGAATTTTACCCGCTGCCAGCAAAGAAAGAAATTACGACACGGATTTGTTTTAACACGTAATGACAAGTTTAGACAAGCTTTCGAACAAGTCGTAGCTCATTAACTTCGGAGGAACGAGTTCAAATTTTCATACTTCTTCAAGTCAAAAACTTTTTCAACGCTCTCTGTAATTTACTGGTGTTTTGTAAATCACCTTTTACTCCTAATTGTAACTAGAAGTAGTGATGTGGCTAACCAATTTCCGTCCGCGGCAAGAGATGTTTTGCAACTTAGTAAAGAGTTTTTGCATATAATACTAAAAATTGAAAATGCAATAATTTGAATTTGCGCCTTGGAAAAAAAAGTGCTGCTGAGTTTACTTAAGAGCAGAACTTTTTTGCACACAAATGAGCTAAATGATCAGCTCACAAAGGCACCAACAGTTCAGATAAGAGGACCCACTGGACGGCTGTTAGGGTACAGATGGAAACCTCTCATCGACCATCCAGTGTGTTATTTAACATGCAAAGAGTACGACTCTCGTGCACGAGGCTACAACTTTATTTTCCCTTCGACCAGGATGGGAGTCCCTTAGTAGCACAGATTTAATTTCATTTCGTTGCTTACGACGTATAAAAAAGTCAGAACTGCATTATTTTATGAAAAAAAATATCAATTGAGGATATTAAAAAATAAGAATATCTTACATAAGGGCCAGATATAGGGAGTGGGGAGCATGCCCCCTCCCCATTCAGAATGCTAGTAATGGTGACAGAGGCAAAAAAATTTCTTAAATTTATTTCTTGTATTGTTCAAAACTTTTTGAAATCTGTAAAACGAAGGGGAAAATTCTATACTGCATTGGGAATCCTGCATCTTGCCCTTCCCCAATACTTTTTCCGGCTCGATTGTCTCTTGCTCCACCCCCTCGTTTTTTTTTTTTTTTCTAAATTCGGGCGTTTGTCAGGATACAAAAGGATGGAACGGGGTCTACCTCCAGCCCTTTCTTTTTATCACTTACAATGATGGAAGAAAAAAATTGATGCTAAAGAGTAAGAAATAAAATGATCAATGTGAAAAATTAAGTTTCCTAGGTCACCAACTCAGTAGCGTTGCTTTTAATGAGGTAAACTATCTTTTATGGCTAAGTGAAAAAGTTTCTACAATAATAAGCTACAATACTGCTCCGAATACATGTACAAAAGAAAGAGGTTGCCAGTTTTTGGATACTTCCAATCTGGATTGCGATTTGCACTTAGAAAGTATTCCGTTGTGATTAGTAAAGTATTGAGTTAAAGGTAGGTAGGTATTCACGTTCTTTCTGAATGTTTCCACCACCCTTAAGATGTTGGAAATAGCAAATCACTTTAAAAGAAATGCATATCGCCCAGATAGGGGCGTAGCGAAGGACTATGGTTGGGGGGGGGAGAAGTCCAAAATTTTCCAACTCGAGCAAACTTTTGGCAAAATTTGCCAAACTGAGCAAACTTGTTTAGATTTTCGCTCCGTGGGAGGAGAAGTCCAAAATTTTCCAACTCGAGCAAACTTTTGGCAAAATTTGCCAACTGAGCAAACTTGTTTAGATTTTCGCTCCGTGGGGGAGGAGGGTAAGACAATTTTTACGTCTCTCCTACATTTTGTCATTTGACTTTCAATTTTGCCAACTAACCATAATTTCTCAGAAATACTTCCAATATTTACATTTCGTCTGAATTGTAGCAAATCAGTAAACTTGGCAAATCTTGGGAAGTTTGAAAGTTTGAAGTGATTTTAGTCAATTGTCCTGAATTTCACAAACCCAATCCCAATTATCACAACTCGCCCGTATTTTCCAAGTGGATTCGAATTATGCCACCTGCCGTACATTTTAAGTTTCCTCGATTTGTCCAACACTCCTTAATTTCACAAAACAAATTCCAATTTTCGCAACTCGCCTATATTTTACCAAGTTCATTCGAATTTTGCCAACTACTCTAGATTTTGCCAACTCGCCGTAATTTTACAGAAAAAATCGCACTTTTTACATCTTCCTTGAATTTGCCGAGCCACTTCGAATTTTATCAACTCTCCTTAATTGCACAAGAAAGGCACAATTTTCACAACTCCTCTGTATTTTACCAAGTGGCTTCCAATTTTGCCAACTCCCCTAGATTTTGCCAAGAGTTCTTGGTTTTTCCAACTCTCCTTAATTTCACAAAACCAATCCCAATTTTTACAACTCACCTGTACTTTACCAAGTGGTTTCCAGTTTTGCCAACTTCCCTAGATTTTGCAAAGTTTTCTCGATTTTATAAACTCTCCTTAATTTCACGAAAACAATCCCAATTTTCACAAATCGCCCGTATTTTTACCAAGTGGATTCGAATTTTGCCAACTGCCCTAGATTTTGCCATCTCGCCACAATTTTACAGAAAAAAATCCCAATTTCACATCACACCAGATTTTTGTAAAGCCACTCTGAACTTTGCCAACTCCCTCAAGTTTTTCCAACTGTCCTAGATATTGCGAAGTTGCTTCGATTTTGACATGCCATAATTTTACAGAAAAAGATTGCAATTTTTACATCTCACCTGAATTTTGTAAACTCTCCACGATTTTGTCAAGTCACTCCGAATTTTGCCAACTGCCCCTAGTTTTTGCCAACTCCCTAAGTTTTGCCAACTCGCCATAATTTTACAGAAAAAAAAAATCCAAATTTTCACATCTCACCTGAATTTTGCCAACTCCCTACGATTTTGCCAAGTCACTCCGAATTTTGCCAACTGTCCCTAGATTTTGCAAACTCGCCATAATTTTACAGAAAAAAATCCTTATTTTTACAACTCATCTGAATTTTGTCAACTCCCCAAGATTTTGTCGTCACTCCGAATTTTGTCAACTCCCCAAGATTTTGTCCTCACTTCGAATTTTGCGAACTCCCCAAGGTTTTTTCGTCACTCCGAATTTTGCGAACTCTCCAAGATTTTACCAAGTCACTCCGAATTTTGCCAACTCCCTAAGATTTTGCCAACTCACCTGTTTTTACTAAGTGGCTTTGAATTTTGCGAACTGCTCTAAATTTTGCCGTCTCTCCGTTTTCCAAACTGCCATAGATTTGCAAAGTTGCCTCAATTTTGACAACCCCCCCTTAATTTTCCCAAAAAAAATTAGAAATTTTCACAACTCACCTAGATTTTACAATGTCGCTTCGAATTTTGCCAACTCGAGTTACTTTGGGGGGGGAACCCCCAAAGTATATATACTTATAGAGGGAGGAGGGGGAGGTAGAGTTTCCATTTTAGTAACCATATTGCCTTTTTTACAAATTACTCTTTCTGTTTCATAGCTGGAGAGTAATTCCTTCCCAGATGTTCTAAAATTTTGCACCAGATAATTTGGGTTTACCTCTAAGCAGCACTTTTTTTGCACACAACGGGCTATATGGCTAGGTCACAAGGACACCAAGAGCTCAGAGAAGTTTGGGGGAAGGGGACACACTGGACAGTTGTTAGACAGATGGTAGCCTCCCGTCAAACATGCAGAGGATATGGCTCTCCCATACACAGGGTCAAGGCACAGCTTAACATCCCTTCTGATGGATGACAGCCTTTCCAAGCCGATTAGTGCCCCTATTGATAGCAGGCAGGGCAAGGAGTTTTACGGAGATAAACCTCAATTCTGATCAAAGTGGGTTGGGTTGTTTTACCTCTGAACAGCACTTTTTTGCACAAAATGGGCTAAATAGCCAGGTCACAAGGACCCTGAAGGTTCAAGAGGAGGGGACCCACTGGACAGCTGTTAGAATATATGGTTAGACAGATGGTAACCTTTTATCAAGGCCATCCAGCATGTTCTTTAACTCTCACAGGGTATGGCTCTCCTGCACATGGGGCCATGGCTTCTGACAGACACAGCCTTTCCAAACCCATGTGTCCCCTACTGACCGAGAGCAGGGCAGTAGGGGACACCGATGGGGAGTTTTGCAGAGATAAATCTCAATGCTAACCAAGTTAAGACTTTGACCTGGAACTACTATTGACTGAGCCACCCCGTCAAGGTGGAACTCGAACCTGGAAACTACAAATTATGAGCCTGGCTCATTCCGACTGAGCCATAATAGACTTTTTGCTATCACAGTTTTGAAGTTACTGATGGCAATCTTTTAATTCGTTAATAGTTTGGGGTTTTGTGGGGAAGGGCAAATATGGCTATGCTGTGCCTTTACTACGTGCACGTCATTTTTATTTCAGTAGCATTGAGTGTTAGCGAGATACTACTCTGGTTATGAACATTCTTTACCTTCTTGTACTTAATATATTCAAACACTTTTTCACCATTTGACATGTTTGCAATGTGACATATTTGTAAGTGTTCCATTACAATTATATGTTTCCCGAATTTATGATTAATATTGCAAGGAAATAATGTAAAAAAAAATAATCTAGGGAAGTAGCAAAAAAAAAAAACGAAAAAATAATCTAGGCATAGTAGGAAATCTGGCTAATTATTTCACTTTCCAAAACAATGCCTCGAAAAATGTTTTGTTACTTAGGTTCACTAATCACTATGCCATGGCCAAGAACAGGACTTTAAAAATTGATCTCATTCCACTTAAGTCAAACATGAAACACAAACTTTTACTTTAGTTACAGTTTAATAATTTAAAAAGTCCATACAGCAGGGATGTGCAACCTACAGAATGCCCACTAAATGCAGATTTAATATTTTGACCTGACTGAAACTGGTTTAAAGCAGTATGTGCTTATTCTTACGGGGAGAACTATGAAAATTTCTGAATTAAACCAACTCTTGAAATGACTTGCTGAAAATTCCAGATAACAATCTAAAAATGAAATGTGCATTAATGTTCTTTCCTGCACATTGCCTCCATTAATATTGCCCACTGAAAAGGCTGAATGATCTGGTCCACAGTGATTCTGTTACACCAGCTACTGCTGCTGTTTTCCATGCTTAGCAGTTAAAAATTTCTTTGCTGGGGTAATTTATATTTAATATTCAAAGTAATTAAGACCTGAATAGTATGGAGTTCCTGACTTTGAGGTGATATGACAGACAAACACTTTCAAGGCAGTGTTTTAACTACTACACAGTTAACTGAATGTCACAAAAAAATCTATTTTCAAAGAGCAAAAAATAAAAACACATTTATTTATTTTTTTCAATTTGATAAAATCACTAATGAAATTTAACATGTCCTTCAAGGAATCAGTACAAAGTTCGCTTACATATAACACATAACCAAATCCTACATAATTATTCTACCACTTTACAAAACGTAAATACCTTTTTTAAGCATATACAGAATTATACTACAGTTTTCCCTTTTTCTGGAAGAACTGCATCAAAGCATTCATGCAATCAGGAGACTGCCATCGCTCAACAAGCCTCTCACATTCCTCAGAATTCACTTTATGGAGAATCTCCCGTTCAGTATCACGAGATAATTTCTTTGAATAAATCATAGACTGTAAAGAAAGCAAAAAAGAAACTATAAATTTCAAAAAATATATATTGTATATATAAAAATATTTTTTTTTCATGTTTTGAAGTCTTTATATTATTAGAAATGATTCATATTTTTGTTAAGAACGTTTAAAGCAAATATCGAAAATATGATATTTTCATCATAACTATATTTTTTTTACCCATAGAAAAGATACAGAAGCTTTCGTTGTCTTTCTGCTCAGATCTCACTTACCTGTTAAGTTTTTTTTTTCATGACAATTATACTGAAAGGTTCCTGTCAGACTTTAATGATAAGTGAATTTCCTAATGAGAAACTTATTAAGGAACCTTTGGGCCCTCCACAACTTGTATAATGCTATTTGAGCCAAATTTTACCTCTTCTCTTACATAATATCATGTAATGCTTATCCAGGTCCTGCTTCTCATTACATAACACTTTTCTTCTTGTAAGGATCACTTTTTATATGGGAAAGAACATCCCAAGTTATTATGGTAGTATTAGTTAATTCTAAATGATAACCTAAACATAAAGCCAATTTTGTCAATAGAAAAAAACGCCTACTGCAGAAATAAGTATAGCATCTGTATTAGTTCCAGACCCAATAGATTGCATTACTTTCTTCTGTTCTTTCGAAAAGAGCTCTGCACATTATTTATTATTTGGTTTGCAGTATGATCCATTCCCTTCATCTTTGTGACCAGCACATTGTATAAGATCATTTTTTTTGTTATGAATAATGTTTCAATATTTTTTGCCACCAAGACTCATTCTCATGAAACAGTTCAATTAATTCCAACACGAAATCTTTCACATACAGAGTCATAATCACAAAAAAAAACAATGAATACAGTCAACAGCACACAAGGCAATGTTTACACCACAAAAACTTAAATAGACTGAGGATCTACCTTCAGGTAACACCATAAACATCAAACAACACTTCAGTTCAGCCACCCTGTTCAGTCGATCTTCTGCCATTCCAGAATTTTTTCAGGCCAGTATCTTGGCCTTGGAAGACTTCTTCCAATGTAAGTTTGACAATGACTATAAAAGCAAGGGCTTAGGTACCTGCAATGGCCTCAGATCAGGATTATCCACCAGCTGTTAAAATGCATCCTGTGAATTTATTCACTTGGGTCCAACCCACAAACAGAAAACATAGTGGGAGATTTTCCCTCAACAAAAGCCATTCAATGCAGCAAATACAGGATCCATAATCAAGCTCAGAGTTATTATTCCATTCAAGTTGTACCGAAAATTAAATGAGGTTAGGTAGTATCAGAGATTAAACTGAAAAGATTTTTCAACGAATTTGTTCGATTATGAAGGAAGATATCACTCTGAAAACGTCAATCAATTTTAGAGGAAAAATTGTCTTGAGCAGAGTGGAATATGAACCCACACCTCCTAATAACGTGTTAGGTGCTCTGGACCACTGAGCTACCGGCCGCCGATCAAGATTTCCTCTAATTGATGCTATTTTCAATTCAAAGCACCTGACACGTTATCAGGAGGTCATGGGTTTGAATCCCACCCAGCTCAAGACAATTTTTTCCTCTAAAATTGATCGATGTTTTCAGTGATATCTTCCTCCATAATTGAACAAATACGTCAAAAAATCTCAATTTAATCAATTGTATACTCAGAATATACTTGCCATCTTCATGGCATACTTGTAATTGTTTCTTGAGGCTGAGAGTAGCTGGGACAATGCCTTCATTAGACACAGAGAATTGTGTACTGTAGGTAGAAAGTTCATAGCATCAATTAGAGGAATCTTGATTGGCAACAAGTAGCTCAGTGGTCCAGAGAACCTGACATGTTATCAGGAGGTCGTGGGTTCCTATCCTACCTGGCTCACAGCCAAATTTTCCTCTAAAACTGATGGACGTTTCCAGTGATATCTTCCTTCATAAGTATCAGAGACCCTTTTTAACTCAATAAATTAGACTTCTTTACAATAAAAGTAATCTATATTTTCTACTTACATTTTTTGACAATTTTGTTGCATGTTTTAGTCGATTTAATACGTCATCTTGAAAAGTACTATCAGGAAAAACTTCATTTACCAAACCAACTTGTTTTGCTTCTTCAGCCGTGAGTTTTTTGTTGAATAATAACATTTCATTCGCCTACAGTGACAAAAAAAGTTATTAAAAATCTTATAATTAAAAATAATTTAAAATTCTCTGTCATTGAGCAATAAAATTTTAAAGTTTATCCTTCAAACTATTTGCATGTTAAAAGTTTTTAGGAGAAAATTCAAAGCTTTTCAGAGCAAGGACAGTGCTCCATCTTCAGTGAAGTGACACTATGTGGTGATGCTACAGCTGTTTAGAGCTTCTTTCCATATGCGGTGAAGGGTGATTCCATGTCTTGTTGCAGGTGGGGACAGGCGAGGTCAATTCATTGGCATATATTTCTGTAGAGGCAACTGTTACCTCTACAAAAATATGTGCCAATTAATGTGTAACATGCATAATACATATGGCAAGTTAACCGTCTTCAGCTTAAAGTAGCAACTATGAACTAAATCTGTAGCTTGAAATGAAATATCTAAAGCTCCATCAAAAAGGATGGCATAACTAAATATCAACATATATGATGATAGGCCATCACTAAACGATATATAATTAGTGAAAATTGCTATTATTAACAACTACACCAAGTAATCTGATATATTCATGTTCAATATACAGCATTTGGACAAATGTACTGAAGATAAATAATCCCTAAGCTTTACCATTACTTGTCATATTAAGAATCATTAGATGTTTGAAACACTTGTGGCACTGTGCTAAATAAAATCATGAACCACTTTTAGAGATCATGTAGTTGCAATTGTGTAAAACTATTTAAGTGACAATCAGATGATACATAGATATGTTTATTAACATAACATTTTACAAACTTATTGCCTTAGACAGTTTTACATACATCTGCTTTAGCAACCAACAAATCTATCAAAAGGCAAGCACTATGCAAAACAAAAACACTTTCTGTCCTAACTTGGGGAGGATACACAATAACTGAGCAATCCTTGTTCATTGAATGACTATCCCATGTAGGTCTGGGTCACTACTGGTGAAAGGGAGAAGGATTCAAAGACTACCCCAACCATCTGCCAATGCCATTTGTGAATATACAAATAAAATATATTTGAATTTCAGATACACCTTAATTTCTAAGAATGTGAATAATGAAAAAATAGTGGAGCTCAGAGTTGAGTAAATAAATAGTTTTTTGAAGGTGATTGCTGGCGATTAAAGATTTACTGTTAAGAGCCACAAAATTTCATATCAGCCATTTTTGTTAAAAAAACAAACGATTTTTTAAATTTTCATTGATAACATTAATCATAAATGATAAATTTTGGTAAAATTCCATGTTATCATTTACTTCAAACATATGACACTCAGATATGTACTTATTTCTTCTTCCTGGCTAATCTTCAGCAATACCTTTATTAATTTCAGTAATTAATTTATCTACCATGTATATCATTTCAAAAAAGTAACATTTCAACATGTACTTTAGTGCAGTAGGTTAAAAAACATTTAAAATTTAAGTTTTTCATGCTAACATATAAGACCAAAAACACGAGGATATTTTCAGCAAATTAAACTTAATTAAAAATATATAACATCAGAAAAATTAAAATTATTTTGTTTTCAAAGGAACACTTTGCAAAGAAAAAAAAATCATCATAGATAATTTAGTTTGATATCACAAAATTAGACTCTGATTTAGATCAGAATCACATATTAGACTGTCTTTCAAACTGAAACAGTATGATAAGAACAACTATGAAATATTGTGGTAACAAAATATACATCAATGAAAAATATAAGCCTAATGTCTAGTATTATAATGAATACACCCACCTTTGCATATCCCATTATTTTAGGAAATGTGTAAGATGAACATCCTTCAGGAGACTGACCTAAGACACTAAATGGTGTCTGAAATGTTGCCTACAGAAAAATAAAAGTGTAAAATACAATTTTCATTAAGTTTTCATTTCCTTCACAAATATATTAACATATATTCTCCCACCACTTACATCTAAAAATGCTAGTTATTACAGTTTGCTAATAATTTTGAGAATATTTTTTATAGAACACTGACTTAATTTTTAATTAACATTCTAAATGGTTTAACTCAGTACAGATTTCAAATTAATATAATTACTCTACATCACTATTAGATTACTAACACAATTAGATGGAATCATTTTTATCTACAAAATTATCTTTGTTTTTCCTTGGGTTGATATTCAATAAATAAGTGAGACTATTGTCTTGTTGTAGGTAGTACAATCCTTAGCATTATGAATTTACCATGTTCTTGATTTTTCTGCTGTTCTTGGGGATTATGTTGCAAGGTTGACATCAGTTTGGGATTGGCACAGAGAGATTACATATGATGTCAGAATTTATGACTTGTTGTGCACGTTAACCAAGGCATTTGTAGATTTTCAGCATATGTCAACTTTTCCAGAAGAGTGAATAATGTATCTCATTACATATACACTATCTGTTTCACACTGTTGCTACAATGCATCATCAGACAAAATAGTTGTTTTGCAGCAGGCATAGATGTTAGCATGTTGTGGTCAATGTTTGTTTACATTAGGTTTGGAAAAAGTTGGGTGGATGGGTGGTTGGTACTATTTGTGGTGCCCACTATTGAGGAGTTTCAGATATCAAATTTCAAAGTTTTGTTATATTGTTGAGGGCTTTATTTCTACAAAAGTGTGGGTTATTATGTATGATGGTAGTGTTTATCCAAATGTGCATGTAGAAAAAGTAGGTGTGTGTGTGTGGGGGGGGTGCACTTAATTTAATTTAAATTTAGATGTGTATTGAGGAGTATTTTCCATGCTGAGGGTAATGAGATTATTTAATTATTACAGATTTCATTTCTGTTTATGTATATTGGAAGGGTTTAAGTAAAATCAATTGAACTTCATGGGGGGGTGCAGGAGAATACTATTGCTGCATCACTAAATTTTGGTGTCAGGTTGTAGCATCAGAAAAATAAATATATAAGCAAAACCTTCAGACAATTCTCAACCTGATAGGCAGAACATCAGGAAAATTGTGCAAAATTCAACCAAAATACAGCCCTAACTCAAGCTGCAATCACCGACAACCTTGACACAAAAATTCAATGATGCAAACCCCTCCCCACAAAATTCCCACTAAATTTTGCTGAAAATCTGGTAATATATGTAAATAGAAATTAAATCTGTAATAATGATATAATCTCACCATCTTCAACATGAAAAATACTTCTAAAAATTACCCACAGTATAAAAATTATTCACAGTTCAAGATTTCCAGAGGTAATGGAGATAGTGTCCATTTTTTGTTTGTGCAATGTGGAGTCATTGATGGCAGATGGTTTTTTGCTGCCATTGGCACTGGCGAACTGTTGTAGTCATTTTATTCAGCCTTGGTGAAATACTCTAGCAGGTCACATCCTTCTTGCATTGGCTGGCACATACTCTGAAGTTACGTTGTCAGATGACCAGTTCTGTTTTTTACATTTCGGTATGACTATTCCTCCGTTGCACATTCTTTTACAATTCATTTAATTTGTAGCATGCATGTTAGCATATACTATGCCATTATATTTTGGCATTCTATTAGAATTTGTCATATAAATGAACTTATAAAACATTTAAACAAACTCAAAGCTAAATATTAAAAGTAAGAAGCTACACATTTCAAGTTGCATATGCAATTCTTCTTCTGGCCATGAAAGTTGTTACGAGTTATGTATTTATAGCTCTCTCCCTCTAGCGGTGTTAGTTGCTGTTACAGTAATGCTCTTTGAGCAGA
This sequence comes from Ryuthela nishihirai, assembly GCA_038380435.1. Lineage (NCBI taxonomy): Eukaryota > Metazoa > Arthropoda > Arachnida > Araneae > Heptathelidae > Ryuthela > Ryuthela nishihirai. Next base: position 56,097,816 of record JAWZYU010000027.1, read on the forward strand.
AGATTCCATGCAGCCAGTAGCAGTGTTATGTTGCTTATGCAATATGGATGTGCACAAGATATGCCCCAAGTGCATGAGACATATCCTGTGCACATTAAAGAACATGCTGGATGGCCTTGATGGGAGGCTTCCATTTGTCTCCTAACAATTGTTTGATGGATCCTCTTCCCCAACCTTCTTCAAACTCTTGGGTCTTAGCGACCTGGCCATTTAGCCATTATGCACAAAAAAACTGCCACTCAGAGGTAAAGCAACCCAACCCACATTAGCTGAAATTTAAATTTTATCTTTAATTGCATGGTAGTGGCTAAAACTGACAAAACATTTATAACAGTTTGATTTGTCCAAGTTTAATGGTAATACTAATCATTAATAATATTAATCATAATAGTACCCTACATTCATTTTAATACATGTGGGTCCTGTAACTTTGCAAATGTATATTGTATCCAAGTTGTATATAAAACATTTTGAGTTTTGTGATCATTTGCACATTATACCATTCATATTACATAATTTGCTATAATAATGTGAACTTTTGGAGATATATAATAATCATACAGCTTATCTTCAAACACGAGATGCACATTTATAAATATTAATTTGTCAAAAGTGATAATGACTAATGCAACTATTCAAGAGTTTATGCAAAATAAACAATTTTACAAACAAAATTATTGCAAATGTGAAGAATGTTGAAGATCTAGCTAGATCAGCAGTCTTTAACAAACAATTCGCATTAATTTCTAAGTAGTCATATGCAAACGTTAAAGTCTTAAGAAATGCCCGGTCAAGCTTGGCTGTGAATCAAAAGGATTGGATTCAAATCAATGCTAAATCATGAATGTTTCTTTCATTGTGTTGTCTTTCGGCTGAGGTCTCATCTTTCTCACAGACCTTCTAAATTGCGTATTATACTAACAAACCCCTGCGGACTTCTGTTAATTTAATAGTATTTTATGTTTCATGTGTAAATATGTACATTTTAGTGTATACCCTTTGATAGCAGCAGTAGTCCCATGATGTACTTTTTTTTTTGGGGGGGGGGGGGGGAGCAATTCTCAAAAATGGAACTGATTGGAATGGCACTGTGGTAAGTATACTGAAATACCTATGAATGAAAGAGAACCATTCCAGTTCAACCTGAAAAAATATACAGTATAATTACAAAATGGCCAGGTTACTAAGACCTGGCCATTTAAAATGACCTTAAATTATTATTAAAATTCTTAGCAGCCTGGTCATTTAAAATAAATGGCCAGATCACTAAGACTCAAGGCTTATGATGTAATTACAAAGTAGCTTTAAAACTTCAACTGAACTTTGATATAAAGTATATAGCTCCTTTGTGTTGAGGGATATAATAGACATTTGCTGGTCCCCTAATGGTTATAATACATCAGCTCTCTTCGAAGGTAATAAAGATCTGAAAAAGGCAATATGAATTCTGCTTCACAGTGTGTCTCAACTGCAAAACAGGGTAATGGGAAAAAAATTGGAAATATAAAAATTTTACTATGATTATCTGACTCTCTATCTCTTAGCCTTGGGAGTAACTAACCCCCATCCCCAGATAGTCATTACTTGATAGCTCTCAAAATCCCATTTCTTTGGAGGGGGGGGGGGAGGAGACAGCTCTCAATTTTTAAAATGCCAGAAAACTCCGAGAGATCTCACTTTGCACAATTAACTAATATTAAATTTCCTGCAATTAAGAAAATATCATTTATTCATCTATTGATTTATAGGTTTATTAGTACTTGATGATCATTGTTTTCTTTTCATATATATTTGTGCAGGGTGGAGCATACCCATTTTGGTATTGTTTACCTGTACAAATATGCTTGTTGCTTACTAGAAAAAATATATCTTCTGAAATGATTCAAATTAATAAATTACATTAATTACCCCCTTCAAGCCACTGCTATCCAAAGAGATCTCACAGAATTTTGTCAGTATAATAAGTCATAGACAAGAAGATCTATAAGGAAGACAAGACCTCAGAAAAAGAAAAACACAAAAAAAGGAACATTCACCTCTTATCCAGGGTTCAAATGTGGGTTCCTTTTGATCACTAGCAAAGTACTCTAACAACTCAGACATCAGAATGGTTGTGAAATTATTAAAGAAATATAAATAAATTAAAAAAAAAACATGTGAAATATATTTTATGGTAAGATATTCCATGAAAGAATCATTTCCCAAAACTCTCCTAACAAATGGTTCCCTCATCTACCAGATACTGCATTAATAGATTTCTGCAATAAAATTAGCACACAGTGGTTGCTTGTGGATGAAGGTGAAGAAATACATAAAAATATTACCAACAAGCAGTTTTTAACACTAACCAGGGCAAAAGCAAATAACAACATAGTAAGGAGGATGATCTTTTTTCCTGTTTATGTGCTTTAAAAATTGCAATTTATCTCTTTACAGTGTATGTCAAAACCTTGTTTATAAAAACAAGATTGACAAATTTAGGGGTTATTAAATGATTCATTCATACAGTTGAAAATTACTGAGATAAATCAGCAAAAAACTTCATTTATGCAAAAGTTATCGTAAGTGTTGTGTTATTGTACTTATTATGTTGCACAGAACAAAGAACTCAAAATGGTATCTTTCTGACTCAAAAATCTTTTCAGAAAGCAACTATTTTTCTCTACACTCATCTTCTTTTGTTACTTAAAAAACAGCTTGATAGTGGATAAATATTCATTAAATCAAAGATAAGCTATGAATTTGTATATCTAAACATTTTTATTTCATTTGAAATTTTTCTCTAACACTCCACATTGGAACAAAGCTAAAGTATTATCAGCATTCATGGAATGTAAAATGCTTTCTTCAAAACAATAGTAGTGCATACAGATAATATATACTTACTAACCTTATCAGATGCATAAACTATATCAAACAATCCTAAAACAGTTACAGGTATGCCCACAGCTGGCCCATTAACTGCTGCTATAAGTGGCTTGGGAAAATCAATAAAAGCCGCAACAAAAGCCCTGAAAATTCAAAGTATTTAAAATACTTTCACAATAGACTTAATATGTTAATATGTAAAAGGCTAAATATATAAAAATGTCCATTTAAACACTAACCTTTAAACTTACAAATTTTAACATGCTTCAAATTCACACTGCTGATCATAAAAACTTACAGTACATTGCATTAGTGTTGCTATCAATGAATTACAGAATAAACTATGTGGTAGTGCAGATTGTAGGCCATACCTGTCTAAGTATCTTAATGAAAAAACTCAGTAATTATCTTAAGTGGATTCAGTGAATATGGCTCATCAAAATATGTTCAAGTGTTTTAAACTCTGTCTGGTTAAAAATAAATAAATAGTTAAAATTAGTAATTCTTTCTTTGTAATGGCAACATAAATGTCTTATTATAAAAAATATTTCAATATATATATATACAGAGTGTTTCAAAACTCTCTGTACAAATTTCAATGAGAGATAGGGAACATCAAGAAAACCTTTTTTGTCTATGAATGTATGTCTGCTGATGTAACCCTTCGGTGCTAGAGGACACTGACAGAAATATCGGTGGAGCTGGTGCATAAATGAATGGAAACAAGTATGAACAGCATGTTTATTTAAAGAAGGTGCTCAAAGTTGTGACCAGCAACAGCATTGCATGCATGACAACAATAGAGAGTCAAAGCATTAATTGCCATACATGTTGACAGATTCTTGGAATTTCACAAACAATTTCAGTGGCGACAGCAATTCTTGCAACGAGATCTTCATCTGAGTCAATGGGAGTCTTATACATAAAGTTCTTAATGTGTCCCCCAGAAGAAGAAATTGATAATGTTAAATTGGGCAATCTTGGTGGCCAGGCGATGGGTCCACCCACCTATCCATCGGCCCCCAAAAGTGGCATTCAGATAATCCTGCACATCATTGCTGAAGTGTGCTGGTGCCCATCATGTTGATTGTGATCGATGTTCACATTCATCTACAAATAGCCATGGGAACATCTTCCAGCAGTCCTGGCAACGTTTCTTCAAGAAATACATGATAAATCTGCCCGTTGAGTCGGGGAGGTGGCAGGTATGGCCCAATCAAAATGTAATGGACAATACCAGCCCAACATTGATGGCGAACTGTTGTTGATGACCATACGCCATTGTGGCATGTGGATTTTTGTGTGCCCAAACATAAGAATTGTGCACATTAAACACACCCTCACGTGTGAAAGAAGCCTCAAGTGAGATGAGCACATGAGCTGGAAAATCTGGCTGCACCACAGTCTGCTGCAGAAACCAGCACACAAATTCCAAACAAAGAAGGTAATCCTGAGGTTGCAATGTCTGGACTCTCTGGCAATGAAACAGATGTAACTGCTGCTCGTGCAACACTCTCCACATGAAGGCATGGTTCACGCCAAAGCTACGTGCAACAGCTCGCATGCTTGTGCCTGGATTGTCCTCAATCTGCCGTAAGATCTCTTCTTCCATGTCAAGAGTGTGCATGGCTCTCTCCTGACCAGTGTCATGCATGTTTGTATGGAATGTTCCAGTTTCTCGCAGTTGCCGATGCAAATGTGCAAATGTTTGGTGATTTGGCACACATCTGTTTGGGAAGCACTGTTGGTACAACCTCACAGCAGCTCTTCCATTTCCATTGGCAGCCCCATATGCCAGATACATGTCAGCCATCTCAGCAGTCATGAAACACTCCATGTTACATGTAATGTGTCTGATTTACAAATGCCAACAGCAAACACAAGTCTGTTCTCCATTCCCACTTCTCCCCTCTAGTTAATTTGAGTGCCATCAAACAGTGCCCTCTAGCACCGAAGGGTTACGTCAGCGGACATACATTCATAGATGAAAAAAGTTTGTCTTGGTGTTCCCTATCTCCCATTGAAATTTGTACACAGAGTTCTGAAACACCCTGTATAGCAAGTCAATAGATGTTAGGGTAATGTAGTCTAGCTAAAGACCAAGAACAGCACAATAAAAAGAAGTAAAACATTGGATATGGATGTTCTGACATATTCAGAATTTAAATATACTGAATATTCAAATGGCTTTTCTCTACAATTAATTTCTGATATGTTGTTCAGTTCATCATGTTTGGTATTCAAGGATACTAATTGTTCCACTTCACAGTTAAGCAAATTTTTGTTATCAATCTTGATTGAAACACAACCAAATCATATACACTCAGTTCTCACTAAATTACAACCACCTCTCTCCATGTTATGCCTCTCTCCAGTGTATGCTAACTTTGAAGCTCTATAACTTCTAAGAAAAAAAGAATTCTGTGACAGAATGGGACTGCAGGTAAATTAAAGATCTCAATCAAATCTATTAAATCTCTTGATTTTCGGGTTTGAAACATTTAGGATAGAGAAGAATCTTAGAAGCTATTCCTAACTTTTACAGGCCTTCTCATATAAGAATATGCCCTACTCATATCTTCAAAAGATACATTTTAAAACATGCTTTTTGATTTTTGCTTTTAATATGCATTTTATCAATGTTCTATTTTGATGATTTTGCATTGAAAAGTAGATTTAAAAAGAGGTGTTTTGAAACATGAATGTGCATAATAGAATAATTGCATGAATGTGTTTAATAGAATTAAGAATATGGTTGACAGGCAATTGCGCGATGAGCATGTGGATTCCGAAGTGGTAGAGGTGTGTAGATCAGATATTTTCACTCAGGCAGATTCTTGAGAAATGTTTAGTTTCAGAAACCTTTGGTTGCTAGTTTTGCTGATTTCAAAAAGGCTTTCGACTCTGTTGATTGTCATAATTTGTGGTTGATTGTGAGATCGTATGGCATACCAGATAAGTTACTGAACATAATGAAAGCTCTCTATAATAACACTGAGTCGTGTGTGAGAGTTGGTAAGGTTTCTAACAGTTGTTGAGTGGCATGAACAGTAGAATACACGAGTACATGTGAGAGCATTCTGAAAGAAGATTTTATTAGAAACAGATCTATAAGCATCTATTTTTAACAAAATTCATTTATTCCATCACTAATTGAACTTTTGATCACAATGGTACATTAAAGTTCACAGAGAGATTCAGTTTCACTCTTTTCTTTATCTTATTTTATGTGTTACTTAAAGTACTTAATTATACATTTTTTTGTTAACAGTAAACATACCAAAGTACTTAATTATACATTTTTTTGTTAACAGTAAACATACCTTAATAAGTCAGCTCCCTTTCTTGCCATGGCATCTATATCACCTTGTATAGCACTAAAGTTGGTTAAATCATTTCCACTACTGTAATAATCTCCATTTCCTAGGTAAAGCACACAAATATTACTTCTGTTACTTCAATTTTCTTATCACAATAGCAACTAGTTTTCTTACTATTACTATTACATATATCATTGCAAAGTTTGTTTTACCAAAAATAAAGATCATGACACAAAGATCATTATTTAATTACATAGCTGAGAAAAACATAACCTATGATACGAACAAAATATAGTATTTTTATTCACTCCGGTCTGTAAATGGTAGCTAGGTAGTCACTGGAAGGAGAGCTATGCACTAATCCCCTGTGATGATTCACAGAAACGGCCAGGCCTAGCACCTAAGGTCCAACCCCACCTTCTCATGGTGCTGATTGCAACACAATAGAGAATCATATCAGATAGCACAATGATAGAGTCATATCAGATACCTAGTGTTTTGTGTAGGGGGGGGGGGGAAACAGGTATACAGAGATTGAGGGATAAACATTGCAAAGTTATTGAAGGTGAGGATTCTGCCATAGCAAGGTGGGCTAAGTATTTCAGAGTTGTTCTAAACAATGTGAGAAGTTCTACTCCCATTCCTTGCAATGATGATAGATACACTACTGGCTTTAATGATGGCCCATTATTATAAACTGAAGTCACTTTGGCTATCTCAAAATTAAAACTACACAAATCTCTGGTAATGAAATTACTACTGAAATGCTTAGAGTGGCAATGTTTCTGCTATCACATGGATGACTGAAAATTTGAATATCTTTTATGATAAAAGTAAAGTTCCTAAAGATTTTACCAGAGCTATTATCCCTATTTTTAAAAAAGGTGATTATGCTCTTGTTATAACTATAAAGGTATCAGCGTGCTTTCTGTTCCAGGTAAAGTTCTTTGCATGAATGTGCTTAATAGAATTAAGAATATGGTTGACAGGCAATTGCGTGATGAGCAATGTGGATTCCGAAGTGGTAGAGGTATGTAGTTCAGATATTTTCACTCAGGCAGATTATCGAGAAATGTTTAGAGTTTCCGAAACCTTTGGTTGCTAGTTTTGCTGATTTCAAAAAGGCTTTCGACTCTGTTGATTGTTATAATTTGTGGTTGATTGTGAGATCGTATGGCATACCAGATAAGTTACTAAACATAATGAAAGCTCTCTATAATAACACTGAGTCATGTGTGAGAGTTGGTAAGGTTTCTAACAATTTGCTTAGAATTGCTTCTGGTGTTTGACAAGGGTGCATTTTGTCTCCTGTTCTCTTTAGTGTGGTTATTAATAATGTTATGCGAAATTCACTGCAAGGGAAAGATTTTGGCCTTAAATAATCTAGAAATCTGAAAATTTCTGATTTAGATTATGCTAATGATTTAGCCCTTTTGGAAAATGATGTTGATGAGATGAACTCTTTCATTCGAGCTGTTGACGAGACTGGTAGTAGAGTAGGTTTTGGTGATAAACAGAGAGAAAACTAAAGTGATGAAAATTGGTCAGGCAGGCTGTGGTTCAGTTAATCTGAATAATTCCACTCTTAGCTGGTGTCTCAGTTTATCTTGGGAGCTATGTAACAGATACTGGTGATGTGTGGCATGAGATTAACAGACGAATGGGGATTGCTGCCGAGACTTTTAAGAATATATGGAGAGTGTGGAGAAATAGACAAATACACCTAAAGATAAAATTAGATTGTATAACAGTTTGGTTCTTTCTAGAATTAGTGGTATAAAATGTTTTCTAGAGTTTATGGTAGTGAAACTTGGACCCTTTGTAAACAAGGTAACAGGAAACTTGATGCTTATGCAGCATCTTGGGCATTAGGTGGTTCAACTTTGTAAGTAATGATAAGGTTAGGCAAAGGAGTCAGAAACCTCCTTTAAGAAGCATATTGTGCAGAGAGAGACGCTGTTGGTTTGGCCATATTGCCCATATGGATAATTATAGATTAGTGAATAGGGTTATGAACAGTGTGCCTAAAGGCCTCAGAAAGAGGGGGAGACCTGGGATGCAGTGGACAATGTCAAATAGGACCTTGTTAGAATTGGTGTAGAGTGGTCAGAAGTAGCAGATGTAGATTAGGATAAATATGTTTGGAGAACTAAATTGCACAATCTCGTTGGACCTCCATAGCCCTACGCTACTTGAGGACGATGATGATTCCCCCATATTTATAAAAACAAGGGTATTGAAACATCCAAAAAAATTTTAACTGCCAACTCAAACACCGAAAAACATACATACAACAAACCACAAAGTTCCAATTTGTGCCATATAAGAGTAAAAAAACTAGATAAGAATTGCAGCACATTTCCTGTTACACATTATTTATTCCTCAGCAGTTTCACTGTGAATCAAGTTTATTTTTCGAGCATGCCTGTTACATTTGTTGATTCAACGTTCGATTCATCTTAACCCACTAAGGACCGATTTAGATCAGACTAGAACTTTTAAACTAAATTCATTATGCAAAAGGTTTTCAAATCCATCAATTTTTGTCTCATTAAAAAGAGAGAGAGAGAGATAATTTCCCTTTATTACCTGTCCGTCTGTAGACATCAAATTTAATTTATAGAGAAAATTTATTTTTTGTTGGATAGGTATTGACAAAATATTACGCACTTCCTGAATCTCCAAAATTTCGAACTAATATTTGCAAAAAATGAAGTTAAGCTAGAAATTTTGAAATTGCGGTAATGGAATGTGAAGATCATGAAGTTTTCATTGGAACAATGAGTTGACCCCTTATACTGGGGGGAGGGAGTGAATGAAGTTTTTTTTTTAAGAGAAAATTGTGTGTTTTTTTTTAGAGATAAAATTCTTTAGGTTTGATAGGCATTGATGCAATATTACAATTTGCAGTTTAAAAATATCCCAAAAGCTATAATTCAATCTTCTAACATTGCGGAAAATTTTGAAAATTTCGAAAATTTTATGAATATTGCAAATGATGTGTTCATGCTAGAAATTTGAAATTTTGATGGGATGTAAAGGGGATGAAGTTTCCATTACAGAAAGGGTTGGGTTGTTCGCCTCTAAACAGCACTTTTTTTAATACAATGGGCTAAATGGCCAGGTTACAAGGACCCCGAGGACTTAGAGAAGGTTCTGGGAGGGACTGGACAGCTGTTAGGAGACAAATGGAAGCTTCCCATCATGGCCATCCAGCATGTTCTTTAACATGCACAGGGCCATGGCAGCAACCCATCTGGCATCCAGCCTGGGGCACTACCAACTGAGTCAGCCCCCAACCCTTTCTAAACAGAGTGATGGAATAAAAATGAATTACAATGTATCACTTTTTTTTTCACACAAGAATGTTTATTGTCTGCAAAACCATTTGAAATTCACAATTTAAATGCTGAAATCTAAATAAATATACGACAAAATTTTCACTTAACTCTTTGCAGACTTAGTATAGATTGTGTCAAGAGTCAAAGCAACTAGACAACAACTATAGCTCCTCACTAATGATTTTAAATAATTTTTCCATTAAAATGCAAAAATGCATTTATGGGGGGGGGGGATATTTTACAAATCCACCCTCTTTCCTACAGAGACTCATTTCTTTTATTTACCATTTAAATTATATATCAAAATTTCTTGTTTAAATACTTGAGATCTTCAACCCTTAGAGAATCACACACTTCCAACAATGAACTAACTCTGGTGGACACATTACATTTTAACTGTTTTATGAAAACAAACTCAATTTTAGAAATTTCTCCAGAAAAAAAGAGATATCATGTTATATATACCAAAAGAGGAAGCATTTAATTCTAAATGAAAACAAAACTTAAAGTAAGTGAAATTCTTTAAATAGTTTCCTGCAATAAAAGTAAAATTTTACCTTCATTATATTTTGTCCTTTAAGCTTCAGTGGCTGATTGGTTAGTGTACTTGGCAACTGATCGAGGGTGCCTGGGTTCACACCCTGGGTAAGGTATAGATGTTTCTTGTTGTCTTTCTGCTGAGGTCTCACCTTCTTCACAGATCTTCTCTATAGCATATTAAACTGATGGGCTCCTGACAGACCTCTGTGCCAAGCAACTCCTTGAGAGGTAATTTTTTTTTTTTTATTTATTTTAAAATTTTTTAATTTTTATAAATTATTCTATTATTAAATATAGATGTTTCACAAATTTCTGCTATTAATATCTTATTTTTTTTACTTTTATTTAATATTGCATACATAGCAATACTTGACAATGCACAAAATTTTAGTGAGTGGAAAAATAAATTTAAATACACAATATTATAGTAATTTTGCTTCAAAAATAAATTTTTTAAAACATTAACAAATTTAAAATGAGCTAAAAAATAAAACATCCATATTTCAAAGCATATAAAACTTTTATAAAACTTAGTTTAGTTTAGTAGTGCTTTGAAAACAAGTCTTACTTCCAAGCAAATCAAAAATAAAGTTTTTTTTATCTAAATTGGCAAACAAAATTAAAAAGTAATTTAAAAAAACTCTAAAATTAGAAAAAACACTATTTTAGAATTATTAAACAATGATATACAGTGAATTGTTTAGTTTCACTATTTAGAGTATATTTTACTCTGTTTTTGTTAGCATTTCTCTATTTAACAATCATATAATATTATTTGTAATTGAAATGCAATGCAATAATGAAAATTAATGCAATGTAATTATAAAAAGAATACCCATATTAAGCATGTTAAATTTTATTAAATAACTAAGTATCAAAAGTAATTATGTGTCCTAAATGTCAAAAAACTCAAAATTGTCTTATTTTTCTGGCATGGAGTTAGTATCACATGGTGACATTAGCATCGCATGTAATACCTTAAATGACAAATTCCCAAATTGCTGGGTTGGTTTGGGTTGTTTTACCTCTGAGCGGCACTTTTTTGCACACCATGGGCTAAATGGCCAGGTCACATGGACCCCGAAGGCTCAGAGAAGGTTGGGGGAGGGGACCCACTGGAACAGCTGTTGGGAGACAGATGGTAGCCTCCCGTCAAGGCCATCCAGCGTGTTCTTTAACGTGCACAGGGTATGTCTCTCCCGCACATGGGGCCATGGCTTAACGTCCCATCTGACGGACGGCGGCCTTTCCAAGCCCATTGGTGTCCCCTACTGACCGTGGGCAATGTGGGGAATTTTGCGGAGATAAATCTCAACGCTGACCCAGCTGGGACTCGAACCTGGGAATGACAGATTACGAGCCTGGCGTGCTACCGACTGAGCCACCCCCGCCCCACCCCAAATTGCTGGATTGGAAGAGGTGAGCCAATCTTGTGGCTCTCAAGAAGCCTTAATTCACCACCATTGGAGTTTGGGAAGTGGATACATTAAAAATAATTTAGTTGAAAAAAATTCATATTTCAAGAATCGCTGCAGTTGCTGCAAATGTTGCATCAGACATGCTGAGTATGGACAAAAATTGAATATCACACCACCAAAATGGTACCACATTGAAGTCTGTTACAAAAATGAAATTTTGAGTTTCCTTATATTTTGTACACATAATTAAGAGGAAAAAAAGCAGTTGTTTAATAAAATATGGGTATTCTTTTATAGCGACACTATATATTGTTAGCATTGCATTTAGGTAGCAAAGGATTTTTTTTCCTTTATCTGAAATACATACCTGTTATAACTGTGATGGCTGTATCATTTTCAGCAGCATTCTTTAAAGCAGATATTATATCCTGATACATCTACAGTGAATGCAATGAAAACACTGCTTAGAATTCTAATGAAATGAATTATGTTTTAAAAATTTTAATTCAATAAAAAATCTGCATCTTTCAACTACTCAAAACTGAATAGTTTTGAAGAAGGTAGGAGGAAATACTAGACTTTAGGAAATTATGTAACAAATGGGTTCTATTTGTTAGACCTGAGACAATTTTTGCTCTACACCATCTTTACCCTGCTTATTAAGGACTGCTTGATAGTGGTTAAAATACTTGATGAAATGGGTTATCATTAAAGTCAATATTTTTATAGTGTGCATACATCATGCATACATCCACCCACACACACACATATGCCCTTTTGGCAAATGATGTTGATGAGATAAACTCTTTCATTTGAGCTGTTGATGAAACTGGTAGTAGAGTAGGTTTGGTTATAAACAGAGAGAAAACTAAAGTGATGAAAATTAGTCAGGCAGGCTGTGATTCAGTTAATCTGAATGGTTGCAGTCTTGAGCAGGTATCACAGTTTAATTATCTTGGGAGCTATGTAACAGATAATGGTGATGTGTGGCATGAGATTAACATACGAATAGGGATTGCTGCCGGGACTTTTAAGAATCTATGGAGAATGTGGAAAAATAGGCGTATACACCTAAAGACTAAAATTAGACTGTATAATAGTTTGGTTCTTTCTAGGGTTAGTTATGGTAGTGAAACTTGGACACTGTGTAAACAAGATAACAGGAAACTAGATGCTTTTGATTCCAGATGTTTACGCAGTATCTTGGGCATTAGGTGGTTCAACTTTGTAACTAATGATGAGGTTAGGCAAAGGAGTTTGCAACCTCCTTTAAGCAGCATATCGTGCAGAGAGAGACTCCGTTGGTTTGGCCATGCTGCCCTATGAATAATTATAGATTGGCAAATAGGGTTATGAACAGTGTGCCTAGAGGCCTCAGAAAGAAGGGGATACCTAGGATGCGGTGAGCAGACAATGTCAAACAGACCTTGTTAGAATTGGTGTGAAGTGGCCAGATGCAGTAGATGTAGCTCAGGGTAGACTTGCTTGGAGAACTAAATTGCACGGTCTGGTTGGACCTCCGTAGCCCATGGCTGCTTGATGATGATGATGATGATGATACTCCTCAAGCAGACAAAGACTTTGAAGGTTCAACCAAACTTTCCAGTTTAGTTATCCAAGCACATCTACAAAGATCAAGTGCTGTTGCATTTAGCCACTGCAGGCCAATTCTGATAAGGTCTTGTTTGAAACTGTCTACCCATTCTGCATTTCTCTGTTTCTCTCTTCTGAAACTTTAGGTATACTGTTCTTAGCTCTATTCACTAATCTGTAGTTCTGAATGTGGGAAATATGGCAAAACCAACAGTCTCTCCCTGTATAAAATGCTGCTCAATGGTAGTAGGCGACTCTTCATTAACACTTACAGTGCCAAGTTTTCTTTCTCTAAAAATGCAACTCAACTTCTAAACCTTATTATGAAGCAGCTAATGAATGAAATAGTTTACATTGCATACTAAGAAAAAGAGCATTTATTTCTGAACAAAAAATTAGGAGGAAAAAAATTGTAGGTAAGGAAATTTTTTATTTGTTGTGAACACACTGATAAAAAAAAAATCTAGTTCTCATATCGAAAATCACAAACAACCACAGGAGTGCAGTACAAAAGGAGTGTTTGTTAGAGAATGGAATTTATATATCAGCATAAAAAAACGCTTAGCTTCAGAATTAGGCTCCCTCCCATACAAAATCATGCAATTATTTTGCTTTCCTCTCCAGTGTACAGGAATACTATTACTAAGGATATAGTGACTTTTCTGTTATGTGTGCTTATATTGAAGATTTTACTACAATAATATGCAAACTATTATATCAACTTTACCTATGCTACAATCAGTGTTTAAAATGACTATAAAATTTAGAACTTTTTTGTCTGCACCTTGCACTTCAATTTGTAATATCATCATAAAAGAAGTAAACACTTCAATTTGTCATCAGTAATATTTTTCCAATTATTAAGCAATTATTCAATTACGAATGAGGAGGATAGTCACTTCTGGAAATTGCTGCTGGTACATATCAGCATGTTCCTCTGACAAGACAATTTCTTTTAGATATTTATTCAAAAAATAATTCAAACTCGCATATAAGAATTGGGTAGTTTTACCTCTGAGAGGTACTTTTTTGCACACAGTGGACTGGTCACAAGGATTCCAAGGCTCAGAGAAGGTTGGGGGGAGGGGACCACTGGACAGCTGTTAGACAGATGGTAGTCTCTTGTCAAGACCATCCAGCGTGTTCTTTAATGTGCACAGGGTATGACTCTCCCACACACACAACAACCACTTCTTAACATCCCATCTAAGGATGGTGGACTTTCCAAGCTCATTGGTGTCCCCTACAGACACAGGGCAGGGGAGGGAGTTTTGCAGAGATAAATCTAAATGTTGGTCCAGGTGGGATTTGAATCTAGGAACTGAAGATTACAAGCCTGGGTGTGTTACTGACTCAGCCACCCATGTCCCTAGTCCCAGCAGGAATTTATTTTCTGTTCACACATATGCAACTGCATTTGGTTGTTTTACTCTGGCACTTTTTTGCACACCATGGGCTAAATGGCCAGGTCACAAGGACCCCAATGGCTCAGAAGGTTGGGGGAGGGGACCGACTGGAACAGCTGTTGGGAGACAGATGGTAACCTCCCATCAAGGCCATCCATTGTGTTCTTTAACGTGCACAGGGTATGACTCTCTCACACACGGGGCCACAGCTTAACCTCCCATCTGAAGGACAGTGGCCTTTCCAAGCCCAGCAGTGTCCCCTACTGACCATGGGCAGGGTGGGGAATTTTGCAGAGATAAATCCCAATGCTGACCCAGCTAGGACTCGAACCTGGAAACTACAGATTACGAGCCTGGCATGCTACTGACTAAGTCATCCCCACTCTATATGCAACTGCAATTCCAATAAAGGAACACTTCTAGTATCAAATACAATTTCACTTGACATCAGGGGTTCTTAACCTGGGGTCCATGGGTCGCAAATGAAATATTTGGAAATCATTTTATTTATTTTTAGAAATAAGCCAAGCAAGGACAATTACCTAAAGGTTCTGAATTGGCCTTGAATGTAAGGTGATATCAGACTCTTGTTTCAAAAATCAATTTTGAATTAGCTGAACATGGTGCATTACCCTGTTATAAGAAGTAAATCACCAAGATATAGTATAACAATGGCAAAGTGCAGCTTGGCAGAGACAATGTTGGGATGGGCTCCAATATTAGTCAACAGCTATTGTAAGTCCTTGAAAATGCCAAAAAAAACTACCTCCACACTTAACATTACTCCACTCACTGCATTATTTCCACCTGAGAGGATGAGTCTGTTGACTCATGCTGTCTCCCCCATCCCTGCCACTTCCACCTGTATGCTGTAATTGGAAATGAGATGCATTGGACCACACAATCTGCTAATTCTGGTATTCTTTCAATTAGTGCTTCCCCCCCCCCCCTTTGCATACCACTTTCAAGATGGTAATATTTTATATGCCTTAAGTGACACTATCACCAGGGAGAAAAGTAACCTCCCAGTTTTGGAAGGGGGGGAGGGGGAATCTTACCCACAATACTAAAAAACCAAGATTATGAACTTAAAAAATGCTTTTGTGCCTCGGTTGACAAAATTCTATTATTCTGTTACCTTCCCATCTGGCTAAATCTTGCAGGCAGCCCTCTACAAAATAGTATGGAACATCAGCAACCACTATTCACTGTTACTCCTACTTATTTGTTAGATAATTCTAATTTTTATAAAGTCTACTTTTATGTTACTTAATGCTTTCACATGCAATTTAATAACTTGATATAAACCATTACTTTTATTCTACTATTTTATGGGGGCGGGAGTGGCTCAGTCGGTAGTGCGCCAGGCTCGTAATCTGTAGTTCCCAGGTTCGAGTCCCAGCTGGGTCAGCGTTGAGATTTATCTCCGCAAAATTCCCCGCCCTGCCCACGGTCAGTAGGGGACACCGATGGGCTTGGAAAGGCCGCCGTCTGTCGGATGGGACGTTAAGCCGTGGCCCTGTGTGCGGGAGAGCCATACCCTGTGCACGTTAAAGAACACACTGGATGGCCTTGACGGGAGGCTACCATCTGTCTCCCAACAGCTGTTCCAGTGGGTCCCCTCCCCCAACCTTCTCTGAGCCTTCGGGGTCCATGTGACCTGGCCATTTAGCCCATGGTGTGCAAAAAAGTGCCGCTCAGAGGTAAAACAAACCAAACCAAACTACTATTTTACAACTTAACCTGTTAATGGCCATGAGCAAAGTTAAACTAACAGTTGCATTATTATTTCTACTCTTTATGTATAGACATAATTCATTGTTGAACATTTTATCACTTTTATTAAATATCATACTTTTTAAATAATGAATGCTTCCATCAATTAAACTTTTACAATGACCTATAGTATACCTTGCACCCTATCAAATGTTCATGATATACAATACGTATATTTAATGTGTGAAAATTCTATATATTTCTAATATTTTTGGCATCAAATATACAAAAAATACAACTGACTTTAAGTGTCTAAAGTATTGTTACCCAAACGACTGACCACAGACCACATTCCAACCCTGAAAAGAAATTTTATAGCTCACTGTAAATATGCAAAAAACAAACAAATCTATGCACAAAAAGTATGGGGCATACTACATAAATGTAATTGCATTTTTTTTTTCTATCTTTTGCCACTAATCCAGGTTCTTTTTTTGTCTTCATTTCTGGCCCAAGTATATTTTTTTAATTTTCCCCTGTGGCCTGAAAAAAAAGACTTAAAATTTATAAAATTAAAAACTTTGGTCCTCTTAAAATTTAACTGAGCATCCTAGTTTCAAGTATTAAAAATACTTGAAACTTGAAGTGTATACATTATAATCAACATTGCCTCCAAGCTATGCACCAACCATTCTCCACATGTGAAAGTTCGCAAAACTTACTGCCTGCACACAAGACCTTTCTAATTTTTAGAGAGGGTGCATGAAAAAAATTCTCACATGTGCAGGAGACAGATTGTAGTTCTATAGATAATAATATATCACTCATCATTTCAGAGTCTATATGGCAAAAATTTCAATTTTTACACTTAGAACTATTATTTGTGATCACTAAATGAACTAAAATAAAGTTTAAAACAAGAATTCCCCATTAAAAGGTTAAACAAATCTTTTATTTATTAATATTATATTATTCATCTTATTAATTAATATTAATAAAGCAATATTACTTGGAAGGACTGTATATTTTTTGCCAAGCCAATGTCATTTGATTCATGCAGTTGCAGTTATTAATATAATCTCCTGTTAACTGATTAATATCTGCATATATTTCATAATCTCCTGTTAACTAAGGACTAAGCTATGTTTGATAGTTTACTAGGTAAGGGCACAAAAATTGCAGGATTGGAGGAATGTCTTTAGTCACTTTGTGACTAGGGCTGCATAATAAATAAAAATAATAGTATTTTAGTATATTTATTAACAAAATTCCTCATTAATAATAAAAGTGATAACACTTTATCCTAATTTTATCTTAAACCATAATGTACCAATATATGGTGAAAAAACCTACTTCACACTATTGTAGGTGTACCATATAGCTCCTCAGGGGGAGTTTTAGTTGTGTAAGTGAATTACATTGTTGGGTCATTATCATTATTCATTGTTTCAAGTTTGACATGTCAAGTGGGTGTTCAAGTTGGGTTATTAGCTTTTAAAGACTACATAGGGCAGTGTTTGAAAATTGCAATTTGTGATATGTTGCCTTGTCCCTTTTCACACCTTAATAATTGTGCAACTATTAGGTGCAAGAAATGATTAACAACAAAAAAGTAATATTTCTGTGGGCAACTGTTGCATCCTGTTCCTGGTCAAAAGATGACATCACAAGCACCTCCAGATCATGGAATTAACTTCATAATCTCCTGTTAACTAAGAATTAAACTTTGTTTGATAGTTTAATAGGTAAGGGCACAAAAAATTGGACCTTTTTCATTTGGTACTACTCCTACTAAAATTAAATTTTTTGTCTGGCAAACTCTTAATTGTCATCTGTTTGTGCATACAAATCTCTTTCACTTCTGTAGCCTTCATTCATTTCTGGATACATGCTATCTTCCAGTTGCTTACACTTTGGACTGTGTGATTAGTTAAAACATCTGTGATCCAATGTCAATAACTATTTTGGTTCAATGATCAGAATGGTTATGACCCTTCTGACCCAAACAATCATTTCATACAAATGCAGTAAGATCTGTTCCTTTCCCATATCAATGCCCAAGATGTGCAGGTGAATGTTGGGTGTGTGCCATCACATTCTTACTAAATTTTTTATAAAAATCATAGTTTATGTTACAGGGAACTGCTGAGGATGGTAAAATATCTGCATATACTTAAAATTTGGGGTCAGTGTGCTTCTTGCTCTTTGATTATTTTTATTCTTCATGTGTAATTATTCAATTTATCCATAACAGTTCAAACTGTGTGTCACTTACATTAACTTTTTAGCACTCATAATAGCTGAAATAGCAGATAAAAGGTAGTAAATGCAATAATCGCTTGGATGAGACCATTATAAATATTGGTTAGTATAAGCATTACAGGATTAATATTTAAAAAAATGACTGTTTACACTCACTTGAGATGTAATGGCATTTTTCTTCTGTGGTCGGTTGAAAATAATTTTTGTTATTTCATTTTCAGCAAAATACAGAAGTCCTTCATATTTACTAATGTTATCAGTGCTATTACTTCCTGAACTGGATGCATTCACTGGCAGAAGGCTGTTTACACAGGAAATGTACTTCTGTTTTGCTTCATCCTTAAAAAGAGCAAAACAAATGGTAAACATGTGTAAAACTACTTGAATTATTTTTAAATGAAATTTCTACAATAAACTAGCACTGGACAAAAAACTCAAAACTGGATAATAAAATTTCACCAATAAAAGTGCTCTGCAATACAGAATAAAATACATCAGCAGTTAAACACAACCTGCATTTTAAAATACTTTAAGCTCCCCTTTTACATTTCTTGCTGAAAGAAAAATTGTTACTAACACTAATATGAAAACTTCAGAGGGCCAAATAAATGCATATGAAATCTGAAAGATCCAAAGAGGCAAGAGTCCAAATCTCTTATAACTGAATCAATAAGGTGAAAAGCTTTAAAAACCATAACTACATTAAAAATTAACATTTTCACTTTTTTTTTACTGTATGCTTGTATCAAACATTCTATTTTTAAATTCAATCCATTGCTTGATTTATTATTGATTTAATAATCCAATGCTTCAGATGACAAATACACACTTAAAGTGTTCCCAAACAATATCATTTTACAATTTACTTACTTGAGAAATTGATCCAAGAGAATTCCATGCTTCCCACTTAGCCTTTCCAACATAATCTAAAACTCCAGGTTTTGGAATATTGCAAGGACCTATAGTTGCCTAAAAACATAAGTTTGTTATTTTTTTTTGCATATTTGATTCTAATAAGAGCTAGTTAAATTTGAACTTTCAAAATGCTGTTATATTAGCATATATATATAATAATATATTGATTTTCCTACATATTTCTGATGACAATTTATTATATTGATTTTTATACATAATCTACTTGATGATATTGATTTTTTTTTTTTATCTCTCAGAGGCATTTTTTCCCCCACACAACATGAGCTAATGTCCACTCCAAGGGCTCAGGCCTGGGTAGTTGTCATGTCTCTCTCTATTTTTTTTTTATCTTATTTACTATTCTTGCATGAAATATTATTGTCTTATTTATTGTTCTCTGCTATATGTAAATTTTCAGAAATGTCTTCTTAAATGGGAATATTGCTCATTAGTTGCCATATGTGGCCTAGCTGTTTAATCTCCAGATGCTTTCAAAAGTGAATGTCAGCAAATGATTTTATTGCACCTCCATCACTAGGCCCCACCTAGAGCCAGAGGGTTAGGGTGTGGGTCACCAAGAGGAGCAATTATGAGAGGCAGAAATAACCAAGACAGAAAGGGGGTGGCTTAGGAACAGAGGAGTCATCCATTTAACGCATCAAAGTGATGTAGCTTTTTCTCAAAAACCCTACAGGGGAAGGGTTTGGGTTTGTGTGAACCAGGTTATGTAGGCAGGGGTTAGGATATCCTTTCACCATGTTTTGAAGTCTGTAAACAGATTCCTATACAGGAAATTACAGATTTACATCTCATTAAGTGAATGCCTGCAAAATCAAAGCAGCATTTAAGCTGATTGGAGAGTCTCCAAAGTACATCAAATTAAGCCATTTCATTCAGCAAAGTGCAATAATGCAAATATGCAAATGCAATATGCAAATGAAAGAAAAATCGTAGGTCTGCTACATTTAAAATGTAGCAGATGATGCAGATTCTATATAGGGAAAGTTGTCACTGGGGAAAAGTGGGCAGTGCAAATTAAAGAAATCTGACCTGTAAACTGGCTACCATCAAAGGGTAATGTCATTTGCACTCCATAGATGGATGTTTAATCAACTCAGAAAGTTTGAGTGAAGTTGTATCATGGGGCTTTGTGAAGCAGGATGGTCTATGCAATGAGCTGCAATGCACTTCGAATATGATGAGTGAACAGCTGGCTGCAATGGACACAGGAAATTGTCAGATTATCAAGATTAACAAAATGGACTGTCATCATCTTGTAAATTCTTATTACCACAGATCCTGATATGCCAGTTACCATAAATGTTGGATTATACTGCCTTACTTCTGCCATGTTTTATTTATATATCATATATAGTATTATAGAGTTTTATTAAATTTATGATACATACACTGTGATTTTATTATATTGTGCACACAAACACACACACAAATAATACAAAATGGAGAAAAAATGTTACCTGCTTAAATAATCCATACAGTTTTAATTTTATGTCATTTCCTGGCTCTTCTTTTAATGTGTTCAGTTTACCTTTTGCATCCTCAAAGTTTTCAGACAATGTGCTACTCATTCTCAGTGCTGTGAAATTTAAATATTCTGATAATCTTACACTTCTTATTGAAACAGCTGGCAACCTGAAATACATGGAAATAAGATTTATGAAATAAAAATTATCTGTTCTACTAGAAATAAATTGTAATTGAGATTTTCATTATGAAATAATTAAATGTATCACTGTATTTTTAAAAAACACAGATCCATGAAATAATGAAAACCTAAAAATGACAATTCTCAAAATTGTATGAAGCATCATTCAGTTTTGCCTGAGTCAAGCTCAGGAATGGTGCTTTTGCAAAAAAAAAAAAATTATTGCTAGATCCCTGCTTGAGAAAAACTCAGAAGTTGCTAAAATTCTCTAGGAAGAGAAAAACTGCTTCACTCCCTCCTCTCCAAATTCAGCGCTGTAGTTCTTTGCAAATAAAACATTTTGAAAGGCTAAATATTATTTTTAAAAATGCTGATATTTTTAGTAGTAATCATTTGTTACACATACAGTAAACCCTCAATTTTATGAACATCAAGTTTACAAACTTCAGATATAATGGGCAAAACCATTTTAGCCAATAATGGACTTCTGCTGAAACAGTGGACAAAATTAATTATTTAAGAATCAGTCCGGACGATATTTGGTACTTCTCCAATGGATAGTTCCAGCTTGTAACTTTGCAGTACATCAGTATCTTTGTTCTCTCAGTGCTTATCATCTCGCATCTGCTGTAATTTACTCAGATGAACGTCTGTGTGTAAAGTACCATCTTACATCAACAAAATAATTAATAGCTTTCAATTATTATCATGTTACACTTCTCCCTGTAGTAATTAATCACTATTTTGTATAAAATCAGCAAATATAACAAAAAGTACATATCAAATTATTATGATTTTTATAAAATCCCATTCTTTATATATATTGGATATTTAGCTTTAACAGACATTGGGATTTAACTGACACCCATTCCCCAAATTAGTCTATTAAATAGAAGGTTCACTGTACTTATATTTCCTATTACTGTGAAAATGCTAATAAAATTAACCAATTAAAAAATGGTCCTTATTCTTGCAGTCTACCCCTAAATAAAATTACACTACACTACCATGGAATACTGGTTTACTCCAGAGAAAAAACAAACGCTGGAAATATTATATTTCTTTTTAATTTAGTGGTACATTAATAATCAAGATACTATTAACAACTAATTATTCTGACAAATATATATATAAATAAAACATCACTGCACATTATTTCTTTTGCTGGAAATAACGAAAGTTCTCAACACAATACTTCAATTAGTAATGTGAATTGAATGAATTATGTGGGTTTTACAATACTGAGTGGCAGGAATATGATGGAGTGTAAGATTTCACCTTCAGCAGATATTATATAGCATGTTTTGTCATGGCAAACTAGATAAATACAATCAAAACTTTCATCATACTTATTTGATTTAGAAAGGAGAAACATCTAGAAATTTGGAGTTAAAATGACAATGAAGATACCTCAAGGTAAAGTTGGGCACATACCAACACTAGCTGGGTGCATTTTCATCCTACTTAAGTCAGAGCTGAAAACAAAGCAATTTCACCATAATTGCACTCCTCATACCAACTGTTCTGTAACACGAAGTAGTGGAATTGTGTGGGGGGGGGATAAAAATTGCTGATGCTACTTACTATGAGTTAGCACTACTTCACAAACATTTATCACATCATTGCACATTATTTCTATTGCTATAATAAAGGTAAAATAGTGCACTCAAAAAAAAAAGTAATGTGGAATTTAAAGTTTTACGTAAGACAATTTATAAAAACTCCTTCGAATTTTTAATCAGAATTGTGAGAACTTGAAATAATTGGGAGGGCTATTTACAACAAATGTGAAAATGACCTCTGGTATAGAGTCAAAAATGTTGGTAAGGTTATCTTATTATCAGGCATTACTGTTTGATGTTTCTATAAGAATTTCTCTACTTTGGTATCAAATACTTTATGTAGCTGAATGCCAAAAAAATAAAAATTCAGATTTAAATAAAATTATCATTGAAGACTTAGCTTTATATCAACGTTGTACAACTACTTAAATCAAGTTTTAAGCATGACTCTACCACAGTCTTCATTGTAATTGCTCAGAGTGGTCTGAAAAGCAATAATCATTTCCACTGGTTTCACCTACACTATCTGATCAAAAGTATCTGGACACTGCTTGAGTAGTGGATTCGTCCATATACACCATACCATGGCTCAAACAGGTATACAAGGATGCACATGGCCTGGCAAACTTCATAGACATGCATGAATAGGAGAATGGGCCTTATGGCAGAGCTCAGTGACTTTCAAAGTGGCACAGTTGTAGGATGCCATCTTAATAATATCAGTTCAGGAACATTTTGGCCCTGGTGCAACTACTCCAATCAACTGTAAACAATGTTATTGTGAAGTGGAAATGCCTAGAAGCAACAACAGTGCAATTGTGATCTGGTAGGCCATGTAAAATGAGAGTGGGACCACTGATTGCTGAAGATGGTGGTATGACAAAAATCACCCGTCCTTGCTTGGTTGCAACACTCACCACTGAGTTCCAAAATGCCTCTGGAAGCAAAACCAACACCATAACAGTTCATTGTGAGTTGCTGGAAATGAGATTCCATGGCCAAGAAGCTGCACATCAACAAGATCAATGCCAAGCGTCAGTTGGAGTGGTGTAAAGCATGGTACCATTAGACTCTTTAGCAGTGTAACCACATACTCTGGAGTAATTAATCACACTTCACCATCTGGTAGTCCGACAGAAGAGTCAGGGTGTGCAAGATGTTAGGTGAACACTACCTGCCTGTGTTTTGCCAACTGTTAAATTTGGTGGAGGAGGTATCGTGCTCTGGGGCTGTTTTTCATGATTTGGGATAGGCTCCCCAGTTCCATTGAATGGGACTCTGAATGCCTCAACCTATGACATTCTCAGCAATTCTGAAACAAATACCAACTTATTTATGGCAACAGTTCAGTGAAGACCCTTTCCTGTACCCATCCACAAAGTGAGGATCGTGCAAGAATGTTTTGACGAGTTGGAAGAACTTGACTGGCCTGCATAGAACTATGTTCTCAACCCCAATGGAACACCTTTGAGATGAATTGGAATGGTGACTGCGAGCGAAGCTGAACCACTGAGCGACCTCACTAATGCACTTGTGGCAGAATGGAAGGCAATTCCTGCAGCAGCAAAATCTAGTGGAAAGCCTTCCCTGCAAAGTGAAGACTGTGATAGCAGCAAAGAGTGGACCAATGTGATATTAATTCCTCTCCATTACCGGCAGATTGTGGATGAACAAGTGTGCAGATACTTTAGATCAGGGGTGGGCAATTGTTTTCGTATCTACACTGCGGATGCGTATTGACATGGTTGTCCTAGTGGAAAATACGAGAAGAATCTTCGGTGGCGCACGGGAAGGAAATCTCGGTTCAAGGCGGATTTTTCTGAGTGTCTTGGCAGGCCACAAAAAACTCTTAGCAGGCTGAATGCAGCCCGTGGGGCACTATTTGCCCACCCCTGCTTTAGATCATATAGTGCAAGGTACAGCACAGTTCAAAACAAATATATTCATAAGAGTAACGTGGCCAAATGGTTAGCCTGCTTGATTACTAATCAAAGGACCTGGGTTCGATGCCCAGGTAAGGCATGGATGTTTTTTTTTGCTGCGGTCCTGTCCTCACAAACCTACTATGGCATATAAACTGAGAGACTCCTGTTAGATTTCTGTGGCAAGTAGCTACTTGAGAGGACCCAATACTGCACCGTAGCCAAGATTTATTATCAATAACGCCTACAGAATAAAAAAAAGCTCGACCTCTAACTAAACCGAAAGATGATCAGTCCGGATGAGAGACCGAATTAACACTATACCTTGATTGAACTATTGTAGCTGGAGTAAGAAGTTTCTGTAGCAATACAGTCATACCCATGCGACTAAACAAGCACAGTACTATCAAACACCACAGAAAGAAAAGCTATCTAAAATTACTCTTCATATGCTTATCTATTAATTTTAATCGTTGATATCTATATTTGTTTGTCATCACCAAAATTTGTATTGTTTTCCTCCTTCTCTTCTAAAGTCATAAAATATTAAACTTAAGACCTTTTATGGTATTTCTTTTCGCCATGAGAGACGATGTTCTAGTGTGGCCTAGTCAGACTAGTACCTTCATGAAACCCTTCTTGATAGAAAGTTCATGACATCAGTCAGAGGAGGTCTTGATCTGCGGCCTGTAACTGAGCTGTCACAGCACCTAACATGTTATCACGAGGTGGTGGTTTCGTATTTCACCAGGCTCAAAACAATTTTCCTATAAAAGTGATCGACGTTAAATTCAAAGTGACTATCTTGAGAATTGAACAAATACATCGAAAATCTTTACAATTGATAACGTGTTATTTATCTAATGAAAACGATCCAAAAGATGTCTGCACAGATGGCACTGCGCACGACCTTCTTGCCATCTTAACAGTAGACTCAATGGTCATTTGACTTTTGAATGACTCATAAAAATAGAAACGTTTTGTTATTATCTTTTCAATTTCAATATACCTGGGTTTGCTTCTCAGCAGCTAGTGATGCTCTTCTATGATACGAGTGCATTAATGAAAGGTTTCTTACAGCAAAATTTCAGACAAGCGTTAAAGACTTGAATGTTATCTGCTGTTATGCCCCCACTGAGGATGCCGATGAGGATGAGAAGGATAGGTTTTACGGACAACTTCAGGATATTTTGAATTCTGTCAAGAAAGGAGATATTACCCTTGTTCTAGGTGACTTCAATGCTAAAGTTGGTACTGACTCTGACCTTTGGGGAGGAGTAATAGGCCCTTTTGGTATTGGTAGCTGCAATGACAATGAGCAACGTCTCCTACAGGTAAGTAAACTCAATGGTTTCAGAATAACTAACACTTATTACAAACACCGTGACATACATAAGTACACATGGGTTTCACCTGATGGGCTGCATGAGAATATGATTGATTATATATTAATTAACAGCAAATGGGCTAGTTCTGTTAGGAATACCAGGTCATATAGGGGATCTGAAATTGGATCTGACCATTACCTTGTTAAAAGTGTCTTGCAACTTAAACTTAAAAAGTGTTGTGCTAGGGTTAAAAAATTTACTTTTAATACTGAAGCTCTGAATGACCCAGTTATAGCTAAAGCTTACCATGATAGATTACTTAGTCATTATGACAGTCATGGTATGCTTACTACTGAAGTTGAGGAAGAATGGGATCATTTTAAACAGGATTTTTTGGACACTAACAGTACTCTTTTAGGAAAAAAGGAGCAGAGGAGACAGAATTATCTGAGTGATAAGACACTTGAGCTTATTTCGGAATGAAAGAACTGCAGGAATGTCCTTAATCAATACCCTACTAGCATTACAGAGAACTTAATAAACGTGTAAAAGATCAGTTAGCTGCTGATAAGAATCTTTGGCTTGATGGCTTGGCTGACAAAGCCGAGGAAGCAGTTATGCAGCACAACAGCAGAGAGCTGTACCAAATAATTAATGTTTTATGTGGTAGAAAATGAACAAATATACATGGATTGAAGGATAAACAAGGTAAGGTTATAGAAGATGAGGATTCTGTCATGGCTAGGTGGCTTGAGCATTTCAATGATGTTCTAAACAATGTGGTTAGTTCTACTCCCATTGTTTGCAATGATGATAGATGCATTGGTGGCTTTAATATTGGCCCTATAATACAATCTGAAGTTATTTTGGCTCTTTCTAAACTTAAACTTCATAAATCCCCAGGGGTAGATGAAATTACTACGGAAATGCTTAGAGCTGAAAATATTTCAGTTACCACTTGGATGACTGAAATTCTGAATATCTTTTATAATAAAGGCATGGTTCCTAAGGATTTTACCAGAGCTATTATTATCCCTATTTTCAAAAAAGGTGATCGCAGTTCTTGTGATAACTATATGGGTATCAGCCTACTCTCTGTTCCAGGTAAAGTTCTTTCCATGATTGTGCTTAATAGAATTAAGAATCTGGTTGACAGTCAATTGCATGATGAACAATGTGGATTCAGAAGTGGTAGGGGATGTGTGGATCAGATATTTTTATTTAGGCAGATTCTTGAGAAATGTTTAGAGTTTCAGAAACCTTTGGTTGCTAGCTTTGTTGATTTCAAAAAGACTTTCGACTCTATCGTCATAATTTGTGGTTGATTGTGAAATCATATGGTATATTAGACAAGTTAGTTAACATAATGAAAGCTCTCTATAATAACACTGAGTCATGTGTGAGAGTTGGTAAGACTTGTAGCAATTGGTTTAGCATTACTTCTGGTGTTCGAAAAGGGTGCATTTTGTCTCCTTTTCTCTTTAGCTTGGTTATTGATTATGTTATGAGAAATTCACTTCCAGGGAAAGATTTTGGACTTAAATGGACTGGAGATAAGAAAATGTTTGATTTAGATATGCTGATGATTTAGCCCTTTTGACAAATGATGTTGATGAGATGAACTTTTTCATTCGAGCTGTTGATGAAACTAGTAGTAGAGTAGGTTTGGTTATAAACAGAGAGAAAACTAAAGTGATGAAAATTGGTCAGGCAGGCTGTGATTCAGTTAATCTGAATGGTTGCAGTCTTGAGCAGGTGTCACAGCTTAATTAACTTGGGAGCTATGTAACAGATAATCGTGATGTGCGGCATGAGATTAACAGACGAATAGGGATTGCTGCCGGGACTTTTAAGAATCTATGGAGAGTGTGGAGAAATAAGCGTATACACCAAAAGACTAAAATTAGACTGTATAATAGTTTGATTCTTTCTAGGGTTAGTTATGGTAGTGGAACTTGGACACTTTGTAAACAAGATAACAGGAAACTAGATGCTTTTGATTCCAGATGCTTACGCAGTATCTTGGACATTAGGTGGTTCAATGTCGTTCAATGTCAAAATTTCCCCTTCGACACATTACTGCCACCAAAACTAGGTATCATAATGCTAACTTCACTGGAATCCTTTCAAAATGTAGCTACTGAACTTTTCTCAAATACCTTATTTTCCAATACTTAATACAACTTTGAATAATAGCGCTATTATTCAAAGTCTCTCTCCGTTCCAACCAATTTGCGATGTAATTCTCGCGTTGAGGCGTAACAGAGCGTCAGATGGTACCAGTTCTAGTTTTACTGTTTCTCGTTTTTCTCTCATAACACTTACTGAGTCGAAGGTATTGCGATACGAAATTGGCCTCTGTAGCCTGATTCGCAAAATAAATGCTGCGATTTCCTACGTAACACGGCAAATAATTTTTTCAAAACGAATAAAATAATCATATTATACTAATTTATCTATGAAAAATAATGAATACTAAATTTGGGTTCCTTTATTCGTTTTGTGATGATTTTTAGTGGGTAGTGGTTTAAGTCAGTCCAGATGGCCTAATGTATGAGCATCCCCTGGCTGTTACATTTATCTGTTTATTTATTATTTTTATTCTAGTCTCAATGATTCTAGGTGATATGGTTGAATAAAAAATTTTATCTTTATTAATGTGTTGCCAGATTGATCTTGTACCTTCCTTATCAACTGTAACCGTACAAATATGCCAACATGTCTGCCCGCTCTGTTGATAGTATTGATGTTAATCAATTGACAAGTATTGAACATGCTCGCTCAGCATATAAACTGCTTTGTCTTAAAGAGGTATTGAAATTAATTGGGAAAACAAGTGTATCGTACAATATACCTAACATTACAATATCAAGTAATATAATGGGAAAATTTGTAAATGAAAAATGAACTGCCAGTAGCACTAGGGTTACCATACATTAAATTTTTCTCTGACATGCCCCCCTTTTAAGGGCATTGGGGGCGGAATTTTGATTGGCCCGTGTAGTGATTACTGTCCTCAGCCGATAGATGGCGGCCATTTTATATTGTGATCGTAATTTGTACGTTTTCAAGGCCCTCGTTGATTTCAATAATTATCCAACTGCAGTAATACAAAAAAAAACAACAAAAGAAACTAAATCATTTATTTTTGTGTTTTTTTTTATAATGTGGCAGGCGATTCACTCGGAAATCTGAATCGGTCGGAGGCCCGTTAACTGGGAAAGGACGAAGCTGAATTGGAATTTATAGTTTTCAAAGTAACCTAAAGTGCAAAATAACCCATTTTCAACGTAGACGTTTTCCTTAACCTGTTGACTGGACGCCAAAACTTTAAATGGTCGCCAACTGATGCCTTAAAGTCACCAAGCAATCACTATTCACCAAAAACGGAGAAATATTCTTAATTTCATTTTTCTCCACAAAACACGCCAGTCTTCTTGGAGATATATTTAATAAAAAGCATCGAACTCTCATGATTCAAAAAGTGAAATTCTAAAAAAAAAATTTGTGCTTAGGACCAATTCACAGTATAGGATACATTTTTTAAGGTTTTGGCAATTTTACGACAGGGAAAAATCAATGTAAATTGGTGGTACCAGTATTTCTGATTGTTGCACATTAGTATACATCAGACCCAGACGTAGACAAAAATAGGGGGGGGGGGGTACAAGAGACGATTTCCATTGGAGTGTTACATTTTCTCCATTGTTTAGAGCTTCTTGAAAATCCATGAAATGTGAACATGTTTAATAAATATTATGCCTCCATTACCCTTACACTAGCATTCTAGGATGGGGGAGGGGATTGGATCCAGTCTTTGTACATAAGTATAATTTTATTAGTTTAGTGTGTATTTAGCAACAAAGTTCGTTATTTAGTGATATGAATTGTTCAAAAATATGTAAGTTTGTTTAGTTTTGAGGTATTTTAAGTGCAGTTCACTTCCATGTTCAGTGACAAATGGTTGAAGTTTTGCCTTGGGGAATTATTTGGTTCCATGGCTTTTTAGTGCAGAGATAGTTGTTTTTTAAATATTGACTAACTTTTATATTTTTGCTAATTCACTGAACTGAAATGATGCTTTTGCTGCAGCAACATTCTGGTAATGTGATTCATATGTTGTGGAATTTATATTTGATTCTAATCAGAACTTGTGTTTCAAACACATTAAAGATAAATGGTGTATGAATAACAACTTGGGAGATTATGAGACGGAAGTTGATGCTTTTACTGTTTTTATATATCATTGGTCTACTGATATATCATTTGTTATAGTCTATGATAACAGTCGAAATGTGAACTGCAGGGTCTTCTCAGTTGCTATTCACACCTATACCACTGTTAAACATTTTTATTTGTATTGCAAATGCTTAACATACGTAACAACAACCCTCTGCATTCATTTTCCAAATGCAACCTGGCACTATAGAATATCACTTGTACTCATTTGCCCAGAGCACAAATAGTTTCAAATTGATGCTGGAGACAATGTTTTCTATATATATATTTCTCTTGCAGATCATAATTCTTTTATTACAGGCGTGCATCAAAATAAAATTTCCACCTAGTGTTAAACTGAACTGGTTGGGAAGAACAGGGTTATTAATACAAGTGCAAAAAGTTAGTGATTCTCGATAAACAAATATTTTGTTGGGAACAATATAATGGATTTGGGATGGATAACTGGCAAATGAAGATGGTGTCTCTAATATCTCAAACAAATCCAGGTGATGTCAAAATGAACTCTCCTAGCCCTCCCACATAATGAAATTTTCTAGTTTAAGTTATTTAGAAAGACTAAAACATTATTTGATGCTATTTTTCATATATTCATATCCAAATCAAATAAGTGTTGCTTTATATATTAAAAATTTTTTTCAATAGTTTTATCTTTTGTGTAATATAGGACCTAAAAAAATCTAATTTCTATGAACTAACATATCTGTATTTAAATCAGATGTGCATTTTTGATAGTTCATTGCTTCAGATACAAATCTTTAATCAATAAATTTCAATTTTAGAAAGATATTGATGAAGAGTTAGAAAATTTTATTGCGCAACATGTCCACCAGGAGGCTAAGATCTTGTCTCTGCAAAAGATGGTGTAAGTATTTGTTTTTACAAATATATCTATATTTCATTATTTTCCATATAATGTACTCTTATAGGCACCAAAAATGTTGCTCATTAACTAGCATTTGTGTGAAGTTCTTAGAATGCAAAACTTTTTTTCCCCTTATAACTGTACAAAGATGATAGCAACAAATGCCTTGATTCCCAGAATTTGAAGCAAATGTGATTATAGAAATACCTTGGTTGTGGCTAACTCAAAGACAATTTTTCTGTGTTCAAAAGAAGGAATGACAATAAATCATGCAATGAGATGTAATAGAGATACATATAAATGCAAATCCTCAAGGTGAAGATAATTTTCCAAAGGGCAACAGTAAGAAGTTACATTACGGTCAAAGGAATCTCAAATTATTCTTGAAGAACCAGAATTCAATCAGAAACATTGGGAATGAGATATAAATATTTGACAAGTAGGTGATTACTATGCATGAACTGAAGAAGAAAGTTGAGTTACATGTGATATCATATTTAATTAGACAATTGATGAATATTTAGATTAGTAAATCATAATATTAGTAATGTGGGAAAAATTGCAAAGCAAAAAATTACTTGGAGCAATTTTTAAGCCATTAGTTTATTCATTCATAAGAACATAATGCAATGCAAAATACATAGGACCTACAAATCTAAATAGCTTATCTATAGGTTATTGAATAATGCATTCATAATACATATACACATGTTCTGTGAGTTTTCAAAATATTTATATTCAAAAAATATTACATAAAGAACAACCAAGTAAGTCAGAATAAGAAAAGTTAAGGGCAAAGGGAAAATAGAAGATAAATAGTGCAAAACACTTATCAAAATGTGGAAACTGTTGAAAATCAATGGTGTAATTTATGGTAGGAGACTAAAAAGGTAGCAGTCTACAAACTAATGTTGAATTTGTGTCCTTAACTGTAAAAATACTATTCATTGCAAATAACATTGACTATGTCTAATAGATTTTATAGAAATAATGCATTTCTGCAGGTACTGGATGTGTTCCTACCTCACCTATTTACCTATTCCTGTCAAAATTTAGTTTGCTAATTCATCACTTGCTCTAAGTTACAGCATATTTGTCTGTGGATTATGTTATTGAATTTTTCAGAGAAATTGAAGACTATAGTGCTATAGATTGGCTTGGGCCTAGAAAAACATATAAAAAAACATATAATAATGGTAAAGGGGGGGGGGGGGTGAGCAGCAGTAGCAAGTGACTGGATTAACCAAAAATGAAAGGGGAATGGGAAATGCCTGAATTTCTGTTCCAGTACAAAATCTTTCTCTTCATCTAAATGATATTTCAAACAATTCCTTAAAAATGCATGTAATATATGTATGTTTATTTTTTTCCCTCCCGTTTGGTTGTTACATTTTCAAAGGAGAAAGGAGGAGCATGGTCACTCCCCCCAACCACTCCTTTTTGGGTTTAGGTTTACCTAAGTTCGGTTTTACAGTATCAATACAGGAATATGCAGTTTGTTGAAACTATAAATTCATAATAGCTATATACACAGTCATATCAGAATAATATGACCACCTACAATAGATAATACCTAGTAGGTGGTCATATTATTCTAATACGACTGTGTACACACACACACACACTCACCCACCCACCCACCCACCCACCACATACAGGTGCCCAGATCTAAGAAAATGTAAAGATGTAGGGTGTTTCAAAAAGGACACAAATCTCTATTGTATTTTTCTATTTAAACTTGACAAAAGATGTAAATTTCAAAAAATGTAAATTAGACATATATCTACCTTTGCAATAGATGTTGAAAGTGATTTCCTGCAACCTGGATGCAGGTTCATACCTGTTTCATGACATTTGCAGTCACCTTTCATAATGTTTGTTTCCTTATGTTTAAAATCTCTTTTTCAATGTTAGCCTTCAAGTCTTCAAGTGTATGAGAATTGTTTTGAAACACTACACATTTGAGATATCCCAAAAGGAAAAAATCTGGAGAAATAAGATCTGGGGATCTTGGAGGCTACAAATTTTTTGAAATCAAATGATCACTAAAAAATTCCTACAACATGACCATTGTGTCATTATGTTTCATATGTGTAATTTTGTTCATATGGGTGGTCATGCCATCTTGTTGAAACCAACACTCTCGTTCATTCACATCCAATAGTGCAACTGTTGGATGAGGTCACGATAAACTTCACCAGTTACAGTTGAGTCAAAAAATAAAAGTTCTCTCACACGGCAATGGGAAATTGCACACCAAACATCAATTTTCTGTGCGTGTAATGGTTGTTCATGAAAAGTGTGAGGATTTTCACTGCTCCATATTCAACTGTTTTGACTGTTCACATACCCATCCAAGTGAAACCAAGCCTCTTGACTGAAATAAACACTATCCAACACCTCAATTCAATTTTCATCAACAAAAGAACAAAACCAACGACAGTACCATAAACGTTTTTCATGCTCTGGTTCTTTCAGTTCATGAATGACACTAAAGTGGTAGGCATGAAATTTCCACTTCTTTGTAGCCCTTAAAACAGTAGCTGGTGACAGTCCAACCTGTGAAGATAACTTTCTAAGAGATTTTCTGGGTGAGCGAGTTTAAACACAGACACATCAACAAGAACTTCGGCAGTTAACAGTAATGGCTGGCCTGGTCTCTTTCAATCCTGTACAGATCCAGTGTCACGAAATTTATCAGTAAAATGAGATATTGTCAATTTGTTGGGAACTGCAGACTGAGGAAACTTCAACTCAAACTCCTCTCTCATGTGTTTGTAAGATTTGTATGCACAATAAGTCTCAACAATAAATACTCGTTCGTTTTTGGAAAACGACATAGCTGATACAACACAAAGGAATGAATGCTTGAGTGAGATTAGCATGTGACAAGGTCATTTCAACTGCTAAAGGCTGTTAACCTTAAGTACAGTAATGCCAACTGACTGATATTGTGGCATAAAATGCACATGCGCATAAGTTCTACTCTCTTATATTTAGGGTTGCATCCTTTTTGAAACACCCTGTATGTGTATGTTTAAGGGGGGGGGGGGTAATTCTTTTTTTTTTCTAGGATCCTAGTCTTAAATATAGCAAATCAAAAAATAAGGTGAATCTTGTAGTATTAGTAAGTTGTGTATTTCTGTATTGATACTGCAAATTTTAATATTAAGAAAAATTTATTTTGTTAACTTTTCATTTTGAATCTTTAAAACAAATAATTTAAAGGATTGTCTTTTTTATTTACACAGTCCCATTTGATTCATTATCCATGGGCAAGTAATTGATTTCTTTTTAAATTTAAAAACTTTGTTAAGCATTGTGATATAAAAGCTTTCTTAATTAATTTCAAGAGAATTCATTAGAATAATCTTAAAACGTTATTAACTAGGAAAAATTCTTTTGTCAAATTCAGTTTATAACTTGGATATGTATTCTCTTAACTTTACATAAAAAAAAGTGAATAACTATGTACAAAACATTTTTACAGGCCAAATCTGCAGCTTATACATTCAGATTCAAAGCAGTTATCTAGTATGATTTCCTTCACATCTACTCTTGCTGAAAATATAAGCAGTAAAGTAAAGCAACTGGATGTCACAAAGGTATGTGAAAGATATTGATTACATCACATGTATTTGGAAATTCATATTTATATTGAGTATATGTGCCTCTAATAAGAAAGTTTTTTTATATGGTAAAATTTCCATATTAATGAAAACCTAACAAAAATATTTGAAAACTTTGGATATTTAGGAAATCTGCAGAAAAACTAAATGCAGGAAACATTGCTAACATAATGTTTTAAATAACATATGTTATTTTGATGTGCAATCAAGCTACCAATGCATTGGTAGAGAAATGATACTCTACCAATCCATTGGTAGAGTATCATTTTCAGTTGCATCTCAAATTTTCATTGAAAGTTGCATCAAAATCTTCCATTTCATGTCACAGCACACATTGTACTGAATTCATCTTATCACAGTATGCGAAAAGTAATGCATTTTAATAAATCAAAAATTCTCTGCTCGTGACAATATTGAATAACCATAAATTTATTATTCATTCTCATTAACAGAATTTCAGTATCCTGCATCACACCAGTTGAAAATCTCTGCACTAATTTTTTTTTAAATAAACATCTTAATCACACCAGTATCATTAATAATATAAATGATATATATGTGTGTGTCATTTTTACTTTATTTTTGCCCACTTAATTTGCATTTTAAGATTTTTCCTTTTTAGCTTAATTTTTTAATATAAATGCTGTAACACTTGGAGACAGCTTATGGCACAGTGGTTTTAAACCCACTATTGTAGTAGCAAATTAATCTAGGAAATTACAACACAGTGAAAATTGTAAATTTAATATATTACTAGAAGAACACATATCCCATCTGGTGCATATGGAAATCTCATTTTCAAAGAGAAGGAAGTTTTTCATTTACCTACTTTTTCACTCCTTAAAAGTTCTAATTTAAACTGATAGATGATGGGAGAAAATGCTAATTGTAGTATTTTATTAGTATATAACTAGAAGAACATATATCCCATCTGGTGCATATGGAAATCTCATTTCATCTATTGTATAAGTATACAACAGAAAAATTATTTATCTTTTATCCTTCAATTTAAAAAGTTGCATCTCTTATACCCCTCTGAGAAAAGAGCAGATTGTTGCTATCAGTGACACTCTACCACCTAAATTTCAAATTTCTGCCATAAACAGATTGCTTGCAACATATGATAAAAGTTTTGCCATTTCCATTTTAAGACCTATAATTATATTTTAGAGGGTGCAATTATAGCTTCAGGGAGATTCAAAAAGGGTGTTCAGAAATGTTTAATCAATAATTGTACAAACCAAAAAG
Source organism: Ryuthela nishihirai (assembly GCA_038380435.1). Classification (NCBI taxonomy): domain Eukaryota; kingdom Metazoa; phylum Arthropoda; class Arachnida; order Araneae; family Heptathelidae; genus Ryuthela; species Ryuthela nishihirai. The sequence goes on from JAWZYU010000027.1 coordinate 56,133,654, forward strand.
AATTATTAATTTATCTCTAGAAACAAAAAAGTTTGAGACAGACAGAGCACTTTTTTTAAATGAGTTAAATTTCTTTTGTTTTTGTCTAAGTATTAAAAATGCAATATGGAATATCATAGTTGTAATTACATATTAAATTAAGTTTAAGTATTTGTTTAATCTGTTAATGTACATAGTACACATGCACACATAATCCTTAAATAGCCATAGGCTATGGAGATCCAACCAGAATGTGAATTCTCCAAACAAGTCTGTCCTGAGCTATAGCACTTCTGTTGCACCTCAGTTCTGACCAGATCCTGTTTGAGATTGCTAATCACCCCCATTTTTGAAGCACATTCTTCATTATTCTATTCATTAATCAGTGTTCAGAATGTTGGCAACATGGCCAAACCCATGTTTTCTCTTTCTGTCCAAGATGATTGATGACTCATTTAACTTCATCAGTACATACATAGTCAAACCACCTAATTTTAACCATTATATTTTAATTTAAACCAACTATATTTTGAGCAATAGCAAAATGTAATTATTTATTTAGTAATAAAGTATCATAGGAAAATGTCCTTTAGTATGCCCTGAGTGGGATACGAACCCACATGCCTGGTATGATAACATTCTGGGAGACGTGGATTCAAATTCCACTCAGGGCAAAACTAAATTTTTTCAGCTTATTATATCATAATTACTTATATTTTTGCTGCAGTTAAATTCTACAGGCTTTTAATGCCAAAGCATATATGAGGATATCACAAGAACAATCTCTATGCAGAGTCCTCATAATTTAGGTACTTGTGGAAAGAAAATAATTTGTAGTATTTTTAAAGATACTAGGTTTATTGAGAGAGATAAGACCAACAATATCAAACAGCTTTATAATCATAGGCATGGGACAATGAACCCATTTCCCCACTGCTAAATTCCCCCCACCAGGACTGGTAAGAACTTCAGGCACTACCTTTACAAGCAATCCTTTTCAAGAACTGTAATCAAAAGAGAAACTGACCTGCCTAAGACACATCACTCCAGTGTAGGGTTGGCAATGCTTCCAGAAACTAAAATTTAGGTCCTACTGATCAGATCAGTAGGCAGCCCTCTCCTCCTTCCATTCCAGAAGAAATTATCTCTTTTGAAAAATATTAAAGGCTTGCATCACAAGAAGTGGGGGGGGGGGGGGGGGGGGAGCAGACTTTACATGCTTGGCCTTGCCTGTTTTGTGCATCACCATAGCTGGTACACAACTCTCCTTCCTTTATATTGTAGGCCTAGTTGCCATGGCTGGCCCAACAATAGTAACTCAGATAATGTGATCTTATGACAATTGAAGTATTAGTTTATATACATGAGTGTCAGTAAACCTTTTTCAGGGGTGGGGGTGGCTCAGGCTCATAATCTGTAGTTCCCAGGTTCGAGTCCCAGCTGGGTCAGCGTTGAGACTTATGTCCGCAAAACTCTCCGTTCTGCCCACGGTCAGTAGGGGGCACTGATGGGCTTGGAAAGGCCACTGTCCGTCGGATGGGACGTTAAGCCGTGGCCCTGTGTGCGGGAGAGCCATACCCTGTGCACATTAAAGAACACGCTGGATAGCCTTGATGTAAACTAGTAATGCATTATGCACCACCAGTTTACACAAGAAACATTGAGGTGCACCATTTTCAAAAGATATTAAATACTTCCTCACTCTAGATTAAAATGGGGTGCCATGCTCAGTATTTATTTTTGTTGCAGTACTAATTTTAATGGTGCTCTAGCTGTAATTGCTTTGTGTTATTTTTGTTTTAATCTATGTAATTTTCAACTTTGGAATAAAATCATTTTCTTAGGTGTGGATTTTCTTAATTTCTATACCTTGTTCTGTGCCATTCTAGGCATAATTTCTTGTGTGTTCATTGACTGTCTGTTAATTAAATGGTTGCAAACTTTGATGTGGTTCATAAATGCAAAAGTGAAAAAAAAATCAGCTTTATGTGGTTACTCTAAGATATATTTTGTTGATGACTATGAAATTTTAAATAAACTACTTAGAAATATACACATTCATACATTTATGCATTCTGTCTGAAAATTTTAACAAAAAAGATATTTTTTAATACTTGTAGTATTATTTATAATTTACATTTAAATGGCTATGTCACATTTCTTTTCCTATATGTATTCAAGAGTAGGGTAACAGAATGCATGCAGAGAGTGGAAGATATTTTGGATTTAAAGTTTTGCACTGATGGAGTTCAAACTGCTCTTCAAAATGAAGATTATGAACAGGTAAAAGAAAATGTAAAAATTTTAAGTTGCTAAATGAAATAACTTAAGATAATTTTGCACTATTTCACTGTTTGATATTGGAAACTTCAATATATGTTGTACCTTATACATGTGACATCTTACCTTCATATGATGCTATTTAGTAAACCAGTGGTTTTTGAGAATACTTTTTACCTGCTAGGATCCACATTTGTCAATCCTCCAACAATGTTGGGGGGAAATCCTTTCATATGTTTGGCCCTCCCACTCTGTTATAGCTATATGGCTGTTGGCATTTTTCTAACAGTCCTAGTTTAGCAGAATCCATCTGCAAAAACTAGGACTGTCAGGAAAAGTGTGAACAGCCATATAGCTATAACAGCAAAGAGGGCTCAACATATGAAAGGATATCCTACCAGCATTGTAGGAAGATTGGCAAATGTGGAGCCTAGCAGGTAAAAAGTCTCAATAACATCATATGATGCCACATGTATAAGATGCGATGTATATTGAGGTTCCCAATATCAAATGGTGAAATGGTGCAAAATTATTTTAAGTTAAAATATACCATGCTTTTATAATGCCACACATGCAAAATAGCTAATGGTGTTCATTATCTCAAAAAGTTAGCACTTTTTAAAGCTAAGTTTTTGTTACAGATAGCTCACTAGCTCCATTAGTAATTAATATTGTGCTACGACTTACAAGAGTAAACTCATAAAGCAACCAGGAGGTTATAACTCATAAAGCAGCCTGTGTTGTGTTGTTCACACTTGCGCATCGTGATGTCAGTTCATATTAGGAAAGAGATGCCACCGTGATTAACTAGCATCAGCTGTCATAAGCATATGCAGCAACAGATGCTGTTTGATAGATTATAATTAAGGATTTGTTTTTTGTAATGAACATAAATGTTTTTCACATTTTGATTTAAGAATATCATATTTATGTAGCATCTTTTTCAACATTACACTTTTATTTTATATTTAAAGGTACAATTGTATATAAAATTATTTTGAAAAAGTATCCATTTTATGTTTCAAAGAATTTTTAAACATTTACAAATGTAAATTTTATGCACATTTATTTCTAAATAATGTATACTACTTATCAAAAGTTAAGTACAGATCACCAAAATGTGAATGGGAAAGTAATCATTAGAGATTAAAGATTTTTAATGTACCTAGGTAATGTAATATGTAATTAAACAAAAAATATTATTTGCATCTCTTATTCAGAGCAACATTCGAAAAAAGAAGTTGGCTTCCCCGATCATAAATGGTGCTATGAGCAATGTGTGGGAGAGCCATAGCCTGTGCATGTTAAAGAACATGCTGGATGGCCTTGATGGAAGGCTACCATCTGTCTCCCAACAGCTGTTCCAGTGAGTCCTCTCCCCCAACTGTCTATGAGCCCTCAGTGTCCCTCCTGGCCATTTGGCCCATTGTGTTTAAAAAAGTGCCATTCAGAGGTAAAACAACCCAACCTAACCTATTATGGATTAATTCCTGATGAAGCCAATGTACTCTTCAGATGAAACCTGTGTAGTAAATATGTCTGTTTTGTGTGCTTCCAATGGATGGTTGTATCAGTGAATATTGGAGTTCAAGTTCCATACCTAGCAAATATCTGCTATCCCTATTATATGACTCAGTGAATCACAGCACCTCCTGCATTGATAGACTTTACAAACTGAAAGTTTTTTTTTCTGTTTTTTACTATTCCTTTGTGTGACCACCATAAAAACCATTTTGCACGCAGCATTCATTTTCAATTACGTTAAAATGTTATGATATAACACTTTATAAATGCTCAGTGACCATTAAAATATAGATATTTACCTTATACCATCTTGAGCTTCCCTTGGCCTGGGTATTGTTCTGGACTCGTTATAGCATATAAAATAAATAAATAAATAAATAAAAATCATTATCTTTTTTTAAGTACAAAATCATAGTCCCATGAGATATGGCCTGACATGCTTCCTTTCCCACAGAGATTTCATAACTGCTATTTGATAGCAATGAAGCAGAAGTTGGATAGCTCTTTCAATCATATCATATACCTGTTTGAAAGGGTTGAGATCCAAATAGTTAGTTGGAATAAGAAGAAAGAGAATGAAGTTGTTGAATATTCCTCAAATTATGAAAAAATTACTACAGAGTATTGTGTTGTTACAAATCTCATCATTTCTGAACAGTGAGCTTTGACAAGTGCAGTTCATCTACAATATTTAGGTAGTCCACAAGCATTATTTTTTGTTACACATATATTAGAAAAACCAGGGAATACTATCACAATATCCCATCATTGCTGACCTGTGCTGTATCCATCAGCAAGGATTTTTTGCTGTATTCACAGTTTACTATCAGTATATTTTGCAAGTTAGTTTTCATTCAACCAGCATAACTTTTTACAATCATGATTGGCTCAATACTAATACTCCTTACACCGTGAAAGGGTAAGTTTCTGTGATGATGTTGGGTTAAGTAAAGGGAAGGGAGAAAGTTTATTGTAAATATCTATTGTGATACTATAATGCCTTAACAAGGAAAGAGTTACTCACATTGTTAGAAATGTGTCTTGCTGTGTTGTACTGCACAATAAGTGCTTTTACTTGCACCTTTTGACCAGGACTGAAAGTGAGTATGATGATGAGTGCATGCTCTCTATGCTCTGACACAATGCTAAACACATTAAAAGTCCTCCATCTTCAAAGGATGAAATTAAACATGTTTTTCTGATGCAAATATATTTATTTCTAACGTACAGAAGTAAAGTGTAAAGTTTTACTTATGTTGTGTTTTTCATGTTTGTATAGACATAATTTCCAATAATATATATCGGTTCAAACTGATGACTGGAAAAGCATCATTAAAATTGCCATCTGTTAACTATCTATATTATTTATTACCACGTAGAGCTGGCTCTGCGTTTGACCTACACCATATGTATTAGCCTTCTTTTACCATGTGTATAACTTTCTGTTTTCCATTTTACCAACTGGTTGTCTTTTGCTCAGTTTGCCAATCCTTATTGAACAATCTGTAACAGCATTGTTTGAGAAGCCTACAATCCATGCCTTTTTAAAGCATGGATTATAGACTTTAGGAGGCAATAGAGATGATATAAACATCACCAACAATATTAACAAGACTGATGTTTATTGTAATACATATTAAGGGTTAATAAAGGTAAAGACTGTTTAAAGATTTATTGCTGCAAATTTTTCACCTTGTATTTTCTCTAAAGTATATTTAGATATTTCATTCATTTCCAGGCTGCAGCACACATCCACCGTTTTCTTAGTTTGGATCAGTCAGTTTTAAAACGTTCAGCAGCAGACAGCAATGAAGGTTTGTAACATTTTGTTTGAATTTAATAAAATGTACAGTATGTTAATAGTGATATAAAGGATGGTCATAATTAAAAGTAATCACTTTTACTGCCCAGAAGCCCTTTACAGAAGCAGCTGTAACGGGCCAAAGAACAATGCAATTTACTTTCAAGTTTGGACCCTTTTTCTAATCCAAATAGTTTTATGCTCCGGATAGTTCAGTCAGGCACCAGGAAATAATTAACAAATTGCCAAATAAATAAATAAAGTTAAATTAGGGTTCAAAATACCAGCGAGCATTAATGAGTAAGAATCCAAAAATGATTGTCAAGTTAAATATCTAAAATAATCAAAACTTAATTCACGTTGCTCAAGAGAAAAAATTAGTAAAGACTCAAAAGGTTTAAATAACAAACAAATTTATTTCCAAAAATCACTCACCAAAACTTCAATGAAGAAGATACATTAACTGAGCACTCTTCCATGCTACATGCTTATGCTCTACTGAGCTCACTCACTTCTACATTACTGCTGTCTTACGGACTCTCTACTGAGCTCACTCACTTCTACATTACTGCTGTCTTACGGATCTCTACTGTCTAACTGACTAGCATGTCATCAGGTTTTAACAAGAGCCGAACGTGTCATGTTGCACGCCGGGAAAGACATTTACATAAATTGATGAGCGGCGCAAGCTATGACGCAAGAGGTGGCGTGTCCTTGTGCACGCGCTTTAGCGGGTGACAGTCGGAAGGTCGGAGTTGCGCATGTGCAACTCCTAACTCTTGGAAACAAACGCTGTGATGCCAAAAAGGAAATAAAAATCCCCAAAATGATAAATATAATGTAAATTAAGCAAAACTGGTTAAGGTAAAGTAAAAGTGAATGATGGGGCATCACACAGCAAAAGAAATTTGACCAGAGCAACCTGCAAAATTCAATATGCTGCTCATCACAAAAAAAAAAACACATTGTTGTTGAAGCTGTTTGGCAAAATAAGAGAAACTTTATGGCTGCAATTCATGTACAGAGTCACTGAAAAGTATTAAAAATAGGATTCCTATTTCATAAGGGTTATGCAATATGAATAAATTCCACGAAACAAGTGATAAGCTAAGAACATCTGATATTTATCAGAAGAAAGTGGATTTTGGTCCTATTCTCACCAAAATTAAAATTTTTAAGCTAACCCTTTACTTCTGTGGGAGTCTCTAAATTACTTGTGAGTGACTATATTGAATTTATCATTAAATGAATAACTCTATTTTTCTCTTTCTTAGTTTTTAATTCTGACAGTTTTTTTTTTAAGTTTTTTTTTTAACTTTTGTTTTTGAAGCTATCAATCTTAGGTTGAGTCTGCTTGGATATAGTCTAAAATTTCATTGAATATCTGATGTGTTGTCAGTTTAAAAAAATTAGGAAAAAGGTGAAAAACCTAAATAACATACATGCAATTAGTGAGACTACCCTCTGTTGCTAATAAATGCTTTTCATTTTAATAGGTAGCAGTTTGGATGAAGCATTTGCTCGTTTACATGAGGCAGAGAATAAGTTGAAAGCTCTTGTAATGAGAAAATTTGATGAAGCTGTGCGTGATGAAGATATTGCCTCTGTAGAACGTTTCTTTAAAATTTTTCCTCTTCTGAATCAGCATAATGAGGGATTGAGGAAATTTTCAACATATTTATGTTCTCAGGTAAATGTGCCCAGTACCAGTTATCAAATAACATAAGAACATTACCATCATGAGATTTCAATTATATACATGCAATTTATAGTACATGGAACTACAGGATTGAGCTGGCTAGCTAGTAATAAAAATAAAGCTTTTATCATGACCTTTTGCTGTAACTTTATAAAAATAACTTTGTGTAGTGTTAATAATTGGTTTGCAGTATAGTAATAATTTAAAAGTGATTTTGTAAACTTTTTTTAACTTTAGTATTCATAATTTCGTATTCATCTTAATTGTATAGATTGCAGAAAAAGCTCAAAAGAATTTAAAAATTGCACAGACTACTGATCCAACAGATAAACGAGCAAGTGTGATATATGCAGACACTGTAACTTTACTGTTTGAAGGCATTGCGAGAGTTGTGGAAATTCATCAGCCTTTAGTAGAAACTTACTATGGTGAGATCAGTATTATTTTTTCCCATTATTTAAGTTGTACAATGATTCTTCATATTAAAATTACTGAAAAACATGATAATCATAATGTTAATACTATTTACAAACATAAACAGTATACAAAAGTTCACTTTTGTTTCAAAAATGAAAAATAAGTAAAAATCCCCTAAGCTGTTGCTTGCCACATAGGTCTGACAGGAGTCTCTCTGATTTTTTGGGGAGATCATGAAGTTTCAGAGGAGAGTTACTGGGTTATAAAAAGCAGTGTCTTTCCATAATCACCAATAACTACATTTAAAAGAGAAAAATTAATTTAGTAGAATTTCAAAATTTTCACATTATATTTTTTCAGTTATTAATTGTCATTAATAAACGATTAGACTGATTTCTTTTACTCGCACACGTACATCGGACTTCAAGAAATTGCAAAATGTCGATAGTTATTAAGTAGGCAATATATGCGGATGATGATAAAGTTTTGTGGTTGTGGATGAGACCTTGCACATGCAGATAGGACTTTTGCTATCCACGTAGATCTCAAAAAATGAAGTCTGGTAATCTTTCAATGTCCAAGTATTCAACTGCATTGTGAAAGTGTTAAACATATTTGGAGACAGTTGTTTGAAAAACTATACAAAAGCATTTATGGACAAAAATTGTACAGCTTCTAGTGAGCAAAAATTAAAAAATAATATATCAAGCATACTTGATAAAACAAGCATTTTAATTAATTCTTCCTTGTGAAAATATAATTTTAACTGTTTGTCATTCCCACTTATTGTGCAACATCACAACCTAAATTCTACCTTTTTGCAAATGTACATGATAAATATATGGCAATTATTTCAGTTTTTCTAATACAATGGCATTTTGGAGTGATTTATTTCTGCAGTTTTTTTGTTCACAAAACAGTGCTTCTGTTTGTTTTAAACAAGCATAAAAAAAAATTGCGGCAAATCATCTTATGTAGTTTCAAATAAATTATTTTGAACAAGTTTTTTGCCTTCATGCATGGAAATGATGTAAGAGCAGCAAAAGAATAATGAAAAATGGAAAAAATTTGGATCGAATGCTAAAAATTTTGCCACTTTTAAGCATGAAGTAGGTAGCAATCACCAAGCAAGCAATCAATCCCCAATCGTCATCCCCAGCTGTCATGGCCTGTAGTTCACAAAGCTGATGGTTGGAGCCTATATCATATTGCATTGAAATGCATTTTATATTATCCTCAGTGTGTTAATGCACTGTGTTAAGTGGTGTTACTAGTATATATATAATTAACATTTCATTTTAACATGAAAAAAATCTATATTTAACAATTTAATCCCTTAATGCCTATAGATGGAAAGTGAACTAAATGACACACATATACCATGGCATGATTTACAGATATCAGTGCTCTATGACAATATGAGTCAATTCTTACTGGTGGTGATCCATAGTGAAAAGGTTGCTATTTTTATCGTCAACTCCCCCTACACCCCATGACCTCAAATTTCTTCCATACATGAAGCAAATCCCTACTTCTGGCAACACTAGTTGAATTTAAGCATTAACAACAGTAAGTATAGACAGAGTCATGGTGAAGTATTTTTAATGCTGCAATTGGCTACAGAAGCAAAGTGGGAATGGAGAACAGACTTGTGTTTGCTATTGGCATTCATAAATTAGACACATTACGTGTAACATGGAGTGTTTCACGACTGCTGAGATGGCCGATATGCATCTGGCATATGGGGCTGCCAATGGAAATGGAAGAGCTGCTGTGAGGTTGTATTGACAGCACTTCCCAAACCACCAAACATTTGTGCGTTTGCCCAACTGCGTGAAACTGGAACATTCCATGCAAACATGCATGACACTGGTCGGGAGAGAACCATGTGCACTCCTGACATGGAAGAAAAGATCCTACAGTGAATTGAAGACAATCCAGGCACAAGCACGTGAACTATTGCATGTAGCCTTGGTGTGAACCACTCCCTCATGTGGAGAGCGTTGCACGAGCAGCATTACATCTGTTTCATTGTCAGAGAGTCCAAACATTGCAACTGCAGGATTACCTTCTTCATTTGAAATTTGTGTGCTGGTTCCTGCAGCAGACTGCAGTGCAGCCTGATTTTCCAGCTCGTGCTCTTCTTAGATGAGGCTTCTTTCACACATGAGGATGTGTTTAATGTGCACAATTCTCACATTTGGATGTATGAAAATCCACATGCCACTGTGACACATGGTCATCAACAACAGTTTGCCATCAATGTTTGGGCGGATATCGTCCATGACATTTTGATTGGGCCATACCTGCTGCCTCCCTGACTCAACGGACAGATTTATTGGGTATTTCTTGAAAAAACATTGCCGGGACTGCTGGAAGATGTTCCTTGGCTATTCGCAGATAAATATGGTTTCAACATGACGGGGTGCCAGCACACTTCAGCCATGATGTGTGGGATTATCTAGATGCTCTTTTGAGACGGGTGGACCCGTTGCCTGGTCACGAAGATCGCCTGATTTAACATGTATTGACTTCTTCCTCTGGGGGCACATGAAGAACCTTGTGTACGAGATTCCCACTGACTGAGATGAAGACCTCGTCGCAAGAATCGCTGTTGTCACTGCAACTGTTTGTGAAATTCCGGGAATCTTTCAACATGTACGACAATCAATGCTACGATGCTGTCATGCATGCAATGCTGTTGCTGGTCGCAACTTTGAGCACCTTCTTTAAATAAACATGTTGTTCACACTTGTTTCAATTCATTTATGTACCAGCTCCACCAATAGTTCTCTCAGCGCCCTCTAGCACCGAAGGGTTACATCAGCGGACATACATTCATAGATGTAAAAGGTTATCTTAGTGTTCCCTATTTCCCATTGAAATTTGTACAGAGAGTTTTGAAACACCTTGTATATAAAATAAGAAGCTATATTAATATAATTGTAACATTTGTTTGGTTTGTTCATAAATCTGTGGTGTCGCATTTTTTATGTCATAAAACATGATTAAGCTTCACATAGTGATATTTCATTTATATTTTTGAAACATTTTCACCTTGGCACACCTGAAAATATTTTACAGTCTTTTTACTTAATATAGTAAGAGAAAGAAAACTAATTAGTTTATCTTGGACTCTTTCTTTAGGTGAGTCTTGCTTAGGGTATTAATTTGGTAATGAGCAACTTGTTTGCAATCCTTGACATAGTTCTTTGATATTGCTGTAAAGGCTTTCACAATTCCCAAATCTCAATCCAGTCATGAATATATGGTTTAAAGTTGGTATTGAGATGTCAAAGAAACAATTTGGGGACAAGATAGAGCTGACAGAAGGAAGACTGCTGAGTGGAACAGAATAATCACTTCTGAGTATTTCAGTAACATTTTTTTTTTGGATTCCATATAAAATTCTCTTTCGAAAAAAGTTATTCATTGTAAACGTTTTTATATGTATATATTAACTGAGCCTAAATAAAAAAAAATCAAAAATAGGTAAATAGTGAGTGATGCAGAATTTTTGAATATCACTTACCTAATTATATTCAAAAAGGGCTTTTACCATTTTTTCAGGCCCTGGAAGATTATATTCTGTGATTGAAATTCTTCAAAAAGAATGTGACAGACAGATAAAGAAAATACTTGATGAATTTAAAGCAAGACGAGAGTTTCTGAAAAAAGTAGGTCTATTTCAAAGTTATATAAAAATAATAGTAAATAATGTTAGGGTGATTCATAAATCTGTGTATTTTTTTGTATGCAAAATGTGTATGGTGACACATCACCATGTTGCATTTACATACCTCTGAATGTAGTGTAAGAGAAAGTATAAAGTCCAGTGTGTCAGTCCATAACTGTTACAAATATAAGATTGATTTCCATCATTGAAAATGTTTTACAATGAGTGAGTTAAGTATTCAAACTTGTGCAATTTCATATTATTATTGGAAAAAAGGATTAAAAGCTACTAACATGGCCCAAGAAATATGCAAAGCAGAAAGTGAGGGGAGTGTCTCTATTCATGCTGCTCAAGCTTAGTTCAAGAAGTTAAAAGGTGGTGACATGAGCTTCGAAAGTAAGCTGTAGTCTAGTGAGCCAATATCGGTAGATTGCAGCATTCTGTGCCACATTGTTGAAGCTGATCTGTCGACAAGTACTTGCAGGATCTTGTGCGAACTTGGTTGTTCACAAGCAACTATAGTACAGCAATGCATTGCCGCACATAGCCAGGAAGGATAGCCAGGAGTTGCTGAAGTGTTCCACATGAACTGACTACTGAACAAGCAAACCATTGTATTGAAGTCTGCAGGAAACTCCTCACTAACTATATGACCACCATTTCATCAATTGAGTTGTTATATGTTATGAAAAATGAATCTTTTTTAACAGTCTGAACACCCAAAAGCAGTGACTTGACCCAAGCCAGCCCATAAATCCTGTCCAAAAGAGATAACACATCGAAATGAAGACAATGTTGTGTGTTTGATGGAATTTTGAGGGTGTAGTGCAATTTGAACTGGTTTCCAATGGATGTGCAATCAGTGCCAATCTCTACTCAGCACAACTGAAGTGTATTCCCTCTATGATCTTCAATGCTACCCGTGATTGGTAAACAGACTTCAGATGCTCCTAAAACAAGACAATTCAAAACTATCCACTGCATTTCGGACCAAAGAAAAACTTTTACTGGCATCTGAGCTTCTTCCTCATCCAGTATATAGTCTGGACCTAGCTCCTACCAACTATCACCTCTTTCACTCCATGGCTCATTTTCCTCAAGGTAGGCTGTTTCAAACATTACAGGAAGTAAAAAACTGATGTGAGTTTTTCACCTCCAAGGACCAAGTCAGAGGAATCAAAAAATTTGGGGAGTACTTCAAAGAGGAATCGAACATCTTGCTGACAGATAGCTATGGACAAATTGAAAATGGTGGCTTATATTTCATTAAATAAGTTTCATTATTTATATTGTAATAATCATTTCTCAGTTAGATAAAATGCACAGGCTTATGAATCACCTGAGGAGTGATAATTAAGGTTATTATTTTCATGTTCATTAATTGCAAAAATAAATTAATAATCATTCTTTGTTAGCTCTACCAATATATTACTATTCATATTAAATAAAAATAAATAAATACCCCCTCATGCAGCTGCTTGCCACAGAGGTCTGACAGGAGCCTGTCAGTTTATATGCCATAGTAGAAGGTCTGAGAGGATGGCAGGCCCCCAGCAGAAAATGACACAAACAGCTATGCCTTACCCGGGGCTCGAACCCAGGTCCCTTAGATCAGTAGCCAAGCACGCTAACCACTCGGCCATGGGACGGCACTGTTCATACTAGTATTGTTAAAATGATATAATTTAAATTTATATTATGCATCTGCTACAATGGGTATTCAATAAGTTCTTGACATGCATCTGCAGAACAAAAACCATTACACTTACATCAACAAAATGTTTACTGTCCTTCAACATATCCCCTCCAGCATCTAGGCAAAGTTGTAGACATCTACGCTAATTCTGGAATGGTTGGTGATACTTCTGTTTGGGAATACACTTAACTCTGAATGAATGCGGGGCAGGAGTGTCTCAGTTGGTAGCACGCCAGGCTCATAATCTGCAGTCCGAGGCTCGAGTCTCAGATGTGTCAGTGTGGAGATTTATCTCCCCAAAAGGTTTTGCAAAGCATGTCCTGTCACCTGATATTGCAGAATTTTCAGCAAAGAGGATTGCTATCAGTTACAGAAGTAATTGAAACTAGGTTTAAAGCAATTTTAACAAGAAGTGTGTTAAACTTGGTATGGAATTTTTGAACTGCTTAATTTTTTTTAGAAACGAAATTTGCTTGCATATTTAAAATTTAGTATTTTCATGCAATTTTAATTATTTTGATATTTTCTTAATTGTATTTTGTAATTTAATGAACATTTTTACCATTCTGTAATTGTTATGACAGAAATGTGTTAATTTACAGATGGTGTGAGCATGACAGTCTTATTGAGTTTTTACTTGAAACCTGTTTTAAACATTATCATATGAAAAGAAGTGCAAATTAAAAATATGTAACCAAAGTTTACATTTATCAACCCTTCAAGTTATGCTTGCACCATTTGATCATAGATAATTGGAAGTTTGCTTTATAAAACTTGTTTCCCAACTTAATTTTTTCCACTGAACCCTTTCACACTCAAAAACAAAATTGCAGAACCCTTAATAAAATTCTCATATATGAAGATAATAAAGACAACAAATAAGTAAGAATAATAATATATAAAATTTTAAATAAGGATATGTGAGTTTTTTGTGGAACCCTTATTTTTCACTTCACAGAACCTTGACAGTTTTGTGGGGCATTTGGGAAACACTGCCATAAGGCATAGTGCTATCAAGGTTAAAATAAATCTGTCTGCTCATGTAAGAAGAAGAATGCATAATACAAATATAACTCTATGATTCATTAAATTTCATGGTATTAAAGTTGAATAAATGGTATTAAGAATGAAATCTCATCAATAAATAATAAGAGAAATGGTTATAAGAATATAGATATCTGAAGTATATATCATAATAAATTAAAGTGCATTTGAATATTCATTATTTTTCAACCAAAAAAGTCATCTTTAAAAGAATTAAAATTCTATGTGATTTTATGTAAACTATTCCATTTAATTATAAATTTATTTTTCTTGCTGGATTAGTAAAATATGAAAAATATGTTATCATTGTAAATTGGAAATTATGCTAGTGAAAGCAATCATAGTAACTGTTAGTTTATTATATATTAATGTTAATGTCATTGATATTCAGCATAAATTTGTAATCCTAATATTTTTATTTAATTTGGTAGGCTTGTGCTGTTCAGCAGTTACTGAAAAACCCATACAGAGCAACTGAAAGGTATCTTTTCAATTCTATTTTAAAACATTTATACAGGGTGGTCAAGAAATCTATGATACTAACTGAAGTAAAGTAAATTATTTATAAGTATTATAATGCAAACTATTTTTACATCACAATAAATTGCAAAATAATAATAATATTGATTTATGTATTATTAAATTTTAAGAAACTGAGCCATTCTAGTGTTGTGAGGATCATCAGTTTTAATTTGCAACTAATTTCTTATATTTTTATGATCCACTTTGTCCCAGCTTGACCATCCTTACTTAGGTTCAGGAAACTTCCTCTGTATCCTCAACAAGTGCAAGTGACACACTTGCACTTGTCGCAGGTGTGGTGTGTAATTGTTCCATTAGCCAGTGCTCAGGATGAAGTGTCATGATCTCTCATTTCGAATCCAGAGTTTCAGTATGTAACAGTACCTGCAACACAAAAAAACAGAAAAAATTACTTTATGATATGAATTAGTCCTAGCAAATTTTCTAGTATCCGTAGTCAACTGTAGCAGATTTCTTGTGATGATAGTGATGTTTTGCATTACTGAGTGATATCCAATAAAATTACACAATATAAATAAATATCTCAATATCCAATAAATTTTACACAAATAAAAATTTATTTGTGTAAAAATGTTTTTTTTTTTTGCTTTTTTCTTTTCTTTTGGGCATAAGAACTGTTAAGCTGACTTGTTGATATGTGTAATTTGGTGATTTCTATAAATAAACTTACTTTACCTTGAATTCTAGTAATTTCTTTAAAATAACACCAGAAAAAGTTTGATTTTGAAAAATACTTTGAGCACTGGGAATTATTGCTTCCAGAATGCAAAAACCTAATTAGGTATACATTTTTGTTTGATTAAATTAGTAGCAATTAGCTGAAACTGTTTCTGTGAAGTTTTTTGTGTCTTTTGTTTTAAAAAGCCTAAAGGGAAAAAAATCAGAAAATATCACCTTTATTTCATATAATGAGATATTGGTGAATCATATTT
Organism: Ryuthela nishihirai; assembly: GCA_038380435.1. Classification (NCBI taxonomy): domain Eukaryota; kingdom Metazoa; phylum Arthropoda; class Arachnida; order Araneae; family Heptathelidae; genus Ryuthela; species Ryuthela nishihirai. The sequence continues at coordinate 56,149,245 of JAWZYU010000027.1, forward strand.
TCTTCTTTGCATTGGCATATATTGGACATTGAGCTTCATATCATTTTGTAAACCATGTCAAGTGAAAGAAATTTTATAGTATAATGAATGTTTATTCTCATCCAATGCTGTTGAGAGAATTGTTTCTTTTGCATCAATTACACTGTACATCACTGAAAATGTTTTGGAAATGAAAGCAACTGTTTTTTGCTAATTTTGAGATGCTAAACATGATTATGATATTAAAAACTGTAATTGGCTCTTGTTTTGAAAATACAAGAGGCTGCATCCATATACAGTGTATACTGATTTGAGTCTTCGTGCACTGTATGAAGAGCTAAGGTGACAATAGGAGAGAGCTATTGCATCATTCGAGGCAATGCAATACCTGGGAGCTCTTGCATCATTCGAGGCAATGCAATACCTGGGAGCTCTTGCATCATTCGAGGCAATGCAATACCTGGGAGCTATTGCATCATTCGAGGCAACTCAATACCCAAAAGCTATTGCATCATTCGAGGCAACTCAATACCCAAAAGCTATTGCATCATTCAGGAGTTACCCTTCCTTAATTATCGTCCATTCATGATTGTATGTGGGTGCTGTATGTGAGGGATATGCCTTGTTCTTATGTGAATAGTGCAGATCATTTTTGTTGCATTTGTGGCAAAGTACTTTCATGTCACAGAAGCATAAAATAACACCTGTCATAAAAAGGGCCTGCCACTTTTACTTCGGGTGAAGATTGGAGATCAACAGAGGAGCTGGGTTTCTCATGTAGTGTGTAATAGTTGTACAATACATCTTCGCAGCAGGGGTGGCTCAGTCGGTAGCTCGCCAGGCTCATAATCTGCAGTTCCCAGGTTCGAGTCCCAGCTGGGTCAGCATTGAGATTTATCTCCACAAAATTCCCCACCCTGCCCACGGTCAGTAGGGGACACCGATGGGCTTGGAAAGGCTGTCATCTGTCGGATGAGTTGTTAAGCCATGGCCCGTTGTGCGAGAGAGCCATATCCTGTGCACGTTAAAGAACACACTGGATGACCTTGATGGGAGGCTACCATCTGTCTCCTAACAGCTGTTCCAGTGGGTCCCCTCCCCCAACCTTCTCTGAGCCTTCGGGGTCCTTGTGACCTGGCCAATTAGCCCATTGTGTGCAAAAAAGTGCCGTTCAGAGGTAAAACAACCCAACCCATCTTTGCAGCTGGCTAAATGGCAAGAGGCAATATGTCATTCCTATGATATCACAGAAACCATCCAACCATGTGAGTGACTGTTACTTTTATATGACACCTCTGCTAGGAAGTAAAGAAAAAGCAAACAATAATCTACCTCAGTGTGCCATCTGTCATCCACCCAGTACATGGGTAAAACCTGCCCATCCCGGAGCCACCAGAACATTACAATGTGGACTCGGAGAATACAGGAAATAGCATATGTAGATCCTAACTGCACAGCCACAATGTCAGATTCACCACACAAGATTACACAGAATGAGTTAAATGATCTTGTTAGTAATCTGGAGCTGTGAAAGAGCAAGGCAGAACTCCTAAGATCCAGACTGCCTTTCTGTACCTTCAATAGAAATTTCCAAGACTTAGTGATGCAAAGATAAAAAGGGTGTTTTTACCAGACCAGGTATTCATTCACTGCTACATGATGAGGTATTTGATTGTATCACCACTGGTGATGAATGGAGAGCATGACATACCTTTCGACAGGTGGCAATGGGCTTCTTAGGGAATAAAAGAAAGAAAATTACGAGGACCTTGTCAAAGAACTGCTACCCTTACATACAAACTGTTGTGTAGTGTGTTTTTGAAGGTACATTTCTTAGGTTCTCATTTGGGTTTCTTTCTGTAAAACTGTGGCACAGTGAGTGATGAGCACAGGGAATGTTTTCATCAGGAAATTGCTACAATGGAAGAGAGATATCGAGGAAGATGGAGCCCATCAATATTAGCAGATTACTGCTGAAATGTGATGCAAGATTCTAAAGATTTGGTATATAAGCTGTAGGCAAAGAGGTAGCAGTTGCTGTTGACTGATATGCAACCTTCAGTGAATGACTTAATGCAGATAAGTGACTGTATCTGGAAAATTGTAGCCAATTAGACATATTTGTTGTCATTTCTGTGTTTAGCACTCAATTTACATAAGAAATGGCTGTTTGCACTTCCAAAACACACCAAAAGTAATTGTTCAGTGTTATTAATTCACCATAATATCATTAAATAAATAAAATAATAAATACCCCCTCAAGTAACTGCTTGCCACAGAGGTCTGACAGGAGCTGTCAGTTTATGTGCCATAGTGTTCTGTGCAAATTTTCATATTCACTTAGAACTGTTTCGAGCTGACATTCTGACGCCATGAAAAGGATTATCTCGGTGGACAATTCCGTTTGATGCACCACATAGCAGAGCGAAGCCATTTACCTGCCTTCCTGTTAGTTATAATCTGGGGAGAGTGCACAATAGGACGCATGCTCTCAGCCACAAAAAGCCTCTGTCAGAGTGGCACCTGGTGCCATGTCTGAGACTCTTAACACTATGACACAGCAAGCCCGGTCGGCACTGCCGGGAGAATCCCGCCTGAACCACTGCTCAATGGTTCTCACCAATGGACAGACACGTTTTAAGACTAGAGCTTCAAGAACTGTATTTTCCTCCCTTACCACTTCTCCTGTCCCCAACGAGAGAATTGCAGGGACCAATCAGACTCTTTGGATGGTTTCTTTTTTTGTGTGTATTCAAGAGAGCAAAGGACACTACTCTACATTCTACTCTCGACTTGGACCTCAACACTCCACTCGAGGCACTTTAGAGAGAGAAGTCTTATCTCTCAGTCAGCGATGTTAATACTTTGTTTTAGTAAGTCAGTGAGAGCTTAGTTGTAATATAGTCAGCAGAGCGACTTAACCTCTTCAAGCATTATGTAAGTTGTTGTAAGAATGTAAGGTGAACTGTGATAATAGCATTGTAAATAAATGTTTTTGTATTTGTTAAGAAATAAACCATTACCTGCCTTTGGTCACTCCTTTTGGTGCGGGAGGATGCCTCTGTTCCCCAGTAGGATACTGGGCTATTAATAATTTAATGAAGGAACAATGTATGGCATAAAAGATATGATCACAGCTAAAAATAAAATCTGCTGTGGGAAGATTATATGTAGTAATGTGAATATTTTATATATTAATTACCTCCCCAGTGGGGTGTAAAACAATAGTAGAAAATCTGTGAGGGGCCCTCAGCAGAAAAACAACATGAACATCCATGCCTTCCCCGGGCTCGAACCCAGGTCCCTTAGATCAGTAGCCAAGTGTGCTAACCACTCGGCCATGGGAGGGCATTAATGTAAGCATAATATTATCTTGATACTTCAATTCCAGATGCTTATCAGATAATAGGTGTTTGATTATGTAAATAATGATAATCAGTCATCATCCACTTTTAAACAACATCTTATGCAGGTAGAAATTTCATTGATTGGCCATGTTGTTCGCATGCAGAACTACATACCAAAATGTTTAATAAAAAAATTAATACAAGTAATGAATGGATTTTTAGCTACTTGTCAAATATGAAAAAGTAAGTGGCATGGGTTATAACTCAGTTTTAATGCAGTAATAATTTACATAGGTAAATGAAAAAAGTTTTGTTTCTGTTAATATAAAAAAATTAGTTTTAAAAAATTGTTCTTTCCTGTGAAACGTGCATTCATATGAGCAGTCACTGGTATCTTCTTGATCACCTTCACTTACAAGCTCACTTACAACATTTAAATTCAGTTGGTTATTATTCACCTCTTCTGCTGATGGGGCTTCATTTCCAGCCATATTCTCTCAAGTAGCCTTTAGTAGAGCTCTGCCATCTGCACAAGGTTGATCTGTGTGGAAGCAGTATATTAAGTCATCTTCAGTGCTGTCTGTTTGATCATAAGTGTAAAGGGCTTAAATGATCACTATTATGAAGTCAGTATCAATCTCACACCATGCTTTTTTACCCCATAAGACAATCAGCTGGCATGATGCTAGTTTCAAATTTCCCCCTTAGTGTATACTTTGTTGTCTTCATCAGCCATCCAGAAATCATACATATCTCCTAGATTGTCTTTAAAAGGCTTATTTCAAGCAACACTATATTCTTTCAGCTTTCAAGCTGATCAAGCATGATCAAGCTTTCATGCATACAAATTTATTGATGAGACAACTATTATACCAAATTAAGTTTTGCATATCCTGAACTTTTTTCTCCATGAAACAAAATGTATGGTTTCAATTAAGTTCCATTTCTCCCAGGTGCCAGCATGACTGTAATATGGAATTTATCGTGCCTGGCAATTTCACAGACATGGACTTTACACTGGTAACACCAACAGTGTTATTGTTAACCATATCAAACCAATACTAATAAATTAATAAAGCTTGATAATGGATTGGTTTCATCCATACCTGTTATGTTAGATTCGTGTATTTTCTTTTTCTTCTACTTTATTATTGATACATTTAATGAAAGAATTATTAAAATCAAGTGAAATAGTCAAATAATCATTAAAATTACGAATTTGCAAATCTCATGAATGATGAAGTCAAGAATGTGTAGGGTTTACTGTAATTAAATATGTTCAGATAAGTTTAGAATTTAACCTTAATATTCACACTCTTTAAAATAAATATTGTTGAAGAAACTAAATTTGCTAAATTGGTGTCTTTACTAAGCCTGTATTTAATAAAGATTATTAAGTTTTATTAATTTTAAAACACTAATAATTAATGTAAATGTCTCTTGTCACCTGGTATAAGAAAGTAAAAAGTTTAAAGCTTGAAGTTTAGTTACAATTTGTTAATATAGTTTTTATTTTGTTTTTATAATAGATTGGATCCCAGAGAATTGGATGTGCTTTTGGCAGAAATAACTATTTTAAGCACAAGATCACAGTTATATTTAAGATTTATAAAAAGAAGGATAATGGTGAGAAAATCATTTACCAAATTTACAGTTATGTATAAAATGAAATGAAATAAAGATTCTAAGTTTGTGTGTTTTTTCTATGGTTAACATGGGCAGATCTGTAATATGGCTAAAGTGGGTCATGAACTGGAAGCAGCCAAATTACCTTTTTTTTAAGCAAAAAAATTTCGTTAAATTTTAATGTAAGTTTAATCTGTGTACTATGTTTATGTATTAAAATTGTCTTTCAGAAAATTTGATATAAAAAAGTAGGCAACTTAACTGAATGGCTTAAGGATGGCAAATTCTCGCTGATGGTTAATGTTTGTATCAAAAAGATCATGGCCACCATCTTTTGGGATTCTCAGTGGATTCTGCTAGTCGACTTTAAGAACAAAATACTACAGTTTCTGGTGAATATTATGTGTTATTAATGTACAAATTGAAGGATACCATCAAAGAGAAATGCAGAGGAAAGCTGTCCCAGGGAGTGAGGTTATTGCACCACAATGCGCCAGTGAACACTTCAGTTGCTGCGAAGGCTGCTATTCAGCAATGAAAGAGGCCTCATTTGAGAAGAGCACATGAGCCGGAAAATCAGGTTGCACTGTGGTCTGCTGCAGTAACCAGCACACAAATTCCAAATGAAGAAGGTAATCCTGCAGTTGCAATGTCTGGACTCTCTGACAATGAAACAGATGTAATGCTGCTCGTGCAACACTCTCCACATGAGGGGTAGGTTCACACCAAGGCTATGTGCAATAGTTCATGTGCTTGTGCCTGGATTGTCTTCAGTCCACTGTAGGATCTCTTCTTCCATGTCAGGAGTGCGCATGGTTCTCTCCCAACCAGTGTCGCATGTTTGCACGGAATGTTCCAGTTTCTCACACTTGCTGGTGCAAATGTTTGGTGATTTGGCACACATATGTTTGGGAAGTGCTGTCAGTACAACCTCACAGCAGCTTTTTCATTTCCATTGGCAGCTCCATATGCCAGATGCATGTCAGCCATCTCAGCAGTTGTGAAACACTCTATGTTACAAGTAATGTGTCTGATTTACAAAAGCTGACAGCAAACACAAGTCTGTTCTCCGTTCCCACTTCACCCCTCTAGCCAATTGCAGTGTCGCCAAACCACCCTGTAACACTGAAGAGTTATGTCAGCAGACATACATTCATAGACGAAAAAGGTTTGTCTTGGTGTTCCCTATCTCCCATTGAAATTTGTACAGAGAGTTTTGAAAATCCTGTAGAAAGTATTTCCTTTATACAAAAAATGGGCTACATTCTGCTGTATGAATTTTTAAACCGAAAATGCTTAAAAACACCAATTATGCTCAAACAATTACAATATTTATTGCAATACTGTGGGAAAAAGAATAAAAAATACTAAACTTACTATCGTAATCAGTATGAATGGAACTTAAAGATCATCTTCAGCTTACCTGAAGAAAATTGTTATGGTTGCCTGCTTTGAATTCTTTTGGAGGTATTTATAAACTTCTCTTGAGAATTCTCTAGAACTCTCTTTTAGTCCTCAATTACTCTATTAAATTTTAGGCATCTCTTCATGAAAGCTACAGTGCAGCAAGTTCAGCCTCATCTATAATCTTGATATAAAGGCACTTCTGAGCATGAGTTTCTGAACCAATCTTCTGATCCAAATGATTTAAGTGTGGAATAACCTTGGATGGTGCCTGCACTGAAATGATATAGATGCCTGACATTTTCAGAAGTAACAGAAACAGTCAAAGGATTTGCTTTTGGTTCTGGTCTATCCAGCTGTAATGCATTCATCATATTTTTGAATGATAAATCCGATGATTGATTCACTGGCTTGAAAATAGTGGGCAATAGAAGCTGCAAACACATCTTGCTGCAAATAGTCTAGCACTTCAATTTTCCATGCATTAGTCATTACTTTTTTCATCCTTTTAGGTGCTAGTGCAGTTGCAGACTGTTCTTGCATTTTTGAAGATGTGCTGAGTAAATTAATAATAATATTGGTATTTAATCCTAGAGGAAAATATGACATGTAACATGAATGATTCTTCCTCAGTAACTGTGGATGCTAACTACCTATGAATGCATGAAATTTCTCTCTAAACATATGGAATGAGTATAAAAGGAAATTGTTATGATTGTTTGTTGCAATCAAAAGCATATTCTATTCTACTATATGATTTTAATAAATTATTTATTAAATTTATTAAATATATATGTACATTTTTATTACTTGGAATTTGAAATTCAACTTATTGCAATTACCTACTCTTCAGTAAAACTCCTTTCTCTGTGATACTCATTTCTCCACTTGTCATTTGATGACTGCAGTGTGAATGTAGATCTAAGAATGCTCTCATACCATTGTTACAAGGAGAACTGTGCTATTCTAATGATTTGTGTGTGGACTGGCTTTCCATTTCAAGAAATACATTTTATTCAAAAGAGATAATGCAATGATGTATTTAGCAGTAAATTTAAAAATGAAGATATTTTTACTGATTTTTTTTTTCATAAAATTTTTATATTGCTAAATCTGCAGTCTCTGTCAAAAAGGAGAAGGGAAAACATTTTTAATAATATGCTTATTGGAAACCAAGTATTAATGTTGCTGTTTCTAAGCAAACATTTACTTCTGTTGTTTTTAGCTTGATTTGAAATTTTATATTGTTACAATTTAACTATAATTTGTTTTCGAATAACTTTCTGAAAGTACATTTATAATTCATGTTGTTTTAATTTCATTTACCAGGCTGATATTGAAGTATCTACAGAAGAAGAAAATGCTAAAAAGGGTACTTTATTTTTGTTTCCTATATATTAATTTGATGCACGTATAGAGACATTTCAAGAAAAATGCTCAGCTCTTAAGAAAAATGTTTGTTGAAGAGTTTGAAAAACCTAATACAAACAGGCTAATTTATGTCAGTTTCGGTTTTTTTATTCCATCAGAAAACATTTTAAAAATGTTGCTAGTTACTGTCAACTTATGCATGGTATACATTTTTTGTTGTTAATGTTGAAGCATCCATCTTGAGATATTTTATAATTGGTAGTAAAAAATGAAGAAGTATAAAGTTGGAAATGCTTATAATGATTATATTGCAATATGTTAATAATCAGCATTATTTCATATTAATAATATTATTGAGTCTAGTTTTCCCCATAAAATTACAAATGATTCAGCTTGCCTAAAATATCTAATAAAATTTACCATCAAAATTATGTTGAAATGAATTTCTACTGCTGATATATATATACACACACACACCAAAGAGCCAAAACATTATGACCACCTGCCTAATATGATGTTGATCCTCCACAAGCCACCAAAACAGCTCTTACCCAGTGAGACATGGACACTACAAGATTTTAAAAGGTGTCTTGTGGTATCTGGTACCAACATGTTACCAGCAGATCCTTTAACTCTTGTAAGTTACATGGTTCAGCAACCGCACATCGAATATGCTGTTCCAACACAAACCACGGATGCTTGATTGGATTGATGTTGATGTCTGGGGAATTTGGAGGCCAGGGCAATACCTGGAAGTCTTCTCATGTTCCGCAAACCATTCTCGAACAATCCGGGCAATGTGGCATGGCACATTATCCTGCTGAAAGAAGGCACTACTAGAGGGTTGTACCATTGCCATGAAAGGATGTACTTAGTCTGCAATGATGTTTAGGTAGGTGGTAGACATCCTAGTTTCCTGCACATGAATGACTAGACCTATGGTTTCCCAGCAGTACATTGCCCAAAATATTACACCTCCTCCACCGGCTTGTTTTCATCCTATGGTGTATCCTGATGCCAACATTTCCCCAGGTAAACAACACACACCTACCCGGTCATCCACATAGTGCAACAGGAAATGAAATTCATTGGACCAGACAACTTTCTTCCAATCATTCAAGGTCCAGTTTTGATGCTCGCATGCCATTGTAGGTGCTTTCGACAGTGAACTGAGGTTAGCATGGGCACTCGAGCAGCCTGCAGCTATACAGCCCTATTTTCAGCAGGGTTTGATGTACTCTGTGTTGTGACACATTATTCCCATCACTAGCATTCAAATTTCGGGCGAGTTGCACCACAGTATCCCTTCTGTTGGCTCATACCATACAGGATAGCCTTCGCTCACCTCTAGCATCGATGAGCTGTGGTCGGCCCACACCTTGCCAGCAGTTCGTGGTTTTTCCCTCCTCGGACCACTTTTTGAAGGCACTAACTACAGCTGACCATGAGCATCCCACAAGCCTTGCTATCCCAGAAAATGCTCTGACCCAGTTGTCTGGTTATTATAATTTGGCATTTGTCAAACTCGCTTAAGTCTGCTGCCTTTCCCATCTGAAGAACAAGAATAACACTGATTAACAGAGCTCAGTATCAGGTATTATAACGTTTCATGACCACACATGCCGTTATTTACTTGCAGTTGCTTCGATTTGCATGAAGATGTGCTGGTCAAAATGTTTTGGCTCTTCAGTGTATGTATAACTTGTTTCACTGTTTATCCTCTTAAAGAATATTAAAAAAAAAGACTGTTTTAAAAATATCACACAATATGTTATAAAAGAAACATAGAACTGTAATCAACTAGGTCCTTTCTCCTCTACTACTGAAGAAGGTAACACGTTTTTTGTCCATGAGCAATGGATATTCAACTCTAATATATTACTTTTCTAATAGTAATTAAAAAAATATTTTTTAATGAAAATTAATATGAACTTTTTTTAGTGAAAATGGAAAGCATCAAATTTTTTACCTTTCATCATTAGTCAAGTATTCACAATGAAATGAATTGTCTAGTATTAATATTAGTTTTTTAGACAGTGTAATATACCTACAAGTATATTTATTTGTTCCTTATTGATATATCAATATGCATATGTAATTAAAATTTATTCTCTAAAGAATTAGAAGGCCAGCTCCACAACCTTATTAAAGAATGTGAGCTAAGCAGAACAATACAAGAACTACTTGGAATGTATGTTACAATGGAAGAATATTTTATGAGAGAATCTATTAATAAGGTATACTATTTAATCTTTAAATTAATATAGTTTCAATTTGTAGTTTTATGAGATTGTACCTAAAATGCAGGGTAATTATAAAATAACACTCCTTTTTTAAAGTGCTATATATTTTGTTAAGTAAGTAACAAAGGTAATTATATGCACTAACTATCAAAAATTGTCTACGCTTTATATTCAACAGAAATGCAGGCACTATTGATGGCATGGCAAATATACATGCAATATTTAACTCTGTCCATACTTGGTTCATCTGGGGTAACACTTGCACAGCTGAAGTGATTCTTTCCTTTAAATATATAATAATAATAATTTTATTTTCATTTTGCTATGCAGTACAAAGATGTTATGCTAGTTATATAATACAATTCATATAACACAGAAATGAACACTCAGTTAAAAAATTCAATACAGAATTTAACACGACTGAGCACCTTAATTAAGTTGCATTAAATTATAAACTTGTGGCAAATATCTACTGTATGACACACCAGTATTTTAAGCGTTTTTAGCATTAAAAATATTAATGAATTAAAGTAGTTAACAAACCATGTTTGATGCAGAATACTTTTCAGCTTCTTTTAAATTATTATGTAAATGATTCCAAACCTTTTGCACCCTTAAAGATTAGTGATACTTGTCCATAATTTCTTCTGCATAATGGTAATTCTAGATCAAGTTGCTCTCAACTTGGGTAATAATAACACTTCCTTTGGAAATTGATATCGTATTTTTTAATCTAATAGTACAGAACATAAATAATGCTATATTTAATTTGTATAGATCTAGAAGTTGTAGAATTTTGGCATTTTCAAAAAATTCTTTGGTATGTTCATTAAAGTTTAGATTATACAGAGTTCTGATGAATGTTTTTTGAAGATTTAATAGTTTATTAATATTCTGATTATTTGTGTTACCCCATATTAAAATGCAGTAATGTAGATGAGAATAAATAATGGAGTTATATAATTGCAAATTAATTTGAAAAGGAAACATGAATCTACAGCATCTAATAAGACCAATATTTCAGGAAATTCTTTTTCCTAATGTACATAACTTGTTCATTCCATTTTGAGTTGCCAGTAAGCCATACTCCTAAGAATTTAATTTTGTCAACTCTTTTGATTGCATTTCCATCAATGCATATTTCTTGTAGGTAAAGATTTGCAGTTTTTACAGTTGGACCAAATAAGATATATTTAGTTTTGCCAATATTTAACTGGAGTTAATTAGCTCTTAACCATTTTGCATAAATTTAAAAATCGTTTTTAACGATGTGAATTAAGTTATCAATGGTTTTACACATATAAAATATATTAGTAACATCTGCAAATAATATTGGAGAAGTATTGTTGGAAATATTAATAATATCAGTAACATATAAGAGAAAAAGTAGTGGTTCTAGATTAGATCTTTGAGGTACACCACTTTTAAGGCTACAAATAGCCTTAAATATTAATAATTATAAGAAACAACTTGTTTTCTGTTTGATAAGTAATTTTGAAACCATTTTTAAACAATGCCCCAAAATGTAATGGCATAACTTGAACAACTAAATTTTGTGACAGATAGAGGCAAATGCTTTAGATAAGTCTAGAAAAATGCCTATAGTGAATAGCTTGTTTTCAATATTTTTGTATAGAGATTCTGTTATATTTATTAAAGCTTTTTCTGTTGAATTTCCAGGTAGAAAACCAAATTGGTTTCTATGTGAAATGTTATAATTTAAAACAAAATCTAGTACTCTTTTATAAATTATTTTTTCTATGACTTTAGCAAAAGTAGAAAGAACTGATATTGGTCGACAATTTGATGAGTCATTTTTATCTCCAGATTTGTAAACAGCTACTAAATGAGCATTTTTAATTCATCAGAAACAACACCTTTTGCCATTGAATCATTTAAAATAGAGGCTAGTGGTGCAGTGATTAAATTAGCAACAAACTTAATGGGTTTTCTGGAATACCATCAATTCCATAACTTTTCTTAATGTTTAGTTTTAATAATTCGTGATACATTTCGTTTGTAGAAGTGGGAAAGAGAAAGAGACTAATAGTACAACTCTTATCTTTTAAAAACATTGTAAAAGTATTAACTTATTACTTCCAATAATTGAAGATTCCAATAATCACCAGTAAGGATTTTACGACTTTAACTGCAATGTTGGTTGTGTCTTCATTTATCATTTCAGGTATTCCATCTATTTCTAGGTTTCTATTATAATTGTATTGTTCTATTTGGTGTACCTTGATTTTCAGATCACAGACTTCTGATTTAAGGCCTTGCTTTCATTTTGCAAAGCTTTGTTGGCTTCATCCACATGTTTTAATTTCATTTTCATATTTTTAAATTCATTTAGCAATATATCATATAATGCCATAAATTATTATTATATTTTATTTATTTTTGGGGGGGGAGGGGGCATGATAAATGATGTTTTAAATATATTTTCAAAAAAAAAAAGTCCGATGGTGTCAAGACTTCTCTGGACCACAAGATCAGTCTATCTATACCAATCCAGTGATTTTTAAATTTGATATCAAGATGACATTAATGTTCACTTGTGCCACCATATTTTTTTCACTTCACTTGAGTGTAATATAATTCACCATTAATGACTTCAAATTTAAATTTTCACTAACTATTTTGGTTACCAAACTTTAAATGTTATGCAGCCAAAGCCATTGAGATGTGGTTGACCAAGCCTGGATGATTAGCTAAAAATGCTTAACAGGGCAATCAGTACATACATACATACATACATACATTCATTCATTCATGAATTCCACCCTCCCTCCCTTTATTTATAGTTATGACTTTAAAGCATCATGGAGGCTCATCTCTAATAGCACCTGCCAATATTATGAATGTGGTAAAACAGGGTTTTGAATCATAAACTGTCATCAAATTATGAAGTGAACTAAAATGGTATTAAATAAATATTGTCAACAAACAATGACTGGACAAAACAATGGTCCAGTTAGAAAAACCATTGTTTTGTTAGGTTTGGTTGTTTTACTGCTGAGCAGCACTTTTGCAGAGAATGGGCTAAGTGACTAGGCCAGATGAACCCCAATGGCTCAGAGCAGGATATGGGGCCCACTGAAAGCTATTAGGAGACAGATGAAAGTCATCTTATATATCATACATAATAACTGTAATGTGAATTCTTTCACAGCAATATATACAGCATGTTACTTTACAATTTTTATTCTTTGCATTTTTGTATCATTATTGTGCCATTTTATAACACTGTGATACTCTATGTAGTTTATGTCAGTTATATATTACTTTTTGTATAGGCTGTGAGCATGGATATTACTGAAGATAATTCAACTACTTCCAGTATGCTGGATGATGTATTCTTCATCATAAAGAAATGCTTGAGGTTTGTTGTATTATAAAATTTTACAGGGACTTTTTGAAATTTATAAATTTTTGTTCATTATATGAACTGATTTATATAATAATTGATTCATTCTATAAAAATCATTATATAAAAATTTATTTTGTTGCAAATAGTACATAAAATGAAATTTTGTTAAATTGTTGTGCAGGAATACAGTGGCATAGAAGGTTTCATTGTTGACAGCAGAACATAGCATAGCCGATGTGTACCACATATCTGGTGATGCTGTTTTTCAAGTCCACAAGTGTTCTAATGTCAGCACAGTAGGCCTGATCCTTCAAATAATTTCACAGTTAAAAGTTTTAAGGATTTAAATCTCAGTAACAATGTGGCCATGAAGTCAGGAATCTCTGACTTATCATTCTATCATCAGCAACAAATCAGTTTGCAGCAAGAAATTCTTTACAATGTTTTGATATGCAGAGGACCTTCATCCTGCATGAAGACTGTTGTCTGAAGATATCCACATTTTTGTAAGAACAGAGTGACAGTATTATATAAAATGGCATGGTAATGCTGACTGGTGACAGAGCATATTACAAGCTCTGTCACCAGATAATGACTGGTGACATTATCTGGTGACAGAGTCACATGGCATTGCTTTACATACATTACATGGGCTTTGTCATAAAAATGACCAATGATAATTCAGCCATAAAACTGCACCATTGATCATATTAAGAAAGTTCAGTGGTCATTCCTGTATTGCCTACAAATTGGCTGTTGCCAATATCCGACAATTGTGGGTATTCACTGCTCCAATCAAATGAAAATAATCCTCATCACACCATAAAATATTACATGGCCATGCATTCTCCACCTTCTTGCAAAGGCCAGTTGCATTGCCAGGATCACCTACAAGAAACTGATGAAAACAATGGATCTTGTATGGATAATGATGAAGCACTTTTCTTAATACTTTTTGCAGCATTGTGTTGGGTAACAAGAGTCATGCAACACACTGAGCACTGCTGCTTCCATGTGTGCCAGTCATTGGACATGCCATGGGGAATATCTCCTCTATAGCCTGGAGCAACGGATTTTCATCCTCATCCACTTCTGATATCTGTTTCCCATTTTGTTAGTTTCACTATTTTTCTTATGTCTTTGGGTGTCATAGATCCTCTTCTCAATCCTTTCTTTCTTTGATACTCCTTTATGCTTGTGTTGCAATACTTAAATTCTCACAGAATAATTTTGTCAAGCAACTGCCCTCTAATTTATTAAAATATATTTGCCATTCATTTATTAAGTTTTCTAAAATTATATTAGCCATTTCCTCCTTACTGTGGTTTCTGACTGAAAGAATTTAAAATTCTTGTAATGGGAAGATCATCATTCATTTTGTGAAACATATCTAATAACAACAGTTAATTGATTCATGTAATAAGTCTGGAGTAAAGTCTACTGATAAACTGAAGTATTGTATCCTTTTCAAGTAATCTAGAATGGATTATCTAACTTTAATTGACATTAATTGAATCAGTTCATGACAAGTTGTTTTGGATAGGTAGGAGGTGTTTCTAGAACCTTTGTCCCTGTAATATTTTAAATGATTAGTGAAAAAGGGATCAGATTTGGCAATTATTTTAATTGTTTACACATAGCTATCTAGAGTGATATATTTGTCAGGTTAATAAGTATCTTCATTTTGTGAGTCAATATATGCTTGTTATAAGCATTTTATAAAATTTTATATACAAATTGAAAAGTCTACCTTTTTTACAGGAGAGCTGTATCCAGTTCAAGTGTTGATATAGTTTGTGCCATGTTAAACCATACCAATTCTCTTCTGCAAACTGATTTCCATGGAATTCTCAGTGAAAAAGTAAAATTAGGTTTTCCATCAAGCATGCTAGATTTCAGTCAAGCATATAGTGTTTTTCAGTCCAGTCTTCAACAAGGACGTTTGCAACCTTCAGATATTGATAAATCAAAAGCTGAATTTTTGGTAAGTAGTAAAATATATTTAATACCTACTAATGTCATCTGTAATGGCTACCAGAGAAAAATTGCAATGAATCAATCGTTTTGATTTGTCTGTTGCAAGAAGCTATGTTAGAGATATTTATATATTTTGGATTTTTTTATATTTATATAATTTCTTAATCATATATATATATACCATGTTTCATGTGATTTGCAATAATATAGACTACCTAAATGTAAAGAATTTAAATTTAAAGACTTTTCCATGGTCTTCTTTCATATTGCACCATAAACATAATTTTATTTGAAAAACTGAGAACTGACCCTTTGTATTTTGCAAGATGTTATGTAATTATTTTAATGCTTAAATTTTATTATTAATACCTGTCAACGTTAATTATAGACTATCATTATTCCTATCAGTCACGTGACTGGAATCTTGTTGAAAGTAATTTGCTTTAAACTAATTAAGATGTAATTCTCATTGCCATGCTTTATTATTATGAATAGTAAATAGTAGTTCACAGAAAAGTCGAATGGCACAAAGATTTTTACAGTGTTTAAAAATTATTTTCATTCAATATCAAGTTTACCCATGATGAATGTCATTTATTATTCATCTTCAATATGGAGAGGATTGCTCCTGGCTATACCAAAAGCTTCTTCATGAACTCCATACTATCAATCTAAAGTATGAATATAGGTCTCTATCATTACAATGAAAATTCTGAATTGAGATGCAAAAGATCATACCACTTTTTTAAATTATTGCAGATTATGTTATCTGCTACTAAAATAGTTTTGACCCACATGTCATTAGAAAGTTGTGAGTTCATATTTCACCCAGCTTAAGACAATTTTTCCTCAAAGTTTTATGCAATGTATAAAAGCAACTTCCTGAACTTTCATGCATTTAATAAAATTAGACTATTAGTTCACCAGTAGTTTGAATTGAAGAAAACAGTATGTTTTAGGGCGATGCTCTGCTCTGGTGCTTCAGTGTTTTCATATGCTACATTTTCTGTATTGATTTAAGGTAGTCAGGATCAGAAATAAAAGTTCCATATCTTTCTTTTCAGACTACTCCAGTATCTACCAGACTAGGTTTGATCAGTTCTCTTTAAACATAATCTCTTTTTAAGTAGATCATCATCATTATGAATGAATTTGATCAATCATCTAACTGAAACAAATACCAAAACTTGCACCCTGTAAGATGATGAGAGGATTACTCCTGGATATAAAAAAAACTCCTAAGTGAAGTCAACCCCTTACTCTTGATCCAAAGTATATGCATATAATGGCTCTACCATTACAATGAGAACTGGGAATTAAGATGCAATTGATCTTACTATTGTATTTTTTCATAAATGATCTTATATACTACCAATATATTGCCACTCTTAAAATCTACTTCAAATTCTAAACCTGTTGTTGAAATATGCATATTCTGTTTCACATAAAGAATGGAGCAGTAAGTCTTCCTCAAAGAGCTTCTTGTCCAATCATTTCTTAATACTCTTAGCCATGAAAGCTAATGGAAAAAACCCCAGGAAAGCCCTGAAAATGTATCCATCCTTCTCTCATTAGTCAGCTTCTCTGGCAAGTGTTTTACATTGTGAAATGTACTGGTGTAAAATAAATTACATTTCATTGTACATTGTATATTACTGTATTCCAAAATTGAAAACAGTGTTTTCAATTGTTCATTTCCATAAACCATACATAATTGTGTTAAAAAAAAGTACTTATGTCTTTCATTAGGTGTGGAACTATTTGTTGTGACTGAGTATTACATCTGTGAGTTATTCTTGTAGAATTCTTGTGGCATCTTTTCATTGGTTGTTGCCTTCTTGATATTCAGATTTTGCTACTCCATTCTTTCTGTGAAATAGAGTATAGTAGTGGCAGTTTCACCAGAAGCCAGTGATAGCAATTTTAGAATATAAATGTTCTAAAATTTCTACCACTGACTTGCTTCTGGTCACAATCTTGTATTTGGCTGTTGCCTCGTGTTAACTACGCTTTCATTGTTTTTGCTGAGTCCTCTGCAGGGAGCCAAATTCCCCTGTACAATTCATTCAGGTCTCTGTTGATCTAGATGTGGTTTTTTTCTTAGGTGCCAGTTATACTTTTACCCAATGTGTTTTTTTTTTTCTCGAAAAGGTCTCCTGGCATACTAACATTGTACCATTTGCCTTAGCTGCATAGTGGTTAGGCATCTACCAACTGTTCCAGTGGGGAAAACTTTGTGTGCTAATTGAGGCAGTGGTCAGCAGTGACTTCGGTCTTATAATATATTAGGGTATGTCCTGGTATGAGAAGGCCTGTAAAAGCTAGGATTAGCTTCTAGGATTCTTCTTTGTCCAATGTGTTGTAAAATGAAAAAATCTAAAAATATTTATATTGTGAAATACTGATACACCAGATGTCATTACTGCTGTAATGTTTGGAGCTGCTCAGATTTAAATCCAACAGTGTTCAACTTTTTTTTCACTTGAGGGCCATTTTCCAATAGTGGAAGCAATATGTAAGCTACTTTTCAATAACAGAGGTAAGTTGGGAACTAGAAGTGATGGATATGTTAATTAATGGGGTAAATTATAAAAATTAGCAGTGGAATTATTTTATTTTATTTTATTTTATTTTTGGTAGAATTATCATGAAAAATGAGGTGTTGGGTTGTTTTACTTCTGATCAACACTTTTCTGCACACAGTGGGCTAAATGGCCAAATCAAAAGGACCCCGAGGGCTCAGAGAAGATTGGGGGAGGGGACCCAATGGACAACTATTAGGACACATGGTAGTCTCCCATCAAGGCTATCCAGCGTGTTCTTTACTGTGCAGTGGGTATATCTCTCCTGCACACAGGTCCATGGTTTAATGTCCCATCCGACAACAGTGGCCTTTCCAAGCCCATCAGTGTCCCCTACTGACTGAGGGCTGGGTGGGGAGTTTTGCCGAGATAAATCTCAGCACAGTCCCGGGCAGGACTTGAACCTGGGAACTGCAGATTACAAGCCTGGCATGCTACCGACTGAGTCCCTCATTTTTCATGGGCAGGGAGTCCATGAAAAATTAGAAAAACCTCTTCTATCAAATATATAGTAATTGAATATAGGAACTTTCCTACTGTTTGTAAGAATAAATGTAAACTGTTTTAAATTCAATGCTATTTCCTAACCATGTGGATTTATTATATGTTACTTAGTACTAATACCCAGTACATTCTGTTGGTGGGCTGGACTAACTTGTTTCTTGTCCTGGATCATACCATAGGTTGCTTGTCCCTATTTTAGTTTACCATTTAATGTGAATCAACTATAATACATGATAAAAATGATTAGTATTTTTACATATCACATATTTTCAAGAATTTAAAATTACTGGATTATTATTTTCCAGTTTACTGGAATATTATTGGAATATTATTTTTCAATTCAGTTAAGTCACTTAGCTCTTTTGGATTTTTTTCTAACTCCTGTCCTGGATATATACAAAAAATATGGAGGATAGGTCAATATATGCATATTCTGTTTATTAACAAAAACAAGAAAACAATATATGATTTTTGCTAAATATGTAAAGTAAAAGCAAAATTATTCTACTCCAAATGGTATAAAACACAAATATATTGGGAAAGAAAAGGAAGAAAACTACTTGCAGAAAAAAAGTAAAACAAAGTCCTAGACCTGAAGTAGTTGAATTTCTTTATGTGGAGAATACCATGGGTGTGGAGAGATCATACACTAATATTTTTTTAAGCAGCATGTTGCCATCTCCACTATTTGTGGCATAGTGTCATGCCCAACCTCAGCACTGTCTTTGGGAAGGTAGACTTTAAGGAGAAATACAGATATATAATAAATATAGATATGATATTTTAAGCAAAATATGGTAATGACAGTAGTATCAAAAGATGCTTATATAACAATTTTTTCATTTTTCACATATTTATATGCTTCTATTGATAGTTAAAAAGCTCTTAGGGTTGGGTTGTTTTACCTCTGAGTGGCACTTTTTTGCACACCATGGGCTAATGGGCAGGCCACATGGACCCCAAAGGCTCAGAGAAGGTTGGGGAAGGGGACCCACTGGAATGGCTGTTGGGAGACAGATGGTCATCCAGCGTGTCCCATCAAGGCCATCCAGCGTGTTCTTTAACGTGCACAGGGTATGGCTCTCCCACACACGGGGCCATGGCTTAACGTCCCATCCAATAGACATCAACCTTTACCAAGCCCATCGGTGTCCCCTACTGACCATGGGCAGGGTGGGGAATTTTGCGGAGATAAATCTCAACGCTGAGCCAGCTGGGACTCGAACCTGGGAAGTACAGATTACGAGCCTGGCACGCTACCGACTGAGCCACCCCTGCCCCTGGCTCTTAGGGTAATTTATTTTTATTCAATAAAGTTTTTAACACAGTAGTAATTCAAATCAGTTTAATTAACACAATTTTTTCTGTATTTTTAATTACTGTTGAGCAGGAATTGCCAGGATCTAAATAGTTTAAGAAATATTAGAGTGTAAATTATTAAAACTTACATATACATTTTCTACCGTTGCCTAAGAGCAATATATAGATAATTGTAGAGTATATAGTTTGTTCAACAGTAATTAAAAATACAGCAAAAATCATGTTAATTAAACTGAGGTAATGTATTCCAACTTTATTTCACAAAACTCTCATGAGAATCAGCAAGGAAAGCATATTCAATAATGTAATATCCATTTGTGCAAATGCTTATTTAAAACAAATATTTTTACATCTGTTTTTTATAATATGTGAACTTTTTCATGTATTATCAGTTTTACAGTTAATGTTATGTTAAATAATTGTGTATTAATTTTTAATTCAGCATAGAAATAATTAAGTGTTATTTATGTAACTAGTTATGATATTTGGTGACATTTCTTTAGAAATTCAGTACAGTGGTAATGTTTTTCTTTTAGGTTACCTTAAATAATGCTGAAGTTGCCTGTGAACATGTCAAGACATTAAGAAAAAATTTGGAAGTAATATTTTATTCAAAATGTTTTTCTTTTAAATAATAATTTACAAAGACTTTTCTTAATAAGACTGAAATCCTTATTTCAAGGTGTATGGCTTTTTTTTTTTACTAACTAAAAGCTTTCTTTAAATATGAAACTAGAATACACATGTATTGGTTTACAGGTGCCAAAGAAAAACCTCAGATAGCATTCCTGGATAAGAGCAAATAGAAGAATTTTAATAACCAAATAATTATTTTTAATTATTGGCACTTGATTTTAATTTATCACTAGCACTAAGTATGCAAATGGTATGATATCATATTTCTAACTTTTTATTATTGGATCAAAGTTATTATAGTAATACCTCATTATTCATGGGTGTTCTGTTCCTGAAAGTTTCCACAAAGGGCAAGTGAATGATAAAATATTAAAAATAGAACAAGGTTCTTACATCCATAATACTGGAGTGCAATGCTATTTTTTTAACTGTATTATGTATTACTAAGTAGTGACCATGGGACAGACAGTGAAAGAATAAAGTTAATGAGAGGCAAAATCTTATTAAAATGTGTGACAGATGTCTCCTGTTAGTCAACTGATCTGTTGCTCTTCCTGTTTGGATATTGTTCTGATGCCACTAGAGAGCTTGGCAATATGTCCATTTACCTTTCTGAACCATTGTTCCCAACAATGTCCAACTGTTTGGGTATTACAACCCACATGAATTACAATTTGGCATATTGACCATCTAGCTTTTTATACTCTAATGAACTGACCTCTTTCAAATTCCATTGGCTGTACATAATGTCATCTTACATGTGTTATTGAACACTCTTCACAGATCGTTTGCTTACCATTTTGTTTGCTGACTGATGTTTCTCCCTATTTTTATAGTCCCTGCATCATGGTACCAGATACATTCATTACTGGATGATCTAGTGTATCAATCAGCTTGACATGCAAGTTGTTTACATCCAAATATGTCACACTCTGCATGCAATTTAGTAGGTCAATCCATCTATTCTTTCTAGGTGGGGAAATTTCATTGACAAGTAGTGTGTTCTATATTAAGAAAAAAAAATATCATTTTAGAAATGTAATTAAAAGTTCCTGAGTGTGCTGATGCCAGAGAATGAGCAACTATTTGTAGAATTGGATACATATATACAAAATCCTCATGCAACCATGGGCTACAAAGGTCCTACCAGATTGTGCAATTTTGTTCTCTAGACTTGTCTGCTCTTGAACCTACTGCATTTGGCCACTATATGTAAATTCTAGCAAAGTCCTGTTTGACATTGTCTGCCCACCACATCCTAGGTCTCCCCCTTTTCTTGAAGCCTTTAGGCACACTGTTCTTAATCCTATTTGCCAATCTGCAGTTATGTATATGGGAAACATGGCCAAACCAACACGGTCTCTCTTTGCACAATATGCTGCTCAAAGGAGGTTGCTGACTCCATCTTCTAACATTATTCTACAATTATTTGTAGAATTATATCCTATTAACTTCATTAAATCCCATTAACTTAACTATTCACCACACTTCTATGGACAAATTGCACCATTGCTGGTCAGTATTATCTAGTGTTTGTTTATTTTACATCTAGAAATTTATTTTGAATGTTATTTCATATAGAAATATTCTTTATATGTATGTCAGCTTATTTATATAATTTCCTGATGAGAAATTTTGAAAGGTTTTATATTAATTCTTACAAGAAAATTAAATTCCTTTAAGTCAGATTTTAAGAACACATGATGATAAACAAATAATTGCTGTATATCAAATCTTTAAACAGCATAATGAGTAAATTATTGAATAGTTTATATAAGCAGTGCAAGTAGTTAGCATGTTGGCTTTAAAGCACACCTAGTTTTAGATCTCAACAGAAGCATAGATGCTTATAATATTTCTGCTGTCTCACTTTCTAATTGTGTTTTCCATGATTAAATTAGGGATTTTATATGGGATTTTTATCTGGCTACAGTTAGAACTCTGTGGCTATGATTACATATTTCTTTTAGCTTGAAAAAATTTATATTACTTATATTTCATTATGGAAACTTTTAATAATTAGATAACATGTTCTTAATAATGGTGCACAATTTCTTGATAAATGATCTGTTATTTAATGTTATATATATATACATAAAATATAGGTATATTTTATATTCTAACACAGGAGGAGATATATAAAATGTTTTCTCATGCAAATGATCAGGAAAAGGCAAAGTTAGAGGTGAGAATTTTTTTTTATTTTTTGTTTAAAAATGCTCGGAAGTTTGTTTCCCTGTTGCTTAATGAAAAAATGCCTGATTTTAGTATTAATTTTAAAATCTTAAAGGTGGATTGACAGCCAGAAACTTGTAAAGGGGAAAGTACTGCTTATTAAAATTGCTGTTAATTCATTTTAACTCAGCAGGTTCTCTGTATTTAATAATTCAATTCAAACAAGGTTTGTCAGTAATTAATATTCCTATTCATAACATTCATATTATTCATATAAATAGTTTTGTACTAGTGAATGAGTGCTTCCATCAGTACTCATCTACAGCAAATAAATGCTAATGGGCTCCATCGTGAACCCGAGTGGAAACAGTATACCAGATTATGTATGTAAAAGCTATAGGCTTCTAAAGGTGTAGTAATTAAGCTTTGGGAAATGTTATAGTGTAAATATGTATTTATTTGTAATATAAACAAGCTACATTCATTGTTTTTAACCTCTCTTTCTGTAGAGTTGCTTGTCAGATGTCAGCAGTGTGAACAATAAATTTCAGCAAGTGATTAGTTTAGGAATGAGCCACTTGTGTAGCAGTGTACTAAAGCCACGCATAAAGCCATGGGTTGATACTTTCCAGTCAACCAGTCATATCATAACTGAGGTAATTTAAAGTATTTGTTGCTTTTTGTATATGAATAGCTTTTACTAAAAATGCATACTGAATCAGTAAATACATATAACTATTTAACCTCTTCAACTGATATTGAAGTTGTGACTTTTCATCAGTACTACTAATATATTTATTGATTAGTAATTGCCACTACTTTTCTAGGTGATTTCCATAGTTGCATTTGCACCATAAAATGCCAAACAACCAAACCTAGATGATTTCCTATGCTTTTAGCTGATACTCAAATTTATATCCTTATGCAAACATAATTTAAAACATAGAAATTAGGAGAAAAAAAGTCTCAAAAGAAGCAAATTAGAGCAGTGATTTCCAACCTTTTTCAGGTTCTGACTCAGTATCTCTTTGATACCTGTCATGATTTCATTATCTACTGTCTCTGTGACTGTTGTGAGAGTATTTGTCTCTGAGACAGTAGCAATCCCAATACCTATCTATGGCACTGAGACAAGAGGGAGGAAGTTGACACTCAGAAGTTTCTGCAGGGCACCCTCCCTCCTTCTTCTGTCATTTTCAAAATATGATCAAATAACTTCTTAGAATAGTCTCCAGTTTTTCATTTAATTTTGAACAGGTTGTTACTAACAAATTAGTTTTTTCATCAACAATCTTTTGTTATCTAGTTTCCCAAGTTTTGGTAACTGTGTTATTACTATGTAATGATTATAAAAATAATGGAAAATTTTATTTTTATAATAACTTATTAAACTTATAAAACTTAATGAACATCCATTGTTCTATATTGTAGAATTTTGTACAAATAGTAACTTCTCCAAGAAATAATACTTGAATGTTCTTTTAAGTATTGATACCTTAAACATTTCCATCACAACTCCATTAAAATCATAACATGACTACAAGGTTGGAAACCACTGGACTAAGATATTTAAACTCATAAGATTAAAACTCATATATAGTCTTGTACAGTTGCACAGAACTACTTTAAATTTTATTTCATTTCCACTCATTTATTGTTAAGCCATTTAGAAAGGTAGTACTGGCATTTTCTGACAAGACAGACTGTGTTTGAATCTAATATTGAGGACCAATCTGATATTACAAGAAATTCTTGTTGAAAGAAATTATGTAGACAGAAATAGAGATAAGCAAATTCTGTCATATTTTTTGTTTCATCTGAAGTTGAAACACTAGTCACACATTATGTATTTTGAAGTCATTTTCTTCATTTTTGCTACTAAGTGTTGTGATATCAAGATTTTTTCTCAAGTTCAAAAAGAATCACATTAAACAACATTTAGCTATATGGATCATTGTCTGGGTTATTCTATGAACATTAAAATAAAAATAAATATAAATATCCCCTCAAGCAGCTGCTTGCCATAGAGGCCTGACAGGAGCCTGTCAGTTTATATACCATAATAGGTCTGGAGGATGGCGGGACCTCAGCAGAAAGACAACACAAACATCCATGCCTTACCTGTGGCTCGAATCAGGTCCCTTAGATCAGTAGCCTAGCATGCTAACCACTCAACCACTGGATGGCTCTGAACATTACAAATTGAAAATGTAATTTTTAGCAATTGTATACCCTTTTTTTTCCCCAAAAATATTAGCATTCACTCAAATATATGCCTTTTAACAATATCAATACTCTCACTCACTCTCTCCCCCCCCCCCACTCCAGGAAAGTTTATTTAGCTCATCTTAAACTGAACTCAAAACCTAGCCACTTGGTCTACTGACAAAAGAATTGTTATTTAGGTGCAGAACAACACTGATATTTTTGTGAATTATTTGCTATTCACTTTACTGCAGCAAAGAAAATAACTTTGCAATGTGATAATTAAAAAGTATATTAAATTTAATTAATTTGCAATGTAAGTAATATCTAAAATAAATTTCATCATATCAATAATGTGTGTTAAACAAAACTGGAACAACTTTGAACACAAATCTTCAATAGTCTATTTGTAGTATTATGTAAGTGCATAAAAAGAATCAATATCATTTCCACCAAATTTATCACTAGTTATCAAATATTATTCAGTGTAAAGCATTATTTACCTTTAAAAAAGTTAACATGCTAGTTACATGGTAAGCTAAAGGCTGAATTTTGTCTTCTGTTTGTCAAATTAAATTCCAGACTGTTCATAAAACTTACTTATCTCTGTATTTAGGATGTAAGACTGGGGGGTTTAATAATCGCAAGTTTGAATCACAATAATGAATGTGTACTGTAGTTTAAAAGACTTGACTCATCTCCACGAATGGATTACACCAAAATATGTGAGAATCCATAACATTTTACTTGTTTCAAACATGTTGCTTCTGTAGCATTTTTCAGTATAATGCATCTCACCTGAAGCCACACTCCATTGCAATCTGCATAGATCACAAAGAACTCAGTCAATTACTATTGCGAATGATGAGTATTAAACAGGACAGCATAACTATCTGTAGCTTACCTGAAATTTGCAATTTGACCCTAAGAAACTATATTTTGTTCATAGGGTCTAATTATGTCTACCATGCTGACTACTTCAGATACTAGAAAGATTTGTGAATTGTTTTGCAAATTTTTTATTTTGATTAACCTCTATTTAAATAGGAAGAATTTTCACAATATGAAGCAAATGATGGGATGAGACCATTTATCCAAAGTTTTATTGTTACCACAGATGGTTTCTTAAAGTCTTTTAAGGTAAGTCATATACTTGAACAGTTTTAATTCATTGTGCTAAAACAATTCGAAATTTTCAAAGAATTATTATTTTGGTTTTGGAAAACTTTGATCAGAAATTTATTTAATATTAACATTGACAAAATTAGAAATTTTTACTACACAAAATATTTCAAATTTTTAAGGTATTTGTGAATCCAAACTAGCATAATATATTAACTATTGCTTAAATATTAAGGTCCACTTTTAGTTTTAAAAAAACTAGCATTAAACATGGTATCTTGATGCTGATTAAAATAAATTGAATATCAACAATTAAGCAGGTGTGAAAAAAAAATTCACCAATTCACCTACTGGATTCGAACATTGGCTCTCCTGGTTATGCACTGATTTTGCTCTACCATTTAAGCTAAGGTGGTGGTAGCAGTTCATTCCAGCCTAGGTATGAAGGGAGTTTTAGTTGTTATTGTGAAATTCAATGTGCTGTTTAAACTGATAATGAACTGAGCACTTTAAGCAACTAGTGGGTTATGATTTAGCAGAATAATCCATTGAATAAAATGCTCTCAGTTCTTTAGTATTGAGTGTCATATAAGGAATTTGTTGGAATCTAGTCAATGCTTTGAATTCAACAGACAAATTTTAATTGTCTACATGAGATAAGAGTCAAAGATATGGAGCATTGTACCTGGAACCTAAACTATTATAGATTAGGTACAGATTGTGTTGTAGACTAGCTATCCAGGGGTGTTCTGAGGTTTTTCGGCATCCAAAAACAAAACTGCTGTTCTAAATCGTGAAACTCACCTATACACTATCATATAATTTCTCTAATCCAGGAAATGACTTTCATATTTACGTCAATGTTTTGGGTGAAAGAATTTAATTATTTAGAAATTTTGTGCCCCTGACAGCACTTGAGTGTAAATACACCTCTTGGCCCAGTCAGCAAGCTGCAATCAAAGAATAAATGTAACAAATTCATTATTTTTGTGCTGTTATTATATTGTGTATAATTTTTTTAAATGTGATGCTTTGTTCCTTACAATTCTGAATTCTGAACTTGTTTCACTGGTGAACTTTTCTTGAAGGGAAATCTACTGCAGCATTTTGTGTTTGTGGGTTGCCAACTCGAAGAGAATGGATGCATGGAAATACTGTAACTTACATGGAGTAAAAAAGTTGAAGTAAAATGCCACACCAGAAAAGTTCATTTACCATTGTGAATGGATTTCCTCAGCCCTGAAAATTATACTCAGGGGAATAATTTCTATTAAACAGTTGTCAAAGATAATAAATATTGTTCAAAATTCTTCTGAAAAAGTATAAAAAAAAAATAAATACCCCCTCAAGCAGCTGCTTGCCACAGAGGTCTGACAGGAGCCTGTCAGTTTATATGCCATAGTAGGAGATCTGAGAGGATGGCAGGACCTCAGCAGAAAAACGACACACACATCCATGCCTAATACGGGACTCTAAGAGTGACCAAAACTACTAATTTTTTCCCTGAAGATATTTGCAGCGCTGCTTTGTATGTTGCTGGGAAATATAGAGCTAACACAAATTGATATTATATGCATCTATCCAAAATTCAGTAATCAACTTACTTTGGTGGATTAGACCAATAACTGAATTGGATAATCGAAGGTCAGTTAATAAAGCTAATAAGAATTTTTAAAAATTCATATTTATTTAAGATTATATGTATATTTTTTTTGCTTTCTTAAGTTTTAGTTGTTTTTTTTTTTTGTTATGAACAATTCATTTGTGTGTATATTGTATAAAATATTACTATAGTACAATTGCAAATTCAACATATATGTACAAATTTTCACAATTGGTTTATGGTTAATATTAAAAAAATATCCAACATTATCTTGTACTGTCTTTCACCTGATTATTATGTGCAACTGTAAATACTTGAATAGGAATAGAATAGCTTATTAATCGATCATTTAAGTGTTAAATAGTATTTTTATATTATTTCAGTTTCTTCTACTAGACTGTATTTTATAATCTTCAATTGTACTATATCTTAAATTTGGTTTTCAGCTCAGCCTAACTACAAGCAACTATGATATGTTTATAAGTCTTCTATCTGGAGAACTGACATTTCAGCTAGAAAAAGCAGTTTTAAACTGTTACTTTAATAGGGTAAATATTTTTTCGTTATTCCTGTTGGTTTCGTTTTTTTTATATTCAAACCAAATTTCAAATTCAGATATTCCTTTACTATTTGGCAACACAAATGCAAATAATATTTACAAGTGCGTTGCTGAATATATGCAGAATATAAACGTTTGAGAAGATTTGCTTAACATCTGAGAAGTGTTTGCATTAATTTTCAATGATCAAAACATATGGTTCTAATCTAGTAATCACTATTAAATCATGTAAAAGAGTGTGTTTTTATGCTTTGCATAACTTCTAATGTTAACTAAAAATGCACAAGAAATTATAGATTTTTTTTACACTACTTTTAACAAGATAGTTTAAAATAGTCAAGGCCCTTCAAAAAAATGTGGTTCCTTTTTGTCATTATTCTTATAGATGAAATTTACTGTGGTTTTTCAGTTAGGTGGTTTGCAGTTTGATAGAGAACTGAGAGTACTAGTGTCATACCTGACATCTGTAACAACATGGACAATTAGAGACAAATTTGCAAGACTTACACAGATTGCAACTATTCTTAATTTGGAAACAGTAAGTGATTTCAAAGTTTTTTCAATTTTATCACAGAAGTTAGAAAAAAAGTAGAATGTGTGTTCTTATTAATGTAAGTAATGCAAAATAATTTTTTAATCTAAGTAATGCAAAATAATTATTAATCTAAGTAATGCAAAATAATGTGCGTTTTGAGTTATATTTTTCAAAATTAAGATTCAAATGGATTTTAGTTACTTTTATACAATTAACAGCAAAATCTAATTACTATAATCTGATGGAAAGCTGTTTCAGCAAGAGGAATCTCCACAATTTTAAGTGCTTTGCCAATCAGCATCAACTGTCAACCAGTTGCATGCTGGTCTCATAATCTGATGTTTCCAGGTTTGTGATCCCACTGTGCCTGTTTTGATATTTTCTCCACTTGGCCCTGCTCTACCCTCAGTGAGAAAGGGGACAATGATGGGCTTAGAAAAGCTATCTTCCACTGGACGGGATGTTGAACTGTAGCTCTGTATGCCCTGTGTGAAAGAGAGCCATATATGTGTACATTAAAGAACAAGATGGATAATCTTGGTAGGAGGCTTCCACTTGTCTCCTAACAGCTGTCCAATGGCTATTCTTCCCCAACCTTCTCTGAACATTTCTGAAGCCCAAAGACCTGCAATTTTTAGTTTTTTTTTTTTTAATATCCCATGTTTCATTCGAGAGGAAAAGGAAACAATTTTTTTATCGCCGAAAATTTGATGTAATTTAGAAAAGAAGCTTAAGAAGAAAAAAACGAATCTCAGGCTACTAATGGTATTTGTTTTGCTTATCAACTGTTTGTAGTTATAATAATTTCCTTAAAATTCCTTCTTTACTGTTTTGTTCTCCTGACATACTGCAGAAATGGTCTTTTTGTTTCTTACCTTGATACTGCTTTTTCTCCCATTCTCACTTCTTTAGTGACTTCCTAATCATGAAATGTTTACTTGAACTCCTGTTCATTCTCTTGTGAATATCTTCTTACCACTGTGTTACAGAAGAAGTGAGATTTTCCTTTTTACTTCTCCAAAGGCCAGTGGTAACCCAACTGTTTTCTCCTTCTCATTTCCCCCTTTCCAATTTGATTGCTTGATGGATCTTTTGTCTGTTTTCTAACTTCTGTCCACTTCTAGTGGTTAACAATTGGTTTGGCTCTTTTCCTAGCTGCTTCTCCTCTTTCTGCATCCCTAGCACTTACACTAATGTCTCACCACCATCATCTTCATCCTCAAGCAGCCATGGGCTTTGGAGGTCCTACCAGATTGTGCAATTTAGTTCTCCAAACATATCTATCCTGAGCTACGTCTGCATCTGGCCACCATACACAAATTCTAACAAGGTCCTGTTTGACATTGTCTGCCCACCACATCCTAGGTATGAATAGAATTATAGATTAGTGAATAGGGTTATGAACAGTGTGCCTTTAGGCACACTGTTCATAACCTTATTCACTAATCTATAATTAACATAAGGGCCATAGCCAAACCAACTGTCTCTCTCTTCACAATATACTGATCAAAGGAGATGCCAATTCCTTTGCCTAACTTCATCATTACTTATAAAGTTGTACTACCTAATGCCCAAAATACTGTACTCTTATAAGGCCTAATTATTGCATATCTGATCTCTGTATGCTCCCTGCAATCATATTTTCTTCCATCATGCAGTAAGTGAAATGAAATCCTATGGTTTTATTGTTCTTTCCCTCTAGCAGCATTACATTCGTCAGCTATTGTCTTCTCTTTAGCACTAATTTTATTATAACTCGTGCTAAACATCGCTGAACTTTTACAACATTTAATCAGAGATATGTCTCCATCCTATCACACTTTCAGTTAAATTGGAAAGCCTCAAGCATTTTGGGTGTTGATGACAATGCATCCAAAATGTAAAGAAATGCATCACTATGTTGATTCTAGATGCTTATAGAGTATCTTGAATCTAAAATGACATGCCAACCTGAAATGAAAGCATCAGATAAAAGGTTTTTTTATTCCATTTTGTTCTGCATTCAAATAAATAGGTTTTAAACGAATGTGTCATTTGTAAGCAATTAGTTGTTTTTTTTTTACCTTTGACCTTCATGACACAATTTTTAACAGGAACGTGTTTGCATTAGGGACATAACCTTTTACCTGTTTTCTAAAACTGGATATTTTACTACTGTTTATAACCTGCCTATGAAATTGTCACATTTGATCAAGTACACTGGGAACCACGGAGTATCAAAATCTGTTGAAATAAAAATCTCGGTAGTTGTACTGAAGCCACAGGCTATGAGAGCATGTGCTGATGTCAGAAACAACCTGAGTAGTGCCAGGCAATTCTTCGTGTTTATTCTGTGCTAAAACATTGGGTGAGGGCACAACTTGTAAAACAAATCTTCAGTGCAATGAAAAACAAAATATACAGATTAAAAGTGAGACCCAGGCAGTGTCAGGTACCATTCAGCTACCATGTTATTAAAAGAACAACTATTGAATTTTATGTCATACTGAAATTTAAATCTGTGGCTGCAGTATGAGCAAAAATTTTTATATTTATCTTGGGCACCAGAATATCCGATTATTGCTCTTGCAACAGATTAAGTTTATCTTTGCAGAATCTCCAGTTTTAGATTGAGTTTCACAATATAACGATTATAATCAGTACAGGGTTCATTTGAACTATTGCAGTTATTCTTTAAAAATCAAATGTTCTGCATTTTTTGCTAATCACTAAAATATAAAATTTTAATTTCTCAAATTTTACACTCTTTAATAATTAGCAGTTGAAAAGATGTTGTTGTTGTTGGCATTAACTTTAAATTCACTGAATGTTTTTAATTTTTAAATAGGTAAATGAAATTTTAGATACATGGGGACCAAATTCAGGATCCTTTACTTGGCGATTGACTCCAACAGAAGTTAGACAAATATTGGCCTTAAGGTAAGCCTTGTTCGAAAGTATAACAAGAAAGACTCATCACCTTTGTCAAATATGGAATGCCCAATTTTCAGTTGAAATATTTCATTTTCCAACTTGAAAATTTAAAAAATGGATAGATGAAAAGAATTTTTCATGTATCATTTAAAACAAAAGGTTTAATGTCTATAAATATGCAGATGGATGATAAAGCAAAAACAAAAGCTCATTTTCTTAAAAAACCAAAGAATAATATGCAAACATATAAGATTAAAATATGTCTCCTTATTTCATTTTGTAGTCTTGGTGCAATCCCAGATGCAAAGCACCCATTGCACTCATGCCTTCTTCCCTCTTTCTGCACAGTTAAATGTCTGGATCACAATGGATTGTAAACCTCTGAAACAGAAAAACTGTAGCTAAGACATTGCTCTTTGTGTGTATCAGGTATTGAAATATAGTTTTTATCTCGTTTTTAAAGTAAACGAGATAATGGTTTCACTTTGACATCTGTCTGTTGACATCGAACTTTTTTATTTACAGAGAAAAATTAAAAATTATTTTTGTGTTAGTTAGTTATTGATGAAATATTATTATTTGCACTTTTTGAATATCTCTAAAGCTATAAATTACACTCTCTAATGGTGGAAAAAGTTGGAAATTCCAAAATTTCAAAAGAATATTGCAAATGATGTATTTATCCTAGAAATTTGAGATTTTGTTGGTGGAATGTGAAGGTCACAGAAATTTTTATTGTCAACAATGAGTTGCACCTTACACCTGGAGGGGGGGGGGGTAAATTTTTTTTGGTTTAGCAGATAATTGTTTGTATTGGGAGAGAAGTGAAAAATTCCTTTTTTTTGGGTTAGATAGGAATCGATAAAATATTATGATTTGCACTTTCAGAATCTTTCAAACACTGTAATTGCGCCCTCTAACAGCGAAAAAAATGAACCATGAGAAAAGCCATTTGTTTACAATGTGCTGATAGAATTCAGAAGATTTTCTTAGTTTCCTCATAAAAATAAACATAAACTGCTTTAATGTTAATGCCAGTTCTCAACCATGTGAAAATATTGAGGGGCTTTCAAAAAGTTCTTGACATGCATCTGCAGAACAAAGATCATTGCACTTACCTCAATAAAACTTTTACTATCCTTCAAATTATTCCCCTACAGCATCTAGGCAAAGTTGTAGATGCCTACATCAATTCTGGAATGCTTGGTGGTATAGCTTTTGGTGAATACTCCATAACTCTGAATGAATGCATTTTGCAAGGTTTTTCATCCTTGTAAAAGGCTTCCTAGCAAGTTACTTTTTAATTTTTGAAAACAACCAAAAAATGCATGGGAAAGGTTGAGTGAATATGCAGAATGGGGTAGCTGTTTGATATTTTCCTGCTCCAGATAGGTCGTAATTTGGTGGGTTTTGTGAGCACTCGCACTCTTCCCCAAGCTGCATTCATGTGAAAATGTAAAATCTTTCTCCGTCTTTAGTAGGCTCCATAACAATAATTCACAGATTTTGCAGATCGAACTTTATGCGCCAACAGCAAAGGGAGAAATTATGATATTGCTTTTGTTTTGAACACGTAATGAGAAGTTTAGACATGTTTTCAAACAAGTCTTAGCTTGTTGACTTTGGAGGAATGAGTGCAAATCTACAGACACTTGTCAAGAAATTTTGGAATGCTCTCTATAATACCACTCTATATTCACTCAGTGAGTGGATAAAATACTTAGGTTTGCACATCTCTGGCTTACAGCACGTAACTTTATGGAACCAAGTGTAAAATTGTGCCATTTTAGTGCAATGGATGTGTAATCAGTGCATCTCACATTCAAATCTAGAATTGAAAATCAATCTAGAATCTAGAGCTGAATGAATTTTTTCACCCTTGCTTTGAAATCAATTCTTAAAGCAGTAAAATATATTATTGTTATTTAATATATACATAGTTTCATATCCATCCATTCCAAATCCATAAAAATAAATAAATAAATAAATAAATAAACACCCCCTCAAGCAGCTGCTTGCCACAGAGGTCTAACAGGAGACTATCAGTTGATATGCCATATAGATCTGTGAGGATGGCAAGACCTCAGCAGAAAAACGACACAAGTTAGCTTAACTTTGCATCAGCCTGTGGTTTAATTTTCTCTATTGCCTCAGACAACCCCACTCATCATTCTTCCTCTCCCCTACTTTGACCTTTAGTGATATTGATCCTTATAGTTGACTGGAAGCCAGTTATCTGTGTCTCCATGCTGGACGCCTGGGTATCTATGCAAGGAATTGTGGGAAGGTTATTTACATTGACTGGATATCTAGGGGCTCACATTGGATTCCTCTCTTGGAAACTGAAGGAGGAGATCTGTGCCATATTCACATGGTTTATGCTTCCTCTACAGCTAGTAGAATATAGAATAGTTAGTCACCTAAATTGCCAGATAGCCCAGTATTGTACGAATACATAACGAAATATAAAAAAGCATATATACATAATTGGATGGGGTAAGGAACTGTCGAACTTGACAATTTAAGCATATTAAAATTTAAAAAAGGAGTAACATGTTTTATGTTTTAAACATAGTAATCAAACATTGGATGTAGAATGTAATATAACACGTACTTCAGTAATAAACTATCATATGAAAATGTCCTGTAGACAAGAAGTACTTGAAATAATTAGCTGAGTAAGCAAAATTTATTAAACTAGTTTATTTTACTTATATAACTAACAAGATGATTAACATGTTCAGTTTTTGCTTTTCTCTTTTTCAGGAGGGACTTCAAACCTGAAGATATAAAACGTCTTAAATTATGAATGTATCATGAATTGCATATAAATCTGTAGTTATATTCAATATGTCAAAGCCCATATAGTGGATAAAATAATTGTTTGTCTAATATTTATATATTATTTTTATATAAAAATCTTCCATACTGTTATTGAATTAAAACGATTTCTCATGATATTATTAATAATAAGTGGGGAAGGGAAATCCAAAGAAAATTTCCTCTCAAATAAATTTTTTCAAATTTACCTTCTTTTGAATATTTTCTCAGTATTTTAAGCTTTAAAACACCAAACATGTACAAAATTTAGTTTTTCTTGATTGGAAAGAAAATAATACAATAGACCAATTTTCACAGACCTTGTAATCACATTAAATGTTTATTTTTAACTGCAGTGTCTAAACAATTAGAAGGTTGTTGCACAATTTGATTCAAATATATCAGCATATGGAAATCAGAATGCTTGAATAGTGCAAAGCTGATGACTGGTTTATAAATAAAATCTGCATTTAGGGATCAAATTGCTGCCTTGAATATAACTTGCTTTCAAAGCTTTTCTTATAGTTGGTAATGCCCCGATTTTTGTGCACTTGCCTGTCCTCCGCCTTAACATTCACTGATGTGTCTGCTTCCCAATGCCACTTTCTTAACCCAGTTCATGTATCACGGTATTATAACATTTTCAAATGTATTACTTTTGGGGAATATTATCACATTGCTGAATGATATAGACCCAATATGCAAATTATCGAGAATCAGGGAAAAATTGTATCTAGAGTACACGGAGCAGGACCACGAATGGAGTTTGGTACAAGTCATGAATGTATCCACAACTTTTTTTATTTCTTTTGTGATCAGGCTTGTTTATCCACTGTTAAACAGAACAAATGACCATGCCATTAAATCATAACTTAAGCTTGAAAACCAGAAATTGCATTGACACCACAAACCAATGTGCCACAACACCACACCCAAATTTCTTCATCACTGAGGCAGATCACGGAATTCAAGTGATCTGCCTCGGTGATGATACTATTCTTTGAACTTATTGAAAGAGAAAGGTTTAGTGATTACTAGTCGTATGTCATGGAGCTTCAGAAATTCCTTCAGGGATATATGTCTATGTGGGAGATTGTTTCTGATGGAAGGTCTGAAGCATAGCTTTAATTGTTACATACAGGTATTCATAGCTTTTTACAGGGTGATTCAAAACTCTTGGGCCAAACTTTAAGGAGTGATAGAACACACCTAAACAAGCACTTTTCGTCATACAATGCATGGTCAGAACTCAATTGGTGAAGCGCTAGAGGGTGCTTTCCAGTGAACGTTTATAAGCGCTGGTTTTCGCACTCATCATTTCTACCGTGGATTGCAGAACAGATGGATTGTTTCATGAATCAGGAGAAGGCGGACATGCATTTCATGTATGGAGCTGTGGACGGGAATGTGAGGGAAGTCCAAAGACTGCAATCCACAGTAGAAATGACGACGAGTGCAAAAACCAGCATTTATAAGTGTTCACTGGAAAGTGCCCTCTAGCGCTTCACCGCTTGAGTTCCGACCATGCATTGCATGACAAAAAGTGCTTGTTTAGGTGTGTTCTATCGCCCCTTAAAGTTTGGCTCAAGAGTTTTGAATCACCCTGTATTTGAATTATATACATTATTCCTGAACGCATCCCAGTGAAAATCAATTGCTTGCTGTAAACAAACTAAGACACGTTGTTAATAAGCAGAATTTGATAAAACAACTTTAGACATTAGATTTAAAATCATTATTATGATATGATAAACCTTTGTGGGATATATAGTGCTTAAATTAAGTAAAAGCTTAATGATTCTGTTACATGTTGAGAGGGGATGTCATTGTGTAACACTAAAATGCTATGCTAATTTCTGCAATTAACTTAACCACCACCACAACCACCCATTTTATGATGCCAAAAATCAGTAACATTTTTGATACCTCTTATAATTAATTGTTATTACCACAGCAGTCACTTCTTATCAAGGTAATGCAATTTAGAACGAGATCTGAAGGAGGTTGGGGGGAGAGGTCAGAAGAGCCTTTCCCTGAAGAAAATTGGAATCCAGAATTGAGGCTAATAAACACTGAAAAGCCAAAACATGACCAGCACATCTTTATGCAAATCAAAGCAACTGCAGGTAAACGACGGTGCGTGTGAAGGTCATGAAACAGTATAAATAACGCCTGATACTGAACTCTGTTAATCAGTGTTATTCTTGTTCTTCAGATGGGAAAGGCTGGGACTTAAGTGAGTTTGACAAAGGCCAAACTGTAATGACCAGATGACTGGGTCAGAGCATTTCCAAGATGACAAAGTTTGTGGGATGCTCATAGTCAGCCATGGTTAGTACCTTTAAAAAGTAGTCCGAGGAGGGAAAAGTCACGAACCCCTGGCAAGGTGTGAGTTGACCACGGCTCATCCATGCTAGAGGGGAGTGAAAGTTATCCCATGTGGTATGAGCCAAGAGTAGGGATACTGTGGTGCAACTAGCCCATAATTTGAATGTTGGTGACAGAGTAATTTACAACATACGGTACATCGAACCCTGCTGATAATGGGGCTGAATAGTCACAGGCTGCTCCGAGTGCCCATGCTAACCTCGGTTCACCGTTGAAAGCATCTGCAATGGGCATGCAAGCATCAAAACTGGACTTTGAATGGTTGGAAGAAGGTCTGGTCCGATGAATCACGTTTCCTATTGCACCATGTGCACGGCTATATATGTATATGTCGTTTACCTGGGGAAGTATTGGACCAGGATGCACCGTGGGACGAAAACAAGCCGGTGGAGGAAGTGTAATGCTTTGGGCAATGTTCTGCTGGGGAACCCTGGATCTGTCATTCATGTGCAGGAAACTATGACGTCTACCACTAACCTAAACATCATTGCAGACCAGGTACATCCTTTCATGGCAAGCCCTCTAAGTAGTGCCTTCTTTCAGCAGGATAATGTGCCATGCCACACGGCCAGGATTGTTCGAGAATGGTTCGTGGAATGTGAGAAAGACTTCCAAGTATTGCCCTGGCCTCCAAATTCCCCATACATTAATCCAATCGAGCATCTGTGGTTTGTGTTGGAGCAACATATCCAATCTGCGGCGGCTCAACCATGTAACTTACAAGAGTTAAAGGATCTGTTGGAAACTTGTTGGTACCAGATACCACAAGACACCTTTAGAAATCATGTAGTGTCCATGCATCACCGGGTAAGAGTTTTGGATACATGGAGGACCAACATCATGTTAGGCAGGTGGTCATAATGTTTTGGCTCTTTGGTGTATATCGGGCTATATACACTCGGTAATCATTGAATTATGACAGCCAATTCCATGATATGCCAATGGAAAGCTAATTTCCAAGATCTTTAACTTATAAAATAAACTTTTTATGGAAAAATGTGACTAGAAATAAATATATCAGTGAAATCATACCTAAATCTCGATTTTAAATAATAATTATTCATTTAGCCACCACAAAGAATTATGGAAGATTGCATATTTAACAGCAACAATGTTAGTTAAAAATATTTTATCTGAAAAAATTAATTCAAGCAAGTTAAATCGAAAGCTGTCATTTTTTATTAAAGCATGGTTTTAACTTATTATTTCAATTTTCAGTTTAACCATATCTTCAGTTTTCATCGATTGTTTGAAGATATTCGGCCGCATTTCAACATAAAATGCTTATTTTAGAAGTTATAGAGTTTCGAAATTAGTTTTAATTGACGTAACATGGGATTAGGTGGTCATAATTCAATGATCACTGAGTATCTCGGAAAAGTGCAAAAACGAAATAAGCAAAAATTCTTATTTAGCTTTTCACATATTGGGCAGTCATTTTTCAAAAAAATATTCTCACATGGAAGGGAATATCCTTTCTTTGCTTCCTTTTCATTGGCTGATGCTTTGCATCACAAATCTCAATGCCGTTTGTCTCCTGTGCAATTGCTGCACTCCAATAGAAAGAACCTTTTTTTTTAGGTATTTTACTCAATTATTCCAATCACAGATTTCAGTCGTGGGCTGCCATCGTGCTGCGCACCCGGACTTCTTGCCTGTCTTCACAGATGGCTCGAAGTCCAGCACTTCAGTGGGATCAGCCATGGTCTGCTGTGATGTAATCATTGCAGACCAGATCCCACAGCAGTGTTCCATCTTCCCTGCTGAGTTGCATGCTATCAGCATTGCCTTGGACCATATAGCAGCTAAGCATCATCGTCGGTGTGTGCTTTACACCGATTCGCTTAGCTCGCTACAGGCTTTGATCTCGGTGAGGCATCGGCCTCACCCTGTTCTCTCCAAGATCCGCCAGCAGCTCCATCGTCTGGCAGCCACCACCACGATTCTCTTCTGTTGGGTACCCGGTCATGTCGGAATCAGGGGCAATGATTTGGCAGATGCTGCTGCCAGGTCAGCCACGCCCCTGTCCGCCTCTCCGTTGCCGGTTTCATATGTGGATTTCCGGCAGCGTTTCACCATCGAGCTCCGGGCACAGTGGCAGAGATCTTGGTCTGAACAGGTTGCTAACAAGCTCTTCGAGATCCAGCCCATTGTCAAACCGTGGCAGTCTTGTTTTCGCAGGAATCGTAAGGAGGAAGTTGTCCTTGCTCGGCTCCGCTTAGGTCACTCGTTTTTAACACACTTTTCTTCTTAAGGCGGACGCAGTACCTAAGTGCGAGTTTTGTGACACCATTTTAGCTGTTAAACATATTTTAATTCATTGGCCGGCTTTTAATCTTGAACGCAAAATGTATTTTACCTTCCACAATTTTATGGCTGAGCCTCTTACACTCGGCCATCTTTTATCTGATGAATCGTTTTTAACTCCTGTTTTCGACTTTTTACGTTTTACTGGTTATTTTACACGTGTTTGATTTTTACTCTGTTTCCTAGTTTTTACTCTTGTTTGTGATTTTAAATAGGTCCTATACACCCATTTTTATTGTTAACTTCTACACTTGTTGTTACTTTTTAGTCTTTCTTACTTATCGTTTTTGTGCCGTTTTGTTTGTGTTCGTTTTAACTTTGGTTGTGGGTTATGAGACTTTTATCCCTTTTTATCGTTTGTTTGGCGCAATATAACCTTAGTTGCTGTTATGCCAATAAACCCCAAACAACCAAACCAACCAAACAGTCGTGGGCTCAAATGTCTATTGAAATTATAATAGAAAAATCTAAAAAAAATGAATATTTTGTCTCCTTAACTGATGGGGGGGGGGGAGGATTCTTGTAACATTGATGGTGAGATGCAATCTCAGACAACGTTCTGTGATGAACAATAGCTCAAATATATAAATAAAAATTTTGTTTTACAAAGACAAAATTAGCTTCATTGAAACATCAATTTGTACATACAGTAAATATCAGAAACAATGAAACATCTGTCAAAGAAAGTATCACTCTTATTATGACATCGATATCAATTTTTAAAGGAAAAATTGTTGGCATACCAACTCTTCC
Organism: Ryuthela nishihirai; assembly: GCA_038380435.1. Taxonomy (NCBI): domain Eukaryota; kingdom Metazoa; phylum Arthropoda; class Arachnida; order Araneae; family Heptathelidae; genus Ryuthela; species Ryuthela nishihirai. The sequence continues at coordinate 56,188,984 of JAWZYU010000027.1, forward strand.
TGATAACATGTCAGGTGTTTTGACTGCTGAGCTACCGGCTGCCGATCAAGACATCTAATTGATGGTATGAACTTTCTACCAATAGTACACAATTTTCTGTGTCTCATGAAGGTATTTTTTCAGCTGCTCTCAGCCTCAAGAAACAATCACATCATGATATGGCAAGTATATTACGAGTATACGTCTCTATAAGTTCAAGAAATTCCTGCCAAAGAAGGTATCACTTTTATTATGATGTCGATATCAATTTTTATGTTATATATCTGTATCATAATAAGTAATACCTTTTTTTGACGGTTGGGCAGGACGTCGAGGAATTTAAGGAAACATCTGGTTATACATAGTAATTGTAGGTATATAAATGGGTAGTAAGCTAAAAGTTGCACATTTATGATAAATAAAATTACCCATGAAAATAAAGGATACCATACTCTTTATTGCATTTTTGAACTTAATATTTTCGCATCAAAAGAATAAAATTTAAAAGTGCATGAAAAATTAAAACAGTCAACTACTTGTTACTGTAGAATTTTTAGGTAACATATTACTAGCGCATATCACAATTAGGAAAATGAGCAGCTCTCTTAATAATTGCTGTCAAGGCAATCATTGTGCATCATTTATTCTTTAGGAATTTTGTCACAGTAATAACTGCTACAATATTTGTATTCTGTTCCCATAGCTGAAAAAAATCAAAGTGAGAGAGGCAAAGTGAAACAATAAAAGCAAACATGAGCCTTCTCTGGGAATTTAAATCAAATCCTTGAGCATAGTATCCAAGCCTGCTAATTAATTGGCAACTATGCAATTTCATAAGTCAAATATCAAATTTCCTTTAATAGTAAATGGTAGAAGAAGCTGCATTAGGAAAAGGCAATTATAATTATATATCGATTTTTCAGATGTTTTGGAAGTTTTTTAATTCATAGAATGCATAAATTGAAACATTATTTATATTTAATAGACATTGAGCCATTTAAATTGGGGTAACTTGAAAAATGTTAAATTCGGCTTTATATATAAAAAAAAAAGTAATAATGGTGTTTCTCAGTTTGTAACACTGGAATCCACACTGTATTTTTGTGACAAATCATGCATGGAAATAATCAAGATGATGGGTTGGGTTGTTTTACCTCTGAGCGGCATTTTTTTGCACACCATGGGCTAAATGGCCAGGTCACAAAGACCCCGAAGGCTCAGAGAAAGTTGGGGAAGGAGACTCACTGGAACAGCTGTTGGGAGACAGATGGTAGCCTCCCGTCAAGGCCATCCAGCGTGTACTTTAACGTTCACAGGGTATGTTAAATCTCTGCCGCACATGGGCAGAGATTTAACATTCCATCAGCTTAACGTCCCATCTGACGGACGGCTGCCTTTCCAAGCCCATCGGTGTCCCTACTGACCGTGGGCAGAGGGGAAATTTGCGGAGATAAATCTCAACGCTGACCCAGCTGGGACTCGTACCTGGGAACTACAGATTACGCTGGGACTCGAACCAGGGAACTACAGATTACGAGCCTAGCGCGCTACCGACTAAGCCGCCCCTATAAGATGACATGGACGTTTATGTTGTCTTTCTGCTGAGATCTTGCCTTTATTACAGACATCTGTGGTGTATGAAAATCGAGATTTAGGTATGATTTCACTGATATATTTATCTCTAATCACATTTTCCATAAAAAGTTTTTTTATAGGTTAAAAATCTTGGAAATTAGCTTTCCACTGGCATATTATGGAATTGACGGTCATAATTCAATGATTACTTAGAATACAATATGAATCTATATTCTTTGACTGACAGGCACCTATCAGACCTCTGTGGTAAGAGAGCTTGAGGGTCTATTTTATAATACATTTGATGCGTTGGGGATTTTCATTGGTTGGTTGAGTTATTTGTCAATCAGCCAATGATAGATTCCTAGATCTTTAGTTGATAAACAAATTATAACTCGTGCAACCTTACAATATTCATTTGGAAAATGCTGAAAGGGGAATGAAAATAATGATTTACTTACAAGCTTCTTATGCAACCCACATCACCAGTTAATGCAACATTTAACAAAATTATTTGTAAACCATTTGCTTCAAAACTTGTTTAAGACTTAATTTGAAAACCAGATTATTACTTGAAAATATTGTTTAAATTTTCAACTGCCCCTGGATAGGCAATTTTCAGTTTGCTGTTTAATATAGAGAGACAAGGGAATAGTTTGTAGATTGGACCCGTCTTACCTCTAATTCATGACATAGAGTATTAAGGTAAAATTTTCATGACAGTGTTTTTTTTTTCCTTTAAAAAAAAGCGGATATTAGGAAACCATTTCAAATTCCCTTAGCATTGTATTTGATGGTTGCAAAAGAAATAATTTAAGGTCTTATTTTTTTTTCAGAGAATAACATTAATGGCAAAGATATTAATTTTTCTTTACTATAAATGGAATTTTGCTGGGAGGTGACGAGAGTAAAAATTAACATATATATATCATCGCACAGACTGAAATTTTTGGAAAAGTTTCGTTAAAAATTTAATACAAACTATCGCTAGTTGGTTGCAAGCGTCTACCATCATATTCACCTGGTTCTTAAGTACATTCAGCAGCTACTATATTACGTACAGGTTCATATTATGACAATGGTTATCCAGAGTTGTTAAATCCAATTATTTAAGAACTCAGTAACTTCTTAAATAAGCTTTTTATAAAGAAATGTGACTGAAGGTAAAAGTTTTAAAATTCATTTAAATCTCGATTTACAACGACATGCGTTCAGTGTTTAAAGCAATGATTACCAACTGGAGTGTGTTCTTAAATTCCTGTACAGGGAATATATTTTTTCCACCAGTTTTATAGGGGAAAAAAATCATTTAATTTTCATGAAGGTGCTTTTGCTTAATAAAAGACGGTGTTCAGCCCGAAAAGTTTGGGAACCCCAGATTTGAAGAAATGGAAGCTGAAATATTTTGCTCACCTGCAAAAATTATTCGGAAATGGCGAAAATTAGCAGTTTTTACGCTGACTGTTAAAATACTCACAAAAAAAATATCTCCGCGATCAGCTGCTTGCTACAGAGGGACTGTCAGTTTATATGCCATAGTAGAAGAAGGTCTGTGAGGATGGCATAAACCCAGGTGCTCCCGGGGCTCGAAACCAGGTCCCTTTTATTAATAGCCTAGCGCGCTAACCACTCTGTACGTCCCGTACAGAGAATACTCGCGCTTTAGTAAAATTTAGTACAACTGTTATGCTTTCATTTGAAATTGTGTTATTAGCTTTTCAAAACAATTAAACGGGCTGTTAAATATTTCAATTTCAGCAACATTCGACGTACCGAATGAATATTGTTAAAAAGCGAAATAGATTTGATTGAGATCTTTAAATTATTTTTAGTCACATTTTTTTTTTATATAAAGCTTAAGAAGCTACTGAGTTCTGTGTCTGTGTTCCTATTGACTTAACATGGAATTGTACGTAAATAAATCGCCACATAGTGCTTGACACAGAAGAGATCTAACAGGAGCCTGTTAATTTAATCAACATCTCCTATAACGGAAGACCAATGGACCAAGCTATGGCAGCACCCAACCAGTGTCTTTTTTTTTATGGCAGCACCCAACCAGTGTCTTTTTTTTCTCATTTCACTTCTGTTCACTGCACTTATTCTTTTCTTATCCTATTTCAATTTTTAGTATTACTGAGTATTATTTGCACTTTTATAATCATATTATTGAGAATACAATATGAATATTTCTAGCAAGTAACTGACTCTCTAGCTTTTATGGTCACTTTTCTGATGAAAAAACAGTTTGAAATTGACTTTGAACGAAAATTAAGAGTATCAATTTGTGCAACCACTAAAGCATGCGAAAACCACAAATTTTAGTATATTTCCATTAGGAGTAATACTAAATTTCTCAATCATATTTCATTTTTTTAATTCTAAAAAAATTAAAAATGCAATATATATATATAAAAATTTACACATGAACGAAAATTAAAAGGTATATCAATTGGCTATTAATCACTGATTATTAGATAATTTTTTATATTATCATTACTCTTTCTGTAAAATATAAACACTTTAAAAATGTAATGAAAAAAATAAATATTAAAATATTTTTATTATTGCAACTTCATTCAATTATCATTCAATCTCAGTTTTCAAGTAGAGAACAGTTTTTTTTAGTCACATCTTGGTCAGTTCAGTGAAAAGTACAGTAAGAGGTCTGTGAGGTTGACGGGACATCAGCAGAAAGACAACAGAAGCATCCATGCCAGACATCGGGGTTCGAACCCAGGTCCTGTTGATCAGATCACTCGGCCACGGGCCCCATATTTTATATTCTATACTAATAGTAGATTTTAAAAAAAAATAACTATAGAATCTCATCCTACATAGAATATCATTTTAACCTTTCCTGTTCGGTGGAATATTTTAGTAATTGGGAAATCCTACTCAAGTGTTATTCTCAGACCCCCTGAAGCGAAATTCTCGGACCAGTTTTTACATCTCACCTGAATTTTACCAAGACACTTCGAATTTTGCCAAGATGTCTCGATTTTGTTAAATTCCTAAGATTTTATCTAGTTGTCTAGATTTTGCAAACTGTGCAAGATTTTATCTAGTTGTCTAGATTTTGCAAACTGTGCAAGATTTTATCTAGTCTAGATTTTGCAAACTGTGCAAGATTTTATCTAGTTGTCTAGATTTTGCAAACTGTGCAAGATTTTGCCAAGTAGTCTCGATTTTGCTAACTCCCCTTAATTTTGCAAAAAAAAAATCCCAATATTCACAACTCACCTAGATTTTACCAAGTCTGCTCGAATTTTGCCAACTCCGATATACTTCCCCCCCATAGCTACGCCCCTTCTTCAGCCATTCAAAATTTTTTAAAAGTTTTTTGTGTGTTCTTTTAACTTTTTTTACTAATTTCAAACATTATGTCCCAATGGTTGGGTTGGGTTGTTTTACCTCTGAGCGGCACTTTTTTGCACACCATGGGCTAAATGGCCAGGTCACATGGACCCCGAAGGCTCAGAGAAGGTTGGGGGAGGAGACCCACTGGAACAGCTGTTGGGAGACGGATGGTAGCCTCCCGTCAAGGCCATCCAGCGTGTTCTTTAACGTGCACAAGGTATGGCTCTCCCGCACACGGGGCCACGGCTTAACGTCCCATCCGACGGACGGCGGCTTTCCAAGCCCATCGGTGTCCCCTACTGACCGTGGGCAGGGCGGGGAATTTTGCGGAGATAAATCTCAACGCTGACCCAGCTGGGATTCGAATCTGGGAACTGCAGATTTCGAGCCTGGCGCGCTACCGACTGAGCCACCCCCTCCCCCTCCCCCTCCCAATGGTAGTGAAACGGTTAACAACGAAAAACTAATATTTACAATATATTGAGAATAATTTGAGTCATGCATTGAGAGCAAACCACTTAAAGCTGCCCTTAAAACATTTGGTCATTGGGATGGAACCTTCCTTTTCCTCATAAAATACTTGAGCACTGAAATGAACCCCTTCCAAAAAATATCTGCCTGGAGTGTGAATTTTATGATGTTTGCTTAAATGATTTTTTTTTTTAAATATTGAAATGTCAAAGTTGATTGTTGCTTAACAGTAAAATAACAATCTGAACAAAATCGTTTACTGTTTAACAATAAATCCTATTATTTGCACCTTTAGTGATCACGATAATATTAACACAGCGTGCTGCTGTGCGACTGCAAACAAATTCAAAAATTTGCAGCAGTCCTAATTTTAGGTACACTTGTTTGGCTATGTCATCAAAATCGTACAATGGATACCGGTAATCCTTGTTGTTTGTTGTATTCTCTAAATGAGATGCGTTTGAAAAACGAATTCTGCGATGGAAAAGTGCTGACAGAAGACGGTGGCAAATTTAGCATCCATAAAATCATCTTAATCGCTAGCAGTTCTTACTTCCGAGTAATCTACAATTCCTTCTTTGATAAGGACGAGAATCAAGAGATTTCCGTGCCAGGTGTGACCTTTGAAATGATGCGCCAGATCATCGATTATTGCTACCTGCGAGAGGCAGTCATCACATGGAATAATGTGTGGGAACTGCTTACTGCTTCTAATCAGCTCCATGTGTCTGGACTCATCAATCAATGCCATGAGTTCCTCATCAAGCACATGAATCCTCAGAACTGCATACGCATCAGGAAATACGCCCGACTAAACAAATTTGCCTATCTCGAGCAGAAGGCTCATAGGTAGGTATCAATTTATTTACACCATTTCTGAACATGCATCTTGTTAGTGTCATGGGTTGTTTTACCTCTGAGCGGCACTTTTTTGTACACCATGGGCTAAATGGCCAGGTCACAAGGACCCCGAAGTCTCAGAGAAGGTTGTGGGAGGGGACCCACTGGAACAGTTGTTGGGAGACATAGTAGCCTCCCGTCAAGGCCATCCAGCGTGTTCTTTAACGTTGGGTTGTTTTACCTCTGAGCGGTACTTTTTTTCACACCATGGGCTAAATGGCCAGGTCACAAGAACCCCAAAGTCTCAGAGAAGGTTGTGGGAGGGGACCCACTGGAACAGCTGTTGGGAGACATGGTAGCCTCCCGTCAAGGCCATCCAGCGTGTTCTTTAACGTTGGGTTGTTTTACCTCTGAGCGGTACTTTTTTTCACACCATGGGCTAAATGGCCAGGTCACAAGGACCCCGAAGTCTCAGAGAAGGTTGGGGGAGGGGACCCACTGGAACAGCTGTTGGGAGACAAGCCTCCCGTCAAGGCCATCCAGCGTGTTCTTTAACGTTGGGTTGTTTTACCTCTGAGCGGCACTTTTTTTCACACCATGGGCTAAATGGCCAGGTCACAAGGACTCCGAAGTCTCAGAGAAGGTTGTGGGAGGGGACCCACTGGAACAGCTGTTGGGAGACAGATGGTAGCCTCTCGTCAAAGCCATCCAGCGTGTTCTTTAACGTGCACAGGGTATGGCTCTCAGGCACTCGGGCCACTGCTTAACGTCCCATCCGACGGACGGCGGCCTTTCCAAGCCCGTTGGTGTCCCCTACTGACCGTGGGCAGGGCGGGGAGTTTTTCGGAGATAAGTCTCAACGCTGACCCAACTTGAACTCGAACCTGGGAACTGCAGATTACGAGTCTGGCGCGCTGCTGACTGAGCCACCCTCGCCCTGTCATGTCCGATCAAGTGAATATAGATAGGTATTAATATATTACTGGGGTTATAAAGTTTATTCTTAAAGAATCAATTATAATATTTTAAGACAGCTCCCGAGATAAAAGAATCTAGTATAGCACTGACAAGCCTTCCTTCCCCTCCCCCCCTTACGATGCATATAGTTTTGAATTTGCGAGATGAGCAATGGGGGAACAGGCTTGCGAAAAGCGAGTGTATAGGAAATAAGACTTCGAGCATCCCCAATCTGTAGCGAAAAAGCAGGCATAAAGACAAGAACAACCTTAAAATCCGTCATTTTTAAGGGCCTAAATTTGTGAGTGAATCATTAAAAGAATTATTTCTAATCCTTACAAAGAGTAGTAGTAATAGAATCCAGTTTTGTAGTTCCTGAGTTATAGAGGGGCGGGGGTGGCTCAGTCGATAGCGCGCCAGGCTCGTAATCTGCAATTCCCAGGTTCGAATCCCAGCTGGATCAGCATTGAGATTTATTTCCGCAAAATTCCCCGCCCTGCCCACGGTCAGTAGGCGACACCGATGGGCTTGGAAAGGCCGCTGTCCGTCGGATGGGACGTTAAGCCGTGGCCTCGTGTGTGTGAGAGCCATATCCTTTGCACGTTAAAGAACACGCTGGGTGGCCTTGACGGGAGGCTACCATCTGTCTCCCAACAGCTGTTCCAGTGAGTCCCCTCCCCCAACCTTCTCTGAGCCTTCGGGGTCCATGTGACCTGGCCATTTAGCCCATGCTGTGCAAAAAAGTGCCTCTCAGAGGTAAAACAACCCAACGTTAAAGAACACGCTGGGTGGCCTTGACGGGAGGCTACCATCTGTCTCCCAACAGCTGTTCCAGTGAGTCCCCTCCCCCAACCTTCTCTGAGCCTTCGGGGTCCATGTGACCTGGCCATTTAGCCCATGGTGTGCAAAAAAGTGCCGCTCAGAGGCAAAACAACCCAACCCTGAGTTATAGAACAGTTTCCCTATGTCTCAAGCACTGATAAAAATTTATTAATCCATCTAATGCAGACTTTTCTAATGACATTAATAGCGACTCGAGCCCTGAAATCCCATAGGCTTTTAACCCTTAAATGCCATTAAAATAATTTAAAAAATACGAAGTAGAGTATTAATATTTTTCTCCAGTCCATAATTAGAAAAAAATTCCACTAGCTCGTTGCTTTTATTTTAAAAATCACCCTTTTGTTTCTCAGTAAATGTTACAATGACTTCTGAGTACTTTGGAGGTTTTAGCCCCAAGTCGTCAGTCGAGTGTTAAATTTTCTTCAGACACGGTTTCAGGATGGGGTAAGCCAAGGGTGAGAAACCTTCGTGCTGGCACTCTAATAGAGCTTTGATGAACTTCGCAGGTCACTTCACGAGCTTTGGTAAGTTTTGCGAACGACAAAATATAAATGGTTAGAAAGATCGGTAACGATGCTTTTCACTTCATTGAACATTTTAGGGGTAAACTTCCTTTGGCAGAGCAGTACGCTAAGCCTCAGGATATCTGTGTAACTCAGTAGAACAAGTTAGTACTTCCCCCAGTACGGGGGAGAAGCGATCGAGCCACAAGGGCTGACCTTGACCCCGGAGGGTCGGTAGATCTCCAGGCAGTCGAGAAGCAGGCTGTTGCGGAATGCTTCGTTGCCCGAGTGGTTAGCATGTCTGGCTACTGAACAAAGGGACCTGAGCTCGAGTCCTGGATAAGACAAGGATGTTTGTGATGTTTATCTGCTGAGGTTCTGCCATCCAATCAATGATAGGTTCCTGTCAAACTTCTGTGGCAAGCAGCTGCTTGAGGGTTGTTGTTTTTTTGACGATGCTTAAAATCAAGCAGTGTCCTATGTGCAGGAAATAGGAAAGATATATTTGACATAAAAATGTTAAATCAAATCGTTGAAAAACAATTTATTTAATATCGGGGTCTGATCAGGGGGGGGGGGGTAATCTAATCAGGGGTGCTAGTAAGTGAAATGGAGGAAAAAAATATTAAACTAATGTATATATGTAAAAGCCGTCCCGTGGCCGAGTGGTTAGCGCGTTTGGCTACTGATCTACGGGACCTGGGTTCGAGCCCCGGGTAAGGCATGGATGTTCGTGTTGTTTTTCTGCTGAGGTCCTGCCATCCTCACAGACCTTCTACTCTGGCATATAAACTGACAGGCTCCTGTCAGACCTCTGTGGCAAGCAGCTGCTTGAGGGGGTATTTATTTATTTATATATATGTATCATGCATTTTGCAGGAAATTTTTAAAGACCTCTGAAACGGACGGGGAATGTTATACTGCCCTTCCAATCCTTGCTCCCCACCCCTCTTTATTTGCATCCAGCTCAATCGAGTCACTTGCCCCCCCCCCCCCTTTTCTTTTTTCTAGATCCCGGTCTGTTGAATATACATTTAAAATACTTTCTCAGATTGGACAGGCTGAAATACTTCACATTTTATGTAAGTATACATCTATGTATAGCCAGATCTGGATGGGGCTTGGGGATGCCAATATTCTTCCTTCTTGCTTTACTGTTGCCACTGAAACAGAGAAAAGTCCATCTCGATTCAATCATTTGTTCCCGCCCAACTTTTCCCCAGATCGAGCCTGTATCGATAGATGGGAATCTCTGCTTCGGTATTAAACACAGCAACACGTTAATAACAACCACTGAGTTTCGTTTCATGTCGTTCCACGTTGTTTCTGCGAGTTTCATTTTTTTGGTCTGTTGGTTTAGATCAGTGTCTCGCAAACTTTTCTACTCTGCGGCACACTGAATCTAATTTTTTTTTCCGCGGCACACCTAAAAAAGAATAAAAGCAAACTCTATATAATCGTCATTATATTTGCGCTCTGTTGAAGTCATCAGTCTGGTTTTACTTGAAGATTTAATATCGTTCTTTAATTCATAACTCGGTGTTTGTTTTAAATATTTGTCCATTCTATGGCTTCAAATAATCAAAAATTAATACCAAAATTTGGAAAAAGCTTGATAAATACTTAAAAGATCCCAGTTGATAAAACCTGAGAGATTTTTATTAAAGCACGTCGATAGCACATCGATATTAAAGCACGTCGATAGCACATCGATATTAAAGCACGTCGATAACACAAGTCAAGTCAAAATGAAATCTTTCGAATATCTAGTATCACTTTGAAAATCTCTCGCGGCACACTAACTGTGCCGCGGCACACAGTTTGCGAGACACTGGTTTAGATATTCGACATCTGGTCATGCCAATTAGGACCAGTGTAGAATTTTTGCACTCTACTCCGCAAAACCTAAAACCGGTGGAAGATTTATGGTATTGGGTCCTTCTCTTTCACCTAAATAAACGTGACTATGCCCGAAAACTGGAATTTGGGAGGTCCTACTTCTGCACAGCCGTCCCGTGGCCGAGTGGTTAGCGCGCTTGGCTACTGATCTACGGGACCTGGGTTCGAGCCCCGGGTAAGGCATGGATGTTCGTGTTGTTTTCTGCTGAGGTCCTGCCATCCTCTCAGATCTTCTACTATGGCATATAAACTGACAGGCTCCTGTCAGACCTCTGTGGCAAGCAGCTGCTTGAGGGAGTATTTATTATTTATGCCGTCCCATGGTCGAGTGGTTAGCGCGCCTCGCTACTGATCTAAGGGACCTGGGTTCGAGCCCCGGGTAAGGCATGGATGTATGTGTCGTTTTTCTGCTGAGGTCCTGCCATCCTCACAGACCTTCTACTTTGGCATATAAACTGACAGGCTCCTGTCAGACCTCTGTGGCAAGCAGCTGCTTGAGGGGGTATTTATTTTTATTTACTTCTAAAAATATGCTCCTGCTTGTGACCCAGATATTTTTAATATAGATTTTTGGTTAAAATACAATAATAAATGTAGATTAACTGTAACTAACAAGCGCCATGACATTTATTTTTCCTCGAAATTTTGGGGCGGGCGTGCTCAGTCGGTAGCGAGCCAGGCTCGTAATCTGTAGTTCCCAGGTTCGAGTCCCAGCTGGGTCAGCGTTGAGATTTATCTCCGCAAAATTCCCCGCTCTGCCCACGGTCAGTAGGGGACACCGATGGGCTTGGAAAGGCCGCCGTCCGTCGGATGGGACGTTAAGCCGTGGCCCCGTGTGCGGGAGAGCCATACCCTGTGCACGTTAAAGAACACGCTGGATGGCCTTGACGGGAGGCTACCATCTGTCTCCCAACAGCTGTTCCAGTGGTCCCCTCCCCCAACCTTCTCTGAGCCTTCGGGGTCCATGTGACCTGGCCATTTAGCCCATGGTGTGCAAAAAAGTGCCGCTCAGAGGTAAAACAACCCAACACACGTTAAAGAACACGCTGGATGGCCTTGACGGGAGGCTACCATCTGTCTCCCAACAGCTGTTCCAGTGGGTCCCCTCCCCCAATCTTCTCTGAGCCTTCGGGGTCCATGTGACCTGGCCATTTAGCCCATGGTGTGCAAAAAAGTGCCGCTCAGAGGTAAAACAACCCAACCTAAATCCTCGAAATTTTAATTCCTGAGGAGTGAATATTTCGGATTATTTCTTAGAAAATTAGCCTGTGATTACTGACATAATGGGAAGTAATTTTTCTTCGAAGAGATTATTAATGCGCAAAGAAACACAGTAACAAAAATTTACTTTTCTTAACCGAATGGTTACTGCGCCTAGCTACTAATTAAGGGGACATGGGTACGAGCCCCGGGTAAGTTATGGATGTTCGTGTTCTCTTTCTGTTGCGGTCTTGCCTTCCTAAGGGATCTCTATGGCGTATTAAACTGACAGGCTCCTGTCAGACATCTGTGACAAGTAGCTTTTTTTTTAGCTTTGTTATTATAGCTAGTGGTAGGTTTTTATATTTCAACAATATATCATTCATTGGGTTTTTAGTGGTGGAAAAAATGTCTGATGAGGAAATATGAAGTTGTGCAAATGCAAGTATTACAACTTCAACAACAAATACTACAACTCTCTTTTCTCATCAACGATTTGATGCTATTTTCATTTTAATAATTAGAAATATACAGTATATTTCAATTGGGTTAAAAAGATTCCCATTGAGAATTTCGATTGGGTTAAAAAGATTCCCATTGAGAATTTCTATTGGGTTAAAAAGATTCCCATTGAGAATTATATTTGTTTCCTTAGAGAGAGTTTGGATACTTCCATGTTGTATAAATGGAAAGCCATATTCAAAACTCTAAACTTTGAAATTAAACTTCTTAAGAGAAAATATCACTGGAGATATATTCAAGATCTCACTCAAATCTTGTAATATGGAACCAATGAGTAAAAAACAACAGGTAAAGATAATATCTCCTACTCATCAGTACCGTCTTAACAGTATTGTAGGCCCCTGGGAGGGGCGGGGGTGGCTCAGTCTGTAGCGCGCCAGGCTCGTAATCTGTAGTTCCCAGGTTCGAGTCCCAGCTGGGTCAGCGTTGAGATTTATCTCCGCAAAATTCCCCGCCCTGCCTACGGTCAGTATGGGACACCGACGGGCTTGGAAAGGCCGCCGTCCGTCGGATGGTACGTTAAGCCGTGGCCCCGTGTGCGGGAGAGCCATACCCTGTGCACGTTAAAGAACACGCTAGATGGCCTTGACGGGAGGCTACCATCTGTCTCCCAACAGCTGTTCCAGTGGGTCCCATACCCCAACCTTCTCTGAGCCTTCGGGGTCCATATGACCTGGCCATTTAGCCTATGGTGTGCAAAAAAGTGCCGCTCAGAGGTAAAACAACCCAACCCCACCCTAGGTCCCTGGGCAAAGCAATGCACTGGGACCCCTACCCACCCACCCATTATGGGAATAAAAATGTAAACGGTCAATAAAATTGATCCTATAAATTTATTGGTACTTTTAACAAAATCAATGTTTAAACATAAAAAAACATGCTGTAAAGCGAGGATTAATCAACACAAACTTTTGCGAAATTTAGAATCGTGGTGCCCCTGGGCACCTGCCCAGTGTGTCCATACCTTAAGATGGCCCTGCTACTCATTTAAATTGTCTAAATACTGCATTAAAAATTTTATCTCCTGTAAAAAATTGCAATGGCGAAATGCTGTAGCTCAGGACAAATGTGTATGGAGAACTTAGTTGCACTTCCATTGCCCATAGCTGCTTGAGAATTGTCGGTCTGTATGTCTAAAAAATTCGATATTCTCAAGGATAAGCTATTAGAATCCCATTGCTCTTCTCTACAAACGTTAAATAAGCAGCTAACATGATTTCATTTGCAGCTTTATTTGAAGCATTAAATAATAATCGCTTGCATATATTGGTAGTTCATTTAAATGATATGCTCCATATCGTATAGTTACAAAACATAAGATTCACTAATATTTCATAAATCAAATAAAGACAGTTTACGTTATATGGAATATTTTCAATGCAATATCTTCATACTCTGCGACACTGCAATTCAGTTCAAATTTTTACTGCGTAGTGGTGGTTCTGAAATATCTGTCTAATGATATCCGTTATCTATTCATTCGTTGATTCGCTAAGGGTGCCCAAAATACATCTTAACCCGCAAGGGGTGAAGCAAATGATTGACACTAGTTTAGCATGGTGAATAATGAAAGATTCCAAGCCCATTCTGATCCGTTGATATCTTTGAATGTGTTGACTGAATACGTATTGAAGGAAAATAACAAAACTTGGAAAATATCAGCAAAATATATATAAATGTGAATTAAGATTTTTATTATTCATTATAAATCTGAGATTAAAATCTTTCTTTAATGTATATTAAAAGAATCTTGGTAAGACCTAGTAGTTAATAATACTCTTAATAACAAAACCGCCAATGACAGTTTTGATATAAAAGCTGTGTTATTAAATAAACTACATGAAAAAATCATTGAACTGTTCTATGATTTTCTCATTATTACTATGAAATTTCATTACTATGAAAATTGGTAGAAGCATGATTAAACGAATTTAAATGGTCAAGACTATCCAGATTAATTTTGATGTGTAATGCATATTGCTGTGCTAGTTTCTTCTATAAAAGTCGAGACCAAAAGCCTTTAATTGGGGAGAAATTCGAAATCATGGCACCCTGATTAGTAACACTCGTTTTTGTATTAAAAGCTTATTTTAAAAATCACGAATATTTCTAATAAAACTTTGAAAATCTCCATATTTTGTCTACCCTTTATATCTGCACGGTTCACAACGGAAAAAAAATCGCATTGTCTGATCCTACTTTCAGATATCTGATGGCCAACTGCATTCACATTCACTATGATGATCCAGATTTGCTGGAACTAACAGCCGAGGACTTGTCAGACATACTGTCTGACTCCTATCTCAACCTTCCTGAGGAGTATGTGTGGATGACGGTCGCTTCTTGGATAAATCACCAGCCGGAAGAGAGGGAAAAGGCTATCTTGGATCTGCTGAGATGTGTTCGACTGGCTTTTGTGTCAAAGGATGTCCTCTTTAATAAAATCCTCACCAACGACCTGATCATGGCCAACGAAGGCTGTCGCCTGTTAATATTGGATCGATTTCGCTTCCTCACAGAGCTGCCACTGATTACCCAAATGGAGATGATCACTCCGCCTCTTGCCTGTCCTCGCCTGCCACATGAGGTCCTGTTCCTCATGGGTGGATGCAGAGGAGGTATCGCCACCAACGCCATTCAAGCTTATGACAGCAAAGCTGACATGTGGAAAGAGGTAAGACATAAAACTCCTAAATATAAGGGGCGTTCAAATGAAAAGTTGACTATATCTTGGTAATGAACTGAATGATATCTTTGTACCCTCACACAGAAAAACTGGTATACATAGAACTAACTCATCAACACCAGAACTAGGTAGCAAGGGTTGGGTTGTTTTACCTCTGAGCGGCACTTTTTTGCACACCATGGGATAAATGGCCAGGTCACATGGACCCCGAAGGCTCAGAGAAGGTTGGGGGAGGGGACCCACTGGAACAGCTGTTGGGAGACAGATGGTAGCCTCCCGTCAAGGCCATCCAGCGTGTTCTTTAACGTGCACAGGGTATGGCTCTCCCACACACGGGGCCACGGCTTAACGTCCCATCCGACGGACGGTGGCCTTTCCAAGCCCATCGGTGTCCCCTACTGACCGTGGGCAGGGCGGGGAATTTTGCGGAGATAAATCTCAACGCTGACCCAGCTGGGACTCGAACCTGGGAACTACAGATTACGAGCCTGGCGCGCTGCCGACTGAGTCACCCCCTCCCATACTAGGTAGCAAGTATCGGCTTGAACGTAATAGACGTGGATTCCAGACAAACCCAGCATGGAGGCATCGAAAGCTGAATAATGTGATATGCTGACATTTTAATATTGTTCGCGGAGTCCGCTATTGATTGAATTTCTGGATCGTGATGACACCAACTTGCAACGATATTACGAAACTGTGGACATTTTGAATCAGGCAAAGTTTTAAGCTCCCAGTACTTCTGAGAAAACTTTTGATTTGTTACATAATGTCTACTCCCATACCGCCCAAGTAATAATAGCAACGTTGAACAGGTGCGGTTGGGAATGCCTGGAATATTTTGTAGCCCTGTCACCTTCCCTATTACTTTTCTGGATCTTCAAAAACGATGAAAAGAAGGAAGTTGAAGTCGTAAGAAGAGATGCAGTGCATTGGCACAGATTTCCTCCTGAGTCAGCTAAAGTTACTTTAGCTGACGCAGGAGCTTTCATGTTGCTCATTTCATATTGGGACATAAGGCTGAATAGGCAAGCTAATTTGGGGCGGGGGTGGCTCAGTCGGTAGCGCGCCAGGCTCGTAATCTGTAGTTCCCAGGTTCGAGTCCCAGCTGGGTCAGCGTTGAGATTTATCTCCGCAAAATTCCCCGCCCTGCTCACGGTCAGTAGGGGACACCGATGGGCTTGATAAAGGCCGCCGTCCGTCGGATGGGACGTTAAGCCGTGGCCCCGTGTGCGGGAGAGCCATACCCTGTGCACGTTAAAGAACACCCTGGATGGCCTTGACGGGAGGCTACCATCTGTCTCCCAACAGCTGTTCCAGTGGGTCCCCTCCCCCAACCTTCGCTGAGCCTTCGGGGTCCATTTAGCCCATGGTGTGCAAAAAAGTGCCGCTCAGAGGTAAAACAACCCACAACAACCCGACTTGTCCACTTCTCATTTAGTCGACCCTTATAGAATTAGTCGAATATACTCGCGTAAGAATGGGAAGAAGATATGGTCAATGATCTCACTTGGCTTCTTCCATCAAAAGGGAATTACAATGTTTAATGAGGCCTCATTAACTGAACAGGAAGCTCCTATGGCCAGTGCTGAATTGAGGCATGTTTCAAAGAGGTGACATTGCCATGAGGTCATTTCCTTTTCATGGAGGCAAAACAAGTTTATTTGTGGAAAGTCCCGTGCTCTGAGGAGACACAGTTAAAATTAAGCATGCTCAAATTTATTATTTTTGTTTCACTGCTCACAATACTCACTGATCGGGTCCATGTTACCTGGCCATTACGCAGACAGTAACCACCTGGCCATGTGACCTGGCCATTACGCAGACAGTAACCACCTGGCCATGTGACCTGGCCATTACGCAGACAGTAACCACCTGGCCATTACGCAGACAGTAACCACCTGGCCATGTGACCTGGCCATTACGCAGACAGTAACCACCTGGCCATGTGACCTGGCCATTACGCAGACAGTAACCACCTGGCCATGTGACCTGGCCATTACGCAGACAGTAACCACCTGGCCATGTGACCTGGCCATTACGCAGACAGTAACCACCTGGCCATGTGACCTGGACATTGCGCAGACAGTAACCACCTGGCCATGTGACCTGGACATTACGCAGACAGTAACCACCTGGCCATGTGACCTGGACATTACGCAGACAGTAACCACCTGGCCATTACGCAGACAGTAACCACCTGGCCATGTGACCTGGCCATTACGCAGACAGTAACCACCTGGCCATGTGACCTGGCCATTACGCAGACAGTAACCACCTGGCCATGTGACCTGGCCATTACGCAGACAGTAACCACCTGGCCATGTGACCTGGCCATTACGCAGACAGTAACCACCTGGCCATGTGACCTGGACATTGCGCAGACAGTAACCACCTGGCCATGTGACCTGGACATTACGCAGACAGTAACCACCTGGCCATGTGACCTGGACATTACGCAGACAGTAACCACCTGGCCATTACGCAGACAGTAACCACCTGGCCATGTGACCTGGCCATTACGCAGACGGTAACCACCTGGCCATGTGACCTGGCCATTACGCAGACGGTAACCACCTGGCCATGTGACCTGGCCATTACGCAGACAGTAACCACCTGGCCATGTGACCTGGCCATTAGGTTACTGTCTGCGTTATTGATATTAAGAAACCCAATAACGCAGACAGTAAGTTAGTAGAACATGTGACATCAACTGCATTGGATTGGATTGGATTACCTCTGAGTGGCACTTTTTTGCACAACATGGGCTAAATTGGCCAGGTCACATGGACCCCGAAGGCTCAGAGAAGGTTGGGGGAGGGGACCCACTGGAACAGCTGTTGGGAGACAGATGGTAGCTTCCCGTCAAGGCCATCCAGCGTGTTCTTTAACTTTGGGTTGTTTTACCTCTGAGCGGCACTTTTTTGCACACCATGGGCTAAATGGCCAGGTTACATGGACCCCGAAGGCTCAGAGAAGGTTGGGGGAGGGAACCCACTGGAACAGCTGTTGGAAGACAGACGGTAGCCTCCCGTCAAGGCCATCCAGCGTGTTCTTTAACGTGACATCAACTGCTTCGTACTACAAACAAATAAAAACTGAAATTTATGCCTAGGGGTAATTAGGGTCATAGATCTTTGAAACGTTACAACATTAGCACCCGGTGGTCTACAGAGATGAAAGATGAAATTTTGATCTATGAAAATTGGCACCCAGGTGTATATTGGATCGTAGATATCAGAAACACTGCGAAATTTGAGATCCGATGTATCTTTTAGGGTCAAAAAGAGGTCAAATTTCGGTGAAACGTGATCTACGCATGCTAGAAACACGAAAATTGATGCCTAGGGATATTTCGGGTAGTAGATAAGTAGGAGCAACATTGAGAAATTTCAGACCCGATGGGATCTTCATGGTCAGAAGTAAAATTTCGAATGACGTATGCTACAAGGGTAAAAAATTATGCCTGGGGGCATAGATCTGAGAAAATGTGAGAAATTTTAGATCCGATTTAGCGTTTAAGATCAAATAGGGGTTGTGGTGATTGTCGAGAAATCAAGTGACAAATTCGTATGAAATAAACCCATTGTGCACACCATTTTAGTCTGAACTGCTGCATCAGTTGGGTTGGGTTGTTTTACACCCACACCATGGGCTAAATGGCCAGGTCACATGGACCCCGAAGGCTCAGAGAAGGTTGGGGGAGAGGACCCACTGGAACAGCTGTTGGGAGACAAATGGCAGCCTCCCGTCAAGGCCATCCAGCGTGTTCTTTAACGTGCACAGGGTATGGCTCTCCCGCACACGGGGCCACGGCTTAACGTCCCATCCGACCGACGGCGACCTTTCCAAGCC
The DNA here is from genome assembly GCA_038380435.1 of Ryuthela nishihirai. Taxonomy (NCBI): domain Eukaryota; kingdom Metazoa; phylum Arthropoda; class Arachnida; order Araneae; family Heptathelidae; genus Ryuthela; species Ryuthela nishihirai. The sequence continues at coordinate 56,207,674 of JAWZYU010000027.1, forward strand.
CATCGGTGTCCCCTACTGACCGTGGGCAGGGCGGGGAAATTTTGCGGAGATAAATCTCAACGCTGACCCAGCTGGGACTCGAACCTGGGAACTACAGATTACGAGCCTGGCGCGCTACCGACTGAGCCACCCCCGCCCACTGCTGCATCACTTATCGGTAAGGAAGGAAATAATACATTGAAAACTAAACTTTGGCGGAATCCACAGACACATCAGAGAATAAATTTTTATTACTGGGATGTTTAGGTTGTTCGGATCAGAGTGATCCGGCTGCAGCATAAGCGTAATTTAAGCGATTTTGGAAAAAACAGTTATTTATAACTTTTATTTATATTATTTACAACGTTTTGAAATATTTAGTTCTTGCAGCTACCTAATTATAATCGAAAAATATATTATTAAAGATTTTATCAATCTGAAGTAGTAAAGTAAATAGTAAAGAATTATGGCCACGAAAAAAGGATCGAAAAGTAATGCATCCTGGATATTGTGAAATTTACCAGTCTGAATACATACATATACAGGGTGTCTCAAAAATATAAGTACAAACTTTTAGGGGAGGTAGATAACATCTAAGGGATGAGATTTGAAACCGGAAACGAACATTATAGGAACCCATAACCGGAAACGTCATGGGAAAGTGGTAGCAGAGGTACAAGATCTGAAAGGACACAAGACAGTGATTAATGGGAAAACATTTATTGGACATAATTATTACAAATGGCGTACTAGATGATACATTTCATAATGTTACAGCAGATGCTCGAAGTTTACACCATGAGACGCGATGCATTGCGTGACACCGACGGAGCACGCGCAAACAAACAGTGGCCCGGTACATGTCTGTGTGGGAAGCGTTCTTGATACATTCGTTGAGCGGCTCGTCCGTTGCCCTCAGCTATTCCATACACTAAGTGCATGTCTGCCAGCTCCCTGTTCGAATACCTTTGCATGTGCTCTTCATCAGCCGACTACCGCTCGAATGACGAAATCCAAAGTTTCCCCTCTAGCGCACTGATGAACAGCGCCGCCTATTGACTTACGCTGACTTTAACGGTTATGGGTTCCAATGCAATTCTCATTCCTTTAGATGTTATCTACCTCCCCTAAAAGTTTGTACCTATATTTTTGAGACACCCTGTATAATCTTCAGCAGCCATGGGCTATGGAGGTCTAACCAGAGTGTGCAATTTAGTTCATCAAATGCGTCTATCCTGAGCTACAGTTGCTGCATAAGCCTTGGTCTTGTGTGCAGGAGAGCCGTACCCTGTGCACGCTAAAGAACACTTTGGATGGCCATAACGGTAGGCTTCCCTTTGCTTCCTAACAGCTGTCCAATGATCCTCTTCCCCCAACCTTCTTTGACCCTTTTGGGTTCATGAGACCTGGCCATTTAACCTGTGTGTGCAAAAAAGTGCCCCTCAAATGTGAAACAATCCAATGCAACGTTTGGTGACATCATAAGGTTTGAAAATCACTCATCTAACAGAGAATCAATCTTAAGGGAGAGCATCACAAACACGTGCTTGGAACACACGAAACTAGAGTACAAGACAAAATATTATTTTTTTTAATTTACGTCATTCAAAACTGAGCTTATGTTATTCGAAATAAAAAAATTGAGATTATTTTCTCTTATGCACTCTTTTTCAGTGTAAATTAGGGGTCCACGATTGAAAGATTACTTGTAACCCAAGAATTCTTAATCTAGCCTGATTTTTATTATATTTAACTAAAATTATTATCTGACCCTGACCTGGAACATTCTACTACAAAACTTTTTTTTTCTATTTTATGGATAAAAGAGTTCAGCCTTACCTATGACATGTCGCCTCTAGAGAATACGGGATATTCGTTTTTAAAGGGAATGAAGTTTTTTTATTTTTCACATATAGCATCTTCTATGAGTGAAAGGGACCTGGGTTCGAGCCCCGGTATTAGGCATGGATGTGTGTGTCGTTTTTCTGCTGAGGTCCTGCCATCCTCTCAGATCTCCTACTGTGGCATATAAACTGACAGGCTCCTGTCAGACCTCTGTGGCAAGCAGCTGCTTGAGGGGGTATTTTTTTTTATGAGTGAAAATTCGAACTAATGGATGATTCGGAAAATGCAAATAACAATGTTTTATTAGTACCTATAAAAAAGCATAAAAACTTTTCTTTAATTCTTAAAAAATAAAAAAATTGCCTTTTCCCATCCTTTCTGGAGGTTGAGTTGGGTTCTTTTACTCCGAGCGGCACTTTTTTTTACACACAGTGGGCCGAATGGCCAGGTAACAAGGACCCCGAAGGCTCAAAGAAGGTGGGAAGGTGAGGGGGCCCCACTGGAACAGCTGTTGTCAGACAGATCGTATCCTCTCAGTAAGACCATCCCGCGTGTTCTTTAATGGACACAAGGTATGGCTCAACACCCACACGGGGCTACGACTTAATGTCCCATCTAACAGACGGCGCCCTTTCCAAGCCCATCGTTGTCCTCTACTGACTGTGGGCAGGGCGGGGAGTTTTGCAGAGATAAATCTCAACACTGACCCAGCCGGGACTCGAACCTGGGATCTGGAGATTACGAGCCTTGCGCGCTACCGACTGAGCACCCTGTCCTTTTGGAGATAAGGAGCATCCCTTCTGGAGATAAGGAGCATCACTTCTGGAGATAAGGGAGCATTGTGTTATTGCTGCAAATGTAAATCTCTTGACATTTACGCTTTACCAAAAAAATTTGCCCACTGTGTCTAAACAAATGCCGCTTAGATATAAAGCAACCCAACCGACAAAAATTTCGAATTTCTACTCTAAATAGATCGTTTGCAATATTCGTTTTAAAGTCTTGCATTTTCTTACCTTTTTTCTGTCTTTAGAGAACGCTGAACTACTGGCTGATTCAGAAAATCCAATTCAAAAAGAATTTTTTTCATTTATCTCTAAATGTAAAAAAAAAATGTTTGCAGACGGATAGACGACAAAGTGAAAACCTAAGCTCGTTTTTTTTTGAAAAATGAGCACAAATATTCTCGCTGCTCTTCTATTTTATGGGGGCGGGGGTGGCTCAGTCGGTAGCGCGCCAGGCTCGTAATCTGTAGTTCCCAGGTTCGAGTCCCAGCTGGGTCAGCGTTGAGATTTATCTCCGCAAAACTACCTGGCCACGGTCAGTAGGAGACACCGATGGACTTGGAAAGGCCGCCGTCCGTCGGATGGGACGTTAAGCCGTGGCCCCGTGTGTAGGAGAGCCATACCCTGCGCACGTTAAAGAACACGCTGGATGGCCTTGACGGGAGGCTACCATCTGTCTCCCAACAGCTGTTCCAGTGGGTCCCCTCCCCCAACCTTCTCTGAGCCTTCGGGGTCCTTGTGACCTGGCCATTTAGCCCATTGTGTGCAAAAAAGTGCCGCTCAGAGGTAACCCAACTTCTATTTTATTATAAATTTCTACTAATGCATTAACTGTAGCAGTGCTGCATTTGCCCAAGTGAACAAGATCTGCATGTTTCATCCACCAGGTGGGAGAAGTGGATCCAATGGATCGAAGGGCCTACCACCAATGCGCCGTCATTGACCACGAGATCTACGTGCTGGGAGGACGCAACGAATCGGAAAGCATTCGTCGCTGCCGATGCTTCAATGTCGTCAACAAGAAATGGCGAGACATCGCTCCCCTCACCACGGCCAGGTACGTAATCTCATTTTTCAGAATTATCGGTCTCAACTGACGATTTTCTCTCTGTTAGAAATCTACCAATCAGACGATCGGTTGGGGTTTTTAATGGGTAAGATTGCGCCAACCACTAACAGATTAAAGAAGTGAGACAACAGGGCCCGTACACAGCGCTGGTCTAAGACATTTTGTCGCCTCAAGCACACTTACTTTTTGCCAGTTCAACTAATTTTATTTTTGCCTCCCCACCAAAAAACTGCTTTCCCACCCCAAATGAATTCACTTTTTTTTTTTGCAATTACAGCTGATTTTATTTTTCGTCCTTCAAGCGATCGTACATTTTTTGCCAGCTCAAACGATCTTCTATTTTTGCCACTAACTGAATACTGCATTTTTTTTCCCTTCCATATTTGAAATGAAATGTCATCTAAACAATTACCATATAAATAAATAAATAATAAATAAATACCCCCTCAAGCAGCTGCTTGCCACAGAGGTCTGACAGCTGCAAGCAGCTGGATAGCTGTGGATAGCTGTGGCAAGCAGCTGCTTGCTCCTCAAGCAGCTGCTTGCCACAGGGACCTGTCAGTTTATGTGCCAAAGTAGAAGGTCTGAGAGGATGGCAAGACCTCAGCAGAAAAGCGACATATACATCCATGCCTTACCCGGGGCTCGAACCCAGGTCCCTTAGATCAGTAGCCAGGCGCGCTAACCACTCGGCCAAGGGTTTCAAAATTACTCTGCTCTCAAGTTTATATATAGACCTTAGCACTTGACATTAGCTGCACTGTTATTTTGTGTTGGGATTCGAGCAAGCCCATCATATCATTAACATGCCAGCACAAGCGATCTCTTGTATCTGGAATGCTTCTGCTGTTGGGCCGCACTACAAATACATACTGGGATCAAGTGTAATCCGGGTATTTCTGATCGTTTTGCACACATTACGCTCCTAGAAACAGTTTAATGATTTTAAATGTTTTCATAATGAGCCTTAATATTGACATTAAGCGATGCGGAATGAATGGTGCATACCAACTGCACCAATTGAATAAATAAAATAAATAAATACCCCCTCAAGCAGCTGCTTGCCACAGAGGTCTGACAGGAGCCTGTCAGTTTTTTGAGCCTTTTGGGTTCATGAGACCTGGCCATTTAACCTGTGTGTGCAAAAAAGTGCCGCTCAAATGTGAAACAATCCAATGCAACGTTTGGTGACATCATAAGGTTTGAAAATCACTCATCTAACAGAGAATCGATCTTAAGGGAAAGCCTGCCACAGTAGGAGTTGGGTTGGGTTGTTTTACCTCTGAGCGGCACTTTTTTGCACACCATGGGCTAAATGGCCAGGTCACATGGACCCCGAAGGCTCAGAGAAGGTTGGGGGAGGGGACCCACTGGAACAGCTGTCGGGAGACAGATGGTAGCACTCCCGTCAAGGCCATCCAGCGTGTTCTTTAACGTGCACAGGGTATGGCTCTCCCGCACACGGGGCCACGGCTTAACGTCCCATCCGACGGACGGCGGCCTTTCCAAGCCCATCGGTGTCCCCTACTGACCGTGGACAAGGCAGGGAATTTTGCGGAGATAAATCTCAACGCTGACCCAGCTGGGACTCGAACCTGGGAACTACAGATTACGAGCCTGGCGCGCTACCGACTGAGCCACCCCCGCCCCCCACAGTAGGAGATCTGAGAGGATAACAGGACCTCAGCAGAAAAACGACACAAACATCCATGCCTTACCCCGGGACTCGAACCCAGGTCCCTTAGATCAGTAGCCAAGGTCATTGGGAACAAAACATCAGATATGACTCAAATATAAATGGGAATAAGAAGGGCCGGATTTAGGAGTGGGGGGAGGGGTAACTCTCTTTGAGAATGCTAGTAAGTGTAATGGAAGCCAAAATTATTCTACTTGTGCATAATTCAAACATTTCATAAAACTTTTTGAAAACCTCTTAAGACAAAAAGGAAAATGTTACACTACAATGGCTTTCTGCTGAGGGCTTGCCATCCTCTCAGACCTTCTACTATGGCATCTACACTGACAGGTTCCTGTCAGACCTCTGTGGCAAGCAGCTGCTTGAGGGGTATTTATTTATATTTATTTACATTGGTAATCCAATCTCTTTCCCGCAACACACACAAGAGTAAGTAATGCCATCTTCACTACATCCTTATCGTCTTGGGGCGGGGGTGGCTCAGTCGGTAGCGCACCAGGCTCGTAATCTGTAGTTCCCAGGTTCGAGTCCCACCTGGGTCAGCGTTGAGATTTATCTCCGCAAAATTCCCCGCCCTGCCTACGGTCAGTAGGGGACACCGATGGGCTTGGAAAGACCGCCGTCCGTCGGATGAGACGTTAAGCCGTGGCCCCGTGTGCGGGAGAGCCATACCCTGTGCACGTTAAAGAACACGCTGGATGACCTTGACGGGAGGCTACCATCTGTCTCCCAACAGCTGTTCCAGTGGGTCCCCTCCCCCAACTTTCTCTGAGCCTTCGGGGTCCATGTGACCTGGCCATTTAGCCCATGGTGTGCAAAAAAGTGCCGCTCAGAGGTAAAACAACCCAACATAAGAGAGTATTGCAGTAAAGCATCTCTAGGAAGAAAACAACAGAACCGAAGTGAAAAAACATCTGCATTCAGTGCCTCTTAGGTCAACAGTCACTGAGATATCGAACTCTGTAGCCTTTTTCAAATAAGTTTTTTATGAATACATGTGACTGAAAATAATTTAAAGATATCAATCAAATTCATTTAAACCTCGATTTCTAACAATATTGTGTTCAGTTTTTAAGAAGTTATGGAATCTAAAACATCGAGCAAGTTCTGCAAAGATAACATTCAAAATTGGCAAAAATTTCCATTTTTCCAACTGCTAAAAAAAGTTTCACGTGTTAGCATAGTATTAAAGTTTATTGCTTTCGTTTTAAATCGTTTTTGTTAACTTTTCAGGGCAATTATTCAAATTGGCGGTGATGCTATTAAATGTTTCAATTTCTGTAACTCTGTAAGTACAGAAAGAATATTGCTGGAAATCGACACTGAAATAGATTCGATTGAGTGAATTATCTCCAATCACAATTTTTTTTTCTCTAAATAGCTAATTGAAGGAGTTATTAGTTCTGCATCTGAACTGCTACTGACATAACACGCAACTGTACAGTCGGTCAAAAAAGTATCCGAACACTGTGGTTGATTACAGAATTCAGAAAAAATGTCTGGCAACGATTTTTTTAGAAATTAGTGATCTGGCAACCTTCGTGTCGTGACACGAAGGTTGCCAGATCACTAATTCTAAAAAAATCGTTGCCAGACATTTTTTCTGAATTCTGTAATCAACCACAATGTTCGAATATTTTTTTGAGCGACTGTAGGTGGTCATATTATTTTGATACTAGATCGTGTGGGCTCACTCACGGAAATATTGAGCGTGTGCAGTTACCGTTCACAGCAAACTGGAGCGTGTGCAGTAACTGTACACGCTCCAGTTTGCTGTGAACGGTAACTGGAGCGTGTACAGTTGCTGTACACGCTCTGTAATCACGTGACACGAAGGTTGTCAGATCACTAATTTCTAAAAATATCGTTGCCAGATATTTTTTCTGAATTCTGTAATCAACCACAGTGTTCGGATACTTTTTTAAGCGACTGTACCTATTGAAGTGGCAGCTGAGTGTACATTTCTCATGTCTTCACGAGCACATTTTCTTAAAAAAGCCCACGAGAATGGAGGGAAGAAGCATCCGTTGCACTCACTGGAATAGCATCGGTGGCAACAGTTAGACTAGGCAAGACACACTACCATGAGGCAAGAGATTGTGAAACTGAGCATTGGAAACTTCTGGGATTCTCACAGGGTCAACGACCTGTCAATCAGCCAATGATCTATGGCGATTGATAATGTTAAGTAAGTGGTTTCGTAATCACGTTTATACTCTATTTCACATAAAGTTAACTCACGTTTATACTCTATTTCACATAAAGAATGGAGCGGTAAAATTTGAAAATCAAAGAAGGCAACAAACCAATTAAATCATGCCAAAACACGAGTTCTATCAAGAACAACTCTCACATGTAATAAATACTCTTACCACAGCAAACAGTTCCACACCATATGCAAGGAATCATTGTTTTTTCCCCATGATCTAAGGGACCTGGGTTCGAGTCCCGGGTAAGGCATGGATGTTCGTGTTGTTTTTTTGCTGAGGTCCTGCCATCCTCTCAGATCTTCTACTATGCATATAAACTGACAGGCTCCTGTCAGACCTCTGTGGCAAGCAGCTGCTTGAGGGGGTTTTGTTATTTATGCCGTCCCATGGTCGAGTGGTTAGCGTGCTTCGCTACTGATCTAAGGGACCTGGGTTCGAGCCCCGGGTGAGGCATGGATGTATGTGTCGTTTTTCTGCTGAGGTCCTGCCATCCTCACAGACCTTCTACTGTGGCATATAAACTGACAGGCTCCTGTCAGACCTCTGTGGCAAGCAGCTGCTTGAGGGGGTTTTATTATTTATGCCGTCCCATGGTCGAGTGGTTAGCGTGCTTCGCTACTGATCTAAGGGACCTGGGTTCGAGCCCCGGGTGAGGCATGGATGTATGTGTCGTTTTTCTGCTGAGGTCCTGCCATCCTCACAGACCTTCTACTGTGGCATATAAACTGACAGGCTTCTGTCAGACCTCTGTGGCAAGCAGCTGCTTGAGGGGGTATTTTTTATAGTTTATGGAAGTGAGCAACTGAAAATGCTATTTTTAATTTCGCACTGTTGTAAAGAATACGAGGAAGCATAATTTCGTTTACGCCGGTGCATTCGCGATGTAGAACACTTCGAGCAGAAGCTCCCTAACGAGTGAGGACTGATACATTTTCCAGCAGTGCATCTAGCTTTTCATTGGCTTTCGTGTTTAAGCGAAATAAGCCACGATTGGACAAGAACTCTTTGAGGGAGACTTGTCGCTCCATTCTTTACCTGAAACAGAGTCTAGTCTGTTGCCACTCGCGGTGGGGAGGGGATGGCTCAGTCGGTAGTCGCCAAGATCGGAATCTGTAGTTCCCAGGTTCGAGTCCCACCTGTGCCAGCGTTCAGATTTATCTCCTCTAAACCCCACCCTATCTTCGATGATAAAGGGGGTCATCATTGAGCTAGATAAAAGTCATCGATCAGATGGGACGTTAGTTGTTGTCACTGTGTGCAAGAGAGCCATATCCTGTACACGTCAAAGAACATGCTGGATGGCCTTGATGGGAGATTCCCATCTATCTCTCGGGGCGGGGTCAGTCGGTAGCGCGCCAGGCTCGTAATCTGTAGTTCCCAGGTTCGAGTCCCAGCTGGGTCAGCGTTGAGATTTATCTCCGCAAAATTCCCCGCCCTGCCCACGGTCAGTAGGGGACACCGATGGGCTTGGAAAGGCCGCCGTCCGTCGGATGAGACGTTAAGCCATACCCTGTGCACGTTAAAGAACACGCTGGATGGCCTTGACGGGAGGCTACCATCTGTCTCCCAACAGCTATTCCAGTGGGTCCCCTCCCCCAACCTTCTCTGAGCCTTCGGGGTCCATGTGACCCGGCCATTTAGCCCATGGTGTGCAAAAAAGGCCGCTCAGAGGTAAAACAACCCAACCCATCTGTCTCCGAACAGTTGTCCAATGGGTCCCCTTCCCCAACCTTCTCTGAGCTCTCGGGGTCCTTGTGATCTGGTCATTTAGCCCATTGTGTGCAAAATAGTGCCTCTCAAATGTAAAACAACTCAATCCACTCACACCATTTAGTGCACTATTTGGTGAGAATGTTTTCTGAAAAACATAAAGAAACTGAGTTGTATCTTATTCCGATTAATTCGGTCATTTTACCCCTCCCCCTCATTAGAATCATTAACTAAACAGTTGGGTATCAGAACAGGGGGTGGGAGCAAAGACTCCGAGAGAGAAATTCATCACGGCGTTCTGACAGCAAAGCGCGCACTAGCTTAAAAACTGAGAAAATCTAAACGACAAATTTCTGCGCCCTATAATTCCACAGCTCCTTGACCGATGGGTTCCAAATTTCGTATGCAAGTTCCCCATGTCACCCCTTATTGGGTAAAAAAGATCGGGTCTCTTCCTGCCATGGGCGAAACCCTTTGAGAATGAAAACTAATGAGAATGTCGGGATTTGGCAATAGTGGGTGGAGTTGACGCCGCCGCCGCTACTCGTGAAGTTACGAATGGAACATTTCGTGTAAAATATTTTGCGGGTTGTGTTGTTGTTTTACCTCTGAGCGGCACTTTTTTGCACACCATGGGCTAAATTACCAGGTCATATGGACCCCGAAGGCTCAGAGAAGGTTGGGGGAGGGGACCCACTGGAACAGCTGTTGGGAGACAGATGGTAGCCTCCCGTCAAGGCCATCCAGCGTGTTCTTTAACGTGCACAGGGTATGGCTCTCCCGCACACGGGGCCACGGCTTAACGTCCCATCCGACGGACGGCGGCCTTTCCAAGCCCATCGGTGTCCCCTACTGACCGTGGGCATATTTTGCGGGAATGGCGAAAGTAATCAATGGTCAAATCTACCGAAAGAATACCTTTCGCATAAAATTCTGGTGGGCTGTAGCTTTGACAGGTTATAATTTTTTATCACAGATTGAAACTTTTACGATAAATATTAAAATAGACTAATACCTACAGTTGTAGAGAAATCTTAATCAGCTCCTCCCTGTAATAAAAAGAGCTTTTTAGATTTTTTTTTTCTTCAGTTTAAGTTTCGAACAGGAAAGTTTCCAATGAAATTTTCTGATATCTCTGAGACCTTCATCACTTTCATTTCAGATCTTCCCTCAGTGTGGCTGTTCATAATGGATGCATCTACGTCATTTGCGGATCTGATGGAGATCACATTTACAAGTCAGTGGAGAAGTATGATCCAAGCATCAATAAGGTGAGTGCAACAGTCGCAACATGTGACTTTCATCACGATCTTGGAGTTGACAACATGTATAACTTTATTAAGAACACCTCGAAGGTTTTCTTTGATGATGTTGACTCAAACCCACATGATTTGATTTCTTGTATATTGCATTATTTGTTCGATCCTCAGAGCAGGATCAAAAGAGCAAGACCCCTGATCTTCGATATGGATACCTTTTTGGTTTAGTTCTTGCTTTCTGCTTCCCCCCCCCCCCCGGTAAAAATTACCCCCGTGTTCTTTTCATAGCCCTTAGGGGTTTCACCATAGCTTGGTGAACTACATTTTGTACTGTCTTTGACTCATGGCCTTATCGGCGATCATCAGATGAAAATGGTTATGGGATCATTTGATCCTGGCACATTGAATGTTATGTTTCAGCTATCAGCTATCAACATGTGACTGCATTTTTTGATTTTGCTGACGGTCGGGCGAAATCAAGGATGCCTAAAGTACCGTCTGCAAGTTATCTATTATATACTGCTCACAAAAATTAGGGAATATTTCAAAATGAATATGAAGTGATAAAAATATCCCCTAATTTTTGTGAGCAGTATATATTAATCTACGTTTTCTCTGTCCCCCTCCCTGCCCACGGTCAGTAGGCGACACCGATGGACTTGAAAAGACCGCCGTCCGTCGGATGGGTTGTTGTTGGGTTGTTTTACCTCTGAGCGGCACTTTTTTGCACACCATGGGCTAAATGGCCAGGTCACATGGACCCCAAAGGCTCAGAGAAGGTTGGGGGAGGGGACCCACTGGAACAGCTGTTGGGAGACAGATGGTAGACTCCCGTCAAGGCCATCCAGCGTGTTCTTTAACGTGCACAGGGTATGGCTCTCCGCACACGGGGCCACGGCTTAACGTCCCATCCGACGGACGGCGGCCTTTCCAAGCCCATCGGTGTCCCCTACTGACCGTGGGCAGGGCGGGGAATTTTGCGGAGATAAATCTCAACGCTGACCCAGCTGGGACTCGAACCTGGGAACTACAGATTACGAGCCTGGCGCGCTACCGACTGAGCCACCCCCGCCCCCGGTCGGATGGGACTTTAAGCCGTAGCCCCGTGTGTGGGATAGCCATACCCTGTACACGTTAAAGAACACGCTGGATGGCCTTGACGGGAGGCTACCATCTGTCTCCCAACAGCTGTTCCAGTGAGTCCTCTCCCCCAACCTTCTCTGAGCCTTCGGGGTCCTTGTGACCTGGCCATGGTGTGCAAAAAAGTGCCGCTCAGATGTAAAACAACCCAACTGCATTCGCAACTGTACTCATTAATGAGCATCTCGATCTAAATATTTCTACCTTGAAGCAAAGAGTTTCTTTCTACCCACCTAAAAATGTTTTTATCTTCCCTGAAGCAACTTTCGTCTCCCCCCCCCCCCGGTAAAAATTGCTATCGACGCCCACGACGAAAACGAATGCCAGTTATCGATTTTGCTGATCCTGATCAATACAAAGCAATGAAAAAAAATACAAAAAAACTTTTTATTGAGCTGTAGGAATCGGAAAAATTATTGACAAATTTTTCTCTTCTCTAGTGGCAATTAGTGGCCCACACGAATGCGAAACGTGTTCGCGCTGCTGCCGCCACTCTTGGCTCTTACATCTTCTTAGCCGGAGGTTACAACGGAGACAAATATCTGAAGACCATGGAAGGGTTCGATCCCAGTGCCAACCACTGGACAAATCTGAGCTCCATGCGACAGAAGAGAAGCGAGCTTTCTTTGGCGGCTTTCCGCGGCTACTTGTATGCCGTGGGGGGCTACAATGGCTCTGTGATCCTTTCCACTGCAGAGAAGTATGACCCACTTGCTGATACCTGGACCTTCATACCCGAGATGAACAGCCCTCGTTGCCAGTTCTCCATGGCGGTAAGTTGCTTCGTTGGATTTAAAATCGATTAAATTGGAAAAAAAAGTCATTCGAGCTTAAAAACTATTTTTGAAAGTTTATGTATTATAGCCGTCCCGTAGCCGAGTGGTTAGCGCGCTTGGCTACTGATCTACGGGACCTGGGTTCGAGCCCCGGGTAAGGCATGGCTGTTTGTGTCGTTTTTCTGCTGAGGTCCTGTCATCCTCTCAGACCTTCTACTGTGGCATATAAACTGACAAGCTCCTGTCAGACCTCTGTGGCAAGCAGCTGCTTGAGGAGGTATTTATTTTATTTATTTATTTATGTATTATAAGCTTGCCTAAAATAAAATAGTTAGGTGGTGCTCAAGTAAAAAAAAACTTCTTGTCTAAGACCTAGATCAGTGGTTGACAACCTTTTCAGTCATTCTCATTCTTTCTATGAAGTCTACCCCTCATTACCTGATATATTTCAATTGAAATATTAACTTCCTCACAAAGAAAATTCCCTTTTTAAGTTCTAAGAATAGATTATATCTCTGATTCTTTATCTGCTGCTCATTTTTGTCTATTTTGTAATATAAATATTTGAGGGGGAAATTCGATGCTCCAGAAATTCTCATGTCATCAACAGACAATTACATCTTATGATTAACATGTTATGTTACATTATTATGTGTTGCAATAAAAAATTAACAAAATTTCAGCGCAAAACAATAAAACTTACCTCTGTTACATAGTCGGAGTAAATGTACCATTTTTGTTAGAGTTGGGTTGGGTTGTTTTACCTCTGAGCGGCACTTTTTTGCACACCATGGGCTAAATGGCCAGGTCACATGGACCCCGAATGCTCAGAGAAGGTTGGGGGAGGGGACCCACTGGAACAGCTGTTGGGAAACAGATGGTAGCCTCCCGTCAAGGCCATCCAGCGTGTTCTTTAACGTGTACAGGGTATGGCTCTCCCGCACACGGGCCACGGCTTAACGTCCCATCCGACGGACGGCGGCCTTTCCAAGCCCATCGGTGTCCCCTACTGACTGTGAGCAGGGCGGGGAATTTTGTGGAGATAAATCTCAACGTTGAACCAGCTGGGACTCGAACCTGGGAACAACAGATTACGAGCCTGGCGCGCTACCGACCGCCCCCATTTTTGTTAGAGCTTTCTGAAATATTGCAAATAGCAAGCAGATCCCTTTTACTACTTTCGCGGACCTCTAGGTGACATAGGCGATTTTTCATAATAAAATGTTTAGGTCAAACTGTTTCGGAAGTCTAAAATTTGAGTAATAACTTTCCCCTAATTTCCAAGGTCCTTCTGCGCTGCGTCTCAAGATGTGATTCTCATTTTCCTCCTTGAACTTTGTGTTGGTCATTTCAATTGTTGGTTATAAACTTATACAATAATATCAAATATTCCGTTAAAGTTCTACTTCTTCTAGTGGTGGGCCTGGAAAGTATTTTTTTGGGTTGGGTTGTTTTACCTCTGAGCGGCACTTTTTTTGCACACCAAGGGCTAAATGGCCAGGTCACATGGACCCCGAAGGCTCAGAGAAGGTTGGGGGAGGGGACCCACTGGAACAGCTGTTGGGAGACAGATGGTAGCCTCCCGTCAAGGCCATCCGGTGTGTTCTTTAACGTGCACAGGGTATGGCTCTCCCACACACGGGGCCACGGCTTAACGTCCCATCCGACGGACGGCGTCCTTTCCAAGCCCATCGGTGACTGACCGTGGGGCAGGGCGGGGAATTTTGCGGAGATAAATCTCGACGCTGACCCAGCTGGGACTCGAACCTGGGAACTACAGATTATGAGCCTGGCGCGCTACCGACTGAGCCACCCCCGCCCCGTATTTTTTTTTTTTTTTTTTTTTTTTTGGGGGGGGGGGGTGATGCAGTCCGTGAACAACACTCAAAAACGGAACTCATTAGAACTTTTCGGGTTCTCTCTCGGACTCCCTCTCTTAGCTTCGGGGACGGGTGGGCGGGCGACCGTCCCTCCCTACTCTTCCTTGAGACCGCCACTAAGTGCTGCAGAACGTAATGATACTCTCAATTGGGCTGTGGTTAACTGTTCAGCTAAAAATATTTCTATGATTGGCAGAACCCTCATCATCAGAAACGATTGCATCTGTCTTAAAATGAACATTGAAAAAAAGCGAATTTTTGAAAACGAAAACATATTTTGATCAAATGTTTATCCAAAAGTGGATTTAAAGCGCAACGAAATGAAATTGCAGTTGTTTTGTAGGACATTAGGCATTTCCCCTATTTAACATCGAACAATTTGTAATATTTGAGAACTCTACTGAAGAATGTGTAATCCATTTCGATTTAACCTTTCGTCATACAGAAAACTTTAAATGACATTTGTTTCAAGCACATTACATTTCACAAGGAAAAAAATCATTTGTAGACTTTATTTTGAACACTTCTACTTCTTACTCATGCATTGTCATATCGTATCATCTGATATGGATTTCTTTTACAGCTTTAAAGAGTTTGCATTCATTAATTCTCGAATCTTTATGCGCCTGGGACCTTCAGATACTTTAATCCGCACGAGGTTTAGCAATAAAAAATCTCAATGCCGGCACAACTTGCGGCCACGTAACTTGAAAATATCAGGCTGGTGGCTAACGAATGAATATACGTGGCTCGTGGCTAACGATTGAGGCAACTCCCTCCCAATAGGGGTGGGGGTGCTTAGTCGGTAGCGCGCCAAGCTTGTAATCTGCAGTTCTCAGGTTCGAGTCCCAGCTGGGCCAGCGTTGAGATTTATCTCCGCAAAATTCCCCGCCCTGCCCAAGGTCAGTAGGGGAACCGATGGGCTTGGAAAGGCCGCCGTCCGTCGGATGGGACGTTAAGCCGTGCCTCCGTGAGCGGGAGAGTCATACCTTGTGCACGTTAAAGAACACGTTGGATGGCCTTGACGGGAGGCTACCATCTGTCTCCCAACAGCTGTTCCAGTGGGTCCCCTCCCCCAACCTTCTCTGAGCCTTCGGGGTCCATGTGACCTGGCCATTTAGCCCTTGGTGTGCAAAAAAGTGACGCTCAGAGGTAAAACAACCCAACCCAACCATCCCAATAACCATTACAATAGTGATTGCTATGAGCTGGATGGGCCCCACGACTAATGTTAACAAAACATATTCAAATGAAATCACGATCAAAGTATTGCCTCCAGTGCTCTCCATCTCCATGTGGTTCTCTCCATCATTCTACTGCACATTCATCTGAAAGAATATTCTCTCTACTCAGGCCATGCTTAGTCAAAAGCGAATGGGACTTCTAGCTTTGGGGCAACCAAAATCAGGCTGCAATTTTCAAAATGTTTCATCGTTCAGTTTATATTACTATACGCGAAAACTAACTATTTTATAGAACAAGGATTCTCAATGTAGGGTACGCTGTAAAATTTTGCCGTGAGAGCTCAAAAGTCGTTAGATCTGGTAAAGTCGCTAAGTTGGCATTGTTACACTATAACTTTAGTTTTATCTATCTGTACAAGGGATACGCCAGTTACACACACATTTCCAGGGGGTTCGTGAAGTATAAAAGATTGAGAACCACTTCTATAGAACACAAAATAACTTCCTTGCCCCTGTCGCGAAATGGGCTAGACCCGGCCAAATTAACTCTTTAAATATGTACTGAGCAATTATTGTTGAAAATGGAGATTTAAATAGATTTTATTGCGCTCTTTATCTTCAGTCATATTTCTCCATTAAATACCTATTTCAAAAAAAGCTTCGAAGTTTGATTCCATAACATGTAAAAACAGTGTACAGGTATTGAACAGAAAAATGGAAACATCCATGTGATCTCAATAGAAAATCACATTAGGAGCTCAATAACTTCTTCAAGATGATTTTTAATCAAAAATATTTCTAATGATAAAGTAAAGATCTCAATCAAAGGTATCTAAATCTCGATTTAAGAAAAAAAAATTGGTTGTCCTGACTGGGATTCGAACCCATGTCTCCCAAGAGCATTTTGTTCAGTATTGCAAAAAATTGATCCCGAAATTTAATTAAGATATTAAAACTAACACTCTACTAGAATCAATTATGATCTCTGATTTCTTAACCTGTTTAACGTTTTAATTAAATTTAAGGTCAATTTTTTGAGGCTCGTTAAATATTCCAATATTCATAACTCTTTGAATACTGGGGGGCGGGGGTGGCTCAGTCGGTAGCGCGCCAGGCTCGTAATCTGTAGTTCCCAGGTTCGAGTCCCAGCTGGGTCAGCGTTGAGATTTATCTCCGCAAAATTCCCCGCCCTGCCCACGTCAGTAGGGGACACCGATGGGCTTGGAAAGGCCGCCGTCCGTCGGATGGGACGTTAAACCGTGTGTGGGAGAGCCATACACTGTACACGTTAAAGAACACGCTGGATGGCCTTGACGGGAGGCTACCATCTGTCTCCCAACAGCTGTTCCAGTGGGTCCCCTCCCCCAACCTTCTCTGAGCCTTCGGGGTCCATGTGACCTGGCCATTTAGCCCATGGTGTGCAAAAAAGTGCCGCTCAGAGGTAAAACAACCCAACCTTTGAATACTGAATAAATATTTGTTTAAAATCTAGAAGATTTGATTGCTATCTCTATCTTTAAACATATTTTTCATTAAAAATCATATTGAAGAAGTTATTGAGCTCTGAATATTATTTTCTATTGAAATGACATAGAACTGTTTCCATTTCTCTGTCCAGTACCTTTAGTTCTCTGTGTACATCTGAATAAATCCATGCAGCATCACTTAATGATTCTCAAGGGCTGATATTTCAATGTCTCTTTTAACCGACAGGTGCTGAATAGCGCCCTCATCGTGGTCGGTGGCCTTGATAAGGAAGAATCGAAGATATGCATGGTCGAGAGATATGACCACGAATCGAATCAGTGGCGTTGCCTGGGAGACAACAACACTTGCTTCGTAGCGCCTGCTCCTGCCGTCGTGGCGGGAATCCCCAATATCGCCGATTACGTCCTCAAAGATCGCGAAAAGATCTTGAATGAGAAGAGGATGAATCTGATCCAGATGAAAAAGAAGAACGACAACAGCTTCATCAGAGCCCTTGCCTTGTACAATATGTAAAAATTGATTTCAAGTCAACTTCATTCACTGATTACAAATTAAAAGAATCACAATTCCTTTCGTATTTGATTCCTCTGTATTTTTCTGGCTTTTTTTTTTTTCCGATTATCAATCAATAAATCGTAATTATACCAAGCACAGGCTTAAGCTGATTTTCTTAACCCCTCACTCGAAGAGGAAATTTTAGTGAGTGAATTTTCTTAACCCTTCCGTGTCAATCAGTTAGTCACATGAAGTGTAGTCACTTTAGTCCTCTTATCCCTTTCATTCCCTTATCATATATGGTACAAGTGGTAGATCTAAGACCCCCCAAAAAAGCGTGAAAATTCATGAAAAATAATGCACTATTTGCATTTGCGAATACAAGTACTGTATGTGAGAAATGTACACCCTCCCAAAAGTTCGCACATAATAAAAACGATTTAAAAAAAAGTATCCATTTTATAGATGTAAGCGGGATTCAACCAAGAGTGACAATCCTCCTAGAAGGATTGGAAACTTTTCAAAGAGAGTCCTCCAATATATATCTACCCCCCCCCCCCCCAGATACACACACGTTATGACTGATTCTTATATACAAGGAAGGTTGGGTTGGGTTGTTTTACCTGTGAGCGGCACTTTTTTGCACACCATGGGCTAAATGGCCAGGTCACATGGACCCCGAAGGCTCAGAGAACGTTGGGGAAGGGGACCCACTGGAACAACTGTTGGGAGACAGATGGTAGCCTCCCGTCAAGTCCATCCAGCGTGTTCTTTAGCGTGCACAGTGTATGGCTCTCCCGCACACGGGGCCACGGCTTAACGTCCCATCCGACGGACGGCGGTCTTTCCAAGCCCATCGGTGTCCCCTACTGACCGTGGGCAGGGCGTGGAATTTTGCGGAGATAAATCTCAACGCTAACCCAGCTGGGACTCGAACCTGGGAACTACAGATTACGAGCCTGGCGCGCTACCGACTGAGCCACCCCCGCCCCTCTACGGGACCTGAGTTCAAGTCCCAAGTAAGGCATGGACGTGTCTTGTTTTTCTGCTGCGGTCCCTCTCAGACCTTCTACTACGGCGTATAAACTGACAGGCTCCTGTCAGACGTCTGTACCAAGCAGCTGCTTGAGGGGGTATTTATTTATTATATTTTATTTAAGTTAATTTTTCGGTCCCGTTGGAGGGGGATTGGCCTTCTTTCCCCCTCTTACCGAGGCATATGAAGTTGTCGAAAAAGTAAGTTTAGAAAGTGTTTTGAGAACTTTATTGTATCTCTTCTTTATTACAAGAGAAACAGTTATTACAAATATTGAACTTCAGCTTTTGAGATTTTTCGACATGATATTTTGGAAGAGTGAAACATTAGTGACACTTTTGGAAGGAGGTATTCACAGGGCCGTGTGAGAAAGTGTGTGTAACGTGTGAATCGTACCCGGAATCCGTGGTAAGGAAAACAGCGAAATCGAGAGAATGTTTATTAGAAATAACGTGTTTCTAATAACAGCAGAACCGCGTTTAGACATTTTCGGGTCTTAGCACAAAGACACATCCAGGATCCTTCCCTTCCCTTCACCCTAATCTCAGAGTCCCTCATATTTACGTGTCTAGTTTGCCGTTGCCAAGACGCAGCTGCTGTGCTTTGGCACGGCTGCTTTATTGCTTTGATCATTGTGGATAAAGAAAAAAAAAATTAAAAAATAAGTAACTGCACCCCCTCAAGCAGCTGCTTGCCACAGAGGTCTGACAGGAGCTGTCAGTTTATATGTCATAGTAAAAGGTCTATGAGGAAAGCGAGAACTCAACAGAAAAAACACAAACATCCATGCCTTATTCGGGGCTCGAACCCAGTCCCTTTGATGGGCTTGGAAAGGCCGCCGTCCATCGGATGGGACGTTAAGCCGTGGCCCCGTGTGCGGGAGAGCCATACCCTGTGCACGTTAAAGAACACGCTGGATGGCCTTGACGGGAGGCTACCATCTGTCTCCCAACAGCTGTTC
The DNA here is from genome assembly GCA_038380435.1 of Ryuthela nishihirai. Classification (NCBI taxonomy): domain Eukaryota; kingdom Metazoa; phylum Arthropoda; class Arachnida; order Araneae; family Heptathelidae; genus Ryuthela; species Ryuthela nishihirai. Next base: position 56,227,187 of record JAWZYU010000027.1, read on the forward strand.
CAGTGGGTCCCCTCCCCCAACCTTCTCTGCGTCTTCGGGGTCCATGTGACCTGGCCATTTAGCCCATGGTGTGCAAAAAAGTGCCACTCAGAGGTAAAACAACCCAAACAACCCAGTCCCTTTGAGCACTAGCCAAGCGCGCTAAACCAGGCATGTCAAAGATACAGCCCGAGGGCCATGAGCGGCCCCCGGGGCATTTAGATGCGGCCCGCGACCTCAATAATACTCGAATTTCATGAATGTTTTTCTATACATTGAACACATAGGTACGGATTATAGAAAAGAAGCTGAAAAGATGTCAGGTATCTGGATCTTCGAAATGATGCGCTGTTTTTTGGCCGTTATGACTTAATCCCATTTTAATTTTGATGTACACTTTAAATTTAAATAAAAGATTTTTTTATATAAAGTTAGTGTTTTATTGAATCCCGGCCCGCTGATATACTTTGAAAGAAAAATTGGCACTTTACAAGATTGAGTTTGACACTCCTGAGCTAAACACTCAGTCACGGAACGGTAAAGAATAACGGACGAGGAGAATAACGGACGGTAAAGAATAACGAACGGGGAGAATAACGGACGGTAAAGAATAACGGACGGGGAGAATAACGGACGGTAAAGAATAACGAACGGGGAGAATAACGGACGGTAAAGAATAACGAACGGGGAGAATAACGGACGGTAAAGAATAACGAACGGGGAGAATAACGGACGGTAAAGAATAACGGACGGTAAAGAATAACGGACGGGGAGAATAACGGACGGTAAAGAATAACGAACGGGGAGAATAACGGACGGTAAAGAATAACGGACGGGGAGAATAACGGACGGTAAAGAATAACGGACGGGGAGAATAACGGACGTGAAGAATAACGGACGGGGAGAATAACGGACGGTAAAGAATAACGGACGGGGAGAATAACAGATCGCCTTTGGTGAACATGAGATGTTCATTTTCAAAGAGAATTAATCTTTTATTTTCCACCTTTTGCACATTCTGACAATTCGAATCCGAATTGATGATTGAGAAAAGTCAAATAGTAACGTCATTAGGACATTATTAACCCAAAAAAGACATTGATGTTTATTTCTTAAAACCAAAACGTTGCGTTTCCTCTCCTCCTTCCTTGGGGCTAAGGAGGAAAATCATTGCTGCCGATGGAAACCTCTTGAACATCACACTTTAACACCAAAATTTGAAATTTCGGGCATAAACCTGGAAACTGCAGTTTATAAGTCACCTCCCCTCCACCAATTCCCTCCACCACCTCCCCTCCACCAAAAGTCACCTCCCCTCCACCAATTGAAAGGAAATGTTGAGGAAAAGGTTTAATGCGTTACAACCAATCTCTGTGAATATCATTAATTATTTTCGCCGGTCTTTATAGGTCAGAAACACTATTCTGAAACATGCTTGAATTTATCACTACCTTAAAACTTCTTTGCAGATAATGTTTCACCAATAATAAATAAGAAAAATAAATAAATACCCCCTCAAGCAGCTGCTTGCCACAGAGGTCTGACAGGAGCCTGTCAGTTTATATGCCATAGTAGAAGGTCTGAGAGGATGGCAGGACCTCAGCAGAAAAACAACACAAACGTCCAACACAAACGTCCAAACGTCCATCCGGGGTCGAACCCAGGTCCCCTAGATCACCAAATAAAAATTCACTGTATTGTAATATAAATGTATTTGATTAAAACAGCTTAATAAAACGAGTGTTTTACTTTAAACATAGCAGAAGTCCCCCCCCCCCCCAACTTTCCGTCCCTCCAAACAAGAGCCCTTTCCTAAATTTCCTAAAATTTATGTTTTAGCAATATAGTTGATATTTATATAGTTTGATAATTAGGGGCAGCAATTGAAAGACTGCGTCACCCAAAAATTCGGAGAACATATCAGAAATCATCCTTCCCCATTAAAATATAAACAAGACGTCGTTGTGTACCGTCAGCAGTTTAGAGGCCGCATAATGGAGCAATCTGATTAGATGAAAAAAAAAAAGTGCTTTTGCTATGTGGAAGTTGATTATGCGAATCAGAACTCACTCACTGTGAGTTATTTTTAATTTCAACATTTTTTCCTTAATGTCAAGGTCCAGTAGCTTCGTCAGTTCACTGCAGGAATAAAAATTGCGAAGGTAACAGATTGACGAAGGAAGTGATTTTAGTTTAGGACAATGACCAAAGAAAATTCTTCTTTAAAAATTTGTTTTTATTGTGCTGAATACCAAATTATTAATGTTTGGATATAATAAAAAATGATTTATTTCTATGAAAATAAAATAGCTGCTATTTCTCATTGGTCACCAATTTTCATTTCAAGGTTCTCCTTTCCAATCCAACTGCTGAAGGTTGTTGGGTTGGGTTGTTTTACCTCTGAGCTGCACTTTTTTGCACACCATGGGCTAAATGGCCAGGTCAATGGACCCCGAAGGCTCAGAGAAGGTTGGGGGAGGGGACCCACTGGAACAGCTGTTGGGAGACAGATGGTAGCCTCCCGTCAAGGCCATCCAGCGTGTTCTTTAACGTGCACAGGGTGTGGCTCTCCCGCACACGGGGCCACGGCTTAACGTCCCATCCGACGGACGGCGGTCTTTCCAAGCCCATCGGTGTCCCCTACTGACCGTGGGCAGGGCGGGGAATTTTGCGGAGATAAATCTCAACGCTGACCCAGCTGGGATTCGAACCTGAGAACTACAGATTACGAGCCTGGCGCGCTACCGACTGAGCCACCCCCGCCCCAACTGTTGAAGGCCTGGGCTGTGCACTCCGAAATGGCGCCTAGTAGCGACGTGACCGTGATTGAATTGCCAAGAGGTCACACGGTCTATGAGCTCTGTATTAGTGCGAGCTCCAGCTGGCCCACTTGCCGGTCAGTGGATCGCAGGAGGAGAGGCCACACCTCACCTCATTCTGCAAACTGGTTTCGCTGATCTTAACTCTTTCACCAGGCTTCATCCTGACGATAAATGCCGTGCTGTTGTTTGGATCTCGTGGATAAAATCCCTCAACATCAGTGACAGCTCATCCATTTGGCTTTTGTTATGTGTGAAATATTGATGGAATAATTTTAGTTTATATTGCATTCTCGTATCACGTTTACCTGTTTTATTGAGTGATGTAGTGAGAAAATTTTCAATTGCGTGAAATATTGAAATAAAAATTTTGCCTATCCAGTTTCTTCTATGAATGCCTTTGATTTCCAATTGTTTCCTATAGAGGAAGAAGAAATGAATAGAAATTTTAACCAGGGTCGGATTATCGAGAACAGATGTTAATATGAGCTGTTTCAGTTTCCTCTGTGAGATTCTTTGTTTATCAATAGTTTCGTTTAGAAATAAAGGACGTTTAAAATATTTCATTTTATTGAATTTCGATTAATGAGAATACCAATATTTTTATGCGGTTTGGTTTCATACCTCGAGTTCTTTTATTTCCGTTTGTTTCACTTAGAAGAAACAGAAAGGAACTAAAATATAAAAAATCCACTTTAACAGAAGTCGGATTAGCGAAAATAGACAAAATATCGCTGTTTTGGTATATCGTGTAATGCATTCATTTGACTTGTTATTGTTTAAAATAAATGGCTTTCAGAAAATAAGTTTTATTGAAAATCGGATTATTGAGAAAGAGATATTCTTTCATTTCCATTTGATTTAGTTAGAACGGATATGCTAAAAAAAGTATCCAATTACGGAGAGTAGACGTTAATTCTTTGTTGAATTAGGAATTGGTGAAATTGATCCAATAGTGATCCTACTGATTTCCGGTTGCACGGTCGTTTGATTTTAGATTGTTTTATTCGAAAGAAATTCGCCTTATTCGAGGTCCGATTAAAAAGGGTTTATATAAATTTCGACTATGCTGAATTTTAAACTACTTCGATTTGTAAATTGCCAGATTGCAAAGACTTCCGAAAAATGCTTCTTCTTTTTGCTTAAAATTAGTCTTAGTAATCACAAATCATCTCTAACCATTTTTTCCCCACCCAATTGGTCGTATCCTCTCAATTGTCTTCCCCCAATTGTCGTACCCCCTCCCCTCCTTTTGTCGCATCCACCCAACTGTCGTCCTCCCAGATGTCGTCCACACAATTGTCTTCCACCCAGTTGACGCGCTCCCTTTTCTGTTAAAGGTGAGAAAGGCTGCCGTCCTTTGGTTCCGTGGTTCCGCGTGCAAGAAAGCCATACCGCATTTATTATCAGGATGGAGTCTAGTGAAAGTGTTGAGCTCAGCCAAACTAGTTTGCAGAATCAGGCAAGGCGTGTCATCTCCTCCTGGGATCCCCTGATGGGCGGTTTCCGCCTCCTAACAACTCTTCACTGGATCTCCTTCCCCAACATCCTCTGAACGCTTGGGGTCCATGTGACCTGGCCATTTAGCCCACTGTGTGCAAAAAAAAAGTGACTCTCAGTAATAAAACAATCCAAACTTTTCAAACGGGTTATCAAACGGGAACGTAACATCTCACCGTATATACAGTCGCTCAAAAAAAAATTCGAACACTATGATTACAGAATTCAGAAAAATATCTCAAGGAATGCCAGAGAATGTAGTGGTTGGTTTTTTCTCTCTCTGATCAGGGAAATTAAAATCTGACACTAATTTCAACCTTAAATTCCATTGGTCTGTTATTACCTATAATTTCACAAACCCTTTGCTTCTGGTTTGAAAAGACTTGTTGCTAAGAAAATGTTTGAATTAATTTACTTAGAAACAGTGGTTAGGTCAACGAACTCAGTAGCGTGGGTGTGATCAGGGTCTGATGCGTGCAAAGACACACGTGTCACTGCTCTCCTGAATAAGTTCCTTGCATCCTTCTGCTTTAACCAGCAGGAAATCAGGGCACCTGCTTGCAGTCGACCAATATCCACAATGCATGCACACGTATCTCTGCTGCATAAATTTTGGCTATGAACGAAGATGAGAGTTACAACTTCGTTCCACATTTGGAAAGAAGACACTCTTACGCATTCGTGAATTGAACGTGTGTAAAGGGGGCGGGGGTGGCTCAGTCGGTAGCGCGCCAGGCTCGTAATCCGTAGTTCCCAGGTTCGAGTCCCAGCTGTGTCAGCGTTGAGATTTATCTCCGCAAAATTCCCCGCCCTGCCCGCGGTCAGTAGGGGACACCGATGGGCTTGGAAAGGCCGCCGTCCGTCGGATGGGACGTTAAGCCGTGGCCCCGTGTGCGGGAGAGCCATACCCTGTGCACGTTAAAGAACACGCTGGATGGCCTTGACGTGAAGCTACCATCTGTCTCCCAACAGCTGTTCCAGTGGGTCCCCTCCCCCAACCTTCTCTGAGCCTTCGGGGTCCATGTGACCTGGCCATTTAGCCCACGGTGTGCAAAAAAAGTGCCGCTCAGAGGTAAAACAACCCAACCTTCTTTCCTCTATATTTGAACCCATCCATAGACTAGTCTTTGGATTTTCTAAGTCTCAGGATTTACCTCCACAACGGAGAAGAGGATATGGGGATATTTTTATTATAAGGGGCGATCCATAAAGAATTGAATAGCTGTAGTAGGTTCAGTAGCTCTTTTCGAAAAGAGCAAAACCATGCAGTATCGTTTGCCCTTTATTTTATGCTGTCTGTAGACATTCCACTTTTTTGTTTAGTGAAAGAAAGAAAAAATTCTTTCTGAGTTTTGGACAGACCCCAAAGAGGAGTTCGGACTCAATTTCTCGAACCCGAACCATTTCGACAATTGTTGAGCTCGAGCCCGATTTGGGGAAAACTTTTCTGAAGCATCAGAAAACATATAGGCAGAAATGAATGTCTCAATCATTTATTATGAAATTATTAATTATAATCGTTTTATGGCAATATTAAAATGTTAATACTATTTGTAGGGGACTCAGCGGGAGTGAAGGGTCAGGATCGCCATTTTGGCGGCAGGGCCAGTTTTGAGAGCATGATGAAGAAAAGCGACAAGAGTCGTCTTGGCTCCTGGCAGGGCGATCGTGTATCGTGTTCGAACACTATTGGACGAGACACCCTAACATCCCCCGAAGGACACGTGACATCATCCCGGGGGGGGGGGGGGGTTGAACTAGACTTGCGTGCGGACTACGAGACGGTTCGGATGTGAGACGACCGTCTGCAGCTAGCATAAGCTTTATTTCGTATCTAGCGGTAGGATCGCTGAGGCTCATATAGCCTGCGTGTATTTGGGCAGCCACTGTACCAAGTGGACAGTCACTGTATGTATATAATTAATTTGTAAATAAATGTATATATGTGAAATACGTGAGTTTGTGTATTCGGCCACCTGAGCAATTCATCCTGACGAGATAGGGACAAGTACCCTTCTACAAAAGCTCTCACACACATAGGTAGAAAAGAATCCAGCCCAGACAGGCAGAGGAGAGTGCCGTCAACACTATTTGAAAAGAAAAATATTAAAAATAATAATAGAAACTGAAAGTTGGTGGGTGACATCGTAAGCAAACAGCCATTCATTTATCAAAGATAGAAAAAGGCGTAAAAAAAATCAAAAATGCATTACGCTTATTTTCAATTATTAAAAACTGATTAAAAGGAGGAAATTATAGTCAAAAAACATTTTATGTATATTTTTAAACCCTCAAGCAGTTACTTGCAGAGAGGTGTGACAGCATGTCAGTTTAACACGTCAAAGATTAGTGAGGCGAGACCTCAGCAGAAAGACAATACAAACATCAGTGCCTTTTACTTAGGGTTTCAACCCAGGTCCGTTTGATCAGTAGCCAAGCGCGCTAACCACTCGGTCACTGAACGGACTTACAATTACAAAAAGAAAATTGAAATTGAAATTCTTTTGAGCCAGAGCTCGAAGTCGTCTGGACTATTTTGAGCCCGATAAAGCCCAAACCCGAACTCCTATCTGATAGGCACTAATAAAATATTATCATTTCCCATTTCTGAATCTTCCATTAGTTTGAATTTACACCATTTGAGAGCGGTGTTTGAAAACGCCTTTAGACACTCTTTGAAAACATTTCATATTCATCAAAGGCGATTGAACTTGATGTTGAAAAGAATGATTCTAGAATAAGGATCAGAAACAAGAAAGATATAGAATCTGACAGAAAGGTCTGAGAAGTGAGCCGAAGACAAGAATGGATAGAATGAAATATGAAGTAATCGAAAGAATTATGGGAGAAGATGTTGCAAAGGAGGTTGAAAAGAGACTGAGATGATATGCATGTACGAAGAGAAGGGTTGGGTTGTTTTACCTCTGAGCGGCACTTTTTTGCACACCATGGGCTAAATGGCCAGGTCACATGGACCCCGAAGGCTCAGAGAAGGTTGGGGGAGGGGACCCACTGGAACAGCTGTTGGGTGACAGATGGTAGCATCCCGTCAAGGCCATCCAGCGTGTTCTTTAATGTGCACAGGGGCATATCCAGCGTGTTCTTTAGCGTGCACATGGCTCTCCCGCACACGGAGTCACGGCTTAACGTCCCATCCGACGGACGGCGGCCTTTCCAAGCTCATCGGTGTCCCCTACTGACCGTGGGCAGGGCGGGGAATTTTGCGGAGATAAATCTCAACGCTGACCCAGCTGGGACTCGAACCTGGGAACTACAGATTACGAGCCTGGCGCTACCGACTGAGCCACCCCCGCCCCTTGAAGAGAAGGGAGGATGGACAAAGGAAAGGTGGAAATGGGAACTCACTGGAAGAAGGAAAAGGAGAAATGTTCGGAGGAAGCAATGAGATAAAGATATCAAAATATAATCTCATTGAAATTGTATATTCATTAATAATAAATAGTAAACATTTAATGGAAATCAGTGATTAGAAAGAATAATGAACAGACTACTGAACTTAAAAATATCTTTCAACGCAGTAGACTTACGAAAACATATGTGTAACATATGGCAGATGTAAAATATCGATTATATTTAGCCAAAGTATCTTTACTCCCATCCCCCTCGACATAGAAGAAAATCAAAGGTATGTGTGTCTTGCCAGCAAACAGTGTTACCAGGATTAAGAGTCAGGTGCATGCAATCTATATCTAGAGAACTCGTGGCCCAGTTATTCGTGCCAAAAACTCACCCTATTAAATCACGTTCGGTGGTTGAATATCTAGGCCAACAACCTCACTCAACCTTGCAATTTTTTTTCTACCCCGGCTTCTTGGCCATTGTTTAGGGCAGAGACAACTGTGAGAAAGATTGTAATGTGCATACATATAAAAATAACCACAATCCTTAAATGTGAAAAAGTACATACAATTTAATTTTGCATAAAGAAAGTGTTGCTGAAATGTCACCTTGAAACTCCATCTGTATTTTCGGCAATGCTGCGGGGCTCACTCTGCCTTCAAATAAAAGCACGGTGAGAGAAATATTTGAAAATGTGCCTGCAGTCCAGATAATAGAGTTTTTACTGTATTTGGAAGATTGGAACCTATACAGGTGCTAAGAGCGGAGTGGTTTTAAATATGTTTTTATCTCCTCAATTCTAGGGCACTGAACATTTAATGATCTCTCTCCTCCTCATGTGGGGCGGGGGTGGCTCAGTCGGTAGCGCGCCAGGCTCGTAATCTGTATTTCCCAGGTTCGAGTCCCAGCTGGGTCAGCGTTGAGATTTATCTCCGCAAAATTCCCCGCCCTGCCCACGGTCAGTAGGGGACACCGATGGGCTTGGAAAGGCCGCCGTCCGTCGGATGGGACGTTAAGCCGTTGGCCCGTGTGCGGGAGAGCCACACCCTGTGCACGTTAAAGAACACGCTGGATGGCTTTGACGGGAGGTTACCATCTGTCTCCCAACAGCTGTTCCAGTGGGTCCCCTCCCCCAACCTTCTCTGAGCCTTCGGGGTCCATGTGACCTGGGCATTTAGCCCATGGTGTGCAAAAAAGTGCCGCTCAGAGGTAAAACAACCCAGCCCTCCTCATGTTATCAGAAATGTAACTTAAATGAAGTAAATAAAGAAATAAAGGCGTCAGAATGGGCTAAATGGCCAGGTCACAAGGACCTCGAGGGCTCAGAGAAGGTTGGAGGACCCACTGGACAGCTGCAGGGAGACAGATGGTAGCCTCGTGTCAAAGCCATCCAGCGTGTTCTTAATGTGCACAAGGTATGGCTCATCCGCACACAAGGCCACGTCTCAACGTCCCATCCAACGGACGGCGACCTTTCCAAACTCATCGGTGTCCCTTACTTACCGGGGGCAGGGCGGAGAGTTTTGCAGAGATAAATCTCAACGCTGGCCCAGGCGGGATTCGAACCTGGGAATTGCAATTACGAGCCTGGCGCGCTAACCGACTGAGCCACCCTCTCCCCGGGTGTAATATTGTTGTTACTAATTTCAAATTTTGGAAAATTAAAAAAAATATGTTAATTTTATTTAAAATAATACTAATATGACCCTGTGTTCAGCATGCATTGTACAAACTTTCCGATCAACGCAAGTTTTTGGGAGTTCTCCATCCAGAGGCCTTCTTAGAAAGCGTCATCCCTGCTGAAACAATCAGAGAGAAATGGTGAAACTGAAATAATCATTACACAGATTCTTAAAAATTACGTAGCCTAGTAAACTCATCGTTGAGTAAACTGTCTAATGTAAACAGTTATTGCTTTCTGTTTAATTAAATTTGAGATTATTTTGACTTATAACGCTGATAAGTAAGAGAGCTTCGAATGACTCTCAGTTGACATAACATGCGGCTATTGGTACATTTCAATGGACTTGGGTTTGGGTTGTTTTACCTCTGAGCGGCACTTTTTTGCACACCATGGGCTAAATGGCCAGATCACATGGACCCCGAAGGCTCAGAGAAGGTTGGGGGAGGGGACCCACTGGAACAGCTGTTGGGAGACAGATGGTAGCCTCCCGTCAAGGCCATCCAGCGTGTTCTTTAACGTGCACAGGATATGGCTCTCCCGCACACGGGGTCACGGTTTAACGTCCCATCCGACGGACGGCGGCCTTTCCAAGCCCATCGGTGTCCCCTACTGACCGTGGGCAGGCGGGGAATTTTGCGGAGATAAATCTCAACGCTGACCCAGCTGGGACTCGAACCTGGGAACTACAGATTACGAGCCTGGCGCGCTACCGACTGAGCCACCCCCGCCCCCATTTGGAAAGAAGACAGCTCAGTGGGTAGCGCTCCAGATTCGTAAGTTGCACTTCTCAGGTTCGAGTCCCAACCAACTTTTCCAGCATTAGGATTTATCTCCTTTTAACTTTTTCATGGCACCACAGAACTTACAACACCTTGAACCTTGAAAGGCTAACTATGATTAACAGAGAACTTTTCTGGAGAGCTAGGATGCAAAAGAAAAAAATTATAAGTATGTTTGGTTCAAAAATGGAAAAGTTCTAATGAGGAAATCAAATGGTGAAAGAATTATCAATGTTGTTGATATGTTCACTAACTTTGATAATTTTTGAACTTTTAGATATATCCGATAAACCTTGCTTTTTATTTTCTTTATTTTTGCTCTTTGCTTTTGCTTTTTTTTTTTAATGAATATTCTTGTTAGCTATGTCTGATTTGAATTTTGAAGGTCTTAATAGCAACTATGATGTTGCTTATGTAACTACAGGTTTAGAAGTGGAGGATTGGTTCGTAAATAATTATAGTAAATTTATTCACAAAAATAAATTAGGAATTGCTCATGTTAATATAAGAAGTCAAAGAAAACATTGGGATTCATTAAAATTAAGTATTAACAATTACATGAAACACATTGATTTGCATGTTTTAACTGAAACAAATGTAAATAAATATGAAAATTATTTATATAATATTGAAAATTTTAATAAAATCACAAATGATAATATAAATAAAAATATTAGGGGGATTTCAGTATACTATAAAAAAATCTAGATATTGAAATTATTTCACAACAAACACTTCCAGCGGAAACTATATATATAAAAGTAAAAAAAAAAACAATATAATATATCATGTTTTAGCACTATACAGATCACCTAGTACAGATGTGAACTCTTTTCTGTTGAATTTCCGAAACTGGATGGAAAATACAGAAAAAGATCAAAATCAGATTTTAATAGGTGATTTTAATCGATACAATGAATACTAAAAAACATGGCACAGAAAAATATATCACACTATTGGCTGAAATGAATTTTGAAAGATTAATAAGGGAAGCTACAAGAGAAGAAATAGTAAAAAATAAAATTACCAAAACCTGTACAGACCATTTTAATATTAAACTGATTAAAAATATGTCAGCAAATTCAATAATTCAAACAAGCAAAATAGCAGATCACTATATGATTTTAACACTGATTAGCAACACCAATAACAATTTGAATAATACTAATTATACTGAAACAGACCAGGAAAATAAGAATTGGTCATTTGACCATAACAATATAAACAAAGCTATATCTGAAATGAATTGGAATTTAGAAAATTATGGAGACAACTCAATCGATGAATTAAACCTATATAAGGTATTTAAAGACATTTATGATGGAATTTTAGGAAAAAATAGAACACATATGAGGAGTGCTGGAAAGATAAAAAGAAATCATAGCAAAAACTGGATAACTCCGAACTTGATAGAATTAATTGAAGAAAGAGATAAAGCTTGGATTAAATTTAAAAACAATGATAAAAGTGATGCTTATAAAAATAACTATAAAAAATTAAGGAATATGGTTAATATTCAGATTAGAAATCAGAAACAACTTTATAATATAGAAATAAACTTATGATGAAAAAAAATGATATGAAGGCTACCTGGCAATTAATATATGAAATATTAGAAGGAAAACAGAAAAAAATCAGTGGACGAAGTAATAATTGACAATATGTCCAAAAAGAAATTATCTGTGGAAGAAATAGCAAATAATTACAATGACATTTATAATACACTAATTTTACAGATAAGAAATACAAATCACCAAGACGATATAAATTATGTCCAACCATGATACAAAGAGTTTTGAAATCTATCTATATACATGAAATCACTGAAAAACAAACTGATGAAATAATTACTTCATTCGACACCAATAAATCACCTAGTTACGATAATGTTTGCATTAAACATATAAAATTTAATAAAGAGACACTACTAAATATTATATCAAAAATTATAAATCAGATTATATTTACTGGGAATATACCTACTGAACTCAAAACAGGTATTTTAAGACCTATTCTTAAAGGTGGTATTAAGGAGGATTTTTCTAACTATCGACCAATAACAATTCTGCCTATTTTTTCGAAAATAATGGAAAAATATATTTATATTACTGTTTTTAACTTTTTACTTAAACACAACATATTAATGAAAATCAATTTGGCTTTCAAAAAGGAAAAAACACAATTCAACTAATTTCCAAAATTGCAAATAATATTAATAAATTTTTGAATAATAGAGAAAAAATTGTAACTTTCTTAGATTTAAAGAAAGCCTTCGATACAATAGATCACAGCATTTTACTAAATAAATTGGAAAATTACGGTATTCGCGGTATATTGTTAGATTGGTTTAGAAATTATTTATCAGACAGATACACAATTACTAAAATAAGAAACTGCTACAGCAGAAAAGAATTCCAACACGATATGGAATTCCCCAAGGCTCAATATTAGGTCCTTTACTGTTCCTAGTATGCATAAATAATTTGTTCAATACAAAATTAAATAGTGCTATTTATCTATATGCTGACGACATTGTTTTAATAAACAGTCAGAAATATTTAAATGACAGCATTTCAGAGGTTCAAACAGATTACAATAATATTATTAGATGGTTAAATCATAATAAAATCTGTATAAATGAGAAAAAAACAAAATTGATGATTATTCATTCACCGGGATTTCATGTTCATCAAAACCTCTTTATCAAAACTCATAAAATAAATTGCAGAAAAAAGGATGCTTCAAATCATGAATCATTATGTAGTTGCCCACTTGTTGAGCAAGTAAATAAAATAAATTACTTAGGAATCATTTTTGATGAATATTTTAGGTGGAATGCCCATATATATCCCACATATGTGAAAGCTTGAGAATATCAGCGATAAAAATTCAAAAATTGAAATACGTATTAAATATGGTAACTTGTGTAATATTTTATAAAGCAATATGCGAATCTATTTTAAATTATGGAATAATTGTGCATGGAACAACTAACTTAACTAACATAAATAAAATAGAAAAACTGCAGTCTATAATAGCTAAAAATATTATTCCGTTTCATTTGCAAAAAATTTATAAAACTTCCACCGATAGATTAAGATTTTTAAACCTTTTATCCTACAGCAATTTATAGAAATATAATGTAATAATTAAAAATATTTTTGACGAAACTTATAAAAATAAATAAATACCCCCTCAAGCAGCTACTTGCCACAGAGGTCTGACAGGAGCCTGTCAGTTTATATGCCACAGTAGAAGGTCTGTGAGGATGGCAGGACCTCAGCAGAAAAACGGCACAAACAGCCATGCCATACCCGGGGCTCGAACCCAGGTCCTGTAGATCAGTAGCCAAGCGCGCTAACCACTCGGCCACGGGACGGCTGAGGAAATTTACAAACTAAAAATTTAACATAACAAAAATCCAAGGTTTAGAATGTGAACAAATTGCCAAATTTTCAAAATAATTACGGGAAACATACCTCCGAATATCAAGTACCACTTATATTTAATGCTATTCCAAAAGAATTACTAAATATAGATTCTTTTAGAAGACTGAAAATGGAATTAAAAAATTATTTGGTATTTTCTAGTTAGCTGATTATTATGTGTTGTGTTTTGTGGATTTATTTGATGTACACCATTTTTGTGGCTGAATGACCTATGTTTAATATAATTTATTCATTTTCCTGCAGATAAGCTATTTAGCTTTGCGGGTCAAATTGTAAATGTATTTGTATTCTTTACTCTTACGAATAAAAATTATATTCTTTAAAAAAAAACACAAATAATCTCCTCCGTAAAAATCTTTTTATTACAGAAAAGCCGCTAAACCAGGGGCATAGCGAAGGGACTATGATTGGGGGGGGGGGCAGCTCCCCAAAATTTCGTTAAGTTGCCTCAAATTTTCCACCTTCCGTAGATTTTTCGAAATCGTTTCGAATTTTGCCAACTCCGATTTACTTTGGGGGCGAGCCACTCCCACCTATAGCTACGCCCCTGCGCTAAACGTTTGGTGGCTCAAATAAATTTCGCAAGGAAGATGGGGAAGTTGAAATTTGTAGTCCTCTGCCTTGCTTCTCAACTTGTTTTTATAAGATTGGGATATGATTGTCACCAGTCATGGAATGGGGTCAGACGCGATAGGACGGCGCCCCACTAGTTCCGAAGATGGAAAACTAAATGTGGAAAAAACCGTATACCCATTACTCTTTGCTTATCCTGCTACTTTGAGTGTTATTTCAGATAAATGTAATTTTTTTTTTCATTTTGTAGGGGATGGTCATAGAATCGATTTATTTTGCTGTGCCCCTAGTTCAAAAATCCAGTTTGCAGCACTGATTGTCGATACAATCCACCCTCGTCTTTCCGCCATAGTCATTGTAAGATAGTTCCGGTTCTCCTGTTTGTCCCTATTTGTGGGGGGCGCCCTTTCCCACCTAGCCTTGGTTTTCCACCGTTGGGAAATGCATGACGCGACAAAACCCGTCCGTTGCGTAACAGGTTGGTCTGCTTTTCGTTCTTGGAAATGCCTTGAGTGTAATGCGCATGTCCCTGGAGAGGATACGTCAATGATCGTAACACGCAGTCTCCGTAATCAAGGTTGTAAAGGTCTTCGTGTGGAGAGTGCCTGCTTGTTAATTTTGTAGACTGTTTAAATAGTTTCTTTTATTTAATATTTAGGGAAGATTGCATGTGCTGATTGTACAGACCTACCTTTTTTGAACAAATAAGCAGAGCAAAGTCAATCATGTGCCCATTCGTGTTACTTACTCTCCTTTTGAGCTTTTTTATGTTATTGATGGAACTAACAGCAGCTTTCAATGTCACATTTTATCCAGCAGAGATAGATAAACTGGAAGAAGAGTCGCAGCATCTTGTCTCATTTTCTCTCAAGGGATCGAAATATGATAGTCCAAATGAGAGTAATTATAAAGTTGTGCCAGATAATAATGAATTGGTAGAAATATCAAATGTTACCCTTAATTTAAGTTCACTATCTGATACAGGTATTATTAATGGTACTTTTATTGTGCATGGAAAGTTTCTTGGTTTTGCTTCTGTGCGTTTAAGAAGAAGCAACGGAACTGAAAAAGAGTACTCCGAACCTCTAAAAATTAGTGTTATAAGAAAAAAACGTGCAGCTGCTACAGCATTTGTTATTTCTGTTGCAGTACTTGTGACTTTAAATTACGTTAACATGGGATGTGCTTTAGATTTGAAAGTTGTGAAATCTGTTCTCAGAAAACCTATAGCACCAGGTGTAGGATTTTTCTGCCAGTATCTTATAATGCCATTGGTAAGTCAATTTTCTCAATATTATGCTTTCACTGCAATAGCAATCTAGATTTATTTCACTTTGTTCTTCAGTAAAGTTGAATGAGATTTTTTGATAGTTTTATTCATTTGCTAATAAAATACAGTTTGATTGATCCAAATTGGATAATTTACTTAAAACATTTTTTGTAATTATGTGCATTGAATATTTCTGCAAAATGTGTAAGGCAATTTGTGACAAAAGTGCATTTTAGAATGTGATATACTTTGCAATTAAAAGAGTGAAAAAAAGTGAGATCAGTCAAAGTGGAAATTTCAAGCAGATTATAACAATCTGAGTGTAAACTACACACTTAGTGGACTAACTACTACACTTAATGGATGGCAGGCAGTGGCGGTCATAAGAAGGGGGCCATGGCCCCTTCCAAGTGTTTTAGTTTTTCATTCCAACAGCCAGACAATTTCTTTTCCAGTAAGGCAAACCCCTGACATTCTCAGGACACCAAAGGCCAAATGATAAACCTTTAAAAATGATCTCGATTACTAAATAATGCATTAGTAAAGTAAAAGTGTCATTTCTGGACTACAAAAATCCTTCATATGCTTTGAATGGCACCCTATAGATTTGAGACATAACCCCTGATGGGAGGAAATTTTTTCCTTGGGAGGTCTCAAATCTTCCCCTCTAAGCATTTTACACTGCACCTTGAAGGGCAAGTTAATAGCATGATTTTTATTAACATTGTTTTAACACCCATCTTGTAGAAATAATTGTATTGTTTTGGAATAAAGGGACAATGAAGTTTTAGAATAAAGCAGCTTAATGTACTTGTTGCGTTTTTGTGAAAGTAACAGGTAACTCTGATAACTACAGGTAATTCTGAGATTATCAATTATTGTATTTGTTAAGTTAAAGAAGTGTGGCACTTGCATCAAGGGGTGATCATAAGTCTCAAGTCTGTAGGGTGCCATTTAAAGCATATGAAGGATTTTTGTAGTCCAGAAATGACACTTTTACCTTACTAATGTATTATTTAGTAATCAAGATCATTTTTTAAAGGTTTGTCATTTGGCCTTTGGTGTCCTGAGAGTGTCGTGAGTTTGCCTTACTGGAAAAGAAATTGGCGGGCTGTTGGAATGAAAAAATAAAACATTTGGAGGGGACCATGGCCCCCTTCTTATGACTGTCACTGCCTCCCATCCACTAAGTGTATAGTTTACACTCAATAATCTGCTTGAAATTTCCACTTTGACTGATCTCACTTTTTCCACTCTTTTAATTGCAAAGTATATTAAGCTTAAAATTTTCTGCTTATTCTAGTACAGGCGTGTCCAACACGCGGCCTACAAAAATGTAAAGTTGACGTGTTTACAGCATAAGCTTTCAACAAGATTATGTGATTTTCAGCGAGTTTTTGATATCCCACTAGTTTTCTGTTACCCTTTTTTTAATTTTATAATAAAAACATAAGAAAATAAATGAAGTTTTAATATTCATATACATTAACTATATTATATATTTTATGTGGGACCCAAACACAATTCATCTTCACTCAATGTGGCCCAGGGAAGTTAAAAGGTTGGACACACCTGTTCTAGTATATCACTGATGAAAACACAGTAACAGAAAATAGACCACAGTAAAAAGATAACTCCTAAATAAGCTGGCTGAATCTGAAATTGACATGAAACTAAGAATGATTACATTTATTTCTGTTGTAAACTACCATTGGGAAATTTATTAAGTTGTGATACGGTAGTTTTGTGGAAAATATTAATTCGAAACATGGATGTTCACAGGAATTATTTAGGGAAGAATTGCTTTTTTAGATAAAAAAGCTGAAATCAAAACAACTAAATTGACTTATTTTGCTGTTTATAAATTTACTTCTTTCCAGTTTACATAACTTGCTTTCCGCTTAGGCACGACTTTTAGTGGCAGGGGTGACTCGTAATTGCATAATTGCAGTTCCCAGATTGGAGTCCCAACTGGGCCAACATTAAGATTTATCTCTGCAAAACTCCCCGCTCTGCCCTTGGTCAGTGGGGAACACCAATGAGCTTTGAAAGGTCGCCATCCATCAGATGAGGTGTTAAGCTGTGACTCCATGCCCTGTGCAATACAAGAGCCATACCCTGTGCATGTTAAAGAACACATTGGATGGCCATCTGTCTCCTAACAGGAATCCAGTGGATGCTCTTCCCCTAACCTTCTCTGAGCCTTCAGGGTCGTGTGCATTGGCCATTTAGCCCAGTGTGTGCATAAAAGGGCTGCTCAGAGGTAAAAGAACCCAACCCATGGCTTTTTTTTAAAACAAAATTAACTAATAGTATGAGTTGTCATTAATTAAAATAAAATCATTGATAGTAAATTGTATAACTTATGTATACCTTGCCTTAAAGACAGTAACTTTTGAGAGTATGGTATCTATTAAAGCATGGGGTAGGAGTGGCTCAGTCGATAGTGTGCCAGGCTCATAATCTGTAGTTCTGAGGTTCGAGTCCCAGCTGGGTCAGCATTGAGATTTATCTCCACAAAACTCCCTGCCCATGGTCAGTAGGAGACACCGATGGTAAGGGTCTTGGTAAGCACTGTCCATCGGATGGGATGTTAAGCCATGGCCTCATATGTGGGAGAGCCATACCCTGTGCACATTAAAGAACACACTGGATGGCCTTGGACACACACCTGAACACACACAGGCTACCATCTGTCTTCCAACAGCTGTTCCAGTGGGTCCCCTCCCCCAACCTTCTCTGAGCTTTCAGGGTCTTTGAGACCTGGCCATTTATCCCATGGTGTGCAAAAAAGTGCCACTCAGAGGTAAAACAACCCAACAACTATTAAAGCATGTGGTGGAGTCCTAGATTGTATCTACACATTTGCACACACACACCCCTCCCCAATAATAAAATATAGTTTTTCTACAATTGCTACAGACAGCACAGTCCTTGTTTCTTTTCTTTCGCACTTAACATTTGAACGAAGAAGACTGCAAGCTACTGAGTTGGTCTTCTCTGTTTAGACTTGAAGATGGCATTCCCAGTTTTGTCTTGTTTTGGTGCAGGGTCATAACAACGACAAGGTGAGTGAGGCACTTGCCTCACTCGGGTACAACCTCATCTTGTACTTGGGGGTACAAGATGAGGGGGTGCGGAAAAATGTGAGGTGAGGGAGTACAGCAAAATACAAAATGAGGGGTGCAGAAAAATACGAGATGAGGGGGTGTAGAAAAAGAAGACTGCTATGAAAACTATATTGGGGGCATAATTTTCAGTTCTTGCCTCGGACACGAAAAGAGCTAGTTCCAGCTCTGGTGTCTCTTACTATCTCCTCAATCAGTTGTTTTTTGTACTGCAGTTGTAACAAGATATTCAGAATCACACCAAGATATGCTTTCATTTATAATAAAGTTCCTCAATGACAGAAAATTTTAAGTTATTTTTAATTAATTTTTGAGCAAGAAGGTCCTTTTAATTGAGAAAAAAGAAATGCCATCTATCAGAAAATGGATCAGAAGGGAAATAAAATAATGTCATCCACTAAATGACAAAGGTATAGAATGTATATAACCTAGTGACACCCATCAGATGACAATGGGCAAGAAAGATTATACACTTCAATGATTAAATATATATTTTGAGGTTTGTACAAATCAGTGAAGAATCCCCCCATGAATCCCATCCACCCATGAGTAAGTAAATTTTTAAATGCTAAACCTTTAAACCTTATTAAATTCTTTCATTTTAAACAATAATTGATAATCTCAGCATTACCTGTTGTTTTTTAAATGTTTAAAACAAAAAAAAATACCCCTCAAGCAGCTGCTTGCCACAGAGGTCTGACAGGAGCCTGTCAGTTTATATGCCATAGTAGAAAATTAATGTCAGTTTATATGCCAATGTCTATGAGGATGGCAGGCCCTCAACAGAAAAATGACACAAACAGCCATGCCTTACCCGGGGCTCGAACCCAGGTCCCTTAGATCAGTAGCCAAGCGCACTAACCACTTGGCCATGGGACGGCTGTTTATAAATCAATAAATGTTTTTGTGGAAAAAAATTTCGCCAACATAAGAGAATCGAATCTGAAACTCTCCAGAAACATGTCAGAGTATTCTAACCTGTTGACTAATGCTTCTCTTTTTTCCACTAAGTATGACATTAACTCTTTCTGTGATTTTCGGCACCTACATTTGGCACCATTTATGATCTCTTGTGACAACTATTTATTTTTAGAGCTCTGCAATTTTATTTATTAAGAAAATTTTCAGGGTGAAATAGTACTGATTACCAGTACCATGAAGTTCAATTCTCAAGACCATTTACTTCAGCTCTAAACAAAGATGTATTATATATTAAATTTCCTGCCTTAAATATATACTGGTTTCCATAAATTAAGGAACTGATCCGCTTAGGGAAGAGAACGCATCATGCCAAGATGAGGCTTCCCACTGCTGGGGTCGAAGTTGGGACCCCGAGGGAAGTTGGCAAGCACTACTGAGAGGGATGACTTAATCCACAATGCCAAAAGGGCATCATTATGACTAAGTACATATGCATTCTCTCTCTCGTAACAGAGGACTGTTACCTCATAGTATGTAAAATACAGTGCAGAATTGAGGTATGGTGAGCAGTTGAATGACACTGGTACATAAAAATGTCGA
This sequence comes from Ryuthela nishihirai, assembly GCA_038380435.1. NCBI lineage: Eukaryota > Metazoa > Arthropoda > Arachnida > Araneae > Heptathelidae > Ryuthela > Ryuthela nishihirai. The sequence goes on from JAWZYU010000027.1 coordinate 56,247,249, forward strand.
GCATTGAAGTAGGCATCTCTAAGCTGTTCTCAAGTTCTGCAAAGTGTGAAGTGATCTGCAAAGTGTGGATTTGTTGGATATGTCACCAGACATCATTTATTGGAAGAGCTAAAGGTCTGCTCAAGTCAGGCCAAAGTCAAGCTGATGCTACCAGATAGCTTCTGGTAGCATCAGCTTGACTTTGGCATTGCTCATTCAGCACTGCTCACCATACCTCAATTCTGCACTGTATTTTACATACTATGAGGTAACAGTCCTCTGTTACGAGAGAGAGAATGCATATGTACTTAAATTAATATGCCTTTTGGCATTGTGGATTAACTCATTCCAAAGTCAAGCTGATGCTACCAGATAGAGCACATTCAGACAATTTAGTAGTAGATGACAATGGGTAACAATCCCAAGAGAGAGAGTACAGCTATCTCGTCTTATATGCCCAGAGGAGCAGGATATCATCACAATGTAAACTGTGATTGTACCTAGTAGCAGGAAATGAAATGGTGATATCTGCTACCTCTGTATGATGAAGACTTTATAAGTTGTGCCTGTACATGAGGTGGCCAGTGGTGTGCATGCCCTTGACCTGACATCACAGGATAAACTATCTAAACTGGTTCAGGCATAATATCAACTGGACCCAGGAGCAATGGTGGTCCATGCTTTACTGGATAAATTGAGATTTGCCCTCCACAGTGATTTGTAGTGTTATTTAATATAGAGAGAACCAAGAACACACTATCATGCCACAAATAGAAAATGGAGATTCACCCAACAGCACTGCTAGACAGTTTTATCAGCAGCATGAGACCACTGCAAAGCCTGCATAGCAGTAAGAGGTGATACCCTCCATATTGAGCCACTTGGACTACCTGAGTTGACCTGTATACTTATATATATTTGAATAATCTGTATATATTGTACAGATTATTCAAATACCTAATAAAGTTCTTCACCACAGAAACCCTTGTGTATATTGTAGGATTATTGTGCTTAGCAGAATTAAACATTGGCTTTATAGAAAACTTTGTAATGAAACGTGCTGGTTTAGAAGTGGTGTCAGGAACTGCAAAGACCAAATCATTTCCCTTAAAACAGATTCTTGAGAATAGTTTAGTTTCAAATACTTATGGTTACTTGTTTTGTAGATTTCGAAAAGGCTTAAAAATCTTAGAAAAGAAGATCACTTAGAATGAAATGGGTGGGCAGTGTCAAAAATGACCTTTCAGAATTAGTCTGCAGTGGCCAATAGAAGGATATAGAAAATTGAATTGTACAGTTGGACTTACATTGCCAGTGTGGCTGCTTGAGGATTATGCACGATGTATAATTAATCAATAAAAATGTTACTTATTAATTTTGAATGAATTATTTATTACAATTTCTAATGAAAACTAAACATATTAAATAACTGGAGTAAAGCTGGAGTTTTGCATTCAGGGAGAATATACCAGTGCATTATTAAATTACCATATTTATTAAACTTGGTATTTACATCATTAAGTCTTTTAAAACCAGTTCTTTATTGAAAAGAACATAATACAGGGCAATATACTTTGAACCCACAAAGCTAAATTTGATTATCTGTGGGTAATTTAATGGTAATCTAATTATATATTATATAATAATATAATTATCCAATGGTAATCTCTTCCTGAAAAACCATTATACAAAAACATTATATATATTTAGCACCACAAATATTTAATAATTTACCTGGTAATCTTAAAGATGAAACAAACTTTCACTCTTTTAAAAATAAGTTGAAAATCTGGATTTTTAAATATGATGATACTGAAAAACTTCTTTAAAAATTGTTAATAATCGTTTGGTAGTTATAGGTTTGTTTTTGAATTTCTGTCTTCATTATTTTGAATATAGAATGGAAAATGATATCACATCTACAAATTTTGAATTAAATTGTTGCCTTTTTCATAATGTTTTACCAAATTGTACAAACCCACATGCAAGTTATTTGAACTCTTGTGGTTATTTTCAATGTTCCTATTGTTAAATACATAATTTTCAAAAATATATTGTACAAAGTTCTTTATATGAAATATATATGTAACTTGACTATATGTATATGTAACTTGACTATGTTATATGTAACTTGACTATACAATGGGAATAAAGGTGTATGTCTGCCTAATTGACTAGAACATTCATGTAATGCAAATGAATATGTTCACAAAATTTAATTATATGTATTAATATTAATTATATTTATTTTAATAATTTATAATATAATTAGATTTTAAGTATTAAGTTTGTACTTAATATTTTAAATACTCTTAGTGAAAAAAAAGAAAGAAAAATATCCTGTGTGCTATTAATTATATTTTATACATTTAATGCATATTGCTTATATGTAATGTTGTTAATAGGTGGCATATGGCCTTGCAAAATCTCTGTTTGATGAGCGTACACTCCAGCTAGGTTTATTTACTTTTGGATGTAGCCCAGGGGGTGGTGCAAGCAACATGTGGACAGTTCTCTTGAAAGGGAATCTTAATTTGAGTCTCACTATGACTTACATTAGTGTTAAGGCTGCTCTTGGTATGTATATTCAATATTTTTGATTTTTGTTTTCAGTCAATAGTCTACTTAAATGCAAAATATAGATTATAATAAGAAGGATAATTGTTAATCAGGATTAGCAAAAGGAAAAAAAATGCCATTTATGGTATTTACATTTTCCTAATTATTTTCCTATTGCTGTTGAACTTTTTCAGCCATCTTGATAACAATATATGTATATTCTCTTTTTAATTGTAGTGCAAATCTGTTAATACAAAAGACAAGGGACAAACATAAACATTTCATGTTAACAGAATTTCACATTAACAGTATATTGGTAAATACATTACATTGACATCTAATACTATTTCTACGCATATAAATGTATCATAACTTTCACTCTGAATTTTGATCATGGAACTGTCTAATCCATTATAGTAAACTGTATTTTTCTTATCTGTAACATTTCTTATCTAATAGAATTAATAGGCCAAAGCTAGACAATAGTAATCTAAACAATGTCATCCAGCCTTTTCTGTTTTCAATTTAAAATCTGAATGGCAGGTCATCATCATCATCCTCAAGCAGCCATGTGCTATGGAGGTCCAACCAGACTGTGCAATTTAGTTCTCCAAGCAAGTCTGTCCTGAGCTACATCTACTGCATCTGGCCACTGCACACCAATTCTAATAAGGTCCTGTTTGACATTGTCTGCCCACCACATCCTAGGTCTCCCCCTCTTTCTGAGGCCTTTAGGCACACTGTTCATAACCCTATTCGCCAATCTATAATTATTCAAATGTGCAACATGGCCAAACCAACGGAGTCTCTCTCTGCACAACATGCTGCTTAAAGGAAGTTGCAAACTCCTTTGCCTAACCTCATCATTAGTTACAAAGTTGAACCACCTAATGCCCAAGATACTGCGTAAGCATCTGGAATCGAAAGCATTTAGTTTCCTGTTATCTTGTTTACAAAGTGTCCAAGTTTCACTACCATAACTAACCCTAGAAAGAACCAAACTATTATACAGTCTAATTTTAGTCTTTAGGTGTATACGCCTATTTTTCCACACTCTCCATAGATTCTTAAAAGTCCCAGCAGCAATCCCTATTCGTCTGTTAATCCTCATGCCGCACATCACCAGTATCTGTTACATACCTCCCAAGTTAATTAAACTGTGGCACCTGCTCAAGACTGCAACCATTCAGATTAAATGAATCACAGCCTGCTTGATCAATTTTCATCACTTTAGTTTTCTCTCTGTTTATAACCAAACCTACTCTACTCCCAGTTTCATCAACAGCTCGAATGAAAGAGTTCATCACATCAACATCATCTGTCAAAATGGCTAAATCATCAGCATAATCTAAATCAGAAATTTTCGTATCTCCAGTCCATTTAAGGCCAAAATCTTTCCCTTGAAGTGAATTTCGCATAACATAATCAATAACCAAGCTAAAGAGAAAAGGAGACAAAATGCACCCTTGTCGAACACCAGAAGTAATGCTAAACCAATTGCTACAAACCTTACAAACTCTCACACACGACTCAGTGCTATTATAGAGAGCTTTCATTATGTTAACTAACTTGTCAGGTATACCATATGATTTCACAATCAACCACAAATTATGACGATCAACAGAGTCGAAAGCCTTTTTGAAATCAACAAAGCTAACAACCAAAGGTTTTGAAACTCTAAACATTTCTCAAGAATCTGCCTAAGTGAAAATATCTGATCCACACATCCCCTACCACTTCTGAATCCACATTGCTCATCACGCAATTGACTGTCAACCAGATTCTTAATTCTATTAAGCACAATCATGCAAAGAACTTTCCCTGAAACAGAGAGTAGGCTGATACCCCTATAGTTATCACAAGAACAAGATATCACCTTTTTTGAAAATAGGGATAATAATAGCTCTGGTAAAATCTTTAGGAACCATGCCTTTATCATAAAAGATATTCAAAATTTCAGTCATCCAAGTGGTAACCGAAACATTCCCAGCTCTAAGCATTTCTGTAGTAATTTCATCTACCCCTGAGATTTATGAAGTTTAAGTTTAGAAATAGCCAAAATAACTTCAGATTGTGTTATAGAGCCAACATTAAAGCCCCCAAAACATTTATCATCATTGCAAACAATGGGAGTAGAACTAACCACATTGTTTAGAACATCACTGAAATGCTCAGCCCACCTAGCCATGACAGAATCCTCACCTTCTATAACCTTACCTTGTTTATCCTTCAATCCCTGTATACCTGTTCGTTTTCTACCACACAAAACATTAACTATCTAGTACAGTTCTCTGCTGTTGTGCTTGCTGTCTAACTGCTTCCTCGGCTTTGTCAGCCAAACCATCAAGTCAATGATTCTTATCAGCAGCTAACTGATCCTTTACACGTTTATTAAGTTCTCTGTAATGCTTTCTATTAGGACTAGTAGGGTGTTGATTAAGGACATTCCTGCAGTTCTTTCTTTCTGAAATAAGCCCAAGTGCCTTATCACTAAGATAATTCTGCCTCCTCTGCTCCTTTTTTCCTAAAAGAGTACTGTTAGTGTCCAAAAAATCCTGTTTAAAATGATCCCATTCTTCCTCAACATCAGTAGTAAGCATACCATGACTGTCATAATGACTAAGTAATCTATCATGGTAAGCTTTAGCTATAACTGGGTCATTCAGAGCTTCAGTATTAAAAGTAAATTTTTTAACCCTAGCACAACACTTTTTAAGTTTAAGTTTCAAGACACTTTTAACAAGGTAATGGTCAGATCCAATTTCAGCTCCCCTATATGACCTGGTATTCCTAACAGAACTAGCCCATTTGCTGTTAATTAATATATAATCAATCATATTCCTATGCAGCCCATCAGGTGAAACCCATGTGTACTTATGTATGTCGCGGTGTTTGTAATATGTATTAGTTATTCTGAAACCATTGAGTTTGCTTACCTGTAGGAGACGTTGCCATTGCCATTGCAGCTACCAATACCAAAAGGGCCTATTACTCCTCCCCGAAGGTCAGAGTCAGTACCAACTTTGGCATTGAAGTCACTTAGAACAAGGGTAATATATCCTTTCTTGACAGAATTTAAAATATCCTGAAGTTGTCCTTAAAACCTATCCTTCTCATCCTCAGTGGGGGCATAACAGCAGATAGCATTCAAGTCTTTAATGCTTGTCTGAAATTTTGCTGTAAGAAACCTTTCATTAATGCACTCATATCCTAGAAGAGCATCAGACTCATGCCTTGGTGATGCTTATTGTCGTCCCTCCCTGAAAAGAGAAATTTAAGATTATTTTTAAGGATCTGACCTTTATCTGTCTATCTGGTCTCTTGTAAGCCGAGAATATCTAAATTATAACGGTGGAATTCTTGTGTGAGGACATCAAGAGAAAAAGCTCTGTGCAGAGTCCTCACATTCCAACTACCTATGAAGAGAAAATGGTTAGTGGGATGTTTAAAGAAACTATGTTTGTTGAGAGAGGGAATGCTGACAATATCAAACAGCCCCCTAATCGCAGACTAATTGGTTGGAAATTTGAAGCTGTTCAAAATTTATAAAACTGTGGTTCGTATTATATGTAATGATCATCATAATTTTCATTTTATATGAGGAAGTTAATAGAATTTGTCAGACGGTAGATAATTTTTTCTTTTTTTTTTTCTGTTAAAAGAATATACATACAAAAGCATTATTGCAAAACAGCCCAAACTTTATTTTCGTGTTAACCAATGTTTCAGCTTATCCGTTTTCATGTTGTCTGATTTGCACTTTATAAAGTTACATAATGATTGATACTGATGAATCTTGACCACATATGTCCTGTAGACATGGAACTCATAGACTTCACATGAAATATGTATACCTATTTCATGTGAAGTAGAAGATTTTAGTGGCTAGAATGTTCAATTGACATTAATCTAGTTATATATATATCATAAATCCTGTCATGTTCTACTCACCTTAATACCAATGAGTATTGAAAAATGTTTATTCAAAATTATTTTATGTCAATATTTATCGATTTTTGCTTAAATTGAAGTATGGTATGTAAATTTCTGCTTAATAACTATTGATACATGCTAGTATAGAACATTTGTTGTGCTTAAAAACATCTAACATTGTCATAGAGAATTAAAGATTTCAACCTAATTTTAATTACTTCACTGTGACAGTACTGTAATTTTTCTCAGCTAATTATGTCAAGTGTTTCTTGTTTACAGGACATTATCCTGTGGTACTTTATTACTGCATTATTTACATGATGTTGTGAGCATGAGTAACAAATATTATTTCCATCATACAAGTCAGCTTGGTTGCCTAATTCCTGACATAGATGCACTAAGGAGTGATTCAACAAAAATGTGTGGGAATATCTATATGTCACATTGCTGAAAAAAATTATTAGCTGCTGATGGTGTAATGTTTATTATACCCAGCATGTTTCTGGGATGCCGTGAGTGGGATGGCAAAACCAAATTTTTTTCAGCTCATCGTTTCATGAATTCCATGTCTACAGGACTTATCCTGTGATTATTTACTACTGATTTATTGATTTTAACGCCCTGAGCGTGAGTGACAAATATTAATTCCATCACTAATGAGGCAATAGAGTTGTCCACTTCCTGAATAGGTGGCACCACAGGTGGGAATCAAATAAAATCCGGAAGGTTTATAAGGTCACATAAGCTAAGAAAAGATTAGCTATTGATGATGTAGTGGTAGCATAACAGGCATGTTTCCTGTAGATGTGGGTTCATATCCCACTCATGGCGAAACCAAATTTTTTTCAGCTCATCATTTCATGAGTTCCATGTCTACAGGACTTATCCTGTGATTATTTACTACTGAAGAAGCAGGTTGTTGTGGAACCATCTGTCTGTTGTGGAACATTATTAGGGATTGAGTATTAAAAGCATAAGGGAGTCTCAGATGTTATTAAAGAAACAAAGACTTCCCTCAAGTTCTCACATGTCATGAGGATCTAACAGAATTTTATCTGTATAAATCGCCATGCAAGAGACATTGTTGGAAGAAGCTGTAACTCAAAGAAAAATATTACATCACAATTCCATTGCTTCCTAAAGATTCAAATCCAGATTCTCTATAGTGCAGCTGAATGCACTAATACAGTGACAAAAATTTATAAATGGGACAGATATTCATGTGAGTTCAGTTATAATCCATGTGAATGGTAAATCTGTATTGAGGGTATTTATTTAAGATTCTAATTTGGAAAGTTCATCCTCCAGCAGTATGGAGGGGATGAGGCTGCAGATAACCTTGCTCAAAAAAGTTCGTAACCTTAAAAACGTACTGCTTTCCTATCCCATTAATCAAAGACAAAAAATCATAGATATTACAGAGAAGTATTTCAAAATGTTCAATGAAATTACTGCTCCACTTAAAAGACTTTTAGTTAATTTACAAAATAACTTTTTAAAGAAAAATCTGACTTTACTTTTTATATTTCCTTATATATACATTGACTTATACTGGTTATACTTTAATTATTTGTTAGTTAATTAATTGATTATGTGAATCATGCAAATAAATTTTTTTTATGCCTTTTTTTCTCCCTCTTAGGAATGATGCCATTCTGGTTGTTTACATTAGGCAGAACTCTTTTCTCTGGAACAGCCACAGTACCATATTTTAATATTTTTATCACCCTAGTATCTATGATTGTACCACTGGGAATAGGTCTTATTTTTCAACGTTTTCTTCCTCGTGTTGCCAAATTTTGTTGTCGAATTCTTGCATCTGTTTGTATTGCAATGATAATATTTATCATTATATTTGGAACATATGCTAACTTATACATGTTTAAGCTTTTTACCTGGAAAATTATAATAGCTGCCACAGCTAATGTTTGGTTGGGTTTTATCAGTGGAGCTGTAATCTCAAGAGGGCTTGGCCTTCCAAAAGAAGATATAGTGGCCATTGCAGTAGAAACAGGAGTGCAAAATTCAGGTATTGCTATAATCTTACTTGGATTTTCTTTACCACAACCAGAGAGCGATTTGGCATCTGTAATACCTGTTGCAGCTTCAATCATGACTCCATTTCCATTGCTTGCAGTTTATTGTGGACAAAAAATATATGCAAAATGTTTGTCTAAAAAGAAATTAGAGCAAGAATATGTTCTAAATGATGAAGATGAAGAAAGAAGAGTTCTTCCAACTCTTAACAGTTCTAATTCCATATCTGCAGAGAAACAGTTATCACAGGATTACATGTAGTAATGTATAATATTCCTATTGAAAACCCTTCAGTTGCGTTTCCTTCATAGTATTTGAGATATAATTATTCTGTTGGTGACTTTTGTTTTATTGTTAATTTTTGAAAGTAGATGAAATCTGCAATGCATCTTATCTATTATCATTTAAACTCTGTAATAATGGTATATGAAATTTCATAAATTTACATATTTAATTTTACTTTGTATTTTGCATTGTTAGTTGATATACACAAATATATTCATTTATGTTGGTATGAATTAATGTTAATATGTTTAATTCCATAATATAATTCATGGTTTATGAATTATGATATTCAGCATAATATGTATTTTCTGAAGACCTAGTAATTTGTTATTAAAAAAAGTTATCTGAACTTTAATTTTGTTTTGATTAATATGCATAAGTAAATGGAAATGGATGTAAGACTAGTGTTTTCATGTCTTTGTCAATTTGAGACTTTCATTTTATGCAGTGAGAGTGTCACAGTCATGCAAAGAAATCATTAAGGGAAAGTAGTGAAATTCCTAACTTACAAATATATACAGTAGAGATCACAAGGAATGCAGAAAAAAATGCTAACAGAAAAGGCTGTAATTCAACCAATTTTTATTACCTAATTAAGTTGCATGGATTCATTAAATAAACTTGCCCACCAAATATGCTCAGTTGTAATTAATCGATGTGCAAGAATGACACAGCCTCAGTACAGCTGTCTTCAGCAATGACATCCTTCAGTTATGTGAGGTATCCTATTGCTTAAAATCCAAAGTGAATGCACAGTATTCCCTGTTAAGAAACATTAATTAATAGATTCTGAAAAAAATTGGTGGCGACGAATTTTTTTCAGAATCTATTAATCCTATTGCTGTTCAGTATACCAATTATTTTAGGAATCTCCACAAATGGTAATATGTTGGAGTAAGATCTATATAACCATGATTGTGCTAATTATTTGATTATAAAATGCATCAGTTAGCACTAATTTTGCAGTGTGTTGAGGTTATCACCTTTCATAAGTGGTGCATTCTGTAGCAAACTATGTTGTTGGTATGAATGCAGTTAAAATATTTGTTAACAAAAATATTATTCCATTGGCCAAGTGATTAGTGTGCTTGGCTGCAGAGCAAAGCTGCATGGGTTGAATATAGTATAAAATAGATTATTTTTCTGACATTCAAATTTATTCACCTTAAAGCTACAATGCTATTTTTAGCAGGTATAATTAATAATTTTTCCCCGTGATATTCAAATATTTTTGCCAGCATTTTGAGTATATTGTAGAAAGAGGTACTTAAGATCATTAAACAAAACATTAAAAATATGCATTTTTTAGATGCAGTCAATTTTTTTTTACTTTAAAATTCTGCCTTTTTTATTTAAAAAAGATAGCTGCAATACAATATTTTGCACACTATATAAGCACTCAAGAACTCTTCAAATACAGTCGGAGAAAAAAACTCATTTGTGGGAAAAGAGAAATCACTACAAACCATCCTAACTATTCATTACTGAGATAAAGTGAATATTTTTGCAGTGTTTATAGTATAAATATGATAAAAGCACTGATATTTTGTGATATCAGCATTGGTCAATGGCTATTTTAATAGTTAAAATATATATTTTGAGACTCCTTGTTAGGTGATGTATTGTTAAATGGCTGTTAAGGTGTATTTGTTTCTTATGGCTTATTTCTTCCAAAAATAAATTTTCCTGATGCATAAATTTGTGCTATTTTAACTATTTCAATTGTTTGTATGAAGATAAACTATCAGCTAGAGTTAAAACTGTAATATGGATTTATTGAATAGTTTCATATTAGTAATGTTAAGTTTTGCTATGTCTATTACCATATTAGCCCAATTCAGAGATCTTGATTATAAGATCCCCCCCCCCCTCTTTTTAGAAATCATGACGAAAGAAAATATTATCATGCTGTTATAGATAAGTTAATACTGTTACTAATATATTTTAATTAATAATACTGTTAATAATAAAAGCTATACAATTGATTTCCCCCCATTAAATTCAAACAAATATCAAAACACTGCAAGTATTTTGGAAGGTAATTAAAGTATATGGAATTTTTAATATTCTGTGTCAGTGCTATCTTCAGCATCTTTTTTTTCTTTATTTGAGCTGCTTTTAACATTTTCATGGGATGTAGACTGCCATCAAATATATTTGTCAGAACAATAATGACATATGAAATGCAATATTTTTTGAATTCATGAACAATATAACTGTAATTTTTGTGATGGGAAGTCTTCTCCTGGGAGGACAACCAAATTGGTATTTCAGTTCATGGTTTGTCTTTTTTTTTAAATCTAGGTGCAGTCTCTAAATGCATCGATCTTTTTTTTTGACAACATTCCTAGCTTCTTCAAGTAATTAAGGCAATCCAAATCAAGTCTTCTATCCAGGCTTTGTCCTCAACTATCACTTGAGGAAGTAAATTTTCTATAACTAAGTTTTGTGCATCTTTAAAATCTGTTACACCAAATTTCTCATTTCTAGCTGTTTTCTGAGATATTGTTCTTTTTTCCCTTTTTTCAATATTTTCAATTTTTTCAATTTTTTTCCCTATTTTCAATAGTAACATTTCATGCATATCAAAGAACAGTGTTCAGTCTGCATTGTCCACAAAACTAAGGGGATACCCATGTTTTTCCTTTAAGTCTGTAATATGATGTTGAAGGCAGTTTTTCACTGTAATCTTGAGGTATCTATCTTTTGTATGAAACTTGCATGTTGCCTCAGAGCTAGATAATTTTTTTTTATGTCTGTAAAACATCTTTCACCTATAAAATGCATTTAAACAACTCAGTATTTTATTTCCATCAATTCAAAACTTTATTTTCAGTAACAAAATTTTATAATGATAAAAAAAAGGTTTGTTTTTTTCTGCTTAATGCACCATCATAATTTTAAGATTTGCATGTTATAATCAGAGGTAGATTTACTAAGAAGCTGCTTAGGACTCTGGCTACTGAGAGGCTTCATTCTGTGAATTGCTTTCATAATTACAGAGGTCATTTCAACTGCGTGCCATAGAGACCCCTACACCTCTAAATCCACTACTGATCATAATATTTTATTAATTTAATATTTGCTCCTTGCCTTTCACTATGATCACTCATATGTGCACAAGTCATCACTGAAATGAGACTGATACAATTATAAAGAACAGAGTCAAAGCAATGATGCACCAACAAAGATAATACTAAACTGAACAGTCTGCACTTAGATTAGTTGTAAGAATTAGTAATGGTCTTGAACGAACAACTGGTATGCATAGGGGCCATTATGTGGATATTCAGGAATGCAACAGGCTAGAGTAAGGAGAAGAGGCTTGTAATCAGCTATGATTTTAAGGTGACAATGAATTTTACTAATTATTAATAAAAAAATTATCACCTTATAATTGGGCCAATAATACAATCTGTATGGCATAGTTTTGTGTAACAGCTTAATGCTGGTATACTACAAATTAATACTTTAAATGAAACAGTGGAAAAATTTCTCATTTTAATTGTTATGAATCTCCTGTATGCATTATCGAATCTGTAGAATGTACACTTTTTTTTTACTTTTATTTGTTATATGCTTTGGGATCCAGATAAATATAATGTTTATATGCAGTACTTCTGGACCTCAGTGTAACTGTATTCAAATATTAAGTTTTTTTATCACAAAAATATTTAAATTGAAATTCCCTGATATTGGTTTTTACTCTACATTTGAAAAGTGAAATTATCAGAACTGCCAGCCTAATTCAGAATTTGCACCATGATCAACATTTCTTACCACATAAGATTGAAAAAATTTGTGTAGTTCTACATTTCTTAAAATGGTTACAATTTTTTTAAAATTTTAACTGATTCATTGCAAGATTTTGATATAAAAACTTTTAATTTTTTCACAATAATATTTTGGCATCCATTACTGGTACACATTTGTAATTAATATATTTTTTAAATTAACAGAAAAATAAGAGTTGTTTTTATTGTTTTAGGTTCTCATTAATAAATACAATATTTGAACAAATGCAAATCTTGTGAGCAAATATTTCCCTTTTTTGGTTGTGTTGTGAAAGTGATGTTTTTAGAAGGATACTGGTAGATAGACTTTGGAAGAAGCCATTAACAAAAACAGCATATATAGATATGAAGGATTTGAGCCTTAACTTCACTACACTAGCTACTATCTAACAGAAGCATATCACAATATGTTCCTGGGATATCAGGTAATTTGATCATCTTACAGGAAATGTAATGTGCTAGTGATCTCTGATCATTTTATGTTCAAAAAGAGAAGCAGATAGTCAATCAGTCACTACCTTCTGGAACACAGCTGTAGGTGGCCTTTTGGGTAATGATATCTTGGTAATAATTACTTGGTAAATAAATAATAACTTTAATATGACTTAATAACTTTATGACTTAATAACTTTAATATAAAAGTGCAACAAATATATTGTATCAAAATCCAGGAATAAAATGAGGCTGAATATATTTAATTATTGACTGAGTACTAAAAAGCAAGCTTTCAGTAATTTTCAGACCAAAAGGCCTCCATAATCTAAGTCAAGGACATTTAAATCATAATCTAAGTGAAGCAATCACTGATTTGGACTAATAGTTCGAATAGGCATTACTAGATTTACAGCTGGATATGGAATAGGTGCTACAACAGCAATTAGGACAGTGATGAAAGAAACGAAAGTGTGTGTAACAAATATGCTATCAGTGACCGAACATTGTTTATGCAAAAATTAAAATTGACAACACATTATTTACAGGACATTCTCACAAGCGCTGGAACATCTGCTTGCCATTGTTCACATTGCAGTGATCTCTACTTACAAAAATCTCATGCATTTCATTGTTGGAACTTAGTGCATTTTTTTGGTTAAAGATGCTGGCTATATTAACTTTTCCTGTGTCTTTAATTGTTTTATACTGCACCATAATATGTCGCAGTTAATCTTATCTAAAGAAACTCTTAAACTGAATTGTTCTTAAACATCTATAATATTTATCTCTGCATATATAAGGGGCAGGGGTTGGCTTAATTGGTAACATGCCAAGCTTATAATCTGCAGTTCCCAGGCTCGAGTTTTAACTATGCTCATCTCCACTAAACCCCCACCCTGCCCATTATCAGAAAGTGTACACTTAAGGGCTTGGAAAGGCTACTGTCCATCAGCCAGGATGTAAAGCCATGGCTCCATGTTCAGGAGAGTCATATCCTGTGCATGTTAAAGAACTCACTGTATGACAGGAGGCTGCCATCTGTCTTCTAAGAGCTGTCCACTTCCCCAACCTTCTGTGAGCCTTCAGGATCCTTGTGACTTGGCCATTTAGCCCATTGTGTGCACAAAAGTGCTGCTCAGAGGTAAAAACAATCGAACTGCATAATGATTTATGCATATAATTGGAATTATTGAAAGCATTTATAGAGGGAGTATACTATTGAAATATTGTAAGATGCTAGAAACAAAACTATTATTACAAGCATTCATTATTTTATTTCAGTATATTCAATAAATATTTTTACGAACCTCAGACAGTGATTTTTTTTTTGCAATCATCAATGTTGCAGTTCCAAAATGTGTTCATGTTCTTTACCATTCCGTAAGTGTATTCATTTGATAATTGCAATACTCTTTTGAGTCAAGTAACAACCATTGGAGCTTAGGAATGATTATTCCACATACCAAGACCAGGATTTTGTATACACTTTCATCAGACAATTATATATAAGTACAATTCAATTCTCTTTGCATCCAGAAAAATTATGATATTGATAAATTTTAATTTATTTTGAAAATATATTACACCAAAAAGCTGTCAGTTTGGCTATTTGTTTAACAATTTTGTAATCTTAGGAATGATCAAATGTGCATTTTTATATGCTGTCTCGAATACTCCAGCCATTTCCAAATATTTACAGATTCATGTCATTTATTCTCAGCTTCCATTCTTATAATGCATTCTTTAGCAATTTTTTTCAGAAAAAGTTTCATTTTGTGCTTTATTTTCTTCATCACTTCTGAACTTATTTTGAAAACTGATCTAATTTATTTAAACCACACTACACATTTCCATGTTCATGTAGTAAATATTTATTTCTTATTAAATTATGGTATATGATCACTTAATGAAATGTATACAAATTTATTTTGAGGTTTACGTATAGTAAATAATAATTTTTGTTTCAATGTTTTCCCTGCCATTGATTGGAAACTTCAAAGAATCTTTTCTATTCTCTTATCTGTAGTTACTACTGTTTTTTAATACTGTATAAGCAGTAAACATTAATTACATTTTTCATTAATCCATTGGTTTTCAAGCATTTTTGAAATTTCCCCCTGCTTAAAAGCCTTTGCGAAACTTTTTTTTTATCTTTAGTTTTGAAGTATTCGTGCAAACTCCACCCACTCTTCCGGTATTTAAGTGAACATCATCCTGAGCTTTCAATTATTCATGTGCCTTCCATCGATCCCCTGATCCGCAAAATTCCCCGCCCTGCCCACGGTCAGTAGGGGGGACACTGATGGGCTTGGAAAGGCCGCCGTCCGTCGGATGGGACGGTAAGCCGTGGCCCCGTGTGCGGGAGAGCCATACCCTGTGCACGTTAAAGAACACACTGGATGGCCTTGACAGGAGGCTACCATCTGTCTCCCAACAGCTGTTCCAGTGGGTCCCCTCCCCCAACCTTCTCTGAGCCTTTGGGGTCCATGTGACCTGGCCATTTAGCCCATGGTGTGCAAAAAAGTGCCGCTCAGAGGTAAACAACCCAACGATCCCCTGAATTTTCTAATATTCACACGGCTTAATGCCTTGAGTTTTTAAGTGTTCATGTGACCCCTCAATCTCAGAAATTGCCTTCGCAAATTCGAATTCAAAATTTGCAACCTGAAGATGGTTGCCAAGTTTCATATGTTGCAATTACCTAAATTCATCTGTCATGTTTATAAATTTTTATAAACAGATCTCAGATCAAGTCAAAGGGTTATAGATTCTGTTAAGATATATTAAGCAAAGTGAAGGCTGAGGCCAGGATTATAAATTATATTTCTTATTATCAAAAGTGTGGTATTCCACAGTTTGGAAACCACTGAATCTGTGATAACACTAACATTGCATTTAATTGAATTTAACGTTTTCCTGCAACTGCAGTTTAGGATGAGTTGATTGGCAAGAATATTTTTACCAAAATGATCATTGTGTATCTACAGCCGAGATTTATCACGCATTCTCTTTAACAGAAGAAAATATAATTGCTAGATTGTCAATTAGATTTTTATTGTGAAAGTAGTGGTTGTCCTTTGGAGCATCACATGGAAAATATAACCACCACTCTGCCCTCGGTCAAAAATGGGGACACTGATGGTCTTGGAAAGGCCATCTCAACTGGATATGATGTAACGCCATGATTTTTTTGTGTGAGAGCCATACCCTGTGCACATTAAAAAAAACATGTTGAATGGCCTTGATGGAATATGAGGCAACTTTGAAAGTTTTCAGTGCTATTTTTTGTTTCGGTTAAGGTTGATTATTAAATTCAACGATTTTTGAATGTCTACCTAATTAAGTCCGCCTCCCAGTTAATTTTCTTTTTTAATATCTTTTTATGTCAAAAATAATCGATAAAAAAGGGTGCTGTCCCAAATGGCATTAGGAGTGAAATAGCTATGTTCAGCACAAAACAAATGATTTAAGGGAATAAATTGGGCAGATTAAAAATAAAATGGAGTTAGAAGAGTAGGAAATTGATGAACCTATCTTTAATAAGTTAGTAACTAGTGTTATAAGATTTTGCCTTTCAGGTATCAAATTATTCTAATATGTTTTGGTGTTTAAATGCGACTACTTATTAGGAATAAATTATTTTAACTATTGAGATGTGCACATTAATGTACGCTAGCATTTGAACGAATATTGGTCATAATTTTATTAACTATCAGTGTCACCAGTTTCGCCACTTTAAGTAATACAAATAAAAAGATCAGAAGAGCTTAAAAGCAGTTAATCATAATCTGCTATGAACTTAATCCATCCATTTGGCCAGGTTTGTTGTAAATAAATAAACATCTGTGGCTGGCTTGTTTAACACAATTAGGTGTATATTGCAGATAAAACATATCATATATTTAATATATAAGTGCAAATATTTTTAAAGCAATGAGATTATAGATGAATATGAAATTAATGTGAAAGTTATATGTAATAGAATGCGTCAACGCTTAGCAGTAGTCATACTGAATACAGTTATGTGAAAAAGAAGTAATGAAAAATCATCAGAATTGTGTCATTCATGTATTTACAGGGTCATGCTGTAGTCAATGGGTCTTAGTGTAGATCGCCCTAAAGTAGGTTTCAATAAATATATTGGCATTTTAGAGATACAGATCATTTCCAGCTTGAAGTGAACACCTTGACCACAATCATGTTTTTCGTAGACTCCCTGTGACATATAGACTTGGCTAGGACAGCATAGACTTGGCTATCAAACATTTGAATGCGACTGTTGTACCTTTTAAAGTTAATTGAAATTATCATTTGACTGCTTGAGTCTCCAAATCGCCTAAAGTTGATGGGTGACAGCAATTCACATGTAGCTGAACCAGTGATTTCAGTAGCTACATTTCCAGTGAGGAGACAGGCCCATTTTACATTTTTGCAGTGGAAGGTGAACATAATTTTAGTGTTACCGAGTTTCCCAAGTTTTAAGGAAACGTCAAATGACACCGTGACCTACATTGCTGCCCCCTATTGAGTCTTGGAAAAAAACTGATACTATTAGTGTTTTATAGCATTGTTTACATAAGTAATTTTATAAACTGTGATGTGTATATATTTTCATCAAACTTTTGTACCCAGATACCAGCCACGCTTACGTCTAAACATGAATTTACATATTAATTTTATATTTTGTATAGAAATTTTGTTACTTAGAAAAGTTTGTAATTTAGGAAAAACTGTGGTGCTTTACAGCTAAGAAATGTAACAGTATATAATTGTTTATTGTGATAGCAGAAGCTGGTATTGTTTTTCGCTGTTATACCATAGGCACTGGTTATTCGTTTTGTTTTTAAGAATAAGGCAGTGATGATTTCTGAAGTTGAATAAAAATGTTTCGATACTATCTTTAATCCTGAATTTATTTTGTTACGATTATTACAGTTACATGAGCATTATTTCTCCAAATTCAACTCGAAAAGAGGAAAAGAAAATTTCGATGAAAGGGGAGGATTTCCGCTGTATTCTAAAGGACAAATCCTAGAAATGATGTATCCGGAGTAAAATCTCTGCACTTACAGTCAAGATCACAACGAACCAAGAGGATTTATCGTTCTCAAATAAACAAGAAATTATTGAAAAGTTTTTACCAAAGTAAATATGTACGCAATGGCATAACTGAGGCAATGATTAACCCGTTGGTGTACCGTCAACAGTAGAGGAGAGATTATCAGTAGTCAGAGCACCTGACATAACATCAGGAGGTCGTGGGTTCAGATCCCACCTGCTCAAGACAATTTTTTCTCTACACCCATCTTCTGTTACTTAAAAAAGCTTGATAGTGGAAAAATATTCATTAAATCAATGATGAGCTGTGAATTCGTATGCTAATAAAGTTTTATTCTCAGACTCCCCCCTCCCCGCCAAAAAAAATTCCATTGGAAGTTCTGTATACACCACTGGGCTTAAACGGCTGGATCTAATCGGAACGATTTTGCAGTGATAATTTTCCCATCCATTTTAGTGGTCCTAAAAATTTCTTTGCAAAATACGTGTATAAACACGATATTAGATTATATAGTGAGTGATCGGACACTTATTCGAATGGTAAACCACGTTTAAAGCTGTCTCGTAATTAAGCAAGTGTGAAGCACTTGTTCAAAGAAGGTGATGATGGCTAGTTTTTCATACTTGCCTAATTACTACGAAATGGCTGTGCAATAAAATTTCTATCAGGGGCGGCGCTACCGCATGTGCAACCAGTACGGGGCATGTCACAATTGCTAACCCCCCTCCCCAATTCTCCCTTTGAGATCCGAACGTGTGTATACGTTCCTTGATGGAATGAAAGCTTCACAGCGAGTTGATATCAATTTAATGGAACATTATCAATTGGAATGCAAGTATTGGCAAGATATACGAGGTGTAAAAAAACCAAGCAAGAATTCGCCAATAATATTTTTATTGAAAAAATTACGGAAGTCAAAGGTTGTCCCTGTCAAAGTCTTTCTTCATGCTTCGAAACATTTTTAGAAGTATTCTTTGGGAATGTTCTTTTAGGTGTTATGTGCTCCATGTCGTCAAAAGGGTTCCTTTCAAGGAATCGTTGTGGTTTGGGTCAAAAATTGCTTCATTGATGATCCTGAATGAGAAATGACATTGTCGTGATGAATACATCAGTTGACGAAGACATTGCGTTCAACCACACATTTTCCGGCAAGGGCGAACACACGTCCTACAGAATCGGGAGTAACACAGACTGTTAATACATCCCAGCGCGAGAGCCTGTCCGCCTCCGCAAAACTTGATCAGCATCCGCATATATTGCCTACTTAGAGACCTCCAGATTTTGTAAATGCTTTTCACCCTATCCAGTGGTGAAAATAGATTTCACTTCTTTCCGGTACGCTTCAAAGTATAGCTATGTGTGAAAAATCACATGCAGGCAAACACCCCAGTGAAGCCATAGTACAGGGGTAATAATGACTGTGCGGCGGCGAAATTACAGTATCCCTGTATTTTCTCTCATTCTATGTTTTCTGCAAATAGCGAATGATTTATGCAGTTTTAATGTGAAAAATATTAATATACCTAATTGTTTCCTAATTGCGTTCTATTCTTGTATTTCAGCCTTATTCAAAAAATATAATATGTAGATGTTTTTAAAATTATTTTAGAACTTAATGCAATTTTTTAGAAGGAAAAATAAATTTTTGACTGATATTGTAATTATGATCACTCAACTTGCATAATCTAAAGCCAAATGCCAAATATTGCATTTTTTTAGAATAACATTTATTGAAGATTCAGAGTAACCTTTAAAATTCTTAAAGTTTAGCCAATGATTATAAGAAGTACGGAAATTTCGCTTCTGTGATATCCCGACAAACTATATATGTGGGGCGGGGGTGGCTCAGTCGGTAGCGCGCCAGGCTCGTAATCTGTAGTTCCCAGGTTCGAGTCCCAGCTGGGTCAGCATTGAGATTTATCTCCGCAAAACCCTGCCCTGCCCACGGTCAGTAGGGGACACCGATGGGCTTGGAAAGGCCGCCGTCCGTCGGATGGGACGTTAAGCCGTGGCCCCGTGTGCGGGAGAGCCATACCCTGTGCACGTTAAAGAACACGCTGGATGGCCTTGACGGGAGGCTGCCATCTGTCTCCCAACAGCTGTTCCAGTGGGTCCCCTCCCCCAACCTTCTCTGAGCCTTCGGGGTCCATGTGACCTGGCCATTTAGCCCATGGTGTGCAAAAAAGTGCCGCTCAGAGGTAAAACAACCCAACCCAACTATATATGCAAAATTGCAGGGTTCGCGAATCAAAAATGCAGTAAGAAAAACGTGACTCTTGCCAAAAAAAGATGCGAGACGATTTTGCTAAGCACTCTTGAGCACCAAAATCATGCTTTAGCATTATTTTTAATGCAAAATTATTGTTTGGTGCAATTAAAAAGTTGAAAATAATCTTTATCAGAAGTTGACAATCAACTCTCTTTGTTATTTGATTATTATGATTCCGACATTTCGGGATCCGAAACGGCTTGACCTATCTAGTATGTATACCAATACTATAACTTGCGACACCGAAGGTTAAATTCTAAGGAATGTATAAAGTAAAAAAGCACTAGTGAATTAAATTCTTAGTTAATTTTTTTACACCCCTAAAATAGCTGTTTTCTCACAGGTCTCATAAGAGCATGTCAATTTAAGATGTCAGAAGACCAGTTATGAAGACAAGATCTCGGCAGAAAGACAATGCGAGAAAGAGAATTCATAACTATAGGGTCCTGAACCCAGGTCCCATATATGGATGCTTGTGTTGTTTTTCTACTGAGGTCCCCCCTCCCTCCCATACTCACAAATATTCTCTATGGTGATCCAGGTTCGAATCCTGTACTGGCATGGTTGTTTGTTCTGTGCTATTCTTGTACAAGAATGCCTGTATCATCTAGAAGTAGCTTCAAATGCCCTTCTCTGTTCTCTATGTAACTTATCAAGAAAAAAGAAAGTTATAAATACTTCGCGTACAGTTAGGGATGCCACCTTTCCGGTTTTCATCCGGAGATTCCACGTTTTGAAATCTATCTCAAGACTTCGGTTATTGAAAGCAAATTTCTGTTTTCTACAATTACGGTTTTGAAATTATCAAAGAGTTGCCGCCATTTGTACTACCACGGCCGACGCAGGTGATGAAATGGGCAAAACCGTACACATGATTACCAGGTTCAACCAAGCTCAACTCACTAAAATGACTAGAGAAACCAGCTTCAAAAATTAGCACTTAAAAACCAATGCTAAAGACATTTTTTTTAAAAATCTATTATGAGAGTCAAAACGAAAAAAGGCCCAATTCCTTTTTTTTTTTCTTGCGAGTATGAGGGGGAACTTAGTAGAAAAACAATACAATCATCCATGCATTATCAGGGGCTGGAACCCAGGAATTGGGCCGAAACTAAAAAAGACCCTATATTTCAATTTAAAAAAAAAAACGAACAAGATTCGAGTGAAAGCAGAATTATGCACGAAAACTGATTATAATGTGAATTGTGCAAAATCTTTAGAATGTATTCAGAAGCCGGAACGAAAAGTTTTTAAAAAGATTGTAAAGACAATTGAATGTATGAATCTGAATTTAAAAAAAATATATTTTTTATTAATTAATAAAATTTTGAAACAATAACGATTGCGTTGATTATTTTAAATAAATATATCGTTATTATCAGTTTTTTTTTTTGGGGGGGGGGGGTGCGAGCGGAATTTACTTAAAGCCAACTTTATGATCTCTGGATATTTAAATCTCAAAAGGTGGCAGCTATTTATAGTGCTAATCGAAAATTATATTTAAGAAAAATAGTGGCCAACTTTTATGGGACCTTTTCCCAAACTTCAAACTCATTAGTTAAATTTGGGGAAGTATGTGCCCTATTGCCCCCATTAAATTGTCTTCCGTTATGCTCAGAAATGTTAGGATTTTCAATTCAGCAATATAAAAATTATTTACAAAAATATATTTATACCAGAAGTCGTTGCTTGCCACAGAGGTCTAACAGCAACCTGTCAGTTTATATGCCATAGTAGAATGTTTGTGAAGATGGCGGGACCTCGGCAGAAAAAACAAACATCCATGTCTTACCCGTGGCTCGAACTCGGGCCCTTTAGATTAAAAAGCGAAAATTAGAAAAACAGAAATATTATCTTGCAAAGGATTACATTTCAACGTCTAAGTTCTTTGATATGTCATCCATTTTTCCCATTTCTACTTCTGGCAGGGATTAACCCAGACAGCTACGGCGGATGCGCATTGTCCGTGGATACTTAACGACTCCCCGAGGGACGGCTTTGGTTGGAATCACCTTTGTCTGTCTAGTTCTGTTCTCTTTCCCCATTCTGCTTTTACTAAGTCCTCAAAGAGAGAAAGCACTACTTAAGATTATTGGATTAGCACTCCCTGTCGGCAGAAATGGAACCTCAAGCGCCTCAAGTATGCGGTTTTCAAGCAACAGGTGTCTAAAGGGTTAAACTATAGTAGTATAATTAAAAATCGAGGCATTTTTCTTGAAGGAACGATTCGCTCTTTAAAAAATTAATGCTCGGTTGAAACTGCATTAATGTGTAAAGAAAATCATTACCTGAGCCACTACTGAAAAATGTTTTACCGGTACGCCGTACCGGCCTACTTTCACCACTGACCTTATCCCAAAGATGCTTGATAGGGTTCAGATCTGGGGACTGAGCAGGCAAATGAAGTAAGGAAAACTCGTTGGCATGTTCTTGGAACTATTCGGTGACGATACGTTCCTTGTGAGCAGGTGCATTATTATGATGAGTGTGTCCATCACAGTGAAGATAAACTGCAGCCATGAAAGGATGAACTTGGTCAGCAACGATGCTCAAATATGCTGTGGCGTTCAGCTGCCTTTGATGGGTATCAGGATGCCTAATGTGTGCCAGGAAAACATTCCCCCACCATCAATCACACTGCCAGCACTTGCCTGTATTGTTCACACCAGACAAGATAGATGTATGGCCTCATGTTGCTTGCATCAAATTCTGATCCTCAGCGTGATGCAAAAGGAACCTCGATTCGTCTGACCAGCTACATTTTTCCAGTACTAAAAAATCCAGTGCTCCTGTACCCAATGGAGACGTGCTTTCGTGTTCTTCACTGATTTCGTGCTACCGAGATGGTCCGATACATGGTGCATTCGGAGATGACCTTCTGCATAAATAAAAAATAAAAATAAGTACCCCCTCAAGCAGCTGCTTGCCACAGAGGTCTGAGAGGATGGCAGGCCCTCAGTAGAAAAACGACACAAACAGCCACCCGGGGCTCGACCATTGTTTATTTCTGCTGTGATTTGCCTGGTTGTGGCCCATTTGTTTTGCTTGTACGGTTTTGGTCAGTCTGTTTTGACCCTTCTGATCCACGAGGTGTTTGCGTCACTGGTAGTTTTTTGCTTTTCGCACCATTCCCGATTCCAGGAGGATAGCTATTCGGGAAAGGCTAGAACGGGTACGCCTACCACCAACTATCATGCCACAAAGTCCCGTCGCTTGTTTTATCTGACTCTCAATCCAATACGATCGAAGAGCTGGTCTACCTTATTTATATTGCACATTATGATCATGTGACATATTACGTGTTGAAATGAACCATTTATGTGATGAGGGGTGCTGTACCTAATAAACTGGCATCTCAGTGTAGATTCCATCTTTAATTTGCCACACATTGATCATTTGCAGGGCAGGATTTTTCAAATCACTAAAATATGGGGGGAGGGGGGATTATATACCTAACAGCTTTCCTGTCCGGTTTGCACCCGCTTTATTCAGTCACTTGACCTTCGGTTCATCTTCTTTAGATGCGGGCTGATAGACGATTTCGGTTATTTAAATAAGGAGATCGACGTTTGCCGTCCCTAATACTATTTATTCTTAACAAGATTATAACCGTCATTTTTGGGGAAAGGCAGGTGCAAGAAGGATACATATCTAATCATGGAGCTCACTTCCTGCACTATATTGTTCCAGGACTAGGTTCCCCTATAAACGGTCCTGGATGTATATAAAAAAAAATACCCCCTCAAGCAGCTGCTTGCCACAGAGGTCTGACAGGAGCCTGTCAGTTTATATGCCATAGTAGAAGGTCTGTGAGGATGGCAGGACCTCAGCAGAAAAACGACACATATATCCATGCCTTACGCGGAGCTCGAACCCAGGTCCCTCAGATCAGTAGCCAAGCGTGCTAACCACTCGGCCATGGGACGGACTTGGATGTAGATAAGCTTTACTTAAATTTAATATCGAAAAAAGTGTGAAGGTTTGGGTTCGGCACTATAATATTTGTGGGAAAAAAAATAGAATCGTACACTTTTTTTACATTTTATTTCTTTTTAAATCAATTATTTACTACAAAAAGATACAAAAATATTGCTTATGTACAGGGCCGGATCTAAGGGGGGAGGGGGGCAGCCAAAGGCAACCATGATACTTAAAAAAATTTTACTAATTTTTCAAGAAAGTTTTGAAAAAGGATTAGGGGAAAATATACTGCGACAGAAATTCATTGTCTTGCCCCTTCCCCTTTTATGGTTTTTCGGCTGGATTATGCCACTTGCCCCCCCCCCCCTTTTTTTTTAGATCCGGGCCTGTTTATGTAAACAGTTTTAAATTTTAGTGAATGGAGACTACTGCAATTTATAGCTGCAATTCACACAGGCATGATTTTGCTACATATAAAGAAGTAATTACATTGAAAGTGAATATTTTAGAGCACTGAATGTATTACGGATTTTAAGCAAATACAATTTCATTGATTCAGTTTTATTCTGTAGATCTTGAAAATAAATATTTATTTTCCAAAGTGGCTTCATCCCGGTTATTTCAGTGAATCGATGATTCTCTGTTGTATTTGGAATTTTTTCCATAGCGATTCTTTTCTGTGATGCTACTGAGCATAATGCGACAAAATTATCCCCAGCTAATACCTTGGTTTTTTGCAGTTATACTTGAGGCATGGCCAACTGTGCTACCATTGGTCATAGAATGAAAATAAGCCTTGGTCTTTTGCAGATTTTTCCTTTCGCAACTGCCTTTGTTATGAAAAGAAAACTGCAAGACAGATTTGTGATTTTTTTTTTCCTTTCTCAACTGCCTTTGTTATGAAAAGAAAACTGCAAGACAGATTTGTGATTTTTTTTTCCTTTCTCAACTACCTTTGTTATGAAAAGAAAACTGCAAGACAGATTTGTGATTTTTTTTTCCTTTCTCAACTGCCTTTGTTATGAAAATAAAACTGCAAGACAGATTTGTGATTTTTTTTTCCTTTCTCAACTGCCTTTGTTATGAAAAGAAAACTGCAAGACAGATTTGTGATTTTTTTTCCCCTTTCTCAACTGCCTTTGTTATGAAAAGAAAACTGCAAGACAGATTTGTGATTTTTTTTTTCCTTTCTCAACTGCCTTTGTTATGAAAAGAAAACTGCAAGACAGATTTGTGATTTTTTTTTTTCCTTTCTCAACTGCCTTTGTTATGAAAAGAAAACTGCAAGACAGATTTGTGATTTTTTTTCCCCTTTCTCAACTGCCTTTGTTATGAAAAGAAAACTGCAAGACAGATTTGTGATTTTTTTTTTCCTTTCTCAACTGCCTTTGTTATGAAAAGAAAACTGCAAGACAGATTTGTGATTTTTTTTTTTCCTTTCTCAACTGCCTTTGTTATGAAAAGAAAACTGCAAGACAGATTTGTGATTTTTTTTTCCTTTCTCAACTGCCTTTGTTATGAAAAGAAAACTGCAAGACAGATTTGTGATTTTTTTTTCCCCTTTCTCAACTGCCTTTGTTATGAAAAGAAAACTGCAAGACAGATTTGTGATTTTTTTTTTTCCTTTCTCAACTGCCTTTGTTATGAAAAGAAAACTGCAAGACAGATTTGTGATTTTTTTTTTCCTTTCTCAACTGCCTTTGTTATGAAAATAAAACTGCAAGACAGATTTGTGATTTTTTTTTTCCTTTCTCAACTGCCTTTGTTATGAAAAGAAAACTGCAAGACAGATTTGTGATTTTTTTTTTTCCTTTCTCAACTGCCTTTGTTATGAAAAGAAAACTGCAAGACAGATTTGTGATTTTTTTTTTCCTTTCTCAACTGCCTTTGTTATGAAAAGAAAACTGCAAGACAGATTTGTGATTTTTTTTTCCTTTCTCAAC
Organism: Ryuthela nishihirai; assembly: GCA_038380435.1. NCBI lineage: Eukaryota > Metazoa > Arthropoda > Arachnida > Araneae > Heptathelidae > Ryuthela > Ryuthela nishihirai. The sequence continues at coordinate 56,273,463 of JAWZYU010000027.1, forward strand.
TACCTTTGTTATGAAAAGAAAACTGCAAGACAGATTTGTGATTTTTTTTTCCTTTCTCAACTGCCTTTGTTATGAAAAGAAAACTGCAAGACAGATTTGTGATTTTTTTTTCCTTTCTCAACTACCTTTGTTATGAAAAGAAAACTGCAAGACAGATTTGTGATTTTTTTTTCCTTTCTCAACTACCTTTGTTATGAAAAGAAAACTGCAAGACAGATTTGTGATTTTTTTTTCCTTTCTCAACTGCCTTTGTTATGAAAAGAAAACTGCAAGACAGATTTGTGATTTTTTTTTCCTTTCTCAACTACCTTTGTTATGAAAAGAAAACTGCAAGACAGATTTGTGATTTTTTTTTCCTTTCTCAACTGCCTTTGTTATGAAAAGAAAACTGCAAGACAGATTTGTGATTTTTTTTTCCTTTGTCAACTACCTTTGTTATGAAAAGAAAACTGCAAGACAGATTTGTGATTTTTTTTTCCTTTCTCAACTGCCTTTGTTATGAAAAGAAAACTGCAAGACAGATTTGTGATTTTTTTTTCCTTTCTCAACTGCCTTTGTTATGAAAAGAAAACTGCAAGACAGATTTGTGATTTTTTTTTTTTCCTTTCTCAACTGCCTTTGTTATGAAAAGAAAACTGCAAGACAGATTTGTGATTTTTTTTTCCTTTCTCAACTACCTTTGTTATGAAAAGAAAACTGCAAGACAGATTTGTGATTTTTTTTTTTTCCTTTCTCAACTGCCTTTGTTATGAAAAGAAAACTGCAAGACAGATTTGTGATTTTTTTTTCCTTTCTCAACTACCTTTGTTATGAAAAGAAAACTGCAAGACAGATTTGTGATTTTTTTTTTCCTTTCTCAACTGCCTTTGTTATGAAAAGAAAACTGCAAGACAGATTTGTGATTTTTTTTTCCTTTCTCAACTACCTTTGTTATGAAAAGAAAACTGCAAGACAGATTTGTGATTTTTTTTTCCTTTCTCAACTGCCTTTGTTATGAAAAGAAAACTGCAAGACAGATTTGTGATTTTTTTTTCCTTTCTCAACTGCCTTTGTTATGAAAAGAAAACTGCAAGACAGATTTGTGATTTTTTTTTCCTTTCTCAACTGCCTTTGTTATGAAAAGAAAACTGCAAGACAGATTTGTGATTTTTTTTTCCTTTCTCAACTACCTTTGTTATGAAAAGAAAACTGCAAGACAGATTTGTGATTTTTTTTTCCTTTCTCAACTGCCTTTGTTATGAAAAGAAAACTGCAAGACAGATTTGTGATTTTTTTTTCCTTTCTCAACTACCTTTGTTATGAAAAGAAAACTGCAAGACAGATTTGTGATTTTTTTTTCCTTTCTCAACTGCCTTTGTTATGAAAAGAAAACTGCAAGACAGATTTGTGATTTTTTTTTTCCTTTCTCAACTGCCTTTGTTATGAAAAGAAAACTGCAAGACAGATTTGTGATTTTTTTTTCCTTTCTCAACTGCCTTTGTTATGAAAAGAAAACTGCAAGACAGATTTGTGATTTTTTTTTCCTTTCTCAACTGCCTTTGTTATGAAAAGAAAACTGCAAGACAGATTTGTGATTTTTTTTTCCTTTCTCAACTGCCTTTGTTATGAAAAGAAAACTGCAAGACAGATTTGTGATTTTTTTTTTCCTTTCTCAACTGCCTTTGTTATGAAAAGAAAACTGCAAGACAGATTTGTGATTTTTTTTTCCTTTCTCAACTGCCTTTGTTATGAAAAGAAAACTGCAAGACAGATTTGTGATTTTTTTTTTCCTTTCTCAACTGCCTTTGTTATGAAAAGAAAACTGCAAGACAGATTTGTGATTTTTTTTTTCCTTTCTCAACTGTCTTTGTTTTGAAAAGAAAACTGCAAGACAGATTTGTGATTTTTTTTTTTCCTTTCTCAACTGCCTTTGTTAACGAAAGGTTCGCCCTAAATACTTTTGTCTTCAAATATTGATTTGCTTTCTGCCCCCTCGCTGGAAAAATTTTACTCCCTCCCTCTAGAAAATTTTCTCCCTGCGCCCATGCATATTTTGCCAAATATCCTAATGTATATACGCAGTAAGTTTAAGGTATCTGAAATGTTTATTCAAATCTATTAATCAAGTTTTTAAGTTGATGTTTTTCGGAGCATATCTTAGCGATTTAAAAATATTTTTAAATGCATTTAGCATTGGAACATCGAAAAATATAAAACTGTTGAATATCTAAACGAAAACAAAAGGTATAATGTTCAAATCAGGGACGTCAACCACCTGACCAATTTTATCCGATCAGTAATGATTTTTTTACGATATGAATGGATTACCGTCCGTGATTTGTTACCCGAAAAATCGGAATAAAACGAAATTGGAAACTTAATTTCTAGTAGCGGTAACTGCGGTATTTCAAATCTATATACAGAAACTTCCAATTTGGGGGGAAGAGGTAACATCGTGCAAGCTCTCATGGGAGGGCTTATAAACCTCTTCACCCTCCCAGGTACATCACTGCCGCTGTTAAATGTTTCAGCCCTCATTACTCTGAGTATCAAACGAATATTGTTGAAAATCGAGATTCACCTGAGATTTGAGTCTTCTGACGGTTGAGAGATCTTCATTTATCTTCATTATATTATCTGACCAGCAAGCATTTGATGCTTGATGACGTTGGTCGGCACAAATGGGAAATTTTCAGTTTTCAGTAAATTGTTTTCACCGGTGCTCCAACAAGAGTTTCGTTTCGTTTCTGACCTTTTATTGTTAGATTCATATTATAAACAAATCATTTCGCTTTCTCCCCTACATATAAAAACGGGTTTATTCTTTCTTGAAAGAGAAGCCACCAACGTTTTCATTCTTACAGTTTCACCTTTGGAAGTTCTGTTTCTGTAGACCGAAAAAAAGGTGATCATAAATTAAGGAAAATAGATTTGTTTCTGCCTTCCCATTTAGATTCCCATAAACATCTGTTTCTAATGTCTAAAATTCCTTTAAGAGACATCAACTCCATTTTAACTGAGATCAAGAAACATCAGATACTCATCCACATTCAAAAAGTAAGTACTACCGTAGTCTTCGTGATATCTTCTATGTTTGAACCAGGGTTGGGTTGTTTTACCTCTGAGCGGCACTTTTTTGCACACCATGGGCTAAATGGCCAGGTCACGTGGACCCCGAAGGTTCAGAGAAGGTTGCGGGAGCGGACCCACTGGAACAGCTGTTGCGAGACAGATCGTAGCCTCCCGTCAAGGCCATTCTGCGTGTTCTTTAACGTGCACAAGATATGGCTCTCCCGCACACGGGGCCACGGCTTAACGTCCCATCCGACGGACGGCGGCCTTTCCAAGCCCATCGGTGTCCCCTACTGACCGTGGGCAGGGCGGGGAATTTTGCGGAGTGGCCGAGTGGTTAGCGCGCTTGGCTACTGATCTACGGGACCTGGGTTCGAGCCCCGGGTCAAGGCATGGATGTTCGTGTTGTTTTCTGCTGAGGTCCTGTCATCCCCTCAGATCTTCTACTGTGGCATATAAACTGACAGGCTCCTGTCAGACCTCTGTGGCAAGCAGCTGCTTGAGGGGGTATTTATTTATTAAATCTCAACGCTGACCCAGTTGGGACTCGAACCTGGGAACTACAGATTACGAGCCTGGCGTGCTACCGACTGAGCCACCCCCGCCCCTATTTGAGCAAGAAGAATGACATATCGACCTATGATGAATATAGGATACCCGTTTTCAAAGAGATTGATGTTTTTATTTTGTTTCTTTAATGCCCTTTAACAGTGGAAATTAGAGTGGAATACAGGTATTTCATTAGTTCCCATAAAGCACAAAAGGAATGTTTCATTAACCTTTCGAAACCAGTTTCATTTTCCAACTTTCCTTGATGATGGTAAGAGGGCAAATCATTGTTGATTTGCCCTCTTACCATCATCAAGGTAAACTTACTAAAATTTCTAATTTCTTCCATAAATAGGTCATTGACAATATTCGTTTAAAGTTTTACTTTTCCAAATTTTTTTCTCCTTAAAAGAGGTTATTGGCATGTTCGAAAAGTGGAAATGATAGTTGGGTTGGGTTGTTTTACCTCTGAGCGGCACTTTTTTGCACACCATGGGCTAAATGGCCAGGTCACATGGACCCCGAAGGCTCAGAGAACGTTGGGGAAGGGGACCCACTGGAACAACTGTTGGGAGACAGATGGTAGCCTCCCGTCAAGTCCATCCAGCGTGTTCTTTAGCGTGCACAGGGTATGGCTCTCCCGCACACGGGGCCACGGCTTAACGTCCCATCCGACGGACGGCGGCCTTTCCAAGCCCATCGGTGTCCCCTACTGACCGTGGGCAGGGCGGGGAATTTTGCGGAGATAAATCTCAACGCTGACCCAGCTGGGACTCGAACCTGGGAACAGGAAATCATAGTATTCCGTGTTCCAAACAAAAAATAAGTTTTAAATTATCCTTACAAACATAAAAGAAATGTGATGTCTACACACGGACAGAGAGATCTAACAGAAAACAAAGTGATAACATTAGCTCCTTTTTTTTTGAAAACGAGTTCAAAATGTATAACATAATGAATGGGTCGTCACATTTCTAATATTTTCTTTTTATTTCGTCAGGGATTATTTGCCTATATTTTGGCGCTAGTCATCATTTTTCAAATACACATTCTTGATAAACTATACACTAGATCAAAAGTCTACGGGAAATAATGGCCTTTGTGGAATAAATAGAAAATACTCCACTACTTCTGTTTTTTCAAATATGACAGGCTGGTATATCAGGAAGGCTACGGTACTACGATTAAACCGAAATCTGAATCATTTTCGGATTATATCTCTTACTTCACCCCATTTTCTCAAGTAATCCAAAGTCTACTGGATGTGTCATAATCGGACTGATTCATTGATTTGATTAACTGCTACTTCAATTTGAATTGAATTCGTTATTGATAGTTTTCGCCTGCAGCATTTTATTTCTCTGCAGTTGATGAATCTGTTTGGGAGGAAGTTTTTCCACTGTCACATCCAACAGGAAGTCAGAGCATTGCTTCCGTTCCTTTCCTGTCGTCATTTCCTTGGTGATTTCTCGAGAGAAAAAAAAACAACCGAATACCAAAAGATGCAACTAATTTGTACGATGTGTGAATGTAGGAAAATATTCGTCTGCTCTCTAGATGCAGTATCACTTTCCTGAAATTATCATAATTCTAAAGCAGGTGATTAATGTTTTGTCTTTGCAAGTCTTAAGAATAACAAGAATCGTTTTTAAATTTAAGAACGTTAGGTTAAATAGTTTTTGTGTTTTTCATTATTTTTAATATCACATTAGCCGATTTACGCGGCTTTGATATAACAAACGACAGTTCCCACTTCACAAACTTTCATTTGAAATAGAACCTCCGTGAAATTTTTATCACACTTTTTAAGGGACAGAAAAGAGGGGGCTAAATTTAAGTTCGTCTGTAATACTCTCCACGTCAGAAGTTTTCATTAGATATATAACTCGTTAAGCTCGGAAGTCGCTGGCATATTCTCCCCCCCCCCCCCCCCCTTTTTGTGAGGGGGAAGAAAAGTTTCAGGGGCAAATCCTTGCATTCCTTTAAGTTACAACAGGAACCCGTATAAAGAATTTAATGGTTTTTATCCTTATTGATTATGAGGCATTTTTGATTAAACAAATAAATGTTAATGACATAAATGTTTTTTTCACATTAAGGGCTTATAATATGTAAATTAATCTAAAAACATTAAATTTTATTCGATAATATTACAGTGTAATGATATCACATAGATAGATTCAGATATAATTTTACAATGTAATGTATTAGATATATGTAACATTTAATAGTTCTTGAACTATAAAATCTCATTTACTATATTCCATTTGGTTAATTTGACCCATGTTAACCATTGTCCATTTGGTTAAGGAAAAAATTAATTTTTTTATTTCTCACCAAAGACGTTTTCGCGTACACGTCTGTTTGCAGAAGTTATTGTTTTCGAAAAACGTTTCAAATGTATCTTATTGCACATGGTTTTGTCTACGCATTCTGGGCAAGTGGCGAACATATTATCGTCCTGTATTCTTTTTCCGTACTTGCCAAACGGCTTAAATAAAGGCTTAGTTGTACACATTGAAAGGGGATTTTGCAATCTTGTTTTGCTTTTGGACTTTCGTTGAAACTGCCAGCGAAACCGGTTTTTATTTTCCGCCAACAAATAGACTCAGCGCGACATTTGGGAATTACTTCCTCATATAGTTTTCTGATTAGACGTAGATTTTCTTTTCTTCGGCTTCGAACAATGCGTGCATTTGAAATTCGGAAAGCTAGTTCTCTTCCTCCTTCCCCCCCCCCCCCCACCTTCATGACACTCGATGGGTGAAAATCAAGGCCGGGTTAAAGATGAAATCAGGGCTCCAAGACCCTGGCTTGATTTACTTTTTTTTATCTAGTTAAGGAACTGTTTATTTTTGAATCGTCCCAATCGGCGATATTAAGTAGATTGTGTTGGGTTGTTTTACCTCTGAGCGGCACTTTTTTGCACACCATGGGCTAAATGGCCAGTTTCACATGGATCCCGAAGGCTCAGAGAAGGTTGGGGGAGGGGACCCACTGGAACAGCTGTTGGGAGACAGATGGTAGCCCCCCCCGTCAAGGCCATCCAGCGTGCTCTTTAACGTGCACAGGGTATGACTCTCTCACACACGGGACCACGGCTTAACGTCCCATCCGACGGAAGGCGGCCTTTCCAAGCCCATCGGTGTCCCCTACTGACCGTGGGCAGGGCGGGGAATTTTGCGGAGATAAATCTCAACGCTGACCAGCTGGGACTCGAACCTGGGAGCTACAGATTACGAGCCTGGCGCACTACCGACTGAGCCACCCCCGCCCCGATATTAAATAGAGTAGTGCAATTTTCATTATATTTCAATTTAGGAGAATAGAGGGGGCCCTATTTAGAACTGGCCTCCAGGGGCCCCCAATTGCTTTATTTGGCCTTGATGAAAATGCCCCAATGCATTACACGCTTCTCCATTTCCATCAATCAATTTCCTCCATCATTTCTTTACGCACGAATCTCAAATGCATCTATTCAGTTAACCGAGATTTCTTCACACAATACATGACAAACATCACAAAACCTTAAAGTTAAAAAAAAGTTCATTTTCAGAATGAATGAATAAAATTAGGTCAACAGAACTGAGCATTCCTTTGAACTACGCTTTTTGGGGACGAAATTTCATTCCGACGTTATGATTCGGGACTTCTATGAGTAACCATTCCGCAGAATTCTTACAAAAAAAGAAATCATGCTCTTGAGACATAATGAATAAATGATTCTAACTGACTTCTTTGTTTACCCTACCCACCAAATTACCGTATATTTCCGCAGATAAGACGACAGTTGAATCATAAAAAAAGGCCCCAAAATCCGGTCGTCTTAGAGGACAGATACAAAAAAAATTAGATTGAAATTTATATAAATTGAAACCATTATTACTACAACTATTCGAAACATCTATCATATTATTTAAATACGCTATATGATAATACATTACATTGTAATAGTAAATAATACATTGCATTGTAATAGTAAAACAATACTAAAACAAAATAAATATTAAAAGTTATGTTTATTGAGCTACTGAGGAAAAAACGGACAAACCGTAATTATTTACTAGTACAGAGTAGGGTATGTCCACAAAATAGAATAGCCCATACGACGCTTTTGTGAATAGTGAAGGTCATTGCCCGAATGCCCGAATCAGTGCGAATGTTTGCGAATAGGACATAATTCCATATACGCTATACAGTATTATTATCTTCCAGATGATGATCGCCGATCGAAACTAAATTCGTAGGCCGTTGATAGTTTGGGGTCGTCTTATAGGACAGATATATGCTAAAACTATAAAACTTTCACGAAAATTTATACCTCGTCTTATCTGAAGGTCGTCTTATCTGCGGAAATATACGGTAGTTGTTGCCCTTTACAGTTCGATTCATAAAAAGCAAGTACACTAATGAATTGCATTAAAGAAAAAGAGCGCAGCCATGTTCCCTGTTCAAGCGCTGGACGAATGGTAGCAAACGAAAATCTTCTTCATTTTGTGAAATGTTTCTGCGATGTGAAGACATTTCATCCCGACGATTGCAGTCGCTGAAACTGCTTAGCAAGCGCAGTTGCAATCACAGGCGCCACCAGCAGCAGATCTCCTGCGACGAGTTCCTGAAAAAAAAGAAATCGAATCAGCAATTCTTTAGCTGTTAAAATCGCAGATTCTCAGAATTGAAATGTAAACTAGAGGAAATAAGATTTCCTCTCTTGCGACAATATTAAAAACAAAAATCATTTATCTCGGTAACTTGTTTAAACACCCACTTGGGTTGGGTTGTTTTACCTCTGAGCGGCACTTTTTTTTTTGCACACCATGGTCTAAATGGCCAGGTTACATGGACCCCGAAGGCTCAGAGAAGGTTGGGGAAGTGCCCCATTGGAACAGCTGTTGGGAGACAGATGATAGCCTCCCGTCAAGGTCATCCAGTGTGTTCTTTAGCGTGAACAGAGTATGGCTCTCCCACACATGGGGCCACGGTTTAACGTTCCATCCGACGGACGGGGCATTTCCATGACCTTTAGTGACTCCTACTGACAGTAGGCAGGGCGGGGAATTTTGCGGAGATAAATCTCAAGCTGACCTAGCTGGGACTCGAACCTGGGAACTACAGATTACGAGCCTGGCGCGCTACCGACTGAGCCACCCCGCCCCCACCTACTTGGAGAAGTAAGGGACAAATCATTGTTGCCAATATAAACCTTTTAACTGCCAGACTTTACTACCGAAATTCAAATTTCTAGCATAAGCAAATGTTCGCAATAATCATCTAAAGTTTTGCATTTTTCAATTATTTCTATAGTTAAAGATCAATATTGGTGAAATTTAATTTTTTTTTGCATTCAGTGGGATGCGTGACCAAGTTTCAAGGGCTCGGAGAAGGAGATTCATTGGACGGCTGTTAGGAGACAGACGGTAGCTTCCTGCCAAGGCCATCCTGCATGTTCTTTAATGTTCACAGGCTATCTCTCCCTTGCACATGGGTCCACGGCTTTACGTTCATCATGCAGACGGTGGCCTTCCCAATTTTATTAGTTACCTTTTCTGCCAGACGGGGAGCGGGGGGGGGGGGGGTCAGCGGAGATAAAACTCAACGCCAACACTGTTGGGACTCGAACCTGAGAACTACAGATTACGAACTTGACGTGCTACCGGCTGAACCAACGCCAAATCCTCCCAGCTGGGTCAGCGTTGATATCTATCTCCGCAAAATTCCCCGCCCTGCCCACGATCAGTAGGGGACACCGATAGTCTTGGAAAGGCCGCCGTCCGTCGGATGGGACGTTAAGCCGTGGCCTCGTATGCGGAAGAGCCATACCCTGTGCACGTTAGAGAACACGCTGGATGGCCTTGACGGGAGGCTACCATCTGTCTCCCAACAGCTGTTCCAGTGGGTCCCCTCCCCCAACCTTCTCTGCCTTCGGGGTCTTTGTGACCTGGCCATTTAGCCCATGGTGTGCAAAAAAGTGCCGCTTAGAGGTAAAACAACCCAAAAGTCAAATCCTCATCCCTCTTCATCAGAACTTCAATGATCTTTTTGGGAAAGCTTAAGAGCTCCGTTTCATATCTACCTCTGAGAAGGAAAGCGAAAGCTTAATAAGCACTTACCTCTGAGAAGGAAAGCGAAAGCTTATTAAGGAAAGCACTTACCTCTGAGAAGGAAAGCGAAAGCTTATTAAGGAAAGCACTTACCTCTGTCTCCTTTATCTTTCGCTGGACTCCTCTTCATTCCAGTTTGGCAAGAGAAAATCATCTTCTCTCCCACCATCTGCATCACTCCAGGATCGCTGGTGATGTTGCCGTAAGGAGTGATCATCTGCGGAGATTCACAAAGGAACAATTTCATCTTACAAAATCAAATAGAAAAATATCTTAGCGACAAGATAATCTCAACTTAAAAATTTTCAACCTTTTGATTTTAATCTCAAATTAAAAATATTACCTTACCATAGCAGATGAACGAAAGGTGAACTGAGCTCTTTACCATACACAGTAGTATCAGAATAATATGACCACCTACCATAGTATATATATGGTAGGTGGTCATATTATTCTGATACGACTGTGTAAAGAGATAGGTAAACATCTCTAAAATGATTAAAATGAAAATTTTCTTCTGAATTCTTCTTCTGTATCTGCTAGGTTCTATCTTAATTTTTTTTTTCTATAATATGCTTAATACGCCAAGCAGGGCCGAATCTGGGAGGGCATATCCAAAGCAACCTAAAATCCCCCCCCCCCTCTCCTTGAGAATGGGGGAAAATCGTAATGGAGGCCAAAAAATTCTTAAACTTGTGCATATTTCACGCATTTTTTATGAATTTTTTAAAAAAATCTCTAAAAAAATGGGAAAATGTTACATTGTAATGGAACATGCCCTTTTACCTTTTTCCGAGGGGCGGGGGTGGCTCAGTAGGTAGCGCGCAAGGCTCGTAATCTGCAGTTCCCAGGTTCGAGTCCTAGCTAGGTCAGCGTTGAGACTTATCTCCGAAAAATTTCCCACCCTGCCTACGGTCAGTAGGGGACACCGATGGCCTTGGAAAGGTCGCGTCCGTCGGATGGGACGTTAAGCCGTGGCTCCATGTGCTGGAGAGCCATACCCTGTGCACGTTAAAGAACACGCTGGATGGCCTTGACGGGAGGCCACCATCTGTCTCCCAACAGCTGTTCCAGTGGGTCCCCTCCCCCAACCTTCTCTGAGCCTTCGGGATCCTTGAGACCTGGCCATTTATCCCAAGGTGTGCAAAAAAGTGCCACTCAGAGCTAAAACAACCCAACCCTTTTCCGATCCAATTGTGTCGGATGTAATTTATTAATATGAGAAGGATTTTTCCGATGATAATATTTTCTTTTTCCTCTTGTTTTCGGCATCTTTATTTGTATTATGGTATGACGTATGCGTGATTACTGTGATCATTTAATGAAGTGCTGAACCTAAATATTTATATCTTAAAACACTGTTTTCTGTCCCCCCCCCTCAAAAACATTTCCCTCTCTGAGATCATTCTCACCCCCTGAAAAATTCGTGGCGATGTCCATGTACAGAAGCCTATTTACCTCTGTTCGCTGTGAGTTAATTTTCCCTTGCAGCTTTCCTTCCTGTGACTAGTTCCGCCTGAAATCTTTTTCACAATATCCTCTGACTCAGTCCGAGCGAAGGACGCCACAAGAATGTCCGTTGCGTGCCGTTGTCCACTTCCACAATGAAACTTCGTTTTCTCTTATGGGCCAACAACTCCCTCCCAAGCGCATGCAACAAGCGAAGAGCATGCAACAATGAACGGGTTGAACGTCGGTTCCGACCTACTTCTGATTCACTCCCCGCGTGGCACCACCAGGCGGACAAAAAGCACACCTTCTTGATGACGTCTTGCAAAGCGACTTGTTCTTCGTTTCGGAACACGACCACTTACGAGACATGCCAGGTGATGTTGTTTGTTTCTGCCATTTGATGAAGTCGTTAAATGAACCAACGATGTATTGCACTCATAAAAGCCTTACGAGAGAACTAGTAACGAAAAATTCTGCAACAAAACACAATTGCAACGAAATTAGTGAAGTTTTTCCGTACAGATTATTTTGGATGGCAATCGAGGGATATTTGAACTGCGACTTGTGTTCTTACGTCATCACTTCCTGTTTTTTCGCATCGCCGCGCCATTGATTCTGCCACTGATGGATTTCACGATTTGCGCGTGTTTTGCTTCCCGTGGCAACAAGAGATGATTGAGTGTTGCGAAGTGCGTCCATTGAAGAGGAAACTTCTGATCAAACGACAACGGAAGTGGAACAGTTCTTGGAAAGAAGTCACTGCGACTTCGTTGCAGTCACTCGAGTGATGAGAAAGGCCAAATGAAGCAAAAACTTCCTTCCGGATCGAAATTAGATAGGTGTCAGTCTTGAAGTCTCTTAGGTTGTTTTACTTTTGAAAGGAACTTTTGTTCACCTAATGAGCTAAATCAGCGCTGTCCAACTAGCGGATTGCCCCGCCCTGCCCACGATCAGTAGGGGACACCGATGGGCTTGGAAAGGCCGCCGTCCGTCGGATGGGACGTTAAGCCGTGGCCCCGTGTGCGGGAGAGCCATACCCTGTGCACGTTAAAGAACACGCTGGATGGCCTTGACGGGGGACTACCATCTGTCTCCCAACAGCTGTTCCAGTGGGTCCCCTCCCCCAACCTTCTCTGAGCCTTCGGGGTCCATGTGATCTGGCCATTTAGCCCATGGTGTGCAAAAAAGTGCCGCTCAGAGGTAAAACAACCCAACAACCCAACCCAAATCCAACTAGCGGCCCGCATAAGGATTTTTGTGGCCCGCGAACAAAATCAAGTTTTTACTTGAAATTTTAAATAAATATCTATAATCCACCTTATAATTTTTTGTCAACTTATATTACTTTACTTGATATGCAATCTTCAACTTACTCATTCTATTTGCAATTATTATTGCATTATTTCAACTTACTCATTCTATTCTTATTGCCCAACAACTACGGCCACAATGCTCCCATTAAATTTATTAAATATTTGATATGGTTTAGAAAATTTATATTGGTTTATTATTACTTATTATTTTTCGTATAAATAAAATAATTTTTTGAGGTGACATGAACTGACTTTTCAATCACCTGTCCTATTCTTTTTTGGCCCGCGGTCTTAGAGAAGTTGGACAGCAGTGGATGATAAGGTCATAAGACCACAAACTAATGATAAATGATAAGGTCATAAGACCACAAGGGCTCAGAGCAGACCCATAACCAGAGGGGTGTGTATATGGGAGGGGGAGGCTTACCCAAGCAACATGACAAGTCTATGAGCCCCTTCTGGCAAGCTTTTCAGTCCGAATTTTTGAAACTTTTGCTACTTTAAAAGAATTTTATTCCCTTTGGGAAGCCGAATCAAAAACAAACTGCGGCGCACATTTTGCCAGTGCCCCTATTGCCAGTTCCTATTTTTATAAAAATTATTCGGTCAGTCCATATGCAAATGCCAAAGACCCCCCCCCCCCACTTCCATAATGCAGAGACTAACTAACCTGCATTTATTTGGGGATATATATAATAAAATATTAGTAAAAATTAATAATCGCCCCAAGCATTTATGGGGAAGGGGAATTGTTGGTTGATCATTATGATTAATGATCCAACACAAAATGTAACATCATTATTCTATTTTTTTTTTGGAATCTTATTCTACGAACTGTTCGAATTCTCCACAACATCAGCCCCCTGATTTTAAGTTTACTCAGAATGTAAAATTTACTGAGCTTGCACAGTCATTTTTTACTTTTGTGACATATAGAGTAATGTTTAAGACTGTACCTATAAGTAAGCAAAATTAGGAATGATCGGTAGAGAATTTCCATATAAGAAATTTCCATATAATTTTTCTATAAGAAGATAAAACTAGGAATGATTGGCATATTCTCTAGAAGAAGATAAAATTAGGAATGATGTGCATATACTCTTTATAAGTAGGAACTATATTAATATAATAAGGAGTGACTGATATTGTATTCCTTTGGTTAGCGTGCTTGACTACTAAATCAAGGGGACTTGTGTTCGAGCACTGGAAAAGGATCAATGTTTTCTTTCTTGTGTTGTCTTTCTCATAAGGTCTCGCCTTCCTCAGAGATCTTCTCTCTGGCGTATTATACTAACCAGCTCCTGTCAGACCTCTGTAGAAAGCACTTGTGTGAAGGATAATTGTTTGAAATCTTATTTTTCACAGGCATTGTATTCCCTGTAAAGAGACAATTATACTCTGCCGAGCCAATGACATTCTCTCTGCATGAGCTTAAGGCGGCAGAAATAAGAGTTGTTTGTTTTATTGGCACTATGTTTCTCAATTCTGAACTTTCCTCATCACTTCCTGTTTCTCCGCCTCACTGATCTTCTGACCCAGCGCGTGAAAAGACACGCGTTGGAGGTGTCTTTTTTTGTTTTTTTGTTTACGTCTCTGCGCGAGAGTGCGCCTGATCTCCTGATGTAATCAATAATCAGTGGAGAGCAACTAATCTGATTTTTTTTCGGCAGCGAAACTTTTATCGAGGAGAAAGTTTTGATTGCAGAATGCAGCCGAGAAATGTGATCTTTTTTTTGGGGGGGGGGGGATCAGCCGATTCCTATTCTACTTAAGCTGGAGGGGATAAAAGATGGTCGAAAGAGAAGTTCTTTCATTCCGATAAACGTGATGTTGGATAAAGTAGGGCACTAGAGTAGAAAAGATATTGAATTATACATTGCCCTACCGAATTATAAGAGAATTTCCATCATGTCAATGGGAATCTAACTTCGAAACTCATTAAATTATAAAATATGCATTTAGTAGAAAAATGCAACTGAAGATAAAGATCATAATCAAATCTATTTCAATCTAGATTTTTTTAAATATTCGTTCAGGATTAAAAAATATGTGGAATTTGGAATATTTCTCAACATTAATGCGTTATAAGAATTTACACCAGAAGTTAATGAACATTTAAATTATAATTATTGTTTAAAATCATTTAATATAACAAATATAAATTTTAGAAGTTTGCGAAATGATTATTTAAATATTTGACAATTCTGAATGATTTTTATAAAACAAGATACTTTATTATTAAATATTCTAGTTTCTTAAACTCTTCAAATATCGAACGCATATTGTTGAAAATCGAGATTTAAATAGATTTGATGACGATCTTTAATTTATGGTCAGTTACATTTTACCAGCCGTAACGTGGCCGAGTGGTTAGCGCGCTTGGCTACTGATCTACGGGACCTGGGTTCGGGCCCCGGGTAAGGCATGAATGTTCGTGTTGTTTTCTGCTAAGGTCCTGCCATCCTCTCAGATCTTCTACTGTGGCATATAAACTGATAGGTTCCTGTCAGACCTCTGTGGCAAGCAGCTGCTTGAGGGGGTATTTTTTTTTTACATTTTACCATTAAATGCATAAACAGTTATAGAAGCTTCGAAGTCAGATTCTATTCACATAGCATATAAATTCTGTAATATTTTGCTAGAGCAGTGTCTACGATCTTTAGGTTCTTTTGTTTAAAAAAAAACGGATAGCCAAAGAACGTGAGGAATGAGCTGTAATTGCACCATTTCTTAGTTTGCAAGAGGCGAATGGCAACGGCGTCTCAGCAACAAATCCGCGACCGTACACGGCAGAATCAAAAGCTTGGAACCATGG
Source organism: Ryuthela nishihirai (assembly GCA_038380435.1). Lineage (NCBI taxonomy): Eukaryota > Metazoa > Arthropoda > Arachnida > Araneae > Heptathelidae > Ryuthela > Ryuthela nishihirai. The sequence continues at coordinate 56,288,744 of JAWZYU010000027.1, forward strand.
AGGTAAGTTCGTCGTATTTCCCGTGAGTTGTTTAGCGAGCCTTGACCAGAGAACGTGTGAAAGAGATAAGGACAGCAAGCAAAGCCGTATAGGACGCCCTCTTGCGACAAATTCACTTGAGGATTCAAACAGTATACAATACTAACGCAAAAAAAGGTTCAAAATAAGTCAACAAACGTTATGCTAAATTTTGCTTTTTATAGTGTTTTTATGGGTTCTTATTAATTGGTATTTAAACGACTTAACACGATGAATGTATTGGAATGTTTAGCTTTAGAAGTGAAATAAATGTCTTCATGTTGGATTGTTTTATCTCTGAGCTGCACTTCTTTGGCACATAATGGGCTAAATAGCCAGATTATGATACCAAGGACTCAGAGATATTTGGTGGAAGAGGAATCTACTGGACAATTTTTAAGAGACAGATCCGTCAAGGCCATTCAGTGTGTTCTCTATAAATCTATCCAGTGTCTCTCTCATAAACCAGGGTGCCACGGCTTAACGTCCCATGTGAAGGACGGCGGCCTTTCCAAGCCCATCGGTGTTTCTTTTCTGACTGAGAGCAGGGTGGGGATTACCGGAGATAAATCTAAACGCTGAGCACAATTGGAACTCGAACCTGGGAACTGCGGGTTAGAAGCATGGCGCGCTACCGAGAGACCCAGCACACGCCCTGCTTTTCTATGTTAGTTCTAGTTGAGAGATGTTAAACTCCAATTCATTGGTAGAACTTAAAACGCATCTAGTGAGAAAAGTCACGAGGGATCATGGATGGATGAGGGATCCACTGGATAGCTATCAAGATGGAAGCCAGCCGTCAACGCAGTGATCCACCCTCCCAATGAATGTCTCGGGGAGGGGTTCATTCGCCAGCAATTATTGAAATTTTTCAATTAGATTTCATATTGATACATTGTTTTAAAATTTTTATAGTTTTTTACAATTTAAATTTTTAAAATCCAAAACTATTACACTGTGCTACATAAAATGGAAATGTATATTTTGATACATTTCCATTTTTGAAAAATATATATTTTGATTGAAACCATTATCCCAATTTTATACCTATTCTAAATTCCTCTATGAAACACCAAAACCGTTGCCCAAAACTTAAACCTAACATGTTAATTGTTTTCCTTTGAAGAACTAAAGAAAGGCTTTAAAGGAAATGAGTTCTGGTTCACAAGCAGAAAGGAGAATTTCTAGTATTGAAAACGAAGCTGGGTTTTCAAGATCCGTTATCATTCGTTGCAGAGTTATAGAAAAAAATCCGGGCTATTCCTTTATGTATCAATTTTTCCCATATAATTTGGTCAAAAAAATTTTCAGAAGCCCCTCTGCCCCCCCCCCCCCCCCCCTGCACCGCGAGGGTTGCGGGCCAATAAGTACGCACCTGGGTCAAGGCCATGAAACGTGTTCTTTGAAGTGCACAGGGCTTGCTCTCCTACACATGGGGACACGGCATTTTTCTACACATGGGGACACGGCATCTTTCCTTGCTGATCTAATCTGTTTCTCACTGAGGGAAGATTGAGAGCTAAAGGAAAAATATCTCAGCGGGGGGGGGGGGGGGACTGAATTAGGGTTAGGGAGCCTCGTGTTATGAGTCTTGCTCGCTCTCGACTCAGCCAATTCCATCCTCACTTCTCAGGGATCTAAATCAGATTCATCTTCTGAGTCTGAGGGATAAAACTGATATTTGATTTCTATGACTAGTCTACCATCTTAGTGACTGAGTGGTTAGTGCGCTTGGCTAGGGATTAAAGGAACTTGACTTCGTGTCCCAGATAAGGTTTATATATTTCTTTCGTTTCTTTCTGCTGAGGTCTCGCCTTCCTCATTGAACTCTTCTACGCTTATTAAGCTGACGGGCTTCTCTCATACCTCCGTGGCAAGCAGCTGCTTGAAATAATATCATCATCGTATTATGTAGCAGCCGTAACCACTGGGTGGACGGGCGGGAGGACAAGTGTGACGTCATCTGTGGCAGAAATTATCGGTTTCTCTGTGGTTCCCTGCTAGCTGAGCGATCGGCCCCATATTTGGTGGGGGTGGTCTCCGTGGCAAGCAGCTGCTTGAAATAATATATTATGTAGCAGCCGTAATCCCTGGGTGGACGGGCGGGGGGATAAGTGTGACGTCATCTGTGGCAGAAATTATCGGTTTCTCTGTGGTTCTCTGCTACCTGAGCGATCGGCCCCATATTTGGTGGGGTGGTCCCCACTTAGTTCTAACCCCGTTGAACTAACAGATCGGGTTCCTAACTGCTGTGGGTCGGGAGTAATCCCTCGGAAAGCGTCCGAAATTTCTGGGGGCGCTGCCATCGCTTACTTAGTGAATGGAATAGTACGTTCATTATCGCTTGGTGGAAAGAAGTGAATGAACTTATCGATGGGAAGAGTTATCAATGGACATACGTTTGGCGCCAAACTTTTGGCATCGTTTAACTAATATATCTGTGCATACAAAAGATGTTGCCTCGTAGATCTTGTTGTATTTACACACGAATTAAATACTGCAGTGGCAAACTTCCACTTTCAAGAAACTCTCGTTGGCTGTAATATAATATTTTTCACAAAACATACACCTTCTAATTATTCTGAACTTATGTTAGACTCGGCCCATGGATTCATACCTTAAATTTTCATACATGAAGCAAATTTTAAAAAAGATTTTACAATTGCGATATTTTTTGATAAAAATGATGATGTTTAAATCATTCCGTTGTCCAAATGAACAATTTGTTCCAACCGATACAATGGTTCGAGAACTTCTGGCTTAAAAATATTTTTTATGAAACAACCTGCACGCGCTGGGAGCAGAGTCTGTGCATCTCTCTTCCGCGTGCAGCACAGAGAAGAAACAAAACCTTAATCTTAGCAACGCAAACACTTCAGTACAAAATGAAGATGAAAGGGGAAGTGGAGATCAGACAGGTAAAGTCCTTTGGAATGTTTCAGATGAGAAATATCTGCCACTCTACTCACCATTTTCGGTTTATTGGCGATGACCTGCGTTGCCCTTCGCTTTTCAACGACGCAGTTGATGTGCGCCTTTTTGTTCTTATCCATCAGATGCTGAAAAGGAAACAGAATTCGCACATTACAACACGGCACTCACTCTGGGAACACGGAAATTTGCACATTACGACATTATCATTCACTCTAAAAACAAGCTCATTTGCACATTAACCCTGTCTACTCCAATAATTTCTTCCAACTTTACCTACAGACCACTATGGGTGTTGTTTTTCTCCGACACAAAAAACGCGAAGTTAAAAATCAGGTATCACCAGTTCAACAATAAACGTATGACAGTAGCCTGCAGTAAAATGTAGTGTCGATCATATATCGACATAGTGATCCAGTTCTGTGGTGCGGGCGTGTCAACATTGGAGTGGGCCTGGATTTTCAAAAAATCGTGGGGGGGGGAGGGGGCGAAGAAACAAAATCGAGCCATAAAAAATGTAAAAGAAAGTGCATTTCCAAGGCAATATAACATTTCCCCTTTCTTTTAACAGTCTTGAAAACACTTTCGAAAAAATGGATCAAATGTAAATAAATTTAATATATATTTTTCTCTCTGTTACCTTTACATGCATTCTGAAAGGTGTATTTAAGGTGTTAATTTATAATGTCCGAAAGTCGAGGACTGCCTCTACTATCGCTTGGAGTATCTATCATGATTTTTATGGAACGTTGTGTCTTAATTCGGTTCGTTTAAACTTCTGTTGATGCAGAATCCGAGTAAGATCTCTTTATCTGCCTTTGAAGGGGAACAATGGAAAAGGGCGTGCTCAAGTGTACGAGACATTGCCTAACAATGAAGTCTTAATTGAAACGCGAACACATTCTGACTTTCCAGAGGACCCTTTAACGCCCAAAACGGCCGACATTTTGAAATGGACTCGTCCAAATAGTGCTATTCCTTTGTCTTTAATACCCTCTATCCTTTTCTGAAATTTCCTGGGCGTTAAAGGGCTATATTGTCTAACAATACAACTATAAATATATTACTGTTCTGGACAACGTGTAACAATCCCACCAGAACAGTTTGTCGTTCGAGCCTTAACCTTTCACCCTTGAGTACAGAAACAGAGACAATTGCATTGCATGAATATGTAATTCCATCACATTTATCCCACCAACTGCAATGACTCTGCATCATATTTATCCCACAACTGCAATGACACTGCATCATATTTATCCCATCAACTGCAAGACTCTGCATCATATTTATCCCACCAACTGCAATGACTCTGCATCATATTTATCCCACAACTGCAATGACACTGCATCATATTTATCCCATCAACTGCAATGACTCTGTATCATATTTATCCCACCAACTGCAATGACTCTGCATCATATTTATCCCACAACTGCAATGACACTCCATCATATTTATCCCAATAACTGCAATGATTCTGCGTCATATTTATCCCACAACTGCAATGACACTGCATCATATTTATCCCATCAACTGCAATGACTCTGTATCATATTTATCCCACCAACTGCAATGACTCTGCATCATATTTATCCCACAACTGCAATGACACTCCATCATATTTATCCCACCAACTGCAATGATTCTGCATCATATTTATCCCACAACTGCAATGACACTGCATCATATCTATCCCACAACTGCAATGACTCTGTATCATATTTATCCCACCAACTGCAATGACTCTGTATCATATTTATCCCACCAACTGCAATGATTTTGCATCATATTTATCCCACAACTGCAATGACACTGCATCATATCTATCCCACAACTGCAATGACTCTGTATCATATTTATCCCACCAACTGCAATGACTCTTCATCGTATTTATCCCACCAACTGCAATGATTCTGCATCATATTTATCCCACAACTGCAATGACACTCCATCATATTTATCCCACCAACTGCAATGACTCTGCATCATATTTATCCCACAACTGCAATGACACTCCATCATATTTATCCCACCAACTGCAATGATTCTGCATCATATTTATCCCACAACTGCAATGACACTGCATCATATCTATCCCACAACTGCAATGACTCTGTATCATATTTATCCCACCAACTGCAATGACTCTGTATATATATTTATCCCACCAACTGCAATGATTCTGCATCATATTTATCCCACAACTGCAATGACACTGCATCATATCTATCCCACAACTGCAATGACTCTGTATCATATTTATCCCACCAACTGCAATGACTCTGTATCATATTTATCCCACCAACTGCAATGATTCTGCATCATATTTATCCCACAACTGCAATGACACTGCATCATATCTATCCCACAACTGCAATGACACTGCATCATATCTATCCCACAACTGCAATGACTCTGTATCATATTTATCCCACCAACTGCAATGATTCTGCATCATATTTATCCCACAACTGCAATGACACCGCATCATATCTATCCCACAACTGCAATGACTCTGTATCATATTTATCCCACCAACTGCAATGACTCTGTATCATATTTATCCCACCAACTGCAATGATTCTGCATCATATTTATCCCACAACTGCAATGACACTGCATCATATCTATCCCACAACTGCAATGACACTGCATCATATCTATCCCACAACTGCAATGACTCTGTATCATATTTATCCCACCAACTGCAATGATTCTGCATCATATTTATCCCACAACTGCAATGACACTGCATCATATCTATCCCACAACTGCAATGACTCTGTATCATATTTATCCCACCAACTGCAATGACTCTGTATCATATTTATCCCACCAACTGCAATGATTCTGCATCATATTTATCCCACAACTGCAATGACACTGCATCATATCTATCCCACAACTGCAATGACACTGCATCATATCTATCCCACAACTGCAATGACTCTGTATCATATTTATCCCACCAACTGCAATGATTCTGCATCATATTTATCCCACAACTGCAATGACACTGCATCATATCTATCCCACAACTGCAATGACTCTGTATCATATTTATCCCACCAACTGCAATGACTCTGTATCATATTTATCCCACCAACTGCAATGACACTCCATCATATTTATCCCACAACTGCAATGACACTGCATCATATCTATCCCACAACTGCAATGACACTGCATCATATCTATCCCACAACTGCAATGACTCTGTATCATATTTATCCCACCAACTGCAATGATTCTGCATCATATTTATCCCACAACTGCAATGACACTGCATCATATCTATTCCACAACTGCAATGACTCTGTATCATATTTATCCCACCAACTGCAATGACTCTGTATCATATTTATCCCACCAACTGCAATGACACTCCATCATATTTATCCCACAACTGCAATGACACTGCATCATATCTATCCCACAACTGCAATGACACTGCATCATATCTATCCCACAACTGCAATGACTCTGTATCATATTTATCCCACAACTGCAATGACACTGCATCATATCTATCCCACAACTGCAATGACACTGCATCATATCTATCCCACAACTGCAATGACTCTGTATCATATTTATCCCACCAACTGCAATGATTCTGCATCATATTTATCCCACAACTGCAATGACACTGCATCATATCTATCCCACAACTGCAATGACACTGCATCATATCTATCCCACAACTGCAATGACTCTGTATCATATTTATCCCACCAACTGCAATGATTCTGCATCATATTTATCCCACAACTGCAATGACACTGCATCATATCTATCCCACAACTGCAATGACTCTGTATCATATTTATCCCACCAACTGCAATGACTCTGTATCATATTTATCCCACCAACTGCAATGATTCTGCATCATATTTATCCCAAAACTGCAATGACACTGCATCATATCTATCCCACAACTGCAATGACACTGCATCATATCTATCCCACAACTGCAATGACTCTGTATCATATTTATCCCACCAACTGCAATGATTCTGCATCATATTTATCCCACAACTGCAATGACACTGCATCATATCTATCCCACAACTGCAATGACTCTGTATCATATTTATCCCACCAACTGCAATGACTCTGTATCACATTTATCCCACCAACTGCAATGATTCTGCATCATATTTATCCCACAACTGCAATGACACTGCATCATATCTATCCCACAACTGCAATGACTCTGTATCATATTTATCCCACCAACTGCAATGACTCTGTATCATATTTATCCCAACAACTGCAATGACACTCCATCATATTTATCCCACAACTGCAATGACACTGCATCATATCTATCCCACAACTGCAATGACACTGCATCATATCTATCCCACAACTGCAATGACTCTGTATCATATTTATCCCACCAACTGCAATGATTCTGCATCATATTTATCCCACAACTGCAATGACACTGCATCATATCTATTCCACAACTGCAATGACTCTGTATCATATTTATCCCACCAACTGCAATGACTCTGTATCATATTTATCCCACCAACTGCAATGACACTCCATCATATTTATCCCACAACTGCAATGACACTGCATCATATCTATCCCACAACTGCAATGACACTGCATCATATCTATCCCACAACTGCAATGACTCTCATATTTATCCCACCAACTGCAATGATTCTGCATCATATTTATCCCACAACTGCAATGACACTGCATCATATCTATCCCACAACTGCAATGACACTGCATCATATCTATCCCACAACTGCAATGACTCTGTATCATATTTATTCCACCAACTGCAATGATTCTGCATCATATTTATCCCACAACTGCAATGACACTGCATCATATCTATCCCACAACTGCAATGACTCTGTATCATATTTATCCCACCAACTGCAATGACTCTGTATCATATTTATCCCACCAACTGCAATGATTCTGCATCATATTTATCCCACAACTGCAATGACACTGCATCATATCTATCCCACAACTGCAATGACACTGCATCATATCTATCCCACAACTGCAATGACTCTGTATCATATTTATTCCACCAACTGCAATGATTCTGCATCATATTTATCCCACAACTGCAATGACACTGCATCATATCTATCCCACAACTGCAATGACTCTGTATCATATTTATCCCACCAACTGCAATGACTCTGTATCATATTTATCCCACCAACTGCAATGATTCTGCATCATATTTATCCCACAACTGCAATGACACTGCATCATATCTATCCCACAACTGCAATGACACTGCATCATATCTATCCCACAACTGCAATGACTCTGTATCATATTTATCCCACCAACTGCAATGACACTCCATCATATTTATCCCACAACTGCAATGACACTGCATCATATCTATCCCACAACTGCAATGACACTGCATCATATCTATCCCACAACTGCAATGATTCTGCATCATATCTATCCCACAACTGCAATGACTCTGTATCATATTTATCCCACCAACTGCAATGATTCTGCATCATATTTATCCCACAACTGCAATGACACTGCATCATATCTATCCCACAACTGCAATGACTCTGTATCATATTTATCCCACCAACTGCAATGACCCTGTATCATATTTATCCCACCAACTGCAATGACACTCCATCATATTTATCCCACAACTGCAATGACACTGCATCATATCTATCCCACAACTGCAATGACACTGCATCATATCTATCCCACAACTGCAATGACACTGCATCATATCTATCCCACAACTGCAATGACTCTGTGTCATATTTATCCCACCAACTGCAATGATTCTGCATCATATTTATCCCACAACTGCAATGACACTGCATCATATCTATCCCACAACTGCAATGACTCTGTATCATATTTATCCCACCAACTGCAATGACTCTGTATCATATTTATCCCACCAACTGCAATGACACTCCATCATATTTATCCCACAACTGCAATGACACTGCATCATATCTATCCCACAACTGCAATGACACTGCATCATATCTATCCCACAACTGCAATGACACTGCATCATATCTATCCCACAACTGCAATGACTCTGTATCATATTTATCCCACCAACTGCAATGATTCTGCATCATATTTATCCCACAACTGCAATGACACTGCATCATATCTATTCCACAACTGCAATGACTCTGTATCATATTTATCCCACCAACTGCAATGATTCTGCATCATATTTATCCCACAACTGCAATGACACTGCATCATATCTATCCCACAACTGCAATGACTCTGTATCATATTTATCCCACCAACTGCAAAGACTCTGTATCATATTTATCCCACCAACTGCAATGATTCTGCATCATATTTATCCCACAACTGCAATGACACTGCATCATATCTATCCCACAACTGCAATGACTCTGTATCATATTTATCCCACCAACTGCAATGACTCTGTATCATATTTATCCCACCAACTGCAATGACACTCCATCATATTTATCCCACAACTGCAATGACACTGCATCATATCTATACCACAACTGCAATGACACTGCATCATATCTATCCCACAACTGCAATGACTCTGTATCATATTTATCCCACCAACTGCAATGATTCTGCATCATATTTATCCCACAACTGCAATGACACTGCATCATATCTATTCCACAACTGCAATGACTCTGTATCATATTTATCCCACCAACTGCAATGACTCTGTATCTTATTTATCCCACCAACTGCAATGACACTCCATCATATTTATCCCACAACTGCAATGACACTGCATCATATCTATCCCACAACTGCAATGACACTGCATCATATCTATCCCACAACTGCAATGACTCTGTATCATATTTATCCCACCAACTGCAATGATTCTGCATCATATTTATCCCACAACTGCAATGACACTGCATCATATCTATCCCACAACTGCAATGACACTGCATCATATCTATCCCACAACTACAATGACTCTGTATCATATTTATCCCACCAACTGCAATGATTCTGCATCATATTTATCCCACAACTGCAATGACACTGCATCATATCTATCCCACAACTGCAATGACTCTGTATCATATTTATCCCACCAACTGCAATGACTCTGTATCATATTTATCCCACCAACTGCAATGATTCTGCATCATATTTATCCCACAACTGCAATGACACTGCATCATATCTATCCCACAACTGCAATGACACTGCATCATATCTATCCCACAACTGCAATGACTCTGTATCATATTTATCCCACCAACTGCAATGATTCTGCATCATATTTATCCCACAACTGCAATGACACTGCATCATATCTATCCCACAACTGCAATGACTCTGTATCATATTTATCCCACCAACTGCAATGACTCTGTATCATATTTATCCCACCAACTGCAATGACTCTGTATCATATTTATCCCACCAACTGCAATGACACTCCATCATATTTATCCCACAACTGCAATGACACTGCATCATATCTATCCCACAACTGCAATGACACTGCATCATATCTATCCCACAACTGCAATGACTCTGTATCATATTTATCCCACCAACTGCAATGATTCTGCATCATATTTATCCCACAACTGCAATGACACTGCATCATATCTATTCCACAACTGCAATGACTCTGTATCATATTTATCCCACCAACTGCAATGACTCTGTATCATATTTATCCCACCAACTGCAATGACACTCCATCATATTTATCCCACAACTGCAATCACACTGCATCATATCTATCCCACAACTGCAATGACACTGCATCATATCTATCCCACAACTGCAATGACTCTGTATCATATTTATCCCACCAACTGCAATGATTCTGCATCATATTTATCCCACAACTGCAATGACACTGCATCATATCTATCCCACAACTGCAATGACACTGCATCATATCTATCCCACAACTGCAATGACCCTGTATCATATTTATCCCACCAACTGCAATGATTCTGCATCATATTTATCCCACAACTGCAATGACACTGCATCATATCTATCCCACAACTGCAATGACACTGCATCATATCTATCCCACAACTGCAATGACTCTGTATCATATTTATCCCACCAACTGCAATGATTCTGCATCATATTTATCCCACAACTGCAATGACACTGCATCATATCTATCCCACAACTGCAATGACTCTGTATCATATTTATCCCACCAACTGCAATGATTCTGCATCATATTTATCCCACAACTGCAATGACACTGCATCATATCTATCCCACAACTGCAATGACACTGCATCATATCTATCCCACAACTGCAATGACTCTGTATCATATTTATCCCACCAACTGCAATGATTCTGCATCATATTTATCCCACAACTGCAATGACACTGCATCATATCTATCCCACAACTGCAATGACTCTGTATCATATTTATCCCACCAACTGCAATGACTCTGTATCATATTTATCCCACCAACTGCAATGATTCTGCATCATATTTATCCCACAACTGCAATGACACTGCATCATATCTATCCCACAACTGCAATGACACTGCATCATATCTATCCCACAACTGCAATGACTCTGTATCATATTTATCCCACCAACTGCAATGATTCTGCATCATATTTATCCCACAACTGCAATGACACTGCATCATATTTATCCCACAACTGCAATGACACTGCATCATATTTATCCCATCAACTGCAATGACTCTGTATCATATTTATCCCACCAACTGCAATGACTCTGCATCATATTTATCCCACAACTGCAATGACACTCCATCATATTTATCCCACCAACTGCAATGATTCTGCATCATATTTATCCCACAACTGCAATGACACTGCATCATATCTATCCCACAACTGCAATGACTCTGTATCATATTTATCCCACCAACTGCAATGACTCTGTATCATATTTATCCCACCAACTGCAATGATTCTGCATCATATTTATCCCACAACTGCAATGACACTGCATCATATCTATCCCACAACTGCAATGACTCTGTATCATATTTATCCCACCAACTGCAATGACTCTGTATCGTATTTATCCCACCAACTGCAATGATTCTGCATCATATTTATCCCACAACTGCAATGACACTGCATCATATCTATCCCACAACTGCAATGACTCTGTATCATATTTATCCCACCAACTGCAATGACTCTTCATCGTATTTATCCCACCAACTGCAATGATTCTGCATCATATTTATCCCACAACTGCAATGACACTCCATCATATTTATCCCACCAACTGCAATGACTCTGCATCATATTTATCCCACAACTGCAATGACACTCCATCATATTTATCCCACCAACTGCAATGATTCTGCATCATATTTATCCCACAACTGCAATGACACTGCATCATATCTATCCCACAACTGCAATGACTCTGTATCATATTTATCCCACCAACTGCAATGACTCTGTATATATATTTATCCCACCAACTGCAATGATTCTGCATCATATTTATCCCACAACTGCAATGACACTGCATCATATCTATCCCACAACTGCAATGACTCTGTATCATATTTATCCCACCAACTGCAATGACTCTGTATCATATTTATCCCACCAACTGCAATGATTCTGCATCATATTTATCCCACAACTGCAATGACACTGCATCATATCTATCCCACAACTGCAATGACACTGCATCATATCTATCCCACAACTGCAATGACTCTGTATCATATTTATCCCACCAACTGCAATGATTCTGCATCATATTTATCCCACAACTGCAATGACACTGCATCATATCTATCTCACCAACTGCAATGACTCTGTATCATATTTATCCCACCAACTGCAATGATTCTGCATCATATTTATCCCACAACTGCAATGTCACTGCATCATATCTATCCCACAACTGCAATGACACTGCATCATATCTATCCCACAACTGCAATGACTCTGTATCATATTTATCCCACCAACTGCAATGATTCTGCATCATATTTATCCCACAACTGCAATGACACTGCATCATATCTATCCCACAACTGCAATGACTCTGTATCATATTTATCCCACCAACTGCAATGACTCTGTATCATATTTATCCCACCAACTGCAATGATTCTGCATCATATTTATCCCACAACTGCAATGACACTGCATCATATCTATCCCACAACTGCAATGACACTGCATCATATCTATCCCACAACTGCAATGACTCTTTATCATATTTATCCCACCAACTGCAATGATTCTGCATCATATTTATCCCACAACTGCAATGACACTGCATCATATCTATCCCACAACTGCAATGACTGTATCATATTTATCCCACCAACTGCAATGACTCTGTATCATATTTATCCCACCAACTGCAATGACACTCCATCATATTTATCCCACAACTGCAATGACACTGCATCATATCTATCCCACAACTGCAATGACACTGCATCATATCTATCCCACAACTGCAATGACTCTGTATCATATTTATCCCACCAACTGCAATGATTCTGCATCATATTTATCCCACAACTGCAATGACACTGCATCATATCTATTCCACAACTGCAATGACTCTGTATCATATTTATCCCACCAACTGCAATGACTCTGTATCATATTTATCCCACCAACTGCAATGACACTCCATCATATTTATCCCACAACTGCAATGACACTGCATCATATCTATCCCACAACTGCAATGACACTGCATCATATCTATCCCACAACTGCAATGACTCTGTATCATATTTATCCCACCAACTGCAATGATTCTGCATCATATTTATCCCACAACTGCAATGACACTGCATCATATCTATCCCACAACTGCAATGACACTGCATCATATCTATCCCACAACTGCAATGATTCTGTATCATATTTATCCCACCAACTGCAATGATTCTGCATCATATTTATCCCACAACTGCAATGACACTGCATCATATCTATCCCACAAATGCAATGACACTGCATCATATCTATCCCACAACTGCAATGACTCTGTATCATATTTATCCCACCAACTGCAATGATTCTGCATCATATTTATCCCACAACTGCAATGACACTGCATCATATCTATCCCACAACTGCAATGACTCTGTATCATATTTATCCCACCAACTGCAATGACTCTGTATCATATTTATCCCACCAACTGCAATGATTCTGCATCATATTTATCCCACAACTGCAATGACACTGCATCATATCTATCCCACAACTGCAATGACTCTGTATCATATTTATCCCACCAACTGCAATGACTCTGTATCATATTTATCCCACCAACTGCAATGACACTCCATCATATTTATCCCACAACTGCAATGACACTGCATCATATCTATCCCACAACTGCAATGACTCTGTATCATATTTATCCCACCAACTGCAATGACTCTGTATCATATTTATCCCACCAACTGCAATGATTCTGCATCATATTTATCCCACAACTGCAATGACACTGCATCATATCTATCCCACAACTGCAATGACACTGCATCATATCTATCCCACAACTGCAATGACTCTGTATCATATTTATCCCACCAACTGCAATGATTCTGCATCATATTTATCCCACAACTGCAATGACACTGCATCATATCTATCCCACAACTGCAATGACTCTGTATCATATTTATCCCACCAACTGCAATGACTCTGTATCATATTTATCCCACCAACTGCAATGACACTCCATCATATTTATCCCACAACTGCAATGACACTGCATCATATCTATCCCACAACTGCAATGACACTGCATCATATCTATCCCACAACTGCAATGACACTGCATCATATCTATCCCACAACTGCAATGACACTCCATCATATTTATCCCACAACTGCAATGACACTGAATCATATCTATCCCACAACTGCAATGACACTGCATCATATCTATCCCACAACTGCAATGACACTGCATCATATCTATCCCACAACTGCAATGACTCTGTATCATATTTATCCCACCAACTGCAATGATACTGCATCATATTTATCCCACAACTGCAATGACACTGCATCATATCTATCCCACAACTGCAATGACTCTGTATCATATTTATCCCACCAACTGCAATGACTCTGTATCATATTTATCCCACCAACTGCAATGACACTCCATCATATTTATCCCACAACTGCAATGACACTGCATCATATCTATCCCACAACTGCAATGACACTGCATCATATCTATCCCACAACTGCAATGACACTGCATCATATCTATCCCACAACTGCAATGACACTCCATCATATTTATCCCACAACTGCAATGACACTGCATCATATCTATCCCACAACTGCAATGACACTGCATCATATCTATCCCACAACTGCAATGACACTGCATCATATCTATCCCAAAACTACAATGACTCTGTATCATATTTATCCCACCAACTGCAATGATTCTGCATCATATTTATCCCACAACTGCAATGACACTGCATCATATCTATCCCACAACTGCAATGACTCTGTATCATATTTATCCCACCAACTGCAATGACTCTGTATCATATTTATCCCACCAACTGCAATGACACTCCATCATATTTATCCCACAACTGCAATGACACTGCATCATATCTATCCCACAACTGCAATGACACTGCATCATATCTATCCCACAACTGCAATGACACTGCATCATATCTATCCCACAACTGCAATGACACTCCATCATATTTATCCCACAACTGCAATGACACTGCATCATATCTATCCCACAACTGCAATGACACTGCATCATATCTATCCCACAACTGCAATGACACTGCATCATATCTATCCCACAACTGCAATGACTCTGTATCATATTTATCCCACCAACTGCAATGATTCTGCATCATATTTATCCCACAACTGCAATGACACTGCATCATATATATCCCATCAACTGCAATGACTCTGTATCATATTTATCCCACCAACTGCAATGACTCTGCATCATATTTATCCCACAACTGCAATGACACTCCATCATATTTATCCCAATAACTGCAATGATTCTGCGTCATATTTATCCCACAACTGCAATGACACTGCATCATATTTATCCCATCAACTGCAATGACTCTGTATCATATTTATCCCACCAACTGCAATGACTCTGCATCATATTTATCCCACAACTGCAATGACACTCCATCATATTTATCCCACCAACTGCAATGATTCTGCATCATATTTATCCCACAACTGCAATGACACTGCATCATATCTATCCCACAACTGCAATGACTCTGTATCATATTTATCCCACCAACTGCAATGACTCTGTATCATATTTATCCCACCAACTGCAATGATTCTGCATCATATTTATCCCACAACTGCAATGACACTGCATCATATCTATCCCACAACTGCAATGACTCTGTATCATATTTATCCCACCAACTGCAATGACTCTGTATCGTATTTATCCCACCAACTGCAATGATTCTGCATCATATTTATCCCACAACTGCAATGACACTGCATCATATCTATCCTACAACTGCAATGACTCTGTATCATATTTATCCCACCAACTGCAATGACTCTTCATCGTATTTATCCCACCAACTGCAATGATTCTGCATCATATTTATCCCACAACTGCAATGACACTCCATCATATTTATCCCACCAACTGCAATGACTCTGCATCATATTTATCCCACAACTGCAATGACACTCCATCATATTTATCCCACCAACTGCAATGATTCTGCATCATATTTATCCCACAACTGCAATGACACTGCATCATATCTATCCCACAACTGCAATGACTCTGTATCATATTTATCCCACCAACTGCAATGATTCTGTATATATATTTATCCCACCAACTGCAATGATTCTGCATCATATTTATCCCACAACTGCAATGACACTGCATCATATCTATCCCACAACTGCAATGACTCTGTATCATATTTATCCCACCAACTGCAATGACTCTGTATCATATTTATCCCACCAACTGCAATGATTCTGCATCATATTTATCCCACAACTGCAATGACACTGCATCATATCTATCCCACAACTGCAATGACACTGCATCATATCTATCCCACAACTGCAATGACTCTGTATCGTATTTATCCCACCAACTGCAATGATTCTGCATCATATTTATCCCACAACTGCAATGACACTGCATCATATCTATCCCACAACTGCAATGACTCTGTATCATATTTATCCCACCAACTGCAATGACTCTGTATCATATTTATCCTACCAACTGCAATGATTCTGCATCACATTTATCCCACAACTGCAATGACACTGCATCATATCTATCCCACAACTGCAATGACTCTGTATCATATTTATCCCACCAACTGCAATGACTCTGTATCATATTTATCCCACCAACTGCAATGACACTCCATCATATTTATCCCACAACTGCAATGACACTGCATCATATCTATCCCACAACTGCAATGACACTGCATCATATCTATCCCACAACTGCAATGACTCTGTATCATATTTATCCCACCAACTGCAATGATTCTGCATCATATTTATCCCACAACTGCAATGACACTGCATCATATCTATCCCACAACTGCAATGACACTGCATCATATCTATCCCACAACTGCAATGACTCTGTATCATATTTATCCCACCAACTGCAATGATTCTGCAATGACACTGCATCATATCTATCCCACAACTGCAATGACTCTGTATCATATTTATCCCACCAACTGCAATGACTCTGTATCATATTTATCCCACCAACTGCAATGATTCTGCATCATATTTATCCCACAACTTCAATGACACTGCATCATATCTATCCCACAACTGCAATGACACTGCATCATATCTATCCCACAACTGCAATGACTCTGTATCATATTTATCCCACCAACTGCAATGATTCTGCATCATATTTATCCCACAACTGCAATGACACTGCATCATATCTATCCCACAACTGCAATGACTCTGTATCATATTTATCCCACCAACTGCAATGACTCTGTATCATATTTATCCCACCAACTGCAATGACTCTGTATCATATTTATCCCACCAACTGCAATGATTCTGCATCATATTTATCCTACAACTGCAATGACACTGCATCATATCTATCCCACAACTGCAATGACTCTGTATCATATTTATCCCACCAACTGCAATGATTCTGCATCATATTTATCCCACAACTGCAATGACACTGCATCATATCTATCCCACAACTGCAATGACTCTGTATCATATTTATCCCACCAACTGCAATGACTCTGTATCATATTTATCCCACCAACTGCAATGACTCTGTATCATATTTATCCCACCAACTGCAATGACACTCCATCATATTTATCCCACAACTGCAATGACACTGCATCATATCTATCCCACAACTGCAATGACACTGCATCATGTCTATCCCACAACTGCAATGACTCTGTATCATATTTATCCCACCAACTGCAATGATTCTGCATCATATTTATCCCACAACTGCAATGACACTGCATCATATCTATTCCACAACTGCAATGACTCTGTATCATATTTATCCCACCAACTGCAATGATTCTGCATCATATTTATCCCACAACTGCAATGACACTGCATCATATCTATCCCACAACTGCAATGACTCTGTATCATATTTATCCCACCAACTGCAATGACTCTGTATCATATTTATCCCACCAACTGCAATGATTCTGCATCATATTTATCCCACAACTGCAATGACACTGCATCATATCTATCCCATAACTGCAATGACACTGCATCATATCTATCCCACAACTGCAATGACTCTGTATCATATTTATCCCACCAACTGCAATGATTCTGCATCATATTTATCCCACAACTGCAATGACACTGCATCATATCTATCCCACAACTGCAATGACTCTGTATCATATTTATCCCACCAACTGCAATGACTCTGTATCATATTTATCCCACCAACTGCAATGATTCTGCATCATATTTATCCCACAACTGCAATGACACTGCATCATATCTATCCCACAACTGCAATGACACTGCATCATATCTATCCCACAACTGCAATGACTCTGTATCATATTTATCCCACCAACTGCAATGATTCTGCATCATATTTATCCCACAACTGCAATGACACTGCATCATATCTATCCCACAACTGCAATGACTCTGTATCATATTTATCCCACCAACTGCAATGACTCTGTATCATATTTATCCCACCAACTGCAATGATTCTGCATCATATTTATCCCACAACTGCAATGACACTGCATCATATCTATCCCACAACTGCAATGACACTGCATCATATCTATCCCACAACTGCAATGACTCTGTATCATATTTATCCCACCAACTGCAATGATTCTGCATCATATTTATCCCACAACTGCAATGACACTGCATCATATCTATCCCACAACTGCAATGACTCTGTATCATATTTATCCCACCAACTGCAATGACTCTGTATCATATTTATCCCACCAACTGCAATGACACTCCATCATATTTATCCCACAACTGCAATGACACTGCATCATATCTATCCCACAACTGCAATGACACTGCATCATATCTATCCCACAACTGCAATGACTCTGTATCATATTTATCCCACCAACTGCAATGATTCTGCATCATATTTATCCCACAACTGCAATGACACTGCATCATATCTATTCCACAACTGCAATGACTCTGTATCATATTTATCCCACCAACTGCAATGACTCTGTATCATATTTATCCCACCAACTGCAATGACACTCCATCATATTTATCCCACAACTGCAATGACACTGCATCATATCTATCCCACAACTGCAATGACACTGCATCATATCTATCCCACAACTGCAATGACTCTGTATCATATTTATCCCACCAACTGCAATGATTCTGCATCATATTTATCCCACAACTGCAATGACACTGCATCATATCTATCCCACAACTGCAATGACACTGCATCATATCTATCCCACAACTGCAATGACTCTGTATCATATTTATCCCACCAACTGCAATGATTCTGCATCATATTTATCCCACAACTGCAATGACACTGCATCATATCTATCCCACAACTGCAATGACACTGCATCATATCTATCCCACAACTGCAATGACTCTGTATCATATTTATCCCACCAACTGCAATGACTCTGTATCATATTTATCCCACCAACTGCAATGATTCTGCATCATATTTATCCCACAACTGCAATGACACTGCATCATATCTATCCCACAACTGCAATGACACTGCATCATATCTATCCCACAACTGCAATGACACTGCATCATATCTATCCCACAACTGCAATGACTCTTATCATATTTATCCCACCAACTGCAATGATTCTGCATCATATTTATCCCACAACTGCAATGACACTGCATCATATCTATCCCACAACTGCAATGACTCTGTATCATATTTATCCCACCAACTGCAATGACTCTGTATCGTATTTATCCCACCAACTGCAATGACACTCCATCATATTTATCCCACAACTGCAATGACACTGCATCATATCTATCCCACAACTGCAATGACACTGCATCATATCTATCACACAACTGCAATGACTGTGTATCATATTTATCCCACCAACTGCAATGATTCTGCATCATATTTATCCCACAACTGCAATGACACTGCATCATATCTATCCCACAACTGCAATGACTCTGTATCATATTTATCCCACCAACTGCAATGACTCTGTATCATATTTATCCCACCAACTGCAATGACACTCCATCATATTTATCCCACAACTGCAATGACACTGCGTCATATCTATCCCACAACTGCAATGACACTGCATCATATCTATCCCACAACTGCAATGACTCTGTATCATATTTATCCCACCAACTGCAATGATTCTGCATCATATTTATCCCACCAACTGCAATGACACTGCATCATATCTATCCCACAACTGCAATGACACTGCATCATATCTATCCCACAACTGCAATGACACTGCATCATATCTATCCCACAACTGCAATGACTCTGTATCATATTTATCCCACCAACTGCAATGATTCTGCATCATATTTATCCCACAACTGCAATGACACTGCATCATATCTATCCCACAACTGCAATGACTGTGCATCATATTTATCCCACCAACTGCAATGACTCTGTATCATATTTATCCCACCAACTGCAATGATTCTGCATCATATTTATCCCACAACTGCAATGACACTGCATCATATCTATCCCACAACTGCAATGACTCTGTATCATATTATCCCACCAACTGCAATGACTCTTCATCGTATTTATCCCACCAACTGCAATGATTCTGCATCATATTTATCCCACCAACTGTAATGACACTGCATCATATTTATCTCACGAACTGCAATGACTTCAACACCGATAAGTCGGAAGTTTTAAAGAAACTTCACTGAATTTCGATGACTTGAAAGTTTCATTGCTCAGTCAGTGGTTTATCGAGCAATCAAGCCAGTAATGTGGTACGGAGGTTTCGATCCCGTGTCGGTGAGCGAAGTGGCCATTTCATTCTTCCAATAAAGGCGACTTCTAAATAAACGTCAAAGATCCTTCTCGTCCCATTTGAAGTTGCTTCATCAACCATTAAGATGAACGAATCGCCAATTGCTCCAACATCTGTCTCAGATATTTTTGGTCAACGACATAATCCTGCTATCTGATTGCACTGAAGTTAACCCTCTCCAAAACACACTTCTCTAAATCAATTAATACAGCTGTCACACACACCACGACACCTCCTTACGCGTTTTGACCTGCAATTGATTGTCTAATATACCTCAACTCTGTTGACTATGAAGATTTCTCCCTTCTGTTTGGGGGCGGGGGTGGCTCAGTCGGTAGCGCGTCAGGCTCTCGTAATCTGAAGTTACCAGATTCGAGTCCCAGCTGGGTCAGCGTTGAGACTTATCTCCGCAAAATTCCCCGCCCTACCCACGGTCAGTAGGGGACACCGATGGGCTTGGAAAGGCCGCCGTCCGTCGGATGGGACGTTAAGCCGTGGCCCCGTGTGCGGGAGAGTCATACCATGTGCACGTTAAAGAACACGCTGGATGGCCTTGACGGGAGGCTACCATCTGTCTCCCAACAGCTGTTCCAGTGGGTCCCCTCACCCAACCTTCTGAGCCTTCGGGGTCCATGTGACCTGGCCATTTAGCCCATGGTGTGCAAAAAAGTGCCGCTCAGAGGTAAAACAACCCAACCCTTCTGTTTGACTTATTCATAATACCGAAAAATAATTATAAGCTTCGTAGACATTGATGTCTGCTTCGTCTCAATCCAATCACTCTCCCCCCCCCCCCCATTTCATTTCTCTTTTTTGGACACGTGCCTGACACAGTTATCCGCAAAGCAAATAATCGGCCTCCATGGATAATCCACGGACAATTGCATGGAACTTTTGTCTAGTGAACCAGAAGATATAGCCAATAATCTATTCTCTACCGCGGGTGCCTTAACTAGATGGAAAGAAGAAAGGGAGCTCGAAAATACATCAGAGAGAAGGATCAACTGTTGCATCTTTATTTTGTTATTGTTTCAGGATTGAGGGATTTGATTTTTTTCGAAATATTGTAAACTTTAAGTTTATTAAAATGCACCTAACAATTGTGGTAAAAATTACAAAACTTTTAAAGGAACTTCTATTATTGTGTTTCGAAAGGTGCGTGTGCTCGTTTCTGGCAGAAGGGGTTGACTCAGTCGGTAGCGCTCCAAGCTCGTTATTTGATGTTCCCAAATTCGAGTCCCAACTGTTCCTACGTCGAGACTTATTTCCACTAACGCTGTTCTTCCTTCCGTGAGAATGGGACACCGATGGGTTTGGAAAGGATGCCTTATGTCGGATAGGATTTAAGCCGTGTACCGTGTTCAGGAAAGCCATACCATACGTTAAAAAAAAACAGGCTGGACGGCCTTGACGGGAGATTTTCATCTGTCTTGTAAAAGCTGCCCAGTGGGTTCCCGTCCCCCAGCTTTCTCTGGGTCATAGGCGACTTAATTGCCTGGCCATTTAGCTCATTGCGTACAAAAAGAGTGCCGTTCAAGGATAAAATAACCCAACTCATTGCTCTGACCAGTGGTGGAAATAAGCGGAAGGCGTCCCATTAGTTTCGAACGTGAAAAAAAAACCTAGCCGATGAAAAACTAATGATGAAAGGGAAAAAAAAACCGAGCACGTTACTTTCCGCTTTGGCTTGCGGCTATATCATAAATACTATTTTTTTTTAAATTTTTTTTTTTATTATTTTTTTTTTTTTGGAGGGGGGGCTGTTATAGAATCGATGTATTTTGCGGTACCTCTAGTTCGAAAATCCCATTTCTATCACTGGTTGTGACTGAAATTTAAAACGTCAGCAAGCGCTGCAAGAAGGAATTATAATTTAGGACTGTGGCCAGATTCTGAAGTGGAAAAGAAACTTGTTTTCCTTATTCTGTAGACGTTGGCTGTTGCATTAACTGTTGGCTGTTACCTGGTAGATAAAATCATCGTTGCCTTAAAAAACTTTTCAATCGACTTCGACGAAATTAAGTCGTCTTCTTCCTCTCCCTTCCCCTAACACTCCTTCCTTCCCAATTACTCTAAACCTTTTTTTTTTTCATGTTAACCGAAAAAGGTTGGGGAAGGGAACACTGTTGTTGAAACGTTTTCCGCTGGATGATCTCATTGGAGCATGTTGTCATAGAGCCCGTTAAAAAGTTTTCCTGGGCAATGCACCCAAGTAATGTGACAATCGAGGATCTCTTTCGAAACGAAGTTGTGCCTCGAAAGAACTTCTTTCTAAATAGAGGACGTCGCCACGCATCAGTTCCACGGCAACAGTTTCGCAACGGCTCTTGCACTCGCAAACCAGGAACAACGGACGCATTGTGCGCTCTTTCAATTCCGTGGCAAGGGTTGAAGTTCAAAAAATGTCTTCCAGATGGCACCATTCTTCTTTCTGGATGCGGTGGCAAATCTGTATCTATTGTAAAGAAACGAGAGCGCCGAGGGTGGATCCAGGGCGCGGGCGCTCCCATCCGAGACTCAGCCTCCATTAGGAAACGACGAGGAAATTCACAGCCATTCCGATTTTCCTGCTGCACAAGATAAACATTCGAAATTATGTTAATTTTCTCGAAAGTTGGCAGTTTCTTCGCTTTCTCGAGCGTCCTGGGAGGGCGCCACTTAACCCTGTTTCCGCTTCGCTGTTCGCTTCCGCCGGAGCTTACAAAATTCTCTCTTCCTCCCCACTCTTGAGGTTGTCAGCGCGTGCAACGATGCCTTCAATGCTCATCAATGCAAACTCATTAAAATGTATCATTTGAGGGGGAAGAGCGTGTTCTTACGAGCTGATGTTCCATCCTGAACAGATTTCGATTGCTTAATACTATATTTGTCATGCGTTTTCATGTTGTACCCAAAAGTCTTGGATTTATAAGATACTGAATAAAAATTACAGATCCTCAAAATAAAAGATTTTTTTTCTCTAATTCGAGCCACATCCTCGTTTTTATCATCGGAGTCTCGATTCACTCATTACACATTCGTTTGGCTTTCTTTTGGCCGAGATTCGCAAATTGCATCAGTCGGTCTTTTTTTACCCTATTTTTGCAAGCGAAATTCAGGTTGATTTTACGTTTCGTTTGCATGCTTGGCAAAAAAAAAGCTAAAACGTCCGCAATGAATCGCCAACCATTCTTAAGAAAATTATCTCTCTTACTCTTGTTTCGAAACTATAGGCCATAAAATATACTATCTTGGAATTTGTAATCGGTCCCTTTGAAACGATCTGAAGCTGTAGAGAAAGTTAAGTCCCACTTTCCCCACAAGTCCCACAGGTTTTAATTTTCCTGTGGTGATTAGCACTAATTTGACTGGGGTGGGGTGGCTCAGTCGGTAGCGCGCCAGGCTCGTAATCTGTAGTTCCCAGGTTCGAGTCCCAGCTGGGTCAGCGTTGAGATTTATTTCCGCAAAATTCCCCGCCCTGCCCACGGTCAGTAGGGGACACCGATGAGCTTGGAAAGGCCGCCGTCCGTCGGATGGGACGTTAAGCCGTGGCCCCGTGTGCGGGAGAGCCATACCCTGTGCACGTTAAAGAACACGCTGGATGGCCTTGATGGGAGGCTACCATCTGTCTCCCAACAGCTGTTCCAGTTGGTCCCCTCCACCAACCTTCTCTGAGCCTTCGGGGTCCATGTGACCTGGCCATTTAGCCCATGGTGTGCAAAAAAAGTGACGCTCAGAGGTAAAACAACCCAACCCAACTAATTTGACTCTGACTAGTGCCAAGTGGCTGTACGAAGAGAGATCCTAATTCTGATTTGCAATGCCATAATTTAACGAAAAAGAGCCACAGGATTTCTTTTCATTCTGCTGAAATTCGAATTCAGTGCAAGCAAAACAGTCAACTGAGCATATACCTTTACAGAACTTAACGGAATTTAAATATAAAAGTGGTTGGTGATTATCAAAGTGCTATTATCATTACAGAACTGACGCTTATTTTACAAAATTGAAGTTACACGAGAAATCAGGAGATTTAAACAAAGCAAATTTTAAAAGACAAACAAATTTTGAAGAGATTCGCGGGTTTCTCAGCTCTGGTTATATCAAAAGACCTGAATGAATTTCTCTTCAAACTGCTTATTTGTTAAGAAAGGGTGAGGTAGCATTATTCTCCGCAGAAAACATTTTAAAGGAGGCGAGACATCAGAAAACATAATACAAGCACCTACTCCTGATTTAGGATTCGAACTCGGATCACTTTGTTCCTCAATAAAACTTTGCTCCAATTTCGAAAACGTTGCTTTGAACATCTTTGGTTAGAAATATAGCCAATTTAAAGCGTGTCCTTTTTTTCCTCTCGTGTCCTGCCATCCTCTCAGAATCTTCTACTTTGGGATATAAACTGACAGGCTCCTGTCAGACCTCTGTTGCAAGCAGCTGCTTGAGGGGGTATTTGTTTATTTTTTTATTATTCACTAAATATTTTGAGAAGTAAAAAGTTATGTCCATCGGGGTATAGTTTTCTTCACTACTTTTCTGAACTAGTATCTCACTAGTATTACTACTAGTAGTGTATCTTAACTAATATCTTACTAGTATTACTACTAGTAGTGTATTTTAACTAGTGTTTCTGAACTAATATCTTACTAGTAACTACTAATAGTGTTTCTGAACCTATGGGCTGAAGTCCATTGTTAGGTGGAGAAAAGGCTAAAAATTGGCATTTTAAATACGTTGCAAAAATATTTTTGTGTTTTTTTTTTACGTTTATCTGTATTGTATCTCTATTACTAGAACATTAACTGGTTTTTTGACTTGTATTTAACATGAATAGTGCGAGGATTGGGAGTACAGTCATTGAGTGATTATTCGTGTAAGACGAAAGGTCACCTGGTTAAGATCACCCTGCAGCCATTTAACCCTAATGCAATAATCGCCAAGATGAAGTCATTAAAGAGCGTTGAATAGTTTCGCATTCAATCAATGCTTCATTGATTTCCACGCATGGACAGTAAATCCTCAAAGAATCAGAGCAATTATTTGCATAAAATCATTTCTGGAGCTTTTTCGCGCATAAAATAAGATTTAAATACATCAACTTTTCAAATGTATCCAGTTGCTTTCTTTAGTGGTCGGGCACTTAGCGGAGAGAAAATTACCTCTTGTTTTCCGAAACCATTTTCCATTTAATTTTGTTCTTAGTTTTATCGTCAAAAGTGTGTGCAATTCGGTGAAGCTTATTCGAGAATGAGGTTCAGTTCCACAACCCTGAATGGTCCAGATCAGAACGTTACATAAGCGACAACAACAAAACAGAAGACGCAATAAGAATTTTAATCGTTTTGCAATTTGCTCTCCAGTCTTAATCAGATGTATTTTGTTGCTTAGAGATTGGATTTATGCTCTTCTTCATTTGACCTCATCAGAATTCTTCTTAACTAAACGGAAAAAGAAATCCTCTAATTAAGGATGATTTCATATCTCCCTATTCCTTAACGTTTTATATTTAACATTTATACCAGTAATTCTCAAAAAGTATGGTACAGTCGCTCAAAAAAGTATCCGAACACTGTGGTTGATTACAGAATTCAGAAAAAATATCTGGCAACGATTTTTTTAGAAATTAGTGATCTGGCAACCTTCGTGTCCCGTGACACGAAGGTTGCTCTAGTGATAACAACGTAGTTCTGAACAATTGAAAATGATTTGAACTACCCTAGTCAATTGTCCATTAAAACTGCGCAGGAAATTGATATAAAGCTTCTGCACATGTTCATTTGTTATCCTCGATGAGGCATCATTGAGTGAGGCATTTTCCTCTTCCAAATCGTAGCGCCATCTAGGACCAATGGGCAATTCTAATTCGACCTTCAAATCTCCACTGGGATTTCGGTGCAGTTGCCGCTAGTGAGTAATTCTAGCCACCGATATGTGGTTGTACCTCGTTCAACGAGCTAAAATAGGTTTCAGTTCGTTTTGCAGCAAATTGAAGCCATTGATAACCGATGACTGATTTTGAAAACTCTTTTAGTTTGGAAAGGCTCTCTGTTTTAATCATCAAACTGAAATCCTAGCCGTTTGATTCTGATATATTATTTCCAAATATTGATGTCTTATTGTGAATGCTAAATTATATTAGTATGAAACTCCTAAATGTATTAAGCTATTGTCTCAACACTTTCTAATTGTACTTCTGAAGATAAGCTATAACGGATTTACTATTTTGTCGCCAAATGTAAAAGTTCTAAAATATAACTATGAACATTATACATTATAAAAACTATAAATTTTTAATTCAGTTTTAAGATTATAATATGAACTGGGTCAAAATGAAAAAGAAAAAAAATCTTTAAAAGACATTTCGATATTTTGTTAAACCGAAGAAATGGACATATATCTGTTACTGCTAAAGCTCGAAAGCCGTTAATGTGCACATTACCTAGCTAATCTGCAGATTAACTGATTTGCTCCGTTAACGTGCGGAATCAAGAGTTTTCCGCATTTTACCTAGGTAATGTGCACATTAACGGCTTCCGTATCGTTAAAGTTCAAAAGTTTGTTTCTCTCATAGTGGTGAATCTCTTGAATATGAATCTTCGTGTCACGTGATTCACTCGTCCGCATTATAAAAAACGATCCGGATGAGCGGAGGCCAAGTGAGAACGAATCGGTAAAGTGATTCATTCTTGATAACGAATCACTAAAACGATTCGTTCTCACTTAGCCTGCTCATTTTGGGGGCGTTTTTTATAATTCGGACGACTGATTCATGTTGACAGAGGGATGACCCTGGTTTCAACTCTACTCCCGGATACTAGATAAATAACATTATGTTAATTTAAGCGTACAGAAACGTTCCTGTTGTTCCAGCAAAGATCTTATTTTCACTTTAACGAGTGCCTAGTAGGTAATATGCAGATTATCCAGGTAATTTGCAGATTACCTAGGTAATTTGAGAAATGAAACAATTTTCCGCACGTTAACGGATCACCCTAGTTAATCTGCACAATACCTAGATAATCTGTAGAATAACTGATTTCTGCACTTTAGCGGTAACATATCGATGCAAACTGAAGGATCAGTGGTAGGCCAACAATCACTTATAGTTGGTTACCAATTGAGTTACAATTACTAATAATTTATTGTCGAATGTTATTCAGTTACAAATAAATGCATCACTTTTATTTCAACTAATCTTTATCAGCTTTTCTTACGTTTGCTAATTATGCCTGTCACTGAACCACCTGTCGACCGTTGCACGAGATATTATTTCAGTTCCTTGCCTCTTGTCTTCTCTTCATGTATATTTTACCTGAGAGAATTTGTTTAAATCACAAAATACTAAAACACTGAACTTACCTCAACATCTTGGTCGAGTTGAAGCTTAAGTGGCAAAGGCACTTGACGCACAGGCTTTGTATCACTGGCCATGGCCGTGAGGGGTTCGTAGTGACTTGGGTCCACTCTTCTTGTCTCCATGGAACTCTAAAAAATGAAAGTCTATTTAAACTTAAAGAAATAGAAAACTAAAGCTTTCCTGAAACTGATAATAAGAGATAGAGTCATGGACATTGTGGTCTTTTTCTGTGTCATTTCTAATGGTAAACAAAAATAAAATTATGATGCAAAATATGCAAAGCATAATTACTATTAATAAAATAAATTCTATCTTTTTATGAACTATTTTTCATTCAGCCTACTCTTTCATAAAAAAAAGCATTATATGAGGCTGCTCTCTTTAAGTCCGATGAGCTTGGAAAGGTAGCCTTTCTTGGGATGGGACGTTAAGCCGTGGCCCCGTATACGGGAGAGCCATACCCTGTGCACGTTAAAAAACATGCTGCTCGGCCTTCACGGGAGGTTGCCATTTGTCTCCTAACAGCAGTGCAGTGGGTCCCCTTTTCCCAACCTTCTCTGAGCCCTGGGGTCCATGTGACCTGGCCATTTAGTTTAATGTATGAAAAAAAGTGCCGCTCAGAGGTAAAACAACCCAACTCTTTAGGATTGCCCTCGTGGTTTAGATTTTTATTTCTGAATAGCAACTTGTGCCATTACAGTTATGTCAAAGCTAATGGAACAGGTTATTACTATTTTACTGGTATGTGGTTGCAGGGCTCTGTAATAAAGAAAGCCCCCTTAAAGTTTAATTTTGCTAAGAAAGCCATTCGGTTCAGATTTCACCTGGTTAATTTCACAGGCATTGGCAGATTACATTTGGTCGGTAAAAGAATACGCTGCAATGTCACTTGGAGCTCAGTCTCTCTGATCTCCCAAGAGACTATAAGAGCCTGGGTTGCAGATGAAGAAATGAACCCGAAAGGAAATCACGAAGGAGCTTCGGCATCACTTGGAGCTCAGTCTCTCTGATCTCCCAAGAGATTATAATAGCCTGGGTTGCAGATGGAGAAATGAACCCGAAAGGAAATCACGAAGGAGCTTCGGCATCACTTGGAGCTCAGTCTCTCTGATCTCCCAAGAGACTATAAGAGCCTGGGTTGCAGATGAAGAAATCAACCCGAAAGGAAATCACGAAGGAGCTTCGGCATCACTTGGAGCTCAGTCTCTCTGATCTCCCAAGAGACTGTAAGAGCCTGGGTTGCAGATGGAGAAATCAACCCGAAAGGAAATCACGAAGGAGCTTCGGCATCACTTGTAGCTCAGTCTCTCTGATCTCCCAAGAGACTATAAGAGCCTGGGTTGCAGATGAAGAAATGAACCCGAAAGGAAATCACGAAGGAGCTTCGGCATCACTTGGAGCTCAGTCTCTCTGATCTCCCAAGAGACTATAAGAGCCTGGGTTGCAGATGAAGAAATGAACCCGAAAGGAAATCAATAAGGAGCTTCGGCATCACTTGGAGCTCAGTCTCTCTGATCTCCCAAGAGACTATAAGAGCCTGGGTTGCAGATGAAGAAATGAACCCGAAAGGAAATCACGAAGGAGCTTCGGCATCACTTGGAGCTCAGTCTCTCTGATCTCCCAAGAGACTATAATAGCCTGGGTTGCAGATGGAGAAATGAACCCGAAAGGAAATCACGAAGGAGCTTCGGCATCACTTGGAGCTCAGTCTCTCTGATCTCCCAAGAGACTATAAGAGCCTGGGTTGCAGATGAAGAAATGAACCTGAAAGGAAATCAATAAGGAGCTTCGGCATCACTTGGAGCTCAGTCTCTCTGATCTCCCAAGAGACTATAATAGCCTGGGTTGCAGATGGAGAAATGAACCCGAAAGGAAATCACGAAGGAGCTTCGGCATCACTTGGAGCTCAGTCTCTCTGATCTCCCAAGAGACTATAAGAGCCTGGGTTGCAGATGAAGAAATGAACCTGAAAGGAAATCAATAAGGAGCTTCGGCATCACTTGGAGCTCAGTCTCTCTGATCTCCCAAGAGACTATAATAGCCTGGGTTGCAGATGGAGAAATGAACCCGAAAGGAAATCACGAAGGAGCTTCGGCATCACTTGGAGCTCAGTCTCTCTGATCTCCCAAGAGACTATAAGAGCCTGGGTTGCAGATGAAGAAATGAACCTGAAAGGAAATCACGAAGGAGCTTCGTCATCACTTGGAGCTCAGTCTCTCTGATCTCCCAAGAGACTATAATAGCCTGGGTTGCAGATGGAGAAATGAACCCCGAAAGGAAATCACGAAGGAGCTTCGGCATCACTTGGAGCTCAGTCTCTCTGATCTCCCAAGAGACTATAATAGCCTGGGTTGCAGATGAAGAAATGAACCCGAAAGGAAATCACGAAGGAGCTTC
The DNA here is from genome assembly GCA_038380435.1 of Ryuthela nishihirai. Lineage (NCBI taxonomy): Eukaryota > Metazoa > Arthropoda > Arachnida > Araneae > Heptathelidae > Ryuthela > Ryuthela nishihirai. Next base: position 56,320,016 of record JAWZYU010000027.1, read on the forward strand.
GGCATCTGAACTGTAAACCATTCCCAACTTATTCCTAATGATCCGGTTCACTAAAATGAAATTTGTCGCTGATGCATTTCCATGAAAACATTGGTTTACTTCAGTGATTTAATTGCCAATTATCACTATTTTCTGGAGGATCCATTTGAAGCATTGCTGTTGTCACAATTAAAAACTGTTTTTGTCTTTTTCTTTTGGTTGGGGTGTAATGGAAAATCCCTCTTCATTTGATCTCTACTCACCGCAGCATCTGTGTCGCAGTTGCAAGATGCGCTGTTCGTCTGGATGTAGATTCCAATCAAGATGAAGATTCCCATCAGCAAGGTGAGAACCAGGATCGTCCCAGAAAGGATGCGAGCAAGTTTCAGGGAAGTCGGCATCTGTTTCGGATAGGCCTGAAAGAAAGAAAGAAAGAATTACATTGAAGAACCTGTTATCCAATTTATGATCATCCAGACCTTTATGATCATCCTTTGCGTAATTTCTGTAAGCAATATAATTCACCAATAAAGGAAAATAATGTTTTCATTTCAGGGGCGGGGGTGGCTCAGTCGGTAGCGCGCCAGGCTCGTATTCTGTAGTTCCCAGGTTCGAGTCCCAGCTGGGTCAGATTGAGATTTATCTCCGCTCTATATCTTTATGATGATGATTTTACTGCCCTGCCCACGGTGAGTAGGGGACACCGGTGGGCTTGGAAAGGCTGCCGTCCGTTGGATGGGACGTTAAGCCGTGGCCCCGTGTGCGGGAGAGCCATACCCTGTGCACGTTAAAGAACACGCTGGATGGACTTGACGGGAGGCTACCATCTGTCTCCCAACAGCTGTTCCAGTGGGTCCCCCTCCCCCAACCTTCTCTGAGCCTTCGGGGTCCATGTGACCTGGCCATTTAGCCCATGGTGTGCAAAAAAATGCCGATCAGAGGTAAAACAACTCAACCCTACCCTGTTTTCATTTCCATATACATCACCCTACCAAAATAATAGAGAATTTCCATGTTATGTCAATGGGAATCTAACTTAAAAGCTCTACAACTTCTGATATATGTATCGAATGGAAAAATGTGACTGAAGATAAAACTCATAACCAAACCTATTTTAATCTCGATTTTCAGAAATATTCCTTCGGTATTTAAAGAGATATGGAAGCTGGAATTAATCACAACAGTAATTCCTCATAAGAATTTACCTCAGAAATTAATTGTCTTAAATAACAAGTATTTATTCAAAAATTTAATGAAATAAATATAAATTTTAAAGTGTGATATTTTAAAAATATTTATTACTGTACTTTTAAACATGCTCTTCAGCTCTTTCACTTAAATGGGCAAAACAAGAATAGCTATTTAAATGAAATAAAGACAATTTACATATTAAATGGAACTTATTAATTTTAATAATTTCTTAAATTTCAGCGTTTTTTTCCCTCCACATTTGAAAAGAAGGATTTCGTTGCTTTAAACCTTTATATAGCCCTGATCATTAATCCTAAACTGAATAATTTGCACAGGATAAAATATATTTGTTTCACTTTGGGGGATACCCCCCAACCCTAACCCCCCCGTCCCCCGCCCCCTCCAAAAAAAAATCTTCTCTACGAAATCTCAAACTTATCTACATGCTTTGAAAACCAAAGCAGTTGTCGTTGTATAATTTTATTTTAGCCATGTATTTTATGTCCGAAACTAAAAATAGTTAAAAAAAATTCTGAAATCTTATTCCATATAAAATATTATTTTAACCTTTCGTGTTCTGTGTAATATTTTAGTAATAGATTAGTAATTGGTAAATCCTACTCGTCTTATTGTCAGACATCTCCCCCCACCCAAAGCTAAATTCTCGGAACACCTACCCCCCCTTCCACCCCCCAAGAAAATATATATATATATATTGGGTACGTCCCTGCACATAAGATTCTGTTATCGGTCGAATTCTTAGAATGTTCAACTGTAAAGAGTAATGTCATATTTATTTAAACTGTGGTTTAGAAAATCTTAAGACATGATTGACTTTGTGATTAAATGATGCTTACATTTTGGTCTTCCACTGTAACCGTATGAGTGAGGTGACAGAAAACTAAAATTGTGCTCTTTAGGTATCTAAGCTTTGTTCATAATATACGAAGGGTTTTATTGAACAATGCTTTGAATACCTTTTATATAGCCTACCCTAAAAGCACAACTCCAATTTAGGAGCTACTTGTCATTCAACCAATGATCTCAAATATGATTCATTGATTGATAAGAGATTGTTGACTCAATTAACCAATGACCTATGAGAATGTCGATGATTCCACTCACAGTCTCAACTGCTTCCGAAGTTGTCTTCGTCACTAAATCTCTCTTATCACGTAAAATATCGAAGAGTGTTCTTCTGGTATTGATGACGATAAACTGAAGATGCCAATGAATATCCTCGAAGTCGAGATATCGAAAATCTGCATTGAAGTTGTTCCACTGATTAGTTCACAAATAAGTTGAAATCGAAATTGTGATCAGTGGAACAAACTAAACCTTACTTTGAAGAAAAAATGCAGTTGTTTTTGAATGTTAACGCAATTTGCCCCCACTGAGGATGCTGATGAGGATGAGAAGGATAGGTTTTACGGACAACTTCAGGATATTTTGAATTCTGTCAAGAAAGGAGATATTACCCTTGTTCTTGGTGACTTCAATGCCAAAGTTGGTACTGACTCTGACCTTTGGGGAGGGGTGATAGGCTCTTTTGGTATTGGTAGCTGCAATGGCAATGGGCAACGTCTCCTACAGGTAAGTAAACTCAATGGTTTCAGAATAACTAACACATATTACAAACACCGCGACATATATAAATACACATGGGTCTCACCTGATGGGCTGCATAGGAATATGATTGATTATATATTAATTAACAGCAAATGGGCTAGTTCTGTTAGAAATACCAGGGCATATAGGGGAGCTGAAATTGGATCTGACCATTACCTTGTTAAAAGTGTCTTGCAACTTAAACTTAAAAAGTGTTGTGCTAGGGTTAAAAAATTTACCTTTAATACTGAAGCTCTGAAAGACCCAGTTATAGCTAATGATATGGTTACTTAGTCATTATGACAGTCATGGTTTGCTTAATACTGAAGTTGAGGAAGAATGGGGCCATTTTAAACAGGCTTTTTTGGAAACTAACAGTACTCTTTTAGGAAAAAAGGAGCAGAGGAGACAGAATTATTTAAGTGATAAGGCACTTGAGCTTATTTCAGAAAGAAGGAACTGCAGGAATGTCCTTAATCAGTACCCTACTAGTCCTAATAGAAAAGATTACAGAGAGCTTAATAAACGTGTAAAGGATCAGTTAGCTACTGATAAAAATCTTTGGCTTGATAGCTTGGCTGACAAAGCTGAGGAAGCAGTTAGGCAGCACAACAGCAGAGAGCTGTACCAGATAGTTAATGTTTTATGTGGTAGAAAACGGACAGGCATACAGGGATTGAAGGATAAACAAGGTAAGGTTATAGAAGGTGAGGATTCTGTCATGGCTAGGTGGGCTGAGCATTTCAGTGATGTTCTAAACAATGTGGTTAGTTCTACTCCCATTGTTTGTAATGACGATAGATGCATTGGCAGCTTTAATGTTGGCGCTATAACACAATCTGAAGTTAGTTTGGCTATCTCTAAACTTAAACTTCATAAATCCCCAGGGGTAGATGAAATTACTACAGAAATGCTCAGAGCTGGGAATATTTTGGTTACCACTTGGATGACTGAAATTTTGAATAACTTTTATGATAAAGGCATGGTTCCTAAAGATTTTACCAGAGCTATTATTATCCCTATTTTCAAAAAAGGTGATCGCAGTTCTTGTGATAACTATAGGGGTATCAGCCTACTCTCCGTTCCAGGTAAAGTTCTTTCCATGATTGTGCTTAATAGAATTAAGAATCTGGTTGACAGGCAATTGCGTGATGAGCAATGTGGATTCAGAAGTGGTAGGGGTTGTGTAGATCAGATATTTTCACTTAGGCAGATTCTTGAGAAATGTTTAGAGTTTCAGAAACCTTTGGTTGCTAGCTTTGTTGATTTCAAAAAGGCTTTTGACTCTGTTGATCGTCATAATTTGTGGTTGATTGTGAGATCATATGGTATACCAGACAAGTTAGTTAACATAATGAAAGCTCTCTATAATAACACTGAGTCATGTGTGAGAGTTGGTAAGTCTTGTAGCAATTGGTTTAGCATTACGTCTGGTGTTCGACAAGGGTGTATTTTGTCTCCTTTTCTCTTTAGTTTGGTTGTTGATTATGTTATGCGAAATTCACTTCAAGGGAAAGATTTTGGCCTTAAATGGGCTGGAGATACGAAAATTTCTGATTTAGATTATGCTGATGATTTAGCCCTTTTGGCAAATGATGTTGATGAGATGAACTCTTTCATTCGAGCTGTTGATGAGACTGGTAGTAGAGTAGGTTTGGTTATAAACAGAGAGAAAACTAAAGTGATGAAAATTGGTCAGGCAGGTTGTGATTCAGTTAATCTGAATGGTTGCAGTCTTGAGCAGGTGTCACAGTTTAATTACCTTGGGAGCTATGTAACTGATACTGGTGATGAGCGGCATGAGATTAACAGACGAATAGGGATTGCTGCCGGGACTTTTAAGAATCTATGGAGATTGTGGAGAAATAGGCGTATACACCTAAAGACTAAAATTAGACTGTATAATAGTTTGGTTCTTTCTAGGGTTATGGTAGTGAAACGTGGACACTTTGTAAACAAGATAACAGGAAACTAGATGCTTTTGATTCTAGATGCTTACGCAGTATCTTGGGTATTAGGTGGTTTAACTTTGTAAGTAATGATGAGGTTAGGCAAAGGAGTCTGCAACCTCCTTTAAGCAGCATATTGTGCAGAGAGAGACTCCGCTGGTTTGGCCATGTTGCCCGTATGGATAATTATAGATTGGCGAATAGGGTTATGAACAGTGTGCCTAGAGGCCTCAGAAGGAGGGGGAGACCTAGGATGCGGTGGGCAGACAATGTCAAACAGGACCTTGTTAGAATTGGTGTGCAGTGGCCAGATGCAGCAGATGTAGCTCAGGACAGGTATGCTTGGAGAATTAAACTGCGTGGTCTGGTTGGACCTCCGTAGCCCATGGCTGCTTGAGGATGATGATGATGATGATGCAATTATGCGTGTAATGAACTTCTTTGAGAGTGTAGCACCTTGCGAATTCTTTTACCGTTTACATAAAAGAAAAGACCTTCAATATTGATGCGTGGTTTAACAGGTATAGCGCTCTGGCATGTATCTAGAGAGTTGCGTGTTCGATTCCCGCCGCGTCGGCGATAATTTTTTTCAGATTTTTTAAAAAGACCTTCAGCGTTTCCTAATATTTAAAAGCAGATGTATTAAACTGATGTTCTTTCTGCTGGATACAATTCCCGGAAAGACCGCATTAATTCCTCACCCAATTTGCAAATCCTGAATTTATTCCTTTGATTCTAGATGCTTACGTAGTATCTTGGGTATTAGGTGGTTTAACTTTGTAAGTAATGATGAGGTTAGGCAAAGGAGTCTGCAACCTCCTTTAAGCAGCATATTGTGCAGAGAGAGACTCCGCTGGTTTGGCCATGTTGCCCGTATGGATAATTATAGATTGGCGAATAGGGTTATGAACAGTGTGCCTAGAGGCCTCAGAAGGAGGGGGAGACCTAGGATGCGGTGGGCAGACAATGTCAAACAGGACCTTGTTAGAATTGGTGTGCAGTGGCCAGATGCAGCAGATGTAGCTCAGGACAGGTATGCTTGGAGAATTAAACTGCGTGGTCTGGTTGGACCTCCGTAGCCCATGGCTGCTTGAGGATGATGATGATGATGATGCAATTATGCGTGTAATGAACTTCTTTGAGAGTGTAGCACCTTGCGAATTCTTTTACCGTTTACATAAAAGAAAAGACCTTCAACACTGATGCGTGGTTTAACAGGTAGAGCGCTCTGGCATGTATCTAGAGAGTTGCGTGTTCGATTCCCGCCGCGTCGGCGATAATTTTTTTCAGATGTTTTAAAAAGACCTTCAACGTTTCCTAATATTTAAAAGCAGATGTATTAAACTGGTGTTCTTTCTGCTGGATACAATTCCCGGAAAGACCGCATTAATTCCTCACCCAATTTGCAAATCCTGAATTTATTCCTTTGATTCGTTAGGTCGGTTCCTTTGTAGTTTTTTAGGTTTCTAGGTAGGATTCGTTTGGTTAGTTCCTTTGATGTGTTTAGGCAGGGAAAGGGACCAATGCACATAATTTGTTAGAGAACTGATCGGAAAACATAAATTAATTATTTTTCTAACAAAATAAAGTGCTCTTTTTTTTTCATTACGTTTTTCGGAGGGGAGATATGCAACTGCATAAACCTATAAATTTTTTCTCTAACATCTAAAATATGTCTCAAGCAACTGTTTTGGTAATGATTCGTAGTGAGCATAGAGCTTTTTTCCGAAATCGCAGCCTTCGTAATAGCATATGTACAGTAGCTCAAAAAAGTATCCGAACACTACGGTTGATTACAAAATTCAGAAAAAATATCTGGCAACGATTTTTTTAGAAACTTGTGATCTGGCAACCTTCGTGCCACGTGGCACGAAGGTTGCCAGATCACAAGTTTCTAAAAAAATCGTTGCCAGATATTTTTTCTGAATTTTGTAATCAACCGTAGTGTTCGGATACTTTTTTGAGCGACAGTACATTTATTAGTATTCATAATATATACCTTATATAACAGTTTTCGAAATTTTCATTTTCAAATTCAGATACACATTTTTATAATCGACGTTGACAGAAAGCGCATATTTTACCAAATTCGCCGTTTGGCACGTGCGTAAAGTAGGATTTTGGCGAAAAAGAGAGGACGGGAAAATAACTGTTAATCGAGTTTGCAGATTTGTGATATGCAAATCACTGGTGTTCTAACAACATAAAACAGTGTTCGGTGTTATGCAAACGAAATCGGAATTATCAGTGTTTCATATGGTAACGTCAACGAACAATGGTTGACTCTTATTTTGCTATTTTTTATATAAAGAAAAAAACTCTCTCAAGCAGCTGCTTGCCACAGAGGTCTGACAGGAAACTGCTAGTTTATACGAGTTACAGTTTTCTGATAAATATATTTCCTTCTTTTCATAGGGGTGGCTCAGTCGGTAGCGCGCCAGGCTCGTAATCTGTAGTTCCCAGGTTCGAGTCCCAGCTGGGTCAGCGTTGAGATTTATCTCCGCAAAATTCCCCGCCCTGCCCACGGTCAGTAGGGAACACCGATGGGCTTTGAAAGGCAGCCGTCCGTCGGATGGGACGTTAAGCCGTGGTCCCGTGTGCGGGAGAGCCATACCCTGTGCACGTTAAAGAACACGCTGGATGGCCTTGACGGGAGACTACCATCTGCCTCCCAACAGCTGTTCCAGTGGGTCCCCTCCCCCAACCTTCTCTGAGCCTTCGGGGTCCGTGTGACCTGGCCATTTAGCCCATGGTGTGCAAAAAAGTGCCGCTTAGAGGTAAAACAACCCAACTTCTTTTCATTTGCACATGGAATTGCCTAATATGATTAAAACTTGCTCGTCAAATTTCCTTCTAATTTTGCTTCCCTGCCAAGTAAGATGTCCTGATGGAAAACAACTTCACGCATCTCAGTTATTTTCTTGCGTTCATTGATTACGTGATTACGTTCGTGATTAGTGTATTTATATACATTCTCAGAAAGTTTCCTTCACTAGTTTCCTTGGCGATGAAACCCGGGTCGGAATTTTGGATAAACCATGGATATTTTCTTCTTCTTATGTATATTGAGTTTCTCATAGATCTCCTCTAAAGCCTGTTATGTCGAGACAGGTTTTTGTCAGACCACGGTGACAAGTGGATCGCTTGGCGAGGAATAACAAATAAAGTGCTTTCTAGTTCAGTGCGGAGGGAGTGGCTCATTGGTAGCGCTCCAGACTCATAACCTACAGTTACCAGGTTCTAGTCCCAACTGTGCGCGCGTTGAGATTAACCCTAACTCCCACCTTGTCTTCGGTGAGAAAGGGGACAATGATGGGTTTGGAAAGGCCGCCGTCCGCCGGATGGGATGATTCGTGTCCAAGAGAGCCATACCCTGTGCACATTAAAGAACACACTTGATAAGTTTGACGGGAAGCAACCATCTGGCTCTAAGAGCTATCCAATGGGTCCCCTTCCTCCAACCTTCTCTGAGTCCTTGGGCCCTTTTTGCCAGGCCATTTAGCCACTGTGTGCAAAAAAAGTGCCTCTCATTGTTAAAACAACCCACAGTTCAACCCTAGGTCAGTCCAAAGATCATCGAAATGTTTCAGCTGAGATTAAAACAGTGACATTTTCGAATGTACAGTCTTCTTACAATCTTCTTGCAAATTCAATTCTTATAATCTTCGAATTTAAGTAAATGAATATCAACTTATTCGTTTGAAATATCACTTCAGAGGAATTTGATGGTTCAATAGCAGCACATTCGTTAGGTTGTTTTACCTCTTAGCGGCACTTTTTTGCACACCATGGGGTAATTGGCCAGGTCACAAGGACCCCGAAGACTCAGAGAAGGTTGGGGGAGGGAACCCACTGGAACAGCTGTTAGGAGACAGATGATAGTCTCCCGTCAAGGCCATCCAGTGTGTTCTTTAACGTGCACAGGGTATGTGCACCACGGCTTAACGTCTCATCCGACGGACGGCGGTCTTTCCAAGCCCACTGGTGTCCCCTACTGACCGTGGGCAGAGCGGGGAATTTTGCGGAGATAAGTCTCAAAGCTGACCCAGCTGGAACTCGAACCTGGGAACTGCAGATTACGAACCTGACGCGCTACCGACTGAGCCACTCCCGCCCTCAGCACATTCGCTTACGATAACGATGGTCTTTTGGAACGCCTGAGATGCACGAGCAGTGGATTGGATTTTCAACACAAAGTAAAGGTTTGATACCTTAGTACCCGAAATTGTTCCAAGTAACTGAACGCGGTGTTTCTTATTGTGTGAGGATCACTTTCCTTGTCCAAAAGGAGCTAAATGGCCAGGTCATAAGAATCCCAAATCTCGAGGCCAGATGGTGGCAAGGATACACACTGGACAGCTGATAAATTTCATCCAGCGCTTACCTTAATATGCTCGGAATATGTTTCTCCTGCTCATCGTACCATGACAAAGGGGGCGGGGGTGGCTCAGTCGGTAGCGCGCCAGGCTCGTAGTCTGTAGTTCCCAGGTTCGAGTCCCAGCTGGGTCAGCTTTGAGATTTATCTCCGCAAAATTCATCGCCCTGCCCACGGTCAGTAGGGGACACCGATGGGCTTGGAAAGGCCGCCGTCCGTCGGATGGGACGTTAAGCCGTGTGCCCCGTGTGCGGGAGAGCCATACCCTGTGCACGTTAAAGAACACGCTGGATGGCTTTGACTGGAGGCTACCATCTGTCTCCCAACAGCTGTTCCAATGGGTCCCCTCCCCCAACCTTCTCTGAGCCTTCGGGGTCCATGTAACCTGGCCATTTAACCCATGGTGTTCAAAAAAGTGCCGCTTAGAGGTAAAACAACACACAACACCATGACAAAGGAAGCATTTCAAGATCAAATGTGACTAATTTTTTTATCAAGGGAAGGAATGGGGAAAAAATCTCGAAGTTGTCATAGAGACGACTTACGAATCTTCGATCATAAGCCTATCCTATTGATTGAGCCATCTGCACCACATGATCCAGGGAAACCTATCACCCGTATTTCGCAAGACGCGATTTCAGGGATGGTAACACTTCGTGCTAAAAATCAAGGCATGACACTCTGATTTGATAACTATGCAGAATCTTTCCAATGCAGCAAGAACTATATCGTAAGCAAATACTATGTCGCACATTCAGCATTCGTAGTTCGGGAGATATTTTAATGTTTTATTTGACAACACAACCCTAGTTCAGTCCAAATGCATTGAAATGTTTCAACTAGGGACTTAAACGAGGACTTTATATGGAAGGGTTAGGCATACCATCTAGGGTCAAAGGTTAGTTGGCAAAACAATATATCAACACTCGAGGCTTTCGCAGAGAAGGAGGGAGTGGTTGCCCTTCCCTTTAAAAGAACAATAAGATTAAAAGTGTTTCTATTCACATGCTTTTCATTTCTATTCACATGTATGTCGTATGAGTAACCAAGATAAGCCTCATTGAGCTTCTAGGTTATCTCCGTCCTTTGTTTTCGAAAGTACCTTCTTCACTCTTTTTGAAAGTAATATAGTACTGGAAATATGTTATCACATCTACCGCTGTCTAAAGTTGGGTTGTTTTACCTCTGAGCGGAACTTTTTTGCATACCATGGGCTAAATGACCAGGTCACATGGACCCCAAAGTCTCAGAGAGGGTGGGAACCCACTGGAACAGCTGTTGGGAGACAGATGGTAGCCTCCCGTCAAGGCGATCCAGCGTGTTATTTAACGTGCACAGGGTATGGGTCTCCCGCACACAGGGCCATGGCTTAACGTCCCATCCGACGGACGGTGGCCTTTCCAAGCCCCTCGGTTTCCCCTACTGACCGTGGGCAGGGCGAGGAATTTTGCCGAGATAAATCTCGACGCTGACCCAGTTGGGACTCGAACCTGGGAACTACAGATTACCACCCCCGCCCCGCTGTCTAAAGGGGAATCTGCATTGCAACTATATTAAAATACGTCCATTCTTGAGTGCTCCTCGAAGCCAATGGATTGTTTTACCTCTGAGCAGGACTTATTTGCACACAATGGGGAAATGGTCAGGTCACAAAGACCCCAAGGACTCGAAGAATGTTGAAGAAGAAAATCCACTGAACCGCTCTTAGGATACTTTGGAAACCTTTTTCTGGAAATGCATTGCATGAGAACTATTTCTGATGTTTGCATGGAACAAACTACTTTTTATTTTTCCTGGATGTGGATGTGCTTTAATGAACGTGACGTCAGTACAAGAATTTGAAACTCAACATCTGAAAACTGAATACGAGCAAAATGTGTCAAGTTTTTGCAAAAGCAATCTACTGAACTCTTAAAGCAGATTCAGTAAGCAAAAGTCTGAAATAGGAAATATGAATCAAACGTAATATATTTGTGTGAGAGTCTGTCTCTTTTTGTTCAGGAACTCCTTGAAGAGAAAAGATCACCAGATTCATTACACAGCTCTCTTTTATCATAGCTTAAAACATCGTAAAGGTTTGGAAACAGAAACTCACCCATCCCCAAGAAAAAAGGGGGAGAAGAACTTTTCCTAAACAGTAATAGCTAAGATTACCAAATTCAATATATACAGTTTTCATTTAGATAACATTAAGTTTTGCACCTCGAATTTTCTCTTTCGCACAAAAATAATGTATATACATAGATACACACACCCAGGGTAACCCTAGACTAGCTTCGGCGCTCTAGGCGAACCATGCAATCTGGAAACTAGGAAGCATTTTGCCCTTTTTTTGCACTTGATTTTTTTCTTGAATTTGGCTCCCCATTTAACTTAGAGTCTTTGGCGACTGCCTAGTTCATATGGCAGCCTCTGCATCCTCTTGCACCCCCCCCCCCCCCCCCTCCAAATAAAAAAAAGAAAGTGGAAGTGGAGAGAAAATGGAAGAACCAATTCCTCTTAAATGGTAAGAGTCAGAACAGTACAAACGATGCATTGTACAGCTTCATTTTATCGTGACTTAAAGCACCTTAAGGGTTTAAGCCCTTATGGGTTAAGTTGGGGTGTTTTACCTGTGAGCGGCACTTTCATGCACACCATGGGCTGAATGGCCAGGTCACAGGGACCCCGAAGGCTCAGAGAAGGTTGGGGGAGGGACCCATTGGAACAGCTGTTGGGAGACAGATGATAGCCTCCCGTCAAGGCCATCCATCGTGTTCTTTAACGTGCACAGGGTATGACTCTCCCGCACACGGGGCCACGGCTTTACGTCCCATCCGACGGACGGCGGCCTCTTCAAGCCCATTGGTGTCCCCTACTGACCGTGGGCAGGTAGTTTTGCGGAGATAAATCTCAACGCTGACCCAGCTGGGACTCGAACCTGGGAACTGCAGATCACGAGCCTGGCGCGCTACCGACTGAGCCACCCCCGCCCCTAAGCCCTTATGATTTTCGAAGGAAAATATTGAAGAAAATAAAAATTCTTTTATTAACTTCACCAGAGTTTATAATCAGATTTTTGGGTAACAAAACACTTCTAATTGCGTTATGTTCCTACATCTCTGAAACACATATGTCGAAACAGATTGTTCTGTAGGCAAGTTCATGTTTACAAACTTGTAACATTGCACTATGATGACAAATGCAGCCATCGTTGTTTGCAACATATGAAATCATACAAGATTCTTTTTAATAACTAATAACAAGGAATATATTTTATAAGTTTTTGTATCATTTGTTTCGATTTCACATATTACAGTAAGCATTGATGCGACGGTATTTCATTAATCATTGTTATGACCTTTTTCATATTAAAACGTTAATATTTCACAATAACACACAGCTTACCATTAGGGGATGAAATTTTGGAGAAAACGAGATGCTTGTTGACATTAAAAACGCTGTTTAGTGGAATATTTCGTTTGGATGCTTATTTTCTATGCATATCAACAGGAGATTTCCTAATGTTTTACCAACGACGAAGACTTCGAAATAAAAACATCAAGTGAATGCGGTAACAGAAAGAACACTGACAATTTAATGGGAATTTTAACTAATAAACAATAAATAGCTTTTTTCACTTAATGAGAGTATTATTTCTCATTTGGCACGTGACACCCCCAACTGTGGGGCTGGGGTGGCTCAGTCGGTAGCGCGCCAGGCTCGTAATCTGTAGTTCCCAGGTTCGAGTCCCAGCTGGGTCAGCGTTGAGATTTATCCGCAAAATTCCCCGCCCTGCCCACAGTCAGTAGGGGACACCGATGGGCTTGGAAAGGCCGCCGTCCGTCGGATGGGACGTTAAGCCGTGGCCTTGTGTGCGGGAGAGCCATACCCTGTGCACGTTAAAGAACACGCTGGATGACCTTGACCTGAGGCTACCATCTGTCTCCCAACAGCTGTTCCAGTTGGTCCCTTCCCCCAACCTTCTCTGAGCCTTCGGGGTCCATGTGACCTGGCCATTTAGCCCATAGTGTGCAAAAAAGTGCCGCTCAGAGGTAAAACAACCCAACGTTAAATAACACGCTGGATGTCCTTGACGGGAGGCTACCATCTGTTTCCCAACAGCTGTTCCAGTTGGTCCCTTCCCCCAACCTTCTCTGAGCCTTCGGGGTCCATGTGACCTGGCTATTTAGCCCATGGTGTGCAAAAAAGTGCCGCTCAGAGGTAAAACAACCCAACGTTAAAGAACACGCTGGATGTCCTTGACGGGAGGCTACCATCTGTCTCCCAACAGCTGTTCCAGTGGGTCCCCTCCCCCAACCTTCTCTCAGCCTTCGGGGTCCATGTGACCTGGCCATTTAGCCCATGGTGTGCAAAAAAGTGCCGCTCAGAGGTAAAACAACCCAACGTTAAAGAACACGCTGGATGTCCTTGACGGGAGGCTACCATCTGTCTCCCAACAGCTGTTCCAGTTGGTCCCTTCCCCCAACCTTCTCTGAGCCTTCGGGGTCCATGTGACCTGGCTATTTAGCCCATGGTGTGCAAAAAAGTGCCGCTCAGAGGTAAAACAACCCACAACCCAACGTTAAAGAACACGCTGGATGTCCTTGACGGGAGGCTACCATCTGTCTCCCAACAGCTGTTCCAGTGGGTCCCCTCCCCCAACCTTCTCTGAGCCTTCGGGGTCCATGTGACCTGGCCATTTAGCCCATGGTGTGCAAAAAAGTGCCGCTCAGAGGTAAAACAACCCAACCCCCAACTGTGCTTTAAACTGAGTCATGCGTGTTAGGCTACTAGGGCACAGCTGTCAGATTGATGATAAAAGGACTCTGCTGATCACGAACAGCAAGAAACTTCTTTTACTAAGAGCTCTTTGCCACGCACAGAATTGAAACCAGCATGAAGTAGGAGTTAGTAGAGCTTTGTTATAAACTATTTCAAACTTCGATTGTATATACATATATAAAGCAGTGCTGTTCTGATTATTGTTATTATCAAGGGGCAAGTGGGTTGGGTTGTTTTACCTCTGAGCGGCACTTTTTTTGCACACAATGGGCTAAATGGCCAGGTCACATGGACCCCGAAGGCTCAGAGAAGGTTGGGGGAGGGGACCCACTGGAACAGCTGTTGAGAGACAGATGGTAGCCTCCCGTCAAGGCCATCCAGCGTGTTCTTTAACGTGCACAAGGTATGGCTCTCCCGCACACGGGGCCACGGCTTAACGTCCCAGCGGACGGACGGCGGCCTTTCCAAGCCCATCGGTGTCCCCTACTGACCGTGGGCAGGGCGGGGAATTTTGCGGAGATGTTTTTCTGCTGAGGTCCTGCCATCCTCTCAGATCTCCTACTGTGGCATATAAACTGACAGGCTCCTGTCAGACCTCTGTGGCAAGCAGCTGCTTGAGGGGGTATTTATTTATTTATTTTTTAAATCTCAACGCTGACCCAGCTGGGACTCGAACCTGGGAACTACAGATTACGAGCCTGACGCGCTACCGACTGAGCCACCCCCGCCCCAGGGCCAAGTGGGATAATAGGGCCAAACTCAATGAGTTAGATCTCATGAGCTGCATGGATTACATGTTTATTAAAGGGTTCAACCCTATTTTTGAGAAATATAGCAAATAGGAAATACTCCTAATAAGGTATAGGAAAAGTCTGGGCTGGATTCGATTCCCTGACACCAAGAAAGAAAAGATCCTCTAAAATACTAAGGCCTAGTAGGATTTTAAATAGAATTTAATATTTTTTCAAACATATTAGACTTTTAGAACTAGTAGCAATGAAATGAATTTAAGAAACCGTTCTCAACTGATAAATCTGAACCAGATATAAAGCCTACGAATTATTTCTATCTCACTTCACTATTAAGAGTATTAACAGAAATTCGTCATTAAAAAGGTGATACACTTAAAAACACAGAGTGTACTGAGGTAAATCAGTATTATTAATATTATTTATTAGTTTACATGTTACTGCTAAAGCTCGAAAGCCGTTAACGTGCACATTACCTAGCTAATCTGCAGATTAACTGATTTGCTCCGTTAACGTGCGGAATCAAGAGTTTTCCGCATTTTACCTAGGTAATGTGCACATTAACGGCTTCCGTATCGTTAAAGTTCAAAAGTTTGTTTCTCTCATAGTGGTGAATCTCTTGAATATGAATCTTCGTGTCACGTGATTCACTCGTCCGCATTATAAAAAACGCCCCGGATGAGCGGAGGCCAAGTGAGAACGAATCGGTAAAGTGATTCATTCTTGATAACGAATCACTAAAATGATTCGTTCTCACTTGGCCTGCTCATTTTGGGGGCGTTTTTTATAATTCGGACGACTGATTCATGTTGACAGAGGGATGACCCTGGTTTCAACTCTACCCTCGGACGCTGGATAAATAACATTATGTTAATTTAAGCGTACAGAAACGTTCCTGTTGTTCCAGCAAAGATCTTATTTTCACTTTAACGAGTGCCTAGTAGGTAATGTGCAGATTATCCAGGTAATTTGAGAAATGAAACAATTTTCCGCACGTTAACGGATCACCCTAGTTAATCTGCACAATACCTAGATAATCTGTAGAATAACTGATTTCTGCACTTTAGCGGTAACATATGTTTATATACTAATTTGTTTATGGTTGATTTCTGTTAGCAAAAGGAGTTACAAAATCCTTTGGTGACCGTAAATCCTCTGGTTCAGCTGGCCATGCTGGTTCAGCCAATTCTGTTTTCAGCCAATTCTGGTTCAGCCAATTCTGGTTCAGCCAATTCAGCCAATTCTGGGACCCCAGAATTGGCTAAACCAGCATGGGAAAATATTTATATATAGTAAGAACTGGGAATGTTCAAACCAGGTAGGTTGTTTTGATAGCGTTCACCCTTGGAATTCTTATAAACGGTTATTCGGTACAGTATGAAGATTTTCTAGATTCGTTTTCATTCTGTTTCAAAGGAGATCAGCAAATTGTAATAATTTTTTCCCTCGAATAATTTCAGGTTCAGACTGTGGTCCCTGATAAAACGCACTCAATCACTAATATGACAAACTGAAAGCGAAAGCCTTACCGGCGGCGGCAGACCAGCTGAGTAGGATTCATTCACTTGTGGACTGTAATCGGCGACAGATGTCCTCTCCATGGCTTTAAACATGAGGCCTGCGGTGTTCTCACTAACAGCTGACTGAAATGCAAATAACCGCTACTTATAACCTTACGTGAACCAACTTCCCCTGGCACACTTACTGGGGCAGCAGGTTGAGACAGTGTGCAACCATGACGTCACACTCCGTCACGGGCCACTGCTCATGCGCACCAACTAAACGCTAGGAAAACTAAATTACGAAGCCGATTTCTGTTCCGGTTAATCTCCTTAAATTGGTCTGCTCTCTCAATGTTTCGCTACTTTCCTTCTAATCGCACGTCAGTTAATGAAGCCTTAACTAGTCGTCATAACCAGTCTTTGAATATTTCCTTTTTTTTTTTAATTTGATCGTTCATTTTATGTTTCCAACCATCTTGGATCGATGTTTTCTCTAAAAACTGAAATGAGGGAGAATCTGGAAAAAAAATCCACAGAAAAGATTTGTGAATTTTTATATTGAGGGTATCTGCATACATACATACATACATACATACATACATACATACATACATACAAAATCCTCATGCAGTTAGGGTTACGGAGGTCCTACTAGAATATAATTTTCCTCTCAAGTCATGCCTGTTCTGAGCTACAGCTGCAGCATTTGGCCACTGTAGGCCAATTCTAGCAAGGTCCTTTTTGACATTGGGTGCCCATAACATCCTAGGTCTCCCCCTTTTCCTAAATCCTTTGGGGACACTGTTCATAATCTTGTTTGCTAATCTATAACTATGCATATGAGCAACATAGCCAAACCAACAGTCTCTCTGTTCAAGTGCTGCTCAAAGGAGGTTGCTGACACTTGTTCTTCTTACAAAGGGCCCATATTTCACTACCATAACTAATCTTAGAAAGAACCAAACTATTATACAGCCTAATTTTAGTCTCTAGGTGTAGATGCCTATTTTTCCACACTCTCCATAGATTCTTAAAAGTCCCGGCAGCAATACCTATTCTTCTAATTATTTCATTCCGCATATCACCTGTTGCATATCTCCCAAGATAATTAATTATATCACAAATAAAATTGTAAATAATTACTTTTATTGCATGAAATATACACAATAATGATAATTATGCAGGCAGATCACGAATATTGATGGATGTTTGAAATATGAATGATGTGAACCTTACAGAAGGAATGGGCCGCCTGATTTACACGGGAAAGTGTTAGTGTTTGAAGTTGGATAGAGTGATACTGTTTTAATTTTTCTATGAGGTGGATAAATTACTCGGACGATTAATTTTGTTCATAACTCAAAGCATACTATGTGATAACGAAAACGCTTCAATTCCCAGGGCCTCAAAACTGCAATGCTTAGGAATAGCCCTTTTCCTATAAGAGGTGTATTGGCCAATGCCCACCGCTCTACAATGTAATATTAGGTCATTGATTAATGTCAAAATGTGGAAAAATAATTATGCCAAATTGGTTATTCAACAATGGAATCCAACAGCTAATATGACATAATGTTGAAAAGTACTCGAACTTCTCATTGTTCAAGTGTATGTATGATAACGTTCAGCACATAGACAATCTTCATTAAGCCCTTTAATCACTAATGATTCAGATTATAAGAGATTAGAAAATTAGATTTTGTTTCTTGTGAGTAGACAGATTCATTGCAGAGACTCCAAGATCTACAGAACTAATCTATCTACAGATCTAACAGAACAGTAGCGGTCATAAGTCTCAAGTCTGTAGGGGACCATTTAGATGTATAAAGGATATTGTAGTCCACAAAGGACACTCTTAAACTAACTTTACTAATGGATTGTTTAGTAATCGAGATCCTATTGCCTCTGAGGCACTGAAGGCATCGTTCTGGGAATGAAAATGGTGACAAACTCTCCTGGGACGCGCTAATCCTTTCAAATATACAAAAATCATTGTCTGGTAAAAAAAAATTTAAAGTCTGTCATGACCGCCACTGCAGCTGAATCACTTCGTGCATTTAACTAAGGAATGAACTGTGTGGTTTGTCGCAGGGGACAGTGTCTTTACCCCAAAAAAAAAGAAATGAGTAAGGAAGGTTTCGTCCGTTTGATAGCAACAGAGGACGCACCAGTAATAAACGCATCATACAAATAGCTGTGCCATGCACTACGGAGTTCATACCAAAGAAGGAACCACTCCTTGAACATACAGTGACAAGAACTGGTTGTGTGCCACGTGTGTGTTAGTCGCTCCGTGAAGCATGGATCGCGCCAAAGATGTGAATGAGTGGCAAAAATGTGTTATTTCGTTTGGCCAAGCCAAAGGGCAAAGGGCGTTTGGCCAAGCCAAAGGTTTAACCAAAGGGCCTCCCTGCCCACGGTCATTAGGGGACAGCGATAGGCTTGGAAAGGCCGTCGTCCGTCGCATGGGATGTTAAATAGTGGCCCATGTGCCTGAGAGTCATACCATGTGCAGATGAAAGAGTGCACCTTGCAAGTTCACTAATATTACAGTTTTCTTTAGGCCTTTTTATATTCTTTTGTCTTTCCTTATGGGCTTGGGTTGTTGGGTAATCAGTCGATTCACATCTGATTGTTGTTTAGGTTCCAATTTTTGGTTCTTTTCAAGTTCTATAAGCATTATACTTTCATTTTAACTTCTCTTTGTTGTCCTGAAGATCGGAACTTTTTGAAACACCCTAACAGCGTTTTTTGCTCACTTCCGGCCTTTTTTCCCCTGTTTTACATAGAGACATAGTGTTTACTTTTTTAGAGTGTAAACTTTCATTTATAAATGTTGTACTTTTATTTTGTGAATTGTTTGTATCGATAGTGTTTTGTCTACGTTCTCGGGTTGTCACATGACTGGTCGGTTGACCTTGAACTCTGCTGGCCCCTGCTTGGGACTCGCCTGACGTAAGTAAGCCACACAGTAAGTGAGTGGGGGGGGGGGGCTATTTTTAGCCTGTTAATTGTTTAGGGAGATTCCATGGCAAATTCCGATGATGCCTGCTACTGCAGAAAATGCAAAGACAAAGTAAGTTGCCATAGTGGTATTTGTTGTGAAGGGATATGTTCTTCTTCTTAAATGTGCCCAACTAACGGAAGCTCAGTACAAAGTCATTTATAAGATAGAAAACGTGACGTGGATATGTAAAGAGTTCTACTCGTTGAAACAAAAACACGATGTATTCTGTCAGTTTTCTTAGGAAAGGGAAGAAATAAAAGAATCTCTCCGGGTTTTGGAATGAGAAATAAGAGAAATCCACACTAAGATTGAAAGAAAAAATGCGGAGGAGAAGGTTCAAAAGAAAGATCATTTCAGCACAGATAGGACAAGCTATGTTACGATTTGAAGTCTAATTGAATCACTCCTGCAATGTGGTATTTTTGAAGCCATCAGCTAATTAGAACAGTAAAACATCTAAAAAGGAAATAAAAGACAATTTCAAACCTAGGGATCTCAAAATTGGTATTTCAACGATTAAAATTATTTCAGGGGGGGGGGGGAGAATGATGATTGCCTGTATAGATAAGGAAGGTCCCGAAAAAATTAATGTAAAGCAGTTGAAGTTTTGGGAAATAAATATGAAGTAATTATTCCTGCAAAGAAATTTCCGAGAATAACCATTCACAGAGTAAATAGTGAGGATGTTGAAAATCTAGAAGCTAAGGAAATTATTGAGTCAGTGATTAAACAAAATAACCTTGATGCTGAAAGACAAAACTTTTAAGTAAAACAGTATATAGGAAATTGGATAAAAAATTGGGATGGAAAAACCAGATGGTATTTGAAGTAGATGGTACAACAAGAAATCAGTTAATGGAAGATGGGCGACTGAAGCTCTGTTGGGAATGTTACAAAGTTGAAGATAACATCTATGTAGCTAGATGCTATAAAAGTCAGGCCTATGGTCATATAGCTAAAAACTGCAACAGTGAATCGCAGTATTGCTCTAAATGCTCTGGAAACCACCAGTCTCACGAGTGTAAAGCCAAACAGAAGGAAGAGAAATATATAAATTGTGTGAGGACTAATGAAAAATTAAACTTCGGATTAAATACGGAACATGCTACTTCAAGTAAAATGTGTCCTAGCCTCACTAACAGAGTCAAGTGGCTTGAAATGAAGATCGAAAAATAGCAATCATAGAATTTTCAGGATCTCCATAGAAATAAAAGTACAGATATTGACTTGATTAAACCCTGCGTTAAAATTGGACATCTTAATTTCCAGGAGAAAGGCAGCAATCTTGCTAGTTGGTTCTAAAAAGTCAGGTTCTAAAAGACAAATTCATTGGTATTATGATGATCACAGCAACTGATCTACAGGATGAAGTCATGGCTCCTGAAATAGACGGCTGGAATTGGTGGGGTCCAAATAGGAATAATTCCGACATCAAAGGTGGGCAAGTGGGGATATTATACAATAACAAATTTTCACAATCTTTCCAAGAGACTGCTTCCTGTTCTCTTTCTTCCAAAGATCATGTTTGGATGAAATTTACGTTTGGCACTAAGGTTATGAATCTGGGCACCGTATACTTAAGACCTGAGGGAAACAAGTAATGGAGTTCTAAAATTTTAGATTGCCTCAACTTGTATCTGTTGGAATTTCAAAGATAAAATGAAGACATCTTAATTGCTGGAGATTGGAATGCCCACCTACTGGAAACTGAAGGGAATGATAACACCAACGGGAAACTGGTCTCCGACTTTATTAGTAAAAATAATTTGGTCCTGTTAAATAACAAATGGTGCGAGCCCAAGAAAACTTTCATCAGTGGAAACTTCTCTACTACTTTGGATTTTATCCTTTGTAGTGAAGGGTTATTAAGCTACATATGTAACTTCGAGGTGGATGAGTAGGGTGATTTCAGTGTTGGAAGTGATCATCGATTAATTTCAGAAGACTTATATGTTAAATCGAAACTTATACATAGACCTTGAGTAACAAAGCGTTCCAAGAGTAACCTACAAATTATTGATTGTCCTGAAGATTATTTCACGTTAGTTGCCAATTTTACAGAGGACCACAGCGACGAACTTGTTACTTGTAGTGATTTTGTTTCTTTTGTGACTCATGCTTTGAATAATATGAAGCCAAAGGAAAATGACGACTTACTAAACTTTCGAAGCAGCAGAAACTATGTTTGGAGTCCACAAACTATTGATTCCATTACTAAAAGGAAAGAAAAATGTAGGATACACAGAGCGAAACAAAAATTGTATAAAGATGGGTTAATTGCTGCTGAAGTTGTTAAGACTGCATGGCTAGATTTCAAAAAACATAAATATACTACTGCTAAATCTAAAAGTAATGATATGTCTCGTATAGATGAAAATTTTGCGAAAGAAATTGAAGACAGTGGGGTAGAAAATGGTAAAAAGTTTTGTAGAAAAGTAAATTCTACAAGAAGGCAAGACAATCATTCCATTATCATGAATGAGAAAGGAGAAGAACTTTCTAATCCTTATTATGACATAGAAAGTGCCTTAAATATTTGGGCTGAAAATTTGCACAGGAAAAATCCCCAAAATCTCCAAGATTCAGAAATTCCCCAGAGTCAAAATGATAGACACGGTTGCGACTGTTCTTTGACTGAAGAGATTACTAAGGAAGAACTGAGTCATGTTATGAAAAGCCCGCGATCAGGTAAAGCAATTGGTATGGATGGCATACCTATAAAATTGATCACGTCCCTAGGTGTTAAAGGAAGAGAATTCTTACGACGTCAATTAAATGACTTCTTTGACAATGATTATCTTTCAGATTGTTATGTCACCGGAATTAAACTAGTGTTTAAGGGCAAGGGCAAGGATAAGAGAAATCTTGTTAACTACCGTCCTGTTGCTATCACAAGTTGTTTATGTAAATTGTACATGATGGTACTAAAGCACAGAATGCAAGTATGGCTTCAGGACAACAGTAAACTAGCAGAGAGGCAGCAGGTATTTCGAAATGACCGATGAGAAGATAATTTATTTATACTTTCACACTTGATTGAAATTTCTAATTGCAAAATCCGACCCCTACTCGTATCGTTTTTGCACATAGAAAAGGCTTAAGATACAGTAGATAGAGAGATCCTTTGGATAGATTCAGAATATTGGGCAGAAGAGAGAAATTCATTTCTATTCTGAAATGGCTGTATACAATAGATAAATGCAAGTATACTTATGAATACAAAGACAAGACTAAGGAAATTATCTCAAATTTAGGATTAAAACAAGGATGCCCTATCTCTCCTGTTATTTTCTTTACTTTTATTAATCCACTTGAAGACAGATAAAAGAATGCAATGACGGATTTAATATTCATGATTTTGCAATATGGACTCAAATGTACAAAATTCAAGGTTTGTTCTTTGTTGATGATATTATGATTTTCGCTGAAGATAAAGACGGAATGGAGAATTTATTAAATATTGTGAATGATTTGGCGGGACCTCTAAAATTAGTTTTTACCCTAAAAGATGTATACTGATATTTTGGAATTACAAGGAACATATACCAGATGTCAAGTTTGGAAATCATCGAATCTGTAGAGTGGACTGCGATTTATATCTGGGCTTACCTTCAGTCAAGAAACAAATTATCTGAATGTTCATGAAGATATTGTCAGGGAAAAAAATTGTCGGTACATTGGTATTATAAAAAACAAAGCTATGTTCTCTTATAATAGGTATGATGAGGTCACCAGTATATTGTGGAAATCTGTTGCTGTACCAGCTATCATCTATGTCTTTAGTGCCCTTTCATTCACTTCATATCTGAGAAAAGTTTGTGAAGCCTCACAGATCCTGATTGGTTAGGTTTGCACTTCACACAGTACTAGCTCCTCGAGTACGTAATTCCGCGTGGTTTAGAACTCTAGCAGTTGACAGAAAATTCGATCCTAAATCAGGTTCTTGGAGTTCTAAAATTACCGTGGGATGGAAAAATAGAATTATTAAAGATCTAAATGGATCTTCACATGATTTATGGAGAAGAGAAGTAACTAAGATTCCTTGCCTAAGGAAAGTCTATGATAGGAAGACTGTGTATACCAAAGAAACTTACATGGATAATCGCATTGGTAGTTCACTTCTATATAAAGCTAGAGGCGGTTCTTTGGAAACGAATAAAAGACTCAGTAAATTCCTAAATTGTTCTGAAAAACGTAATCTATGTCCTAATGCCACTGAGACAATCATGCACATTGTACTGGAATGTGTTCTCTAGAGCACCTTCAATGTAATTGGCAATGGCCTATAGAGAATGAAAACTGGACACAGCACGACAAATTGAGTTGGAGGGTTGGCTTCCCCGTAAACGGTGAAGTTATTGGACGGGAAAATCTTGAAGAGACTAAGTTCCTCCTTACGCAATGGTTCTCTCATAGAGAAAGATTTGATAGAACGTAGTAGTTGTAGTTAACATCTTTCATCATTTGACTGGAGCACTTTGTAAAAGTGGATAAAGATACAAATTGGCGACAGTCGTATACTTCCGAGAAGAAGGAAGAAAATAACTTTGGTTAAAGTTCGCAAATCTCGCGGATAATTTTCGGGGAAGAAGACGGTGTTGTAACCATTGTTAAGCCAAAACCCTTAAAGCTTAAATATTTTCGTAGTTAAAGATAGATATTAAGAAGAGTGAATATTACGTTATTTCGGGTAAGGCCTAAACTTGATGGAAAAGTAGGTAAAGTCGAAATTTTTATCATTATTATAAAGTGCGCTGTTTCGATTTCATCCTTGTTCTTCGTTAGCCATTTTCTCTCCGCCGCCATTTTGAACTTCTAAGTTACAAGAAATTGTGCTTATATTAAAGTGGTATTAATGAAACTTTTTGAGAAATAATTTTTATTTATGTTTTTAGCAGCTGATACGTAGTTGAAAGATTGATTACTTTCGAACTAGGATTTTTGTAAATAATACAGTGTTGGAAAAGGAATTAAAAGGTACTTTGGTTCAGAGTGTGGGAGACATTTATATTTTGACTGACTGTTTTTAATTGTCCTTTTATAATATATAAATTTTTAGGGATCAGAAGCAAAAGGTTGATTATATAACATTGTTGAAAAGTGGATTATATATTTTTTATGGTTAATATTGTGATACTAACAATTTTTTTAGTGCTTCTCAGCTCACTAAGATGGTGTCACTCGTTGCACCATCATACGCATAAGCTAACTAAGCGACGATTGTGAGGGAACTCAGAAAATTAGCTTGAAGTTTAACTGTGCCAAGAATTTTTTTTTCAGTATTTAAATTAATGTATTTTACAAACACTTTGTCTCAGCTGTACACAATCATCATATGGCTTTACTAGTATAATGATTTCACATCTATTTTGTGTTTACTTTTTATGTTCCCTTCAATCAGAAAAATAAACATTTCAACCAGAATCTTAGAAAAAGTAAGGAGGGTAAGGAGAGCAGGTGACCCAATTGAGTCAGGGGAAAGTATAAAAAGAGACAGACTAATACACCTTGAATAACCAAGTTTCAATACACCTTGAATAACCAAGTTTCCTTTTCAGTAGAACATTTTCCCTTTAGTTTTAAAATCTTTAAAAGATTTGTTAAAAATAATGAAATATGCACAAGTTTAACAATGTGTTGTCTCTATTATTCTTACTAGCATTCTCTAGTCTCTTAAACTTGCTATAGCTTAGAGCCTCGGAGGATAAAAGTCTGCCCCTGAGTTAAAAAGTTATTGAAAGAGAGCAGTATGTAAGAGCCATGTGTTTTGACAGTTTATTGGGTTTTGTGTGGTCCAGTTTTTGATTTATTTTAAAATCTAAAGGTAAGTTTTCAGAAATGGTAGGGAATTTGTGCTGTTTATCTTGCGATTTAAATTTATTTCTATATATCGTCAAGGTGTAAATTTTGTCTCTTAGCTAAGTGTAGCAATTTTCTGACGATTTTCTTAGTTAAATGTTTATTGTTTATATTTTAAGCAGGTAAATACAGTCAGTCAGTGGTGAATTGTTTACAATATTTTAGACTTGTTTCCAGTGAGACTTTGATCTGGGGTTTTCTGAAGTACTGAAGGGCAGTTTAATAGTATGCTTTGTTTAAGCATTTTTTTAAAATTGTGCAATGGCAGTTCATTGTTTAGTTTTTTTTTAAATAGTTGTCCCCAAAAAGATCATTGATTATTTTTAATTTTTGAAAACTGCCAAACGAAAATTCATTAGCAATAACATTCTGTTGAAACAAATTGCTTTGTTTTGCATTGACCAACATTAGTTATATTATGATATATACAGTTTTTAAAAAATTGCCATGGGTGCTATTATTTTGGCTAGTTTTTATGTGCAGAATCAAAGTTTTACATTCAAAAATAAGTATTGCTAATAATGCAGTTTTTTAGTTATTGACATAACTTTTTTTTTTTTGGAAGTTTAATATTCTTTCTAATATGATAATTAGAACCATTTTTGATTAGATCGCATCATGTATTTACTGGTTTTTTTTTTTATGGAAGTAACTTGAATAAAAAAAAATTATGCAATTCCTCTGGAAAAAGAAAATTGGTCTGCTGGCTTCACCAGGTGGCTGTTCACAGCCCCTGGCCAACAAATTGCACTGTTTATGAAACATGACAATGCAATATACCATTACTATGTATCAAAACAATATGGCGGCTGAATGATCAAAACTGCAGGTTTGCTGCTCTATAGTTTTTTAAATTAATAGTAATCCTTGTATCTATGGACATAAAGTTTTTTTTGCCCAAAAATATTAAAAAGTACATCGGCAGTTTACAGCACACAGTGTACTAGATGGCACCAAAAGTGGTAACTGAACGTTTGTAAGGTTGTAACTTAAGTGAATAATGTACAGTATAAACATAAATGATAAATGTTTTGTGGAAAAATTTTGCAACTAAGGGACTTGAACCCGCATCTCTCCAGAAACGTGCCAGAATATTCTACCATTGAACTCTAATGCCGGTTGTCTTTTTACCACTATGTATAACTTTAAATTCTTTCACGAAACATTTATTGATTTACTGACATTAAAAAGTCAACAGGTAACACTGATTGTCATTTATGTTTAAATCATTAATAATGCTAAATAGCATGAATGAAGTGACTTCATTATTTATTTCCATCTTGCTCAGTGCAATAAAAAAGAAATTTGCTACTTGAGATCATAGATGGCACCAACTGTAGACACAAATCTCGGGAAGAGTTTAAGAGCTAGCATTAGTTTAATGGTAGAATAGTCTGGCATGTTTCTGAAGAGATGAGAGTTCAAGTTCCATGTGTTGGCGAAATTTTTTCTACAAAATATTCATTGGTACATTGGGGATTATAGAAATGAAGTAACCAAAAAATAGTGATATAGTTAATGTCAACATTTCCTCTCATTCTAATTTTTTATTGCAAGGGTGGGGAAGTTTCTGAAATCTGCTTAACATGCTGGGAAAATAAAATAAAATATTTGAGAAAAACGGCAATCATTTTAACTTTAATAGTTCTTATTTAAAACAATGTGGTAAAAATTACTAATTTTGTTGGATATGAACCGCAAATTTGAAAAAATGTTGGATTTGAACTGCAAAAATTGTCTAATTGAGCAAAGTGAGCTTAATGATCTAGTATGTGATATCTTTCAAAACAACAGACAGACAGAACCTTTGGGATCTAGACTGCAAGAATGGAATTTGCTGGCTTACAAGTACAAGGATTTCTGTATTTAGAAACAGAAGTGAGAATCTTTCATCTTCATGGCATGAATGGTTAACTCTGTGTGTTAACACTTTCTGGACTGATGGAAGAATTTGGATTTCCACATATACCTGGGAGGCTATAGATATTTTAAAGTAAGCTTAAAAGCTGATGCACAATGAAAACAAACCCTCTTACCTGTGGCTTATTCAGTTGGTATCCTAAGACAGCATGTCTGCCATACTGAATGCAATAAATTAAATTGCAAGGAACACTGTTTAGAATTATGTGGCGATTTGAAAGTAATTGTACTGATGTTAAATGCACACCATTAGTGAATCCTGAGTTACTGCTTCCTCTGCTACACATAAAGCTAGGCCTTATGAAGAACTTTGTAAAAACTTTGGACAAAAATAGTGACGGTTTCAAAGAGGACAATTTCTAAAACTGAAAGAAAGTACCTTTGTTGACCTGCAAATAAGAAAACCTTTGCATGATACCACTTTCGAAAGCAAACTAAATCCCAATGAATTAAATCAGTAGTTCAAGGATTTATTGGGAATAAAAAGAGAACCACCAACAATTAATAGAGGAATGGTTACCTAACCATAAACTTTGAGGATGCTAGATGTCACTCAAATATATGTTTTATACATTCTCGTTTAGACTTTGCAGACAGCGGGTACTGTTAGTAATGAACAAGGTGAAAGTTTCCTAGATATAAGTACAATGGATCAATGCTACCTAGGAGGATGGGATCCTGCGATGATGGGAGACTACTGTTGGTTTTTACATAAGGAAGATGATACTGTTCATAAGAGGAAAAAAATAACTATCAACAAATTTAGAGCTTTATGTTTTTGTTATACTGTGAAGCATAATCTGTGCCTATGATGCCTTCTTAGTGTTTCCAAGTATACTTTCTTGACCATCTTTTTCAAGCCTAATGATTGTGATGTCTACAAAATAATTTGTTGAACACAAATGCAAAATAAGCGATAACAAAAAAACTGCATGTTGCAAAATTTTTACTGTCATTTTCATGATCTGCATACCTGATTTAATAAAAAAAAAGCCTATTTGGTTCGTTTTAATCGAAGTTAAAATTTGTTGACTCAGTATTATTAGTGATTAAGTTAAACTTTCATTAATATTGGAAAGGTATGGATCCAAATTAGTTGGTTGCGACGAGCACCATTTCCTGTGCTGCCTCTCTTGCCACTGCTGCCGATCACTGGTGAAAGGGATGAAATAATTGTTGCTCTTCTCTCTGTATTGCAATGTTAACATTTCCAATATATATCTATTGTTAATCATGTTGTTAATTATTAGCGATTAACTTGAAATCATTAATATCAAAAAGTACACGTGCCATAGATTTTCTGTACTGCAAATGTAACTGATTTAAGCTTTTTGTTATAGGATAGGAAATCTAATTCATATTGAGTTAATGGTTACCATAAAATGGTCATCGCTAAACTCAGATTAAATGCCAAGGCTAATTTGTTTTCAACAGTATGCCAAGAATTTTTTTATATTATGTAAATTTAAGTCACTAATAATCAACATGTATTGATGCATTGATTAATAATTGATATAGTGCATAAATTCTGCAAAATACAGGAAATAGTTTTCATAAGTGCTCAGATTTCCTCCCAATTTTTTGTTCTTCCAAATCGTAATTTTCATTGTGCAAGGTTGGCAGCTAGGTGTAACTGCAGTTTTGTAGATTAAAGATCTGTCAAGAAGCCAAGGTATCAGCAAAAAGAAACATCCATGCCTATTTGGACCCAGACCCCTTTAATATGTGACTATTTTAAAATCACAAATTAGCAAAGGTAAATATGTTTCATTGCTGTGTCAATTTTGTTGAAGGTTTGGAGTAAACATAGATTTGTAGAGGTTATGAAATTAAAACAATGTGAAAAGATGATAGATGTGTGTAATATGAGAAATTTGATATGTAGCTGAATAAGAATCCAGTAGAGGAAATCATTCTGCACCATACCAAATATTAGGGAAAAAATTACCAAAACAAAAGCGTCCTTTTTTTTTTAGAATTTTTTAAATTGAATCTTACAGTTAAATTTATTTCAAATAAAAATTAAGAACTCTAATACTAATTCCCAGCCTAAGCTTAATTTTAAATTCATATTTTTGACTGTTATTGATACTAGCAGGCATGTGTATTCTAAAATTAAACTTTCTTCTTAAGGCTCTACAATTTTGATAGAAGAGAAGAAAGCATCAGCACTGAGCCAGTCTACACAAACAAGATTATTCTTCAGTTTTGTTACCACAGTTAAGGGAATTTTGAGGTAAATCAACTAAAACAAAATGTATTATTTCACTAAAAATGATCATTATGTAAGGTAAACATTTGTTCTTGAACATTAAATAAAAAGAATAGATTTATGCAAAAAGTTATGAGCATTAAGTGTTCATAAAATTCAAATGAACTAAAACAAGGTGTGCTTGTGTGGGAATAACATTTCTTCCAAAGAAATTGAAATAGATTAATACCACACAATGGGAATAGCATGAAAATAATGTGGAAGATGGTCAGTAAAAGATGATTTTCGAGGAATTTCATGCGACACCTTATTTATATGCTGAATAGGGTTCGAAGCATACAGTACAAGAAAACTGCAAACGATATTGTTTCTCAAAGTATTTACGTATTTAACTTTCAAGAAATATAAAAAAAACTTCGTATTTCTACAAATACACACTAAATAAAACATTGATTTTTAATTATCTTTTCCTCCCTCACTCATAAAATAGAATAATTTTTTCACAAAAATTGATGGTCACATTTTGCATATCTTTCCTTTAATTATGCCCTAATAGATATTTTAATGTTCATGAACAGTAGATACAATTTCTTTACTGCTTGGGAAGGAACAGGCAGGTGTAATTTTATATATAGTTAAAACAGATTTAATTTCACAATTAAAAAGATCTTGCTCAGAAATTAAAGTAACTTAAAATTCTCTGTTGTTGGGCAATAAAATATTTCAGTTTATCCTTCAAACTATTTGCATGTTAAAAGGTTTTAGGAGAAAACTTGGAAGCTTTTCAGAGCAAGGACAGCTCTTAAGTCTTCAGTGAAGTGACACTATATGGTGACATTAGGGTTGTAAAGAGCTTCTTTCGACATGTGAAGGGTGATTCCAGTATCTCAGTTGCAGGTGGGAACAAGTGAGGTCATTATTTCAATAGCCTCACGGAACTATGATTCTGTAATAAGTAGATGCACATGTCTAGCAGTGAGGTGTGCTCCCATGTATGGTTGCTGCTTGTTTTGGCTGACATCTGTTTCATGCTCTGTGAACTTTAGTAGAGAATGTATGGTTTTTCCAATAAGTAGACAATGGATAGTAGTTTGAAGGATAAACTTAAAAATTTTTATTGCTCAATGACAGAGAATATTAAGTTATTTTAAAACAGATTTTCTATATAAAACAAATGGTATTTGAAAGTAAATCCAAGTGATTGGTAATGCTTAGCACTTTGGTCCATTTAGGCAGAACGTTATTTAAAACTGATTTGCATTTTCTTGGTGCAAAATTTGCTAATATTTTGGGGTTTATTACTAAACTTGAATAATTAAGTATGCAAAATAATATTTTTTATGCCTGGTTAGATAAGAGATTTAATTTGATTCCTTCATTGCCACCTTAACACTTTCATGTGAGCACAGCAAATATAGAAATTGCAAGCATTTGACATATTTAATCGATCCTATTACTGCTATTTCAATAATGCTGATGTTCATGGACAATTTGAATTTAATTATATTTATCCCTAACCTCATCATTATTGGATTTTTCTTTAGGACTCAAATCATTACTTTTATGTCCAGTAGAGGAAATCATTCTGTACCATATGTTAAGGGAGAAAAAAACAAAAGCGTCCTTTTTTTTTTAGAATTTTTTAAATTAAATCTTACAGTTAAATTAATTTCAAATAAAAAATTACTCTTTTTACCTGTCCATTCAATTTAAATAAATATATTAAATGTTCTGAAAATGAAGTTCTCATGGCAATTTTTGTGAGCTGATGAAATTATCAATTAGAATGTGTCTTGAATTGTCATTAATTTTTACAAAATCAATTGGAATTTGATCAGGAAAAAAGTTTTTATTACTATTTGAGGAAATTCACATCATTTGGCTTTTTTTTTTTGCACATTTTGATTCATTAGATATTTTTTATGTTTTAATTGCAATTGCTGAGAAAAATAGCCATCAATCACAGACATTGCCAATAAGAATTCGAGGGTGCAGCCTAATTAATAATGCTGATCGACTATGGTAATAAGTTGCAAGTTCTCTGTTAGTGGATAGATGTATTTGACTTCCAAATTAAATGGGGGGAGGATTGATATATATCAGCAAAAGAATTTTACGCAATAAGAGAAAGCCTTTTATTATCTATTTTGCAATTTTTTAGTCAAAATCAACCTGTTCACCTCTTACAATAGGAATGGGCAAGCCTTTCTCACTGGTTGGTTACACAAGGAATTTTCAGATGGTGTGCGCCAGAAACGGGTAGTCCCGGGAACCACTTTTTTTGTGTGTGTGTGGGTGGGGGGCAGTGAGCAACTCTTTAAAAAACAAGTGTGCAGTAGTTCTCTGACTTTTCTCTTGTTGCACTTGTAATATTTTTTAAAGTAAAAATTATTTTAACCATATTAGTATTTGAGTGACACTGTTCCTACTTCCATGACTTTGTCATAATACAGGGTGATCAAAAAAATCTGTGCACCTGATGAGGAATACCTGTACCATTACAGAAAGTGTGTCTAGTGCATCGAGACATTTAGGGACACATGATGGCGTTAGTGGGAGAGTCGCAGTCATTTAGCCAAGCAGTTGGGCACTGTAGATGTGCATTCTGGCAATAGTGTTATCTATTGAGGAGCATACTTTCCTTGTGGAATGTTTTTTGGTGTGGCATAGAATACACACAAGACATTCAACAATGATTCCAGGCACAGTTTCTGGAAACCAAGCTGCCCCATCATAAAGGCAGTTAATTCAGAAATTCTGGGATGCCGGTTCTGTGTGTGACACCCCCAGATCTGGTAGGCCATCAATACTGACAGAAGAGAAAGTCAGAAGAGAAAGTCAATACTGACAGAAGAGAAGCTCCGAAGCCCGAAAAAGTCCAGGAGATTGTTACAGCAGGTTGGTGCTTCATATGGCTGTAAAAAAATGCCTAGGCCTACACCCTTACAAAATCACATCCATTCATGAATTAAAACCTGCCACAGTGGTAAGCGTAGTGCATATCATAGGTGGTTTATAGACTTTATTGACCGTGAAGGAGAGGACATTTTGGACGTCACAGACGAGGCATGCTTCCATTTGTCGGGGTACATAAACTGTCAAAACTCACGTCTTTGGTCCTCACACAATCCCCACGAGTTCCACGAGTCACCACTGCATGATCAGAAGTTTGAGATGAATTTCACGTAGGCGCATAGTTGGGCCCATTTTTTTCTCTGAGACTGTCAACTCTCAACAATATTGTAACAATATCCTTTCTTTACACAATTGTCAGAAGATGAAATTAACAGGGCCTACTTTCAGTAGGATGACACCATGGCCCACACATCACATTGGCACTCTTGCATGATGTGTTTGGGGACAGAATCATTTGAAAAACATTTGATCTCCAAAATTCCCGGATCTCTCCCCTCTTGATTTTTATTTCTGGGGTGTGATGAAAAACTCTTGTGTATTCGGACAATCCCCACACGATGATTTTAAGACTGCCATTGCAGAATACATTCGGAATGTGGACCATGCTGTGCTGAATGATGTCTTCAAGAACACATTTCGGCGTGTTACTAAATATCAGGAGACGTGCGGGACACACTTTCAACATTTATTATAATTGTACAGGTACGAATCTCTCCTTAGGTGCACAGCGAATGATCACTCTATATAACCACTTCAATATTTTATTTTTTCATAAAAAGCTTATTTTAAAATATTTAAATTTGGCACTTTATTGAAATAACCTGCATTATTTCCTAAGTGTTTGTGAGCAGTATATTTTGAAATGAAGCACTAATCAGATTCCATTGTATGATACAAGATAAATTATTTGCGGTATTTTTTTTCGAGCTGTATGGAAGATAGAACAATCTAAATTTTCTACGCAATCAATAATAATAATATTAAAGCTGATGCCACATTTGCCTGAATGCAAGATGTGTTCTTTCTTCAGTATTTAATATACAGAGGATATTCTTAAATTTGCATATTTGGAATATATGATAGATCAGGTCCATATTCTTAAAGAAGCCACTAAAAATATTGAAGGGGGGGGGGGGCTTGTATTCAGGTAAATTATAGTATTTAGTACCTACTTTTCTGTCATCCATTGTAAAATTGCAACATATTGAAAGGTATTATTTATCTTACACTTCATTTTATAAACAACTTTAGCCCATTGGTCTGCTTTCTGTTTCTTGTAGTGTTACATAATTAGACCGACAACAAAAACCATTTTGTTTCACTTGTTAGGTCGAGGTGATTGTGTGAATATAAGATGTATGCAGTAGCACAAAATAATTAATAAAAACTTACTGCTAATTACAACTTCAATAAGCGGCAAACTGAATTATTTAGCTGGTTCCAGTACTTTGGACTCGGCTACAAGTCTAATCTGGTCATAGTCTGGCTGACATAACATAGTATGGACAGCCTATGGAAAAAATATATGGGCCCACAGTTACCTAACTCTTCCATCTTTACGTAAAATGTACCCCATCCATCTACTATTTTATTTTCATGTGGCTAGCTAATCACCTTTGTACAACAAAAGTGCATTCTGTGATGGACTTCACATCAGATATAAACAGGCTTTCCTTCTGTCTTAGGAAGCATAGATCATGACATCATTATAATGCAAACAGATACTGGGTTCCAGGATCAAGTACCATTGTCAGAGCCTTGGACATAATGTATATCATCACATCCTGAGGATTTGAGCCCATTAGCCAATATATATACATCCATAGTATGGGGAGTTCCTCTTGAACATAAGCATCCTGTCCTCTCAAATCATGGTGAAACTATCAACTTAAATGATACTGTCACATTGCAATTTTAATGACATGGCTGTTATGTTCTCAATAGAGTTTAGGTTTCTAACATCAATGCATATTAAACAACATTTCTTGGAGATTACATGTCATTCTTTTGTGCAGCATTTGGGAATATGCTATAGCTTCCTAATTTTTGCTGAAGAGAATATGCCAGCAAATTTTATTTATCCTTCATTTATGGAGTAAAGTGTGCTAATTTGGTTTCACATACATTTGAAATCAATTGATTGCAAAATTTCAAGAGTGCCTGCTGTATTAGGCTTGGGCAAAATAAAATTTGCACCAAAAAATTATAAAACATTGAATGTTATTCAGCACACTTAACCCAGAAGTGATGGCACTATATTGACTAACATGTTACCACCACTAACATATGTTAAAATCTGACAAAATACTCCATGTATTTTTTATCTGTGAAGATCAAACAATGGTGGTAAAAACAGTGGGTAAGTTAAAATAGATATTTTTCTCTTACAACATTTAATATTGATATAGCTTGTTTTTTTTTTATTATTATTCTTTGCCATCACTTTTGGGTTAAATATACACTTTATCATCATTAAAACTGAAGATTATCTGTACAAAATGTATAAAAGTAAGCAACTAAAAAGAAAAAAAAATCTATATTGTGTCATGGAATACTAGTAACAAACTGGATGATTGCAAAGGTGTAAACAAATGTAAAAGCTTAAAGGGAAGTTGCCAACCAAAAAAATGCAAATAGAACAGAGGGAATGTTGGGTGCTGCAAACTAGGCAACAAGAAAAGAGATGCCAGTGAAGCTGGAAAATTATACTAACAATATTGGTTCGAGTATAAAATTTTTCCCCTCTGTTTTAGAGATCTTGAAAAATGTCCTCCATTATCTTTAATAGCATTCTCAAGAGTGGGAAATGACTGATACTAGTGATAAGCAGAACAATTGCCACTGCAGCTTTAACATTAAAGCATTTTTAAACATTACAGTAATTTAAATGACCTAAATATTTCATAAGAGCCTTTGCCATTATTTCAATAGGGTGTTTGTGCATTGTTTGTTTTTTCACTCCAAATGCTTATGCATTATTGAAGGGAATAATAAAATTTATGCAGAAGAATTAAGTTTTTATTGAAAATGCAAAATGTTATAAGATAAATGGGATTCACAAGATTAATTATGATTTTTACAGATTTCGTTATTTTAAAACTTGGATATCCAAGAAAAAAATGTTATTTTGCAAAAGGAATATAAATTTCCACTGTACAGTTTTTTATTCAAATCAACAT
This sequence comes from Ryuthela nishihirai, assembly GCA_038380435.1. Lineage (NCBI taxonomy): Eukaryota > Metazoa > Arthropoda > Arachnida > Araneae > Heptathelidae > Ryuthela > Ryuthela nishihirai. Next base: position 56,355,226 of record JAWZYU010000027.1, read on the forward strand.
AGGTGGGACATTAAGCTGTAGCCTGTGTGTAAGAGAGCCATCCTGTGCACATTAAAGAACATGTTTAGTTTTAGTAAAAAGTTTCTGTAAATTGAAAGAAATTGGAATTTCATCTCTACTAAATCTTACCGATGTTATAATGACATATATTGTATTTTATGGTCTTTTCAGTTGAAGCTAAAAATAATGTAAATTTTTCGTTGTAGACCTATGCCATTATTTTACTTATAAGACAAAATCAAATTAGAATAATTTCATGAGCATTATGCTTCTATGACCATATTTGGAAGTAGTTTTTCTCTCTGTTTCCCAATTTAATTTGACCTTGGAATCCTTTTACACTCAAAAAATCTGCATAACCCTTAAAGTGTCAGATTTCAAAAATCACTAAAGTAACTTTCAATGTGTTTTATGCTTACCTGCAATTTTTTCCCCTTATAATTTATATGTATATTATTCAGAATTAAATGCTTTCTTTTAGTATTTAATGAAAACTATTTCATTAGTTGTTTTATAAAGCTCAGAAGTTGATCCATTTTTAGAAGGGGAGAAAAAAAAGCTTTGCTCTATAAGGGTTAATAAAATTCTTTTGAAACTATAAAACTAAACCAGAAATAAATAAGGATATAAATAAATATTAAACATGGATATGGGAACATGTTATTTAATTGCACATATTTAGAAACAAAAATCATCTTTTTTTTTTGTATATTGTAATGGATTTTCTTGTGAAACCCTTATTTTTCTCTTCACCAAACTGCATGATTCCATGGAACACTATTTGGGAAACACTGCTTTTGAGTACCACTGTTCCAGCCAGGTAATGTGGGTAATAAACTTTTTGACAAGAATTCTGTAGGCATCTTTAACCCTTTCATCACCATAACAGCCCAAACTGCAGGTAGGATGTAGTAGAGAAAAATGAATAGCTTTAATTGGATGAGTCCATTTAAAATCTGCAGTTTTGGGCCAGTATGGTAGTTAAAGGGTTCCATCCAATTCTCAGGTGATTTGAAAACATGTTATAAAATAAAAATTAATTCTATGTAGTGTGCAAAAAAAAAATTAGGATGCAAGACCTTGCTGTCCTAACAAATATTCTCCATGGCATATTAAACTGACAGGTTCCTCTGGCCAACAGCTGCTTGAGGGGTAATTTATTTCTTATTTATCCATGCTAAAATATTTTTTCCTGGTGCCCTAAGCATTATAATATTTATATACACCGATCAGCAAAAACATTAAAACCTACCTAATATGATGTAGGTCCTCTTGCCACCAAAAGAGCTCTCACCGAATGAGGCATAGATTCTACGAGATGGTAGGTTTATCATTTGATATTTGGCACCATGACTGCAACAGAAGATCCTGCAGTTCCCGTAAATTATGTGGTTGGGGTGATGCTGCTTGTACCCGTTTCTCCAACTCGAACCACAAATGCTCGATAGGATTCATGTCCGGCGAATTTGGGGGCCATGTCAATAAATGGAAATTCCTCATGTTCTGGAACCATTCCTGAACCTTCTTCGCAGTGTGACATATGGGGCATTGTCTTGTTGAACGATGCCATCTCCGCCAGGGAATACAGTCGCCATAAAGGGGTGTACTTGGTCAGCCACAATTCAGGTAGGTGACAGCTGCCAGAGTTTGCTCTACAGGATAATTGGTCCAAATGTTCCTGAGAAAATGTTGCCCAGACCATCACTCTCCATCCAGCTGTCTGAATCCATCCCACAGTGCATCCAGGTGAGAAGGCTTCTGTGGGTAAACAGTGCACACCATTGCTCATCCATTCACATGGTGTAACTCATCCATTCACATGGTGTGCACTGTTTGTGAATGGTGTGCACTGTAGTGTGAATGGATGAGTTACCATTCACATGGTAACTCATCCATTCACACTAGCTCATCCATTCACATGGTGTAACAGAATTCATCTGACCGTGCGACCCTCTCCCACTCTTCTATGGTTCAAAGCCGATGATTACGTGCCCACTGCAAGCATTGACGGCTGTGAGCATAGACACACGAATGGGTCTGCGGAGACTCTTATCCAACTATGTGTTTGGACACATTGAGCCCTTTGTCACAATTTAAATTATGAGTAATGCCAGCCATAGTAGCCCTCCTGTTGCTGTGGACAAGACGAGATAGCCTGCATTAACCTCTGGCATCAATAAGGTGTGACTGGCCCACACCTTGTTGATGGCTCGAAGTGTCGCCTGTTTTGGACCATCTTTGATAGGTACTAACTACTGTGTAGCATGAGCAGCCTACCAGCATTGCTCTTTCGGAGATGCTCTTACCAAAGTGTCTTGCCATAACGATCTGGCCTTTGTTGAAATCAGATAAATCCTTTGCTTTTTTCATGTTGAGATGAAAAAAAATATTGCCTGCGAGAGTTCCGACTCGGGTATTATATACATCATTCATGACCTTGGCTTGTGACACTGATTGGCTGCACATGCGCTTCTTTGCATAACTCAGAGATGGTTTTAATGTATTGGCTCATCGGTGTATGTTTGCAAAAGCATAACATGCTGTTTAATCCTTTGAAGATTAAAAATGACCCACATGTTTCTAACACCCATAGTTTAAAAACAATTACTAAGCTATCAAAGTGTTAATGAACTGAAATTAACTGGACCAAATAATTCATAGCAAATAGTAATGCCTTAAATATGGTAAATGAAACCATTGATTTCTTCAATTAGGAATAAGCATAATTTTTAAACAGTTAACTGCAATAGAAAATGTGACAACTTCATTATCAAATTCTTGATTTCATTCAAGCATAATTTGCCATCATTCATATATAGTAGAATTCTGTTTTAACAGCTCTGATTATGTCAACATTTTTGTAGTCCAGCCAAAAGTCATGTAGCACTGTTTCATCTTACCTTGCTACCATGACTTGAAATTTTTTCATCTCTACTTGCATCATACCATTGTGTTAAACATAGTTATAAAATTTAAATTTTTCTTATGACCAGAAGGCATTAAGGTTTTCTCTCCCTAGACCAGGGGTTCCCAAACTTTTGAACTGACACCCTCTTTTGATTTTTTAGAAACCCTCGTGCCTCCCCACTTCTCATGAGCCAACTCTCATGTTATCAATTTCAATTCATAATTAAAAATAGAAATTTTACATCCTCACACTCCCCTTGAATGTTTCATGCCCTCTCAGTTTGGCAACCCCTGCCCTAGACAATTATATACTACTCAACCAACATACATTTTCAATGGTGTATTTATTGAGTATATAAATTATGAGGACAATGCAAAACTGCACATTTTAATAATAAATTAGCCTTCAAGCAGCTGCTTGCCACTTGCCACAGAAGTCTGACAGGAGCCTGTCAGTTTATACACCATAGTAGGTCTGTGAGGAAGGTGAGCACATTTTAATACTTTTGTCATTTTGAACATAATAAAACAGTTTGGGAATAAATGCTAAATAACATACTTTTATAAGTTTATAGACAATATCACTAAGTGGTCTATCAAATGAAAATAAAATGCGATGTTTTATTTTTTATTAACTTCAATATAATTGCATTATTAAATTTGTCTATCAATATATTTCCTGTCACAGAATATATCAAAATATATGTTGTCCTCTAAGTCTGCCTAATGGAAAAGGCACTACTGGTAATAACTATGAATTTTCTAGGAAACACTAAATTAACATACCTTCATACTTATAAATGTCATTAAACTGATTATGATTGAGGTAATGATGGGAGTTCACTTCATGACTTTTGGCAATCATCATGTACTCTCAAAGTCAGTTCTGCATTTTAAAATAGTAGATATTTAGCAAGTGGGAAAAGTGCAATTGATTTCTTTTCAGTAGTACTTTTGAAGAAAGCATTTTCAAATATTTCACTATCAAATTCCTAATAATAAACTTCTGTGTTTTATCAGTGAAATGACTAATACAATTTTTTATTTATAAAAAGTGGGAGGAGAATTAGGAAATTACGTTTTAATATTACTGTAGCAATTCACCTTTAGATGGTTTGTATAAACTGAAATTAAAACTTAATTTCACTGAAAATAGTTTTTTTTTTATAATAGGTCTTCAGTGATTAAAAAAAAAGTTACTTTTATGCAACAGTAACAACCAAGCATATTAATTCTTTATGGTTTGTTGCACAATTTGGAATATGAATATTTTATTAATTGGAAAGTACAATTTCTAATGGGGAATGTAATTGTGAACCAAGCAAAGGGATAATAGTATTAAAATTAGAAATTGTATTTGCTGAACTGGGGGGGGGGGGCACTGTCAGATAATTAATAATATATATTTCCTCAAGTTGGTTTCCAATCTTGTTGATTCTGATGGAATTGCTTAAAATGCCATTACTAAAAGCAAGATTCAGATATTTTTTAAGTTCCTGTTTGCGTAAAGTATTGCGATGTAGAGCAGTTGGCATTTAATCTTTATTAATAAAACCTGATTATATGGCAATTATTTTCTCAATTTCACACGAACAAGATGACAATATCAGGTCACAATGTCTAAAAGAGCTGATTGAATGGAAAATTTTTACGTGAATCTTAATATTAAGAACTAAAAAAATGACTAGCACAATGAAATGAATTGGTCTAACTTTCAAAAATGATGGTGGGAGTGGTAGAGGGTTGCAACAGTTTATGAGAATAATATTGGGATGAGAATAACAGAATTATTGAAAACCACTCCAACTCTTCAGCTGCTTTGAAGTAGAAAATATGGAAACTGGTTTTATAAATGTATATATATATAGTTTCAACTTTGATACATGATTTTACACAATTGGAAGCTAACTTTTAGTGCTTTAGAGTGCTTGATAATGAAACAGATTTCTGCACCCACTGACTAAAAATCAAATTTTTCTACTAACTGAAAATTGTGGGAGTCTAAAGAAGTGATAGCACAAAATATCATGGGAGAAGCTCCAAACAGAAGATTCACTCAATAAGGTAAAAAAAAATACAAATCTTGTGGGCAAAATATCTGGGTAAGATATTAAATGTTGCTTTTTATGAAAGAAGTTATCAAAAGGAAATTTTTTTATCATTGGTTATCACTCCTTCAAAGCTAACAAATTTTTGGGTTGTTATATTAAAGTGAATAACTCGATACTACTTCAGCAATGAATGTTTAAAATATTTTTTTTTATTTTGGTCTACCCAGGATCTAATCCTGGGATAAGGGAATTTACAGCTGCAAGCACAATAAAACATGGCTCTTGATGCATATTTTTTTTTACCTCTTTATATGTTTTGATTCAACATTTAAACAAATCTTTTTTTCTTAAATAGAGTTCATTAAAATGAAGTATTACTAGAGCAGGTTGGTTGGCGATAGTTTGAAAGCACTGATGCAAATGCTTTAAATACACTGCAAATTTGAATAAATTTCTTTTTTTGCCAATGCTGTTGGTTTAATTTTTCTTAAAATAATTTACATCCTTTTTTATTATGGTTTTTGACCCAATACTGGTTCCTGACTCCTAACTTAATGCAATTGACATATTTTTTTTTGTGGGGAGGGTGTGTGTAAAAAGTCTTGTGCCATTCTGAGTACACAAAAGCAGAGATTGTAACATACCCACTTAAAATTGTACATCACAAATGGAGTAAACTTTTCCCATATTAGAAACAAAAAATCTGAGTAACCCAGTTTAGATTGCATTGTTTCACATTCATAATCTACATCCCATATGAGCTCCAGACTGGACACTTGTTATTCCTAGGGGTGCCAGTAGCTCAGTTGGTAATGTACCAGGCTCATAATCTACAGTTCCCAGCTGGGTCAGTGTTGAAATTTCTCTCTGCAAAACTTCATGCCCTTAGTCAATAGGTGACACCAATGGGTTTCAAAAGGCTACTATCCGTTGGATGGGACATTGAACCGTGGCCCTGTGTGCTGCTGTTACATTGTTTCACATTCATAATCTACATCCCATATGAGCTCCAGATAGGACACTTGTTATTCCTAGGGGTGGCAGTAGCTCAGTTGGTAATGTACCAGGCTCATAATCTACAGTTCCCAGCTGGGTCAGTGTTGAAATTTATCTCTGCAAAACTTCATGCCCTTAGTCAATAGGTGACACCAATGGGTTTCAAAAGGCTACTATCCGTTGGATGGGACATTGAACCGTGGCCCTGTGTGCTGCTGTTACATTGTTTCACATTCATAATCTACATCCCATATGAGCTCCAGATAGGACACTTGTTATTCCTAGGGGTGGAAGTAGCTCAGCCAGTAATGTACCAGGCTCATAATCTACAGTTTCCAGCTGGGTCAGTGTTGAAATTTATCTCTGCAAAACTTCATGCCCTTAATCAATAGGTGACACCAATGGGCTTCAAAAGGCTACTATCCGTTGGATGGGACATTGAACCGTGGCCCTGTGTGCTGCTGTTACATTGTTTCGCATTCATAATCTACATCCCATATGAGCTCCAGATAGGACACTTGTTATTCCTAGGGGTGGAAGTAGCTCAGTCAGTAATGTACCAGGCTCATAATCTACAGTTTCCAGCTGGGTCAGTGTTGAGATTTATCTCTGCAAAGCCTTCATGCCCTTAGGCAATAGGTGACACCAATGGGCTTCAAAAGGCTACTGTCCGTTGGATGGGACATTGAACCATGGCCCTGTGTGCTGCTGTTGGTATGAGAGCCATATCTTGTGCATATTAAAGAATGCACTTGATGGGACTCTACTGTTTCTCCCAACAGCTGTTCCAGTGGTTTCCTAACTTTCTCTGAGCCTTCAGGGTCCTTGTGACCTGGCCATATAGCCCATTGTGTCCAAAAAAGTGCCACTCTGAGGTAAAACTATCTGACTTTATTTACTATTGTACTTTAAAAGCACAGGTAGTGAGTGTTCAAAAGTTTTGTTAATATTTTTTTCAGTTCTTGATGAAATCGTAGAGTATTTGGAAAAACTATATATGTTCCTTTTAGACAGTAACCGATTAATGTGTTAAAGCAACAAACAATATTGAGGAAAACGTTTTTGGAATAAATTTTAAAATCTATGTAATAAGATAAGGTTGATGGAATCAAAAAAAAATTCATAATTTTGGTTAAAAATTTTAAATTATTCCTTCAAAAAGGTGGAATTGTGATGGCTATAAATATTACACTGCTTAAATTTGGAAATTTTCAAATATATCTGAATATAAACATAGAATTTTAATTTTTTAAATCAAATGTTTTGAAGAATTTTGCATTTTTAAAAACATTTAGCACACTTGATATGGGTAAAAAAATAAAGAAAAATGGAATTTTTGCAAAAATTTATTGAAAAAATTTAATATTGAACTGTTCCTTTTATATTAAATACGCCAGGTTCTAAATCATTTGTAGAGCATGTGTTTTTGGGTGTGACCCTATTTACTGCTAACTCATAAAAGCTTATAAGAAATTAATCCAATTTATGTTTATTATGATATTTAGTAGTAGTGTAAATTTTTTCCCTTTTATTAAATGTAATGTCTAGTTTTAAATTTTTCAATTACAAATTTTATTCCCCTCACATTTGAGGGGTGGTCCACGTATTATGAAAAAATTTGCAACCTTATAAGAAACTAAAACTTTAAAACTGCAATTGAAGCTCGAAGAAATACTCAATTCACTTCCGTTAGTGTAAAAACCCTTGCAAAAATTAAATTCTGTCACTGCAATGGTTTGACTTTCATATTTGTTAACATACACATAACTGTTACCTGCTACAATAAAATATATTTAATCTAACTCATCAGTTTTCATCAGAATTTTATGATGCATAAGAGTGACATTGTCACCTTTCAGTGTGCCAATTTGTTAAAATTTCATATAACCATTCATAAGACATTTAAGGAATTTGTTTAGTATATTAATTTGAAAAAAAAATGAAAACTATGATAAACCTGATTTCTAATACAATATAACATTTCCACATCTGTTTTACAGGCCTTTAAAATAAAATTCATGAAATAAAAATAAGTTAATAAATTTTTGCTCTATAATATGAGGGAAGAGTCATGCTCTCCCTAGATCTGGCCCTGCTTAAACAAGATAGGCAAGAGTTAAGGGACTGAAAGAAATCTGAGAAAGTTCAGGACTAAGCCATTCCAAAGACCCAACCAACTTGTATGCAAACTACCTATGTTTTCACTTCATATATTCTGCTTGTTTGTTTTCCCATTCTGGCTGGTAGCTTAGCAGGTTTATCTTTATTCAGACTTCACTCCTTTCAACTCTCTCACAGAAATATCAAACAGATGGTTTTACATGTAATAGAGCAATCATATGATCCGGATGATTCGTCTGTGACTAGGACTACAGATGTCCCCCAATCAGTACTTTTTAGATTGTTCCAACAGATAGGAGACATTAACCATAATTGAGTGCATGGTTTATCCAAGAATGATAACCAAGAGCATAGCTATTGCACTAAGCAGCAATTTGCAAACAAACTCATTTACTAACAGAATAGTAATGCAACATTGTTATAAAAAATTCATTCAGTAATGCAAGTTTTTGAGAAACGGGCTAGAATTTTATCAGGAAAGTTGCTAATTGTGAGGTGTTGAACTGGGGTGACTGGAAGTCCCCAGAAAGCTGGAATGTTTGGTCACCCTACCTGACAGCTCACAAATGAATTTTCAACTTCCCCAAATCTATAAATCTGGTCACCTTACTTAATATTTCTCTCTGGAGAGCTCAACTAATGTACTGTAGACAATGTGCTTTCGAGAGGTACTGTTTCAACCCAGTTTCAATTGATGGATGATAATGCTTGCCTTCATAGCACTCGGAAAGTCGATGGCTTTCTCAAAAGCTTGTTCCAGAGTCCAATAAACAAGCCAACTTTAGAATATTTTTAATAAATAACTAATCTACGGAAATAGGTCATATTATATACCAAATTAAAGAGAATTTAATTTTGAATTTTACTGAAGTAAAAAACATGAACATTGTAGTTCATTTTAATAGCACTTTTTTTTTGCAGTGTTATAACTGCAAAATAGGTACATATTTTCTAATTACTTCCAAAAATTTCTGTTAAAAGATTTTTTGTTTTTGAGATTTTTGAAAATTTAAGGAAAAATTTGGTAAGAGTTCAAATCAAACTTTGTGAGCTTAAATCTGGTGATTGCTCCAATATAGAATAACAATAAAAAAAAAATCAATACCATATAGCGCTTCTAAAATATGGCAATCAGATGGGGGGGGGGTTGAATTATTTTGTAGTTTAATAAAATATGCATTGAATGGAAAAAAACATTATTTATCAAGCTTGAATTACGTATTTTGAAAACTATATGTTAGAAACTTTTCAAACTGCAATTATTTTTAAAGAATTAAAGTTTGTGCAAAAAAAATTTTGAAGATGTCCTAGACCCAGGAAGGGTTAAGGAAACAATTATTCATTAACATTTAAAGTTCTGAAAGATGTGTGCCAAATGGGTACCCCACAAACTGACAAAACACTGAAAAAAGGCTAGAGTCCACTTCTACAAGGAGATGTTGGCAGTGTTTGAACCTAGTGGCCCCAAATTGTTTGGGGCCACTAGGTTCAAATACTTTCCTTAATAGACATTGTCACAGGTGATGAGTACTATACAACACACAGAAAGATCGACAATTATGTGTTGCAGAAGATGAACTGCAATCCCAAATGCTCCAGGAAGATGTTCACAATGTTTTTTATTTCCCAAGGAGTAGTCTTGGACAACTTACCTGAAAAAAAAAACATTAATGGCCAATACTACACCAATATTGCTTTGCCCAAAATGGTTAAGGAGATGAAGGAGCAGCATCCAACAACAAGCATGTCGAGGGTTCTCCCTTATTACAATGTCTGTACTCTCAAAACCTAGCAAGTTACAGCCTATCTCGTGCAGGAAAAAAATCAAACAGCTACCCTCTTCTGCATATTCACTAAATATTGCACCAGGTGATTTTTGGTTGTTTTCAAAAATTAAAAAGGAACTTGCTGGGAAGCCTTTTTTAAAGGTGCAAGACCTTTCAAAATGTGTTCATTCAAAGTTGCGGATGTCTCGTAACTCATTAGCTTTGCTGCCTGTGTTACACGTGCACAATAGGTGCCTATAGAAATGTTTAGTTCCACTCTGGTATTATACTTACTTTGCAAACTAAAGATGTGGCACATAAAATTTCATGCCACAGCCAACATATCCACAAAATCTGGCTTTCCTGTGTAGTACCTCTGATTAAATATAAGCTTTTGTCCCATGGCCGAGTGATACACTTTGCTACTGATCTAAGGGTTTGAGCCCTGGGTAAGGCATGAATGTGTGTGTTGTTTTTCTGCCTAGGTCCTGCCATCCTCACAGACATTCTACTATGGCATATAATCTGACAAGCTCCTGTTAGACCTGGCAAGCAGCTGCTTGAAAGGGTGTTTATTTTATTTTTAAAGACTATAAAGCATCACTTGTAATTTCTCAATGTGATTGGTATGTATATTTTTCAAACAAATCTTTCCAACCCAGTGTACTCAAATATATCCATTTAGGGGGGGATTTCGTTGAAGGCCAAAAACTGCTTAAAACTCATCAGTTCAAAGGATGTATATAATTGAATGTAAAAAAAAATTGCACTTTTTCATTATAAATTAAGAGCTACTCGTGATATTGGAAATATGTCAAAACATTTGAATTCAGAACACACGCACTACCTGGCCAAATTATTATGAACACTATCATGCACCAAGTACCATGAAATGTGCCAATGTATACAAAATTTCTTGCTGACAGTATTGTTGTACAGGCATGATGGAAAGCAAAATCAATTGCAACATGGGTAAAAAAAACACTGATATAATTGGCTTCAAAAATGGATTCATCATTGGGGGAGGAGCCATTTGTAACAAAGATAATGGGACTCGGGAAATTTGTTGGGTGCAATATACCAAGTGTATGGAGAATGGCAGTAGCCTAAAATGTCCTCCGATCATGGCAAATGCAAGAGGGAAAAGGCATTTATAGAAAATGTAGCAAAATAACTACTACAACAAAGTTCATCAGCCTAAAGGGATAACTGCTAGCAGTACTTCAAAACCTATTCCAATGAGAATTATGTGTAGAGAATTGTAATTTGGGAACAACCATGATATGAAACTTTTCATTTCTGAACACAACAGGATTCAAACACTCCAATGGTGTACTGAGCAGTAAACTTGGTCATTGGAGTACTGGAAACGAGGTCAGATGAATCACACACTATTTTCAAAAGATGGCTGATGTAGAGTGTGGTTAGAACCCCATGAAGCAATGGACACATGGTTACATCCTGTTTAAAGGTACTGTTTGTTATGTGATGGTGTGGGAGCATTTTCTTGCCACTGATTTCTGGGTCACATCACTTCCTGGAAGTATAAGAGCATCTTGGATGATTAGCTGCCAATGATTCATCATTTTTATCCAAAGTGGAGATGGCCTTTTATCACCTTTACTGCTGTGCACAGTTGCCTGATCTCAGTCCAATCAAAAATATATGGGACAATTTTTGTATGCTCTACCCTTTTCACTTCAAGATGTTAGAGCCATTTTTCAGGAAGAGTTGATCAAAATCCCTCCTGTATTTCACTAGTATGGATGCCTGACAAAGTATTAGGCATTCGTAATAATTTGGCTAGGCGGTGTATCAGAAAATGTTTTACAGCTCTCAGAAACGAGAACAAATCATTCGCAATGTCTTATCAAACTTTACAAGTAGCTTATAAGAGATCATTTTTACAGTTCAGAGGCAAAGACAATCACACAAAATTTAGTCTTTTTAACACTTGTTCACTGCTTTACACTTATTCACATTAAATTGTGAAATTACTATTTGAAAAATTGTTAGCAGTACACTGTAAACTATTTGGTCTTTTATCTGTATCTGAAAGCTAATGCTCTCAAAAACAAATGCATCCTATATTTGGGGTGGAATAATTAAAACTAGCAGTTGATTTTTCCATATTTTTTATACTTTTCAATGTTTAATATGGTTTTTGAAAAAAAAAATACACAAGATGCAGTAGGGGGAGAAATGCACTTCGATATGTGAAAAATGGCTAATATCGGTAGACATGCTATGGTCCTTTGGATTTTCTATGATGTCGCAGTGAAATGGATTGTATAGTGGGAACATGCAAATGCCAGATATTTTGTTTGCAGCCATAAAAATGTATGGGGACAGCTAGAAATAACTCGTAAAAAATGGTAGATAAATGATAAAATGCAAATATTTTAATTATTCCAGTGCCAAGAAAATCTTTATCATAAGGTTTTTAAGGCATTTTCTCCTAAAGGTTATTACTGATATATTCCAAAACTGATGCGGAGGCCAAATCACTGTACTATGAGCCACATGAGGTGGAAGATGAAGGATAATGGAAATGCAGTTGAAAGAAATCTGTTAAATTTCATAGTTCAGATGGGACAATTTATAGCAACAGTATTGTTAAAAATTATGCTGTTACACTATTAATGTAGAATAAAACTGAACAGTATAAATTTAGAATTATTCTGCATTAATCAAGCCATTCCTTATTAATACAGGTTTCCATAAATAACTAACAAATGAAAAAAAAAGCAATATAAATGCTGTGTATAGTATATAAAATACTATGCGTGATTGAGGTATTGTATGCAAATCAATGGCACTGGCAGATGTATATGTAAATGCACCAAACATTAAAAGTGGAATTTTCAAAGTTCTGAGAAAGTGTTAAGTGGAGATTGTCAGATATGTTGGGTTTCTATCAGACATTGTTTAGTAGAAGTGCAATGGAGAGTTGTAGGTTTGACTTGAGGCAGGCCAATGGTTGAGATTCCAATGAGGACAGAATGCATCCAAATGATTCAGTAGTAGATGATGCTGGGCAACAACCTCTCTAGTGCTATATGCCTGGAGGAACAGGATGTCAACTGCAATTTGACCTCGCAGCAGTTAGTGGAGGCAATATCTGCTACCACCATACACAAGACTTCGTTGGATGTGATTACCTTTACCTGATGCTAGAGGAGGTACTGTGTAAACTGGAGCAGGCCTGGTATCAGACATAGTAGCATGGCAGCTCTTCATAGATGAATCAGATTTTCCTTCCACAGTAATATATGGTGGTGTTGATATGGAGGGAACCAGGAACATGCTACAAATATCTGTGAATGGGACACCTGCAGTGGTGTAGTGTTATGGTATGGGAAGGATATCTTTGTAGCCACACAAATCTATATGTGCTTACACAACCTATGTTACTGGTTGCAGGCATAGGAATGAAATCTCTGACCACTTTGTTCAACCTTGTGTTTGTGTAGTGATATCTTCCTTCTACAGGGTGGTTTTGAATTAGAAGAATTTGACAAGGCTGCATTTTGTCACTTTTTCAATGTGGTTATTATGTTTTAAGGTATTCATTGCAAGGGAAAGACTAGGACCATAGATCTAGAGCAAGCCCATCCAACTTTAGTGAATAGCCACTAAAACTTGACTCTTAAATTACTAGAAAAATTCCCTATATGTACATACAAAATCTCTCCAGGCACATCTGTCCTGAACTACAGATGCTGCATTTGGTTACTGTAGGCCAATTCTGGCAAGGTCCTGTTTGACATTGTCTTCCCATTGAGGGAGACAATGGTCTCTCCCTTTTCCTAAATCCTTTGGGGACACTGTTCATAATCTTGTTTGCTAATCTATAACTATGCATATGGGCAACATGGCCAAACCAACACAATCTCTCTCTCTGCACAAAATGTTGCTCAAAGGAGGTTGCTGACTCCTACCCTCATCATTACCTACAAAGTCGGACCATCTAATGCCTAATTGCTACCATACCTAACTTTAGAAAGAACAAAACTATTATACAGCCAAATTTTAGTATTTAGGTATATATGTCTATTTTTCCTCTAGCAGCAAATTCCCTACTTAAATGAGTGAAGTACAATTTATTGCTCATTTGTGTTACGAGCTTGCAAGTTCTTTTGCAGTTCACTATGAGTTGGATGGGCCTGATCTAGGATAAGAAAATGTCTTGCTTAGACTGCTGACAATTTGGTTCTTTTGGCAGATATCAATAAGTTGAACACTTGATGAGATTAATGAGATGATAGATTTGATGATGAATGTAGAAAAAAAATTTAAATTGGTTGGGTGGGTAGTGCTACAGTTTAGTTATATGGCATGAGATAGCAGGAAAATAGGCATATACATCTGAAGGCTAAAATTAATCTACATAATAGTTCAGTCCTTTTTAAAGTTTGCTATGGTATGAAACTTGAACCCTTTCTAAGGACGATAATGGGAAACTCCAATACCTTTGATTCTAGATGCTTGCATGTGGTATCTTGGGTATTAGTTTGACAAATCAATGAATATTTTGCAGAAAAAATTTCGCTAACATGCGGGACTTGAACCTGCATCTCTCCAGAAACATGCCATTTCCGCTAACTTAAGGCTAAACTCTTCACCGAGATTTTCGGGCTAACTGTTGAAATTTTTTCCGCAAAATATTTATTGATTTATCAATGTCAAAGAGTCAGCAGGTAATGCTGTGATTGTTATCTATGTTTAAATTATTAGTTTGACTGTAAGGAATGATGCAATAAGATAAAGGTGCCATCAACCATCTTAATTACATTGGTTTGGTCTGTTTCTCTTTTGCACAACTACAGATTAGTGAAAGGAATTATGAACCGTCCCTTGGGAGGGGGGGCGGTCTAAATTGAGATTGGCGGACAGTGTCAAACAGTATCATGAGAATTCAACAGTAGAAAGCTGAATTGCACAATGTGGTTGGACTTTCATAACCCATGGCTATTTGAGGGATTATTTGCTTAAAAAAAATTTTTTTTTTAAGAACTGTTTCATGAGAAAAATTGCACATCACATTCATAGTTAAAAAGCTGTGTGATGCAAATGTTTAAGATGTTTTGTGTGAAGTGAAATTTAAAAGATTTGTAAAAAAAATTGTACTTAAAATATATATAAACTAAGTTATAGACTGCCAAAGATTTGACACAAACTCCCCTCCATTCATAATGTACTACTACATAACTTTCGAAGTAGCCAAGGAAGGGCAGCAGTAACCCATTCACCATCATTGACATTACTACAGACGTACAAGAACAGGCAGCGCCCATTAAGAATACCACCTGTTATTTAGTGCAAGCTGAATGGCATTTAGTGCTACCTAGGTCACTTTTAATCTGTATATTCTAATTTTAACTAGAGATTAATTTTGTTAATTCTGCTCTCTGCCCTTTAATACAGATACAACACAAAGAATTACTTGTGTTGCTCTGGTCCTTATGTCAGCACTTGCTCTTGTAGACTAGCTTCGTCACAAGCTTTATGAATTAAACTATACTGCTCAAAAATTAGGGGATATTTCAAAATGAACATGAAGTGATGAAATATCCCCTATTTTTTGTGAGCAGTATATATTTCCAACATATTTTGGTACCTTATGGTTCCCATGATACTCAACTGAAGTCCCAAATCACTATCTTGGTGCCAGCATCCATTCAGAATTACGCCCTTCCCATGTTGCTGCCAGATGCATCATTGGCAAATGAAGGAATTATACTACCAGTGGAGGCAGGCTTCCCTAGTAAAATAAAAATATAAATACCCCCTCAAGCAGCTGCTTGCCACAGAGGTCTGAGAGGATGGCAGGCCCTCAGCAGAAAAACGACACAAACAGCCATGCCTTACCCGGGGCTCGAACCCAGGTCCCTTAGATCAGTAGCCAAGCGCGCTAACCACTCGGCCATGGGACGGCAGGCTTCCCTAGTACAATAAATCTATGAATTTCTATTAATGCACCTTTGTAATTCAGATTTGGCAGCACAGAAGTATCGCATTGGCTTGTGGTGACACTGCAGCTGCCAGGGTCTGGGTTTGAGTCCTAGTATTCATAGGATTCTGTGTTTGTGCTTATATGTTGTATGAGAAACTAAGACAAGCCTAATAGAGCTTCTATATCATTGTTTTCAACAATGTTTAAAGAGTTATTGAAGCTGGAATGTTTAATGACATATTTTGATAGACACAGTTCTTTCAGTTTTCCTTAATTTAAAATGTTTAGGATGAACATAGTGTCTGCTGTTAAATGTTCCTGTTTCAATAACTCTTGAACGTTAAATAATTGTTTAAAGTCAAGATTTGAGTGAGAACTTCAATCAGTGACATTTTCTCAGTGTATTTTCAAAGTTGGGAAGTTTTGAATATGATTTTCCATTCAAATATTGTGGAAGTGTCTGAACACTTGGTGTAATATGCAAAAAAAAAGTGTAAACTAATAAATGTAAAAAAAACTGATGGAATTTTTTGTTTGCTGCAAACATAATTGAGAAATAGTTGCACTTTCAGAGTGATTTGAGTTTTGAGCTGGACATGGGAAAAGTCAGAACAAAATATATATATAAATACCCCCTCAAGCAGCTGCTTGCCACAGAGGTCTATGAGGACCACAGAGGTCTGACAGGAGCCTGTCAGTTTATATGCCACAGTAGAAGGTCTATGAGGATGGCAGGACCTCAGCAGAAAAACGATACACACATCCATGCCTTACCTGGGACTCGAACCCATGTCCCTTAGATCCCTGCTTAATGCAGTGTATGTGTTCTTTTCAAAGCCACATTAAGTGCAATCTACACATTGGTATTATAATGTATATTAATATAATAAAATATTAATTCCAAGACATTGAAATAAAAAATTATAATTCATAAAGTGTAAACCAGGACATAGTGAAAAAAACAGAGTTTTCATTTAAAGAGTAAACATTTTACTAAATGTAGAAAAAAATGTGAAATCTCAAAAAACTGGTCAAGGATCAGCCCTTGTGGATCAACCCTTTCTCCCCCATAATGAGGAAATATTACTGTTTAACTGAGTTACAGATATCATGTGGCTTTGTCCAAAGGAAGTTTACCGCTAAAATGTTCAATGAAGTGAAATAAAATAACATTGTTTATAGCACTATGAGCCATCCTGTGGCCGAGTGGTTAGCATGCTTGGCTACTGATCTAAGGGACCTGGGTTTGAGCCCTGGGTAAGGCATGGATGTTCGTGTTGTTTTCTGCTGAGGTCCTGCCATCCTCTCAGATCTACTGTGGCATATATAAACTGACAGGCTCCTGTCAGACCTCTGTGGCAAGCAGCTGCTTGAGGGGGTATTTATTTATCTTTATTTATAGCGCTATATTTCAATAGTAGAAGATCACAGGAGATATCCTGTAAACTATAGTAATAGTTGAAAAAAATGAATTTCACCAACATTGAAATATCTCTCCATTATATGCTGGGTATTTTTAACACTAAATTGTCAATAGATAACATTTTCTCAGCTTATTGTGACTATAAACTTCCCAGTTGTTGTTTTTTTCTGTTTGTGGTGTCATCTATATTGGGAATGGACAACCAGGTTTCCTCAAAAGGTGTTAAATATATAGTCATGCTCTTGGTATTATATAAATAATTCAATAGTAGAGTGTCATAGGAGATTCCTGTACATGTGGGACTTGTGAATAATTAGCTGAAGTGAGAGACAAACTGCCTCATCCATTATGCCACCTGGGATACTGCTGCACTGAAAATAATCACAAGAAATAAAAATGAACATTAAATTTTAAATTAGTTTATTTGTCATAGTTAAATGAACATCTTTTTATATTCATTTTGTAATTATTATTTGCTGTGTTATGTAGACAATCACAGCATTTATTTCGTGAATCGGTGCTACATCATCTGTACATTGGATTATAAATCATGTTAAGCATTTGGTCTGATGGAATACAAATAATATATTTTAACAAATTTACTGTAAGTTAAAATATAACAAAAATTCATGCTTAGCTCAGCAGGGCTGAGTGCACTGGCTTTTTTTTGACTTGCAACTCTGTCCCCAGTTTGATATCAGCTGTTCCCATAATTTTATAAATTCATTTTATTACCATAGAAATTTTACAAAAGTAATATTAATATATGTATTAAGGTATATATAATAAACTTTATAAGTGTAATTAAGAAAATAACTTCAGGTGATAATTGACTACGAATAATACAATACAATAATAAATTTATAATTGGAATGGATTAAAAAATAAACCTATATATCAGGCATTTTTTACAAATAGTTTTTCAAAATACAACCAGAACAGAGAGGGGGAAATATATAGGTAGTTGTTACAGAGGAGGTGCAAATACTGAATTGAAGTAGAAAGGACAAGGGTGTCTTTCTGAGTTTTTCTTCTTTCCAAACATTTTTACTAAATAATGTGATTTGAGAATAGCTGAAAAAAAAAAGATATGAATTATGTTACATTTTTTCATTACTGATTCAATAACGGGCATCTCCCCAAAATATTTTCCTAAATCAACTCTGCATGTGTTTATCAAAGTTACCCACCAAAACTTTTTGTCATGAGCCACCATTGTTCAAATATGTCTTTCAGTTACATGCTGGATATTCTGGCCACTAAAACTATCAATGTCTAACTTTTTGCTAATTTGATTAATTGGGAAACATATTCACCAATGGTGAGAGAGAAAAAGTTAGCCATTGACAGTTTTCAAGAAATGTTGAAATAAAATTTGGATTGTATGTTCAAGAGAAAGAATCAATAATTGCTGAAGAAGTCTGTAGCTATTTCCCGAAAGTAAGCATTTTTGTCAATAAACATTTAACACAGGAAAATAAACACCTATTGAATGCAGTTAAAAAATATCAAAAGAGATTAACGTCAGATTTTCTTGGGTTAAAGAAAGGAAAGTGTTCTGTGAAAAGATGAAAAAACAAAGGTGATTGATTAGACTGAGAAATCGGGAATAAATTGTAATTGCATTATTGAACTTTATTGATTTTTTTTTTCCTGACTTGAGTTTCACATCAGACTATTGATGTGTTTATTGAAACCTTAATAAGTAAGTAAGTAAATAAATAAATAAATAAGTGTAATGTTAAAACAATTAGTACTGAAAATGTTTATAATAAATCACTATAAATGGAGTAATGGAATTAATGTGCACTTTTTAATGTACTTGAATTTAACCCTGATAAAACTAATAATGTAATAGTAAACTGAAATTAAAAAAAAAATAAATACCCCCTCAAGCAGCTGCTTGCCACAGAGGTATGACAGGAGCCTGTCAGCTTATATGCCACAGTAGGAGATCTGAGAGGATGGCAGGAGCTCAGCAGAAAAACGACACACACATCCATGCCTAAATTCCGGGGCTCGAACCCAGGTCCCTTAGATCAGTAGCCAAGCGTGCTAACCACTCGGCCACGGGACGAGAAATACGGGTTTAAAAAAATGAGATTAATTTATATAAATTACTGGTTACGAAATACACTACAAATGTCATACAGACAATAGACCTGGAGGAGTCATTATATATATAGCTCAGATAATATTAAAATACTCAACTACTCTACAGAACTTGTTAGTGCAGACACAATTTACCTACGAAAATATAATTAATATTCTAATGGCTTTCTATAGGCAGCATAGCTTTACAAAACTGACTTTTATTGAAGAACTAGAAAGGAAATTAGTACAAATTAATATTATATAGATATTAGGCCCAAAGATTTATATAGCAAACAATACATGGAATGCAGCCCATGGGTTTTTATGAATAGCATAAGTTTTTAATTCTCTGTGGTACAGTTAAATGTTTTCAAGCACTTCAGCTATCAAGTATCAAAAGTTATTAAGGAGAGATTTACGTAACACAGAGAATAAATCTCTCCTTAATAACTTTTGATACTTGATAGCATAGTCCATGTGTTAAAGTGCTTAAAAACAATTAACAGTGCCATAGAGAATTAAAAAGTTGAATTTTAATTACCACACTGTGTACCTCTACTCTAATTTTTGTTAATAACTAGAGAAGATTCAATGACATGTCTAGATCACGTTTTTGTGAGAACCCCAACATCAAAAACTTCATTGCATATGTAATTGAGACACAAATCAGTGATCACTTTTTCAATGGCTTTAGTCTGAAATCTAGAAGTTAAGTTAGAGTTCATAACAATATTAGAGAGTTTAAAAGAACTGATGCTAAGAAATGAAAGAGAAATTTGGGATTAATGAAGTAGGATGTTATTAATTGCGAAAAAGATTCGGCTTATGATTTGTAAGGTTTGCAACTGAATTGCATAGATTAATTGATGAATCGGGCTATATTACTTGGGGGGGGGGGGAGTGAAAATTGAAACCATAAATTACCAGCACTTCATTACATTCAATTGAAAAATGCAATAAATTACATTAAAAAAATGCACAAAGGTAAAGGGATATAAGAATATTTTACTTGATTTAATAGAAAAGCAAAGTTAATATATTTAAAGGAGAAAATGCTACACTGAAGTGCCATTGGATTAGGGATAAAAGACGTTATCCAAATTTAGTACTGTAAATCCCACATTTGCATGCATGCATGCATGCATGGCTGAAACTCTAGTCATATATAGCTTCTCAGGTATCATTTGTCATATATAGCTTCTCAGGTCTTCTATTGGCTTCCTCAGGCATTCATCGTGAGAAGCGTAATGTGAAAGGCACAGGATTTAGATGCATTTGATAGAGGGCAGATCGTAGGTGCCTGACGAATGGGACATTCGATCTCTGAAATTGTCAAGTTAACGAACTTGGATTTTCTTTTACGACAGATTCAAGAGAGTTCCGGGAATATGAAAATTCCGGCAAAAAAACGAGCACCCAGACAAAACTGCAAAGAACAACCAGCCTTGAATGTTCATGGGCTTCGCTGTCTGACCTGCATCATACGGACTGATAGGAGCCCAAAATCTGAAATCGCCTTCCATCTGAACGTGGGTTCCAGCCAGGAAGTCAGTGTACAAACCGTGCAATGCTCACTTCATCTCGGCTTTGGGAGCAGCCAACCTACAAGAGTCACTTCTAATGGCACAACACCGGGCTGAACACCTTGCCTGGGCTAATGAACATTGAAAATTGGCAGTGGATAGCCTGGAGTGAGGAATCCCGTTGCCGTTATCAGGGCCAGTGGGGATCCAACACATTACTAGATTGCTATTCCTAATTCAGTGTACATAATAAGGGTAATTCTAGGAAACAGTGGGAGATCATTAATAATATGATGGGTAAAAATGATCAAGTAATGTACCTAAATAATAAATAGATTTATTTCACAATAAGCTATTAGGAGAGTTATGTCTCCTGTGTTGCAGCTTGAGATGCTAAAACAATTCGAAGGCAGTGGTTCATTTTACAGTCTAATTACCATAAAATTGTTTTAGCATCCTAAGCTGCAAAACAGGAGATATAACTCTCCTAACAGTGATATTGTGAAATAAATATTATTACTGTGTTCACTCATAACAATTTAGTACTTAAAAAAAATAGTTGTGGAACATAAAACCTGTAATTTTTATTGAGAATTATGTTCTGTTTGTAAATAAATTTAATGAACATTTCATTGGAGTAGCTATAAAATTAAACTCGTACTTCAAAAGTGATTCTTCAAACAGCAGTTTGCATATTAATTCAATACTGAATACACTTTTCATTGGTCATATTACAAGTGTTGAGGTAAATCATATCCTATCCTATCTCTAGATTCAGGGAAGTGCTCATGAACTGATAGCATTTCACTAGATCAGGCATGTCAAACATGCGGCCCGCCGGGAACTGTTCTGCGGCTCACCAAGATTGATATACGTTTATTTAACTTTTGACAACACTGGATTATTTAATTAAAATTATAAATACATACACGGTACATGAATTAAATAAACGTATTTCAGAAAACATTTCCATTTATATATAAGGGAATAAAAAGCTATGCTTCATCTTCCTTTTTTTTTGTTTTGCGGCCCGCGATTTAATATATAATACTTAATATGGCCCTCGGTTGTTAACGAGTTTGACATGCCTGCACTAGATGTTTTAAAGCCACCCCAAGATGTTTTTGCTGTTGTGAAAAAAAAAAGCTGGCTTTCTCCCTGTATTTCAATGATTCTAAGCAAACTATTTAATCTGTCACTATGAAGAATTTTTCCAAATATTTTGAAAACCAGTAGTTATTCCTATATTTAAGGGGGTAGATAGGTGGGATCCAGCAAATTACTGACCAATATTTGTTTTGTCGTATCATTTAAAAAAATTTTTGAGAAATTGGTTAAAAAGAAAATGATTAATTTTTTAAATAAAAATTAATTTTTCCTCAATAATCAATTTGGGTTTAGAGAAAAAATGGGCACTAAAGACACTGTTTTGCAAATGACTGCTATACATAATGGAATAAATAAAAAATTTAAAGTTGTACAATATTTCTAAACATTAAAAAAGCTTTTGATACTGTTCCACATGATTTGTTGCTGAATAAATTTGAAAACTTTGGCTCAAAAAGCGATTAGCCAATAGAACACATACAACTAAAATTGAAAGTTATTTTAGTGACGTTAATGAACTTGAATATGGCATTCCTCAAGGATCTGTGTTAGGACCATTATTTTTTTTATTAATGATTTATGTAAACTGAAAGGTTCAAATTCTAACTTTTGCTGCTGATATGTGCAGCACAAGTAATTGCTAAACGAATGAAGATATGTTTACAATTAGAATTGGTTCTTAAATAATAAATTATATATCAATATTGAAAAAATGAAATATTTATTTTTTAGATTCAGAGGGCAACTGGATAGACTAAGAAGTAATATATTTTATCATGAAAAGAGTTGTACTGGAGATAAATGTATCATCATCCTCAAGCAGCCATAGGCTATGGAGGTCCAACCAGACCATTTAATTTAGTTCTCCAAGCATATCTGGCCACTGCACACCAATTCTAACAAGGTCCTGTTTGCCATTGTCTGCCCACCACATCCTAGGGCTCCCCCTCTTTCTGTGAGGCCTTAAGGCACACTGTCCATAACCTTATTCACTAATCTATAATTATCCATGTGGGACAACATAGCCAAACCAAAGGAGTCTAATATGCTGCTCAAATGAGGTTGCTGACTCCTTTGCCTAACCACATCATTACTTACAAAGTTGAACCACCTAATGCCCAAGATACTGTGTAATCAAGTTTCCTGTTATCTTGTTTACAAAGCATCCAATTTCACTATCGTAACTAACCTTAGAAAAGACCAAAATATAATATAGTCTAATTTTAGTCTTCAGGTGTATGTAAGACAATTGAAGGTGTTCATCAATACAAATATCTGGGAGTGTACATTGACTGCAAATTAAATTGGGTGAGTCATGTTATGAAATACATTAATACAAAATTCCAGGTATATATTTTGTTTGACATTTCCTAGATTTATCAGTTAAAAATTATATATATCATTCATGGATTAAGTCATACCTGATTTATGGAATTACATCTTGGGGTTGTACTTATTTAAGTCATATAAAATCTCTTGTTGAGGTTTAGAATCATGTTGTTAAGATGTATTGCCAAAAAAAAAAATTATGACTGCACTAGAAATATTTATACAGAGTTCAATGTGTTACCCATAAGAAAATTGTTTTCAGAATCCTATTTCATTTGTTTAAAAACTCGTAAAAAATTTTTTTTAGTAACATTAGTTATTAAAGTAGAAATAGCAAACACCCAAATATTCATATTTCTAAGCCTACAGAGCCCCTAAAATATTCACTGAAATGCCAGAATGTATTAAAATTGAAAGAAATCATAGGAAAAAAAACTTGGTTGCATAATATGCATGATATAGAAGTTTTACTGTGACCACTGTTGCATATTTTTCTATTACTTTTGTTTAGATTGTAATTAAATTACTCAATGGAGTAATAGTACTTCATAATCTAACTGGGAGATGTCCGTACAAGCCCCAGTCATGGCAAAACTTCCCCCCCCCCCAGCTAACTATTCATGAATCCTATATGTACAGGATATCTCCTGTAATACTCTAGTATTGGATTATTGATATAATACTGGGGGTGTAATTGACTTATATTTAACACCCTTTGAGGTGACTTGATTGTCTGTTACATATATACATGGTACCATGAGCAAAACAAAAAAAGTTTATAGTTGTAGTTGAGGAAAAAGTTAGCCATTAATAGTGTAGTGATGAGACTATTTGGCATGTAACAGCAGGGCAATTTAACCCTTTAACTGCTGAAATTTAAAATGAATGTCCAAATTGTGCTATTTTGGTCTTTACTACCCTTTTCTAACATTTCTTGGGTGTTAAAGGGTTAAATAGGTGGGATTTAAAAAAACAAGGGTACCACTTTAAAATTGTTGGTCAAACCACATGGTGCAACATAGGCTTACAAAATGCATTCATTGTCAGATCCAATTGTATTTGTAGGAGTAATGATTAAGAGAAGTGTTAGTACATGTATGTTGGGTGCATATTTAAAAAAAATTTCATGTTATGGTAGTTTAGCAAGTGTTGCATATCTGCTTGGTGTAGCCAAGGAAGGAATTTTCAGTTAACAGTGCTTTAAGACATTATTCATATTGCAACAATGAATTGGTATGGTATGAAATTGACCTGTACAAAAAACTTGAGTGTCTTGAAAATTTGATTGTATATGTTTTGTAATAGAAACTTTCACTGTATATATTTCATTGTTTCAGTAGATAACTTTCACAACTTATCAGCACAAATACTATTCATATTTTTTGATCAACCTATTTTGAAAAGAAGTGTGAGGATATGACATCTTAACTGGTAGAAACTAACTTCTATGCAAAACATACAAAGGCTCCTTGTGTCTGCATTCCAGATAATCATATCTTCAAATTTACATGTCTTAAGGACCCAGGTGTAAACTGAAAAATTACACTATTCAAAGGCTTTTGGGAATTTTTCTCTGTTATCACTAAGTGGTATTCTGAAAAACAAGATCCATTGACAAGACAGATGACAACTTCAAGCGAAATCTCTATGTGAATATTGGAGTTAAACATCATATGTAGTGGCTTGTTCAAGTCCATTATTATCTCTGTAGTAGTGAAAAGCAGAGAGTACTATTGGGAAGGGCAACAAAACATGAAACTCTGGTTATGAATTTGAAATGTTACATATTTGAAAAGAATTTTCCTAAATAAAAAACACGAGAAAGCTATTATCTCGATTTGTCAAGTTTAAGGACAAAGTTGTTCATTATTTTTGCAAAATCTTAAAATACTGGAAATTTCCTAATATTTACTTGCCCAACTCTATTACTCGGTGTTTAGAATACATTTGCAATATTGCACGTTTTTTACATGTATAGATTTTCTTATTGTTTGCTTCCTATATATACTATAACAACACTTAAATGGTTGGTTCTGTTATTTATTGCAATTCTTTCTTTAGGGAAAGCTAGGGGCAGAGAGATTTTTATACACTCTTTAAACAAGTGTGTGATATCCAAAACATTTTGACTTTCTGGAAAGAAATATTTGACTATGAAGAAGATATTTTATAAGCAGTGATTAGTGAGTTGCCCTCATATATTATTCTAGAATATTGGGCTTGAATTGTTTTTCATTTCTTCTACTCACAAGATCAAAGCAGCAGCAGTTGAGAGCTTGCAGATAATCCAAAGTCATCTAATATTTACAAGTAGGTTTTTAACTATTGGTTTTAAATATTACACAAGTTTTTGCATATCTAGTCAGGCCTCTTTTTATATTGGCTTATTTGAATTTTTAAAATGCAATATTGAAATTGCTGGGTGTACATAAAGTCTGGCATCATGGGTAAATAATAACTATCTACACTTTGTATGGAACTCTTAAAAAGATACTGGAACTTTTATATCTCTTGTATTCCCTTGAACAAACCCTGATTCCTAATCCTGAACTTCTGCACATTTCTCACTGATTCCCAGACTATTATAAATATTCCACTCTTTACCTACTACACACCTGTTTCTTGAGATATGACCACAGAAAATGCAATACATTCAAATAATGCTAAGGAACTCACTTGATGATTAGTCTTCCAGTCTATTGGGCATGAATAGGTTTCACTGGGCAGGCTTAAATGTCATTTGAGGAACTATATCGTGCATAAAATACTGAAGTTCTTTACTGACATATATATGATATAAGACAAACTGGCAGTTAGCATATAGATATCTGGCCAAAGCTGAAGGAAAATGATCCCACAAGAGTACTTTGTGCATCACACTGACACTGGCCACTGTTTCAAAGATGTAGGTATCATTTTGTTTATGATGCTTGATTTTATGAACACTACCAAAAGATTTAGTTGCCACTTGGTCAATACAAAATGAAATTAACGTTTCCATTTATGGCACTGTGCATATATAAGTTAGACCTTGTATGCTTTCAGGTAAGAATGTGAGCACTATCAAAATGTAAAGCCTGAAAGTAATGAATAATATTGCTGTTACCAGATTGGGTATAGTGGTTAATTCTAATCAAATGCAAATATTTATAACAAGTTTTAAAATGTTCAGAGTTTTAGTTAACTGTAATGTAATCTGAAATAATTAAAGAATATAGAAAGATCCAAATGTGATAAATTTCACAATACAAACCATGAAAACGGTCAGCGTTACCTAAAAAAAAAGAGATTCTTTGAATATTTCTCAAAATATTCAACATTATTTCACCTGGCTTCATGTGTACATTTACTATGCACAGTTGGTAAAAGCTGTAATTTTCTTATTACTTTTTCTTGAGCCAACTATGGCACGACATCTTTTTATACTATCAATACAGAATTTATTTCCTTTAAACATATCCACTGAATTTTACAATAAAAAATTCTGTAACTGCATATAGTTTATAAAAGTACATTATTACAGATTTTGCTTTCAGTGTTCAAATTTGTTCAGGCTACAGATCAAATAGTACCTTAATATTTGAATGCTGAAAAATTGTATTTTTGCATTTCTCCATTCTAATTCTGAGGTGGTATTCCATATATTTTTTGTTCCTTAATTTTGTGGTATTTTGACCAAAGATGGAAATGCACATTTACTAGTCTCATATATTACTGTGTGTGCAAACTATAAAGAGACTGCATAGAAATTTCTATAATAAACCTGCAGGAGGGAAAATTTTTGGAATGTTGGGCATAGCAGTGTAACAGAAGCCAGTGTACCAAATTTATGGCATCAGCTTAAGTAATACTATCAAATAGACAATTTTATAGTTTTCAGTATAATATTATTACTGCTGGACTCTTATGCTAACCTTTATACTAATGTTTATCTATAAATATATTTTATTTAGGATAAAAATTATTTGTATTATTATATTTGATAATCAGCATTATATTTGATAATCAGCATTATATTTGATAATACAAATAATTTTCTTTCTAAATAAAATATATTTTTCCATAAACATTAGTAAAGAGATTATCAAAAGAGTCTACCAGTAATAATAAATAAAATAAATAAATACCCCCTCAAGCAGCTGCTTACCACAGAGGTCTGACAGGAGCCTGTCAGTTTATATGCCACAGTAGGAGATCTGAGAGGATGGCAGGACCTCAGCAGAAAAACGACACACACATCCATGCCTAATCCGGGGCTTGAACCCAGGTCTCTTAGATCAGTAGCCAAGCGTGCTAACCACTTGGCCACGGGACGGCTCCAGTAATAATAGCAGAAACTAAAATATAAGAATTATCTACAGGGGTTTATCAAAATGATGGAAACATGTACTGTTTGTGGAAAACATTTTATTAATAAGCTATAGGCATACCTCGAGCATTCAGAACAGACACAATTTGATGTGGAATAGACTTATACAAGTTATGCACATACAGTAATGGAATATGGGACCATTCTTTCTGTGAAATATGGCCCAACTATGCCAGTGATGCTGGAGGTGGAAAGTGTGATCTGACCTTGTGCTCCAGATATTCCCACAAATGTTCAATAATATTGAGGGCTGGAGATTTAGTGGCCAGGGTAGCTGATGTATCTCATCCTCATGCTCTGCAAACCACAACTTGACATGTTTTTGTGCATGTTTTTGCACAATGCACGGGTTCATTATCCTCTTGAAACCAGGGATGATCATTAGGTAACAATGCCCGCAACATTGGGTGCAGATGGTCCCCGAGAATGGATTCGTACTTTGCAGATGCAACACAACCCTGCAGAATAACTATGGCCCTAAGGAATGCCATGATATGGCACCCCACAACATCAGGGATCCACCTTCCATGCTTCACAGTCGGAACCAAACAGTTGGAGTGTGGTACGCTTCTACAGGTTTTCGCCAGATGTTAACTCTACCAGTGGTGGGAAACAATGTGTAGCACGATTCATCAGACCAGATGATTCGTTGCCAGTCTTTAGCATCCTAATTTTTATGTGCTTTGCACCACCTTGCATATTTTGTTGCATTAACGTTGGTAATCAGAGGTTTGTGGATTGCAGCATGTCCATAAATACCGGCACAATGAAGTTCCCGACGAACTGTTATGACGGAAATGGGATCATTCCGACTGGTGTTCAACTCTGCTGGTATTTGCAGTGCCATGGCCTTGTGTTTCCATTATACAATCTGTGCCAACATTTGCTTATCCCTATCTGGCAACTTCATATGGTGTCTACAACTTGCAAGTTTGGAGGCAATGCCCTGTCCTTTGTGATAGGTAGTCACAATCATCCATGCATTGTTAGACCTACTATTTCCACCACTTTGGTTACTGAAGCTGCTGCAAGATGCACAACAATGATCATGCCTTTTTTGGAGGTCACTGAGATCTGACATTGTTGACAATTATACCACAACAGCTATTTCACCTGCACCTGTAGCATTGCTACATAATAGCCAACATTGTACTACTCCTCTTTATATACCTCACATTGCTTGTGACGTCATCCCTGTGATATTCATATGGAGTATTGCATGTACTCCAGTTGCCATCAGTGTTTCCATTATTTTGATAAACCCCTGTAGATGTTAGGACTACTTATGCTGACATCATAACTTGATCTCATGGCTTGCTGTTATAGGAGGTGTTGGATAATGTCACCTGGGGAAGGCACAAGGCTTAACTAATCTTTGAACTACCTCCTGTTTAGCTGGAAAAATATTTTTGTAACTAGCATTATCACTTTACTTTGCAAAACTTGAACAAGGAAAAAAGCTTTATTAAGCTGTATGTGAAAGCATAACATTAGAGCTTATTTGATAAATTTCTCAGTGTTGGTTCAATTTAAAGGTCATGAAGTCACTCTTAGGCAGGGTGCACACTGCCGCAATTTGCAACAGCAATGTGATGACGATTGCAATTGCTTCTTTAAAATGCATTCTAAGAACATTCATATAATATTCTAAGTACCTTTAGGTGCATTCATAAACCTTTAGGACCTTTCATAAATCTTTAGAATTCTAAGAACCTTTAGGTGCATTCATAAAATGCTCCTTATAGGAGGATGATCATCGCATTGCTGTTGCAAATTGCGGCAGTATGCTCTTTCTCTTATGCATTGATAACAAATTTAGAGGATATATTGTCTTGAGGTAAGAGTGGCTTATGAACTTTCAGACCATTACAATGCTATTTTTATATTTAGTTTGCAAGTCCAATTTTTCCCACTCAGCTCTCTCTCTACTCAATGTTTCAATATTTAGTCAAAACAAAAAATAGACTTTCACCATCAAAACTGTTACCGAAAAGGAATAAATGCGTATATCTGCAAAAGGTGGTTTTTAGGATTGTGTTGTTTTAACACAGTGACACTTTTTTGCACACAATGGGCTAAATGGCCAGGTTACAAGGGCTCAGAATAGGTTGTGGGGGGGGGGTAACCACTGGACAGCTGTTGGGAGACAGATGATAGCTTCCCATCAAGGCCATACAGTGTGTTCTTTAACGTGCACAGGGTATGGCTCTCCTGCACACAGAGCCACAACATGTCCCATCTGAAGGACAATGGCCTTTCCAAGCCCATCAGTGTCCCCTACTTACTGTGGGCAGGGAGTTTTGCGGAGATAAATTTCAACACTGGCCCAGTTGGGACTCAAACCTGGGGTGGTTTTTATATAAATGTGCAGCAAAAAAGCATTAAACTTATCAAACAAGCAGAAAATTCACAGAAAGTTTCGATGAGCCTACAACTTCGTGCCAATGCTCTTGCCATCTGAACTACAGTGAAATGGAACTATGACAAAATGAAGTGGTGATCAAAATATATTAATTAAGCTGAAGTTTTGTAACTGAAATGAAATTTGAAAAAGTGCTTGATAGTTACACATTATAAAATAATCATTATCAAAGAAATTTACCATGTGTTAATTAGAGGTCTTACAATAGTTGTGATATTTTAGCTGTCTTTTATACAAGCATCTCTTTGAATTCTTAAATGATGTCGCAACTTTCCAACACAGTGTCTGGAATATCTTCCATGTCATTAAGAAACAGTGAAGATTTTGCATCAGATTGGATGGTAATAACGAAACTAATTAATTAAAACAATAATAAAAGTAAACAAATATAACAACTTAAATTTTAGAAATCATAAAATGCATGGATTGGAACTGTTTAAAAGATTTTGTTTATCATTGCTGACAGTGTGGGATTCAAACCCATGACTTTCCAGATACATGCCAGAACATTCTACCACTAAACCCAGTCATCAGCCAATAATTTGTTTTCACTGTGTGTTTTTTATATCTTTTGCTAAATGTGGCATACCTTGCAAACATCTATAGCCAGGAAAGGCAACTTAATTTTCAATTCTTGCTAATGGATCAGATGTTAATGAGAAAGACATTCACTCATAAACATTGATAATGAAAATCAATTCATCCATAGTAAATACATAGATTATCTGTAGATACTTTGTTAAAATGAAACATTTTTACATAGAGGGTACATAGTAAGTTGACCAGGGTTACTTGTAATTTAGCAAAAGGAAATATTTCAAGTGCAAGTTACTTTACAAATCAATACAATGGGACACATTTTGGAGCTAGGTGATTTCCTCAAACCTTTTTAACATTCTGTTCATAAATATTTACTAATGTTCTGCCTGTGGGAATGGCCAAACCAGCATAGTCTCTTTCTCTCCGTTATATTTTAGTTAGATTTTGCTACACCCAGCTAGAGAAAATGGGGTTTGATTCTGTGCAGGCATTCATTTGAATTAAGAGATACTGTAATTGCATCCTTAGAACTAAGAGTAAAAACTTCAAAATTGTAGAACAATGAAAAGCAAACATTGCCTCACATATGATTAGACTTGGTGAGTTTTAATCCTTAAACAATATGGCGCTTTTTTTTTTCATTTTGTCTTATCCGTGAGGTGAAATGAAACGGCAATGTTTTTTCTTGTTTATTGAAAATTTAAAAAATAGATTAACAGAGAGAAGAAAAAATTGCTTTCAATTCTTCTATAAAATATAGGAAAATTTGATAATTTAATAGTGTTTTTAATCCTCTGCTAACTTTGGGTATTCTCAGCAGTGATTTTTACAGAGGAGCAAAAGTTATTTTCCAAAACAAATCATGACAAATTATTTTAGTGATTAACAGTAATACAAATATTATATTTTGAATTTTTATTAATTGTTGGAAGTGTGAATTCTCAAAACACTAGTTACTATAAATATCACAAAAATTAGATTAGTGGTAAAGAGTTAAATTACTAAATGGCAACTTTACTAAAATCTCTATGACACTTCATATCATTAAAAAACAGTATAATCCAACAAAAGTAATAGCATCTAAATATTTGTGTACAAGTTGCCAGGCTGTTTCGTAGCATCTAAATATTTGTGTACAAGTTGACAGGCTGTTTCGTATTGGATGCCTACAGTACATGGCTCTTACAAATCGTTTTACAATAATGTATTCAGTATCTATATTACTCGTTTCCATTTCTCTATAGATTATGATTACTTATAGAAGACATGTTAATATTAAATGCACCTATTAGGTAAGGATTCGCATGCAAGGCAGATTGTTACATATTCATTGTTTTATGTCTGTCCTTAATTAAAAGGGAATTATTACCATTCTCGTTTGGATGTTGTTTCTCTGCCACAGGCCAACTCGTTTCATGACCCAAGAGTACAGTGTCAGAGATTTTAGTAAAGTTGTAATACATACACTGATTTTTTAATTGTTTCTAGATTTCTGTGACATTTTTAAATATTAACTCATACTATTAAGTGTGGAAATTAGATTAATAACCAGTGAAGAACATTGTGGGAAAACTGCAAACTATATCTACAATTATTGTACTGATCCAAAAATTACAATTTTGAGCTTAAATGGCGGTAATACATTTGTATGCATTAAACATTATAAGTAATATAAGGGTTGTTGTAATGAAAGTATTCCTCTTCAGCACTATCTAAAGCTCCTCCTAATGGCCAGAATGGAAAATTTGGTGTACGTGTAGTCCACAACTGCTCTAGAAAATAGCAGTAGATATAATGTTTACATTTCTG
Source organism: Ryuthela nishihirai (assembly GCA_038380435.1). Taxonomy (NCBI): domain Eukaryota; kingdom Metazoa; phylum Arthropoda; class Arachnida; order Araneae; family Heptathelidae; genus Ryuthela; species Ryuthela nishihirai. The sequence continues at coordinate 56,387,639 of JAWZYU010000027.1, forward strand.
GTACCAGGGTAGAAGTGCTCTGCAGTATGATTTGCATATAATGCAATTTTTTTTTGTATGTATGGAGCAACTGCTGTAAAGGATAAACAATGCAGTTGACCTTGCCTAACTATGGAAACAACAGTGATACAATAGCAACAGTTTGAGCATACCAACATGGAAGGAAACTGATGAAGCACAATTGCAACACATGCTATATGCATGATTTAAAATTTTGGAAAAATGTGAAGTCTTGCACTTAGGCCAGGATGAGAGATGAAACCACTGCAAACAACTCAGCTTAAAGATGCTACCAAATCAAATTCCATGAGAAAGCACCAGTATAAATGCTGTTGTACCACAATTAGATATACAATATGCCACAGTAATGAAAGAGATAATGTACTCTTTATTTCTATTCATGAAAAGCTTCAGATTATGCAAACAAAAGACAACACACTAAAAGATGTGGTTTTCCATACGCACTCCACAAAACTCTCTACCCTGCCCACGGTCAGTAGGGGACACCAATGAGCTTGGAAAGGCAGCCGTCCATCACATGGGATGTAAAGCTGTGGCCCCATGTTCAAGAGAGCTGTAACCTGTGCACGTTAAGAAAAAAAAAAGCAAAAAAAGTTGAACGTCTACAGACAGATAGTGGAAATATTAGCACTTTTTTTTAAGTAAGCCAAAATAAACTTGCTTAATTCTCAATTGAATCCATTTTAAATGGCTTTCATTTGATTATTTTTGGTCATGCCCTTGCCGCTGCATCCATTCAGCAATTGCATCTTTGCTGTCTTAATATCTCATTTTAATAAGCTGTACGAAATCTTGATATTATACACTTTGACACAAGCTCAATAGCCAGAGGTTAATGTTTCTGTGTTCATCAGCTCTTTGACATGGAGGAAATATACATCACCTCTGGTAAGTGCTGCATAGCCAAAAAAATATTTTTTGAATTTGAAAAGTTAGTCAATTGATATTTTATTCCATAGTATTCAAGTGATCCAGTCACTAGTCCATATGTAAATTTGGTTTTGCTTTTACCATTTCTAATCTGCAGATTTGTTAAAACAAATGAATAGCCTTTGGTATATAATATTTATATTGTTTATTTATGTGGAAGAGTTCAATTTAAATTCTTAACTGTAATATTTGGATTGGTGGTGCAAGATGTGTTGCCAGAACTCTACATAGGACATGGTTCTACTAAGAATTGCTTGTTAGTACTATTTGAATGGTTCTACTAAGAAGTAAAACCATTCAAATTTTAAAACCTACTTAAATGGAAGTGTATATTAATGTGTACACCATTCAAAATTTATTGTACTACTTCTAGTGATTGCTCACACCACTCAGGCTGAGTTTGAAAATTGCTAATGTGGACATTATTTCAGATTTAAGAATTATGAGTCAGTTTTTTAGCCACAACTTCTAAACTCACGGAAGGTATTTGATGCAGTACAACAACTTGTGAATACTTGAATATTTTTTACTTAAATTTTAGGAAACCAATTTTTTTTTTCCTTGAATTATTCTAAGGCTTTTCTGTTTTTGTGGATGCAACAGCTAGAGAAGAATCATTGGACTTTGAAAAGACATGTTTTCAAGCATTGTTTCAGAGATGGAGTATGGTCATTGATGGTAGCACTCTGTTGCTTGGATCAGGAGACCATGTATTTTTCTTGAGTAATTTTGTTCTCCTTTTAAGATTTGTAAGGGTCTTTGTTTTTCCTATATGTGGTAGTTTACATTCACCAGTAGCCTTATATATATTACACTGTTTTCTCTGTATATATCCATTTCTTTTTGTTTGATTGTGTAAAACTTTAAATTTGCAAGTCAAATAGGTAATCTACAAATATAATATTAAAGTCTCAAATAATTCTTTATGGTAATGGATCTTTTTGTTTAGTGAAATACGATTTATTCATGTATATCCTCTTATATAACTAATTCTGTTATTTGCCGACAACCTCTTTGTGAGACACCCAACTGAAAGCTGAGAGACAGCAGAAAGAACATGGGACTACTTTATGTTGTGCTTTATATGCAAACATTCAGAGTTTTTAGTAACATTAAAGATTTTAGTATGATGCTGTAATATACACAAGTGTTCAAATTTAAATAATGGGCAAAATGTACCTGAAGTTTTTCATCAAAAATACAATTAAGTGCCATATGGAAAAGTATTGTAGCATGACTGAGTTACAGTAAGTGGAATTATGGTGAAATAGTGTAATATGTAGGGGTGCTGCATATGATGCTAACAAAGAATGCAATTGAAAATAAATATCATATCCATGAAAAAATTTAAATATCTCTTTTTCACAACAATATTCATTCAGTATTTAAAGAGTGGTGGAAGCTGGAATATTTTGCAATAAATTATCTTGTTTTATTAAAAATTGTTCACAATTGCTAATGGCAATAATTACACAAACTTCTAATATGTATATTTTATTAAATGGTTTGAAACAATACATTTAAGTTTCGATTAATTTCTGAGATAAATTCTCATGCATTAATGTTTCAAAATATTCCAATTTCTTTCATTCGAGATTTAAATAGATTTGAATACACTCTTTATCTTCAGTCACACTTTTCCATTAAGTGCATATTTTAGAAGTTACAAAGCTTCAAAGTTCCATTCCCATTGACATGGAAATTCTGAAATATTTTGATAGGGCAGTTTATGAATAACTCCACTTTCAAAATATTTTTAGATCCTAGAGGATGAAATCAAGGCCAAGAGCAAAAAAAAGTTGCATAGGATGAAAAATCTGGTCTGTGTATTGCTAATCAATCAGAGTGTAAAACTCTGCGAGTCCAGACCATCACACTATCACTGCCAAAATGATAGCATTCTCTGATGTTAAATGGTTGTGGCAAGTTCCTTGTTCTCTACAGATGAGCATGCCAAGAATCAGTGTACGAATTGGATCTGAACTCATCTATGAAGAGTACATTTACTCACTGGCCTGAGCTCCAAAAGGGATAGTTTCATCATATTTAAATGTTTGTTGAAAGAGGTGGCTGGAACACAAATCATTGGTTTTCGAGCAAACAGATTTCATTCATGCATTCTCATGTACATGGTGTATGTCTTGAAACTTGTCCCTGTGGGCTGCTAACGACTTGTGAAACATGTATCTGTCACTTACTTATGTCGTGCTATTAAACACAGCAGTGTCTTGCAGTTGTCCTGGGATGACCAATCTTCATCTATGCCCGACTTCTGTTTCTTAGGACATTTTGTGGTACACTTAAAGCCATGGATACCTTGGTCTGCGATTGATTCACTTGGATCCTACCTAATACTTTTCACCATATACAATCTGTGTAACATGGTAAAATGAAAGTACTGTCCAAGTTCATACCAGCATACTTCTAATTGCAAAACTTACACATACACCATATTTTATGTTATTTACTCATATTCTTTTCAAGATACATTATCCTTAATTTTGAGCACCAGTGTATTCATATTGTACATTTAAATATATTTTACTGATTATTTAAATATATTGTACAATGCTAATGTGCATATACAGTACTATAATTTCAACTGATGTTTATGATACCAGTAATATTTCAACCATATGTGGTTGCTTACTACAACAAGAAAAATTTATGCACTGTGCAACATAGTCTCCCAAAGTCACAATATCGTTGTGTGTGTGTTTATAAAATATATCATAAAATTTGTGTATCATCGCCATTACGATGGGAAAGTGTTAGTGACTCTTACTCATTTTAACTCCAGTGGAAAATAAACTGGTACCTACTGTACGGTATACTAAATTCCAAGAAGTTACTCCAATTTAATACAGGATGAAAAAAAATGGTTAAATTAAAAAAACAAATTATTATTTATATGTTTTGCTGTTCTATTTGGTTTATTTTAACGCATTTATGTGGGAAAGGACAAATGTATCAAAGTTATAATGACAGGAATGTGCATTTCAAAAGCCTGGAATCTAATCGCTCTATTGCATTAATACTTTTGAGAATAATTGCTTCATTATTTTTTTTAGTATCCATCACACTTTTCAAGAACAAAGCCAACGAATAATTGGGTACACCATTGTTAACAAAAAACGTGGCTTCAAAATATTTGCGTTGTATCTGAAAATGTATCAATTGCCATTAAAAGGAACAACTGTTTAAAAAAAATGGAGAAAATTATTATACATTGAGTAAGTTTTTTTTTTTGCCAGGCTTAGCATCTCTTGATTAAGATATCGGGAATAAATATGAGGTGCCAATGGAGGGGGAGGATATATATTTAAGGGTTAAAAGAGTGAGGTAGAAATATGCTTGCACACCAAATTTTAATAATAAATTTGAAAAACACTTAAGTCTGAAGCAAAACCAGAGGTATACAAAAAAAATGATGTAATCTACAGCGCTACTTGTGAATGTAAACTACCATATATAGGAGAAACAAGACCTTACAAAAAAACAGGATTTAACAAACGCATTAAGATGTTAAGAATTTCCAGTGGTTCAGTCTAAAAAGAAAAAAAATTCTTTAAAAAATCACTTGATTTCAAGCAATAACCTGAGCCACTATCAACGACAATAGTGACTTTAACTCTGGGCATTCATTGCCTGGAAATGAGTCTGTAAAAGTCCAGTGTTCTCCAATCAACGTAGCATCCCCTGAAGACAGCCACAGATAAGAGCAGAATAGCCTCAGGATAATTCAAGTAAGTAAATTTTTGCTTTCTGAACGGATATTACGGAATTAAAGGAGATAGTCATGAAACCGATTGTTATTGAATTGCACCCATCACTCGATTTACACGGTAGATATGAACCAAGAAATCACCATGTAAATCGAAGCCAAGAACTAACGGAAAATATCCTCGTTATGAATAATAAAACATTGCAAGTTTTATTTATACATATTTATCTCAAATTTCAGTAATAATAAACGTTAACGTAGCATTATTTTATACACATAAGCTTAGATTAATTATTGATGCATTTCTTTTAAGTCATGAAAAATATGTAGATGTACACTAACGAATTTGGAGAAGGTATTTGAAAGTAGGATATTTATGAACGGAATATAGTTGCAAATTAAGCATTTGTATGAACATTTAACTGCTTTATTTTGTATTTATATATGAAACAGCGTACTTACGAATCTAATACTAAGTCTAAACACAGCATACTTAGGAATTAGCTGTGTTTAGTCTTAGTATTAGATTCGTAAGTACGCTGTTTCATAAAATATATAAATATTAATTTTACAAAATAAAGCACTAAGTGTTGATATAAAAAAAATAAATACCCCCTCAAGCAGCTGCTTGCCACAGAGGTCTGACAGGAGCCTGTCAGTTTATATGCCATAGCAGAAGGTCTGAGAGGATGGCAGGACCTCAGCAGAAAACATGAACATCCATGCTTTACCCGGGACTCGAACCCAGGTCCCTTAGATCAGTAGCCAAGCGCGCTAACCACTCTGCCATGGGACGGCTTTCAGGCTCTTATCAGAAATTTGAAAAGTTTTTTTTTTTTCGTGTGTGGGAATATTTTTTGATATTTTTCAATTTTCCTAAGACTTGCGTTGTCGCTGTTAAATATTCAAAGTCCATAACTCGTCGAGTACAATCGAACATTATTGAAAATCGGGATTTAGATAGATTTGATTGAGATCTTTAAATTACCTTCAGTCCCATTCTGTCACAAAACTAGTTTTTAGAAGTTACAGAGCTTCTAAGTTAGCTGACACTGCCGTAACATTCAGTTCATAAATATCCTTTAAAATTTCTTCGAATTCGTTAGTGCACATCTACAATAACGATTAAACTGTCAGACTAGTCATATCTTTGTGGCAAGCAGCTGTGGGCTGTATACCAACCAAACATCACAAAAGTTAATGGAATTCAAATTTAATATTCATTATTTGTCATTATCTATCTGTAGCCAATAATTTTTACACTTGTTTCGTAATCATTATTTTTCCTGTTGTGACAATTACAAAATTTACTTTGAGAATCAGCCCTAAGTCATCTGCTTTCGTATTGTCAATACGAATTTAACTTAACAGCCACCGTCCGGGATCTTGAGCATTATCTATTATTGCAATGACACGCATGCGCTGAACTGCAGAAGGCAGGTCACGATTTTGTAGTGGTCCATGACAACTTTTATTGGCAGATTGTACCAGTGCAGCCAATTCCAAGATCTGTTAGCTAATAACTTCATTTGACTGTTGCAGGTACAACAAGCAGTACCGTCGACAGGGGAGGGAGGGAGGGACGATCGTGTCGTCTAATGGGTGGATCATCACAGGTGCCTGTGATGGTCCACCCATTTACTTTTCCTTAACCAGTTTTGCTTATTTTACGTTATAATTGTTTTGCATTAATGTTTATCTTGTAATAAAAACAAAATAGCAATTGGAGATTTTCTTATATTTTTGTCTTATAATCCATAAGGGGCGATATTTTATTGTTTGCCTTAGGGCGCGATCTAATCTGGCGACAGCCCTGACAACAGGCTTAAACTTTCCTGACCAGATGGGTTTGAACTGGGTTGCCAAGGATACTTAGGTATGAAGAATTTAAGAAAACGTTATATATGAAAATATAAGATGTAGCCCTCGGTCAGTAAGGGACACCGATGGGCTTGGGACGTAAAGCCGTATGCAGGAGAGCCATACCTTGTGCATGTTAAAGAACATGCTGGATGGCCTTGACGGGAGGCTACCGTCTGTCTCTCAACACGGCTGTCCAGTAGATCCTTACTCTTAACCTTTTAGCTCAATCGACAAATGCACTTTTTTTGACTCCCAGCTGGCTGTCTTTATATATATAATAAATTTAAAGTTTGAGAACTGAAACGTTCCCGCTATTCAAAAATCCCGAAATTGTTTTTTCGCACAAATATACACACACCCGCCACTGAATTAGAAACCTTTATTCAATACCGAGTTGGACCTCCTTTAGCCCCAATTACAGCACGTATGCGGTTTGGCATAATAGATTCTACAAAGTGTTAGAGTGCATTTATATCTCTGGCTCAGATTTGATGGAAGAGGACTATGCTCCCGGATCTGTTTTGCTAACACATCCCATATATTAAATGGGGTTCAGATCCGGGCTTTGTGGTACCCAGGGAAGATGGTGGAAGTCACTGAACCACTGCTGAACACATCTTGCGCGATGGACAGTAGCATTATCGTACGTGAAACAGCCGTCACATTCTGGATAAAAAGTCAACATTGCAGGATGGACTTGATCGGCAACAATGTTCAGATAATCCTTGGATGACATCCGACTTTCCAGCAATATCAGGGGACCCGTTCCGTACCAACAGAACGTGCTGCACACCATGACTCCGTCTCTAGAACCTTGAGTTGTGTTTACAAGGCAAGCTGGGTCCATTGTTTCATGGGTTGGGTTGTTTTACCTCTGAGCGGCACTTTTTTGCACACCATGGGCTAAATGGCCAGGTCAAATGGACCCCGAAGGTTGGGGGAGGGGACCCACTGGAACAGCTGTTGGGAGACAGATGGTAGCCTCCCGTCAAGGCCATCCAGCGTGTTCTTTAACGTGCACAGGGTATGACTCCCGCACACGGGGCCACAGCTTAACGTTCCATCCGACGGACGGCGGCCTTTCCAAGACCACCAGTGTCCCCTACTGACCGTGGGCAGGGCGGGGAATTTTGCGGAGATAAATCTCAACGCTGACCCAGCTGGGACTCGAATCTGGAAACTACAGATTACGAGCCTGGCGCGCTACCGACTGAGCCACCCCCGCCCCTTGTTTCATGGGACTCCCGCCAAACTCTGCCTACCGTTGGTACAGAACAAGGTATACCGTGACTCGTCGGACCACGATTTTTTTTTTCTAATCTTCCAGTGTCCAGTCACGGCGTTTCTGACACCACTGTAGACGGACTTTCCGGTTCTTCCAGAAATCGGTCGTTTCCGTATAGACATATGTGACTGCTAATACCGATCCTTTTCAATTCCCTGCGCGCATAGTTCGCTGAGATATGGGTCGGGAACAGCCTTAATTGAATGTTTCGGTCAATTGCTGCACACAGAAGTCCTGTTTCTCCGTACAAGCCTTCAGACGATGGCGATCTCGTTCCTGACAGATTGTCGTCGCGCCACACTTACGCCTCTTAGACAAGCAATGTGGGTTATTTTTCCACTGATTAAAAACCCGAGATAATCTCACCATTTGAGAAACCATCAGCTCTGCTGTGTTTAAAATCGTCGCCCCTGCCAGAATGGCACCCACAATTTTATCAAACCCCGAAAGATACTTTGTTTTTCCCATTGGGGTCAACACTACTGACGAGCAGCAGTCTTAAATAGTTGCCTAGATCATGTGATGATGCACGTAACTATGTATTTTGTATATACGTTGCTCAAGTGACGTTTATGTACATCTGCATAAAGATTTTTAATTCGGTGGTCGGTGTGTATAGTACTACATATGGAAAAGAAAATTATATTTGCATCAATAATTTTTGAGCTGATTGGTATCTTACGAAACTACGGTGTCTCACGGTACCATTTTCACAAATATAACTCGAATGGATATATGAAACACCTGGACAAGGTCGGTATAATCAAACCAGTTGGGTAGGCATATATAAATTGAAATTCATGCGTCACACATTTGGATTGAGCAATAACTGGTATCAACTTCGAGATATTGATTCCAGTCATTTAATATTTTGGGGTAAAGAAATTTACATTTGTTAAAAACAGAATTTTGTACACCTGTTTTATTCAACAAAAATTTTCATACCAATCCCATGAACATTGTTTAACAGTGGGATCAACTACACCATTACATGAGCAGCAGTAGACCGATTTCCCAAAAATGCTTTTGTTCTAAAGGAATTCTAGAAAGGTAAAAAAAAGGAGTGAGAAAAGAATTTATGTATCGTTTTTAAACCATTGTTCTATAAGTATAATTATATTCTTTACTAGTATGTAAAGAATATTGCAATTTATCGTTGTTTTTTTTTTTACATTTTCTTCTGAAATTATTTTTAGTGCATTCCTGCAATACAGGTTTATTATGTTTAATATAGATTTATAGATTAAAATGTTTTTAATATCGAATGTATCTAAATTGTTGACATAAAATGCTCAAAACACAACTTATATGTGCATGAGAGTAATTTGAAAATAGGGCGGAATTTTGTAGTAATGAAATTTGCTCCTAACTCAAAATTTATAACCACTATTGTAATTTTCTTGGACCATCCATTTTCAAGTGCCTCGAGTTTATAATAATTTCAAAATTAATTAATAGTAACCAAATTTTCATATGTCTGCATATGAACAAATAGTGTTAACTATTGCTTATTTTTAGGATTTGTATTCCCTTTTTCGAGAAATTTATTGCAGTACAGTGTTAACTATTGCTTATTTTTAAGATTTGTATTCCCTTTTTCGAGAAATTTATTGCAGTACACTGTTAACTATTGCTTATTTTTAGGATTTGTATTCCCTTTTTCGAGAAATTTATTGTAATATTATAGGATAGGCCTGCTGAGCCTTCTATTCACGATTATAGCAATGTTTTAAATTCTGTTATAAATTATGGCTAAATGAGGAATTCATGTCGATTGACATAAAGTATTGTCATTGGCAAGTTTTCTGAACTGTGATTAAGTAACTTGGTTTAAATCCAAAAAAATGGACACCCATATGCTGTGGAGCGGAGAATTCAGCCGGTAGCGCGTCAGGTTCGTAATCTGCAGTTCCCAGGTTCGAGTCCCAGCTGGACCAGCGTGAGATTTATCTCTGCAAACCTTACCACGGTCCCCAGTAGTCCGTCGGATGGCTGTCCGTCGGATGAGACGTTAAGCCGTGGCACCGTGTGCCAGAGTACCATATACATCAAATATACTGCTCACAAAAATTAGGGGATATATTATCACTTCATATTCATTTTGAAATATCCCCTAATTTTTGTGAGCCAGTATATTTAATCTTAAACTCCAAGGTTCATATTTAGAGTTGGGAAGAAAAAATGTAATCTTTACACATATTTTAGAACCCAAAATGTTTTTCTTCATCAGACGAAAAGAGTTATTGGAACTCGAGGAAATTTGCAGGAACTACGAAAGGATCCCTTTCTGCTCTGCAAACTACTCTCATCAAAGGTCTCATTAGAAAAAAAAACTTTCCCCTTCCTGCGATTTTTCCTTGTGCAGGACGAGGAAGGCCTTTACACCCGACTGTGTGTACCGGCAACTCTTTGCCAGCCATCGTGCTGAGTACCCGGACTTCTTGCCTGTCTTCACAGATGGCTCGAAGTCCGGCACATCGGTGGGATCGGCCATGGTCTGCTGTGATGTAATCATTGCAGACCAGATCCCACTGCAGAGTTGCACGCTATCAGTCTCGCCTTATACCACGTGGCGACTAAGCATCATCGTCAGTGTGTGCTTTACACCGACTCGCTTAGCTCGCTACAGGCTTTGATCTCGGAGAGGCATCGGCCTCACCCTGTTTCTAAGATCTGCCAGCAGCTCCATCGTCTGGCAGCCACCATCACGATTCTCCTGTTGGGTGCCCGGCCATGTCGGTATCAGGAGCAATGACTTGGCAGATGCTGCTGCCAAATCAGTCACGCCTCTGTCCGGCACTCCGTTGCCGGTTCCCTTTCTGGATTTCCAGCAGCGTTTTGCCATCGAGCTCCGGGCACAGTGGCAGAGATCTTGGTCAGAACAGCTTACGAACAAGCTCTTTGTGATCAAACCTATCATCAAACCGTGGCAGTCTTGTTATCGCAAGGAGGAAGTTGTACTTGCTTTGCTCCGCTTAGGTCATTCGTTTATTTCTCATTCATTTCTTCTACGGGCGGACGACGTACCTAAGTGTTAGTTTTGTGACACCATTTTAACAATCAAACATATTTTAATCTCATGCCCCGCTTTTAACTTTGAACGACATATGATTTTTAATTTCCATAATTTTACGTCCGAGCGTCTTACACTCGGACATCTTTTATCTGATCATTGCATTTTATCTCAAGTTTTTACCTTTTTGAAATATTGTGGATATTTTAAGCGAATTTGATTTTACCTTAACTTTGTGCATTATTTACCCCAGGTCTCTTACACCAGGGATTATTTTATTTAGTATTTCTACAGTTGTTTTACTCTCTTCATATACACTTGTTGTTTGTTGTTTTACCACTTTACAATGCTGAAAATGTATTTTAAATTTTGGTTGCAGGGTTCTATGTCTTTTATCTTTTATATTGTCTTTTGTTTGGCGCATTATGGCCTTGTCGATGCACCATTAAACCCCAACCAACCAACCTTTAAAATTTGGTTAAGGGTTACACGACTTATCTTTTTTTCTTATGGACATTCGTATGGCCCATTATAGCCTTAGTTGCTAATGCGCCATTAAAACCCAACCAACCATTAGAAAAAAAATATGTTTATCTAAGGAATTTGACGGCTATATATGAACTAGTTTAAACTGATAGGGGAACGGATACTTTCTGAGAGAGTTATTACTTACATTACATGGCAAATATTGTAATTAAATATGAAATTTCAAGCCAAAAAATAGTTGACTTATACTCCACTATAACCCATATGACCCAAAAGATCTTGGGAGTTGGCAAAAAAAACTTGAAATTTTTTATGCAAAAGTTCGATCAAATATTTGTTTTTAATGATGAGGTAGCATGAAATGCACAGGGTTTTGTAGAAACTGGATATCCAAACCAATAAGCATCATACGTTTTGCTATAACTGCAGCCATGCAGTAGGAATCAACTCAACTATTCAGTTTATTTGTACGATGCTACTTATTCAGCTGATCTACCGCAAATTATAGCAGTGGTTCCCACCTTGTGATCCCCCATATTTCTAGGAGTCTGCGAAGATAGTAAAGTGAGGGTGCGAGCTATTTTTAATATTCGGAAATCTAGCGGAAATAGGACATTTGCTACGATTACATGTGCTTTCATTGTTTTTTGGCTGAATCATGTCAATTCAATATGGCAACTTTAGCTATCTCATGTTGATCACAAGATGTAATTGGCTGTTGATGACAAAAATTTCTAGAGCATCGAATTTCTCCACTTTCCCCTAAAATGTTTAGACTCAAATTACAAAATAACTTAAGAACATCAGATATAATCGGGTTTTGAGCCTTTTAAGGAGCCTTAGTTGCAAGGATGAATATTTTAGTTAATATGTATTAGGTAATGATGGAAAAGGGATCTGCAGAAAGAAAGACTTGTGGATTCATAGCATCGAAAAGGTTGGTAACTATTGCTCTCTAGCAGTGGTTCTTAACCTTTATGCTTCACGAATCTGCAGAAAGAAAGACTTGTGGATTCATAGCATCGAAAAGGTTGTTAACTATTGCTCTATAGCAGTAGTTCTTAACTTTTATGCTTCACGTACCCCCTGGAAATGTGTATGTAACTGGCGTACCCCTTATATAGATAGATAAAACTATAGTTATAGTACAATAATGCCAACTTAGCGACTTTGTTACTAGATCTAGCGTTTTTTGAGCTCTCACAGCGTACCCCACGTTGAGAACCCCCTGCTCTATAGGAATCAAACTTGGGAATTGGGTGAGCTAGCCAGAATGATGACTATTTTGGCCGTATCAGTAACATCTCATTCTAAAGGACGTGCATATTTTTTGTTCATAGCGCCCATCTACAACAAATAAGTGGTCAGCTCCCAAATCATTGCATCTAGTCTGCACGATTCCTAAAGCAGAAGTGCAGGATAGATATTTCGTCCTTATTGTGGTACACTCTGGTTTGTGCATCACAACATGGCTTGAACCTTCGGGATGTATTGCATAGGCAGACCCGTTAGCAGTATTCATTCTAGATCAAATGATGTGCACATCGGTATCTCAGAATTGCAACAATACTCACATCCTTGGAAATTCAATGTAAACAATAATATAAATATTTTGTTTTCTGTTGGTAATTTTTATGTCAGACAAAAAGAAATCTCGGAGTTGTCATATTGGGGGCTCATTTCAACGACCCTTATAAATTACAACCCTATATCTTGGTAATGAACTGAGTGATATCTTTGTACCCTCACACAGAAAAACTGGTATACTTCGAACTAACTCATCAACACCAGAATCAGGTAGCAAGTATCGGCTTGAACGCAATAGACGTGGATTCCAGACAAACCCAGCATGGAGGCATCGAAAGCTGAATAATGTGATATGCTGACATTTTAATATTGTTCGCGGAGTCCGCTATTGATTGAATTTCTGGATCGTGATGACACCAACTTGCAACGATATTACGAAACTGTGGACATTTTGAATCGGGCAAAGTTTTAAGCTCCCAGTACTTCTGAGAAAACTTTTGATTTGTTACATAATGTCTGCTCCCATACCGCCCAAGTAATAATAGCAACGTTGAACACATACTATTTGGAATATTTTATAGCCCTGTCATCTTTCCTGTTGAATTTTTACTTTTCTGGATCTTCAAAAACGTCATGAAAATGGAAGTTGGACGAAGAGGTATATCGCATAGTCACAGAATCCCTCAAACCACATGCAAAGCATTTCTATGAACAGGGTATCATGTTGGTAACTTCACGTGGAACAGATCGTATATGCTTTATTTCGGACTTGTCCACTTTAATTTGACCAACCCTTGTATATTAATGAGTCAAAATAATATTGATCATCATTTAACTATTTTACACATGAGTAATTTTTTAACTCAACGTGATTTATGTAAATGGTGGCTCAGTCGGGAGCGCCCCAGGCTTGTAATCTGCAGTTCCCAGGTGTGAGTCCTGCGTGGACCAGCGTTGAGATTTATATCTGCAAAACTCCCTGCCCTGCCTTCGGCCAGTAGGGGATACCAATGGCGTTCATCGGATGGGATGTTAAGCCGTGTGCGGGAGAGCCATATTTTGTACACGTTAAACAACACGCTGAATTGCCTTGATGGGAGGCTTACACTGTCCAGTGGGTCCCATCCGTCTCCGAGCCCTCAGGGTCCTTATGATCTGGCCATTTAACCCATTATGTACAAAAGGTGCCACTTAGAGGTAAAATCAACCCCGACCTCCCGAGTACTTCCAGTGCTTTGCAAGCCATTAACGATTCCATACTGACTACTCATAGTCTTGAATTTTTAAACGGGATAGCACAAAAGGGTCAACATTCATTGTTATATATTATTCATCGTGTATGAATCACAGAAATGCATAAATTTTAAGCAGTCACATCCGAAGTGGTTTATATATAAACTTTTCACTGAGTGGTTTTAGTGTTAAGAAGTACCATTTCAATGTACAGCAGCAGTTGGCGAACTTAAAAAAAATATGTTGGGTATGGCATTCTGGGAGATTTTACCAAGAGCTACACTTTTATGAGGTCAAAATGAACCTAAAGTTATCATTAGCTCAATGCGTAGATGGCCGCAAAGATTATTCACCATTTGTTGCTTTTCGGAAAGGGGAGAACCCATCTGCATGTCCTTGTCAGTGACAACATAGAACATTCAATAATAGCTGTTTTCACCTTTCAAAAACAAATTTAGCACATCTTGAATCGAATAGTTCAATCTGATAGAATTAGCTAGCAGTAGATGATTTTTCACATACCAGAGATTTCCACATTGTAATTTCAGAATACTTGACACCTAAACCTAGTGTCAACACTGCTAAATTATATTACTTGAAATGTTTGAAGTAAATATCAATATTATGCAGTACGTCTGGTGTCCTTTTACTGCGTAGTTTTAATATATTTGAAAAATTCGCTAAAAAATACGAAAAACTTGGAATTAGATATATAAATTATTTAAATACTCAATTCATCAGCAATTTTTCTAATCTTCCCAACAGAGTTTAAAAACATGGGTGTATGCGTGTATATATTATTTTGAAAATATACACCATGATACAGGGCATTTTTTATAACGAGTGTACTGCAAAAGAGAACTTATAAATTACTCAATACTACGGTTTGTTCATTTTATAATAGTCATGTTGAGTTAATTGTTTTAAATAAGCAGATAAAAACAGAACAAATAGTAATAATAGATAAGGTAGAAAATGTAACTCAGTTATTACAAAGAATCCAATATATAAAACCATAAAAAAATTATCAAGTTGAAGAACGACCTCATTTTATAACTAAGACATGTAGATCACCAGTTTACCCTGACATTTCACAAATGTAAAAAATTAAATTGTCCCCCTACCTATAATTCCGAAAGAGCGTTGTTCGACTTCTTTAGTCCGTACTTCCCACCAAATACACTTTAACATCATATTATGATGCAATTAAAAATCATACGTTTTGAATCACTAATCTGGCTGAATTAGAACCTGAGTAAGTTCTTATTTCTGGGTAAATATGGTAAAAGAATAATGAAGGTCACAAAAGTAATTGGGGCGGGAGTGGCTCAGTCTGTAGCCCGCCTGGCTCGTAATCTGCAGTTCCCAGGTTCGAGTCCCAGCTGGGTCACCGTTGAGATTTATCTACGCAAAACTCCCTACCTACGGTCAGTAGGGGACACCGATGGGCTTGGAAAGACCGCCATCCGTCGGGTGGGACGTTAAACCGTGTGCGAGAGAGAGCCACACCCTGTGCACGTTTAAGAACACTGGATGGCCTTGACGGGAGGCTATCATCTGTCTCCCAACAGCCATTCCAGTGGGTTTCCTCTCCCAACCTTCTCTGAGCCTTCGGGATCCTTGTGGCCTGGCCATTAGAACATGGTGTGCAAAAAAAAAGTGCGCTCAGAGGTAAAACAACTCAACACATAAGTAATTGGTTAGATTCTCTTTTGGTCTATCGGTTTGACATCTAATGATGAATGAAATCCGTTATGGAGAATATATGCAAAAAACAATTTATCCTGTACAAGCTTGTAGTGATTTCTTTGTGAAGCCTGGTGCAACTTTGCACATAAGTTTATTTTTTTTGCACAGTGCTGCCATCTGTTGAGTTCTGTATAATGACACTTTTCTAAACTTTTTAGCATACAGCTTTTGTCATTAATGGACTTTAGTTTCCATGCCTTGGCATACTTCTGAAAAACGTTGCGGCAGGAAAAATAAGGTATCGATGTTCATAGATACGAAAGCTTAATGAGCTTTACACCAATGAAAAGTGCAACATTTTACATGCATATTCCTTAAGTCAAACGTGAAATTATCGCCGACAGAACTGTAGTTTTTTATCCACGCTATTCTAGAATAAATTGTGGTTCCCAACTTCATGTCGCAAAACTCCCTCCTTAGGTCAGTAGGGGGACTCCGATGGGTTTGGGAAGGCTGCCGTCTATCGGCTGGGACGCTAAGCTGTGGCTCCGTGTATGGGAGGGCCGTACCCTGCGAATGTTAAAGAACACGCTGGTTGGCGACGAGAGGCTAGCATTTCTCTCCTAATAGCTGTCCAGTGGGACCCATCCTTCTCTAAGCCCTCAGGGTCGTTGTGACCAGGCCATTTATCCCATTGTGTGCAAAAAAAAAGTGCCGTTCAGCGTAAAACAACCCAACTTAATGTTATGGAAAGAACCTCCTCAAAACTTTGTCAGCATGAAGTCCTTGTCCTTCTGTGTGGTCTCAAGGCATTGCTATTGAAATCGGGGACGTATCCGATTTGGAGGGGGGGAGAGACCTGAAAACTAAATCCTGGGTAGATTCCTGTCTGAAATATGCAACTTTCCTGTCGGTGAGGTACAAATTCCTTGTGTTTCATTTTATACAACTAGAGTTTCGCCAAACAACGATACTTGAACATCTTGCGTTTGATGTTTTGCTAGCTTGCAAATTTTTATTTGGTAGTTTCTTCGGTGTCCGAAATTCACTGAATGATATAAGTGACAGATTTAGACACATTTAGTATCTGTTTTAATATTTCGTTTCTTGTGCTTTAATTTTTTATGTTTCCAATACTCAAGTTGAGGCTAGGTGCAAATTCGTGCTGTTGGCCATTTCATTGGGAAACAACATTGCATTCTGTTTCACAATAAATTACACTACTATTTCTTGAACTCGACTGCAAAAATTTTTATTGACATCAAGCACAACAAAATAATACCAGCTAGTTCCCGATTTCTACTGTTGCCTAAATCCAAACACCTTGTTTGCGGCTGGCTTGTTACAGCATATATGTCGGATGTAGACGAAATGATGATTCTGTTGGTGATCAAAGCGATTCAGTTTCTCTCCTGGGGGGGGGGGGGGGGAAGAATCGTTGATTTTTTTCAACGGGAAGTTTATTGCGTTTAAGTATCGCATGATTTCGAAACAATGGAACTTTTTCCCGCCTTTAGTTCCCCACTTCAAATTTCCAGTTCATTTGAATATTGGCGGGTGTTCTACTCGCATGTTTTAACTATAAGCACTTGTCACTACAAGTGCTTATAGTTAAAACATACCTGGAATTCGTACATTGCGTAATAATGAGTTCGAAGCATAAGCATTTCGAGCTTTTCGATTTCAGTGCTTAAAATTCTAACACTTCGAAGAATTAGAAAGTATTTGTTGACAACTCAGTCCGCGGTATACAGCGGCGAAATGTGGTTCCCCTACCAAATGTTATGAGTTTAGTGTGATAGTCGGATTGACACAGACTAGTTCCTTTATTTTTATAATGATTTCCTTGACTTTCCATGAGTTTTTAAGAAAAAAAATATGAAAAGGGATTAGTTATCTGTGGATAGTTCAAATTCGTTGGTATTGTACACCTGGTTTATTTTTTGAGGAGGAAAAACGCGGATGGGTTGGCCGACGTAGTAATTTGGTGAGTTTTTTTCTTTCGCGATATTGCATAACGTTTTCAATAGCAGTTTGTTTTTCTTATATTCTATATGTTTAAAAGGTTTCAGTTTTACAATTTGGGCTAAAGTTAATTTCTGACTTTTAAAAGCACATCGTATTAGCAACAACTTATTACCGGGATGAGTATCTAAAGAGCAAATTTCATTGGAGTTCATGAAAGTACAAATGACCCAAAGTTAGTAAACAACGTCAGAATTTTAAAAATTATTGAGCAATGTCATTGTTTTATGCTTAAAACTTCGTCTTTTTTTAAGGGGAAAAAATGAGGAATATTAGTCAATGTTATTTTCTATTTTGAAAAATACAGAATACAATTTCAGAAAGTTACTAGTGTTCATTTTAGTGTAAAAGTCAACTCGGAAAAAGATACTTTTCTGTGGATATGTGAATAAAGTGCTTAAGATCTCTGAAAAAATAACTTGCAGTGTACATTTTAGCATTAAACTGTATTCCTTGATGGAATCGTATGGCAAGATCATTAGACAGTGTTACCATCTATCTATCGTAAAAAGAAATTACTAGAGGTACTCGTATACTCCTATTTTTGCATGGTGTACAATATATTGTGTTTATCTCGGCGTCAGTCCGGTGGGAGGTTGTCCCACTTGGTACGTACCATACTGCCAGACTCGTAATCTGCCGTTCTCAGGTTCTAGTCCCAAGTATGTCAGTTTTGATATTTATATCCTTGCTTGCTAAGGAACGTGCTTGATGGCAGCTTTTTACAATTTTTTTTTTTGCCTTGATTCTGGTTAATAAAATTCTCAGGTAAAAGGTATATTACCTTGTCATAACCTTTGGTTAAATGGGATGTTAAGCAATATCCCTGGGTACACGAGAGCCATCCCCCATGCACGTTAAAGAACACTGGATGGCCTTGGTTAACAGCTGTCCAGTGGGGTCCCCTTCCACCAAATTTCTCTGAGGATACTTGTGATCTTGACATTTCGCCTATTTTGTGTGTGAAAAAGTGGCACTCGGAGGTAAAACAACCAAACTGGACCTACCCTCTGATTAGCCTTACTACAGGTAAAGAAATCGTTATTATCGTACACTATTCATTGCTTACTTATAAATGCGAACTATCTTAACACACATTATACATATTGAATATTACAAAATTAATAAATAATTATTTTGAAAAAAATTATTGCCGACAGTGTGGGATCAAAAGTATCCAGACACTCCTTCTGAGTAGTGGATTTGCTCATATACGCCACAGCCATGGCCCAAACAGCTATAAAAAGATGCACGTGACCTGGCAAACCTCAGATACGCATTAACAGGAGAATGGGCTGTATGGCAGAACTCAGTGACTTTCAACATGGAATGGTCATAGGATGCCATCTTAGCAACAAGTCAGTTCGGGACATTTAGGCCCTGCTGTAGCTGCACCGATCAACTGTAAGTGATGTTATTGTGAAGTGGAAACGTCTAGGAGCAACAACAGCGTAATCATGACCCGGTAGGCCACGTGGAATGACAGAATCGCCTGTTCTCGGTTGCAACGCCAGCGCTGTAACAGTTTGTCGCCAGCTGCAGGAAATGGGTTCCCATGGCCGAGCAGCAGCACACAAGCACACGATATCAATGCCAAGCGTCGGTTGGAGTAGTGTAAAGAACGGCGCCAGTGGACTCTTGGGAAGTGGAACCGTTTTTTCTGCCAGATAGCGAAGAGTGATGAATCACTTCACCATCGGACGAGTCTGGGTGTGGAGGATGCCAGGTGAACGCTACCTGCCTGACTGTTGTGCCAACTGTGCAGAACAGTCAGGCAGCAGTTGGTTGGTGGAGGAGGCATCATGGTTCGGGCTGGGCCCCTGATTCCAATGGTCTATAATGACATTCTGTGGTCACAACTTTATGGCAACAGTTCGGTGAAGACCCTGTACCAACATGACAATGCCCCCTTCCACAAAGCGAGGACCGTGCAGGAATGGTTTGATGAGATGGGTGTGGAAGAACTTGAGTGGCCTGCACAGAACCCTGATCTCAACTTCATGGAACACCGACTGCGAGCCAGGTCGAACCGTCCGACATCAGTGACCGGTCTCACTAATGCTCTTGTGGCAGAATAGCAGGCAATTCCCATACCAACGTATCAAAACTAGTGGAAAGCCTTCCCCGCAGAATGGAGGGGATGGACCAACGCGATATTAACTCCTTTCCTATTATCGGGAGATAGTGGATGAGCGAGTGCCCGGGTACTTTTCATCATATAGTGTATTTTTCCAATTTGTTGCTAAAGAATCGGATGTTAATGAGGAAGTCGCACTCATGTAGGCGTTATTAATGAAAAATCAATC
The DNA here is from genome assembly GCA_038380435.1 of Ryuthela nishihirai. Lineage (NCBI taxonomy): Eukaryota > Metazoa > Arthropoda > Arachnida > Araneae > Heptathelidae > Ryuthela > Ryuthela nishihirai. Next base: position 56,407,741 of record JAWZYU010000027.1, read on the forward strand.
CATAGTAAATACACATTATCTGTAGATATTGAATTCTATATCTACAGATAATGTGTGTATTTACTATGGATTGATTACAAAATTAATTCATTTTGTAGCATATACAATTTTACATGATTTATGGATAAGTGCTAAATTAAATACTGACAGGCTCCTGTCAGACCTCTGTGGCAAGCAGCTGCTTGAGGGGGTACTTTTTTTCTCGGAATCTTCCATTTGTTAAAGAGCGCAGAATGGAAAATACGAAACTTTAAGCACTTGACTCCTCAGATCAGTGAAGGAGGAAAAACTTTTTTTCCAAAGGATGTTCTCTGTTAACCAGAGACAACTGTACTTTCTATTTTTTTTATTTATGTTCCATATATTTGTTTTTGCCGCTTGCGTAATGTACCTACAATGGTACAAATATTTACATTGTAATTGCAAAGTAGCTATCTTTTTTACACGAAACTTAATAAATGATACGATAATGACGAGAATTATATCAAGTTAGGGTTTTTTCGGTGTGAAGCTATTGTTTCCAGAGAAAACTCAGCTGTACGAAACGATGAATTGCACACGTGCTGAGAAAGCTCGGTGCTAACCGTATTTAATTTCTTTTGTAGGAATTTTGCAAAGATGCAATTTACCACCTCATTTACGACCTGTCAGTGAACGGGAAAAAAATGATTTCTCTCACTTCGCTCTAGTACACCTGCTATACGTTGAATGTGGGAGGAAAATGTATTCTTTGGTATTCTATCGAGATAGTCATGATTACTGTGGCCATTTTTCTTCAAGGAAAATATAGGACACTTATTGAAAGATATATGAAAAATTACCCCTCAAGTCCCCTCAACTTGTCAAGAGTCCCCTCAAATTACCCCTCAACTCTGATAGGATAAATTTATGTCTAGCAAAGTCATCTCCTTGAAGAGTGGTAAATATGTAAAATAGCACAAATGATATGTATACATTAATTTTATTTAAAATGAAAAAAATTCAACAAAAGTGAAAAAGGGAACAAACATATCAATAAAGTAACTTAATTTGTCAAATGTTTATACTATTACAAGAATTATTTAATACAATTTACTACAATTTTTTATAATTCGGAATTATTAATGTGTTTTCCTCAGTCACATCAACAATAAAAAAAAATTTATTAAAATCGGTGGAGAGACAACGATTTTTATTTGTTATCAAAAAATATAGGACAATTTTTTTTTATAAATATAGAGGACAACCACTATATTATATAACCACTCGGCAACCGAGACTGTCTAAAAATGCATTGAGTGAAAAAAAAATTTTCCCTCAAGCAACTGCTTGTAACAAAAGTTTGACAGAAAGCCCTCTGTATAATACGCTATACAGAAAATTGTGAGGAAGGCGAGACAGCAGAAAGACAACACAAGAAACTTGGAGCTCGAATACAGATCCTTTTAACCCCCACAGCCAGGCACGCTAACCGATTAGCCACTGAGACTCAAAAACAAATACTGAACGTGCTATTAATCTTTACTTGACACATTTTATATCGCATACTATCTTGAAAGTTTGTCTTCATTATTTACAGAAAAAAGCAGGGCTATCTCATGTCAATTTTTTTTATCATCGTACATTAGGCCAGCTGTGTTACTGCCCCACCAAAAATAATCACAAGAATAAAACGAATTTCAAATTTAGTAGTCATTATTTGCCGTGTTACGTAGACAATCATAGTCAGTGGCATACCGGAAAGTCTTTGGGGGGAATCCCTTTTGTTTCCTTTAATGTTCAGCATTACATACTTGAATTTTAACTTTTTGAAAATGTACGTAATAAATATGTTGTATTTTGCATTTCGTGATTCATAATTCGATAATTTGGAATTAATTAGAGTTTATCTATGGGGGGAGGGGTTTATGCTGGTATGTGTAATGGGTGCCAAGATGTGTTAAATTTGGGCATATTTCACTCATTTTTCATGATTTTTTTTTAAACCTCTGAAACGAAGGGGAAATGTTACGCTGCAAATGGAAATCCATTCACCACATGCCTTTTTTTTTTCTAGATCCGGGCCTGTTTAGGGTTAAGAGGCAAATTAGTGTGTGTAAAATGAAATTATTTATTATTACTATATTGAAATTAAAATTTAGTTTTAAAATTAAGTACTAAATTAATAAAAATAAAACCGGTGAGTATTTTAACAATTTTAATTTAAATAAAATATATACAGTATTCAGGTTTTAAATTTTCTACCTTTACCGCCTCCTAACCGATGGTAAATTAAGGACATTTGGAGGATCTGAAAACTAGGAATTATTTTGTTCGTGCCCATTTAATTCGAAAAGAATTTTTCTTTAATCTCTCAAAACAAAAAGTTCCGTTTTCCTACCCACCCTTGGTTTGTTTTACCTCTGAGCGGCACTTTTTTTTTGCACACAATGGGCTAAATGGCCAGGTCACAAGGACCCCGAAGGCTCAGAAGGTTGGTGGAGGGAACCCACTGGAACGGCTGTTGGGAGACAGCCTCCTGTCAAGACCATCCAGCATGTTCTTTAACGTGCACAGGGTATGGCTCTCCCGCACACGGGGCCACGACTTTACGTCCCATCCGACGGACGGCGGCCTTCCCAAGCCCATCGGTGTCCCCTACTGACCGTGGGCAGGGCGGGTAGTTTTGCGAAGATAAATCTCAACGCTGACTCGAACCTGGGAACTGCAGATTACGAGTCTGAAGCGCTACCGACTGAGCCACCCACCTTGGGGTCATGATGGCAAATTGTTGCTGCCAATGTAAACCCCTTAAGCACCGTACGTCACAACTGAAATCTCCGATTTCTAGCCCAAATATATAATTCGTAATGCTTGCTTAAAATTTTCAAAATTTCCCACTGTCAAAAGACGCAATTGAAACTTTTGCGAGATTCTAAAAATGTGAATTATAATAGTTTTCTACTATCCAACAAAAATGATTTTCAATATATCTCTGAAAATGAACAATTACCGCATAAAACGCAAATTATGCGTTTTCCAACCTCCTCTAGTAGGTAAAGCTGAAGTCATTGTTAATGCAAACTTCGTGATACATTTCACAACAAAATTTCTAATGGAATAGAGGAAAAATACATATACAGGGTGGTTATAAAATGGGTTTCCCTATTCCGGATTCTCGAGAGTGGTGACGAACCGAGATAGTGCCTCGAAACTTGGGAGGTAACATAATGAGAACATGTGGAAATGATATGGTGAAGGAAAAAAAAAAAATTGTTCCATCTATCGCCACGAGGGGGAAACGAGCGCTTCAGGCATGCTAATCACGTTCGTTTGCACGAAAACACATTTCTGACGCAAAAGACCGTAAAAGTGGGAATGCCCATACCCCAAGCAAATGGTCATGTGGCCCTCTTGAAGGAATTCTTGTATTCTACCAGAATCAGAGCAACGCAAATGGCGCACTGTGAGACTATCCGCATCTGAAAAACCTGCAGAGGACCCCTGAGGTCAGTAGCATTAAGAAAGACGTTGAAGAATTTTGAGGCAACTGGTGAGGTGGCACCAGGAAGATGACGGCTGCCCATTACAGAAGACGTGATGGATGAGATGACGGTTATCATGGACAGCCTGTGCCAGAATGGTGTCATGGCAGTTAGACCTGTGGCTAATGGTCTGCAAAGTGCTACGGCGTGTTGTGCGATGGTACAGGAACTGCCACCGCATGACTCGCAATATCGCAGAGGCTTCACTCTCCAATTTCTGGTATAATTGGAACCGGACAACACGTGTCCATGGGTGCTCCTATGGATTGGTGAGGTACACTTCACCCTCATTGGTGCCATCAACACAGAACTGTCGCATATGGGTGGGGGGGGCAGCATCTGCTGTGCATAAACGGCCTCTACAGACCCCATACTTGACAGTGTGGTGTATCTTCAGAGCAGATTTCATCATTGGGCTGTTCTTTGAGGCTACATCTAATGGCCCAGTACGGTGTACTGTAACAGGCGCACGTTTTTGTTATCTTCTCTAACATCACGCGTTTCTTCCCTCCGAGAAAGGCAGTGTCTGGACACCACAGTGTTCATGCAAGATGGTGCACCTTCACATATTAGTCAACAAGTTACGCAGTTACTGTGTACAACGTTCTGCAACGAGCGCTTAGTTTCTACCCAGGCCTGGCTACCACCAGACTTGAATCTTTGTGATATCTGGCTCTGGGGCTATCTCAAGGACCAGGTTATGGCAGCGTGCGATCTCTTGCTGGAAAGGCCGCCGTCCGTCGGATGGGACGGGTGTCCTTGTGACCTGGCCATTCAGCCCATTGTGTGCGGCTCAAAAGTGCCGCTGACAGGTAAAACAACACAATGTTCTGCACCGATGGAGAGCATATTGAGTAGTTTCTATAACAGACATGTACGTGAACTAATAAACGTCTTCCCACCTGTACCTTGTTGGTTGGTTTTACCTTTTTTTAACCTGGAGCGTCACTTTTTTTGCACATAGTGGACTAAATAGCCAGATCACCGAGGACTCAGAGAAGGTTGGGAGAGGGGACCCACTGGAACAGCTGTTGGGAGGCAGATGGTAGCCTCCCATCAAAACCATCCAGCGTGTTCTTTAAGTGCACAGGGTATGGCTCTCCCGCACACGGGGCCACGACTTTACGTCCCACCTGACGGACGGCGGCCTTTTTTTTGCGGAAATAAATCAACGTTTACCCCAACTGGAACTCGAACCTGAGAACTGCAGATTACGGGCAGTGGCTTACCGAAGGACTATGATTCTGGGGGGGGGGGGGGATAACGAAATTTTTCCAACGCAAAATTCAAATTTTAAGTGGATTCGAAATTTTGCCAAGTTGCCTCACCATAATTTTACAGAAAATAATCACCAATTTTTACATCTCGCCTGAAAAGTCGTCCTTAATTTTGGCAACTCCCCAAGATTTACGAACTCTCCTAGATTTTGCCAACTAGCCATTAATTTTACAGAAGAAAAACCCAAATTTTTATATTTCACTTGAATTTTGCCGTCTCGTTTTGCTAATTTCCCTTAATTTTACAAAAAAAAACTACTTTTTCCAACTCCGATTTACTTTGGGGGGAGCCTCCCTCCCATAGTTACGTCCCTGCCTGCGAGCCATCTGTCCCCTAATAGCTGTCCAGTGGGTCACCTCCCCCAACCTTATCTGGGTCCCTGTGTACAAAAATGTGCCACTCTGAGGCAAAACGCCTTTTCGAGTTTTTTTTCCTGAAAATTTATAAGGTTGCCGTCCGTTGGATAGAGCGTTAAGCTGTAGCTCCGTGTGCGGGAGAGCCATACCCTGTGCATGTTAAAAACACGTTGGATGGCCTTGATAGGAGGCTATCATATGTCTCCCAACCTTCTCTGAGCCTTCGGGGGCCTTGGGACTTGGCCATTTAGCGCATTGTGTGCAAAATAGTGCCGAATGTATTTTACTATTAATTTTATGTTAGTCTTTTCAGATTCAATATCGGGCATCTCCACAACTTTTTTTCCCTACATCCGGGCCCTGTATGTAGCAGTCAAAGTGCCCACTAAACTTTTAGTCGCGAGCTGCCACTGTCTTTTACAGCTTATTGAGATTAATCTTTCATAAATGCTTACATCTCTTATGTATGATGCCCAATGAAAGCTTGAGTCAAATGAATTAATCATCAATGAGTATGTGGAATTTACAATCGATGTTTACAAATAAATTAGCTCTCCGCACAATGCATAAAGAAGTTATAAAATATACAAAAATATTCGAAGTGAAGCATCACTGAATTTCTAAGTACTGAAGCAAGATGTTTTTTCTATTCCTTAAAAAATAGTGTTTTTTCACAATGTTTGCTTATTGTAAATGTAGGTTTTCGTTTTTAAAAAGATAATTTTTTCTTGCAGCTCTTTAAAAAATGTTTTTTTTTTTCCTTCTTGATCTTCACTAAGTTTGAGTTAGACTGTCTGATTTAGAGCTACATATTCAGATTAATTGTTCTTTTGGGTTTCATGTCGATATCATTTTTTGGGCAGTGACACCTGAAAGCTTTGATCAGTGTCTCTATATTAAGTTGAAAAACTTTTGAGTATATTGCCAAGCTTATTTCGAGTAAATGCTTGCAATGATGATATATAAAAATTACGTTATTTTGGCTGACAAGTATGGGGTAGTGTAAAAATGTGGCTGCTAATGTACTTCACAAAATGGTTCCAATGCTAAGATGTTGGTAAACTGTTTTTAGAAGGCTTGCACATAAAAAAAAAAACAAATATGCATCATTGCAATAAGTTATCTTTTATTTTGCAAAATTTTCCACGGCAGTCCAATTTTTTTGAACTTTCACAAAATCAATTACAGTTATTAAAGTAGTCGTGTTTTCTTAAGTGTCGTACACTAATAAAACTAGGACAATACGTTACTTTTAGTGAATATGGGATGTTCGCTTTCAAGGATCTAGTTTTTACATTCTGCCTTTACCAAATTCTAACAGTGTAAACTCAACTAATGGATGATTATGAAACTGCGAATGTTAATATGTGAGTACATATTCATCTTTACTGCCGAATATAAACTTGGACCATTTTATCTCTAAAAATAGAAAAGTTTGAAACAACAAAGTAAAAACATTGGTTGTTTTCGTTTTCCTTGAAAACGAGCTAATTAAATATAAATTAATTAGTAAAATAACTACCTAATTATGCTATTTTGGAAAGAAAGTGAATCCTGCAAATAAATTACATAAAAAATATGCAATGTAAAAACTACAAACTTTTAAGCTATTTGTAGTATGATTCATAACAAAAAAATATATTAATACCATTTAGTTTGGTAATAGTAATCACTGCCTAGCTTTATAAACTGTTAGAGAGTTGTACGCTGTTCTCTCTCTGTCTGCTTATGTGAGTTATCGTCAAGCGCCTTGGCCTTCTCTCTAGGTAGCGCTGCAAGTGGGAGTATTATCCCACTCCCCCCCAAATCGTTGGTACGCCAATAACTGCAGCGTTTGTAACTATTGTAAGCACCCAGGTATTCATATTCCTTTTTTCTCAAACGAAATAACAGCGAAAACAGAATTAGATTTAGAGGGCTTCAAGTAGTGATCTAATTCTAAATCGCAAAATACTGAATTCGTATTGTTTTTGCCAAATATCGCGATCGGCTTTTACATGTAAAAGTGAGTATATATTAGCCTATCACGCTTTTCTTTTCATAAAAGCAGTAAATGTGCAATACAGAAATAATAACAGAATATTTATAAGCATTTCTCAATGAATAAGCATAACTTGAGCAATATACTCAAAGAACCTCCTAATTCGGGTGTGCGGCGAGTTTTTCGAAAATCAGTTGTTACCTTTATTGTTTGAAAATCAGTTTTTCGAAGGTCAATTGTTCGAATCACAAGTTTTTCGAATGACGAATTTTTCGAAACTTCAGACTTTTTTTTGTTAGAAATAAATTAAAAATTCTTTTTGGGTTGGATAGTTATTGATGAAATACGATCATTCGCATTTTCAAAAATTTCCAATAACTTCAATTGCGCCCTCTAACGGTGGAATTTTTTGAAAATGACAAAATTTTAAGCAAATATTATAAACGATTTATTTATGATGGAAATTTGAAATGCTGCTGGTGGAGTATCACACGCTCAAGGCATTTCACTGACAGCAGGGCTTCTGCTCCTTACACGAGGGGAGAGGGGGAAGCAACTCTCTTGTTTTTAGACATCAATGAAAAATTCTTTTTCCCTCGTTTACTAATAGGGCCAAATATAGAAAACGTGAAGATGGGTGGTCTTGTAATCCAAGTTGGGGGGGGGGGGGGGGGAACTCGGTTTAAAGTTATTGTTAGAAACTAAAAAATTTATTGTATAACTGGAAAAATGTTTTTACCTTTTATAAAACTTTTTTTTAATCTAAATCTGATAATATTCATGTCTAACATGTTACATGGAAATTGCGAAATGTTTCGAAATTTTTCAAGTTGTTTTTTAATATATACATGAACTCAGTAGATGTGCTCAGTATCCACTTTGAAATAAGAATATCCCCGTATTGTGACAATGGGGATGCAAATTCGAAATTATAATATAAATTTTAATAATATTATTACTAAATACTTATGCTAACTTTTTATGGAAAAAATGTGATTGAAGATACAGGTCTGAATGTAATCGATTTGGATTTTCAACATTCCTTACTCATTACCAAAAGAACTGGGGAAGCAGAATTATTTATCATCGTCAACAAGGCTATCAAATATTACTGATCTCAAAAGTGAGTTTGAATATAAAAATTAGAACAACAAATTTTCAACTGTTTTTATAGTGAATATTTCAATTTTGTCAGATTTAGATTTTTATTTTTCCGAAATAAATTTTCATAATTCTTTCAATGAAAAAAAAAAAATTTTTTTTTCTTAAAAAATTTTCAGAGCTTCAAATTTGACATTTAAAGTGGTCTTTGGAATCAGTTGAAGATAAATGAGAAAATATATATCAGTCCTTCTATGGGCACACACATACACGCTTCCATACTAATCCCTGTGCTCGTTTGCTTCCCATTATGTTGGGAAGCAAGCCATCCGTCTGTTCCGGTCAGGGGAACCGTCAGGGACAGTCGAATGACATATGCACAGCAGTGGTTGAGGGTCAGTCCCCAGTGTTACCGTAAAATGTTGTGTTGAAATCATTAACCAAAATTTGGAAACCCGTATACTTTGAAATATTTTAGCTAATCTTGGCCACAAATATTGGATGCTCGCTTTCAAAGAGAATGAAATATTTATTTTTTGCTTTTAGCACCCTCTAAAGTATATGACGATCAGGAAATTGCAAAAGAGTGTAATTTTAAATTATAAATAAATATTCCTTCAAGTAGCTGCTTGCCACAGAGATATGGCAGGAGCCTGTCAGTTTATATGCCATAGTAGAAGGTCTGAGAGGATGGCAGGACCTCAGCAGAGAAATAACACATACATCCATGCCTTACCCGGGGCTCGAACCCAGGTCCCTTATATCAGTAGACAAGTGCGCTAACCACTCGGCCACGGGATTTTACTAATAACTATTAAAGACAAAAAAGAATTTTCCTTTATCTCATACAACCGAATTGTAGCGTTTTCCGAGCACCTTGGAGTAAGGGGGCAAAGCATTGCAGCCAAATGTGCATGACACTCTACGTCAAAATGTCAAACTTCGACCATAAATATATCGTTTGCAATATTCATTAAAAATTTTGGCAATCCCACTATTGAGATCCACATGAAAGGGAGTTATGGAAATTTGAATTAATGGATGATTGGGAAAATGAAAATAGTGTTATAAATTTAACGGATTGAAATTGGGCGTCAGTTCAAAAGAATAATATTTAGCAACAATTATTCTAAAATAAGGTAATTTATTACAAAAGTTTGAATAAAAACAAATGTAAAATAAATTCAACTAACTCAAATCTTTGTCTTCACCAATATAAAAATAAACATCAGAAGAATAATAGACCTGCAATCTACGAAGAATAACCTTACCAATTCCTTAAACTAAATATAACTATACACCAATGACTTTCTTCTAGGATTCTAGTCATCAAGTACTCTAAAGCAGCAAGTATACTGTTTCTCAGATCCAATTCTTTTCAGACGTTGATCACCACGCATCAAACGAAATTCTTCCTTTTGTTTACTAGCAAAGATTCACATTAATAAAACTCTTTTATCCTCCCGCGCACACACCAAATAAAATAATTCTTCATGTACTAACGCGCACAAAGCCAAATATGATTAACTTTCTACTTGACCTTCTTTCTTCCGAGAATCTTATTCGTTCAATTAATATGTACAAGCCAACTTTTTCATTCCTTTTTTTGAACATCGTTATCAGTTCTAATATTCTAATCCACTGATGACGTAATTCTCACGATGAAGCACTCGAGCATCAGAATCATACAGCACATCACTGTTTCATTGTTGCTTGTTCATCTGTCTTAAACGTAATATTTTATTAGTACCTGCGGCCAGATCTAAAGTGGAAGGTGAAGGGGCATACCGTCCCCTTTGAGAATATTAATAGAAACAGTGGCGAAAAAGTTATAAATATATATTTAACTTATTTTTCAAGAACGTTTGTGCAGACTATTAAAACACAGGGAAAAATTCTACAGCGGAATGACAATCTGGCTAGATCTCGCCCCCCCCCCCTCCCCTCAACTTGGATTACTTGATCACCCACTTTCATTTTTTCTATATTCGGTGAGGTTCAAAAAATTTTTCTATATTCGGTGAGTCAAACAAAAAAATTGTCTTAGCATAAGTCAATTTTTTGAAAAATTTTTTTTCTATATTCGGCCCTGTTGAGTAATGAATCCCCCTAGGGAAAAAGAATTTTTCATTTATTCTAAACACAAGAGTGGTTTCCTCCGTGTAAGGAGCAGAAGCCCTGCTGTCAGTGAAATTCCTTGAGCGTGATACTCCACCAGCATCATTTCAAATTTCCATCATAAATCGTTTATAATATTTGCTTAAAATGTCATTTTCAAAAAATACCACGGTTAGAGGGCGCAATTGAAGCTATTGGAAAATTTTTGAAAATGCGAATGATCATATTTCATCAATAACTATCCAACCGAAAAAGAATTTTTAATTTATCTCTGACAAAAAAAATAAATCTCTGACGCAGTAAATAGGCGGGCCTTTGTTTTTCGAAAAATTTGTCATTCGGACAACTGTCGTTCAAAAAATTGAATTTCGAAAAACTAGATATTCGAAAAATTCTTCATTCGAACAATTGATTTTCGAATAATTTATCTAGCACCCCTAATTCGTGACTTAACTAAGACTGAAAAGGTATCTGAATGTGATTGTATTTTATCTCTCATATAAAATATCACTCTCTAGAAAAAGTATAGACTCTTTGAATTCTTATACACACACACATAGGGGAAGGGATATACACCGATCAGCCAAAACATTAAAACCACCTACCTAATATGATGTAGGTCCACCTCTCGCTGCCAAAAGAGCTTTCACCCGATGAGGCATAGATTCGACGAGATGATGGTAGGTGTCGCTTGATATTTGGTACCATGACTGCAACAGAGGATCCCGCAGTTCCTTAAATTACGTGTTTGGGGTGATGCTGCTTGTACCTGTTTCTCTAATTTAAACCACAAATGCTCGATAAAATTCATGTCCGGCGAATTTGGGGGCCATGGCAATAAATGGAATTCCTCATCATGTTCTAGGAACCATTCCGGAACCTTCTTCGCAGTGTCACATGGGATATTGTCTTATTGAAAGACGCCATCTCCGCCAGGGAATACAGCCACAATGTTCAGGTAGGTGACAACTGTCAGAGTTTGCCCTACAGGGATAATTGGGCCAAGTGTACCCCAAGAAAATATTGCCCAGACCTCACACTCCCTCCAGCTGCTTGGATCCATCCCACAGTGCATCCAGGTGAGACTTCCATGGGTAAACGGTGCACACTAGCTCTCCATCCACATGGTGTAACAGAAAGCAGGATTCGTCTGACCATTCGACCGTCTTCCAGTCTTCTGTAATCCAGTGTCGATGATTAACGTGCCCACTGCAAGCATTAACGACAGTGAACGCACACACGAATGGGTCTGCAGCTGCGGATACCCATATCCAAGAGCTTACGATGAACTGTGTGTTCGGACACATTGGGCCCTTTACCACAATTGAAATTATGCATAGTGTCAGCCACAGTAGCCCTCCTGTTGCTGCAGATAAGACAGAGAGCCTACACTGACCTCTGGCATCAATGAAGCGTGGCTGGCCCATGCCTTATCGACGGCTCGAAGTGTCACCTGTTTTGGACCATCTTTGATAGGTTAACTAAATACTGCATAGCATGAGCAGCAGCCTACCAGCGTTGCTGTTTCGGAGATGCTCTTACCAAGGCGTTTGTGCAGAACGATCTGGCCTTTGTCGATAAATCCTTTGCTTTTCCCAGGTTGAGACGAAACGAAATACTGCCTGCGAGAGCTCTGACCCAGGTATTGTTGATACATATATCATTCGCGACCTTGGCACGTGACACTGATTGACTGCATGTGCGCTTCTTTGCATAATGCAGAGGTGGTTTTAATATTGGCTGATCCGTGGATATGCATTATCAGATTTAGCCGGCGTTGCTCGGATCTGAAACTCACTCAAGTATACTGCTCACGAAAATTAGGGGATATTTCAAAATGAATATGAAGCGATAATATATCCTCTAATTTTTGTGAGAGTATATATAGTAGATGGTTGGCCGAGTGGTTAGCACGCTTGGCTACTTGATCTAAGGGACCTGGGTTCGAGCCCCCGATTAAGGCATGGACGTGTGTGTCGTTTTTCTGCTGAGGTCCTGCCATCCTTTCGGATCTTCTACTTTGGCATATAAACTGACAGGCTCCTGTCAGACCTCTGTGGCAAGCAGCTGCTTGAGGGGGTATTTATTTTTATTTATTTAATTCCCACATCGCAAGCTTTCATTTTGTATTAAACTCATTAGATAGATTTCAATTCGCGCCATTCACCTACCCCGTGAAATTTCTCACCCCTTCTTTTAGGGGAGGAAAGAAGATACTCTTCATGTCAGAAGTTTCTAAACCGAAAGGAGTTCTTGTCTCGCTCAGATAATCCACCTTGTCATATTATTTCGTACTCAGCAGAGTTGCTTGTATACAATTTGCAAGTCATGGGTTTTATAACAGCAATAGTGTATGGCAGATCTGAATTGTGCGTAACTTGTGAATGTACTAAGAATGCAATGTACAATGGAAAAGAAAAATATTTTAACGCATTACGTAATATATTTTTTAACACACAAGCATATTTACCCAGCGTTGCTCATGTCTGAAACAAAAAATTTAGATTAGGTGACATTCCCCACGTCGCCCGTTCCATTTGGCATAAAACTCATAACAATAAATTCGCCCTCGGTAAATATTTTTTTCTCTTCTAAAGAAATCTTACTCTTTAAAGTATAAAGTACATAGGTGGCACTCCCCACGTCACAAGCGTTCATTTGACGTAATTGCGATCGATCGTCCTCCCCCCCCCCCCCTCTTTAAAGGTCGGTGGTTGACCCAATGGGTAGTGTATACCAAGACTATAATCAGCAGTTCCCATGTTCGAGCCCCACCTGAGCAAGCGTTGAGATTTATCTCCCCAAACCCCTACTCCATCATCGGGCAGTAGGTGATAAAGATGGGCTTGGAAATGCTGCCATCCTTGACCTACTCTACCATCTGTTTCTTAATGACTGTCCAGTCCCCTTCCACCAGCCTTCTCTGAGCCCTTTGGATCCTTGTGGCCTGGCTGTTTAACCCATTGTATGCAAAGAAGTACCGCTCTGAGATAAAAACAACCCCCTCGTAAAAATTTCACTCCCTTTTCTAGAGGAATTATATAGTAAATGGTAATCCCCACTTCGCAAGTTTTAATTTGGAATGAAGCGCATTGCAATCGATTAAATTATTATATTAAAATCCCCTGTTAGATTTTTCTCTTTTAGGGGAGGAAAGAAATGGTTATATTTTGAGGTAGTACATAATCCTCCCCACGTCAGAAGTTTCTAAACCGAAAAACAGTATTGCCTTGCTCAGATAATAAAATTTTTCAACTTATTTCGTACCCACAGAGTTTCTCGGATAGAATTTGTCAGGCATGTGTAACTTTATAGCAAAAGGAAATGAAATATGATCTTAAGTTGCACACAAAAAATGTATACGTACTATGAAAACATATCATTATTAAACGCAGTATTTATTATGTAAATGTTAAAAATATTGAATTATTTATATAACTCTGAGTCACAAATATTATTATTATCATATGTGGCAGCTTTTCTGTCCGGTTCCTGATGATAGATGGCGCCACTGACGAATCTACAAAATTACGGGAATGCTTATATGTCACACTGTTGGAGAATTTGGTTAGCTGGCAAACTACTGGCTCAATGTAAACGTCAAATCGATCTATGCATTCATGAAAATAGGGGCGGGGGTGGCTCAGTCGGTAGCGCGCCAGGCTCGTAATCTTGTAGTTCCCAGGTTCGAGTCCCAGCTGGGTCAGCGTTGAGATTTATCTTCGCAAAATTCCCCACCCTGCCCACGGTTAGTAGGGGACACCGATGGGCTTGGAAAGTCCGTCGGATGGGACGTTAAGCCGTGGCCCCGTGTGCGGGAGAGCCATACCCTGTGCACGTTAAAGAACACGCTGGATGGCCTTGACTAGAGGCTACCATCTGTCTCCCAACAGCTGTTCCAATGGGTCCCCTCCCCCAACCTTCTCTGAGCCTTCGGGGTCCATGTGACCCGGCCATTTAGCCCATGATGTGCAAAAAAGTGCCGCTCAGAGGTAAAACAACCCAACGCCATATGATAGCTTTAAAATTTAATACATATTTATATTTTTCAATCAATAAAAAGAATTTTTAATAATTTATATCTAAAAACAAAGACGTTGATTATCTATAGATGGACGGATGACAAGATGAAAACGGCTCTTTTTTAAAACGAGTTAAATATGATAACTATTAACAGGTAGGCACAGTTCATAGTTTTGGGGGAAAAACTCTGTTAACTGAAAGTAAATCACAAAGATCCTAAAGCAGTTGCAGTTTGTCAGGATATAAGAAATTGACATAGCCTACCCCTTATTTTTAATCTGCAAACACGAAAGAATAAAAATGAAATGTAGCAAGCGATGAAATTATATGTAAATTTGCGAATTTTTTTATTTCCTAAGGCACCAGGAAAGATTGCGTTTTTTCCAATAATGTAAATCGCCTCTTGTGGTTAACAGGAAAGAACAGTTTTCTTTTAGATAAACTGCTTCGAATACGTATATACAAAACATAAATAAATTTCAAAAATACGTATCCTGTCATAAGCGCCCTAGAAAGTAGAACACAAAACTAAAGTATTTTTTTATTTCCTAAGGCACCAGGAAAGATTGCGTTTTTTCCAATAATGTAAATCGCCTCTTGTGGTTAACAGAAAAGAACAGTTTTCTTTTAGATAAACTGCTTCGAATACGTATATACAAAACATAAATAAATTTCAAAAATACGTATCCTGTCATAAGCGCCCTAGAAAGTAGAACACAAAACTAAAGTATATCGATGGTGCAGTCAGTCGCTGAATTCGTATTCACTTCAAAGGAAGATAAGGCGCCGGTGATCTTGTTGAATAGGTAAATAGAAGCCCTACCTTCCTTTGAAGTGAATACGAATTCAGTGACTGACTGCACCATCGATATACTCTAGTTTTGTGTTCTTCTTTTTAGGACGCATATAGGAAGATCGGTATTTTTTTATTTATTTATTCATTGAAATCACCTACATTCAGAAAGTCTCATATATGACTTATTAACATCAACCACATTTTTCCTCCCCCTGTTTTGGAGTCGTGTTTCCAGTAGCCCATGACTTTGGAGACATCACAAGCTTTAATTGGAGATATAACTCGTTAAGTTAAAAAGGAGTTCCAGCCTCCTTTTTGGATGACATTTCGAAATAGTCTATGACGGTCCTCATATTAGCTTTTATTTGCACCAATGGGCTTGGAAAGTCCGCCTTCCGTCGGATGGGATGTTAAGCTGTGGCCCCGTGTGCGGGAGAGCCATACCTGTGCACGTTAAACAACGCGCTGGATGACCTTGACGGGAGGTTCCATCTGTCTCCCAACAGCCGTTTCAGTGGGTCCCCTCCACCAACTTCTCCGAGTCTTCGGGGTCCTTGTGACTTGGCCATTTAGCCAATTGTGTGCAAAAAAGTGCTGCTCAGAGGTAAAACAACCAACCAACAGCTTTTATTTGACACCTAATTCGTAATTGCCCTTGCGTTCGGAAGATATAGCGGAGCGATGGTTTTTATATTTCGCCTTTTTTTTAGGGATATTATATATATAGATTTTAGGGGCCTATGATACTCCCCGCATCAAATTATCGCAGAGGCTTAAATTAAGCTTTAATTGTTACATAAATTTTTAAATATCGCCATTACTTTCGAAAGATATGGTGGAACAACTGTTTTGGCAGATGACGAGCGAAAAGCAATAGGAAGATAGGTAAAAAATACCTATCTTTCCATATGCACCCTAAAAAGTAGAAAATTAAGCTAAACTTCAAAGGAAGATAGGGCGCCCATTTACCTACACAAGATTGTCGGCTCCCTTTCTTCCTTTGAAGTGAATACAAATTGATGAAGTTGAATACCATTGATGTGTTTAGTTTTATTTTCTACTTTTTAGGGCGTATATAGAAAGATATATATTTTTTAATTTATATTTTTTTTCTTTATCACCAAAAACATATACTTTGAGAAACTTTCATTTGATATATGACTCATAAACATCAACCACATTTTCCCTCCCCCTCTCTTGGATTGTGCTTAAGGTAGCCCATGATTTTGGAGACTTTAAAAGCTTAATTTCAGATGTAACTCCTTAAGGTCCATCCCTGCGAAAATCCCCCCTTTTTAGGAGGGGAATTCGAAGCAATCCACGACGATCTTCATGTGAGCTTTCACTTGATCCTTAAAATAGTAGTTAAGGCCCACGCAAGCATTTGGGAGATATAGCGGAACAATCGTTTTTATATTTGCCCATTTTTAGGGGGAAGAAATGGGGGTAGATTTTTTTAAATATGTGACATACTCCATATCACAAGCTTTCATTTGGCGCATAGCATATTACTTTCGGTCCTCTCGTTCTAAAGATTTAGCGGAACAATCGTTTTTATATTTTCCATTTAATAGGGTGATGAGAAACCATGGGGGTCAATTTTTTATTTCCTGTGATGCTGCCTATGTCGCAAGTTTTCATTTGATACATAGCTTGCTACTTTCGGCACTGGCGTTCTAGAGATATAATGAAACAATTGTTTTCATATTTCACCTTTTTTTTAGGGGGGGGGGGGAAAGAACTTTGACTCATAAAACATCACCACATTTTTCCTTTCTCTTGAAATCTTGTTTGAGGTAGCCCATGACATTGGAAACGTCACAAGTTTTATTTGAGATATGTCTCGTTAAAGTCTAAATTCGCCACCCACCCCTCTCTTTTTTTTATATCAGGGGAAAGATTATTGGGGACAAAATTCGAAATAATCAAATCAAAGACGACTGTCATTATTTGAGCTTTCATTTGATACCTAACTCGCAATTGTATGCCGTCGCGTTCGGAAGATATAGTAGAACGACTTTCACATTTCCCGTTTTTTAGGAGGGAAGAAAGCATGGGGGATCATTTTTAATGGCTTATGACATTCCCTACGTCATAAGCTTTCATTTGATGCATAGCTTGTTACTTTCCTACTCGCGTTCAGGAGATACAGGGGAAATAATCGTTTTCCTATCCTCCTCAAAATTCCTCGCCCTGCCCACGGTCAGTAGGGGACACCGATGGGCTTCGAAAGGTCGCCGTCCGTCGAATGGGACGTAAAGCCGTGGCCCGTGTGTGGGAGAGCCATACCCTGTGCACGTTAAAGAACATGCTGGATGGCCTTGATGGGAGGCTACCATCTGTCTCCCAACAGCTGTTCCATTGAGTTCCTTCCCCCAACCTCTGAGCCTTCGGAATCTTTGTGATCTGGCCATTTCGTCCATTGTGTGCAAAAAAGTGCCGTTCAGAGGTAAAACAACCCAAAATCTCCATCGCGTTCGAAAGATGTGGTGGAACAGCTGTTTTGACAAATCCACAAACTGGCAAACCAACAAATGTCAAGCGAAAAGCAATAGGAGGATATGTAAAAATAGCAATTGTTCTATTTGAAGGTTTCGTGTTTCAAGTGGAGGGGGGGGGAAGTTTACTCGCCATCCTTGACGGTCGGAAGAAACATTACCTTAGATAGTCCCGGAAAACCGAGGGAAAGTGGAATTTTCTGATCTGTGAAAGCGTATTGCTAAGATTCCGGACGGTGGCCGTAATATTAAAATTTGTGTAAATATTGGTATTCAAAGTAAATGATGTGATTGTCTACGTAACACAGCAAATAATGACACAGAATGAATATAAAAATGATATGTTGATTTAGATATCACAAATAATGAATAATCTGAAATTCGTTTATTATTTTTTTGTGATTATTTTTGTTTGGGCCGTGCCCCAAGTGCTCCTAATGGATGAGCCGCTCCTGGTATGTGCAGTATTAGCCACACTAGGAAAGATGGTCTCACAGATGTTTGTAAAAATATTTATTCAATGAATTATGCAGTTTTTGCACCACCTGCTCAAAACACCATTGGAGATGACTGATAAATAACCGTAATTATGTACTACATTAATAGCTGTATTAATAATTATTATAACTGTATTAATAACTTATTAATTATAATAACTGTAATAATGTACAGTGATTTGCAAAGCCCAACTCTGAAACAATGGAGAGGAAAGGGAAAAGGAAAATTGCTTGCTGTCTAACACACTGCATTTACATATTTTAAGGTTATTGCGAATCCTAGTATTACATCGCATTTGAAAATTCCGTAATTTATCCAGATCTGCAGCTATTTTTACATAGTTTTTTCAAATGAACATTTGGTTAGGATCTATGTTACGTTATTCAGAATCAAAAAAGCAACTTACAAATGTTTATGGTTTCATAATTGCATGCCACTGCTAATTTTTCCTCTTTATAGTATAATACAGGGAAAATGGGTCTTGCCCTTTAAAGACAAGTGAACTTCACCAACACTGAAACTTCACAAGACAAGTGAACTTCACAAACACTGAATGAAGCAAATGTAATCAACAACTCTAAAGAGTTGGAAGAACGATTTTTTTTTAACTTGATGTGACATTAGATTGATTGGCTGGTTGTGAGGGGTCTCTAATTTTTTGGTTCCCAGCCAATCTCCAAATGAGTCCCCCTTCCCCTCTGATCAATGCCAAGTTACCTAATAAGGACAAAATTAGTGCATGAGCAATTAATTAAATTAATTACATGCAACAAAAATAAATATTAATGTTTGAATTTTTTTGTCATGAGGTAAAAAATACGTTAACAATTACTGAATATAAAATTTTCTTTGTAAATTTAAATTTTTTTAAATTACATCTACAGTTCCAATGAAGAATTACAAAAACCAAGTCAATATTTTTGTGTGGTTAAAAATATTAAATGAATTATAAGGAGCTGCAGATGTTTTGAAGCTGATCTTTTCTATGGTCTTGTGAATAGGACAATAATATATAGAGTTAAGAGAGATTCTTCCTTTAATGGGGGGTGAAATCGATCTGAAATATTTCTTGCCTTAAAACTGAGGCCCTAATTATGTTGTAAGGACAACTAAGGCCATTCTGTGCCAAACATGACATGTTGCTTTTATAGGTATAGAAATTAGCTGTCAGTTCCAAAAAAGTTTCTTATTTATATGTTAACTTTTTCTAAATGTTTACTATATAGTTGCTTTTTTATCTTTTCAGATATGTCTATTATAATAAGGCTCCAGAATTTGCCTTGGGCAGCTAATTCCGTCGATATACGTCGTTATTTTGCTGGTCTTTCAATTCCAGAAGGTGGTGTTCATATTGTTGGTGGAGAAAAGGGTGATGCTTTCATAGCTTTTAGCACTGATGAGGATGCTCGTCAAGCAATGGAAAAAGATGGTGGTAAAATTAAAGATATTAGAGTCAAGCTTTTGCTGAGCAGCAGGACAGAAATGATGCGTGTGATTGAGCAAGCTCGCAATCAAAATTTAGCCCTTCAAGGACCTGCTCCTGCACCTATAATTAAACCAGTTGCCAATGATAATGATCGCAGAAAAGTTCCTGAGCGTAACTCCAGTCCTTCTCGTCGCAAAGAGCGAGAAAAGTCCCCTAACAGAGAGAGAGGGAGTAGAAGATCCTCATCTAAACGAGACCGCAGTAGAAGTAGAAGTCGCAGCCCACCTCGCAGATCGAGAGAGAAGGAAAGAGAACGAGATGTTGATCGACGTACTGATCGTTCTAAAAGAGATGACAGGCGATTTGATGACTCCCAACGTTCCAAAGATGAAAGGGTAAAAAACTCTAGAGATGCAATTTCTAGGGATTCACTTCAAGATAAAAAATTAATAATGACTAATGGTGATCCAACTCAGCCACTTACCAAAATTATGGCACCAGTGCAAAGTGTTGCTACAAATCAGCTAAACTCATTTGATCCTAGAACAGTTTCTCAACAATCATCACAGCCTAATGATCCAAGAATACAAGATAGTAATCGAAGTTTGGCCCAGTTTGATGCTCAGTCATCAACATCGATGCCCATAAGTAATCAAACGTTTTTTGGTCCAAGAGATCCATCTCTCCCACCATCAACAATAGCTGCATATAATGTATCATCTTCACAACCACAGACATCTGTTCGATCACAGTCATTTGAACCAAAAAGTATAAATGAACATATTCGCCCCTCACCTTATACCAGTGACTCAAATTTGAATATTGGTGGGAGATTTCCATCTCCATTTGATAAGCAATCAATCAGTCAGTCAACTTCTGTACCAGTTCTGTATGAAGGTAAAAGACCCCCTGTGCCAGTAACATCTGCACCTCTTACTGGATATGATACAAGGCCAGTTCCCTCTAATCAGTCTGGTAATCCATTTGAGCATAGATTTGGACCATCAAACCAAGCACTATTTGACAAACTAGCTAGTATTCAGTCAACTATTAGAGAACCAACATATGACAAACAATCAAATTTAATATCCCAGACTGTTGTCCATACTAAACAGTATAATACCGGTTTGTCACCCGAACGAGTCGCTGGGTCAACAGGTACATATGACAGAAATAATGTTCCTTCAAGTCAGGGAATTGCTGCAGTCCCTTCATATAATCAGAAATCATTATTTCATAGTGAACTGCCACTTTCTTATGAACAGACATCACCAGCAGTAAGTCAGACTGGTAGAACAACAGAAACGTCAGCTACTAGGCCATCACATAATAATCAAACAAATGAACCAGAACTTTTCGGCAAAAGGTTACCACCAAATATGCAGTCTGCTGTTCAACTTGATACTTCAGTTTTTAATAAACCACCAATACCTAACCGAACTCGTCCAAGCCGCTTTCAACAAGAGAATATGCCATCAAAAGAACCACCATTTTACAGAAATAATGACCTTATAGATGAAAATACACCAACCTCTCCTTTTAATAGAACTACACCTGCTTCAAAGGATACCCTGCCACATCTGTTTAATAAGCCATTAAATCCATCCCATTCTATGCATGAAGATCAACCATTGGCACCTGACCATGAGAGGAGGATGCTTGCTAGAAATGAAGCAATAAGTTCCTGGCCTAGACAGCAACCCCATGTTAATCCTGAAAGAAATGCATGGGATGAAGGGCATCATGGCTTGCTAGGGCCACCTCCTCCTTCTAAATCAAGGTCATTTCCTCAAGATGATGTTCCCATGACTCCGAATGAAGATGATATGGCCAACATTATGAAACATACCTATGATGAACTTCATATGATTCCTGGGATTACTGAGAAAAATGAGTACAGACAGCCTCCAGAAGGCCCGATACATGAAAACAGAAGACCACATTCTGACTTACCATATTCCAGAGAACAGAGACAGGAAAACAGAAAAGGCAACCAAGATTACCAGGGACAGATGGTTACAAAGCTAGATTATAAAGGTAAACGTGAACCCCTTATTACTGGTCCAAGACATACAGGCCCACTGTTAGAAAGAGGCTCTCCTGCAATGCAAAACCAGCGTGTCCCACATATATGTGTTGAAGTAAGAGGTTTACCTTTTGATGCATGTGAAGCAGATGTCTTAGAGCTATTTAGGGGCATCTTTATTCCTCCTGAAAACCTAAAACTTCTGCATGATAGCCATGGTCAACCTACTGGTGTTGCATTTGTGAAATTTTTAAACCAACAAGATTTTGAAGAAGGATTAACAAGGCACAAGCAGTATATTGGAAATAGTTGCCCAGAGGTTATTGCATGTCCAAATTCTGCATTTGATGATGCTCCAATTCCAAGTGGTCAGCTTAAAAGAAATATGCCACTATCAGGACCACCAAGGAGAAGGCATCGACCTCGTGAAGAAGACTTATGTATACAACTACGTGGTCTTCCTTATTCGTGCAAAGAAGATAATATAGTACATTTCTTTGATGGACTTGGAATTCTAGACATCCATGTGGATTATGGAACTGATGGACGAGCCACTGGAACTGGTTTTGTTGAGTTTGGAACACCTGGTGATTTTCATGCTGCTCTAACTATGGATGGCAAATTAATAGGTCATAGATATATTCAGATTATCATAGCCAGTAAAGAAATGATGAATGCTGCTCGTGCACAAAAACTACTAGGACCAGCAATTGATGATCCTATGTTTGAAAAACTACCCCCAAGAGATGTACATTCTGTACCACCTCACTCTGTAGATAATATGGCTCCACCATTTCGCCCTGGACATGCACCATTTTGTGTTGCTTTGCGTGGCTTAAATGAAATTGTGACAAACAGAGATATTGCTGAA
Organism: Ryuthela nishihirai; assembly: GCA_038380435.1. Lineage (NCBI taxonomy): Eukaryota > Metazoa > Arthropoda > Arachnida > Araneae > Heptathelidae > Ryuthela > Ryuthela nishihirai. The sequence goes on from JAWZYU010000027.1 coordinate 56,430,216, forward strand.
TTTTTTGCAGAAGTAGATGTTATGCCACGTGCAATTCACATTATGCTTGATCCAAATAAAATGCCTTCTGGTGAAGCTTTCGCAGAATTTACTGGTGTTAGAGATTTTGAACGAGCCTTACAGAAAAATGGTAAGGTTTTATCTGATTCTCATATATCAGTTTCACCCATTCCATACTGGGAGATGGTTGACATACTTGGAGGGCCACCAGCTGGACCTGCTGCTCCAGGCCCACTGCTAGAAAATCCTGATAATGAACGACCTCCTAGAAGACCATTGATGCAGTTACCTTCCGGAGTAGTTGATGAAATGCCCATGCAGGAAATAATGGATGAGGAACTTGGATCAGGACCTGATTCTCTTGGTCCTAGAGGACCACTCATGGAGCCTTTCATATCTAATGATATGCCACCTTTTGAACATATGGAGGCACCAATGGGAGGTAGGCCACCATTTTCAAGAATGGTGGGTCCAGGAGGCCCAATACGTGGCCCAAGGCCATCACGTCTCGTAGGCATGGCCCGACCTCCAAGGGGACCATCACAATTTAGACATCGTCTACAGGGAAAAATGAGTGGCACATCACACACAGATCTATCTCCACAGAACTTTGGCAAGCCAGGATGTGTTGTTGCATTGAGCAATTTACATTTCCATGCCGGTTTAGAAGAGCTATTAGAATTTTTTCAGAATTTTTCTCTCTGTAAAGATGATATTATCAGAAAGTACAATGAGCGAGGAAGGGCAACAGGAGAGGCTAGAGTTGCATTTAGTTCTCCTGAAGAAGCTATGAGAGCTGTTGAAGAACTAAATCAGAAACCAGTGTTAGGCAGACCAGTATCATTATCGCTGGTGTAATTTCGATTTGTTGAATCTATCGCATATTCATTTTATAGAACATCATTTACTATCAGGCAGTTGTGACTTTATTCCTGTTTGATGTTTCCAGAATGAAATATTTGGTTTCATAACTGTTTACTGTGATGTGTAAAAAAAAGTCCAGATTAACTGATGAAGCATCAGAAGTAGAAATGGCAAATACTAGCCATTATAGATTTCATCACATTGGTGCATTCGTCATATTCAGTTTCATTGTACATAATTTAATAATTGTATGTAGTAGTTTGTTAGATTGTATGCAGAGGTGCACTAATCACATTTGTATACAAATCAAACTTTTGAACTGTTCGTTTGATACCTTAAAGGACAACTTGAATTTTATGCCATCTCCTTGCACAAAATTAGTGACTATAAATGAGGATAAATTACTGTCATACATGACAGTAATAAACATTGCATTGATGGACAACAAAGTGAACTGGTGACTAGTAAAGATGCGCATATTTCAATTGAAATATTTCTAGCATTACATGAGTTTCCAGCAAATATTAAAATTTTCATATGGTTCAGTAAAAATCAGAGTTCAAAATTCTGAATAACCAGTACCACTTCAACCATTCTGTGAGTAATTATGTGTAAATCGTTGTATATTTTCTTATCAAGAATTCGTGTTCTTTCATTTTATGCTTTTCTCACAAGGGTGGACAAATTTTTTTCCCCAGCTATTCAGATTTTTGTTTTATGGTGTGTAGTTTTGCTCTGGTGTATATTCGTATTCTAAAAACTAATATAAAATTACTTTCATCCAAATGCTCTTAAGCATAAATAATAGTTTCTTAATTAGATGACAACCAAGAGTCATGAAAATTGTTAACAGTAGTATTCTGATAATTGTTATTTGTGTTAGTAAATGCAAAAGAGCAATTTTTTCAAGTAAATTCATTGAACTTATGATTTTAATTAAAGGAATAGCTGTTATATTTTTAATAGATACTTTCTGATCCTAAGGCTTAAAGCATACCATTAAACCAGCTTAAGCTTTAATTGCAAGAAAAGCTCTACTGAAATGGGGAAAAAAATAATATCCAAAGTACTGTACCATAACTACAATATTCTTCAAAACTGGCAAAAATTGAATCATTTAAACAAACTTTCAAAGATCCCCTTAATAAATATTTTGACATAATTTTTTATTCGAGGCATTTAAGTAACAATGAGGCTAAGTGTCAAAAATGGAATTTGAAGCAAATTGTTTCTTTTCACCTTTTTCCAGTGTAGGTTTGCTACTGGCTTTACTGGAAAAATCAGTTATCATTGCTTCCAGTTGATCCCATCTCGTCTCTCTGTTACTACATAGCTGTAGGTGTGGGGCAGTGGTATGTGGTTTTAACTTTACACTCTAGAGTTTGATTGCATGCATCTTCCAAGACAATTCCTGAAAATCGGAGGCTTAGGCATACCAAAAAACTCCAGTATCGGACCTGAGCATGCATGTCAGGACCTCCTCCTTTCATCATTCTTTCTGAAGACACCATTATCGCATGCAATCTCAAAATTTTGACTTGTGTTTAGACAGTTTCCTATGGTGGTGTGTCCATAAATTATGTAATATTCTGACAGAATTTTAACTCATACCCCCCCCCCCACACACACACTTCTAGTTATGTAATTCTTTTTCATTTATGAGGTTCTTCACTTTTTGTGTGTATTAACTGCAATTAAATATGTTTTAAAACAACGTTGTAAAAAATTGCATAAAACGTGCAAGGACTATAAGATCAATGATAAGTCCAGAACCATTGTTATCAGTAAACGACAAAATGTTTAATTACATAAATATAATGTGTTAGTATTACATAACACCACCTCCGAATCCCCCATCCCCATGTAATGTGACAAAAGGGATCATTTAATCCCACCCCCATGTAACGTGACAAAAGGCATCGCTTAATTCCACCCCCTCAAAGCATTATGTAATTTATGGGCAATCCATATTTACACGCTTCATTTATGTTTTAATAAATTTTTGAATAAATTAGTGACTGGTAACATTACTATTAAGCATACCAATGTAGGTAACTTTAAAAAATACACTGGTGCACAAAAATTGCACAACCCCATTTTATGTCAATAGGAAACTAACTTCGAAACTCTGCAACTTCTAAAGTAAGCTTTTTATGTAAAATGTGATTGAAGATATAAAAATCTCAGTTAAATTGATATAAATCTCAATATTTTACCAGTAATAACTGATATTTAAAGAGTTGTAGTAGCTGGAATATTTAACATCAGTAATGCACTGCTATAAAACTCGTCCAATAATGGCAAATATCGAAAGAATTACTGACGCAAACATCTAAAATTACACTTATTTATTAAACGCCCTGAAACAGTACTTATTTAAGTTTTAGTTAACTTTTGAGGTGAAATCTTATGACTTATTGTTATATCGAAACTTCCATACTCTTTAAATACCTAACAAATATTGCTGAAATCTGAGAGTTGGATAGTTTGAGATCGTTTAGAAGTTACAGAGTTTCTAAGTTAGTTTCCTATTGACATAAAATGGGGTTGTAACTTTTCTGCGTCAGTGTAATTTTCTTCCCAGGTAATCCTTGATACTGAAATCTTACAATAGCTTCTAAGAATAATAATGCCATATACAAATATTTTATTTCTAATGAATTTTTTAATAAAAAGCTTTTTTTTTTTAGTTAGGGATCGTCAAGTGTAGCTTTCTGTTGACGTAATGCATAGAATGTGTCTTGTTCACAATGCGATGTCATGCAATTTTTTTTTTTCATTTTTCAGCATATGTTATTTATATTGAACTTTAGTAAATCTCACAGCATTTATTATGATCCAGGACTTTCTTTAGAAAAGTACAAAATAGTGGCCCCTTTTATAATTAAAAGTAGGTGATCATTGACCTACTTTTATAATTAAAAGTAGGTGATCAAGACCAGTGATCATTGAATTATGACTACTCCACCCAGTGTTTTGTTAGTGGGTAACTAACATCGAAACTCTATAACTTTCAAAATAAGCATTTTATGGGAAAATGTCGATTTTAGTATAATATTCCTTCATTATTTAAAGAGCTATTTGAACATTTTACAACAACAATATTGGACAAAAGAATTTACCTTTGAAGTTAATTGAAGTAAGAAATATATCAAACCATTTCATTAATAACTACGTATTTCAAAATGGTGTGAAATTATTCTTTCAATATTCGTTTAATATTTTCGTAATTTTTTTAGAACATATTGCTGCTTTTAATCCAGATTTCGATTAGATTTGATTTGATAAGGAAATCTTTAAATTAGCTTTAATCATACAACGCTTATTTTAGAAGCTTTAGATTTTCGAAATTAACTTGGTTGGACACTGACATGGGGTTGAGTAGTCATGATTCAATGACCACTGTGTAGAATGTAATATGCATTTTTTTACAGAAATATTGCTTTAAAACATATTAATTATGTAATTGCAGTAAATATTTTGTTATCCTTGTTAAGAAATTATTAAAATGGGAAAGAAAAAGTATTGCATTTTTAGTATTATGTCATTTGTCAGTTCTCATCCGAATAGGTTCCATTATACTTTTTGTGCCTGTGCAGTAGACATGAGTTCGTGCTCAAATTTTTGAGGCAGGATTATTTCAATAATTCTGAGCTCAAGCATGGTTAGAAAGAGAAGTAAAATTGACAAAATGTTAAAACATATGTAAAAATGAATAACCTTAAGCCATAAGTTTCAATCCTTCATATTATAAGCTATTGCAAACTTCCTAGAAATAATCCATAGAAACTGACAAACTGTAAACGCTAAAAATGGCGACGAGAGAATTTCTGAAAAAATAAACAAAAGCTGAATAGTGTTTATTAAATTTTGGCTTGGTTGGCTCAGTCGACGGTGCACTAGCTTCATAGTCTTGATGACCCAGGTTCGAGTTGTACCAGCGTTGAAGGTTGAAATTATCTCTGCTTCCCTCTGAGAGAGTCTTCCACCTGTACACGTTAAAGAACATGTTGGAAGGCTTCCATCTGTCTCCAGTGATTCCCCTTACCCAGGCCGGGATCTAGAAGAAAAAAAAATCAATAGGGGGAGGAGGGCAAGAGACTGTATTCCCATTGCAGTGCAACATTTTCACCTTCATTTTAGAACAAAAACTTTCTTGAAAATGCGTGAAATATTACTAGCATTCCCAAAGGGGAGCATGCACCCCCTCCCTCGCCCTTCCCAAAGCCCCAGATCCAGCTCTGCCACCCTTGAGTCCTTCAGAGGTAACAACAGCCGCATAATTTTTTTTTTCGCAATATGGCAGAATCACATAAGCACATAAACAGTCACATAATGCCACTCGGAAGCCCCAACCCGAACTCGTCTCTATTTCTATAATGTAACCAATCCTGCTCCACTGTTTGTCATAGACACTTCAATTAGTTTGCTTAAATAAGAGAAAATTAGAGAAAATTTAATCGCGTTATCAATGTAAAAGGCGCAAATATAAAAGCCACCAAGAGTAATACATGGAACTGAAAAAACTGTATAGGTAGAATATTTTTATTCTGATGAACTTTATAATTCGGTGTAATGAATTTGAAAGTAATTTATTTTAAACTTTTTTGTTTGTATATGTATATGAATATGTACGTAAATATTTTTTTTATTTGTTTGGTGAACTTTAAAAGTACAGCCTTGAGAGGTGGGTGTATTCCGATTTTTGCTATCATTATTTTTCCTTTCTACGCACTTTGGGAGTTAAAAATATTCCAACATTATTGTCCAAAATATGTCAAAATTTATTTTAAATAATTTAGGTCGATATTACAAACTGTATATCAAATCTAAAATGGACATCATAAGAGAAAAAAAATTATATTTATTGATTTCAGTGTAATGTGTTATCTGATTCACTTTCGATCGGAAATAGTAATTTATATTTCATTGTGATATCAGTTTTATGTAAATGCCCATCAATCGTGTAGTAGTGCTTGAAAGAAACGTTTGCGTACCTCTAGTTTAAGCAAGGCAGAATTTACACTTTATAGTAACAAAAACAAGAAACTTAAAGAATTGAATCATGAATTAAATGACACGAGTAGTACTGTGCTAGTCTTAGACCAAACAGAAGAACATTGGCACATTACAAGATCATCAAATTCCGGGGTCTAAATTGGATAAATTTTTCACTGTTTGGAAAAAGCCAATTGCACACTCACTTTCCATTAGAACCTGAATTGTTTTATTGATATGGTAGTATGATCAAATATATCAATTATGCAGAACAATGCAAGATCCTATTATTACTCTAGAGCAGGAGTATACAAATGATAATTTCCAAAAAATGTGAAAAATGCCAAACCAGGAAGCAAAATAAAAACCATATTTGTTTTTATAAAATATTAAAAACGAAAGGGTTAAAAATATAAAACGTAAATGTGCGTTATTTTTTCTTTTCACCTCTGGCGTGCAGAGAAGACCCAAAGTTTCAAAATTTAAAAAGTATAGTCGCTGAAAATATACACCTGCTTATGAAATATTCCACTAGGATAAATAAATACTCTTTGTTTCGTTTGTGTTCTACATATATTATTTCTTCAGCTAAATAATGCACACCTTGTAACTGTTCAAGAATATGTCATATACTTATCGATATAAAAACGTAATTTGTAGTTATAGTCAAAAGAATTGCTACTAGAGGTAAAAAGTATTGATTATCATTTATGTTTAAAGAGTTCTCTTTTTGTTCTGGAAAAGCCAATTACACGTTATGTCAAGCCAGCCATATTTCAGTGTTTTTAAGCAAATCTGTAAATGTTTTTAAACAGTGGAATTAATAAAACTAAATCAAATTTTGGTAATCCACATGTGTCTGTTTTACATCCTTTCTGCCTCAACTGCTCTTGGGCCCCACTTAACTAATCAGTGCACCGCTCCATAATACATGTTTTCCGGGGCATGGTGATAGCTGTTAAGTGTTACCGGTGCTACGTAAAAGGAATGCCTGCCGATTTCAAGACGCGAAGCGACAGCAGCGCTAGTTACATTTTCTTCCGCTGTGCCACTGGGCAATCTGCTGTTTTGTTTGCAGTGTACGTTATTACGTTGTTTACAGCTGGTTTTAAAATTGGATACTGATATGGATTTGTTCATATGTGATTTATTTACTGTTCTGTCTATTTGCTACCTTTTTTAACTACAAGTGTGATGTTTTGCAGAAGTGAAACTTGTTAAAACTAAATTTCTGTCGAATCCCTTTCAAGCTTCGATCTGCGAGACAAATGGCAGCATAATGTTGACATGAGCAACTGGAAAAAGTTTCGGATATCTCTTTTGAATAAATTATTTTTGGAATCGCAGGAATTGTGAGCAAGGGAAAGTTATTGACATTAGGTCAGAACGATGAATATCTTTACAATATACGGAACTGAGTTACATTGCGCTAACAAAATATTAGAGAATTTCCATGTTATCCGAATGGGAATCTAATTTCGAAGCTAAAATATTCATTTAATAGAAAAAACGTTACTGAAAATAAATTAAAGATCATTATCTTTTCTATTTAAATCTCTATTTTCAACAGCATTCGTCTAGTATTTAAGGAATGGAAACTTGGAATGGAATGGAATTAAAGGAATTTAAGGAATGCTAGAATATTTCCCAACAATAATGGGTCATAAGAATATACCTGATTTCTTAAACTTAAGTATTATTTCAAATCATTTAATAAAATATACATTTTAAAAGTTTGCATAATGATTATTTCGATATTAGATAATTATGAATGAATTTTATAAAACAATATAATGTTAAATATTCCAGCTTCAATAACCTTTTAAAGACTGAACGAAGATCGATGATAAACCGAGATTTAAATAAATTTCATTATGATCTTTATCTTAATCACTGGTTTTCATTTAAAGTGCGTATATGTAAAATCTGAGTTTGACACGGTAGGGACAAGTACCCTGCGTGCGCACACACGGGCGACTTTAAAAGAACCTTACCCTGACAGGTCGAAGGACACACCCGTCTATACTTACAATTTTTCACTAAATGCATATTTTTAACATTTATAGAGGTTCGATTCCAAAACATGGAAAGATAATGCTATAGCTACTCTGAGCTATTAAATATTGCCACAATAAAATATAAATATCCAGTCACCATGAACTGACAGTATTCGAAATCTTAATCATGGTGGTTTGAAATATCCAATATTTCAATTTGTAAGCGTTTTAGCTGTTAAAAAAAGTTTGCCAATTTGAGCTTGAAGAAAAAAACAACCTGTTGTGATCTACATTTCTGCCAAAGTTATGCAAAAATAAATTTTTTCATTGTTCCCTTTTAACGATCGAAACCATGTAAAAAATCTTTGCAAAATAATACTTAAATTTTTAAAATCATTTTTAACAAATTATGGCAGCCTTTCTCAAGAAAAATGCTTCAATTGTAAATATTTCACCTGTTACACTTACAACATTTGACACCGCCCCCCATTTTATCAGAAATGAAACATAAATAACATTAAAAGCACTGATCTCGCACCACCTTTCTTTTCTGTCTGAAGTTTATAACTGTCAGCATTTCAAACTGCACAAATGCGTATATGAACCAGGGCGGATTAAGCAATTGGGACCAAGGAGCCAAGTTCTAAATGAGTGCCCTGGTACAAAGTTCTAAATAGGAGCTTTAGAGATCCTTCGAAATTGGAAACTAATGAAAATAGAACTATGTAACATCGTCGATTGAGCTGATAAAAAAATAACTACTTTAAAGAAGTAAAAAACAGGAGGGGTAACATATGCTAACATAAAGAGTTAATTCTGCAATGCAACATAAACTTTGTGCCTATTGCATTTAAAAACTATTACGTTTTATCATTAATAGTTTTAGCAAATTTTCCATTTCAAGCTCAACTTTTTAAAAATTGGGTATAATATAAAAGTGGAACTTTATTGTTTATGCATTTCCCTTAACAATAAGCTGTATTGCAATAGCAATTAAAATTATTAAATTTGATAAAAGAATTGCTTTGGATAAATTTTTTATTTTGTTCTTTAAAGAATTATCATTAAATAATATTGAGTAAAATTATTGAATAAACACCCGATATTTCGGATTTTAATGGATAATCAATTGTAACACCTCCTGGCAAATTATTTTCAAACATATTTTTCCTTATAAAGAATTTAATCATTCCCTTTCTATCTCTAAGATTCTAGTTTATTGTATTTGATTAACCATTTATCTGCTTGTTTACTATTTGACTTCGAATAGAATAATGTATACTTAACGTTACCATAGGTTAGCTTACTGTGGAACGGTGCCTTCATGTGGCAAGTTCTGAAGCTCCCTATATGCCTTTGTTAACATGACGATTCGCGAAAATCAACAAGCATTCCCATTCCGCAGGCACTGGTGTTACACTCTGTTTTACAGATTTTGGCACCCAGTGGTTCCCCAGATACTGACAAGTGCCACCTTGTACTGCATTAAAAATTCAAATCCTTGCCTAGAGTAGAACGCATTTTATAACTACAAATTGCTTTATGGCCCTAGGACATCAGTTTGCCACAGTGTTTCTGAGCTTTCCTGTGTGCCACAGATTTTTTGTGATGAGTTTATTCCAACTATCCTTGAACAGAGAAACCAAGGGCAATGTAGTATCTATACACTGCAAATTGAAATACTTTCAATGTTTGCAAAAAGATTACTCTCGATCGTAATCATAGTAGTGAACAGTAGTTACTTGATTGGGCTCGACTGTGATGAACCCGCACGGTATGTAGAACAGGGTCACTGTCAGCGCATAGATTAAAGTAACTGTGTAAGCATAGGCTGCATGATGGCAGTGTACAAGTTAACGCCTCTACAGCCATGTGGGAAAAACAAGTATTTAATATGCATTTTCTAACCGTGAACTGTTCCACTTCAGACTCCATAAACATAAACCATAGCTTTAAAAATCTTTAAAGGGAAATGTTTTCCAAGTATTTAATCACTATCCTTCAGAGCATTCCAAGTCTGTGCACATAATGTGGCATTGTACACTGAATGGACAAATTATTATATACACCCTGATAACAATACAGAAAGCAGTTGTGTCTAGTCATGTGGGACACTGACCAAAACACAGCAATGCCTATAAATAGAGCAGATCTCTACACATTGGAAATCAGTAAAAAAAATAACTTCGGTAAGAGGCGATGTAAGTGAGTTTGACCTTGGCCAGATAGTACGTGTGAGGAAGGCCAGTTGTTCAATTACTGCAATTGCAGAACTGTTGGGATTTCCACATAATACTATCATGTGTATACCAAGACTGTGAAATATGGCAAAACTTCCAACCAGCAGGAGAAATGTGGACTAAACGAGCAACTGAGCATTACAAAGAATCCCACGGAGCAGATGTTGGAATTGAATGAGAGCACGTCCACAAGCTTATGCACAAAGACTGTCGTACCATGGAAAAAATAGGCTATGGGCAATTGACGTCCACATCATGTCGCCTTGTTGACTGCAAGGCATCAAAAGATTAGGCTGTAGTTTGCAAAGGCTTATCGCAACTGGAGTGCAGATGACTGGAAACGTCATCTGGTCTGATGAATCAAAGTTTCCACTATCACACTGATGGGAGGGTTAATGTGTGGTTTAAACCACATGAAGTGATGCACCCAGCTTGCCAAGTTGGGATCATACAGGCAGGTGGAGGTGATGTAGCAGTTTGGGGTACGCTTACATAGGCTTCTTTAGCACCTCATGTACCCGTCGAGACCTCAATCACCAGCACAAGGTATGTAAACATCCTTGCCATCTTGCAACAGGACAAAGCCACACCACAAACTTCCCGAGTGGTGACCTATTGGCTCAAGGAGCATTCCAGTGAGTTTACCACACTCGAATTCCCCCCCCCCCTCAATCACTGGACCTCAACCCCATTAAGAATTTGTGGGATGAATTGGAATTTATGACAAGCGATCCTCGCTTCATGGGTGGCAATACGACCTCATTGAGTCCTGGTCAAAAGGTGGAGCAACGGGTAATTAGGTGTATATAATAATTTGTCCATTCAGTGTATAACTTCAAGGTACTAGTGATCATGGCAGAAGTGAAACAGATTTGGATTTACTCAAACAAAATGTCAGTTGGGGGTGTGGTTGGTTGTGTACACATGCCTGGAATCAGCGACATACCATGGGATTTAGAGAGAGGGATACGTTATAATAATATTCTATATGGAATACAATTTTATAGTTGGTTTTTAAATCTATTTTCGTGTCGTACATATACTATGGAGCCTAGAATGAAACACAAAGGCGTTTTGGATTTCAAAGCACGTAGACGTCTGTGGCAAGCAGCTTCCAGAGGGTTTCATTTTAGATAAGTTTTAGATTTCGTATAAGATTATCGGGAGGAATGGGGATCCAGCATGGCCTAATGGTAATTAAATGCTTAATAAAAAAAATGATGTGCTCTGGATTAATTAATGTTGGGAAAATGTTTTCTGTTGTTAAATTCTGAAAAATAATTTGGTGACTTATGTCACATCGATTATTTACAAGTATTCGCATGTTGCAAGGGAGAGGGGGGAGAAAAAAATTAATTTGACGGAGGGGGGAATCTGTAATAGTATGTTACATATAAATTGGGTGACCATACGTCCCCATTTTCTGGGGACTCTCTTACCAATAAATGTTCACGGAATTGGGTTTTATACTTTTTTTAATATTAAATTGGCTGCGCAACTTCGTCTAATCTTTACTAACAGAATAGTAGTGTCAAATAAAAATCTCAGGGGCATAACTATGGGGGAGACTTCCCCCCAAAGTAAATCGGAGTTGGCAAAATTCTAAGTGACTTGGTAAAATTATGGTGATTTAGCAAAATACAGGTGAGTTGAGATTGTTTGAGAAATTTAGGAGTGTTGGCAAAATACATGTCAGTTATGAAAATTTGGATTGTTTTTGTAAAATTATGACGAGTTGGCAAAATCTTGAGGACAGGGGTGTAGCTAAGGGGGGAGGTTTCCCCCTCAGGTGAATTCAGGAAATTAGGATTTTTTTCTGTAAAATTATGGCAAATTGGCAAAAGCTAGGACAGTTGGCAAAATTCGAATCCACTTGGTAAAATACAAGCGAGTTTCGAAAATTGGGATTGTTTTGCGAAATTAATGAGAGTTGGTAAAATCAAGACAACTTGACAAAATCTTCGGGAATTGGCAAAATTGGGGACAACTTGGGAAAGTTGGCAAAATTCGAAGTGATTTGGCAAAATTCAGGTGAGATGTAAAAATTTGGATTTTTTTTCTGTAAGATTATGGTGAGTTGGCAAAATTTGAAGACAATTGGTAAAATGTATGTGAGTTATGAAAATTGGGATGATGTGGAAATATGATGAGTTGGCATAATCTAGGGCAGTAGGCAAATTTCGTAGTCGGTAAAATGTATTTGAGTTATGAAAATTGGGATTGATGTGAAAATATGTACAGTTGGCATAATCGAGAAAACTTGGCATAGTTAAGGGGTGTTGCCAAAATTCGAAGGGACTTGGTACAATTAAGGTGTGATTAAAATTAGAGAATTATGATATATCAATAATGGGTGATGTTGCCATGACTCGGTAAAAATCAGTGTAGCTGGATCCCCCCTCCCCGGAGCAAAATTCTGGGTACATCCATCAAAGAGACTTCATTTATGTAAAGGTATTATTTTCTCAGTTGGAAAAATTAGATTCCTGAAATGGAAAATATTCGTTACCCCCCCCCCCTACACACACACAACCATAGTCCTTTGCTATGTCCATGCTTGAAAAGTAGGCAAAATTAGAAGCCACTTGGTAAAATTCAGGTGGGATGTAAAAATTGAGATTTTTTTTTTGCTAAATTATGGCGAGTTGGCAAAATCTAAGGAAGTTGGTAATATTTGAAGCCAGTTGGTAAAATTCAGGTGAGATGCGAAAATTAGAATATTTGTTTCCTTGTTAAATCTAAGGAAGTTGGCAAAGTCGAGGCAACTTGGCAAAATCTAAAGGTGTGGCCAAATTCGAAACCATTTGATAAAATACAGGTGCGTAAATTGGAATTTTTTGTAAAATTATGGAGCGTTGGCAAAATCTTGGAAAGTTGGTAAAATTCGAAGCCACTTGGTAAAATTCATTGTAAGATGTTAAAAATTTAAATTGTTTTGATAAATTATGACAAGTTGGCAAAATCTTGGGGAGTTAGTAAAATTCGAAGCCACTTGGTAAAATTCAAGTAATATGTAAAAATTTGAATTTTTTAAATAAAATTTTCGCGAGTTTGCGAAATTGAGGCAACTTGGTAAAATCTAGGGAAGTTGAAAAAATTCGAAATCATTTGGTAAAATTAAGGTGAGATGTAAAAAATGAATTTTTAATTTTTCTGTAAAATTCAGACGAGATCCAATCTTTATACACTATTCATCAAGCGACAATTACCTTTGTGAATGAACTTGCAAGCTACCAATTCTTTTCAGACATTAATCACCACACGTTATACGATGACTCTTCTATGAAGAAATTAAAGCCAACCAGCCACTTACTCGACTAATATATTGCCTCTTCGTTTTAATCGCGAAGTTTCTTGAGTAACCTTTACTAAGATTAACAAAATATATACTTTTAGCTGCAACCAACAACTTTCCAATTCTCTCTTTGAGACATCGTTCAATATTCAAGTTTTTGTCTGTTCCAATCAACTAATGACGTAATTCTCACGCTGAAGCACACGCGAACGTCAATGACATATCAATCATGGTTTTATTGTGGCACGTTCATCTGTCGTAACAATATGATCATTATTAATAGCTTGTAAAAGACTTATGTACATATAAGGTTTATTTTAAAACTAAATTTTAAAAACAACTATTCTAATAGCCTACATTCTCTATCCTAATTGTGAATTTGGCCTATACTTAATATAATTCACTCATAAAATCGTAACTATAGAGAGGTAACTCACTCTAACACTACCGACCGACGTTTCTGATAACCAGTATCCTGGCATGCATCTCTTGGTGTGGCCTCGCTTTAGGAACGACATGCTCTCTCCTGTTCGTCATCCCTGTATGATTTTTCCTGCTTCCACTTATTTATTTCTTGAAATATTTCAGTGTACCATTAGGCCTTTAAGTGTTCTAATCCAACCAAATATTATCTCGTTTCGTAAATCTGGTTGCAATGTTCGCAACCTGCGCCACCTGTTAGATTATTGCATGATTCTGATCTGCGCTTGCGTTGATCAGTTATCCTCCCCATCTGTATAGTAACCCAGCATCCTCCATCTCTGGAAAAAAAGTCATCATGTCGCGGAGGAGTCGTCGACACGTAAGAACCAGAGGAAAATGTAAGTTAAATATACTTTTGCTTGTATTCACTTCCTTGAAAACTTTTTGTGGGATATAAGTAGCAACTTTAGGTCTTAATTTTGCATATCAACATTTTGTTTTGGATAATTTAAAGTGATTCCTAAAACCTTTAAACTTGCTGCATACAGGTATTGCGAAAGATGTTTAAAAACTTATTACTGCTGTTGCGGTTCACTGCAGATTCTTTTGTCAGACTTTCACGAAGACTTTTTTTCCCTTTGAAATATACTACGTATATACAAATTAATATTTTTTTAAGTGTACGCAGTCATTTACGAAAGAAAGTATATTTTTAAATTATTAATAAAAACTTCTTACCTTATACGTTCATACCTGTTATAGCATGTTGATAGGCGATAGAGTTATGGGATGTGGGGAAATGCCAAGTACGAATATCTTTTTTTGTACTAGGGCCAAACATCAGAATGTAATATTTATAAATAAAAGGCTAATTTCATTACATGCATTAATTTAAAATATATGGTTAAACAAATTTCTCGGGTTTTTTTTTCAAAATAAAAGACGAAGAAGGAGTAGTTCGAAGAAGGAGTAGTTCGGAAATATTTGTTTTACTTCAGAATGTTATTGGATATGTTTAAACATTAATATTAAAATATTTAAGATATTTCATAATATACGTAGCAATTGTTTGTAGATAACGTTTTTTTTTTTTGCTACCAAAAATATACTTTTGCTGTCAAAAATACATGATAAATATAGCAGCACAAAAATATAATCTGGGCAGTATTATAGATCACGGTGCTCAGCCACCATTTTTCTTTTGACCCAACATAACAAAACTGTTTTTTTCATTGATTCCCACAACCTCCCCAAACCCTAACAGGAGTTCCTAGAAAAAAGTTTTTTTCCGTTACCATGGTAGTGATAACTCGAGTTTATGTCAAATCCAAAGTACTGTTACCATGGTAACAATAATTTCTGTCATAAACAAACACAATGTGATGAAAAAAACTGATTCCATAAAAAAAATCCCTCATACCACAAATTACTAAAAAATTTCAAATTATAAAAAAAAAAACATAAACAAAGAAACTAGGACAACACATTTGCCTTCCCATGTAATGCAAATTCTTGAAATATCCTCCCCCCCACTATTTTCCCAATAGTTAAACATCCCACAAATATATTTCCCAAACTAAATTAATCCAGTCATACATACAATAATTAACCAAAATAGATCACCAGAATTAATGAAATTGAACACCAATCTCCAAACTAAGAACATCGACAATGCATCGCCGACAGGCATTATAAAAAAGCCCCAAAACTAAATAATCTCAATGGTGATAACACATACCAGAAAGTGTAAAAAACAGAAACAGTCGCTACCGACTGAATTATAAAAAAAGCTCCCAAAACGAAATGTCCTCGCAGACAATACAAACCAAAAAATGTGAAAATTAGAAACAGTGCACTGCTGACCGAATTATGAAAGTGCCCACGAAACTAAATAATGTCCTTGCAGACAATACAAACCGAAAAACATTACAATCGGAAACAGTGCACTGCCGACTGAATTATAAAAAAGCCCCCGAAACTATATAATGTCCTCACAGACAACACAAACCAAAAAACATGAAAATCGGAAACAATGCACCACTGATCGAATTATAAAAAAAGCCCCCAAAACCAAATAATCTCATCAGAGACAACAACAGGTGAGATGTAAAAATTGGAATCTTTTTTTCTATAGAATTATGTGTGTTGGCAAAATTGAGGCAACTTTGCAAAATTCAGAGTGACTGAAAAAGTCAGGTGAGATGTAAAAATTTGGATTTTTTTTCTCAAAAATTGTGGTGAGTTGGCAAAATCTAGGGCAGTTGGCAATATTTGAATCCACTTGGTAAAATATGGGCAAGTTGTGAAAAATGCGATTTTTTTTTTTTTTTTTTTTTATGAAATTAAGGAGAGTTGACAAAATCAAGAAAACCTGACAAAATTTTGGGGAATTTGAAAAATTTGAAGTGACTTGGACAATTTAGGAGAAATGTAAAGATTGGGATTGAATTTGTGTAATTAAGGAAAGTTGGCCAAATCAAGGGGAGTTGGAAAAATTCACACTGACTTGCTACAATTCAGGCGAGATGTAAATTTTGGAATTATTTCTGTGAAAATATGGCTAGTTGGCAAAATTTAAAGTTACATGGCAAAATGCAGGATATTTCTGAAAATTGCATCCCCCCCCCCTAGAGCAAAAATCTAGGTATGAACCTGACAGAGACATTATTTTGTTGGAAAAATTTGATTTTTGAGTTGGAAAATTTTCAATTTCTCCCCCCTCCAATTATAGTCCTTCACTACTCCCCTGTAGGTACCTTCACTAGGTCCTAAATGCTTGTTGTGTGTTTGCTATGCACGATGATCCATGTCCCTGGAAAAAAGGATTGTGGTAGCTGCTCCTTATATGTTATCCTCAACTCATGACTAGCAGGGTTCCCTTTGGTCCTGTCTTGCTGTTGGGAAGCACGATAGGGCATCCATCCCCTTGTTGGGCTCCATGGTAGGTGGGGACAATGGGCACTGAAACATGTAAAAATAACGAGTTCCAAAATTGTAAATGATTGTCCCTGCTGCAAAGAGGACTCAACATGATACCACCCCTCCCCATCTCCTTTTCACAATCTCCATCTTCTTCACAGTCTTTGTCTGTTTTCACATCCCCGTGATTCATGATCATTTATTTCATGGGAGATCAGGTGCTTGGGGACATGTCTCCATTTTTAATTGGTAAAGGTTTGGAAGGTCTCGCAGGAATATTGAAATCAGTTCAGCACGTAAGATCTGGTGATGTGTTGGTGGAAACTGCATGCTCTAAAGATGTTTAGCTCCTCCTGAAGGTAACAGCGATTGGTGGGTTGATACCCAATAAATCACTGAATTGTATACATGATATAATTAATCTCTGATTGGGACCTTCTCAAAGTCTCTGAGGAGGGAATCCTCTCAGAGTTAAATGCCCAAGGAGTAATCTCAGTCCACCTGTTATAGCTTGCTGTGATAGAAATTAGTACCCACCAGGGAACTAATTCTGACTTTCAACTCACCACACCTGCCTACTTCCATCAAGGTAGGATATTTACATTGTGAGGTAAGACTTGTATCCCCATCCTTCTGTGCTGTTTTCAGTGCCAGAGATATGGTCATGCCCACACAGCTTGACAGGGTAAGCTTATTTGTGCTTGCTGTGGCAGTCAGGATCACCTTGATCTGGACTGTATGACTGAGATGGCAAGCTGTGTAAACTGTAGTGGCACTCATCCATTGTTTTTCCCATGACTGTCCAAAGTGGGTAGAGGGTTGACTTGAGTTATTTTACCTCTGAGCTGCACTTTTTTGAACACAATGGGCTAAAGTGCCAGGTCCCAAGGACACTGAAGGCTCAGAAAAGTTTGGGGAGGGGACCCACCGGAACAGCTTTTGGGAGACAGATGATAGCCACCTATCAAGGCCATCCAGCATGTTCTTGAACATGCACAGGGTATGGCTCTCCCACACACAGAACCACAGCTTAGTGTCCCATTTGATGGATGCTGGCCTTTCCAAGCACATTGGTGTCCCCTACTGACTGTGGGCAGAGCAGGGAATTTAGCAGAGATAAATCTCAACACTGACTCAGCTTGGACCTAAATCACCCCCACCCCAGGATAGAGGAGAAATACTATACAAAACATTACATATCCTGAGGTGAGAAAGATTGTTGTACTGTACCTACTACCTAGCAAGCTTCCCTATGCCAGTGTGGCTGCTGGGAAGCCAATCGTTCTCACAGTATCTGTGGTGGTTCAAACTGATATCAGTGTTCTGCCTGCTGAGTATTTCTTGCCAGCCACTCACTACCTCTTTGGGATAGGTGAAACCAAGGTCGACATTGATGCTGATTTCCATCCCTGCTTCCCAGCTTTCTGTGTCTACCACTGGAAGACCTCCTCTATCCCATCCACAGATTTCCTTCCAAGCCAAAGGGGAGCCCCCATCAGGACTGAAGGAAAAGATAATCACTCCACCTCATATAGTGGTTGATCCATGTCCTTAAGACGATTCTGAGGACATGGACTGCCTTGTTTTTAATAAACCATCCTCTGTGACTTTTAAATTAGGAATGTTGTCTGCCCAATGGCTAGACCTGAAATAGCCACACTCCTACAATGGAGTTGTGGATTTCATGAGAATCTTGATGACATCAAGGTCCTTCTGCAGGTATATGAACCCCTCTTTATGTGGGAGGTCAAGGATACTCTGCAGGAAATATACTTGCACACTGTCGCTGATCCCACAATCTGACATTTTTCCCTTGTTCCCTAGGAGTGGGATATAGATAGTCCAGCTCATGGGGGTGCCACCATCCTTGTGAGCCACCATTCTAGGTTGTACCCTTCACCACCACTCTTGTGGCAGTAACCATCCACTTCTCTGTGGGATTTTTTTTTACTGTCTGCTCTATCTTCCACTTGGAAGTATTGTCTTCCACCAAGACCTTGATGACTTCATCTCACAGCTTCTACCCCCCTTCCTCATAATGGGGGACTTTGGCAGACAGCCTCTTTGTGGCTTACTGATACAAACAGGAGGGTGGAATTCTCAAGCAATGACTCTTGGATCCTTCACTCTTCCTGTTGAACACTGGTGTCAGTATATACTTTTACTCCCCAACCCTTTCACTGTCATTGACCTCACCATCTCCTCCTCCTCATTCCTTTCACTCTTTATGTGGGAGGTCAAGGATAATCTCTACGTAAGTGATCACCTCACAAGGTGTACCATCTCTCAAGGGGACTTTGTCCCCTTATGAATATCATGGTGGAGGCTTGATCAGGCTGACTGGAGTGGTTTCAAACTACTCTGAATTTGGCCTACACTCAGTCAGTCTGGAGCAAATCAGTGTTGCAGTGGCAGAGATAATGAACTGTATCATCCAAGCAGCTGCCTTGACTATTCCTTTGACTTCAAGGTTTCCTCAATTTCCAAAATTGTTGTGGACTAAAAAAAAACTTATTGCGGTGCAGTAAGTTTTTTTAGTCCACAACAATTTTGGAAATCCCCTGAAAACTATTGGAAATCCCCTGAAACCCCTGAAGACTTATGAGCTGCAGCTCATAAGTCTTCAGGGGTTTTTCTTCAGGGTTCTTTCAAAGATATCCAACATCCTCCAATATAGAAGCTTTCAAACGTGCCAAGGCAAAAGCCCATTTCATCCTGCACCAGGTCTAAGAGGTAATCTTGGGTCAAATATACATCATCTGTTACCTGCACAACCAGTTCTCAAGTAGTGTTATCAAGTCTGGAAGATAGGTGGGAACTATTCATCCCACTCATTATCTATCCTGGAGCAGGATTGGACAAGCAAGTGCGGATACCCTAGCAATTGCCAGTACTCTGAGGAATTGTTTTTATCCATCTCATCTTCCTCTTATTCCCCTGATTTTCTGGCCCTGAAGAGCATGACTGAATTCTGTCGTTCGACTCGAATGGCCTGGAGCCTTGTAACAGCCCATACACATTGGAGGAGCTGTGCCATGTTCTGCACTCCTTCTTCTGCTGTTGGGTTAGACCATAGATTCCCAATGGGGGCGATACCACCCCCCAGTGGGTGCTGGAGCCTTCCATGGGGGCAGTAGCAGATCCAGAGGCAAATGGGGGGCGTTGAGGCAGTCAAGAAGGGCGGTCAAATAAATTTAATGGAATTTTCTGTGACAACCTTTTTATCTCTTCTATTCTGTGGTGTCTTCCTGGTGATTCTGGTCATCCACTACCTCATCTGTCACGTACAGCTTTTCAACTGCAGCTTGGACAATAAGTTCCCTGCTACCACCTACTAGTATACTGGTATGTCTGAAGTCGACTGAGATGCTCTCAAAAGTTCTCTTCAAGATCACAGATTGGATATAAGCTTCAATATGTTTTCCCACTCCAAGTCGCTTTGAGTATGCTTTATGGTACATAGTTACAATACCATCCCACGTCAGAACATAAGGTATAATATTAACATTACACTTGTGAATTAGGCTCAACTCATTAGCCAGTAGATCATACTTCCTCTTCTTTTCAACCTCTACTGTCTGCAGGTTATCCTGAGATGTTATTCCTACTTCAATAATTGTAATCTCATTCAATACCTTAGCATGCACTACTATATCAGCTTATTATGTTGGACATGTGTGTCCGTCCTGATAGGCAAATCAACCTTGATGCAATAATAATATAATACTAAATTTATTACATTTAATATTTTTTTATAATTTTTTTTAATATAATAAAATACTTTGAAAATACCTGTTTTCATGAATAAATATTTTATCTAGCTATGTAAATTATCTTATTGTTATCGCATTAATAAGCATTTTTAAATTAGCATTAGGTATACCTATACCTAATTTGTTTTAGTTTAGAATAGATTGACGGTGACAAGTCCTTGCAAGTTGGTAGGCAAACACACGGTTCATGCAATTTAACATGTTTTGACAAGAATATGGGAGCTTGAAATGACTTGTTTACAGAGCAAGTGCACCGGCATCGCAAACATACAAGTTAATGCGTCCACAAAATCAAATCTATAAAAGCGATAGCTCTAGGAATGTTTTATTATTTTTATGTGCTTCGCTGTGATAAATAGTCGTGAGTGATAAGTGTTAGAAGTCATTATAAACATTATTTTTATAAATATCTATAAATCTGTTGAGAAGTTAATTGTATTTGAAAATGTCTGAATCTACATCTAAAAAGAAATGCCGGCAGTACAGTATTGAGTATTTGAAATATGGATATACGTACTCTCCTACAAACCAATCATTACCTATGTGTTTAATTTGCCGAAAAGTTTTTTCAAATGAAGCTATGAAACCTTCTAGGCTACAAGAGCATTTAAATAAAATGCATGCTGATAAGAAGAACAAAGATTTATCCTATTTTCAAGAACTGGAAAAGCAATATTTAAAACAGCCAACTATGTCAAACCTTTTTACGTCATCTTCTAAACAAGATGATGATGGACTACGAGCCTCATATAATGTTTCATTGTTAATCGCAAAAGCAGGAAAACCACACACAATTGGCAAGGAATTAATTTTGCCAGCAGTCAAAGAGATATTAAAAACTGTTCTTCATCATAAGATACCGTCAGATATCACCAAAAAAATTCCTCTCAGTAATAATTCAGTGCAAAGAAGAATAGATGAAATGGCAAAAGATGTTGAAATATCATTATGTGAGTACTTAAAGACTTGCAAATTTTCCATTCAACTCGATGAATCAACTCTACCAAATAACAAAGCTCTACTCTTATCATATGTATGATTTATAAAAGAAGAAAATATTCATGAAGAGTTATTATTTGCTAAAAATTTGGAATCTGATACAAAGGGAGAATCTATATTTAATACCATGCAAAAGTTTTTTCAAGAGAAAGAAATTCCTATTTGCCATATTTTGTCTGCTGCTACTGATGGTGCTCCAGCAATGACAGGGCGTCATAAGGGTTTCATAGCGCATTTGAAATAAGCAGTACCAAATGTACTCGCTGTACATTGTATTATTCATCATCAGCATTTGGTTGCAAAAAATTTGAATGAACGTCTGCATACGTCGCTCCATTACGTTATTAAAGCAATCAATAAGATTAGAAGCAATTCATTGAATGACTGATTATTTGGTAAGCTTTGTAATGAAAATGATGAAGATTACAATCGCTTCCTGCTGCACACAGAAGTACGTTGGCTCTCTAAAGGTGTTTGTCTGAATCGTTTTTTCAATCTATTTGACTCAGTACTGGACTTTCTTGAAGACAGAGACAAAAAATTGCGCGAAAACATGATTACGTCAAAAAATGACATCGCTTATTTGACAGACTGTCAATAATTGTTATGACTGTTTAAAATATTTAATCAAGTTAATTTACAATTGCAAGGTGATGAGTTGAATTTAATTAAAACAAAAAACGTCATAGCTGCTTTCGTGGGAAAACTTCTTCTATTCAAACGAAATCTAGGTAGAGGTGAATACAACCACTTTCCCACATTATCAGCAGTCTCTGCAAAACCGGAAGATTTACTTACTTACTGCGGGGCAGGGGTGGCTCAGTCGGTTGTGCGCCAGGCTCGTAATCTGTAGTTCCCAGGTTCGAGTCCCAGCTGGGTCAGCGTTGAGATTTATCTCTGCAAAATTCCCCGCCCTGCCCACAGTCAGTAGGGGACACCGATGGGCTTGGAAAGGCCGCCATCCGTCGGATGGGACGTTAAGCCGTGGCCACGTGTGTGGGAGAGCCATACCCTGTGCACGTTAAAGAACACGCTGGATGGCCTTGACGGGAGGCTACCATCTGTCTCCCAACAGCTGTTCCAGTGGGTCCCCTCCCCCAACCTTCTCTGAGCCTTCGGGGTCCATGTGACCTGGCCATTTAGCCCATGGTGTGCAAAAAAGTGCCGCTCATAGGTAAAAACAACAAAACAACTTACTTACTGCCAACAATTGGAAGTTCTTCATGTTGATTTTACGGAGCATTTCCAAGATATTTTAAACATGAATATACCGAGTTGGGTTTTAGATCCTTTCACAAACACAGATACTGAAGAATCATCAAATTTGGAAGAGGAACTCTTAGAACTGAGAACTAACGAAGTACTCAAAGTAAAATTCAAACATGGATACCAAGAGTTCTGGCTTCAAAAATCAATACCAATTCTCTACCCTGGATTGTGGGCAATAGTACAGAAGTTTTTAATCGCATTTCCTTCGTTCTATATGGCTGAGCGTGGATTCAGTGCAGTAGCTAATTTACTGTCAAAGAAGAGGAACAGACTACACATCACTGAACGTGGCGATCTGCAATTGATGTTAACGAAATTGGAACCCGACATTAACAAATTGTTAACACTCCACCAGCCTCAACCATCTCATTAATTTTTTTTATTTATTATTAATTTTGTGTTTATCTCATTATTTTTTTTATTTCTTATTGATTCTGTGTTTATTTTTAAAATTTTAATAAACAATTTTATTGTACATTTGGTTGTCGTTTTATTAATTTCTGCTTTATGTTTTTTAATAGATAAATAAACAGATAAATTAGGTACAGATAATATGCAACAATATTTTAATATTTCATATAAAATTATATTTCATATACTATTATGGACTAGGGGGGCTTTGAAATTTTTGTTCTCTTCTAAAGGGGGCGATGGTCCAGGAAAGGTTGGGAATCACTGATCTAGAGCATTAAATATCATTCATGTACATTACTTCAAATTCATATCCAATATTTATTTCCAAAAAGACATTTAAAATATTAAATATGTTTAATATATTTAACCTTTTTTTAGATTTCCAATGATAGCTGGTCTTTGCAGTTCCAGATTGATTTTTCTTACTTTATACCTAATCATTAATCTTTATACCTAATCATTAATTTAACATACAGATTAAAAATTAAGCACTCATCTCTTTAGATGTATTAACCGGCATCTAATGGTTTCACAATGTTCATGATCTGACCAAGAAAATTCCACTTGTTTCAGTTTTTGGCACATTATCTGACAAACATATTTCTGCTGAAAGAAATGATCAATGTTGTTATGAAATACTGCTGAGAAACGTTCAAAAACTTCAAGTACAAAATCAGATGGCCATTTCAAACCATAAGGAGTATCCCGGTATTGTTTAAGTGCAGCATTAATTTATTATTATCAAGTTCTTTCGATGCAAGTAAAATCGAACAGCATATATTGCATTCAGCATTCTTTCAAGATTTTTTTCAGAAAAAAAAAAACAATTATATATGCCAATGCATTTTTTTCTACATCCAGGAGAGAAGAATTTAATTCCAATAAAAATGTTTCATTTTCATTGAAGGAAGTTTCCATTGGTTGTTCACTAGTGCTTTCATGAAACAGATTTTGCCTAATGAAAGATCTATCCAGACTTTAAATCTACTAGATTTCCTCCTCCGTCATTTACACAGTTAGTCGATTTGCGTTTAAACACATTGTGAACCATCACACCATGAAGTGGTCTGAAATTGTGCACTATCTGGGTTATCCCTAAACCCTCCTCTTCTACAATACATTTTCTAGGCTATCCTGATTAAATCTGTTCATCAAGAGAAATTTAACTTGTTTTTAGAAAATTCCACATTTTGGACATATGCACTTAAAGTCAAGATCCATCCTTTCTTGCAGGGAGGGGTCACTATTTTTTTTATCAGTAGTTACAAATTTCCAGGTTTTAACCCATTTTATTTTGTCAACCCAGAGTTGTTTGTGACCAGATTTTTCAGTAACTCCACCAGCATATGGTTTAAGACTATATAAAGTTTTGCCATTTACACTGTCAAACAGCTCATCCATGTGATTAACAAAATCAGCTGTAAATGCAGATTCTGCTGGGATCTGACCAAAAGTGGTATAGACACACAATCCAGCTGACACAGAATGGCTAAAAACTTGTGCTGCAAGTTTAACTTTCATGTTGCCTAATCCCCCAACTGTAAGATGTTTTTCAGTTAGCCTAGGTACAACAATATTTAGTAACACTATCTAATTTAAGAACTTCCCACAGATGCTGCCAAGAAGCAATTTTGCCATCTTCGAAGTGGACGTCATAATTTTTAAAGTTTTTCGAAGACTTTTCAGCAAATGTGGCGTTTTATAAAATGCAAATATTTTGCTATCATCTACATGGCCTTTCCTCTGTTATACAAAGATCCCTCATAAGAGCTTGGTTGCATGGCCCTCGACCACAAACAATCCTATGATCTTAAGACCACAGTCTTGCAGTTTTTCAATACTAGTGATGATTATTTTCTTCAATTCAGAAGGTAGAACTGAATTTCCAGTGTAACCAACCGTTTCCAATTGCACACAATACCCCTAACCATGATCACAAGGGCATGCTTAGCTAGTTGTGGTTCAGTTGTTTCAAAATTAGCATATCCAATTACATGATCTTGTTTTTCATTATAAGTTAATCCAGCTTTAATGGATATTTCATCAAACATTAAAAGACAATTTATCTGATTCTGCCATTTTTTGGGTTTGTTTTTCGAGACATTTTAATAAAACAGGACAAAAGCCTGGTTCTTCTGCTACATCTTTAATTGAGCGATTCAAAGTCATTTTGCTAGGAAATGCTAATCGGTTTCGTAATATTTCATATGCATTTGGGCTTTGCAAATAAATATTAAGTGCAAAAGATTTTTCATCATTGCTCCAACGTCTACCTTTAGGATGACTTTTGGATGCTTTTATTTGCGACAAGACAAATTTGTAATGGGCTGAAGACAGTTTCTGCTGCAAAACTTTAAGCAGATTTGGTTTGCTTTCAGAATTAAGCACTCGTATCTTTAGCAAATTAAAGATTTTCCTCGTTTTTGGTGTATGATCTACTTGATTAGAATCATGATATGACACCTTACTATAATCATGATCTGACAATTTAGGGCTGGCAGAACATAAATCAGATATCACTTCTGTACCACCATTACCAGGTAATGGAGATCCTGGTGCTTCAGGTGGAAGATCCGTGCATGGCAAAGCATATTTTATTAATCTTATTTTTTCTGTGCTTGTGAAACACCACTCTGAAATATGTGCAGGACACAAGCATCCATTGTTATATGTCAGAGTATAATAGTTTGCCAATGACATCACATCTTGACGTCCAATCAACTTTAGCCATGATTGCAACCTGAAATAAATAAATAAAATTTCAGCATCACAGTTAATAGTTAAATGCTTGGTAATGAAAGAAATAAAAAAAATATATAAATAAAAAATATTTCAGCATCACAGTTAATTGTTATAATGCTTGGTAATTGTATGGCTTTTCCTTTGGGATACAACTATCTGCTACATTTTCATCAGCAATGAAAAGCATATTTTTTGCATACCACAATATGAGATCAATCAATAAACAATTTTTGCATACCAATATATGAGATCAATCAATGAATTGCACAAGGCTGGATATTTTCTTTCTGATCATATACAGATGTGCAGCAGGTTATAAAAATCATCTGAAAATGCTATATGTTATGGAACTCAAAATACTTAAACCCCTTTCCCCTCATAGCTTTGTTGCAGTATACTGAATTTACCATATATCAAATTCATTAATACTGAGATGGAAAAGATATTTTTCAGAAATACAACTCTCTTGGATAATCATAATTATGCAACATTAGTTTTCCAAAATAAATGTTTACTTACATTTATACCAAGTTTTTTCCTTGTTAAGATAAACTGTTCTTTTTTATACCTTTATGCCATCCTAAACCTATAGGTATATTCTTCTTATTTGAATATGGCAACTACTACATAGTGATGTAAAGGAGCATGCTATAAATATTAGTACAGTGATGTGTTGATTTGTGTCTTGATTTTAACTCTGGTTGTGGACTAAATTAAATGTCTTTTACATTTCTATTTATTCTTCTTTGGTTGTAGGCCTTTGTTGCCTTTCTTGCTCTTGTGCCATAAAACACTAACCAAAGTAACTTAGGTAATTACAATAAAAAAATCACATTTGCGAATGAATCACAGAGCCGATGTTAGTTAGGCAGCCATTAGAACACTCGCCATGCATACAGAAAGACATGGGTCTAATTCCTCAGTTGGCAAAACTAATTTTTCGAACACAACTATTTATTGACTTCAAAGTCAACAGGTAACTCTGTGGTTTTACTGCTGACTGATAAATTAAGTTCTTTTCGAATCAATTACAGTTCATTACCTCATATTTTGTGTCAGTTTAGTGTCTCATTTTAAGTTAACCATTTAGGAAAATAATTCAAATTTTGGATAATATGAGTTAGTTGTAAAAATTATAAGCTTTCATGTGGTGCAAAGAAAGACCTCATAAGCAAAAAAAAAATGTTTTTCTATGACATTTACTTTATTTGGGTGATTATGAATCATTATTCACCCAAATAAATTATTTATGTGTAAAAAGGTATTTAAGAACTTCTTGGTACAAGGCTAGCTCTCATTCTAAATAAGTTTTCCTTCAGCTTGTCCTAAGGAGGTTTACACAGATATCAATAAAATGAATATCTAAGAACCACTCCAAAAGTAATGTCCAAAATATTTTTTGACAGAGAAATAATCATTCTAAAGCAGTTTCATATACAGGTACATCCTTTTACTGCAATAATGCCTTGCCACTGCTGATACATTTTTTATAGTCCCCATGCACATCCATGAGAAGCATTGTACTGCTATTGAATTCTTGGTACAAGGTCTGTCCGAAACATCTGCAAGTGACTACAGAATTCATATGAAAATAATGCTGTAAACCAGTGGTTCTCAACCTTTTATACTTCATGTGCCCCCTGGAAATGTGTATGTAACTGGATTACCCCCTTGTATACATAGAGAAAACTATAGTTATAACAATGGGAATAAAACACACACATATATATACACGACTTTTAGGCATACCCCAAAAAATTTTACCGCATACTCCACATTGAGAACCAATGGTGTAGACCAGGGGTGTCAAACTCAAATCTTGTAAAGTGCCAATTTTTCTTTCAAAGTATATCAGCTGGCTGGGATTCAATTAAACACTAATTTTATGTAAAAAAATCGTTTATTTAAATTTAAAGTATACATCAAAATTAAAATGGCATTGTCATAATGGTTAAAAAAAGCGCATTATTTCCAAGATCCAGATACTTGACATCTTTTCAGCTTCTTTTCTATAATCTGTACCTATGTGTTCAATGTATAGAAAAACTATTCGTGAAATTCGAGTATTATTAATTGAGGTCGCGGCCGCATCAAAATGCCCCGGGGGCTGCTCATGGCCTGTATCTTTGACATGCCTGGTGTAGACCATAATACAGTTGGGCACTGCATAAATCTGATATTTTAAACTTTCAGAACTCTCTCACTGGTAGCCCAATAACACAACATGGAGAGAAACCATCATTGAAAAGTAATGAAATATTATGGAAGCATAACTGTGAGACAAAATTGCAATTTTATTCCTCGTGAAGTCTATGAAATAGTGCCTGAAGGATGCAAGACAAATTTACAATGGAGGTATACATGTCATACACTATGTAACATGCTTTAGAATAATAATTGATCTGTAAAAAAGAAATGTGGGCATTACTTTGGAAATATGTTAATTGGATCCCATATTTTTGTTATTGCGATTTACATAGGCAAAAAACTATGTATTACAATTTTTTGTACCACTATATTATTTTCCCATATGGAAAGCTAACTAATTTTTCAAACGGAAACTTCATAAATATCATGTAATAATAAACATTAAGCAGTGAACTAGTTAGTGAGCTAAATATTTTAAAAGTCTATGTCTACCTTTTTGCCTCTACTGGTAATAATATAGTATACACCAATTTATATGAATATCATTAAAGTACTCATAGGTTAAACAGGTTGATATTCCTTCAATTTAGTTCATTTTTAACAAATAATTTCGTATACTATTCTACTAAATATAATTTAGCAATATAAAATGGTTGCCACAACTCAATAAAAGTTTCAATTATATACATATCATATAGTTTAGGGTATATCATAAAAACTCTCTTCCCAACCTTGTCTGAGCCCTCGGGGTCATTGTGACTTGTCCATTTAACCCATTGTGTGAAAAAAAGTGCTGTTCAAAAGTAAAACACATCACTAAAGCACTTGATTTCCACTACGATCAAACAGCAGTCAATCAGCAAAAATATCCAACTAATACACCAAAGCTCTTCAGTAGGCAAGACCTCAGCAGAAAGACAACACAAAAAATATGCATGCCTTATCTGTACATGGTAGTTCATATCATAACTACTAGTTGCAGCATATCAATCAGCTGTGCAAACCCTGAAATGTGTAACCATACATGAAATCAACTGTATTAGAAAATTAAAAAAAAAAAAGTAAAAGACCACTAATATCGAAAGTATTAGTGGTCTTTTAAAATGCCTTTATCTGTGTTTGACTGCTCCACACCTGTGACGTCATCTCTTGCCTGTCCAATCGTTTTGATTGTCCTGCAAACCTAATCATTTCCATGCATACCCATATACTACCACCTCCCAATATGTCATAACATTTATGCAACTTCTTGTAAGTGTTGCATTTTTTATTTCCTGTAGTGTACTGGGTGATCCAAAAGCAACAGAAAAAGTAAAAATGCAATAATTCGAAAAGTATAGACAGTAGCACGCTGCGGTTTTCACAGAAATGCACAGAAAGACATGGGATTTTTTTAATAATGAAAAATTTTATTGCCAGAATAGTTATATTTGTCACCGACAGGTGGTGCTGTAGCGGTCCTGGAGCTGCTGCCTGTTGCTATTTAAACAGATTGGCAGACCATACATGGCAGTACTCATTACTCGTAAACGTAACCCTCACCTTACCAATTTTCTGTTGTTTGACAAACAAATTGTGTGGAAAGACTCTGCTAAATATTTAGGCGTCACAATTAGCAGAAACCTTCTCTGGAACTCACATATAGACTCTGTCCTTCATAAGGCCAGAGCTCTCAAAATTCAACTTTTTTCCCTTATAAACAAAAATTCTATTTTGGCACCGAAACTCAAATCCTCCGCCCAATCCTCCTCTACGCAGCCCCTGTTTGGGCGACCTGCTCCCCCACCTACATTAAAAAACTTCAATCTTTTCAAAATTCTATACTCCGATCTGCTATAGCAGCTCCCTGGTTTGTTCGCAACTCCATCATTGCTCGTGACCTTAATGTTCCATCCATCACCTCCGTTATTAACAACATGGCAGTTAAATTTTTCCACGATGCCTCGCTTCACCCCAACGAATTAATCAGATACTCGGTTGATTATGAAGTTATTCATAATCAACGATTTAAACGTTGTAGGTCTGTCCTTTGTCCCTAACAGCCTACCTCTTTCCCCCCCCCCCCTCTTCTTTTTTTTTTTCCTCTCTCTCAATTCATTCAGTTAAATCTCCTTGTGCGCGCGAAACCTTTCGCGACGGTCCTCTGCGACCGTAGTAGTCTTTAATGTGGCTTGTCACCCCCCCAATGATTCCCACGATAAGGCAGATATGGGTATCTTACCCGGCGATGCAAATGTCATCTGAAGTTCTGAGTTCTGCAGCTCCTCAAATGCGAGACTGCGAACATCCCTCAAGTGTCAAGTCTGCGAACATCTCCTCAAATGCGAGACTGCGAACATTGATCTATCTGACTTTGCCGTGAGGTACGCAAATTTCAAATGTAGTGAATACTGAAGTTAAACTTTCAGCATTTAACACTTTTTGCACGTGCTTCCAAACTGCCAGTGTCCTCAAACCTTTTCATCATAGCTATCAGTGAGGAACAAGACATCGGTCCCATGTAAACATCCAACATGTAAAGTTATTTAACAGCAATGGATCGCTTGACAGTTTCTGATCCATCATGAACAAAGACTATATGAAGGGAAGGAATGTGGTGAATGGCATAAGTAGAAACATTTTAGTTTAAATATCATTAACCCTTTCAGGGCCCAGGCTGAAAAACAGGTTTCTATCCAGGGGCCAAGCTATTTTCTGCCTATGCTCAGTCAAAAAAAATTTAACTTTAGAACTTTTTTGCCAAATAACTAATGAAAGGAATTATGGCATGTTGTATGCCAAATTGATCAGCATTTAATTCTGGATTTTCTGAAAATAAAGTATTTAACAAAAAAGACGATATGTTTTATTTTAAGGGGACTTTATTAGTCATGTAGTAAAAAAATGCATCTGCTAACACTAATAAAAATTTATTTAAAAAAAACTAATGGACAAAAATGATTACAATGCACATGAATAGAATGACTATATATTTCTGAATAACAAAAAAAATTTTTTTTGGTATTTTACAAGACATTCATTTTCAGAAAACGGTACAAGCTCAGTTTTTTTTACGGAAAAACAAGAATTAAAATAAAAATTACATATAACCTAATGGAATGTTAAAATATCTGCAACAACTTTTAACCAATCCGATCTAGCATAACTCGGAAAAATTGATAAATCAGCCGATCGTAAGATCGCTAACTAACGGAAGTAAATCTATAGAAATAAATTTGCTTTCGTATCCAAAAACTCATTTATTTTCAGAAAATGATACTAGTTCAAAGTTTTACTGGAAAAGTAATAAAATAAAAATTGACATATAGCCTAATGCGATGTTACCACAAGTTATAGGCCGGCCATACGATATAACTATGAAAAAATCGATCGACCAAAAGATCTCTAATTTCCGAAAATAAATCTACTGAAATGAAAACTAACTAAGGTTTAAATATCAAAAACTAACTTGACAAAGGATATCCAATATGCTGGACCAAAACTGTAAACAACACATAGCACAAGCAACTGAGAAGACCTCTGTGGCAAACAGCTGCTTGAGAGGGGGTATTTTTTATTATGTTTGCAAATCCATTTACAATAAACCTCACCTTGTCATATATTGAGAAAAATAAAGGAGGTAATTCTCATGTTTCAATCGAGCAGTGACGACGCCTATCATGTACCTCTCTGTAGTTCCTTTAATAACAGATTATAAAAAAATAAATACCCCCTCAAGCAGCTGCTTGCCACAGAGGTCTGACAGGAGCCTGTCAGTTTATATGCCATAGTAGAAGGTCTGAGAGGATGGCAGGACCTCAGCAGAAAAACGACACAAACAGCCATGCCTTACCCGGGGCTTGAACCCAGGTCCCTTCTTTACTTATATTTATTCGTTAGATTATTTTTTATTCTATTTGAAGTCTATTTCACAGATAAACACATTTCATTATTTTCCATGAGCTCTTCTATAGGAAAGCATTTGAACCCAGGTCCCTTCTTTACTTATATTTATTCGTTAGATTATTTTTTATTCTATTTGAAGTCTATTTCAGAGATAAACACATTTCATTATTTTCCATGAGCTCTTCTATAGGAAAACATCGATAAAAATAGTTAAGTGTCATCAAATGACTCAACAAATGTTTTGTTATTCTAAATGTTATGCGAAATCTATTTTGATGAAACCGAAAAATCGGGCTAAAGAAATTAAAATTTAGTTTCATAAAATGAATTTGAGAGTGCAAACAGAATTTCTACAAAGGATAATATTTTTCACTACTGAAAAAATCAAGACAAAGCATTGCAAAGAATCATTCTAGTAGTACTCGGGTATAAGGAGTTTTTTTTTATGCTTTAAGTGATGACTCTCTGATAAAAGAAATAATTTGGATTCAAAATTATAGAAGACAGTTTGCTTATAATAATGAATAAACACTAGAATAACATTGATTGCTTTATAATACCAATAGTTTTGAATGAATTTCGTTTTTTTTTTAATTTTCGTCGACTATGCGTTATAAAGTTAATATTTCTGAAGGAAATTTCAAAAATCGTCGTTTTTAAAATATCGTCGAGTCATTTTAGCAACTTGTTTTAAAAACATTAATCTGTGCACAAAAATCAATTATGACTGCATACTTATGCTCAGAAATTTTTATTAATAATGCTTCATTTTATTCTGAACAATTCCTTTCCTAGAAATTTGGTGTAAATTTCTTCAGTCAGGGACGTATACAAGGGGGTGGGGGGTCACCCATCCGGAAAATCTGGTCGTCTTATGCGAAATCTCAAACTTCTCTACCTGGTTTGAAATCCAAAAAAGGTGTCTTTGTATAATTTTTATTTTAGCGTCATAATTTATACCAGACAATAAAAGTAGATATAAAGAAAATAACTGTAAATTTTTATTGCATATATCCTAGAATATCATGTTTAACTTTTCTGTCCGATGGAATATTTTAGTAATTAGGACACCCTACTGAAGTCTTATTCTCAGACTACTACCCCCCCCCCCCCCGAAACTAAATTCACACCTAAATTCCCCCCATCTAAATTCTTACCCTACCTGGCCACAACCTAAATTCTTACCCTCCTTCCAAACCAAATTCTTACCCACCAAATTCGGGGCGGTTGTGGTTCAGTCGGTAGCGCGCCAGGACTTACATTATTAGAATACTTACAGTGGCATCATCCTATTTATTCAGAACTGGGTATCCTGCAATTTTTATTTTATTATCAGCCGACTGGTTAGCGCGCTTGACTACTGATGTAAGGGACCTGGGATCGGAGCCCCGGGTAAGGCATGGATGTGTGTGCTGTCTTTCTGCTGAGGTCCTGCCATCCTCACAGATGGCATGTACAGATCACACTATGGCATATAAACCGACAGACTCCTGTCAGACCTCTGTGGCAAGCAGCTGCTTGAGGGGGTATCTGTTTTATATTTTTATTCTTAAACCACAATTTTTCAGAATCAATAGCAGAAAAAAATAATCGGAAGAATTCTATTTAC
Organism: Ryuthela nishihirai; assembly: GCA_038380435.1. Classification (NCBI taxonomy): domain Eukaryota; kingdom Metazoa; phylum Arthropoda; class Arachnida; order Araneae; family Heptathelidae; genus Ryuthela; species Ryuthela nishihirai. The sequence goes on from JAWZYU010000027.1 coordinate 56,463,791, forward strand.
ACATACGTATTTCTTTCGTTATTAATAATTGTTTTCAATATTGATAAGTTTCCTTTTTTCAAATTTTTATTTGTTTTTTAATAAGTGGATTGATTGAATTGATGTAAACCGCTGGACGATGCTATTTGCATGCATATATGATAAAAATGATAACATATATTTTATTATTTTTGCATTTGTACTAAAAATATTTCGAAATAACATTAACGTAACGTTATAACGAAATTTATATTTTGCTATAAAGAAAAACGTAACAAAAAACGATACTACAGTTTTGGCTGTAACGAACGTTTTTCATTTCTTTTGCCAACCCTGTTTTGAATAGATGTAATGACAAAGTCTTTCACTAGATGGCAATAGTTGCAAGTCTGAAGCGTAAATGTAAAACTAGATAACGGGAATTTTTAATACTGAGAGATTTAATTATTATATCGGTGTAAATATTAATACATTAAAATACGTTATAAAAATATAATCCATAGCAGATAATATGTTTAAAATAAATGAATATTGCATAAACTAAATAAGTATATATAAGTTTGTATCCATGTTTAAAATCTGTTGATACGAAATAGGTTAGAGAACTACAATGTGTTGTAAGATGTTTTGGATATATCAGTGAAAGATCGAGGATTGCGTATAATTACATAATTTCACTAAAACCTTTTTTCAGGCGTTTATGTTGCAGTATTAGCTAAGGAACTAGTAAAATATTGAAAAATTATGTATTTTCTGTATGTAAAAATTGTCTGTCCGTTATTAACCCTAGTAATACTGAATTCTCTCAATTTTCGTGCTTTATGAGGGGATGTCATTTTAACCCACTGCATTTTGGGTTTTTATTTTGCAGGTATTTTTTGCGCAAACTTGTAAATAATATGAATTATCACACAATAAAAAGACAAAGAACATAAGACTGTTTTAATTAGGTAATTTATCGAAGATTTAAAAATGCAGTCATAATTGTTCTACTTAAAGATCTTGCTTACACTTTCTTGGGGAGGGGGGGGGAGGGGGCTCAGTCGGTAGCGCGCCAGGCTTGTAATCTGTAGTTCCCAGGTTCGAGTTCCAGCTGCGTCAGCGTTGAGATTTATCACCGCAAAACTCCCTGCTCACGGTCAGTAGGGGACACCGATGAGCTTGAAAACGCTGCCGTCCGTCCGATTGGACATTAAGCCGTGACCCGTGTGCGGGAGAGCTATACCCTGCGCATGTTAAAGAACACGCTGGATGACTTTGACGGGAAGCTGCCAACTGTCTCCCAACAGCTGTTTCAGTGGGTTTCCTCTCCCAACCTTCTCTGAGCTTTCGGGGTCCTTGTGACCTGGCTATTTAGCCCATTGTTTGCTAAAAAGGGCCGCTCAGAGATAAAACATTCCAACACCTTTTGGTGAGGGGAAGGCAGAGGTTGACTCAGTCGATAGCGCACTCGGCTTGTAATCTACAGTTTCCATGTTCGATCCCAACTTTGCCAGCGTTGAGATTTATCGCGGTTTAAATACCCACCCTTGCTGCGTCAGGCCATCTGTGGTCTCCTAACAGTTGACCAATGAGTTCCCTTAAAAAAACTCCGAGGATTTGGGATCCTTGTGATCTAGCCATTTAGTCCATTATGTACATAAAGGTGTTGCTCAGAGATGCAAACTTTCTTGGTGCTGCGTTCTTGGCGCAAACGAAAGTGCTGCAAACTTGTTATAAAGGAAACTGAGGCTTTAAAACTATTAGACATTATTATTTTGGAAGAAAATGTATTTCGCATTTATACTTATTTTCCTCATGCTTTTGGGGCGGCGGTGGCTCAGTCGGTAGCGCGCCAGGCTCGTAATCTGCAGTTTCCAGGTTCGAGTCCCTGCTGGGTCAGCTTTTGAGATTTATCTCCGCAAAGCTCCCCGCCCTGCCCACGGTTAGTAGGGGACACCGATGGGCTTGAAAAGGCTACCGTCCGTCGGATGGGACGTTAAGCCGTGGCCCCGTGTGCGGGAGAGTCATACCCTGTGGACGTTAAAGAACATACTGGATGGCCTTAGACAAGTGGCTACCATCTGTTCCCTAACAGCTATCCAATGGGTTTACCCCTCCCCCACCCTTCTCTGAGCTTTCGAGGTCATGACCTAACCATTTATCCCATTGAATGCAAAAACTGTCTATACAATATCTACGACCTCAGATATGAACCAACACGCACCACGAAGTTTTACACCTATGGCCATTGTACTAGACACGAACGGGGCGGGGTGGCTTAGTCGGTAGCGCGCCAGGCTCGTAATCTGTAGTTCCCAGGTTCGAGTCCCAGCTGGGTCAGCGTTGAGATTTATCTCCGCAAAATTCCCCGCCCTGCCCACGGTCAGTAGGGGACACCGATGGGCTTGGAAAGGCCGCCGTCCGTAGGATGGGACGTTAAGCCGTGGCCCCATGTGCGGGAGAGCCATACCCTGTGCACGTTAAAGAACACGCTGGATGGCCTTGACGGGAGACTACCATCTGTCTCCCAACAGCTGTTCCAGTGGGTCCCTTCCCCCAACCTTCTCTGAGCCTTCGGGGTCCATGTGACCTGGCCATTTAGCCCATGGTGTGCAAAAAAAGTGCCGCTCAGAGGTAAAACAACCCAACAACCCATAGTTCACGAACACAAGCGCTTCTCAAAAAAATATTTTCTTTTTCACTTTTACAACCATGAACATAGGAAATAATGTAATGGAAGTTGTTGTGGAAATTTTAATGATGAATAAAATTTGTTACCAAATACCGTGGCCGAGTGGTTAGCGCCCTTGGCTACTGATCAAAAGGACCCAGGTTTAAGCCCCGGGTAAGATATGGATGTTTGTATCGTTTTTCTGCTGAGGTCCCACCATCCTCACATACTTTTTGCTATAGCGAATTAAACTGGCAGGCTCCTGTCAGACCTCTGTGGCAAGCAGCTGCTTGAGAGAATATTATACTGTAAAAATTTAGCATAATAAATTAATATTATGCACAGCATATAATTTCTGATATTCAGTAATCTTTAAATATGAAATAAAATAAATACCCCCTCAAGCAGCTGCTTGACCACAGAGGTCTGACAAGAGCCTGTCAGTTTATATGCCGGAGTAGAAGGTCTGTGAAGATGTCAAGACCTCAGCAGAAAAACAACATACAGATATCCATGCCTTATCCGGGGCTCGAACCCAGAGCCCCTTAGATCAGTAGCCAAGCGTGCTAACCACTCGGCCATGGGACGGCTATTTAAATATTAAGTTATTCATTTTCAAATCTAAACTTTCTTTTTTTCGTTTTTTTTTTCTATGTTAATGATAAAATTACTTCAAAATATTAAAGTACAGGGACATTGCATTGCTCCTTAACTTTCAAATAAGCCTTTTGCAGCAAAACGTACAGAGAATAATTCGAAAATCTTAAAAATATCCTAAATCTTGTTTTTGAGCAATATTTATGTAATATTCAAAGAATTTTGGGAGTTGAAACATTTAACAGCATTTTTTTGCCCGTCGTAGGAATTTATCTCAAAAGTTATAATAAACCGTTTATTAAAATAAACGTAATTTTGGAAGTTTGTGAATTTTTTTTTTCATAAGTTTTCATCAATTTTGAGTGTTTAGAATGAGCATAACAGTAGCTTCCTCTGGTTCATTAATTGTTTAAATACTAAACTGATATTGCTAATATTGAGATTGATAAATTTGAGAGCTATAATTTATTTCCTGGGGCATTTTTCTGTGAAAAGCTTATTTTAAAGTTATGGAATTTTTAGATGAGTTAAAATCACCATCATATTACGTATTAGGCGTAATTCGGGGGGGGGGGGGGGGGGGGGGAAATAATTCTGACGTCATCGGCGCAGAAATTGTCAGTTTCCACGTGGTTCCGCGGCTGCTTGAGCGATCGGTTACAAATTTAGTGGACTGGTCCGCTTAGTTCTGACCTCTTGGTGTCACGGATGGGTGTGTGTGTGTGTGTGTGTGTGGGGGGGGGGGGGGGGTCCTTGCTGCCGTGGGTCGGGAGTGATCCCTTTAAAGGCGTCCGGGATTTCTGGAGCGATGCCGGCGCCTGCACGGGATTTCTAGAGCGCTGCCGACGTATGAACTTATCGAAGAGTTTCGCGCCAAACTTTTGGCGTGTTTATTACTAGTAACATTAAAATTCTCCGTCGTTCAACGATAAAATTTTTAAGTTTATTTCTCTTTTCATGTTTTATGCAAAGAGTTCGAAAGATAAACTTAAAAATTTTATTGCTCAACGACAGAGAATTTTAATGCTATTAATTTTTAGCAAGAAGGTCTTTTTTAATTGTGTATTTTAATGTGGTTTTCTTTTCATATATAATCATCAAGATATCATATATTTTCATATATAAATGGAAGTGTCCCAATATGTTTCATATGCTGTGGATTCTCACAATCTATAACCTTTAAAAGTTCACTTTCGATTGGCAGGAGAGAACTTTCTTCTTTTAAAGAATTTTAAAGGATGTAATTTTGTTGCTACGCGAATAAATTTAACACTCGAATGCTGGCTCACCTATTATGTTGACGTCCCTAGGCAACTGGGTGTGTGTGCCTTATAGGAAATCTGGTTCTGACTGTGCGCAGAGTAACATGAAAAATACCGATGTATGCAATGTATCGTAGTAATGTATGCACCAACGTCACTCGGAAGTCCTATAAAAGCCGTAAACCATGCTGGAAAGCAAAATACGAGATAGAAAAAAATGATGATATTAACTGACTTCGAAAGGGGGCTCATCGTCGGAACGGAGCAGCTCTAACGGAGGTAATGGAACTCAGCGGAAAATCATGGCGCACAGTATCCCAAGTGTGACGAACGGTAACGGTCCAAATCCCAAGTGTGGAAAACGGTAACGGTCTCATAAAACGTCCCTCTAATCGTGGCAAATTCGGGAGTAAAAAGGCTCTGACAGACAGGCTATTGTTGGCACGAACTGTACAGCAAAACAGCTGTTACCTTTCATCAACTCAGAGAGATGCCCACTAGCAGTACTTCAAAACCCATTTTAACAAGAACCATGCCCATAGAATTGAAAACTTTGAAATTTGGATTGGGTTGTTTTACCTCTGAGTGGCACTTTTTTGCACACCATGGGGCTAAATGGGCAGGTCACAAGGACCTCGAAGGCTTAGAGAAGGTTGGGGGAGGGGACCCACTGAAACAGCTGTTGGGAAACATGATAGCCTTCCCGTCAAGGCCATCTAGCATGTTCTTTAACGTCCACAGGGTGTGGCTCTCCCGCACATGAGGCCACAGCTTAACGTCCCATTCGACGGACAGCGGCCTTTCCAAGCCCATCGGTGTCCCCTACTGACCGTGGGAAGACGATGAGTTTTGCGGAGATAAATCTCAACGCTGATCCAGCTAGGATTGGAACCTGGGAACTGTAAATTGCAAGCGTGGCGCGCTACCGACGGAGCCACCACCGCCCCATTGATTTTGACCCGGACGTGATTTGAAATTTGGAGACAATACCATAATACGACGAAGCATTAGGTAGGTGTTCATAATAATTTGGCCATGTAGTATATGTTTCATGCAAGGGCAACTCGTCTATTAGATCACCTGGGACATTTCCCCACAAAAAATAATCACAAGAAGTAATAAACAAATTTCAAATTTAGTATTCATTATTTGTCATACCTAATTAGGGTTTCTCAAAAAATGTAAAAAGTATTGAAACAGAAAATACAGAAAAGTAAAATTCCAGTCCACGATTAATAATGAGATGTAGAATAGGGCCAAAATATGCGGGAAATATCTATGCAATGTTCATTTTGATCAGCAAATTTTAGTTACAGACGAATGAAGATATTTCGAAAGACGCTTGCCTATTATTATGGTGATTTATATCGTTGAATAAGTCACTTTACGTTTATCTCTTGATTTATGCATTAAGTAAAACATAATACACCATTAATTGGGTTAGGAAGTGACTGAACAGAGAGAACATTCAACATTTCTAGAGGACAAAGAGTGACACGGGTTTTACCCTCTTGTGTCACGTTCCCTGGAATTGTTTTAGTTTCGCACACGTGTGTGGGGGGGATGAAACAGAAGCAAGACAGAGAGCAGTTTGTGGATGAGAATATAGGAAGTGATAAGAGGTCTAGCTCAGATACGCGGAGGACATCGAGGTGGCTGAACCTCCTAATTCGTCAGTCACGACGCACCTTTGTTTACATGTGGACAAGGGTGGGAGACGCGTTCATGATAACGTACAAAAGAGCGCTTTCAAAAAGACTCGTTTTTGTTACCGTTCATATGGTCCCCCTTCTGTACATGCATCAATTTTTCCTCCGCTTTTCCCTTCCCTCACCTTAATGTGTGCAGCCAGTAATTAGCGTATATGGCACTTGGTCTGCTCTGGCCTCCCTTTCCTTGACATCCACTCCTGGAGGCGACGACGGATGAAAGTGGGCCGCAGGAAGAAACAAAGAGTTCGCCGTCACATGGCGCATAAAAGCTTAGTTGCTCTTTGCTCTTAATCATTGCTTCTCGCTCTTGCCTATCGCCATTAGACGGGAGTAGACTATTGTGGTAGCACTTGTCATTATCGGTTGAAAAAAGGTGAGAGATCTTAGCCCTTTTTTTGAATGAAAGCTGATGATTTGTACATCGTATGGAATGCGAGAAAGTCGTTTGCATGCGGTTACTTTCTGAAGGAAGAAAATGAATCTCACCTTAGGACTGTTCTCAAGCGCTGACGGAAAACTATAAGAATGTTTCAATTAAGTAGGATTATTTTTTTTCTTCGTAGGCAAGCATAATAATTATTCCCTTTCATCATCTGTTGCCTAATCGTTTCATTCTGCGACAGAGGTCAGGGATGTTTTAACTTTGGGTTGTTGATTTCCATATTTCAAGGTGGAGCAAAAGAGCATTGGGCATTTCTCCATCATCTTGGAATTTTAAAATGCTCTTTTTGGGTGTATTAAAAAAAACGTAAGCTTTGAATTTCAATTCCTGCTTTATCCCTCTCTCGCGGATAAAATCTACTCTTCTTACTCCTCGTCCCCGTCGAAAAAATTCAGTGGACACTTCTGTCGTATGTATCAAAATTGAAGGGGATGAACTCAGGGTCTGAAACTATTGCTCTCTGCTTCCACTTTTGTCATTTTATCCATCTTCTTTGCCCTTGGGGTCCTTCCTGTCACCCGAGTTTTGTATGGGAGACGTAGTAGGTGGTGAACCAAGGCTTGTAATCTGTAGTTCCCAAGTTTGAGTCCCAACTGTGCCAGCGTTGAGATTTATCTCCATTAACTCCCACCCTGACCTCGATGAAGGATTTAAAAAAACCTTCCATCGGATGGGACGTTAAGTCAAGGTTGTTGTGTGCAAGAGAGCCATGCCCTCTGTGGGGCGGGGGTGGCTCAGTCGGTAGTGCGCCAGGCTCGTAATCTGTAGTTCCCAGGTTCGAGTCCCAGCTGGGTCAGCGTTGAGATTTATCTCCGCAAAATTCCCCGCCCTGCCCACGGTCAGTAGGGGACACCGATGGGCTTGGAAAGGCCGCCATCCGTCGGATGGGACGTTTAAGCCGTGACCACATGTGCGGGAGAGCCACACCCTGTGCACGTTAAAGAACACGCTGGATGGCCTTGACGGGAGGCTACCATCTGTCTCCCAACAGCTGTTCCAGTGGGTCCCCTCTCCCAACCTTCTCTGAGCCTTCGGGGTCCATGTGACCTGGCCATTTAGCCCATGGTGTGCAAAAAAGTGCCGCTCAGAGATAAAACAACCCAACCCAGCCATGCCCTCTGCACGTAAAGAACACCCTGGATGGACTTGACGGGAAACTACCATCCTTCTAACAGCTGTCCGGTGGGTCCCCTCTCCCAACCTTCTCTGAGCCCTCGGGGTTCTCATGACCTATCCATTTAGCCCATTGTGCAAAAAGTACCACCCAGAGGTAAAGCAACCCAATATCTATCTCTAAGTCCTTTTAGAGTACTTGTGGTATGTTTGTGTGCGCAGAATTGCTGCTCAGACGTAAAACTGTTTCCCTGCAGAGTTTATCAATATTTTAGTTGGTTTGAGTGAAAGTAATATTGTTTCATTCGTGATTCTGCCATCTTCAAAACGTTGAGAAAATATGCCCTACAGTCGAAAATTTTTTTTGTAATAACCTTCGTGTACTGTACACGAAAGTTGCCAGATCACTAATTTCTAAAAAAAATCGTTGCCAGATATTTTTCTGGATTCTGTAATCCACCATAGTGTTCGGATATTTTTTTGAGCGACTGTACTCAGTGACCAGATTGTTGATACAGAAAACAAGAAGTCATAGAAAATTAAGCTCTTTAATTAGGGTTACCAGATGCTAGTGTTTCAAGGAGGACAGAAAAGGCAGAAATGGAGGACATGCTTTAAATTTGTGGAATAAATGTTTTTCCCTACCAGGTTTTATTTCAAGTACCGACTAAACAGTTTAGTCAGAAAAAGGTATAATTCTAAATTATTCAGTACACTTCAAAATATATGACGTGCCGATTTTTATTCATACTTGATAAAGCAATCAAGCTATCTGCTGTTGAAGGATGCAAAATTTATGTGTTTCTATTAACTCTGACTGATGTAGTGACTTCGGTCTTGCTAGGATACGCTCTTGTACGAGAAGGCTTGTATAAACCAGGAGTAGTTTCTTAATTCCTTCGCTGCCCTTTTATGTTGCAAAAAATAAAACTGCCATTAACTTTCATAGCTTCAACTATCGGTGAACCGAAGCAATATTTTATGCAATTTTTAAAGCACGTACTTTTTTCAATCTGGCATGTAAATTACACATATTGAGATTATAGAAAATAGTAACTAGAAATAGTACAATAAGAGAATTGATTTCGCATTCAGAACTTGCATTTACAGTATATTATTTCATGGTTAACAGTAAATTATATTCTAGTGATGGGTTGCTGTTAGGAGACATATGGTAGCCTCCCTTCAAGGCCATCCAGCTGTTCTTTAACGTTCACAGGGTGTGATTCTCCTGCACACGGAGCCATGGCACACGGAGCCATTAACGTCCCATTCAACGGACGGCGGCCTTTACCAAGCCCCCTAATGATTGAGGACAGGGGATTTGCGAGATACATCTCTGACAGGATTTCAACGTGGGAACTGAAGATTCAAGTCTGGCGCGCTACCGACTGAGCCACCCCGCTAGCATAATAGAATAATCAATATATTCGCCAGCATAATAGAATAATCACCCCGACTGCCGGAAGGTGTTAAGATTATAAGAATAATCACCCCGACTGTCGGAAGGTGTTAAGATTATAAGAATAATCACCCCGACTGTCGGAAGGTGTTAAGATTATAAGAATAATCACCCCGACTGTCGGAAGGTGTTATTGATTATTATGCTAGCGATATATTGATTATTCTATTATGCTAGCTTCCATTCTATATGCTAGCGGGGTGGCTCAGTCGGTAGGTGTTAAGATGAACAGTGAATGAAACAAATGGTTCTGAGACATTGTAGGAAGAGAGTTTGTATGGCGTTTTTAATAATAGTCTTTTAAGAAGGACCGGCGCTAGTTATTTCGCCGCCAGGAGAGAACGCGGACTCTCCCCCCACCCCCCACCTTTTTTTTTTTTTTTCTGCTGGTAGCACGCCAGGCTCGTAATCTGAAGTTTCCAGGTTCGAGTCCCAGCTGTGCCTGCGTTGAGATTTGTCTCCGCTAACCTCCACCCTGGGAACTCCATACCCTGTGCACGTTAAAGAACCTACTAGATGGCCTTGATGAGAGGCTACCATTTGTCTCCCCTTCCTCCAACCGTCTCTGATCTCTTAGGGTCCTTGTGACCTGGCCATGTATTCCATTGTGTTCAAAAAAAGTGTCGGCCAGAGATAAAACACAACCTCATTGCTTGATTTGCTTCGCTAGTGAATTTTACATTTTTTTTTCCTTTATAAACATTCTTTTCTGTCAAACGGAAAAAGAGGGATTGCAAATGTATCTTCGCTGGTTATTTTTAGCTGATGCGAATGAAGTTCGCTATACCGGGCTGTGCAGAATGGTGGGCGTCTGGATCCGTGTGTGTTGTCACCTGTCTGCAGTTCTGTGTGGCAGGCTTCCTCATTGTACCTAACAGCCTCCACCTCTATAATGAGGCAGCGTGTGTCGCGCGGGCGTGCATATGTCGCTTTGTGTCTTTTGTGTCCAGGAGAGAGGAACGTGCCAAGGAGTGGGCTCTACTGACCCTCTCACACCCTCAGTGTGACTATCTTGCAACCCATGTCGTGGGAGCATCTCCGGGAGACTGTCGGATGTTGTCCGTTTGACCAGTTTCAAGCATTCCTGTAGGAAATGTTTTTGTTATGAATTGGAGACAAGAATGTATCCAGATATTTGTTTTTGGAGTAAAAAAAAGCACGGATATTTGAATGTTTTTCAAATATGCGTGCTTCTATAAAACTGTTATGAAAGAGCAGCACTTCTTTTGAGGATCGCATTTGGGAGAGAATCTTTGGAAGAAGAGAGCAACAAAACTCTTCACTGATCTGAACACCAAATGAACTTTTTTTTAAAAATTTAATTCGAGGTTTTCAGATTATAATGTAGAATATTATCAAATGCTTTTACTCTGAAGCGAATTACTAAATCATTTTTGTGAACCCAGTTTTATTTGACAAAGATTTAAATGATAGAATAAAAAGTGCTGAAAGCGTTTAAATACTTGCTTTGCAATGGGCAGTTGATTAACACTAGCTTGTAGTAGAGGACATTGACGGAACCAAAAATCCGATTGTCGTAGAAAGGTTAGATGTCTTTTTTTTCTCTTTTTATTATCCTTTCTCCCTTTTTATTTTGGGGCGGGGGTGGCTCAGTCGGTAGCGCGCCAGGCTTGTAATCTGCAGTTCCCAGGTTCGAGTCGCAGCTGGGTCAGCGTTGAGATTTATCTCCGCAAAATTCCCCGCCCTTCCCACGGTCAGTAGGGGACAAGGATGGGCTTGGAAAGGCCGCCGTCCGTCGGATGGGACGTTAAGCCGTGGCCCCGTGTGCGGGAGAGCCATACCCTGTGCACGTTAAAGAACACGCTGGATGGCCTTGACGGGAGGCTACTATCTGTCTCCCAACAGCTGTTCCAGTGGGTCCCCTCCCCCAACCTTCTCTGAGCCTTCGGGGTCCCTGTGACCTGGCCATTTAGCCCATGGTGTGCTAAAAAGTGCCGCTCAGAGGTAAAACAACCCAACAACCCTTTTTATTGCCTATTTTCCGATTGTTAGTTTCTGGATTTATCAAAACATTTGTTCCACATTATTTTTCGAATGCAACGAACATGATTAATGATTTATGTTGTTAAATGAACGCTTGTTAAGCGGGGAATGTCATAGGCTATAAAAAAATTACCCCCCCCCCTCTCCAACATAAGATTTTCTCTCCTAAACAAAAGAAAAAATATGAAAACGATTGTTCCGCTATATCTTCGGAACGTTAGGGACGAAAGTAACGGGTTGTGCGTCAAATGAAAGCTTCTGACATGGGAAATGTCACAAGGTATAATGTAAATAAATTAAGAAATAAAAAAGCTATCGTCCTACATGCGCCCTAAAAAGTATAAAATAAACCTAAAATATACCAGTGGATATATACCAAGAAAGATGGGTCACCGGAAATCTTGTTCAGTAGGTAAATTGGAGCCCCATTTTCCTTTCAAGCGAATACGAATTCAGCTTTTGGTTTATTTTATACCTAAGGCATATACACTGAAGTGCCATTGAATTAGGGATAGGAGACGTTATCCAAGTACAGTACCGCAAGTCCCGCATTTGCGCACATGCGTGGCCTAAACTCTGGTCATATATAGCTGTCAGCTTTGACTTCCCCAAGCATTCGTCATGAGAAGTGTAATGTGAAAGGTGCGGGATTTAGATGCATTTGACAGAGGACAGATCGTAGCTGTCCGACGGATGGGGGACACTCGATCTCCGAAATTGTCAATGAACTTGGATTTTCTTGTACGACAGTTTCAAGAGTTCCAGGAATATGAAAATTCCAGCATAAAATCAAGTACCCGGACAAACTGCAAAGGACAACCAGCCTTGAAAGATCGTGGGCTTTGCCATCTAACTCTCATCGTAAGGACCAATAGGGCCAGATATTATCTGAAATCACCTCCCATCTGAATGAGGGTTCCAGCCGGGAAGTCAGTGCACGAACCGTGCAACGCTCACTCCATTGTCTTGGCTTCAGGATCCGCTGACCTACGAGAGTCCCACTTCTAATGGCACGACACCTGGCTCAACGCCTTGCCTGGGCTAAAGAACATCGAAATTGGACAATCGAAAACTAGTAAAAGATAGACTGGAGTGAATCCCTGGATGAATCCCGATTTAAACTTCATCACGCCGATGGGAGACTGAGGGTATGGTGCCAACCCCATGAAGCCATGGATCCTGCATGCCAGGTCAGAACAGTATAAGTTGGTGGTGGCTCAATGATGGCCTTGAGTGTCTTCAGTTGGATGTCTGTGGGACCTTTGATAAGTGTACCAACGACTCAGTGCATCCCAGTATGTAGAACTCATAGCTGACCATTTATGGCCATCATGCATCCGAATAAAAGATGGCGTCTACCAGCAAGACAACTGTTCATCTCACAGGACCACTTTGGCTACTGCATGGTTGCAGGAGCATTCTGCTGACTTTGAAATAATGAATTGGCCACCTAGAAACCCAGATTTAAATCCCATCGAAAATCTTTGGGATACCGTCGAGCAGAGTGTCCGGGCTTGTGTCCCATCAGCGACGACCTTGAGAGAATAGTGGACAGCTGTGGAGGATGCATGGGTCGCCTTACCTGTGAAACATTTACGCAAGCTTGTGGAGTCCTTGTCTAATCGTGTGGCGGCCGTTATCAAGGCCAGAGGGGTCCAACACGTTACAAGGTTGCTATCCCTAATTCAATGGCACTTCAGTGTATAGGATGATAGTATTTTTTCAAAATTTTAACTTATTTATACGTTTTATCTTTGCCACTAAAAAAAGACCTACCTTCAAAAACTTTAATTTCATATATAACTCATAAACATCGACCACATTTTTCTTCCCCCCCCCCCTTTTTTTGGAGTCGTGTTTAAGGTGGTCCATGACATTGGAGAAGTCACAAGCTTTAATTTGAGATATAACTCGTTAGAGTCGACTCCGAAATTTCCGTCCATTTTTGGAGGCAGGGGATGAGGAGGGTGGGAATAATGTGAAGTAGTCTATGACGGTCCTCATATCAGCTTTCATTTGACACCTAACTCATAACTATTGGTGGGGCGGGGGTGGCTCAGTCGGTAGCGCGCCAGGCTTGTAATCTGCAGTTCCCAGGTTCGAGTCGCAGCTGGGTCAGCGTTGAGATTTATCTCCGCAAAATTCCCCGCCCTTCCCACGGTCAGTAGGGGACAAGGATGGGCTTGGAAAGGCCGCCGTCCGTCGGATGGGACGTTAAGCCGTGGCCCCGTGTGCGGGAGAGCCATACCCTGTGCACGTTAAAGAACACGCTGGATGGCCTTGACGGGAGGCTCCCATCTGTCTCCCAACAGCTGTTTCAGTGGGTCCCCTCCCCCAACCTTCTCTGAGCCTTCGGGGTCCATGTGACCTGGCCATTTAGCCCATGGTGTGCAAAAAAGTGCCGCTCAGAGGTAAAACAACCCAATCCAACATAACTATTGGCCCTCGCGTTCAGAAGATACGGTAAAAGTATGATTATCCTCTTTTTTTTTAGGGTGGAAGAAAGCAAGGGAGGGGATATTTTTATTTCTCACAAGGTTCCCCACATTAGAAGCTTTCATTTGAGATACAAGTTGTTACGTTCGGTCCCGCTTTCAAAAGATATAGTTGTATATGTATTCTGTAATATATAAGATATAGTGTATCAATATATTAATTTCGCAGGCTTTCTTACTTGCACTCTCAAAATGTACTATAATTGGAAGGGAAGCATTTGTGGCTCAATGTTCATAGGAACTTTTTTCATCACTATGGGCACGTTCCCAAATTATGAGTAAACCTTTCGAAAACACCCTGTATATACAACATTGGAAATCGTGTCTCAGTCAATATATAAACACCAGGAATATTACGACGTTTAGATTTAAGAATGTTGCAGCATTGTGTTGTAATCTTAGTGTTGCAAATAGTGACAATGAAATATCACAAGACTATGCAGATTCTAAACCTCATCTTTTAATTTAAACTTTTAATTTATCGAAAGGTGCAGCGAACATCAGTTAATGGCCACTCCCTATCTTCTTGTGGCACTTGTCTGCATTTCACCCTCCCTTCCCTTCTTCTGGATGTCATTTATGGATGACCCCCAGGAGGGAACGTTTCTAGACGCGAGTGAATCTACGCGATCATTAAGATGGTCTCCTAGAGTCATTATTCCAACAGACGGTATTTCGGGATGATGCATCGCGCTCTGAAGAACAAAAAACCGAGAAGCAAATGAGAAGTGGGAACTGCAGCTTCTGTTTATGACCCGTGCCAAGTGTCACGTAGGGAGAAATCCAAGCCGACACGAAACTCTCTCTCTCTTTACGTTGAGGGTGGAGATCCTGTCCTGCCGTCCTCACGTGGTGCCGTGTGTGTTGCTCTACCGTTGGCATGACAACGCGTGATGGGCCAGCAGTGGATGCTGATTGCCCACGGAAGGACTATTGATCCGACACATGAAGCATTCCCCCGCTGCTGAAGAAGGTGATGGCTCACCTGGCGACTGCAACTGTGGAAGCACGTCATGGAGACGACACGGGAATGTTGGAGAGAAGTTGAAACAAAACTCTCACGGCCTGATGTGGTCAACTGCCTCGTTGGTAAGTTCGACCATGCGACATCAGCGATGGCAGATGTATGAGATGATGGCTACCACGAGTTTAACCAACAGACAGATGTCTTTACAAGAAAGGTGTCATATGCGTATTACGTTTCATAATGAAAATGTTTGAACCAACATATGTTAGTTATTCTTTTATATTAACTAATTCATAAGCTGTTTTAATCCTCGTTTTGCACCATATATCTAAGCAAATATGTGGAAAAAACAATATGAAACGATAAAACTGTTGATAATTATTAGTCTGCGAGTAAGTTTAAATTTATACTTTTCTATTTGACAATTCAATAATCTATTCAAATTAGATATTAAAAATCTCTCTTACACATCAAATGGTATCAATATGTAAGAATAAATGATTTTTGTTTGATTCACAAACATCAATAAACTAATCCATTATGTGATAGATTCATCTAATTTCATGCATTTCCGCAAACGATCGCACTGGCCTTCATTTTTCAGCGTTAGCAACATCGTTCGCTCCGGATGGTAAATCCTACATTAGTGGTTTGAAGCAAAGTTTTTTACGCCACGCTGTACTTAGTAGTATATTTAGTTGAGAAAGGGATTAAATTGGGATTTACTCATAGCTGCTTTTCGATATGCTCATCCATCTTTCTTTTTCCCCTTAATCGATACAGAGTTATTCCCAATACTTTTGGGGCGGGGGTGGCTCAGTCGGTAGCGCGACAGGCTCGTAATCTGTAGTTCCCAGGTTCGAGTCCCAGCTGGGTCAGCGTTGAGATTTATCTCCGCAAAATTCCCCGCCCTGCCCACGGTCAGTAGGGGACACCGATGGGCTTGGGAAGGCCGCCGTCCGTCGGATGGGACGTTAAGCCGTGGTCCCGTGTGCGGGAGAGACATACCCTGTGCACGTTAAAGAACACGCTGGATGGCCTTGACGGGAGGCTACCGTCTGTCTCCCAATAGCTGTTCCAGTGGGTCCCCTCCCCCAACCTTCTCTGAGCCTTCGGGGTCCATGTGACCTGGCCATTTAGCCCATGGTATGCAAAAAAGTGCCGCTCAGAGGTAAAACAACCCAACACTTTTTGATTTTTGTCGTATGCATATACATAAATACATACAATAATGGTATATTCAAGTTCAGCGCAACTTCACACACAAAGTTTTTTCGAATGCGAGTCATCTAATCAGATTTGGGAAGCAGTTAGGAAAGCAATTGTATGCCACCTGCTTTACCCTGAGATACATGACTGCAGTATTTAACCACTAATGGAGGAAAGGCCTGGTAACTGAACGATATCCAGATCAGGTTCTTTGATGTTCGGCGTTTCAGATCGATCTGATGATTGCCAGCGTTGAACTATTCACCACTTGTTCTCTTCAGGCTCTTGACAAGAAAGGAGACTAAGGTGGATTTGCAGAGACTCTATAGGCTACTCAATAGATTCCAGAGCTGCCATCTGATGGGTTTATTAAATCACTGTTTCTTGCACATGTTTCGCATTTCTATCGCTAATGGATGGAAATCTGAAGGATAACCCAAAGGTGTATTCACTGCGATGCTTCCGCGTATGTGCAGGGAAACCATCTTGCAGGCACCTCTGTTAGTTTTTTTAAGGAATGCAAAATGAAAAAAGTGACTCGGAATCATATAATAATTTATTTCCATTTTATTTTGCAGTACAAAGATCTTATGCTAGTTAATATAATACGATTCACATAAAACAGGAAAAGGGATACGCAGTTAAAAAATTCAATACATAATGCATCATAACTTTGAATCATGTATCATTTATGAACTGGAATCATGAATCCTCTTATATAAATAATAAAATAAAATAAATACCCCCTCAAGCAGCTGCTTGCCACAGAGGTCTGACAGGAGCCTGTCAGTTTATATGCCACAGTATAACGACACAAACAGCCATGCCTTACCCGAGGTTCGAACCCAGGTCCCTTAGATCAGTAGCCAAGCGCGCTAACCACTCGGCCACGGGACGGCTCAAATAAATAAATACCCCCTAAAGCAGCTCATAGCCACAGAGGTCTGACAGGACCCTGTCAGTTTATATGCCACAGTAGGAGATCTGAGAGGATGGCAGGACCTCAGCAGAAAAACGACACATACGTCCTCTTATGTATGACAAAATTATATATCGCACTATATATCACTCTTAATTCTGTATCGTATCTTATATTCGGAAGAATAAGTTGTACTGACTATGTAGTAATTATACTTCTGAAACATTTGAGGACTTGGGTTTAATGAAAGTTTTGAAAATGATATATAAATTCTGACTTGCTACACTGGCAGGCCCCTATAGGAGGAAACCCAACTGTTGCATTTTTCTGTGTTACTTACTTACCGTTGAATAAATTCTCTTCATGCAGCAGCCTACTTGTAACAAATGTGTGACAGGGTGACTGTGCCATAAGACCTCTGAAGTAGATGAGGCCACACGAGAAAAATAAGCTTGATGCCTACTCCGAGCCCCTTTGTTTCCTAGCCAAACTAAATAACTTCTTCGCCACTGGGAAACGGGTTCTTGCCAAAGCCACCAGATTCCTGATATGTTGCAGCGACCGCTGTAAAGATACGTGCCATAAAAGCATTAAGCCAGTCATCAAAACATTAGTAGGGTAAGAACTTGTTTAGCGTACATATTTCCAGTGGAGTGAAAACCACGCGAAATCTGATTGAAAGTCTGTTACTACCTATTTTCCAATAGCTTGTCATCGGTCGGTTTATGGATATTGTCGAACAGTTGCCCCACCATATTTTCACAATCCCGTGATCGATCGTAACCAGTTATATGCCAACTGAAAACTTGTGACGTGGGAAGTGTCGTTTTCTCTCTCTCGCGCGCTCTCTCTCTATATATATATAAGGGGCGGGGGTGGCTCAGTCGGTAGCACGCCAGGCTCGTAATCTGTAGTTCCCAGGTTCGAGTCCCAGCTGGGTCAGCGTTGAGATTTATCTCCGCAAAATTCCCCGCCCTGCCCACGGTCAGTAGGGGACACCGATGGGGTTGGAAAGGCCGCCGTCCGTCGGATGGGACGTTAAGCCGTGGCCCCGTGTGCGGGAGAGCCAACCCTATGCACGTTAAAGAACACGCTGGATGGGCTTGACGGGAGGCTACCATCTGTCTCCCAACAGCTGTTCCAGTGGGTCCCCTCCCCCAACCTTCTCTGAGCCTTCGGGGTCCATGTGACCTGGCCATTTAACCCATGGTGTGCAAAAAAGTGCCGCTCAGAGGTAAAACAACCCAACTCTATATATATAAAAAATTCCTCTCATTCTCTTAACCCTTCCCCCTCAAAAAAAGAAGAAAAATCGGGTAAACGATTGTTTCTCTACCAAATATGAGACCAAGCTTACGAGTTATATTTCGAACATAGTTTGTGTATTGGATAGTGTCATACATTACCTCAAATGTATACCCTTCTCCTTTCACCCAAATTGGGGGGGGGAGGGAAATCTACCGGGAGCAGAGTGTAGCACGTATTTATGACGTGTAGACATCACATAGGAATATCACAGATATGGAAATAGCAGTTTTCTCCTCCAAAGCAAAAATAGCTGTTTTTAGTTACAAAGTCTCCTGCAAAGTTGGGGCCGGGGGGGGGGGGGGGGGTTGTTCAATCGGTAGTGCGCCAGGCTCGTAATCTAATGTTCCCAGGCTCGAACCACTATTGTTCCTGCTTTGGGATTTATCTCCTCTAACTCCCATTCGGACCCGGGGAGTAAAGGGACATCGTTGGGCTTGTAAAGGCTGCCGTCCACCTGATGGGACGTTAATAATACTGGTGTCAACCGAAATTGAGATGTGCTGGTTTGAATTTCTCTAAATCTTCGTAGACTTAACGGCTGAAAGTTCAAAATAACTGTTGCCACCAATAAATTTGTGAGAAGGAATGCATGGTAAAAGTCATTTTCAGTTTGTTGGGTAAAGTGAACGGATGTTTCTGTGGAAATTGAAGTCGCTCTAATTAAGCACACGTAATTAAGTTCGGTTAAACGAGCGAAACACGTGATTCTTTGTTGAAATGAAAGCTTCGAAAAGATTTCATATCGGAAGTTAAAAATAATTAATTTGAAAAATATGTAAAAGTTAATGAACATATATCTCATAAGATATGTTAATAAACGTTTTAAATATTGTGTTAAGTAATAATGTTTTTTAATTATTTTTTCGTAGTGCTACCAATACATTTTTTTTGTGCAACTCAGACCATATTTAATTTTCTTCTCCTATTAAAGTTAATGCCCCGTCCCGTGGCCGAGTGGTTAGCGCGCTTGGCTACTGATCTACGGGACCGGGTTCGAGCCCCGGGTAAGGCATGGATGTTCGTGTTGTTTTTCTGCTGAGGTCCTGCCATCCTCTCAGACCTTCTTCTATGGCATATAAACTGACAGGCTCCTGTCAGACCTCTGTGGCAAGCAGCTGCTTGAGGGGGTATTTATTATTTTTATTTTTTTTATTAAAGTTAATATTCCTGGAAATCTGTATCCGAGGAACTCTGGTGACGAATGAGTTGAAAAGTTTATCAGAACGAGGCAATAGCTTTTTTTGGTTTAGAAACTTCTAATGTCGGGAGATTCATACGGTACCTCGAAATATGGGGCGGGGGTGGCTCAGTCGGTAGCGCGTCAGGCTCGTAATCTGTAGTTCACAGGTTCGAGTCCCAGCTGGGTCAGCGTTGAGATTTATCTCCGCAAAATCCCCCGCCCTGCCCACGGTCAGTAGGGGACACAGATGGGCATGGAAAGGCCGCCGTCCGTCGGATGGGACGTTAAGCCGTGGTCCCGTGTGCGGGAGAGCCATACCCTGTGCACGTTAAAGAACACTCTGGATGGCCTTGACGGGAGGCTACCATCTGTCTCCCAACAGCTGTTCCAGTGGGTCCTCTCCCCCAACCTTCTCTGAGCCTTCGGGGTCCATGTGACCTGGCCATTTAACCCATTGTGTGCAAAAAAGTGCCGCTCAGGGTAAAACAACCCAACCTCGAAATATGTCAAATTTTCCCTCCTCTGAAGGAGAGGGATAAAAATTTAACCGCAGGGGGAGAGAAGGTCGGTCGTAATGATTTTTATGCCCAATGAAAGCTGACGTGGGGAGTGCCATCTAATCTATATTCCAAAGAGTTTCAGACTCGAGCAACGCCGTGTAAATCTGTTAGTATCCATATAAATTAATCTGGAAAATTAAAATTGCAACAGAAGTAAGATTATTAAATAATCTTACTTCTGTTGGTTTCATCTTGTTATTTTACTATTAATTTTTAAGTTCCCTTGTTCTTCAATACTTTTATTTAAGATGCATAGATTGCAAAGCATTTCTCTTAATCGTATCTGTGGGCAAAATCGCTGCAGATGTTGACTTAGCAGTTCCGTGGGCCTCTCGCATCATCGTAACCACCCTTACAGGTGCGCCCGCATCTCCGTACAGTGTAAGGTGCAAGATGGGTTTGTACGGCTTCACCTGCACGCCGTGTTGCTTGCTGTGTGGCTTGCCTTCTTCATTACTTTCTCTAGACACTGGGAAGTTAGAATCTTTTTGTCTCCAATTGGGGGGTCCACAAGCCACTGCCAACAGCATTGTAGAATTTCGTTACTCCGTAGCATTATTCAGGTAGGAGACATTTGTTTTTTATTTCTTGCAAAGCATCTTAATGCATCAAATGGGGGGAATGGAACAAGTTGACCTTCTTTGGTTGACTGGTGGTGATTAAGTCAAGGTTGGATTTCAGAGGGCACTAACACTTGAAAGAACATCAGCACCGTGATCAATGGAGTGTAGCTCTATTTTTGGTGATACTTTGTGTAAGATCACAGTATCGTTTTCTCAAGACAAGAAATATTCTAAATGCTTTATTCCTGAATGACTGCGTAGAAACAATGTAATTGGTCTATCCGCGAAGGGTTGCCCCCCTTTCCCACAAAGAATTCCACTGACAGGCTCCTGTCAGACCTCTGTGGCAAGCAGCTGCTTGAGGGGTATTTATTTATTAACTAGCCAATAAAAAGTTTGAAGTACTGTGGAAATCCTTAAAAGACTGTTGAGATTCCCCAAGATTTTGCCAACTTGTCATAATTTTACAAAAAAAAACAACATATATTTATATCTCATCTAGACTCCCGATTTTGCCAGGTTGCCTCGTTTTTGCCAACTCGTCATAATTTTATAAGAATAAAAAATCAAATTTTTTCATCTTACCTGAATTTTACCAAGTCACTTAGAATTTTGCCAACTCCCCAAGATTTGGCCAACTCTCCTTAATTTCTCAAAAACATTCCCAGTTTTCACAACTGACCTGTATTTTACCCAGTGGCTTCGAATTTTGAAAACTTTCCTAGATTTTGGCAAGTTGCCTCGATTTTGCTAATTCCCCAAATCTTATAAGTAGGTACTGTTTGTAAATCACTGATCATTTCCCTCCTGTGTAGTATATCTGCTGTCAATTTTTTTTTTAATATCAGCTGAATAAAAAGAGACGAATTATGCTAAATCGCAGCTTTCTGCCATCATCATTATTACATTAGTGCTTATACGATTCATCAGGGTGAAATTATTAATATATTCCATCAATGGCAGTTTCTTTTATATATGTTTTAATTCTTTTTCAAACTATTTTTTTTTCATCTGCAGAGAACTCTTTTTTGTAAGAGATAAATGATTATTTTTTTATTTGGATGGGTACTATTCGCATTTTCCGAACTTTCCATTAGTTTGAATTGCCACCGTTAGAGGACTCTAAAGGACCCGTCCCATGGCCGAGTGGTTAGCGCGCTTGGCTACTGATCTAAGGGACCTGGATTCGAGCCCCGGGTAAGGCATGGCTGTTTGTGTCGTTTTTCTGCTGAGGTCCTGCCATTCTCTCAGACCTTCTACTATGACATATAAACTGACAGGCTCCTGTCAGACCTAGGTTCGAGTCCCAGCTGGGTCAGCGTTGAGATTTATCTCCGCAAAATTCCCCGCTCTGCCCACGGTCAGTAGGGGACGCCGATGGTCTTGGAAAGGCCGCCGTCCGTCGGATGGGACGTTAAGCCGTGGCCCCGTGTGCGGGTGAGCCATACCCTGTGCACGTTAAAGAACACGATGGATGGCCTTGACGGGAGGCTACCATCTGTCTCCCAACAGCTGTTCCAGTGGGTCCCCTCCCCCAACCTTCTCTGAGCCTTCGGGGTCCCTGTGACCTGGCCATTTAGCCCATGGTGTGCAAAAGAGTGCCGCTCAGAGGTAAAACAACCCAAACCCTGTCAGACCTCTGTGGCAAGCAGCTGCTTGAGGGGGTATTTATTTTATTTTTTTTTATATTATTATTATTATATAAATTTGATGCTTAGATGGTAGAGTGTGATCAGGATGTAGTCAAGTAAGCATGCACGACTCACGAGAGGCTGAAACTCTTGTTTTTTTGCAACTTACAAATTTTGTATACTTGTTGCCTAGCTAGCGAAAATTTCAGTATTATTACTAAAGGTGCTAGTTGGATGAAGCTTAATTTCACCGAATTTTTCAAAGTTAATTTCAATAATAGTCAAAATATTTAATGCTCAAGACATGGATGAACCAAGGCAATTTATCATACAGGCAGCCAGCCTTTAGGCGCGACTTTGTGTACATCTTAGGGTCGGCTTACATTGATTACTACGACGTGCCTCTTCCCACTCCCGGGATAAGGTGCTTGGGAGGAACTCAACGTTTTTACTTTTAGAAAACGATCAATCCATAATCGCCAGAAGCGATTATACTTTTTTAGTTCTTTTTCCCTGCAATCCGCGTTTTTCTTGCAATTTTTGAAAAAAAAAAACTTTCAAAAGAACACTTAAATTTTTCACTTATTTGTTTTTTGTTTTGTAATTTAATTTTTTTAAGCCGAGGAGTGTAGCAAGATTTTAGAAAACTATTGGAAACTTATAATGCAGTTTAATCTTTTTTTTATGTTATAACTAGCCGATAAAAAGTTTGAAGTACTGTGGAAATCCTTAAAAGACTGTTGAGATTCCCCAAGATTTTGCTAACTTGTCATAATTTTACAAAAAAAAAACCCTATATTTATATCTCATCTAAATTTCACCAAATTCTCCCGATTTTGCCAGGTTGCCTCGTTTTTGCCAACTCGTCATAATTTTACAAGAAAAAAAAAATCCAATTTTTTCATCTTACCTGAATTTTACCAAGTCACTTAGAATTTGGCCAACTCCCCAAGATTTGGCCAACTCTCCTTAATTTCTCAAAAACATTCCCAGTTTTCACAACTCACCTGTATTTTACCCAGTGGCTTCGAATTTTGAAAACTTTCCTAGATTTTGGCAAGTTGCCTCGATTTTGCTAATTCCCCAAAATTTTGCCAACTCGCCATAATTCTACAGGGAAAAAAAAAATCCCAATTTTACTTTAATTTTGACAACTCTCCAAGATTTGGCCAAGTTGCCTCGATTTTACCAACTCTCCTTTAATTTCCCAAAAACAATCCCAATTTTCATAACTCATCTGGATTGTACCAAGTCTTTTCGAATTTTGCCAACTCTGATTTATTTTTTGGGGGGGAGGGCTTTCACCATAGCTACGGCCCCTGTCTATAATCTCCCCTAAAGAGTGGAGACCTGCATTGATGTATCCGGTTGATATAATCTGCTCCTATTTCAGATGCTTCCGCTGAGGCGTCGGGTGAGGTTCATTCGTAAATACTGGTAGGGTGCCGAGGAGGGGGGTTACACTGATCCCCCGCATGCACTGCATAAAGGCGCCTGAGCGTTGCTAAATTATATAAATTATTATTTTCATAACATATTATTGATCCCATATCTATTTAATAATTAATCACTCTGATTTTGTTTTTAAAATTTATTAAAATGTTTTAAAAAGTGTCCCAGCCAGGTTGTTTGCCTTGGGTCTCGTGCTGGTGTTCATTCATCATGAAGCCTTCTGAGTATGGTGGAGGTAGACACCATCCTTCCTGTAGCTGAGATAAGGTCTGAAAAAAGTTGGTTAGCTGTTACTCTCCTGTATCTGCGAGTAGATAACTGCAGATATTTCTCCTCCTTTTAAGAGTTGTTGCCCTAAGTTTTTCTTCAGTAAATCTTTGGGATGCTGCCTTTGCCAGTTGAAATCTCATCCTGTGGATCACTAAACTACTCACGTTTAGCCTTATATCGCTAGCATTGGAAGTCCGCATGTGGACTTCCAATGGCTCACCACCTAATTTCTTTGATCAAATTATGTTTTGAACAGATATCTCGAAATCGCAATCCAGACATGAAATGAGGCAAGTGTTTTAACGAATGACTTATTTGCTATATGAAAGAGAGCATTAATTTGCATACGATATTGTAGTTCAGTATCTTTTTTATACTAGAGATACACTTTCTTTCATGTTTATCTTGGATATTTATGATATCATGATTTTTGTATTCATTCATTTCTTGAAACCAGAGTATTTTCTATAATATTTGTTTCAATGTAAACGTATAGGACAGAGAAACTAAGAAACTACTTGTAGTTCATCCAGGTTGGCTGATGTAAGACGTTCAATGAAACAGAAGGTGAACTGACCATTTCGGGGTGGGGGTGGCTCAGTCTGTAGTGCACCATACTCGTAATCTGCAGTTCTCAGGTTCGGATCCTACCTGGGCCAGGGTTGAGATTTATCTACGCAAAACCCCACCCTGCCTTCGATCGGTGGAAGACCCTGATGAGTTTGGAAAGGCCGCCTTCCGTCGTATGGGACGTAAAGCCGTGTATGGAACAACCATATCCTTCGTACATTAAATAATACACTGGATGACCTTGACGAGAAACTACCATCTGTCTCCCAACAGCTGTCCAGTGGATTCCCTTCCCCCAACCTTCTCGCCACCTTGTGACTTGGCCATTTAGCCCATTGTGTGCAAAAGTGCCGCTCAGAGGTAAAACAACCCAACCATGTTTTGTTAACTTCCGTTACTATTTTGTTCTTTACTTGTACGTAATGCAGGCGTGAACTCAAAACAGAGGTAAAGAAAATTAGATTCACTGTAAACTATAGGGTTAGTTAGGTAAATAGTTAAGAGTTAAAAGAAAGTTTTTTTATATTAGCTAAAACTATAATTGTTCGAATAATCGTGTTCTACTCTAACCGGTGTTCATGCTTCTGATGTCACAAAGGAAGAAGGTTAAACGTTTTGGTTGACTTCTCCCAAATTTTTGGGATTAATAATAAAAACTCTTCGGTATTAGCCGTTGCTAATTAAATTTTCATACTTTGACCCCTGCTCTATCCAGTCAATGTAAACAACTTTTACTCTGTGTGACACTTTTGAGTGCCATTATCGCGTGTGGGTGCCAAAGCAGGTGAAATGAGCAAATTTTTGTAAAAGAAAAGCTGTTTAGCTAATAATGTTTTATTTATTATCTTAGGATCAAGAGGAAGGCATGTTTGCAAATATCCCACTGTTTCCATCTTTTAGAATTGTCATTGTGCTTGATTAGGCAGGCTATGGTACGCTTCATGTATTCATTAGGCGGAATTTCTGTTTGCAGTAGTAATTCTATTGTTTCAAGCCCGATAACAATTAGTGCTCTCTCGGTGGCAGAGTGGTTAGCGCGCATGGCTACTGATTAAAGGAACCTTGGTTCGAGGCTCGGGTAAAGCCGTACCAAAGAACGTATAAGGAAAAGAAGTTCAGCTTTGACAAAGCGTAAGTGGCGACCTCAAGTGGTGTTTCGATTCGTATCGTGCAATTGTTTAAGCTGGGAAGCAAACAATAAGGGGCAAAGGAATTATGCATCAAAAAATTTATATTTTAAAAAAGTAACTGCACTTTGTATTTGAAAAAAATATGATTTTAATAAAGGTTTATTTTCTCCATTGGAATTATTTTTCGTTGAACCAACAATTATAAATTGAACGGATAGAGAAGATTTGAAATTAGCCTGAAGTTAATTTATAGAATAAATTATTACAATTAGAAGCTTTCTAGGTTGCATAGAAACAGGAAACAGAATTGATATTAATATACTCTGCAAGGATATCAATGGGAAATTATTACATAGGAAAAGCGAAGAGAATGGAAGTTGACAGTAACATGTAATTACAAAAGCGTTCGTCCCCTGTAATGTTCGTTTCACCTCTACGCCAAATGCACGATACTCGATTTTACATTAATCTCTATGGAAGCTTAACTTCTTCTCCCTCTACATTCTTTGGCCGTACGGTAAAGCTTGGACGTTTGTGTTTTTCTTTCTGCTGAGGTCTCGCCATCTTTATAGATCTTCTCTATGGCGTATCAAACTGACAGGCTCCTGTCAGACCTCTGTGACCAGGCTGCGTGAGGTGGAATTTATTTTTATGTATTATAACGACAATTATACTGAATACTATTTTTACCAACGTGCTGGATCGTATTGTACTGTTACCATAACAACAGGGGCGGCTCAGTCGGTAGCGCGCCAGGCTCGTAATCTGTAGTTCCCAGATTCGAGTCTCAGCTGGGTCAGCGTTGAGATTTATCTCCGCAAAATTCCCCGCCCTGCCCACGGTCAGTAGGGGACACCGATGGGCTTGGAAAGGCCGCCGTCCGTCGGATGGGACGTTAAGCCGTGGCCCCGTGTGCGGGAGAGCCATACCCTGTGCACGTTAAAGAACACGCTGGATGGTCTTGACGGGAGGCTACCATCTGTCTCCCAATAACTGTTTCAGTGGGTCTCCTCCCCCAACCTTCTCTGAGCCTTCGGGGTCCATGTGACCTGGCTATTTAGCCCATGGTGTGCAAAAAAGTGCCGCTCAGAGGTAAAACAACCCAACCCAAAAAGTTACCATAACAGTAGAATGCAGTCAAACATGTTGGCGACGGCTATATTTAATTTTCGTGAAATATCCCTAAAAAGCTCAAGGATAGCAGGGGTAATTGACTCCTTCCAGCTCTTTGAATGAATTTGAAATAAAAAAATATTAACTATTAAGGACAAGGTGTGAATTTCAAACTAATGTTTTTTGGCCATCATTTGTCAAAAACCATTCTTTTATTTGTGTTTGTCTACTCTTCGCCGAGGCAAAATCCTGAAGACTTTCATTCCTGCTAGTAATTTCGTCTATTCAAGTTTCAAGAGAACCTCAGTACTTAGTTCAGAAGGCTAAAACAGAAAGCGATCCATGGGAGAACGTTGGTGCTCGCTTTGACTGCATGCATAAGCGAGCCTCATCACGGCGTCGATCCATCCCATCGATGGTGCCATCTTTCTGCTTCAAGTTCACGTACTGTAATCTTCCGTTCTGAGTATGTGCTCGCGTAACAGGGGCCAGCTAGTTTCCTAAGGATTGCTGTGTGAGGCTCGGTCTTATTGATTGTTCGTTTGCGTGGCCGACACCGGCTGTTACCTGGCGCGGGCCTCTCAGGTAAAGTCATCTCATTGATCCGTCATCTGCGGCATCTGACGGAGCCACTGGCCTCAGCACGTCTGTGTACAGGATGGTTGGCATGACAACGGCCGTGCTACTGGGGACTGGAAGGTGTTGCAGGTGACTCAGTTGCTGCTGCGCTCCGTTACTCAGCCCTTTGGCCCGTCCACGAGAAGATCGTTCCTCGCCTAGCTGGTATCCATTGGTAACGTATTTTTGAATCTAATATATGATGTCCTTGAGTTTTGCTGTATCACAGTTTCGAAAGATACGTAGAGAATCGCTATGCATCAGTGCTTTAATCATTCTGGGATCTTCATCTTTCCTGATCACTGTTGACTTACGCATTTGTATTATTTTGTGTAAATGATATTTAGAGCGTTTAATGGGATTATGATTGGAAATAGTTGCGTCTGAAACATATCTAGGGAATGTTAATTTAATAATAAAATAAATATTTAAATTTCCTTTCCCGAGATATGGGATATTGATTGTAATAGATTGATTCCTTTTATTCATTTTCAACTTAATCGTAATTTTCAGAAGAGCTTCATTTCACTTCAAAAAAAATTTCACCCAGTCACTAAAACTATTTTTTCATGGAAAGATTTCTGTTGTTCAAAATTGCTGAAATTTAAGTTTGTAGGATAAGTGGATTTCATAGCAGAATGAAATGGGCTTGGAGTTTAATTTTTGAGATTAGAAATGTTTTGGAATTTCTGTGGTAATAGATTATAGAAGAAAAGTATTGTCATAAAAGTTCATATACGTTTTTACATTTAATATTTCTCATTAAAATTTCAGTGTGGAAGAATGTGTAAATATTATGACAATTTTAATATGGATATATTGGTTACTATCGGGTATCGAACCTTTCAGCTACCTTCATGTAGGGCTGTCCAAGGTTTGAAAATTAGGGAACCAAAATTGCTTAATATCCACCTTTCCAGTAATATTAATTTCTTAATAAATTATTTTATAGTAATCAAGTATTATATCAGTAATTTGATACAAATGTTGAAATTAAAGCTAATTTTGAATATAAAATTGATTATATTTAATTTAGAAAGGACTATTATACAACTAATTTAAAAATATTGCAAATGCATAAATTACAATTCAGTTGAAAACTGAGAATTATATATCATCTACAGTAAAGGCAGTATCAATTAATACATCAGGAAGAGAACACTGTTACTGCCTCTCACCTCAAAGATGAGAATATAACATTTTTCACAGAAAAAAACGTTTTTACAGAGTGCAACAAACTTTCTTAATACCCAGAGCAAAGGTTTTTATGAAAGCAAAGTTTACCCAAGGTGACAAGCATATTTTTTTCAGGAATATAAAAGCGGAAATTTAATGCATTTGCCTACACAGAGTTAGGATTGCATAATAAACATAGGTGAAAATACCTCACTTAGTCACAAGTATATTTTGACATATTGGATGACTTTAAATGAGAAATTTCCATCTATCCATAACTCTTTAAGTGTCAGAAGCTTGATTAATCAGTTTTCAAAAATCACTATAAATGAACTTGCAACATGTTTTTCATGCTTACCTATCATTTTTTTTCTTTTAATTTTTATATTTTTTGTTCAGAATTAAGTGTTCTTTTATTATGTAAACTATTTCATTCATTAGTTGTTTCATAATGAGACTCAGTTGAGTTGCATTTTCATAGCTATTCAGTGGTTCCTCTTTTTCAGAATTGCATATCCAGGGTTAAAGCCAATATCCGAGTTCGCCACTTCGTCCAAATTCATGGCGATGATATATCAGGGCAAGTTAGCAAAAGTAACCACAAACAGGAAGCATTGATGGGCACAAAACAGATTATAAACTTAATCCAGCTTCTAGACATATAGAAATATCAGAACCACAGTGGTTGCTTTGTTTCTGACAATGTTGATCCCAGACAGATTAAGTGAGCTGATGCCAGCATACATATTGTACAGTATGTAAAGAAATGCAGATAGTTTGATTCAACACTGTCTTCTTGTAACTGTTTTGCATTTTATATGTGCTAGGGCATGCCCATGAGACCATTAGATGTGTCTTTTTATGTTAGCTGTGTCTTTTTATGTCAACCATTAAGTGCTATCATATTTTTCCTGCAATTCAATTGCTATCCTGGGGTCATAGTTGATCCCCACAGTTGCAAAAAAATCACAAAAATAATAAACGGCTATGATAAATAATACCTGTATTATTTCCTTTCATAAAATTTATAAATCATGTTTATAAAACTGAAATAATACAGTTGGAGACTACTTAAACAGCTACAATTTAATAGTAATATCCTCCAGAATGGACCTTAAAAGCAAGGTACTGGGTGCATTATCTGACCATCTGGACCGCATTGAGATTTATCTCTGCAAAACTTTCTACCCTCAGTCAGTAGGGAATACTGATGAGCTTGGAAAGGCTGCCATTCATTGGATGGGACTTAAAGCCTTGGTTCCATGTGTGGGAGAGCCATACCCTGTGATCTAACCCTGTGTTAAAGAACATTCTGGATGACCTTGAGGGGAGGTTACCATCTGTCTCCTAACAGCTGTCCAGTGGATCCCCACCTTCAACCTTCTTTTAGCCCTTGTAGCCTAGCCATTTAATCCATTGTGTGCAAAAAATTGCAACTCAGAGGTAAGGCAACCCAATCTCTGTGATGTTTGTGTCAGTGGAGCAACATTTTCTTCTTGGCAGATGTTCTTTTGCAGTGAATGCCACACATTTCCTGTTTGGCTGTTGCACTTTTGGGATCTTCTCGGTAAAGTTTCTACACATTAGGTGCATTAAAAATTTCATCCTTCTCAGAATGACATAGCTACAACTTTTTAAGGGGAGAATATTAAACTTTTTTTAGGCATTCAATGTAACTCGTGAGCAAGTAATTTCTTTAAAATACAATTTTGCAGTAGGGTTGTTGGGTTGTTTTATTTAAAATTTAAAATAATTTAAAAATTCTCTGTCATTGAGCAATAAAATTTCAGAGTTTATCCTTCAAACTATTTGGATGTTGAAAGTTCTTAGGAGAAAAACTCTCAGAAGCTAGCAGTGCAACACACGGCAACAATAGACTGGGAGCACGCCACACTTCTTGCGCGCGCATCCACTTTCTATGGAACCATAGTCCGCGAGGCTATTGAAATAATGACCTCGTCCGTCCCCACCTGCAACCGAGACACTGGAATCACCCTACACAACATGTGGAAAGAAGCTCTTTGTCTAAACGGACCCAACGTCAGTACATAACATCACTTCACTGAAGACGGAGCGCTGTCTTTGCTCCGAAAAGCTTCTGAGAGTTTTTCTCCTAAGAACTTTCAACATCCAAATAGTTTGAAGGATAAACTCTGAAATTTTATTGCTCAATGACAGAGAATTTTTAAATTATTTTAAATTAATTTTTGAGCAAGAAGGTCTTTTAATTGTATACTTAGGGTTGTTTTACCTCTGAGCGGCACTTTTTTGCACACCATGGGCTAAATGGTCAGGTCACATGGACCCCGAAGGCTCAGAGAAGGTTGGGGGAGGGGACCCACTGGAGCAGCTGTTGGGAGATAGATGTAACAATTGTTTGCCTATGTGTTCTGTTGCCAGCGTGTTCTTTAACGTGCACAGGGTATGGCTCTCCCGCACACGGGGCCACGGCTTAACGTCCCATCCGATGGACGGCGGCTTTTTCAAGCCCATCAGCGTCCCCTACTGACCGTGGGCAGGGCGGGGAAATTTTGCGGAGATAAATCTCAACGCTGACCCAGCTGGGACTCGAACCTGGGAACTACAGATTAGGAGCCTGGCGCGCTACCGACTGAGCCACCCCCGCCCCTATGCTGTAGGGACTGGTTAACCCTTTCAGCACAGCAGAGGTGAGAGGGGTTAAAACCCTCTTGATGAAATTACATGTTGTTCTCCCCAACTCCCCAAACCACAAGGGGGGGGGGGTGAAGATTTCCAAACGAAGGAAATCCTTGACAATTTTGAAGACAATATAGATATAGACAGATAGTGTTCCAACATACAGAACACACAGCTGATTGTTTTATGTCTCTTGTATGGAGATAGTTGGACATGTCATTTCAGATGCCCTGTGGGGGTATCAGTATTTTCCTGAATTTTGTGTTCTTCCATTAGACCTTGCAATCGTTTTATTTTCTCCACATTACTAAACTTAAAAGATACAAAAAGTAAAATGTAACCACTAGTGTGGGGTAACTGAAGACCCAGTTGAAAAAAACTGCAGCTTCAGTAAAGTTATAAGCCATATACTGTTATAAGTTTATCACTGTCAAGAATTAGACTACAAATGAGAATGTAAGAAATCTGGTAATACAGTATTACTGCCCTCAGCAGCAAAATTTTAAAATTACAGTACTGAGGCCAGATATGACCCTATAAGAGCAGTTAAGTATTTTTGTCATCATCTCTATAAAAGTTTTGTCATTTTGTTAAAAAGATTTATCTGCACTTGGTTACATCTGAGTTATTGTCATGACTTGTAAGATGTTCACACATTCCATTAGTCTGGGAAGTGATGACATATCAAGGCTGTTCACTGTATTCTGGCATCTCTTCAGTGAGCCTTCTTCCCAGACCCTGTTCTGAATCTTGGGTTTCTCATTGCCATAGTTTCATTTAGCTCATATTGTCCAAGGAAAAAAAGCTACTTACAGGTAAACAACCCAACATATAGCTAGCTTGAGTTATGGGTCCTTCTCAACAACCCAACCCAAATTCAAGTTCCAACTGTACAATGTTATGTCTGAGTAGGCAATATGTTCAGGTTCAATATGTTCTACACTAACTCTTCCAGTGTCCAGCCTGAAAAACTGGTTTACATCCAGAGGCCAAATTTAACTTTAGAACTTTTTTGCCAAATAATTAGTGAAAGGAATTATGGCATATTATATGCCAAATTAATCAACATTTAATTCTGGATTTTCTGAAAATAAAATATTTAACAAAAAAGACCATATGCTTCATTTTAATAGGACTTTTTTAGAGTCATATAGTAAAAAAATGCATCTGGCAACACAAATAAAAATTTATAAAGAAAAAAGCTAATAGAAATGATTATAATGCACATGAATAAAAAGGCTATTTATTTCTAAATAACAAAAAAAAAATTTTTTTTTTCTTGTTTAAAGTAAACATTTTTTCCATTTTGAAATTTTTCTTTTCATACTATACTTTGAGAAAAAGTCCAGGCTTGTTGCAGTCCAATAAACAAGTCACATTTAGAATATTTTTTAATAAATAACTAATCAACAGAAATAGCTCATGTTATATACCAAATTAAAAAGAATTTAATTCTGAATTTTATTGAAGTAAAAAATTTGATCAATGTAGTAACATATTAATTTTAATAACAATTTTTACAGTGATATACCAAAAAATACACATTTCATAATTACTTCCAAAATCTTCCATTGTTAAAAAATAGCAGTTTTTTTGTTAATTATCAGGAGATTTTAAAACCTTTAAGGAAAAATTTGTTGATAACAGTTCAAATCAAACTTCTGAGCTTAAATCAGGGGATTGCTTCAGCACAGTAATGTTAACAAACAAATTGGCAATACCTTATATAACTTCTAAGAAATGGTAAACAGATGGCTTTAACAAATTATTTATGTCATAGTTTAATAAAATATGCATTAAATAAACAAATATTATTTATCAAGCTTAAATTACATATTTTTATAAGATATCTATTAAAAATTTTTAAAATGGAATTTTTTATTTTTTAAAAAATCATTTTTTTTTATTGTATTAAAAACGGATATATACGTTCTGGACACTGGAAAGGCTCATCATGGATGTCAGCAGATATTTTTTCAGGGGAGAGGGGGGAGGAGCAAGCATTTACCAATGTTGAATGAAATTAAAGATTATCAATTTATTAATTAACATTATAATATCATTAATTTCTTTGTTAAATATTATAAATTTCACATTTCTATGTCAATATTACATTTATCCTATATCAATGTCAAACAATATTAATGTCACATCAGATGAAAGAAGACTGTTGTAAAAATTATAAATGTAATTGAAACATAGATAACAATCACAGCATTACCTGTTGACTTTTTGACATTGATAAATCAATAAATATTTTGCAGAAAAATTTATTGATTTGTAAATGAAATTATTCTACAGGTGATTCAGAATTCATCATCAATATTTGGTGGGGAGGTAGGTAATAAGAAACGAAGGAGATTTCACATAGGAAAGCATGGGCACATATGCCATGTAGTAGGGCAAAATGACCCCAGTTCAATGATGGAAAGAACACATAAGAAGGAAGTGGTAAGGAAAAAACATTTATTATCTTACATGTAACTAACATTTCTTTGCATTGGTTGTACAGACTTACAAGAGGTGCTCGAACTGCCGACCATGTGCTAGAATGCATGACTCACAACGGCGTTGCATGGACAGCCGGACCCTGTGGAAGATGCCTGGCATTTCCCGGATGTTTGAGGCAGCAACTGATATGCGTGCTACAAGATCCATAGCACTATCAACAGGGGTTTCGTACACCATGTTTTTCATAGCACCCCATACAAAGAAATCGATTGGAGATAAATCCGGTGAACGTGGTGGCCAAGAAACCGGTCCACCGCGGCCAATCCATTGACCACCAAACTGTCTGCGTAGGTAAGCACGCACAGCATTTGCGAAATGTGCAGGAGCGCCGTCATGCTGGAACCACATTCGCCGGAGACTACCATCAGGAACCTCGTTCAGAAGATCCGGTAACACAGTCTGAAGAAATGTTAGGTACTTGGCACCGTCCAAACGGGATGGTAGTAAATACGGGCCCAACAAACAGTCACCGACAATCCCAGTCCACACATTGACAGCAAAACATTATTGCGCAGCTCCAGGTCTTGTACCGTGTGGGTTCTGATGAGCCCACACATGCCAATTGTGTGTGTTGAAGACACCCTCTCGAGTGAACAATGCCTCATCGGTGAAAAGAACATACGTTGGGAAATTGGGATCAACGGCTGTTCTCTGTATGAACCACTGACAAAAAATAACACGCTTGGGATGGTCGTCTGCTGCCAATAATTGCACTCTTTGCAGATGAAACGGATGTAACCCTTCATCGTGTAATATCCGCCACGCTGTTGCTTGCGAAATTCCAAACTGCCTAGCCATACCTCGTGTGCTAGCACCAGGTTGTTCCTCGATTTCCTGTAGGACAGCTTCCTCTACTGCTACTGTCCGTGCCGATCTGCGCCTCCCTCGATTAACATTACTAGCAGCAAACGATCCTGTTTCACGCAGTTGGCGATGAATACGTGAAAACATTTGATGCTGTGGCACACGGCGGTTTGGGAAGCGCGCTGCATACTATTGCCTGGCTCGAAGACATCTTTCTCCTGCCGCACCGTAAGTTACATGCATATCTGCACATTCATTCCACGTATACCGGTTCATGTTACTTCTGCAAATTCACCTTGTCGAATGACAACTGACTGCACGCGTCAAACAGCTGTGCTTCTGTATGAGAGGTGTGTACACACAGCGCCCTCTACACCACCATGCATTCGTCTGCCCCCATACTTTCCTATGTGAAATCTCTTTCTTTTCTTATTCCCTTCCTCCCCACTAAATATTGATGATGAATTCTGAATCACCCTGTATATCCTGCAGATAAGCATTGTGGATCACCTGTAAGATAAAATTTACTTGTACTATGATCAAAGAATAATAAACAAATATATATATAGTCATCATATTTCATACCTTACAAATTCCCTGTGGGGACTTCCCCTCCCTCTCCCCTCTGTTGTTGCCTATGTCACTCACTACTCTCCCACCACATACACACACACACACACTGCCCTTGGTGATGGGTTTGGAAAAGCCACTATCTGTCAGATGTAGAGTTACCATATGTCCTCCAATAGGAGGATATTTTCACCTTTTTCACATATGTCCTCCCATAATTAAAAAAAAATAATAAAACGTCCTTTTTGTTTGTTTCAAACTAAAAGCACTTTTTTTTTTTGACAATTTTTTAAATTTCTTGAACCCATGACTGTAATATAATTTACTATTAACCTTGAAATAATTTACTGTAAATGCAAATCATGAATGCTAAATTAACTCTGTTAATGTTGTACGAGTTACTATTTTCTGTAATCTCAACATTAGCAATTTGTATACCAGATTGAAAAAAGTATGTGCTTTAGAAAACTGCAAAATTTTTTGTTTCCACCCATGGATAGATGGAGCTGTGAAAGTTTAGTGAAAAATTTCCTTTTTTGCAACATAAATGACAGTGAAGGAATTAAGGACTACTCCTGGTTTGTAAGAGCCTTCTCATACAAGATCATACCCTACCAAAACCGAAATCACTGCTGACCACTATCTCAGAGTTGATGGAAACACACAATATTTGGCTTCTGCAGCATCAGATAGTTATTAACCATTATGCCACTTAAGGCAAAAATAATTCTTGATTGCATATGAAGTTGGAATAAAAATCAGAACATCATATATTTTAAAGTATATTTAATAAGTATTATGCATTTTTTGGATTCAATTGCTAGTCGATAATAAAAATAAAATGTAGTAGGAAAAACTTATTTTACAAATTGAAAGCATCTCCTCCTTTCTCCTCCATTTCTAGCTTTATTGTTCTCCTTTGTCCACTATTTCTAGCTTTATTGTCCTCCTTTAATGACAAAGGCATCTGGTGACCCTAGTCAGATGGGATGTTAAGTTGTGCCCCATATGTAGGAGAGCCTATCTTGTGAAAGAACATTCTGGATGGCCTTAATGGGAAGATTCCACCTGATTCCTAACTGCTGTCCAGTGGATCTTCTTTCCCAACTCTGAGCCTTTGTGACCTGGCATTTGGCCTATTGTGTGCATAAAAGTGCCACTCAAAGGTAAAATAAACCAGCACTATGTTTATTACAGAATAAATAAGAATTAATAAATTACAACTTTGAAGTAGATTCAATTTTTTAAAGGAAAAATTGTCTTGAGCCGGGTGGGAAACAAACCCATGACCTCCTGATAACATATCAGAGCACTTGACATGTTATCAGGAGGTCATGTTATCAATCATATTTATAAATAAGAATAATTATACCTATTAAAGTTGCAGGTAAAGTATATTAAAAAAATTTAAATATTGAATATTATAGCATATGGAAATTTAAAGTTTAAATATATTTTGAAAATTTAGTATCTGTTAATATTAAGCTTATATTTAATGTCAGGTTAGGTTCAAAGTAAGGGCAAAATAGCTCAATCCTTTCCTTCAATGTTGGTAACCAGTTACTCTTATTACTAATCATCCTGGTTCAAAGATGAATGATAATGAAATAAAAACTATATTGGTCCAACAGAATATCTAGAAGACTTTTTTTATGGCAGAAAACCAACTAGAAGCCTTTTCAAGCTTATTATCAATCTTGAAGTTTTATTCTAAATATTCCCTTGGAATAGTTTTCTTTTTCTTGACAGCTGTGTTATGCATTATGTTTTCACTGACATTTAGCTTTTTATAGTAGGAGAGAGAGTATTTATGTAAAACAGAAATTAAACTTTAAACTTAATTATAATTAATATTTTAGCATTCTTCTACAAAAATAAGCAAGTATTGTGTATTTTAAAATTTGTGGAAATGGTGAGAATAATTATAAATAAAATAAATATCCCCTCAAGCAGCTGCTTATGTCCATTAAAATTCAACATTTAGAGTGTAGGAACTTGAAAACTTGTTTATGAAATTAGGTTTGTGCCATTTTTTTTTTCCCCTTGAGTGTGTTATATTCTTTTTCAGAATTTAAATTCTCCTTCATTTGATATGCAATGGGGCCTATGTCTGTTTGTTAGTTACTTTGGGAAAGGTCCTAAATTCCTGTTTAACAGCTAAAGTCATATAACTTAGCCACAAATGTATTCTGTGTTTTAAAATTGGAAGCTGAAGGATCAAAACTATTGCCTATATTAAATACCTACATCAGTTTTAAACTTCAAAATTTGAGAAGTTGCTGTTTCAGTGTTGTATATGCTGCAGTGATCATATTTTAGAAACAAAAAAAATATGTGATGTAGTAGTAATATTTAAGCCATAAATAATTATAAACAATACAATTTAAATTTAATTAATAAATGAAATATAGTCTTTTTTAAAGTAAATATACCATCCTCATGTAACTGTTCCAAGATTGGATTTAAAAGGAAGGGGTTATGCCCCACTCCTAAGGTCTCCATTTGTCTTGGGTTTTAGAGAACTGTCCCAAAACGATTTTTGAGGACATCTAATTGTCTGGTTTTTTGTGAAAATACAAAGTTGGCTTTTCTCAATTTATGTGGATTTAATTAATGCATTTTTGTAATAATGCAGTCTCTGCATTTATGCTTTTCTAAATATAGGTGGTCATTTTTGGAATAACATGGTTTAGATATTATATTTACATTTCAATATTTTATTACCATCAACCTAGGCAGCATTATGAAATCTTTACTTGGGGTGGTTAGAGTGGACAAATTATTACTCCTCCCCCTACTGCAAATTATCTGTCTTGTTACAGCTGTGTTGTGCAGCTACCTTAGTATAAAACGTTTTGGGGGTTGCATCCAAGAAAAAAATGTCCCAGATTTGTTAAACTACAATCAGAACATTTGCTAAACACCCTGGTTTCAGACAGCTTTAAAAATTTTCAGAAAACTTTTAGAATTCAATTACTGAAATGTCTGGTTTTTATCAATTGAAATTTTGCCACAAAATTTTAACAGCTGGAATGTAAACAAAAAAATAAAATAAATGAATATATATAAATAAATTGCTCTTATTTTGAAAATGATATTTTTTATAGAAGACCACTAAAGCTTAGGGAGAAAATGTATACTGGTCCATTCCAGCTTATACAGTCACTTTCTCACTAAATTGTTTCTAGATCTTTTCCTGAATTATGTAATTTCATTTACAGTGCTGTAGACCTATTCTTTGTTATTAATAAGATTTAGGATATTGAGTTTTTTAATTTTACAACTAGGTCCACCTACAAAAAATACATCAAAACCAGCTGCCCCAAAAAATCGTACCAAAATTCAAACCAGGAAGAAAAAGTTGGAAATAACTCGAGCACCACGAAAAGTTAAAAAACGTGTAAAAAGACTAAAGAAACCTAAACGAGATGTGAAGACTAAGAGAATCATGAAGACTACTGAGAACCACTTGGATACCTCTGTTAAATCTTCAGCTTTATCAGGAACTGAATGTAAGTAATTTTTTAACATTAGTAGGGAGAAGAGGAAAAAATTTGCATAATATGCTTAAAAGTATCAGTTAGCTTTCTCAGGTTTGCAAGAATTTTTGGAGTAATAATGTCATTAACATTATTTATATAACTTAGTCATATTATTTATCATATCATATTTATCATCATATTTATATCATTTTAATGTACAGATATATGACTGATTATTGGAAGAGTTTTTTCTTTGAAAGACACATTCCCAGTCATAAAGCGAACTTAAAATTCATATGAAAATTCTTTGAAGGATTTTTTCTTTGCTCCAATGAACTTTGCATTGTGATCAAAAAGTGTGTTATATCATTAGCTATTGTTTACTGAACATTATTTCATTCAATATCAAAAATAATCAGGGCTGTCTTTACATTTTGTAGACCCTGCCTGTACAGAAAGATTTTGTAGATATTCATTTCCCAGGGTAATATAAGCTTTTTTGTAAAGTATGTGTATTTTCTATGTATCAGCATGTTAATATAAAGTCTGTTTTAAAAAAAAATGCTTAAAGTTTGTTTAAAGTAATGTTTAAGAGGAACTTTCTTGACCCATTTCTACTTTTAATCAGTTATTCGAGATCATATTTTAGCAATGAAAGCAAAAATGTAAAGTGCCTTTTACTTTTTAATAATTACCTAATAATTATATAATGTTAAGAGTCTTTTACTTTTTAAATTCAAGTGTTTTGGACTTATTCTGGTATTCAGTTGTGTTTTGCCTTCTGAACTAATTATATGCAATTTGTAACCAGTTTTCAGTTACAAATTTTCTATAAAATTCACCCTCAAACATGGGTGTCTGCAGGGAAAGGGAAGCACATGTCTATTTCTATGCTATTTCTATGTAATTTATGCTCTATCAAATGATCTATAATTAAAAAATAATTAAGCTTAGTATTGAATACTGTTGTACAGGCACATATTCAGGGGGAGTACTTAGGTACCCTCTAAATCTCAAAATTAAAATTAATCTAAATCTCAAAAAGTTCAAAATTGAAAACATTTTCTAGAGTTTGGGGAAAACATTGTATTACTTGAAATTGAGTAAAATGATATTAAAATAGTTTCAGCATCAGGGTATAAGAAATGTGGTATGGTATATCCTTTATTTTTAATCTGCAACCACAAAAGTATAACGTGCTTGGTTTTTAATTTTCTATCAAACTGGGATTGTACTATAACTGATAACATCAGCGTTACCTGTTGACATTTAAATGTCTATAAATCAATAAATGTTTTTGTGGAAAAAATTATGCTGACATATGGGATTCAATCCACATCTCACCAGAAACATGCCAAAGTATTCTAACCTGTTGAAAATGCCAGCTCAGTCTTTTTTTCACTAATAATAACCATTGCTCTTCTTGAATTTTGGGCACCTCTTATGATCTCTAATCAGCAAACAATGAATGTATAATAATCAATTTATGGTCAGTCAATTTTTGTGTGTTCTGAGCCACCATTTTAACTCCAATTGAAGATCAGAAATGATTCTGAGATACACTTAATTCTGAGATACACATAAGAAATGGGATATGTGGTCATATATGATGATGTTAAAATTGGAAAATACAGGGACACGTTCAGATTTTTAGGGGGCGGGGGTGCTCAACCTAATTTTTTTTAATAACCTTAAAAAAAAAAACTGGTGTTGCCACACACAGATAACATTGTTTTCAACAAGGCAGCCACCTGTTATGGTTACAAGAGCTTCTGCAAGTTTTCTTCCACATAAACTGCTTCGAATGCATATATACTCCCCTCTGCAGCTGCCAGCACAAATACCTTGACCATGCTATTGTATATAGTGTTGCAAGATTTTTATTTGAGACTATTAAAAGAAAAATCTTTGTTTCAGCAGCCCCTTTAAAATTTTTTTTCAATATGTGCATGAGTCATTATGTGCATTCTATGGTGGTACCATAGTTGGCACTGCAAAAACTGTACTGGACAATTAGAATGTAATTTTGTATGTGTATGTGTCAGTTACATTCATAAGCTGATGTTGAAGTTGAAAACAATAAAGAAGAAATGTCTTTGATAGTTGCCACAACAGATTTCCAATAGCAATATAATAATAATAAATAAATAACCTCTCAAGCAATAAATTTCTTTTCAACTTGCAACAGATGCCTGATAGGAGTTTGTCAGTTTAATACATTATAGAGAAGACCTGTGAAGAAGGCAAAACCTCAGCAGAAAGACAATACAAATACCCATGCCATATGTGGGTTCAAATCCAGGTCCCTTGATCAGTTGCAAAGTGCACTAACCACACACCACTGGCAGAGCTACAATAAGAGTACAATAAAATAACTGTTTTATTTTATCTTTAAGTAGAAATCAATTAGTAAGAGCACCAGATATTTTATCAGGAAGTCACATGTTCAGGTACTACTCCCACAAAAACTCTATTGACTGTGAAGTTCAATGCTTGGTCACAGATCAAAGGAGCCTAAGTTTGAATCTTGGCATTTTTATGTTGTTGTTTTTTTCTAGTGCATGTTCTTTTTCTCCCAAGGTCTCATTTTCCTCACAAATCTCTGGTATATTATACTAACTAGTGGGCTCCCAAGAAGTAATTTTTTTCTCCCCATTTTCATAAGTTGATGGCAGTGGTGTCATCCTAATATATTAACTATTTCAATTGTAATGTAATTTTTTTTAACAGACTACAATACTGAACTTTGCATTGTGATATGAAATGCATATAGGGGAATGGCCTTTTTATAAGGGTCAGTGAACAAAGAAGCAAACACTAGTTCTTTTTATGAACATATCTTATTTCCATTATTAATAATTGTCCTTATTGCTAATTATTTTTACTATTTCAATTTTTTGAACTGGTTAGTGATCAGTACTATTTTTAACAATCAGTTTGCTGAACCATTATGTTAATTGTTCAGGTACTAAACAGTAATAATTTATCAATGTTATCTATAAATAATCTTTTAAGTTTATTCAATAAAGTGTAACATTTTCTAATTTCCATGTAACAATCACCTCAATTGGGATTTGGTCGCAGATATCAGTTTAATTTTACCCCATATTTGAGTGTGTTTAGATGCCTGCATTTCAAATTAAATGTGCTGTAAGGTATTTCTGTTGCTTCCAAA
Organism: Ryuthela nishihirai; assembly: GCA_038380435.1. Taxonomy (NCBI): domain Eukaryota; kingdom Metazoa; phylum Arthropoda; class Arachnida; order Araneae; family Heptathelidae; genus Ryuthela; species Ryuthela nishihirai. The sequence goes on from JAWZYU010000027.1 coordinate 56,505,376, forward strand.
GTACCTTTAGGTCAGGTTAATTGCTTACATTTCTGGAAAAAAAAAACACAGACTAATAAAATGCATTGTATATGATCCATTACCAACTAATAGAGGAATTTTATAAATCTTTGATCTATTATGTAGAAAAGTTTACCACACCACAGAAATTAGATATAAAAAACATTATATGATTCTCAATGGTGGGATATGCTCATTGTATGTAACAAAATACATTTTAAGTTTGTTTTCTGAAGAAATTAATGTCTGGTCTCAGGAAGAAAAAACTTTCACAAAAACTCCCAGCAGCACCGCCAGAGGGCAAATGCTATAAATTCCACTTTCTCAACATCGGCTGTTACTGCTGATGACTCAGTCAGTATAATGGATGAAACACTTCCAATTGTATAGTCTTTTAAAGTTTTTTTTCCTTTGAACTTTGTTTGTTAAAGATTGTTAGTTGGAAAGATAGCTTTTTAAAAATGAGTGTTCTCAGATGGTAAAAATACCATCTAAAGTGTGATCTGCTAATACAAGATCAGCTAGTACCAGATGCTGTGACAGAAAGTCAGCAGAATCACCAGTCTAATAACTCAGAATAACAACAAGGACTGGTATCTCCAAAAGAACATCAAAAGAACAAAAGCGACACAAGTCAACCATGGTGTCTCAGCAACTGGTGATAGAACAAGACTGGATGCCAAATGGCAACTTGAAGACAGTGTGCACCAGCCATTGTAAAAATAAGAGCTTGAGGCATGGTGAGAACCTACTAGTAAGTGACTAACAGTAAGCATATGTTTAAAACAAGTTTATATAAGGAAGGCTTGATTCTTTTGCCGGTCAGCAAATAAGGTAACCTAATGATACTTAAAGAAATGTTATTTACTTAAGTAGTACTATCATAGTCAGAACAATATTATTGATTTTAAATAGTGAATTTAAATTATAATTTCATGAATTCACCGATAATTTCATCACATTCTGATTAGTGTCTAATTTTTTATTTATTCTTCTGTGGTTGAAGGTTAAAAATAAGGGTTAGGTCATGCTCATTTCTTATAGCCTGACAAGTTGCAATCCCTTTTTTTACTCACTTTCAGTTAACACAGAGTTTCCCCAAAACCTATGTATTGTGCTTATAATTTTGTAAATCATTTTATCATTTTTTGAAAATTCAAGCTTTCAAAGTTTTTTTCAGGGTGACATACAAAAAGTTGTTGGCTGACATAAAGTTTTTTTGGGGTGACATACAACTTGTTATGTTTGGCCCTTGCATTTGAAAGATATAGTTAACAATCCTTCATATATTTTCCCTGTATTTTTTTTTAGGGGGGGAGGATTTTTTAAAACTTGTGACACTCCTTACGTTTCAAGCTTTCATTTGACACATAGCTCGTTACTTTCAGCCCTCATATTCCAAAAGTATAGCAGACAATTTTCCCATATTTCCCCTTTTTTAGGGGAGGAAAAGCATGGAAGTAAATTTTTTAGAGCCTATGACACTGCCTGCATCACAAGCTTTCATTTGGCACATAATCATTTTGTCCATCATGCTCAAAACATAAGATGGAAGAACTGTTTTGATAAATAAACAAACAAACTGACAAATGACAAGTGAAAAGCAACAGGAGGATAGGTAAAAACTAAATATGTCCTATACTGTCCATATTTTACCATTTTTGGCTAAATATATTGAATCCCTCCAGTCTGCCTCTTCAGAATATTCAAACATTTATTATCATCAACTCCAATTGAAACTGCATTAAAATTCTTCTTTGGCCTCTCATCACATTTTATTAAAATGTAGAAAGGTAAAAGTAAGATTTCAAAATGATTATATTAAAAGCTCATGGCTCAGTCCTGTTAGGAGGTCAACACAAACTGCCATAAAAATTGATTAATACTGGATAACGTAAGTATAGGTTAAAGGAGAGCCAATTTTATAAAGAGCAGTATTATAGCTGATTTTTAGAGTAAATTACAAGTAATATGTCAAGGCCAGCTGCACTTAAATATAGCTAGAAGAATTGTTTTAGTGATTATTAGTTATGTTAAAGGACAAATGACCTAACATTTTATTTTGAAAACTTTCATATTACCATAATGACAAGCAAATAGAACTTCCATTTGCAAACCCAGTTATTCTTTAAGCTATACTTATATTAACTAATAAAGTTCCAGTTTGTATTGGTCTTCTAATAAAAGTGATCCACAAGTTTTCAACATATATCATCTTCAACTGTAATTTTACTTTCAAAGATTTTTAACTTTATTAATTATAACTTTAATTAATAAAGTGGCACAATTATTAATTGTAAATTAATAACTGTGCCACTATTCAACATCGATTTATTTGTGATGAAATTAGATAATCTTTATATTTTTTTGTGATGATTACTCAAATAATCTCTTTTTTCATCATTTTTATGAAAATTGAACTGATATGTAATCTAAATGACAAATTAATATTTGTTTTTCATTGAAAGCAGGTGATTATATAATTTAGTTTATTACAAAAAGTAACTTATAAACTCTCTTGTTACCTGTAGTTTGTGAAAAAAATATAAATTTTGCAATAGTCTACAATAGTTTAGTAATTTTATTGCAGTATTATTATAAAATGTTTTAAACTTGTTACATTCCATTTTGCCAGTTCCTTATAATTACAGGCATTGTTTGTGGCTTCCCCTGTTAATATCCAGCAATAAATCAGCCAGATGCTTGGGCTCCATCTTCTATTTATATTGGTATATTTTTATGTTTGCTTATAGCAAAAATGTTCCAGTGGAATGTCTCTCTCGCTAATTATTAACAGATTTCAGGTGTGGTGGGGAAAATGTCTAAGTGAGAAAATAAAACATTTTTTGGAACATCTTTCATCACATTATTTATAAATATGGCATGGACTTTTCTGGTTTTAACCAATTTTTACCTTCCAAATCTATATTTTTAAAGATTTGGGTAAAACCTTAAAAACACCCAAAAATGCTTACTAGGAAGAAAAAAATTAGTAGTAAATGTAGAGCTATCATCACAGCCATACCTCCACACTTTGCTTGTAATTCATCATAAATATCCATTTCCTCACATATCTTCTCTGTGGCATCTTGTACACACACAACATACAGCTGCCACAGAGGTCTGACATGCCCTTGTCAGACCTCTCTGGCTGGCTAGCAACTGCTTGAGAGGTAATTTATATTTTATAATATGTAGATATGCTTTAAATATTAAAATAAAATTGCCTGATTTTTTTTAATAAATCATGAGTTATTAAATATTTTATTTTTATTTAATCCAATTTCAACCTGATTTTTAAGAAAAATTAAAAGCTTGATTTCTACCCCCTGAATGAATTTTTTTTCCAAACCAAAAAATCAGTGTACTGTTTGTAAGTTTTAAGCATTTCTTTATCAGGTAGAAGTAATTTTTTCATCTTTCAATGACAGGAAATTGTTGATTACTACTTTTAACATTGTACCTTCATCTACATCCAAAAATATTGAAATTACAGTCTTCCACAATTTCTCTAATTTGTAGGTCCACAAAAATACTTTGATATTCACTTATTTTTAGAAATTTCTACTTTAAAGAGAGAAATCCTTCCAGATTTTTTCATACCTTTCACAACCCTCTTGGACAACACCAGATATAAAAATTGTGCCTATATAATGGAAATAACTTATAAGGCTTGTTAAATATGCAAGATATCTCTAAAAATAACTGTTCTACTCTATCACTTAGACTTTCTTTGCAATGAACCATGGAGCCATTAATGATTAGTGTGGGTAAAAGCTCCACCAAGGATATTTTCACTATAAAAATTAATACTAAAGCAGATAGAGTCCAAGTATGCTGGCTGACTACTTCTTGACACTCAGAAAGGAAACCATAAATGCTGCCAATAAATGTAGGGCATTGACAAAAAAAATTAGGTGAGTTTAAAGTAATTTTTATAATAACATATGTATTACAATGCAATGAAATGATACTCAATTATAATAAAGCTATTGACATAGTAATACAGGATGTCTGAAAAATAATGGTGAAGTTTTGAGAATGATAGGTAGAAAAATAATGTGCACATTCAAGAAAGTAATATTTTAATTGAAAGCATACTGCATCTTGCTATACATAATGCAGCATATCTCTTGTTATTTGCTCAGTTGCTTCTCTTATTCTGGCTTTCAAATAATTCAGATATCGAATTTTGTCCATGTAAACATAATTCTACACAAAGCCCCATAAGAAAAAAAACAGGGCTCCTTGGTGGATATAGAATTTGACCACCCTTGTCAATCTATCTGTCAGGAAATGTTGCACTTAGAACTACCATAATGTCACTTGAGAAACGTGGTGCACCATCTTGCTTGTAAATTGTAGTGGCGACTTGTGAAACTGTTTTAATGGGGGAATGTAAAGGTACAGCATTTAATGTGATACCTTTTGTGTATTTGGGGACAGTGCTTCCCAAAACCCACTATTATTTGTCAGCCATCCTGTATAGTAGGTAAAAGAATTTTTTTTTCTCACAAACTGTTGATAGAAAAATTTGTTTTTCCATTAACAGCAGAAAAGAAAACAAAGAATAATTTTCTTTGAGAAATAAAAAAGGAGAGTTTTAATTTGTTGTAATTAACTGTAATGAGAGAGATCAAAGAAGTATTTTTGACGAAGTTGGCCTTAAAGATGATAATAGCAAATGTTTTGACTACTCTGAAGGAAATGGCTTTGAAGGGAGTAGAAAGATCTTGGAGAGACCCAGCTAAGAGTATTTTTTTTTACAAATAATGGCTAAAAGGTGATAAGTCACTAATAAATATATTCAGTATAACTAGTGTTGAACTTTTTATAGGATATTTTAAAATGCCACATATCATGAGGTAAATAGCAATAAATCTAATTTTATATTTAAGATTAAGTGATATTTTGCAAATTCTAAGCTCTCAGTAAAATTCAACATTTACCCAAAAAATGGCTCTTGCCTAAAAACACTGTAATTTTTAATAGTGATAGACTCAGAATAATTGAATGATCTATTGCCTAAAAATCGCTAAAAATAATGGTTAAGTTTTTCCATTTTTTTTTTATATCAGTTGTAAGAGAGAGCTATATTTAACTGATATTAAGATTAATATATTTTTTAACATAATAGTGGTAATTTTGTTTTTAGTTTTTTTTACCCAGTTTTAAGTTTTTTTTAAAACTCTCTTTGATACTTTCCAGATAATCAAAATGGAAATGTATGTGGTGATGCCAGCAAAAAACATAAACCTGTAACTGAAAATTTAACAAAAGATGACAGTCAAATTCAAGATGATGGGGTAAAAACTGAAGAGATAGAAAAATCCCTTATGAATGGCATTTCAGTTTCACATAGCCAGACTACTACTGAGAAAACAATTAGCATTTGTTCAGATGTTGGTGATGATAAGCAGAATGATGATATGTGTGAAAATAGTACATTGGTGGAGGAATTTCTGAATGCTGGGAAAAGCCCTATTGAAAATTTAGAGGTATATATATATGTAACAAACAGTGAGGGACTTTCTGTGTACCTGATATGACAAAAATTTATTATTTTCTGTACTGAAAAATGTGTTTGAACTATCATATTTTTTTCCATTGCAAAGTATTTTTTTTTTGAAAGGGTGGTTGTCAAATTTATCTACTTAAAAGTATTAAATACTAGTAGATTTACCCTTGCATTGTTCAAGTATGAAACTCTCTAAAGTACATAGTAGATGGCTCTCCCCACATTGCAAGCTTTCATGTGGCATAAATCTCATTAAAATCAATTGTCAATTGTCCCCCCCCCCCACTGGTATAATTTTTCTCTTCTTTAGTGAAAGTCTGAAACTCTTTAAAATTGAAGTAGATGGCACTCCCCATGTGAATAACTGCTAATGCTAAGTTTATGAGAGACACCAGTTTTTAAATTCTAATATTAAATCTGTGGGGATTTTGAGAAATTCAAGCTTACTCACTCCATTTTGGTTGACCCCAATGGGTTCGCACTTAGCCTATACTCTTCCCCTGGGTAAAGGGAATGTTGTTTTGTAACGTTTGGTGCATAAGCGAACACACGTGTAAACTTTCTTTATGTGAAATATACAAACTTGAAATTAGAAACTACTCAGATTTATTGTACTAGATCACTGTAACAATAGTACCAATCTTGAGCATAAAGAGGAAAAAATTGTCTTGAGTTGGGTGGGATATGAACTTATGTCCTCATGATGCCTGGTGCTCTAACTGCTGAGCTACTGATCAAGATCCTTTTTATTGATGGCATTAAGCTTTATACCATAGGGTCAATCATTAGAATTTGTCTTGACTATAATTGAAGATTCTGGTTGACCAAGCACTTCTAATTACATGCATTAGGCCAGTTACTCTAAGTGTTCATTAGACAAGCTCTTTTAGCCAATCACACTTAATTAAAATGTAAGGTGTAAGGATGATAAAATGAAAATTCACATATTTGCAGTATAGGAACAATTTTTCTTAAAAATCTGATCATTAAGAGTTGATCTCTTCAATTCAGCTTATATTTGAGGGGAAAAAAAATGCTGATTTCATATTGTTCTTTTTTAAAATATATGGTTAAGTGAATTTAAGATTGATCAGTCTCAAATAATCAGAGTTCTGCTAATGTGTGAAAATGCTTTTAACAAGAATATGAAATGATTTGCATATTCTACACAGTTTTTAGTTCTCTCTATTAGCATATTTAGAAAGTTCAGATGCAAGTGTTAATATTGGGCTCCTTTCTCCAACTCCACCCTCCTAATAGTTATATATTTATAGTTGGCAATAAACTTATATTAATGAGCTGTATGTAATTTTTTCAAATGATTTTACTTACACTTTTTTAAATATAATTAAAAACAGATATTTTGAGCCTAGGCATGATAATCAATTGTAGTGGTCAAATAAAGTGTGATTTGAGATCTCAAATGGTATGATGTATTTAAAGAAACTATATAGATAGAATATATGAATAAGGAGGAACTGTGTGTAGGTAAAAGTAAGGAAGAGGAGGAATAATGCATTAACATATAATATGTTTAAGTTATGTTCTAAAACACTTCATCATAGAATATGAAAAGCATATTTCTTGAAGTATTGGGGGAATGTATATATATATATGGCCTTTGGTACTCTGTTATTTTTTCTGGTTTCTTGATTATTTTTTCCTTAAGTGCTCATTTGTTGAAGAATTTACGTTCTACATCAGAAAGTTTTCTGAAAGATGAAGGATATCAGATTTACTTCTATTGCTTTATTTTAGAATAATAAATTCTCATTAATTTTCAATAAAAAGACTTCCTTTGTATAATTTTATCATTGTGGAATTGAAGGCTTTGGTGTTAATCTGTATTGTAATGATGGTGAATGCTTTATCAACTTAAGATGGGGGTTTTTTAATACATAAAATTCTTTAAGACTAAGAAACATTTGTTACCATTATCATCAGCACTCAAATAATTTCCTTTAGCTCTAAATAAAATAGAATCTATTTTTCAAGCAGCTGCTTGCTACAGATCTGACAAGAGCTTATCAATATAATATGCCACAGAGGAGATCTGAGAGAATGGTGAAACCTCAACATTAGGGACAACACAAGAGAGAAAACATTCATGCTTTATTTGGGGCCTGAACTGAGATCTCTCAGATCACTAACCAGTCACATTAACCACTCAGCCACCAGGATGGTAATTGAACAAATATGTAATTAAATCTATTTGAATGAGCAAGGTGAGGGTTCTCTCAATTGATAATGCACCAGGCTCATAAGCTGTTGTTCCTAGTTCGAGTTCCAACTGTGCTAATGTTGAAATTTACTTCTGATAACTTCAAAGAATGTATAGGGAGAAGTTCAGCTTTTATAGGGCCTAATGGAAAAATCAAGCATCATGCATTTGGTGTAGGGGTGAAGCTAACTTTATATAGGACAGATACAGCATTAGTTAAACCTTCTGTAATTGCATATTACAGTACAATTTCATTTCCTTCACCTTTGCTGTGTAAGCACGTCAGCGAAACTTTTCCCTACAAAATTATTTATTAATTTATTCTTCAAATTCAATAGGTAACTCTGTAGATATATTAATTAAAGAATTATCCATTGGTATTTTATATGATATATTGTTATTGAACCTAATAATTAATTAAAAGTTGTAAACAGTTAAGTTATAGAAACAAATTATTAATAATTAAAGTTAAGTCTATTTTAAATGTTTTTTTTTTGTTCATTCTAATTGTAGCAGTTGATTTAACAAAAAAGATTTTCATTGGTGAAAATGACTGAAATATAAATTTTTAATCTATAATTCATCTGCCCTTTATAGTTTATTTCCCTGATGTATCAAATGCATGATACAAATTGAAACATTGAGGTCGCCACTTATACTTTGTTGAAGCTAAACCACTTTTTCTTCTTTGTTCTTTGCCCTACCCTGTGTGAGAAATGTGACACTGATGGGCTTAGGAAAGTCATTGTCCATTAATTGGGATGTTAAGCCTTGACCTTGTGTGCAAAATATCAGTCAGTACCTCATGCATATCAAAGAACATGCCCAACAATGGTTTACTACCCAACTTTGAGCCTTTAGTGTCCTTGTGATCTAGCTGTTTAGCCATTGTGTGCACAAAAATGTCATTTAGAGATAAAATAATCCAATCCATTTGAATGAGCTGAAACTTTATCTATGTGGCAATCAATTAGAAAAACTAAATATGAATTCATTTTGATTTAATTTAGTGGATATACATTATTTCTGTATATTACAAAGAATTACCCCTAATTACAATTTTACATACAGTATTGCCAACTATTATATAAAATTTCTTGTAATTATGAAAAGCAGATGCAAAGTTACATAGGGGGAGGGGGAATATTCAGTTAAAGGACAATTCTAAATTGCTCATGTGGTTAAGATTTTTCTCACTAAGCATATAATGCCCTCCAATCCAAGCAAAATAATTTACAAAATTGCTGCAGACTTATACATTTATGAAAATTTTACACATGTGTGGAACATTCATAGTGTTGTAGTAATTTCTATTGACCTAGTATAGTTTTTTGAATATTAATGATAATATTTAAAGTAGGACTGGGCAACCTGTGGCTCATATTTCAGTTTGGTACATAATGTGGCTCTCTTTTTTAGTGCAACTTCAATTTTGTAAATTTAATGTTTTGTAATTGATAATAGTGCATTGAACGTCTCCAGATGCTTCGGTGTTTAAAAACCATTAAGTATTGTTTTTGATTCTGTAAAAGCAGAAAGTCTGATGACTATGCTTGGATTGGATTAAAATTTTTATGCAAGGGAATGGTAAAAAAAAAATATGTCGCTCTTTAAGAATATATTTTTTTTAATGGCTGTTCACTAAGTTTGTTTCCCAGCTCTGATTGAAAGTAAATGCTTATTAAAATACTAACTGCTGCCTTGTGGTTTTAGACTATATATTCATGCAATTATATATTGTTATTATTTTAATGTGTTAATCTGCCTCATTGAGAGAATTCTTCCACTGTTATCTATTGCAATGTCTAACATTAATTATTTATTTTTATTAGTGACATTTATAGTTATTGATAACATTAACAGAAATATCACATGGTCTGGAGCCTTAACAAATATTTGAGCAATGAGACTGCACTTTATGTTGATTAACAATCTAAGCATAAGAAAAAGTTTTTGCAATGCATTCTGCTCATATATTTTTAGAAATATGGAAGTCTAATATTTTGTTAAATTATTTGATTTTCTTTTTGTTTAAGGTTGATCCTCATGCTCAATCAAAACCATGTGTGTGCCCTGTATGTGACCAAGAAATGGACTCTGCAGTTTCTCTTACTCTACATGTGAAGCAACAACATCCCAATAACCAAACCCACAAATGTTTACTGTGTTGTAAATCCTTGAGTTCTGCAAGTTCCCTTGACCGCCATATGCTTGTTCATTCAGGTGAGAGGCCTTTCAAATGCAAAATGTGTGATATGGCATTTACTACTAATGGCAATATGCACCGTCATATGCGTACTCATGGCGAGCTTGCAGACAGTAATGAGGTGGGAAAATCAGTTGAAACAAAGAAAAAAGATATTGTTAAAAGAAAAGTTCCCTTAGATTCTGTGAGCACATCATCAACATCTAAGAAACCTAGTGATGAGCTTATTTCAGTTGAGGACCAAGAAAAGTTACATTGTCCAGTTTGTGGAAAAACGTTTCTATGCAAATATGGCCTTCAGTTGCATATGGAAACTCATCCAAATGATCCAATTTTGTGTCAAGATTGTGGAGAAATTTCAAGCAATTATTCTGTACATGTTAATCACAAATGTAATATGCAAGGGACCAAGCAACCAATTATTAGTTCCAATTCATCTTGTGGATTCCATGAATTGTCATTTATGGACTTTTCTACAAAAAAGTTTTCTCTAGTTTCAAAATCTTTTTGTGAGCAAAATGTCAAACGTCCAAGTAGTGCCTTTCATATATTTGAATGTCCTAAGTGTAAAAAATCGTTTCCATGTAGTAGGGCCTTAACATTGCATAAAAAATCTCACTCAGATAAAATGGGTACTTTTTGCCCTAGTTGCCACACTGATTTTGAAATGCCAGCATTTCTTCAGTTTCATCAATTGAAGCATAGATCAGCTGAGCACTGTCTGGTGAAAACTGGTTCTAGTGATGAAGTAATGAATCAGCTAAGGCTTATGGCACATGGTCAACAACCTCATGCTGGAAAAGAAGATTTTTTAGCCTTACTTGAACTTCAAACTAAACAGTCTCAGTTGTCTGTAATGAGAGGATTCAAATCATGCATGGTACAAGAAGAAAATTTTGAAAGTATGGATTATTTTGTTCATGGCAAACCAGAAAAAACTGGAATCAAAAGGTGTGATCAAGAAGCAAATAATGATTTTGCAGATATCCAGTCTATTATAACTTTGACATCGAAAGCACCTTTGATTTCTGATGTACAATCTTCACCAGTAGCAGTGCGCCCTGCTTCTCCTATACCCATAACATCACCACCAGAGTCACCACTAATTGCCGACTCTGCCAATGCAAGTCCAGAAACTCCGTCCAAGGATGAAGCAGTTCAGTTAGTAAGCAGAATCGTTAATGAGCCTGAAACTGTCACTAGAGAAAATATATATTCTTGTAAAGTATGTAAACAGACTTTTAAAACCATTAATTCACTGAAGCGCCATAACAGGCTACACATACAGAGAGGGTCCAGTTATTCTTGTCATTTATGCTCATATGTAAGTGTCGACAAAAGTACTCTTATTCGACACCTTAGGACACACAATGGAGAGAGGCCATTCCAGTGTGTAATCTGTAAATATGCTTTTACTACCAAAGCTAATTGTGAGCGCCATGTGAGGAAAAGGCATAAGAAATTTACCAAACCAGAAATAAGAAATTTTATGCAGTATAATCCTAACATGTCTCAAAAAACACCTGATATAACAAACTCAGATATTAACAATTCAGAAACAGTATGTAAATATTGTAATGTAGATTTTAAATTTAATAGAGTTTTACGACACCATCTTCGCTCACTTCACAACAGCTGTAATCGGAAGCCATTTAGTTGTAAAATATGCAAATTAGGATTCTCAACAAAAAATAATTGCATTAGACATGTATTAAAGCAGCATCCAAATCTAAAAGATAAATTGAGATCAGTTGTTATACCAAATTCTCATCTTGAGATATCAGATAGGGAATCTATATCTACAACTGAAAATACAATGTCTGCTTCACCTGTCAGTAATATTTCATCAGTTAACACATCAGAGATAGATCAGCCACTAAATTTAATCTGCATTGAAAAACAACAAACATTGAATTTTAACAGTGAAAGAAGTACATATGAAAATAGCTCCAATGAAATGGTTATTGCTGCTGAAAGCTTAGTTAGCTTATCTGAAGTTATTCCTCCTCAACAAGAACCTCTAGACCTTGCCATTCATCCTTTAGATTTGAGCTGCAAAGTTATATTAGGAGCCTCTCAAACACTGAATTCAAAGCCAGCAAGCATATATAGTATATCATCATATTCAAGCACATCAAGGGAAAGTAGTTTTTTAGACTTATCTACCTCAAAGAATTTTGCTCATGCTGAAGAGTTAAATTCTTCAGTTTTACCTTTTTTTCATAACATTAATTCTATAAATCAGTCAGAAAACATTAGTCAGAAAATTAGGAGTCAAGAGGGATTATCTGGTCAGAAGCTTCGTTCTTTCACATGTATTTATTGCTCAGCAGGTTTTACTCTAAAGTCTAATATGGAAAGACATATTAAACGGAAACATCCAGAATTTGCAAGACCTACTCGCAGTAGAAACTTTATACCCAGTGTTGTATCTCCCAGTTCACAGAAATCAAATATAGCTACATTATCAGATAAAACTAGAGATGCATTAAGAGTTGTGCTGAGTAACAAAGTTCATTCTTCTCAAATGTATAAAGATGAAACAGAAAAATTAGAAGCAGATTTTACCAGAGAGCAGCCAGATAAGTCATCTAGTGGTTTTTATTTTGCTACAAGTAGGCAGCAAGATGTTAACTGCAATATTGACCAATCATTAGATTTATCTGCAAATGACAAACAAGAAAATGACTTCCATACTCTGTTGGAAAATTGTAATTCAAAATCTGAAGATGAAAAAATAGAAGATGATAATTCTGTTGATTTGGCAAGTGTATCTGCAGTAATTTGCACAGCAAATTCTCAGCAGTTCAAACAATATTTAGAAACTTCCTCTGTATTAGATAAAAATAATATAAACCATGAACCAGAAAACAGCTCTGAATCCCAAAATATGCAAACAACTGTTGGCAGTGATTCTTCACCAGCTTGTGTTTCTTGCCCTTTTTGTTCCAGGAAATTTCCATGGACTAGCTCTCTTCGTCGACACATTTTGACACACACTGGACAGAAACCCTACAAATGCCCACAGTGTTCCTTATGGTTCACAACAAAATCAAATTGTGAAAGGCATTTGTTTCGTAAACATGGTCACAAAGGTAATTTAGTTACACGCTCTGTACCAGAAAGGCCATATAAATGCAATCAGTGTCCTACTAGCACTTTCTCCACTCAAGGAAACTTAAGAAAGCATTTTTATTTGAAACACTGGACAAAAAGTTGCTTAGGGATGAATTCTAAACCACCTGATACAGAAGATAATGATGATAAAACAGAACAATCAGAAACTGTACACTCTGATGAAAACATGTCTGATACTGATACTGTGTCTGTTAGCACCAAAGAGCACAGCTACAGCCAACCAGAATTCAAAAAATGTTCATCAGCTTTCCAATGCCAATTTTGCAAAGAGAGTTTTTATGATATCTCTGACTTATCAAACCACATGCATAAACACACTAATGTTATTTATATGTGTTATCTTTGTCGTAAAACTTTTCTTAGGCATGATGCTTGCTTGAGCCACTTTAAAACATCACATTCATTGGTATATATGCAGATTATTCAATCTGAAGTTACCACTGTTGATATATCTGTTATTGATAACAGTAGTTCAGAAAATAATTCTGATGGGCAAGAAGAAGATCATGATACTAGTAGTTCTGTTATGGCTTGTATGATATGTTTTAAAAAGCTTCAGTCCATAGAAGAATTACAGCAACATATCAAAAAACACATACAGAGAGATAAATATACCTGTGATGCTAAAGACACTACTTCAAATAAACCTCTTGATTCATGTTCTAGAATTCAAGAAATATCAGAAAAAAGTACTGTTAACACTTCTGATACTAAAAAGACACGCCCCAAAAATATGATGACAAATTCACTTCTTTATTTGTTTGCTCCACCAGTGACAAATATCACATCCTCTGCTGTAAGCAAAAGTGTAGATGCAGTAGCTGTAAATACAGAAAAGGTAAGAAATCAAGAGGAAGATACGGATTTGATCCAGAACCTTCTTGGTATACACGATTCCAAAATGATAGATGAAATGTTAGATTCAGCTGATTCTGCAGCACGACTTTTAGGGGTCAAAGAGGTATGATGGTTAAGTTCATCCACTGCTTATGTCAGTTTTTGGATTTTTACTCTTTATCACATGAGATGATTTATAATGATAACATGAGGGACCAAAAACGTGTATATAGAAATCCTTGGCCTTGTGTTTTTTAAAGCTGTTAGCTTAGGAAACAAGGCTTAAAAATCTAATTTTTGCTAAGAAATTGTATATAATGTCTTGTATTAATGTTGATTGTAAATGATAAATTTTTATTGTTTCAAAATATGAATATTCTATTTACAGCATATCCTACCAAGGGATTTACTAGTTCAATTTGTTTTGTATTTGTGTTCTACATTAACTTGCAATAACATTCCTGCATACTGTGTGAAAAGCAATAAAATTGGTATGCATAATAAGTTAGTATGAGCTAGCTAGCATCATACAAGTGGCTCTAAAATCTAATAACTTGCATTTTGAGCACTTAAAAACTGTAGGTCATCCTTGACATAGGTAAATGTATAGATATTTAGGATCATCAAAAGCATATTCTATTTTTCTTTTACTTCAATTTAAATTGTTGCTTGTTCTAAACAAAATTTATTATAGTTGTAAACAGTTATATAACATCTTTGTTATTCTAACACAAAGGTGTTCAATGTGTATAATTAATATTGATATATAATATGTAGAGTTAATCACTTAAATGAATCAAACTTATGTGCCTGGTGATTTTTTTTAATGTGAAGAAGATATTTCCAAACTATAAGCAACAGTACCTGGGGAAAGTCTTAACTTTATAACTGAGCTATTCTCAGTTGTAAAGTTAAGACTTTTAAGACAGCACTAATTGAGAATGATTGTATATTCTTTGCCAGTGCTGGCAAAACCAAACCAATTTTACTCTGTGGTCATGCTACAAATTTCAATTTTAGTCTGTGATGAAAATTTTGACTAAATATACATCATACATAAAAATGGATTCAGCTGTTTAAAGGTATCCATGGTTGGTAAAGCAATGGTTTTATCTTTAATAATTATTGTATCAGATGTATGACTAGTGCAAAAAAGTAATAAGTAGTATTTTTGAAAAATGCATATTATGGTATTTTTTATTGGACTTTAGAATCAACTGTTTATTCAATTAGAAGGCTATAGACTCCCTTAAAAAATTAATATTAAATATTGCATAAAAAATAATTGAATGATGTGTATAATTTATCAATTTTAGAAACACTGAGTCAGCACTTTATATCTGTGTATTACACAGAAAAATAATTTTTGCTTAAAAAATTGAGTTTCACTCTGAATAAGATGTGAACTGACATCTCCTGAATACATGCCAGGGTGTTCTAACTACAGTTACAATCCTTGGCACTGGCTCCCATTCATGGTAAAATTTTTATTTTTTTCTACAAAAAAAATTTCTAGTGTTATAAATTTTATAATGTTGATAATATCCTTTTGTAATGCATTTTTCAGCTATTAGGTTTTGAGTAGTTGCTTTTTATTTGAAAAATTCCAGCTTGTTGCATAATTAGAATTGTACATTTTATCATCCTCATAAATGCAGATTCCAGCAATCCTATCCCTTTTATAGCATGCTCTTGTTTCAGAATCTTTTGATTACCTTATTGCATTGGAAGTTGAAATGCCCTGAAATCTTTTACATGAAGAAAAAAGTTTGTTTGCTCTTCTGCCTGCTTTATGCACTCAGCACCCTAAAGAGCTAGAAGTATCCAGCTTTGCATGAACTTTCCCTTTAACCAGGGGAAGATTACAGGCCTTTTGTGAACCGACTGGGATCAACAAAAACTGCTGACAGATTGAATTCTTAAAATTTCCATAGACTGTGGCAAGTAGCTACTTGAGGGGGTATTTATTTTTTTTTAACATTAACAGTTGAAAACGGATGTGTCCAATAGATTTAACATTAGCAGTTTTTCAAATAACTGTTACCATCAATAAATTTAAAAGAATGAAATCTTCAATTAATTGCTTTCTGCTTTGCACGATGAAGTCATTGTTTTAGAAATGGGTAAATAGCATGAGCTTTTTTGTGCAGTCATAAGAATGAGCACAAATGGGAGACAAGATTCTTTGTTGAAATAAATGCTTTGAAAACTAAGATAAATTAATATTGGACATTGGAATAATTAATATAATTTGAAAAATATTATTTATTGCATATTTTATTAAAATATTCTTTAATAAACTATATCTTATAAATACATTATTGTATTAAATAATGTTTTCTTTGTACAATATACATTCATAGTACATACAGGTTTTTTGTACAACTTAGACCCATCATGCAAAATTCGGACATATTTAATTTTCCTATGACTGATGAATTACATCTGAGAAACTCTGCTGAGTATGAAATTATTTTAAAAGTTTGATTTTCTGAGTGAGAAAATAGTGTTTTTTTAATTTAGATGCTTCTGACATGGTGAATATCATGCGTTTCCTCAAATTACACCCACTCCTTAACAATTTTCTAGGGAAGAGATCAATTGTATTAATTTCATGCCAAATGAAAATTTGTAACCTGAGGGGGTGGGTTGAATTTGCTATATACTTTAGTTTCAGATCCGAGCAATGCTGAATAAGTTTTCTAGTTTCTTACTGTTTAGGCATTTTTGACCACAAAAAATTATCACTAGGAAATGTAAATATTTTAGATAAGACCTCTGAATTGTGTTTTGCTGGAATCTGCAAAATCTGTTGAAAGCTGTTCAAATGTCACAGCGAAGAGTTCAATGCTCATAGAAATAGTATGGAGTATTACATTGTCATAATGTCACTGATATCAGCACTATTTGTTCAGAAATTACTGATGAAATACAACATCACAACCAGTTATTTATTTACAAGTTTTTTTTCCAGCACACGTTGACATATCATTGACAACAAAATGAAACACTTGAAAGCAGTAGTTGAGAGAAAATTTTTTGTTTAGCGAGGGATTATATATAATCCTATTATGCATTTAACTGATTAAAGTCAGTTAACTGTTGAAATTGAGCAGATATGTCAGGTAATGCTCAGTTTTAGTACTGTCTTCTCATCAGTCCATAAAGCTTGCGTTACTGATGAAAAAATTTCAGATATTTCTACAGTGCAGATTACTTGTTTATAAAATGACAACATTTCATTGAAATAATAGTGCATACGGTACTTTTAGCAGTTTCTTAACACTTTTAATATTAGCTCCAATATTTATTCAGTGTGGGTTATTTCTCTGGGTATAATATAATTTATAATTATACTTTATTAATATGTTTTCATATTTTATTGTTCATAATCAAATTGTGTTTCTAAAATTTCCACCACTGTGCTTTCCCCCTCAAACATCTGAATTTTCAGCATATCTGATCTACCTCTACCTCATATAGATCAGTTAATAGAGGTTCTACTGTACTCAGATACATGTATTGTGAGCAATTTCCTGAAGAATTTTGGCATCCTATGCAATGATGCAAATTAGCATACTTTTCCCCTCTGTTCTTCCTCCCTCTTCCTCCCTTTAGTTTCTTTTTCCCCTCTTCTTCCCCTTAGTAAAGAACTTTTTTTTAAACTTTTTGTACAAAATGCAACATTAGAAAGTTTGTGTATATGTTATATGAAAAATCAGAACCTGATAAAACTTTCCTTGGTTATCTCCATCTGTGTGTAGAGAGTACTTCCTTCTGTTTTTCTGAAAAAAAAATTAAAAATAATTTTAATTTTTAAAAGCATTGTAAAGTGCCTAAAGATTTTGGCACAATGGTCATATTATGTAGCATTGGTGAACAAAAAAATTTCTTTGTGGGGGATTCGTTTTCATCATACTTGGTTACATCTATCAGCAAAAATCTGAGGCATTTTGGCACTTTGTTTAATAATGCAAGGTAGGCCATATTTACTTGAGGATATTTCTATCAAAGAACATTTTTGACTTTTAGGAAACAAATATTACTGTAAAAACATCCTTAGAATTTTTGCTACCAGGATAGTTGTCTGGTTCAGAGCAGTCTCGCACTAGCCTTGTACATTAGATAATTAAATTTTCTAAAAACTTTGAAAGAAATCAGTCTGTAGTCATCACCATAGGAGTGTGTTTTGAATCTTATTTTCAGTAAGATAATGTTTATAAATTATTTTAAAAATTTTATTCACGAGCCTTTGGAGTGTGTTCATCTTGCATCACTTCTACCTTCTTGCCAATTAAAATTAGATACTGGATCTTGGATTTATTGTTTTGGAATGTACTCTTTTGTCATGCTATTTTTTAATTTCAAGTTGCTCATTAAGATATTGTCTTTTTAACATTTATTATAAAAAAATACAAGAATAATTGGGAAAATTTATCTCTTGTGAGTTATTCTTGTATGAAAACTTTATTTCAAATGTTTTGAGAAGCCCTTAAAATTATGGGATCCTTGATGGATTCCTTATGAATATTGAAAGCGTTATCAAACAAGACTACCAGATGTACTTCAAGAAGTAGCAGGGGTGCTGGAGATTATGCTTATCTGCTAGAAATTACCTTCCATAGGACACCTTTAAATTTGTGTCATAGTTATTTAACAAAATAATCAGTTCCTGAATTTACAATGTGATAATTACCCTTCAATGTGTAGGCCTTGATATAGTTTTGTAGTATAATTATTGGAATCATTTATCTGTAATGTGATGCTTGATTATATGATGTTTGAGATTTTGATCTGAAGTGTTTGCTTAGCTTGAAACCACTCTTAGAATTTGAAAATCTCAAGACATTTGATACGTTTTCACATGACTTGAAAACAGTTCAACTACGGGCTTTTACACCCTTTGGAATCTATCTCAAGAGAATTCATATCCTGAGGAAGGCATTACACATTTAGATTATCTTTACCGATTATCATCATTGGGTTAAAAGGTGCTAATTTATCATAAGTGGCAGTCCACTGCCATGAAAGTCTTGCCAGGTAGACATGCAACTTCGAATGAGTCATTAACATTTATTTTATTAATGATTACTGATAACTGAACTAGAGAGTTAAGCAGATATTGAACATATGAATGTATGTTGATTATTGTGTACACAAAGTTTGGCCTATTGGATACCTCAGTGCATAACTTGTAATTTTGGTTATTTGTCTAGCATGCTTGTTGATGCATAAGTATGGAGCAGTGTTTTTCACATGAATTGAAATGAAAGAGGGTGTTGCAATTTTCTAAAGAGTGTGGAATAAAATTTTTAATGGTGGATTTTGCATTTTTATAAATGTAATACAAGGTAAAAATGGCTAGTTAGAGCAGTGTTGCCAATTTAGTTAATCACCAGGGGGGGGGGGGCAGAAGATGAAGAGAAATTCCTGCTAAATCTGTCAATGACATTTAAGTGGTGGCAGTTTTTTTTTATTATTCATAGTGTATTTTTCACATCCTGTAGTAATCCATTTGTATGTAGCATATAAAACTGAAATTTGTGAGAGATTCAGTTCAGTAGTTTTGTGTATGTGCCATATTCATGTGTTTTAAAAATGTTTATGAAGAAAGTTGATTTTGTTATTGGTTGGACTCTTCAAAGGAAAGAAAATTACGCTTTTGGATTCAGTGGACAGAAATAATATTTTCTCTGATATGCTTGCTATTCGAATCTATTATTCTTTTTTTTTCTAAAAGCAGTGACAAATTTTTTAGGAGGAGGTTATTTGAATTCGTCTAGTTTGTTGTAATTGATACATAATTTTGAATTCAGAAATATTAAATGTAAATATGTGATTTTTTTTGTCTTATGTGAATATGCTTTTGATGTTATCCAAAGTCATGTTTTGTGCATTATATGTAATGAACAGGAACTGATTAAATTATGAGAAGTGCTATTTAAAAAAATATATTATGAGCCACTTAACATAATTTCATCATGAGTTTTGTTCCGTTCAGTGTGATTTCTTTGAGAAATTTGTGATTCTCACACTTTTGCTGTAAATTAATTATTCAGGAAAAATGTATGTTTATGGATTTTTTTACCTAAAAGGTCTTATCAAGTATTCTTTTGCATACTTCATAAATAATTTGAAAACGTTTCATGGAAGCACTTGAAAGTTTTCAAGAAAAAAAAATTAGAGACTTGAATAATATCAAATATTTTGTAGTAGTTCAGAATTAGAAATTTATTAACAATATAATTTGTTTGCATTGTTTCAAATGCTCATTTAAAATGTATTGAATTATGTTTTGTACTATTTATTGATTTCATTGCACTGATGTTATTGTTTTAGTTATATTCTTGTAGTGATTGTTATCTACAAATATATGCGCAAAAGTATTGCTATAGCTATATTTTAATAATTAAGTACAGAAATATTCCCTGTTAAATATTCTGATCATTAATACTACATATTTGTGGGAAATTAGCTAAGCCTTTGTTGACAATAGACCGGATTTGTTTTGCAAAAAAAGTGGGTGTAGTCTTCTGAAATAAGATTAAAACCCAAACATACGATGTTACTGCAATTGTGGCTAAAATATTCTATGAAAACGTATTTAAAATGTTGAGTAAACTTTTGTTCAAATTTATTAAAAGTTCAGTTTTTAAGTTTAATTTAAATTATCATAAGCATTGAACATAAGAAATTTAAATTGCAGCATTTTTTTATTGAAGGACATGCTTTTGTGTAACCCTATATTTTATATGCTGTCTAAGCATCAAAATGAACGTTTCACCATCACGTTTTTGAATTCTGCCATGTTTTTTTAAAACCAATATTTTGAATGCATAAATGGCTTAACGGCATTGTATAAACTGCATTTATGTACACAACCATAGGCACCAATCAATGGAGTCATCACAAGTTCCCAGATACTAGCCAAACATTCTACCTTGCATTATATAAATAATGTAACTAAAATGTATGTATATATATTTTTGATGTTTTTGATTTCTGTTTTAACTGTTAAAATATGTGGCCTTTTTATCCAAGAGAAGTTTGTTTTTATTACATACTGCAGAAGTGGTTTTAGGGTTTGCAAGGTCCTTAAGTGATTACATTTTCACATTAGTAATTAGTAAACATGTATTAAAATTTTAAGGGGGAAAAATGACTATTCCTATAAATTTTATTTATATGCACAGATTTTGTCTCAAGGGGCTTTTGAAATAGATGCTGATTGCAGCTCATATCCTTCAAGTATAAATGTGCGGCATATTTAGAGGGTTCTGAACAGGGGGATAACATGTTGAGTCAATTTTTGGAGACTGCCTTAGAAAATACGTGTTTTGCAAATCAAGTTTAAACTAAAAACTGTCGCAAAACAACTATATTTTTAGAAGTAATTGAATTACTTTAGTAATAATTGTAAGTAGAGCAATCAATAAAATTGTTTATTGTTTATAAATTGCTTGGAAAAATATTTGTTTAATTCTTTAAAATCAAGCCTATGCAATAGCCTGCCCTAAATCTACATCTGATGCAATGAATATTTTGCTGCTTCTAACCATAGTCCTGAATCTAAATTGCAATTAGAAAAGTATCAAGTAATTTTATAAGCTTTATAGAATAGCCAACTATTAATGGCTGAAACAGTGGTTGTTAAACATACAAATGTTTGCAGGTACTGAATATAAAAAACAGTTTTTTTTTACATCCTGTAATAAGAGCAATCATTTGGGCCCAATCGGGAAATGGGCCATACACAGACCACTTTTTTCCCCTTTTATCAGTCTCCATGCCATTTCAGATGATTACTTGCCTTATAAAGTTTTCCATATACAGGTAAATCCCGTTAAAATGCGATGGCTCCCTTTTTTTGTCATATGGAACGTAATTTTTCACTCAAGAACTACATATTGGATTCCCTGTGTAGTTTTGTGTACATGTGGGCGATATTTTCACGTCAACGCGAATCCGCGATACTTGTTATCGTTTGACATCCAAAAGAATACCAGCAGGTGATTCATTTACTTGTAACCTTTTTGTTGACAACATCGTTTGATTTGTATTTCAAGTGAACAAACTAACAAGCTGTTTTGTTACTGAATTTCTGCTAACGCGATCCCGCTTATATTGCGATGCGATTCTTTGGATCCGACCTCCATGTTATAACGGGATTTACCTGTAACTTGTAATTCTACTGTCAAACAAATTGTCATAATATTTGTAGTAGAAATTTTACTAATGAATTCCATATCTGTTTTTCGTAACAGTTAAATGTAGTTCTAAATTAACTTCAATTAACACCACCATAAGAATGTTATCTGCTAGAGGCATACCTACCACACAATAAAGAGGCATTTCAGGCTTGGGACTAAGGAGTCCTTTTTCAGATTTAATACAGTTGAGGCGTTGCACTTCTGCAAAGGGGACTTATACTGAATTTGCACCTGAGCCATTACAAGACTTGTTACACCGCAGAGTCTTATTTAAAAATTGAATAAATTCAGAGTTTATATTAAATTTTAAAACAGCTTTATTAAATGTAATTAAATATAAATCTGTATCAATAACATTGCCCATGAAAATTATAAGCCAAGTTTGAATATGACCATATTTAAAGTGATACAAGATTAAGGAAATAGCATTTAACATCTTTTTTTGAACCCAGAACCCATGAAAATTTTATACAGTTGTAAAAAAGCTTAAACTTCTGGAAGCGTTGCAATCAAGATATTCAGTCTTATCAAGTTGTGCTAATCCTAGTTGTGTTCAGTAACATAATGCGAGCTTTGAGGCAAAATTCACAAAAGGATCGGAAATGCATTTTTACTCGACTGTATTTATTGAAATATTCTACCAATATTACTGTTGCACATTTGTCATTAGATGTCGCAACTCTTAACACAGCTACACTGGTTTCGATAAATTAAGGAAAAACGAGAAAATACGCGATAATATCGCCACAAAATTGTGCGATCCTCACCAAACTTGTTCGTGTAATCAGTAAAGTAATGCCGAGTGAGCATATCATGTGCAAATTAGTCTTGGTTGCGTCAATTTGCGTAATCGGATAGCGGCACAAAAACGGGTGTTTTGGAGTGGATCGTTATTTTGTGTTGTAAATGTGAGTAAAGAAATTCGAAATAGCCATTTTGTAAGAATGACCTCGAGACATCATTTGCCAAATGAACTGCTGTGGAGAGCTGTTGGCTGGCTCGAATCAGGCCAAAGTCAGACATGGCACGATGGCTGAATGCGAGTCCTACTGTGGTCCATAGACTGTGGAATCAATTTCATAGCACAGATTCTGCGTCTCGGAAGTTTAGATGAGGAAGGGTTAGAATTGCAACCATTGTACAATTCCGATATCTGTGATTAACAGCACGAAAGAGCAGGGCGTCTACTCCCTCTCAGCTACGATTCTCTCTTGCAGCAGCCACTGGGAGGGTTATATCAGCTGTTGTGCGTAGAAGGCTTCATGAGGGAGGTCTGTAGGCTAGAAGGCCAGTAATTTGTATACACGTCACAGGAGAGAGCGGTTGAATTGGGCATGCATGTTAATTGGACAGAAGAGCAATAGAGGTCCATACTCTTCACAGATGAGTCCAGATATTGCTTGCAGAGTGATTCCAGACATTGATATGGAGAGAATGAGGTACCCACTATCATCCCAGTAATATCCGTCAAAGAGAGTTACGCGGAGGTAGCATGTGCGTGTGGGGTGGTATTTTGTTAGGTGGACACACAGACATCTATGTGTTGATGAGTGGGAACCTCAATGCTCAAAGGTATAGAGATGACATCCTGAACCCTTATGTACACTGGTGCAATAGGTGAAACGTTCACAAGACGATAACGCTCGTCCACACAGAGCTCAACTAGTGGAACAATACCTGCAAGAGGAGACCATTATGTGCATGGAGTGGTCAGCTCGATCTCCCGACCTAAATTCGATAGAGCATGTGTGGGATGCTCTAGAGAGATGTGTTGCTGCCCTGAACCTACCGCCAGGCTCGTAATCTGCAGTTTCCAGGTTAGACTTCCAGCTGAGTCAGCATTGAGATTTATCTCTGCAAAACTCACTGCCCTGCCCACGGTCAGTAGGGGACACTGCTGGGCTTGGAAAAGTCACCGTCCGTCAGATGGGACGTTAAGCCGTGGCCCCGTGTTCGGAAGAGAGCCATACCCTGTGCACGTTAAAGAACACACTGAATGGCTTTGACGGGAGGCTATCATCTGTCTCCCAACAGCTGTTCCAGTGGGTTCCTTTTCCCAACCTTCTCTGAGCCTTCGGAGTCCTTGTGACCTGGCAATATAATTTAGCCCATTGTGTACAAAAAATTCCGTTCAGAGGTAAAACAACCCAACTCCAATTGGAAGTTACTAGGTATGCCACGGTAAAGGGCAAAGGGTAATAAATTTCCTTGGTTTTTGTAGTAAAAAGTGTTAAAAGCCGCTGGAAGGAGCACCCTGTTTTAATTGACTTTTGCATTAAATTCCAATGACAACAATTTTAAGAGTGAGGAGTATTTTGAGAAAAATACCCAAGTACATGTAATTGCGCAAGCGCGGTAAAGTTCACTATTGACTCTCCAAGTTAACTTTTAATTCTAATAATATGATTTGTTGATTTGCAGAACAAAAAAAACGAGTTGTATAAATATTTTTTTTTGCTTTAAATGTTTTTCTAAGTTATTGTATATTTTATATATTTTATTACATTTATTTTTATAGACTTTGGAAACGAAAATGTAGTATTTATTATTCATTAAAATCCCCACAGCAAAAGTGTTTTTTTTTAGATAATTAGAAAAAATAATATGGAATATAAGAAGGCGCTGTTGTGCATGTGCATAAAGATAACTGAAATGTAAATCCGGCCTTAGTTGTGAGTATTAATCTGAATAATTTGCAAAGAAATATCTGGAAATAAATGATAAAAAACGTTTACCGGGTAAAAATATGTCTTCAATAGCTAAGTGGATGTTGCTGTAGTTTCTTTTTGCCATCCAGTGGTGCTGAAATGAATGTTAACTTTTGGATAATAACAGCTTATTTGAAACACGTTGCGTAAATGTGGGATGTCCCTACCTCCTGCAGTTGTAAGTTACCAATTAGCGTTCCTAAATGCTGTCGAGAAAGGCTACTGCGCATTGCTTTCACAGTATTGCTATGATGCATTGAAAGTCTGCTAGAACAAAGTTTATGAGAACAGGAAGTGCGAATATCCTCTCTTGCTACAGGGAGTTTGGTCATTTTTATTAACGCTCATGTCGATTTCTCTGCAACTCCTGTTTATTTTATTACTGAATGATTAGGGTATTTATGCCAAAATTGGAATGAATTTGGCATAAATAAATTGTAAAAATGGAATTTTGAAAATTGGAAAATATTTTTGCCGACTGGATGTTCTCATATCATTTCAATGTTTTCTAAATCCGTGGTCGAATTTTTGCTAGATCCTGTTTACTATTTTGGTGCGTTTCTTTACTTCAAGGATGTCCGCGAGTCACCTCGAATTGCAATGGGCTTTTGATCAGTGGTGTAACGAGAAACCTCAGTGGGGGGAGGGTTGATGACTTGAGTCAAACCCCCCCCCCCATTTTTTTTTTTTTTTTCGATTTCTTAGGGACGACAACATAATTTCAATAACATAGTTTCTAAGGAGGAGGGTATAACTCAAATTTTCCCTCCCTCTTGTATACGCCGTTGCTTTCGACAGTAAACACATTAAATATAAAAAAAAAATACTTCCTCAAGCAGCTGCTTGCCACAGAGGTCTGACAGGAGCCTGTCAGTTTATATGCCAGAGTAGAAGGTCTGAGAGGATGGCAGGACCTCAGCAGAAAAACAACACGAACATCCATGACCTTACCCGGGGCTCGAACCAGGTCCCGTAGATCAGTAGCCAAGCACGCTAACCACTCAGCCACGGGACGGCGTAAACACATTAGGCTCCAGAAAAGCATTGGTGCAAACTGTCGGCAATTTAAATATCATTGCATTTGGCAACTCTTCTGCAATAGTGAATTCTTTCTGCAAGGCGAGTCTAATAAAAAATCGAGATTTACAAAGATCGATTTCAATGGAATTGCCAACACTAATGACGTTTTTCTAACTGAATTCCATAGGTATGAAAAAATTTCCATAATGCCAGACATCATAGTTTTAAACTTTTTCTTAATTAGTTTCGAAAATTTCCATGCTTTTTACTTTAAAAAAAAATTTTTTTTTGTAGCGCAGGCCGGAAAAGCGCTGAATTTTTACATTTTTTTTAGTTTCATAACCATAAATATTTACATTCCAACGTAAACATTCATTCCATCTGCAGACCAAAGATATTGTTAGGCCGGCCGTATAATGCATTGCAGAATAATAAAACATTTGGGGAAAGATTTCAATTCAACTGATGAGGGGAAAAAGCAAGAAATTTGAAGAAATAAGTGACATGTTAGCAATACTTGGTTTTTAAACAAGAAATATTGAGATGCGACATTGTTAATATATAATGTGCTTGTGGTTGACATAGTAAATTTCAGAAAATTACATTGGTTTATAGCTTACGTACTTAGTACTACAAAGAAAGAAATTTTAAGAAGTTGACATTTTGTTGAAAGCTTGTGTGTTAGAGTAGAAATTTTAATTATCGATGTGGATATTTGTAAGGTTCTTATTATTCATAAAAATTCTTTTCTCAGTTGATTGTTTTAACTTTGCAATTAAAATTAACATCAAAATATTATTTATTGCGGACTTTAATGTTACAGGATTTCTTAATGTCAGTAGCAGGATTTTGAAATTAATCTTGGCTGCAGCCCTGGTCTGGTATGGAGAGATCATGCTATGTATGAAATTGCTTTAAAATGTAGTTAATTTATTAGCGGAGAAGATATTCATCAAACTTAACAAATAGGCTTTATGCTCGGGCTCCTAGCTTAGAAGGAATTTAGAGAGATTTCTTTTGACTTCAAAGAATTTGAAAACCGCTGCATGAGATAAATGATACTAATCTTCCATGTAATGAGGAAATGCTTTTACTACGGTTCTAAACAATAAATATCTTTATACATTAAAAGTGCCGAACGGGTTTGCAGACATTTTACTACTAAGCATAATTTTCTCTGCATAGCTTTTTCTTTCCGATATTTTGAATGAATAACGAGATAACTTATATTTTTGATTACAACTAACGAGACAGCAGTTTTTGAGACTTTATGAGAGGATGTATTTCGGATATTGAACAAAAGCTATCGGATGAAAAGTAAATGAAATTCCCTTAAATGTAGTTGAATAACAATTCTCAGTGAGAAAGGAAGCTTCTTGACGGTCGAAACTAGTTTCTCCACATCTTCAAGTGTTGCCGTAGGTTTACGTTATAACCGTAGTTTACTAAAACATTTTTCGTGATGTAAAGTGCAAAATAAAGTTTTAGTGTGTGTGTGTTGTTTCCAAAGTTATGGGCATTCTTTTTTTTTTTCAGTATTTGTCACAATTTTGCCACCGTTATTCATTGAATGTGTGTTACATATAAATATATTTCAGTTCGGGATGTAAAAAGTAAACTTTCTACAACAAAAAAAAAAGGTTCAATAATCTATAGCTCAATAATCAAAGTACGTAATGACTAAATGATCACATACAACTGTGGTAAGTTTTTTAAAGCATCTGTGACCAAATATCACGATGCAGTTGCCAATCCAGAGAGCTTTTCACTTCGTTGCGTATTTTTCGTACATTAACACTTCTCAGAAGTTTCGCAGTAGCTGAACGCACAACCTTCATCAATTATATTTCTAAGCGCATTGGCTATATTTATGTCGCTATTTTTTCACATATGATATAGGTTCATTTTTTCAGAGTAGAACACAGCGGATTAACTGCAAAAAATTAAGGTAATCACTTTAGTTAATTGGCTGGTTACTAAGCAACAACTCCAGCCCGACTTACCGTGATGGCGACCACAGAACTTTTTTTTTTTTCAATATAATCTGAAAGGGCCAATAATCAAATATTTCTCGGAAGATCTAAAGACTAAGAAT
This sequence comes from Ryuthela nishihirai, assembly GCA_038380435.1. Lineage (NCBI taxonomy): Eukaryota > Metazoa > Arthropoda > Arachnida > Araneae > Heptathelidae > Ryuthela > Ryuthela nishihirai. Next base: position 56,533,329 of record JAWZYU010000027.1, read on the forward strand.
TATGTAGAATAAAGAGACCCGGAAGATCATCCAATGCATAGAGGCTGCGACTCCCGATCAAAAAAACAAGTGTCCAACAAAGGTTTCATTTTCCCCCATTTGAGAATGGGCGGGAGTGGCTCAGTCGGTAGCGCGCCAGGCTCGTAATCTGTAGTTCCCAGGTTCGAGTCCCAGCTGGGTCAGCGTTGAGATTTATCTCCGCAAAATTCCCCGCCCTGCCCACGGTCAGTAGGAGACACCGATGGGCTTGGAAAGGCCGCCGTCCGTCAGATGGGACGTTAAGCCGTGGCCACGTGTGCGGGAAAGCCATACCCTGTGCACGTTAAAGAACACGCTGGATGGCCTTGACGGGAGACTACTATCTGTCTCCCAACAGCTGTTCCAGTGGGTCCCCTCCCCCAACCTTCTCTGAGCCTTCGGGGTCCATGTGACCTGGCTATTTAGCCCATGGTGTGCAAAAAAGTGCCGCTCAGAGGTAAAACAACCCAACCCCTCCCCCCAACCTTCTCTGAGCCTTCGGGGTCCATGTGACCTGGCCATTTAGCCCATGGTGTGCAAAAAAGTGCCGCTCAGAGGTAAAACAACCCAACCCAATTCCCCCATTTGAGGAGTTTCCTTGTTGAGAACATCTTGTCAGCTTTCGTACTCTGGTTTCCAGTTTCTAGTCCACGGATATCGTTTATATCAGCGAAATCTGTGACCAGAAAAGAAGTAAAATTTGTGTAAAATTTATTTAAGTTAAAATATATATTGTTAATAAATTTACCTTTGAATGATTTACTTTTTTTGCTCCTTACTATTAATATCTTGGTCAACAGGAAAGACTAATTGAGATTTAGTGATTTATTATTCGATCCTATTGATTTTGTGACGTACCGAGAAACTTTCCATAGGGAGCGTTTTGACATGTTTCTGTATAACAGGGGAGGACGCCGTCTTTTTCGTATTGGTGGGTATGATTTTCGGGGATTTAGAAAATATGCATTATTCGAGCCCTTAAGAAGAGGTCGGGGAGATTAAACCCTCGTGATTAACTGATCAAGTGGTTCAGATAATTATTGAAAACCACTGAGTTGGACGACCAATAATGTCCTAAAACACTGAAAAATTTCATTGGCATTAATCACAAAGTTATAAATGAAAAATGTAAGGAATTGAACATATTAAACTGAGCTATAAATTTTATTTTTACATTATAGTTTACTCATTCTTAGCGTGTTTTTTTGCTTTATTTTCTTGATATGTGATTGTCAAATGGTTTCATGAAGACATAGCAGGCCCAAGGTAGTATCAAACTGAATGGAACATCAAAAGGGAGCTGCGATGAGAATGTACGGAAAACTGCATGTATGTTATTAATTTTACCACCATAGTAAGTACCACCACTTAGGAAGGTTACCGTGTGTCGTGCAAAGCTCCAGTGAAGAAATCCACTAAATTATAAAGGAAGAGTTTTTAAACATGTGTGTATTTGTTTTAAGACCTAAACGAAGTGTAAAAAATATTAAATTTTGGAAAGTTACAAATTATCGATTTTTTTTTTTCAGTTTGTGTGTAATGATGCTTATGCAGCATCCATCTTGTGACGTCGTGTCATCCATACATCCCTGATAAGAACTAATAGATTTATTTTGATGACATAAGCCAACTGTGATATAGCCACAAAATGTGATAACGTGAATGCCTTCAAAAGTGATAAGTTTATTGGCCCATAGAAAAATTAAAAATAAGTGAAAAAAAAAAGAATTTAATGAATTTTAATGATCTGGTGAATATTTTGAAGTAAAGATGATCTAGCTAGTAACAGTTTTGATAATATTGGGTTTTGTCAGTTAAAATACTCAATTTAAAAGAAAAAAAAAGCATACCATACTTCCATAAATGTGCAGTATATTTTGGCATTCAAAATAAAATGTGCTCAGACATGTGCAACTTATTCCACGATTCAGGGTGGATGGTGAATTTTTAAATGTACCAATGGGCCACGTCGTATGATGTAAATATAGAATTTAAAAATATTGACAATAAAGGGGATATAAGTCTAATAAGAGTTACTAGTATGAAAGGTTTGCAAGTAGGGATGCTTACAGTTAATGAAAGCCTTATCCGCTATTAAAAGTTTAATGAATGAATAAAGCATTAATTCAGCAAAATTCATTGAAATAAAATTGAACTGGGACAAAGACTCGTTGATTGAGACGTTTGTGACAGTCTCGTCTGAAACACTCGCGGGCTTCATAATCTAAATCGGAAATGCCCGCATGTTGCACATGACTTGGCTAAACAAATAACGTATACCTTCCATCCAATCAGAAGTAAACAGATTTTGCTGCTTTATTTTGGTATCAACGTTTCACCTGAGAAATCACCGCCAATTTGGCACCCGCTTGATATTTAATTTGCCAAATCAATCACTTTTATCTCCCATGTCAGTGATACAAATAAATATGTTTTATGTCCAGGTTTGGCATTATTATGTAAATAAACTTATGGTTCAAGGAACAAGTTATGATTCACTATTGATATATACACTCATATATATGTGAAACCCAGGGAATAACTAAATGTTGACTAGTAAGTATGACATATTACTTGTCGCAGTATACTGCAAATTTTATTTCCCGATTCTGTTGCGGTCCAATTATTTGTTGGTAATTCGAAGTCTTTTTATCGCCAGCGTTCTGTAAATGTTCTGTAAAAGCCGTGAAGAATTGCCGTTTTATGTATCAAAGAGTCTGGGTACTTTTCATAGAAATGGATTAGTCTTTAAACCAGTTTTTTATGATGTTGATGAATGTGTATTACTTTCTATGTAGCATGTGACACAAAATGTTTAGTTCTTAGAGATATTTGTTTCCATTGCAAAAGTTATTGAAACGATTTGTATATGCTATGGATTTTAAAATGCATCTTATCGTTAAGTCCAAATAGACAACCTGATATAGCTCCATACAAATAAACACACCGTCCTTTTTAAGCTCAATATTTTGCTACATTTCATAAGTGCACTTGTATATTGTTCACTATTGTTGTTTCACTTTGTAAATATCAAGTAACTGTTATCAATATTTTTATCGCCAGTGTTGATAAACAGCATCACCTCCTAGTCTATTTTTATTAGGGCTCTATGCACTACAGAACATTTGAGCTGAACATCAGCGAACATCTACAGTATATTTTTGTGCTGTTTTAAAATTTCCATATGAGAACTAATTAATGCTTATTATGATGTAAATGTTCATAGTGATGCTGTATTGTTTGGGTTTTATAGACAGACTGCTTCTTTACGTGTTTGTTCATTTATAAAGAAAGCACCAGTTTTAGAGATTTCAGTAGGTTTTACTGATTTCAATAAAATAAATTTTGAATCGGTGTTTTTGTTGTTTCCTTAATTGAGACATTTGTTAACTTTGAAAATTAATCTCACAATCGCAAAATTATCAGCTTTATTCTAATAATTGACACAGTTGTAAAGGAAGTTGTGCATGAAAAATTTAAATGATTTAGCTCAATGATTGCTCAAAAAAAATGATTAGCTCAAATCAATAGAAATATGAAAATTGTTCTGAGTTGAAACTGCTGAAAAAAAATACAAGCAAGAACTTTTGCTCAATAAAGCTAAGTTTTAGTAAACGTGTATATCACATATTAAAACCTGGAACAAAATATTGTTATACATCTCAATGAAAATCTTTTAATTGTTTCTGAAATAAGTATCGGACACAGTCAATTTATAAACAAACATCTAACCATGGAAACCATCAACTCATAATCAGACTGTAACCAAAGCTATTTTATATAGATAGGCCGGGAAGGGGGGGGGGCGGGCAAGAAACTGGATTTCCAATGCAGTATAATATTTTACCCGCCATAAGTCTTTACACGGGTCTTTTTTTCCTGCCCCTTTACAGATGTCAGATTTTTTTTTTGAAAAAGTTCAATAATTTTTCACCTCTATTACCCTTATTAATATTCTGGGGGTATGCCCCCCCCGCCCCAAATAGATCCGTCCCTGTATATAGATTTCCAGTAGCATTTACTAAGGCAAAGATTGATATTGATTCAGTCGGTAACTCACCAGCGTCATAACCTGATGATCTCGTAACGTTCTTATTATCAAACTCGAAACGATTTTTTTAATGCGTTAATAAATTCTTTAAAGACCTCTAAAACGGAAGGAAAAAAATGTTTCACTATAAGAGAAGTCCAGTCTCTTGTGTACTTTTTTCGGCTCGATTGAATTTCTTGTGCTTCCCCTTCCCCTAATATTTTCCTGCTCCGGATCTGATCAGACAATTTCTGCTTCTACATATGACCTGATGTTCCTAAGAGTAGTCCATTTGCAGTTAATATACAAGTATAATTGATCACATAGCTGGGCAACCCTTCAAGTGATTTTTCAAACCATTAGGTTGGTCTGTGTTACATTCGAGCGGCAATGGATATGGCTCACCTGCACATGGTGCCGTGACTGGACATACCTCCAATATACAGTTCCCAGGTTCGAGCCCCAGCTGGGCCAGCGTCGAGATTTATCTCTGCTAAACTATCCGCTCTGCCCATGTCAGTAGGGAACACTGATGGGCTTGGAAAGACCATCAGCCTTAACGGGAGGCTACCATCTCTCTCTCGTCAACTGTCCAGTGGGTCCCCAGCCTTTGGGGTCCTTGTGACCTGGCCAATTTTCCCATTGTGTGCAAAAAAAGTGCAGCTAAGAGGTAAACCCAACATCGCATCCAGAGTTTCATCTAAGTTAATGGTGTCTCACTGAAGGCAGGTTGGGGTTAGCAGAGATTATCTTTAATGCTGGCGCATTTCGGACTTCGACTTCTGAACGGCAGATTGCAAGCCTGGTGCGATATAAACAGCCAACTCCCCCTCTTCCACTGGGACATAGCAACAGATAACATTTAAATCTTTACTCCTTGTTTGAAATTAAAAAAATACCCCCTCAAGCAGCTGCTTGCCACAGAGGTCTGAATGGAGCCTGTCAGTGTCGAGCCCCAGCTGGGTCAGCATTGATATTTATCTCCGCAAAATTCCCTGCCCTGCCCACGGTCTGTAGGGGACACGATGGGCTTGGAAAGGCTGCAGTCCGTCGGATGTGATGTTAAGACGAGACCCATATGCAGGAGAGCCATACCCCGTGCACACTCAAAAACATACTGGATGGCTTTGAGGGAGACCACCATCTGTCTCCTAACAACTCTTCCAGTGGGTCCCCTCCCCGAACTTTCTCTGAGCCTTCGAGGTCCATGCGACCTGTCCATTGTGTGCAAAAAAAGTGCAGCTCAGAGGTAAAATAACCGAACCCTCCTCAACTGCAGTAGGAAGCAAATCATAACTGTCATAATGACTGGGAAACCTTTCATGGTAAGCTTTAGCTGTAACTGGGTCTTTCAGAGCTTCAGTGTTAAAGGTAACTTTTAAATTTAAGTTTTAAGACACTTTTAGCAAAATAATGGCCAGATCTAATTTCAGCTTCCCTTTATGATGGTATTCCTTACAGAACCAGCCCATTGTTAATATATATAATCAATCATATTGGTAGTTGGGTTTCACTAGAAGGAGAGTTATGGATTATTTATTAAATTTATTTTATATATGCATTTTGTTCCAGGTAAAGTACTTTGCATGATTGTGCTTAATAGAATTAAGAATCTCGTTGATGGACAATAGTTTGATGAGTAGTGTGGATTCAGAAGTGGTAGGGGATATGTAGATCAGATTTCTTCACTTAGGCAGATTCTTGAGAAATGTTTAGAGTTTCATAATCCTTTGGTTTCTAGCTTTGTAGCTTTCAAAAAGGATTTTGGCTCTGTTGACCGTCAAAATTTGTGATTGATCGTGAGATTGTATGGCCTACCAGACAAGTTAGTTAACATAATGAAAGCTCTCTATAACAAACTGAGTCGTGTGAGAATTGCTAAGATTTGCGGCAATTGGTTAGGCATTGCTTCTGGTGTTCGAGAAGGGTGCATTTTTGTCTCCTTTTCTCTTTAGTTTGGTTGTTGATTATGTTATGCGAAATTCACTTCAGGGGGAAGATTTTGGCCTTAAATGGGCTGGAGATACGAAAATTTCTGATTTAGATTAAGCTGATATTTTAGCTCTTTTGGCAAATAATGCTGATGAGATGAACTCTTTCATTCGAGCTGTTGATGAAACTGGTAGTAGAGTAGGTTTGGTTATAAGCAGAGACAAAACTAAAGTGATGCAAATTGGTCATTCAGGATGTGATTCAGTTAATCTGACCGGTTGCAGTCTTGAGCAGGTGTAATTATCTTGGGAGTTATGTAACGGATACTGGTGATGTGTGGCATGAGATTAACAGATGAATAGGGATTACTGCCAGGACTTAAGAATCTATGAGATTGTGGAGATATAGGCGTATACACCTAAAGACTAAAATTAGACTGTATAATAGTTTGGTTCTTTCTAGGGTTAGTTATGGTAGTGAAACTTGGACGCTGTGTAAATAAGATAACAGGAAACTAGATGCTTTTGATTCTAGATGATTTCGTAATATCTTGGGTATTAGGTGGTTTAACTTTGTAAGTAATGATGAGGTTAGGCAAAGGAGTTGGCAACATCCTTTAAGTAGCATATTGTGCAGAGACATGGTTTGGCCATCTTGCACGTATGGATAATTATAGATTAGTGAATTGTGTTATGAACAGTGTGCCTAAAAGCCTCAGAAAGAGGGAGAGACCTAGAATGCAGTAGGCAGACTATGTCAAGCAGGACCTTGTTAGAATTGATGTGCAGTGGCCAGATGTAGCTCAGGACAGATATGCTTGGAGAACTAAATTGGACGGTGTGGTTGGAGCTCCGTAGGTGTTGGGGGGGGGGGGGGGGGTTATATATAAATATTATATATCCTTCTCTAAGTTATAATTTTTGAATTTCTGTTGTTTTAAGTGTATATTGCGTTATATTTTCTAAACATCTATTGCCGTGATATTTAATTTCTATCCGAACAAAATAGCTCACCTTGACAGGCAAAATGAAGCCAACTCTCTCTCATGACATAAGTGAAACAATTTAATGATAAGATAACGTTACAATACCGAGGTGGTGTATGCAGATTATTGACATCATTCCTCTCCTGAAGTAGGGCTCGTGCGTGCCCTTACAATTTACATGCATACTCTTTCATAAAACCAATTAAAAGTCATTCAAAACTACGTCGAAGCTATGGCAAATAAGTCTTTCTAAGCTCGGATCTAATTTAATAATTGATGCACAAACTTTCTGATTTATCAGATAAACACGATTGTTCCATACCTCTTATGGGGCGGCTCAGTCGGTAGCGCGCCAGGCTCGTAATCTGTAGTTCCCAGGTTCGAGTCCCAGCTGGGTCAGCGTTGAGATTTATCTCCGCAAAATTCCCCGCCCTGCCCACGGTCAGTAGGGGACACCGATGGGCTTGGAATAGGTCGCCGTCCGTCGGATGGGACGTTAAGCCGTGGCCCCGTGTGCGGGAGAGCCATACCCTGTGCACGTTAAAGAACACACTGGATGGCCTTGACGGGAGGCTACCATCTGTCTCCCAACAGCTTTTACAGTGGGTCCCCTCCCCCAACCTTCTCTGAGCCTTCGGGGTCCATGTGACCTGGCCATTTAGCCCATGGTGTGCAAAAAAGTGCCGCTCAGAGGTAAAACAACCCAAATCCATACCTCTTATCGTTTTCGACGACCTTCAGCATCGCAGGAGCAGGAATTGCATGGCATAATAGTCATAGTTCGCAGCAATTTGTGGTTCCATGCGACGGCAAACGAAGATGCAGTAGGAGCATATGTCGGCAGGAGCAGGTGATCGCATCCCAAACCATCAGGAAGAGTCTTTTCTGTTAAAAATAGGTTCTACGTGGTTGATAGTTTGTCTTCGCATCATCACCAAATCTTGGCAGCTTGTTCTCTTATATCAGGGTATAACGAGCATTCTTGGAGAGGAGTAGGCACATTCTCCTCGAAATAGGACAGCAGAAGAACGTCCTTCTCCCTCAACTTTTCCTTCGCTTCTCTCAATTTTTTAGATTTTCCTTTCTTGAATCGGAAGAACGAGGTTTTCTCTAAAATTCGAGAAATCTTTTCTCCCTTCTTCCTCATTGGCCGCTCTCGGTCTTTTGTTCCGAACTTTTCGCTTTTGGGTCCAATAGGGGACTTCCTAAATTTGCACGCCCAATGTAGCTCTTGGATTCCGGGGAAACGGAGTCCATGGCTAATCTTGTTTTTTCCGCGTGCTCATGATTCCTAGAACACAGTGAGGAAAGTCGTCACTGAGTCGCTTGACCACCAGGGGGTAGCTGGCCGGCATCTGCCACTTGTGCCCGCTAATTGGAGCTGTCTTTTGGCGACGTCCTAAAAGATAATCTTGCCTTTTGAAGCGGCATCAACTTTTCTTATGTGTTGACATGAAAACGAATCCGTCAAGGTCACACGACATGCCACGAAATTCGTAGCTCTTTGTTGAGGAGTGTTCGTGTTATGAACAGATTGGGATCTGCTCATAACTTGGCTGCTTGAAGATGATGATGAAAGAAATGAAAGGACATAATTTTATTACTCCTTAAATAAAGGGAACGCCTGCAGTTTTTCACCCCCGGGCAAGATCCTAACGTGCCTAACAGGTAATGGGAGCTGTAGCAATCATTATGTATTAGTATATTCTCAATTAGAAAATATACCATAATACTAATAAATAACGTTTTCGACCTCAGGAAATTACCAAGGATATTTCATTGCTCAACATTGAAAGTGCCCAACCCAGAAGGACATGTCATACGAATATACAAATAGAAGGGTGGGTGGGTGCAGTTGAGATATGCAAATGATGTTAATCAGGAGCTAATGACTTGTGTGGCTCAAGAAACAAAAGATGCAGGAAGGAACAGGGATGGTATTGTGTTTATGCAGGTGGAAGTTGTGCAAATGGTTGAGTTCGCAATGGTGGTTCCACATGGAAATTGTTCAGCAAAGACTGAAAATGCCTGGTACGTGCCGCCGGTAGGTTTATCGCCATTTCGATGCTTTTGAGAGAGGAAGAATTATAGTCCTATGTGAAGCTGGATGGACTACATGTTGAGTCACTGTCCATGTTCATCGGGATGCACGAACTGTTGGATGCTGTTGGCAACAGTGGCGAAATGTAGGTTCTAGTGTGCATCGCAGAGGGAGTGGTGCTGTCCAACAGATGCCATAGGCGCATTGTTTGGCATACTCGTTGGTCACCACAGAGCACTGCAGGGATATTTGACTGGCTGTGTCATCAGCCATGGATCTCCCCATAATAACCGAACAGTAAAATGAAGGTTGCATGAGACCACCTGTGCTCTAGGCAATCGTTACGTCGACTGCCATTGAATAGAAACCGTCGCAGCAGTTGTTTGGTTTGGTGCTGAAATCGTGCGAACTGGAGTCATGAATGGAACACAGTTGTGTTTAGTCATGGGACTGGAGTCAGGAATGGAACACTTTTGTGTTTAGTGATGGGACTGGAGTCAGGAATGGAACACTGTTGTGTTTAGTGATGGGACTGGAGTCACAAATGGAACACGGTTGTGTTTAGTGATGCGTTTCTGTCTGGGTGCTGATGATCGATGGGGCGGGGGTGGCTCAGTCGGTAGCGCGCCAGGCTCGTAATCTGTAGTTCCCAGGTTCGAGTCCCAGCTGAGTCAGCGTTGAGATTTATCTCCGCAAAAATTCCCCACCCTGCCCATGGTCAGTAGGGGACACCGATGGGCTTGGAATAGGCCGCCGTCCGTCGGATGGGACGTTAAGCCGTGGCCCCGTGTGCGGGAGAGCCATACCCTGTGCACGTTAAAGAACATGCTGGATGGCCTTGACGGGAGGCTACCATCTGTCTCCCAACAGCTGTTCCAGTGGGTCCCCTCCCCCAACCTTCTCTGAGCCTTCGGGGTCCATGTGACCTGGCCATTTAGCCCATGGTGTGCAAAAAAGTGCCGCTCAGAGGTAAAACAATCCAACTGATGATCGATGGGTCTGATGATCGGGGGGGGGGGGGGGGGGGGTCGATGGGTCTGATGATCGATGGGTGAATGGCGACAACTTGGTGAGAGGACAGATCCAACTTTTGTTTGCAACCGGCACACCACCCGTCAGCCAGACATAATGGCATGGAGTGCTATTGGATATGACAGCAGGTCACCTCTTGTCTGCAACATTGACATCTGCATGATACGTTTGCACGGTTCTGCAGCCCGTTTTGTTACCATTCCTGGCAGGTATGCAGCAGCCCATTTTCCGGCATGACAATGCCCGTGTACACACTGCTAGGGTCTCCAGACAATGTTTACAACATGTTCAAGTATTGCCATGAGCAGCACGATCTCCAGATTTATCCCCAATGGAAAATCTATGGGACCACATTGGACGACCTGTGCAATCCTCTCACCGGCTGGCACAGAATCTCGATGAATTATGGGAGCAAATCAACGCTTGCACTCTGAGAGACGTCTCGCCAACAATGCGACGCCGTTTTCGTGTAATTCCAATTCCCTAATTCCAAAATTCTTCGTTTTAAAATAATCTTTCATCCATATCGATCGCCGGTATTTTTCATGTCTGTTTCTCACTTTTTTCAGCACTAAAATTGCAGCATTTATACCTGCTAACATAGCGGCATCAGTTACGTCCATGGCAACTTCACGTCTACACTGGTGAAAAATTGAAAACTATTTGACGCACAATGTAGATATTTCAAAGCATGCGTCCAACGCATTTCATCTAAGGCATGCGCTAGACTACTCGGTGTTGAAAAGCGGAATTGAAAGTTGAAAGTGAAATTGAAGATGAAAGCGCACAAGTGTGGACATAGCCTATTTGCCGTTCACGGCGGTGCAACCACCTACTGTGGCAGTCACATTGTGCTGCATTATCTCATCTTCTAACCGCTGTAAGTGGCTTGAAATTAAATCATGGTATGCCAATATGTATTGCTATGTGTGTGCTACATTTCACTCCTATTCCCTCCTTCTGGGTGGGGCAATTTCAGTGTCGTACAGTGCATTTCTGATGGCAAGACCGTCCTTCCCTAGAGAAGACAATTGGCAACTCTACTCGCAAGAGCCCTGAATCCGAAACCGTATGCTACAGACCAGACTGCGCTTTGGACCTTTTCTGGTCTTAAAAATTGGCAACACTAATTTCTATACGACTTGTTTACATTTCAGCGTTGTTACCTGGTAACCCACAGCTTTGCCGGTTGTATACACCTCCATGGTGGTATATGCCTTATGGTGGCCTTTATCAATATACTCTTGTGTTAGTGAAATCCAAATATTCAGTTGTAAAAAGCATTATCTATCGTGTAAACTGTTTTGCATTTGTCCTTATGCCGTTAATTATGAAAGAAACGGATATTGAGTGGTTTGAAACGACAGACAGAGTGAATATAACCATTAACCTTCCTAGAGGAAGCAAGAAAAATGTTGAAGTATTTTCAACCAGTCGGTATTTGAAAGTAAGGAAATTGAGTTCTCTTTTATCTGTTGTAATACACCATTACATATGAATTCCATAATTTCAAATCTTCTTTTCCGTGGGGTAGTTATTTAAATTGTTTAAGTATCCTAATGAGTAATTATTTAAATTTGAGTTAGTAAACTTGCTGAAAACTATTTTTTAGTTTTAGCATATAGATTTTTGTCTTAATACAACTTTATCAAGAGGGCAATATTTACAAACTTAAAAATTTAAGCATAAGCAATCCTACCAATAGTGTATCACAGCCAGTACATGGTAGTGAAATATGCCGTAATAATCATAATATGAAACACTACTACACTAAATCAGATGTTATAACAAACAGGTTGCACTCTTAATATATTTCAGTGGAGATGGGAGAGCAGTACTGCAATTCATGTTACAATGGCACCAGGAGTTTTTTTTTTTTGTAATGCAATGTAATGATGTGTTTTAACCAGTGGTGAAAGCAGATTTTATTTCTTACCAGTACACTTCAAAGCATAGCTATGTGTGGAAAATCACAGATTATCACTACACTGAAGCCATCTTACAGGGGTAATAAAATGACCTGTATTGTGACGAAGGGTATTTCCACCATTGATAAATGGTCATTGCAATACCCTAGGTCAATTAACTTGAACTAATGAGTTTATATTAGTTGTTATTATATAATCTTACTGTGTTTCAAAACTATTATACTATTTAAAAACTAGTATGGAGGAATTTCAATATTTTAACAATCAGTACAGCTATATTGGTGCATATCGGCTGAATATTAGCCCTGCTAATAGGGGTAATGAAGCCTAAAATTTATTAAATTTGTTCATATTTCATATTTTCTAAAATGAAGGGGAAATATTTGACATTATAATGGAAATCTATCGCATTTTCTGCCTCGATTGAATCCTTGTTCCCCCCCCCCACACACACACACATTAATTTTTTCCTGCTGTAGTAGTGTGATTGAAAATTGAGAATTTTTTTTTTACAAGGAAGAATACATTTTTCTTAATTAAATGCTCAATTGAATGAGCACTGAAGTGTAACAGAAATCGTTAACTCCACAACTACTGAAAAATGTTTTACTGATAAGCCGTACTGGCAAATAATTTCTTGTCAGTACGGCATACCAGCTTACTTTCAACACTGGTTTTAACTAAATTCTGAAATGTCCATCCCTTAATAGCAACTGGTAAAAAAAAAAAAACTTTTAATAAGTATCAAAATTACCTCTCTAAATTACTCCTGTGGAAAAAAAAAAACACACTAAATATACCACATAAAGTAATGAAAAAACATGCAGGAATAGCATATTTCCAAGAATATATAGCAAAATTGTATTAATAATGGCCTAAAACTTGAATGGCAAGCCAGTGAAGGTACCAGACAACAAGAATACATCAAAAAGAATATAATTATGAATGCTTACTTCAAAACAATATTTTCATTTAGCATATAAAAGAATATCAGTAAAAATAACTACATGTAATGTGCCCATTGGGTCAGTGTATTGGTTATAGCCCTCAGCTAACAGATGGCACTACCCAAATGGTGTATGATGTCGAAGTGTAAAGTATGACTTAGAAACGTAACTGTTGGTGCCTATGGGTCTCGAGGGTTGTGGGAATCAACTAAAAGGACCATTTTGTTATGTTGTGTCAAAAAAAAAATAAATAAAAAATTTGCGGCTGAGTACCGTGATCTGTACTACTGCCAAACCAGGAAAACATAATATATATGTGTTGTTGTTGTTTTTAATATATTGAGTATACTATTTTTTAATAATACATGTAAGAAAATTTATAGTGTAGGGAAAAAAATCTGCTCATTTAAAATTATGAAAGTTTGTTTCTATGTAAGGAGCTGATTTTATTAATGTAAGGAACAGATTTTATTAATAATTTCAATGTTTCATTAATTATTACATGTTCTGTTCAAAATTTGTTTCCAAAATGATATATTTTTGAATATAAATTATTCTTACTTCAGTTTATTAAATGTCTCCTGTAAATATCAAAATGCAATGTAAAAAACAAGTGATATCTTGAATGTTAAATGATATTTATATTAATGATCTATACATTAGGTCAGCTTCCCACCATATCTTTGTGAAGTATTTCTGAATGGTTGTGTTGACAGTGATAAGAGCATTGCAAGAATTGGAGATGAAATAGTAACTTGTGAATTACTGAAAAAAGATTGTGGACTCTGGGGAGTTCTTTCAAATCCTGCTTCATGTAAGTAATGTTAAAATTCATTAGAAAACAATTATAATATTTTAGTATAGACATGTAAAAATGTGCATGTTAAACTCATTTGAATTGAAATAACATTAGAATTCTCTGTCATGTTGAGAATTAAAATTATTAATATCCTACAAACTATTTTGCACATTAAAAGTTTTTAGGAGAAAACTCGGAAGCTTTTCGGGGCAAGAACAACACTCCATCTGCAGTGAAGTGACACTATATGGTAATGTTAGGGCTGTTGAGAACTTCTTTCACATGTTGTGAAGGGGGATTCCAATGTCTCTGTTAGGTGAGGACAAGCGAGGTCATTATTTTAATGGAATGAATATTGGAGTTACTGGAGCTAACAAAGTGATTGTTCCTGGTCTCATTGAGAAGATAACATAGATTCTCCCCTTTTTGGGGAGAATGAAAATAGAGGGTATAATTTATCATGGCTTGTGATACTCCCCACATTATAAGCTTTCATTTGATATATAACTCATTATGATCTTATCCCCTTTATATATCACTTCTGATATTACATATTATATCCTTTTGAGCAGGATGAAAGGAAGGGGCATAATTTCTGTTTGTAGTCTGTGACACCCTCCACCCACATCACAAAGTTCATTTTATATACAACTTGTTATTTGTGGCTCCTAACTTGGATGATATAGTGGGATAGTTGCCAATTAAGCAAAAATTGATCTATAGTTTTCTGATAATCAACCCTTCCAGTTCCCAGTCTGAAAAACTGGTTTACATCCAGAGGCCCAACTATTTTTTTCACTCTGATCAGCCAAAAAAATAACTTTAGAACTTTTTGCCAAATAATTAATGAAAGGAATTATGGCATGTTATATGCCAAATTAATCAACATTTAGGTCTGGATTTCTGAAAATGAAGTATTTAACAAAAAAGATCACTAGTTTTATTTTAATAGTACTTTTTTAGAGTCATAGTAAAAAAAAATGTTTATGGCAATGCAAATAAAAATTTATTTAAAAAAATATAATAGATAGAAATAATTATAAATGCATATGAATAGAAAGGTTATTTATTCCTGAATAGCATAAAAATAAAGTTTTACTTGAAACAAGAAAATTATTCTATTTTTGTAATTTTTTTCTCTGTATCATACTTTGGGAAATGCCCAGGCTTATTGCTGAGTCATAAACAAGCCAACTTTAGAATATTTTTAACAAATAACTAATCAACAGAATTTATTTATGAATTTTATTAAAATAAAAAATTTCAACAAATGTTGAATCATATTAATTTTAATAAGACTTTTTACAGTGATAGAGTGAAAAAATAGGCACTTACTTCATAATTGCTTCCAAAGCACCCTTTTCTTAAATTGCAGTTTTTTTTTTGTTAATTTTCAGGAGATTTTCAAAACTTTAAGAAAAAAATTGTTGATAATAGTCCAAATCAAACTTTTGAACTTAAATCAGGGGATTGCTTCAGCATAGAGTAAACTTAACAAACAAATCTGTAATACCATATATCGCTTCTAAGAAATGACAATCAAATGGCTTTAACAAAAAATGACTTAAAATAATGATTCTTTTTAAAAGATCATGAAAGATGTAATATATATATAAGTAATAAATATGTAAGAAAATTTTCAAATGATAAATTTTTTTATGAAAAATTTAAGTTTCATGTGTTGTACTAAAAACTGGAAATCTTGTATACAAGATGAGGGGTTAATATATACATTATTCCCATTGGGCAAATGGTTAAAATGCATGTGCTTTTCTCCACTGCACTTTTTTCTGGATCCCTTTGCATGTCATTTTCTTTTCATAAGAATAAAATCAAATTGTCCCATATTTTCATTTAAAAAATCTGGGCATTCTAGTTCAGGAAGCAAACAAGAACAGAATAATGTCAGTCAGTGCCATTTTAGAATAATTAACACATTTTATCACTTAGCAGCTTTAGATTGTGTGGAAAAAATATTCCCTTGTTGGTGCTTAATGTTTTAAAAATGTCTGTTAGGAACTTTGTTTCACCACCTTTAGACAACATCCAGTTCTAAAAAGACCAAATGCCAACTTGTGATAGTTCACCATTCACTTTTGCATTCCCTGACCAGTTATATTATTTACATTATAATTATTATTTGGGATCTTATATTTTCTTTAAACTATCACTGTTCCCTTTCCATCAGTTCTGAGTTGATGACCAACAACTCATTTCTATTTTTTGATGTTAGCCACCACCTGCATCATGATTTCCAAGATCATAATCATTTGCATCATCCATGATGCACAGTCAATTATGCAGACATAGCTCACTGACCTGATTGCAGACGTGTCGGCCAAAAGTCTTAATAGTAACTAGCAAGAGGAGCTGGTAGGAGTGAAGGCTCAGTTCTGTGAGTAAGATCTACAATATTTCTGTATTAGAGTATTTTGCTGGAATTGGTTTAAGTTAATATTTTTTTACCTGTATTTTGGTGAGTTTGATTTCAGTAAACAGTTTATCATATTGGTATTGTTTCGTTGCCATTTTTTTTAGCAGAGTTAAGAGGACTAAGTTTAGTTGGTTATATTGTAGCGAACATTCACTGTTAGATGAACTTTGTTATTTAAATGCTCAGTAAAACGAACCCTAATTTTTGGCAAGTAAATTATTGCCCGGCACCCAAAATTTCTAAGTTATCTGGCATTTGTCCGATTGATTATTGGGAATGTTATAATCTGAAAACTATAACTGCATTTCTGTCTCTTTTTGGCTGAAGTATTGCAGCTAGTAAATGTTCTTTTCTACACTGTTCATTGAAGATAATTTATTATAGCATTTTATTTGCAAAGTGAAAAAGTTATAGTTTGGCATTTTGAACTTTTTCTTGAGTATGTTAGTGCTTTCTTGGAAGCAATTAAATTGAATATTTAATATTAATTAATTTTTGAAATGAATAAATGAGAAAAAAAATTTAAATTTAAAAACATATCATTTTGTTTTTGGGAGTAATAAACAAATTTAAGATTTCCATTTAAGAAATTTTTAAACAAAATTATATACTTAAGTTTTTAAAGGAATTGGAACTAACCTGACCTGATTTCATATAGACATTTTTTTAATTCCAATTTTCTGAAAATCATATAAAAATACTATATTCTAGTAAATCATCCTATTATCCATTTCTTGTTCCTTACTATCCTTACTATTATAGTGTATAAATTAACAGGCTCCTGTCAGATCTCTGGCAAGCCGCTGCTTGAGGGTGGGGGGGGGGAGGGTATTTATTCTAATTTACACCCTTTGTAAATATGTTGGTACCATGCCAACATATTCAAAAAACAAGTGAAACAATTACAAAATGTGGGATAAGTCCTGGAGACTGATTCCATGTTGTAGTAAATCTGGGAATTGATGATGTAAATCCTGTATATTGAAGAACATGTTTATAGGGGGAATTATGAGAAACAGCTATAACACCAGGAGTAGAAATTGAATTCTAGAAATGCCCCCTTTTCCCCCTTTAAATGAAAATAATGAAACCTTCACTTCTAGTACATTTATTTTAAAATTGCATGATGAAATATTATACAATTATGACAAATCTTAGTATTTTTCTTTACTAGCTGTATAACAATCCTTTTCTCATTTTTATTCTCAGTTTTGTGCTTAATGTTACATAATTTGTCTGTATAATCCATTTTGTCATTCCCAAAGGTAATGAAGAATTTCGAAAGCATCAGCGAGATGAAGCTTTAAGTGAAGCACATTCTCAAGCAAAAACATCACATACAAAGAAATATGAAGAACGGTCAGAGAGAGCAAGTACAGCAGTTAAGCGTCAAATAGAAGTAAGTACTTTTAATGCCCAATGTTTTGTGATCAATCTTTAAAATTATTACCTTTAAAATCACTATAAAAAATGGTTTGGATTTTATTCCTTTTTTTATATTTTCTAAGAAATTGTGGTGGATTTTGTCTCCTTTTCTCTTTAGCTTGATTATTGATTATGTTATGTGAAATTCACTTCAAGGGAAAGATTTTGGCCTTAAATGGACTGGAGATACTAAAATTTCTGATTTAGATTACGCTGATGATTTAGCCCTTTTGACAAATGATGTTGATGAGCTGAACTCTTTCATTCGAGCTGTTGATGAAACTGGTAGTAGAATAGGTTTGGTTATAAACAGAGAGAAAACTAAAGTGATGCAAATTGGTCAGGCAGGTTGTGATTCAGTTAATCTGATTGGTTGCAGTCTTGAACAGGTGTCACAGTTTAATTATCTTGGGAGCTATGTAACAGATAATGGTGATGTGCGGCATGAGATTAACAGACGAATAGGTATTGCTGCCGGGACTTTTAAGAATCTATGGTGAGTGTGGAGAAATAGGTGTATACACCTAAAGATTAAAATTAGACTGTATAATAGTTTGGTTCTTTCTAGAGTTAGTTATGGTAGTGAAACTTGGACACTTTGTAAACAAGATAACAGGAAACTAGATGCTTTTGATTCCAGATGCTTACGCAGCATCTTGGGCATTAGGTGGTTCAACTTTGTAACTAATGTTGAGGTTAGGCAAAGGAGTTTGCAACCTCCTTTAAGCAGCATATTGTGCAGAGAGAGACTCCATTGGTTTGGTCATGTTGCCTGTATGAATAATTATAGATTGGTGAATAGGGTTATGAACAGTGTGCCTAAAGGCCTCAGAAAGACGAGGAGACCTAGGATGCAGTGGGCAGACAATGTCAAACAGGACCTTATTAGAATTGGTGTGCAGTCGCCAGATGCAGTAGATGTAGCTCAGGACAGACTTGTTTGTTTAAATTGCACGGTCTGGTTGGACCTCCATAGCCCATGGCTGCTTGAGGAGGAGGATGAGGATGATGACGAAGAAACATATCTTGAGTGATGAAAGTAAAAGTAATTTCACAGTTTAAACCATTAACTTTTAAAGTTCTAATTTATTTTTCACTTTTCTAAGCTTTAAAATCTATCTTGCAGCCTTAAAAAAGACACTGGATCAGTTAAACAGTAATATTATCTGCCAATAGAGTAGAAATCCATTAAAAATAAATTCAAGTTCTGTGTTGTTCAGCAAGAAAATTATTAAGTATATCCTTCAAACTGTTTGCATATTAAAAGTTCTTAGGAGTAACTCTGAAGCTTTTCGGAGCAAGGACAACGCTTCATTTCCAATGAAATGAAATTATGTGGTGATGTTAGAGTTGTTAAGAACTTCTTTCCACATGCCATGAAAGGTGATTCCAGTGTCTTGGTTGTAGGTGGGGTGAAGGATAAATTTAATAATTTTATTGCTCAATGACAGAGAACTTTAAATTATTTTAATTATTTTCTGAGCAAGAAGGTCTTTTTAATTGTGTGTACAAATCCAGTTATCTGGGTCTCAATTATTGAATTTCCTAATTGTCCAAACATATTTTTTAATGCTATTATACATAATTTTTACCTATCTTCCTATTGCTTTTGGTTTTGACATTTGTCAGTTTGGGGATTTGACAAAATGTTCTACTTTATCTTTTAAATGCAATGGAGAAACTAAATGATTTATGTCCCAAATGAAAGCTTGTGATGTGGAAGTGTCATAGGCTATAAAAAATTGACCCCTTTGCTTTCTTCAATATAGTATTTTCCCTCTTTTAGAGGGGAAATGTGGAAACTATTCTTAAGCTATAGTTCCAGAATGCGAAGGCCAAAAGTAACAAGCTATATGCCAAATGAAAGCTTCTGACATGGGGAATGCCCTAGGATGTGAAAAATTGACCCCACGTGCTTTCTTCCCCCCCTAAAAAAGGGGGGGGAGGAATATGAAAATGATTGTTCCCCTATCTCATGAACACAAGTGCATAAAATAATGAACTATTTCCGAATGAAAGCTTGTGACACATGGAGTGTCTTCTTAGGCTATAAAAAATTAACCCCCTGTGTTTCTTTCCCCCTAAAAATGGAAAATGTGAAAGTCATTCTGTTATATCTTCTGAACGCGAGGGTCTACAGTTATGAATTAAGTGTCAAATGAAAGCTCATATAATGATGGTGGTAAATTATTTTGAATATGACCCCCTATTCCCCCCCCTGATAAAATGGGGAGGATATTTGCATGGTTCCACTTTAACTAGTCATATCTCAAATTAAAGATTGTGACATCTCCAATGTCAAGGGCTATCTCAAACATGACTTCAAAAAGGGGGTAAATGTGCTCGATGTTTATGAGTCATATATCAAATATTTTGAAGGTAGTTATTTTTAGTAAAAAAAATATAAGTTAAAAATATTTTTAAAAACTGTTTTCCTATAAGGCCCTAAAAAGTAGAAAATAAACCTAAAGCATATTGATGGGGCAATCAGTCACTGAGTTCATATTCGCTTTGAAGGAAGATAAGGCATTGATTTACCTATTTGACAAGATTGCTGGCACCATCTTCCTTTGAATTGAATACGAACTCAGTGACTGAGTGCACCATCAATATACTTTAGGTTTATTTTCTACTTTTTTGGGCCCTATAGGAAGAGAGATATCTTTTTACATTTTCTAATATATATTTTTTTTATGTAGAGCAGTAATTCAATAATGAAAGTAATGAAATTAATATTTTAATGTGTGTGCAATTTATAGTTACATTGTAAGGTTGGCAGTAAAATATTTTAGCAACTAATAATAAGATAAATAATTTAAGCAGTAGTAAAACATAATTTTAGTGTTAAGGAAGAAAGAATATTTTCAGCAGTGTACCCAAGGGGAAGGGTTATAACTCCACTTGAAACCTTGATTAACATATTTTCTGAAGAAGTTTCCAATTCCCTCTAATGTAAACTTATGTCTAATTGAAAACATATACATGTGAATCTTAACATAAACATGTTAAGTAATGCATTAGAGTTGACAACTGGCTGGTGAGTTGATGGCTATAAATAGAACATGAGTAGTAATAATTGCATAGTTTGTACTCTCTTAATGGCAGTTTCAAAGATCACAAACATTTATTACTTTCTGTCATCATGTTGAGAAATGAATTGAAAAGATTAGCCTTGTTTAACAGCAATGAAATATGTTTTTAATCTATAACAGAGATGACCAACTGGAAGTCCATGGCCAGAATATATGTTTGCGTGGGTTGGGTTGTTTTACCTCTGAGCAGCACTTTTTTGCACACCATAGGCTAAATGGCCAGGTCACAAGGACCCTGAAGGCTCAGAGGTTGGGGGTTGGGTTGGGTTATTTTACCTCTGAGTGGCACTATTTTTCACACCATGGGCTAAATGGCCAGGTCACATGGACCCTGAAGACTCGGAGAAGGTTGGGGAGGGGACCCACTGGAACAGCTGTTGGGAGACAGATGGTAGCCTCCTGTCAAGGCCATCTAGTGTGTTCTTTAACGTGCACAGGGTATGGCTCTCCCACACACGGGGCCATGGTTTAACATCCGATCCAACAGACAGCAGCCTTTCCAAGCCCATTGGTGTCCCCTACTGACTGTGGGCAGGACGGGGAGTTTTGCAAAGATAAGTCTCAATGCTGACCCAGCTGGGACTCAAACCTGGGAACTGCAGATTATGAGCCTGGCACGCTACCGACTGAGCTACCCCTACCTCTATGTTTGCATGTCATCTTGATATAATAATTATTATTTTGTGTGTGCATTTTTATTTATACGAGATATATTTATATAATCTGGCCTTTAAATTTTGAAAAGTGTCATTTAGGTAATGTTGAGTTGGCCATCCCTGATCTGTAATAAAAAATGTGTCTCTGGCAACCATAATTATTTGCAAAATCACGGTAGATTCATCAGAATTTGGACAGTGATTTTGGTTGCTACTTTTAGGACCCCAAAAATTTTAATCTCATTCATGTTTTTCCCTTAAATACGTAATAGTGAGATACAATACATAAATGCATAATCCTCAAACAAAAGTGTGATATGGATGTCCAACCTGATTGTGCAATTTAGTTTTGCCGTACTTGGATAATCTGAGCTACTATTGTTGCACTTGGCCATTACAGACCAATTCTAACAAAGTCCTGTTTGACATTGACCATTCGTTTCATTCTAGCTCTCCCTCTTTTTCTGAAGCCTTGAAGCACAGTGTTCATAACTTTAGTCACTAATCAGTAGTATTGTTTGCAATCAGCATGGTCAGACCAATACAGTTTTTCCCAGTACAAGATGCTGCTCAAAGATGGTTGATGACTCCTTTGTCAAACTTCATCATTACTTATTTAGTGAAACCATCTAATGCCCAAAGAATCATGTAAACATCTAGAATCAAAGGCAACAAGTTTTTTTTAAGGGTCCAAGTTTTGCTACCCTAGCAAACTTTAGAAAGGATTAAATTATTATATGACCTACTTTGTGTTTTAAGATGGTATACTTATTTTTCCTCCCTCCCCACAAATTCTTAAAGGTTCCAGTAGCAATATTTATTCTTCTATTTATTTCATGTCACACATTATCAGTTTCTATTACACCAGCTTCCAAACCGGTGTGCTGTGAAAGAGATTCAGATTTGGTGCAAAATATTTATGTTTATGCAAAATTATTGAGCCAAATATCAAACATTTATGTTCAAAGATACAGATTCAAATTTCCCACTAAAAGGATAAGAATAATTCTTAAAAAATATTTAGTTCTTTCAGTTTTTAAGTCATTATTAATAAGAACCTATTTCTATTTGTAATGTAATTTGAAAATTGCATTAGCTTTGTTTTATTCTACAAGTAATTTTGATATAAATTTTTGTGTCATTTATCAGATGATTATAGATCAGTGTCTCGCAAAGTGTGTGCCGCGAGAGATTTTCAAAGTGACACTAGATATTCCAAAGATTTCATTTTGACTTGACTTGTGTTATTGACGTGCTTTAATATCGACGTGCTATCGACGTGCTTTAATAAAAATCTCTCAGATTTTATCAACTGGGACCTTGTAAGTATTTATCAAGCTTTTTCCAAATTTTGGTATTAATTTTTGATTATTTGAAGCCATAGAATGGACAAATATTTAAAACAAACACCGAGTTATGAATTAAAGAACGATATTAAATCTTCAAGGAAAACCAGTCTGATGACTTCAACAGAACGCAAATATAATGACGATTATATAAAGTTTGCTTTTATTCTTTTTTAGGTGTGCCGCGGAAAAAAAAATTGGATTTAGTGTGCCGCGGAAAAAAAATTAGATTCAGTGTGCCGCAGAGTAAAAAAGTTTGCGAGACACTGTTATAGATCAAAGAAGATTTGTTAGAAATTTTTTTAATTCCTTTGCAAATTTTATTTATATTTGAAAAAAATATATATAAATTAAAACTTTTGTTTTGTCATCCAATAATAATGGAATGTTATTGAATTATCCATATATGTTTTAGCTGTTCAACCTACTCAGGTGAATATAAAACGTTTAAAAAAATAATTGATTGTAAAATAATAGCCAATTATATTAACTAATAATATATTATTATAAAAAATAACTATGCATGTTTTTTCCTGGTGTGTCACAATAATTTGGAATTCTGAAAAACATGCTGCGGATTCAAAAAGGTTGCAAAGCACTATGTTATGCAACACCAAGGTAATTAAACTATGAGACTTGCTCAAGGACACAATTCTTAAATAATTTAAATATATATCATTTATAATTGGCTTTAGAAATTAGTTGTCCAAGTGACTGCATGGCACTAACTATAGTGGGGTTACAAACACTAACTACATTGTAGTTAGTGCCATTAAAATACTATTTAAAACATATTTGATTGTGTTGTCTTTTCTCATTTTCTCATCTTTTTTTACAGTGATTTGCACCAACCGAGTCCTGCCAGACTTCTATAGAATGTTGCCATTTGAAAGTTTTTATAGTATCATTAAGCTAGTGTTTTCCCACCGTATTTTTTACATAATTCTGCTCAGTTTTTTAAAATAAATATCTTTATATATTTTAACCAAAGTTTTAAAGGATTTTTAAGCTGTACAAAACAGTTTAAAGTAAGCTTCTGTTATAACTCGGGACTACTTTGCAAATCTTGTTTTTCAGCTGGATAATAATGAGAGGGAAAGAATATCAACATTAAAAAGTGCAGAATGTCAACGTATTACTAAAGAAATTGAAGAATGGAAAATAGAAGCAGCTGAAAAAGTGCAAATAAACAAAACTAAAAGGTATGTGATAGAAAAGTAGAATTGATGATTTCAAGCTCAGAATTTTGTAAGATACAAAGTTCATTAACCCATTGTGTGTGTGGGTGGGGCTCAGTCAGTAGCATGCCAGGCTTGTAATCTGTAATTCCCAGGTTCGAATCCCACCTAGGGCAGCATTGAGATTTTACTCTGCAAAACTCTCCACCCTGCAATTGGTCAGTAGGGGACACCAATGGACTAAGAAAGGCTGCCATCTGTCAGATGGGACATTAAGCAATGGACCATGCATGGGAGAACCATACCATATGCATGTTAAAATTAAGGAACATGCTGTGGATGGCCCTGATAGGAGGTAACCATCTGTCTCCCAACAGCTGTCCAATGGGTGCCCTTCTTCCAACCTTCTCTGAGCCCTTGCGGTCTTTGTGACCTTGCCATTTAGCCCATTGTGTGCAAAAGAGTGCTGCTCAGAGACAAAACAACTTAACCCATTGTGTGTCCAAGCTGGGTTTACCATTTTTTGCCTTTCCAATTTTAGTGGTGGATAGGTTGTTTACCATTCTGTAGTACAATATTGTAAAGTTTAGTTTAAAAAAAAAATAGAAATTGGCATTTAAAAAACAATTGAATTTTAAAATGCTAATTTTTTTTTACCTCTTGATTT
The DNA here is from genome assembly GCA_038380435.1 of Ryuthela nishihirai. NCBI lineage: Eukaryota > Metazoa > Arthropoda > Arachnida > Araneae > Heptathelidae > Ryuthela > Ryuthela nishihirai. Next base: position 56,557,839 of record JAWZYU010000027.1, read on the forward strand.
CATGTGAAAGTATGGTAAAATAAAAAAAATAATCCATTTGTGCTTGTATTGATGGACTGACATGACTGAGTCACCATAAGTAGTGATAATAGCAGATGCATTGTTTACACTATTATTCTTCTCTTTCATACATAGGGGTAGATGTTAACTCAGTCGGTAGCTTGCCAGGCTCATAATCTGCAATTCCCAGGTTTGAGTCTTACCTGGGCCAGCATTAAAATTTATCTCCCCTAAACATCCACTTTGCCATCATTCAGAAAGGAGATACTGATGGGCTTGGAAAGGTTGCCACCTATTGGATTGTACATAAAATCTGGGAATCGTGTGTGCAGGAGAGCCATAAATTGTGCACATTAAAGAGCACACTGTATGGCTTTGATGGACATATCCATATGTCTCCTAACAACTGCAAAATGGGTCTCCTTCCCCCAACCTTCTCTGAGCTCTTGGGGTCCTTGTAACCTGGCCATTTAGTTCATTGTATGAAAAAAAGCACTGCTCAGAGGTAAAAGCACCCCAACTCAACTCTTCCATGCATAGATATTCGATTGATTTTGATTTCAAGGTTGTCAATGTTATTTTACATTTAGCAAAGTCACAATTCTTTCAATGCTTTTGATGCAAGATATCAAGTTTTATATCAAGATATCAAGATTTAGCAGAAGTTGTGTCATCCAACAACTATGTACATTGCTTTAGGTCCATATTTTAGTAAAATTTGATTTTAAAAACTTTTTTGTTTTGCTCTTCTAGAATTATTTTTTATTGCTCCTGAAATATATACTACAATTAAAATGAACAATAATCATTTTGAAACTACTGGAAATGAAACTATACTACATTATGCACTAGAAATTTCTGGCCTCAAAATATTGTGTCTCAAACAACAGATTATGGAATTGCATCAGAAAACTAGATTTTGAAAAGGCGGTATAATTTTAGTTATATTTATATTATACTGAAAGCAATTTTGTAAGTAGCACTGAAAAAATTATGATTTTTTTGTTTTGAAGTTAAACTTTTCTATAGCAGTATGTAATGCAACAAACCAGAAGTGATTCAGTCTGTTTCAATACTTAAACATATGTTTTGAAACATTTTCATTTGTTTTTCACAGCTGTATTACTCTTTTCAGTTATATATATATTTCAATTTTTATAAGTTATATTTTATAAGTTTTATAAGTTAATGCAAACAAAATACTATTGTGACATGTATGTATATTGTAGTTAGTGTCCATGTAGCTAAAATTTTAATTTCAATTTTCCAATGTGTTAGATAAAAAGCTCTCTATTGTTTTAGCATTATTATTATTCATCTTTTTTTTTAAAATCAAATGTCAAACAAATATTGCATTTCAGCAAATATGCATATATAAAAATGAATACTATATTTGCTTTATATATTTAGAAATCAAGAATTATTAACATCTGTAATTCATAAAGGAAAGAAATTCCCAAGCGTGCTTGATGAAATCCCTCCCCTGAGAGAGAATGGGCATATTATAGTGAATTTTACACCTCGTGCCTTTCCTACTGCTGCACGGGAGTCGCAACTTCTTGAAGAACAAAAGGTTTGAGTAAAAAAAAAAAAACCCGCCATTATAAGCATACTCTAAAGCAGAGGTCGGCAACACACTACCTACATAGCTTTTCAAGTGGTTCGCAGATTATTTGGGCTTTAAACATAAAATAGTTTAGCAATATTAGTAACAAATAAATTTTAAGTAATGGTGTAAAATCATTTTTAGACCATTACTTAAAAGACTTATTTAAAATTACTTTTTTAGATTTGATTTACAAAATGAATGACCTGTTAAAAGAATCATTTAAATCTGTGGAGCTAATGCAATTTTTTGCATGATTTTTAAATTTTTCATTTCCTCTTCTCAAATGATTCTTGGCCACAATAATAACTGTGTTTGTTAACCCCTACATTTGTAAACAAACATTTTTCCAAATCAATTATATCAAAAAACAAATTTTGAGCACAAATAACAAGCAAACATTTGCATTCAACACTAAAGGTTAATACTACTGGCTTTTAATTTTACTAAGTTGGCAAAAAAATGTAAAAAAATTCAAGCCTTTTATTAATACTTTAGATAAAACTTTCTTTTTATTTGTGCATATGTAAGAGTTGGTGATTTTTCATTTTATTAAAATATTTTTGAGATATAAATAATCATAAAGATATGCATCTAAATATTTGTGTAATAATAAATCAATATATTAATAAAAATCAACGTTTATTTTTGTACATATTATACCCCCTCCTAATTCCTCTTGTGCAACTAACTTACAAATTCTACATTTCTAATGCAGCCCATGTTAACAAAATCTTGCTGACCCCTGTTCTAAAGTACTTAACATTGATTAATTTTTAACCTTTTTCGTTTGCATAGCAATTATTTTTCTTATATATAATGTCTGTATGAGTAGTGAACATGGCCAAAGCCTGTACAAAGTAGAAACCCAAACATGCTTTTGCACAGAAAATTTTCCACAAATATTTAATTGTAGCATACTATGTATCACAGTTAAAATATTTTTGCAAATACCATCTTGTAAAATAATAATTTAGTTTTCTGTGAAATGTATTAACATTGGCTTCCCTTAATTAAATTAAATATATAATATTCATGATTTTGCTTCTGTAACGTTTAAATACTCTTGAACAATATTATTCTACATCTAGCTTACATCTATCTTCATAGTTAAGCCATAAGTTTTTCACCATGGTGTTATTTTACTTAAGGACACTTTTAATTCTTCCAAAAGTAAATTGATAGAAAATATTACCATAGTTAGTGTCTCCTTAAACTTCTAATGCTGGCTCAAGTGGTCTTGTTATCTTCCTTGTGTTATTCTTGGAAGGGTCCTCCATCAGAGATCTTTAATTGGTTGCGATGACTTTCAGTTATTGGCTACCAGTGCTGATGTAAAGCACTGTCGTTATCACCTGATGTTGGCACTGATGTTTTAACATCATATCATAGTCCTCTTTTAAAGGCAGACACTGTCCATAAGGTCACTTTTCACCAATCAATACTGGTCACATTGATTGTATCTCTTTTGTTGTGTATCTCATGTTAATGAATACTTAATTAAATATTTTAATCATTATAATACTTGAAATTTGTGAAAAAAAATGAAACAATCCTGTTAAAAATAGGACTTCTGGTTGAGTCAGCAGGATATATGAAAATATTTATTGTTACTGCCATTTTTTCACTTTTTAAAACAAACATCTTCATTAATAACTGCATATTGCTTATAACAGGACTTTGGAGCAGTGTCTTAGAGTTTTGCTCTGGCTCCAGCTCTGCACTGACTTCAACCAAATTATGAAGTTTCAACTAATAATTTTCGAATTTTATTTATAATAAAATATGAAATATATTCATAATTTTCAATTAAAGATTTTTTTGTTGTTTTTGCTTTTTACTCATCATTTACAGCAAAGCACAAAACAAATATCAAATCGGAGACAAGGGTTACCTGCAAATAAAAATAAGCCAAATGTTATCGTAGCAAGATGAACTAGAATGCATAATGTCAAGTATTTTTCATATCCCTTGCAAATTTATGAAAAGTCAAAAACCTGAAAATTTAAAACTTTTGATTCGTACATAGGAGAGGATAGCCTCCAGATGTTAACTTTTCTTTGAAGATCTGAGTCACTACAGATTAATTCAGAGCTGAAAGTAATATCACTCAAAACTGGTTTGTGAAGCAGATAAACTTGATGCAACTAATGATTGTATTTATTTATGAAATTCTTTATAAAATTTGTATTCCCTAAGTGTATGAAAACATAATGAAAACTGAGAATGCAATACTTGTACATTAATTAAGCTATACTCTATTCATGAGCAAATACACTTTTCCGAAATGAATCACATTGCTTGCTTTGTGGTACAGCACGAAAACACGTGTTCTTATTGCTTCTTCTGTTAAATTCTACAAACACCACATGGAAGAATGTGCATTTCCATGCAATATTCAGAGTTATTTGTGGAATATAAATTATAAGATTTAAAGAGCTCTGATTCTTAATTCGTATCTTTCAATTGCAGACATACATACATTACAGTTGTTGAGTAATGAAAACTGCAGTTCAATATAAGGGATTGGAACATTTCATATAAAGAATTAAAAAACTGTAATCCAATATAAAGGATTGGATTTTTAATAAAAATTTCAATTACATTACTTACCATGCAAATTTAAAATTTCCACGAACATTCAATAAAACATGTTTTCATTTTCATTCTACATTTTTTTCTGCATTATTTTTACAATAACTGATTATTTATATTATTACACAATGAATTAGCAGAATTCCCCAGCATTGCTGAGGCCCTGATATATTTATCAAAGTAGCAGATCTATTTGAGACAGGTGTGCAGACACTCGTTTACATCCAGGGTGTTGTAACTGGTGGTGGAAGTTTTTGACTCCCCATAATTCTGCATGTACTCAGCTGATTGCTCCAAAATTTGGTGTGGCAATTTCATTTATGATGTCTTGGTGTGTGAAATTTAGAGATTTCCATTCCCCAAGGCATTATAAAGAGGTGGAAACATTTTCTTTGTTTTACTTTGTTGCATTATTAAGGGCAACTGCAGTTTAGAGTTCTCAGATCTGTCTGTGTGCAATTGTGTTATAATTTGTCTTACTCAACTGGTATGAAATGAAGTTTCTAATGCTACTGACATATGTTTTCAAATAACATTTTATGACTTTATAATGCCTTCAGGACTTTGGATTAGTACAGGGCAATAAAATAAAGGGACTGCTGAATTACCTAATGTTAAGTACTGCCTCATTTTAAAATTATTTTCAGGTGTTTAATTTCAGGTCATGCCAAAAGCTACCAGTCAGCTATACCACCAAGAAGGTTTAACATTTGGGATACAGGCAAATTGCATGTGAATTTCTTTCAGTGAATAAACACATTTGAAAGATTTACACAGAAGCAATACAGTTAATTGGTATATGGTTTCAGTTTTTAAGCATCAATGGCATATAAATAAATATCCAAAAACCTCATTTGTGAGATTCTACTAGATATATACTTCTACTGATTTAAAAAAAAACATATTTCTAACCTGAATTAATCTTCAGAATTTTCATGCATATGTCGTAAAAATAACATTAATTTTACTCTCCACTAAATGCATAACCATAGCAATAACTGTAGAATTGATATCGACATTAAACTAAGAGACATAACTGTAGAATTAATATTTTCTACATAAAGGATATTAACTCTAATAGAACTTAAAATAGACAATCCATCAGTATTGCAAAGCAGAAACTCATAAGAATCAAAGGATGTCTTAAAACAACACAGAAACATAACTTAGTTTTATTAAGTACTTAGTTTATGTATCTTGGGTTTCACAATCAAACTGCATAGTTAAAAGTACGGTATGAGGAAAGTTATTTGCCTGTCCAAGATGAAGCAATATTCAGTTGAAAGAAGTGATTATTACAAATTTAAAATTAATGGTATAAGTAGCTAATGGAACCTGGGATATAACATTTTCAACTGTAATTCTAATATAAAGATAATTTTTCAAAATAAATATTTTTTTGTTATTTAAGTTTTATATAGGGAAAAGTTCTGAAGATGATTGATTTCAATGTCTCTTTGCTGACTGAGATTTTTACATCTGACCATTCAAAGTAATTTGACAAACAGAGATTGGATCAAAACTGGGAAAAACAAGTATGCACCCCAAGCTTTCTTAGTGGTATAATGAGGCCATTTCCTGTTATCTCATTAATATGTTAAAATATCTCAAAGAATGACTGACCCTCTCAGAAAAATATAGAGAACTAATATTAATAAGTTTCTGGTATATTGGAGGTAGCAAAGTATTTAAAATAAAATATTACTTGTTTCTAAAAGCAAATTTCTCATGTAAAAAATAACTTTATTATTGAATAAATGAAAAATTATTAAATATTAAATGAATAATATTTACTAATTTTGAATAATGATTTGTTGTATTAAGAAATAAAAAATAAATAAAGCATGCACTGCATGTCTTGCATTCATGAAGGATATGACACTGTATTATGCTTTTAACTGAAGCTACTTTTGAACTTTTGCAGTGTTTTTCATGGAGTTGTTAAATTTATTTTCTCTGAAAAACTTCCAGTGTTCTTTACAAATGATGCTGACAACTAAATGTCTGTTCAGCCATGTCTAAGCAGTTTTAACTTTATGTCCTTAATTCAGCATGTGCATCAGAGAGTGAACCTTGCAAATAATTTCTACTTTACAGTTTTTCTAAACCCAAAAGTACATTCTACAGTGAACTTTATTGCTAATCTTTTTTTCTGAACAGTGTAGTTGTAACCATTACAATGTATGTGAACTTAGAATATCATCTTAAGTGGTAATCATTTTCCTGAAGATTTGTTGGTAAAAGCTGTGACCCCAATTACTTATGCTTTAACATCAATCTACATTTGGAGAATTTTCATTGGAATTTTAACATCTAGCAAATAGCCTTACCATTATGCTGTATAGCCATCTTCGTGCATTCTTTGAAGTTTTGTAAAGTGACTTTCTGCTATATCTTAAAAATTAAAATTATTATTATTAAATAATTATAATTATTAAATTATTATTAAATAAATTTATTTTCATTCATTTGTAAATTATCCTTTCATTGTACTCCTTTGTGATTTGTAAGGCTGGATTTGTAACTTGGCTATATTTTTTAATTGTTAACAGCTCTATAGTAAACTCTCATTTATTTACTTCACTGTTATGATTTTTTTATGTATTGCTTTATTTTTTTCCCAGTGGTTAGAAAAGCAAACAGCTGCAAGAAGAAGCATTGAGCTGGATTGTTCTGATCTAAGTGCAGAAGAAAAAAATCCGCAGTGGTTAAAAGATAAAGGAGAGTAAGTTAATAAACAATTTTTGGCAAATGCTGATTTTGTATATCATAAATATTAAAATTTTGTTCACTTTTATTCAGACAGTTATTTAATTGTAACCAAAACAAATAACTACTAATCTTTTGCAAAATTTCTAATGAAGAAAAAGTGAGGAAAAAAAAGAACAGCATAAATATCATAACTTTTTGTGAATGGTTATTCACATTTTGCACAGATAATGTACTTATGTAAAAATATTTATACAAGGGGAAAACAGAGTTTCCTTGATGAAAAAATAAATACAGCTAGTAGCTTTCACTAGCTTATCCTGTTTCTCATATAACATGTAAACACACTTATACAAAGATATTCTCACTGCCTTAGTGTCAGCTTTTGCTAACCATTTACACCATTTAGGGCCTATTAGAACTAGGGTTTAAAAATATGCTAACCTTTATTTAGATCACATAAATTACTATAATATACATGATCATTTTTGCTTACTATCTGAATATGTCTGTATGCATTAGATTAGAAATAAAGTCATTTGTTTTGCAAGCTCTAGTGGAATGAAACCCTTACTAACTGCTTGAAAATTGAAAGAGATTCTAAACATCATGTATAACTCTAACAATACACTTAAAAAATTAAAAAACTTTAATGAAAAACGTGAAGGATTGTTAACACATAGGTTGGAGTTATCAGCTGATATAGTAGTCCAATAAGTTAGACTTGTTTTTTAAATGGTAGAAGATACTCTCCTACATAAAGGATGGAGATAACCTATAAGCTCTGTTGGGCTTGTTCTGATTTTCTCATACAACCTATAAATGCATGCACAGAGACATGCCTACTGGTTTAGTAGTCTGGTGGCTGACCACTAGACAAGGTATGGGTAACAAAAAGCAACTATGGGTATTTAGAAGAATAAAAGTTTTGCTGCAATGATGAAATAAATGAAAACTTGCTGAGTTTGGTGAAAGGTGAGAAAAGGTCATTAAGTGAAAATGAATTCCTGCATAGCCCACAGTTGTATATGAAGGATGTTGACTCCAGATAAAGTATGACAGAATGTTAGTTCGCTAATGGAACCCAACATTGAGTCTTTATTGTAAACTTTATAGAGTTGATCCATGATGAATTGATGTATTTGGTAAGTTAACCTTTCCAAGAATTAGATAAGTTGTTGAAGCCAAACAAAAGTTCTGGTAAAATTGTATTACTCATTTAGTGTAAAGATTGATTGATAATAGTCTTATGAACAAATACAATAATATTAAGCAAACATGTTCAGTGTTTGCTTATTTGGTATTGATCGAAATGTTTTAATAAGTTTTAAACTATTTATTACTCAACCAATGTTCTCCCAAAATAGTTAGTAGACTAATAAGTAGGCATTACAATCTGTAAGTATAGCCATCTTCGCATAGACGTATATCTTTCGTATAGACTTTCTTAAAGTTACTAAAATTGCACTCTCCTAAAAACTGATGCTGATTGGTCTAATAACTGTTTTGAGAAAATTTGGTTGAGTAATAAGTAGTTCAAACCTAAAGTATTTAAATTTTATATTGCATAATGTAAAATTGAAAATTGGATATTTACTATATTTTAATGAATATAGCAGTAACAATAAACTGTATACTACATAGTGTGTCATTACTACTCTTATTCGGATGACTAATGATAATCAGTAGACTAAATGAGGAAATTGGGCATTAAACTTTATCATTACTTTTGCTTAGCTTCAACCTTTCAAAATTCTATTTGAGTTTGTGGTGGGTTAACTTACCTAGTTCTTCACTTTTCCATTATAATTTGGAACTGTAGAACTTCATGTAGTGCTCCATTTGTGAGCTGTCATCCTGTCATAGTTTAACTGAAATTGACACTTTTCATGAATTACTATGGACTCTATGTAAGGATCCATTTTCACTTATCAGACTTTTCTTTCTCTCACCAAGCTCAGAAATTTCTAATTTATGATGTTGTTGTAGTGGAAGAACTTCAGAGGAGTGGACTCACTACTTCAAGACAACTGATCTGAATGTGGGTAGATTTTACAGAAAAATATTTGATATCCCGCCCCATCCATGAGGGAATTTTAAACTGAACAGAAGAGAAGAAATGGCTTTAAATAGACATACTATTGCTCACTGCACATTAAGCGAAAAACTTCACAAAATTGGAAAGAAAACTTCACCCCCTGTCAAACTTGTAACTAACCTGAAAATATTTAACATGTTCTAATTCACTGTCCACTTCATGATCTCCAAAGAAACAAAATGCTTACAAGTCTCCAGCAGATCGACATCACAGATGTTACTATCAGCTCCATCCTGGACAGAAGAAAAAACTCTCACAATGTGTACAGGATTTCTAAAAATTTGCTACAGTTCCTTAAAGACACCTGACTCCTCAGCTCCATATGAGCCTTTCAGTTTGATTCTAGTGACTTTTGAACTTTCATAAGGCATGATACTCCAGTCAACTCTGGTGAAGTATGAAATGCTTGTTTCCAAAGAGAATGCCATCTAATGGTAGAAATTCAAGCTGATTGAAGATTTTAAAAATGCAAATAGTAAATTTTAACAGTATGCATTCAGCTCAGAATCTTTCATTCATATCTTTAAAAAAATGTTACGTTCCTCCATCCATGTTGCGTTTCTCCATAAAGGGCAAGCTACTGTTGTCAATGTAAACTCCTTGACCACCTACTATACCACCAAAATATGAAATTTGTGGCTTAAATGAATAATTTGCAATATTCATTTCGAATTGTGTCATTTTTTAACTTTAGGGCCCTCTAATGGTGGTAATTCAAACTATTGGTAAATGTGAATTGTAATATCTTATTAGTACCTATCCAAACAAAAAATATTTTTTCAATTATTTTTTAAAATAAATGAAAAGTTGAATTTCTACAGACAGACAACAAAGTAAAAATATATATGATAATTTTTTCTAAAGTGAGCTAAAATCAAAGATCAGAAATGAAAATAAAAATTTACACTACATTCAGATAATATGTTACAAATGAAACAAAATCAAAACGAATAAAGACTTCTTTGTTTTCAATATTTTTGATTCAGTAGCAATATTTTTGATCAGTTTGCAAAAGCAGATATGTTTCTTGTTTTCTTTTTGTATTTTTTCCACATTCCCTGTAAGTCATATAATCCATTCATGTACCAGATATGTGACAATTTTAAATACCTATCCCCCAAAATGCTTTTTATTTAGTGAGATATGAAAACTGTGATTTATTATATTTTTGAATTTAAATCTGACGATCACAGCAAAAGATCTGTTATAAGCAACTGGATCATTTAGATTGGGATTTAGTTGAAAAATAATAGTATTTATTAAACTGAAAAGGTATTTTTCTGCTGCTTGACAATGCTCAACCTTTTGTAATAGTAACACTGCAAAAATCAAGGTATTATAATGAGATATTCTTCTGCACTGCCCTTACTCATCAAACATAGTGCCATCTGATTTGCATTTGTTTAGTTCCATACGATACTTTTTGAGTGAAACAAAATACAATAAAGATGAAGTCAAAACTAGTATCAAAACTTTCATGTAATCAAGGAAGGTAACACTCTTAATTTAACATCGATATCAATTTTTAGGGGGAAACTGATATCGATGTTAAACTAAGAGTGATACCTTCCTTGACAGTTTAACAAAAATGCCGAGAAATTTCTTCAATTTATTCAATTGTATACTTGTAACATACTTGCCATCTTCATGACATACTTCTCATTTGCTTCTTGAGGCTGTTTGTGAGCAACTGGGACAAAGCCTTCACGAGACAGAAAATTGTGTACTGTAGGTAGAAAGTTCATAACATCAATTAGAGGAAATCTTGATCAGCAGCCAGTACCTCAATAGGCAGAGCATCTGACTTAATTAGAAGATTGTGGGTTCATATCCCACATAGCTCAAGACAATTTTCCTCTAAATTTGATATTGGCATTAAATTAAGAGTGATACCTTCCTTAACAGTTTAACAAAAATGTCAAAAAATTTCTTCAATTTTTTTCATATAGTCAACTTTTCAGGGAGAATGTTCCAAAGATTAGTTGATAGATGGAACTTAGATGTAAGACAAGAAGGAAATTTTTTTTGGATTAAAACTCATGATTCTCCTTTTAACTTAATATTGCTAACAGTTTAGATATTAATTTACACTACCTGTTTATGTTAGAATATTTATTTATGTTTCAAAGTTCTTGAATTATTTTTAAGTTGGTGCATAAACATATTATATGATTTATTAGAAAAATTGTAATCATTTACAGTGACCTGTATTCGAAACGAGACTTCCATTCTGCTGTAAATGCTTACAGTTTGGCCATACGAATTTGCCCTACTATGTACAGGTATGTTGTTAATATTACTTGGAAAAAAATAGCATCTGTTACAAGGTAATTGTATTGGAAAACTGCCATTTTGGCAGATTATGAGGGCACAAAATTTATTGCAGGATAATTGTCAAATTTTACTGATATGTGAAGATTTTTCCATGTTTTGCTTTTGTTATATTTTTTCAAATAAAATATGATATTTTCAGAATATTTTGCATTTTATCAAATAAATACTCTGCTACGTGTCTGCAAGAATAACAATAATCTATATTTCAGACAGGAAAATACTTTGAAAACAGTCTGTATGTATAATTTACATATAAAGCACAGGGTCATTGCCCTGCTCAAAACAGTGAATAATAAGTAATAATTTAACATTGAACATTACAATTTGAGCAATATTGATATATACATTGAAGAGTCAAAACATTATGACCACTTGCCTAATATGATGTTGGTCCTCATGTGCCACCAAAACAGCTCTGACCCAGTGAGGCATGGATGCTACAAGATTTATAAAGTGTCTTGTGGTATCTGGTACCAACACATTACCAGCAGATCCTTTAACTCTTGTAAGTTATGTGGTTGAGCCGCCATAGATTGGATATGCTGTTCCAACACAAACCACAAATGCTCGATTGGATTGATGTCTGAGAAATTTGGAGGACAGAGCAATACCTGGAAGTCTTCCTCATGTTCACAAATCATTCTCGAACAATCTGGTAGTGTGACATGGTGCATTATCCCACTGAAAGAAGGCACTACTAGAAGGATATACCGTTGCAATGAAAGGATGTACCTGGTCTGCAATGATGTTTAGGTAGGTGGTAGATGTTATAGTTTCCTGCACATGAATGATTGGATCCAGGGTTTCCCAGCAGAACTTTGCCCAAAGCATTACACTTCTTCCACTGGCTTGTTTTCGTCCCACAGTGAATCCTGGTGCCAACACTTTCCCAGGTAAATGGTGCACAAGTACCAGCAGTACACATGGTGGAACAGGAAATGAGATTCATGGGACCAGACGACCTTCTTCCAATCATTTAAGGTCCAGTTTTGATGCTTGCGTGCCCATTGTAGGCTCTTTCAACGGTGAACTGAGGTTAGCATGGGCACTCAGAGTGGCCTGCAGCTACGCAGCCCCATTTTCAGCAGGGTTCAATGTACTGTGTGTTGTGACACATTACTCCTGTCACCAGCATTAAAATTATGGGTGAGTTGTGCCACAGTATCCCTTCTCGCTCGTACTATATGGGATAGCCTTCACTCACCTCTAGCATTGATGAGCCATGGTCAGCCCACACCTTGCCAGCAGTTCATGATTTTTCCCTCCTTGGATAACTTTTTGAAGGTACTAACCATGGCTGACTGTGAGCACCCCACAAGCCTTGCAGTCTTGGAAATGCTCTGACCCAGACGTCTGGTCATTACAATTTGGCCTTTTTCACTCTCACTCAAGTATACTGTCTTTCCCATCTGAAGAACAAGAATAACACTGATTAACAGACTCAGTATCAGGTATTATTTATATCATTTCATGACCTTCACATGTGCTGGTCATAACGTTTTGACTCTTCAATGTAAATAATGTTACCATTTTTATTAGGGTCATGTAGTAAAAAATGCATCTGGCAATGCAAATTAAATGTTTTAAAAAACAACTAATAGACAGAAATGATTATAATGCACTTGAATAGAAAAGTTATTTCTGAATAACAAAAAAAATTTTTACTTGAAGCAGGAAAATGACTCTCATTTTGAATTTTTCTCAATATCGCACTTTGAGAAAAGTCCAGGCATTTCGCTAACTGTACTAAGTCACATAAATAGTCAACCTTAAAATTAAAAGAAAAATAATCAGTCAACTGAAATAGGTCACGTTATACCAAATGAAACAGAATTTAATTCCGGATATCCCAGGGGTAGATGAAATTGCTACTGAAATGCTTAGAGCTATAAATGTTTCGGTTACCATATAGCTGACTGAAATTTTGAATCTCTTTTATGATAAAGGCATTGTTCCTAAGAATTTTACCAGAGCTATTATTAACCCTATTTTTTTTTAAAAATGATTGCAGTTCTTGTGATAACTATAGGGGTATCAGCCTACTTTTTGTTCCAGGTAAAGTACATTGCATGATTGTGCTTAATAGAATTAAGAATCTGGTTGACAGACAATTGTGTGATGAGCAGTGTGGATTCAGAAGTAGTAGGGGAAGTGTAGATCAGATTTTTTCACTTAGGCAAATTCTTAAGAAATGTTTAGAGTTCCAGAAACCTGTGGTTGCTAGCTTTGTAAATTTAAAATGACTTTTGACTCTGTGGTTCATCATGAGATCACATGGCATAACTCACAAGTTAGTTAGCATAATGAAAGCTCTTTGTTATAACACTGAGTCATGTGTGACAGTTGGTAAAGCTTGTAGCAATTGGTTTGACATTGCTTCTGGTGTTCAAGGGTGCATTTTGTATCCTTTTCTCTTTAGTTTGGTTATTGATTATGTTATGCGAAATTCACTGCAAAGGAAAGATTTTGGCCTTAAATGGTCTGGAAATATGAAAATTTCTGATTTAGTTTATGCTGATGATTTAGCCTTTTTGGCATATTGATGTTCATGAGACGAACTCTCATTCGAGCTGTTGATGAGACTGGTAGTAGAGTATATTTGGTTATAAACAGAGAGAAAATAAAGTAATGACAATTGGTCAGGCAGGCTGTGGTTCAGTTAATCTGAATGGCTGCACTCTTGAGAAGGTGTCTCAGTTTAATTATCTAGGGAGCTATGTAACAGATACTGTTCATGTGTGACATGAGATTAACAGACGAATAGGGATTGCTGCCAGAACTTTTAAGAATCTATGGAGAGTGTGGAGAAACAGGTGTATACACCTAAAGACTAAAATTAGACTGTATTAATAGTTTGGTTCTCTCTAGGGTTAGTTATGGTAGTGAAACTTGGACGCTTTGTAAATGAGATAACAAGAAACTAGATGCTTATGCAGTATCTTGGGCATTAGGTGGTTCAACTTTATAAGTAATGATGAGGTTAGGCAAAGGAGTCATCAACCTCCTTTAAGCAGCATATTGTGTAGAGAGAGACTCCATTGGTTTGGACATGTTGCCCCTATGGATAATTATAGATTAGCAAATAGGGTTATGAAAAGTGTGCCTAAAGACCTCAGAAAGAGGGGGAGACCTAGGATGCGGTGGACAAACAGGACCTTGTTAGAATTGGTGTGCAATGGCCAGATATAGCTTAGGACAGATATGTGTGGAGAACTAAATTGCATGGTCTGGTTGGACCTTCATGGCTGCTGGAGGATGATGATTATGGTGAACTTATCTTTAATCAGAAAGATTTTTTTTTTCTGTGTGGTATATTTTAAAACACTGGCAGTGTTATACAAGGTGACTTCAATTGTTCACAGTAATGGGATTTTCTATCCTGTTTATGAAATCGAAGAGTAATTTCTTGGCTGCTTTTTTTTTATTAAACATTATGAATTTTACTTTGAGTGTTAAATTATGGCATCTTTTGGCTAAGTGCCAAAAAGTTATTGCACCAAAGCAAAAAAATAATATCTGTATTGCCAGATGGGCACAGCCAAGATATTGAGGAGTGGGTAAAATCATTTAAAACCATTCAATATAAACTTAAAAACTCATAATTTTTTTACAAAAATGGGAATTTGCCCTGGGGAGTAAAATGCCCTTAGTATAGTGGGGGAGCGGGGAGAAGGTTAAGAAAAATAAATTTCCCATGAGGCCTGATTTCTGTGTCAAGGAAGTCCTTTTTACTTCTATATTCAAGACCTCATTCGTTTTCAAGAAACGATATAAGATCAAAGTTTTTTTACTTAAAAATAAAGAAATAATAAAAGAGAAATTGACTTGTAACCTATTTTACCTTACCAAGGTCTACATACCTGATCCCTTATCTTACCATACCGAATTCCTTACTTGCACTACCAGTCATAAACTAATATCTGCCAACCATAAAAATCTATCGAAACATAAAACTGACATTCCATTGTATAAAGTTACTAAAGCGCAAGTTGCATCATTATTTCTATGCAATACTCCTAGAATCATTTTTATCATTTATATCTATTCCAGCATTCTACACATAGTTTTTACTCCTCAAATTGAAACTGTGACTAGATATATCTTGTATAAGCTTCTAGAAGCCTCCTGAGGCATAAAAGTAGGTCATGCCCAGCAAGAGCAGCTGCTAGTAATTAAACATGTTTGTCTGTCATGTGCCCCATATGGTAACTATATGCATTGAATAGCATTGGGTATCAATTCTCTAAGTTAGTAGTAGTATTGTTATACTTTTATATTTAAACTTTTGGTTTAATTTCTATAAATTTATTTTGATTTCTATAGTTTATTTCCGTAGATTTACAGGTAATTGCCGATCTTTTTGACATGCTACATCAGTGGCTTTCACAATGGTGGCTTACAACTTGTTTAAATTTTTTTAATATCGCATTAAGCCCAAATTTTGTTATCATATGACTTAAAGAATTTCACTCTATAGAGATATAAAAATTGTTATTCTATATCAAAGGGATACCTCTGTACCTGAAATTTAGACAATTACTTCTTGTATGCCATTGTGACATCCATCTTGTAAATTCTTGTTACTATATATCCTGATATACCATTGTTACTATTACTGTTAGATTATACTGCTGTATTTCTGCTTCGTTTTATTTATATATACAGTGCTATAAAGTTTTATTAAATTTATGATATGTGCACTGTGATTTTAGTACATTGTAGTATATAATATATAAACTTGAAAAATATTTTTATTAGTTACATATAAAGGAAGTGAATTAACATTGAAAGATATTAGAAGTTTCCAGGACTAATGTTAATTTATATTACACATACCACAATAATATAACCAACAAAGGCATATGACTGATGTTCCACTAAACTTGCCACTAGCTTAATGAGACATCCATTCTCAGTATGCAGTCCATAGCCTTTTGAGCTCCAGTGATAGTGAGTTTAGTTACAAAATATACTCTTTCTATTTTTGGACAATTTAGATGAATGAGGTATAGGCCCATGCCCTATTACTCCAAAAAGGGAACTATAATCTTTGATCTATTTGCTAATCAATCATTCTACATGTGACATCATTTGTTCTCTCTGCTATATAAGATGCTGATAAAACTTTCCAGTGTGTCTTGTTTTTTAAACTGAATTCATTCTAATGGCCAAGTTGATTTTGAAGTGTTTTTAGAAAATAAAATAAACAGCTTTAAAACCTTATCCTGAAGTAACTAATGAACAGAAATAGGTAAAAAAAGAGAAACAGAGCATTTAGAACATTAATTTTACTGTTTTCTCTAAATCATTTAATCATTACAATATAAATAATTAATAATATTTCTATTATGAGTTAAGTCTTTTATTTATTTAGTTTTTTCTAAAATTTTCAATCATTTTGCAAATAAGGTAATAATATATGTTATGTAAATTTTTGACAGTTGACTAACCATAAGACTAAAGAAGTAGAAGACTCAAGACCAATACCTTCATGGGATAATATGAATTGGCCAACCAAATCACTGGACCTTAATCCTACATAGCTCTAGAGCAAGATTGGCTAACCCAATCTTGCTCCAGTCACTAAAAAACTATTCGTAAAGTGAAATAGGAAAATCCTTAAGAGTTACTTGATTTCTTACCATTCTCTAGCAGAGAAATTCAAATCCAATGCAAGTTAAACACAGTCATTTGTCTTTCTGCCTTTACACAACCACAGAACATTACTTAATAGATGTTAAATATTAAAGTCAGTGTACTATTATCATTGTAAAACTAAAATAAATTTGAAAAATTAAAGTTACACAAAAAAATTAAAAGAGCTACATTACATATCAAAATAATGATATAAGACACAATTACGAAAAGAGTCACTTGTGGCTCACAATCAATGGGTAGCCCAGCCCTGCTCTAGTAAGAAGAATTTACAAATACAGTCCCACTTCCTAGAAGCCTTGCTGAGCCTGAGTTTGCCATTAAGTGCAAATGGGAATTGCTGTCTTTAGCACTAATTAGTAATCACATTCTCAAATTGAGTATCCATTGTCAAACCTGTATTGCCACCAGAGTAGGTCACACACTATATTAAATCATGTTCCCTTTGACTCTTGATTCACTGCTTATTGCTAATCATAAACTCATTAACATAACTCTTTATTTTCAGATTGAAATTTGTTTAGTGTTTGTACATTATTCTGTCTTATAATTACTTATCTCTCACTACAATTTTGTTGAAATCTATTATAGGATTTTTTAATTATTAGTTTTTGTGTTTGGTCAACAACTTTTAAGCATCAGTGTAGTTTATAGTATCCACTAATAATTTCCACTCTGTAAATTGATTCAAATATTTAGAGGAAAAATTGTCCTGAGCCGGGTGGGATACGAACCCACGACCTCCTGATAAGATATCAGGTGCTCTGGATCACTGAGCTACCAGCCGCTGATCAAGATCTCCTCTAACTGATGTAATGAACATTCTCAACCTACTTTCCTAATATGTAGGGAGTGTTCAGGCAATCCCGCCTCAAGTGGCATTTTAATGCCTTTTCTTAGATGGAATGCATGTCTTATGAGTATGCAATCTACAAATAATTATCTATTTTTGTAGATTGCATACTCGTAAGACATGCATTCCACCTAAGAAAAGGCATTAAAAAGTCACTTGAGGCAGGATTGCCTGAACACACCCTACATATTAGGAAAGTAGGCTGAGAATGTTCATTACATCAGTTAGAGGAGATCTTGATTGGCAGCCAGTAGTTCAGTGGTCCAGAGCACCTGGCATGTTATCAGGAGGTTGTGGGTTCGTATTCCACCTGCCTCAAGACAATTATTCCACTTAATTGGTGAGTGGAAATTATTAGTGGATACTTAATGAGTTGAGTTTAATAATAGTTATTTGTAGTTTATAGTATTATTTGTGCTACACACTTTGCCTCAAGTTTAGTTTATTCTCATGTATGCTATTTTTATATATTCCAGTTTATACTGCAATCGAGCAGCTTGCCATCTTCAGCTTCGAAATTTGCATAAGGCTATTGAAGATTCTTCTAGGGTATGCAATATGAAATATCTATTTTTGCACACTGTCATTTGAAAAGCAGACTCTGAGTAAGATATTTAACATAAAACTGAATATGGGTAATCTGTCTTGTCAACATTCATTCATTGGGAAAATGTAAAATATAGTAATAGACATAAACAGGACTGTATAAATTGTGTCAGGTCATGTTCACTAACTGTGAAAGTTAATCTCAGTACACTTTGTAAATATAAAAACTAGTGCAATGACAAGAAGTATTTCAATAGAATTAAATTTATGGTTGCTACTAGTGACCAGGAAACTATGATTGGGAAACCTTGGATATGATAAAAAAAAAATTTTTCTTTATTACTTCATTTTTTAACTACCCATTATTACATTGGCTATCAATGAAACAAGTAAGGACTTTTTTTAATAGGATTCTTTGTTTTCTTGTTTGGATTTTTGTTTTTTTACCAGGATTCAAATTGTAATTTGTCCTAAACTTTTACATGAGCTACAAGACCATGCTGAATGTTGCTTTTAAGTACAGGAAACATTTGCTTAATGCAGTGGATGTTACTAATAACTTTGTTAAGTGAAATCTGCATTTGACAGGGGTGTAATAATGTTGCTTGGCTTGTTTCAATGAGCCAGGGTATAGGCTCCAGAATTTTTTAAATTATAATTCATAAAATATTAATGCAGAGAAACAGAGTAAAAAAGTTAGTATAATTTTATTTATGAATAAAATGAAAACTAATCTAACACCATGTAAACCCTTGAAGTTCGCTGCTTAACCAAATTAATGCCCTGAGCATGACTATTACCTGAAAAATTAGTCCAGGAATGACTCCTTAGCTTTTTTTCTCTTGGTATGTAATATTTGTTTATAGCACTCTGGCAGCACTTCATGCTACATTTTACAGCACCTTTCCATGTCAAATCACAGTTCAGAACAGATGAAGTATGCTGCTGTGGGTAGTTCCAGCTCAAAGGAATATCTGTTGATGCAGTAACATTTAGTATTCAGTTCAGGGCACCAGCTCATAGAGCAAGGGGTATATTGCATCTTGTCAGCAATTCAGGATGGTGGCAGGAATGCAAGCAAGTCCATGAAGGATGATCACAAAGCACCCCTTCAAGATGAATGAGAGCTGTTTCTATTTTGAAAAAAAATAAAGTTTCATGTGTTGTACTAGAAACAGATATAACCATCTTGGGGATTTCATTTCAGATTCTGTTAACATGTATAACTGGTGACCCTGGAAAGGTTAATGCAGTAATTTGGTTATTTCTATTCACACATTGCTTTATCTTTTTCAGTGATTTTTCCTTCATATCTAAGACAGAATATAAATACGAGTACATAATTCTTAGTTAATTTTTTAATATTAAAGATTTTTGAGAAATCTTTAATATAAAACCTTATATTCAATTAAAATTTATATAAATATTAACTAATGTATACACTGAAGTGCCACTGAATTAGGGATAGCAACCTAGTAATGTGTTGGACCCCTCTGGCCCTGATAATGGCTGCCACATGAACTTGCATAATTGCACACAAACTTGCGTAAATGTTCCACAGGTGTGGCAACCCATGCATCCTCCAGAGCTGTCCACAATTCTCTCAAGGTTGTTGCTGATGGGATGCGGGCCTGAACACTCTGCTCGATGGTATCCTAAAGTTTTTTGATGGGATTTATATCTGAGCTTGTAGGTGGCCAATTCATTATTTCAAAGTCCTGCAACCATGCAGTAGCCAACCTGGATCATTGAGATGAACAGTTGTCTTGCTGGTAGATGCCATCTCCATTGGAATGCATGATGGCCATAAATGGGTGTAAATGGTGAGCCATGAGTTCTACATAACGGGATGCATCGAGAGTTGTTAGTACACATATCAAAGGTCCCACAGACATCCAACTGAAGACACCTCAGGCCATCACTGAGCCACCCCAGCTTGTACTGTTCCGACCTGACATGCAGGATCCATGGCTTCATGGGGGTTGGTGCCATACCTTCTGTCTCCCATCGGCATGATGAAGTTTAAATCGGGATTCATCACTCCAGGCTATCTGTTGCCAATTTTTGATGGTCCAGTTTCGATGTTCTTTAGCCCAGGCAAGGTGTTGAGCCTGGTGTCGTGTCGTTAGAAGTGGGACTCTCATAGGTCAGTGGCTCCTGAAGCCAAGACGATGAAGTGAGCATTGCATGATCTGTGCACTGACTTTCTGGCTGGAACCCATGTTCAGATAATGTCTGACCCCTATTGGTCTGTGTGATGCGGGTCAGACGGTGAGGCCCATGATCATTCAAGGCTGGTTGTCCTTTGCAATTTGTCCAGGTGCTTGTTTTTTTGCTGAAATTTTTATATTCCCGGAACACTTTTGAAACTGTCGTACAAGAAAATCCAAGTTCGTTGACAATTTTGGAGATCGAGTGTCTTATCTGTCAGGCACCTATGATCTGCCCTCTGTCAAATGCATCTAAATCCTGCACCTTTCCCATTACACTTCTCACGACAAATGTTTGGGGAGCCAAAGCTGACAGCTATATATGACCAGAGTTTCAGCCACTCCAGGCTATCTGTTTCTCACTCAGTTCTTCTGTCACTCCAGGCTATCTATCATGCATGTGCACAAATGCGGGATTGCAGTAATGAATTTGGATAATGTCTCCTATCCCTAATTCAATGGCACTTCAGTGTAAATAAAAGTGCCAATTTGCAAGGCTAGTCAAACTAGGAATATATGAAAAAACCTTGCTTCGTTGCTACTGCATTAGTTATATTGCACAGTGGAAGTCCCAACTTCCATATTCAACAAGCAGAAATTGCTCTAATGGATGCAGTCACTTTCTAGCAGTGTATATAAGTCCACACATTTCGCTAAACAATTAGTGTCTTTTGGGGACTGACTGTTTGCTCTGTTATTGATTGCTGCCATTATCTGTAGTGTCAATTGAATTTGTAAGGTACATCAACTGTTCATCAAAGGTAAGTGTAGCCATGGTTCTTTTTTTAGGAAAATTAAAAATCCACTTTTTTCCTTTACTACACTATATTTGGGTTTTATTCCTTCCAAATTATAAAAGAATATCTTGTGACATGTTGCTCTGCTGATGAATGTGAGCTTATCCTTTCATATTCAGACAATGTCCAAGCCCAATTGACTGCTGCACATTTGCTGAAGTGATTTATAAATGTGATTGTGTTTTACTGATCACATTATAAATGTAATAACTCAAGAATATATTTTATCATTGCTATCATATAATAGAGAATATATTAAAAAAATTTAAAACATTTTATAGATAAAGTAGAATAATCTACTAACAGTTAGTCTGTTTAAGTTATAATCAGTCAGTTTAATATCAATGTAGTATCTTGTAATTTCACTCATATCGAAATTATAACCAAATTTATCTTTCAATATTGTTTCATATTACATATGATCATACAAAAATTTTAGACTGGTAAAATTTTTATAAATTGAAATTTTATTGATTTTTGATTTTATTTCTTTAAATTATACTAAATTTACCTTCTTACGTCCTTTTTTCTTCTGATTTAAAGTACTGATATATCCATCCATATAGCAGCTGTATTTGACCATTGTAGGCCAATTCTAGAAAGCTCCTGTTTGACATTATCTGCCCATTGCATCCTAGGTCTCCCCCTCTTTCTGAGGCCTTCAGACACACTTTTCATAACTCTGTCCATCAATATGCAGCTATGTATACAAGTAACATGACCAAACAAACACAGTCTCTCTTTGCACAATATGCTACTTAAAGGAGGTTGCTGACTCCTTCTTCGAACCTCATCATTACTAACAAAGTTATATCACCTAATGTCCAAGATATGGGGGAAGCATCTAGAATTAAAGGCATCATGTTTCCTGTTATCTTACTTACAAACTACTAACTACTAACTAAGAGTACATTACAAACTACTAACTAAGAGTACATGTTTCACTACCATATCTAACCTTAGAAAAAAACAAACTATTATACAGCCAAATTTTAGTCTTTAGGTGTATATTCCTATTTCTTCACACTCTCCATAGATTCTTAAAAGTCCCTGCAGCAATTACTATTCATCTCTTTATCTCATGATGCACATCACCAGTATCTCTTACATAGCTTCCAAGATAATTAAACTGAGACATTTGCAATATATATATATAGTACTAATATTACAGGAATATTTACTTTTTTGGAACATCTTTCTGATTCAGGAATTTGGAAACACAAATACTGGAATGGCAACCTAATTCAATTATTTGGAAGCACAAGTACATGAACAACATTCTGGTTCAATGATTTAAAAACACAAATACAGGAACAGTAGTCGGTTCACTAATTTGAAAATACTAGTATCAGGATAGTGTTTGATTTATTTGGAGCAATGCTTTCGTTAATTTTTTTTTTTAATCAAAGTTATTCAAAAAGTCATGCTTTACCACTGTCTACAAGACATGCTATATGCAACTTGAATTTTTGATTGTAATGTAAAAGATAGATCCAGCCCTGTTTAGAATTTTAAATGCTATGTAGTAAAGTGGAAATAGTTAAATTTTGAGCTTAGGGTTTAAATCTGTGACTTAGCACACAAGTGTAACATAATATGTAGAATCTTATTCTTAAAATGCCTTAGGAGTTTTCAGAACATTTGTAAATTTTTAAAATGTAAGTCTTTTGGAATATAATTATGAAATTGCATTTTAGGCTTTGGAATTGCTAACTCCACCAGTAAAATTAAATGCTGCTGCTCGTCTCAAGTGTCATGTACGCAGAGGAACTGCATTTTGTCAATTGGAGTTGTATATTGAAGGTATTCCAATCTTAGCAATTTACATGTCATATTCTAATTTTGTTGTGGATAGCAGAAAACATTGCTGAAATTTATATTTACAATGACAGTAGAAAGAAGTAAAAGTTTAGTATGCTTTTTACAGCTTTTGCATAAATTCACATACAACTGTATCACTTGTTAGTTATCTACTGAATTTTACATATGAAAAAAAATTTCATTTCTGTTCATGTTGCAGTTTGGTTCCCAAAAACCTAAGTTTTTTTAATCTACTATTCATAGTTTAACCTTTCCTCATGCTTCATATTCTGTTGAAGACAATGAAATAGACATATAAATCACCTTATTTAACATAGTCATTCATCAGAAAAAAGACAGATATTCTCTGTTTTTAAAAAGTTAACATCCTAAATTTGTATTTCCATTTTTCACAATGTATCTATATGTATTGCCTTTTTCTGATAATTAGTTGAAATTAATTGGAGTTGCTTATCATTTGCATTAAAATTTTTAAAGATACACCAAATCATTTTGCTCTTGTTAGCTTTCATTAAAATATTTTATGATTTCATTAGATATATCGTATATTTCTGCAGATAAGACGATAGTTGAATCATAAAAAAGGCCCCCAAAATCCGGGTCGTCTTATAGGACAGATACAAAAAAAATTAGATTGAAATTTATATAAATTGAAACTTATCGAAAAATCTATCTTATTATTTAAATACGCTATATGATAACACATTACATTGTAATAGTAAATAATACATTACATTGTAATAGTAAAACAATACTAAAACAAAATAAGTATTAAAAGTTATGTTTATTGAGCTACTGAGGAAAAAACGGACAAACCATAATTATTTACTAGTACAGAGTAGAGTATGTCCACAAAACAGAATAGCTCATACGACACTTTTGTGAATAGTGAAGGTCATTACCCGAATGCCCGAATCAGTGTGAATGTTTGCGAATAGGACATAATTCCGTATACGCTATGCAGTATTATTATCATCCAGACGATGATCGCCGATCGAAACTAAATTCATAGGCCGTTGATAGTTTGGGGTCGTCTTTTAGGACAGATATATGCTAAAACTATAAAACTTTGATGAAAATTTATACCTCGTCTTATCTGAAGGTCGTCTTATCTGGAGAAATATACGGTATATATATAAATATTGATGAATGTTAAAATATTAGTTTAAAATGCAGCCATGTAAAAAGATAATTCTTGAAAATAAGACAAAGTTAATATTGATAGATATTTTACAAAGACAAGCCAAAGAAAAAAGTTTATTAGTATTGCAAATTAATAATTATTCTTAATTGTTGAACTGACAGCAAAATCATACAAATTTTGACTTAAATTGGGTTCTGCAAATCATGAAAGTTTTCTGAATATAAGATTTTTTGCATGTTCACTTTTGTCTGTTTTCAACTGTAATGTGTTTTCTAATGCTTTTATTGCAAGAAAATGTATGGCAACTTAAATTGAAAAATGAGTTTTGTGTATGTGAGCACTGTGCATAATCAATTATAAATCATGCATTTGTAATAACAGAAGTCTTAAAGAATATAAAGATTCAAACACAAGTTTGTTATTAAAATTAAAAATTAAAGTAATCAAACAAAAGATAACTTGAAAAGATTTTGACAATATTATTTATTCATAAGCCTACATAAATAATTAAAAATCATTATCAAAATAGGTTCTATACCATTAGTTTAAAAAGCTGAAAAAGGTGTTGTTTCAAAAGGTTTATTATACTTATTTACATTTCTTAAAAGTGCTCAGCTATAACTTCATAGGTTTTACTGGCATTGTTATCGCTAAATATTTGTTGGGAATTCTTACAATATATCCAGCAATATATTGCTGTGCATTGTTATCGCTAAATATATGCAAACTTCCATAACTCATTAAATACTGAACAAATATTGTTGTAAATTGAGATATTGATTTATTTCATTAAGATTTTTATCTGCAATCATATTTTTCAAAACAAAGAAACTTATTTTTGAAGTTATAGAACTTTGACATTAGCTTCTCATTGACTTAACATAGGGATTTTCCTTAATTTATGGAAACCAGTATACAACTAAGGATTCCCAAAAACAAAATGAAGCAAAAATTAAACTTATTATTGAAAATAAGTATATAAAAAAAGTTTTCCACATTAATAAATAAAATAATATGCTTCTAAAAACAAAAGATAACTTTAAAAAATTTTGAAAACATTTATTCATAAATTAATTTTTGATAGATTTTTCCAGGGGGGGGGATAACTTTTCCACTTGCTGCCCACCACACCCACCCACCATCACCACCACTTCTTGCTAACCCTACGACTGTAACTGAATATTTGTTAGATGTCCTACAGCTCTAGGGGATGTAATAAGTGTGTAGAACTTGCTTCAAACTTCTAAACACGGTATATCCAACTTTTCTATTTTTACCTTCATGTCTTAGCCGTCCCGTGGCCGAGTGGTTAGCACGCTTGGCTACTGATCTAAGGGACCTGGGTTCGAGCTCCGGGTAAGGCATGATTGTGTGTGTCGTTTTTCTGCTGAGGTCCTGCCATCCTCTCAGACCTTCTACTCTGGCATATAAACTGACAGGCTCCTGTCAGACCTCTGTGGCAAGCTGCTGCTTGAGGGGGTATTTATTTTTTTTATTTATGTCTTATCCCAGAGAGGACAAATCAATAAATAGTAATATTGAACCCTAGATGGGAAGGTGGTAAAACCTGATTAAATAAACATAATAATGAAACCAATAAAAGCTGTCACTCAAAAGTTGACCCTGAGGAAACTTTGTATCACACCTTTGATTCTACCATGCAAAGAAAGGAAAACCCTTGCAGAATCTAGACCTGCATTGTAGCTGACTGAGGACATTTTAAATACTATCCAGTGCACCATTAACCACTTCCATGATATATTTGCTTTGAAATTCTATTTTAAAAATTATACTTCTTTTTATGGTATATCTCAAACCATTTATCTATCTAATAAATACTCTGCTAGTAAAAAAATTTGTGGACAATTTTGTATCATGTAATGCACTATTTTTGGGACTATCATTGAAAAAATATAATATTAGTAAAATCTGATATTTTATTGGAAAAAGCATCATTAGAAAATATCCATACTTAGAAATTGAGCTTATTATTTTGTTCTGCCTGAGGATGTCTCAGGTGCTGCAGATTGGAAATGAAGCTGTAAAGACTATTTCAAGCAAAACACAGAAGTGGTTATATTCCATTTAGCTAACTAACTAACCAACCTGACTGGTAATTACTGTTTCTGATTAATTTGATGATGCTTTACAACTTCATGATTGACATTTTTTCACTATCTGTATTAGTTATGGTGTTTGGACTCAACTTTGTTTACTCAGTTGACAGGAGTATTGGAATCATACCATTCCACTATACTACCTCTGTCATCCAACCTTTTATGTCCTTACATCTTAAAGAGAAACTAATTTTATCCCTCTTTTCAGAGATGTAGCCTATGTAGAGGTTTCAGTTAACTGAGTCTCTGTTAATGCATAAAAAAAGCTGTTCTCTCTGTAATTAGATATGGTGAACTCAAGCAGTCACTGCTGTTGTGATGGCCTATATTTTAGTACACTGAGAACTAGTACTTGTAAATTAACAATTTCTTCATGAATAAAATTTCAAAAATGCAGTCAGTTGAAATTCTCAAAACTCGAATCCATCAGTTTTGAATTCAAATTGAATCAAGCAATTCTTAATATTTTTTTATTGTATTTCTCAATTGTAATTCTCTAGAACAGGGGTTCTCACCATGGGGTACACTGTAAAATTTTTTTGGGGTATGCCGTGAGAGCTCAAAGGTCACTAGATCTAGTAACAAAGTTGCTAAGTTCGCATTATTATACTATAACTATAATTTATCTATCTATATAAGGGTTATGCCAGTTACATACACATTTCCAGGGGGTAGGAGAAGTATAAAAGGTTGAGAACCACTGCTCTAGAAAGTTATTTTTTTTAATTGTTTGCCATTTTTTAAGTTTTATTCCATTAGGCCAACATAATTTTTATTATATTAGTTTTTTTTTACCGAATTCTTTTACTTATATGTTTTTTTTTTTTGGAAAAATTTCTATGATCTATGAACTAACTTCTTCTATATATAATTGCAAATATTTGTAAACATAATGCTTCATATTTTAATATTTCATATTCCTAATACATGCTTTTTTAAGCGTGCAATAGGAATATGATAAGGAATATGATTTTATTAACTTGTTCATTAAGAAATGAACAAGTTTGAAATTAATATTAAATATAAATTATTAATATTATTCCAGAAACATTTGATGTTATGAGACGAAATAGTATAAAGCAGATTTTTTTACTGTGAATAATATACAGAATGCATTATTAATTACAAGTAATTTTTCAAAAATAAAGCAGTTTAAATTTATTTTATCTTAAAAAGTATTGAAGAAAGTATAAGATCGTTACATGAAATATTGACCACTTTATTAAAGTGATATATGTATAATACATATTTTTGCAACAGTCCATTCTCAGGTTATATGCAGAAGACAAGCATGTCTAATACTTGTATTGAGAATGGTTTCAACATATCAGACTAGTAAAACCACTATTGTAGTGCTTTGGCGAATCACTGCTAAGTTTACATACTTATACTCAAATCTGTAATATTGATACAGTAACTATGTATTTTAATAAATATAAAAAAATTATCCCTCAAGCAGTTGCTTGCCACCAATCACAAAAATGCTAATAGAAACAAGTATCATTATTAACAGCTATACAGTGCAAATGCTTCTGCATTTTCAAAACTTACTACATTGTGTATTTCTGAATGCTGCAAAAAAGTGAAGATTTGGTGATTGTCATTGTTTGGATTTCATTTATTAGTGGCATTTCAGGGTGCAGTTGGACACATGTATGGACCTTTGGACTTGCTTTTTTTTTTCTAAAGAATCTTTAACGTACAAGACAGTGGATGCATGCTTCCAGACACACTGTTGACAAACTGCACCCACAAAAGACTAATAAATGAAAACCACTTACTCAAGCAATAAGTGACACTTCATGTTTTTAGAGAATTAAAAAAAAACACTCTTAGGATTCACTCAGAAACTCCATTGTAAAATAAAGTTCAGTTGAGCATTCAGCCTTCATAAATGACAGTAACCTTGAATTGAGAAAGCTGTAATATACACACAACTGAAATTAGAGTTTAGTCCCAAGTTTTACCAATTGATTTGTGTATCACACAGAAAGTATCGTATAATCAATGGTATGTATGCCACAATTTGAGAACCCTTCTTTAGTAATAACTTAAATAGCAAAGTATGTGATTTAATATTTTATTAATATTTTATTAATTTAAGTCAATTGTTTGTGTTGATATATGTAATCATATGATACTTATGGATTTATTATTTTATTGTTGTTTAGGATTAAAAGATTATGATGCAGCTTTAAAAATAGATCCAGAAAATAAAGATTTAAAAGCAGATGCTGAAAAAATAAGGCTTATACTTCAGAGCTCTGAGTAATTTTGGAGATTTATGTCCAAGAAGATAATTCTCCAATTAGAGTAAAATAATTTTTGAAATGTCTTATGTAAAAACAAATGAAAAGCAATAAATATTTAAATGTAAAATATATATATGTTGTAACTTTTGGTTGCTGGAGTATTTTCATGTTTCAAGTCCGGAATGTTCGTGTTTCCTAGAAAAAAATTAAAATTAAAAACTTTGATATATATATGTTTTTTTTTAAAATCAATATATTGTCCATCTGCATTTATGGATTTTTCCCCCATCTACCAGGTAACTGCATAATTCTTTTTTCGAAAATTTCGGTGAAAAAAGACCACTATATGCTTTGTTTATCACATCCTCAAACGTTTTTCCATTTAGTGAATTTTGAAGTGTTTTGAATAGATATTAATTGGAAGAAGCAATGTTTGGAGAATAAGGAGGATGACTTAGACATTTCCAGATAGACCCTTTAATTTTTGCCATGCCCTGATTTTGAGGAGTGGGCAAGCATTAGTGAAAAATTATACCCATTTGGTTTGTCAAGTCTGTTTGTGTCGTTTTTCTGCTGAGGTCCTGCCATCCTCTCAGACCTTCTACTATGGCATATAAACTGACAGGCTCCTGTCAGACCTCTGTGGAAAGCAGCTGCTGGAGGGGGTATTTATTTATTTTATATTAGTGTGCTTGGTTGCTGATCAAATGGATCTAGATTCGAGCCCTGGGTAATAAAGCATGGAAGTTTGTGTTGTTTTTCTACTAAGGTCCTGCCTTCCACATAGAGCTTCTACTATTGCGTATAAACTAGCAGGCTCCTGCCAGACCTCTGTGGCAAGCAGCTACTTAAAGGGGTATTTATTTTTGCTCTTTAGGTTTGCCAAGGAAAGACATTTCATATCAATTTTTCATTCAAATTGATTAAATGCATTATTTGTCTAAATTTATGATTTTATTTGGTTGTAGCAGTTTAAAATAAATGACTCCTTTATAAACACTAACCATCATGGTTTTGGGTTGTAATCTTGGTGCAACTGTTGAAAAAGAGTTCACCTTGCATTGATCACTACATTATTGTGATGAATTCGTTTCTCATTTTCTTTTATACCTCTTTAAAAAAAAAAAAGTTTAGTTTTGTTATTCCCAAGCAGCAAAACATTCTCTAATTTGATCCATTTGAAGATTTTCTGTCAAAATATGAACCCACATATCGGAGCCATATCTAGGCTAGATCCAAATGACCCCTGCCATAGGTGACACTAGAGTTAGGTGCCAAATAGCATTTTTTGTTACTTATTCTGCTGAGAGGAACACTACTCAATTCATATCAAAAACGTGAAATACAAAATGACCAGTGTGTAAACGTACATGAACAGTACATTGCTAAAATATTTTTAAAAAATTTAAAAGGGAACAATAAAATCTTTACAATGTGGTTAACATCATGGAAGAGGAGAATTATATACAAGGTCTTTACATTTAAGGGTGAGAGAAAAAAAGTCCTATAATTGTAAAGCAGTAATAACCACTTTGATAACATACAGAGTGTCCCACAAAGGGGTTTACACTGTTTGAACTTTAATAACTCGAACAAAAATATGATTTTTTTAAGTTACAAAGATGTTGAAAACATTACTGATGATGTTCTAATGTTGAAGATGTTCAAAATGTCCTCCATTGGCAGAAATACATCGTCTGGAACGCTGTGGAACAGACAAACGTGATATGGTTACCATCGGAATGGATTCACAGGTAGTCACAATCGCCTTTCTCATGGCATCCAGCGTACGTGGTTTTGTGGCGTAGACAGTGTTCTTCAGAGTTTCCCACAGAAAGAAGTCTAACGGGGTTAGATCGGGAGATCTGGGTGGATACTCGACACTTCCTCGTCGGCCTATCCACCTCTTAACAAATGTTTCATCCAGGAATTGCCGCACGTCTCGATGGTAATGTGACGGTGCGCCGTCTTGGAAAAAACAAATCTTCACCTCGGTAGAGTTGGGGAACAGCTGGCACAATTGCTTCCCGCAACATGTTAAGGTTCACAGCACCTGTCACTGTTCCTTCAAAAAAGAATGGCCCTACAAGTCCTCTGACAGACATACCACACCACACTGATAACCCAGGAAGATTAACAGCTCGTTCTTCCATAACATTGGGATTTTCTCTTGCCCAGTACGCACAGTTGTGGCGATTGATGGTTCCATTCAATTTACAAGTCGTCTCATCAGACCAAACAATCAAATCAGTTAACTGTTCATTAATGCAAATCCATTTACAAAATTTGAGGCACCTATCCGGATCGTCCTCATTTATCGCGTGAAGCAACCTGGGAATGTAGGGTTTCCACTTTGCTTGCTTTAAAATGCGGTGGACACTTGATTTGCTTACACCTGACTCACGCGAAGCTTGCCGTATGGACTTCTTAGGGGATCTTGTGAAAGTTTGTACCACTGCTTCCATCCCTCTTTCGTCCGATACTGATTTCTTCCTGCCACACCGTCCCTTCTTCAGATCACACACAGTTCCTTCCCTCTCAAACTTGTCGCGTAATTTCGTAATTGTAAAACGTGATGGTGGCACAGTATCAAATTCTGCCCGCCATCGTCTCTGCACTTCTTTCATGTTCTCACATTTCCGAAAACACTTTAAAATCCAATTCCGTTACTCAAAGGAAAGGTTCCCAGCCATCTTGTCAATTACTTGTCACTACTGGCAACTGAACTGAAAATAAAAGAAAAACAAATGAATAGCAACAAGCACTAATCATGACAGATCCAGATACAAAAAGTTCCATCAGGTTATCTATAATACTTTCTCTGTTATTAACATTCAAACAGTGTAAACCCCTTTGTGGGACACTCTGTATAAACACAATAGATAAATGAAAATTAAAACTTAAGCATATTAAAAAATTGGATAAATTGACTTGCTTTAGTAGAACGTTGAAAAAAATGTATAAAGTTTGGGACATCACAACATCAGGAGATAAAGAGTTCCAAACTCTACATATGAAGGAATGATATTTGTAATTTGTTCTAGCATGAGGAATATGAATATACAGCTGATGCCTCCTTGTTCTGCTAAGGTTCAAGACATGAATTAAAGGCTCTGCTGAATAGTTGAGGTTGTTAATGATTTTGTAGAAGATTTTTAAATCATGAAACCACCTCCTCTTGTATCATTTGTATCCGTTGAAAGTGATTTATTTCAAGAAACAAATTTTGATGATGTCGTTAGTGATTTTGTCAACATAAAAGCAAGAAAAATAACTTGAAAAAAAATTCTTTTTTAGTGCATTTAATTGTTTTATAGATGCAAGAAGAAGCATTATAAATATATATGTAACTTTTTTTTTCTATTGCTGTATAAATACCAATAGTTCTGAGTTTTCTTCTATTAAAAGCACACGTTTTAAAAATCAATATTTTAACAATAAAAAGGTGCGTTTCTGATTTTTGCCATAAGCGCCAATGAACCCTCGACCCTCCACATGGATTTGAGATGATTATCAATGTATGATTCCTACACATTGATTTGACCAATATAGTCAATCTTAGATTATTCAGGACCATACTGAATTTCATCGCCATCAATACCAGAAGATCATCCAGAATGTATCTAATCTTCTAAGCTGAAGTTTCGTTCCCAAAATTTATTGAACCATTTTTGACATGCTCGAATGGCGACAACACCATCTCTGTAAAATATCACAAGTATTTTTGGTTGCTTCAATTGCAGTACATGCTTTTTTTCTGAAATGTGGCAACAAAACATTTTATGAATAAATGGGTGTTTTCACTTGATACACAACATGCATTTTCAACCACAATGTCTACTTAGCAAATGATACCAAGCAACTGACTAGTATTCTGTGCAAGAATCATATGTCAGGTAGTGTGACCCATCTGTGGTGTGACCTCCATGATACAGTGCTTGAACTTTCTGGTTAACCTAATGTAATATGCACAGTAACATGCTAATGGGGAAGACTGGAAATTGGCATGTTGGGGGTCAAAATTTTTTTTTTCTTTTGGAATATTTTGGAAATTTATATTTTAGGGGGAGGGACTGTTAATTCCATAATCCAATCCTTTAATTTCCTGGACATACTGTCGTACACTACTTTGTATTAACAACACCTACCTAATATCTAGTGGGGACAACTTTTTGCTTGTAATACAGCTTATACACATTGGGGCTTGGACTCCACAAGGTGTTGTAAGGTGCCCTGTCATAGTGATACCCATGCATTCCACAATGTGCCCTGTAATGCTTGCATATTGCCAGTTGGAGGATTCGAACGTCGAATCACCTTTTCCAGGTCCCCATGATATAATAGATCTGAACAAGTAGAAGATATACTTTCTCTGGTCATTGAATTTATGAAACTTTGAAAGCCATTTGATGACAGGAAATTTAGATATTCATTTGTGTAGTGATCATTTCCTAGTATATCTATATTTAAATCACCAATTACAACTTCGCTTTTATTATCAAATGATAAGAGTAGTTCCTGAAATTCTACTAGGAATGTGGTAAGTCGGATACAATGAGATCTATAGATACATACGAAATATTGCTGATAATTTTCCAGATAAATAACAATATATTCAGCTGAACTTATATCATTAAATGCAATTTGCTTGACTATTAAAGAACTTTTAACGTAGCAAAGTATCCCACCAGATTTATTGTAATCTCTACAACAATGGAACATATGATAACCGTCTATTTGATACAAATTTAACTCATGTGGTTTGATCCATATTTCAGAAAGTATTAAAATATCCGTCTTACTATTTAAATACTCAAGAACAGCTTCCAGCTGTTCAAATTTATTTCTTAAACTTCAGATGTTAAAATGTAAAATTTTTAAACTTGAATAATTTCCAGAATTAAAGAAAGACAGTAATTCTTTAATGTTACAGATCACAGAACATGGCATAGGTTCAACAGAATTAAAAGGTGAAATATTTTCAGCAGCCATCTTGTTCATTTAACATATTTAGGTCATTGTCATACCAAATTTTACATTTTCATTGTCATACCAAATACACCAAATTTTGGATCTTTCACTTTTACGAATGAAAACTTTTCCATTTTTCACCCAAACGAATTTATATCTATTTTTTAATTTAAATTGCTTAGCATAATACAATAAATTTTTAGTACTAGGAATTAGATATAAATTTAAAAAATACCCCCTCAAGCAGCTGCTTGCCACAGAGGTCTGACAGGAGCCTGTCAGTTTAATAGGCCATAGTAGAAGGTCTGGTTCATTTAAAAATAATTTCAACTCCTTAAAATCCGGATTAATGTCAATACTTTTTAGAGGGAATTTAGATTTTTTGTTGCATTCTAGCCAATTGTCTCGTATTTCTTTCGTTTTTAGTTTCACAATAATGGGTTTAATTTTGTCTCTGTTAATTGCAGGAACTCGATGAGCCACCTATATATCATCATTACTCACCTTTTCTTGAATTTTGCTAGCAATTTTCTTAATTTCCAGAACATTCTCGCCTGGAATTTCTGAAACATCCAAAATTTCTAAGTACTGGTTTCGCGAATACTGCTGCAGTTCATGTAAATCATTTCTCAGTTCTTTCAGTCTCTTGCTTTGCAGTTCGACACTGCAACTCAAGGTTAAGCTCTTTCAGGTCCGAAACTTCTTGAGTAAGTCCCTGCATTACAGTTAAAGAGTCATTTATTTTGCCTGATAAAAATTCTGTTCAAGATCGAAGTCCAGATATTTCAATTTTCAGCACTTTGATTTCATTCTTTAGGTCTACGATAATATTTCTTAAAGAACCAACCTCTTCTAACATTAACTCTTGTCCACTGTTGTATGTAGTTTCTATTATATATATTCCAGTCAATTCTGACTGGAGCCTGTCAGAACAAATACTGGTCTACAGACTTGGCAAACATTGCAAGACCAGAGGCATCTCTTTCTGTGTTTAAAAAGATGTACAATCGCTCAAAAAAATATCTGAACACTACGGTTGATTACAGAATTCAGAAAAAATATCTGACAACGATTTTTTTTTTAGAAATTAGTGATCTGGCAACTTTCGTGTCACGTGACACGAAGGTTGCCAGATCACTAATTGATTTCATTCACGTGTCACGAAGATTGCCAGATCACCAGTGTTCGGATACTTTTTTTAGCGACTGTACCCTTTCTGATCGAGGGCAGAGCGAGAGTTTTGCGGAGAAAAATCGCAACGCTGACCCAGGTGGAACTGCAGATTAGGAGACTAGGTCTACGATAATATTTCGTAAGGAACCTACCTCTTCTAACATTGACTCCTGCCCACTGTTCTCTGTAGTTTTCTTCGCTCTAGTATTTATATTTACGGCAGCCGCTAAGACAACTGCTTCTATGGAATCATGGGAACTTGCCTTGCCGAAGTCACCGTGTCCTCCGATGCCCGATACATGTGACCCCGGAGATGATGGATTCCTTGCGTGGGGATCCTGGTCGATGTAATCTCCTTTCGATTTCGCATTTTGCTTTTTAAATTTGCACTGTCCACATCGCCATTTATTTCTGGCCTCCTTCGATAGTTTGCGATAATTATTCTCACTGAATCCTCCACAATAGAAATGCAAAGAGCGTTTGTAACTGTCAATGCATTTAATTATATCGCTTACGTCGCGAGCTTCTTTAGAACACACTCCACACTTTAAAACCATCTTGCAAAATTTCAGTTCACTCTACAATATGTAGACAGTCCCTTATGTTTTGCGACACGTAGGTCAAGGTCAAGGACACTAGACTGACACTGGTCAAGCTTTCGCTGTCGCAGTGATTTGGTTGCAAACAAAGGAACAACCAAATTAACTACTTTTTTACTTTGCAACACTTTCCAGTAAATTATTTGGAAAAAGCTTAAAAGCATCTAGCAACTCACCGTCCTTTCATGTATTGCATCACTTGAAATCAGAAGTCTACAATTAGTGGTTTATTAGAAATTTACAGAAAACTATGGAGCTCGTAATCACTGTGCAATATTTATAATATACTCGATGTTCCTGTAAGTTGTATATAGATATATACCGCAATTCGTACTTATAATAAGCAATTTATTATTATAAAATTTAGAAGGACATATAAATGCGCTTTTTTTTTTGGCTCTGCACATTTTTGGAACCCGACCACGCAAAAGTTCACGCCGGCCCTGCATGTGGAACACTTCGGCAAGTCCTGAATACCTGACCGATAATTTGAAGGTGCCTCATTATATTTGCTGGTGAACAACCAAGTTCGGACGAAAGCCTGCGGGTCCTTGTTGATAGATCAACTTCGACAGAGTGGCACAGAATGTTGCGATCTACCGATATTGGCAGTCTAGATCGCGCTTACTTTCGAGGTTCTTGTCACCACCTTTGAACTTATTGAACCAAGCTTTAGGAACACGAATGGAGACTGCCCCGTCACCTTCTACTTCGCATATTTCTCGGGCTGCTTCGTTATCATTTTCCAGTAAAGACGTAAAATTGAGTGAATTTCAATACTTAACCCGCAACATTATTATTACTGATATTGAAAATAATGCGGTAACTCAGAAAGCATTTTTTGTTGAATCATTAAATTTAGCATGAAACTTTGCTTTTGGATCAAAGCGAATATTTATCAAAGTGGGATCATTTTATCCCCCCCCCCCTCACGCGCGAAAAAGTATCGGCTCTTCACTGCTCCGATGTATCATGGAAGGTATAACATCTTGCTGTAGTTAAAATTCAAGCGAATGAACCGACAAGTCAGGAGAATAAAAATTGGTATGATTTGCATTTCGCTAACCACTAGGACACTTACGATTTTAGTGTGTTAAATAATTTGGAATACCTGAAGGACAAGAGGTTACTCTCACGGTTTGTTCGGAAAGGAGAGCACATGATGAGTGTATTATACCATGTTTTTGCTCTGAGGGTGCTAGAAGGATGTAATCGTAGGTTAATAAGTTTCTAACAGATTACTCATTTTGACCTGCTTCGAAGGTAGGTTACAGCAAAAAATCATAAACGATTCTACTATTAAAATTTTTATTTTAGGAAACAACTTGCTTTTTCCTGTCGTTTTATTAGTCAGTATTTATGTGCCAAATTATCTTTGCACACTAAAGATCGTGTAGTATTAAAGTCTGAATTCGATAAATTTATAATAAAAGGGATTGAGTTAATTGTGTTATTTAACAACAATAATTGCTAAAAAAAAGATATAAATAAGTGCATGAATAGTGGAAAAAATTCAATATTTGCGTATTAGATGTATGAACACTGCATCCTATAAATAGCAACTTGGTGATGCCCATCATGTTATCTATCTATATTATCTATACTGTGTATGTTTTGGGTGAAGTTCGTATTGTTGAAAAAGATCCATTTTTCATCGCACATAACAATTCGCTAGATGAAACGGTGGTCGCATGGATTAGTGAGGAGTTTTCTGCAAACTTCGATATGACGGTTTGCTTGTTCAGTAGTCAGTTCTACAATGTTGCGTTTATAAATATAACATAATAGAATACAGTTTATGTTATCTGTATCTTTTTATGTAAAAGTTCAAAGTAAATATAAATAAATACCCCTCAAGCAGCTTCTTGCTACAAAGGTCTGATAGGAGCCTGTCGGTTTATACGCCATTTTAGACTGTCTGAGATTACTTAAAAATGTTTAAAATGCAAATTACTAGGTGAAATGGGAAATAAATTTGAAATAAAATCAGATGCATATTATTTTTAAATAAAAGCTTTTAAGGGTCAGTTTATTGTGATTTTTGAATGTTTATTTACTTTTTCAGATAAAATAGAAACTACAATCAGAAATATCTCTAATATGGGCACCTTTAAGTACAGATATATCAAGTTAATCAGTTTATCAAGGAATGCAATATTATTTTGTTTCCTTCATAAACTGATCAATCCTATTTGCTAATAATAAAATAATAACTTGGAAATGGTCAGAAAACTCCAGGTACCTAAAGGAACTTTAGGAACTACAGATTAATACTTATAAGTTACTAATTGCTTATAATTGCCAAACCACATTTCCGTTTCTGAACACAACACCAACCATCCGTTATTGCCAAACATTTCCATTTCTGAACACATACACCACTATCCCTAATTACTACACCAAGTTACCAACATTAATGTCTAGTACAGCAAAATTTTCAAATTCACATGTATTCTCTATTAGCACAGCAACAACTACTACATTTAAAAAAAAATACATTGTATCAAATTTCCCACAATACTATTTGAACAAATAAAATCCACCATATATCAGAACTATACTTATTTGTGACATTAACACTCATTCACTTCTATCTACCATCAAATCCTTTCATAACCCTCAATATGATGTTCCATCATATCCCTACGCCTCTACTGACTCACTGTACTTACAATTCCATTGACAGGCTTGTACCCAGGATTTAGTTTCGGGAGTGGAAAAGGTGGGGCTGAGAATAAGAAAAAAATTGAGACCAGGCCTACATCAATTTTGATAATTATTGAGGTCGAGTCCTCCTAAACAAAGTTAAGGTGAAAAAATTTCTGACATCATAAATTATATATACAGATGTGCATACCGTAAAATCATTATTCTTTGTATTTTATTGCTTTAAAATAATTATCATTTTTTGAAGATCAATTTATACTGAGAATAAGACTTGAGTAGGGTTAAACATAGGTGACAATCACAGCATTACCTGGATGACATTTTAACCCAGGTAACACTGTGATTGTCGCCACCCATTGATCATAGATGGCACCAATGGTTGCCACCAAAAATCATCAGTGAAAGATTTAAAGTCTTAAATTAGTGGTAAAAAGATGAGCCAACATTAGTTCAATCGGTAAGAATACTTTGGTGTGTTTCTGGAGAGCTGTGGGTTCAAGCCCCATATGTCGGTGAAATTTTTTCACAAAATATTTATTGAGTAGGATTTTCCAATTGCTAAAATATAGGAAAAGCTAACATGAGATTTTTGTTTTTTTTTAAATCTAGTTTTAGTGTTGAACATGAAATATGGGGCTAAAATTAAATTATATAAAGATAGCTGTTTTGGATTTCAAAGCAGGTAGACAAGTTTGAGATTTTGGTATCAAATGACGTGATTTTTTTTGTTTTGTTTTTTGGGTGGGGGGTGTCTAGACCCTCCCACTGGATATGCCCTTGTCCATTGACCTAACCTTACAACAATAGTAGTATCCCTTGATAAAAGAGTCCTTTATGAAAAATGTTTTTTTATTCCATACCTAATTTTAATTTTTAAAAGCCCCCTTCATGATCTAAGTTTAGATAACTGAAACACACCAATTTATCATGATTTCAAAACCCCAAACCCCTCAATAATATCAGTACCATTTCCTAAATATATGCAGAAGAGCCAAAACATTATGACCATTGCCAAATATGATGTTAGTCCTCCACATGCCACCAAAACAGCTCTTACCTGGTGAGGCATGGATGCTACAAGATTTCTAAAGGTGTCTTATGGTATCTGGTACCAACACATTATCAGCAGATCCTTTAACTCTTGTAAGTTAAGTGGTTGAGCTTTCACAGATCAGATATGATATTCCAACACAAACCACAGATGCTCGATTGGATTGATATCTGGGGAATTTGGAGGCCAGGGCAGTACCAGGAAGTCTTCCTCCTATTCCGCGAACCATTTTCAAACAATCCGGACAGTGTGGCATGGTGTATCATCCTGCTGAAAGAAGGCACTACTAGAGGGGATACCGTTGCCATGAAAGGATGTACCTGGTCTGCAATGATGTTTAGGTAGGTGGTAGACATCATAATTTCCTGCACATGAATGACTGGACCCAGGGTTTCCCAGCAGAACATTGCCCAAAGTATTATTATTAAGCAGCAGAACATTGCCCAAAGTATTATTATTATTAAGCAGCAGAACATTGCCCAAAGTATTATTATTAAGCAACAGAACATTGTTCAAAGCCTCCATTGGCTTGTTTTTGTTTGGACAAAAACCATTGCCAGTTTTGTTGTACTTCCATGGGTAAATGAGGTACATGTGGCCGTCCACATGATGCAATGGAAAGTGAGATTCATCAGACCAGATGATCTTCTTTCAATCATTCAAGGTCCAGTTTTGATACTCGTGTGCCCATTGTAGGCACTTTTGATGGTGAATCGAGGTTAGCATGGGCACTCAGAATGGTCTGTGACTGCGCAGCCCCATTTCCAGTAGGGTTCAATATACTGTGTGTTTGACACATTACTCCCATTGTCAGCATTCAAATTACAGGCAAGTTGTGCCACAGTATCCATTCTCTTGGTTTGTACCACACAGGATAGTTTTCACTTACTTCTGGCATGGATGAGCCATGGTCAGCCAGGAAAAAACCACGAACTGCTGACAAGGTGTAGGCTGACCTACACCTTGTCAGCAGTTCGTGGTTTTTTCCTCCTTGGACCACTTTGTGAAGGGACACCATGGCTGACCATGAGCACCTCACAAGCCTTGCCATCTCAAAAATGCTCTGACCCAGTTGTCTGGCCATTACAATTTGGCCTTTGTCAAACTCACTCAAGTCCGCTGCCTTTCCCATCTGAAGAACAAGAATAATACTGATTAACAGAGCTCAATATCAGGTATTATTTATACCATTTCATGAACTTCACACGCATCATCATTTACCTGCAGTTGCTTCGATTTGCATAAAGACACGCTGGTCATAATGTTTCGATTCTTCGGCGTATACCCTGTTTTTTATTAATAAAGTGGTAGTGTGGGAGCTAATACTGTTAAGTTTATATGAAATAATGTTTAATGTAAAGAAGTAATGCATCTTAGTAGAATATTAGAAAAGGAATATATATTTGAAGCTTCATTATATGTTAATATATAGTGTTACATATAAACCTAATATATATTATTCATTATTTTAAAAGTTCTGTGTAATTTTAGGTAAAAATAAATGTTTTATATATATATATAGTAAGAAGAGAAAATAATGGCAGAAGATAAGCAAAGTTTGAAGACATATACTCTGGAGGATATATCCAAGCATAATAATAAGGATTCTCTGTGGTTGCTCATTAACAACAAAGTCTATGATGTGACACAGTTTCAGGAGGAGGTATAATTCTAATTTTTTTTATGTGCTAATCTTTGATTTGGATTGCAAGGTAATTGGTAGGGCATTTAATCTGTAGCTCTCAGATTTGGATCTCAGCTGCGCTAGCATTAAAATTTTCTTCGTTGGCTTAGAAAGTGCTTTTGGCCACTGGATGGGACTGGAAATCACAACCTGCCTGAGAGCCAAACCCTGTGCTGAATGGCCACTAACTACTATTCGGTGAATGCTC
This sequence comes from Ryuthela nishihirai, assembly GCA_038380435.1. Taxonomy (NCBI): domain Eukaryota; kingdom Metazoa; phylum Arthropoda; class Arachnida; order Araneae; family Heptathelidae; genus Ryuthela; species Ryuthela nishihirai. The sequence goes on from JAWZYU010000027.1 coordinate 56,598,929, forward strand.
TTTCATCCTCATTTTCTAAACTTTGTTGTGTTTATGACCACAAAATAGATTGCTTCTCAAAGATAAAATAACTAGATTCTTCTGGATATATTTATTTGCCAGTCTGAAAGGAACCAGGTATGGCAGCATTTCTTATCATTACTCACTTGATGGCAGATATAAGTACATATAATTATAAAACTGCAACCAAAAATTGTGTTAGAATATTTCTTTATTTCTAATTTAAATTCTTGGAGAGCTAAATGTAGTTAGGTAAATGATATATGTATATTGTAGCTTTAAATGTCTTGTTGGAAAACAGTTCTGTTTTTTTCTGAAAAATTTTAATATATGCATTTTATATGTAGAAAAAAAATTTCCAAACAGAAATTTCTTAGAAAAAAAAAAAAAGTTTCTTTATTGTACTAGCTATGTTATCCAGCATTGACATGTATGCGCAGAATTTTGGAACACACTACAATGGCAATGCAGCAGAAAGTTTGAATCTTGAGTTTCAGGAATTGAACTTGAAGCTGACTGTTCCATATACAACTGTTTCAAATAGAACTCTGTGGTTGAAGTGCTTGGCTACAGTGCAAATGGCAGTGGGCTACTTGGTATAGATGATTATGTTGTCTTTCTGCTGATACCTTTTCTCCCTTGTAGGTTTATGGAAATTTTTGCACTGATAAGATCCTACTAGACTGCAGTAGTGAGTGGTGCTTTAGGAAGAATATTGTTCTTTCATTTTATATAACATTTATATTTAATAATGATTGCTTAGAAATTAATGAAATTTAAAGAGTGATTAGAATATATATTTTAGTAATTTGCATTTTCTTTTTTCAGAATATTAATTGCTAAAATGATGTATATCATTAAATATTCAAAGTATGAGTAAATTGAATGTTTTCTGTTTCAGCACCCTGGTGGTGAAGAACCACTTTTAGAAGAAGCAGGTAATGCAAACATCTAAGATTTAACTAATTGACAGTTGTAAAGTTCACTTCTTATAGTGCTATGTATATATTAATAGAAGCAATGATTATACAGGGTGTTTCTATATGATCTAGATGTAAATCAAATGCATAGAAATGTAGCAAAACACATCAGTTTTTGTCAGATGTATCAGAGTGACAGTTCAATGTGACTTGCAGATATAACACAATATCCCACCTATAATGAATTTCTTCCTAGGAACAACATGTTTATTGTGACTTCTACAAATTCTTGCCCATATATCATTGCCATGTTGTAATTACTGATTTTTATGATTTTTAGCTGTTAAACTATGAGGGGGGGGGCAGCTTTATGTATAAAGTTTTATGCACAAGCATATGAGTATGTTATTGTGCTTTCACCTCTGACCTGTGAAAAGGCCCAAGGTTCAGAAAAGGAAAATAAGCTGACCTTTTAAATATGTAATTAAGTAGCTCTGTTTTGTGCTTTGCAGGCCAGTAATTAGAATGTATTTTATTCATAATATAAAATTATTCAAAGGCTGAAAAAATTACATTTTAACAGGCACATAAGTTATTAGCTTTACTAGGTACATTTAAGCTAGAGTATTTTAAATGTTATGGAAGTTGCCCATTTCAGTATATTGTGTAGAAATAATAAAAAGTTTATTTTTAGGCAAAGATGCAACAGAGCCATTTGATGCAGTTGGCCACTCAGCAGATGCAAAAGAGTTAATGAAACAATACAGAATAGGAGAATTATGTGAGGTAATTTCATGTTTAAAATATTCAGTAAATATTAATCTCATAATTTACTTTTTCTAAAAGCCACCTTGCTCTAGTGTGATAACAGTTATGATCAGATGCTTTCAAATATTTTCTTTCATGGTGCGTTAAAGCTTATTAAAAAAAAGACAGAGAAACATCAAGGATAGAGATTATTTTGAAATGTTTTAAAAATTAGTATAAAGTGTAAGTAAATAACTAGAAAAATAACTTACTGTGTAAATGCTTTAAAAGTCATTGAAAAGCTTATGCTAAAAACTGCCTGCTTTGGTGTCATAACTGTTTGATCAGTAGTTGTCAAGCACAAAATTGAGAAAAAAAAACACTGAGACTGTAGCTCCCCTAGGAACAAATTTAGGAAGTTAACAAACCTAATTAGCAACAGAGAGAGAGAGAAAAAAAAATGTAAATTACAAAGTTATAGAACATCTTCTAATTAGTAGGAAATGACATGTAGCATGAAATGAGTGGATGGAAGACTATAAATACTGATAATTTGAAATCAGATGCTTAGTCACTGCAAAATGCTGTGACAACTTGTAGACTGTAGAAAATATGATACATACAATAGAGAGAAATAGAATAGGGATGAAACCATTTATTGCACAGATTAATGAATACAGGATGATTGCATTCTAATTCGCTAGTGATGTAAACAAAGCTCACAGTCATGCAAGTCTAATGTAGGGCCTGCTGTCTGCTTCAATGCACATTTGAATGTGAAAAAGAATAGCTTGTTGTACAGCAATCAGCATTGCAGCTGGCACTCTCACAGGCATTGGTGATCCAATGTCATAGATCTTGCAGGTTCTGTGGTATACACTTGTTCTTTCATGTAACCCCAGAGGAAGAAGTCCATAGGAGTCACGTCTGCTGACCATGAAGGCCACTCCACAGAACATACCTGATGATCTGGTGTCTGAACATATCAGACAGGAAAGAAAGTATGTTTGCTGACTGGGCAGTGGTGTGTTATGTTGATACCACGTGTATTGCACATTCCTGAGGGGAAGGCCATCTAACTAGTCAGGTATTGGTTCCATAATAGTTAGAGGTACCTCCAACTTGTTAATGATCTCTTTTAGACACCAGTCCAAGGAGTGTGTTGTTCCAAATACCACACCAAATATTAGTTGACCAGCTTACTTTTAAGCCTTGCTGCTTGTCCAATGGATGGGTTGCTAAGAGCTGAATAATGGGCATTCTGCCTATTAAAGATTCTGGCCATGTGAATTACATCTCATCTGTTCCAAAGGATTGGCTTTCTCTAAGGTATTTAGTACCAAATTGTAGAAATCTAAATGTCTGATGGTCTCCTGGCATCAAATTGTGTGTCAGTACTGGGGATGGTATGGGTGTGCACCATGCTCGTGCAGGATTTGCTGCATGAACTGCTGTTAAGTCGCAGGCCTCACTGATTGCTGTGGTACTGATGTGTTGGGCAAGGACATGTCCCAGAGCTTCTGATGGATGCATTCAAATACCTGATCTTGTTGGTTTACCCAATCATGAATGAGTCATTATGTTGCCAGTATCTTTGAGCTGACAAACAACATGGTAAATGGTCACTGGAGCTGGATGTGGACAAGCTAGAAATTCTTGTGTGGCACTGCTGTACAGCTTCCTGGACAGTTTGTTAACACTCTTCATGCAGCAGCATAGAGTACTGATTTCATGATACTGTTTGTTGGTGTAACCCACTATCTGGGTCTTTAATTGGTACACCTACAAGCACTATATCACATACTGCCATGCCTGAGTGTCATCCTGCTGGATGGGTGATACGTCACCATCATCATGTCCATATGTTTGTGAATCTTTGTGCAGTGTTGGACAGTATTTTGCAGTGCTAAACACCAAGCATCTTTTATTCGAATGATCAGCATTTACATCCACTCATTTTGTGCATACCATATGTCATTCCTACTAATTAGAAGATGCTCTACAACTTTTGTAATTTGCATTTTTCTCTATCTCTCCCTGTTGCCAAGTTAAGTTTGTTGACTCCTAATTTTGCTCCTAAGAGGGGGCACTACAGTTTTTTTTTATTGGGCATGGTCACTTTTCTATAGGTATATCCAACATATGCACCTCTTGGAGCAGTTGTTAAAAAGTTATTTGGGTGTTTTAAGATTTTTCTTTGAACTACATATAAGATTATTATCTTTTATAATTGAGAATTGTAACATTTCAGAAAACATTTATATAAAGCACTTTGGTTTATTTAATATGATAAACAAAATTTTTTCTATTTCACCTCATTAATAGAAATATATGTATAAAAGATAAAAAAAGAAGTATCACCTTAGGAAATGAAGTCTATGGTTTGCTGAATTCAAAATAATGATATCAAGAAATGCAAAATCAAAAAAGTGCAAAGAAAATAACATGCATTTATTAAAAAAAATGCAATTATTAAGAATAATATGAAAACTTGGTTTAAAAAAATTGCAAGCAACTAGTAGTGTGCTACAACAAATGGGAGCTGTACTTCCAAGCAAGAATTTGAAGCCAGGGTCATGGAGCTTGGCTCCAGCTAAATTATGAAGTTTCAACTAAGCATTTTTCATTTTAACATAGCTGCGTATTTCTTGACAGTTTTCAATTGTCTTCATAATAAAATATTAAATGTACAGATATCTAAAAGCACAGCTTTATTGATTTATTTACTTTTTGCTTATCATTTGCAGAAAAACACAAAGCAAATTTCAAATCAGATCAAAAGTTATCTGCAAACAAAAATTATCAAAATGCCATCATTAATGAGATGAAAGAAATACTTTGCCTAAGATCAAAATACTTGGATATTCCTTGCAATTAAAAAATAATTCATTCAAAATATTAGGTTATTACACCTGATATAACTAAATTTTTTTTTGAAGCTGGATTAATCATATGTAAAACTTTATTTCATATAAAATTGTCATTTAAAGTGAAAAAAATAATAATAAATGAAACTATGTATAGTTTTATTTGAAACTGTGAACAGTTAGCTTTTTTTTTTCCAGAGTAAATATAAAAGATAAAAAAAATTTCACAGAGTTCTCTATATCTGCACTATTTTGCCAAATTTTATTTAATTTCTTAATCTATGAAAGTATTAAAATGTAAAGTTTGTACTAATATTCCTGCTTTTGTTTCTGCAGGAAGATCGTAAAGCAATCTCAAATAAGGTATGTCGAAAATTTTTCATTTTAATGTAAATCAATTTTTTACAGTTTGATATGATCTTAATATTGATACTAGTTGGAACACATAGGTGGTAACTAATGTTGATATTAGCTAGAACACAAATAAAAATCCCTCTTTAAGCAGCTGCATGCCACACAAAATTGATAAGAGCCTGTGTATCATCATAATACTAATCTTGAGAAGCTATTGTTATAATTCTTGTAGCAAACACTCCCAGTTTAACAATTTCAAATATGACTAGGAGAGAGAGATAAGAAAAGTTGAAGTTAGAGTACAATTTCTGATAAGAAATTTTTTTTACATTCTCATCAGAGAGTGAAGACGACAATGATTTTGATGGTGGATCATGTAAGCTGCTGGATGGGCAAGAGTGCAGCCATTCAAAGCAACTGAAGTCAGGGGCTGCTGGGAAACTGTTTTTCCTAAAAGTTAGGTTTAACAAGGCTGAACTAGTTGATATATACTTTAAATTTGAATTTTTCCGATCTGTTAAAATCTTGATCTGCATCAAAAGTTCTTTTATATGATATAACAGATATAAATGAAGATTATACTGGGTTGTAGAATTCTAATGTGGGATGTAGGTGCTTTAGTTATAGTTAAAGCTGTCATTTGCAGTCTGTTGGTATATCTAACTAGTGGAAATGACTGAGCCATCATGCTTCAGATCTTTTTTATTTGCTAACATAAAGTTGCAGTTCACAAGCTATCGTTTATATGATAGAATAAATATAAATCAAGGTTGTAATGGGTTGGGATTTCTTGTGTCATTAGAAAGGATATATAGTTGTAGATTAAAGGTGCCATTTGCTGGCTGGTGTAAATTGGTGTGGTAAATTTGGTGTGTAAATTGTAATGATTCAAACATATTTCAGATTTACACATTGCTGAAATAAATTTCTAGTTCACCGAGGAGCAATCTTATGGAACTGTGCATACAAACAAAAGTTATACCAAGTTGCGGGTTTCTAGTAACATACATACGTACAAAATCCTCATGCACCCATGAGTCCTACCAGACTAATTTTGATCTCTAGGCATGTCTTTCCTGAACTACAACTGCTGCATTTGTCCACTGTAGGCCAGTTCTAATAAGGTTCTGATTTATATTGTCTGTACATTGCATCCTAGGTCTTCACCTTTTCCTGAGGCATTTAGGCATGTTGTTCATAATCCTGTTTGTCAATCTGCAGCTCTGCATGCAAGCAACATGGCTAAACCAATGCAGTCTGTTTTTGCACAATATGATGCTCGAAAGAGGATGCTGACTGCTTCCTAACATCATTACTTACAAGGTCAAATCAGCTAATGCCCAAGATACTGCATAAGTATCTACAATTGAAGGCATCATGTTTCCTGTAATCCTGCTTACAAAGGGTCCATGTTTCTTTACCATAACTAGTTTTATAAAGAATCACTATTATACAGGGGCGGGGATGGCTCAGTCGGTAGCGCGCCAGGCTCGTAATCTGTAGTTCCCAGGTTCGAGTCCCAGCTGGGTCAGCGTTGAGATTTATCTCCGCAAAATTCCCCGCCCTGCCCACGGTCAGTAGGGGACACCGATGGGCTTGGAAAGGCCGTCATCCGTCGGATGGGACGTTAAGCCGTGGCCCCGTGTGCGGGAGAGCCATACCCTGTGCATGTTAAAGAACACGCTGGATGGCCTTGACGGGAGGCTACCATCTGTCTCCCAACAGCTATTTCAGTGGGTCCCCTCCCCCAACCTTCTCTGAGCCTTCGGGATCCATGTGACCTGGCCATTTAGCCCATGGTGTGCAAAAAAGTGCCGCTCAGAGGTAAAACAACCCAACTATTATACAGCCAAATTTTAATATTTAGGTGTATACGCTTATTTTTCCACACTCTCCATAGATTCTTAAAAGTCTCAATAGCAATGCCTATTCTTCTATTTATGTCATGTTGCACATCACCAGTATCTGTTACATAGCTCCTGAGATAATTAAACTGAGACATTTTCTCAAGAGTGTAGCCATTCAAAGCAACTAGCACCATCTGCCTAACCAATTTTCATCACTGTAGTTTTCGAGGCTAAAATCTTTCCCTTGCAAAGAGTTCTACATAATAACGAAACTAAAGAGACAAAATACACACTTTAACTCCACTAGCAATGCTAAGATTATCGCTGCAAGCCTTACCAATTCTCACACATAACTCACTGTTATTATAAAGAGCTTTCATTATTCTAACCTGTCAGGTATTCCATATGATCTAACGATCAACCACAAATTATGGCAATCAACAGAGTCAAAAGTCTTTTTAAATATATAAAATTAGTAACCAGAGGTTTCTGAAACTCTAAATATTTCTCAACAATCTGCCTAAGTGAAAAAATATTTTAACTATACATCTCCTACCACTCCTGATTCCACATTATTCATCACACAGTTGTCTATACACCAAATTCTTAATTCTATTAAACATAATCATGCAAATAACTTTATTTGGAACAGAAAGTAGACTTATTCCCCTATAATTATCACAAGAACTGTAAATACCCCTTTTTAATAATAGGGATAATAATAGCTCTATTAAAATACTTAGAAACAACACCTTTATCATAAAACACTATTCAAAATTTCAGTCAGCCATATGGCAACACAAATGTGCCAGGTTCATAATCTGCATTTCCCAGGTTCAAGTCCTGCCTGGGTCAGTGTTGAGATTTATCTCCACAAAACTCCTGCCCTCAGTCAGCAGAGGATGCTGATGGGCTTGGAAAACACATCATCTGTGCGGGAGAGCCATACCCTGTGCATATTACAGAACATGCTGGATGGCCTTGGTGGGAGGCTGCTACCATATGTCTCTCAATAATTGTCCAGTGGGTTCCCATCCTTCTCTGAGCTTTTAGGGTCTCTGGCCATTTAGGGCATTGTGTGAAAAGTGCCGCTCAAAGATAAAACAATACAACTGTCCTCCAGATATCTAGGATCGCTTGGCCCAATTGCATGACTGATAATTTTATCTGTTCATATTGTTTTTTTACCAACTCCCTTTGAATTTTGCCATTTCCGATTTCCTTTGGGAGCATTCGTTTGGGAGGACTGTATTAATGTCTTCCCCCCCCCCCCATATCTACACCCCTGAAATGAGGCCCATCAGAAAGCAAATTCAGGATCTGTAATCAAACTGAAAGCTATAAGCCAGTCCATTGAATATAAATGGTCAGCACCAGGACCCTGTGAAATTGACCACTCTTCACCAGGGCAGAAAAAAAGGAAAAGAGGAGGGCTGCCATATCAATAGGCTACACTGATCTGGCAGCCCTCCCCTTCCTTTCCCTTCCAGAATAGAATATCTCTTTTGAAAGGAGATAGGTCTGACCAGTTCTGTGCATCATCACTGGGGATTGGTATGGTACACAGCTCTCCTTTCAGTGATGCCTAGCTACCATTTACAGACCTTCCTGATGAAGAGGCGCAGTATATTTTAATCGTATAAGTCTGTCATTTGCATGCTGTTTTGGAGGTTCTAGAGTGGAAATTTTAGGCAATAAGATGCTATATATAAGATCTGTAAGGAAGGGTAGACCCCAGCAGGACAACAAAAGAAAGAAAGCATCCATTTCTTACCTGGGGCTTGAATCTGAGTCCCTCTGATCAGAAACTGTCATCCAACTGTATTTTATAAGATTAAAAAAAAATTGGCATAAAGTATTTTATAATTATATTATAAATGAAGTGTTAAAGAGAATATTTTTTTTCCAGCATTCAGGATGTTCTGATAAATGGTAAGTTCATATGTTATGTAACATCTTTCTCTTTTTTTTTTTTGTTTTGAATAAACATACTTTTATCTGATGATAATTGCATATTTCTTACCTAAAGATTAATTGTTATAAATAAGATTGTCATGTAAATATTGCACTTAGCAGTAAATCATTGATTATAATATAAAATGTTTATAAACAGTATTTTGGTGAAATATTCATATTACAGAGTAAGAACAAACTGATCAAAAGACAAAAAAAAAGTACAAAAATCTTCAAACAGTCTATATTTATGAAGGTACAGGATTTTTCTTTGCAGATCACATTGATTTCATATATATATATGTATTTTTATAATACCTCTTTGGCATTATATGCCAGCTCATTCAAATCCTCTTTCATAAGTGTTTGGGAACCTTATAATTTTGATTTTTTTTTTTTACCTGAATTTAAATCAATGCAACTGTGCCTGTTTACCCAAGGTGCTACTTGAATGTGATTGATATTCCTTCATTTAATATTGGGGTGTTCAAACTTTAGACCACTATGCAGCCTGCTAGCCTAGATCTGAGAAACAAATAAAACTCCCAAAGTATTGATGAGATCCAGTGCTCAATTAATACACATTACACAAAATGAACGTACATTTTTTCAGGAGTGAGTGATAAATGTTGATACAGAAATGTGAAGTAAATGCTTATAGATGGTGTAGTCCTCAACTTCAAAGTTATTTTAGTAGCAGTCTTTGCCATAAAATCTTTAAAAATTTGGAAACTTGATATAACCTAATTGTTATTTGCAAAATTGCTGTAGGAATATTAAGGTGTCAGTATTGCAACAATATTTGCTATTAAGATATTCAGCATATTTTAGTTTAAATATTGTATTTGGTGAAGTAATGAAGAAAGCTTTATCAGAGGTGGGTTTTGCTTCATTATTTTACTTTATTGGCAAGTACTGTAGGAGGTTTATGTACACTGCTGGCCATTAAAAGTGCAACTCCAGGAACTCATCAGATTCTCCCAAAATATGCAAGATGGGTAGCCCATGGAAGAACATGTAAACAATTCAAAGTGCAGCACATATGCACATGTGTGACAGTAACATCCCCTGGAAGTGGTATAAGAGGAGATACAAAGAGCCAGTGTAAAGCACTGAAATTGTGTTTGCTTGCAGTTCTTGTGTACTAAAGGATCAAATATTCTCCATTGAACGGATATTTAATTATTTATGGATGCCACATCCATGTGACTATGTTTCCGACTTTGATTGAGGGAGAATTGTGGGATTATGGGAAGGCAGATTATCGTACAGAGGCATCGGTGCTTGTGTTGGATGGAATAATGCCACAGTGATGAGAATATGGCATCAGTGGGTAGAGGAGGAACAGTTTGTGTGACGGCCATTAAGATCCCTCGCATCGGTATCTCAATGGCCCTGTCACACAAACGAATGAGAGGACAGACATCTCGTGCACATGGCTATGAATGATCGTACAGCCACATCAAACACCTTAGCTCAACAGTTAGGGTGTGTTGCACATCAACCATTGTCCACACATACAGTTCAACGTCGTCTGCAGCATTGGGGCATCTTTGCTAGGCAGCCGTTGCTTCAGCTAACCATTGACTCTATAACACAGGCATAAGTGACTGCAATGATGCCAAGAACGTCGCACATGGATGTGTGAATAGCATCGCATTGTCTTTTCAGATGAATCCCATTTCAGTATGCATCACCATGATGGATGAATCCATGTCTGGCAGTACCATGGTGACAGGCTCAGATAGACATGCATGATGCAGTGCCATACAGGTCTGGCCCCTGGTGTTATGGTGTGGGGTGCCATTGGACTCCACTCATTCACGTGCCTCATACACATTACCAGTACTATGAACAGCCAGCGTTACATCACTGAGGTGTTGGAGCCTGTGGTCGTACCTTATTTTCAGGGGCTCTTTGGTTCCATTTACCAACAGGACAATGCCCAACCCCATGTGGCATGCATCTTCCAACAATTCCTGGATAGCCACCATGTGACACTTCTGCCTTGGCCTGCCCGTTCACTGGATCAGTCCCCAATTGAACATGTCTGGTCCATGATATCATGACGACTAGCACACCATACACCATCAGCTGCCAGAACGGATGAACTTTGGCTACGTATCGAAACTGCATGGACTGAAATTCCCCAAACACACATCCGATGTCTCATCCTTTCAATGCCAGACCATGTAGCAGTGGTTATTGCCGATCATGGTGGCTACACAAGATAGGGATTTCTTTGTATTCTACAAGTTGAACCAAGTTGTATTTGCAGTCATTTAATCTTTGTAACATAAGCTATGTATTCATTAAATATGGCTTTGATATCTCTTGTCTTTTCTGTTGCACTTTTAATGGCCAGCAGTGTAGTTTGATGTCATTTTCACGTTCCTTTATTTTTTCTTATAAAGATCTTGTTGTCATACCTATATAGCTTGATGAGGCATTCTTATAATTTATTGGTATAAGGTAAATTCCACTATTACTAGAGTCCAAATCTCTGTCTTAATTAAATTTAATGGGTAGTAGATTTAATAGGAACTTTATATTGGTATTTTTTTCATTATATTGTTCAAGAGAATGTTTATTTTAGATTATATTTGCGTACTGTATTTTAGATCATTTTCATTCACATTTCTATTTTTGGAAATATTGTTGATTGTCTATTTCATTTTTTATTTTGTTGACTATATGAATATTTTTTGACTATATATACACACTAGAGATGAGTTTGAGCTCAATTTTTCAAGTGTAAGTAATTTTGATAATATGGTGTGGACAAAAAATTTCTCTATCATGTCATAAAACATATATACAGAAATGCAGACTGTCCCAACGGTTGAGTGATTGGTGCATTTAGTTACTATCCAGTGGGATCTGGGTTTGAGCCCTGGATAAGATATAATTCTTTTCTGTGTTGTTCCTACTGAAATATTCCTTCCTCACAGATCTCCTCATGATATATTCTATTGACAGATTTCTTTCTGCCAATAGAATATGTCTAACCTCATCATTACCTACAAAGTCAAACCACCTAATGCCCAAGATACTGCATAAGCATCTAGAATCAAAGGCATCAAGTTTCTTGTTATCCTGTTTACAAAGAGTTCCATGTTTCACTACCATAGCTAACCTTAGAAAGAACCAAACTATTATACAGCCTAATTTTAGTCTTTAGATGTATACGCCTATTTTTTCACACTCTACACAGATTCTTAAAAGTCCCAGCAGCAATCCCTATTTTTCTATTTATCTCATGCTGCACATCACCAGTATCTGTTACGTAGCTCCCAAGAGAATTAAACTGAGACACTTGCTCAATAGTACAGCCATTCAAAGCAACTGAAGCACCATCTGCCTGACCAATTTTAATCATTTAAGTTTTTTTCTTTGTTAACCACCAAACCTACTCTAATACCAGTCTATCAACAGCCCTAATGAACTAATTCATTTCATCAACATCAGTAGCCAAAGGGCAAAATCATCTGCATAATCTAAATCAGAAATTTTGAAATCTAGACCATTTAAGGCCAAAATCTTTTCCTTGCAAAGAATATTGCATTACATAATCAATAACCAAACTAAAGAGAAAAGGAGACAAAATGCACCCTTGTCTAACTCCACTAGCAATGTTAAACCAATTGCTGCAAGATATGCCATCTCTCACACATGACTCAGTGTTATTATAGAGAGCTTTCATTACACTAACTTTTCAGGTATTTCATATGATCTAACAATCAACCACAAATTATGTCGATCAACAGAGTCAAAAGCCTTTTTGAAATCTATAATAAAGCTAGCAACCACAGGTTTCTGAAACTAAACATTTCTCAAGAATCTGCCTAAGTGAAAATATTTGTTCAATACATCCCCTACTACTTCTGAATCCACACTGTTCATCACGCAGTTGTCTATCAACCAAATTCTTAATTCTATTAAATATAATCATTCAAAGAACTTTACCTGGAACAGAAAGTAAACTAATTCTCCTATAATTATCACAAGAACTGTGATCACCTATTTTAAAAATTGGGACAATGATAGCTCTAGTAAAATCCTTAGGAAGAACACCTTTATCATAAAAATATTGAAAATTTCAATCGGGCATGTGACAACACAAATGTTCAGTGGTGATTTCGTCCACCCCTGGGGATTTATGCAGTTTTAATTTAGAGATAGCCTAAGTGACTTCGGAATGTGATATAGGGCCACATCATGAAAGCCAGAATACCTGTCTTTTTTTCTCACATAAAACAGTAATCTGATACAACCCTCTGCTGTTGTGCTAACTGCTTAACTGCTTCCTTTGCTTTGTCAGCCAAGCTATCAAGCCTAAGATTCTTATCAGCTGTTAACTGATCCTTTACATATTATTAAGCTCATTGTAATGCCTTCTGTTAGAGCTAGTAGGGTGTTGATTCATATTAAAAAATCAATCCATAATGAATGCACAGAATTCCCTGCTAAGATATACATCAAACATTAATTAATAGATTCTGAAAAAAAAATTCATCGCCGACACGGCGGGAATTGAGAAATGTGAGACAGCGCCATCTAATCTTAGATGGCTCTGTCTCAGCCATGTCTCAGTGAAGAAGATTTATAAGGTCTTATTCTGAAAAATTTCATTGTCCGATGCGTGGTACAATGGTAGCGCGCTCTGGCATGAATCTGGAGACGTGGGTTCAATTCCTGCCGTGTCGGCGATGAATTTTTTTCAGAATCTATTAATTAATGTTTGATTCATATTAATCCTGAACTTCCTTCTTTGAGAAATAAGTTTCATAGCCTTATCACTCAAATAATTTTGTTTCCTCTGTTCCCTTTTATCCAAAAGAGTACTGTTGGTTTCAAGAAAAGCCTGTATAAACTGATCCCATTCTTTCTCAACTTCAGCAGTAAGCAAACCATGATTTTCATAATGACTAAGTAGCCTATCATGGTATGCTTTGGCTATATCTGGATCTTTCAGACCTTTAGTGTTGAAGGTAATTTTCTTAACCTTAGCACAGCATTTCTTAAGCTTCAGCTGCAAGACACTTTTGACCTGGTAATGGTCAGACCCAATTTCGGCTCCCCTGTGTGATCTGGTATTCCTAACTGAATTTGCCCATTTGCTGTTAATTAAAATATAATCTATCATATTCCTGTGTAACCCATCAGGTGAAACCCATGTATATTTATAAATGTCCCGATGTTTGTAGTATGTGCTAGTTATTTGTAAACCATTAATTTTACTTATCTGTAGGAGATGTTCCCCATAGCCATTGGAACTACCAATGCCAAAATAAAAAAATAAATACCCCTCAAGCAGCTGCTTGCCACAGAGGTCTGACAGGAGCCTGTCAGTTTATATGCCAAAGTAGAAGGTCTGAGAGGATGGCAGAACCTCAGCAGAAAAATGACACATACGTCCATACCTTACTCGGGGCTCGAACCCAGGTCCCTTAGATCAGTAGTCAAGCGTGCTAACCACTCAGCCATGGGACGAAAGGGATCTAAAACTCCTGCCCCAAAGGTCAGAGTCAGTACCAACTTAGCATTGAAGTCACCTAGCACAAGAGAAATATATCCTTCACAGAATTCAAAAACGTATCCATCTTGTTCTCATCAGAGTCCTCTGTGGGGGCATAACAACAGATGACATTCAAGTCTTTAATTTTTGTTTTAAATTTTGCCCTGAGAAATCTTTCATAAATTCAGTCATATCCTAGAAGAGCATTGCTGGTGTGTCTGCTGAGAAGCAAACCTACTCCTTGGAGATGCTTTCCATCCTCCCTCCCTGAAAAAAGAAATTTAATTTAAAGTTATTTTTAAGTGTCTCACCTTTACCTGTCCATCTGGTCTCTTGCAAGTCTAGAATATCTAAGTTATAGTGCTGGAATTCCTGCATGAGGACATCAAGAGAATAATCACTATGTAATGTCCTCACGTTCCTGCAGAGAGAAAATGATTAGTAAGATTTTTAAAGAAACTAGGTTTATTGAGAGGGGTATATAATATCAAACAGCCTGCTGATCGCAGGCATGAGGCAAAGATCTGTTCCTTCCGTTAAAGGCTGAAGTCACCGATGCTGATAGGAACTTCAGGCACCACCTTTTCAAGTGGACTTTTTCAAGTGCCATATGGGCTGCCTGAGACATTACTCCAGTTTAGGATTGATGATGCCCAACTAGCTAAGTGAGGTTCAGGTACCTGTGATGACCTCTGATCAGGATTATCCATCAGCTGATATAAGGTATTCCTTGCCTCTGTTCACTTAGGGCTGGCAACCCACAAGCAAACAGAAAACACAGTGGTAAATTCTCCCTTAACAGAGGTCACCACGTCAAGTCCAGGATCCAAAATTAAGCTCAAATTCATAAACCGTCTTGTGGATATAAATGGTCAGCATCAGGACCCTGTGAAGTTGACCACTCTTCAGCAGGGTTGAAAAAAAAGTGGCCATAGATGACGAGATCAGTTGGCCACACTGAGCTGGCAGCCCTCCCCTTCCGAAAGAGAATATCTCTTTTGAAATGTACTAATGGCCTGCACCACAAGAAGGCGGGGTCGGACATTAGGTGCTAGACCTGGCTGGTTCTGTGCATCATCAATGAGGATTGGTACACAGTTCTTCTAGTTTAAGCCTAGCTACCGTTGACAGACCTTGTATTATGTAGGTTAAAATAATTAAATTGTATAAATTTTATCAGTGTTTTAAGGTTGTTTTTTACTATTTACATCTTTGTTGTATATACACACTGAGAATTTCAACTCTTCAATAATAAATCAGTAGCAATTCATTAATGAAAGAAAGAAAATTCCAAAAAAAGATCAAAAGCTAAAGTATGCTTATTTTTAATTGCTAAAGACTGAATAACATCTTGAAATTATTTAAAATGTTTAAAAGAAAACTGTTGTTATGAAAATCTACTTTTTTTTATTTTTATACTAAATTCAAGGAATGCACATATACTTGTGTCTTTTAAGGAGATCTGCCATTGATTTGGTGAAATCATTTTGATTGTCATGTGATAAATTTTATAGCATAGAATAAGTTTTTCTAGATATATTTCATGTTTTATTATATGTATCCTGTAATTTGCAATGAAATGCATATTTTCAGCTTTTGGATGAAAATCCTTGTTCCTGTTGGGGTTGTACTGGCTGCCATAGTCGTATATAAGACATATGTGCACTATCGCAAATAACAGTCGTAATTATAGACGGGACCATTCATGAATATCCAGATACATGCTATGTCTACTGTAACTGCACATGGACTTGTAATTATTACAAAGAAACGTGTTTTGTAAAACAGGTTTACTTAAAATTCATTGATCCAATTTTGTTTGCTCGGGAAAGTAATTATTTAAGCCAATAACATATTTTTTTCCTTTAAATTTTAATTTTGTTTTTAAAATCAGTATCATTTAAATGTGGTAATGAAGCATTTTATGCTTGCACATTTTGTGAATTGTATTTTATAACATTGAAAATATTTTCATGAACATGAGCTATATACTTAGTACTTATGTCACACTACAATGTTTATACTTCCATGCATAAAATAATATGCTAGTGTTAAATATTATAAAAAAAAAAGTTTGAAAGCCCACTTGTAAGAATGTAGAATTGTTCAAATGATACAATCGCAACTTTCGAATTATATGTAGGTTTGTTATGTAATAAATAATTGTTAAACTACAAGAAAATAAATGAATATGATTTTAATCATTTGACTGATTATTGCATAAAGGTGTTAGAGAAAATTGTGCATTGATAACATTTGCCTGCAGACTTGATTTTCAAATTAAAAAAGATTATACACTCTTTTTCATAAAGAATATTATGCTGGTATTTTTACTGTCAGGAGAATTAGGCTACAGTAACGTTTCGAAATAAATAATGGTGCCAATGAAATGGGGCGGGGTGGCTCAGTCAGTAGCGCGCCAGGCTCGTAATCTGTAGTTCACAGGTTCGAGTCCCAGCTGGGTCAGCGTTGAGATTTATCTCCGCAAAATTCCCCGCCCTGCCCACGGTCAGTAGGGGACACCGATGGGCTTGGAAAGGCAGCCGTCCGTCGGATGGGACGTTAAGCCCATGTGTGGGAGAGCCATACCCTGTGCATGCTAAAGAACACGCTGGATGGCCTTGACGGGGGGCTACCACCTGTCTCCCAACAGCTGTTCCAGTGGGTCCCCTCCCCCAACCTTCTCTGAGCCTTCGGGGTCCATGTGACCTGGCCATTTAGCCCATGGTGTGCAAAAAAGTGCCGCTCAGAGGTAAAACAACCCAACACACGTTAAAGAACACGCTGGATGGCCTTGACGGGAGGCTACCATCTGTCTCCCAACAGCTGTTCCAGTGGGTCGCCTCCCCCAACCTTCTCTGAGCCTTCGGGGTCCATGTGACCTGGCCATTTAGCCCATGGTGTGCAAAAAGGTACCGCTCAGAGGTAAAACAACCCAACCCAGCCAATGAAATATTTTGCAACATTTTTGCAATTAAAAAGGTCAAAAGTGCCAACTGATATTTAACTAAGTGGCATAAAATGTAAGCTGATTTGATGAATATCTGTTGACTACAAATATCACCAAAAATTTAAATTAATGCATCATTCTCTTTTCCATTTAGATTATAGTTTAAAAAAAATATTGTTTATTTTAAAAGATACAATGATAATATCAAAATGATGCATCAATCAAAAATTAATTAAATAATTTCTTTGAATTACCCGTTTTGAAAAAAGTAAGCCTTTCAGTGCAAAATATTGATCAGGTGAAATTACTGAATGTGATGATTTTTACTAGTGTCCTAAAATTGCACGTCAGAAGTGAAGCAGGGATAAATAAAATGCACATGAAATATATTTGGGCAAATTTAAATTTCATAGGAGGATACAAAAATAGTGTATGTAATAAATATTTGGGCCAAAATGATTTACATAGCCCCAAAAAATATAAATGGGGAAAAAAAGGGTAGTAAGCAGAGTGGATCGAGGAGAGGGGGCCGAATCTACACCTCATAATAGAAAATAAAATTTCATTTGAAAAATATATATTCTAGACTTTTTCTAATGTAAAACATATATTAAAATTATTACGACCTGGTAATAAAATATTTAAGTAAAAATGTGTTTTTTGGTTTAGATCCTGGATTTTTTTTTTTAATCCTAGGCACATGGAATGGTGGTACTTTTATGTTTAGTTTTTAAATTATATTGAAAAATATTTTTTACTTTCACAATCACGTAGAAAGAAAATGTAATGGAAATAGATGTAGGAATTAATACAGTTTTGTTAATAAATAATAAAATGTAATAACATTCAACATGAAATTGCTTTTTAAAATAAATTACAATTTGAAATTTAAACGTTTCTTTAGCATTTCTTTTGCCCTTGGAATGAATTTACTAAATGGTGAAAAATATTTGACATTTCCATGTTCTGCAAATGGAAAATTATTCAAAGTTCCCTTATTTTTAATTAAGCGTTTTGTAGCAAAATGCCACAAGAAATGAAAAATCTCAAAAAAAAAAAACGAAATCTAGTATTTCAGCAATATTTGTTTACTGTCTAAAGAGTTCTGGAAATAAAAACATTTAACATCTGGGTTGCTACCCATAAGAGATCTTGGTCTGAACAGGTTGCTAACATGCTCTTCGAGATCAAGCCCATTGTCAAACCGTGGCAGTCTTGTTTTCGCAGGAATCGTAAGGAGGAAGTTGTCCTTGCTCGGCTCCGTTTAGGTCACTCGTTTTTAACCCACTGTTTTCTTCTTAAGGCGGACGCAGTACTTAAGTGCGAGTTTTGTGACACCATTTTAACAGTTAAACATATTTTACTTGAATGTCATTGTTTTAACCTTGAACGACGTATGTTTTTTAACTTCCACGATTTTACGTCCGAGCCCCTTACACTCGGACATCTTTTATCAGATCATTGTCGTTTTAACGCTGTTTTTCAATTTTTAAAATTTACTGGATATTTTAATCGCATTATAGGTAGTCACTGTAAGGAGAGCTATGCACCAATCCCCTGTGATGATGCATAGAACCGGCCAGGTCTAGCACCTAATGTCCGACCCCGCCTTCTCGTGGTGCGGACCGTTAGTAACTTTCAAAAGAGATACTCTCTTGTGGAAGTGAACGGAAGGGGAGGGCTGCCAGATTAGTGTGGCCTACTGATCTGGACAACTATGGCTACTTTTTTTTTCTACCCTGCTGAGGAGTGGTCAACCACACAGGGTCCTGGTGCTGACCATATAAACCGACTGGACTGGACAGATACATGGCTCTGAGCTTGATTATGGATCATGATTTTGCTGCACTGGTGGGCTTCTGTGGAGGGAAAATCTTCCGCTGTGTTTTCTGTTTGTTTGTGGGTTGACAGCCCCAAGTGAATAGATTCACAGGATATGTTTATCAGCTGGTGGATAATCCTGAGCAGAAGTCATCGCAGGCACCTGAACTCTTTGCTTCTATTGGCATCGTCAAATTCTACATTGGAGGAAGTCTTCCAGTGTAGATGGCTTCAGCCTTTAGTGGTGGGGGAACGGGTCTTTGCCCCATGTCTGCGATTAGTGGGCTGTTTGATATTGTCGGCATTCCCTCTCAATAAACATAGTTTCTTTAAACATCCCACTAACCATTTTCTCTCCATAGGTAGTTGGAATGTGAGGATTCTGCACAGAGCTTTTTCTCTTGATGGCCTCACACAAGAATTCCACCATTATAATTTAGATATTCTCGGCTTGCAAGAGACCAGATGGACAGATAAAGGTCAGATTCTTAAAAATAATCTTAAATTTCTCTTTTCAGGGAGGGACGACAATAAGCATCACCAAGGCGTGGGTCTGCTTCTCAGCAGACACGCTAGCGATGCTCTTCTAGGATATGAGTGCATTAATGAAAGGTTTCTTACAGCAAAATTTCAGACAAGCGTTAAAGACTTGAATGTTATCTGCTGTTATGCCCCCACTGAGGATGCCGATGAGGATGAGAAGGATAGGTTTTATGAACAACTTCAGGATATTTTGAATTCTGTCAAGAAAGGAGATATTACCCTTGTTCTTGGTGACTTCAATGCCAAAGTTGGTACTGACTCTGACCTTTGGGGAGGAGTAATAGGCCCTTTTGGTATTGGTAGCTGCAATGGCAATGGGCAACGTCTCCTACAGGTAAGTAAACTCAATGGATTCAGAATAACTAACACTTATTACAAACACCGCGACATACATAAGTACACATGGGTTTCACCTGATGGGCTGCATAAGAATATGATTGATTACATATTAATTAACTGCAAATGGGCTAGTTCTGTTAGGAATACCAGGGCATATAGGGGAGCTGAAATTGGATCTGACCATTACCTTGTTAAAAGTGTGTTGCAACTTAAACTTAAAAAGTGTTGTGCTAGGGTTAAAAAATTTACTTTTAATACTGAAGCTCTGAAAGATCCAGTTATAGCCAAAGCTTACCATGATAGGTTACTTAGTCATTATGACAGTCATGGTTTGCTTACTACTGAAGTTGAGGAAGAATGGGATCATTTTAAACAGGCTTTTTTGGACACTAACAGTACTCTTTTAGGAAAAAAGGAGCAGAAGAGGCAAAATTATCTGAGTGATAAGGCACTTGAGCTTATTTCGGAAAGAAAGAACTGCAGGAATGCCCTTAATCAATACCCTACTAGTCCTAATAGAAAGCATTACAGAGACCTTAATAAACTTGTAAAGGATCAGTTAGCTGCTGATAAGAATCTTTGGCTTGATGGTATGGCTGACAAAGCTGAGGAAGCAGTTAGACAGCACAACAGCAGAGAGCTGTACCAGATAGTTAATGTTTTGTGTGGTAGAAAACGGACAGGCATACAAGGATTGAAGGATAAACAAGGTGAGGTTATAGAAGGGGAGGATTCTGTCATGGCTAGGTGGGCTGAGCATTTCAGTGATGTTCTAAACAATGTAGTTAGTTCTACTCCCATTGTTTGCAATGATGATAGATGCATTGGTGGCTTTAATGTTGGCCCTATAACACAATCTGAAGTTATTTTGGCTGTTTCTAAACTTAAACTACATAAATCCCCAGGGGTAGATGAAATCACTACCGAAATGCTTAGAGCTGGGAATGTTTCGGTTACCACTTGGATGACTGAAATTCTGAATATCTTTTATGATAAAGGCATGGATCCTAAGGATTTTACCAGAGCTATTGTTATCCCTATTTTCAAAAAAGGTGATCGCAGTTCTTGTGATAACTATAGGGGTATTAACCTACTCTCTGTTCCAGGTAAAGTTCTTTCCATGATTGTGCTTAATAGAATTAAGAATCTGGTTGACAGTCAATTGCGTGATGAGCAATGTGGATTCAGACGTGGTAGGGGATGTGTGGATCAGATATTTTCACTTAGGCAGATTCTTGAGAAATGTTTAGAGTTTCAGAAACCTTTGGTTGCTAGCTTTGTTGATTTCAAAAAGGCTTTCGACTCTGTTGATCGTCATAATTTGTGGTTGATTGTGAGATCATATGGTATACCAGACAAGTTAGTTAACATTATGAAAGCTCTCTATAATAACACTGAGTCGTGTGTGAGAGTTGGTAAGGCTTGTAGCAATTGGTTTAGCATTACTTTTGGTGTTCGACAAGGGTGCATTTTGTCTCCTTTTCTCTTTAGCTTGGTTATTGATTATGTTATGCGAAATTCACTTCAAGGGAAAGATTTTGGCCTTAAATGGGCTGGTGATACGAAAATTTCTGATTAGATTATGCTGATGATTTAGCCCTTTTGGCAAATGATGTTGATGAGATGAACTCTTTCATTCGAGCTGTTGATGAGACTGGTAGTAGAGTAGGTTTGGTTATAAACAGAGAGAAAACTAAAGTGATGAAAATTGGTCAGGCAGGCTGGGATTCAGTTAATCTGAATGGTTGCAGTCTTGAGCAGGTGTCACAGTTTAATTATCTTGGGAGCTATGTAAGAGATAATGGCGATGTACGGCATGAGATTAACAGACGAATAGGGATTGCTGCCGGGACTTTTAAGAACCTATGGAGAGTGTGGAGAAATAGGCGTATACACCTAAAGACTAAAATTAGACTGTATAATAGTTTGGTTCTTTCTAGGGTTAGTTATGGTAGTGAAACTTGGACACTTTGTAAACAAGATAACAGGAAACTAGATGCTTTTGATTCCAGATGCTTACGCAGTATCTTGGGCATTAGGTGGTTCAACTTTGTAACTAATGATGAGATTAGGCAAAGGAGTTTGCAACCTCCGTTAAGCAGCATATTGTGCTGAGAGAGACTCCGTTGGTTTGGCCATGTTGCCCATATGAATAATTATAGATTGGCGAATAGGGTTATGAACAGTGTGCCTAAAGGCCTCAGAAAGAAGGGGAGACCTAGGATGCAGTGGGCAGACAATGTCAAACAGGACCTTGTTAGAATTGGTGTGCAATGGCCAGATGCAGTAGATGTAGCTCAGGATAGACTTGCTTGGAGAACTAAATTGCACGATCTGGTTGGACCTCTGTAGCCCATGGCTGTTTGAGGATGACGATGATGATGATTTACCCCAGGTCTCTTACACCTGGGATTATTTTATTTAGTATTTCTACAGTTGTTTTACTCTGTTTATATGAACCTGTTTTTTGTTATTTTACCCATTTATAATGTTGAAAATATATTTTTAATTTTGGTTGCGGGTTTCTATGTCTTTTATCTTTTATATTGTCTTTTGTTTGGCGCATTATGGCCTTGTTGCCGATGCGCCATTAAACCCCAAACAACCAAACTACCCATAAGAATTTAATTTAAAATTATATCAAATCGTTTACTGAAATGCAATTTTAAAAGTTTGGTAAAGATTTTTACTTTAAATAAATTTTGACAGTATTTAGGGCTAATATAACAGCAGGCATCTGATATTAAATATTTCAGCTTCAATATAAAATAAGAATACTCCTTCAAGCAGCTACTTAACCAAAGGTCTAATAGAAGCCTATCAGTTTATATTATAGAGAAGACCTGAGGAAGACGAGTAGGCAGAAAAACATCCATGCCTTACCAGAGCTCGAACCCAAGTCCCTTTGATCAGTAAACAACCTAGAGGTCAGAAATTGAGCGTAAAATTTCTCCGAATTCGACCTAGAGCATCGTTCTTGGTATCATTGGGAAGAGGATTTCAGGAACATCAATCCTGTCTTTAAATGAAGTTGATATTTTGATTACTTGAGAAAAACCTCAACTCTAATGGTAAAAAATTGCAGTGTAAATTTTGTTCCAAATCGTCCTAAAGCCTCTTCCTTGGTGTCAATGGAAAGATAATTTCAAGCGTATCAACCCTGACTTGAAATCAAGTTGATATATTGATTAGCAGAAAAACCGAAAGCCTAGAGGTAAAAAACTGGGGAGTAAAATTTCTCCGAATTCGACATAAAGCATAGTTTTTGGTATTGGGAAAAGAATTTCAGTAACATCAACCCCGTCTTTAAATGAAGTTGATATTTTGATTAGTTCAGGAGAAAAACGGGAAAATCAACTGTTGTAAAAAAAATTATAGCGAAATTTCTTTCCCAAATCGTCCTAGAGCATCGTCCTTGGTGTCAATGGAAAGAGAATTTCAAGAACATCAACCACGTCTTTAAATGAAGTTGATATCTTGATTAGTTGACGAGAAAAACCCCAACTGTAGTGGTATAAAATTGCAGCTTAATTTTTTAAAAATCATCCTAGAACCTGTTTCTTGGTGTCAATCGAAAGAGAATTTCAAGCGCATCAACCCTGACTTGAAATCAAGTTGATATCTTGATTAGTTTTGCAGAAAAACAGGAAAAACCACTACTCTGAAGGTCAAAAATTGGGGAGTAAAATTTCCCCAAATTCGACCTAGAGCATCGTTCTTGGTATGATTGGAAAGAGGATTTCAAGGACATCAACACGGTCTTTAAATGAAGTTGATATCTTGATTAGCTGAGGGGGGAAAACCCTAACTGTAGTGGTAAAAAATTTCAGCGTAAATTTTCTTCCAAATCGTCCTAGAGCCTATTCCTTGGTATCAGTGGAAAGAGAATTTCAAGCATATCAACCCTGACTTGAAATCAAGTTGATATCTTGATTAGTTTTGCAGAAAAACCAATAGTCTGAAGGTCAAAAATTGGAATGTAAATTTTCTCCAAATTCGACCTAGAGCATCCTTTTTCGTATCATTTGAAAGAGAATTTCAAGGACATCAACCCGGTCTTTAAACGAAGTTGATATCTTGATTAGTTGAGGAGATAAACCCCTACTGTTTTGGTAAAAAATTTGCAGTGTAAATATTCCGAAAAATCGTCCTAGAGGATCTTTCTTGGTATCAATCGAAAGAGAATTTCAAGCGTATCAACCCTGACTTGAAATCAAGTTGATATTTTGATTGTTTAGCAGAAAAACTGGAAAAACCATAAGTCTGGAGGTCTAAAATTCGAGTGAAAATTTTCTCCGAATTCGACCTAGAGCATCGTGCTTGGTATGATTGGAAAGAAAACTTCAAGAACATCAACCCTGTCTTTAAATGAAGTTGATATCATGATTAGTTGAGATAAACCTCAACTGTAGTAGTAAAAAATTGCAGAGTAAATTTTCTTCAAAATCGTCCTAAAACCTCTTCCTTGGTGTCAGTGGAGAGAGAATTTCAAGCTTATTAACCCTGACTTGAAATCAAGTTGATATATTGATTAGTTTAGCAGAAAAACCGGAAGCCTTGGTTTAAAAATTTGGGGCGTAAAATTTCTTCGAAATCGACCTAGAGCATCGTTCTTGGTATCATTGGAAAGAAAATTTCAAGAACATCAACCCCGTCTTTAAATGAAGTTGATATCTTGATTAGTTGAGGAGGAAGAACCCCAACTGTAGTGGTAAAAAATTAGAGCGCAAATATTCTTCCAAATCATCCTAGAGGCTCTACCTTGGTGTCAATGGAAATAGAATTTCAAGCATATCAAAGTTTCAATTTTAATATTAAACAAATGTTTTGTAAAATCAAATTTATAAATTTGATTTTTTGCAACTTCTTTTGTAGAAAGCTTGAAGTTGGGGACCTATCAATGTGATTTTCGTATCGCACAACTTGGATGTGGTAATATAGTGTGTAGAGGTACAATCCACATTCTTTCAAAAGTTCACTTTCGATTGTCGAGAAAAGGGAGTGCTTTGAAAAGAAAATAATCACTGTGGATAATTGCAACTTGTTAAAAAAAAAAAAAAATTTTGCTACTTAAAGTGGAACATTTAAATGATGGCATATTGTAGTATGTAATTGGGACCTGCTAAGAGCTACCAATTACATACTCTAAAACCTATCTAATAAGCTAATAATAATTTTTCAAATTCAGTTATATGGATATATGTAGAATGCTACGTATATATGTAAGTGAAAGTACAGTAAAAAAAAATTCTTTTGAAAAAAAAAATTCTAGACTTTTTCGAATGAAAAACATATATTAAATTAATTACGACCTGGAAATAAAATATTTTAGTGAAAATGTGTTTTTTTAGCTTAGATCCTGGTTTTTTTTAAATAGAACGTCATAAATTTACGTAGCAGTAAAGCTGAATATTTATTCCGATTGTGTTCCACTTACTGTGGCAGGGGTTGGCTCATTCAGTAGTGTGGTAAGCTTGTCATTTGCAGTTCTCAGGTTCGTGTCCCAATTTTCCAGTGTTGAGATTTATCTCCGCAAACCGCCACCCTCGTCGAGAAACGGAATGTAGAGTTGAAAAAGGCTGCCATCCATATCATGTACATTAGAAATGAGATCGGGTGGGCTCGGGCTCAAAAGAGCACAGACAATTGTGGGCTTCGGATCAGAATAATTAAAATTTAAAGTATCACGTAAAAACATATATATAAAATATTTTTTCATTATAAATTTAACCTTTTAATCAGTCTGGTGATTAAAAATAAACACCGTGCAGATTCACTGAACTATTAGGAAAGGTGGGGAGGCTCGTAATCTGCAGTTTAGAAGTTCGAGCCCCATCTGGGCCACCACTGAGATTGATCTCTGCAAAAGTTCCCGCCCTGTGCTCGAGCAGTAGGAGATACCAATGGGCTTGGAAAGGTCACTGTCCATCGGATGGGACAAAGCGAATACCATTTATTTATCTTGTGCACGTTAAATAACACACTGGATGGCTTTGACGGGAACCCCAACCTTCTTGGGGTCCTTGTGACCTGACAATTTAACCCATTTTGGGCAAAAAAAAAGTGGCGCTCAAAGGTAAAACAGGCCAATCATGGGGAGAGAAAGGGAGTGATTTAAGGTAGCCTACGACGTATACGTAACGGGCTACACACAACATTTGCTCACCCTTTTTTCTTTGTGAGGTGGGGGGGAGGTGGAAAGGTGTGCAAAATTCGAAGTTGCCTACGACAGTTCCCACATGAGAAGCTTCATTTGACACCTAACTCGACCGTAATATTGAATATATATATATACAGGGTGATTCAAAACTCTTGGGCCAAACTTTAAGGGGCGATAGAACACACCTAAAGAAGCACTTTTCGTCCTACAATGCATGATTGGAACTCAAGCGGTGAAGCGCTAGAAAGCACTTTCCAGCAAACACATAAGTGCTGGTTTTCGCACTCGTCGTCATTTCTACCATGGATTGTTTCATGAATCAGGAGAAGGCAGACATGCATTTCATGTACAGAGCTGCGGATGGGAATGCGAGGGAAGCCCAAAGACTTTACGGGGAGCGCTTTCTGACCAGACACTTGCCTGATCGTAAAAGCGATCAGCGATTGCACTGGTATCTGTGCGAAACGGGCTCTTTTGTCAGCGGCTTGCAGGATACAGGGCGTGCAAGGACGCCACGTGTTACAGAGGAAATTCTCCTGCAGTGGTTATTCTACAGTAGGGTTGAAGATCGCCCCGAATGTAGCACATGAGCAATTTCCCATGCCATAAGTGTGCCACAATCGAAGGTGTGGCGAGTTCTACGAGATGATCGATTACACCACTACCATGCACAGAGGGTGCAGGCCTTGACACCTGCGGATTATTGGCCTCGTGTGGATTTTGCACAGTGGTTCCTGCAGCAGACTGCAGCGCAACCGCACTTTGATGCACGTCTTATTCACTGACGAATGCACCTTTACACGTGAGGGCATTTTTAATACCCACAATTCACATGTGTGGGCCACCAGTAATCCGCACGCCATACGTCCACATTCGTACCAGTGGCGTTTCTCCATAAATGTTTGGGCTGGAATCCTCCATGACCATTTGATTGGCCCATATCTTCTGCAGCCTGACTGAAAGGGAGAACGTACCTCATATATTTATAAAAAGTCTTGCCAGAATTACTGAACCTTGTTCCAGCAAACATTCAAACACGTATGTGGTTCCAACATGATGGAGCGCCACTCCATTTCAGCGCGGATGTGCGGAACGGCTTTGATGCAACATTTCCAGGACGATGGATTGGTCCCGGTGGTCCCATCGCTTGGACGCCACGACCTGCAGCACTTCGCATATAACGCTTTCATTTGATGCATAGCTCGTTTCGGCCCTCGCGTTCTAATATAGGGGAATAAAGCATGAGTGGGTGAATTTATCCAATGACACTCTCCGAGTCACAAGCTTTATTTCACACAACATATTAAGTTTGGCCCTCGCTTTCGAAAGATATCGAACGATTTTCTTGACAAACACAAACTAAAAGACGACCGAAAAACAATGAAACATTTAAAAAATTTCTAACTTCCTATAAGTACCAAGGATTTAGTTTCTGGGTGGGGGTGGGGGGGGGCTGAGAATAAAATTTGTGTAGGGTTTTCCAATTACTAAAATATTTTCACGGGACAGGAAAGGTTAAAATGATATTCAATATGGAATAAAATGCTATAGTTGTTTTTAAATCTATTTTTTAGTTTAGTGTCGGACATATACTATGAGACTCAAGTAAAATTATACAAAGACACCTGTTTTGGAATTCAAAGCAAGTAGACAAGTTTCAGATTTCATATAGGACGACCAGATTTTTAAGGGCAGATGGCCTTGGGTACGTCCCTGCCTAAAAAGAAAACAAAACAAGCATACTGATGATAGAATCAGTCACTGAATTCGTATTCACTTCAAAGGAACATAAGGCACCAGCAATCTTGTTGAGTAGGTAAATCGGCGCCCTTTTGTTCTTTCAAGTGAATACGAATTCAGTGACTGATTGCACCATCGATATGCTTCAATTTTATTTTCTACTTTTTTTAGGGTGCTCATAGGAAGGTATTTTTTTCATATTTTAATTTATACAAGCTCACTGGACAAAAAAATTAGTCACCCCTGGCGGAATGTCACCTAATAGTGCGTAACGCCTCCATGCGATCGAAGAACAGCCGAAATTCTGTCTGGCATGGATGTCACCAGTGTGCGAATGTAATGCACCTCACTCTTCATCCAATCTTCCAACAGCAAATGCCGCAGTTCGGCCAGATTGGCTGGGACAACGCTTCACTCTTTGCTCCAAATAGTCCCACAAGTTTTCTATGGTAATCAAATTCAGGTATTTGGCAGGCCAGTCGACATGTTCAAAGGCTTCAGAATGCTCGTCGTACCAATCCGACACACTTTGAGCCCTGTGCACGTGGCAATTATCATCTTCGAAAACTGGGGTATCCTTCTGGTGTTCACTGTGGAGATGCTGCACAAAAGGCAACGTGTGGTCGTCCAGTAGCTCCATATAGCTCTTCTGGTTCGTGTGACGTCACCACAACCAAAGGACCATTTCCTCATACGTGACACACCTCCAGAACATCACAGATCCTCCTCCAGCTTGAACAGAACCTTGCACACAATCCGCATGCTTTCGAGTACAAGCAAAAACATGATTCATCTGACCAGATCACACACTTCCAAGAGTCTACAGTCCATTCTTTGTGGCTCCGCACCCACTGTAGCTGTGCAGCCTTGTGCAGAGCTGTTAACATGGGTCTCTTCCACGGTACTCTGCTTCAGGTATCCATGGCATGCAGTTCCCTTTAGAGTGTTCGTTCAAAACAGCTTGTTGTAGGCGTGCATTGACTGACTGGAGCAATTCCTGCCTCGTTGCAAAGCGGTTTGACGTAACAGTGCGTGACACACCTACGGTGGTCCTTATTGGTGAGCACTTTCTGCTGCAGTTCTGGCAACGATTAGCGGTGGACTCTGCTGTACGCCACTGCTGGAAGACCCTTTGGACAGCATGTTTCGACGCAGCTGCAAAGGCAGCAACTTCTTGTACACTATGCCCTTTGGCTCGGCCAAAAGCAACAGCACCTTTTTGCCACTCATTCACATCTTTGGTGCGACTAACACACACGTGGCACACAACCACTTGTCACTGTATGAACCCCATAGCACAACTATTTGTAAGACGCGTTTATTACTGGTGCGCTTTCTGTTGCTGTCAAATGCAAACGGACATAACACTATTACGGTGGGAGATGACTAATTTTTTGTCCGGTGAGCTTATATATATATTTTTTAGTTACATACACACTGAAGAGCCAAAACATTATGACTAACGCATCGTTATGCAAATTGAAGCAACTGCAGGCAAAGACGGTGCATGTGAAGGCCATCAAACGGTATAAATAGCACCTAATACTGAACTCTGTTAATCAGTGTTATTCTTGTTCGTCAGATGGGAAAGGCAGTGGACTTGAGCGAGTTCAACAAAGGCCAGATGACTGGGTTAGAGTATTTCTGAGATGGCAAGGCTTGTGGGTGTGTTCATGGTCAGCCGTAATTACTACCTAGAAAAAAGTGTTCTGAGGAGGGAAAAACCACGAACTGCCGGCAAGGTGTGGGCTGACCACGGCTCATCAATGCTAGAGGTAAACGAAGGCTATCCTATATGGTACGAGCCAACAGAAGGAATACTGTGGTGCAACGTGCCCATAATTTGAACGCTGGTAACAGAAGTAATGTGTCAAAACACACAGTACATCGAACCCTGCTGAAAATCGGGCTGCGTAGCTGCAGGTCTCTTCAAATGCCCATGCTAACCTCTGTTCACTGTCGAAAGCACCTACAAATGGGCATGCGAGCATCAAAACTGGACCTTGAATGACTGGAAGGTCATCTGCTCTGATGAATCTTGTTTCATGTTGAACCATGTGGTTGGCAGAGTGTGCGTCATTTACCTGCGGAAGTGTTGGCACCAGGATGCACTATGGGACAAAAACAAGCCGGTGGAGGAAGTGTAATGCTTTGGGCAATGTTCCTGGATTCAGTCATTCATGTGCAGGAA
Source organism: Ryuthela nishihirai (assembly GCA_038380435.1). Taxonomy (NCBI): domain Eukaryota; kingdom Metazoa; phylum Arthropoda; class Arachnida; order Araneae; family Heptathelidae; genus Ryuthela; species Ryuthela nishihirai. The sequence goes on from JAWZYU010000027.1 coordinate 56,628,879, forward strand.
ACTATGACATCTATGACCTATCTAAACATCATTGCAGACCAGGTACATTGCTTCATGGCATTGTAACCTCTCTAATATTCACGGTAATGCACTATGCAACACTGCCCAGATTGTTCGAGAATGGTTTGCAGAACACGAGGAAGACTTTCAGATATTGCCCTGGTCTCCAAATTCCCCAGATATCAATCCAATCGAGCATCTGTGGTTTGTGTTGGAACAGCATATCTGATCTGCGGCAACTTAATCAAAGAGTTAAAGGATCTGCTGGTAATGTGTTGGTACCAGATACCACAAAACACTTTTAGAAATCTTGTAGCATCCATGCCTCTCCAGGTAAGAGCTGTTTTGGCAGCACGGGATCCTGAAAGACAGCTCTCTTCAAGAACAGAATAGGAGAAAACTGAATGGGAACTTCCATAGACCCCATGGTTATAATGAAACGATCGCGCCTCTATAAACGAGGCCCAGAAGTTCTAAAGAGCCTGCCACGAAAAAAAAAAAAAAAATAACAATTGCCGCCATGGCTGGTTTCGAACCAGGAACCGGTGTCACGAGTCAAACATGGCACACCATGGTTTACCTGCATATTTTTTTTCGAAAGTACGTATTAGTACATGATTACAAATCAACAATTACAAATCTAGACACAAACAATTGTTTTATTTTTATAATCTATTAGCTTTCGTATTATAGTTAAACCGAGATTGCACCAGAGAATATAAAAAATAAGTAAACTAATTTGACAAAACATTTTTCTTACTATTTCAATACTCAATACCGAGTACCTTTTCGATCTATTTTCTAGTATATTAAGACTGTGATTCGCATTTTCATTTATACAGGTTCGTCAAATAACTAGATTAAATCATTTTGATCCTTGATATTTTACTGCATATCAATGCACCTTTCGTTGAAAGCTATGAACGAGACAGAATTAATGGCGATCTTAAGACGAGATCTGAGAGAAAATGCATAATTAGGGTCTTATGTTAGGTGCCGCTGCACTATAATTTGAATGAGTTACTTATCTGTGTTCAAGAAAGAACTACTGTACCATTGGATGATCACTGATGCCTGTTGATTAGCGATTAATCCTGTTTTCTACGAAATGTATACCCAAACCATGCAACAGAGAAAGCATCCCACACCATATCTTGGTTTACGGAGTTCTCGACAGTTTTTTGATGAAAAGAGATTCTTCTATGCTACGTTGAAACCTGATAAGCTGTAGCTCGCCGGTTTCACTTTGCCCATTGCACTAACGTCCAAACTCTGGTGTATGTACTTTCGCCCACTGTTACCTTTTGTAGATGAAGTCTTCCCATTAAATTCGCATGCAAATTCGACATTGAAAATAATTTCTTGTGAAACATTAGATAGTTCAACTATCTTAGTGACCGAAGCTATTGTCAAATGCACTCCAATAATCATCATCCCCAAACAGCCATGGAGATCGAACCAGACCACACAATTTAATTCTACAAGCATACCTGTCCTTGGCTATATCTAGCCACTGCACACCAATTCTAACAAGGCACTGTTTGACATTGTCTGCTCACTGTATCCTAGGTCTCTCCCTCTTTCCGAGGCCTATAGGCACACTTTTCATAACCCTATTCGCTAATCTATATTTATCCATACAGGCAACACGTCCAAACCAACGGAGTCTCTCTCTGTGCAATATGCTGCTTCAAGGTTGACGACTCCTATGCCTTACCTCATCATTACTTATAAAGTTGAATCACCTAATGCCCAAAATACTGCATAAGCATCTAATTTCCTGTTATCTCGTTTACAAAGCGTCCACGCTTCACTACCATAACTAACCCTAGAGAGAACCAAACTATTATACTGTCTGATTTTAGTCTTTAGGGATATATGCCTATTTCTCCACACTCTCCATACATTCCCCAGATGGGTCAGCATTGAGATTTATCTCTGTAAAATTCCCTGCCCACAGTCAGTAGGGGGACACCGATGGGGTTGGAAAGGCCACCATCAGTCGGATGGGATGTTAAGCCGTGTGTGGGAGAGCCATACCCTGTGCACGTTAAACACGCTGGATGGCCTTGACTGGAGGCTACCATCTATCTCCCAACAGCAATTCCAGTGGGTCCCCTCCCCCAACCTTCGGGGTCCATGTGACCTAGCCATTTAGCCCATGGTGTGCAAAAAAGTGCCACTTAGAGGTAAAACAGCCCAACTCCATAGATTCCTAAAAGTCCCAGAGGCAATCCCTTATTCGCCTGTCAATCTCATGCCGCACATCACCAGTATCTGTTACATAGCTCCCAAGATAAACTAACACCTTCTCAAGAGTTCAGCCATTCAGATTAACTGCCTGACCAATTTTCATCACTTTAGTTTTCTATCTGTTTATAACCAAACCTACTCTACCACCAGCCTCAACAGATCGAATGAAAGAGTTCATCTCATCATCATCATTTGCCAAAAGGGCTAAATCATCAGCATAATCCAAATCAGAAATTTTCGTATCTCCAGGGTTGGGTTGTTTTACCTCTGAGCGGCACTTTTTTGCACACCATGGGCTAAATGGCCAGGTCATATGGGCCCCGAAGGCTCAGAGAAGGTTGGGGGAGGGAACCCACTGTTGGGAGACAGATGGTAGCCTCCAGTCAAGGCCATCCAGTGTGTTCTTTAACGTGAACAGGGTATGGCTCTCCCGCTCACGGGGCTTAACGTCCCATCCGACGGACGGCGGCCTTTCCAAGCCCATCGGTGTCCCCTACTGACCGTGGGCAGGGCGGGGAGTTTTGCGGAGATAAATCTCAATGCTGACCCAGCTGGGACTCGAACCTGGGAACTGCAGATTACGAGCCTGGTACGCTACCGACTGAGCCACCCCTCGTATCTCCAGATCATTTAAGTCCAAAATCTTTCCCTTGCGGTGACTTTCGCATAACATAATCAATAACCAAAATAAAGAGAAAAGGAGACAAAATGCCCCCTTGTCGAACACCAGAAGCAATGCTAAACCAATTGCTATAAGACTTATCAGTCTTAACTCTCACACACGACTCAGTATTATTATAGAGAGTTTCATTATGTAACTAACTCGTCAGGTATACCATACGATCTCACAATCAACCACAAATTATGACGATTAACAGAGTCGAAAGCCTTTTTGAATTCAATAAAGCTAGCAACCAAAGGTTTCCGAAATTCTACGTTTCTCAAAAATCTGCTCAAGTGAAAATATCTGATATACACCCCCCCCTACTAATTATGTTTCATTTTCTCATCATGCAATTGACTCTCTCTCAGATTCTTAATTCCATTAAACACAATCATGCAAAGAACTTTACCTGCAACAGAGAGTAGGCTGATACCCCTATAGTTATCAGAACTGCAATCACCCTTTTTAAAAATAGGAATAGCTCTGGTAAAATCCTTAGGAATCATGCCTTTACACTTCAGAAATAAAGCTTCATAATCTAAGGTAAATTTTTTAACCTTAGCACACTTAAGTTTCAGTTGCAAGATACTTTTAACAAGGGAATGATCAGATCCAATTTCAGCTCCCTTATATGACCTCGTATTCCTAACAGAACTAGCCTATTTGCTGTTTGTCAATTAATATATAATCTACCATATTCTTATGAATGTCGCGGTGCTTGTAATAAGTGTCAGTTATTCTCAAAACATCAAGTTTACATACCTGTAGACGTTGCCTATTACAGCTACCAATACCAAAAGGACCTATTACCCCTTCCCAAAGGTGACTTCAGTACCAACTTTGATACTGAAGTCACCTAGAACAAAGGTAAAATCTCCTTTCTTGGCAGAATTCAAAATATCCTGAAGTTGTCCGTAAAACCTATCTTTCACATCTTCATTGGCATTCACAGTGGTGGCATAACAATAGATTACATTCGTTTTCATCTTAGTTTTAAATTTATATCACAGAGCACCCTTAGCTTTTGCTGAAAAGCAGACCTACGCCTTGGAGAATCTTTTCATCTCCCGAAAAGATAAATTTAAGATTACTTTTAAGAATCTGACCTTTATCTATCCATATGGTCTCTTGCAGGCCAAGAATATCTAAATTATAATGGTGGAATTCTTTTGCGAGGACATCAAGAGAATAAGATCTGTGGAGTCCTCTCATTCCAACTACCTATAGAGAGAAAATGGTTAGTATTTTTAGAAAAACTGTTTATTGAGAGAGGGAATGCCAACAATATCAAACGGCCCCCTAATCGCAGGCATGGGACAAGCCACCGACTTCCTCCAATATAGAATTTGACGATGCCAGTAGAAGCAAGAGTTCAGGTGCCTGCAATGACCTCTGCTCGGGATTATCCACCAGCTGATAAAACATATCCTGTGAATTTATTCACTTCGGGCTGTCAACCCACAAACAGCAGAAGATTCTCCCTTCACAGAAGCCCACCAGTGCTGCAAATTCAGGATCAATAATCAAGCTCAGAGCCTTAATCCTGGGCAGCCAGACTAGTATGTCCAGATCAATAGGCCACTAATCTGGCAGCCCTCCGGTTCCGTTCACTACCTCAGGAGAGCATTTCTTCTGAAAGGTACTAACAGTCTGCACCACGAGGCCTGGCCGATTCTATGCATCATCACAGAGGATTGGTGCATAGCTCTCCTTCCAGTGATTGCCTACCATTTACAGACCAACCCCCCCTCCCCCCGACAGGGAACCACCTTAACGTGGTGGGTGACTTGAGTGCCCATTTATGCCTAAGGCTGTGCTGAACGGTTTGGGACCTGGTTGGACAGGATAAGACCTCCATCTCAGAGGGAGTCGTTAGGGGCCCTGCTGACCGACTTGGTCCATTAGGTTGGACAGGGGCCCCAAATTTCCGTCCCGACTGAGATCCCACCATGGGAGACGAGTCAACTTGGATCTACATATCCTTGTTTGTGGCTAACCGTGGAATAGATTAAAATCCAGGTTTTGCAGCGGCGGTGCCATGGGTTGAGCTTTACTCCTATAGTACTGTTCACCCTAGACTGTCGTGGGTTGTGCATTTACCAATATGATATTTATGTCACCGACCTACCAGAATAGTAGGAAATGCCACTTTAGATAGTGGCATTTCCTACTATACTGGTAGTGCTTTAAGCAGAATCAGTGGGTCTTCTCATTCAGTATATTTTTTAACTAACCTTTCGAAATCGCTTGTCTGCTCTCAACGACATAGCACCAATAATTAGATGCAATTTCCGCCGGGTTTGCCTTCATAGACATGATGCTTAGCATACTGGGACGTCATTTGCATATTTCATGCCTTCGTCAGTGGCACATAGACACCACTGTTTAACACAAATCGCAGGCTTTCTACAAACTTTGGTATTCCGTTTTTCTATCCATTACTTTATAATGAAACCTCTAAAACGTTTCCTTTTCAGCATCCAGAGTTATATGATTAAGGTGTACTTTTTTTTTTCCTGTTTTGCGATAAAAGCGAAATTGTTTCAAAACGATTTATCAAATTTCCACCATCAAAAGTAGATTGCAAGCAAAGTGCATTTTAACGCCCAAGAATATGTGAAAAGGGTAGTCAAGACAAAGAAATAGCACTGTTTGGACTAGTCCATTTCAAATCTCGGCCATTAAAGGGTTAAATTTCGATGTAATGAAAAATCCATAGATATTTGCAATGAACTGCATCTCTGGCGACAAATTTCGGAAAACAGATTTTATTTATGGTCAAATAGCATTTCTCAATCTTATCCAAATGGTACTAATCCAAACAACGCATTGTCATATCCTTTGCCTGATCTCGAGTAATGTTCAGAGTACTGTCAGCTGGCAGTTTGTGGCACTAATCCAGAACTCTGAAACTGTTCTGCGATGTGAAGTATAGAATTTTCATAGCGCTAACAATATTGGTATTATATACATTATAGGGCTGTTAAGCATAAACAATAAGAATTTTTTCTTTTTATCCCTTTTATATTGTTTTGTAACAGCAATTAATGTACCTTCACAGCATAGAGTTGTACAGTAACATTCAAAGCCAATGGAGTGAACTTACTCTAATCAGCGAATGTTACTGTACAACTCTATGCCGTGAAGGCACATTGCTATTGTTACAATAAAAAAAATAAAAAAAAAATAAATACCCCCTCAAGCAGCTGCTTGCCACAGAGGTCTGACAGGAGCCTGTCAGTTTATATGCCATAGTAGAAGGTCTGAGAGGATGGCAGGACCTCACTAAAACAAAATTCTTATTGTTTATGCTTAACAGCAATATACTGTATATACCAATATTGGAGTGGAAAGCCGACATATCTACATATAGGTTACACCCGTGACAGAGAACATTCGAGCAGGCAGGACTTCCTTGCTCCACTTTTTTTTTCATTTCTTTGTAAATACTACTTTCACGCCAAAGTCCCTTTGAGAATTGCGTAAACTATGTAGGAGTGGCATAAACATCATCCCACCTTGCAGAATCCGTCATAGTTAATGCTCGAGGAGGAACCTTAATGAGTGTAACTGTCTTGTATGTTTCGTCTTGAATTAAAAAAGCTGAGCAGAGAAACGAATTCGGTAAATGTGAACGCACCAAATGAAGGAAGAACTGGCGAGAGGATTTTAACTGCAGACAGCAAAGGCGATCCCAAGGGTTGTGTGGAGAGTTTGTTTTTTTATTCGTTATTTTATGTTTGTCTTGTCTTCATTAGAAAGATGAATTCAGCGAGATATTTCTGCATTATAAAGTTATCCCTGATTTGAAAGCGAATTTCTCTAGTTCCTGCGTTTACAGATGGAAACTCTTGGTTCCAAGTAGCGATTCTGGAATCCATTTTACGCTTTCTACAAAATTGAGAACTCCAGCACATTTCAAGAAGTCTGTCCACAATTCGTGGCAGAAATATTTAACGACATTCTGAACATTATTAATGATCTGGAGGTATCCAAGATCCATTTTGCATTGTGGGAAGGTAAGATTTGCTAAAATCAACTTTGACTTGCCTCTCTGGCGGGCTCGAAAGTAAAAACGCTTTAAACAGTTGCGAAGAAAAATATGCTTATAGAAAATCCTGAGAAATTTGGAAAGCTGACCAGCATGCAGGGAGTAGCCTAACTAATGACTGTTATAAAGAAATCGGAAATTTAACCAAATTACATTAACCACCTGTGGTAAGCAGGTTTATATTTCCTCTTTACAGTGTAATAACATTCTATTCTTCCCCACTTAAATGAAATTGCTAAAAAGGCGGATATGACGTTTTCGCAACAAATTGGAGCGAAAAATTAGTTGCATTTCAACTACTTTTGGACCAAAATTCAGCTACTTCGAATTCACTAATGCAGCCCTTCAATCCATAATGGACACTCGCTTTTCCTCAGTAACATATTTAAGAGATAATTTTGCAGATTATTTGCAGTTATACTGGAAAAGTCATTAAAAAAAGCATCGCTACGTACGATTTACTACTGTTCATTAATAAACAGTTTGATCTAAATTAACTGGTGCTGAAAATTAAAGGATAATAGACAAACATATAGCCGTCGATGTAACAGAATGCACTGAAAATGGGCGAACATGAAAAATATGCTACAGACTATTCCGCATTTACAGTTGAAGCACGTAAATCGGAATATGCAAATTATGATTAAAAGCCGCGCGAGTGTATTCGCAGCTGTACTAGGCAACCTATTACTTTCACTTCAGTGGCACGTCGAGCTGATTGTCCCGAAGACATCGTATGGATGATCAGTGGTGGAGAGCGATTGGAAGCTGATCAAGTCCGAGACGGAAGTTTCCAGAGCACTGAATGTTCCGCAAAATGTCCTGTCAAAAGACAGATTCAACAGAGATATGTTCTTCGTTGACCAGGAGATGGTCGTTACGGAGTCGCAATTGATACAGACGATCGCTATCAGTCTTACTTACGGAAGTGATGACAGCTAGGCAACTGTCTTTGGAGCTTGCAGCAGCCACATGAACCAGGGTTTCAAGGCACATTGTTTATAGACTTGGTGAGCAATGCCAGACCTGTTGTGTGTGCAACTCCCGCCGCCCTGTGAACTCGTTTAATGTGGAGTCCAGATCAGTGGGCACGTCATATTTATTGATAATCGTTCAGCTCAATTATCGATTCGCATCAGGAGAAAACCAGAGATCACAATCCTTCGAACATCACAGAAAGGGAATACTCTGGTGGACGTGGCGTGACGGTTGGGGCAGGAATCATGACGAATGGGCGTACTGACCTGAACTTCTTTCATAGTGGCTGTTACTGCCGTGGAGTACAGACGAGTTCCTGAACCCATATATCAGGCAATAATGCCCGACATAATGCCTACCCTCATCGAGCTCATGTGGTCGATTTTTAGAAAAAGGAAGATATTCGTTGAGTGGCTACCCAGAACTTCTGACCTCAATCCCATTGCAGCATGTACGAAATTCTCCAGGGAGAAGTATTGCAACTTGCCAGCCCCTTCCCAGAACAGGACGAGTAGTCATTAATCCCTCATCAATATCCTCATGAAAAGTACGAGTCGTCGTTGCCTGAGCTGCATGTCTGATCACACTCCATATTAACATACATGTCGTACCTAAAAGAATAAGTATTGTTCCATGGACTGTTCGATTATGAATTTTTTTCCGCTCGACTTACATTTGCAATGTAATATAAACCTATTTACCCCAAATTTCATTGCATTTCCTTAAAAATACTTCGGGTTATGTACGAATTTATACATTATCATTAAATTTTTTGAGCACCAGTGAATTATTCAATATTTTTTTTACCTTCTTCCTAGAAAAATTCATGCCGAGGTCCATGCCTATAGGCTTCTGTATTCAACGAGTTCTATTTTGTTGCGATCTTATGCAACCAGTAGCATATTGGTTCTCTCACGATAATCGCAATTATTTCTAACACAGATGAGTTTCTCCCGTTATGAACAAACATTTCTCAAGACACGCTAAAACATATATACAGAAATGCATGCCACTAACCCCTTTTTAGTTCTTTGCGTCATACAGGCTATAACCTAATTTATTTGATGACAATTAAAATCTGAATCTTATTTGGAATGCTAGAATTCGTAGAAACAAATTTATTGATAATAATTGTTACGAGCGATTCGTCCAGAATACTATTGGTGTATCAAGGTTAATGGAAAAAGATCAGATGCTCCTTCTTTATGCAACTCTCCTTTGGAAAAAGGGTCCCGATAGGTAGCCCTAGTGTAAATGCGCATCTGGAGAATAGTGTGTGTGTGGGATCCGATACTAAATGGTGTGGTGGTAATTATTAACAGTGGTTCCCAACCTGTGGTCCCCCCCCCCCCCCCCCCGACTCTTACAAATGCCATTTTCATTATTTCCGGAAGCTCTAATGGAAATATGACATTTATTTCCCCCCGATTACATAACCGCAGTTAATTCATTATGGCAACTGGCTATTTCATGTTGATCACAAGATGAAATTGGCTGTTCATAACACAAAATTTTTGGAACATTGAATTTCTCCACTTTGATCTGATACCTAATATGTAGTAGCAATGAAAGAAATTTCTGAAAAGTATTTATTTTGTAAGAAGTATCATAGATAATCTGATACAGGTTATCTCTGAACGAATTTCGAACTTGCCGTATTTTATATTTGAAAAATTTAATGCATTTCGTTGTTCAGCTTTTGGACAAAGAACAAAAGAAGCAATCAGTACCAATAGGTGTTGTTGACAGTTCCCTACTTACAGGACCTGATTTCCCAAAAGCCAGCCGTCCCATGACCGAGTGATTAGCACGCTTGTCTACCGACCTAAGGGACCTGGGTTCGAGCCCCGGGTAAGGCATGGATATATGTGTTGTTTTTCTGCAGAGGTCCTGCCATCCTCTCAGACCTTCTATACTATGGCATATAAACCGACAGGCTCCTGTCATACCTCTGTGGCAAGCAGCTGCTTGAGGGGATATTTATTTACATGCATAGAGGAGCAGCATTTAAGTGTTGCAATTTGTAAGCAACACCAAAATTACGACCTTTTCAATTCATTAAAAATAACTAGTTGCAAATATTCTTGATACAAATAGCCAGTTAAGAAAAAAATTAAGAGAAATGTCCCAATACTTTTGATAATTATTGCCATTTCTTGATTCCCTGAACAAAAGCGAGGAAATTTTTTTTATTACTATGTATATCAGTTGCCTTTTTACAGTTTCTGCTAATAAAACTATATCATCTTTAAAATTCCCATATCAACTACATTTGTCTCCTTTCTTGGTTGTGCAAATAGTAGACTACAGTAATAAGGGTGCACAATTTATGTACCACTTGGTGTGCCTAGGAGCAAGTGAGGTGTAAATCCGACTGTCTACCTGCCATACTTATCTGAAAAAAAAATTTTTTTTTGGGGGGGGGGGGCACTGGGGGTAGGTGTATCTCTTTCACATTCCGAAGTATTAGTACTTTTTTAGGGGAGGCAATACTGTGGCTTATGGGAAATCCACCCCTACAGGTAGGGAAACTGCCCAGCCACCACCTATTATGTCAGGGCCGAATTTTTTTTTTCTTGTCAAATAGCTGAACGAAATGCATTCAATTTTTCGAACATAAACTATGGCAAGTTCGGAATTTGTTCAGAGACAATAGGTGAATCAGATTATCTGTGCCACTTTTCACAAAGAAGTTAGAAATTTCTGATTTACCGAACTTCCCCCCTCCCTGTTATATTGGTCTATCTAGGAAGTTTCTATAGATTCCGGAAATTTATTTTCAGACTGTCTTTACACTCTATTATACATACAGAATACTCAAGCAGTCGCATGCTATCATGGTCCAACCAGATTGTGCAATGCAGTTCACTAAACATGTCTGCCTTATGCTACAGTTGCTATTTGGTCTCTGTAGGCCAAATTCTAACGAGGTCCGGTTTCACATTGTCCACCTACTGCTCTCCCTCTTTCTGAGCCCCTTCATATCCATACGCACTAATCTATAGTTATGCATATGGGCAACCTGGCCAAACCAACTATATCTATCTGCACAATATGCTGCTCAAAGGAAGTTGGTGCCTCCTTTGCCTAAAAAAGGTCAATTTTTGGTATCCAAAATTGTAGGTCCTAATTTCAATGGATTCACTATTACACGTTAATCTAGGTTTGGATCTTCTTGTGGAGGGGTTACTTTTGTTATATTTGATTTTTTTTTTTCTTTGTGAAGTATCAGACTTCTGGAATTCTATTGGATAAACATACTAACTTTACAATTCCCTTACTTTTGTGACTATTTTTGGTGGTTTCTTATAATGCAGAAAAACTAATTTCTTATCAAGAGAAAAGCTTATGTTGAATTCTATAATTTGGATACTAGTAGTAGTTTTGTAAAGTAGCACTGTGATTAAGATCACTGAAGTTCTAATGTCGTGATTATTAACTAAATAAAATAATAAATACCCCCTTAAGCAGCTGCTTGCCACAGAGGTCTGACGGGAGCCTGTCAGTTTATATGCCACAATAGAAGATCTGAGAGGATGGCAGGACCTCAGCAGAAAACAACACGAACATCCATGCCTTACCCGGGGCTCGACCCCAGGTCCCGTAGATCAGTAGCCAAGGGAGCTAACCACTCGGCCACAGGACGGCGATTATTAACTACTGTGCTTAAATAAAGATTTTCACAAACATGCAGTAGTGCCATCTCTCTTGCTTTGTTACCTGTAATAGTGTGTACAGCCGACTCTTAGATTATCGTTTTTCACATTCAATATTACTTAGAACCATTTACGTTCTGTTTATCATATATGCTGTTTAAGTCATTCAGTACTTTCCCCATTTCTCGTTGAAGGCATAAACATGGTTATTAATTACTGTGCTAAAACAATTTTTCATGCACATTCAGCAGTGTGCACTCTCTTTCACTTTGTTGATGGTGAAAGCATTTTTGAGGCTAAAATCTCAGGTAGTGAGGTTTCCTGGTAGTGAAATATCCTAGTAACAAAAAGAATGGTAGCAAGGTGAAAGGTCCTGGGATTCTAATATAAGTATACTAGAGAATTTAGCTACTGTTTTAGACTGCACGTGTTTCGTGTCAGATATAATGAGTTCAATAAGGGAGAACCTGTTTTTGCAGAAATATTTTTTGTATGAGGAAACTTGTATAAGCTAGGATTGGTGTTTAGGTTTCAGCATTCTAGGTGTTGAATTCAAAAAGCATTCTTTTAACGATAAATATTTATAGGTAGCAAATAGGTGACTTGAAATGTCAAACAGGACCTCGCACGACTTAATTTACAATAGCTGTTTTACACAGATGAGTATCTCAATTTAAAGAATTTTGCATGAATACACTACTGCAGAAATGTTGAATCAGAATGTCGATTTAGGCTCTCCATTCCTCTACAACTAAACTCTTCCTTACAGATTGAACTTTCAATGTATTATATTTACGAATTAAAAAAAATATCCTAAATTTGAAATTAGCCAAACTGATGTAAAAAATATAACTAAAAAAGCTAGTGACTGCAAAACTGTGGGAATGTGTGCTTTTATTGTGTGTTTTAACTGGAATAATAAATAGACACCACAATTAACCTGAAGTTAATGCAGTGAGTAGATGGAGAATAAAGCATATTTTGATGGTCATTATATTTCCATGTAATTTGCAAAAAAAAAAAAACTTTTTCAGAAAAATACATTTACAGACATATAGTAGACAGTTATTTTTAAAATAGCAACTTTAAATGAAAGCATACATTTCTTTTGCTATAGAGAAAACGTTAACTTTGCAGAAGACTAGTGTCTAAGAATAGTAGTAACTTCAAGAGTTTTCAGCATTACAAACACTAAACAACACTTCTACCTTCTTAACATGCTGATCTATAATAAAATGAGAACCATAGTATCTGATTAACTAGCAATGCTATAAACCATATAGTAGCACACAAAAGTATCTTTTGAAGTTAGTAATATTTTTGGTTTGAAATTTTAATGACTATCTTGATTACACATAGTAACTTTTAGTAGCTTTCATATCTGAGACCAGTGATATTTGTGGAAAATTACTATCATATAAATTATTACTCTATGAGAAATCGCATGTATTTTTGAAATTTAACAAGAAAACAAACTGAAACTGGAAATTTTGGATGGAAGCTATTTTATATGTCACATGCCAAGTAATAGCTCAAAATCCACTTAAATTACATTTGATTGGAAAGAAATTAACAAATGTATTTCAAAAATTATATTATATATATATCAACATTAAAAGTTTGGGATGGGGGGAGGGGGTTGGGTTGTTTTACCTCTGAGTGGCACTTTTTCGCACACCATGGGCTAAATGGCCAAGTCACATGGACCCCGAAGGCTCAGAGAAGGTTGGGGGAGGGGACCCACTGGAACAGCTGTTGGGAGACAGATGGTAGCCTCCCGTCAAGGCCATCCAGCGTGTTCTTTAACCCTTTCATGACTAAGGGAAACATTTTTCCCATTTTAAAATTGCCGATTGTCGTATTTAATTATAACCTTATCTGCATTTTTTATACAGAATGTCAAAATAGAACGTATGCTGAACGCAATTACGTAAACAGGAACATTTAGAAAACAAAAACAGAACTGTCAGGATGCATAATATATGTACTATGTGCAATGTCCATCTTTGCCTCACTACCAAAAGAAATTACTTCGCTGAATATCATAATTAGCACATCATTTTGTATAGTAATTTCATTTTATAATTTTGTATTATTTTAGTTAACATTTTGTTCTAATAAACCAATAAATAAAAGACATTGCATAATAAGCCTAACTATAATTTGTGTTACCTTTATAGTCCATTGGGAAAAATATTTCCCATAAAATTCCAAAAAAACTACACATTGTTATGTATTTTTCTTATGTTTTTTATTTATTTTACGTCTAAACAAACTAAAATAAACAGTTACATACTAATATTTACTCTTAGAAACCTTATGGTCCTGAAAGGGTTAACGTGCACAGGGTATGGCTCTCCCGCACACGGGGCCACGACTTAACGTATCCCATCCGACGGACGGCGGCCTTTCCAAGCCCATCGGTGTCCCCTACTGACCGTGGGCAGGGCGGGGAATTTTGCGGAGATAAATCTCAACGCTGACCTAGCTGGGACTCGAACCTGGGAACTACAGATTACGAGCCTGGCGCGCTACCGACTGAGCAACCGCTGCCCCATGGGGGGGGGGGGGGGAAGAACCAATGGAAAAATAAGGTCGAATAATGGGAAACATTTTTGCAATGTTTGCAAAGAATGCCAAGCATTCTTTATTGTCTGCTTAAGCGATAAAATTTAATTCAGCTTCATCACAATCACTTCCTATGCCATTAAAAACCCCCACAAAACTGGCATAAAGTTACACTTTTCCAAGGCTGTGTTTCACTATTAATCACGAGTTTGAGTAATGAAATTAACATTCACACAGATGTGCAATCTCAGAGATATTAAGTTTTGTGAGTAGGTACATTTGGAGATTAAATGCTATTTAACTCTACATACTTCCACACAATCAGGAAATATAGTGGGGAAGAAAAAGAAAAGATCACTAGCAGCACACACAACCGCAGTGTCTGTAGTCAAGAAGAGAGAAGTGTTGTTAACGTGTGATTAATCACACAATATGGAGATTCTAAAATATCAGAAAAACTATAAATTATTGCAACATTTCTTTTGGTTAGTATTTAATCAATCATCATGAAATACTGTATAGAGGTAATAATTTAATTATTACTGTAATTGGTAAGAAGGTTAATAGAAGGAAAAAGTATTTTGTATCATGCTAAAACAGGAGTATGACAGACATAAAAATAATGATGTGTTAAAAAAATCACTAGTATATCTTTTAATTGCTGGATAGGCAAAATGGTACCGATTCTGACAAAATTCTGGAGTTCGTTTATGTGACGATATCTAGACTAGTTCTAAAATTATGCACTTTTAAAATATCTGCAACAAGGAACAAGAATTAATTTACATTTCAAGTTTCAGCAATTAAAATGACACTTAAGAGCATGATGACTGTTTATAAACATTTTTACAGGCCATTAAAGGAAACAATGACAAAACAATGGTATACTGTACATCAATCTAGTTTGAAAGTTCTATTTTAGTTGCCAAACTTTAATTATTTTTGGTAATGATACAATGTTTAAGATACATATATCATTTGAATGCAGAATTAAACATTGTAGACTTCAATAGGGGTGGGGTGGGGGAGCTGTTATACAAAATAGGGCATAAAGTAGAAAATGCAGCCAAATGTATTCAAAGTTTAATTTAATAAAATACCCAAGTGTTACAGCATTTATTAGACTAACAGGAACAGATAACAGCTGAGTAACACAGCTTTGAATGATGATGGAGACTGAATTTTGCACTTGTGACATGCTTCTGACATATTAAAAAGTCATGTAATTTTTATTTGCACATATTTCCTATAAATAAATTTAGACACCATGAAAGAAATTTAAACAGTTGAGATCATGTCATTACATGATGAAATTCAGAATCTTAACCATAACACACAATTTAAATTACCTTTTTAAGGTACACACCTTTGGTCTTACAAATTCTGTACATTTCTGACTGTCTATTAATATTTCTTGATCAGTTGTCAACTGTATACCAATGTTAAAAAATGGCCTAAGTCACATTTAATCTAATAATCTTCACAGCCAAATTAAATTGACTTCATTTCAAATGACAATGTTTCCTGAAGCATAACCTGAAAATGCTTTAGGAAAATTAGCCATATTGAAAACTATGCACACAAACCCATTAAGTCTTTCACCAGGAATGAGAGTAGAAAAGAATAGTCCCTGACCACCAATCAGATAAATCTATCTACTTCCCACATCTCAGGTTTCAGGGTTTCAGAAAAATTATCTGGACACCTTGGTTCACAGGAAAAATGAATTACTGCACATTATTCTAGGAAGAGAATCCTGCTCTTCAGATATTATAGTTTCATTTGTTCATTAAGCAGTCTTCACTGTTATCAGTTTCTTTTTGTCCTCTGTCTTCTATTTCACCACTTTCTTCTGGGTTCACATCTGTGCGTATCACAACTATTCCATCAGTGTTGAGGCACTTTTCACATTTGTCATTTTGTCTTTTCATATCACACTGTTTCGTATGCCTTTTTTTGTCATGAGATTTATCTTTTATTTCTGTCCCACAGCTCTTGCATCTTTTATTACAGTGATCTTCATTATCTTCGTAGTCCACAGACAATTTTTTCTGAGCTGCATCATTTTCTTTTTCTGATGGACTTTTTGATGGGTTACCAGTGTCAGATTCAGATTTATCTGAGTTAGACAACTTAGCAAGCTTTTTACTTGGTGCCGAAATATTACTGTCTGAAGGCCGCTTAGCAGCTCCACTATGGACAAGATAAACATGATTTTCAAACAATCTGTATAAATTGAATGTTGCAGAACAGACGGTGCACTTGTAAGACAAATGAGCAGGTTTTAAAGTTACTTTATGGACTTGGTTCATGTGTGCTACTAATTTACTGGCATATACCCTGCCACAGATTGTACAACAGCCAGCGTCTTTGTTCTTGTTTGCTAACTCTTGCATGTTAGATGTAACTAGACCATGAGCTCCTAAAAGGTGACGTTCTAAGCCCTGATCAGTGAAGAAACGCCATTGACATTTCTGACAATTTAAAGGTGGGCGACTGACAAGCATTTTTGGGTGAATTTTTACTTTATGTATTAATTGCATGTGTGTCCGTAACTGTTCTAAGTCCTTTATGTAGCCATCACAGATCTCACAAACAACTAAGCTGCTTGACTGTAGAGGAGTGTTTGGAGAAGTGGAAGTTTTACTTAACTGAACTGGATATGGACCTTGAAGCTTGGGAGGTTGTGCTATGCTAAGAGGATGGTCACTGGACCCTCTCATTGACATCTGATGCCTTATTCCACTCCCATATAAATTTGTATAAAATGTCATTGTGTGAGGTGAATGCATTTTCTTTTGTCCACTATTCATGGGGTTGGGCATAAAGGAAAACTGAGACGGTGAACTAACTAACTGATTATTTCCCAGAACAGGTAATACTTGTCCACTTGAATTTACCACTTGAAAAAACCTATTAGTAGTAGGCAAATGTAAAGGAGGTGGTCCTGGACGAATTTGACCCATCACATTAGAATGAGTTGGCCTGACTCCAGCAGAAGCTGACATCTGAACAGAAGGAACAACTTGATTTTGAATGCCCAAACTGTCAGCTAAAGGTAGATTTGATAATGGCCTGTACAATGACATACCTTGATTTGGTGCTATAGGTCGATTGTTTAAACCACCAGAGAGTTGCTGATTCAGATGATGGTGAAATGAATCAGGAACACTATCAATCTTTTTTGGTCTACCTCTGCCTCTATGCATACAACTAATAGATTTTTCATATGCTTTCACCACTGCAACAGTAATTGGTTTTGGAGTAACTGTTGGTAGGTCAAAATCTTTGGGAGGTGCCTGATTTGCTGCACGATCAAAATACTTTTGGCATTTGTTCAGATGTGTATTAAGTTTAACTTTAGAGTTACTTTCAAAACTGCAATAAGGGCATTCATAAAAAAGCACAGGGGGCTGAATGCGACCTATTTTGCTGTGAATAGCCTCCATATGAAATAACATTTCCCTTGGGTCACGACTAACATAGGTACAAAAACTGCAACGGTATTCTCTTCTTGAGGTAATATGAGGTACTAATAAATGACCTTCCATAACAATGGAAGATTCAGTAGTAAAATTACAAGTTTCACATGATTTAAATGGAAATGAAAAAGGTTCATTAGCTCTTTTGGCTTGCAAATAGGAATTTTGGTATTGGTCAAGTTCTTGTTCTAGCCTGGCTGTTTTTCCTTCTCTTTTAATTTGTCTTGTTTTAATCCTAGTCATGTCTCTATGAAACCATTCACTCACGCGGCTCAAACCTAAACTAATAAGGAACTCACCTACAGAGCTGCGAAAAAATCCTTTTGGTTCAGGTTTATTTATTTCTCCATCTTCTTTTTCCTTGGATGGAAACTTATCAGGTTCTTTAAGAAGAAATGGTACAACCAACGATGGGCTCTCAATGAGAGCTTCACTGCTTCTTAATGTAAAATCTCCTTTGACTGGGATGTATTTCCCAATAGATACTAATCCATCAAAGGAAGATGGAAATCCTATTTCTTCTTTTGAAAGTTCTGATAATATTGGAAATGTATTAGGATCTGGAGTTTCAGTTATGATCTTATCTGGTTCTTTTGCATTAGTTGTTTCACCAGTAAACACTGCACAAGCATCAGAAGGGGCAATCTGAGAATTTGAAGCATTCTGCTCAGAGTTTTCTTTGGAATTTTCAGATGTACTTTGGTATTTAACTGTAGGAGTCAAAGTAACATCCAAATTCAGATCCATTTTAGGTGTATCACCATTTTGCTTTAAACTATCTTCATTATGTAATATACTTTCTTTGTCTTCCTTGTTTTGTTCTTCATTACACTGAGAACTCAGATGTTCATTCAACCTTTGTGCTAGTGAAGATTCTTTGCTTTCTCTACTGCTTTCCTCACAACTGGAGCTAGTGATAGAATCTTCTGATGAAGTTGATTCCTGTTTTTCAGATGAAGAATCAGTTTCAGAAGTACTGTAATTTGCTTTTTTAATTAATGCAGCATTTACGGAACAGGAATTTTCTTTAATGTCACCATTTTCATTTTTACCATTGCAATCTTGAGCTTTCAAAATTTCTAATTCTTTGTTTTTAGCAGAGTGTGCATTTATATTTTTATTAAGGCTGGAATATAAAACTTCATCTTTCTCTAAATTTGATTCTGCACTCTCTTCCTTTTCTTTCAGATCACAGTGTGTGGTTTTACTGTTTTCAGTAACAGATTCTACAGAGACTTCTCCGTTATAACCCACAGACTCCATTGTGCTAATTAAATTGCTGCTAGTCAAAGCCACTTGTGACTTGTTAGTGATAAAACCATTACTTGAATGATCATTCACCCTGGTGACACCAACAGGTGTACTTGATTTTAGTGCTGTTTCTAAAACATTATTTTTGCAATTATTTGCAAATTCAGAATAGGTCTGGCTAGCTTTCAAGGTGGTTTTCACGCACAATAGCTTTTTTTCTGCACAGAGTAGTGGAATAGCTTCAGAATAAGTGCAATTCATATTTTGTTCTGCATAACTGAAGAATCTGAAATAAAAAAAAAAATCCATAAGTTGCTTAAAAACAATTTTATCCAAATTTTTTATGTAAATATTATACGTACCAGGAACAAGAGATAAAAAAATGAAATTTGGAGCTCTGTTAAATGTTTATGCACATATGTGAGGAAATTTAGACTTAAATTAGAAATAATGATATCTATCCTAATCTTGGTTAACAACATTGTCAATTATTTAAAGTTCTGGAAAATAGTTTGAAAACAAGAATGAAATGAACTATTCATGCTAGAGAGTTACAATTTTAGTGGTAGAATGTGATTATCAAGAATTAAAATTAACAGCAGTGATTTGCCTCCTTACTTCTAGGAGGGGCAAGTTTTTGTTTTATGGGATAAATGAAATTATTTTGCATAACATAGTTACTAACACTACCATTTGGATTTTCCAAATCATCCTTTAGTTACAATTTACTCTTATCTGAAATAAAAAACATTTTTTAAGTTTAAAAAAAAGTATCAATTTTTTTTGTATGGAAAATCAGATTCAAATTACAGAGATAATGGTATCTATCCTGATCTTGATTTACAACATAGTTAGTTGCCAAGTATTTAAAGTTCTGGAAGCTAGAAACACTTGATAGCAATATTGCCAGTTCAAACTATTTACCATAAAAAGTTACTCTTTGAATAGTTTCACAATGGTTATTTTACTTCCCAGCACCCATTATTCTTTAAAGATTACTCCCAAAAAATGTTAAACATGTTTAACTTATTTTCAGTATCATTCCTTTTTCCCTGTCTATCACACATTTATGTAGCTTAAAATATGACTTTTCACAAAAAGCATGGATATACCAATACTTTTGCTAATTTGGTATATTTCCAAGGAACTATTCATTCACAGGGCAGACCCTTTGCTACTAACATCTGGTATTGCTGAGTCATGATGTATTTACCAGGACTTTTGCACAAACAAGTTATTTTTAGTTGTGGTTTCAATAGCCAGATCTAAGGTTGATGATTTAATCCTAAAAACATTGGTGGTGGATCAACTGTCAAGTTACACTCCCTTTTACATAAGAAACCTGCTTCAGTATGGCTCATATATAATTGTGTAGTGGTTTGTTCACATAACATACTTAATTTTTTTTTTATACAGTGGCAGAAATATCAAAATTTTGATACTAATCAAAGCTTTTCATAAAATTTTGATTCCCAGAAATACACTGAAATATGTCATTATTTTATAGGCAAATGTTTTTTTTATCACATTTGATAAAAAAAAATATGCAAGGTACACTTTCTGTATAATCATTTAAAACTAGAAAAACAATATATCACCTCTGGAAAATATAGAGCATTCATTTTCAAAGAGAATAAAGTTTGCCATTTTTCCTACCCTCTAAAAGTGTAAATTTGAATGAAGAGTGGAATACATCCCACTCAGGGCAACCAATTTTTTTTTCAGCTAATTATTTCTTGTCTACAGGACATTTTCCTGATACTTTATTACTGAATTTTCCATTTACCTCTTAAAACAAAAGAGTTGCATTTTCTCACCATTCCTAGGGGTAGGAGGCAAATTGCTGTTGTCAATGTAAACCCTTCGACAGTCACCTTCTACCACTATAATTTTAACTCTCTAGCATGAAGAGTTGATTTTAAGTTTTGTCTTTTCTGACTAAGTCTTTTGATGGTGAAAATTAAAACTATTGGAAGATGTAAAAAATGCAGATCCAGATATTTCAGGAATTTCATCTAACCCAAAAAATTTTTTCATTTATTTATTAAAACAAAGTTGAATTTTACAGATGGACAGATGACAAAGTGAAAACAACAAACAGCTTTTTTAATATGAGCTAATCCCCACCCTAATAAAAATCTGACATAGTAGATGAATTAGAAATACACAAGTTTTTTTTTTTGCTAATTTTAACACTTAATACATACAGTATATCCACTTGAAAATTAACTATCCATATGAGATAAAACTTGGTTCATGAATACCAATCTACATAATATATGTAATTATAAATCTTGCTTGCCTGTTCTATATAGACAACAAGCTAGTCTTAATAACTATTAGTAATTTAAAATCAGTATTAACAAGTGCACTGCTTCACAATGTCTCATTCTTACTTTTCTTGCAGCATGGGAGTGAATTGCAGAGATCCTGTCCACTGCAACATGTCATGAGTCACTGATAACTTGTGAAGTAGTTTGAATTTCATTTACTAGACAAGGTTACGAATTTTAAGGCTGATCTTTTGTGATGTCACAAACATGAAGATTATTTGACATGCGGGGGATGAAGTGCCTGCAACTTCTTTAACAGAAAATGCTTCACAGCACAACAAACAGAAATCAGCAACACATAGAGTGGAAGACAAGTCACTCATGAAAAACTCTCTGCCATAGTGAATGTGTAACTATAAAAAAAAAATTCAACGTACACAAAATTTTCCCCCATCTCTTTAGAATTACTTCAAATTTTCTGCATTTTGATTTTTGGCAGAAGTTCATTAACCTTCCCAGAGCTAACATCTTGTATACAAGTTGACAGAATTTGAAATGAGACCTGAAGCAGTACCCTGATTTAAGCTCAGAAGTTTGATTTGAAGTAATTGTGATTTTCTGCTGTCTTTTCTGCCTTAAAACCATTTCAATATGCCTAGAAATATTATTATCATTCATCTCAACATTCAACAGTGCTACCTGGCTACTGAACAATAAAAATAAATAAATACCCCTTAAGCAGCTGCTTGCCACAGAGACAGGAGCCTATCAGTTTATATGCCATAGTAGAAGGTCTATGATGATGGCAGTACCTCAGCAGAATGCCAACACAAACATTCCATGCCTTACCTGGGGCTTGACCCAGGTCCCTTAGATCTGGCTACTGAAACCACAACTAAAAATAACTTGTTTGTGCAAAAGTCCTGGTAAATACATCATGACTCAGCAATACCAGATGTTAGTAGCAAAGGGTCTGCCCTGTGTGCACTCGTGTTTCACATAAAACAGGTAACTTTACAATAAGTTAGTGTTAAAAATCCATCCGTAGTAAATACACATATTATCTGTAGAAACAGACTTCAACATTAGCTAATATTTCTGGAAAAAAAAAAAAATTCTTTGCCAACATGGCAGGAATCAAACCCGCAACTCTCCAGATTCATGCCAGAGCGCACTACTATTACACCACGCATCAGACAAGGAAATCTTTCAGAATAAGACCTTATAAACCTGTCGCTGAGATTCATAAGGTCTTATTCTGATAAATCTGTCAGTTTGATTTACAGAATTGTATTATTCTTATAAATCTGCCAGTGACAGATTTATAAGGTCTTATTCTGAAAGATCTCCTAGTCCAATGTGTGGTGTAATGGTAGGACGCTCTGACATGAATCTAGAGAGTTGCGAGTTTGATTCCCGCCATGTCGGTGATAAATTTTTTTCAGAAATATTAACTAATGTTAAGTCTATTTCTACAGGTACAGATTTATAAGGTCTTATTCTGAAAGATTTCCTCATCCGATGCGTAGTATAATGGTAGTGCACTCTGGCATGAATGTGGAGAGTTGTGGGTTCTATTCCCACCATGTCAATGCTGAAATTTTTTCAGAAATATTTTGAAGTAACCCGGAGTTCTCCCCAAAGCAACTTCGTAAAATCTATGTGAGTTGTGAAAATTTGCAATTTTTTTTGCAATATTAAGGGAAGTTAGCAAAATCTAGGTTAGTTGTCGAAATCTTGGGGAGTTTGAAAAATTTGAAGTGACTTGACAAAATTAGGAGAGATGTAAAGATTGGGATTGGTTTTGTGAAATTAAGAAGAGTTGTTCAAATGGAAGAGAGTTGAGAAAATTCACACTGTCTTTCGCTACAATTCAGGCGAGATGTAAATATTTAGCTTATTCCTGTAAAATTATGGCTAGTTGTCAAAATTGGAAGTTACATGGTAAAATGCAGGAGAGTTGTGAAAATTGTCTCAACCCCCACCCCCCCCCCACCCATGGAGCAAACCTGACACATTATTTTTCTCAGTTGGAAAAATTTGATTTTCAAGTTGGAAAATTTTCACCCCCCCCCCCCCCAACCACAATCCTTCACTACGCTCCTGCATGGTGGAGATCCAGGAATAGTTGGACGATGCATGCCACATGTGGTCAGGCATTATCCTCTTGGTAAATGGCACCAGAGGGTCCCTAAAAATAAGGTATGACCACAGGCTTCAACACCTCAGCAACGTAACGCTGGCTGTTCAAAGCACCGGTAATGCGTACGAGACGCGTGCATGAGTGGAATCTAATCTAATGGCACCCCATACCATAACACCAGGGGCCAGACCTGTATGGCACTGCATCATGCATGTCTCACTGAGCTTGGAGCCACAGTACCGCCAGATATGGATTCATCCAACACGGGTTGGGTTGTTTTACCTCTGAGCGGCACTTTTTTGCACACCATGGGCTAAATGGCCAGGTCACATGGACCCCGAAGGCTCAGAGAAGGTTGGGGCAGGGGACCCACTGGAACAGCTGTTGGGAGACAGATGGTAGCCTCCCGTCAAGGCCATCCAGCGTGTTCTTTAACGTGCACAGGGTATGTCTCTCCCGCACACGGGGCCACGGCTTAAGGTCCCATCCGACGGACGGCGGCCTTTCCAAGCCCATCGGTGTCCCCTACTGACCGTGGGCAGGGCGGGGAATTTTTGCGGAGATAAATCTCAACGCTGACCCAGCTGGGACTCGAACCTGGGAACTACAGATTACGAGCCTGGCGCGCTACCGACTGAGCCACCCCCGCCCCCATCCAACACGGTGTTGCATACTGAAGCGGGATTCATCTGAAAAGATGATGTGATGCCATTCGCACATCCATGTGCGACATTCTTGGCACCACTGCAGCCGTGGAAATGGTAGCTAGGTAGTCACTGGAAGGAGAGCTATGCAACAATCCCCTGTGATGATGCATAGAATCGGCCAGGCCTAGCACCTAATGTCCAACCCCGCCTTCTCGTCGTGCGGACCGTTAGTACCTTTCAAAAGAGATACTATCTTGTGGAAGTGAACGGAAGGGGAGAGCTGCCAGATTAGTGTGGCCTACTGATCTGGACAACTATGGCTTTTTTTCTACCCTGCTGAGGAATGGTCAACCACACAGGGTCCTGGTGCTGACCATATAAACCGACTGGACTGGACAGATATATGGCTCTGAGCTTGATTATGGATCCTGATTTTGCTGCACTGGTGGGCTTCTGTGGAAGGAAAATCTTCCACTGTGTTTTCTGTTTGTTTGTGAGTTGACAGCCCCAAGTGAATAGATTCACAGGATATGTTTATCAGCTGGTGGATAATCCTGAGCAGAAGTCATCGCACGCACCTGAACTCTTTGCTTCTATTGGCATCGTCAAATTCTACATTGGAGGAAGTCTTCCAGTGTAGATGGCTTCAGCCTTTAGTAGTGGGGGAAACGGGTCTTTGCCCCATGTCTGCGATTAGGGGGCTGTTTGATATTGTCGGCATTCCCTCTCTCAATAAACATAGTTTCTTTAAACATCCCACTAACCATTTTCTCTCCATAGGTAGTTGGAATGTGAGGACTCTGCACAGAGCTTTTTGTCATGAGTCAAGAGACCAGATGGACAGATAAAGGTCAGATTCTTAAAAATAATCTTAAATTTCTCTTTTCAGGGAGGGACGACAATAAGCATCACCAAGGCATGCGTCTGCTTCTCAGCAGACACGCTAGTGATGCTCTTCTAGGATATGAGTGCATTAATGAAAGGTTTCTTACAGCAAAATTTCAGACAAGCGTTAAAGACTTGAATGTTATCTGCTGTTATGCCCCCACTGAGGATGCCGATGAGGATGAGAAGGATAGGTTTTATGGACAACATCAGGATATTTTGAATTCTGTCAAGAAAGGAGATATTACCCTTGTTCTTGGTGACTTCAATGCCAAAGTTGGTACTGACTCTGACCTTTGGGGAGGGGTGATAGGCCCTTTTGGTATTGGTAGCTGCAATGGCAATGGGCAACATCTCCTACAGGTAAGTAAACTCAATGGATTCAGAATAACTAACACTTATTACAAACACCGCGACATACATAAGTACACATGGGTTTCACCTGATGGGCTGCATAAGAATATGATTGATTACATATTAATTAACAGCAAATGGGCTAGTTCTGTTAGGAATACCAGGGCATATAGGGGAGCTGAAATTGGTTCTGACCATTACCTTGTTAAAAGTATCTTGCAAAACTTAAAAAGTGTTGTGCTAGGGTTAAAAAATTTACTTTTAATACTGAAGCTCTGAAAGATGCAGTTATAGCCAAAGCTTACCATGATAGGTTAACTTAGTCATTATGACAGTCATGGTTTGCTTACTACTGAAGTTGAGGAAGAATGGGATCATTTTAAACAGGCTTTTTTGGACACTAACAGTACTCTTTTAGGAAAAAAGGAGCAGAAGAGGCAGAATTATCTGAGTGATAAGGCACTTGAGCTTATTTCGGAAAGAAAGAACTGCAGGAATGTCTTTAATCACTACCCTACTAGTCCTAATAGAAGGCATTACACAGAACTTAATAAACGTGTAAAAGATCAGTTAGCTGCTGATAAGAATCTTTGGCTTGATGGTTTGGCTGACAAAGCAGAGGAAGCAGTTAGACAGCACAACAGCAGAGAGCTGTACCAGATAATTAATGTTTTGAGTGGTAGAAAACGGACAGGTATACAAGGATTGAAGGATAAACAAGGTAAGGTTATAGAAGGGGAGGATTCTGTCATGGCTAAGTGGGCTGAGCATTTCAGTGATGTTCTAAACAATGTAGTTAGTTCTACTCCCATTGTTTGCAATGATGATAGATGTATTGGTGGCTTTAATGTTGGCCCTATAACACAATCTGAAGTTATTTTGGCTGTTTCTAAACTTAAACTACATAAATCCCCAGGGGTAGATGAAATCACTACTGAAATGCTTAGAGCTGGGAATGTTTCGGTTACCACTTGGATGAATGAAATTCTGAATATCTTTTATGATAAAGGCATGGTTCCTAAGGATTTTACCAGAGCTATTGTTATCCCTATTTTCAAAAAAGGTGATCGCAGTTCTTGTGATAACTATAGGGGTATCAGCCTACTCTCTGTTCCAGGTAAAGTTCTTTCCATGATTGTGCTTAATAGAATTAAGAATCTGGTTGACAGGCAATTGCATGATGAGCAATGTGGATTCAGAAGTGGTAGGGAATGTGTGGATCAGATATTTTCACTTAGGCAGATTCTTGAGAAATGTTTAGAGTTTCAGAAACCTTTGGTTGCTAGCTTTGTTGATTTCAAAAAGGCTTTCGACTCTGTTGATCGTCATAATTTGTGGTTGATTGTGAGATCATATGATATTCCAGACAAGTTAGTTAACATAATGAAAGCTCTCTATAATAACACTGAGTCGTGTGTGAGAGTTGGTAAGTCTTTAGCAATTGGTTTAGCATTACTTCTGGTGTTCGACAAGGATGCATTTTGTCCCCTTTTCTCTTTAGTTTGGTTGTTGATTATGTTATGCGAAATTCACTTCAAGGGAAAGATTTTGGCCTTAAATGGGCTGGAGATACGAAAATTTCTGATTTAGATTTTGCTGATGATTTAGCCCTTTTGGCAAATGATGTTGATGAGATGAACTCTTTCATTCGAGCTGTTGATGAAACTGGTAGTACAGTAGGTTTGGTTATAAACAGAGAGAAAACTAAAGTGATGAAAATTGGTCAGACAGACTGTGATTCAGTTAATCTGAATAGTTGCAGTCTTGAGCAGGTGTCACAGTTTAATTATCTTGGGAGCTATGTAACAGATAATGGTGATGTGCGGCATGAGATTAACAGACGAATAGGGATTGCTGCCGGGACTTTTAAGAATCTATGGAGAGTGTGGAGAAATGGGCGTATATACCTAAAGACTAAAATTAGACTGTATAATAGTTTGGTTCTTTCTAGGGTTAGTTATGGTAGTGAAACTTGGACACTTTGTAAACATAATAACAGGAAACTAGATGCTTTTGATTCCAGATGCTTACGCAGTATCTTGGGCATTAGGTGGTTCAACTTTGTAACTAATGATGAGGTTAGGCAAGGAGTTTGCAACTTCCTTTAAGCAGCGTATTGTGCAGAGAGAAACTCCGTTGGTTTGGCCATGTTGCCCGTATGAATAATTATAGATTGGTTTGGCGAATAGGGTTATGAACGGTCTGCCTCAAGGCCTCAGAAAGAAGGTGAGACCTAGGATGCGGTGGGCAGACAATGTCAAACAGGGCCTTGTTAGAACTGGTGTGCAGTGGCCAGATGCTGTAGATGTAGCTCAGGAGAGACTTGCTTGGAGAACTAAATTGCACGGTCTGGTTGAACCTCCGTAGCCCATGGCTGCTTGAGGATGATGATGTACATTCAATGGTAGCAGAAGCAATGGCTGCCTAGCAAAGATGCCCAGATGCTGCCGAACCGTACATGCAGACACTGGTTGATGTGCAACACACCCAACTGTTGAGTTATGGTGTCTGACGTGGCTGTACGATCATTCATAGCAATGCGCATGAGATGTCTGTACTCTCATTCGTTTGTGTGACAGGGCCATTGATATTCCTCACATCGGTAAGTTCGTTCCTCCTCTATCCAATGACGCCATATTCTCATCACTATGGCGTCATTACATCCAACACAAGCACTGATGTCTCAGTACGATAATCCGCCTTCCTGTAATCTCACAATTCTCCCTCAATCAATCAGAAACCTCGTCATATGGATGCTGTGTTCTTCGACGGGGCATACTTTGTCCTTTAGTGTGCAAGAACTGTGAGCAAACACAATTCCAGTGCTTTACACTGGCTCTTTGTAATCTCCTCTTATACCACTTCCAGGGGATGTTACTGTCATACATGATGCTTTGAATCATTTACATGTTCTCCATGGGCTACCCATCTTGCATATTTCAGGACAATCTGATGAGTTCTTCCTGGTGTTGCAGTTTTAATGGCCAGCAGTGTATATATGCAAAATAGAGATTTCAGAGCTCCTAAAAAAATACTAATTTTTCCACTTTATTCAACTTGATGTTTCAGAAAATAAAACACCCATTCTCTTGGTCAAACTGCTATTAACACAATCCAAATGATGTCTTTGCCAAAGATGCTGTTCTATCTTCAGAACAGTCCCCCACTAGCTGGCTGAGAGCTCCAGCAAGTTAATTGAGTTATTTGTAAACATTCTACCATCTGTTTCTCAATAAAGTCAGATGCTAAAGAAACTTTTTTTTGGAGTTTTTCAGTGAATTATACAAAAATATTGCCATATACATTTTTGCATCATTTTACTATAATATTTTGCAATTAAAAATTATTTTAGCTTTACCTACCTTTTTTTTTTTAATTTTGCCATTTCTTAATGACAATTTAATGTTTTCTATTTTGATATATAACCTGACCTATTTCTATTCATTTGTTATTTTTTTTAAAAAAAATGGAAAATTGACTTGTTTATTTGACTGGTCACAACTGGTTAAAAGCCTGGACTTTGTCTTTCTATTCATATGCATTAAAATCATTTCCACCTATTAGTTTTTTTTAAATAAATTTTTAATTGCATTGCCAGATGCATTTTTTTACAATATGCCTCTATAAAAGATATTAAAACAAAAGGTTATTGTTTTTGTTAAATATTTTATTTTCAGAAAATCCAGAAGTAAATATTAATTTAGCAAACAACATGCTGTAATTCCTTTCAGTAGTTATTTGGCAAAAAGTTCTAAAGTTCACTTTTTTTTTGTCTGAATACAGTTGAAAAAATGCCTGGCAATTATTAATTGAATAGTCCAATCTATTTTCTCACTATATCACATTGAAAGTCTTATTAAAATCAACATGCTTGTAAATATCTTTAAATTATTTATTTTCATAATATTTGGATTTAAATTCTGTTTAATTTGGTATATAACATGAACTATTTAGGTTGATAACTTTTTTTTACACAAGATTCTAAAGTTGACTTGTTGATATGACTTAGCACAGTTGGCAAAAGACCTAGACTTCTCTAAAAGTATGGTACCATTGTTGTTTTACCTCTGAGAGGCACTTTTTTTTGCACACCAAGGGAAAATGGTCAGATCACAAGGACCCTGAAGGCTCAGAGAAGGTTGAGGGAGGGGACCCATTGGAACAGCTGTAGGGAGACAGATGATAGCCTCCCGTCAAGGCCATCCAGGGTGTTCTTTAATGTGCTCAGGTTATGGCTCTCCAGCACACGGAGCCACTGCTTAATGTCCCATCCGACGGACAGCGACCTTTCCAATCCCACTGGGGTCAAATTTGTCAGGCAGATGGTGCTCCAGTTGATTTGAACAGTTGTGCTGCTGAACAAATATTGCAATTTTATTATCTCGGGAGCTGTTTAACAGATGCTAGTTATGTGCATCATGAGATAAACAGAACAGGAATTGTTGCTGGGAGTTTTAAGAATATCATCATCATACTCAAGTAGCCATGGGCTATAGGTCCAACCAGATTATATAATTTTGTTCTCCAAACACATCTGTCTTGAGTTACATCTGCTACATCAGGCCATTGTAGACCAGTTCTAACAAGGTCTTGTTTGGCATTGTCAGCCCACTGCATCCTAGGTCTCTCTCTCTTTCTGAGGTCTTTAGGCACACTGTTCATAACCCTATTCATTAATCTTTAGTTACGTGGCCGAGTGGTTAGCGGGCTTGGCTACTGATCTAAGGGACCTGGGTTCGAGCCCCGGATAAGGCATGAATGTTTGTGTTATTTTTCTGCTGGGGTCCTGATATCCTCACAGACCCTCTACTATGGCATATAAACTGACAGGCTCCTATCAGACCTCTGTGGCAAGCAGCTGCTTGAAGGGGATATGCATATAGGCAACATGGTGAAACCAACAGTCTCTCTCTGCACAATACACTTTTGAAAATGCAAAGAAGCAGACTCCTTTGCCTAACCATATCATTACTTGCAAAGTTGAACCACCTAATGACCAATATATTTAGATAAGCATCCAATATCAAAAGCATCAAGGTTCCTGTTATCTTGTTTACAAAGGGTCCATATTTTGGTACCATAAGTAATTCTAGAAAAAACCAAACTATTACACAGTCTAATTTTAATCTTTAGGTGTATATGCCTATTTCTCCACACACTCCATAGATTCTTAAAAGTCCTGGCAGATATTGCTTTTTATTATGTGAAATACTTGATTAACCCTTCCAGTGTCCAGCCTGAAAAACAGGTTTCCATCCAGAGGCCAAGCTATTCTCTCCCTATGCTCAGCAAAGAAAAAGTTCTAATGAAAGAAATTATGGCATGTTGTATGCCAAATTAATTATCATTTAATTTTGCGTTTTATGAAAATAAAGTATTTACCAAAAAAGACTGTTTTATTTTAATAGGCTTTTTTGGTCATGCAGTAAAAAAATGCATCTGGCAAGACAAAAAACATCTAATAGACAGAAATGATTACAATGCACATGAATATAATGACTATATATTTCTGAATAACAAAAAAATTAATTTTTTTGGTTTCAAGTAAACATTTCTATCATTTTGTAATTTTTTTCTCGGTACCATACTTTGAGAAAATTCCAGGCTTTTAACCAATTGTGCTGTGTCGCATAAACAAGTCAACATTAGAATTTTTTTAAATAACCAATCAATGGAAATAATATAAATAAATAAATACCCCTCAAGCAGCTGCTTGCCACAGAGGTCTGACAGGAGCCTGTCAGTTTATATGCCACAGTAGGAGATCTGAGAGGATGGCAGGACCTCAGCAGAAAAATCAATGGAAATAGGTCATGTTAAATACCAAATTAAACAGAATTTAATTACAAATTTTATGAAAATAAATAATATTAAAATCAATATGCTTGCAAATTTGTTTATAAGTCTTTTTCAATGTGATATGGTGAAAAAAAAAGATCATACTATACAATTAAGGCTTCATTTTGGAAAACCTGATGAATAAAAAGTTAAATTATATATTTATCGAAATAAAATTTCCTCCCAAATAATATAATATTCAACCTGAAATACGATTTTTATTTCTTTTAATGATTCTTTTCAGTATCTTATATATTAAACACGGCGTGTTATTTATACAAAGTGGCTTGGACTTCTCACATTCACGGGATTTTTCTCAACTGGTTATAAAATAGAAAAAAAAAAAGGTTCCTTGGCTGCGTTTTTCACTAAACATTATGAATTTTTTTATTTGGGTGTTAAAGTTTGGCAATCTCGGCTAAGTGCAGAAAGGTTTGCAAAGGGGAAAAAAACCGCGTTATATCGTCTGTGTGACACAACCAAGGTACTGAAGGGGGGGGGTGCCTTTAGAATCATTCACTATATATGTATATAAGAAATCGTAATTTAAAAAATATTTTTTTCCTAGAGAGAGGGGGGGTGAAACTTTTTGCGTGAGTTTAGCGGAGGTGGTGCCTTCCCGAAATTGCCCTCCCACATGACGGCTGATTTCCATAACAAGGAAGTCTATTTTGCTTCCGTATCCAAGACATTCATTTTCAGAAAATAGTTTTTTCACTAAAAAAAACAAGAAATAATAAAAGGAAAATTACATATAACTTATGGGATGTTTAATAAAATATCCGCAACAACTTTTAATCTAGCATAACTTGGAAAGATCGATAAAAAGCCAATCGAAAGATAGCTAACTAACGGAAATAAATCTACAGAAATGAATTTATTTCCATATCCAAGACCTCATTTATTTTCAGAAAATGATACCAGATGAAAGTTTTACTGCAAAAGTAATAAATAATGAAATAAAAATTAACACATAGCCTAATGTGATGTTAAAATATCCACAGCAATATGTTGTAGGCAGCCATACGATGTAGAATAACTATGAAAAAACAATACTTATCGATCGGCCAAAAGATCACAAATTTACGAAAATAAAACTGATGTTTAAATATAAAAAGTAAATACTAACTTCACAAAGAGTATCCAATATAAAGGTCCAAAACACTATATAGCACACGAACGGATACAGCACGTGTCAGCCATCTGAGTCTTGTTTGCCTCGTGAAGCCTAACAAATAAAATGCAGTTGCAACCAGAATTTTTAAGATGTGTTTACTTCCATCTTCGATTTTAAGAGTGGGAAAAAGTTGCATAGAATTCTGGGAAAAAATGATAAAAATAATTTGGGAATGCTGAAATAGGTTTGTGAAAGAAAAGAGTGTGAAACGGAAAAAATGGCGGTATGTATTTACTAATTACTTCCAAAATCTAATGTTTTTAAAAATAGCTTTTTCGCTAATTTTTAGATTTTCGAAAATTTAAGGAAAAATTTGTTGATAATAGTTCAAATCAAACTTGTGAGCTTAAATCCGAAGGTTGCTTCAGCATATAGGCAATCAGATTGCTTTATAAAATTATTTACATTGTAGTTTAATAAAATATGCATGAAATTAAAAAAACATTATTTTTGGAGCCTGAATTATATATTTTTATAAGACATACACCCAATTCTGTTTTTACGCGGTAGATAGGTTCCAGAAAAAACTACGTAAAAAAAATAGGAGATTGGTTCCAGACGTGAAAATCCAGTAAAAACAATAAGCTGTTTTCAAACAAATCATATCAAAATTTTTAATTAAATCTTTATTTGATTTTATTCATTTAAACTCATTTTTTTATTTTATAAACTTAAAAAGATAATATATAAATTATCCTTCATGAAGAAAATAATATGTCACTAATTCAAGAATACAAAAAAATATGACTTACATATGCTTATTAACTAGATTTTACTCGACACTTTCTGACAATAGACGTATTCGTTTGGGTAAGACTGGAATTAAATCACTTTCATCGCTTAAAACATTTTGGCCGTCGTGTTCATACTCCAATGGTAAAATGTTCTCTGTAGCATGGGGGACCAAATTATCACTTGTTTCCAGTGATTTTGAAGTTTGATTAATTTTGACAACGAACTCTGTAATCAATCGTTGAGATCCTGCTTTGACTAGATCTTAGTATAATACTTGATAACGCGCCATACATGACTCAGTTCACGTTTAAACTGCTCAGCTCATTTGACAATGGGATGATGGGAAATGGATGTAAGAAAATGACTCTCCAATTTATTAGCCATTTGAAGCCCTTAAATTAAACTTGTAGCGAATGAAACCTCTTCGTCACCATCATTTTTTTCTTTTTCATCAGGAGTCTCAAGGGCAACTTCTATTATTTCATCTTTGCTAAGAGCTTTGTCAACCAGCAATTCATCAATATCTGCAAATAATAAATCATCGAATCCTTCTCCACTAACTGCATATGCTAAAGTGATGATATTAGAATATTCAGTCGTATTTGGGGGTACAGGATCTTTGCTTTTTACACATTCTGGCCAAACAGCTTTCCAGCATGCGTTTAAAGTTGATGATTTTAATTCTAATAAAGTCAATCCAGCATGTCTGATACAATCTAGAATAGAAAATTTCTTCCACACATCAATAATTGCTAGTGTTTTATCCTTATCTAGTTTATCCAAAATGTATTGGAATGTTCGTCTTGCATAGTAAGTTTAAAATGCGACAATTATATCCTGGCCTAGTGGTTGTATTAAGGATGTCGTATTAAAAAAAAAAACCTCCTCAAGCAGCTGCTTACCACAGATGTCTAGGCAGCAGAAAACAAAATTGCACATTTGGGTGTTCCAAAACAGGATGGCCAGGAGTATTGTCTACAATGAATAGAACTTTAAATTCAACATTTTTTTCCTTCAAATAGCATTTAACTTCTGGAACAAAACATTTATGGAACCATTCATTAAAAATTTCCTTTGTAGCCCAGGCTTTTTTGTTTGCCATCCAATACAATGACAATTTATTCAAATCTACATCTTTCATTGTAAGTGGTCTTAGGGATCGATTGATGAGCACCGGTTTTAACACACGATCTCCCAAAGCGTTGCTGCAAAACAGAAAGGTCACACGATCCTTAGCTACTTTAAAGCCACCAACAGTTTTTGCGACTTTGCTACGTGGATTCTACTCGGCATTTTTTTTCTAAAAAAGACCAGTTTCATCTGCATTCCAAACTTGATCAGGAGTGTATCCACCATCTTCAATGATTTGGGACCACTTTGGACAAAATTCTTTAGCAGCCGGCTCATCTGCAGATGCAACTTCACCCTTTATCTTTACATTATGAAATGTGTCTTTGAAGAAATCCTGCAAGCCAACTTGTACTTGCAGAAAATCCATAATTATTGTTTAACTGAGTTGATGTGGTTGGTTCCATTTCTTGTATCTTCTTATATATTCGAAATGCCATCTGTCTGATGGTATTACATCTAGAAGTATTTTTTGCGAGTTATCTTCTATCTATCTACATTACTAGTGCCTTTTCCATCTTCACTTTAACAATCTCTCTCGTGTACGATGACGACTTAGCACTCGATTTTGTTCCAGAAAGCACAGATTTTCTAATACCATCTTCATTTTTCTTGATGGTTCTTACGGTAGCTTCGTTCAAACCAAAATATTTATTTTTTGGGTTTGAATTCCAAATATTTATTTCAAACCAAAATATCAATTTATATAACATAATTAAAATATCAATATAATCAAACCAAAATATTTATTTTTTTAGTTTTTTTTTAATGAATGGTTCATTTATGGAACCATTCATTAAAAAATTCTTTTGTAGCCCAGGCTTTTTTGTTTGGATGGATGTTGAACCTTCTCCAGTTGCAAGATGATCTAAAATTTGGATCTTAGTATCCAAAGAGATAGCTTTCCTTTTCTGCTTTTGTATAGTTGAAATTATCTGACATCGTGGTAAGGCTTACGAAAAATACTTGAATTGTAGTTAATAAATGAGATGGTGAAAAATTGTAAATTACATATCAGCAAAATTTAATAAATTTATATTACGCATACAAAACTTCAAAATACATGTTTTTTTTCGATTTTTTCTATTAAACGTATGAACACTTCTAACTTTAAACACGGAATGAGAGACCAAGACTAACGTATGTATTGAAGATAAAACTGAGGGGAATTCCCGGAACTCAATGTTGCCACTTTATTCCGAATGAAGTAGGTTTTGTACAATTTTTCCATTAAATAAAGAATAAAATAGAGAAAACTTGTGTAGTTATGCTATAGTTTTAATTTTGGTGTTTTTAATGCAAAAAATGTGTATCTATAGTACATTTTCAAAGTTAAAACTACTTCGAAAAATGTGACCATAAAAGCGGCATCTTTGTTATAAATTCTAGGAATTTTTTCTTGAATAGGAATTTTTTTTCAGAATTAAATTCAAATAGTTTTTTTTAAAAAAGGCCCCGTTTAAACCGTGTTAAATCAAAATAAATCGTGTAAAAAAAAAAATTGGAATTACTTTCCAAACCGTGTAAAAACAGAATTGGGTGTATTTTGCGATTTTAGCATTCCTAATTTCTTTTTATCTCCTATCAGATATCTTTTACAAATGGAATATGACAAGAAAAATCGATCTTTCTTTGATCACATGATTGGCAATGTCATAAGAATGTGATATCTATTAGTAAACATCTGCTTTTGGTTTCCAACTTAGTGTGCATGTTAGGCTGTACAGATAGGATATTTCAAAAAGTACTGAAGTATTTTTGCATTTTCTTTTGCTGATGAAATCTAGTTTTTAAAGGATAAAATAGTGATGGGCAAACACTTTATTACATGGATATTATCAAGTTGAACAGGAAAATTTCGAGTTTATTCTGAACTACAATATTTCATTGACTCGGAGTAATTCAGATGAATTCTGACTTATTATTCTGAATAGGGATATCAATTTTAACTACTTCTAGAATTATTTGAAATGACCCATAATTAAATCATTAGGCAAACGTGATTTAAAATGGTAGCTACACTAGGCAACAAATTGAAACTTTTTTTTATATAATATTGGTCAAATAGGATGTTTTTTTAAAACTAATTTTGGGATGCTGAATTCAAATATGGTTGTGAAAAATTTGCAGCAGTTTTTTTTCTTAAATTACGGATTGATGAATTTCCATGAATACACATATCTGGGAAATGAAAAAGTGACTTTTATTAAATTGCAACTTAAAACTAATTAATTACATGATTACAGTGAAAAAAATTAGAAACATCATAGTTATAGACCACTGAATATAAAGTAACAAATGAAATAATATTGAAACAAAAATAAGAAAACATGGGAACAACTTAAAAGAAAATCATTTTTGTCCTTTATGTTCTAAGGTCTTCCTTCTGCAAGAACCAGCAGTAATCACCCATTATTGCTGCATCCCATCTGCCTTGGTATCTTCTCCTCCATGGTTCAGATATCCTTGTGAAATCTTTCCCCTTGCTCATCACTGACAGCTCCTAAGTTCTTGGGAAAGAAGTCGAGATGCGAGTGCAAGAAATGGATCTTCAAAGACATTCGACAGCCAAGATTTTTATAGTTTTTGAGAAGATCTTGAACGAGCTGATGGTAGCTTTCCTCTTTGTGATTCCCCAGAAAACCCTGGACCACAGATGTGAAGGATTTCCATGCAGCAAGCTCCTTCATATTCAGTTTTTCTTCGAAGACAGTTATCATTCAGTAACTTCCTGATCTGAGGACCAACAAAGATCCCTTCTTTGAGTTTGGCATCACTTAGTTTTGGAAATTTTTCCTTCAAGTGCAAAAACCCTTTGCCAGTTTGTCCATAGCCTTTACAAAGTTTTTGATAAGCCCCAGTTTGATGCGTAGCAGAACATCACAGGGTTCAACTAGAGGCTTATACCTCACATTACTCTTTCCAGGAATAAAAACATCTCTTTTGGGCCAGTCTTTTGTTTTGTAGCATTTCTTTCTACTAGCCCTACTGTCCCATAAACACAGAAAACAGCAAAATTTTGTGAAGCCTCGTTGAAGCCCAAGAAAGAGAGAGAGAGAGAGAGGACTTTTAGGTCACCACATATTGTCCACTTAAACTGGTCATATTTTACAGCAGTCAGTATTTTTTACATGCTTTCATAAGTTTCCTTCATTCACCCAGCGCGTGTCACAGGAATGGAAGGTTTTTTGGTTTCCTTTATGGAAAAGGACAGCTTTTAAGCTGAATTTTGACGAATCTATAACTAGATGCCATTCCTTAGGGTCGCGAGTTATTACAATTTCTTCCACATCAGCCCTGAAATATCTGTGCAGAATCACAAACCATCTTGCATCTCATAATAAACAGATAAAGCCAAATTTCTCTTTCTGAACAGAGAAACTCTGGTGTCCTTGGTCAGAAGATTCCACTCTTGAATCTAAAACCTCAGCTTGTTGTTTGGAAAGTACGAGATCTTGAACAAGATGATTTAGTTCATTTTGCTGAATCAGATGAGGCTCATCTACATTTTTTGAGATCTGTATGTGCCTCAAAGTCTTCCTCTGATGAATGTGAATCCATTTCCTCCCAGTTGATTAGAGGTGTTGGTAAAAGAAGATATTCTCTATGAGGAACTGGCCTTATTGCTGAAGGCACATTTGGATATTGTATTTTGCTTTTGTTCTTTTATGAAAAGTTCGACACTTTAAACAAAAATAACAATCATGCAAGTGACTAGTTGGTTCACGCCAAACCACTGGAACTGCAAAGAGCATGGATTTTATCTTTCACTATTTAACCATTCACTCAGGCCAACAAAGAGCGAAATGCAGCACAAATGTGGAGCCCATGTTTGGCCTGATATCTAGCATGATACCCAAAATACAAGTCATAAGCTTTCTTCACAATCTTTGCTAAAGAACAACCCAGGGATTTTAAAATATAATTTCCACACACATAACAAAACTTATCTGACACATTAACATATCCCCGACGCTGCCATTGTGCCATTTACTGTATTTGCCGGCGTATAGGACGCACTTCCCCCCCCTCAAAATACGCCTAAAATATGGGATGTGTCTTATGCGCCGGTAATCAAAATTATGAGTTGAAATTTCAGTCTAAAACTTTTGGTTTATATCAGTATACATATATAAGTATTCTTTTGCATTTTGTCCTTTTGTGAAAGAGTGGTTTCAAATAAATCGTTTCCATATTTTTTTGTTCTGTAAAAATAATAAGTTGCGTGATGTATTTTATGTTTCACTACTGATAGAGGGAGCATTCCAGTAAAATAGAGTTCAGATACACTGACATCTCAAGGTTACGATTCATCCAATGTGCGCATGCATAATCACATTTCATCGGCATATTTTTTTGAAAAGCGCGAGCATGGCGCGTCGTTACTGATTACAGCGCCTCAAGGCAACCAAAACGTAAACTTTTAGTACCGAAGAAGCTTTCTCATGTTTTTGCTGCGAAACATGGCTCAAAAACAACGCAGATTCTGCTATGATATTGCAATCAAGCTACGAGTGATTGAGTATGCTAAAGAACACGGAAACAGGGCAGCAGAGAGGAATTTCGGATCACCGCCAACAGAAAAGATAAAAACTTGGAGAAGACAGGAAGAAGACCTAAAAAAAGCTATGCGTAGTAAACATAATCTGCGACATGGAATTGCAAAATGGCCGGAAGTAGTAGAAGAATTAAAAACTTAGTTATTAGTCCACCGAAGCTCGGGATTTTCAGTTTCCACAAAAATGACTATTCAACAAGCAAGAATGATAGCTACTAACAGAGGCATTGCTGATTTTACAGGATCAACGTCATGGTGTTCTAGATTCATGACGAGAAATGACTTACGTATGACTAAAACAAAAATAGCACAAAAGATGCCAACAGAATATGAAGACAAGATTATCGAGTTTCATCAAATTGTCATTAATGCAAGAAAAAGAGGAAATTTTTTACTTTCACAAATAGGAAACATGTATGAGGTCCCACTGACGTTCGATGTACCCTCAAACAAAACAGTAGATTCCAAAGGTGCAAGAAGTGTTATTGTTAAAACTTGTGGACATGAGAAAACGCACTACAGTCGTGTTGTCTTGTTGTGCCAATGGAACAAAATTGCCGCCTCTTTTTTTTCAAAAGGAAAACCTTGCCCAAGGAAAAACTGCCTAAAGGTGTGTTTGCGCACATTCATCCTAAGGGCTGGATGGATGAAGGGAGGATGAAGTTGTGGATAGACAATGTGTGGTCTAGGCGTCCTGTTAAAGAAATCTGCCTTGCTAGTATGGGATCAGTTTCGGAGTCATAGAACAGAAGCTGTAAAAAATAAAATCAACCAACTGAAAACTCAGTTAGCTGTAATTCCAGGTGGACTAATGAGCCAGCTTCAACCTTTAGATGTCTGCATTAATAAACCATTTAAAGGATTCATGAAGGAGAAATCGAACAGTTGGATGCAGTCTACAGATTTTGAAGTGACACCATCAGGAAGAAAGAGACCTAGCATTTTGCAGATTTGTGAATGGGTCAAAACTTCATGGAATGCTGTGAAACATGAGACAGTTGTAAAGTCATTTAAAAAATGTGGTATTAGTAACTCACTTGATGGCACAGAGGATGATTTGTAATACGAAGACTCAGTTTCTGAAAAAGAGGCTTCAAGTGGTTTTTCATTTAGTTCTGGAGATGAATTTCTGGGTTTTGAGGATGAACATTAAAAGGTACCTAACTACATTGTTCCCTAGTTACATTTTTTGTATACATAAATAGCTATAAAATGAGTACAGTAAATCTTTATGGAAATTCATGAAACAATGTGGAAAATTTTTTCCCCCTTAAAAATGTGTCTAAAAAAGGGGGTGTGTCTTATACGTCGGCAAATACGGTAAATGCTAAAATTCACTCTTCAACTTACAGCACGTGTTCCTCCTACAATGAAAACAACAAGAATGGTGGTCTGAGGTTAGGTTATTGTTACATGTTTTCTCCCACTTGGCAATCAGTGTTGCCAGCCACAAAAAGTAAAATATCTAGTATCCTCCAAGTTGTCTGGAGGTTTTGTATAGGAAAATCTTAATAGGAGTCAAAATGACCAATAATATAAAAACATGATATGCTAGCCATTTTTTAAGGCCAGATCTGAAATCAGCACCTGAAAAATAGTTAAAGGCAGCTAAGTTGTTCATGTTATAAAAACCTTGTAAACCAGTGACTTTTTACTACTGCTTTTAATTAAATTGGAGCAATTTTTAGTTAAGTTTTTGCAGTTTTTGTAAAATTCAACTATTTTGTAGTAGTATATAATGCAAATTGATCTGAAGGGTAAGATCTCAAATATCAGCGGTTAAAACAAATATATTTCAAAGCAAATATGGTTTTAATTTCATCACAGCTCTTTACTCCTTTTTAATTTTTTCAATTTTTATTTAAATAATCTTATTTTAAAGCAAAATACATTTTTGTAACACTGCACCTTAGCCTTAAGAGTTTGCTGATTGTAAAAAAAAAAAAATCAGTATTGTACGTTGTTTGTATAATGACCAAAGAATTTTTTTAACTGAATTTGAAACGCAAAAAAAAAATACAGTAAAACTTTGCAATTTTCTTTAAAAAAAAATTGCTTATAAAATTTTACTTAATGCCTATTTGTTTTTAAAATTTCTTCATTTTCTTAACTCAAATTGTTTTTTTCTAAATAAATTTATTTTATTGCCAGATGTATTTTTAACTACATGCCTCTATAAAAGCTCTATTAAAGAGAAACTAGTCATCTTTTTCGTCAAATATTTTATTTTCAGAAAATGCAGAAATGCCGATTAATTTGGCATACAATATGCCATAGTTCCTTTCAGCAGTTATTTGGCATAAAAATTCTAAAGTTCACTATTTTTGCCTTTAACATAGTTAAAAAAACTGGCCATAGAGTACAAGGAATAAACATAGGCTTTAACTGGTATAGTAATTAAAGAACTTAATATTGAAGAGTTGTGGGATAACCCACAAATCAGGCGACTGCATAAAACTCAACCTCTCCAGTATCCAGCCTGAAAAATTGGTTTCCACCCAGAGGCCAAGCTATTTTCTTAAGCTCAGCCAAAAAAATTTATTTTAGAACTTTTTTGCCAAATAACTAATGAAAAGAATTATGTCAAATTAATCAGCATTTAATTCTGCATTTCTCTGAAAATATTTAACAAAAAAGACTACGTTTTATTTTAATAGCACTTTTTTCAGAGTCATGTGGTAAAAAAAATGCATCTGGCAACACAAATAAAAATTTATTAAAAAAAAAAAACTAATAGCCAGAAATGATTATAATATATTTTTCACATGAATAGAAAAGCTACTTATTTCTGAATAACAAAATATTATTTTTTTGGTTTCAAATAAACATTTCTCTCGTTTTTCAAATTTTTTTTAATGGTACCATACTTTGAGAAAATTTCAGGCTTTTTTAGCCGATTGTGCTGAGTCAGATAAATAAGTCAACTTTAGAATTAAAAAAAAAATAACCAATCAATGGAAATAGGTCATGTTATATACCAAATTAAACAATTTAATTACGAATTTTATGAAAATAAATAATATACACAAATTTAAAGCATATTGATTTTAATAAGGCTTTTTCAATGTGATATGGTGAAAAAATATTGCACTATACAATTAAAGTTTCATTTTGAAAACCTGATTAATAAAAATAAATACCCCCTCAAGCAGCTGCTTGCCACAGAGGTCTGACAGGAGCCTGTCAGTTTATATGCCATAGTAGAAGGTGTGAGAGGATGGCAGGACCTCAGCAGAAAAACAACACAAACGTTCATCCCTTATCCGGGGCTCGAACCCCTTAGATCAGTAGCCAAGTGGGCTAACCTCTCGGCCACGGGATGGCTTTTTAACCATTTTTTAATAAAAATAGTTAAATTATTTTTTAATTAGAAGGAAATTTCCTCCTGAATATAATATTCAACCTGAAACAAGATATTTACTTCTTTTAATGATTCTT
The DNA here is from genome assembly GCA_038380435.1 of Ryuthela nishihirai. Classification (NCBI taxonomy): domain Eukaryota; kingdom Metazoa; phylum Arthropoda; class Arachnida; order Araneae; family Heptathelidae; genus Ryuthela; species Ryuthela nishihirai. The sequence goes on from JAWZYU010000027.1 coordinate 56,670,958, forward strand.
TTCAGTATCGTATATTTTAAATACGGCAAGTGCTATACAAAGTGACTTGGACTTCTCACATTCACAGGATTTTCTGAACAGGTTATGAAATAGAAAAAAACTTCTTTGGCTGCTTTTACTGCTAAACATTACGAATTTTTCCATTGGGTGTTGAAGTTTGGTGATCTTGGCTAAGTGTAGAAAGGTTTGTGAACCAAAGCAAAAAAAAAGCAGCATTATACTGTCTGTGTGACACAAACAAGGTACTGGGGGGGAGGGGGTTGTTTTACTTCTGAGCAGCACTTTTTTGCACACAATGGGCTAAATGTCCAGGTCACAAGGACCCTGAAGGCTCAGAGAAGGTAGGGGGAGGGGACACACTGGAACAGCTGTTGAGAGACAGATGGTAGCCTCCCGTCTAGGCCATCCAGTGTGTTCTTTAATGTGCACATGGTATGGCTCTTCCGTACACTGGGCCAAGGATTAACTCCTCATATGACAGACACTGGCCTTTCCAAGCCCATCAGTGTCCCCTACTGACCATGGGCAGGGCGGGGAGTTTTGCGGAGATAAATCTCAAAGCTCACCCAGCTGGAATTCGAACCTGGGAACTGCAGATTAGGAAGGGGAGGGGGGTGAAACTTTAATCTTGAGTGGAGGGGATGCCTTCCCAAATTGCCCTCCCACATGATGGCCGTTTTTCGTAGCAAGGAAGTCTATTTTGCTTCAGTATCCATCCAAGACATTCATTTTTAGAAAATGGTACAAGCTTAAAGTTGTTTTACTAAAAAAACAAGAAATAAAGGAAAAATTATGTATAACCTAATGGGATGTTAAATAAAATATCTGCCATAACTTTTAAGCCGGCCTCCAATCTAGCATAACTTGGAAAGATCGATAAAAAGCCAATCGAAAGATCCCTAACTAACGAAAATAAATCTACAGAAATGAATTTGCTTCCATATCCAAGACCTCATTTATTTTCAGAAAATGATACCAGATGAAAGTTTAACTGGAAAAGTAATAAATAATTAAATAAAAATTAACATATAGCCTAATGTTAAAATATCCACAGCAACAAGTTGTAGGCAGCCATACGATGTAGCATAACTATGAAAAAACAATACTCATCAATTGGCCAAAAGATCACAAATTTACGAAAATAAATCTACTAAAATGAAAATTAACGTTTAAATATAAAAAGTAAATACTAACTTTACAAAGAGTATCCAATATGCAGTTCCAAAACACTATTATAGCACACGGAAAGGAGATGGCATGTGTCAGCCATCTGAGTGATGTTTGCCTCGTAAAGCTTAACTAATTATAAATGCAGCTGCAACCAGAATTTCTAAGAAGGATGTGTTTACTTCCAGTTTCGATTTTAAGAACAGGAAAGATGATAAAAATAATTTGGGGATACCGAAATAAGTTTATGACAGAAAAGAGTGTGAAATGGGGAAAAAAATTGGCAGTATGTACTTTGTAATTACTTCTAAAACCTACCATTTTTAAAAATAGCAGTTTTTTTGTTAAATTTTTAAGATATTTTTTTAAATTTTAGAAAAAATTTGTTGATAATAGTTCAGATCAAACTAGTGAGTTTAAATCAGAAGGTTGTTTCAGCAAATAGGAACATTAGCAAGCAAATCAGCAATACTGTTTAGTGCTTCAAAGAAATGGCAATCATGGCTTTATCAAATTATTTATATTGTAGTTTAATAAAATGTGCATGAAATTAAAAAACAAAATATTATTTTTCAATCTTGAATTATATTTTTATATGATAAGAATACTGGCAAGTTTCTGGAGAGATGTGGGTTCATTTCCCGTATGTCGGCGAAAAGTTTTGACGCTGTCCCGTGGCCGAGTGGTTAGCGCGCTTGGCTACTGATCTACAGGACCTGGGTTCGAGCCCCAGGTAAGGGGTAAGGCATGGATGTGTTGTTTTTCTGCTGAGGTCTTGCCATCCTCTCAGACCTTCTACTATGGCATATAAACTGACAGGCTCCTGTCAGACCTCTGTGGCAAGCAGCTGCTTGAGGGGGTATTTATTATTTATTATATATACACTGCTGGCCATTAAAAGTGCAACACCAGGAAACTCATCAGATTATCCCGAAATATGCAAGATGGTAGCCCGTGGGAGAACATGTAAATGATTCAAAGCACAGCATATACACACATCATGTGTGACAGTAATGCCCCCTGCAAGTGATATAAGAGGAGATTACAAAGATCTGGTGTAAAGCACTGGAATTGTGTTTGCTTGCAGTTCTTGTGCACTAAAGGATCAAGTATGCCCCATCGAAGAACACGTCATCCATATGACCAGGTTTCAGACTTTGATCGAGGGAGAATTGAGGGATTACAGGAAGGCGAATTATCATACCGAGACATCGGTGCTCATTTTGGACAGAATGCTACCAGTGATGAGAATATCGTGCCAGTGGGTAGTGGAATAAACTCACTGAAGTGAGGGATCTCAACGGCCCTGTCACACAAACGAACAAGAGAACAGATACCTCGTGCATATGGTTATGAATGATCGTACAGCCACGTCAGACACCTTAGCTCAACAGTTAAGGTGTGTTGCACATCAACCAATGTCCACATATACAGTTCGACGTCGTCTGCAGCACTGCAGGCATTGCTAGTCATTGTTTTGGCTACCATTGACTCTACGACACAGGCGTAAGTGACTTAAATGGTGCCAAGAAAGCCACACATAGATGTGCGAATGGCATCACATCATCTTTTCAGATGAATCCTGCTTCAGTATGCAGGACATTGATGGACGAATCCCTATCTGGCGCTACTGCGGCAACAGGGTCAGTGAGACATGAGTGATGCAGCACCATACAGGTTCGGCCCCTGGTGTTATTGTATGGGGTGCCATTGGACTTCACTCACGCACGCGCCTCGTACACATTACTGGTACTTTGAACAGCCAGTGTTACATCACTGAGGTGTTGGAGCCTGTGGTCATACCCTATTTTCAGGGGCTCTCTGGTGGCATTTACCAACAGGACAATGCCCGACCACATGTGGCATGCATCGTCCAATAATACCTGGATAGCAACCATGTGACACTTCTGCCTTGGCCTGCGCGTTCACCGGGATCTGTTCCCAAACGAACATGCCTGGTCCATGATCTCATGACGACTAGCACACCAGCAGCTGCTACAATGGATGAACTTTGGCTATGTATTGAAATTGCATGGACTGAAATTCCCCAAACACACATCCGATGTCTCATCCTCTCAATGCCAGACCGTGTAGCAGCAGTTATTGCCGTTCATGGTGGCTACACAAGATACTGATTTCTTTTGTATTCCACAAGCCTAATTGAGTTGTATTTGTAATCATTTGATCCTTGTAACATAAGCTATGTATTCACTAAATATGGCCTTGATATCTCTTGTTTTTCGTGGTATTGCACCTTTATTGACCAGCAGTGTATATAAAAAAAATTACAATGACAATTTTTAGTTTTAAAAAATTGATTTTTTTTTTGTTGTACTAAAAACATACACTTATGTCCTTGGCCTCTCATTTCAGATTCTACAAAAGTATATAGACAACATGAACACTGGGAGGGTTAATCAATAAGCAATGAAATTATTAATTTGTAGTCAGTCAATTTTTGGTTTTCTGAGCCACCATTTCAGCTCCAATTGAAGATCAGAAATTATTTTGAGCTTCATTATTGAAATGGTATATGGAGTCATCTACGATTATGTTAAGATTGGCACTATCCAAGATTTTTTTAGGGGGGGGGGGAAGCTGAACCTTTTTTAAAGTCTCAAAAAATATCTGCCATACCACATACAGATAACATTGTTTTAAACAAGGCAAACCACCTTTTGTGGTTAAAAAATAAGTTTCTTCTATACACACTGCTTCAAATGCATATATACAAACTTCCTCGCTATATATGGCATTGCAAGATTTTTGTTCAAGGCTATACAAAGAATCATGTTCAGTTCAGCACCCCCTGAAAAAAATTCTGGATACATGCCTGGTCATGTTATCTGACTACACTACCACACCACAGTCTGCTTACCCTGGCCTTATTACCTTAACTTACCCAATTCTAGACTTACACTACCAATTTTACAGGATTAGACTAATAAATAATTAGTTATTGGAGCTTAAGTATATATAAGGTAATGCATTATATTTTCCTTTTAATTTCATATATGCTTATTTTAGTGCACCATATGTAGGTGTTTTACATTAAATTGGACAGAGAATTGTTATCAGGACCAACTCTACCCATATCATGTGCAGCGAGTACACCGATTTTCATCTACAAGTAGTGTTTTCGCATTGGCTTTTGCAGCAGTGTAGCAGTACTAGAGTTACACAAATTCACAATGTATCTCTTATGAAATGTGATGCATCACATTTCATAAGAGATGTATTGTGAATTTGTGTAAGTTTTTAAGATATTACTATTTTGCTGTTATAATCATTTGCTCTGTATAGTCATAAATGCATTTTGTTGTCTACTAGTATGACATCTTCAGTAGACAAGAGAGAGTGCCATCGATTTAAGCTGCAATTTAGTAGGGGGGGGGGGGGATTAATTTTACTATCTGTAACAGAAGTAGGTAATTTATTATTAATAATGGTATGGGCTAAATTAGAATTAGGATTAATTTTTTTAGGTCGCATTATGTTCTTTTAATCTGAGGGGGGGGGGGGGGGGAGGTCAGTATATCTTTGTCTACATATCCACTTTGTGGAGAAATTTTTAAGTAGTGTCTTGGGATTTTTTTTTTATTAAATGGGAAAAAGGTATTTCTCTACATAAAAGAGAGATAACCTAGAAATTTTTACCTAGCTTGTCCTGGTTTCTCATACAACATACAAACACTTATACAAGGACATGTCCCATTGGTCTTTGTAGTTAGGTACACTAGATAGGGCTATGGAGCCTATATATTAAATATGCCTCTTGAAGGTGGGATAAGGTCTTGATACAGACAATATTAAATATAGGGTGTTGCATAATAGTAGGGACTTTATATTATATTCATATGAGGACACTATGTGGTTTGGGGTGGGTGTTAATGTGTATGGAAATGCAATAGTGTATTTTTGTTTAGGTTTGGTTTGGAGGAGAGGGTGGGGGTGAGAATTAGCTTTAATTGATATTTAATTTTGAAAATTTTTTAATTAGATGAAGCAGATATTCTGCATCTAAACCAATTTGGTATATATAATAATTTAATTCTTTGTTTAAGGATTGCTTATGGCTTAACCAATAAGCTAAAGCTCTGCAAAAATATGAGTTGAATATGAATACTTTATATTTGTGGGGATGGGCACATGTATAGAGTATTAGAGTAGGCATATATGTGGGTTTATGATAGACTTCTGTGGTAATATATTTAGAGTGAAGATGTATTAGAACATCCAAATACAGTAAACAGTTGTTTTCTGCTTCATGGATGAAATTAATGGATGGTACAAGCAGCTGCTTGAGGGGGTATATATTTTATTTTTTTATAGCTTTATAAAAGTTTTATTACATACTTCAATTTCTGTAGGGCCATAAGATCAAATTTAAATATCGCCAATATATCAACAATAGAATATTGGTTGAAGGGGCAATTAAAAAAATTCTTTTCATTTATTAAAATTGCTGTTATGGTGGTCAAGGGGTTAGCGTGCTTGGCTACTGATCAAAGGGACCTGGGTAAGACATGGATGCTTGTGTTGTTTTCTGCTGAGGTCTCGCCTTCCTCGCAGATCTCTATGGCATATTAAAGCTGACAGGCTCCTGTCAGACCTATGGTGCAAGCAGCTGCTTGACTGGGCATATTTATTAAAATTTATTTTTAATGCCTGGCTAAAACTCTTTATTTTATGAACTAATATATTGGAGAGGAACTTGTACAACTAATATAAAACCATTAGAATGGGTGTAAAATCACGCTATTAGATGAATGCTAAAATTAAGAAAATATAATCACATTGTTCAAGAATACACTAAGAGCAAATTTTACAGTTTCGGAAACTATGTACATCTAGTAATAAAACAAATTGGACAAAATTAGAATAATAATTTAATCATAGTAGATGCAAGAAATATCCATTCTTCACATATTTTACAACTGATAAATATCAGGGTTCATAAAAATATTACTACTAAACATTATGTTCACTGGTTAAGAAAATTATTCAAAGCTTTGTGAAACAAAATTAAAACAATAAACAAAGTTTTTTTAAGCAAGTAAAATTATGATTATTAACTTTTGACAATATTGGATCTTTGCTATTGGCTCAAAATTAAATGAAATTAACTGATGCTGTGTTTAAAAACTTCTGTTGGTGTTTGTGCTACTGTAAAAAAAAAAATGCAGTGTTAACATAAAAATATTTTAGTATAAACACTAAAATAATCTTTTGAACATCACGTGTTGTAAAATGTATTAAAAACTTATATCTACTCCAGTGGGTTATTATTTCTCTAAAGTGCCCTGCTTTATTATTTATAACCTACTTCAAAAATCAAGAAGTACTTTGTATATTTCATTTACTTTTTTATTCATGTGTTTTTTGGAAAATAATTCATGGCTTTGTACTTATACATCAAAAATGTGTAGGAAAAGTGAAGTTTGAAATTTATGATATTCTTGTGAATGAAGTTTGAAATTTATGATATTCTTGTGAACAGTGAACCAAGGAAATTTAATTGCTTTGCAATAACATATTGTTTACAGGCAAAAATTAATAGTAGTGATCTGATTATTTGAAATAGAAGTTTACTTAATAATTGTTCATGGAATAACTGTAAATAGATAGTAGGTACTTAATACTATGTGTTACTATTCTAAATTAATTTTGTTCTAATAATAAAGAATAATTTATTGATGTTTCTCATTTTGTTTAGAAATTTTACTTGTATAAAATTGGAAAGCCACAATTTGTCATGTGACCATCCTGCCTGACATAAGGTCCATTAACTTGGATTCTGCATATTTATTTTTTGTAAAATGCACAAGCTCATAACCTGTTTTGCTTGAGCCTTAAAGCTACAACTAATTCTTAATAGATTTTTAACTTAAACAGAACAGGGATTGCTGCTGGGAATTTTAAGAATCTATGGAGAGTGTGGAAAAATAAAGGTATACACCCAAAGACTAAAATTATGCTGTGTTAAGTTCTGTTCTTTCTAGAATTAGCTATGGTAGAGAAACTTGGACCCTTTATAATTGATCACAATATCAAAAGTAACTTGGGCATTAAATGGTTTGACTCTGTAAGTACTGATGAGATTAGAAGAAATGTTGGCAACATCTTTGAGCAACATATTGTGGTTGCTCAAATAGGGTAATAGCAGCATATAGAAACTACTGGTTTAGCCATGTTGCCTATATGCATAGCTGCAGTTTGATGATAGAGTTATGAACAGTGCACTAAAGACTTCAAGAAAAGGTGGGGTCAAAACACAACGTTAAACAAACCTTGGTAGAATTGCCCTACAGTGGCCAAATGGACCAGTTGTAGCTCAGGACAGAAAATTTGAAGAATAAAATTACATAGCTTGGTTATTTTGTGTACATATTCCATCATCCATGACTGGATGAAGATTTTGTATGTATCAAAAAATGTTAGGTTGATAAATCAAATATTTTGCAGAATTTTTTTTTGCCAAGAGATATTTTGCCACATTTTTTTTTGCCAACGTACGAGACATTTTGCCACATTGTTCAACACACCTGTTTCTGGAGAGATGTGGGTTCAAATCCTGTATGTCGGTGAAAAATTTTTCCGCAAAATATTTATTGATTTATCAATGCCAAAAGAGCAGTAGGTAACGCTGTGATTATCATCTATGTTTAAATGTTAGGTTGGTTCTTAATTTTGAAAACTACTGTATATAATATCTGCTTAAATTTCTAATAAAAGCTACTATTATTAAAAATAAAAAAAAATACACACTTTAAAAAATTTTCAAATTAAAGAACAGTTTATTTTCATACCTGCTTTAGAACCATGATTATATACTATAAGCTTGTTATTTTCCAAAAACCTGAAAGTAATAATAATCAATTATATACCTCATTAAAATTTCTGTAGATCATGTAGGTTTACTATGCATCAATACTCTTACCACAGTCATAATTAACATCAGTGTTTATATTAAATTTCAGCACAAATTTCACACCAAATTGAAATATTAAACTCTGAAATGAGCACAAAGAATAAAAACAGTATGAAGGACAGTGTGTAAAAAAAAATACTAAAGCATGCACTAAAGTAAAAACAATATTACACCAGGGACAGGTTCCACTAAGTACACCCTAGTTACAGTCGATTATTCTCTTGACCCTAGTTGATTATTTCTATGATAGCTGAATCTTTGCATCCATTCTATGTCCAGATAAATAAACTTCAGCAACACCTCATCCCTCAGACAAAGGTCTACATAATTCTAATAAATATAGTATGCACACCACTTGATGAAGTCCATAAAAAAAAAAGGCTAGAAGAATATGAACTACCCATTTGTTGAAGAGAGAATGTATCTCGGATGGTAAAAGCAGATTTTGTATAAATGGATTTTTGGGTTGGGTTGTTTTACCTCTGAGCGGCACTTTTTTGCACACCATGGGCTAAATGGCCAGGTCACAAGGACCCCGAAGGCTCAGAGAAGGTTGGGGGAGGGGACCCACTGGAACAGCTGTTGGGAGACAGATGGTAGCCTCCCGTCAAGGCCATCCAGCGTGTTCTTTAACGTGCACAGGGTATGGCTCTCCCACACACGGGGCCACGGCTTAACGTCCCATCCGACGGACGGCGGCCTTTCCAAGCCCATCGGTGTCCCCTACTGACCGTGGGCAGGGCGGGGAATTTTGCGGAGATAAATCTCAACGCTGACCCAGCTGGGACTCGAACCTGGGAACTACAGATTACGAGCCTGGCGCGCTACCGACTGAGCCACCCCCGCCCCATGTATAAATGGAGTTCATCCGGATGTACCAATTCTATAAATTGTTGAATGTACTTATGAATGGTTCACAAAAAAAAAAAATTTAGTTTCATCATAAGAACTTGAACCCCCATCTCACAGTATATGCTGAGTATTCTGACCACTAAACTATGAACAGCTAACTTTTCCTAAGCTAACTGTAACTAAGGTAAAATTTTTTTTAGCAAACTACTTGAAATGTCAACTTTTTCAGCTAACTATTCATGAGTCCCATGTTCAAACAAAAAATGGCTAAATACAATTTTATGTCATTATCATCATCCTCAAGCAGCCATGGACTATGGAGGTACAACTAGATTGTACAATTTAGTTCTCTAAACATATCTGTCCTGAGCTGCATCTGTACTGTACACCAATTCTCATAAGGTTTTGCTTGACATTGTCTGCCCACCACTGCTAGGTCTCCCCCTACATCTGAGGCACACTGTTCATAATCCTATTCGCTAATCTGTAATTATACATAAGAAAAGCCTGTTTAAAACGGTCCCATTCTCAACTTCAGCAGTAAGCAAACCATTACCGTCATAATGACTAAGTAACCTATCACAGTAAGCTTTAGCTATAACTGGGTCTTTCAGAGCTTCAAGGTAAATTTCTTAAATTTAAGAAGTGTTGTGCTAAGTTGGAAGACATTTTTAACAAGGTATGGTCAGATCCAATTTCAGCTCCCCTATATGACTGGTATTCCTAACAGAACTGGCCCATTTGCTGTTAATTAATATATATAATATTCTTATGCAGCCCTTCTGGTGAAACCCATGTGTGCTTATGCATGTACAGTGTTTGCAATAAGTGTCAGTTATTCTCATAACATTAAGTTTACTTACCTGTAGACATTGCTCTGACCCACTGCACTGAAGTAACCTAGAACAAGGGTAATATCTCCTTCCTTGGCAGAATTCAAAATATCCTGAAGTTGTCTGTAAAACCTATCTTTCTCATTTTCATTGGCATTCACAGTGGGGGAAATAACAATAGATTACATTCAAGTGTTTCATCTTAGTTTTAAATTTATATCACAGAGCATCACTAGCTTCTGCTGAGAAGCAGACCTACGCCTTGGAGATTCTTTTTATCTTATCTCCCTGAAAAGAGAAATTTAAGACTACTTTTAAGAATCTGACCTTTATCTGTCCATCTGGTCTCTTGCAGGCCAAGAATATCTAAATTATAATGGTGGAATTCTTGTGTGAGGGCATCAAGAGAATAAGCTCTGTGCAGAGTCCTCACATTCCAACTACTTTTGGAGAGAAAATGGTTAGTGGGATGTTTAAAGAAGCTACGTTTATTGAAAGAGAGAATGCCGACAATATCAAACAGCCCCCTAATTGCAGTCACGAGGCAAAAACCCATTCCCCCACTACTTAAAGGCTGAAGCCATCTACACTAGACTTCCTCCAATATAGAATTTGATGATGCTCCTAGAAGTAAGATGTCTGTGATGATCTTGGCTCAGAATTATCCATCAGCTGATGAAATATATCCTGTGAATCTATTCACTTGTGGCTGTCAACCCACAAGCAAACAGGAAACACAGTGGCAGATTTTCCCTAAACACAGACCATCAGTGCAGCAAGTCCTGAAACAATCAAGTTCACAGTCCTGATTCCATTCTGGTTGGAGTACATGGTCAGCACCCTGTGTGGTTGACCACTCTTCAGCAGGATAGAAAAAAGGAAAAGTATCCACAGTAGTCCAGATCAGTAGGCCACACTGTTCTATCAACCCTCCCCTTCCACACAAGAGAGTATCTCTTTCGAGAGGTACTAAAGGTCTGCACCATGAAAAGGCTGGATCGGACATTAGGTGCTAGGCCTGTCCAGTTCTGTGCATCATCACAGGGGATTGGTGCACAGTTCTCCTTCCACTGACTACCTAGCTACCATTTACAGACAATCATATGTACTGATTCTTATTGAGTAATGAAAAATTGAAAATGACAACTTTATTGCTTAAAAAATTGTTGAGTAATGAAGATGACTAATGTATGTTTATAAGCATTTCTACTCTACAAATGAAAAAAAATATAATCTTGAAATAATCATGCATAAATTTGCATCATGTCGGTCTGTAAATGGTAGCTAGGCATAAACTGGAAGGAGAGCTGTGTACCAATCCCCAGTGATGATGCACAGAACCGGCCAGGTCTAACACCTAATGTCCGACTCCACCTTCTCGTGGTGCAGGCCATTAATACCTTTCAAAAGAGATATTCTCTTTTGTAAGGGAAAGGAAGGGGAGGGTTGCCAGTTCGGTATGGCCTACTGATCTGGCCATACCGAACTGGCCACTTTTTTCTTGTTTTGCAACATTGTCATCAGTCAGTGAAAATTAAAGAGTTTTGTCTTTTCACAAATATATTATGTGCCGCAGCTATTTTAAACACACTAATTTGCTTACAAAAATGTGAAAATTCTTTTTGGAAGTGATGAAATTTGGAAGAGGGATAGGTGAGCCAAGGAGTCTTCTTATATGGCAATTACCATAATGTAACTGAAAGGAGAGCTATGCACTAGTCCCTTGTTATGATCCACAGAACCAGTCAGGCCTAGCAATGGTCTGACTATGAATTCTTATGGTGCAAACCATTAGTACCTTTCAAAAGAGATACTCTCTTGTGGAAAGGAAGGGCTGCCTGATCAGGTGGCCTACTGATCCTCCTCCTCCTCTTCAAGCAGCCATGGGCTACGAGGTCCAACCAGACAGTGCAATTTAATTCTCCAAGCATGTCTGTCCTGAGCTACATCTGCTGCATCTGGCCACTGCACACCAATTCTAACAAGGTCCAGTTTGAGATTGTCTGCCAATTGCATCCTAGGTCTCACCCTCTTTCTGAGGCCTTTAGGCACACTGTTCATAACCCTATTCATCAATCTATAATTATCCATACAGGCAACAGGCCAAACCAACGGAGTCTCTCTCTGCACAATATGCTGCTTAAAGGAGGTTGCAGACTCCTTTGCCTAACCTCATCATTAGTTACAAAGTTGAACCACCTAATCCCCAAGATATTGCATAAGCATCTAGTTTCCTGTTATCTTGTTTGCAAAGTGTCCAAGTTTCACTACCATAACTAACCCTAGAAAGAACCAAACTATTATACAGTCTAATATTAGTCTTTAGGTGTATACACCTATTTCTCCACAATCTCCATAGATTCTTAAAAGTCCCAGAAGCAATCCCTATCAGTCTGTTAATCTCATACTAGTGATGTGCAGTTACCGCACATCACCAGTATCTGTTACATAGCTCCGAAGATAATTAAACTGTGATACCTGTTCAAGATTGCAACCATTCAGATTAACTGAATCACAATCTGCCTGACCAATTTTCATCACTTCAGTTTTCTCTCTGTTTTTAACCAAACCTACTCTAGTACCAGTTTCATCAACAGCTCGAATGAAAGAGTTCATCTCATCAACATCATCTGCCAAAAGGGCTAAATCATCAGCATAACCTAAATCAGAAATTTTCTTATCTCCAGCCCATTTAAGGCCCAAATCTTTCCCTTGAAGTGAATTTCGCATAACATAATCAATAACCAAACTAAATAGAAAAGGGGACAAAATGCACCCTTGTCGAATACCAGAAGTAATGCTAAACCAATTGCTACAAGCCTTACCAACTCTCACACACGACTCAGTGTTATTATAGAGCTTTCATTATGTTAACTAACTCGTCAGGTATACCATATGATCTCACAAACAACCACAAATTATGACGTTCAGCAGAGTCGAAAGCCTTTTTGAAATCAACAAAGCTAGCAACTAAAGGTTTCTGAAACTCTAAACATTTCTCAAGAATCTGCCTAAGTGAGAATATCTGATCCACACATCCCCTACTACTTTTGAATTCACACATCTCATCACACAACTGTCCATCAACCAGATTCTTAATTCTATTAAGCATAATCATTCAAAGAACTTTATCTGAACAGAAAGTAGGCTGATACCCCTATAGTTATCACAAGAACTGCAATCACCATTTTTAAATATAGGGATAATAATAACTCTGGTAAAATCCTTAGAAACCATGCCTTTATCATAAAACATATCAAAATTTCAGTCATCCAAGTGGTAACCGAAACAATCCCAGCTCTAAGCATTTCCGTAGTAATTTCATCTACCCCTGGGGATTTATGAAGTTTAAGTTTAGAAACAGCCAAAATAACTTCAGAATGTGTTATACGGCCAACATTAAAGCCACTAATGCATCTATCATCATTGCAAACAATAGGAGTAGAGCTAACCACATTGTTTAGAACATCACTGAAATGCTCAGCCCACCTAGTCATGCCAGAATCCTCCCCTTCTATAACATTACCTTGTTTATCCTTCAATCCCTGTATACCTGTCCGTTTTCTACCACACAAAACATTAACTATCTGGTACAGCTCTCTGCTGTTTAACTAACTGCTTCCTTGGTTTTGTCAGCCAAGCCATCAAATCAAAGATTCTTATCGTAGCTAACTGATCCTTTCTATATTCATTAAGCTCCCTATAATGCTTTCTATTAGGACTAGTAGGGTATTGATTAAGGACATTCCTGCAGTTCTTTCTGAAATAAGCTCAAGTGCCTTATCACTCAAATAATTCTGCCTCCTCTGCTCCTTTTTTCCTAAAAGAGTACTGTTAGTTTCCAAAAAAGCCTGTTTAAAATGGTCCCATTCTTCCTCAACTTCAGTAGTAAGCAAACCATGACTGTCATAATGATTAAGTAACCTATTATAGTAAGCTTTAGCTATAACTGGGTCTTTCAGAGCTTCAGTATTAAAGGTAAAAATTTTAACCCTAGCACAACACTTTTTAAGTTTAAGTTGCAAGACACTTTTAAGAAGGTAATGGTCAGATCCAATTTCGGCTTCCCTATATGACCTGGTATTCCTAACAGAACTATCCCATTTTCTGTTAATTAATAAATAATCAAACATATTCTTATGCAGCCCATCAGGTGAAACCCATGTGTATTTATGTATGTCACGGTGTTTGTAATAAGTGTTAGTTATTCTGAAACCCCTGAGTTTACTTACCGATGGGAGACGTTGCCCATTGCAGCTACCAATACCAAAAGGGTCTATCACTCCTCCCCAAAGGTCAGAGTCAGTACTAACTTTGACATTGAAGTCATCTAGAACAAAGGTAATATCTCCTTTCTTGACAGAATTCAAAATATCTTGAAGTTGTCCGTAAAACCTATCCTTCTCATCCTCATTGGCACCCTCAATGGGGGCATAACATCAGATAACATTCGTCTTTAACGCTTGTCTGAAATTTTGCTGTAAGAAACCTTTCATTAATGCACTCATATCCTAGAACATCACTAGCGTGTCTGCTGAGAAGCAGAGCCACGCCCTGGTTATGTTTGTCTTCCCTCCCTGAAAAGAGAAATTTAAGATTATTTTTAAGAATCTGACCTTTGGACTACTATATCTATTTTTTCCCCCTACCTGCTGAGTAGTGGTCAACTACACAGGGTCCTGGTACACACAAACATGAATGGAATAATTTCTCTTTGCTTGATTGTGAATCCTAAATTTGCTGTACTGGTGGGTTTCTGTTGAGGGAAAACCTTCAGCTGTGTTTTGTGTTTGTTAGTTGGTTGAAAGCTGCAAGTGAATAGATTCACAGGATATGTTTTACCAGCTAGTGGATAATCTTCATCTGAGGTCATAGCAGGTACCTGAACTCTTGCTTCTAAGGGCACTGCCAAACCTACTTATTATTTTTTAGTTACTTTAGATCTTTCATATTGGTATTTTGCATTTCCTCTATTTGTATAACAAAAATTACAGTAGACGTTCAGAGTGCAGTAATTAAAATTAAATTGAAGTTTTTAATTCTCTATGACACTTAAATGTTTTTAAGCAACAAATATTCTATCCTATCAAGTATATAACTTTTGATACTTTATAGGATAGAACGTTTTTTGAATGCTTAAAAACATTTAACAGTGTCATAGAGAATTAAAGACTTCAATCTCTATTTGTGTTGGCTATATTTCTGGTTAGTAACGTTTTTATTTTTGTTAGTTGAGTTCCTTTCTGTATCCTTATTGTGCAAAATATGATCTTTTTTTTCTTTTTTGTTGGAAGGGTTATATTCTGTGATAAAGTCCAACAGATTTCAGGAATAAAATTATTTCATGACTAGATGGGCTGAGCATTCCAGTGATATTTTAAAACAATGTGCTTAATTTTACTCCCATTGTGTATCAGTCTGAAGTTATTTTGACTATTTCTAAACTTAAACATAAATCCCCAGGGGTAGATGAAATTACTACCGAAATAAGCCGGGAATGTTTTGTTACCACATGGATGACTGAAATTTTGAATATCTTTTACGATAAAGTCATGGTTCCTAAGGATTTTACCAGAGTTATTATTATCCCTATATTTAAAAATGGTGATTGCAGTTCTTGTGATAACTATAGGGGTATCAGCCTATTTTCTGTTCAGATAAAAGTTCTTTGAATGATTGTGCTTAATAGAATTAAGAATCTGGTTGATGGACAGTTGTGTGATAAACTGTGTGAATTCAAAAGTAGTAGGGGATGTGTAAATCAGATTTCTTCACAAGGCAGATTCTTGAGAAATGTTTAGAGTTTCAGAAACCTTTGGTTGCTAGATTTGTTGATTTCAAAAAAGGCTTTTGACTGTTGAAAGTCGTAATTTGTAGTTTATCATATGGCATACCAGGCAAGTTAGTTAACATAATGAAAGCTCTATAAATTGGGTGAGAGTTGGTAAGGCTTGTAACAATTAGTTTAGCATTACTTCTGGTGTTCAACAAGGGTGCATTTTGTCTCCTTGTTCTCTTTAGCTTGATTATTGATTATGTTATGCGAAATTCATTTCAAGGGGAAGATTTTGGCCTTAAATTGACTGGAGATACGAAAATTTCTGATTTAGATTATGCTGATGATTTAGCCCTTTTGGCAAATGATGTTGAAGAGATCAACTCTTTCATTCGAGCTGTTAATGAGACTGGTAGTAGAGTAGGTTTGGTTATAAACAGAGAGAAAACTAAAGTGATGAAAATTGGTCAGGCAGGCTGTGATTCAGTTAATCTGAATGGCTGCAGTCTTGAGCAGGTGTCACAGTTTAATTACCTTGGGAGCTATGTAACAGATACTGGTGATGTGCGAGATTAACAGATGTATAGGGATCTATGGAGAGTGGAAAAACAGGTGTATACACCTAAAGACAAAAATTAGACTGTATAATAGTTTGGTTCTTTCTACAGTTACCACCAGCTGATAAACATATCCTGTGAATCTATTCACTTGGGGCTGTCAACCCACAAACAGAAAACACAGCAGAAGGCTAACAAAGCAAGAGAAAGCACTTAGGCAGCACAACAGCAAGGGGTTGTACCAGATAGTTAATGTTTTGTGTGGGAAGTAACAGACAAGTACACAGGGATTAAGAGATAAGCATGGTAAGGTGATTGAAGATGAAGATCTTGTGATGGCTAGGTGGACTGAACATTTCAGAGATGTTCTAAAGAATGTGGTTGGAGCTGGAAACATCTGTGTTCTCAATTGGTTGACTGAAATTCTGAATATTTTTTATGATAAAAGTGTTGTTCCTAAGGATTTTATACTACATCTACTATTATACCTATTTTGAAAAAAGATTATGATAGTTATTATGATAATTATAGGGAAATTAGTTTACTTTCTGTTCCAGGTAAAGTTCTTTTTCATGATTATACTTAATAGATTTAAGAATTTGGTTAATGGACAACTGCATGATGAACAGTGTGGATTCAGAAGTGGTAGAGGATGTATAGATCAAATATTTTTACTTAGGCAGATTCTTGAGAAATGTTTAGAGTTTCAGAAACCTGGTTACTAGCATTGTAGATTTCAAAAAGGTTTTTGACTCAGTTGATCGACATAATTTGTGGTTGATCGTTAGATCATTATGGAATACTTGACATGTACATTAGTGTAATGAAAAGCTCTCTATAATAACACTGAGTTGTGTGTGAGAGTTAGTAATGCTTGTAGCAATTGGTTTAGTATTGCTTCTGGTGTTCGACAAGGGTACATTTCGTCTCTTTTTCTCTTTAGTTTGGTTATTGATTATGTTAGGTGAAATTCTTTGCAAGGGAAAGATTTTGGCCTAAAATGGTCTACAGATTTCAAAATTTCTGATTTAGATTATGCAGATAATTTGGTCCTGTTGGCTACTGATGTTGATGAGATGAATTCGTTCATTTGAGGTGTTGTTGAGACTGGTAGTAGAGTAGGTCTGGTGATAAACAGAGAAAAAATTAAAGTGTTGAAAATTGGTCAGGTAGATGGTGCTTCAGTTGCTTTGAATGGCTGTACTATTGAGCAAGTGTCTCAGTTTAATTATCTTGGGAGCTATCTAACAGATACTGGTGATGTGTGGGTTGGGTTGTTTTACCTCTGAGCGGCACTTTTTTGCACACCATGGGCTAAATGGCCAGGTCACATGGACCCCGAAGGCTCAGAGAAGGTTGGGGGAGGGGACCCACTGGAACAGCTGTTGGGAGACAGATGGTAGCCTCCCGTCAAGGCCATCCAGCGTGTTCTTTAACGTGCACAGGGTATGGCTCTCCCGCACACGGGGCCACTTCTTAACGTCCCATCCGACGGACGGCGGCCTTTCCAAACCCATCGGTGTCCCCTACTGACCGTGGGCAGGGCGGGGAATTTTGCGGAGATAAATCTCAACGCTGACCCAGCTGGGACTCGAACCTGGGAACTACAGATTACGAGCCTGGCGCGCTACCGACTGAGCCACCCCCGCCCCAGGTGATGTGTGGCATGAGATAAATAGAAGAATAGGGATTGCTGCTGGGACTTTTAAGAATCTAGGGAGAGTATGGAAAAATAGGCGTATACACCTAAAGACTACAATTAGGCTGTATAACAGTTTTGTTCTTTCTAAGGTTAGTTATGGTAGCGAAACATGGACCATTTGTAAACAGGATAACAAGAAACTTGATGCCTCTGATTCTAGATGCTTACACAGTATCTTGGGCATTAGGTGGTTTGACTTTGTAAATAATGATGAGGTTAGGAGTCAACCTCTTTTGAGCAGCATATTGTGCAGAGAGAGACTGCGTTGGTTCAGCCATGTTGCCCACATGCAGAGCTGCAGATTGGCAAAGAGGATTATGAACAATGTTCCTAAGGGTATCAGAAAAAGGGGGAGACCTAGGATGTGACGGGCAGACAATGTCAAACAGGATATTGCTAGAATTGGCCTAGAGTGGCCAAATGCAGTAGCTGTAGCTCAAAAGAGAAACTTCTGGAGAGCAAAATTATAGTCTGGTTGGACCTCCACAGCCCATGGCTGCATGAGGATTTTTTTTTTGTGTGTGTCTATGTCTGTCTGTCTGTATGTATGCATGCATTTACATTACAAATACAATATGCATGCATGCAAGTAAATAATTTATTCTTACTGATCTGCATATAAAATTCTGCCTGATAAAATCTGTCAGACAGTGATATTTCTGCATATTAATATAGCACTAATGTACAAACTGCATTGCACAGTAAATCAATACAGTTGTCAAATAGTGCAATTTTTTGCATAGGTTTACCAAAGAAAACATTAAATTACTTCTCCATTTTGGTCATACACTTTTTCCATTTTAGTAGTATCTCAGGTTTCCTTCATTTCTAGAATTCCAAGTTTGTATACAATTCTGTGCCTCTACATTATTGAATGGTCCAGTGAACTGGAGTTCTTGCACTGATGGAATTTGATGTACCATGCTATTTATGAAATGAGTAAGCGATTACAAAGCACTTAAAGAGTGGCAAAAAACAAATAATGCAAGCCCTAGCCCATCTATCCGTTGTCAATCCTCATCATACCAAGCTGAGATCTGAGTAATCATCATTCAGTGGCTGGTGTGTGTATGTTGAGTAGAAGTATTTTAAATTTTTGAAATTTCTCGATCACATTCAACATTTATCATATTTTACACTTTAAACTTCACTTTCTCAAAAATCAACATTGAAATGGACTTGGAAGATCTATAATTCAAACACTTTATGGACTGATACAAGAATGTTTTAAGCTTTCTCAACTTTCCTACTCAATGTAACTCACTGTTCATTACTACAGCATCTAATAGAACAACTATTCGTATAAGGATTTTATATTACAGCGTATAAAAAGAATTTTTCTGCTTCTAAATAATTTATTCTTACTGATCTGCATATAAAATTTTGCCTGATAAAATCTGTCAGACAATGATATTTCTGCATATTAATATAGCACTAATGTACAAACTGCATTGCATGAAAATCAGTACAGTTGTCAAATAGTGCACTTTGGTTATTTAGATACTTTCATGAATAGGTTGTTTCATATATGCTTAACATCTTATTAGAGAGGCAAGTTCAGGCTAAACCTTTTTGGTCCACCTTAAGGAGACCAATGCACAATTATCATTTAAAATTTAATTTCTTCATTTTGCCTTAAAAGAAATTTAGACAATTTTGTTTAAAATGTCATATTTCAAGAGATACACACACTGGCCACTGAATTAGAAACCTTTATGCACAGGACATAAACGTCACTTGCACAGCGTATATGAAAAATATGTGGTCACGTGCATCACTATGTGATCTAGGCAACTATTTAAGACTGCTGCTCGTCAGTAGTGTTGATCACAATGGGAAAAACAAAGGATCTTTCGGGGTTCAATAAAGGGCTTATTGTAGGTACCCGTCGGACTGGAGAGACGATTTTAAAAACAGAAGAGCTGATTGGTTTCTCAAAAGGTGAAATCTTGGTTTTTAGTCAGTGGTAAAATAACCCACATTGCTTGTCTAAGAGGCATAAGTGTGGCATGAGAACAATCTGTTAGGAATTAGATCGCCGTTGTCTGAGAAGGCTTGTATAGAGAAACACAGCTTCCTTTGTGCAGCAATTGACCAAAGCATTCGATGAAGGCTGTTCCCGACCCATATCTCAGTGAACTATGTGCAGGAAATTGAAGAGGATCGTACTATCAGTCGCATGCCTATATGGAAACCACTGATTTCTGTGAATAAGCAGAAAGTTCATCTACAGTGGTGTCAGGAATACCATGAATGGACACTGGAAAAAAGTCATGTGGTCCAATGAGTCATGGTACACCTAGTTCTGCATCGAGGTAGGCAGAGAGTTTGGCGAGAGCCCCATGAAGCAATAGACCCAACTTGCCTTGTAAACACAACTCAAGGTTCTGGAGGCAGTGTCATGCTGTGGGCACATTCTATTGCTATGGAATGGATATTGCTGGAAGATTAGGGTGTCCTTCAAGGATTATCTAGCATTGTTGCTGATCAAGTTCATCCTGCAATGTTGACTTTTTATCCAGCAGGTGGTGGCTATTTCATGGACAACAATGCTACTGTCCATCATGCAAGATGGCTTCAGTGAGCATGACAGTGACTTCCATCTTTCTTGGCCTACACAGAGTCTGGATCTGAATCCCAGTGAGAATGTATAGGACATGTTAGAAAAACAGATCCAGGAGCAAAGTCCTTTTCCATCAAATCTGAGCCAGTTAAAGGACTGTCTGACAAAATGCCTGGTATGCTGGAGATGTAAAGGCACTCCAACACCTTGTTGAATCTATACCAAACTGCATACATGCTGTAATTCGGACTAAAGGAGATCCGACTCGGTATTGAATAAAGGTTTCTAATTCAGTGGTCGGTGTGTGTATGATGAGTAGAAGTATTTTTAATTTTTGAAATTTCTTGATCACATTCAACATTTATCATATTTTACACTTTAAACTTCAATTTCTCGAAATCAATATCTTTTATCTTAGATGAACAATTTTCCAAAATGTAATCAACTAAATAGCATAACTGATGGTAAGTCGGAAGTATAAGCACATTTTAACATAGGTGTTTTCTTGCAATGGTTAGAGAGCTATAGATACTAAAAGTTTTTTGTTTATTTTGCTTGTTTGTTGTGATAAGTTTATGGAGAAAAAATTCTGTCAATTTTTTATGTTTCCAGATAATAAGAAATGCCTATGTTAAATTATGTACTGGTGTCCCATATAGTTACAAAACATTTTACATTCAAAATATGTAGGTTAGCAGACAATGTTCCTTAAAAGTAGCACACTTTAACATTATGGTATTAAGATAGGACTGCATTGCTCCCTGTCGATACACACATGCTGACAGAATCTGAAATGAGGGGCCCCAAGATGCCTATGTCCTTTTTTGTACAACACACGAAACTTAGATTTAAAAAAAAAAATTGCCATTTGAAACTTTCTTACATATACCTATAAACATAGGGGCGGGGGTGGTTCAGTTGGTAGCACGCCAGGTTCGAGTCCCAGCTGGGTCAGCGTTGAGAGGACACCAATGTCAGTAGGGGACACCGATGGGATTGGAAAAGCCACTGTCCGTAGGATGGGACGTTAAGCCGTGGCCCAGTGTGTGGGAGAGTCATACCCTGTGCACAATAAAGAACACACTGGATAGACTTGACGGGAGGCTACCATCTGTCTACCAACAGCTGTTCCAGTGGGTCCCCTCCCCCAACCTTCTCTGAGCCTTTGGGGTCCATGTGACCTGGCCATTTAGCCCATGATGTGCAAAAAAGTGCCGCTCAGAGGTAGAACAACCCAACCTATAAAATATGTAATTCAAGTTTGAAAAATAATTTCTTTCCATTTGATGCATATTTTATTAAGCTAGGATATAAATAATTTGTTGCAGCCATCTGTTTACTATTTCTTGGAAGCAATATACAGGATTGCTGATTTATTCATTAATGTTATTCTTTGGTGAAGTAACTCCCTGATTTAACCTCACATTTGATCTGCATTATTATAAACAGATTTTTTCTTAAAAGTTTCAAAAATTAACCAAAAACTACATATATACACACACATAAAATCCTCATGCAACCATGAACTACAGAAGTCCTACCAGACTGAATAATTTTGCTCTCCACACCAGTCTTCCTGAGCTACAGCTGCAGTATTTGATCACTGTAGGCCAATTGTAGTTAGGTCCTTTTTGACATCATCTGCCCATCATGTCCTAGGTCTCCCCCTTTTACTGAACCCTGTAAGAATGTTCATAATCTGCAGCTATACATAGGAGCAACATGGCTAAACCAACCTAGTCTCTCTGCACAAAATGCTGCTCAAAAGAGGTTGATGACTCCTTCTAACCTCATCATTACTTACAAAGTCAAACCACCTAATGCCCAAGATATTGTACAAGCATCTAGAATCAGAGGCATCAAGTTTCTTGTTATCCTGCTACAAAGGGTCCATGTTTTGCTACCATAACTAATCTTGGAAAGAAAAAAGCTATTCTAAAGCCTAATTTTAGTCTTTAGGTGTATATATCTATTTTTCCATACTTACAAAGATTCCTAAAAATGCTAGCAGCAATCTCTATTCTTCTATTTATCTAATGACACACATCACTAGTATCTGTTAAACAGCTCCCAAGATACTTAAACTGAGATACTTGCTCAAGGGCATAACCATTCAAAGCAGATGAAACACCATCTGACTAAACAATTTTCATCCCCTTATAGTTTTTTTTTTTATCTATCACCAAACGTACTCTATTACAGTCTCATCAACAGCTCTAATGAAAGTATTCATCTCACCTACATCATTAGCCAACAAGGCTAAATCATTTGCATAATCAAAATCGGAATTTTTGAAACCTCTAGCTCATTTAAGGCCAAAATCTTTCCCATGCAAAGAATTTCACCTAATATAATCAATAACCAAACTAAAGATAAAGAGACAAAATGTACCCTTGTCGAACACCAGAAGCAATACTAAACCAATTGCTACAAGCCTTACCAACTCTCACACAAGACTAAGTGTTATTACAGAGAGCTTTTCATTACACTAATGTACATGTCAAGTATTCCATAACGATCTAACGATCAACCACAAATTATGTCGATCAACTTAGTCAAAAACCTTTTTGAAATTTACAATGCTAGTAACCAGGTTTCTGAAACTCTAAACATTTCTCAAGAATCTGCCTAAGTGAAAATATTTGATCTATACATCCTCTACCACTTCTGAGTCCACACTGTTCATCATGCAGTTGTCCATTAACCAAATTCTTAATCTATTAAGTATAATGAAAAGAACTTTACCTGGAACAGAAAGTAAACTAATTCCCCTATAATTATCACAATAACTATGATAATCTTTTTTCAAAATAGGTATAATAATAGATCTAGTAAAATCCTTAGGAACATCATGTCCTAGGTCTCCCCCTTTCATGTCCTTTTCATTCATCCCCTTTCATTCACCTTTATCATAATAAATATTCAGAATTTCAGTCGACCATGTGAGAACACAAATGTTTCCAGCTCTAAGCATTTCAGTGGTGATTTCGTCCACCTCTGGGGATTTATGCAGTTTTAATTTAGAGATAGCCAATGCGACTTCGGAATGTGATACAGGGCCATCATTAAAGCCAGTAATGCATCTATCCTTATTACAAACAATGGGAGTAGAACCAACCACATTCTTTAGAACATCTCTGAAATGTTAAGTCCACCTAGCCATCACAAGATCTTCATCTTCAATCACCTTACCATGCTTATCTCTTAATCCCTGTGTACTTGTCTGTTTCTTCCCACACAAAACATTAACTATCTGGTACAACCCCTTGCTGTTGTGCTGCCTAAGTGCTTCCTCTTGATTTGTTAGCCAAGCTATCAAAAGCCAAAGATTCTTATCAGCTGTTAACTGATACTTTACATGTTTATTAAGGTCACTGTAAAGCCATCTGTTATGACTAGTAGAGTCTTGATTCATATTGTTCCTTCATTTCCTTAACCAAAAGAGTACTGTTGGTCTTAAGAAAAGCCTGTTTAAACTGATCCCATTCTTTCTCAACTTCAGCAATAAGCAAACCACAATTGTCATAATGACTAATTAGCTTATCATGGTATACTCTGGCTACTTCTGCATAAGATAAAGTAATTCTCTTAATCTCAGCACATTTCTTAACCTTCAGTTGCAAGACACTTTTGTGCAGGTAGTGGTCAGACCCAATTTCGGTTACCCTGCCAAACTAACCAATTTCGGCTCTCTAACTGAACGAGTCCATTTGCTGTTAATTAAAATACAAGCTATCATATTCCTGTGCAACACATCAGGTGAAACCCATGTGTATTTATAAATGTCCTGGTGTTTGTAGTATGTGTTAATTATTCACAAACTATTAAGTTTACTTAGCAGTAGAAGATGTTCCCCATTGCCATTGGAACTACCAATGCCAAAGGAACCCAAAACTGCTACCAAAGGTCAGAGTCAGTATCAACTTTAGCACTGAATTCACCTAGCACAAGAGAAATATCTCTTTTCTCGACAGAATTCAAAATATCCTGTAGTTGTTTGTGAAACCTATCTTTTTCATTCTCTCCAGAGTCCTCTGTGGGGACTAACAACAGATTGCATTCAAATCTTTAATTTTTGTTTCAAATTTAGCTGTAAGAAATCTTTCATTAATGCAGTCATATCCTAGAAGAGCATCAATGGCATGTCTGCTGAGAAGCAAACCTATATACCTTGGAGATGCTTTTCATCCTCCCTTAGAAATTTAAAATTATTTCTAAAAATCTCACCTTTACCTGTTCATCTGATCTCTTGCCAACCCAGAATATCTAAGGTTATAACGCTGGAATTCCTGTGCGAGGACGTTGAGAATAATCTCTGTAATGCCCTCATGTCCCATGTACCTGCAGAGAGAAAAATGATTAGTAGGATTTTAATGAAACTTAGGTTTATTGAGAGAGGCAGGGACAACAACAAACAGTCCTCTAATCGTAAACATTAGGCAATGACCTGTTCACTTACTGCCAATGGCTGAAGCCACCCATGCTGATAGGAACATCAAGAACTAGAACTTAGAAACTGACTTGCCTGAGACACATTACTCCACTGTAGGATTGGTGATGCCCAACTAGCTAAATGAGAGTTCAGGTACCTGCGATGGCCTGTGATCAAGATTTTCGACGCTCCTATTCACTTAAGGCCGACAACCCACAAGCAAACAGAAAACACGGTGGCAGATTTTCCCTCAACAGAGGCCCACCAGTGCAGCAAGTCCAGGATCCATAATCAAGTTCAAAGGCATAAATCAGTCCAGTCTAGTTGGTATAAATGGTCAGAACCAGGAGCCTGTGAAGGTGAAAACTCCTCAGAAGGGCAGAAAAAAAAAAGTGGCCATATATGACCAGATCAATAGGCCAAACTTATCTGGCAGACCTCCCTTTCCATTTCCTCCCAGAAGAGAGTATCTCTTTGAAAGGTATTAACTACCTGCACCACAAGAAGGCAGGGTCAGCCAGTGCTATGCATCATCACGGAGGATTGGTACACAGCTCTCCTTCCAGTTTATGCCTAGCTACCATCATTTTTAAAATAAGATTTTGAAAGTAATTATGAAGTATGTACCTTTATTTTTTGTTTTATGCCCTCTTTTCTGACTTAGAACTATTTTAATATGCCTAGAATTATTTTCATCATTTATCCTAGGGTAGGGTTGTTTGGGTTACATCTAAACGGGACTTTTTTGCACACAATGGATTAAATGGCTAGGTCATAAGGAACCTGAGAAGGCTGGGGACTATGGACAGCTGTTAGGAGACAGATGGTAGCATCAAGGCTATCCAGCATGCACAGGGTGTGGCTCACCTGCACACAGGACCACTGCTTTATGTCCCATCCGTTGGATGGGAGGCCATTCCAATCTCATCAGTGTCCTCTACCGACAGAGGGCAGAAAGGGGAGTTTTGCAGCGATAAAACTCAATGCTGGCCCTGCTGCATTTATCCCAGCATTCTATGCATTGTTCCTGCTACTGAAATCTAACTAAACATAATCTGAAATAGCAAGCTGAAAAAAATTAGTTTTGCAGAGTGCAACAATCATGGCAACTAGGTCATGCCCAGCAAGATGCAGATGGCACTAATTAATAGCAAGTGTTTCCAATTATTCAGATTTTTGATACCTGCTAACCCAATAAGGGCTTGTAAATGGTAGCTAGGCATAAACTGGAAGGAGAGCTGTGTACCAATCCCCAGTGATGATGCACAGAACCGGCCAGGTCTAGCACCTAATGTCCGACCCCACCTTCTCGTGGTGCAGGCCGTTAGTACCTTTCAAAAGAGATATTCTCTTTTGGAAGGGAATGGAAGGGGAGGGCTGCCAGTTCAGTATGGCCTACAGATCTGGTCATCTATGGCCACTTTTTTCTTTTTTTTTCAACCCTGCTGAAGAGTGGTCAACTTCACAGGGTGCTGACCATTTATACCTACTAGACTGGACTTGTTTATGGATTTGAGCTTGATTATGGATCATGGACTTGCTGCACTGGTGGGCCTCTGTTGAGGGAGAGTCTGCAGCTGTGTTTTCTGTTTGCTTCTGGGTTGCCAGCTCTAAGTGAACAGAGGCATGGGATACCTTATATCAGCTGGTGGATAATCCTAATCAGAGGCCATCGCAGGTACCTGAACCTTACTTTGCTAGTTGGGCATCGTCAAGCCTAAACTGGAGTAATGCGTCTCAGGCAGGCCATGTGGCTCTTGAAAAAGTCCACTTGAAAAGGTGGTGCCTGAAGTTCCTACCAGCATCGGTGACTTCAGCCTTTAGCGGAGGAGGAACGGGTCTTTGCCCCATGCCTGCGATCAGGGGGCTGTTTGATATTGTTGGCCCTACCAATCTCAATAAACGTAATTTCTTTAAAAATCCTACTAATCATTTTCTCTCTGCAGGAACGTGGAACGTGAGGACATTATATAGAGATTATTCTCTTGATGTCCTCATACAGGAATTCCAGCGCTATAACCTAGATATTCTAGGCTTGCAAGAAACCAGATGGACAGGTAAAGGTGAGATACTTAAAAATAACTTTAAATTTCTCTTTACAGGGAGGGAGGATGGAAAGCATCACCAAGGCGTGGGTCTGCTGCTCAGCAGACATGTATTTGATGCTCTTCTAGGATATGAGTGCATGAAATGAAAGGTTTCTTACAGCAAAATTTCAGACAAGCATTAAAGACTTGAATATTATCTGCTGTTATGCCCCCACTGAGGATTCTGATGAGGATGAGAAGGATAGGTTTTACAGACAACTTCAGGATATTTTGAATTCTGTCAAGAAAGGAGATATTACCCTTGTTCTTGGCGACTTCAATGCCAAAGTTGGTACCGACTATGACCTTTGGGGAGGAGTAATAGGCCCTTCTGGAATTGGTAGCTGCAATGGCAATGGGCAACGTCTCCTACAGGTAAGTAAACTCAATGGTTTCAGAATAACTAACACATATTACAAACACCGCGACAAACATAAATACACATGGGTTTCACCTGATGGGCTGCATAAGAATATGATTGATTATATATTAATTAACAGCAAATGGGCTAGTTCTGTTAGAAATACCAGGGCATATAGGGGAGCTGAAATGGGATCTGACCATTACCTTGTTAAAAGTGTCTTGCAACTTAAACTTAAAAAGTGTTGTGCTAGGGTTAAAAAATTTACCTTTAATACTGAAGCTCTGAAAGACCCAGTTATAGCTAAAGCTTACCATGATAGGTTACTTAGTCATTATGACAGTCATGGTTTGCTTAATACTGAAGTTGAGGAAGAATGGGGCCATTTTAAACAGGCTTTTTTGGAAACTAACAGTACTCTTTTAGGGAAAAAGGAGCAGAGGAGACAGAATTATTTTAGTGATAAGGCACTTGAGCTTATTTCAGAAAGAAGGAACTGCAGGAATGTCCTTAATCAGTACCCTACTAGTCCTAATAGAAAGCATTACAAAGAACTTAATAAACGTGTAAAGGATCAGTTAGCTACTGATAAGAATCTTTGGCTTGATGGCCTTGCTGACAAAGCTGAGGAAGCAGTTAGACAGCACAACAGCAGAGAGCTGTACCAGATAGTTAATGTTTTGTGTGGTAGAAAACGAACAGGTATACAGGGATTGAAGGATAAACAAGGTAAGGTTATAGAAGGTGAGGATTCTGTCATGGCTAGGTGGGCTGAGCATTTCAGTGATGTTCTAAACAATGTGGTTAGTTCTACTCCCATTGTTTGCAATGATGATAGATGCATTGTTGGCTTTAATGTTGGCCCTATAACACAATCTGAAGTTAGTTTGGCTATTTCTAAACTTAAACTTCATAAATCCCCAGGGGTGGATGAAATTACTACGGAAATGCTTAGAGCTGGGAATGTTTCAGTTACCATTTGGATGACTGAAATTTTGAATAACTTTTATGATAATGGCATGGTTCCTAAAGATTTTACCAGAGCTATTATTATCCCTATTTTCAAAAAAGGTGATCGCAGTTCTTGTGATAACTATAGGGGTATCAGCCTACTCTCCGTTCCAGGTAAAGTTCTTTCCATGATTGTGCTTAATAGAATTAAGAATCTGGTTGACAGGCAATTGCGTGATGAGCAATGTGGATTCAGAAGTGGTAGGGGATGTGTAGATCAGATATTTTCACTTAGGCAGATTCTTGAGAAATGTTTAGAGTTTCAGAAACCTCTGGTTGCTAGCTTTGTTGATTTCAAAAAGGCTTTAGACTCTGTTGATCGTCATAATTTGTGGTTGATTGTGAGATCATTTGGTATACCAGACAAGTTAGTTAACATAATGAAAGCTCTCTATAATAACACTGAGTCATGTGTGAGGGTTGGTAAGTCTTGTAGCAATTGGTTTAGCATTACTTCTGGTGTTCGACAAGGGTGTATTTTGTCTCCTTTTCTCTTTAGTTTGGTTGCTGATTATGTTATGCGAAATTCACTTCAAGGGAAAGCTTTTGGCCTTAAATGGGCTGGAGATACGAAAATTTCTGATTTAGATTATGCTGATGATTTAGCCCTTTTGGCAAATGATGTTGATGAGACTGGTAGTAGAGTAGGTTTGGTTATAAACAGAGAGAAAACTAAAGTGATGAAAATTGGTCAGGCAGGCTGTGATTCAGTTAATCTGAATGGCTGCAGTCTTGAGCAGGTGTCACAGTTTAATTACCTTGGGAGCTATGTAACAGATACTGGTGATGTGTGGCATGAGATTAATAGACAAATAGGGATTGCTTCTGGGACTTTTAAGAATCTATGGAGAGTGTGGAGAAATAGGCGTATACACCTAAAGACTAAAATTAGACTGTATAATAGTTTGGTTCTTTCTAGGGTTAATTATGGTAGTGAAACTTGGACACTTTGTAAACAAGATAACAGGAAACTAGATGCTTACGCAGCATCTTGGGCATTAGGTGGTTCAACTTTGTAACTAATGATGAGGTTAGGCAAAGGAGTCTGCAACCTCCTTTAAGCAGCATATTGTGCAGAGAGAGACTCCGCTGGTTTGGCCATGTTGCCCGTATGGATAATTATAGATTGGCGAATAGGGTTATGAACAGTGTGCCTAGAGGCCTCAGAAGGAGGGGGAGACCTAGGATGCGGTGGGCAGACAATGTGAAACAGGACCTTGTTAGAATTGGTGTACAGTGGCCGGATGCAGATGTAGCTCAGGACAGATATGCTTGGAGAATTAAACTGCGCGGTCTGGTTGGACCTCCGTAGCCCATGGCTGCTTGAGGATGATGATGATGATGAACCCAATAAGAAAAAGGATTAAAAGATTCAATCACTGGCAATCCAGTAAAAATATTTATTCAATTAACGAATAACAAATTTAATTATAATTTAATATCTTATTGTTCTTAATATCTTTAAATTTATGTAATAATATTTAAGAAACACCAACACATTAATGGAAGGATGGAAAGCCAAATTGGATTGCCAACTGCAAATCTCGGTGCAGAAATTGGCTGAAACAGAAAATGTTCGTTCCACATCTGTTGAAGTGCACTTCACTGTTTTAATTGCTTTTTAGAGTAACTTTAGGTTTCTCTTGCTTGATTTCTTTAAAAGATTAAAGTTTTGCTTCAATGTGTGAAATTTCATTCATTTTTTTTTTACTAATCTTATCTCTGGAACATAAATTTAATTGAGCTTTACATTTGATATTTCTTGATCCAAATGTACACTGAACTCATTGAACATGAGTTGCAGGAAACAAACATTTGGTTAGAACTGTAATGCCACATTTTTCAGTTTTTGATGTGTTTTTCAATTGGCTCAAGTAAAAGGTAACTTGTTTTGGATTTTAGTTTTCCAATTTTCTATTATAAAAAAACAAAACTTTCAGCCTCAAAGAGATTTGCATCTTTTTGACTTCAGTTACCACTTTAACAACTGTATAGACTTGTTCAGAATTTTAATAGCTCGAAATATTTTTTTAAAATCACATGAATACACCAAACTAACTTAAAAGCTCTTATTGTTTACTCTTCTGTGGTTCATCTTGGCTGGATACTCAGAGCCATTATAGATACTTTAATCTTATGAATATTTTATTGAGCCTGTCATTTTATTTTATTTCCATTGTTTTATTCCTAAACAACCTATTTTTACATTCTTCTAAAAATATAAATCTTTCAGAGCAGTTTTGTTCATTAAGCATTTTTTCTGTCGTGGCACAATGAATTCCAACAAATTTTTGTATCCAGACCAGAAGTTCTTAATCTTTTTCAGGTCATCACCCCTTTACATGTTACCTTGCTTGGTTCATCTTTGAAAAGAAGCATAATGAAAAATTCAAATTTCCAACTGGTTATCTCAGACACCTTAAACACACTTCTGTTGGGGGGGGGGGGGGGCACCCCAGCTTAAGAACCCCTCCCCTGATCTAGAGGAAGCTCATATTCCAATCCATATTCTTCTTGACAGAAGTTTGGAGAATGTTATTAAGTACAGGAGAATAACTAAAATAAGAATGACTTTTCTTATTAATTCCAGCTGGCAAAAATTATTGTTTGCTTCCTCATACTCTTATGAACTCAATATCTTACTAAATCATAAAGCAAATCATTGAAAACATCTTTACTATAAACTTCTTGCATTTCACCAACTATTGCTCATTTACTATTAATCATAAAGGAAATGAGTGATTAAAATTCAGTAGGAAATTCAACAGGAAATGCCCATTCTCCTGATGCAACTGGCCATTTCTTCTGGAGTGATTTTCTGACATATTTTAGCATCAGATTCACCATCTTCCATACAACACTTTCACTTTTGAAATTTAGTTTGAATTAAATATGATCTTTAAATTTTCAACCATATCATTAGAATTACATGATCCATAATACATATAAGACCAAGATTAAAACATTCAAAATTTTCATGCACATTAATATTCAAATATCTTCTTAAACTCTCACTCATCACTGCTTTTCTGTACTGATGTCCAGGTTTTTTTTTTATTTTAGAGTCTTAAATAATCATATTTTTTCCAGAACTGAAATGAGATTAAATTTCAAACTCTGGAAAGGTTAAGAAACTCGGGACTGAACCATTTTGGTTGTTGAAACATCAACAAGTTATTTCCAACACTGAATTTTTAACTCAAATTAAAAATACTGTACAAATTCTGGCAAGTACTAGAACAGATTAGGATAATTCAAACATCTGCACGAAAAATGTACAGGCACCAGTCTTCCAAATCCATTAGCTATGGAAAGTTAACATATCTGTGCTGATTCACAAGTTGAATACATCAAAAGTTTTGCCATTTCTTATATCATTTTATAAATGATGAGACTGAATAATGAGTGAATACCTAAAAATAATCATCAAAGGTTGAATGGTACTTATTTTTAAACCACTGAAGACTAATATGTATGAAGAATTAAGATGAATGAAAAGTTGTGTGCTTAAACATTATTTCATCAAAATCTAAATTTTCAGCAATATTTAATATTTAACACGTTCAGCATGGTGTGGCATAGCACTGATGTCTTACTGGCTGTTCTACTTTGACCGGCATGACATCAATGAATGCCTCAGCTCAAAAATTAACTATATTTCAGTGGTGGCATCACGACGTACCACACTGTCTTACTGAACCAAATTTAGTTTAAAGACGGTGAGGTAAAAACATGATGCCTCATAATTTGAGTAATTAAAAATTGATGAAACTGTATTTAATGTTTGAAACTCTGTAAAATATTAGTTACAAATATTTTGAAAATGAAATACTACCAAAATAGTTCCCCGTCCTTAGTGAAAAAAAAATCTGCTCTACACCCATGCTTAACGTGTTAAAGATATATTGAAGCTGAAATATTTGTCATCAAATCTTGCTGTTACACTCATTCTCAATATTGCTTCACGATCAGTGGGAAATGCCATTAGAGAAAAATCACATGTATTTTACCTCTGAGTGGCACTTTTCTTTTCACACAATGTGTTGTGAACTATAGGGGTATCAGCCTATTCTCTGTTCCAGGGAAAGTTCTTTGCATGATTGTGCTTAATAGAATTAAGAATCTGGTTGACAGGCAATTTGCATGATGAGCAATGTGGATTCAGAAGTGGTAGGGTATGTGTGGATCAGATATTTTCACTTAGGCATATTCTTGAAAAATGTTTAGAATTTCAGAAACTTTTGGTTGCAGCTTTGTTGATTTCAAAAAGGCTTTCGACTCTGTTGATTGTCATAATTCGTGGTTGATTATGAGATCATATGGTATACCAGACAAGTTAATTAACTTAATGAAAGCTATCTATAATAACAGAGTCATGTGTGAGAGTTGGTAAGGCTTGTAGCTATTGGTTTAGCATTACTCCTGGTGTTCGACAAGGGTGCATTTTGTCTCCTATTCTCTTCAGTTTTTTTGGCCTTAAATGGTCTGGAGATACGAAAATTTCTGATTTAGATTATGTTGATGATTTAGCCCTTTTGGCAAATGATGTTGATGAGATGAACTCTTTCATTCGAGCTGTTAATGAGACTGGTAGTAAAGTAGGTTTGGTTATAAACAGAGAGAAAACTAAAGTGATGAAAATTGGTCAGGCAGGCTGTGATTCAGTTAATCTGAATGGTTGCAGTCTTGAGCAGGTGTCACAGTTTAATTACCTTGGGAGCTATGTAACAGATACTGGTGATGTGTGGCATGAGATTAATAGACAAATAGGGATTGCTTCTGGGACTTTTAAGAATCTATGGAGAGTGTGGAGAAATAGGCGTATACACCTAAAGACTAAAATTAGACTGTATAATAGTTTGGTTCTTTTTAGGGTTAATTATGGTAGTGAAACTTGGACACTTTGTAAACAAGATAACAGGAAACTAGATGCTTACGCAGCATCTTGGGCATTAGGTGGTTCAACTTTGTAACTAATGATGAGGTTAGGCAAAGGAGTTGGCAACCTCCTTTAAGCAGCATATTGTGCACAGAGACTCCATTGGTTTGGCCATGTTGCCTGTATGGATAATTATAGATTGGCGAATGGGGTTATGAAGTGTGTGCCTAAAGGCCTCAGAAAGAGGGGAAGAACTACGATGCGGTGGGAAGACAATGTCAAACAGGACCTTGTTAGAATTAGTGTGCAGTGGCTGGATGCAGTTCAGGACAATCATGCTTGGAGAACTAAATTGCACGGTCTGGTTGGACCTCCATAGCCCATGGCTGCATGAGGATGATGATGTTAAATGGTCAGGTCACCAATGTCCAAAGGCTCAGAATAAGTTGGGGGAAGGGAATCCACTGGATAGTTGTTAGGAGACAGATGGAAGCCACCCATGAAACCTATCCAGCATGTTCCTTACACAGGATAAGGCTCTCTCCTGCACATGGCTTCATGTCCCATTGAATGGACAGCAGCTATTTCAAGTCCACTGCTGTCCCCTTTCTCACTAAGGCCAAGAAATGCAGATTGAAATGAATATGAACCTGGTGTGTTACCAGTTGAGCCACCACTCATTTAATTTAAAAAAATTGCTAAAATTTTGGGGTAAATTCTTATGACTAACAATAATGATGCCAAATGTTTCAGCTTCCAGAACTCTTTAAATAGTAATCAAATAGTTACTGGAAAACGAGATTTACCAAAACTTTTGATAGTTTTGCTCAATTCGTTTATTCACAGAGTAAAAAAAAAAACAGGAAAAAATTGTGTAAATTTTGAAAAATATTTAGTGATTAAATTTTGCACATAGTGAACATTGTAAATTATGTTTCATACAATATTAATTATTACATCAATTTTTACAGTATTTGGTAACAAGACTGGTTAAAATTTCAAAATCCATTTTAATTACAGTATTTTTTTTCACAGAAGGACTTTTTTTAAAATCTTTTCAAACAAAATAAAAAAAAAAGAAAATGACTAAATACTGTGTAAGGTGTAAATCTTGTTGATATATATATATTGCAACAAACACCTTAGTTTATTAGATCACGCAAGTGCTCAATAACTGTTCCAAATTCTCATTCTTCTAACTAGTGGTAGCTTATCCTAAGCACACCATAAATCTCAATGCTGGAATAAAAAGGATTTCACATTTCTTCACTATTCAAAAATTATTTACTTTTATTGCTTAATTACTTGTTTATGTAACAAAGTGACAATATATATTTCATCCATGCTGAAGAAAAGACAGACACAAAGTAGTCACGACGATTTAACACAGGATTTGTGGACAGTTTTTTGCTGTACATACAGCTCCAGTACAGGTGCCAAAATGATTGTTGACTGAATGCAACACAAAGGCATGACCATAAACCTGTTCTCAAGGGTTGGGTTGTTTTACCTCTGAGTGGCACTTTTTTGCACACAATGGGATAAATGGCCAGGTCACAAGGACCTAGAATCGAAGCTTAGAAAAGGTTGGGGGAAAGGATCTGTTGAAACAGCTGTCGGGAGATAGATGATAGCCTCCTGTCAACCTATTCAGCGTGTTCTATAATGTGCACAGGGTATGGCTCTCCCACACACAGGGCCATGGCTTAATGTCCCATCCAACAGATGGCAGCCTTTCCAAGCTCATCAGACCGTTCTCAAAGTGATTCAATATAGTACATAATTTGAGTGTTAATTCATAGCCTATGGATGCAAGTTTCTGACTTCATCACAGTAAAAAAATAAATACCCTCTCAAGCAGCTGCTTGCCACAGAGGTCTGACAGGAACCTGTCAGTTTATATGTCAGAGTAGAAGGTCCGTGAGGATGGCAGGACCTTAGCAGAAAACCAATATATATATCCATACCTTATCTAGGTCTCAAACCCAGGTCCCTTAGATCAGTAGCCAAGCATGCTAACCACTTGGCCATGGGATGGCTATTTTAACTAATTAAAGCCCTTTAAGTGGATGTAGGATACTTTCTTGACATATGTCTGTAGATTTCCACTCATTCCTCTGAAGTTAATGAGCTATGACTTGTTTCAAAGCTTCTCTAAATACAAAGCTAAAAACAAAGGCTACTACATACATGTAAAAGCGATTACATGCTAAAAACAAAGACCGTATCATTTCTTTCTTCACTGGTGGTGGTAAAGTTCAGTCTGGGAAATCTGCAAGTTGTGGCTATGTAACCTACTAAACAGGGAAAGATTTTACATATATTTGCTTTCCCTGCAATTCTAATATATGTAAATATTTAGTGCAAAATCACTTCCAAAATTTTTTTTAATTCATCTATTAATAAAATATTACAAGCTAATAATATATTCTAAATGAAACAATCTTTATGCTTAGTCACAAAATGCTTTTGCATATTTAGGAATCTCTGTACCTAATTTCATTATAAAATTAAATAACAGATTCTGAAAAAAATTTATTGCCGACATGGCGGGAATCAAACCCACATCTCTCCAGATTCATGCCAGAGAATGCTACCATTGCACCATGCGTTGGACAATGAAATTTTTCAGAATAAGACCTTATAAATCTTCTTCGTTGAGATGTGGCCGAGTTGTTGGGTTGTTTTACCTCTGAGCGGCACTTTTTTGCACATCATGGGCTAAATGGCCAGGTCACATGGACCCCGAAGGCTGGGGGAGGGGACCCACTGGAACAGCTGTTGGGAGACAGATGGTAGCCTCCCGTCAAGGCCATCCAG
This sequence comes from Ryuthela nishihirai, assembly GCA_038380435.1. Lineage (NCBI taxonomy): Eukaryota > Metazoa > Arthropoda > Arachnida > Araneae > Heptathelidae > Ryuthela > Ryuthela nishihirai. The sequence continues at coordinate 56,706,929 of JAWZYU010000027.1, forward strand.
CATGTTCTTTAACGTGCACAGGGTATGGCTCTCCCACACACAGGGCCACGGCTTAACGCCCCATCCGACGGATGGCAGCCTTTTTCAAGCCCATCGGTGTCCCCTACTGACCGTGGGCAGGGCGGGGGAATTTTGCGGAGATAAATCTCAACGCTAACACATCTGGGACTCGAACCTGGGAACTGCAGATTACGAGCCTGGCGCGCTACCGACTGAGCCACCCCCGCCCCAAGATGTGGCTGAGACAGCGCCATCTGTACTCAAGGAAATGCAACTTTTTCAGTCGTTGCTATTATCAGATGTTAATGAGGTCACTACCACGTTAATATATAATTAAAAATCAATCCATAGTAAGATAGACATCAAACATTAATTAATAGATTCTGAATCTTAACAGGGAATACTGTGCATTCACTATGGATTGATTTTAACTATATATTAATGCAGTAGCGACCTTCTCATTAACATCTGATAATCAATAGCAACGACTGAAAAAGTTGCATCTCCTTGACTATAGATGGTGCTGTCTCAGCCACATCTCAACGAAGATTTATAAGGTCTTATTCTGAAAAATTTCATTGTCCAATGCGTGGTGCAATGGTAGCGCACTCTGGAATGAATCTGGAGAGATGCGGGTTCGATTCCAGCGATGAATTTTTTCCAGAATCTATTAATGTTTGATGTCTATCTTAACAGGGAATACTGTGCATTCACTATGGTTTGATTTTTAATTATAAAATTCCAAAATTACTTTCTTTTATTAATATTCAGTAATAAATGAAATGCACCTTCAAAATTAATTTGTATATTTCAGTAATTAGCAATAACATTTAAATTAACCAGAATTTTAAGCAATTAACACCTTTACTTCAATATCTAGGTATCGAGAGCTGATTTAACTTTTCTTTAGGGGGCTCCTCTTTATTCTGCAAGCTCTGCCAATGTTTGTTCTTTATTTTTTTTTTTAAATTAAAGATAAAGAACTTGTTGGAATTCCATATACCTTGGAAACATCAGCTTGCTTTTGGTATTCTGCAAGTTGCTTTTATGATTTCTCCTTTCTGTGCCAACGTAAGAATCTTTCATTTTTCAGATCCTGAAAAACTATGTAGCAGCTCATCATTAGACTCTACATTTGGTGAAGAACAAAAAACAATTTACGAAGGATAAGCAAACAAGAAATGTCTTGTGGTTCATTATTTCTTGTCCTGACACCTCCACAATGTAATTCCTAAGTGAGTTTGTCCCCTTACTCCTAGTTGTTAACAGATCACCAAGTAATGCACCCAGGTTGTGTGTGACAATCAGCTGACACAAATTTCATTGTCCAATTATCCCTTGTTGACCTTAGTTTATTCCTTTTCTTGGAATGTTTATGCTAATGTGTCTGGTGGATTTAGGCAGTTTTTTTAGTGACTCAAACTGAGGGAAGGTGACAAAACCCCAGAAGTCAGTCTTAAAAAGTGCATTAATGCAAAAGGATTAACTTTCAGGGGTAAAAAGGGAAATTTGTCAATTTTTTACTACTCTCTGTGCTCTAATTAGACGATAGCAAAAAAAAAAAATCATTATATCAGTAATGAATGGAAAAAGTATTTGTAATAACAAGTACATACAATATAATTTTAAACCTCAGACTGAAGGGAATGGGGTTTGCTTCGTTATAGCTGTAATTTCATTATTACCAACTTTGTTATAAACAGGTTTGACTGTATATCTAAAGTTATTGGGCAACTTGGAAGCTGCCTGGATTTATTTTATTCTTTTTAATCTTGAAACAGAATGCATATGTATGTAAGCCTGAAGGTTCAGAAACCAAGTTCACATGTAGGCTGATTTCCAAAAGTGTACTTTTAAAAATATTGTCCTGTTTACTAAATATAGCTGGAAAATATACTGGAAACATTTGATTGAACTTAGTTGTTTGGAGTATGTACAGTATAACGTAATAAGGGGGCATCATTTTAAAGAGGAAGTTGTCTTGGTTAGCACAGCGGTGTCATATTTGTTTGCACTAAGACCAACTACTTGGGCTTAACTTTAACATGATCATTTATTAGGTGACCATGCCAAGAACCTGCAGATAAGCTAGTAACTTTTTATGTCTGATCACAAAAATGAAAAAAAAGAATGGCTGTTCTTCCATTTGAAATCCTTCATGCAGTAGTTACAGTTTATTATACACATGATTTAATGCCAAGCCCAGAATACAGGAGACTTCAATCGCAGATGATAGCAGTGAATCCATATGTAGAATACTAAATGCTTATTGGGGAAGGAACAAACATAAAAATATCAAAAATGCTATACAAAGATTTCACCATAATACTAAATAAGTGGCAGTTTTTTCATAGCATGAGTAATGCAGTAGATATACTGATTTTATATGGATATTAAGTGCACATTTTTATATGGATATAAAGTGCTCAATGAAAAGTTATTTAATGAAGACTCCACAAATGATTTAGGTGTGCAATAAATAATATTCTCATAACTAGTCATGTTCTTTTTGAGCATTTAGCTACATTTGACATTTGAAATAAGCATTTCAATATGTTTCTTGTTCATTTAACCATAATCCTACCAGCTTTTGTCTGAAGTTACCGCAATGCAACTTACAGAAACATCAGAAATCTGTTTTATCTGATTTAAATTGAACAATATTTTTAATGCATGCTTACATAAAGTTCTCACATTTTGTTAATTTAAACACAGATAATTAAAGAAGTTGTCAGAAACAATTCAATGCATTACTTTTTAATGAATGTGTCACAAAAAAAAAAACTATTTTTAAAATGGTCATTGCAAACGTTTAGACCAGTGTCACCAGAATGTTGCTTTGAAACATGGCTTATTTTTGACACCCAAATGCAGTATCATATCTTTGTTGTTCTGGGTGTTTGCAATTTCTGCCATGTTTGTCAATCATTTTGTCCACACTTTTGGGATGACTTTTTTACAGGTATGTTTGCTCTGCATTGGATATTGGGAAGAACCATATCTTCAACCATCTCTCTCAAAAACAGTTTAAAGTGAACCTTTCGTTTCAAGTTGTTTCAGCCCGATACATATTTAGTGACACAAGCTTCACAGCTAACACCACAAATATCAACTAAATTGAACAATTACACAATAGGTCACCAATTTGTTTTGCATTTTACTGAATAAGAATATGCCAATGACCTAATGTCTTTTGTAACATTATAATACAAGATTATAGACAGTTTTAATTTTCCTTCTCAATAGTAGCACTATGGTACACTGTTGAAAGTCAAACTTTTTTTGCTATTAGTTTAAACCTCATCTTTACATTTTGTTTACAATGAAAGACCCAAAAATTCTAAAAATAATATGCTCAAAGAAATGCAAGTGGAAAATTTTGAACCAAAAACATTGCAGCCCCTAAAAAATTAACCATTCCAATACTTTTTATTAGTAATCAAACCCACGATAAAACCGAAATTTCAACTTGTGGCTCTGGCAGTTATATCACCACGAAACACGTTACGTGCACCACCAAGAAGGGAAAAAGATACATTTTTTTGCAATTAGTCCTATTTGGCTAATACTGTTTTAATCTTTTAGTCACACAAGCTTTGCAGCTAACATCACAATAGGCCACCAATTTGAGTTATCTCTTATTTTGTTTGATGCACCATTATGGAATTGGTACCAAATACAGTAAATAAATCTAGATTGTACTTTACATGATGTACCATGTTTTAAATTGGTAATGCATTGATTTTTTTCCTCTAAGTTTTAACCTTTCCTTCTTTTTTCACATATCTTTTTACCAATTAAAAGTTTTTGACATATTGAAATATTTTCAGTGTGTACACAGGGTGTTGCGATAAAAAAGTTTTGAAAGCTCTGATCTAGTGATTGACAGCACCTAGTATAATTTCTGCAGAGCATGCTCAAATCTGATATACACAGATCATGGTAGCCTTTTATGGGCATCAATACTACACTGCCCTATCAAAATATTAGAGAATTTCCATGTTATGTCAATGGGAATTTTTTGAAGTTCCATAATTTCTAAAACAGGCAATTCAGTGCAAAAATGTGATTGAAGATAAAGATCATTATCAAATCTAATTAAATCTCAATTTTCAACAATATTAGTTCAGCATTTTTTTAAAGGGTTATGGAAGCTTGAATGGTTAACAATAATTTACTTTATAAAAATCATAATTGTCTAATATTGAAATAACCATTATGCAAACTTCTAAAATGTATACTTTTATTAAATGGTTTAAAACAATGCTTATTCATTTTAATTAATTCCATAGGTAATTTTTATGACATGTTACTGTTGTGAAACATTTCAGCTTCCGTAAATCTAAATACTGAATGAATATTGTTGATAATAGATATTTAAATAGACTTATCTTTATCTGCAGTCACATTTTTGCATTAAATGCATGTTTTAGAAGTTATAGAGTTTTGAAGTTAGATTACCATTTACACAACATGGAAATTCTCCAATAGTTTGGTAGGATAATATATAAACCTAAGTCAATTTTTCCATCTGGTATGCAACTCTCTTACACAAATGCTTTCTGCACCATCAATGTCAACTGTTTTTTTTCTCAAAAGCAATCTACCACCGACACTTCTCAGTTGCTTCTTAGGAAACTACTGTTATTACAATCTAAAACATCTACTAATGCTACTCTTATGTAGAATGGTACCACTAAACATATTGTCAAATTTAGCTTTTATAATTAACAATTAGCAACAGCACCAATTTTTATATGCAACCCAACATAAAAGCTAAGCTTTATAAAGGAGAATAAGTATGGACAATTCATTATTGTCCCAAATATCAAGTGTTTGGGAAAGGCTTGTTTAACTTTGAAAAAAATTAATCAAATGGGCTTATTATTCTTTCAATTTCTGCATTAACTGATCACCATTTCTACTTGAAATGTTTTCAAAAAGATGAAAATGAAATAGACAGCAGTAGTGTGCAAGTTATTTTTGAGAAAAGTATGCAAAAATAATTATTGACTTAATAAAACATGCATTGGTATTAGAAGAAAGTTAGCAGTGTACAATTTTGAAGTAGGCTTAGGAATGAGCGTGCAAAAGGTTTATTTTGTAATTTGTTCTGCCAGTTTAGTTTCCTTTCACTGGTCTTAATGATGCTTTACATTGACGAGATATTGTAGATTTCTCCCCCCCCCCCAAAAAAAAATGGTTGCCTTAGGACTTTTAATATGGAGCAATGACTTTTTTTGCCCAGAGCAAGATATTACATATGTGCTTATCAATTTTTCTAATTGTTCATGACCATTTTTAAAATAAACATATGTGCATTCACAAATTATATTTTTGTGATAAAGTATTTAGATTAACTTCTTGGGGCAAATTGCTACGTTTCAGTGGAATTACACCGCAAAAAATTATATTGTGATGCTTTTTTAATTATGTTAACATAAAAATTTGTAATTAAAAACTGTTGTCAATGCGAGCAATGTTTTTCGATACACTTTTAACGTACCACATAAACACCGGAGAACAAATACAAATGATGCACAAAGCTGAAGCCATTGTACTGTCTTGTAAAGTAGGTTATCATCTGGGCTTTAGAAAATTGCAACACAATGTGCTAATGGAAGTTTAATGTAGCAGTAACTTCGAAATCTTGAAATTACTACTTTATACTAAAGAATTTAAACTATGATGAACTATTAAATTATAATGTGGCATCAACATTAAAATATTTATCCTGAAGTTTGCGTACGTACCAGACGCCTGTATCCACGATAACACCATCGGCCATCTATGGCGGGAGGACGTCCAGATGCAATCGGTCGTTAATAAGCAGAAAATAGCGGGTTATTTGAATAAGATGACGAAATTGTCATTTCCCAATATTCCAATAGCGATTTAAAGCAGTGTTATTCTTTATTTCCATTAGTTTAGAAAACAGACTTTAAAATACAAAATTTGCCATTTTTTAGCGGCTCTCTACCACTTCCGACAGACGTTTATTAACTGTACTACCAATATGGCGTCAGAACGTCACGTGACTACCCAATTTTCACCCCTCTATCTGTTTAGATATCTGGAGGGAAAAGGCGAATCGCTTATAAGAATTCAGGTCACATGACTCGGCAACAATAGTTATCCAATCCCAAAGCCGACGAGAAAGCTTCGGACGTTGTTATTAATATAATAAAAAATACACTGACGTGTATGACGTATACATCCCAAAATTCCTTGCGGTTTCCTCATGTTGCGTTGGGGAGTTCGCTAAATTTTATCGATTTTTTAATGTGCGCTACTGCACTGTACAACAGAAGACAACATAACGCTTTTAACATTTTCAGGAACAGATTTAGCGTGAACTGAAAAATAAACTTTTGGAATAATTCATATGCAAATTTTTATTGAAACTTGGAGATTTTTTCCTCATTACTTACGTTGATTATACTTTTTTTGCTTTCTAATTGGTGTTAAAAATACAAAATTCATCCATTTAAATATATTAGTTAATATTAGATTAAAATGCTGTATTAAAAATAAACTGCAAGATTTAAGGTTTACGTTGTCATTAAGAGCACAAAAAGGGTATAAAAAATTTTGGCTGGAAAATCAGTTATTTTGACCTAAGAAATGGATTAAACAAAATGATAGCCATGCCAAAAAATCGGACAAGAACATGATGGGAGGAAAAATTTCCAAATATGAAAGCTGATGAAGCTAGGTTTAATTGGTGGATGTATTCAGTACATTTGAAGGCGAGGGAATTAAATATTTTGTTAATGTATGCTTATGAACTAATAATTATTTCAAAACAATATTTCCAAGGGAGCAGAGGGATGAGTTAAACTAAGAAAACCATGGATATGATACTAGTTGTTTTTTCAGCTGCACGGACAAACTCGAAATAAGGAAAATAATACTGCTCTTTCCTTTACAGTTCTTTTATTCTTGCCACTTTTTAGATTTCTTTAATCGATTTATAACTATTATTGAATTGCTTAAAATGCTATGCACTCTTTTTTTATTGATAAAAAACAATACGACTAATAGACTTTATTTTTTATAACTCTACTGGAATCTTCCTTTTCGATATGCAAAAACTAATGCATATACTTTTTGATCGAATTATATATCATAAATTGCATATCCTAAGTTGTAACACTTTGAGAGGTTGTGAACAGCTGATCATTCCGACTCGACAGAAAATTTCATATAAAATGAATCGGTCGTTTCAGGGCCGGACTAACGCATAGGCTAAATAAGCTACAACTTAGGGCCTTACGATATGGACCTCAAAAAATAAGTTTGAAGCTCATTGTGTCAAGAATTTTTTTAATTTAATCTATTATACAAACGTTTTTCAATCTCAGCTTTACAGTCATTATTGTATACCAATGCTAGTATGTTTCCGTCACATCAATTTCGTATTTATTTTTTAATGTTCCATTCAATCAGAATAATAAATACAATATATATTTCGACAAACTTGCTTTCGCCAATAAGTGGGGCTCGAACCCACATACCCCAGTTACTTGCCAGGTTGAATTCTATGTCAACAGGTAATCTGTGTATTTACTATTGATCGATTCATATTATCCGACTTTCGAATTTTTGGCTTAGGGCCTCAGAAAGTAGAAGTCCGGCCCTGGGTCGTTCCCAAAAACCTAACAAAAAAAATTCAAGCAGAAAAATGTTGGACGAGTGCGTTTTTTTAGGAATAATCAATTGCCACAGGGTTCTCGGAAAACCTGACATCACTAACCCTACTTAAAGAAAGTACTCAATCGATTTTTTTGGTAATACAGACATTAAATTGTATAATAAAACCATATGTACAATTAATAAGGGCTATATTGAACTTTCTAATCGCCAAGAGAGGAGGTTGGTTCAGTAGGTAGCGCACCAGGCTTGTAATCTGCACTCCATGTTAAAACCCAACTATGCCTTCGTTGAGAAAGAGGGACACCAATGAACTAGGAAGAGAGATGAATAAAACAGCAAGATAGAGGAAAGTTTAAGAATTATTCCTGAAACCAGGAAGAGTCGTCGGTCGAAACGTTAAGTCGTATTCCTCATGGATAGGGGCGTAGCGAAGGGACTATGGTTGGGGGGGGGGGGGAGGAAGGTAAATTCTCCAACTCGGATATCAAACTTTGCCAACTGAGATAATAAGTACTTCACGTAAATTTATTTATGTCTGTCATAAATTTATTTATCTCTGTCAGAGACGTACCCAGGATTGCCAATTTCCCTTAATTTTACAAATTTGCTTCGAATTTTGCCAACTCCGATTTACTTTTGGGGAGGAGCACCTCCCCCCATAGCTATGCCCTTGATCACGGATGACAGATTGGTGACTTCCATCTGTTTTCTAACAGCTATCCAGTGGATCTCATTAGTCTTATCTGAGCTTTTGGGGGCCTTGCGAATTGGCCAATTTAGCCCATTGTCCGCAAAAAAGTCCCCGCTCAGAGATAAAACAATCCAATTCCATAGCAATTTGAGCCTCTTAATGGTTTCGCAAATTCTTTTGGGTTGTTTTACCTCTGAGCTGCGCTTTTTTTTTGCACACCATGGGCTAAATGGAGAAGTCACAAGGACCCCGAAGGCTCAGAGAAGGCTCGGGGAGGAGACCCACTGGAATAGCTGTTGGGTGACAGATGGTAACCTCCCGCCAAGGCCATCCAGCGTGTTTTTTAACGTGCACAAGGTATGACTCTTCCGCACATGGGGCCATGGCTTAAAGTGCCATCCGACGGACGGTGGCCTTTCCAAGCCAATCTATTGACTATGGGCAGCGCTTGGAGAGTTTTCGTAAATAAGGTTTTAAAAAAATTATTCTTTTCTCGTTTTACTAATTAATGTCAATACAAGTTATTATTGGCCAGGTGGCAAAGCGTGGAAGATCGGTTGTGGTCTATCAGAAATTTTCAAAAATTGTAGTTTCAGAGCCACATTTACTAAATTGGGTAGTCAATCGTAGCAAAGTTAAACATCAATGAAGTGGAAAGACGTAGTTACAAAATTCTTCCATTTTCAAATATGGAACGGTTTTTAATTTTAAGATATTTCCTTTTAATCACACTGCTAATTCGTTAAGTATCTGAAACCCTAAACTCTTTAAACCTAGCCTTAACTAATAACTAGACCTCATTTTTAATGATTATTTTATTTTTCAGAATTAAATATATACACCTGCCCTATCAGATTATTAGAGAATTTTCATGTTATGTCAATGACAATCTAACTTTGCAGCTCTGTAACTTCTAAAATGTGCATTTAATGGAAAATATGACTGAAGATATATTTAAAGGTCATTATCAAATCTAATTCTCGATTTTCAACAATATACTGAAATATTTAACGATAAAGTGTGTTAAGTTGGGTTGTTTCACCTCTGAGAAAAATTCAGTGGATCGCCTTTCCTAACCTTCTCTGGGCCCTTGAGGGTTTGTGACCTGGTCATTTAGGCCATTGTGTGTATAAAAGCACCAATCAGAGACGAAAAAAAAATCCATACAACCCAACATAGGATTTCTTTGGTAAGCTGAGCATTCATCTCACACATCATCCATTGTATTAATGTCCTGTGATCTGGCTAGCCATTTCATCCTATGAATTTGAAACATTCCTGACAATTCATCCGGTGGACGTCCTTGATTCACAATCAAGTGAAAATGGGTTCGGTTGTTTTATATCTGAGTGACATATTTTGCACACATGAGCTAAATGGCAAGATGTCGAATGTTTACCTCTGAGCGACTCTTTTTTTGCACACCATGGGCTATATGGCCAGTCACAATGACCTCGAGTGTTCTGAGAAGGTTGGGGGAGAGTACCCACTGGAATAGCTGTTGGGAGACATGCTAGCCTCTCGTCAACACCATCCAGCATGTTCTTTAATGTGCACAGGGTATGGCTCTCCTGCACACGGAGCTATGGTTTAACATCCCAACCACAGATTACGGCCTTTTCAAGCCCATCAGTGTCCCCTACTGGCAGTGGGCAGGGTAGGGAGTTTTGCGGAGATAAATTTCAACGCTGATTCAGCTGGGACTCCAACCTGGGAGTTGCAGATTACGAGCTTGGCGCGCTACCAGCTGAGCCCCCCCCCCCCACTGGAAATTCTAGAATATTTTGGTAGGGCAATATATAATATAAATATTTTAGTCACTGTAGGTTGGGTTGTTTTATCACTAAGAGGTACTTTTTTGTATACAATGGGCTAAATGACCAAGTCACAAGGGCACAGAGAAAGTTGCGGAAGGGAATCTACTAGACAGTCAGGAGACAAAATGGACACCTTCCGTCACGGCCATCCATCGTGTTCCTTAATGTGCACAGGTGGCCAATATTTACTATCCCTGCACAAGGGGGGGGGAGGCAATATTTACAGTCTCATCCGATGGACAGCAACCTATCCATGCCCATCGGTGTATACTTTCTCGCCGAGGGCACAGTGGGGGTTAGCGGAAATAATTCTCAACGCTGGCAGCTGGTACTCGAACTGAGTACAGCAGGTTACGAGCTTGGTGCGGTCACCGGAGGATAAAGTTTGCTTGTTTTTCTGCTGAAGAAAATTAAATATCTTGGCTACTTGCACGCAGTGTGAGAAATTTGGCACTAAAGGTTAATTACTATCGATCAGTATTGTATTCGGTACTGCTCCTTTCCTAAGAGAGAAAAATTACTTCTAAAAAGCGAAAATTACATTCACGAAATGAAATTCGTTTCAAAAGAAATGAGGACTAGTTCCTTTGAATGAATTACGTTCAGCATTTTTTTTATTCTCGACTTTTTAAGTGCTTGTAGTAAAATGGTTTAAAAGCTTAAATCTAAAAAAATTAATAAAAAGTTGAACTGAACTATTTATTAGCCATACCTTGATTAGGATCACTTAAGAAGGATTGAGTGAATTCAACCTAAAGTGAGTTTAACTAAGGCTCGGGCACATCTCTGGTTTCTGTGCGAAAAAGAAAAGCTACTATCGATCGGATGGATGAATTGTTATGGCAAAGCATATGCAGAGTGGCATTACAGCGTTCAGCCGATTCCGGTATTGAAAATAATATATATTTTGATTATTCAACCAATTAAAAAACAGAGAAAAAATAATTTAAAATAGAAAAATATAACATTATATATTTACAAAAAAAAATCACTCCTCATGCAGCTGCTTTTCACAAAGGTTTGACAGAAACCTGTCAATACGCTTTAGAAAAGATATTTAAGAAATACGAGGCCACGGTGGAAGAACGCAAGAAAATATCCACGACTTATCTAAGGTTCAAACCCGGGTCACTTTGATCAGTAGCCAAGCAAGCAAAACCACTCGGCTACTGGAATAGTCTTTTATATGCTATTTATTAAATATACAATAAATATTTTTACCTATCTTCCTATTGTTTTTGTTTGGCCTTTGACATTTGTCGGTTGGTGGATTTGATAAAGTTGTTCCGCCATATCTCTCGAACGCGATGGAGAAACTTAATGATTTATGTGTCAAATGAAAGCTTGTGACGCGGGGTGTCATAGGCTATAAAAATTTGACCCTTATGCTTCCCCCCCCCCTTAAAATGGGGGGAATATGAAAACGATTGTTCCCCCATATCTCCAAAATGCGAGTGTCGAAAGTAACAAGCTATACGTCAAATGAAAGCTTCTGACGTGTGCGCTATAAAAAAATACGCCCCGATACTTCCTTCCCTCTAAATTTTGTCCTCACAATTATCCCCCGATAAGGGGGGGGGGGCGGATTTTCGAGCGGTTAGACTTGAACGAGTCATATCTCAAATTAAACTTGTGACGTCTCCAATATCATGGGCTACCTCAAACACGACTCCAAAAGGGAGGAAAAATACAGTATGTTTATGAGTAATATATCAAATGAAAGGTTTTGAAAGTAGGTGTTTTTAGTGACAAAGAAAAAAAAACATAAATAAATTAAAAATGCGTCTTCCTATATGGGCACTTTAAAGGAAGATAGGGTGCTGACAATTTTTGTTGAGTAGGTAAATCGGCGCACTACCTTCCTTTGAAGTGAATATGAACTCAGTGACTGATTGCTATGCTTTAGGTTTATTTTCTACTTTTTAGGGCGTATATAGAAAGACACGTATTTTTTAAAATTTTTAATTCATATTTTTTTGCTCCTGACTTAAAAAAGGCGATTCCCTAAATGAGCTTTGCAAGCAAGTAGTCAGATTTTTTTCTTATTTCGAGAGAGGGAATTATGTAGAAAATAACAGTAATATGAAAATTACAATTGAAGAAAACTGGCTACTAATAAATTGGGAAGACATCGTTGAGTGTGTCATATTCTGCAGACTGGAAAAACACGCTGGATGATCTTGATTAAAGCTAATAAAACAAAGATTATAATCCAATAATTTTTTTTTAATATACTTTATAAAGAATACCGAGTCTTTAGTTAGCAACTAAATTCCAATTCTACATATATACAAAGCAGTGTCTGGGTGTGTGCTTTAAATTTCTGAAGTTTGAAGGGCGCCTTTGATATCTAATACATAAGCATATATATACTATGTTCACGCTTTTTAATATTAACTTTATACCTTGACCTACGGGGCAGGGGTCGCTCAGCCGGTAGCGTGCCAAGCTCGTAATCTGTAGTTCCCAGGTTCGAGTCCCAGTTCAGTCAGCGTTGAGATTTATCTCCGCACAACTCCCTGCCCATGGTCAGTAGAGGGACACTGATGGGCTTGGAAAGGTTGCCGTCCGTTCCGTCCCGTGGCCGAGTGGTTAGCACGCTTGGCTACTGATCTAAGGGACCTGGGTTCGAGTCCCGGATTAGGCAAGGATGTGTGTGTCGTTTTTCTGCTGAGGTCTTGCCATCCTCTCAGATCTCCTACTGTGGCATATAAACTGACAGACTCCTGTCAGACCTCTGTGACAAGCAGCTGCTTGAGGGGGTATTTATTTATTTTTTATTTTAAATGCACCATAATTAAACTCAGAAATTAACATTTTTTCAAATCATTTAATAATATAAATTTTATAAGTTTGCGTAATGATTATTTCAATATTAGACAATTATGCATGATTTTTATAAAACAACATAATTTGTTAAATATTCCAGCCTTCATACTTCTTTAAATACTGAACGAATATTATCGAAAATCCAGATTTAAATAGATTTGATTATGATCCTTAATTCAGTGATGTTTTCCATTAAAATGCATATTGTTAGATTTTTAGCAGTATTTTTATTTGACAATCGTGCGTGAACTCGTAATAAACAGACAGTAAATGAAATAACCGAGAAAATAAATTTACACCAATAATGCAAAAAATTAAATATTAGTCACTTGAAACACCAATATGCTAATCAACTATGATTAATTAATTAATCTTGACATTCATCAAATAATAAACGAATACAACATTCGAAAACCGAATCACAAATCAACTCATAGTCACAACTCTTACCAATCGTATTTCCACTGATTATACAAAATCGCATGAAGGAAATGACCCTATCTTCCTTCAAAGTGAATACAAAATCAGTGACTGATTGCACCATTGATATGCTTTAGGTTATTTTCCTCTTTTTAGGGTGCATATAGGAAGATAGGTAATTTTTAAATTTATTTACATTTTTTCTTTGCCACTAAAAACACCTACCTTCAGAAACTGTTATTTGATACATGAACTCATAAACATCGACCACTTTTACTTTCCCCCACATTTTGAAGTTGTGTTTGAGGTAGCTCACGATATTGGAGACGTCACATTCTTTAATTGTGAGATGAACCATTAAGGTCAACTCCTGCAAAAATCCGCCCCCCCCCCCTCCTCTTTATGGAGTGAGGAATTCGAAATAATTTATGATCATTATATGAGCTTTTATAGCTTATGACACTCTCCCCGCCACAAGCTTTCTTTTGACGCATAGCTTGTTACATTTGGCACTCGCATTCTGGAAATATCTTTCATATTTCGCCCTTTTTTATAGCTTATGACACTCCCGCTTATGACACCACCTCTTATGACACAACAATTAAGCATCACAAGTTTTCATTTGACTCATAGCTTATTACTTTCCACACTCACGTTCAGGAGCTATAGGGGAACAATCGTTTTAATATTTACCCTAGGGGGGAAGAATGTATGGGAGTCAGTTTTTTATAGCATATGAATTTGCCATGTCAGAAGTTTTACTTTGATGTATAGCTTGTTATTTTCGGAATTCGCATTTTGGAGATATAGTGGAGTTTTCATATTTTCCCTATTTTAGGGAGAAGAAAGCATGGGGGTCCATTTTTTACAGCCTATGACACTCTCTGCATCACACGCTTTCATTTGACACATAAATCATAAAGTTTCTCCTTCATGTTTGAAAGGTGTGGTGGAACAACTATTTTGACAAATACATAAAACGCCAAATGTCAAAGTGGAAAGCAACTGGAAGGTAGGTAAAAAGAGGATTTTGGGATTGAATAGGGATCAAGTTTTGTCTCTTTTTAGTTCTTAATTCTGTAGTTCCCTTCTACCTGTTTTTCAGTCAGGAATTTAGAGTTGTCGAACTGGATAGCATTGAATAGCCTGGAATATACTTATTAGCATCTTTTATCCCCTAATTCCAACACCTCCATAATGGGAACTTATACTCTGAATATGCAGATTGGTTGGTTGTTTGGGGTTTAATGGCGCATCGGCAACAAGGCCATAATGCGCCAAACAAAAGACAATATAAAAGATAAAAATCATAGATCCCCATAACCAAAAGTTAAAATACATTTTCAACATTGTAAAGTGATAAAATACAAAAAACAAGTGTATATGAACAGAGTAAAACAAGTGTAGAATTATTAAATAAAACAATCCCAGGTGTAAGAGACCTGGGGTAAATAATACATAAAGGCAAGGTAAAATCAAATTCGGTTAAAATATCCACAATATTTCAAAAAGGTAAAAACTGAAGATAAAATGCAATGATCAGATAAAAGATGTCCGAGTGTAAGAGGCTCGGACATAAAATTATGGAAATTAAAAATCACACGCCGTTCAAAGTTAAAAGCAGAGCATGAGATTAAAATATGTTCGATTGTTAAAATGGTGTCACAAAACTCGCACTTAGGTACATCGTCCGCCCGTAGAAGAAACGAATGAGTAATATAGGAGTGACCTAAGCGGAGCCGAGCAAGTACAACTTCCTCCTTGCGATTCCTGCGGTAACAAGACTGCCATGGTTTGATGAGAGGTTTGATCTCAAAGAGCTTGTTTGTAAGCTGTTCCGACCAAGATCTCTGCCACCGTGCCCGGAGCTCGATGGTAAAACGCTGCCGGAAATCCAGATATGGAACCGGCAACGGAGAGTCGGACAGGGGCGTGGCTGACTTGGCAGCAGCATCTGCCAAGTCATTGCCCCTGATACCGACGTGACCGGGCACCCAACAGAAATGGATGGTGGTGGTGGCTGCCAGACGATGTAGCTGCTGGCGGATCTTAGTAAGAACAGGGTGAGGCCGATGCCTCACCGAGATCAAAGCCTGTAGCGAGCTAAGCGAGTCGGTGTAAAGCACACACCGACGATGATGCTTAGTCGCCACGTGGTCCAAGGCGAGGCTGATAGCGTGCAACTCTGCGGTGAAGATGGAACACTGCAGTGGGATCTGGTCTGCAATGATTACATCACAGCAGACCATGGCTGATCCCACCGAAGTGCCGGACTTCGAGCCATCTGTAAAGACAGGCAAGAAGTCCGGGTGCTCAGCACGATGGCTGGCAAAGAGTTGCCGGTACACACAGTCGGGTGTAAAGGCCTTCCCGGTCCTGCACAGGGAAAAATCGCAGGAAGGGGAAACAGCGAGCCAAGGTGGTAGTGGCTCAGCTGTCGACTGTGCAATGCTATCGAGACTGGTGTTGATGTCTCGCAGGTAACCTCGGACACGCAAACCGAAAGGACGAATGGCAGTCGGCCGATTAGTGTAAAGTAGTTCCCACTTCGGACTGAAAACGCAGTCCCAAGTGGGATGGCCTGGCAGGGATCGCAATTTAGAAGCATATTGTAGGGACAACTGCTGACGGCGAAGAGATAAAGATGGTTCGTCGGTCTCAACGTAAAGACTCTGGACCGGTGAGGTGCGGAAGGATCCCGTGCAAACACGGAGGGCCTGATGATGGAGGGGGTCCAGCACCTTCACCACCGAATCCCGTGCCGAGTCGTACACCTGGGATCCGTAGTCCAGTTTCGATCGGACAAGTGCACGGTACAGGCGGAGCAGAGAACATCGGTCCGCCCCCCAAGAGAGGGAGGAGAGGACCTTGATGATGTTCAATGCCCGCGTGCACTTGGACCTGAGATGACGTATGTGAGGTAAAAAGGTCAATTTCCGATCGAATATGAGACCGAGAAACTTGGTCTCCGCCACAACTGGAATGATGTTACCCCCGAGCCGCAGCTCGGGATCCAGGTGAAGATTACGCTTGTGGCAAAAGTGCACACAAGCGGTCTTCTGTGGGGAGAACCGAAACCCGTTTGCCGTCGCCCAAACCGAAAGATTGTTCAGGGCAATTTGCAGTTGTCTTTCAATGACCCTCATGCTGGACGAAGAGCAAAAGATGCTAAAGTCATCAACATAGAGGGCATTGCCTACTGATGGAGGAAGTTGTCTAGTTATAGAATTAATCTTGACAGCGAAAAGCGTAACACTCAGAACGCAGCCTTGTGGCACCCCCTGTTCTTGGGGGTACGGCCGCGACAGAGTGTTACCGACACGGACACGAAAAGAGCGTGTCGATAAGAAGTTGGAGATGAAGATCGGCATGTGACCTCTTAAGCCGAAACTGTGGAGGTCACGAAGAATGCCGAATCTCCAAGCCGTGTCGTACGCTTTTTCGATGTCGAAGAAAATGGACACCAGGTGCTCTCTACGTAAAAAGGAATTCCTGATCGCCGATTCGAGGCGGATCAGGTGGTCTAAAGTAGACCGGTGCCTGCGAAAGCCACACTGGGTGTTGGAAAGAAGGTTGTGATGTTCTAAATACCAGATGAGTCTGGCATTTACCATTCTTTCCAACACCTTGCACACGCAGCTCGTCAATGCGATGGGACGATAATTGGAAGGAATCTTGGGATCTTTGCCTGGCTTGGGGAAGGCCAAGACGATGGCCTCCCGCCAGGAGTCCGGAAACTGCTCCTCGAGGAAAATGCAATTGAAGAGATGGAGCAGCCGATCCTTACTCGATGGTGAAAGATGTTGGAGCATGGCATAATGGACATTGTCCGGCCCTACAGCAGAGGCACGAGAAGAGTGCAGAGCAAGGCGAAGCTCCTCCGCTGTGAATGGCCTGTTGTAAGACTCCAGGCCATTCGAGTGGAAAGACAGCGGAGAGCGCTCCGCCCTGCCCTTCTGGGCCAGAAACTCGGGGGAGTAAGAGGAAGATGAAGAGATGGAAGAGAAGGACTCCCCCAGAGTGTCGGCAATTGCTTTGGGATCAGCAATTGCCTGTCCATTGTGCTCCAGGATCGATAACGAGTGGGACGTGTAGTTCCCACTCATCTTCCGGACTTTATCCCACACGACCTTGGAACTAGTCGTGCGGGTTATGGATGACGTATACTTGATCCAAGATTCCTTCTGGCTCTGGCGTCGGACGAAACGAGCTTTCGCCCTGGCGCGTTTGAAGTTCTCGAGGTTGGGGGTTGTCGGATATCTCCGAAACACCCCCCAAGCCTTGTTCTGAGCCTTACGAGCTGCGGTGCAATCTGGATTCCACCACGGTTTCGGAAAGCGAGGAAACCGTGTAGAAGTTTGAGGAATTGTTGATGCAGCTGCATCTACGATACAGTCCGTTATCTCCGCTACTGCCACATTGATTGGCTCCTGGCTGACGGAGTGGTCGTCGAGCTCAGAGAGCAGCTCAAAACCACCCCAGTCAGCCCGATCCAGCCTCCACCGTGAGACGCGTGAAGGGCTGCAAGGCCCCCCACGGGAGATGGTGCACACCACGGGGAGGTGATCGCTTCCGTACGGGTTGTCCTCGACCTCCCATGTAAAGAGTGGAAGGATCGAGGAGGAGCAGATGGTGAGATCAATGGCAGTGAAAGTGCGGGTTGGGGAGTGAAAGTAAGTGCTGACACCGGTGTTCAACAGGGAGAGAGAAGGATCCAGGAGCCACTGCTCCAGGACCCCACCCCTCCCGTTGGTGTCAGCATTGCCCCAAAGTGGACTGTGTCCGTTGAGGTCCCCCATAATGAGGAAGGGGGACGGCAGCTGCGAGACGAGATCATCAAGGTCTTCCTGGAAGACGATGCTCCCAGGTGGAAGATATACAGAGCAGACAGTCAGTGAGAACCCCACGAAGAGACGGATGGCTACCGCCTCTAAGTTGGTGGTGAGGGTTACGACCTGGAATGGAGAATGGTTGCTCACGAGGATGGCGACACCCCCGCGAGCCGGACCATCTCCATCCCGGTCCCGGCGAACTAGTGAAAAGTGCCGGATCATGGGATCTGTGACTGGCTGCAAGTATGTCTCCTGCAGGCACACACAGATGGGCTGGTGTGCCTGAAGGAGGGCCTTGATGTCGTCAAGATTCCTCTGGAATCCACGACAATTCCATTGTAGGAGTGTGGCCATCTCAGGACTTAGAAGAGTGGGCGGACGACGTGTTTCTATTCAACTTAACCGCCGCAGAGGACGGTTTAGTGAATAGGGGGCGGTCGGTATCCATGTCCTCGGAATCGTCCGAGGGGCATGGATCGGTGACCGCCCTTTGAGAAGGAGTGATAAGTTTCTTTTTAGGCCCCGGTGGGGGCCCCTTCGGTTTGGAAGGTCTTGCTGTCTGAGGACGGGAGGGAGGAGGCCTTCCGGTGGAGGTGGAAGGCTGAGCTGCAGGAATGGAAACCGGGGTTGATGTCGAAGTCGACACCACCCTCGGTCTCGCCTGCGTGAGGAGGTACTTTGCAGCTGGTGAGAAAGACTCAGTAGGTGGTACACTGATGTCAGTCTGCACCGCAACCGAAGTCATTGGAACGATGGGCTTTCCAATGACTGCACTGGCATAGGAAACCTTGCCAGGCGGGGCGGGCGGTGCAGCAAGCTTTCTCGCTTCAGCATACGAGATGTTGTTGATGACTTTGAGGCGTTGTACCTCCTTTTCCTCCTTCCACTTCGGACAGTCGCGGGAGTACGCCGGATGTTCGCCACTGCAGTTCACACAGCATGCCTTTTCTGCTGTGCAGTCAGGATCGAGATGATCCTTACTGCCACAGCGAGCACAGGTGGGCTTGCCCCTGCATGCTGTGCGGGCATGACCGTATACCTGACACTGAAAACACCGCAGAGGGTTCGGTATATACGGCCTTACCTCACAATGTAAATAACCTGCCTTGATGGAAGAAGGCAGGCGTGGCGTGTTGAATGTAACAATCAACACCCGGGTGGGTGTCAATTTCCCATCACGGCGTGTCGAAACCCGGTGGACCGCTGTTACTCCTTGAGGTGTGAGCTCCGAGAGGATCTCCTCCTCAGGGACTTTGAGGAGGCCCCACTCGGTGATCACACCCCGAGAGGAATTCAAAGTTTTATGGGGAGTGACTTCGACAGCCACCCCACCAATTTCTTTGACTTTCAGGAGCAGTTCCGAGTGTTTGGAACAAGCGGTCTCAACTTGTAAGTCACCAGATCGTAGGCGCTTAACGGATTTCGGTTCTCCCGCAAGACCTTTCAAACCTTTGTTGACGAAAAAAGGGGACATGTCCCCAAGTACCTGATCACCCGTGGAGTGGATGATCAGGAACTTTGGGAACGAAGACACAGACACAGAAGACGATGGCAGAGATAACGGAGACAAGGACGAAGACGGGGGTTCATGTCGAGCCCTCTTGTTGGCGGTGATCGCATTTTCATCATTCACTCGCATGTTTGGTTTTGTGTGGTTCAGTGCCCGCTGTCCCCACCCTCCACGGAGCCCAACAAGGGGACGCCCAGTCGGGCGCCAGGGCTACGCAGGCACTATACCCACACAGACAGTGAGCCAAGCCCTCACAAATAAATAGAAAGAAAATAAAAAGAGAAATGTGCAGAACAAAAACGTTCTACACAAATGAAACTAAGCGCAAAAATAAGAATATTGTGACTGCCAAACTGGCAGCACAAAGAAAGGATAACGACAAAAGGAAAATAATCTGTGAGGAGACTTGTAAACCTGTACCCGGACCGTGGGCAAGGTTACTCACCGCTCTGCACGGTTGACCCTAGCAGGACCTGCCCACCAGCCGATTGCTCCTGGGGGGGCCACCCCAGGAGCTCCCGTTTACCGGAAGCAGAGGCCAAAGCAGTGTATAGCAGAGGCCCCGGAATCCGCTGCCCAGCCCCGCGACAGACAGGCTCCCCAATGGCAAGACGGCCAATGGGGACCACGCCAGTCATGAGCTGAGGAGAGAAGACGGGGACCCCCGAGCAACTACCAGGATCCTCCTTTCCCGGGACACGGGTCTCCACGCACGGCAAACACGTGGGCGAGCGTTTAGGACCCTGCGAAGGTAGCCGAGCCAGCGGAACCTTCACAGGGTGGTCCCCCTCACCACGTACAGGCGCTCACACCGAGGGGGTCTGAATATGCAGACACACACACATCACACGATTTCATCATTATCATGCTTGCTGTTACTCAGTAATCAGGCATATAGCCATTCCATATGACATTTAATTGCATTTCCTGAAAACCATTTTGAGTAATGAACACTTTTGTCCATTATTCTTTAATTTGGAGTACCAGTGTATAAATTTTTATTCTATCTGTATTGAATTTTTCTCCATCCATCACCAATTTTTTTAATTTTGCCCACCCCCCACTTCCAAAAAATATTTTTGGCTATATGCCTGATTTATGTTAATTAGCATTTACATTACTATATCAGAACCTTTCTTATGCAAAACTGGTGCAAAATGAAGCAACCCAATACTGAAAAAGTAATAACTGAAGTAGCCTAAGTGCTGAAGCTTTTAGAATTCACCCTAACGTCTCTTGCATTATATCCTATAAAATGGTAAATATGGATTTCTCGTTACTTTCTATAATAATCTTTCCCTTTTGTTTTTGTAATACAGCATGAAAACTGAAAAACAATTTTTTATTAGTTTAACCTTTTTGCTGCACAATTAAAATGAAGCCTTTGCATTTGTTTCTATTGAAATTATGAAATATTTTCAGGACAGTGAATTCACGAACATATGCATCAATACTGTTGCATTAGTATGAATCTTCAACTTTAGTCAAATACCATAGTGAAATGAATTCTGATCATTCAGCTGAATGTACCAGCTGAATGCAAAAAGGAGGAATTCAGCTGTTATTGAACACAGTAGCATCTTTTCAAAACTTAACTTTGTGCAAATGAAATAAATGCAAATGGCATCTTCATTACTCCTTTATATTAGGAACTTCATTAGAATACAATATACTCTTTGGTTTTTTAATTTATGTTTTTTTCTACCTTTTTTTTACTGAGTTTTATGTACTTTGATTCCAACAAAAAAAGTTCACCTAAAAGTTGAGATTAAACAATTCATGTTTGGTAAAATTCTACATTTACCTCTGCTAAAAATCAAGAATTAAGACTATTTAAAATCTACATTTTGTACTTACCTGCTTTTACATATTAACATCTTACTAGAATTTGAACTCTGTCGTCCCGTGGCCGAGTGGTTAGTGTGCTTGGCTACTGATCTACGGGACCTGGGTTCGATCCCCGGATAAGGCATGGATGTATGTGTCGTTTTTCTGCTGAGGTCCTGCCATCCTCTCAGACCTTCTACTTTGGCATATAAACTGACAGGCTCCTGTCAGACCTCTGTGGCAAGCAGCTGCTTGAGGGGGTATTTTAAATTTAATTTTCCATTGTAGTTTAACATATTCACCAACTGGCTAATGGAGATGGCAGATTGAAACCCACCCGTCAAAAAAAACAACATGACGAAACGCAATTTCAACCAAATGGCAAAACAATTAGAATCTGTGAAGAAATATTTCATTTAAGACCTGGTTATTATCCACTCGTTCAATACTATAGCAAAAACCAATATGGGTTTCAGTGTAACAGAATATGTAGATGATGCTATATTACATTTGACTTCTTCAGTTACTTTGCTGCTGGATAACAATTTTAAAACACTTGTATCTTTCTTGGATTTATAACAAAGGCTTTTGATCTTGTAAAATATTGTTGGATAAGGGGTATAATTATGGAACAAGAGGTTCTTGTTACACATGGATAAAATTATATTTGAGTGATCAACCACAGATGGTTAGGGTTAGTTAGATTGTTTGGGGGTTTTAATGTTGCATAAGAAACTAAAAGGTTATAATACATAAAACAAGAATGGTTAGCATTAATAATATATGTAATGACAAAAAAATAAACAATTAAGTGTCACAGGGTTCCATATTGGAATCCAGACTATACTATATGCAAAATGTCCCATTAATAGAAGATAATTTCCCTGTAGAATACATATGTTGTCAAAAACTACATCACAAATATTTTGAGATGGTTTTTATGTCTAAGGCTTTGGAAGTGAGAAAAATGGGCAGAAAATGTAGAGTGATTACACCTAAGGTAGAAATTCCATGTATGGCTGTCACTATACTGTACATTGAGGAACTGCAGCAAAGCAGTTTCGTATTGCAATTAATGTTCTAATGATTTTGGGTGAGGATCATTTGTATCTATTCCACTAAACAAGAGTCCAAAGACTGGTCCCAGAAGACCACTCATGCTGTCGGATTTCTATGCACAGTTGCTGCCTCAACACAAGCATATGCAAACCACATATGATGGACATTGTGCACACTGATAAAGCTAGGGCTTGCATGGCAGATCTTTAACATCTACAATAGTCATTTGCGGTCATGTGAGAACTCCACATCATTCAGTAGCAAAGCCATTAGGTTCCCTGGAGCATCAACGTATGGGCCAGTACTATGGAGGATTAACTTATAGGTCCAAACCTGCTTCCTGATCAACTGATTCAACTGATTATGATAAACTACTGTGCATTCCTGCAAGCTATCCTGACGAGATGCTCGTACACCAGTAGCAGTGTGGCACCATCTAACTTTGGCATACTAGTACCTACTACTGGGATAGGATGTACCAGGATACCTCTTATCCCAGTAGGTGGATTGAGCATGGTGGTCATGCAGCGAAACCTACACAATTAAACCTGAATCCTTTAGATACCTTCCTGTAGGGATATCTGAAAGCAATGTTATACAGCCTGCCACCCATCAGCAAGGATTACTTGGTTGCCAAATTTAATTTTGCCACCTTGACTGCAAACCCTGAGAATATAGTATTCAATAAAGGACTGATTTATGGGAAGATTTTAAGTGTGTCACAGTAATGGTGGATAAACTACAAATTTGAAAAGAATTTGGAATATATTATTTCCTTCACTGATGACACAAAACTATCCTATAAAATACAAAAGCAAATTGATCATTTATACACTGAAGTGCCATTGAATTAGGGATAAGAGACGTTATCCAAATTCAATACTGCAAGTCCCACATTTGCATGCATGCATGGCTGAAACTCTGGTCATATATAGCTGTCAGCTTTGGCTTCCCCAAGCATTTGTCATGAGAAGCAAAATGGGAAAGGTGTGGGATTTAGATGTATTTGACAGAGGGCAGATCGTACATGCCCGATGGATGGGGCACTCGATCTCTGAAATTGTCAAAGAACTTGTATTTTCTCATATGACAGTTTTAAGAGTGTTCTGGGAATATCAAAATTCCGGAAAAAAAAAAAACTAGTACCTAGACAAAGTGCAAAGGACAACCAGCCTTGAATGATCATGGGTTTTGCCGTCTGACCCGTATCGTATGGACTGATAGGGGCCAGACATTATCTGAAATCACCTCCCATCTGAACGTGGGTTCCAGCGGGAAGTCAATGCATGGACCGTGCAACATTCACTTCATTGTCTCGGCTTTGGGAGCCGCTGACCTACAAGAGTCCCATTTCTAATGGCATGACACTGGGCTAAAGAACATCGAAAACTGGCAACAGATAGATTGGAGTGATGAATCCCAATTTAAACTTCATCACGCTGATGAGAGACTGAAGGTATGGCGCCAACCCCATGAAGCCATGGATCCTGCATGTCAAGTTGGAACAGTACAGACTGGTGGTGGCTCAGTGATGGCCTGGGTTGTCTTCAGTTGGACATCTGTGGGATCTTTGGTACACGTACCGGCCACTCTCAATGCATCCCAGTATGTAGAACTCATGGCTGACCATATACACCCATTTATGGCCATCATGCATCCCAATGGAGATGGCGTCTACCAGCAAGAAAATTGTTCATTTCACAGGTCCAGGTAGGCTACTGCATGGTTGCAGGAGCATTCTGCTGACTTTGAAATAATGAATTGGCCACCTAGAAGCCAGATTTAAATCCCATCGAAAATCTTTGGGATATCATCAAACAGTGTTCGGGCCTGTGTCCCATCAGCAATGACCTCGAAAGAATTGTGGACAGCTCTGGAGGATGAATGGGTCACCATACCTGTGGAACATTTACACAAGCTTGTGGAGTCCTTGCCTAGTCGTGTTGCGGCAGTTATCAGGGCTAGCGGGGGTTCAACACGTCACTAGGTTGCTATCCCTAATTCAATGGCACTTCAGTGTATCACAGAGCAAATAAGTATCTCTGTAAATTATATCAGTGGCTAAAACTAAACGAACTGAAAAAATTTAAAACATACTATATGCAATTACAATTAAAAAAAACTGATGCAGGAAATGTGGAACATGGATTTTCCTCTCACCATAAAGACTGCATAACTAAAACTGAGATGCCATTTTATTAGGTGCACCATCTCTTGTCACATAAATGATTCATTCCAACATGTAATATGTCATGTGACAGGAATGTAGTATAAATCAGGCAAACTAGCTCTTCAAGCTTCAGTTAGAGTTGGACTGAGCATCAGAATGGTCAAAATGACTGACCAGAGCTGCTTTGAACATGGCATGACAGCACAAGGTATACCAGTTCTAGCATATCCTGAAAACTGTCCTCCTGGGCTTTTTATGAATAATCCTTTCAATTTTTTTTTTAATTCTTTAGTGAGAATGGTGCAAAAAGCAAAAAAAAAAAAATTACCAGTGATTGGTGATATTGTGGATGAAAACAGATTGTGGATCAGAAGGGTCAAAGGAGACTGGCAAGAATCATGCAAGTGAATCAGGCAAATCCCAGCAGAATTTAACATTGGTGAGCAGGTCATCTCTGAATGTGCCACGTATTGGACCTTTTTGTGATTGGGCTACAACAGCTGCTGATAATTCAAGTGACAAGGTTGTCAGCGAAGAACATGAAAGTGTGTCTCCAGTGGGTGCAGGAGCATTGACACTGAACTGTTGAGGACTGGAAAAAGGTTGCTGGTTGGATGAATCAAGGTTTCTTTTGTATTATGCTGATGGAAACATCAGAATTTGGCACAAGCAACATAAGGCCATGGAGTCATCTTATCTGGTGTCAACAATACAGGCTGGTGGTGGCAGTGTAATGGTGTAGAGAATGTTTTCCTGGCACACATTAGGCCTCCTGATACCCACTGAAGGGCATCTGAATGCCACGGTATATTTGAACATCACTGCTGATCAAGTTCATCCCTTCTTGGCTACAGTTTATTCTCACTCGGATGGACTCATTCAGCATGATAATGCATCTGCTCACAATGTATCGTTGTTTGCAGTGAGGCTATGCCACCATCCAATTTGTAGCAATGCACAACACAATCATTTCCGCATGGTACAACATTCCTATACAACACATCCAGCATCTTGTAAGTTCCATGCCCTGACAAATTCGGGCTGTTGTGAAGGCCAAAGATGTAACAAGCTATTAGGAGCATGTAACGTAGCCAACCCATCTCTAGTACAACGACTGAAAAAGTTGCATCTCCTTGAGTATAGATGGCACTGTGTCAGCCACGTCTCAGTGAAGAAGATTTATAAGGTCTTATTCTGAAAAATTTCATTGTCCGATGCGTGGTACTATGGTAGCGTGCTCTGGCATGAATCTGGAGAGATGCAGGTTCGATTCCCGCCATGTCGATGGTGAATATTTTTCAGGATCATTTAATTAATATAACTTCAACCTTTTAATCAGTCTTCAGTAATTAAAAATATGTATCATTTGTCTTTTATTAATGTATTCTTTTTTTAATAAAGAAATAGCTCTCTGCATTTATTTATGAACTTTCAGCTTTTATCAGTCTATTTTTTGTCATAAAATGATTATAATTAATAATATAGGAATAAAATAAATGACTAGCTACATACAATTCTTTAGATGTGTCATATGATATCTCAGATATTTTTTTAAGAAATCAGACTCAGACTCAACCATTATCGAAATGGTTAGGGCTTGGGGAGCATGAAATATTGAGCCAACTCATCTCTAGGACAAAGAGACAAGAAACTTTCGTTGGTTGGTTGGTTGGTTGTTTGGGTTTTTATGGTGCATTAGCAACTAAGGCTATAATGTGCCATACGAATGTCCATAAGATAAAAGATAAAAGTTGTGCAACCCTTAACTAAATTTTAAAAGAAACCACAAACATATACTAGGAATGTAAAGCAATAAAAAGAAACATAATTGATAACAAGAAACAAATGTATAAATAAGTTATAAATATAAAAGTAACCCAGGTGTAAGCAACCTGGGTTAAATATGGGAATAAAACTATATTCAAGTAAAATATCCTGTAAAATGTAAAAATTCAAAGACAGTGTTAAAACAACAATGATCAGATAACAAATGTCCGAGTGTAAGGGGCTCAGACGTAAAATCATGAAATGTAAAAAAGAAACGTCATTCTAGATTAAAACATGGACAATGAATTAAAATATGTTTGATAGTTAAAATGGTGTCGCAAAACTCACACTTAGGTACGTCGTCCGCCCGTAGAAGAAACGAATGAATAATAAACGAATGACCTAAGCAGAAATTTTCGTGGAAGCAATTATACTGATTATATTGCTGGCAAAATTTTGAGATATACAGCCAGATTTTACATACTTTGATCAACTCTGAATACTATAATGATCAAAACAATTTATTCACTATGTACACAGCTACAATATGTGATGTAAATTTGTAGAGGTGCTGCAACGATAAATTGAAACAGCTGTTTATCTTACAAAACTTCATTGACTGAATCACAAGCCATAAAACTATGGAATAAATGCCATTATTTTAGAAATTGAGACTTGCCTCTACCAAAACTCTATATCTACAAGATTATTGAATATGTGTAATATAATTTGCATTCATTGCATGCTACACATTACAACATTTTGAAATTCAACAATAAAACTAGATAATATACATTGACCAACAATATGCTACTCAAGACATTAAATGGCACAATATTGTATAATAACTTTCCAGAAGAAAATAATGTCAGAACCTATTTTCAAGGAAGTTGTACTAATATTGCTAATTGTATGAAATTGCTAATAGTTGGCTAATTGTATAAATGATTGATGATTCAACAATAAGACTACAAAAAAGAGGAAGAATTGACAAACAAGCTATTAACTAGAAATTTTTAAACAAAGAGAACTATTCACCGCTATTAAAATTTACTTCTTTGAATACGTTTAATTACATACTAGCAGTCAGATATTTTTACTTCAGCAGAGTATTACTTTTAAATCTGTAATACTGCATTTACTAAGCACTGAAACAATTGAATATATTGAAATAACAAAAAAGATCATCTATTTGTTGGCAATGACACTTTGTGCCATGCCCATTTGTGGACATATGACCAAAATGTTTCTTATATAAAACATTAAAAAAATTACTCCTCAAGCAGCTATTTGCCATAGAATCCTGAAGGAGCTTGAAGTAAAATATGCCATAGAGCAGATCTGAGAGAATGACAATACCTCAGCAGAAGGGCAACACAAGAATGAGAATATCAATACCATATCCAGGGCTTGAGCCTGGATCCCTCAGATAAGTAGGAAAGCAACAATAATGACCCTTAACTTCAGTTATGAACTTTAATATACATTTAATTATCATATGTATGGAAATTTCACATCTGTAATATCTGCAAAATTGCATTCAAAGAGGAAAATACAATGATGAGATGGATTGTTTACCTGGTGGAACTTTTCTACACACTGGGCTAAATGGCCAGGTCACAAGGACCCCAAGGGCTTAGAGAAGATTGAGGAATGGGATCCACTGGGCAGCTGTTAGGAGACAGATGGTAACCTCTATCAAAGCCATCTAGTATGTCCTTTAATCCTTTCTCTACCATATGGGCTCAAACTGCAGGTAGGAGGTAGTGAAGAAGAAGGAATAGGATTGATTGGACTAGTCATTTAAAATCTTGGTGTTTTGGGTCGGTATGGTCTGAAAGGGTTAACATGCATAGGGTATGGCTCTCCCACTTAACGTCCCAACTGATGGATGGTGGCCTTTCCAAGTCCATCGGTGTCTTCTACTGACCAAAGGCAGAGAAGAGTTTTGTGGAGATAAATCTTAACACTGGCCCAGGCCAAAAAAAAAATACAATTAGAAAAAAAAATAACTTCCACATTTTTTAATTAAGTCACAAAATGAATTTTCTCTTATGAGCTGTGTTGTTTGAATATACTAATTGTTTTTCCACCCTCTTTTTGTTCCATATGCAATTTGGGTGGTTGGAGAGTTTCCAATGGCCTTTTAACAAAGAAATACATCTTGACATCATGTAGACTGCAAGGCTGTGATAAAATATTTAAAAGATCCACATAAATTCATTAAGAAACTCTTTTCCTGTTTCAAATTGAGAATTATAGTGACTAGAAAAATGCATATCGCCTCTGCAGCATATGAGAATCTTGTTTTCAAAGAGAATAAGTTTTTTCTTTATCTACTGTTTCATTCTTAAAAATTTTAATTTGAGCCAGCGGATGATGGTAATGCAAATAGTGTTTTATTAGTAATTATACAACATAAAAGTATTTGTCTTTTAATTCTTAAATCTAAAAAAATTGCATTTCCCACAACTCTCAGAAAAGTCGGTAGATTACTGCTGTTAGTGGAATATCTCTTAGAAACTACTACTAATTTTTCAAATTTCCATTCTATATATATTTGTAAATATTTGCTCTATTTCATATTTAGTGATCTGCAAATATATATTAAAACTTCTAAGTATTTGAAAAATGCGAATATTTCATAAGTACTAATCAAACTGAAAACGTTTTTTAATTATCGTTTCCATTGTTTCCAATTGAAACTTTATGACATTCGCATTCCACCACCAAAATTTCATATTTTTATCATTAATACATTGTTGCCATATTCGTTTGAAATTTTGGAAATTTCAATCTTTTTTCACCATTAGAGGGTGCAATTATAGTGTTTAAAAGATTCTGAAAGTGCGAATATTAATATTTTATCAATTCCTATCTAACCCTAAAAAGGTTTTTTTTCATTTATCTCTAAATACAATTAGCTACTAAAAAAAAACTGCATTTTCCCACCCCCCCCCCCCATCCTAGGTCAAAGAGGTCAATTCATTGTTGCCAATGGAAACATCATGGCCTTCACATTCCACCACCAAAATTAAAAATTTCGAGCTTAAATACGTCATTTGCAATATTTACTTTAAATTTTGGAATTTTCAAAACTTAGAGGGCACAATTAAGGTTTTCAGAAGAAGTACCTTGAGGATGTTCAATGCCTGCTTGCATTTGGACCTGAGATGTTGCGTATGTGGTAAACAGGTCAATTTCCGGTTGAAGATGAGACCGAGAAACTCGGTATCCACCACAACTGGAATGATGTTATCCCCAAGTCACAGTTTGGGGTCCAGATGAAGATTATGTTTGTGGCAAAAGTGAATGCAAGTGGTCTTCTGGGGGGAGAACCAAAACCCATTGGCTGTCGCCAAAACTGAGAGATTGTTCAGGGCAGTTTGCAGTTGTCGTTCAATGACCCTCATCATGCTGGATGACAAGCAAAAGATGCTAAGGTCATCAACATGGAGGGCATTGTCTACAGTCGGAGGAAGTTGCCGGGAAATGGAATTTATCTTGACAGCGAAAAGCATAACACTCAATATTGACAGTACGCAGTGTATTCAATATCAATTGCACACAGCATTGTGGCACCCCCTGTTCTTGGGAGAAAGGTCATGACAGAGTGTTGCTGGCATGGACTCGAAAAGTATGAGACGAGATGATAAAAAATTGGTAATGAAGATTGGCATATGACCTCTCAAGCCAAAGCTATGGAGGCCACAAAGAATGCTGAATCTCCACACCATGCCATATGCTTTTTGGATGTCAAAGAATATGGACACCAGGTGCTCTCGATGTAAAAAGGAATTCCTGATGACTGATTCGAGTCAGATCAGGTGATCAAAAGTAGACCTGTGCCTGCAAAAACTCATTGGGTGTTGGAAAGAAGGCCATGATGTCCCAAATACCAGTCTGGTATTTGCCATTTTTTCCAACACTTTGCAGATGCAGTTTGTCAACACAATTGGAAGGAATCTTGGTATCTTTGCCTGGCTTGGGGGAGGCCAAAACAATTGCCTCCTGTCAGGAGTCCAGAAACTGCTCCTTGATGAAAATGCAGTTGAACAGTCAGAGCAGCTGATCCTGTAAGGATCAGCTGCTCCCACTGTTCAAACAAACTGCTCCTCAGAGAGGAGCTTGAAGCCACTCCAGTCAGCCCGATTAAGCCTTCATCATGAGCCCCGTGAAGGGCTGCAGGGTCCCCCACAGGAAGGTGATTGCTGCTGTATGCATTATCCTCGACCTCCTAGTAAATAGTGGAAGGATTGAGAAGAAGCAGATAGTGAGATCAATGCCAATGAATGTGCAGGTTAGGGAGTGGAAGTATGTGCTGACACCAGTGTTGAACAGGGAGAGCACTGGATCCAAGAGTCACTGCTCCAGAACCCTGCCCCTCCTGTTGGTGTCAGCACTTCCCCAAAGTAGACTGTGTTTGTTGAAGTCCCAAGAGGGGTGGCAGTTGCAAAATGACGAAGTCATTGAGGTCTTCCTGGAAGACGATACTTCCGGGTTGTAGGTAGAAGGAACAGAGTCAATGAAAATCCCACAAAGAGGTGGATGGCAACCACCTCCAAGTTGGTGGTGAGGGGTATGACCTAGAATGGAGAATGGTTGCTGACGAGGATGGCTACACCTCCGCGAGCTGGACCATCTCCATCCCGATTCCTGGCGAATGAGAGAGAGTTGCCAGATAATGGGATCATTGGCTGTCTGTAAGTATGTCTCCTGCAAGCACATACACAAAAGGGCTCGTGTGCCCTCAGGAAGACCTTGATGTTATCAATATTCCTCTGGAATCCACAACAATTCCATTATAATAGTGTGGCCATCTCAGGTCTATGGAGTCTGGATGAACGACTTTCAATTTATTTTAACCATCGCCAGTGACAGTTTTGGAAAAATTGGGCATGTCCTCAGAATTATCCGATCAGAGACTGCCGAATGTGGAGGTAAAATTTTATTTTTAGGACCCAATGGGGGTCCCTTGGGTTTTGAAGGTCTGGCTGTCTGGGGTCAGGATGGAGGGGGTCTTCCAGAAATGGAAGTGGAAGGTGCCTCAGCAGGAATGGAAACCAGAGTTGATGTCACAATGGATACAGACTTTGGCTTTGTCTAAGTAAGGAGGTACTTTGCTGCAGGAGAGAAAGATTCCGATGGTGGTATGTTGATAACCATCTACACCGCCAAGGAAGCCATCGCAACAATGGGCTTTCCGAGCACTGCACTGGCATAGAAAACCTTGCCGGGTGGGGCAGGCAGTGCAGCAAGCTATCTTGCTTTGGGATAGGAGAAGTTGTTCAGGATTTTGAGGCACTGTACCTCCTTCTCCACCCACTTCGACAGTCATGGGAGTAGGCTGGATGTTTGCCACTGCAGTTTATGCAGCATGCTTTTTTGCTGTGCAGTCAAGTTCGAGATGATCCTGACTGCCACAATGAACACAGGTGGACTTGCCCCAACATGCTGTGAGAGCATGGCCGAACCCTTGGCATTGAAAATTTTTTATATACGGTGTACCTTGCAGTGCAAGTATGCTGCCTTGATGGAAGTAGGCAAGTGTGGCGTGTTGAATGTAATGATTACCTGATGGAAAGTTAGTACTCTGGTGGGTACTAACTTTCCATCGCAGTATTGCAAAACGCAGTGGACTGCTGTCACTCCCTGGGATGAAAGCTCCAAGAGGATTTCCTCCTTAGAAATTTTGCAGAGGCCCCTCTTGGAGATCATGCCCTGGGAGGAATCAAGCATCTTCTGAGGAGTGACTGTCACTCCATCAATCGTGTAACATTAAAAAGAAGTTCCGAATGTTTCAAACATGCAATCTCCACCTGCAAGTCACTAGATCTTATGTACTTGACAGATTTCGGTTCTCTCGCAAGACCTTTCAAACCCTTGTTGATAAAAAAGAGGGACATGTCCCCAATAACCTGATCACCCATAGAGTGGATGACCAGGAATCTTGGAGACGGCAACAACAAAGACATAGAAGACAGGGCTCGAGCCGAGCTCTTCAGCTGCATTCATTGATGAAATTGCATTTTTGGAACTCATGGTTGTTTTTTGTGGTTCAATGCCTGATGTCCACATTCATCATGGAGTCCAACAAGGGGATGCCCAAATGAACAGCAGGGTTGCCAGGGCATCATATCCACACAGCCAGTGAGCCAAGCCTCACAACTAAAGTAAAAGTAAAATTGTGAGAAACTCATCCGAGTTCCCACAAAATAAAGGAAGCGAAAATATAAAATGTGTGAGAGACGAACCATTCTCACAAAAGAAAGGAAACTAATAAAATTAGTTAATATGTGAGGAAACTTGCAAACCTGTACCCGGATGTGGGCAAGGTTACTCACCGTAGCTCCGCAATGGACAGGCTCCCCACAGGACCTGAAATGGACTGCCCAAGGGGTCTGGTGGGATCCTCTTTGGCTGTCCTGCCAAAGGGGACTCCACCAGTCATGAGCTGAGAAGACGTACCCTTGAGCAACTGCCGGGATCCTCCTTTCCAGGGACACGAGTCTCTGGGCATGACAAAATGCAGTCAAGCATTCAGGACCCTGTGAAGGTACCCGAGCCAGCGGAACCTTCACAGGGTGGTCCCCTCACCACAGACAGGAGCTCACACCAAGGGGAAAAAATTAGTTCATTTCTACTTCTCAGAAGAAAGTATTATTTGAAAGGTCAAATATATATTAAATATTTGAAAAGTACTATGCACATACATATCCATGTATAGTATTTAACTTGTGAACAACAAAAACAGTTTTCTTACTTTGTGCCTATTTCATTGAAGAAACTGAATCACAAAATAATTGATATATCATTTATATGTCTCAAACATATGTTAATACTCCTGACTCAATTTGTTCAGTGTGTGGAGAATAGACTTTGAAATCCAAAAACAAATATTGTCTCCCCTGATGAAGAAGCCATGAGTTATACTTCAGATGCAGAGTGGGAAATTAGAACAAAAGCTTGGCTCGCAATATAGTAATGATGAATGGAACATTTAGCAGAAGACACTGCAATTAGTAACATTTTAAATGAATTTCTTCAAATTTACCAAAATTTAACTGTTGTTTGAACTTCTAAAAATCCATTTATTGTAGTAAGCAGTTTAATGTATTAGCTATGTTTTAATCTCTGAAAATGTTCTTTTTGAAAGATAATTGAGTGAAATATTCCAGCTTTCACAACTCTTTAAATACTGAACAAATATCATTTGAAATAAAATTTTTTACAGATTTTACTGCAGTATTACAACCATAGGATACACTAATTGTGGTTATGTTGGAGGAATTTGATAATCATTGTTGGTAATGATGCACATCCATTTACCAACTATCTACTATATATTGTGTATACAAATTATGTGAATATGGTTACCTGAATGGAACAGTGTCCACAATGAAATCCATGTTCTAATTTGATTTTTGAATGCAAGAAAGTGTAATCAGCAGATTATACAGAAATGGTATGAAAAATTTTTCAATGGAAGAGTCAGTATGGAGAATTGTGAAGGGAATAGTGTAATGGAACAGTTAGTATGGAGAATTGTGAAGAGAATGGCAAATTCACAAGAGCAAGGATTGATATCAACAGGGCACTAGTGAGAAATGCAATTCACATTTCCATGAATTAGCATCTTTTTCTATAGCACTGAAGGAACATCTTGGAAGCCAGTAGTTTCAAAGTGATGATGATGTGGAAAAGAGCAGTGAAAAATGACTAGGTGAAATAGTAACTTCTACTGACAAATATGAAAATTAATAGTAAAAAAAAAATTTTGTTCATGGTGTTATGTCATGATGGCATTTTGCACATCAGCAATATACTGTTGATTGTGTTTCCAATGTCAATGAATTGTATATCTAGCATTTTTACATCACCACTGTGTCATCTATACAGAGAGAATCAATTAAAGAATTATATTTGGTGGGAGTAAGACTAAAACCCCCAACTTTCTGATCATATAGCTGGTTCTCCTAACCCTCTAAGCTTCACTGGTCACATTCAATCTCAGTTAATGGGAGATCATGAAGATAATTAAGAGATTCCCATCTATTAATTGGGAATGGAGAAACACAGTGCAAGCCGAAAGATGTTACTTTTATAGTCAAATATTCAAATACAACAGTATAACAATTTAAATACCAACTCTTCTGAAGCTGTTTTTTTAAACTACTCACTTCTAAGTGAGGAGTTTCTTCTAAGTTATGCAGATTCAAATTTAATTAGTGAGTTATAAGATCATTTGTCTGTAAGTTACTACAGCTGAAATTCTATTCACATATTAAAATACAAATGTCCTACACAATAATTTTCAGCAAGATTGGGCTTTTATATAAAGGATGGAAAAAAATACTCCTAGCTTATCCATACTTACTTACACACTCATACACTGACTGAAACTTTTTGCTTATTAGCTATGCTAGCTTTTATGTTCAATAGCTATGTTTTCTAAATCATTACAGCAATTAAGTACTGAATTAAGAATACTTTTCAGAAAAACTGAGTGACCCTTCTTTTGCTGCAATATAGACTACTAGCTAGGTCACAAGACTCTACTTCTCCAGGAGAGCTGGAAAAGTTGATTCACTATACACAGTTTACTCCTAACAGTATACACCGATCAGCCAAAACATTAAAACCATCTACCTAATATGATGTAGGTCCTCCTCTCACCGCCAAAAGAGCTCTCTCCTGATGTGGCATAGAATCAACGAGATATTGGTAGGTGTTGCTTGATATTTGGTACCATGACTGCAACAGAAGATCCTGCAGTTTTCATAAATTACGTGGTTGGGGTGATGCTGCTTGTACCTGTTTCTACAATTCAAACCACAAATGCTCAATAGGATTCATGTCTGGCGAATTTGAGGGCCATGGCAATAAATGGAATTCTTCATCATGTTCTAGGAACTATTCCTGAACCTTCTTCGCAGTGTTCATTCCTGAACCTTCTTCGCATGGGGCATTGTCTTGTTGAAAGACACTATCTCTGCCAGGGAATAGTCGCCATAAAGAGGTGTACTTGGGCAGACACAATGTTCAGGTAGGTGACAGCTGTCAGAGTTTGCTCTACAGGGATAATTGGTCCAAGGGTTCCCCAAGAAAATATTGTCCAGACCATCACACTCCTTCCAGCCACCTGGATCCATCCTACAATGCATCCAGGTAAGGTTTCCTTAGGTAAACGTTGCACATCAGCTCATCTGTCCACATGATTCGTCTGACCATGCGACCCTCTTCCAGTCTTTTATGGTCCAATGTCGATGATTATATGCCCACTGCAAGTGTTGACAATGGTGAATGGCTGTGAGCATAGGCACATGAATGGGGCTGCGGCTGTAGAGACCCATATCCAAGAGCTTACGATGAACTGTGTTCGGACACATTGGGCTTTTTACCACAATTGAAATTATGGGTAATGTCAGCCACAGTAGCCCTCCTGTTGCTGAGGACAAGATGAGATAGCCTACACTGACATCTGGAATGAATGAGGCATGGCCAGCTCATGCCTTGTCAACAGCTCGAAGTGTCACCTGTTTCGGACCATCTTTGATGGGTACTATTGCATAGCATGAGCAGCCTACTAGTGTTGCTGTTTCAGAGATGCTCTTACCAAGGTGTCTTGCATAACGATCTGGCCTTTGTAAAAATCTGATAAATCCTTTGCTTTTCCCATGTTGAGACAAAATGAAATACTGCCTGCAAGAGCTCCAACCCAGGTATTATACAATCATCATTCATGACCTTGGCACGTGACACTGATTGGCTGCACGTGTGCTCTTTTGCATAACCCAGAGGTGGTTTTAATGTATAGTGAATCAACTTTATATTGGACACTATGCTTATGGCCATTTAGTATTCATTAAGTATGGAGAGTAACTCTCCTATACACAGTTTAATGCAAAGGTAGAAAATTTTCTGCGAACCCTAACAAGACAGCCAGAAACTTGAGAGACATGTAGATTTTATGAGGCAATTGTTGTGGGAATTTTCATAATTTTGTGATTCCCTAGTTGCTAGCACATATATCTTTAATTGCTCAGAATTTCTTCTTAACTGTCACATCTGATAGATGGAAGCCATTTGATTCTTGGATATTCTGTTACTTTAAAAAGTTTTGCACGTTACTTTAGTAATAATAGACATTTATTTATCATGAAACAGAATGTGAGTTGGTTGTTTGGGGTTTTATGGTGCATGGGCAGCAGGGCCATAATGCACCAAACAAGATAAAGAAGAGAGTAAAAGACATACAAATCCACAACCAAAGTTAAAAGCAAAAAGTGTAAATGTAAAGACAAAACCAATACACATATAAAATACAAAAAGGTAAAATGAACCTGGAGGTAAAAGACCCAGGAGGATTGAGATAGAAAAGATAAAGCTATAAAATCAAATCTGGCAAAATAACCAGTATAGCGTATAAAAGCAAAGACAGATGATAAAAGAGTCATCAGATAAAAGATGGTTGAGTGTAAGAGGCTCGGTCATAAAATTATGGAAGCTAAAATACAAACAACGTTCAAGGATAAAAGCAGGACAAGCAATTAAAGTATGTTTAATGGTTAAAATGGTGTCACAAAACTCACACTTAGGTTCATCATCCACCTGAAGAAGAAAGGAATGAGTGATAAACAAATGACCTAAGTGGAGCTGAGCAAGTACAACTTCCTCCTTGCAATTCCTGCAAAAAACCTAGTTGTGAGCAGACTGATTTTTTTTGTTTTTACTGAGAGGAAGACACAAGTAAAAACAGAATATTTCAAAGCTGATGACTTTGAATGTAGGAACAAAATGTTAGAGCATTGTGTGCTTATCAACTGCACTACCTCATGCCTTGGTATTAAGAAAAATAATCTTGCTACATGAGTGAGGATATTACTACATGCAGTGACGGTAAAAGTTTTGTAAATATATCTTGATTTTCCAGTTGAAAGCATGGCATTTTTAATCATTCAGGTGATTGAGCTCCTTCAATTTTTCTATCCCTGAGTACATGTTATGAATACTGTAGATATTACTAAGATGTGCATGTGTAAAATATCTGGGTTGCAAGCAGGGGTGCAGCTATGGGGGGATGGGGAGAGGTTCCCCCCAAGCAACATGGAGTTGGCAAAATTCAAAGCGACTTCGTTAAATGTAGGTGAGTTATGAAAATTTGAATTCTTTTTTTTTTTGTAAAATTAAGGGGAGTTGTCAAAATCGAGACAACTTGGCAAATCTAGGGCAGTTTGGAAAATGGAGAGACGGCAAAATTTGAAGCCACTTAGTAAAATACAGGTGAGTTGGCAAAATCAGAACAACTTGGCGAAATCTTGGGGAGTTGGCAAAATTCGGAGAGACTTGGTAAAATCTTGGGTAGTTGGCAAAATTCAGGTGAGATGTAAAAATTGGGATTTTTTTCTGTAAAATTATGGTGAGTTAGCAAAACTTAGGGAGTTGGCAAAATCTAGGGGCAGTTGGGTAACATTCGGAGTGACTTGGCAAAATTCAGGTGAGATGTAAATATTTGGATTTTTTTTCTGTAAAATTATGGCAAGTTGGCAAAACTTAGGGAGTTTGCAAAATCTAGGGCCAGTTGGCAAAATTTGGAGTGACATGGCAAAATCGTGGGGAGTTGGCAAAATTCAGATGAGATGTAAAAATTGGGATTTTTTTCTGTAAAATTATGGCGAGTTGGCAAAATTCGGAGTGACTCGGCAAAATCGTGGAGAGTTGACAAAATTCAGGTGAGATGTAAAAATTATAGTCTTTTTTCTGTAAAAATATGGCATGTTGGCAAAATCGTGGAGAGTTGACAAAATTCAGGCGAGATGTAAAAATTGTAATCTTTTTTCTGTAAAATTATTGAGTGTTGGCAAAATTGAGGCAACTTTGCAATATCTAGGAGAGTTGGCAAATTTTGAGGGAGTTGGCAAAATTCAGAGTGACTTTGGAAAAATCAGGTGAGATGTAAAAATTAGGATTTTTTTTCTGCAAAATTGTGGCGAGATCAAGGAAACTTGGCAAAATTCGAATCCACTTGGTAAAATACGGGTGATTTGTGAAAATTGGGATTGTTTTTGTGAAATTAAGGAGAGTTGACAAAATTGAGAAAACTTGGCAAAATTTTTGGAAGTTTGAAAAATTTTTAGGAGAGATGTAAAAATTGGGATTGTTTTGAGAAATTAAAGAGGTGGTAAAATTGAGGTAACTTGGCAAAATCTAGGGAAGTTG
Source organism: Ryuthela nishihirai (assembly GCA_038380435.1). NCBI lineage: Eukaryota > Metazoa > Arthropoda > Arachnida > Araneae > Heptathelidae > Ryuthela > Ryuthela nishihirai. The sequence goes on from JAWZYU010000027.1 coordinate 56,745,726, forward strand.
GCAAAACTGGAAACCACTTTGTAAAGTACAGGTGAGTTGTAAAAACCGAAAACTCTTGGCAAAATCTAGAGGAGTTGGCAAAATTCGAAACCACTTGTTAAAATACAGAGAAGTTGTGAAAATTGTGCCTTTCTTGTGCAATTAAGGAGAGTTGATAAAATTCAAAGTGACATGGTAAATTCAGGGAAGATGTAAAAATTGCGTTTTTTTCTGTGAAATAATGGCAAGTTGGCAAAATGTAGGGTAGTTGGCAAAATTCAAATCCACTTGGTTAAAATATAGGCGATTTGTGAAAATTGGGATTGGGTTTGTGAAATTAAGGAGAGTTGACAAAATCGACAAAACTTCGCACAATCTTGGGTAGTTTGTAAATTCTGAACTGACTTGGCAAATTTAGGAGAGATGTAAAGATTGGGAATGGTTTTGTGAAATTAAGGAGTTGACCAAATCAAGGGAAAATTCACACTGACTTGCTACAATTCAGACGGGTTGGGTTGTTTTACCTCTGAGCAGCACTCTTTTGCACACCATGGGCTAAATGGCCAGGTCACAAGGACCCCGAAGGCTCAGAGAAGGTTGGGGGAGGGGACGCACTGGAACAGCTGTTGAGAGACAGATGGTAGCCTCCCATCAAGGCCATCCAGCGTGTTCTTTAATGTGCACAGGGTATGGCTCTCCCGCACACGGGGCCACGGCTTACGTCCCATCCGACGGACGGCAGTCTTTCCGAGCCCATCGGTGTCCCCTACTGACCGTGGGCAGGGCGGGGAATTTTGCGGAGATAAATCTCAACGCTGACCCAGCTGGGACTCGAACCTGGGAACTACAGATTACGAGCCTGGCACGCTACCGACTGAGCCACCCCCGCCCCACAATTCAGACAAGATGTAAATATTGGGATTATTTCTGTGAAATTATGGCTAGTTGGCAAAATGCAGGAGAGTTGTGAAAATTGCCTTACCCCCCCCCCTCCCACACACACACACACACACACACAAACATGGAGCAAAAATCTAGGGTAAAAATGCAACACAGACATTATTTGCTCAGTTGGCAAAATTTGTTTTTTGAGTAGGAAAATTTTTATTCCCCCCCCTGTCCTTAATATCAGTGACTGCCAGTAACGCATACCTTTAAAGGGAAAATATTAAATTTTTATTGATACATAAAAACACAACACTATTAAAATTAATCATCTCGACAGATATTTAATATGCATTAGTAAATATATGCAAAGCTTTGAAGGCCTTACCATTGAAACATTGTATATATTTCAATTATTAAATATGCAAGTAGTTTTTAAAGTTTATTAAATTTTAAAATGGGATCCTTCAAATATTAGAGTTCAGACTCAAACTTACTTTACACTACATTGTCCATTCTGTAAATATTTTTGGGAGAGGATCTAATAGCTCAAACTCTACTAAGCATCAGACCAGTTTGGTATGTGCTTTTCCGTTGCATAATTGTAGCCGAAAACCAGTGAAGTAAGTACATTTGTATCACCAAGAATGCTGCTTGATAGTATGACTGGCAATTATATCAAGGGGCAAAAGCCAAAAAGAAGAGAACAGCTTACAATGTATCAACACCCATTATTAAGGACATTTAGATAATGGTCAAGAATGTTATTTTTAAAAGTGCTCTGATGTTTGTAATGCTATTAATATAGATTGCATACATGTGTTATAAGATCGATTTCTTGTTGTAGCAGTTACCAGGGAATATTTTTATGTACTTAAGGTAGTGTAAGATAAAGCTGCTAGAGGCTGAAATGACTGATCAGTGGAAGGTGCTGCAATACTAAAAATAAAGGACAGGTTCCAGTAAACCTCAGCTATAAGGCTATAAATATATATAATTTACTCTGTGGGTTAATTTTATACCAAATACCCAAAGCATCATTTATTTTCATATTCTACTTGGATCTAATTGTTGTGTGTGCTATATATATATACTGAAGTGCAAAAGCTAAGTTATAAACATAAAATCTCAAACAGGTCTCTAGGAGATTAAAGGAAAATTTATATATAGGTAAGCTGTAGTGTGGTTACAATTCTGCATAAGAATAAGATTGTAAGATGAAGAGTTGTGATTATCATGTTTACATGACAATAAGCAAGTTCTAAGGTGAATGAAAACGCATTAATAAGAGGTATGATCACCCTTGACAACAATGAAGGACTCGCAGCACCTCCTCATACTGCCAAAAATGTCCCCAATCAATTCTGAAGGCAGTCTAGTCCACTGCTGCAAAAGCGGCTGATCATGGTGGCTTCTGGGAGGAGGGATCAGACTGGCAATTCATCTCACCAAGGCATTCCAGAAATGTTGAATAAAACTGAGGTTGGAGAATCTTGCAATCACTCCATGTGTTCAATACCCTTATATCCAGTGGTGTGCTGCAGCTGGCTCGCTCAAGCCAGTTAAAATTTTTGAAGATAGGTGAGCCAGTGGAACAGAAATTAGAGTTTGTCAAAAAGCAAAGACAGATGTATCTATTAATCAACAAACCATGTGGAATTTGTATTAAATAAATTTATTGTACTGGACAATTTAAAATTGTCTATATATTTTCAATTAAAAATAATAAAAAAGTGCAAAATTTTTAATTAAATTTTTACACCATTAAGATTTTTTTAGTAGAGTGAGTCAGTTGATAAACAGTTTTTGCAAGCTGGCTGTTAAATATTTTCAAACCGATTATTAAATATTTGAGAACCAGTTGTTAAACATTTAGCAGCACACCCCTGTTTATATCAAAGTTATTGATCTACCAAGTGAGCATCATTGTCCATTAAAATGAACCCTGAGACAACTGCACCTACAAATATGCAATAGGGATTCAGGTGCAACCACTGATGTTGATGCCTGACCACCTTATATTGGTCCCTTTCCCTGATGCTAGAGAGAGTTCCACATTCTCTTCAGAGGAATGTTTGTTGTGAATCAGTTAGTATCTAAATCTCTAAAGAGAACCAGCCACCCAAATTAGATGCTCTTCAGTGGGAAAGAGTTAAGGGGATAAAAACCATTGATAGTTTGAATACAGCCTCTTCTCCTGAAGCATTTTAGAAACTGCCATCTCTGAAATTCTCCTTCCTATGGACTAAGCAAGTTGGGGAGCCATCGATGCTCTATGACACTAGCAGTTAAATCTAAATACTAGTCATCTTGAGTTGTTGACTCCTGGGTGACTTTGTACTGTCTAGTAAAATCACCTATATCCTGAAACTATCTCCAGAGATAGGAGTGGAGATTATTACTCAAACCCTTTAGTCATGTTGTTAAATTGGCTTGAGACTGGTCAGACCAACTTCTGAATAGCATCCCACCTTATTGAGTGACCTAAATGATGTCCTTGACACATTTTTAATGAAATGGTCAGGGCATGCCAGGGATGAATGGGGCATCTGCTTCAGATGCAAATCAAAGCTGGTCTAGATTCATCAAATGAATTTTTGATTCAAACAATGAAAATAATTCAGAATGCAAATCAAAGTTAATCTAGATCCATCATATTAATTTTTGATAGGTTGCAAAATAACTATTTCCCTGGGCACAAATATGGCTAGGCATGTGCTGGAAATGAATCTCCAATTTGGTCAAAAATGCATAAACCTGTTAGAGTGCCTTTTAGTCATAGATTTGTATGTTTGGAGCCTCTAAAACAGTATATCACCACTGATTTATTATGCAGTACCACATAAACAACTCCTTTTCTGACTTTTTGCTTTTAAACTGACTTTGTTTTTTTAATATTAAGGAAAACCAATGTGTAACTTTTGCACACGAGTTTAGCATGGGAACATGGTAATGTAGCTGTACTGTACTTTTTCTGGTTTTAATTTTTTATTTCAAGGTTGCATATTTCAAAATATATATGATGTTGCTTTCAATATATATTTTTTTAGTATTCAAGTTTCTTTATCAAAACATCAAGCACAAATGTTTATGCTTTACACAATTACTATTGTTTCAAGTTGTAATAGCATAATAACTTAGCAGTCAGTCCAAGGAGCCTTTAATTGAATACGAGTATTTAACTTCCTTTGGACAAACAACAGGCTATCTCATTGAGTTTGAAACTCATTTAGAAATTCCCAACAATGGGGGAGAAGGGGTTGAGGTATAATGGCTGACCGTCACTCTGGAGGGTTGGTACATCCTCAGGTAGAACAGGAAGCAGGTTGTTGCAAAACAGTATTTTTTTTTTTATCACACTACAACAGCACAATTTATTCTTTTGATTTGTCAGCACTTGTAACTTTGATTACACACAGGATTGCATTTAAACATCTTTTGGTACCTAGGTTCAAAGGCTTATATGGACTCCTGCACCCTAATCTCAGGGGCCCATTCTGGGCTCCTCTGATTTATGGGCCCTAGACATGTGCCTGTTTGCCTTTGCAAAAATGCAGTCCTGATTACACAAGTCATCAGAAAAAGACGGTGTAGTTTGAAATGACTACATTTATAGGCATTTTAAACTACTGCACCAGCTCTGATATATCACTAATAAAGCATGGGAGATTTTATTCTTGTATGCCTATTTTCAATATGTGATCTCTGGGCATACAATACCACTTGTAAATGTTATGAAACTTCTTATAAGTGTAGTAAGTTTTTTAGTGTTGCCTGCCAGCTGCTGCGATTTTCTGCCTTCAATTCTTCGATTATTGTCAACCAGGGGATTCAAATCTGGAGAGTATGGTGGCCAAGAATATACAAATAGTTTAGAGTACTGATTAGAGATGACCACATAATGAAAATATTTTCATTTAGGAAATGAAGACCAAATTTACCATATGTAGTCTTGCCCTGTTTTGTTGGAAGATGTTTCTTCCACATTCACCATCATGCTCTGATGAGTTAGGACAAAGTGGTCTTGATGATTTTCAGATAATGTTCAGCATTCACTGTGTTGCCAAAGATTGGTACAACAATTCTGGCAGATATAATAGCCCCCTACATCATGCATTTTTGCAGATGCAAAGGTATCTCCATGATTGCGTAGGGATTTATAATGTTCCGTACACACATATTCTGTCTATTAACATTGTGTATTTGCCAGTGAAACAAGTGTGATGGAATAACACAGACTCATTGACTCACAGTTGTGAATTACAACTTGCCTTCAGGAACAGGCAAGTGTGAATACACCCCTCAGCCTCCCAGACTAAACAAGACTCCTGGTTATATGCTAGTTGTTCTACAAATTAAGATGGCAGTGCTTCACACTTGCTTAAGTAATGGCATGAAAGAACTTACATAAGCATATAAATGTTTTTCTTTTTTACACTTGCCAATTTCTGATGAATACCTTGACTTCTCAACTGAGTTTCGAGTTTCAGATCCATGGTGTCTACTGTTCCACTAAGGTGCCTGGTTATAATTAAATATAATAAAAAAAACAAATACCCCCTCAAGCAGCTGCTTGCCACAGAGATCTGACAGGAGCCTGTCAGTTTATATGCCATAGTAGAAGGTCTGAGAGGATAGCAGGACCTCAGCGGAAAAATGACACATACAACCATGTCTTACCTGGGGCTTGAACCCAGGTCCCTTAGATCAGTAGCCAAGTGCGCTAACCACTCGGCCATATATATATACACAACCTGTTGTATAAAAAAATTACCAAGTTTCAATTGATTAATTAGTAATGAACAAGCAACTGGGATATAACCAAAAGTCTTGAATTTGAGTCTGGGAAGCAGAGTTTGTTTTTTCTCTCCATATTTTTCAAATTTGTGATGAATAATTGTTGTTGTCTCCAAATATTGATGAAATGAGCCAAAGAAGTTGACTCATTTTTGTCCACAGCATAAGGAATTGGTGCATTTGAATTTTAAAGAGAAATATTTTTTATGAACCATGATTAAAGTGGATTGTTTTAAATCCAGCTGTTTGAGATTTGCATTGGCTACAAGTCAGCAGCTCCTGTACATATGCAATGCTTCAATTTATCATTAATCTTACAGACTTCTTTCTGCCAATGTGTTTGAACTTTGTCACTAACCCCACAATCATTGATCTGCTTGAACCTTGTTACTACTAAATTTAATTTTAAATTCAGAATGCCAAGGCCGATTTCTCATAAACCGTCACTTGCCAAAGAGGGGTCACAAGAGAGGCACCATTCTAGTGTTACATTTTCTTTCTTTATTCAAGTGAATGAACAATTATATTGTTTTAATTCTTGGAATAGTATGATTACACTCTTTCCTGACAATTGAAACTGAACTATTAAAGGATATGGATTGTATCGATACAATCCATAATTATCATCGATAAATTTTGTTTAGTCACAAAAAAGAGTGAGGAAGAAAAATGTTTAAATTTAAAAATCAATAATTTTATTTATATATGGTTAAGTACAAGCTAAATTGATTAACCTAAATTTGCATTTTGGTTCTTCTGTCAGATAGTCTACAAACCTGTATGTTTTCAAAGCTTTAGTACTGCTCAATTCTTAACCCTTCCAGTGTCCAGCCTGAAAAACAGGTTTCCACCCAGAGGCCAAGCTATTTTCTCCCTATGCTCAGCCAAAAAAAATTAACTTTAGAAAGTTTTTGCCAAATAATTAATTAAAGGAATTATGGCATGTTGCATGCCAAATTAATCAGCATTTAATTCTGGATTTTCTGAAAATAAAGTATTTAAAAAACAAAGACAATATTTAATTTTAATGGGACTTTTTTACAGTCAAGTAGTAAAAAAATGCATCTGGCAATGCAAATAAAAGTTTATTAAAAAAAAACTAATAGACAGAAATGATTACAATGCACATGAACAGAATGACTATATATTTCTGAATAACAAAAAAATTATTATTTTTTTTTTGGTTTTAAGTAAACATTTCTATCATTTTGTAATTTTTTTCTTGGTTATCATACTTTGAGAAAATTCCAGGCTTTTAGCCAATTGTGCTGAGTCGCATAAACAAGTCAACATTAGAATTTTTTTTAATAACCAATCAACGGAAATAGGTCGTGTTATATACCAAATTAAACAGAATTTAATTACGAATTTTATGAAAATAAATAATATAAACAAATTTGCAAGCATATTGATTTTAATAAGTCTTTTTCAATGTGATATGGTGAAAAAAAAAAGATCACACTATACAATTAAGGCTTCATTTTGGAAAACTCGATGAATAAAAATAGTTAAATTATATATTTATTGAAAGGAAAATTCCTCCCAAATAATATAATATTCAACCTGAAATAATGATTTTTATTTCTTTTAATGATTCTTTTCAGTATTGCATATTTTAAACATGGCCAGTGTTATACAATGTGACTTGGACTTCTCATATTCACGAGATTTTCTTAACTGGTTATGAAATAGAAGAAAACTTTCTTGGCGGCTTTTTTTTTTTGCTAAACATCCTGAATTTTTTCTTTGGGTTTTGAAGTTTGGCATTCTTGGTTAAGTGCAGAAAGGTTTGTGCACCAAAGCAAAAAAAAACAACAGCATTATATCGTCTGTGTTGCATAAGGGGGGGGGGGGGGGGTGCCTTCAAAATCATTCAATATAAACATAAAAACTCAAATTAAAAAAAAAATATTTTTCTAGAGGGGGGTGTAGCTTTCTACGCGAGTTTAGCAGAGGGGATGCCTTCCCAAAATTGCCCTCCCATGACGGCTGTTTCCGTAGCGATGAAGACTAATTTGCTTCCCTATCCAAGACATTCATTTTCAGAAAACGTTACAAGCTCAAAGTTTTTTTACTAAAAAAAACAAGAAATAATAAAAGAAAAATTACATATAACCTAATGGGATGTTAAATAAAATATACACAACAACTTTTAAGCCGGCCTCCAATCTAGCATAACTCAGAAATATTGATAAATTAGCTGATCGAAAAATCACTAACTAACGGAAGTAAATCTACAGAAATGAATTTGCTTCCACATCCAAGACCTCATTTATTTTCAGAGAATGATACTAGATCAATATTTTACTAGAAAAGTAATAAATAATAAAATAAAAATTAACATATAGCCTAATGCGATGTTAAAATATCGATAGCAGCAAAGTTGTAGGCCGACCATACGATGTAGCATAACTATGAAAAAAATCAATACTTATCAATCAGCCAAAGGATCACTACTTTCCGAAATCAAATCTACTGGAATGAAATAAAGGTTTAAATATATAAAAAGTAAATACTAACTTTACAAAGGGTATCCAATATGCTGGACCCAAACAGTAAACAACACTTATAGCACACGGATCGGAGATAGCATGTGTCAGCCATCTGAGTCTTGTTTGCTTCAGTGAAGTATAACTAAGTGCATTGCAACCAGAATTTCTAAGAAGGATGTGTTTACTTTTAGTTTCGATTTTAAGAGCAAGAAAGATGCAGAGAATGCTGGGAAAAATGATAAAAATAACTTGGGAATACTGAAATGGTTTATGACAGAAAAGAGTGTGAATTGAAGAAAAAAAAATATGGCGGTAAGTATTTTGTAATTACTTCCAAAATCTATCGTTTTTAAAAGTAGCAGTTTTCTTTTTGTTAATTTTTAGGAGATTTTCGAAATTTTAAGGAAAATTTTGTTGATAATAGTTTAAATCAAACTTGTGAGCTTAAATCAGAAGGTTGATTCAGCAAATAGGAAGGTTAACAAGCAAATCAGCAATACCATTTAGTTCTTCTAAGAAATGGCAATCAGATGGCTTTATCAAATTATTTATATTGTAGTTTAATAAAATATGCATCAAATTAAAAATCAAAATATTATTTTTGAAGCCTGAATTATATATTTTTATAAGATATATATATATAAAAAATTACAATGTCAATTTTTATTAAAAAAAATCAATATTTTTTGTTGTATTAAAAACAGATACATATGTCCTTGGCTTCTCAAATCAGATTCTCAAAACGTATACAGACTGATTTCTCCCAGGTTGAGTACAAACTGTGTCTGTGTTGAGAATTTTCTCTGCTGAGCCCTGTTCAGTGAGAAATGATATGTTCAGAAAGGCTGTTGCTCATCAGATGTGATGTTAAGCTGTGTGCAAGTAGAACCATACCATAACATGTCATAACATGCACAGGTTATGCAAGTTACAATGTTCTCATGATGAGAGACCTTGTGTGCAGTAGAGCCATAACTTAGGCACATTAGAGAACATGCTGGATGGCCTTCATGGGAGTCTTTCAATTACCTCTTAACATCTGTCCAGTGGGTTTCAAACAAACCTTCTGAACCCTTGGGATTCTTGTGTCTTGGTCATATAACTATTGCATGTACAAAAAAATGTTGCTCCAAGATAAACCCAACCTAATGAAAAATTTATTCAAAAGTTGTTTACAACAAGCATTTAAAAATTTTTTTTGTGGAGTTCATTGGTTTAAATTCTTACAAACACATGTTACAGCATCTTACACATTAAAAATTATACCTTACATATACATTAACTTATCACATTAATTTTATGGTATTAGATAGAACTGTTACTTATTTATCATTAAAATCCCCCAAAGAATTTTGATTACATTATATCTATTTTTATGGTTGTGAAAGGAATATTAAATGGTTTTGTATAAAAATATGTTTTGTATAATTAAAACTGCTGAATGTGCATGAAGAGACACTGCTGGTTTGATAAAACCTTTTCCTACAAAACACACAATGCTCACTATGTATAACATCTTATATATGTAGTTGCTAACAGTTCTTTCTACAGGATAAAGTATCCAATACTAAACACTCAACTCTTACATATCCTACAATACAATAATTGTTACTTTCAGTGCAATTAAATATTGGTATTATTATATATATACCCCCCAGCAACATCTAATTTTGCATTTTTGTTCCACACCACAAGTTTTTAGTAGATACTAATGAGTGTGCAAAATGAATGATTTAAAAACATGCTTTTATTTTTGGCCTTTTGGAATATTTTTTAGTTATGAAAACTTGCCTGCATTTCACTAATCTGCAGTTATGCATATAGGCAACATAGTGAAATCAAAGCAGTCTCTCTGTGATAATATCCTCAAAGATGGTTGATGACTTTTTTGCCTAACTGCATCATTAAAACACTGCAACTTAACCACAACTGTAGGTAAGTCAATCCATCTAATGCTTACAGAGACAGGTCCTGGGCAAGTAGCAACTGCGTGTGTAACAGTGTAGTCTGTTTCATTCCATTGTAAAGTCAATTCTGGCCCATGTCAGAGTTGTGCATCCCTGACTTAAGCTGAAGTTATAGCACTCTAGCTGGGAATGAATGGTGTAGGAGCACAAAGTACTTTGATAGTAGTTGAATTTCCTCATATAACAGAATTTAAAAGTATCTGAAATGTGAATTATTTCTCAGTGCAAACAATTTCCAGTTACTGCAGAAGGTACTTGACATCTGTTAAACTTTTATTTAAGTAAATCCACATATTTTAATAGAGATCTAAAAAAAAGCAAAAAGGATAAGGGAGGCAATTCCCCATTTGTTCTTCTTCACATTTCAAACAAAAATACCTAGTGCAGTTAAGTGGCCTTACCATCTTAAAGATAGTAGTCATTATCATTAGTGAAGAAAATGGAGCGCTGCAAATCTGTTTGCTTATATATGCACATTGGCAAATTGCCATCTTCTGAGCTGTAAAATCCAATTCATGCAAAGCATTCACAAATCAATATTCTGCTTTCAAAAATGTGAAAAGATAACACATAAGCACAGACATACATACAAAATCCTCATACAGTAATGGGCTAAGGAGGTCCATCTAGATTGTCTGTTCACCTTATCCCAGGTACCCCCCCCCCCCCCCCCCACACACACACACACTTTTTTTCCCTAAGACTTTTAGACACACTTTTCATAACCCTGTTCACCAAAGGCCTGTAAATGGTAGCTAGGCGTAAACTGGAAGGAGAGCTGTGTACCAATCCCTAGTGATGATGCACAGAACCGGCCAGGTCTAGCACCTAATGTCCGACCCCGCCTTCTCGTGGTGCAGGCCGTTAGTAACTTTCAAAAGAGATATTCTCTTTTGGAAGGGAACGGAAGGGGAGGGCTGCCAGTTCAGTATGGCCTGCTGATCTGGTCATCTATGGCCACTTTTTTCTTTTTTTTCAACCCTGCTGAGGAGTGGTCAACTTCACAGGGTCCTTGTGCTGACCATTTATACCTACTAGACTGGACTTGTTTATGGATTTGAGCTTGATTATTGATCCTGGACTTGCTGCACTGGTGGGCCTCTGTTGAGGGAGAGTCTGCCACTGTGTTTTCTGTTTGCTTCTGGGTTGCCAGCTCTAAGTGAACAAAGGCATGGGATACCTTATATCAGCTGGTGGATAATCCTAATCAGAGGCCATCGCAGGTACCTGAACCTTACTTAGCTAGTTGGGCATCGTCAAGCCTAAACTGGAGTAATGCGTCTCAGGCAGGCCATGTGGTTCTTGAAAAAGTCCACTTGAAAAGGTAGTGCCTGAAGTTCCTACCAGCATCGGTGACTTCAGCCTTTAGCGGAAGAGGAACGGGTCTTTGCCCCATGCCTGCGATCAGGGGGCTGTTTGATATAGTTGGCCCTACCAATCTCAATAAACCTAATTTCTTTAAAAATCCTACTAATCATTTTCTCTCTGCAGGAACGTGGAACGTGAGGACATTACATAGAGATTATTCTCTTGATGTCCTCATGCAGGAATTCCAGCGCTATAACCTAGATATTCTAGGCTTGCAAGAGACCAGATGGACAGGTAAAGGTGAGATACTTAAAAATAACTTTAAATTTCTCTTTACAGGGAGGGAGGATGGAAAGCATCACCAAGGCGTGGGTCTGCTGCTCAGCAGACATGCTAGTGATGCTCTTCTAGGATATGAGTGCATTAATGAAAGGTTTCTTACAGCAAAATTTCAGACAACCATTAAAGACTTGAATGTTATCTGCTGTTATGCCCCCACTGAGGATGCTGATGAGGATGAGAAGGATAGATTTTACGGACAACTTCAGGATATTTTGAATTCTGTCAAGAAAGGAGATATTACCCTTGTTCTTGGTGACTTCAATGCCAAAGTTGGTACTGACTCTGATCTTTGGGGAGGGGTGATAGGCCCTTTTGGTATTGGTAGCTGCAATGGCAATGGGCAACGTCTCCTACAGGTAAGTACACTCAATGGTTTCAGAATAACTAACACATATTACAAACACCGCGACATATATAAATACACATGGGTCTCACCTGATGGGCTGCATAGGAATATGATTGATTATATATTAATTAACAGCAAATGGGCTAGTTCTGTTAGAAATACCAGGGCATATAGGGGAGCTGAAATTGAATCTGACCATTACCTTGTTAAAAGTGTCTTGCAACTTAAAAAGTGTTGTGCTAGGGTTAAAAAATTTACCTTTAATACTGAAGCTCTGAAAGATCCAGTTATAGCTAAAGCTTACCATGATAGGTTACTTAGTCATTATGACAGTCATGGTTTGCTTAATACTGAAGTTGAGGAAGAATGGGGCCATTTTAAACAGGCTTTTTTGGAAACTAACAGTACTCTTTTAGGAAAAAAGGAGCAGAGGAGACAGAATTATTTAAGTGATAAGGCACTTGAGCTTATTTCAGAAAGAAGGAACTGCAGGAATGTCCTTAATCAGTACCCTACTAGTCCTAAAAGAAAAGATTACAGAGAGCTTAATAAACGTGTAAAGGCTCAGTTAGCTACTGATAAAAACCTTTGGCTTGATAGCTTGGCTGACAAAGCTGAGGAAGCAGTTAGGCAGCACAACAGCAGAGAGCTGTACCAGATAGTTAATGTTTAATGTGGTAGAAAACGGACAGGCATACAGGGATTGAAGGATAAACAAGGTAAGGTTATAGAAGGTGAGAATTCTGTCATGGCTAGGTGGGCTGAGCATTTCAGTGATGTTCTAAACAATGTGGTTAGTTCTACTCCCATTGTTTGTAATGACGATAGATGCATTGGCAGCTTTAATGTTGGCCCTATAACACAATCTGAAGTTAGTTTGGCTATCTCTAAACTTAAACTTCATAAATCCCCAGGGGTAGATGAAATTACTACAGAAATGCTCAGAGCTGGGAATGTTTTGGTTACCACTTGGATGACTGAAATTTTGAATAACTTTTATGATAAAGGCATGGTTCCTAAAGATTTTACCAGAGCTATTATTTTCCCTATCTTCAAAAAAGGTGATCGCAGTTCTTGTGATAACTATAGGGGTATCAGCCCACTCTCTGTTCCAGGTAAAGTTCTTTCCATGATTGTGCTTAATAGAATTAAGAATCTGGTTGACATGCAATTGCGTGATGAGCAATGTGGATTCAGAAGTGGTAGGGGATGTGTAGATCAGATATTTTCACTTAGGCAGATTCTTGAGAAATGTTTAGAGTTTCAGAAACCTTTGGTTGCTAGCTTTGTTGATTTCAAAAAGGCTTTTGACTCTGTTGATCGTCATAATTTGTGGTTGATTGTGAGATCATATGGTATACCAGACAAGTTAGTTAACATAATGAAAGCTCTCTATAATAACACTGAGTCATGTGTGAGAGTTGGTAAGTCTTGTAGCAATTGGTTTAGCATTACGTCTGGTGTTCGACAAGGGTGCATTTTGTCTCCTTTTCTCTTTAGTTTGGTTGTTGATTATGTTATGCGAAATTCACTTCAAGGGAAAGATTTTGGCCTTAAATGGGCTGGAGATACGAAAATTTCTGATTTAGATTATGCTGATGATTTAGCCCTTTTGGCAAATGATGTTGATGAGTGAACTCTTTCATTCGAGCTGTTGATGAGACTGGTAGTAGAGTAGATTTGGTTATAAACAGAGAGAAAACTAAAGTGATGAAAATTGGTCAGGCAGGTTGTGATTCAGTTAATCTGAATGGTTGCAGTCTTGAGCAGGTGTCACAGTTTAATTACTTTGGGAGCTATGTAACTGATACTGGTGATGTGCGGCATGAGATTAACAGATGAATAGGTATTGCTGCCGGGACTTTTAAGAATCTGTGGAGAGTGTGGAGAAATAGGCGTATACACCTAAAGACTAAAATTAGACTGTATAATAGTTTGGTTCTTTCTAGGGTTAGTTATGGTAGTGAAAAGTGGACACTTTGTAAACAAGATAACAGGAAACTAGATGCTTTTGATTCTAGATGCTTATGCAGTATCTTGGGTATTAGGTGGTTTAACTTTGTAAATAATGATGAGGTTAGGCAAAGGAGTCTGCAACCTCCTTTAAGCAGCATATTGTGCAGAGAGAGACTCTGCTGGTTTGGCCATGTTGCCCGTATGGATAATTATAGATTGGCGAATAGGGTTATGAACAGTGTGCCTAGAGGCCTCAGAAGGAGGGGGAGACCTAGGATGCGGTGGGCAGACAATGTCAAACAGGACCTTGTTAGAATTGGTGTGCAGTGGCCAGATGCAGCAGATGTAGCTCAGGACAGGTATGCTTGGAGAATTAAACTGCGTGGTCTGGTTGGACCTCCGTAGCCCATGGCTGCTTGAGGATGATGATGATGATGTTCACCAAACTGCACTATACATATGGGAAACATGCCAAAGCAACACAGTCTCTCTTTGCACAATATGCTTGCTCAAATGAGGTTGCCAGCTCCTTCTAACCTCATAATTATTTACAAAGCCAAACCATCTAATACCCAAGGTACTGTGTAAGGATCTAGAATCAAAGGCATCAAGTTTCCTGTTATCTTGCTTACAAAGGATCCAAGTTCTGCTGCCATAACTAATCCTAAAAAGAATCAAACTATTGCACATCCTAATTTTAGTCCATAAGCATATACAGCTATTTTTCACACTCTCCAAATGGCAGCTAGGTATTCACTGGAAGGAGAGCTATGCACCAATCTCCTGTGATGATGCACAGGACCAGCCAGGACCAGCACCTAAACTCTGACCTCGCTTCTGGTGCAGATCATTAATCTCTCTCTCTCTTGTGGAAGGGAACAAAAGGGGAGGGCTATAATATCAGTGTGGCCCACTGATCTGGACTACTATAGCTACTTTTTTCCCTATTCTGCTGAGTGGTCAACCACACAGGGTCTCAGTGCTGACCATATATACCAACCCAAATGGAATAATAGCTCTGAGATTGATTATGGATCCTGAATTTGCTGCATTGGTAAGATTCTGTTAAGGGAAAAATCTACTGCTGTTTAGTCCTTAAGCATATATGCTGTTGTGCTTGAGCATAAACACAGTGTTTTCTGTTTGTAGGTTGATAGCCCCAAGTGAACAGATTCACAGGATATGTTTTATCAGCTGGTAGATAATCCTGAGAGGCCACTGCAGGTACCTGAACACTTGCTTCTATGGACATTGCCAACCCTACATTGAAGGAAGTCTTCCAGTGTAAATGGCTTCAGTCTTTAGTAGTGGGGAAACGGGTCTTTGCCCTATGCCTGCAATTAGGGGGTTGTTTGATATTCTCAACGTTCCCTCTCTCAATAAGCATAGTTTCTTTAATATCCAAATAACCATTTTCTCTCCACAGGTTCTTGGAATGTGAGAACTCTGCACAGAGATTATTCTTTTGATGTTCTTGCACGAGAATTCCACCATTATAATTCAGATATTCTTGGCCTGCAAGAGACCAGATGGATAAAGGTTAGATACTTAAAAATAATCTTAAATTTCTCTTTTCAGGGAGGAAAGGTGGAAAGCATCTTCAAGGCATAGGTTTGCTTCTCAGCAGATATATTAGTGATGCTGTTCTATGATATGAGTACCTTAATGAAAGGTTTCTCAGAGCTAAATTTATAACATGTATTAAAGATGAATGTTATTTGTTGTTATGCTTCTACTGGGGATGAGGATGAGAAAGACAAGCTTTATGGACAACTTCAGGATATTTTGAGTTCTGTCAATGAAGGAGATATTACCCTTGTTCTAGGCAACTTCAATGTTAAAGATGGTATTGACTCTAACTTTGGGAAGTGGTGATAAGTCCCATTGGTAGTTGCAATGGGCAACATCTCCTACATGTAAGTAAACTTAATGGTTTAAGAATAACACTTATTAGAAATACCACAACATATACTGTATACATACACTTGGGTTTCACCAGATGGGCTGAATAAAAATGATTGATTATATATTAATTAACAGCAATTTGCAAGTCCTGTTAGGAATATCATGTTATATAGGGAGGCTGAAATTGCATCTGAATATTACATTGTTAAAAGTGTCTTGCAACTTAAATTTAAGAAGTATTGTGATAAGGTTAAAAGAGCTACTGTTAACACTGAAGCTCTGAAAGATCCAGTCATAACCAAAGTTTACCATAATAGGTTACTGAGTCATCATGAAGGTTGTGATTTGTTTACTAATGAAGTTGAGGAAGAATGAGACTATTTAAAACATGTTTTGGTTGAAACTACAGTATTTTTCAGGTAAAAAGGAGTAGAGGAGAAATTATTATTTGAGTGATAAAGCACTGGAGCTTATTTTCAAAACAAAGAATTGCAGGAATATCCTTAATCAACACCCTACTAGTCCTAACAGAAGCATTACAAAGAGCTTAATAAATGTGTAAAGGATCAGTTAAATGCTGATAAGAATATTTGGCTTGATAGCTTGGTTGAAAAAGCAGCAACTAGACAGTGGAACAGTAGAGAGCTATACCTGATAGTATATATTTTGTGTGGGAATTTCTTGTTTTTTTTAGTAAAAAAATTTTGAGGTTGTACCGTTTTCTGAAAATGAATGTCTTGGATACAGGATCAAAATAGATTCCCTTGCTACAGCAATCAGCCGTCATGTGGGAAGGCATCCCCTCCACTAAAGTCATGTAGAAAGTTTCACCCCCTCTAGAAAAATATGATAGTTTTTAAATTACGAGTTCTTATGCATAAATATTGAATGATTTTAAAGGCAACCCCCCCCCCCCCCTCAGTACCTTGGCTGTGCCACACAGACGATATAACGATATTGTTTTTGCTTTGGTGCACAAACCTTTCGGCATTTAGTCAAAATCGCCAAACTTCAACACCCAAAGAAAAAATTCATAATGTTTAGCAAAAGAAAAGCAGCCAAAAAAGTTTCTTCTATTTCATAACCAGTTCAGAAAATCTCGTGAGTGTGAGAAGTCCAAGTCACATTGTAACACTGGTAGTGTTTAAAATATACAATACTGAAAAGAATCATTAAAAGAAATAAAATTAATATTTCAGGGTGAATATTATATTATTTGGGAGGAATTTTCCTTTCAATAAATATATAATTTAACTATTTTTATTCATCGAGTTTTCCAAAATAAAGCCTTAATTGTATAGTGTGATCTTTTTTTTTCACCATATCACATTGAAAAAGACTTATTAAAATGAATATGCTTGCAAATTTGTTTATATTATTTATTTTCATAAAATTCCATAATTAAATTCTGTTTAATTTGGTATATAACATGACCTATTTCCGTTGATTGGTTATTTTTTTTAAAACATCCTTTTTTTACTTGTTTATTTGACTCAGCACAATTGGCTAAAAACCTGGAATTTTCTCAAAGTATAATACCAAGAAAAAAATTGCAAAACAAGAGAAATATTTGCTTAAAGCCAAAAAAATAATTTTTTTGTTATTCAAAAGTATATAGCCATTCTATTCATGTGCACTGCAATCATTTCTATTAGTTGTTTTAAATAATTTTTTATTTGTGTTGCTGGACTGGACTGAATTAAGGCTCTGAGCTTGATTAAAGATACTGAATTTGCTGCACTGGTGGGCTTCTGTGGAGGGAAAATCTTCCGCTGTGTTTTCTGTTTGTTTGTGGGTTGACAGCCCCAAGTGAATAGATTCACAGGATATGTTTATCAGCTGGTGGATAATCCTGAGCAGAAGTCATCGCAGGCACCTGAACTATTTGCTTCTATTGGCATCATCAAATTCTACATTGGAGGAAGTCTTCCAGTGTAGATGGCTTCAGCCTTTAGTAGTGGGGGAACGGGTCTTTGCCCCATGTCTGCGATTAGGGGGCTGTTTGATATTGTCGGCATTCCCTCTCTCAATAAACATAGTTTCTTTAAACATTTCACTAACCATTTTCTCTCCATAGGTAGTTGGAATGTGAGGACTCTGCACAGAGCTTTTTCTCTTGATGTTCTCACACAAGAATTCCACCATTATAATTTAGATAATCTCGGCTTGCAAGAGACCAGATGGACAGATAAAGGTCAGATTCTTAAAAATAATCTTAAATTTCTCTTTTCAGGGAGGGACGACAATAAGCATCACCAAGGCGTGGGTCTGCTTCTCAGCAGACACACTAGTGATGCTCTTCTAGGATACGAGTGCATTAATGAAAGGTTTCTTAAAGCAAAATTTCAGACAAGCGTTAAAAACTTGAATGTTATCTGCCCCTACTGAGGATGCCGATGAGGATGAGAAGGATAGGTTTTATGAACAACTTCAGGATATTTTGAATTCTGTCAAGAAAGGAAATATTACCCTTGTTCTAGGTGACTTCAATGCCAAAGTTGGTACTGACCCTGACCTTTGGGGAGGAGTAACAGGCCCTTTTGGTATTGGTAGCTGCAATGGCAATGAGCAACGTCTACTACAGGTAAGTAAACTCAATGGATTCAGAATAACTAACACTTATTACAAACACTGCAACATACATAAGTACACATGGGTTTCACCTGATGGCCTGATGGGCATAAGAATATGATTGATTACATATTAATTAACAGCAAATGGGCTAGTTCTGTTAGGAATACCAGGGCATATAGGGGAGCTGAAATTGGATCTGACCATTACCTTGTTACAAGTGTGTTGCAACTTAAACTTAAAAAGTGTTGTGCTAGGGTTAAAAAATTTACTTTTAATACTGAAGCTCTGAAAGATCCAGTTATAGCCAAAGCTTACCATGATAGGTTACTTAGTCATTATGACAGTCATGGTTTGCTTACTACTGAAGTTGAGGAAGAATGGGATCATTTTAAACAGGCTTTTTTTGGACACTAACAGTACTCTTTTAGGAAAAAAAGAGCAAAAGAGACAGAATTATCTGAGTGATAAGGCACTTGAGCTTATTTCGGAAAGAAAGAACCGCAGAAATGTCCTTAATCAATACCTACTAGTCCTAATAGAAAGCATTACAGAGAACTTAATAAACGTGTAAAAGATCAATTAGATGCTGATAAGAATCTTTGGTTTGATGGTTTGGCTGACAAAGCCGAGGAAGCAGTTAGACAGCACAACAGCAGAGAGCTGTACCAGATAGTTAATGTTCTGTGTGGTAGAAAATGGATAGGTATACAAGGATTGAAGGATAAACAAGGTAAGGTTATAGAAGGGGAGGATTCTGTCATGGCTAGGTGGGCTGAGAATTTCAGTGATGTTCTAAACAATGTAGTTAGTTCTACTCCCATTGTTTGCAATGATGATAGATGCATTGGTGGCTTTAATGTTGGCCCTATAACACAATCTGAAGTCATTTTGGCTGTTTCTAAACTTAAACTACATAAATCCCCAGGGGTAGATGAAATTACTACAGAAATGCTTAGAGCTGGGAATGTTTCGGTTACCATTTGGATGACTGAAATTTTGAATACCTTTAATGATAAAGGCATGGTTCCTAAAGATTTTACCAGAGCTATTATTATCCCTATTTTCAAAAAAGGTGATTGCAGTTCTTGTGATAACTGTAGGGGTATCAGCCTACTCTCTGTTCCAGGTAAAGTTCTTTGCATGATTATGCTTAATACAATTAAGAATCTTGTTGACAGTCAATTGCATGATGAGCAATGTGGATTCAGAAGTGGTAGGGGATGTGTGGATCAGATATTTTCACTTAGGCAGATTCTTGAGAAATGTTTAGAGTTTCAGAAACCTTTGGTTGCTAGCTTTGTTGATTTCAAAAAGGCTTTCGACTCTGTTGATCGTCCTAATTTGTGGTTGATTGTGAGATCGTATGGCATACCAGACAAGTTAGTTAACATAATGAAAGCTCTCTATAATAACACTGAGTCGTGTGTGAGAGTTGGTAAGGCTTGTAGCAATTGGTTTAGCATTACTTCTGGTGTTCGACAAGGGTGCATTTTGTCCCCTTTTCTATTTAGTTTGGTTATTGATTATGTTATGTGAAATTCACTTCAAGGGAAAGATTTTGGCCTTAAATGGACTGGAGATACGAAAATTTCTGATTTAGATTATGCTGATGATTTAGCCCTTTTGGCAAATGATATTGATGAGATTAACTCTTTCATCGAAGCTGTTGATGATACTGGTAGTAGTGTAGGTTTAGTTATAAACAGAGAGAAAATTAAAGTGATGAAAATTGGTCAGGCAGGCTGTGATTCAGTTAATCTGAATGGTTGCAATCTTGAACGGTGTTACAGTTTAATTTTCTTAGGAGCTATGTAACAGATGCAGGTGATGTGCAGCATGAGATTAACAGATGAATAGGGATGGCTGCCAGGACTTTTAAGAATTTATGGAGAGTGTGGAGAAATAGGTGTATACACCTAAAGACTAAAGAAGGGAGGTTTTCTTAGGTGTATACACCTAAGACGACGGTCTGATTGGACTTCTGTAGCCCATGGCTGCTTGAAGATGATGAGAATGATGATGATGCTGCCAGATGAATTTTTTTTACTACATGACTGTAAAAAAAGTCCCATTAAAATAAAACTTATCGTGTTTTTGTCATACAACATGCCATAATTCCTCTCATTAGTTATTTGGCAAAAAATTTCTAAAATTAAAATATTTTGGCTCAACATAGGGAGAAAATAGCTTGGTCTCTGGATAGAAACCTGTTTTTCAGGCTGGACACAGGAAGGGTTAAGAATCTATGGAGTGTGTGGAGAATTAGGCATATACACATAAAGACTAAAATTAGACTGTATAATAGTTTGGTTCTTTCTAGAGTTACTTATGGTACCAAAACAAGGACCCTTTGTAAACAAGATAACAGGAACCTTGATGCTTTTGATATTAGATGCTTATCTAGTGTATTGGTCATTAGATGGTTCAACCTTGCAAGTAATGATAAGGTTAGGCAAAGGAGTCTGCTCCTTTGCGTTGTCAAAAGCAAATTAAAATTAAGGTATCACACTGCTAGAATAGTAATAAGATTTATTCACGATTATGCTGTGGTAATTAGTTTAAAACATTTAAAGTATGGTTTTTTGGGAGCAAGTCTCAAAAGTGAGAGAGTGCTTTACATCTTATAACCCAGTTATAGGTTCTACCTTAGATTACCCATTTTTCTATACAGCTTATCTATGTGGCTCTTTTCACCTAAGAGCCGCTAGAGCAAAATATATAGAATAAGACATATTTACCAATTTTGCTGGTACAATTGCACTTTGCAAACATTTGCAAGAGAGATCGTTAAGTATCTCCGGTTTAATGGAGTACTCAACCGGTCCGGTTTAGTGGAGTACTCAAACAGTTGTTGTTATGCTGGTATATTTGCTGTGAGACAGTCCCGGCTTCTTCTTTGTCCGTTCTTGTTTGTCCGTTCTTGAGGTTGTGTTCTGCACAAGTTCGTGTTACACCGGTTTCTTATTTCCGTTGGTAGAGTCCACAGCTATTGCTTGCACATATTCAACTGTTGATTCACTATGCTTATCGGGTAAAGCAGTCAGTTCGTTTTTGCTACTAGCACATCTCCAAAGTTTTAGTAGGTATTAACTCTGCTCCTTCCTAACCATTACCACTTCTATGTCAAAACATTAAAAATGGTTTTTACGACAAACATTGAAAAACCTTTAAAAACCTCACGAACCTCCCCGGTTCTGGTACTCCCTGCGACGCGTTTCGCCAACGATCTCATTTACGTGGCTTCATCAGGCGGGAGTGTTGGTAAAAGTGTGCACGATTTATAGCCAGCCTCGCTCCAATCTTGTCACCTATGGTTTGCATATTGCGTGCGCATTCCGTGACGGGCTCTGCAACAGGAGACTCCACGCTGACGGGAGAGGTGGGATCTCCGTGTTGCAGAGCACGTCACGGTGCTTGTGTATATTTATTGTTTCTGCATATTGTAATTGGAATTTAGTTTTTGGGGCTGTTCCCGCTTTATAATTGATTTTATTAATTTTAATGTTGTTTTCAAGTATTACTTTTGAAAGTGCTGTTGTAGATTTCTTATTATTTATATCTGTAAGGTGTTCATTCATTCGTACCTCATACTGCCTGTATGTTTTTCCTATATATTTGTTTCTACCATCCAGTTTGTTTTCTGGATCAGGAATTTCTATTTCGTAAACTCCCCCTGTCGGCTGTTTTTGGTCTCTGTCGTTTAAGATTAAATTTTTAATGGAGTGTGTAATATTAGTGGGTAAAGTATAGTTATATTTTCTTAAAGTGTTTTCCAATGTTTTTGCTATTGTTTTTATGTGCGGAAAGGTTCTGACATATTGTTTTTAATTTTCGATTTGCTGCGGGTATGGCTGAGTATCTCTTTTTATAATATATTTAGCTTCGGTATCCCATTTTTGTAACAATTTTCGTGGATATCCTATATCTTGTGCTGTTTTATAAATATATTGTAATTCCATCTGCAATGTTTTATATTGTGAGCAATATCTATATGCTCTAATAAATTGAGGGATTATGCTAGCTTTCTTATATTTCATTGGGTGCGCTGAATCTATTGAAATGTAACTGGGGATATTGGTTGGTTTTCAGTATACTGAACTTTCACAATGATTTGGTTTTCTAGTTAATTTTATACCTAAGTAAGCTAATTCAGCTTTTGTTTCAGATTCTATGGTAAACTTTATTGTAGGTAATATGCTATTAAAAATTTTAACAAATTCATTTAACTTTTCAATAGGGTGTGGCCATAATATAAATATATCATCTACATATCGTATGTAAAGATCAGGTTTTAAGTTACTCCTAGATAGGGCAGTTTCTTCAACATGTCGCATTACGACATCGGCCATGAGTCCAGACAGAGGGGAGCCCATCGGGACGCCCTCGGTCTGGAGCCATGTCCGTCCTCCAATATCAAAATAGTTGGAAGTGATTGCAAGGTCAAGTGCATCGTGCATGGCAAAGTAGTGCGGGCGAGATGGTTTTGCCTTGCGAAGCCATTCTGCTTTTAGTCGCATTGCCGCATCCAATATGGGAGTATTGGGGTAGAGCATGTCCAACGAATGCATTGTGACCTTGGGTGACATGGGGATATTCTGTATTCTATATAAGGCTTCGTGGCATGATGTTACTATATTTTTTGTGGGTGGGAAATATTGTTTAAAGTATTTGAATAGTGCTATTTCTAAATTATAAGTTGGAGATTTTCGTTTATTAACCAATGGTCTGAAAGGTTTTTCCTTTTTGTGTAATTTTATTTTCACAAACATTTGGGGTATATCTGGGTATATTGGTACAATGCATTGTTTCGCTATTTCTTCTGGTATAAATGGATCATTTTTTATGTTTACCTAGTTTTGTAATAATTTTAGATATGGGGTTATTCTTAACTGGTTGACATTTTAATTCTTGCAACGTTTCAGTTACTTTTTTATCATAATGTTCTTTATCTATAATTACTATTTGATTTGTTTTATCTGCCATAACAATTTTAATATCTTTATTCTTTTTAAGATCTTGTAATAGTTTTATATTTGGATTTACTTTCTTATTATTTTTTAGTTTTTGAATGGATCTGTACATCTTAAATCGTTCCTTATCTTTAAATTTTTGTGGTATCTTATATAATGCTTGTTCAATTTGAGGTATTAATTGTTCAATATTAATATTATTATTTTCAAATGCGTATTTTGCTCCTTTTTGTAAAATAGCATCCTGTTCGTTACTTAATTTTAATCTAGATAAATTTATATAATTTCAATTTTGATTGACTAATTTTTGAGTTGGTTTTTGACTATGTATTAAGTTATCTATTTTCTTTTTATGTATTTTCTGAATCCTTTTAGTTTCTTGTTCTAATCTATATGTTACTTTACCCATAAACTGATTTAAGTTATTAACTTTTAATTTTAAATAACTCCTATATGTCTTCTCTTCATGTTGTCGAATATTTTTCCGTGTTTCTCTAATCGTTTTCTTTAACATTGGAAAACACTTTAAGAAAATATAACTATACGTTACCCACTAATATTACACACTCCATTAAAATTTAATCTTAAACGACAGAGACCAAAAACCGCCGACAGGGGGAGTTTACGAAATAGAAATTCCTGATCCAGAAAACAAACTGGATGGTAGAAACAAATATATAGGAAAAACATACAGGCAGTATGAGGTACGAATGAATGAACACCTTACAGATATAAATAATAAGAAATCTACAACAGCACTTTCAAAAGTAATACTTGAAAACAACATTAAAATTAATAAAATCAATTATAAAGCGGGAACAGCCCCAAAAACTAAATTCCAATTACAATATGCAGAAACAATAAATATACACAAGCACCGTGACGTGCTCTGCAACACGGAGATCCCACCCCTCCCGTCAGCGTGGAGTCTCCTGTTGCAGAGCCCGTCACGGAATGCGCATGCAATATGCAAACCATAGGTGACAAGATTGGAGCGAGGCTGGCTATAAATCGTGCACACTTTTACCAACATTCCCGCCTGATGAAGCCACGTAAATGAGATCGTTGGCGAAACGCGTCGCAGGGAGTACCAGAACCGGGGAGGTTCGTGAGGTTTTTAAAGGTTTTTCAATGTTTGTCGTAAAAAACATTTTTAAAGTTTTTAAAGTTTTGACATAGAAGTGGTAATGGTTTGGAAGGAGCAGAGTTAATACCTACTAAAACTTTGGAGATGTGCTAGTAGCAAAAACGAACTGACTGCTTTACCCGATAAGCATAGTGAATCAACAGTTGAATATGTGCAAGCAATAGCTGTGGACTCTACCAACGGAAATAAGAAACCGGTGTAACACAAACTTGTGCAGAACACAACCTCAAGAACGGACAAAGAAGAAGCCGGGACTGTCTCACAGCAAATATACCAGCATAACAACAACTGTTTGAGTACTCCATTAAACCGGACTGGTAGCATACTTAACAATCTCTCTTGCAAATGTTTGCAAAGTGCAATTGTACCAGCAAAATTGGTAGATATGTCTTATTCTATATATTTTGTTCTAGCGGCTCTTAGGTGAAAAGAGCCACATAGATAAGCTGTATAGAAAAATGGGTAATCTTAAGGTAGAACCTATAACTGGGTTATAAGATGTAAAGCACTCTCTCACTTTTGAGACTTGCTCCCAAAAAACCATACTTTAAATGTTTTATACTAATTACCACAGCATAATCGTGAATAAATCTTATTGTCAAAAGCATATTGTGTAGAGAGAGACTCCGTTGGTTTCGCCATGTTGCCCATATACATAACTATAGATTAATGAATAGGATTATGAACAGTGTGCCTAAAGACCTCAAGAAAGAGAAGGAGACCTAGGATGCAGTGGGCTGACAATGTCAAACAAGACTTTGTTAGAACTGGTCTGCAGTGGGCTGACAATGTCAAACAAGACTTTGTTAGAACTGGTCTACAGTGGCCAGATGTAGCAGATGTAACTCAGGACAGATGTGTTTGGAGAAAAAAATTGTACAATCTGGTTAGACCTGTAGCCCATGGCTACTTGAATATGATGATGATAGATTCTTAAAACTCCCAGCAACATTTCCTATCTTCTGTTTATCTCATGATGCACATGATCAGCATCTGTTAAACAGCTCCCGAGATAATAAAACTGCAATACTTGTTCAGCTGCACAACTGTTCAAATCAACTGAAGCACCATCTGCCTGACAAATTTTCATTACTTTAGTTTTCTCTCTGTATCATCAACCTACTGTATAACCTCAGTTAGAGTCAATAGTTTCATCAACAGCTCTATCAGAAAAAATCATCTCATCAACATCATTAGCCAACAGTGCCAATTCACTTAAATAATCAAAATCTGAAATTTTCAAATCTTTAGACCATCTAAGGCCAAAATCTTTCCCTTACAGAGAATTTAACATAATATATTGAATAACCAAACTGAAAAGGAGACAAAATGCACCCTTGTCTAACTCTACTAGCAGTGCAAAACCAGTGGCTACAAGACCTACCACTAACTCTCACACATGATTCAGTGTTATTGTCATAACCATATTCCCCTTTGGAATATATGCCTGACATTTTTGCCCAAACCAACTCCTGATCGTGCTGTCTCTACCCTTGCTTTTGGAACTTGACCTTACATTTTCCCTCTCTTGCAAGCAGACCTCCACTGATGTGGCTATGAAGTTGCCCTTGGCGACATGATAGTTGGCTGCTTGTAGAAATCGCACCTTTTTTCCCCTTTACCCTTCTTTTTTATCTTTTCCCCAAATTCTGCCCTCTCCACAACTTTGCTGATGTAGGGTATGAAATTACACGGAGAGCCTTCATTACGCTAACTTGTCACATATGCCATAAGATCTAACAAACAACCAAAAATTATGATCAACAGAGTCAAAAGCTTTTTTGAAATCTAGTAATCACAGGTCTCTGAAACTAAATATTTCTCAACAATCTGCCTAAGTGAAAATATTTGATCTATATACATTCCCTATCACTTCTGAGCCCACATTGTTCATCCTGCAGTTGTTTATGAACCAAATTCCTAATTCTAGTAAGCACAATAGTGCAAAGAACTTTACCTGGGACAGAAAGCAGACTGATTCCCTATAATTATCACAAAAACTGTGATCACATTTATTAAAAAAAGGGATAATAGCTTTAGTAAATTCTTTAGGAACAACACCTTTATTATAAAAATATTCAAAATTTCCATCAGCCATGTGATAACAGAAACATTTCCAGCTTTAAGCATTTCAGTAGTAATTTCATCTACCCCTGGGGATTTATGAAGTTTAAGTTTAGAAACAGCCAAAATAACTTCAGATTGTGCTATAGGGCCAACATTAAAGCCATCAATGAATCTATGATCATTGCAAACAATGGAGTAGAATTAACCACATTGAGTAGAAAATGACTGAAATGCTCAGCCCACCTAACCATGACATAATCCTCACCTTCTATAACCTGTCTTGTTTATCCTTCAATCCCTGTATACCTGTCCGTTTTCTACCACACAAAACATTAACTATCTGGTAAAGCCCTCAGCTGTTGTGCTGTCTAACTGCTTCCTCGGCTTTGTCAGCCAAGCCATCAAGCCCAAGATTCTTATCAGCTGTTAACTGATCCTTTACACATTGATTAAGCTCCTTGTAATACTGTCTATTAGGACTAGTAGTGGGTTGATTCAGATTACAGAGTTGCACATATATCTTTATGGTTATGAAAGGAAAAAAAAACTTTGTATAATAAAAAATAACTTAATGTATGCAAAGATGTTGATGTATGTGTTTAGGAGTGCATGACTTACAAATCCAGCTCTGCATGTTACATCATAATAACACTGCTGTTTTGATAAAATATATAAGCCATAAAGATAATCTAGGATTGGATCTGTCACCAATGTGAGTGAGTGTAAATATAAATTAATAGCTTTTAATTCATAACAGATGAGAATTCTAGACATTTTCTGTGCATGGCTTAGATATATATATATACTGAAAACACAATTTATTTTACACACCACACCCATTCACAAACCTGCTGTTCTCCCTTTAAAAAAATGCTACCAGCTGAAATCCCTTGTGGGCTATAAATAGGTCATATACATACCTGCTGTATAGCATGGCTGCAACTGTTATGACGGGCAAAAACAGTGATCTGAGTGAGTTCGATTGACCTGTGTTGATGTACTCACTGATCACCTACACCTGCTCATGGCTATCCCACAGCAGAATGCCTTCTTTCAACAAGACAATGCCCCATCTCATGCCCAGCCATGGGACAAAGACCTTTTCCTCTTGCTACTAAAGGCTGAAACCATCTACACAAGGGTTCAAGTACCTACAATGGCCTATGGTCAGGATTATCCACCAGCTGATAAAACGTATCCTGTGAATCTGTTCACTTGGGGTTATCAACCCACAAACATAGCAGTAGATTTTTCCTCAACAGATGCTCACTAATGCAGCAAATTCAAGATCCATAATCAATCTCAGAGCCATTATTCCATTCTGGTAGGTATACAGGGTGATTCAAAACTCTTGGGTCAAACTTTAAGGGATGATAGAACACACCTAAACAAGCACTTTTCATTATACAATGCATGGTCGGAACTCAAGCGGTGAAGCGCTGGAGGGCGCTTTCCAGTGAACACTTATAAGCGCTGGTTTTTGCACTCATCGTCATTTCTACCGTGGATTGCAGAATGGATGGATTGTTTCACGAATCAGGAGAAGGCAGACATGCATTTCACATATGGAGTTGTGGACAGGAATGCGAGAGAAGCCCACAGACTGTACTGGGAGCGCTTTCTGACCAGACGCATGCCTGATTGTAAAACCTTTCAGCGATTGCACCAGTATCTGTGTGAAACGGGCTCCTTTGTCAGCGGCTTTCAGGATACAGGATGTGCAAGGAGTGTGAGGATGTCACATGCTACAGAGGAAATTCTACATAGGGTTGGAGATCATTCCGAATGTAGCACGCAAGCAATTTCCCATGCCGTAAGTGTGCCTCAATCGACAGTGTGGCGAGTTCTGCGACACGAACGATTGCACCCCTACCATGCACAGAGGGTGCACGCCTTGACACCTGCAGATTATCGGCCTCGTGTGGATTTTGCACAGTGGTTCCTGCAGCAGACTGCAGCGCAACCGCACTTTGATGCACGTCTTATTCACTGACAAATGCACCTTTACACGTGAGGGCTCTTTTAAAACCCACAATTCACATGTGTGGGCCACCAGTAATCTGCAAGCCATACGTCTACATTCATACCAGTGGCGTTTCTCCATAAATGTTTGGGCTGGAATCCTCCATGACCATTTGATTGGCCCATATCTTCTGCAGCCTGACTGAAAGGGAGAACGTACCTCATATATTTATAAAAAGTCTTGCCAGAATTACTGAACCTTGTTCCAGCAAACATTCAAACGCGTATGTGGTTCCAACATGATGGAGCGCCACCCCATTTCAGTGTGGCTGTGCGGAACGCCTTTGATGCAACATTTCCAGGACAATGGATTGGTTGGGGGTGGTCCCATCTCTTGGCCGCCACAATTGCCGATCTCTCATGTCAGGACTTTTTCCTATGTGGCCATATGAAAAGCCTCATCTATGATAGCCCCATTGATTCCAATGAGGACCTTGTGGCCAGGATTTCTATTGCTGCTGCCACTGTACGAGAAATGCCTGGTGTTTTCGCCCATGTACGCCGATCACTATGTCGAAGGTGTGAAGCCTGCATTAATGTTGGTGGTCGCTCTTTTGAGCAGTTTCTGTAATTTGTTCAATAAAATTCTGTAGTTTCTGTTCTATAATTTCTGCAATTGTTTCAAACCTCTTCTGTCATTCTTGTGTTTCTTCATTTCCTGACACAGTAACTGCAAACCCCTAGTGCTTCACCACTTGAGTTCCAACCATGCATTGTATGACAAAAAGTGCTTGTTTAGGTGTGTTCTATCACCCCTTAAAGTTTGGCCCAAGAGTTTTGAATCACCCTGTATATAGTCAGCACTAAGACCATGTGTAGCTGACCACTCAGCAGGGTAGGAAAAAAAAAAGCAGCCATAGTAGTCCAGATCTGTAGGCCACACTGATCTGAACAAAAAGGCCCTCTCTTCTGTTCCCTACCACAAAATAGCATCTCTTTTGAAAGGTACTAATAGTCTGCACCACAAGAAGTGGGGTCAGACTTTAGGGTGCTAGGCGTAGCCAGTTCTGTGCATCATCACAAGGGATTGGTACATAGTGAATACCCAGCTACCATTTAAATATTTAACAAAAAATGACAATTTTAATAGGATATTTTTAGAATTATGCAGTAAAAAAAAAGTATTTGGCAATACAAATAAAAATTTATTTAAAAAGCAAATATACAAAAATAATTATAGTGAATAGAAAGGTTACTTATTTATGAATAAGTTTTTTTTTTTAACCTGAAGCAATAAATTTATTTAGTTCTGTAATTATTTTCTCAGTGATATACTTTGAGAAATGTCAACACTTTTTGTCTACTTTACTCAGTCAAATAAAGGAGCCAACATTAAAAAATTTTGCCCAATAACCAATCATCAAAAATAGGTCATGTCAAAAGAAAGAGAACTTAATTGTGGTTACCAAAAATAGCCAAGAGAGAGAGAAAATAAAATTATAAGCATTTTTTTTATAAATCGAACTAAAATAAAAGATAAAAAATAAAGATACAGTAAAAATGTTTTAAAAAATTTGCCATTTTTTTCTAAAGTATTTCATTGCCTTATCTGGGGCTCAAACCCAGGTTCCTCTGATTTGCAGCCAAGCACACTAATGTAAAATAAAATCTGCAAGGAGTTATAACAGTAAGTAGTTATAAACCGAAATAATGATTGCAATTAAAAAAGTTTCAGTTTTTACTTACTTTTGTTTCTGTGGCAGATAGTAACCCCAAAATTGGTACTACTCTTGAGAATTTCTAATTGCATACTAAATTAGGAGAATAAAAAATTTAAAATATTACTCCTTTAAAGAAAATAAAAATATTTAAAACTTAATGTAGTCACAGTAATAAAAAAAAATCAATTTGTATACATTATTATAGTCTACCTAACTTTTGTTCATAATTTGAAACTTTCACTTCTCCATTTAATGAGGAAGGGTTGCATACAGCAATTATTGGCTCTTTCATGTTGATGTGCTTCATTATTTAATTGGAGTTGATTAGCAACCCCAATTGCTGTTCAGCTGGCTTTTCATAGCTATGACACTGTCGACTAGAGCTTTGATGTTAAAGCAAAATGCTTTTTTGCCCATTTATTTCACATTTGGGAAAAAATGTTTTAGTTTTAGTGCCTTTTTTGTTCTTTATTTTTCAAACTCACAGCATTTTCTTCAGATATGCATTACTAACAAAACAAATACCCATTCAACCCTTATAAGCCTAACACTCATCCACAAAATTCCACAACCTATTCAAGATTTTTTGCTCTCAAACTGTCTGGCCCTTTTCTGCCTCTATAAACATCTTGACACATCTTAATTTTTTTTAATGTCTAAGGAGAAGTTAAACAAAAGGAGAAAAGCTGCAACATATTGAGATCTTCATATTTCCCAGAAGCAACTTTATAAGTCATTGCTAATGACCTGGATGACGAGGACTAGTCTTGAACACTCATCTCATTTAATGTCAGTGAACAAGAACACTTCCTGCATATACACCTAAGTTAATTCAGCAAACTCTTCATTTGGGAATGTTGAAACTATAATTCAGCTCATAACAAGGCTCAAGGCTCGACAAAACATAAAAATGTAAAAAGGTATATATAGAGAATACAGACAAATATCAGTAAATAATGATATATAGAGTATGCTGGTAAGATCAATCTGTATCCTCCAAGGAGGGCAACTAAAATGGCTGTTACTGGCTGAAGCATAGCTTTAGGATGAAAATACTCTGTGATGGTGCAGTCTTTATATATGGTATGAGGGTGTGGGATGCAACCCCGATTTCTCTCTTAAATTTGAAGCTGCTCGCCATTACAGAATTACATTTCACAACTTTGCATATAAACTCCCACTGCAACTTTATTATTTTATTCAAAGCCCTGAGGTTGTGAATAGCCATTCCAGTAACCTCCTCTTCTTCCTTGCTGTCCTCATTAATCAGCACAGCAATGTCATCTTCAGTTAATTTCATGGTGTCTCAATATTTGCATATGCTATGAATGTCACAAATAATTTATTATACTTTATATTTAAAACTATACCCTTTTATTCATAATAGATACTTCAGATATGATTTACAATTATTTAAATAGCAGTTAAATTGTTTAAATAAAAATAAAATATATCACAAGTTTACAAAATCATTAAAGTAAATTGAAAATATTGATGGTTTACTGCATTTCGTTTCCTTACATACAAGGTTCAATCAAAAAGTTCTGAACTGTATTGATAAAAAAAAAAGTAGACTTAACTTAGGTTTTAATCACTGTTATCCCCTGCAAAGTAGTCCCCTTAGGAGATAATACAGAAAGCCTAGAACTTTTCCTACTGTTGAAAACACCTCTAAAACTCCTGTTTTGAGATGTTCAGCACCTCCTTCCATTCTGCCTGAATCACTTTGATACAGTCAATTGTCAACACTTAAGGTGGAACTTCATCTTGAGGAACAGGAAGAAGGTGCAGGGGGTGAAGTCTGGTGAGTAGGAGTGGGTGGGAACCACCAGTTATTTCTGGCCAAAAACTGCTGAACAGAGTGGTGTGAGCTGGCATGTTATCATGATGCACCACCCAGTCCTGTCCTTGCCATTTTCTTGGAGGTTTCAGCCTCACACTCTCCCTCAAATGCTTCAGGACTTTCAGGATGTAGTTTGATGTGATTGCCTTCACATCAAAGAAACAAATCAGCATGCTCTTCACCTGCTTTGCTTTCTTTGGTCACAGTGAAGGAGGACTCTTTCATTGGGATAATTACTGCTTAGTTTCTGGGTCATACCCATAAACCCAGCTTTCATCACCAGTTATGATTTTAGAAAGGAAGTTTTAGTCTTTTTGACTTTTCCTGACAGTCCCTGAACACAGTGAGTAGATATTGCCTTTGGTCCTGAGTCAGCATTCAGTGCAGAAATTTGGCAGCAATCAACCTCATGTTTAATTCCTCCATTAGGATTCATTGACAAGATCTGTATATTAGTCCAACAATTCCAGAGATGTCATTAATTGTTCGTTGATAGTTTTTGTGGATGGTCTGACACACTTTTTCTGTACATTCTCATCTTTTCGGGTTGTTGAGAGCTGAGAAGAATGTTTGGAATCTTCAACTAATGTTTGCCAACATTTAAAATGTGAGAACCACTCAAAAGTCTGAGTTCATGCATCATCACTGAATGCTTGTTTAAGCATTTCTGAGTCTCTGAATCGGTTTACCAAGTATGAAACAAAACTTGAAGCAAACACACTATTCTTTCCTGTCTTCCAGTTTTCTGTTAATAAAAAATTTAAAGTAGCACAAACACAAAAACACTAAAAATGCTTATAAGGAAGACATGGTTCCAACTGCCAATGTGAAACTTGCCAGATTGCTTGACAAAGGTGTAGGCTTACCATACCTAGTGATTTTATCCAATGACTTGGTTTTCATGGCAGAAGTGTGCCCAGATAGCACTACATGCGATAAACCTGGGATGCTTCGATTGTACAACGTATGGGAACAGCTAAACATAAAGATGCTGCTGCATGGAAGACAGGCATAAAAAGTATCTCTTACTTCATCATCTGCATCTACTTCATGAAAATGCTTGGGGTTTGCAATGGAGTTGTGCCATGCTTTTGTAGATGCCAGTATACTGTAATGGAAACTGCAAAATAAATAACTGAAGGATATTTTTTTGAGAAAAGTGCAAAAGAAAATGTGTCAAATGAATTAAACATTATGGAAAACATATTTGGATTTGTAATCCAAAATTAAATTAAGACAAACTCAACAGTAACACTGTATATATGTATATAATTATGTAGTGTTTATCGGTTCTTGGGGGTTGATGAATTTAATTTATCCACAGTGCATCACAGGAAAGGAAACTGAAGAGTGATGACAAACTCCAAGTTGCAACAATAACAAAGGTTAATTCTGAAGATATTTACAGATGTCTCTGTGAGAATTGATGTTGACTACAACCACATGCAGGTTGTCTTCTACACACCTAACAGAGAAAAACCTCTCAACTCATGAATTACCTATTCACTGAGCAGCTTCAGTATTAAGTCTACTCCCAAATAGCCAGTGCCTCAGAACTGCCTGATCTTTGTGACAGGACGTCCGGTGTTCCTCGTGCAAACGATGTCCTCCAGGTCCCATGGGACAGTCGTTTGATCTGCGCACCAACACGAAAGAAGCAAGGCTGGAAAGAGACAGATCACCAATGATCAGGTGCAATAAACCTGTCTTGCTAATTGCAGCAAGACAGATAGGCCATAAATAGCTTTTGCCAGAGGTGGGAAAAAGGAGATCGTTTCACATAAAGAGTTACAGAGCAAGGTCAAATACAAATATATACATAAAATGACAAAATTATAATCAGCATAGCATCGAAACCTGACAAAGCCCCTCCTTCATCAGGAGTTATCCAGGCTGAACTTA
The DNA here is from genome assembly GCA_038380435.1 of Ryuthela nishihirai. Taxonomy (NCBI): domain Eukaryota; kingdom Metazoa; phylum Arthropoda; class Arachnida; order Araneae; family Heptathelidae; genus Ryuthela; species Ryuthela nishihirai. The sequence continues at coordinate 56,779,889 of JAWZYU010000027.1, forward strand.
GCCTGATAACTTGACTGCAGTGCGATAATGTAGCTACAATCAGAGGGTGTTTCCTGAAATTTTTGATGTTTACAAAAATTCATGAAAACATTAGCACAGTTAGTAAATCAACAACAAGAAAAATATTAATATATTTAAACATATACACTGTACACTGGCAAATACTTTCAAGTAATTAATTTGTGTTTGCCATTCCCTAAATAAAATCATTCTATACAGTGTCCTCTATCTTCCCTCCCCTGGATGCACTAATCTTGACAGAAAGTCAGCAAAAACATTTTCTTTGCCCTTCACATAGGTAAACTGAATGTCAAAGCACTGCTAGAGTAAAAGAACACCTTTCTAATTTGGAATTCTGGATCTTTGATTTAGCCATATATATCAGAGGATTGTGATCCGTCACCACTTCAACTGGGGTACCATAAATCAGTGTCTCAAATTTTTGTAAGGCCCGGATAGTAGCATAGGCTTCTCGACACACTGCTGGCCAGCGACTCTGAGTCGGTGTGAGCTTCTGGCTAGTATAAGCAACTGGCATGGATTTGCCATCATGCAATTGAGACAAGGTCTGACTAAAAATTCAGAAGTATCAGTGAATAACTTGTATGGTTCTCTCAATTTAGGAGTGCATAATACAGGTGCCATGCAAAGTTTTTGTTTCAGTGGCTGAAAAGCCACTTCACAGTCTCAGGGGCATTTTTTTCTTCTCATATCAGTTAATGGTTTTGCAATAATAGCAAAATCCGAAATGTATTCATGATAATATCCACAAAAATCTAAGATGTTTCTAATACCCTTTTCGTTTTCTGCCTCTCCAAATTTCCAATCATTTCAAGTTTAATAGGATCAGGTGAACTTTTCCTTGAGCCTACTTGATGTCCTAAATAGATTACTTGGTCATGTGCAAAATTGCATTGACAGTATAATCACCAGTTTCCAAAGTAGAGATAACTTTATCCACATGTTGCAAATGCTCTTCCCAAGTATTGGAATAAATAGCAATGTCATCTAAGTAAGCACATGCAAATCAGTGTGTGAAGCTAGCATTTTGTCCATGCATCACTGAAAAGTAAAAGTAGCAGCTAATGAGGTTAAGCACTCAGCCTTTGGTCAATGAGTATTTTGATCAAGTATATAATGATGATTTGTTGCTGACAATGGATCAATAGGCCCTATACAATCAGTATTTACAATCTGAAATGCTAATTCTAGGAGAGTTACTGACATAATAGGTATACAGTCCCTCTTGGTAACAGGTCTCTGCAGCTAACAGCTAGAGCAAGAGTCACAGTGCACTTGCACATCCTACTTTAAAGTGGGCCAATAAAATGAATATGGTCTTTAGATTTTTGGACCCCATATGTGCTCTGAAAACAGATTCATGAGCCAGATTTAATATTTGGGACCTATGTTGACTAGGCACCAGTAATTGATCCACAGGTTGTCCCTGTATTTTGTCTTTCCTGTACAATAAACCATTAAACAAAAAATAATTATTACACTTCTTATCTGCATCACAAAAAGCTTCTCTTAAGGTGGGGTCAGTTAACTGCTGCTCTCTAAAAACTGCCACATCCTGTACCATGGGCTCAAAGACATCAGGACTAATGGGATTGCCATTAGCATTAAGGACTCTGTGGTTTTCTGATGCCACATCAGATGGCTCCAGTCCACTCATAACGTTTTCCTTATTAATATCATTCTTGGTATTACTGTTATTCCATTCATTAACTTCTGATACCATTAGGATGTTTTTCTGACCAACATCACAGGTATTAATCAATACTTTTGAACTTTCTGAGCAAATATATTTACCTAAAATACTGGTCTGACTACTTAATAAATCATAAGCATCCTTGCTTTGGAGCATTGGGCTGCATAGCTCAGGCATAATTGCACACAATACTTCCACTGGAAAGTTAGCAATTACTGTTTTTCTGCCATTTCAGCAAGTTGTAATTCTAACTTGATCAAGTTAGCTGTGACTGAGTGGCCAAATGCACTGACAAGATCAATCTGTCCACATGGTTTAAGGTATTGTGCTGGGACTATGTCGGATCTTACCACACAGATTTGAGTTCCAATACCCAGAATGCTATTTATTTTATTATCGCCTATCCTAACTACAATTTCTTCAGCTCTCCAATAAACTTCTGTTTCTCTCTGTTATTACAATCTTGATGGCTAGCCTAATTAAACAATTCTGAAATCTCAGCTATGATAGCAGTTTTGTTAATTGTTTTATTTCAATCAACTTGAACTTGTTGAGAGTATGTCTATCGCCTTCGTGGGCAATCCTTCCTAAAATGTCCTGTAGCTCCACAAACAAAGCATTTTGTGAAAAAATGTGCAGGTAAAATTCCTGCTTTATCTGTAATTTGCGGCTTTAAATCGTGGAAATGAAAATTCCTATGGACTTGAGGCATTTTGTATTTCATTTGATCCGAAAGCTTAGGTCTTCTAGGAATTGATATGCTGTGTGAATGTAATTCAGTGGTTTCAGTCAGCTTCTGTGGTTTGAACCACGAATCGTCCTCCTGACAGATCACATAGTTCAGTGTTTCTGCAGGCAAAAGGGTTTTAATTTTGTCTGCCACAATTAATTTGGCAAGACGTGATTGGTTTTGTACATTTCTACTCTTAATATAATTATTCAAAGAATTCTCCAAGCTACTGGAGAAACTAAACCAACTCTTGTCATCTTTTTTTGTAGCTTCATCAGATCTTTTTCTATACGCAATGGGAGTTAAACAACATTCAGATAAAGTCTTTTCTTTGATCACTTCATAGGATTTTAGCTCTTCTATGCTGAGAGAAGCTAATGCATTTTCTGCAAACTTTTCTACCAATGCCATGATTATCTGAGCTTGATTTTCTGCTGCTATCTTATTTATAGCAAACATTTCCTCAGCCCTTTCAAAGAATAGAGGGAGTTCCTCATCATACTTTGGTGAATTACCGTATTTTTCCATATATAAGATGATACTTTTTTCTAAAAATTTTAGGTCAAAAATTGAGGGTCATCTTGTACACAGGGGTAATCGGTTCAGAGACCCCGCAGTTGCCATGGTGAAACTGACGGTACCTTGTCTCTGCAAACAGGCTTCTGCCAATCACTAGCCTTTGTTAACTCTGTCAATTGACGTCATTAACGGCTGATTCTGAATAAACCAATCAGAACTCTGAAACTGAGGCTGATCTCATATATATAGACAGTGACTCAGAAGACAGCAGTGATGCAGTAGAGGTTGAAGAAAGTGATATGTCTGGAACTAATAGTGATGAAGAAAGTGATATGCCTGGAACTGAGAGTGATGCATAATTTCTTAGTATGTATCTTAAAAATATTACCTAATTACTAAATATACTTTGAATATTTAAAAAAATATCAAATGTGTTCTATGTTTAAAATATTGATTTCTTAATTTTGGGTTTGAAAAAGTAGGGTTCGTCTCATACACAGAAAAATACGGTAGTTCAGTCTTAAGCAGTTTAATTCATTATCCTAGGTGGTAACAGTTGAAGCTTTTAATGTTGAGGTACAGATAATATGCTTGCTTACATTTGAATTAAGTAGGTAATTTAACTTTTCCTTTCAAATGATCAATAATTAGTATCAGTCCACAATTAAGTGTTGCATCTCCTGGGGCACAGATCTGTGAAGGATATGCCCTACAGTCCAGAGGAAACTGAAAGTTACTGCCCAGAGTCCTGAAGTTTCAAATTTTCCCTTCTCGATGCAGCTAATACAGAAAATCTCAAAAGCAGATTTTTCTTTTTAAGGTTCCAGCATTGAGCCACTTCCAACAAATCTTATCCATTCACAAAAGATTTAGCCTTTAATACACTTTAATGGATTTTTCTTTTATTCTACTTACCAAAAATCTTAGCACAATATATAGCAAAGTTATAATACATTTGTATTGATTTACTTCCATTTTCTGAAAATTCCACTAATTATATTAAATGGTGACAACTATACTTCCTATTGAATACATTTTTTTTGCTAAACAGCATTATAAGTTTGCATTCAGTGCAAAAGAACTGTAAAAAATGTTGAAATTTTTAGAAATTTTCAAAAATATTTAATATTATTTTCAAACATTTTTCTTAGCATATTTTGTTTGAACAAAATATGAGATGTGACGCACACACACAAAAAAATATTACTCTAACTTGATTTGAATAGGATTTATGGATAAAATTGTATTGCCTGTTTTTGTGCTTTTTGTTTAAACTATGTTGATTGCACAAATGTTTACTGAATTATTTCTATAACATCACTGCTTTATATTGTTTCATATCTATATAGGTACAAAATTCACAAAATTTTTAAAAATCTGACTATGAAATGATGAATAAATTTAGATTTGATATGGTACAATTCTATTACAAATTTTTTAATGATAAGACCACAAACACTTTGCACTAAACTTGTGAATTTTGAAACTGATCCAACTTTTACTATTCTTCATAAGTTTCTCAGCCTGACAGAATTTGTGAATAATGCCAGAGATCCTATCCATCATTAACCCTTTAAGTATCGGGAACTGATTAATCAGTTTTCAAAAATCACTACAAACTTGCAACATGTTTTTCTTATTAATTTTTATGCTCAGAATTAAATGCACTTTTTTTAGTATGCAATGTAAACTATTTTATTCATTAGTTGCTTCATGAGGTTCAGAAGACGAATTGTATTTTTAGAGAAAAAAAAACCAAAAAAAAAAAAAAAAACCCGACACTATAAGAGTTAAACAGAATGTTGGTTATGGGTTCATTGATTAGTGTATCACTCAATTACAATAAATTTTACTAAAAGATAATACATACCTTAAATGACATCCCAAAATTCATAACTTGGCAATATTACTGTGTCTATATTCATAGTCTGGAAAATAAAATGAAAAGCAAATATGATAAGAACTATCATAATATTATAGTGATTGCCATGCCATGATATATATATATAGTGATTGGCATGTCATGATATTATAATGATTGGCAATCTCCTTAGATGGTGCATGTGATTAAAGTCATATGCACCTGATATTAAAAACAATAAAACATAGAACTTCCTTTCTGTAGATTACACAGTAGAGTTTTTCACTATATAATACAAACTACAGCTTTGAGTATGTGGTTTTATCTCTGAGCAGCACTTTTATTTTCACACGATGGGCTAAATAGCCAAATCACATGGACCCCAAGGACTATGAGAAGGTTTGGGGAAGGGGACTTACTGGACAGCTGTTAGAAGGCTGATGGTACACTACTGTCAAGGCCATCCAGTGTGTTCTTTAACATGCACAGAGTATTTCAGGGCCATAGCTTTACATCCCATCTGACAGAGAGTGACCTTTCCAAGCCCATTGGTGTTATTTGTCTGACTGAGGGTAAGGTGGTGGTCAGTGGACATAAATCTCAATGTTGGCAGAGGAGGGGCACCAACCTGGGCACTAAAGATTACGAGCCTGGTGCACTAACGACTGTATTGCCACCCCCTAAATTAAAACACTGTAATGATATTCAATAGCAAAGATAATAGTAATCTAATTCATAGTTTACTGTTAGAAATACAATTAAAACTTACAATTATTGCTCTGAAATTAATTAAAAATAATTTAAAATTCTCTGTCATTGAGCAATAAAATTTGAAAGCCTATCCTTCAAACTATTTGCATGTTGAAAGTGTCACTTTACTGAAGAGCTGTCATTGCTCCGAAAAGCTTCCGAGTTTTCTCCTAAAAACTTTCAACATGCAAATAATTTGAAGGATAAAATTTAAAATTTTATTGCTCAATGACAGAGAATTTAAGTTATTTTTAATTACTGTTAGAAATAGTTACTAATTAGAAATTAATTTTTCAGTGGACTTATTTTGCTTAAATTTGTACAAAGATGATTTGTTACCCACAATTTTGACAATAATATATGGAAATGACAATATATCAAAAAATATTTTGTGGAAAATATTTTGCCAACATATGGGACTTGAACAATATGCCAGAGTATTCTTACTGATTAAACTAATGCCGGCTCAGGCTTTTTCCACTAATTTAAGACTTTAAATCTTTCACAATTTTTTTTATTTTTTATTGATATATTGACATTAAAATGTCACCCAGGTAATGCTGTGATTGTCACCTATGTTTAAATCATTAATAATGTTAAATAGCATGAAGAGACTTTATTATTTCCATCTCACTCAGCGCAATATAAAAAGAAATTGTTGCCACATTTTGATCATAGATGGTGCCAATGGTTGGCGCTGAAATTCATCGGTGAAAGATTTAAAGTCTAAAATTAGTGGAAAAAACATTAGCTGGCATTAGTTCAATTGGCAAGAATACTCTGGCATGTTTCTGGAGAGATGTGGGTTCAAGTCCCATATGTCAGTAAAATTTTTTCCACAAAATACTTATTGATATATTGACATTAAAATGTCACCCAGGTAACGCTGTGATTGTCACAGTTAAATCATTAATAACACCAAATAGCGTGAAAAGACTTTATTGTTTCCATCTCACCCAGCACAATATAAAAAGAAATTGTTGCCACCCATCGATCATAGATAGCACCAAAATTAATCGGTGAAAGATTTAAAGTCTCAAATTAGTGGAAATAATGCTACTGGAGAGATGTGTGTTCAAGTCCCGTATGTCGGCAAAATTTTTTCCACAAAATATTTATTGATATATTGATGTTAAAATGTCATCCAGGTAATGCTGTGATTGTCACCTATGTTGAAATGACAATATGTATTTATTCGCATAAAAATTCCTATTCAGTATTTCTTAAAAATTATATTTCAATTTGTCATTTACACCAATGTAATCACTGTAATAATTAATGCAAAAAAAAATCTTTTAACAGATGCAATGAAAGCTTGTCTCTCCATCTGGTTGTTTGAGAACTCCTTTTCAATGGTAAGAGCTATGACCACCAAATTTCATCTACAGTTTCATCTCATCATATTCAGTGCATTGTAAGGATTTTGACCCCATAAAATTAGGGCCTTCCCCAAAAGTTTGTCCATTGATAACTCTCCCCATCAATAACATACTACTACATTCATAACTCTCAACTCTCCATTCATAAGAGGTGATGTCAGCACCTCTAGAGATTTGGACACTTGTGATGGGTTTAATCCTGGCCCATCATAGCTAGGAACCCAACCTATAAATGCTATGAAGAAAGATGCAAGTGAGACCACCTCATTAAACTTGCGACTGATTGGTCAGAGTCTGCTGAATATTACAGGGAGCGGAACTTCCAACACTACTGATGTCACCCCGGATGTACAAGAAATGAGTGTCCGCACACTCATTCAGAATACGCTTGGAAGCTGGCTAAAAAACTAAATACCTCCTCAAGTAGCTGCTTGCCAGAGGTGTGACAGGAGCCTGTTAGTATATAAATATGCCATAGTAGAAGGTCTCTTAGGATGGCAAGACCTCGGCAGAAAAACAACATAGACATCCATATATTATCTGGGGTTCGAACCCAGGCCTCTTTGATCAGTAGCCAAGTGTGCTAACCACTCAGCCATGGGATGGCCAGAAGCTCGCTACATGGAATCATTTACTATATGTTAATGCTGGCAATTCTGTTAGTGATACATCGTTTTCAAGCAGCCATATTATACAGAGATCTAAACAGAAGTCTGTCTTGAGGAAATTTTCTTTTCTTGAACCATTTATTCTAATATACTGTTTGACAAAATTTAATAACACGATCAAGCTGTTTACATTTAGATAGCACAATGTATTACAATTCCTAACCAGAGAACTGCCAAGTATATACGGCTAATGAAAACAAGCTTGCATATATCACAACTCATGGAAACAAACCCATATATTTTAGACCTCCTGATAACATGTCAGGTGTTCTGACCACTGAGCTGCCAATCAAGTTTTCTCTAGTAATGATGTGAACCTTCAGCAGTACACAATCACTGTCACATGATAAGAATTTCCACTTCTACAGTGTCATGAAGATAGAGGATTAAAGTATATTCTGAATATATTGAAAATTATATAGATAGATAGTTCAAGATGATGATTCAATTGACATTAAAAGATTTTTACATGTGTAATATTGGTGAAAAGTTCCTATCATTTATTGAGGAAATTATGATCAGCAGCCAATAGTTCAGTAGTCAGGGCACCTGACAGGAGGTTGTGGGTCATATCCCACCTGACTTAAATCAGTTTTCTCTCTAGGAGTTTGATATTAAAGAGTGCTTTCCTCAAAATTTCAGTATTCTTATTTTCCCCTAACCTCCAGAGATTCTTAACTCTTTCAGAGTTTCTTTATAGTACCAGCGATTTTTGAAATTGAAATTGCTGTTTGAAAAAATTCTTTAACATATCTTATAAAAATATATAATCCAGACTTTCAAAATATTTTATTAACCCTTCCTGGGTCAAAGATGAACATGGATGTTGACAGAATCTGAAATGAGAGGTCCAAGACATCTATGTTTGTTTTTAGTACAACAAAAAAACCTTCACATTTTAAAATACAAATTGCCATTTGAAAACTGTCTTACATATCCTTTAAAAATATGTAATTCAAGTTGGAAAAATATTTATTTTTTCATCTGATACATATTTTATTAAGCTACAATATAAATAAGTTGTTACAGCTGTCTGATTGTCATTTCTTAGAAGTGCTGTACAGAGTATTGCCATTTCTGTTTGTTAACATTACTCTTTGCTGAAGTAACCTAATTTAAGCTCACAAGTTTGATTTGAACTATTATCAACAAATTTTTCCTTCAAGTTTCAACTCTCCTCAAAATCTCCAACAAATGGTTTTAAAAATGGAAAATTTTGGAAGTAATTATGAAGTAGTACCTTCCCCCCCCCCCCTGTATTACACTCTTTTTCTGTCTTAAACTTATTTTTATCATTTATCCCAGCATTCTACACATCTTCTCACTCTTCAAATCAAAACAATAAGAAAAACCCTGTAGATTCACCTTATTTTTGTAAATTATCCATCTTTTGGTTGATCGATTATTATCAATTTTTCGGAGTTATGCTACATTGGATGGCTGGCTAACAATTTGTTGCTGCAGATATTTTATTTAACATTGCATGAGGTCATATGATTTTTCTTTTCCAGTAAACACATGGCAAAAGTTTTTTTTTTTAATTATGAGTTTTTAAGTTTATATTGAATGCTTTTAAATGATTTTATCACCCACCTTGATATTAGGGCTGTGTCACTCTGATGATATAGGTAAGTAGGTAGTCCCTACACAAATGGAGATAACCTAGAAGCTATATTAGGATTGTCCTGATTTCTCATACAACATACAAACACTTACACAAGGATTACCTCTGGTCTTAGAAGTCAGGTAGGCTAACTACTAGACCAAGTAGATATAGGCATTTGTTTTTTTGCCTTGGTGCACTAACTTTGGCATTTAGCCAAGATTCTCAAAATTCAACACCCAAAGAAAAATTGCATAGTGTTCAGTAACAAAAAGCAGCCAAGTAAATGTTCCTCCATTTTATAAACAGGTCAGATAATCCCATTAATGTGTCAATCACAGCAGAAAGGTACCCAGGGGATCTGGACTCTCTCACTTGCTTTAAATCTAAAACAGATATCTTTGTATAATTTTATTTCATCCCCATATTTTATGTCTGACACTAAATATAGATTTAACAAATAACTATAAATTTTATTCCACAGAGAATATCTTAACCTTTCCTGATAGTGGGAAATTCTCTAACCCCTTCCCAAACTAAATTTTTGAACCCTCCCTGAAAATATATCCTTGGAAACCCTCCAAAGCTAAATTCTCCCTAAGTTAGGCTGCATATCTTAAGCTTTCATTTTACATGTTACATTCAATACCCATTAAATTTTCCTTCCCCCCCCCTTTACTTTTTGGAGGGAGAGGAAAGAGCATAATTTGATGCAGTCTATGAAACTCCTTCTATCACTTTTGATACACATCTTGTTGGGTTTGGCTGTTGCATTTTAAAGTAGGAAGAAAATATGAGGGGGGGGGGGGGCAGGTAATTTTTATAGCCTATATGGCATTCCTTTTGTCACAAGCATTCATTTGGTACATATGTTACTACTGGTCAGGGATTGGGAGGATATGGTGGAAGAACAGTTTTGGCAAACCAACCAACAAATGGTGAAAAATATTAAAAAGAAGCCTCTTGTCACAGAGATCTTTGAAAGGAAGTCAATACAAATTATTCGTGTTGGAGAAAGAACTGTCATCTCTACAAGAATGACAGTATAAACTTTCCTGCCTCATTCAGGATTTAAACTTCGAAGACTTTGTTACACTTTCGAATCCAGACACTTGGCTACACAGCATGCTTGAAAATAACTCACAAGAAAAATGTTGGGCATTATCCCACGGATTAAAAAACCTAAAACACAAAATATTTGGGTTGGTAACTAAAATTTTCTGTACATATGTATGTTGATTCCTACAACTGATCCCATGAATTGCAAAAAATTTCTCATTGGTGATTATTCCATCACCTGTCATCTATATAGTTAAAGGGAACTGCAATGATATTCCTCTTAGGTTTGGAGGTAGATGAAAAGCTGAATGGTCTACTTTTGCCATATCTCAGTTTCAAACATTTCACTGATATAGCTTTTTTAAAATCTTTCATTGACTGCTTTCTATGAATTAGTCAGTACATTATACATACATTTACTACAGCCATGTCAATGATATGCATCATTGCATACCAGAAATAACTTGCATATAAAAAAAAATGCAAAAATTAAAACCTTTTCCATGCAGCATGGATTACACTGAGGAAGGTGTGATAATTTAACTTCTCATCAGAGAGGTCAAAAGCTACTTAGTATTTCTTGCAACTTTAAATAACAAGGAAGTGGTTTAAGTCCCGGTGAAGATTTAAAATTAACAAAATTGCTTTATACAATTGTAATGTCTAAAAAAGCTGAGATAATTAGTTGGATTTTTATCTACAAAATTACCTTGTTCAATAAATTGTTTTGTGGAAAAAATTAGTTTGCCAATGTGAGGGATTCAAACCCATATCTCTCCAGATTCATACCAAAGTGTTCTAAGACCATTGCACAAATGCTGGCTCCAACTTTTTTCTGCTAATGTGACCTATCAATCTCCTGTCATTGTTGCTGCCAGTACCCTCTATGATCATGGAAGGCAACTTTACTTTTCAATATTGTATTTTGTATTAATTACCTTGGTTTTTCCTTGGGTTGATATTTGATTAATAGGCGAGTGGGGGTTAGTTGGACTCTACCACCCACCACAGGACAATAGATTCAGTTATTTATCGGATATCAACCCCAAGGAAAAACCATGATGTTTTTGTAGAAAAAATTGAATCCAACTATCTCAGCTTTTTTAGACATTACAGTGATATAGAGTAATTCTGTTAACTTTAAATAACAACTAAAAGCATAAATTGTAATAACTAAAAACATTATAAAGGTTGTATCAAAGGAATAAATAAGATAAGGTAGAATAAACATGCCATTCTCAAATTTAGCCACTTTGAAAAAAATTTCGTTACACCTACTGATTGTCCATTACTTGACTGTTTATGGAGGATTAACTCCTTCCTCTCACTGCTGGCCTTGGAAAGGTTGCTGTCAGTCAGAGGGGACATTAAGCCACGGTTATGTGTGCAGGAGATCCATATCCTGTGCACTTTAAAGAACATGCTGAATGGCCTTGATAGGAGGCTACCATCTATCTCCTAACAGCTATCCAATGGGTAGCCTTTGGTGGTAGCAGAATCCTGCCAACTTTTTCTGAGCTCATGGGGGTCCTTGTAATCTGGTCATTTAGCTCATTTTGTGCAAAAAACTTGCTGTTCAAAAGTAAAACAACCCAACCCTCCTCCCAATGGTATGGCAATTTTAAATATTGGTTTTGTCATTGCTATCCAGATTAGTGGTCTGTAGTGTAATGTTCAGTGAAAGAATCCATATCCTGTGCACTTGAAAGAACATGCTGGATGGCCTTGACAGGAGGCTACCATCTATCACCTAACAGCTATCCAATGGGTAGCCTTCAGTGGTAGGGAATCCTGCCAACCTTCTCTGAGCTCTTAGGGTCCCTGTGATCTGGTCATTTAGCTCAATGTGTGCAAAAAACTTGCTGTTCAGAAGTAAAACAACCCAACCCTCCTCCCAATGGTGTGGGAGTTTTAAATATTGGTTTTGTCATTACTATCCAGATTGTGGTCTGTAGTATAATGTTCAGTGAAAAGATGATTTATCCTGAGTTCTGCTTTTGACATGTGAGCTACAGTTCAATGTCTGTGGCATCTGAAATTGAGATTCAAGTGTTCTGCACAAACTTGAAAAGAGAAAGGCATTGTGAGAGAGTGATATTTGCTTAGTTAATATGAAGAAGCCTATAAAAAAACCTATAGAAAAAGTGAAACTTATGCTCACTGCTAATATTATTATTAAGTCAGAATCTCCAATTTCAACTATTGCCACTTTTCATGTCTATCCTCCATGTTGATATGTGAGAGAAAGGATGTGAAATCTAAGAATTGTGATGAAAATTTGATTGGATCACGAAGTTGAATATTGTTGGATAGCTAGAGTTTGTTTTATGGTGGGTTTTGTTGATGAGGATGTTTTCTTTAATGTGTCACATTTGGTGTGTTGAATGTGGAAAATTTGGGGTTTGTGAAATTATTTTTCATATTTTTATATCTGTTACTTTTATTTTATACTTAGTGAGTTTTATAAATTTTCTGGAAAAAAAAAAGAGTAAGTTTTTTTACATGAGTGGTAAGGACAATTTTTTGGTTTCAAGGTTATGCAAAAAAAATTAGACTACTTTTGAAAAAACAAAATTGCAGCATCAGTACTCTCTTCTAAATAATTACTGAATGAAGTTTTTCTTCTCAGAAGTATTAGACTTTCCAACAAATCTTTCCCTGTGTGAGAACCATTCTGCTAAGAAGAATTTAGTCTATTAAAGCATTTCTCTTCCAATAACAGGAAAGCCAAGACTCCAATTTTTGGTGATGTGGCATTTATTTTCTTTATAGACCATTCCAATCACATTTAAATTGTTCTTGGGCTTAACAGTCCAATATAATATGCATAATCAACTCAATGAATTAGCATATAAACTGCATATGTATGAACAATTTAGTAATCTACTGTAAACCCACTCTGATTTTAGAGAGAAGCAAATTTCTTATCTCAACTTGATGAATGCTAGGAATCTTAGTCACTTCTCTGTAACTCATGTAGTCGCTTTATATGTTTCCAACCTGTGGCTGAGTGGTTAGCACGCTTGACTACTGATGATTTAAGGGTTTATTTGATCTAAGGGACCTGGGTTCGAGCACCAGGTAAGGTATGGATGTTCGTGTTGTTTTTCTGCCGAGGTCCTGCCATCCTCACAGACCTTCTACTATGGCATATAAATTGATGGGCTCCTGTCAGACCCCTGTGGCAAGCAGCTGCATGAGGGACTATTTTTTTTTTAACTGTCAGGCACCATGAATGTTCACCCAGTGCAAAGTGCACAAAGAAAATTACACCATTCAGCCGCTACTGTACAAAAGATCATCCCCAACTTTCTTTCTTGAAAAGAATTTGTCCTGCTTCATTTGTGTTCATTTTTCTATAAAGTTGACGGTGGAATTTCTCAAGACTCAAGGATCTGTCCATTCCTCTCACCAGTAAATTAGTCACACTTGAGATAGTCTCCTTATTCCCATCCACTCCAGTTTTTGATGCTGTCATGTTACTTTGGGCAAAAATTATTGAAGCACAAAAATTTTCCCTTCCTGAAATCAACACCATTCATGAGGCTTTAAAACTTGTCACCAAAAGCAACTATTTCCAGTTTGGCAACCAACTCTACAAGTAGGTCTCAGAGGCCAATGGGCTCACTTCTTCGAAGCATCATGTCTGAGAGTGGTTTTGTCATTACAAATGTTTCCATATCTTCAAAACTTGACAGCAATTTTACCCTTCTTCTGGTGTCGCTATGTCGAAGATATATTTTTAATTTGGAATGGCAGAAATAAGCAATTAAACTGCCACATTGACTCTGCCAGCAATATATATCCTACGATACATTTTACAAAGGAGAAAAATATCAGTGTCATTCCCTATTTAGATGTTCTTATCCAAAAAGATGAAGCAGGAGCCTTGATATCAAAAGCCTACCTACATCTCCATCATACATGCGAACTCATGCACCCCATGGGCATACAAAATTGCAACCTTCCGTTCCCTCACCCATAGGGCCTTCACCATATCTTCAAATGAGCAGCTGCTTAAAAAAGAAATTAAAAAAATCCTTTCCACTGCTGTATTCCATGGCTACAACCCAACAACAATAGAAAAGCTAATCAATAAATATAGAAAGGAACGCAGAACAGATTCAGCTCTTCTACCAATCCCCGTTTCTGAACGTTCAACCTTTGCCGGACCTATTTCTTACGTTCCTGTCCTAGGAGAATCAGTCTGCAAATTACTGAGCCCAAAATATCAAAATTGTATTCAGCCCAGCTCCAATCTGAAGAAATTAATCAAAAGAGACAGAGACAAATTTGCCTAGTTCAAAAAACAGGCATATAACGATTTCCCCTACATTTGCCAGATAATTCCGTTATTTACATTGGAAAAACCATACATTCATTACAAGAGAGGTTCACAGAGCATTAAACAGATATCAGTCAAAACAAGCTAATAACAGCCACTGCCGAAATAGCAGTACAACATGCAGCAACAATAAACTAGGAGCACACCACACTACTTGCATGTGCATCCACTTTCTACGGAACTATAGTCCACGAGGCTATTGAAATAGTAACCTTGTCCATCCCCACCTGCAACAGAGACACTAGAATCACCCTTCACAACATGTGGATAAAAGCTCTAAACAGCCGTAACGTCACCACATAGTATCACTTCATTGAAGACGGAGTGCTGTCCTTGCTCAGAAAAGCTTCCGAGTTTTCTCCTAAAAACTTTTAACATGCAAAGAGTTTGAAGGGTAAACTTTAAAATTTTATTGCTCAATGGCAGAGAATTTTGTTATTTTAAATTAATTTCTGAGCAAGAAGGTCCTTTTAATTGTGAAATTGCAAATTTCTTTCTTATTCTCTTAGTGTTGCCTGTGTCACCAGAAGCAAACTATCAGATTAATTAAAAATTAATCTTTCCAAACAACTTAAGGGCATTTCAGCACAAAACTGATGATACTGAACCTGTACATAGGTTTCAGAGAATTTGTTTGGTTAAAAGAGGGTATCTGGTAACCCCTATACATACTTTTAACAACTTTAAATTTGAGAACATTTTTCCACTTTACAGGGAAGAAAACCCTATGACGCAGTGGTTAGCATGCTTAGTTATGGATCAAAACCATAGATGTTTTCTTGTGTTGTCCTTTCTGCTTAGCTGCTTCTTTCTCACAGATCTTCTCTTTGGCATATTATAGACTCCCATCCGACATCTGTGGCAAGCAGCTGCTTGAAAGGCAATTTATTAAATCTTTATTACTAATTGAAGAAATACGCATAAATCTTTAGATGAAGGGATAATCAATTTTAGGAAAAATTAAATTCGCCATCTGACAGATTATCAAACGTGATTTACAGAAGCGTACAGAAAAAAATTCAGTAAAACAAAAATGCTTATATGAACAACTAACTTCTGAAATTTAAAAAAGAATCACACTAATAATAATTCATATATATTTTTTTAATTAAATAAAACAATACTTTACTTACTTATTACATTTGAAAGCAAGAAACAAGTGACAAAATGCCGCATTTGAAATGTTGCCAATTTCAGCGGCTAAATAATTGAAATTATTTCTTCCTTCTTATACATTGGCTAGAGTGTGATCACAGTTAGAGACCCTAAATAGAGAGGTTGGCCATCTCAAAATTAGACGCCATGTTTGGTCGTCTCTTAGCTTGTTGAATGGTATTGCACAGATACTTCTGGATTACGGAAAAGGGTAAGATAATGTTTGATACAGATTTCATGCTCACGATTGGAAGCATTTTAGAAAACGGTTAAAAAGGAAAAGTAAATTTTAGGCTTTTTTTTAAAAAAAAAGAGATAAAAATATCACTTTGTTGTCTGTCCTCTGTAGATAATGAACTTTTTTGTTTGTGCAGAAAAATAAAAAATTCTTTTGTGTTGGATAGGTATTAATGAAATATTACCATTTACATTTTTCCAATCTCTTAAAAGTTATAACTGCGCCCATTAACGGTGGAAAAAGAAGAAAATTCCAAAATATCAAACGAATATTCCATATGATGTATTTTAAAATATATAGAATTTTGATGTTGAAATGTAAAGGTTACGAAGTTACCATTGGCAATAATTTACTTTTTTCGTTTTAACAGAAAATTTTACGTTTTTAGAGATAAATTAAAATTTCTTTTTTTGGTTAGACCGGTATTGATGAAATAATACAATTTGCGATTTATGAATCTCCCAAAAGCTATAATTGCGCCCTCTAAATGTGGGAAAAAAATCCAAAAATCCCGAAATTTAAAACGAATATTGCAAACGACACTGTAGATATGTTACAGGATGTTATTGAAATGTTAGAAATTTGAAATTCTGGTCGTGGAATGTGACAGTCTTGGAGATTCCACTGACAACAATGCGTTGACCCGTACTCCCAAGGTACCAAGGTAGGAAAACAACGTTTTTAAGAGATAATTGGAAATCTCTTTTTTAGTTGGTACTAATAAAATATAATTCGCATTTTCAGAGGCAGTTTTAATTTATATCATTAGAGATGACTAAATATCCAAACAGCAAAATTTTTAACGAATGTTTCAAGTGATCTGTTTGTGGTAGAAATTTCGGCTGTAGAATTTTGTTACGATAGGTAGAAATTTCACTGACAACAATGGTTTGCCCACTATTTTCAGAGGAGTGGTAGAAAAGCAACTTTTTAAATTTAAGAACTAAAAGACAAATACTTTTTATGTTGTATAATTACTAATAAATACTACTCTGTGCATTTTCCCCCATCAAACATTAAAAACAATAACCCCTCAAAGAGCTGCTTGCCACAGAGGTCTGACAGGAGCATGTAAGTTTATAAGCCATGAGTATGGTGGACCTCAGCAGAAAAACAACACGGACGTTCATAATTAAAACTTTTAAGGAATGAAAAAGTAGGCAAAAGAAGAACTTCATTCTCTTTGAAAACAAGATTACCATATGAGCCAGAGGCGATATGCGTACTTCTAGTTATTTTACATTTTCAGTTCCCTCTGACAGTAGAAATTCGAATTACTGAATAATTGAAAAAATAAACTACTAATATTTTATTAATACCTATCAAGCACAAAAAAAATGTTTTTCATTATTTTTTAAAGCAGAAAAGTTGCATTTTACCAACGGGACAAATCATTACTATTAGTGTAAACACTTGATGATCAAAAATATAAGTTTCTATCAAAAATAGATCGTTTGCTCACCGCCTCTAGAGGCCGCCTTGCGAGTTTTTTTACCACATTTAGCACTCTCTAACAGTGCAGATTCCATCTGATGGAGATTTGAAAAATGTAAATATTAAGATTTTGTTAGTGCTTGTAAAAAAAAAAAGAAAAAAAAATAGATTGTGTCGTTTATCTCTTAAAACAAAAAGTTTCATTTTTGCAGACCACCCTTTTGTTACCCTTTTGGCTAAGAACGCAAAGCCTTGATGACATTGCAAACCTTATGATCATAACACTCTACTATCAAAATTTCAGATTTCCATTGTAAATAGTTTGTTTACAATATTCGTTTGCAATTTTAGCATATTCCATTTTTTTCACCACTAGATAGCGCTATTAAAGCTATTTAAAATTTTTAAAATTGCGAATCGCAATATTTGTTCGAATCTATCCAACCCAAAAGGAATTTTTCATTTAGCTCTAAAAGTAAAAAAGTTGATTGTCTATAGACGGATTGACAGATGGAAAGACATATATTTTCTAAGCTATTCCTATGGGAAACGATTATCGATGCCATATTTGTTGTTGCTATTTATTGCTCCGTAATGTGAACATAAGAGTCATAATAACGTTTAAATTTGCTGCCGTTGCAAGCTCCCACCCAAAGGCATTATTATTTTGAGGTGACCCATTTCAGCTAGGGACCTAATTTTTCAGCCCAACATGGCGTCAGGCAGGGGGAACTCCCTACGAAATCTGGGTACGTTCAGTCAAGTGCATCAGAAATCACAGAATGTCAGAATCTGTGGAAATAAAAATCTCGATAATTTGCAATGAAGCCAGGGATATGAGAGTGCATGCTTATAGATTAAATAAAGGTAGACTGAAGCAGTGACAATTTGTGTAGAAATGCAACTGATTTTTTTTAGAAACCACCAGGGCACATGGGGATGGGGGAAGCTATGCAAGAAATTTGAACCATACAATCAAGTATCATGAGAGTCATATGGCAGCAAAATCTGTCATAAGGGAAATAAAAATTTTCGTAGTTTAGGTAGAAATTAAGCCATCGACTATGAAAGAGCACACTGAATCAGCAATGACCCAAGCAAATTCCAGGAGATTTTATTCGTGTTGAATCTGTGCTAAAATGTCATGTTGGGGTGGGTGTAGTATTTACAAAACTTATCTTTTGTGCAATGAAAATAAGAATGTAGAGATTAAAAGTGACACCCAGGCAGTGCTAGGTACCATTCAGCTACACTGCTCAAATTGGAAGTCACAACATCAAGAAGGAATGGAAGTAGAGACAGGTAAGTTGCAGGAGACAATCAAACATTGGAGATATGCGAATGATCAAAGTTCCACACTGAATGGACACATGATACCCACTCGAGCCATGGATAAATATCCATGGATAAATATCGGGCACTCATGAGCTCATATCATAGCATGACCAACAGTAAGGTTAGAGTGAATGCTGCGAAAATGTCATGCCTTGTAGATGCTAGCAGGATCCTTGTGCGCAATTGATGCCTTCTGAGAGAGAGTGAATCGTCGATATGTGAGAGCTAGGGTTGAGCCTTGGAATGATCACTGCATGCATGGGGTGCAATGAATCATCTCATGAAACATCATTGAGCACCAAATGACGCAAAGGACAGGTGCGGGAACAACACTCTGCACCATGGAACATGAAGATTGCATGCTCTATAGGAAGGCTGTTTGCGACCCTTTCATCACAGCGACTGAGCTGAAGAGTGAATTGTGGACCCCTATGGGTATCATGGTCTCGACACAAAGTATTAGACAGCGTTTGCATGATGTAGGAATGAGGACAAGACATCCAGTCCAGCATCTGTCATTACATCACTGGTTTCGCAGTCCTCACTGGTGTTGAGGGAGGCAACATAATGGAGGAGAGTGTTGTTCGTAGAAGAGTTCCGATTCAGTTTCAGCGTGCCAGACGCCCATTTGTCCTCATGGCATCAGCATCGTCAACGACATGAGGAAGCCATAGTTTAAGGAACCCATTATTCTCCCCACGTCACAGGTTTCTAAATTAAAAACCGAAATTTCCTCATTCAGATAATCGAACTTTTTTAATCAGCCACTCATTAGCCGCCATACAGCTTCCTACCATGGCACAATGGTATGCGGAGGCATCACATATGGCAACCAGACACCTCTGTTTCTGGCAGGCTAATGGTGAAACATTGCATCGATGACATCTTAATCCTATAGCATGACCCTTCTTTGCCACCATGCCTGGATTGATTCTGCAGCAGGACAATGCCACCCCACACATTGCAAGTGCAACAATGAACAGTCTTCAAGTTGTGGACATTCTCCCATGGTCACCATACTCTCTGGACTTGTCGCCCATTTGAACATGTGTGGGACCTTATGGTTTGCCGCTTTCACCAGCTCCCTCTGGTGGCGAACATGGTACAGTTACGTGC
Organism: Ryuthela nishihirai; assembly: GCA_038380435.1. Lineage (NCBI taxonomy): Eukaryota > Metazoa > Arthropoda > Arachnida > Araneae > Heptathelidae > Ryuthela > Ryuthela nishihirai. The sequence continues at coordinate 56,799,795 of JAWZYU010000027.1, forward strand.
CCATTTGAATTGCGGTTTGGAATTTCATACCTCAGGACACCATTAACCATCTGATTGATGGAATACCGAGACGTCTACAGGCTTATAAAACCGTCGAGAGTGGCCTACTTTGCTGATGAATATGCAATAAACAACATACCTTGAGTTCTCATGTTCCATTTTTTGATCATTTACACATTTACCCTCATAGCTTCCATCCTGTCAGTTTTGGGTGTGTACAACAATATATATATCCTTGCGGTGTTGTGATTTCCACTTTGAGCAGTGTAAATTTGGAATAAGATTTTATAATTGTTGTTTTTTCCAATCTGTTTTTAGTATCATAGATAAAATATGGGGCTAAGGAAAAATTAGAAAAAGACAACTGTCTTGGGTTTTAAAGCCGTTATACAAGTTAAGATTTCGTATAAGACGACTGGATTTATAGGGGAATTAGACAACTGGATATACCCGATTCCCCCATTGCTAAAGGCTGAAGGTTCTCAAGCTGGTAAGAATTGCAGGCAACACTTTAACATGGAGATCTTTTCAAAAACCAGAATCGAGATAGAAACTGACCTACCTGTAACACATTATTCCAGTGTAGGATTTAGCGATGCCCAACTATCTAAAGTAAGGCTACAGGTCTGATCAAGATTATCCACCAGCAGAGATAAGGTAATCTTTGCCTCTGCTCACTTAGGGCCTACAACTCACAGGCAAACAGAAAATACATGGCAGATTTTCCCTCAATAGAGGCAAGGGCACAGTGAAGGGACTATGTTTGGAAGTGAACCAAAATTTTTCAATCCGGAAATAAAATTTTGTCAACTGAGGAAATAAGTATTTGCATATTGTATCTGTCTATTTATATATTTAATTATGTCCCTATTACAACAGCATAAATAATCACCATAATAATAAATATAATAATTAATTTATATCAATTTATTTTTAAAAATATTTTAATCAGGCCCTTGATATGGGAGGGGGGCTCCCCGCCAAACGAAATCGCAGTTGACAAAATCTAGGTGAATTGGCAAAATTGGAAGCGACTTGATAAAATCCAGGTGAATTGTGAAAATTGTGCTTTTTAATTTTGCAAAATTAAGGGGAGCGATGGCCATGGCAGAACGGGGCCATATCTCTTATATTCGCAAAGATACCCGAGGTTCTAAACCCCATCCTATAACAGGCTGGGTCTCAAATTTTTCATCCAACACAGTGTTATAAAGGGGGATCTGTGATCTGAATTTGAGACTTTTAGGCAGATATATGGGGAAGAACGATAGATATATGTCGCAGTCTATTAAAACAGAGAAAAAATTTCCTTAGTAATTAATAATCGGCAACCATAAAAATCGCTCGAACGTCCTTATGGCTGTCGATGGAGCACGTAGAAAAAAGATAATGCATTCTCTACTGGTGCTTGCTCTGATACAGCTAGCATTATAATGATGATTCTAGTTTTAGTTTTTCAGCCACCTGCATTGCGACTGGAATTTTTTTATAATATTTGCCACTGTTATTCTAACTGTCAATAAATTTAACATTTAAAAAATATCTAAAACCAAATTCTGGGGCCATTTGTAGGTCACATTTATTCGTCGGGGACAGAGCCTTTCATCCAGGGACTGTCCCGGAAAGCGAGGATTTATGGGCACTCCATTCTGAAGTCAATTTTTGTGATTGGTATTGCTATTGTTAACTATTAAAACTTCCATAACTCATTAAATACAGAAAGAATATTGTTGAAAATGGAGATCTTTTTTCACAAATTTTCAACACAAAAAACGTATTTCAGAAATTATAGAACTGCGATGATAACTTCCCATTGACCTAACCTAAGGTTGTGCCTTAATTTATGGAAGCCAATATAATCAATCAGTAAAGCCATCAAGTCTTAGTATAAAGCCGGCAAAGATTGCTGACTTTTCCCCCAAAGGAATACAAAGTTTCAAAGTCTTGATCTTGGTGTGTAAAATTTCTTCACAGTTACTTCTATCAGCAATCATCAGTCTCAATCAGAGAAGACTAGAGAGATTCATGGAAGCGAACAGATGGGCGACAACCAGGCAAATCACAGCAGAATTAAACATTGGTGTGAAGAAAGTCATCTTTGAACGCACCCCATATCGGACCTTGTCACTAATGGGCTACAAAAGCCGCCGATATGATAGGCGGCTTATGTAACGCATTCGCGACAAGTTGTCAGCAAAGAAAAAAGCAGGTCTCCAGTGGGCGCAAGAGCATCAACACTGGACCGTTGGGGACTGGAAAAAGGCAGCCTGGTTGAACAAATCAAGGTTCCTTTTGCATCATGATGGTAGATCAGGACATGGAGCCATCTTATCTGGTATGAACAGTACGGGCCAGTGGTGGCAGTGTGATGGTGTAGGGAATCTATTTCTGGCACACATTAGGCGAAGGACATCTGAATTCTTCGAAGGACATTCTGATTCGAAGGACATCTGAATGCCATAGCACATTTGAACATCATTGCTCACCAAGTTCATCCCTTCATAACTGCAGTTTATCCTCATTTGGATAGATACGTTCAGCATGATAATGCACCTGCTCAGAAGGCATGTATAGTCACAGAACGGTTCGAGGAATATGCCAATGAGTTTTCCTTGCTTCATTGGCCTGCACAGTCCCCAAATCTCAACCTTATCGAGCATCTCTGGGATGAAGTGGTAAGGGCTGTTCGCAGAGAAACAGTGCCGCCATCTAATTTGCAACAACTGCATGACACAATCGTTTCTGCATGGTACAACATTCCTGCACAAAGCATCCAGCATTTTGTAAGTTCCATGCCCCGACAAATGCGGGGCTGTTCTGAAGGCCAAAGGAGGCGTAATACGCTACTAGGTAGGTATATCTAATAAACTGGCATCTCAGTATATAATTCGACATATAGGAATAGTTATTTGTATAACTTTCTTCATGAAATATTGCTTCAGTTGTTTTCAGACGGGCATAAACAAAAATTTCCTTAATAAGATAATAATTTAAAGATTGCATAGTCATGTGTTGACTCGAAGCCCCACAAAAGAATATGTCCATTTAAAGAACTCGAGAAACTCATTTCTATAAGTTGGGTTGGGTTGTTTTACCTCTGAGCGGCACTTTTTTGCACACCATGGGCTAAATGGCCAGGTCACATGGACCACGAAGGCTCAGAGAAGGTTGGGGGAGGGGACCCACTGGAACAGCTGTTGGGAGACAGATGGTAGCCTCCCGTCAAGGCCATCCAGTGTGTTCTTTAACGTTGGTAATTGAGTAGTTTTACCTCTGAGCGGCACTTTTTTGCACACCATGGGCTAAATGGCCAGGTCACAAGGACCCCGAAGGCTCAGAGAAGGTTGGGGAAGGGGACCCACTGGAACAGCTGTTGGGAGACAGATGGTAGCCTCCCGTCAAGGCCATCCAGTGTGTTCTTTAACGTTGGTAATTGAGTAGTTTAACCTCTGAGCGGCACTTTTTTGCACACCATGGGCTAAATGGCCAGGTCACAAGGACCCCGAAGGCTCAGAGAAGGTTGGGGGAGGGGACCCACTGGAACAGCTGTTGGGAGACAGATGGTAGCCTCCCGTCAAGACCATCCAGCGTGTTCTTTAACGTTGTTAATTGAGTAGTTTTACCTCTGAGCGGCACTTTTTTGCACACCATGGGCTAAATGGCCAGGTCACAAGGACCCCGAAGGCTAAGAGAAGGTTGGGGGAGGGGACCCACTGGAACAGCTGTTGGGAGACAGATGATAGCCTTCCGTCAAGGCTATCCAGCATGTTCTTTAACGTGCACAGGGTATGACTCTCCCGCACACGGCGACACGGTTAACGTCCCATCCGACGGACAGTGGTTCTTTCCAAGCCCATCGGTGTCCCCTACTAATCGGGGTCAGAGCGGGGAATTTTGCGGAGATAAATCTCAACGCTGATCCAGCTGGGACTCGAATCTGGGAAGTACAGATTACGAGCCTGGCGCGCTACCGACTGAGCCACCCACGCCCTTTCTGGGAAGAGAAATTGCACTGTATTTTTAATAACAATAATGCCTTTATTCAGCCCACGCACAGTAACAATTAGGTAGAAAATAACCAGAATAAAATTTTGGAAATATAGTGCGCTTGGCTACTGATCTAAGGGACCTGGGTTCGAGCCATGGGTAAGGCATGGATGTTTGTGTTCTTTTTCTGCTGAGGTCCTGCCATCCTCACTGACCTTCTATGTACTCTGGCATATAAACTGACAGGCTCCTGTCAGACCTCTGTGGCAAGCAGCAGCTTGAGGGGGTATTTATTTATTTATTTATTTTATTTATATATAAGTCTTTCATATACAATCAGTGGCCATAGCCAAGATTAGCTGAAATGTTTCGAAGTATGGGAGGTTTCAAAAGTTTTATTAACAGTTTTATTAATACTATTTAATGAGCAATTAGAAAAATAAATCACCCCTCAAGCAGCTGCTTGCCACAGAGACCTGACAGGAACCTGTCAAGTAAAATGAGTTTATCCTTTTTTATATTAAAAAAAAACTATGTTTTCCTTATATTAAAAATCTATTTAAGGTAATATTAAATAGATTTTCAATATCAGGAAAGATAGATTTTCCAAGTCCAAATCTTGACGAAAGTTTCAATATGCATTGTCCAAAGTATCGCAGTGGGGATGGCTCGGTGGGTATCACGCCGAGGTTCGAGTCCCAACTCTGTTTGCGTTGAGATTTTTCTCCATTAGACCTCCACCCTGTCCTTGATGAGAAAGGGGGACACCCTGAGCCTTTGAAAGGCTGCCCTTCACCAGACGGGACGTTAAGTCGTGGCCCTGTGTGCAAGTGAGCTTTATATACTGTGAACATTAAAGAACACACCGGATGGTTTTGACGGGAGACTATCCTCTGTTTCCTATAAGCTCTCCAGTGGGTAGGGTTCCCTTCTCCCAATCCTTGGTCCCCTTCTCCAAATCCTTCTTTGAGCCATTGGGTGTCTTTGTGATTGACCAAAGAGATGGGATTAAAGATGACTGTCCAAAGAGATGGGGATTAAAGAAGACCGGCCAAAGAGATGGGATTAAAGATGACCGGCCAAAGAGATGGGATTAAAGATGATCGACCAAAGAGATGGAATTATAGATGACCGGCGAAAGAGATGGGATTAAAGATGACCGGCCAAAGAGATGGGATTAAAGATGACTGGCCAAAGAGATGGGATTAAAGATGACTGGCAAAAGAGATGGGATTAATGATGATCGACCAAAGAGATGGAATTATAGATGACCGGCGAAAGAGATGGGATTAAAGATCACCGGCCAAAGAGATGGGATTAAAGATGACTGGCCAAAGAGATGGGATTAATGATGACTGACCAAAGAGATGGAATTAAAGATGACCGGCCAAAGAGATGGGATTAAAGATGACTGTCCAAAGAGATGGGGATTAAAGAAGACCGGCCAAAGAGATGGGATTAAAGATGACCGGCCAAAGAGATGGGATTAAAGATGATCGACCAAAGAGATGGAATTATAGATGACCGGCGAAAGAGATGGGATTAAAGATGACCGGCCAAAGAGATGGGATTAAAGATGACTGGCCAAAGAGATGGGATTAATGATGACTGACCAAAGAGATGGGATTAAAGATGACCGGCCAAAGAGATGGGATTAAAGATGACCGGCCAAAGAGATGGGATTAAAGATGACCGGCCAAAGAGATGGGATTAAAGATGACCGGCCAAAGAGATGGGATTAAAGATGACCGGCCAAAGAGATGGGATTAAAGATGACTGGTCAAAGAGATGTGATTAAAGATGACTGGTCAAAGTGATGGGATTAAAGATGACTGGTCAAAGAGATAGGATTAAAGATGACTGTCCAAAGAGTTGGGATCAAAGATGACTGACTGGCATATGGGCAGTTCTCAACTAAGTGTCCTCTTTCTAACATGTGGATCCGGCGTAATATACTCCGATCTAGGAGATCTTAATTAAAATACTTCTACGTATGCAGTTTTGGAACACGCCACTGTAATTTTAAAAACACCGAACTGTAATATAAATACGTCACTGCGGCGACTGTCACATCACGCGACACATGTTTCTAAGGTAACCTCAAGCATCACGAAACGCGTATATCACATGTTAATATATCATATGATTCGTGAAAATAATGTCATAGGTGTGAATAGGTAGGTCATAGCAATGGAAGTCAGGTCAGTTGTTTCAGACAACCATCCTTAACCTTTTATATTTATACAGATTTAAAATAATGGAATCTAGAAGCGTGCGATAAAGATTATTTAAATGATCAAGAATATTCGGATTATCTCTGATACCAGCCGATGTGGTCCCTTCCGTCATTGGAAACTGTTAAAAGCGATATTTTACCGATCTTTGTGGGTCTTTTCTCTGGAGGTTCTCTACGTGCGTTGAGCAAGGTTCATAATGTGGCGCCATCTGTTGTTTGGTGTCGAAAGCACGACACAAGTTAGAACTTCAAAAATTCGGATCAATTGGATCACGGGAATTTTTAAAAAATTTCTCATTTAGGAATATTGATTTTATCTGAACATAAGGTTTATTTTTTTTCGAGAAAAATAGAATTGACTAATATTATTCTTGTTTAATAGATTCGATTCTGAAGGCGTAATTAAATTTTATATCATTGCCACTGAAATATTAATATAATATATATATTACTTTCGATACAAAAGTCCGATAGAAATAATATCTGAAATCCAATCCTCTTCCGATGAAAATAACGTTATTTGTAAGGAAAAGTTTTACTTCAAATACACAAAATATACATAAGTAGTGAAAGATAGATATTAATTTAGAAATGGGAAACAAACACACAAAAGTAACCACTAGTGCAATTAAAATCAGAATATGCAGATTAAAAGTCATACCGGGAAGCACCCGGTGTCGTTCTGCTAGCAGGTAATAAAAAATTAATACTAAGAGCATCTGACATATCATCAACAGGTCGTGGTTTCCTATCTCACCTGGCTGAAGGTCTAACTCTAACTTTGACTCTCTAACTTTGAGTCTGATGATCGAAGTTGGGTAGTTTTACTTCTGAGCGTCACCCCTCTTTCGGCACACAATGGACAAAATAGCCAGACGACAAGGACCCGAGACTTCAGAGAAGGTTGGTGAAGGGGACCAACCGGAAAGAAGAGAGATGGAAGCCTCCCATTAAGGCTCTCCTTCACGCGGGCTACAGTTTACGTCATATCCGATGGACGGCGGCCTTTTCAAGCCCATCGGTGTCCCCTTTTAGGAGGAGATAAATCTCAACGCTTGACAGGGGTTGGGTTGGGTTGTTTTACCTCTGAGCGGCACTTTTTTGCACACCATGGGCTAAATGGCCAGGTCACATGGACCCCGAAGGCTCAGAGAAGGTTGGGGGAGGGGACCCACTGGAACAGCTGTTGGGAGACAGATGGTAGCCTCCCGTCAAGGCCATCCAGCGTGTTCTTTAACGTTGTTAATTGAGTAGTTTTACCTCTGAGCGGCGCTTTTTTGCACACCATGGGCTAAATGGCCAGGTCACAAGGACCCCGAAGGCTCAGAGAAGGTTGGGGGAGGGGACCCACTGGAACAGCTGTTGGGAGACAGATGGTAGCCTCCCGTCAAGACCATCCAGCGTGTTCTTTAACGTTGTTAATTGAGTAGTTTTACCTCTGAGCGGCACTTTTTTGCACACCATGGGCTAAATGGCCAGGTCACAAGGACCCCGAAGGCTCAGAGAAGGTTGGGGGAGGGAACCCACTGGAACAGCTGTTGGGAGACAGATGATAGCCTTCCGTCAAGGCCATCCAGCATGTTCTTTAACGTGCACAGGGTATGACTCTCCCGCACACGGCGACACGGTTAACGTCCCATCCGACGGACAGTGGTTCTTTCCAAGCCCATCGGTGTCCCCTACTAATAGGGGTCAGAGCGGGGAATTTTGCGGAGATAAATCTCAACGCTGATCCAGCTGGGACTCGAATCTGGGAAGTACAGATTACGAGCCTGGCGCGCTACCGACTGAGCCACCCACGCCCTTTTTGGGAAGAGAAATTGCACTGTATTGCCCTGAAGGCTCAGAGAAGGTTGGGGGAGGGGACCCAGTGGAACAGCTGTTGGGAGACAGATAATAGCCTTCCGTCAAGGCCATTCAGCATTTTCTTTAACGTGCACAGGGTATGGCTCTCCCACACACGGGGCCACGGCTTAACGTCCCATCCGACGGACGGCGGCCTTTCCAAGCCCATCGGTGTCCCCTACTGACTGTGTGCAGGGCGGGGAATTTTTGTGGACTTGAACAGGGGTGACTCGAACCTGGGAATTAAAGATGATTATGGCGGCAGTGGTTGGGAATTAAAGCTGATTACCTGCAATTACCAGTGTAATCAGAATATACACTGCTCGACATAGAAAATACCACACCAGGAAGTATTTGTTGGAGCACCATGCAAATAGGTGGGTATGTGTCAACAGTCCGGTTATGTAAATGAGTGCAGTTTCGAACCAATCACGTGATAGGTGAGGGAGATAACAGGACAAAATGGCTCGGCGTAGTTAAGTTGGTCGTCTTCGCCTGGGTGTGTGGACCACTGCATCGGAGTGATCTCAGTGGCGAAAGCGCGTGTAAGAAGTGAGAATGCCTGGGCGATGTCATCGGGAATACTGATATCACACGGACATCTTTGCCAGAGGTTTCATTATAAGGCTATGTATGGCTGGTTGGTCCCTGTGTCGCATCGTAGCAGAAACGCATTGGGATGCAACAACTGTCAGCTGACTTTGGCGACAGTTTAATGAGGAAGTTAACGTGTATTACCGTGGTGGGACTGGTGCACGTAGTCAGACGTCTGAATGCCTTGATCGCTGCATTCGATGGCAAACTGTAGCAGCCCCACAATGCACAGTGGACGACATTTGAAGCGGGGTACTCCTGTACCCCGCTTCAAATGTCTATGGACATCCCCGTGTCAAAGGCTATGGCCTCCCCGTGTCAAAGGCTTCAAAAGGCTATGGACATCCCCGTGTCAACACGAATTGTGAATCGCAGGTTGGCTGAGGCAGGTTTGTGTTCTTGCCAGTCATTGCGACGACTGCCACTCACCAAAGTACATCTTCATGTAAGGTTGCAGTGGTGCCATACCAGACATGCATAGCAGGACGAATGGAACCATATCATATTCAGCAACGAGTCTCGCTTCTGTCTCAGCATCCATGATCGTCAATTGAGAGTCTGGAGACGACGTGGTCACTGGGCTGATATTGCTGCCATCCCTGAGGATCTTATGGTTCCTCAGCCTGGTGTCATAGTTTGGGGCGCTATCAGTTTCAACAGTCGTTCACTGCTCGTATGCATAGTGGGTACAACGGCAGCATGATGATATGTCAATGAGATGCTGCGGCCTGTTTCATTACAATATCTCCGTGGTATCCCTGTTGCCCAGTTTCAACACGATAACGCCCGCCCGCACACTGCTAACATCACCAGACAGTGCCTATAAGGTGTCCAGGTGCTGCCTTGGTCAGCACGATCCCCACACTTCTCTCCAATAGAGAACATGCGGGACTCATTGGCAGACGACTTAACACCTCTGCTCGACCTCCTCGCAATGTCGATGAATTCCGTACACAGGTCAATGAAGCCTTGCCTGCGATAGCTCATTTCGCCATCCGGGGACTTTTCCACTTGATGCCAAGCCATGTTGTCGAATGTATAGCGGCGGCCATACGACCTACTGCCTCAGGTCACATTGTACTGTCTCCTCGCCCATCGTATTCATGCAATCCCTCAGAAGTTAAATCATTTCTTTCCCACCTACCTGTCTACAGTTTCGTCTCATTTTGTGCATTCCTCCAAGCTATGGCATTTTTTTATGACGAACAGTGTACTTTCACCATCTATCTTCGTGACGCAATGGAATCCAAAGTCCGTGCATCCACGTGACTCACGTGTGATTACGTACTGCTGCTGATCGAAGAATATTTATACATCGCTACTTGGGGAAATCTTGACCTGCTGCCAGTTGGTTCAGAGCACCTGACATGCTCCTTTGAGTTGAATGAGTGGAAGCGTTTTCATGCTCCTTTGAGTTGGGTGTGTGGAAGCGTTTTCATGCTCCTTTGAGTTGGGTGTGTGGAAGCGTTTTCATGCTCCTTTGAGTTGGGTGTGTGGAAGCGTTTTCATGCTCCTTTGAGTTGGGTGTGTGGAAGCGTTTTCATGCTCCTTTGAGTTGGGTATGTGAAAGCGTTTTCATGCTCCTTTGAGTTGGGTATGTGGAAGCGTTTTCATGCTCCTTTGAGTTGGGTGTGTGGAAGCGTTTTCATGCTCCTTTGAGTTGGGTATGTGGAAGCGTTTTCATGCTCCTTTGAGTTGGATGAGTGGAAGCGTTTTCATGCTCCTTTGAGTTGGGTGTGTGGAAGCGTTTTCATGCTCCTTTGAGTTGGGTGTGTGGAAGCGTTTTCATGCTCCTTTGAGTTGGGTATGTGGAAGCGTTTTCATGCTCCTTTGAATTGGGTGTGTGGAAGCGTTTTCATGCTCCTTTGAGTTGGGTGTGTGGAAGCGTTTTCATGCTCCTTTGAGTTGGGTGTGTGGAAGCGTTTTCATGCTCCTTTGAGTTGGGTGTGTGGAAGCGTTTTCATGCTCCTTTGAGTTGGGTGTGTGGAAGCGTTTTCATGCTCCTTTGAGTTGGGTGTGTGGAAGCATTTTCATGCTCCTTTGAGTTGGGTGTGTGGAAGCGTTTTCATGCTCCTTTGAGTTGGGTGTGTGGAAGCGTTTTCATGCTCCTTTGAGTTGGGTGTGTGGAAGCGTTTTCATGCTCCTTTGAGTTGGGTGTGTGGAAGCGTTTTCATGCTCCTTTGAGTTGGGTGTGTGGAAGCGTTTTCATGCTCCTTTGAGTTGGGTATGTGGAAGCATTTTCATGCTCCTTTGAGTTGGGTGTGTGGAAGCGTTTTCATGCTCCTTTGAGTTGGGTATGTGGAAGCGTTTTCATGCTCCTTTGAGTTGGGTGTGTGGAAGCGTTTTCATGCTCCTTTGAGTTGGGTGTGTGGAAGCGTTTTCATGCTCCTTTGAGTTGGGTGTGTGGAAGCGTTTTCATGCTCCTTTGAGTTGGGTGTGTGGAAGCGTTTTCATGCTCCTTTGAGTTGGGTGTGTGGAAGCGTTTTCATGCTCCTTTGAGTTGGGTGTGTGGAAGCGTTTTCATGCTCCTTTGAGTTGGGTGTGTGGAAGCATTTTCATGCTCCTTTGAGTTGGGTGTGTGGAAGCATTTTCATGCTCCTTTGAGTTGGGTGTGTGGAAGCATTTTCATTCTCCTTTGAGTTGGGTGTGTGGAAGCGTTTTCATGCTCCTTTGAGTTGGGTATGTGGAAGCGTTTTCATGCTCCTTTGAGTTGGGTGTGTGGAAGCGTTTTCATGCTCCTTTGAGTTGGGTGTGTGGAAGCGTTTTCATGCTCCTTTGAGTTGGGTGTGTGGAAGCATTTTCATGCTCCTTTGAGTTGGATGAGTGGAAGCGTTTTCATGCTCCTTTGAGTTGGGTATGTGGAAGCATTTTCATGCTCCTTTGAGTTGGGTGTGTGGAAGCATTTTCATGCTCCTTTGAGTTGGGTGTGTGGAAGCGTTTTCATGCTCCTTTGAGTTGGGTGTGTGGAAGCGTTTTCATGCTCCTTTGAGTTGGGTGTGTGGAAGCATTTTCATGCTCCTTTGAGTTGGATGAGTGGAAGCGTTTTCATGCTCCTTTGAGTTGGGTATGTGGAAGCATTTTCATGCTCCTTTGAGTTGGGTGTGTGGAAGCATTTTCATGCTCCTTTGAGTTGGGTGTGTGGAAGCGTTTTCATGCTCCTTTGAGTTGGGTGTGTGGAAGCGTTTTCATGCTCCTTTGAGTTGGGTGTGTGGAAGCGTTTTCATGCTCCTTTGAGTTGGGTGTGTGGAAGCGTTTTCATGCTCCTTTGAGTTGGGTGTGTGGAAGCATTTTCATGCTCCTTTGAGTTGGATGAGTGGAAGCGTTTTCATGCTCCTTTGAGTTGGGTGTGTGGAAGCATTTTCATGCTCCTTTGAGTTGGGTGTGTGGAAGCATTTTCATGCTCCTTTGAGTTGGGTGTGTGGAAGCGTTTTCATGCTCCTTTGAGTTGGGTGTGTGGAAGCGTTTTCATGCTCCTTTGAGTTGGGTGTGTGGAAGCATTTTCATGCTCCTTTGAGTTGGGTGTGTGGAAGCGTTTTCATGCTCCTTTGAGTTGGGTGTGTGGAAGCATTTTCATGCTCCTTTGAGTTGGGTGTGTGGAAGCGTTTTCATGCTCCGTTGAGTTGGGTGTGTGGAAGCATTTTCATGCTCCTTTGAGTTGGGTGTGTGGAAGCATTTTCATGCTCCTTTGAGTTGGGTGTGTGGAAGCGTTTTCATGCTCCTTTGAGTTGGGTATGTGGAAGCATTTTCATGCTCCTTTGAGTTGGGTGTGTGGAAGCGTTTTCATGCTCCTTTGAGTTGGGTGTGTGGAAGCGTTTTCATGCTCCTTTGAGTTGGGTGTGTGGAAGCGTTTTCATGCTCCTTTGAGTTGGATGTGTGGAAGCGTTTTCATTGGGTTCCAAAATAAAGAACTTATTTCAATTTCAACCTTTGATCAGTTTGTAGTAATTAAAAACTAGAAGAATAAGTTTTGTAGTAAATATCCATCCTGTGTTCATCAGAAGAAATATAGTGTGGGTCAGGTACTTACCCCGGATTTCGTTTCGGTGGGGGACAGAGAATAAGACTTAGTAGGATTTCACAATTATTAATATTCTCCACCTCATAGGAAAAGTTAAAATGATAGTCGATATGGAATAACATTTATAGTTGTTTATTTTTAGAATTTAATTTTAGTTGAGCAATATAACATGGGCCTAAAATGAAATTATATAAAGACACCTGTTCGGATTTCAAAGCAGATAGCCAAATTCGAGAGTTTGTACAAGACGACGGGATTTTAGGGGGAGGGGGGGGGGGGTCCTGAGGGGTCTGGATCCCCTTGGGTATGTCTTTGATATGGGTATGTTATTATATTAAGAAAACTTAAAATTGCCTTTTCTTAACCCCCTCAGACCCTGCGTACATTACCATTTAGAATTTTTTTAAGCACAGGAATAAATGTCTTTTGTATTGCTTGTTGGGTTACCTCTGAGCGGCACTTTTTTGCACACCATGGGCTAAATGGTCAGGTCACAAGGACCCCGAAGGCTCAGAGAAGGTTGGGGGAGGGGACCCACTGGAACAGCTGTTGGGAGACAGATGGTAGCTTCCCGTCAAGGACATCCAGCGTGTTCTTTAACGTGCACAGGGTATGGCTCTCCCGCACACGGAGCCACGGCTTACGTCCCATCCGACGGACGGCGGTCTTTCCGAGCCCATCGGTGTCCCCTACTGACCGTGGGCAGGGCGGGGAATTTTGCGGAGATAAATCTCAACGCTGACCCAGCTGGGACTCGAACCTGGGAACTACAGATTACGAGCCTGGCGCGCTACCAACTGAGCCACCCCCCACCACTTTTGTCTTGCAATGTTTGCAAAGTATAGACCAATCATTGGTATACAGAAATGGACTGGAATTTGGTGCCAGTTATGAATATAACAGACACTACATACAATAACATTGAAGATAATTTCATGTGTTTATTATGAATAAAGTGTGTTTATATAAATCATAATTCTTTTCCTTTCCTTGTTTCTTTTTACTGCTTTCTGAAGTTGTAGAATCTCGAAACTTTCTGGAAATGTTTCTGCATTATAATGTACATGTTGAATTTCAGCGAAATGACGTTAAAAGAAATGCGACCACGAGAAAATATTTCCCGTGAACTGTGGTATGCTGTTTCCCAAGCTCTTATCAGGAGACCATTTGTGTTCTGTAATGTGTTTACGTATCAGTTGTCTATTGAATCTAAAAATTGCTCTTACTACCAAGGGTTGGGTTGTTTTACCTCTGAGCGGCACTTTTTTGCACACCATGGGCTAAATGGCCAGGTCACAAGGACCCCGAAGGCTCAGAGAAGGTTGGGGACCCACTGGAACAGCTGTTGGGACACAGATGGTAGCCTTCCGTCAAGACCATCCAACGTGTTCTTTAACGTGCACAGGGTGTGACTCTCCTGCACACGGGACCACGACTTAACGTCCCATCTGCACAGGCTATGACTCTCCTGCGCACGGGGCCACGGCTTAACGTCCCATACGACGGACGTTGGTTCTTTCCAAGCCCATCGGTGTCCCCTACTGACCGTGGACACGGCGGGGAATTTTGCGGAGATAAATCTCAACGCTGACCCAGCTGGGACTCGAACCTGGGAACTACAAATTACGAGCCTGGCGCGCTACCGACTTAGCCACCCCCGCCCCTTGATCTTACTACCAAATTCGAAATATACATTAATGATAACACAAAGAATTTGCTTGTCATCAGTCTTTTTTTTGTTCCCTTATTATTGCACACTTTTGACTAAATCAAAACCTAAATTGATTAATTAAATCAGTATTAAGTGAATTTGAACTCCGAAAATTAATTTAACATATGACTGGTATGTAAATAAAACTCTCCTTAAACTGTTGATACATGAATATTGATGAAATGAAAAATCTTGCTTCATTTCCTTTCGGTGCTTCTACCTAGGAAAGAAATGTCTTTTGTTTTACATTTGCAGGTTTCTCTTTATAGTGATCTTTGATGGATTTCACTTTCTTTTGCCAATAATCAGTGATTTTTCTGAAAACTATGACAAAGACCCCAAGGGCCAATAAGGTGTAAGGGCCAATAGTGGCCAATCAAGATATATGAAAGCGTCAGCCGAATTGCATAAATAAGAAATTTAACATGCATTACATTAACTTGCACGCGTATGGGGCTGGGGTGGCTCAGTCGGTAGCGCGCCAGGCTCGTAATCTGTAGTTCCCAGGTTCTGAGTCCCAGCTGGGTCAGCGTTGAGATTTATCTCCGCAAAATTCCCCGCCCTACCCACGGTCAGTAGGGAACACCGATGGGCTTGGAAAGGCCGCCGTCCGTCTTATGGGACGTTAAGCCGTGGCCCCGTGTGCGGGAGAGCCATACCCTGTGCACGTTAAAGAACACGCTGGATGGCCTTGACGGGAGGCTACCATCTGTCTCCCAACAGCTTGTTCCAGTGGGTCCCCTCCCCCAACCTTCTCTGAGCCTTCGGGGTCCATGTGACCTGGCCATTTAGCCCATGGTGTGCAAAAAAGTGCCGCTCAGAGGTAAAACAACCCAACAACCCAATTAACTTGCACGCACTGAAAGATAAACAAAAAAATTAAATATCCGTTCTTTGTAATGTAGTTCACAAAAAATCACATATTTGGTACTAAGTAAACATCACGATATGTCTACGTAGTAGGTATTTGGTGAGAATTTTAACAGATAGATAGATTCATGTCTACATTCGGGTTTTATGGTAGTTTTTATGCAGGGGTTATAGTGCCTCCGCCTCCTTGAAAGCTAAATTCTCGGTGAAGATTGAAGAACGTTACAGCAAAGCTCTCTTGCAGGGTATTTGATTTCTTTCAGCCCTTGAAAAGAATTTGTAAAAGTTTGAGTTTGCTATATTGCTGTGAAGTTCATTTTTACGATACTGGAGATCAAGGGTCGGCAAACTCGTCGATCTCGAAGCATGTCGTAGTCGATTATGAAGGAAATATTTGTCCTTTCTCTTTCTGAAACCACTTTCGCATTTTTTTCTATCTTGTTTTCTTTGTTTCCTAAATGACATACGAAAAAGTGATCGATTTTGAGATTTCATTTTCAAGTAAGCCCCTATGATGTTAAAGTTTGGCCACGATCTGATTTCTTAACAGATATTATTACATAATTTCTAGATATTTTTCTAAGTTTTTTTGGTAGGATTTTATCAACTTTGTGTGACACTGACTATGATAAAATGATTATTATATGATTATTTTTATTTTGATTATTTACCATCTCAGTAGATATTGTTATTAACAGTCTGTTGACATTAATGACAATATCTGCTCAGTTGACAATAGTTCGCTAAGAGCCAATCCAATTTATGAGCTATCGCTTAATGCTATTTTTTTTTTGCGACATATAGGACAGAGAAGAATCCTAGAAGCTACTCCTAGCTTAATATTGGGGCGGGGGTGGCTCAGTCGGTAGCGCGCCAGGCTCGTAATCTGTAGTTCCCAGGTTCGAGTCCCAGCTGGGTCAGCGTTGAGATTTATCTCCGCAAAATTCCCCGCCCTGCCCACGGTCAGTAGGGGACACCGATGGGCTTGGAAAGGCCGCCGTCCGTCGGATGGGACGTTAAGCCGTGGCCCCGTGTGCGGGAGAGCCATACCCTGTGCACGTTAAAGAACACGCTGGATGGCCTTGACGGGAGGCTACCATCTGTCTCCCAACAGCTGTTCCAGTGGGTCCCCTCCCCCAACCTTCTCTGAGCCTTCGGGGTCCATGTGACCTGGCCATTTAGCCCATGGTGTGCAAAAAAGTGCCGCTCAGAGGTAAAACAACCCAACCCAACCTAGCTTAATACAGGCCTTCTCATACAAGGACGTGCCCTACTAAGACCGAAGTCACTGCTGACCACTGCCTTAGTTAGAGCTAACACAACACACAAAGTTTGCCTTGCTGGAACAGTCGCTAGCTGCCTAACCACTATGCCAGTTAAGTGTTTAATTAAATTAATTTAATTTAAAAAAATTTAATTTTAATTAAATTTATAGTGAAGGATCTTGTGATAACGGAAGATGAACACATAAGAGAAGAATTAAAGTCCGGACCTGATGAATTGGAGCCTGTCTCTCTATCGGTGAAAGACTTGGCAGCGATCTTCAAATACCTGGACGACAGAAGTCATCCTTGCTGAAAGAAGTTCCAAATCGTCAGCGAAGCACCACAGTTATGAGTGATGCAAATGATGTCTTCAACTGTTCTGAAGAACTTTACATTGAGAAAAGGAGAGCATTTCCTCAGTTTTCCACTACAGATTTCTTAGATAAGCCTGCACCTCAACTGAATCTTCATCATGAGGTGGAGAAGCTGTCAAATATCAGCCACAACCTTAGGAACGCATATATGGCGTAAATCGAGAGTCACCAGTATTTATTTTTGTTTTGGCAATTGATTGCAATTCAGTTCATTAATTTTAGATTACACATCACTTTATTCGAGATGTTGCAAAAAGAAATTTCTGAGGTTGTTAGAAAAGATCTTTAATTTTATTTTTGATCAGTTTAAGGTGGGTTGGGTTGTTTTACCTCTGAGCGGCACTTTTTTGCACACTATGGGCTAAATGGCCAGGTCACAAGGACACCGAAGGCTCAGAGAAGGTTGGGAGAGGGGACCCACTGGAACAGCCGTTGGGAGAAGGATGGTAGCCTCCCGTCAAGGCCATTAAGCGTGTTCTTTAACATACATAGGGTATGGCTCTCCCGCACACGGGGCCACGGCTTAACGTCCCATCCGACGAACGGCGGCTTTTCCAAGCCCATCGGTATCCCCTACTGACCGTGGACAGGGCGGGGAATTTTGCGGAGATAAATCTCAACGCTGACCCAGCTGGGAACTACAGATTACGAGCCTGGCGCGCTACCGACTGAGCCACCCCCGCCCCAGTTTAAGGTGAAGATAATTTCAGTGATAGGTAACATAATGGTCAACCTGTCCATGGCTGAGAGCTACACTCTCGAGATAGAGCCCACTTCAAAGGAGGAAAATATGTTTAAAACCTTTGAGGAAGATCCGAATAAAAGAATGTCAGAAACAGAAAGATGAAAGAATGGCGAATTTGAGGACAATGAAAGCTTGGACCCCCCCCCCCCCCCCACCTTCCCTTCCCCACTCCCACGTGAATCTCTCTTATCTCTATAATATTATTATCCTATTCGCAAAACCATGGATATGACTAGTTTCGAAACATTTGCAGCTCCTTATAATTTAATTAATATTTTTAACCATGCAAATAAACTGACTTGTTTTTTGTAATTGTTGAGTGAAATTGTAGATGTAATGTTAGAAAAAATTTAAAATGAACAATAGGAAAAATATAAAATAAATATTACATCTAATAAATCGCTAAAATGTTTTCCCCTCTCACAGAAGGGGCGGGGGTGGCTCAGTAGGTAGCGCGTCAGGCTCTTAATATGTAGTTCCCAGTTTCGAGTCCCAGCTGGGTCAGCGTTCAGATTTATCTCCGCAAAATTCCCCGCCCTGCCCCGGTCAGTAGGGGACACCGATGGGCTTGGACATGGCCGCCGTCCGTCGGATGGGACGTTAAGCCGTGGCTCCCGTGTACGGGAGAGCCATACGCTGTGCACGTTAAAGAACACACTGGATGGCCTTGACGGGAGACTACCATCTGTCTCCCAACAGTTGTTCCAGTGGGTCCCCTACCCCAACCTTCTCTGAACCTTCGGGGTCCATGTGACCTGGCCATTTAGCCCATGGTGTGCAAAAAAGTGCCGCTCACAGGTAAAACAACCCAACGTTAAAGAACACGCTGGATGGCCTTGACGGGAGGCTACCATCCTTCTCCCAACAGCTGTTTAAGTGGGTTCCCTCCCACAACCTTCTTTGAGCCTTCGGGGTCCATGTGACCTGGTCATTTAGCCCATGGTGTGCAAAAAAGTGCCGCTCAGAGATAAAACAACCCAACGTTAAAGAACACGCTGGATGGCCTTGACGGGAGGCTACCATCTGTCTCCCAACAGCTGTTCCAGTGAGTCCCCTCCCCCCAACCTTCTCTGAGCCTTCGGGGTCCATGTGACCTGGTCATTTAGCCCATGGTGTGCAAAAAAGTGCCGCTCAGAGGTAAAACAACCCAACTCTCTCTCATAACAAACAATACAATTTGAAATTTTTATTATTGTTTCGTGTGATTGCTAATGCATCACGTTTGTTGCACCAGTTCCCCGTGTGTATGACTTGGTACTGATCGAGGGGGGTGAAGGAGGAAGTATTTTGAGATAGACACCCCCCTTCCCGAGGGGCAAAAAATTGTGAACCGTTATATATATATATTTTGTTTTGTAGTTTTATGTGTTGATTGGTTAGAATTAAAATTAATCTACTGAATATAGCTCAGAAATTAATACCTACTACCGACTGAGCCAAAACTTCAAACGGACGAGATTCAGGCGGTTGACGGTTAAGATGTTATGCTGCTGCCGGGTGTGATTATGGTTGAGGGTGGGTTGTTTGATCTGTATGCAGAGTATAGCTCTCCTGCACAGCGGGATCACGGTTCAAATGTCTAACACAAGGAAGGCGGCTTTTCTAAAACAGTGACTAAGATGTGAAACTGTAAAAGAGCGAAAAAACGTTATAAAGAAGCGCAGAAGGGGAAAGAGGATACGGATGAAGGTAAAGAACTTTTAATCTTGTTGCCAGTGTCCAGTGTGCGAAGGGGTGGAGCTCTCCCCTCCTTGTCGTGACGTGACGTCATCTATATCGAAAATGAATATTCCTGTGAACAAAATTGTCTCATTCACGGACTTATTCAGCAATTTTTTTTTCATATATATATATTTTTTCATAGATAATTTTTTTTTTATAAAGTATCATATTTTTTTATGTTGTTTAAATAAGACATGAGCATTTTATAGAATGTTTGCTTTAAGTAATTTTTTTTCTAGTTCTAAAATTTGTTTAAAATTAAGTATTTGACAGTTATATTTTTTCAGATTATTGTAATAAGTTTCTTTTTCCTTTACATATTTTTTGCAATTAAAAATGATATGTGCAAGTGTATCGGGCAAGTTAAACAGAGAACAATTAGGGGAATTGATTTTTTTTTCATTTTAAATAGTGTTGTAGAAGTAGTGGCCATATTAGCTTTAATTCTTAATATAATGCGGATATCTTTTTTGCAGAGCCCAAAGTTATTGAACTTATTATTTTGTTAGATATATTGAATCTATCTGTAAGGTTTGCATTTTCAATATAAAAATCTTGTGTTTCTTGTAGGATTTTTAATTCATTATGTTTTTTTTTAAGTAAGTATAGAAGGTCTGTAAATGGTAGCTAGGTAGTCACTGGAAGGAGAGCTATGCACCAATCCCCTGTGATGATGCATAGAACTGGCCAGGCCTAGCACCTAATGTCCGACCCCGCCTTCTCGTGGTGCAGACCGTTAGTACCTTTCAAAAGAGATACTCTCTTGTGGAAGTGAACGGAAGGGGAGGGCTGCCAGATTAGTGTGGCCTACTGATCTGGACAACTATGGCTACTTTTCTTTTTTTTCTACCCTGATGAGGAGTGGTCAACCACACAGGGTCCTGGTGCTGACCATATAAACCTACTGGACTGGACAGATATATGGCTCTGAGCTTGATTATGGATCCTGATTTTGCTGCACTGGTGGACTTCTGTGGAGGGAAAATCTTCCGCTGTGTTTTCTGTTTGTTTGCGGGTTGACAGCCCCAAGTGAATAGATTCACAGGATATGTTTATCAGCTGGTGGATAATCCTGAGCAGAGGTCATCGCAGGCACCTGAACTCTTTGCTTCTATTGGCATCGTCAAATTCTACATTGGAGGAAGTCTTGCAGTGTAGATGGCTTCAGCCTTTAGTAGTGGGGGAACAGGTCTTTGCCCCATGTCTGCGATTAGGGGGCTGTTTGATATTGTCGGCATTCCCTCTCTCAATAAACATAGTTTCTTTAAACATCCCACTAACCATTTTCTCTCCATAGGTAGTTGGAATGTGAGGACTCTGCACAGAGCTTTTTCTCTTGATGTCCTCACACAAGAATTCCACCATTATAATTTAGATATTCTCGGCTTGCAAGAGACCAGATGGACAGATAAAGGTCAGATTCTTAAACATAATCTTAAATTTCTCTTTTCAGGGAGGGACGACAATAAGCATCACCAAGGCGTGGGTCTGCTTCTCAGCAGACACGCTAGTGATGCTCTTCTAGGATATGAGTGCATTAATGAAAGGTTTCTTACAGCAAATTTTCAGACAAGCGTTAAAGACCTGAATGTTATCTGCTGTTATGCCCCCACTGAGGATGCCGATGAGGATGAGAAGGATAGGTTTTATGAACAACTTCAGGATATTTTGAATTCTGTCAAGAAAGGAGATATTACCCTTGTTCTTGGTGACTTCAATGCCAAAGTTGGTACCGACTCTGACCTTTGGGGAGGAGTATTAGGCCCTTTTGGTTTTGGTAGCTGCAATGGGCAACGTCTCCTACAGGTAAGTAAACTCAATGGATTCAGAACAACTAACACTTATTACAAACACTGTTTCTGTTAGAAATACCAGGGCATATAGGGGAGCTGAAATTGGATCTGACCATTACCTTGTTAAAAGTGTCTTGCAACTTAAACTTAAAAAGTGTTGTGCTAGGGTTAAAAATTTTACCTTTAATACTGAAGCTCTGAGAGACCCAGTTATAGCTAAAGCTTACCATGATAGGTTACTTAGTCATTATGACAGTCATGGTATGCTTACTACTGAAGTTGAGGAAGAATGGGATCATTTTAAACAGGCTTTTTTGGACACTAACAGTACTCTTTTAGGAAAAACGGAGCAGAAGAGACAGAATTATCTGAATGATAAGGCACTTGAGCTTATTTCGGAAAGAAAGAACTGCAGGAATGTCCTTAATCAATACCCTACTAGTCCTAATAGAAAGCATTACAGAGAACTTAATAAACGTTTAAAAGATCAGTTAGCTGCTGATAAGAATCTTTGTCTTGATGGTTTGGCTGACAAAGCAGAGGAAGCAGTTAGACAGCACAACATCAGAGAGCTGTACCAGATAGTTAATGTTTTGTGTGGTAGAAAACGGACAGGTATACAAGGATTGAAGGATAAACAAGGTAAGTTTATAGAAGGGGAGGATTCTGTCATGGCTAGGTGGGCTGAGCATTTCAGTGATGTTCTAAACAATGTAGTTAGTTCTACTCCTATTGTTTGTAATGATGATAGATGCACTGGTGGCTTTAATGTTGGCCCTATAACACAATCTGAAGTTATTTTGGCTGTTTCTAAACTTAAACTTCATAAATCCCCAGGGGTAGATGAAATTATTATAGAAATGCTTAGAGCTGGGAATGTTTCGGTTACCACTTGGATGACTGAAATTCTGAATATCTTTTATGACAAAGGCATGGTTCCTAAGGATTTTACCAGAGCTATTGTTATCCCTATTTTCAAAAAAGGTGATCCCAGTTCTTGTGATAACTATAGGGGTATCAGCCTACTCTCTGTTCCAGGTAAAGTTCTTTCCATGATTGTGCTTAATAGAATTAAGAATCTGGTTGACAGGCAATTGCGTGATGAGCAATGTGGATTCAGAAGTGGTAGGGGATGTGTGGATCAGATATTTTCACTTAGGCAGATTCTTGAGAAATGTTTAGAGTTTCAGAAACCTTTGGTTGCTAGCTTTGTTGATTTCAAAAAGGCTTTCGACTCTGTTGATCATCATAATTTGTGGTTGATTGTGAAATCATATGGTATACCAGACAAGTTAGTTAACATAATGAAAGCTCTCTATAATAACACTGAGTCGTGTGTGAGAGTTGGTAAGGCTTGTAGCAATTGGTTTAGCATTACTTCTGGTGTTCGACAAGGGTGCATTTTGTCTCCTTTTCTCTTTAGTTTGGTTATTGATTATGTTATGCGAAATTCACTTCAAGGGAAAGATTTTGGCCTTAAATGGACTGGAGATACGAAAATTTCTGATTTAGATTATGCTGATGATTTAGCCCTTTTGGCAAATGATGTTGATGAGATGAACTCTTTCATTCGAGCTGTTGATGAGACTGGTAGTAGAGTAGGTTTAGTTATAAACAGAGAGAAAATTAAAGTGATGAAAATTGGTCAGGCAGGTTGTGATTCAGTTAATCTGAATGGTTGCAATCTTGAACAGGTGTCACAGTTTAATTATCTTAGGAGCTATGTAACAGATGCAGGTGATGTGCGGCATGAGATTAACAGACGAATAGGGATTACTGCCGGGACTTTCAAGAATCTATGGAGAGTGTGGAGAAATAGGCGTATACACCTAAAGACTAAAATTAGACTGTATAATAGTTTGGTTCTTTCTAGGGTTAGTTATGGTAGTGAAACTTGGACACTTTGTAAATAAGATAACAGGAAACTAGATGCTTTTGATTCTAGATGCTTACGCAGTATCTTGGGCATTAGGTGGTTCAACTTTGTAACTAATGATGAGATTAGGCAAAGGAGTTTGCAACCTCCTTTAAGCAGCATATTGTGCAGAGAGAGACTCCGTTGGTTTGGCCATGTTGCCCGTATGAATAATTATAGATTGGCGAATAGGGTTATGAACAGTGTGCCTAAAGGCCTCAGAAAGAAGGGGAGACCTAGGATGCGGTGGGCAGACAATGTCAAACAGGACCTTGTTAGAATTGGTAACCAGTGGCCGGATGCAGCAGATGTAGCTCAGGACAGATATGCTTGGAGAATTAAACTGCGCGGTCTGGTTGGACCTCCGTAGCCCATGGCTGCTTGAGGAGGAGGATGATAGAAGGGAAGGAGAGTCTTTTGAATTATGTATATCTTTTGCTAGTTTTGCTAAGGAATCAGCCTGTTCATTGTATTTTAGGCCCATAAGAACAGGTTCCCATTGTATATATATTTTGCTTTGTAGTTTTATGTGTTGATTGGTTAAGAATTAAAACATCACCAAGGCCGAGTGGTTAGCGCGCTTGGCTACTGATCTAAGGGACCTGGGTTTGAGCCCCAGATAAGGCAAGGATGTTAGTGATGATTTTCTGCTGAGGTCTTGCCATCCTCACAGACCTTCTACTGTGGCATACAAACTGACAGGCTCCTCTCAGACCTCTGTGGCAAGATGCTGCTTGAGGGGAATTTGTTTATTTTTATTTTTTTAATAAAAATTTTGAAATTAGTTTTCATGGGATCAGAATATATTAATAAAAATAAATAACTAAATACCCCTCAAGCAGCTGCTTGCCACAGAGGTCTGACAGGAGCTTGTCAGTTTATATGCCATAGTAGAAGGTCTGAGAGGATGACAGGACCTCAGCGAAAAACAACACAAGCATCAATGCCTTATCCGGGGCTCGAACCCAGGTCCCGTAGATCAGAAACCAAGAGCGCTAACCACTCGGTATATTACTAATCCTTTATTTTCTGAAACGATGAAGATGAGCTCAACATTATTATAATAGTTATAAGAACGTTATAACTGTTATAACCATAGAATAAGGCGAAGGAGAAAATACATTGGAAAGATATGGAAACATTCATATTTACACTTGGTAACATTTGATGAGCTAAGAGCCACATCAGCTCGTAGAATTTTAAGTTGGGAGAGAGAACAAACGTTAACCATTTGCAACGGAAGGGGAGGGAGGACATGTGATGGGAGAGGGACTTCATAAAGAAATCTTTGTGAGAAACAGACACTAATATGTTGTCACTGTTAATATGATTTACTGAAATGTTCAAAATGTTTATGGCTCCCAGGTTGGTAAGCCTCTGATTTAAACGATCAAAACGAGATGAAAACAACGCTTTCAGTAAGAAAAGTTATGTTCTATTCTATAAAACTCACATTCCAATGGAGTACGAGTCTTTTATGTTAATGAGACTTGTCAGTTATAAATCTTCGTCCGGGCGTTCACCCTTCAAACAAATACAAGGTTTCCGAAAACCATCATTATCATTAATGTAACTATTCTGCTCACCGGGATGGCTCTATTGAGATCGTACCATCGGCGCGGTTCTTCTTATGTTAATTTGGCTTCAGTGGCAGCGGCCAGGGAGATTAATGAACTGCAAGATCTGTTCATTCTTCATCTGGCAACACATGCTGACAGTGTCCGGTGTCTTGTTGGTGCGCGTGTGCCGACTGGGTTGAGGGCGTGCGGACTGCAATGACCTTTCATTCTCACACAGACACACAACATTGTTATAAATTGTGCCGTTCGCAGCGATCCTGACAGTGGAGGACTTGGAGCCTAGTCGCACCTGGTTGAACATCCTGGTTTTTGTCTGATGGGTAGGAGACACAGGGCGAGCGAGTTATTTATGCACTGACGGGCGGGGACAAGGCACGTGCTTCCCACCTTAATGGGCTCGCAGTGAAATGGAGATATTTTCAAAAAACGACAACAGAGAGAACTGGAGTTGATTGGATGCCGAGTGTTGTAACATGTCTCAAGAGTTTTCTTTGCAGCGCAACGTGTCGGGGCACAAGGCTGGCTTGTTTTACTTTTGAGCGGAACATTTTTTTTTTTGCACACAGTGGGTAAAAAAGGTCAGTCACATGGAACCCAAAAGCTCAGAGATCATTGGGAGAAGAGATCTACTTGACAGCTATTGGGAGACAGATGGAAGCCTCCCGTCAAGGCCATCAACCGAAAGAACATGGAAGACCTTGTTGGGAGTCTTCTGAGAATAAATGTCGTCGGATGGGACATAAAGTCGTGGCCCCATGAGATGCGCAAAACGGGCTAAATTGCCAAACCACACGGATCTCGAAGGCTGGGTTGGGTTGTTTTACCTCTGAGCGGCACTTTTCTGCACACCATGGGCTAAATGGCCAGGTCACATGGACCCCGAAGGCTCAGAGAAGGTTGGGGGAGGGGACCCACTGGAACAGCTGTTGGGAGACAGATGGTAGCCCCCGTCAAGGCCATCCAGTGTGTTCTTTAACGTGCACAGGGTATGGCTCTCTCGCACACGGAGCCACGGCTTAACGTCCCATCCGACAGACGGCGACCTTTCCAAGCCCATCGGTGTCCCCTACTGACCGTGGGCAGGGCGGGGAATTTTGCGGAGATAAATCTCAACGCTGACCCAGCTGAGACTCGAACCTGGGAACTACAGATTACGAGCCTGGCGCGCTACCGACTGAGTCACCCCCGCCCCCGATCTCGAAGGCTCAGAGAAAGTTGGGGGGAGGGTACTCACTGGAACAGCTGTTGGGAGACAGACGGTAGCTTCCGATCGACGTCATCCAGCGTGTTCTTCAGCATGCACAGGGTATGGCTCTCCCGCACACGGGGCCACGGCTTCATGTCCCATCTGATGAACGGCGGCCTTTCCAAGCCTATCGGTGTCCCAACTGACCATGGGAAGGGTGGGAGTTTTGCGGAGATAAATCTGAACGCTGACCCAATTGGGAGTTGAACCTGGGAACTGCATATTACGAGTCTGGCGCGCTATCGATTGAGCCTCCCCCATAACAGTAAACGTAAATGAAAATAATACAAGTGCAGGAAAAGCTTTGCAAATATATAAAACTTTGAAAATGCAGGATCATGAATCACTAACGGAGCACGAAGTACGTTTCGAAAAGCCGCCGTCCGTCGGGATGGCATGTGAAACCGTGGTCTCATGAACCATCATAACGTGGTTCGTGAGGCCGCGATGTAATGTCCCATCCGACGACATTTATTCTCAGAAGATCCCGGCAAGGCCATCCAGCATCGGCGGCTCAGTCGGTAGCGCGCCAGGCTCGTAATCTGTAGTTCCCAGGTTCGAGTCCCAGCTGGGTCAGCGTTGAGATTTATCTCCGCAAAAATTCCCCGCCCTGCCCACGATCATTAGGGGACACCGATGGGCTTGGAAAGGCCGCAGTCCGTCGGATGGGACGTTAAGCCGTGGGCCCGTGTGTGGGAGAGCCATACCCTGTGCACGTTAAAGAACACGCTGGATGGCCTTGACGGGAGGCTACCATCTGTCTCCCAACAGATGTTCCAGTGGGTCCCCTCCCCCAACCTTCTCTGAGCCTTCGGGGTCCATGTGACCTGGCCATTTAGCCCATGGTGTGCAAAACAGTGCCGCTCAGAGGTAAAACAACCCAACTTTAAAGAACACGCTGGATGGCCTTGACGGGAGGCTACCATCTGTCTCCCAACAGCTGTTCCAGTGGGTCCCCTCCCCCAACCTTCTCTGAGCCTTCGGGGTCCATGTAACCTGGCCATTTAGCCCATGGTGTGCAAAACAGTGCCGCTCAGAGGTAAAAGAACCCAACTTTAAAGAACACGCTGGATGGCCTTGACGGGAGGCTACCATCTGTCTCCCAACAGCTGTTCCAGTGGGTCCCCTCCCCCAACCTTCTCTGAGCCTTCGGGGTCCATGTAACCTGGCCATTTAGCCCATGGTGTGCAAAACAGTGCCGCTCAGAGGTAAAACAACCCAACTTTAAAGAACACGCTGGATGGCCTTGACGGGAGGCTACCATCTGTCTCCCAACAGCTGTTCCAGTGGGTCCCCTCCCCTAACCTTCTCTGAGCCTTCGGGGTCCATGTGACCTGGCCATTTAGCCCATGGTGTGCAAAACAGTGCCGCTCAGAGGTAAAACAACCCAACATTAAAGAACACGCTGGATGGCCTTGACGGGAGGCTACCATCTGTCTCCCAACAGCTGTTCCAGTGGGTCCCCACCCCCAACCTTCTCTGAGCCTTCGGGGTCCATGTGACCTGGCCATTTAGCCCATGGTGTGCAAAACAGTGCCGCTCAGAGGTAAAACAACCCAACCCAACCGAGCATGTAGACAGAAAATAATTTCTGGAGGTGGGGGATGAGCGAAGTTTATTTCTGACGTAAACAATAATGAGGAAGAAAAGAAATTCAACGTGAGTGCAATATTCTTTATTTACTGCTACTAAAGCTTATAAATACACCTGATAGACTTAATAAGTGGGCTACAAAACAAAATAACGCACAGGAAACTGAAACTGTTAACAATAATATTATTCCCTGTAAAAGAGTTGTCAAACACTACTAAAATATTGTAAAGCTTACACTTTTAAAAAGCATGCAAAATGGGTTGGTTGGATTGTTTTACCTCTGAGTGGCACTTTTTTCCACACCGTGGGCTAAATGGCCAGGTCACAAGGACCCGAAGGCACAGAGAAGGTTGGGGGAGGGGACTCATTGGAATAGCTGTTGGGAGATAGATGGTAGCCTCCCGTCAAGGCTATCCAGTGTTTTCTTTAACGTGCACAGGGTATGGCCCTCCCGCATACGGGCCACGGCTTAACGTCCCATCCGACGGACGGCGACCTTTCCAAACCTATCGGTGTCCCCTACTGACCGTGGGCAGGGCGGGGAGTTTAGGGGAGATAAATTTCAACGCTGACCCAGCTGGAACTCGAACCTGGGAACTGCAGATTACGAGCCTGGCGCGCTACCGACTGAACCTCCCCCGCCCCCATGCAAAATGAAAAGTTCGATATGAGAAGGGACCCCCGATGGGCTTGAAAAGACAGCCATCCATCAAACGGTAATCGTGACTCCCTGTGAAGGAGAGCCACACCCTTTGCGCAATAGAGAACTCACTGGAGACTTTGATAGAAAGCTCTCTGTCTGTCTTCTAACTAGAACACGCTGGATGCCCAAACAGCTGTCCAGTTGGGATTACCCTTTGCACGACCAACTCCGAGATCTCGGAGTGCTGGCGACCTTTTAGCCCTTTGTGGGCACAAAAGTGCCACTCAGAGCAGGAACATACCCGGGGAGATGGGGGTTTCCAGAGTCCTTCCCCCCTTCAAGAAAATCCGGTCGTCTTGCACGAAATCTCAAACTTGTCTACCTGTTTTGAAATCCAAAATTGTTGTCTTTGTATAATTTTAATTTAGCCTCATATTTTATGTCCGACACTAAAAAAGAGCCCCGGGTTCGAGCCCCAGGTAAGGAATGATTGTTGTGTTGTCTTTCTGCTGTCTTTTCTTCGTCACAGACACCTTCTCCATGGAGTATTAACCTGACAGACTCCAGTCAGACTTCTGTAGCAAGCAGCTGCTTCAGGTGCATTTGTTTTTTTGTTTTTTGTCTGTATTAAATTTAATTCCATGTAGAATATCATTTTAACTTTTCCTGTCCGGGTGAAATATTTCAGTAATCGGGAAATACTACTCAAGTCTTATCCCCTCCCCCCCTCTACCTAAAACTAAATCCTGGCTACTTTCCTTACTCAAAGATAATAACAACCCAGTTCCAGTTATACCATAACACAATGTTTTTCGCTTCGATGAGGAATTATCAGAATGAATAAATATTCTATAAATCTTATATTATATAGAGAAATAATGATTCGGATACTTGTGTCCGTGTCTTTATGACCATGTTATAAGGTTGGGTTGTTGAGCGGCACTTTTTTGCACACCATAGGCTAAATGGCCAGGTCACATGGACCCCGAAGGCTCAGAGAAGGTTGGGGGAGGAGACCCACTGGAACAGCTGTTGGGAGACAGATGGTAGCCTCCCGTCAAGGCCATCCATCGTGTTCTTTAACGTGCACAGGGTATGGCTCTCCCGCACACGGGGCCACGGCTTAACGTCCCATCCGACGGACGGCGGCCTTTCCAAGCCCATCGGTGTCCCCTACTGACCGTGGACAGGGTGGGGAATTTTGCGGAGATAAATCTCAACGCTGACCCAGCTGGGACTCGAACCTGGTAACTACAGATTACGAGCATGGCGCGCTACCGACTGAGCCACCCTCGCCCCTTTCTCACCTGAATGAAACAACAGAACGGATTCGAAAACGTTGAAGATGTCTTTGTGGAGGTGTTCCTTTCCACAGCATCTCTTCTGCGACCTCTTCTTAAAAGTTTCTTTGTGTTCTTACGGCCACTTGGCTCCGTTGCCAAGGTCCTCACCTCAAAGGCGGCAACTTCAAAGCTCCAAGAATGGCTTTTAATTGCCCTTCACCCCCTTCACCTTCCCCCTTCTCCCTCTCGCGCGGCGACACCAGATCTACCAGGTGATCGACTCGGATGGCCACGTGACCATCGGAGTGTTGCCAGCGGCCACAAAGGCGACCACTTAATGGGTCAATCAAGGGGACAAAAGGCGAAATGGAGCAAGGGTCAATGAAACCGGACGGAGGAGAAAAGATCATTGTGCATGCTGTCTCTCTGCCTTCGAGCCGTGGACGATCACTTAATTGGGATGCTGTTGCCTGGAGATCGTTGCTATGGCGTTCTCCGAAAAGAGGCGGGTGCGATGATGAGTGGAAAGAGATGATGAAGACGCCGAAATGGGATGATTCTGTTATAGGGGGTCAAAATGAATGGTGATGATTGTTTCAGAAATGTATTGCGAGGGAAAGGGAAACAGATAAAAGGGAATTTGATATATATATATCACGTGACATAACAAGGTTAGAATTGATTGGGAATGATGATAAATAGTAGCCATATTCCTTTTTAATGAGAGCTTATGTTTAGATCTAAGTGATTCAACTATTTTCCAGAATGATAATTTGCTCACCAGTTTTAAACACTCAAGTCAAAAGTAGGTGGGGGCTGGCTCAGACGGTAGCGCGCCAGTCTCGTAATCTGCAGTTTCCGTGTTCAAGTCCCAACTGTGCTAGCGTTGCAAGTTTTCTCACTAATCCCTACCCTGCCATCGGTCAGTAAGGATCACCGATGGTCTTGGAAAGACTGCCGTCGGTCGGATGGGACGTTAAGCGTGACCCAGCCGACAGACCCTGTGTGCGTTAAAGAACTCTCTGAATTGTTTTGATGGGAAGTTTCAATCTCCCAAAAGCCATTCAGTGGATTCCCTCCTCCCAAACCTATTCTGAGCCTTGAGTTCCTTCTGACCTGGCCATTTAACCCATTGTGTGAAAAAAGTGACACTCAGAAGTAAAACAATCTAAACGATTTTTCTTTGAAGCAAGGTGGTTGCTCTTTCTGCAAACCGTTGATAAATTCAATGAACTAAAGGCGAGATATGGAATAATACTAAAAACCTCTTTATAAATAACGAAATTTAAGAGACCTAATCTTTTGTTAGCCGTCCCGTGGCCGAGTGATTAGCGCGCTTGGCTACTGATCTACGGGACCTGGGTTCGAGCCCCGGATAAGGCATAGATGAATGTGTCGTTTTTCTGCTGAGGTCCTGCCATCCTCTCAGACCTTCTACTGTGGCATATAAACTGACAGGCTCCTGTCAGACCTCTGTGGCAAGCAGTTGCTTGAGGAGGTATTTATTTTATTGCCTTCCCATGGCCGAGTGGTTAGCACGCTTGGCTACTGATCCAAGGGACCTGGGTTCGAGCCCCGGATAAGGCATGGATGTATGTGTCGTTTTTCTGCTGAGGTCCTGCCATCCTCTCAGACCTACTATGGCATAAAAACTGACAGGCTCCTGTCAGACATCTGTGGCAAGCAGCTGCTTGAGGGGGTATTTATTTTTTATTTTATTAATCTTTTGTTTTAAGGAGGTTCCTTGTGTCGAGGTTTTTTCGAGATCATCGTATTTGTACTTAAACTCTATCATCAATGGAAAATTCAAAATTCTGCCGCAGAAGGAATTCGTTCCCAACTAATATCGTGCTAGTAAAGAACTATTAGCTTAAATCTGCCTACTTAATTATGAAAAGACTTACTTGTTAAGTAACCAAAATGAACCTATCACTCGAGATGCTCGAGTCTATATAGTCCTATAGAGTCCGAAACAATATCTTTACCATCTGAAGAGTTGGAGTTGAATCTCAATAGATGGAACCTGCTTTATAAAATCCCACAAAAATTTCGAAATAAATTTCTCCATGTTTTTGTTGAAAAGTATGAAGTCACTCTTAATATCGAAATAAATAAATAAATAAATAATAATTTCTCGATGTTGCTTCAGTTGAAAGATGAAGTCAACTCTTAACATCGATGTTAAGAGTGACTTCATATCTTTCAACTGAAGAAACATCCAGAAATTTATTTTTGCAATTGTGTATACTCCTAACATACACTGTGGGGGCGGGGGTGGCTCAGTCGGTAGCGCGCCAGGCTCGTAATCTGTAGTTCCCAGGTTCGAGTCCCAGCTGGGTCAGCGTTGAGATTTATCTCCGCAAAATTCCCCGCCCTGCCCACGGTCAGTAGGGGACACCGATGGGCTTGGAAAGGCCGCCGTCCGTCGGATGGGACGTTAAGCCGTGGCCCCGTGTGCGGGAGAGCCATACCCTGTGCACGTTAAAGAACACGCTGGATGGCCTTGACGGGAGGCTACCATTTGTCTCCCAACAGCTGTTCCAGTGGGTCCCCTCCCCCAACCTTCGATGAGCCTTCGGGGTCCATGTGACCTGGCCATTTAGCCCATGGTGTGCAAAAAAGTGCCGCTCAGAGGTAAAACAACCCAACCCTGCTCACGGTCAATAGGTGACACCAATGGGCTTGGAAAGGCCGCCGTCCGTCGTATGCGACGTTAAGCCGTGACCCCGTGTGCGGGAGAGTCATACCCTGTGCACGTTAAAGAACACGCCGGATGTTACGTAAAACAACACGCACGTTAAAGAACACGCTGGATGGCCTTGACGAGAGGCTACCATCTGTCTCCCAACAGCTGTTCCAGTGGGTCCCCTCCCTCAACCTTCTCCGAGCCTTCGGGGTCCATGTGACCTGGCCATTTAGCCCATGGTGTGCAAAAAAGTGCCGCTCAGAGGTAAAACAACCCAACCCATGGGATCCTTGTGACCTGGCTATTCAGCCCCAGGGCAAAAGAGTGCTGCACAAAGGTGAAACAACGAACCTGCACACGGGGGCCAAGTCTTCACGTCCCATCCGATCGACGGGTTTTTTTTTAAGATCCATCGGTGTCTCCTTTCTCAGCAAGGGAGGGGGGGGGCTCGATTCAAAAAGAGAATGAAATGAAATGAGAATAATCTCGGGAAGGGCTCTCAAGAAGAATGCAACTTTGGTTTCGCTGTGAGGTGCAGATAATTTCTAGAACTCTTTTATCCTGAAATGTCCCCTTTAAAAGAACTTAACGAAACGAAGTTTATTTTTGGAAACGAGTTTTCGTTTTTTGTTTAATCAGAATGTTTTGCGACATTTCACAGGAAACCACAAGAACTGTTTGCTACATTTCCCAGGTGTCATTCATTTGTTGTGTTTCTCATGACAAAGTGCATATTAATTAGAATTCTTTCCTTTCGAGTTTTTTTTTGCCGCTTTCTGAGATTTCAGAATTTTGCAACTTTTGGGACGTTTTCTACCAAGATAGGTAACGATCTATCAATCTCTATATCTTCAAGCTAATGGTGCTAGAGCTTTTTTCTCCTTTGTAAACCTCCATATCGGACAAGGCTTATTTTATGGGGGATAACCGAAACATTAGAGTATGAAATATTGGAATTATTATTCTTATAATAGTCACAGCATTCCTAGGTTATGTTCTACCATGAGGACAAATATCTTTCTGAATCTGTATCATAGTGCACGATGTTGAATTTCAGTGACATAATGTTAAAAAAACCTAATTTTTGCATATTCTTGTTCCTTTGGTCATAGAGCACATTTAAATGCAAACATTTTGTCTTTCTAAAAGTAAAAATTCTAGGCTAAAGTGGGTTAAGTAAGGTGAAGACAGTCCAAAAAAAAAATGTTATTTTTTCAAAATGCATTTTTTAGTTGAGTGTTTGTGATTTAATTAATGTTATGGTGTTATTAAGGAATTAAGCCTTGGTTACTAATGTACATCTGGCCCAGAGGTGAAATACAATTAATATTCGCACAAGATGACTTTGTTTTTAGCTTGCTCTTAAGTTAATAAATAAAGAACTTTTTTTTAGGTGTGAAGGCGTTCTATTAATGTTAAGAAACTATTAAGGAATTTAAAAGCTATGAAACTCTCAAATAAAGTGGTAAACAGATTAAGTTGTAAATGTTCTCAGTATCGAAACCGAAACACTTTCCGAAAATGGGCGATTCCTTTAATGAACAGTTAAAGGAGAGATTTGCCAAATGCCGCCAACAGATGGCAGCACGACACCGCAAGGCAGTTTCATCTGCCACCTTCCCCTCCTCGGTTTTCCTTTCAGGTGGGAGGAGTGTCAGCACATAATATGTTGCATTGCAGCTCAGCAGAGTGGGTCACGCGAGGAGGCCCTTCTCCAATCAGGCTGCAGAGTCTCCGTGTGGGAGGTTGCTTCTCACCATCCGGGAGACGACCGACCCCATAAAGCACCACGTGACTGGGGTTCATTCCGAAAGTGGAAGAATCCCAGCATACAAGGATGAGGATGCTGTGGAATGGGAGGGACGATAGAGATCGATATGGACCTCAGGCAGAGGAATGTGCTGCGCGCGGAGGTGGAACTTTCATCTCACAACCTAGTGGGGGGGGGGTAGTTGTCGATTTTTATTTTAGAATTGAAAGATTTTTGGATTCTGTAGTTTACGTAGATTAATCCACCCACTGATACGATGTTACTTATAGACGTTGATAGCTACTACCATTGCCACCACACCTGCCATACAATCTCTGTCGTCGAAGTTTAAAAAATCTGTGGTCTATTAATTGTTTAGCATTATCAAATCATTCAAAAGTCCTCTCTATATGTTGAAAAGGGCTGCGAAATGTTGATTGTTAGGAGATGGGGGTGATGACTGTTACGATTTAACAAATCATCAAATATATTCTGAGGAGTTGACTTATAAATATAAACCAAATCAACTAGAAAATATTATAAGGGGGCTGACAGTTTAGAGCAGGCGTCGGCAATCTATGACCCGCGGGTCACCAAGTGACCCATTTAATAATTTCAAGTGGGTCACTTGAAATTATTAAATGGGTCACTTGGTGACCAGCGGGTCATAGGTTGCCGACGCCTGGTTTAGAGTCTTCAATTGCCAAACAAATTCTGAGAGGATCATCAAATCACCGAAACATTCTATAAGAGGGTTGGGTTGTTTTACCTCTGAGAGGCACTTTTTTGCATACCATGGGCTAAATGGCCAGGTCACATGGACCCCGAAGGCTCAGAGCAGGCGAAGGTTGGGGGAGGGGACACACTGGAACAGCTGTTGGGAGACAGATGGTAACCTCCCGTCAAGGCCATCCAGCGTGTTCTTTAACGTTGGGTTGTTTTACCTCTGAGCGGCACTTTTTTGCACACCATGGGCTAAATGGCCAGGTCACATGGGCCCCGAAGGCTCAGAGAAGGTTGGGGGAGGGGACCCACTGGAACAGCTGTTGGGAGACAGATGGTAGCCTCCCGTCAAGGCCATCCAGCTTGTTCTTTAACGTGCACAGGGTATGGCTCTCCCACACACGGGGCCACGGCTTAACGTCCATCCTACGGACGGCGGCCTTTCCAAGCCCATCGGTGTCCCCTACTGACCGTGGGCAGGGCGAGGAATTTTGCGGAGATAAATCTCAACGCTGACCCAGCTGGGACTCGAACCTGGGAACTACAGATTACGAGCCTGGCGCGCTACCGACTGAGCCACCCCCGCCCCATCTATAACAGGAATGATTGCTGGAAGTCATTAATAAATCCCGGCAAATTTCTGTGGGTGGGATGACTGCTTAAACTCATTAAATCATACTCACCCATCCCGTGGTGCATTGCAAAAGAACTTGCGACTCATAAAACAAAAAATCAATGGATTGAATCTGGCTGATTTCTTTCAATTTTTCGATCAAATATTTTTGGGTACTAAACGATTTTTACCAATTCATAAATTCATTCAAAGTGCATATTTCTGTTTTTCAATTAAAACATTTCTTTGTTTTCTTAAAAAAATATATATTTTTTTTCCTTTCACGTCATTACTCATTAGAAATGCACGTTTTCGTTTTTAAGTAGAAGAATTTTCAAATCACTGAAAACATCTCTGATGGAGATGACTAATGAGAAGCAACAAATCGCCAAAAAATTCCCTGATTATGACAGAATTCTCACCTTCAATAAATAACCTTACCATGTTTATTCCACAATCCGTGTGTGCTAGTCTGTTTCTTCCACATAAAACATTTACTATCTGGTACAGTCGCTCAAAGAAGTATCCGAACACCATGGTTGATTACAGAATTCAGAAAAAAATATCTGGTAACGATTTTTTTAGAAATTAGTGATCTGGCAACCTTCGTGTCACGTGATTATATAATTCAGGAAAAATATCTGGAGCGTGTACAGCAACTGTACACGCTCCAGTTGCCGTTCACAGCAAACTGGAGCGTGTGCAGTTAATGCACACGCCACACGCTCCAGTTTGCTGTGAACGGTAACTGCACACGCTCAATATTTCCGTGAGTGAGCCCACACGATCTAGTATCAAAATAATATGACCACCTACAGTCGCTCAAAAAAGTATCCGAACACTATAGTGGATTATAGAATTCAGAAAAAATATCTGGCAACGATTTTTTTAGAAATTAGTGATCTGGCAACCTTCGTGTCACGTGATTATATAATTCAGGAAAAATATCTGGAGCGTGTACAGCAACTGTACACGCTCCAGTTACCGTTCACAGCAAACTGGAGCGTGTGCAGTTACTGCATACGCTCCAGTTTGCTGTGAACGGTAACTGTACACGCTCAATATTTCCGTGAGTGAGCCCACACGATCTAGTATCAAAATAATATGACCACCTACAGTCGCTCAAAAAAGTATCCGAACACCAGGGTTGATTACAGAATTCAGAAAAAATATCTGGCAACGATTTTTTTTAGAAATTAGTGATCTGGCAACCTTCGTGTCACGTGACACGAAGATTGAATTGGCTCGAACCCAGGTCCCTTTGAATTTCAGAACTCTTCAGATAGTGGGTTCCTTGTGACCTGGCCATTTAGCCCATTTTGTGCAAAAAATGCTGGTCAGAGGTAAAACAACCCAACAATAATGGAGTATATATTATAATATGAATATACTTTGTAATTTGAGCCTTGTATAAATGCAGATATCTGCATTTAGGGGTGTTCCATGGATAAAAAATTAATGTTAATGCAGATTGCAAATATTATAAGAAGCCATTAAAAGTGGTTTTCACTGAACAGAAATTAACATGTGAAGTATTTGTGTATTGAAACAAAAATTGGGTTTAACATAAATCCCTCAGTTTCCCGGAGAAAATTTTGAATATCGTCTGTTGCTCATTGGTTTGCAGTGACCTTGCAACTGTCATTGCAGACTGTAATAGTTATACGTTTGTATGGTGTTAGCTCTAAATGAGGCAGTGGTCAGAAGGGACTTTGGTCTTAGTGGGGCATGTCCTTGTACAGTCGCTTAAGAAAGTATCCGAACTCTGTAGTTGATTACAGAATTCAGGAAAAATATATCTGGCAACGATTTTTTTTAGAAATTAGTGATCTGGCAACCTTCGTGTCACGTGACCTTAGAAACAGGGTTGGGTTGTTTTACCTCTGAGCTGCACTTTTTTTGCACACCATGGGCTAAATGGCCAGGTCACATGGACCCCGAAGGCTCAGAGAAGGTTGGGGGAGGGGACCCACTGGAACAGCTGTTGGGAGACAGATGGTAGCCTCCCGTCAAGGCCATCCAGCGTGTTCTTTAACGTGCACAGGGTATGGCTCTCCCGCACACGGGGCCACGGCTTAACGTCCCATCCGACGGACGGCGGCTTTCCAAGCCCATCGGTGTCCCCTACTGACCGTGGGCAGGGCGGGGAATTTTGCGGAGATAAATCTCAACGCTGATCCAGCTGGGACTCGAACCTGGGAACTACAGATTACGAGCCTGGCTCGCTACCGACTGAGCCACCCCCGCCCCACACACATAGGTGTGGTATCTGTGCTCAGGGTTGGGGGGGGGGGGGGGGGGGCGTGCAGAGGATGGAACTCGCAAAACTAATCTTTAGTACAGTGAAAATCATAATATACAAATTACGTCTTAAATGTTAGATCCTGGCTGCACCGGGTACAGTTCAGCTAGTTAAAAATAACAGCATACACATAGTTATTGATATAGAAATAATTTTATATTGAATGGGTGGCAGGACTACAATCGGCATGATTATTTCAGTATAATCATATTTTAAAGACCATTTCATTCAGTTTCATTTATGGCAAACAGTTCTGTTGAAGAGGGGGCGGGAGTGGCTCAGTCGGTAGCGCGCCAGGCTCATAATCTGTACTTTCCAGGTTCGAGTCCCAGCTGGGTCAGCGTTGAGATTTATCTCCGCAAAATTTCCCGCCCTGCCCACGGTCAGTAGGGGACACTGATGGGCTTGGAAAGGCCGCCGTCCGTCGGATGGGACGTTAAGCCGTGGTTCCGTGTGCGGGAGAGCCATACCCTGTGCACGTTAAAGAACACGCTGGATGGCCTTGACGGGAGGCTACCATCTGTTTCCCAACAGCTGTTCCAGTGGGTCCCCTCCCCCAACCTTCTCTGAGACTTCGGGGTCCATGTGACCTGGCCATTTAGCCCATGGTGTGCAAAAAAGTGCCGCTCAGAGGTAAAACAACCCAACAACTCTGTTGAAGAGAAATTGATGAATTTGTAAGTTTTAGAATAATCTGCAGGAGGAATAAAAAAGTGCAAATGAAGATGCAACAGTGTTCATTTTTTTACTTTTAGTGAGTTTTATTTCGAGGTGCATAAATATAAGTTTAAAAAAATAATTTCAGCATCATAACGATGTTTGTTATCAGAAATGAGAATATTTTACTATATTTAAGATTCAAAGGTTGAACAGCCAGAGGGAAAAAAATTGACTAATAGTTACCAATTGTGATTTTCTGATTTTGGACAGAATTAAAATATTGTTATTTTTCATTGAAATATTGTTAGTTGAAGATGAAAAGTTGTTTTTGGGTTTTCCAAAAGGTTATATCTGAAAATCTTTGAGTCAGAAAAACGAGTAAAAAAGAACATGTTTTGCATGGATGTATGTGTCGTTTTTCTGCTGAGGTCCTGCCATCCTCTCAGATCTTCTACTATGGCATATAAACTAGCAGGTGGTTAGCGCGCTTGGCTGCTGATCTAAGGGACCTGGGTTCGAGCCTCGGGTAAGGCATGGATGAATGTGTCGTTTTTCTGCTGAGGTCCTGCCAACCTCACAGACCTTCTACCATGGCATATAAACTGACAGGCTCCTGTCAGACCTCTGTGGCAAGCATCTGCTTGAGGGGGTATTTTTTTTGCCGTCCCATGGCCGAGTGGTTAGCGCGCTTGGCTACTGACCTAAGGGACCTGGGTTCGAGTCTCGGGTAAGGCATGGATGTATGTGTCGTTTTTCTGCTGAGGCCCTGCCATCCTCTCAGACATTCTACTATGGCATATAAACTGACAGGCTCCTGTCAGACCTCTGTGGCAAGCATCTGCTTGAGGGGGTATTTTTTTTGCCGTCCCATGGCCGAGTGGTTAGCGCGCTTGGCTACTGACCTAAGGGACCTGGGTTCGAGTCTTGGGTAAGGCATGGATATATGTGTCGTTTTTCTGCTGAGCCCTGCCATCCTCTCAGACCTTCTACTATGACATATAAAGACAGGCTCCTGTCAGACCTCTGTGGCAAGCAGCTGCTTGAGGGGGTATTTTTTTTATTTATCCTGTCAGACCTCTGTGGCAAGCAGCTGCATGAGGGGGTATTTATTCTTAGCCAAAAGGGGAAAATGGAGAGAAAAGGTGGAAAAATTTATTTTGCAGACATTCCAATTTCTAAAAGTTAGATTCAGAAGCAGATGAGAATTCTAAACCAAAAAAAGTTTCAAATGAATTCCCCCTCAAGCAACCACTTTACCCAGAGTTACGGCAGGGGCCTCTCAGTTTAATAGCCCACAAAGAAGTTACGTGGCTATGTGAGGACTGCGAGACCTCATCAGAAGGACAATACAAGAAAGGAAACAGTCCTGCTTTATCGGGGGACTTGAGGCACTTTGATCAGTAGCCAAAGACCCCAACACCTCGGTCACTGGTACATTCACCAGCTAAGGAAGTTTCGGTTTAATTAAATCATTATTATCGCAATCTAACACAAAGGGGTTATGACTGGTAGATAGTCTTCAAGAGAATAATAATTCGTTCAGAACCATATTAGTGAATATTGTAAGAATTCAGCAATTATTCCCCATAAAAGCAGGGGCGGGGGTGGCTCAGTCGCTAAGCGCGCCAGGCTCGTAATCTGTAGTTCCCAGGTTCGAGTCCCAGCTGGGTCAGCGTTGAGATTTATCTCCACAAAATTCCCCGCCCTGCCCACGGTCAGTAGGGGACACCGATGGCTTGGAAAGGCCGGCGTCCGTCGGATGGGACGTTAAGCCGTGGCTCCGTGTGCGGGAGAGCCATACCCTGTGCACGTTAAAGAACACGCTGGATGGCCTTGACGGGAGGCGACCATCTGTCCCCCAACAGCTGTCCCAGTGGGTCCCCTCCCCCAACCTTCTCTGAGCCTTCGGGGTTCCATGTGACCTGGCCATTTAGCCCATGGTGTGCAAAAAAGTGCCATTCAGAGGTAAAACAACCCAACCCAACCCCTACTGAGAAAAAAAAAGGCTTTGCAAGGGGTGAAAAAAGCTGTTGGCTGAGGCATTCACAAGCAATAGATGTATTCCATTCAGATGTTTGCAGAAGAACCAAATTTAGAGAGCATTAACCCTTTCCACCTATGCCTAGAAAAAAAATTGAGTCACGCAAGGCCCAACTTTTTCTGCTCGGTGAAACAAAGTGGCCTTTAGAGCCTTATCGTTAGGTTACTAACAAACATGTCATATACCAAATTGAAGAGCAATTTATTGAGTTCAAACAAATAGCAGAAATTCTGAAGAGAGGTATTTTGTAAGATGAGAAAGAATGGAGAGGCAATGACAGGATAATCTGTAAGGGAAGAGTTCTGTAAGATGAGAAGGGTTGGGTTGTTTTACCTCTGAGCGGCACTTTTTTGCACACCATGGGCTAAATGGCCAGGTCACATGGACCCCGAAGGCTCAGAGAAGGTTGGGGGAGGGGACCCACTGGAACAGCTGTTGGGAGACAGATGGTAGCCTCCCGTCAAGGCCATCCAGCGTGTTCTTTAACGTTGGGTTGTTTTACCTCTGAGCGGCACTTTTTTGCACACCATGGGCTAAATGGCCAGGTCACATGGACCCCGAAGGCTCAGAGGTTGGGAGAAGGGACCCACTGGAAACAGCTGTTGGGAGACAGATGGTAGCCTCCCATCAAGGCCATCCAGCGTGTTCTTTAACGTGCACAGGGTATGGCTCTCCCGCACACGGGGCCACGGCTTAACGTCCCATCCGACGGACGCCGGCCTTTCCAAGCCCATCGGTGTCCCCTACTGACCGTGGGCAGGGCGGAGGAATTTTGAGGAGATAAATCTCAACGCTGACCCAGCTGGGACTCGAACCTGGGAACTACAGATTACGAGCCTGGCGCGCTACCGACTGAGCCACCCCCGCCCCAAATTCTGAAGAGAGGTAAGTGAAAATGTTTTGTAAGATGAGAAAGAGTGGAGAGCGGCAATAACAGTGGGGAGAGTGTTGTAAGATGAGAAGAGTGGAGATGTTGGTGATCAAGATCTCTATTGGTGGCTTTAAGCATAGGAAATAGAAAGCCTTTTACGTTACAATGCAAAACGAAATCTTTGTTTTCCTTCCGTTGATAGATATTTTCAAGTCTGGTGTAGAAACACTTTTTTTTAACGACGACAACGTGTGCGCGTCAAGTCAGTATTCAAACATTCACCTCGTCATAAAAAACAAAGTGTGGGAAGTAAACTGCGCGTGATTAAAGACCCAACACTTTTTCTTCTCGCCTGACATACTCTTTCCTGTTGCTAAGCAACGGCAGGGGGCCAATCAAACGGAAGTCCTCGCTCGTGAATATCAATGAACCGGAGAGCACGGACGAAGCGAACGTCACTTGGAATGTCCGGCGTGAGACGGTCTGTTCGTTGGCAGTCCTGCGTCATTTCCTGCCAGACGGTGGCCAGTAATTTGGGAGCGCCTCCTCCCCCCTTCCCCCGTTTCACTACAAAGCACCTGTCAGGTGCAGCGGCCCACGTGATAGGTTGAAGGGTGCGGATGTGTAGTGGACTGACCGATGCCACTGCTTGGGGGTTCGGAGGTTTTTTTTTTCTTCTTCACTGGGGGTGTTCCACTCTGGAGGGCCATTGTTAGCCTCGACATGGCCGCAACAATCGCCTTTCGTCACACTCCACTGTGAGAGATCACGCCACCTGCTGGGGATTTATTCCGGTGGATATTGGCTCCTCTTTCGTTGTTGTTCGTTTCGCTTTCGGTTGATGATGATTAAATCGGAAGTGGAATTTGAGAATTGTGTTTGCTC
The DNA here is from genome assembly GCA_038380435.1 of Ryuthela nishihirai. Classification (NCBI taxonomy): domain Eukaryota; kingdom Metazoa; phylum Arthropoda; class Arachnida; order Araneae; family Heptathelidae; genus Ryuthela; species Ryuthela nishihirai. The sequence goes on from JAWZYU010000027.1 coordinate 56,841,746, forward strand.
GCAAAAAAAATAAGAATTGGGGAATTACAAATGCATCGAATTGTCGTTGATACAAGGCACCTTTGACTTTCTTTTTCAAATCTTAATCTCTCATTCTTCTTTCGAAACTTGCTCATGCTGGAAAAGAATTTTTTTTTCGGTTCTTTTTTTTTCGGTTCATTTTTTCAAAAAAAAATATTGAATCGAAACCCGTTTCTCTTTTGTGCATATTCAGTGCGAGGATTGATACGTTTCCACTGAAGCAGATGGCCACGTTGCTCAGCACACTGACTCGAAGCAATCGAAACGAAACAGGAATCTATTGCGCATGCGCTCAGGTTCATCTCTACCAATCCTACCAAGGGACATTGATGGGCTTGGAAATGTCAACCGTCCCTCAGATCAGACGGTAAGTTGTGACCTGGTGTGCTGTTTAAAGAATACGCTGGATGGCTTTGACTGGACACCTGTGCAGAGGGTTTTCCTAAATTTCTTTGAGCCCTTGTGGTGGGGTTGAATTGTTATCTCTGAGAGAAACATTTTTTCTACACGATGGGGTAAAGGTTCAGGTCATGAGATTGGGTTGGATTGTTTTACCTCTGAGCGGCACTCTTTTGCACACCATGGGCTAAATGGACAGGTCACATGGACCCCGAAGCTCAGAGAAGGTTGGGGGAGGGGACCCACTGGAAACAGCTGTTGGGACACAGATGGTACTCTCCTGTCAAGGCCATCCAGCATGTTCTTTAACGTGCACTAGGGTATGGCTCTCCCGCACACGGGGCCACGGCTTAACGTCCCATCCGACGGACGGCGGCCTTTACAAGACTGCCGGTGTCCCCTTTCTGAGTGAGGGCGGGGGTGGAGGTGAAGCGGAGATAAACCTCAATGCAGGCTCAGGTGGGACTCGAACCTGGGAATTCCATGTTGCAAATCTGGCACGCTACCGTCTGACCCTTGTGATCCGGCCATTTAGATCGATGTGCAAAAAAAAAAAATAATAATAGTGCAGTTCAGAGCTAAAGCAACACAACCCAAATTCTTGAATCAATTTGGGGTGGGGTTAGGGCTACAGGTTCGTAATCTGCAGTCCCAGGTTCGAGTCCCAGCTAGGACAGCGTTGAGATTTATCTCAGTAAAACCCACTGCCCTGCCCTTGGTCCCTAGAGGACACCGATGGGCTTGGAAAGGCTGCCATCCGTCAGATGGTACGTTAAGCCGATAATGTGTGGGAGAGCCATACCCTGTGCACATTAAAGAACACGCTGGGTGGCCTTGATTGGAGGATACCATCTGTCTCTCAACAGCTGAGACTCCAATAGCTGTTTCAGTGGGTCCCCTTCCCCAACTTGTTCTGAGTCTTCTGGGTCCTTGCGACCTGTTGATCATTGTGTGCGAAAAAGTGCCGCTCCGAGGTATTTGGGTTGTTTTACCTCTGAGCGGCACTTTTTTGCACACCATGGGCTAAATGGCCAGGTCACATGGACCCCGAAGGCTCAGCGAAGGTTGGGGGAGGGGACCCACTGGAACAGCTGTTGGGAGACAGATGGTAGCCTCCCGTCAAGGCCATCCAGCGTGTTCTTTAACGTGCACAGGGTATGGCTCTCCCGCAAACGGGGCCACGCTTAACGTCCCATTCGACGGACGGCGGCCTTTCCAAGCTGACCGTGGGCAGGGCGGGGAATTTTGCGGAGATAAATCTCAACGCTGACCCAGCTGGCTCAGTCGGTTACGAGCCTGTCGCGCTACCGACTGAGCCACCCCCGCCCCACCGCTCCGAGGTAAAACAACGCAACTTGAGTCGACTAGGATTAACTGACTAGCACAATGTCTTTCAACCTTCAGCAGAAGACGAAGTCTATAGAGCTAGTAATAACGGAAAACCTGATGAAAATCTTCTTCAAATATTTGGATATAATTCCTGCTATGATATTCGCAATGCATACATAAAGGCATTCCTGAGAAAACGATTCAGAAAACTAGTTTATTTATAAAGAAAAAAAATAATACATAAAGAATATAAACATGAAAGTAAATATCTTTTAAGTTTAAGAAGAATTCTAGACCTGAATGTTCGACCTAAAGAAATTTATTTTAGAAGTTTTGTCAAAGAATGTCTTATCGTCGATCAGATGTCGCGAGTATTTAAAAAAATAACTCCTCCCTCAAGCAGCTGCTTGCCACAGAGATCTGACAGAAGCCTGTCTTAAATTGTCAGTTTAATACGCCAATGTTTGAAGAAAGCGAGACCTCAGCAAAAAGACAACCATGCCTTCCTTACCTGGGACTCGAACCCAGGCTTCTTTGATCAGTAGCCAAGCGCGCTAACCACCCGGCCCAATGTAGATAGATTTATTCAGCCCTTTCAAAATTCCATACAATGTAGGAACTACATTGTTAAATCTAATTTTTTCATCATGTTCTTCCGATTTTCGGGCTGTATTGTTTTACCTCTGAGCGACACTTTTTTGCAGACCATGGGATAAATGGCCAGGTCACAATGACCCCAGGGATCAGAGGAAGTTGGGGGGCCTCCCGTCAACGTCATCCAGCGCGTTCTTTAATGTGCACAGGGTATGACTCTCCCACACATGGGGCTACAGCTTAATGTCCCATCTGACGGACGGCTGCTTCTCCAAGCCCATCGGTGTCCCCTACTGACCGTGGGAAGGACGTGGAGTTTTGCGGAGATAAATCTCAACGCTGACTTAACTGGGACTCGAACCTGAGACTGCAGATTACGAACCTGGCGCGCTACCGACTGAGCCATTCCCGCCCCACCTTCAAGAGTGTTCGCAACCTACATTTTCAGAACCCTCTGCGTTAATGAATAATGCTCAATTGACGTCACACCGTGATTATAAGATTAAAACTTGTGACAAAATGCCAATATGTCAGTAATCAATAACGATTTCCCCAAAGGATCGGGCCGGGGGTGGTTCAGTCGGTAGCGCGCCAGGCTCGTAATCTGTAGTTCCCAGGTTCGAGTCTCAGCTGGGTCAGCGTTGAGATTTATCTCCGCAAAATTCCCCGCCCTGCCCACGGTCAGTAGGGGACATCGATGGGCTTGGAAAGGCCGCCGTCCGTCGGATGGGACGTTAAGTCGTGGCCCCGTATGGGAGAGAACCATACCCTGTGTACGTTAAAGAACACGCTGGATGGCCTTGACGGGAGGCTACCATCTGTCTCCCAACAGCTGTTTCAGTGGGTCCCCTCCCCCAACCTTCTCTGAGCCTTCGGGGTCCATGTGACCTGGCCATTTAGCCCATGGTGTGCAAAAAAGTGCCGCTCAGAGGTAAAACAACCCAACCCAACTCACTACTCATTTTATTCCAGATTTTGAATTTTTGATATACGATTTCTTATCATACCGACTCAGGAACAATTCTAGAGAGGGGCGACATGTAGCATTCTGATCAAATATCCAAATCCCTCGTCATAGTTTTAACGATCTTAATGAAAATGAAAAATTTAACAAACATTCAAATAAATAAATATATTTCGCAAACAGAGTTCGTCGCCTTCTATAACGGAAACAAGCATTCGGATTTATGTTTGCATTTTTATACAAATTCAGATTTTAACCAATGAACTGAGCCTCTCATATTTGATGGGTTGGGTTGGGTTGTTTTACCTCTGAGCGGCACTTTTTTGCACACCATGGGCTAAATGGCCAGGTCACATGGACCCCGAAGGCTCAGAGAAGGTTGGGGGAGGGGACCCACTGGAACAGCTGTTGGGAGACAGATGGTAGCCTCCCGTCAAGGCCATCCAGCGTGTTCTTTAACGTTGGGTTGTTTTACCTCTGAGCGGCACTTTTTTGCACACCATGGACTAAATGGCCAGGTCACATGGACCCCGAAGGCTCAGAGAAGGTTGGGGGAGGGGACCCACTGGAACAGCTGTTGGGAGACAGATGGTAGCCTCCCGTCAAGGCCATCCAGCGTGTTCTTTAAAGTGCACAGAGTATGGCTCTCCCGTACACGGGGCCACGGCTTAACGTCCCATCCGATGGACGGCGGCCTTTCCAAGCCCATCGGTGTCCCCTACTGACCGTGGGCAGAGCGGGAAATTTTTGCGGAGATAAATCTCAACGCTGACCCAGCTGCCATATTTGATGGAATCTAATAGTTATACTAGTACTAACTAGTTCACAATAATCTTTTTTTTTTGTGCTCGACGTATTGTTGTTAATACTTAGAAAGTAGTTGCAAGAAAATAATACTTTCACATAAAAATATCCGATGAATTGTAGAGGCTACCTTTTCATTTGGTTTTGGACATGGACCATACCAAATGTAGCTCTCTCTGCCTCATTGCCAACTGACTTCCGTTTGCATAAATTAAGATTAATTTTTCATTGTGCAAAGTGAGAATGTAGATTTCTTTATTTCCTATCGCAAAATAATACGGAAGTGGTCCCATTCAGATTTAACGTCCGGACTCGTGCGAGTTCCACCTACCCCATAATTATCCGAAGAATGGTTCATCCTGGGAGCCATATTGTCGGAGCCAGGCGTCGAACAGAGAGTCGTCGCCTACCTGGAGGCGATGTGGAGTGACCTCTGACCCCGACCCGTCTCCCAGCTGTCAGCAGTCACCTCACCTACAAGTGACGTCACTCGTTGAGCATGCGTGACGCCCCCGAAGAGCAGACGATTACCGAAATTACTAACGTGTGTTATGGAGGGGGGAGGGAATGAAACCCACCACCCACACTCCGAGCACGTGTCAGCTCATATTTGGGGGCACTGCCCTCTGCTTCTGTGTTAACAAGAGACACGAATTGTTGTGTTGCAGGCGAAGGACAACTCGGGAAGTGTTATTGTACAGTCGCTCAAAAAAATATCCGAACACTATGGTTGATTACAGAATTCAGGAAAAAATATCTGGCAACGATTTTTATAGAAATTAGTGATGTGGCAACCTTTCAGAAAAAGTATCTGGCAACAATTTTTTTTAAAAAATTAGTGATCTGGCAATCTTTTAGAAAAATATCTGGCAACGATTTTTTTTAGAAATTGAAAAATACATAGACGTGGGTTCGAGTCCCACACATCGGCAAAGGAGCGGGAGTGGCTCAGTCGGTAGCGCGCCAGGCTCGTAATCTGCAGTTCCCAGGTTCGAGTCCCAGCTGGGTGAGCATTGAGATTTATCTCCGCAAAACTCTCTGCCCTGCCCATGGTCAGTAGGGGACACCGATGGGCTTCGGAAATGCCGCCGTCCATCGGATTGGTTGGGTTGTTTTACCTCTGAGCGGCACTTTTTTGCACACCATGGGCTAAATGGCCAAGTCACAAGAACCCCAAAGGCTCAGAGAAGTTGGGGGAGGGGACTCACTGGAACAACTGTTGGGAAACAGATGGTAGCCTCCGGTCAAGGCCATCCACATGTTCTTTAACGTGCATAGGGTATGGCTCTCTCGCACACGGGGTCATGGCTTAACCTCCTATACGACGAACGACGGCCTTTCCAAGCCTATCGGTGTCCCCTACTGACCGTGGGCAGGGCGGGGAATTTTGCGGAAAAATATCTCAAAGCAGACCCAGCTGGGACTCGAACCTGGGAACTGCAGATTACGAGTTTGGCGCGCTACCGACTGAGCCACCGCAGCCCGTCCTGTAACGGGTTGGGTATTTGCTGAGATAAATATAAGGGACTCGAACCTGGGATCTGCAGATTAAGCATTTTTAATGACGTCATGATTGGAAGGATTATTTTTAATACAACTTTTAGTAAAATATAATTGCAAGTTGCTTTAGGGTAAATCTAACAAGTGCATAAAACAGTAGAAACAAAATTTAACGTAACAATAAATATTCATTCATCTGAAACTTTTGTTGTATTTCCAATATATGATATTGCTATAAAAGAAATATATCGAAAATTATTATGATTCATTAGCTATATCTTAAAGCTGCGTGTAATAATATTACAGAAATATAAGTAAAAAATTCCCTCGAACTGGGGGCTGGGGTGGCTCAGTCAATAGTGCGCCAGGCTCGTAATCTCTAGGTCTTAGGTTCGAATCCCAGCTGGGTCAGCATTGAGATTTTTTATCTCTGTAAAATTTCCCGCCCTGACGACGATCAGTAGGGGACACCGATGGGCTTGGAAAGGCCGCCTTCCGTCTGATGGGACGTTAAGCCGTGGCCCCGTGTGCGGGAGAGCCATACCCTGTGAACGTTAAAGAACACGCTGGATGGCCTTGACGGGAGGCTACCATCTGTCTCCCAACAGCTGTTCCAGTGAGTCCCCTCCCCCAACCTTCTCTGAGCCTTCGGGGTCCATGTGACCTGGCCATTTAGCCCATGGTGTGCAAAAAAGTGCCGCTCAGAGGTAAAACAACCCAACTTTAAAGAACACGCTGGATGGCCTTGACGGGAGGCTACCATCTGTCTCCCAACAGCTGTTCCAGTGGGTCCCCTCCCCCAACCTTCTCTGAGCCTTCGGGGTCCATGTGACCTGGCCATTTAGCCCATGGTGTGCAAAAAAGTGCCGCTCAGAGGTAAAACAACCCAACTTTAAGAACACGCTGGATGGCCTTGACGGGAGGCTACCATCTGTCTCCCAACAGCTGTTCCAGTGGGTCCCCTCCCCCAACCTTCTCTGAGCCTTCGGGGTCCATGTGACCTGGCCATTTAGCCCATGGTGTGCAAAAAAGTGCCGCTCAGAGGTAAAACAACCCAACACACGTTAAAGAACACGCTGGATGGCCTTGACGGGAGGCTACCATCTGTCTCCCAACAGCTGTTCCAGTGGGTCCCCTCCCCCAACCTTCTCTGAGCCTTCGGGGTCCATGTGACCTGGCCATTTAGCCCATGGTGTGCAAAAAAGTGCCGCTCAGAGGTAAAACAACCCAGGAAATCCCTCCAACTTGAACCATATGAAGACATTCAAAAAAATTGCTCTATAAAACTGACCAGAAATAATGACTCCTAGTTATTCAGAGTTTATGAAATCTCTTTAACAATAAATGGTTTAATGCAATTATTAATAAGTTGCAACTGACGTTTAGAAAAAAAAATTTCCAATTGTAAAAAGTGAACGGATGTTTTTGAAATAATAAATCTCAGTTCAGTAACTTTTAATTTCTCTTTGTTCCAATTACTCCTAATTCTCAAGTGCATATATTCATTGGTTTAGGATAACATGGAAGTGACCGATACTTTTGTCAACAGAGTGTACACGTGCGAGAGCTTCTCTTCTGCTGATGCAACTGATAGGCGATCCATTAAGCCGAAAGCTATCTCCATCTTGCCAGATACCCGCGACATCACCATCTTGTTGTAAATAAATAAAGGAACTGTCTTTCCCTCCAAGTCCAGAGAGGAAATCGTCCATCGCCTCAATCAGCAATCTGCTCATGTTGTCTCCGTTATTAGATAGCAACAACAGTTACCATCAGACAATTTGTAATTATGAGCGAGCGAAAGCGTCCACCCATCACTTGATGCCCATCTCTCCTTCTACTTCTCCCCCCCTCTCCCCTCAGCGTAAATAATCCCCCCCCCCTACCCAAAGCGAAGCACCGATAACCTCCCGATATGAATGCGCTGAACAAATGAGTAATATTAATTAAACATCTTCGTCTCATTGGCACGTGGAGGCACGAATCGAGCAGCTGTTGTCAGTGCGTGCGTACGTGGATGCATCTGAAGAGGAAAGGGGGGGGGGAGGGATTCCTAATCCTCCCCCTCTTTGTCCACCCCCTCCTCATTTCTCTCGGTGAGCTGAGAACGAGGCCCTTTACCTGAGGAATTACCCTGGGGAACGCGCTACCGCTCGCTGCTTGGACGCGTCCATTACGCGATAGATGTTGAATAATGGAGCGCGCGGCGACGTCGTGTGCGGACACACCCAGGGGCTTAGTGGCTGGCTACTGGCGTGTGCACGAGCTCGACTTGATGGAAAGCTGTGGGAGAGACCATCCTTCTAAATATACGCATCAGGAGCAAAAAGGAAATGTCTTTTAAAGAGGTCGTTCATCGCAAGGCCATTAAAAGTGGACATTGCAATTTTCTGATGATGACTGACCAGTGACAGAAAAAAAAAAAAATTCTAAACAGGAGGATTTTTCAAGTTTAATAATTTTTGTGATGGTGGTCATTTCATTCGCTTAGGAATCGTGTAACCAAACACGAAGACAAAGGAAATTCTGGGACGGCAAATAAATGTCAAAAATAAGATTTGAGAAACGAATTTTTATTTGTATTCTTTTAATTTAATCCGTTTAATATTCTATGGTAGCTAGGTAGTCACTGGAAGGAGAGCTATGCACCAATCCCCTGTGATGATGCATAGAACTGGCCAGGCCTAGCACCTAATGTCCGACCCCGCCTTCTCGTGGTGCGGACCGTTAGTACCTTTCAAAAGAGATACTCTCTTGTGGAAGTGAACGGAAGGGGAGGGCTGCCAGATTAGTGTGGCCTACTGATCTGGACAACTATGGCTACTTTTCTTTTTTTTCTACCCTGATGAGGAGTGGTCAACCACACAGGGTCCTGGTGCTGACCATATAAACCTACTGGACTGGACAGATATATGGCTCTGAGCTTGATTATGGATCCTGATTTTGCTGCACTGGTGGGCTTCTGTGGAGGGAAAATCTTCCGCTGTGTTTTCTGTTTGTTTGCGGGTTGACAGCCCCAAGTGAATAGATCCACAGGATATGTTTATCAGCTGGTGGATAATCCTGAGCAGAGGTCATCGCAGGCACCTGAACTCTTTGCTTCTATTGGCATCGTCAAATTCTACATTGGAGGAAGTCTTGCAGTGTAGATGGCTTCAGCCTTTAGTAGTGGGGGAACAGGTCTTTGCCCCATGTCTGCGATTAGGGGGCTGTTTGATATTGTCGGCATTCCCTCTCTCAATAAACATAGTTTCTTTAAACATCCCACTAACCATTTTCTCTACATAAGTAGTTGGAATGTGAGGACTCTGCACAGAGCTTTTTCTCTTGATGTCCTCACACAAGAATTCCACCATTATAATTTAGATATTCTCGGCTTGCAAGAGACCAGATGGACAGATAATGGTCAGATTCTTAAAAATAATCTTAAATTTCTCTTTTCAGGGAGGGACGACAATAAGCATCACCAAGGCGTGGGTCTGCTTCTCGGCAGACACGCTAGTGATGCTCTTCTAGGATATGAGTGCATTAATGAAAGGTTTCTTACAGCAAAATTTCAGACAAGCGTTAAAGACTTGAATGTTATCTGCTGTTATGCCCCCACTGAGGATGCCGATGAGGATGAGAAGGATAGGTTTTATGAACAACTTCAGGATATTTTGAATTCTGTCAAGAAAGGAGATATTACCCTTGTTCTTGGTGACTTCAATGCCAAAGTTGGTACTGACTCTGACCTTTGGGGAGGGGTGATTGGCCCTTTTGGTATTGGTAGCTGCAATGACAATGGGCAACGTCTCCTACAGGTAAGTAAACTCAATGGTTTCAGAATAACTAACACATATTACAAACACCGCGACATACATAAGTACACATGGGTTTCACCTGATGGGCTGCATAGGAATATGATTGATTATATATTAATTAACAGCAAATGGGCTAGTTCTGTTAGAAATACCAGGGCATATAGGGGAGCTGAAATTGGATCTGACCATTACCTTGTTAAAAGTGTCTTGCAACTTAAACTTAAAAAGTGTTGTGCTAGGGTTAAAAAATTTTCTTTTAATACTGAAGCTCTGAAAGACCCAGTTATAGCTAAAGCTTACCATGATAGGTTACTTAGTCATTAAGACAGTCATGGTTTGCTTACTACTGAAGTTGAGGAAGAATGGGATCATTTTAAACAGGCTTTTTTGGACACTAACAGTACTCTTTTAGGAAAAACGGAGCAGAAGAGACAGAATTATCTGAATGATAAGGCACTTGAGCTTATTTCGGAAAGAAAGAACTGCAAGAATGTCCTTAATCAATACCCTACTAGTACTAATAGAAAGCATTACAGAGAACTTAATAAACGTGTAAAAGATCAGTTAGCTGCTGATAAGAATCTATGGCTTGATGGTTTGGCTGACAAAGCCGAGGAAACAGTTAGACAGCACAACATCAGAGAGCTGTACCAGATAGTTAATGTTTTGTGTGGTAGAAAACGGACAGGTATACAGGGATTGAAGGATAAACAAGGTAGTTTATAGAAGGGGAGGATTCTGTCATGGCTAGGTGGGCTGAGCATTTCAGTGATGTTCTAAACAATGCGGTTAGTTCTATTCCCATTGTTTGCAATGATGATAGATGCATTGGTGGCTTTAATGTTGGCCCTATAACACAATCTGAAGTTATTTTGGCTGTTTCTAAACTTAAACTTCATAAATCCACAGGGGTAGATGAAATTACTACGGAAATGCTTAGAGCTGGAAATGTTTCGGTTACCACTTGGACGACTGAAATTTTGAATATCTTTTATGATAAAGGCATGGTTCCTAAGATTTTACCAGAGCTATTATTATCCCTATTTTCAAAAAAGGTGATTGCAGTTCTTGTGATAACTATAGGGGTATCAGCCTACTCTCTGTTGCAGGTAAAGTTCTTTCCATGATTGTGCTTAATAGAATTAAGAATCTGGTTGACAGTCAATTGCGTGATGAGCAATGTGGATTCAGAAGTGGTAGGGGATGTGTGGATCAGATATTTTCACTTAGGCAGATTCTTGAGAAATGTTTAGAGTTTCAGAAACCTTTGGTTGCTAGCTTTGTTGATTTCAAAAAGGCTTTCGACTCTGTTGATCGTCATAATTTGTGGTTGATTGTGAGATCATATGGTATACCAGACAAGTTAGTTAACATAATGAAAGCTCTCTATAATAACACTGAGTCACGTGTGAGAGTTGGTAAGGCTTGTAGCAATTGGTTTAGCATTACTTCTGGTGTTCGACAAGGGTGCATTTTGTCTCCTTTTCTCTTTAGTTTGGTTATTGATTATGTTATGCGAAATTCACTTCAAGGGAAAGATTTTGGCCTTAAATGGGCTGGAGATACGAAAATTTCTGATTTAGATTATGCTGATGATTTAGCCCTTTTGGCAAATGATGTTGATGAGATGAACTCTTTCATTCGAGCTGTTGATGAGACTGGTAGTAGAGTAGGTTTGGTTATAAACAGAGAGAAAACTAAAGTGATGAAAATTGGTCAGGCAGGCTGTGATTCAGTTAATCTGAATGGTTGCAGTCTTGAGCAGGTGTCACAGTTTAATTATCTTGGGAGCTATGTAACAGATAATGGTGATGTGCGGCATGAGATTAACAGACGAATAGGGATTGCTTCTGGGACTTTTAAGAATCTATGGAGATTGTGGAGAAATAGGCGTATACACATAAACACTAAAATTAGACTGTATAATAGTTTGGTTCTTTCTAGGGTTAGTTATGGTAGTGAAACTTGGACACTTTGTAAACAAGATAACAGGAAACTAGATGCTTTTGATTCCAGATGCTTACGCAGTATCTTGGGCATTAGGTGGTTTAACTTTGTAACTAATGATGAGGTTAGGCAAAGGAGTTTGCAACCTCCTTTAAGCAGCATATTGTGCAGAGAGAGACTCCGTTGGTTTGGCCATGTTGCCCGTATGAATAATTATAGATTGGCGAATAGGGTTATGAACAGTGTGCCTAAAGGCTTCAGAAAGAAGGGGAGACCTAGGATGCGGTGGGCTGACAATGTCAAACAGGACATTGTTAGAATTGGTGTGCAGTGGCCAGATGCAGTAGATGTAGCTCAGGATAGACTTGCTCCGTAGCCCATGGCTGCTTGAGGAGGATGATGATGATGATGATAATATATATATATCGTGCATTTTTATAAAAATATATTGGCAATCGTTTCGTTTGCAGGAATAAGAACGAGGAAATTGAATTTGTTTCGCTCCAGAGAGATGAGCTTTATTTATAACACATTCATTTCCCTTAAGAGTTTGGTTGTTTTACCTCTGAGCGGCACTTTTTTGCACACCATGGGCTAAATGGCCAGGTCACATGGACCCCGAAGGCTCAGAGAAGGTTGGGGGAGGGGACCCACTGGAACAGCTGTTGGGAGACAGATGGTAGCCTCCCGTCAAGGCCATCCAGTGTGTTCTTTAACGTGCGTGTTCTTTAACGAGTACAGGGTATGACTCTCCCGCACACGGGGCCACGGCTTAACGTCCCAACGGACGGACGACGGCCTTCCAAGACCATCGGTGTACCCTACTGACCGTGGGCAGGTCTGGAAGTTTTGCGGAGATAAATCTCAACGCTGACCCAGCTGGGACTCGAACCTGTGAACTAGAGATTACGAGCCTGGCGCGCTACCGACTGAGCTCCCCCCCGTCCTTTAAGGGCGGGGTGACAAACCCATGCGAGAGTTTTGTGGCCCCATTTCAACCCTCAAACCTATTCTAATCGAATGTTCATTTTTTAATTGTGAATGATGAATTTATTTAACGGACATCTTTTTATCTGACATTTTTTTTTTAGTTTTAGTGTTTGAATTTTTAAAATATCTTGATTATTTCAAAGTCGTTTAATATTTTACCTCTGCATTCTATACTTTTTCCTTTTTGTCTTTTTTCAGGTTGCATAATCTTTGATTGAGATTTTTCTTATATTCTACCATTGCTTCTTTAATAACGGGCCATTTTTTAGCCCATTGTTTTCTTTTAACAATTTATTGTTGTGGCGTTTATTCTCTTGGCTTTTAACTTCGGTTGCAGGGTGCCCAGGGCGAGGGACTGAGTTTCGGCGGCGCGGAGAGGGTTACGAGGACCGAGAATTCAGTGGCGAGGAAGGTTCAAGAATTTAATATTTAATTTAATTTCGTGATGGGGGTGATCTGAGAATGAGACTTGAGTAGTGTTCCAAATTACTAAAATAATATTATACATGGAATATGATTTTTTTAAATCTATTTTTAGTGTCTTACATAAAATATGGGGCTAAAATAAAATTATAGAAACTGTTTTGGTTTTCATAGCAGGTAGACAGGTTTGAAATTTCGTATAACACGACTGGATTTTCAGGGGGGGGGAGTCCATCCCTTTGGGTACGTCCCTGACACGACTGGATTTTCAGGGTATCCCCTTGGGTACGTCCCTGGGACCAGAGGTTCTAGATCCCCCACTCCCGAAAATCCTATCGTCCTTTACAAAATCTTAAACTTGTTTGCCTGCTTTGAAATGCAAAACAGTTTGTCTTTATATAATTTTCTTTTAGCCCTATATTTTATGTCCGACACTAAAAATAGATTTAAAAAATTATTACTCCATAGAGAATATTATTTTAACCTTTCCTGTTCGGAGGATTATTTTAGTAATTTGGAAACCCTACTCAAGTTTCATTCTCAAACCCCCCTCCCCCGCAAAAAAAAATAATAATCGAGACTTCAGCAGAACACCACCACCAGAAAAGAAACGTTATCCGGGTCTCGAACCCAGGTGCACTAACCACTAGGAGAGGTTGGAAGAATGCGAAAAATTTCATTTGGGTACGGTCAAAAGACAATTGCAAGAGATTGTACATTTTTCGTTTGTTTCTTATCTTAGTCATAAGTTACCTTATGTTGTAATAACCATCTGACTTAAGTCGCTTGCAATGCATTATCAATTTCATTTTCCGTTTTAAGTCGTAATCATACTTTGATCTTAAACATCCAAGTGATTTTGGGTTGGGTTGTTTTACCTCTTAGCGGCACTTTTTTGCACACCATGGGCTAAATGGCCAGGTCACATGGACCCCGAAGGCTCAGAGAAGGTTGGGGGAGAGGACCCACTAGAACAGCTGTTGGGAGACAGATTACCATCTGTTAAAAAACACGCTGGATAACGTTAAAGAACACGCTGGATGGCCTGCCTCCCGTCAAGGCCATCCAGCGTGTTCTTTAACGTGTGTTAGGTTGTTTTACCTCTGAGCGGCACTTTTTTGCACACCATGGGCTAAATGGCCAGGTCACATGGACCCCGAAGGCTCAGAGAAGGTTGGGGGAGGGGACCCACTGGAACAACTGTTGGGAAACAGATGGTAGCCTCCCGTCAAGGCCATCCAGCGTGTTCTTTAACGTGCACAGGGTATGGCTCTCCCGCACACGGGACCACGGCTTAACGTCCCATCCGGCGGACGGCGGCCTTTCCAAGCCCATCGGTGTCCCCTATTGACTGTGAGCAGGGCGGGGAATTTTGCGGAGATAAATCTCAACGCTGACCCAGCTGGGACTGGAACCTGGGAACTACAGATTACGAGCCTGGCGCGCTACCGACTGAGCCACCCCCGCCCCCATCATCCAAGTGATAATTAATATGAACCAAATTTGTTAATTTTTTTTTTGCATCCCGTGTGAAAGAAAAGGCCGCCCGTGGCCGAGTGGTAGCACGCTTGGCTACTGATCAAAGGGACCTGGGTTCGAACCCCGTGTAAGGTATAGATGTTTGTGATATTTTCTGTTGAGGTCTCGCCATCTTCACAGACCTTCTACTATGGCGTATTAAACTGACAGGCTCCTGTCAGACCTCTGTGGCAAGCAGCTGCTTGAGGGGGTATTTATTTTTTATTTTATTTATATGACAGAAAATTACAAACAGACATTCAAATCTCATGGTTCAATTAAAGACAAAGAGATTTAGTAAAATGAGAATTTTTTTTAAATTTGGCACTGTTTGAACAGGATACACTACATTAGGATAAATAACAATTCAAAAATGAATGATAAAACTGAATTAGGATAAATAGCAATTTCGCAAATGAATGAAATTTCTAAGAGAAATTTAAAAAATTCGTTGCATCAAATCATTGTAACAAGTCAGAGATAATCTTTTTTTGTGAACAAATGCTATTTAAATATTCAATAAATAAAATATGTCTCATATTTATTTATTTACGAAGTATATAAATGACTTTTTTTACTAATTAATCTAATCAAAGGAATTAAAAAGACTCGATTTTTAAAACAGATTTTCGAAAACTGATATTTAAAAGACCTACTAGAAGACTGATTCTTGTTTACAAGTTAATCAGTTCTTTTTCATGGGAAAAATTTGGAAGTGAAAAATAATTTTGCACTGCTCTAAATTTAGAAACTTTTTCGTCAACCCTCATCTATCAAAGATATCTAGGGTGTCCTTTTCTGGAAGGATTGTTCATCGCTTTTTTGATTGACATTTTTTAAACTGTGAAGTTAACATTATGACGGATGATAAGTTGATGGATTTTTTTTTATATTTAAATTGAATACAATGTCTAGATTAAAAGATTAAAGAATTTCAATGAATTTCAGTGGGAAGCAAAAATTCGTCTCTTTTATAACTTCTAAAACAAGTTATTTACGGAAAAGCGTGTGTAGATAAATTAAAGATCTCGATCAATCAAAATCTCGATTTTCAACAATATTGATTCTGAATTTAAAGAGTTATGGAATTTTGAATATTTCGAAACAGAAATGTCAGCCATAAGAATTTATCCAGGAGTTAATTAAAACTTACATAACAGGTATTATTTCAAACCGTTTAATCAAATTCGTACTTATTTGATTAAACGTTTTGAAAAAAGAACTAATTGTTGAGTTAGAAGGCGCGTTAAATAATTCCTTCAATATTCCCTTTTGTATCAATTTCTTAGTAGTTAAGAAGCATGGAACTTTGTTTACTACACACAAAAAATTCTAGGTAGTGCATTATTCTGATTTTAAGGATTGGATTGTTTTACCTCTGAACGGCACTTTTTTGCACACCATGGGCTAAATGGCCAGGTCACAAGGACCCCGAAGACTCAGAGAAGGTTGGGGACCCACTGGAACAGCTGTTGGGAGACAGATGGTAGCACTCCCGTCAAGGCCATCCAGCGTGTTCTTTAACGTGCACAGGGTATGGCTCTCCCGCACACGGGGCCAAGGCTTAACGTCCCATCCGACGGACGGCGGCCTTTCCAAGCCCATCGGTGTCCCCTACTGACCGTGGGCAGGGCGGGGAATTTTGCGGAGATAAATCTCAACGCTGACCCAGCTGGGACTCGAACCTGGGAAGTACAGATTACGAGCCTGGCGCGCTACCGACTGAGCCACCCCCGCCACTCTGATTTTAAGGAAGCAAATTTTTATTTAAAGGAAATTTTCATAACTTGGATGTAAAATAGTAAAATTTATTTAAAAATTGAGAAAATCATTTAAAAATTTAAAGAACGATAAAAAAAGTTTCACTTCAAAGAATGATTAAAAATCTTGTGCAGTCATTTCAAAAAGAATATGTCGAAATTGCAAAAAAAAAAAAATTGACGTCCTAAGCAATCCAGAGTCCTTACGTTAGGATATTTTACTTCTGAGCGGCACTTTTTTTGCAAGCAATGGGTTAAATGGCCAGGTCACAAGGACCCTGAAGACTCAGAGAACGTTGAGCGAAGGAGACTTACTGGATAGCTGCTTGGAGACAGATTTGGGTTGGGTTGTTTTACCTCTGAGCGGCACTTTTTTGCACACCATGGTCTAAATGGCCAGGTCACATGGACCCCGAAGGCTCAGAGAAGGTTGGCGGAGGGGACCCACTGGAACAGCTGTTGGGAGACAGATGGTAGCCCCCCGTCAAGGCCATCCAGCGTGTTCTTTAACGTGTACAGGGTATGGCTCTCCCGCACACGAGGCCACGGCTTAACGTCCCATCCGACGGACGGCGGCCTTTCCAAGCCCATCGGTGTGCCCTACTGACCGTGGACAAGGCGGGGAATTTTGCGGAGATAAATCTCAACGCTGACCCAGCTGGGACTCGAACCTGGGAATTACAGATTACGAGCCTGGCGCGCTATCGACTGAGCCACTCCCGCCCCACATTTAATATAGTAAGCGGTTAGTTGAAACAATTATAATTTGTGTTTTAGTGAGGCTTTTGAAGTAGATTTATATGATGCTGATTTTCAATGCTTTTTTTATGACGCTGCTCTATAATATATCTCAAGAATATTGTTGAAAATCGATATTTAGAAAGATTTAAGTGAGATCTTCAATTTAACTCCAGTGAATTTTTTTTCCATAAAAAGGTTGGGTTGTTTTACCTCTGAGCGGCACTTTTTTGCACACCAGGTCACATGGACACCGAAGGCTCAGAGAAGTTTGGGGGAGAGGACCCACAAAGAACACGCTGGATGGCCTTGACAGGAGGCTACCATCTGTCTCCCAACAGCTGTTCCAGTATTATATCCTGTGCACCCAGTACCTCCGTGTGCGGGAGAGCCATACCCTGTGCACATTAAAGAATGTGCACAGGGTATGGCTCTATCGCACACGGAGCCACGGCTTAACGTCCAATCCGACGGACGGCGGCCTTTCCAAGCCCATCGGTGACCCCTACTGACCGTGGGCAGGGCGGGGAATTTTGCGGAGATAAATCTCAACACTGATCCAGCTGGGACTCGAACATAAAACGGGTTTGTAGAAAGTTTCCGCACAAAATAAGCTATTTTCAAAGTCAGTGAGCTCTGAATGTGACTTTCCATTCACATGACATGGAAGGGTCCGGAAGCATTTTGTAATATAGTTTATATGAATTAATAAAGGAGGATAAATCATTAATGGCATCAGAACAAAAAAAAAAGGAAAAAAAAACCTGTTAAATCTGGATTGCATTGAAATTCCTCTTTGAAATAAAATGCCGAGTTTAACAACTTCCTAAATTACATAATATATTTTACGTATCTGGTAAACTGAGCAAAGTCAGTGAAAAAAATTGGATTTCAATTTTTATGCCAAAAAGAAAATAAAAAAAGGTGCGAAAACTACAAAAAAAAATCTCTATTTGAAAACAATATTCATGCAAAGCAATCACTTTTCTCTGGGAGGAAAGGTTTGTCAAATTCCTGGAAGTGAAATTCCGCCGCAAAATGAAACTATGACGTCATCGCCGGTCTTCCGTTGTTTCCTCTTCCTCCTCGTCGACGTCATAATCCTTGGTGATCTCGAGATCTCCGTACAGCATCCGCAGCATGTCAAGCACGAGATCCTGGATGAATTCGACATCCTCCGGGGGGCAGTAGTCGTCCCTGCTGGACCTGAGAGAAAAGAAGATCAAGATCAGAGACAGAGTCATTGCATCGTCGGTTCAGGGAAACAATCTGTTGTTGTTTGCTGCAGACGATGCAAAAGAGATCTGCAAAGTTAATTGGATCACGTGGAGGTCTTCCTTACTTAATTGCACCAATG